>MU867260.1:45989898-48970330 GCA_033996785.1 Trichosanthes truncata | reverse complement strand
CCCTAAACCCTAAACCCTAAACCCTAAACCCTAAACCCTAAACCCTAAACCCTAAACCCTAAACCCTAAACCCTAAACCCTAAACCCTAAACCCTAAACCCTAAACCCTAAACCCTAAACCCTAAACCCTAAACCCTAAACCCTAAACCCTAAACCCTAAACCCTAAACCCTAAACCCTAAACCCTAAACCCTAAACCCTAAACCCTAAACCCTAAACCCTAAACCCTAAACCCTAAACCCTAAACCCTAAACCCTAAACCCTAAACCCTAAACCCTAAACCCTAAACCCTAAACCCTAAACCCTAAACCCTAAACCCTAAACCCTAAACCCTAAACCCTAAACCCTAAACCCTAAACCCTAAACCCTAAACCCTAAACCCTAAACCCTAAACCCTAAACCCTAAACCCTAAACCCTAAACCCTAAACCCTAAACCCTAAACCCTAAACCCTAAACCCTAAACCCTAAACCCTAAACCCTAAACCCTAAACCCTAAACCCTAAACCCTAAACCCTAAACCCTAAACCCTAAACCCTAAACCCTAAACCCTAAACCCTAAACCCTAAACCCTAAACCCTAAACCCTAAACCCTAAACCCTAAACCCTAAACCCTAAACCCTAAACCCTAAACCCTAAACCCTAAACCCTAAACCCTAAACCCTAAACCCTAAACCCTAAACCCTAAACCCTAAACCCTAAACCCTAAACCCTAAACCCTAAACCCTAAACCCTAAACCCTAAACCCTAAACCCTAAACCCTAAACCCTAAACCCTAAACCCTAAACCCTAAACCCTAAACCCTAAACCCTAAACCCTAAACCCTAAACCCTAAACCCTAAACCCTAAACCCTAAACCCTAAACCCTAAACCCTAAACCCTAAACCCTAAACCCTAAACCCTAAACCCTAAACCCTAAACCCTAAACCCTAAACCCTAAACCCTAAACCCTAAACCCTCTAAACCCTAAACCCTAAACCCTAAACCCTAAACCCTAAACCCTAAACCCTAAACCCTAAACCCTAAACCCTAAACCCTAAACCCTAAACCCTAAACCCTAAACCCTAAACCCTAAACCCTAAACCCTAAACCCTAAACCCTAAACCCTAAACCCTAAACCCTAAACCCTAAACCCTAAACCCTAAACCCTAAACCCTAAACCCTAAACCCTAAACCCTAAACCCTAAACCCTAAACCCTAAACCCTAAACCCTAAACCCTAAACCCTAAACCCTAAACCCTAAACCCTAAACCCTAAACCCTAAACCCTAAACCCTAAACCCTAAACCCTAAACCCTAAACCCTAAACCCTAAACCCTAAACCCTAAACCCTAAACCCTAAACCCTAAACCCTAAACCCTAAACCCTAAACCCTAAACCCTAAACCCTAAACCCTAAACCCTAAACCCTAAACCCTAAACCCTAAACCCTAAACCCTAAACCCTAAACCCTAAACCCTAAACCCTAAACCCTAAACCCTAAACCCTAAACCCTAAACCCTAAACCCTAAACCCTAAACCCTAAACCCTAAACCCTAAACCCTAAACCCTAAACCCTAAACCCTAAACCCTAAACCCTAAACCCTAAACCCTAAACCCTAAACCCTAAACCCTAAACCCTAAACCCTAAACCCTAAACCCTAAACCCTAAACCCTAAACCCTAAACCCTAAACCCTAAACCCTAAACCCTAAACCCTAAACCCTAAACCCTAAACCCTAAACCCTAAACCCTAAACCCTAAACCCTAAACCCTAAACCCTAAACCCTAAACCCTAAACCCTAAACCCTAAACCCTAAACCCTAAACCCTAAACCCTAAACCCTAAACCCTAAACCCTAAACCCTAAACCCTAAACCCTAAACCCTAAACCCTAAACCCTAAACCCTAAACCCTAAACCCTAAACCCTAAACCCTAAACCCTAAACCCTAAACCCTAAACCCTAAACCCTAAACCCTAAACCCTAAACCCTAAACCCTAAACCCTAAACCCTAAACCCTAAACCCTAAACCCTAAACCCTAAACCCTAAACCCTAAACCCTAAACCCTAAACCCTAAACCCTAAACCCTAAACCCTAAACCCTAAACCCTAAACCCTAAACCCTAAACCCTAAACCCTAAACCCTAAACCCTAAACCCTAAACCCTAAACCCTAAACCCTAAACCCTAAACCCTAAACCCTAAACCCTAAACCCTAAACCCTAAACCCTAAACCCTAAACCCTAAACCCTAAACCCTAAACCCTAAACCCTAAACCCTAAACCCTAAACCCTAAACCCTAAACCCTAAACCCTAAACCCTAAACCCTAAACCCTAAACCCTAAACCCTAAACCCTAAACCCTAAACCCTAAACCCTAAACCCTAAACCCTAAACCCTAAACCCTAAACCCTAAACCCTAAACCCTAAACCCTAAACCCTAAACCCTAAACCCTAAACCCTAAACCCTAAACCCTAAACCCTAAACCCTAAACCCTAAACCCTAAACCCTAAACCCTAAACCCTAAACCCTAAACCCTAAACCCTAAACCCTAAACCCTAAACCCTAAACCCTAAACCCTAAACCCTAAACCCTAAACCCTAAACCCTAAACCCTAAACCCTAAACCCTAAACCCTAAACCCTAAACCCTAAACCCTAAACCCTAAACCCTAAACCCTAAACCCTAAACCCTAAACCCTAAACCCTAAACCCTAAACCCTAAACCCTAAACCCTAAACCCTAAACCCTAAACCCTAAACCCTAAACCCTAAACCCTAAACCCTAAACCCTAAACCCTAAACCCTAAACCCTAAACCCTAAACCCTAAACCCTAAACCCTAAACCCTAAACCCTAAACCCTAAACCCTAAACCCTAAACCCTAAACCCTAAACCCTAAACCCTAAACCCTAAACCCTAAACCCTAAACCCTAAACCCTAAACCCTAAACCCTAAACCCTAAACCCTAAACCCTAAACCCTAAACCCTAAACCCTAAACCCTAAACCCTAAACCCTAAACCCTAAACCCTAAACCCTAAACCCTAAACCCTAAACCCTAAACCCTAAACCCTAAACCCTAAACCCTAAACCCTAAACCCTAAACCCTAAACCCTAAACCCTAAACCCTAAACCCTAAACCCTAAACCCTAAACCCTAAACCCTAAACCCTAAACCCTAAACCCTAAACCCTAAACCCTAAACCCTAAACCCTAAACCCTAAACCCTAAACCCTAAACCCTAAACCCTAAACCCTAAACCCTAAACCCTAAACCCTAAACCCTAAACCCTAAACCCTAAACCCTAAACCCTAAACCCTAAACCCTAAACCCTAAACCCTAAACCCTAAACCCTAAACCCTAAACCCTAAACCCTAAACCCTAAACCCTAAACCCTAAACCCTAAACCCTAAACCCTAAACCCTAAACCCTAAACCCTAAACCCTAAACCCTAAACCCTAAACCCTAAACCCTAAACCCTAAACCCTAAACCCTAAACCCTAAACCCTAAACCCTAAACCCTAAACCCTAAACCCTAAACCCTAAACCCTAAACCCTAAACCCTAAACCCTAAACCCTAAACCCTAAACCCTAAACCCTAAACCCTAAACCCTAAACCCTAAACCCTAAACCCTAAACCCTAAACCCTAAACCCTAAACCCTAAACCCTAAACCCTAAACCCTAAACCCTAAACCCTAAACCCTAAACCCTAAACCCTAAACCCTAAACCCTAAACCCTAAACCCTAAACCCTAAACCCTAAACCCTAAACCCTAAACCCTAAACCCTAAACCCTAAACCCTAAACCCTAAACCCTAAACCCTAAACCCTAAACCCTAAACCCTAAACCCTAAACCCTAAACCCTAAACCCTAAACCCTAAACCCTAAACCCTAAACCCTAAACCCTAAACCCTAAACCCTAAACCCTAAACCCTAAACCCTAAACCCTAAACCCTAAACCCTAAACCCTAAACCCTAAACCCTAAACCCTAAACCCTAAACCCTAAACCCTAAACCCTAAACCCTAAACCCTAAACCCTAAACCCTAAACCCTAAACCCTAAACCCTAAACCCTAAACCCTAAACCCTAAACCCTAAACCCTAAACCCTAAACCCTAAACCCTAAACCCTAAACCCTAAACCCTAAACCCTAAACCCTAAACCCTAAACCCTAAACCCTAAACCCTAAACCCTAAACCCTAAACCCTAAACCCTAAACCCTAAACCCTAAACCCTAAACCCTAAACCCTAAACCCTAAACCCTAAACCCTAAACCCTAAACCCTAAACCCTAAACCCTAAACCCTAAACCCTAAACCCTAAACCCTAAACCCTAAACCCTAAACCCTAAACCCTAAACCCTAAACCCTAAACCCTAAACCCTAAACCCTAAACCCTAAACCCTAAACCCTAAACCCTAAACCCTAAACCCTAAACCCTAAACCCTAAACCCTAAACCCTAAACCCTAAACCCTAAACCCTAAACCCTAAACCCTAAACCCTAAACCCTAAACCCTAAACCCTAAACCCTAAACCCTAAACCCTAAACCCTAAACCCTAAACCCTAAACCCTAAACCCTAAACCCTAAACCCTAAACCCTAAACCCTAAACCCTAAACCCTAAACCCTAAACCCTAAACCCTAAACCCTAAACCCTAAACCCTAAACCCTAAACCCTAAACCCTAAACCCTAAACCCTAAACCCTAAACCCTAAACCCTAAACCCTAAACCCTAAACCCTAAACCCTAAACCCTAAACCCTAAACCCTAAACCCTAAACCCTAAACCCTAAACCCTAAACCCTAAACCCTAAACCCTAAACCCTAAACCCTAAACCCTAAACCCTAAACCCTAAACCCTAAACCCTAAACCCTAAACCCTAAACCCTAAACCCTAAACCCTAAACCCTAAACCCTAAACCCTAAACCCTAAACCCTAAACCCTAAACCCTAAACCCTAAACCCTAAACCCTAAACCCTAAACCCTAAACCCTAAACCCTAAACCCTAAACCCTAAACCCTAAACCCTAAACCCTAAACCCTAAACCCTAAACCCTAAACCCTAAACCCTAAACCCTAAACCCTAAACCCTAAACCCTAAACCCTAAACCCTAAACCCTAAACCCTAAACCCTAAACCCTAAACCCTAAACCCTAAACCCTAAACCCTAAACCCTAAACCCTAAACCCTAAACCCTAAACCCTAAACCCTAAACCCTAAACCCTAAACCCTAAACCCTAAACCCTAAACCCTAAACCCTAAACCCTAAACCCTAAACCCTAAACCCTAAACCCTAAACCCTAAACCCTAAACCCTAAACCCTAAACCCTAAACCCTAAACCCTAAACCCTAAACCCTAAACCCTAAACCCTAAACCCTAAACCCTAAACCCTAAACCCTAAACCCTAAACCCTAAACCCTAAACCCTAAACCCTAAACCCTAAACCCTAAACCCTAAACCCTAAACCCTAAACCCTAAACCCTAAACCCTAAACCCTAAACCCTAAACCCTAAACCCTAAACCCTAAACCCTAAACCCTAAACCCTAAACCCTAAACCCTAAACCCTAAACCCTAAACCCTAAACCCTAAACCCTAAACCCTAAACCCTAAACCCTAAACCCTAAACCCTAAACCCTAAACCCTAAACCCTAAACCCTAAACCCTAAACCCTAAACCCTAAACCCTAAACCCTAAACCCTAAACCCTAAACCCTAAACCCTAAACCCTAAACCCTAAACCCTAAACCCTAAACCCTAAACCCTAAACCCTAAACCCTAAACCCTAAACCCTAAACCCTAAACCCTAAACCCTAAACCCTAAACCCTAAACCCTAAACCCTAAACCCTAAACCCTAAACCCTAAACCCTAAACCCTAAACCCTAAACCCTAAACCCTAAACCCTAAACCCTAAACCCTAAACCCTAAACCCTAAACCCTAAACCCTAAACCCTAAACCCTAAACCCTAAACCCTAAACCCTAAACCCTAAACCCTAAACCCTAAACCCTAAACCCTAAACCCTAAACCCTAAACCCTAAACCCTAAACCCTAAACCCTAAACCCTAAACCCTAAACCCTAAACCCTAAACCCTAAACCCTAAACCCTAAACCCTAAACCCTAAACCCTAAACCCTAAACCCTAAACCCTAAACCCTAAACCCTAAACCCTAAACCCTAAACCCTAAACCCTAAACCCTAAACCCTAAACCCTAAACCCTAAACCCTAAACCCTAAACCCTAAACCCTAAACCCTAAACCCTAAACCCTAAACCCTAAACCCTAAACCCTAAACCCTAAACCCTAAACCCTAAACCCTAAACCCTAAACCCTAAACCCTAAACCCTAAACCCTAAACCCTAAACCCTAAACCCTAAACCCTAAACCCTAAACCCTAAACCCTAAACCCTAAACCCTAAACCCTAAACCCTAAACCCTAAACCCTAAACCCTAAACCCTAAACCCTAAACCCTAAACCCTAAACCCTAAACCCTAAACCCTAAACCCTAAACCCTAAACCCTAAACCCTAAACCCTAAACCCTAAACCCTAAACCCTAAACCCTAAACCCTAAACCCTAAACCCTAAACCCTAAACCCTAAACCCTAAACCCTAAACCCTAAACCCTAAACCCTAAACCCTAAACCCTAAACCCTAAACCCTAAACCCTAAACCCTAAACCCTAAACCCTAAACCCTAAACCCTAAACCCTAAACCCTAAACCCTAAACCCTAAACCCTAAACCCTAAACCCTAAACCCTAAACCCTAAACCCTAAACCCTAAACCCTAAACCCTAAACCCTAAACCCTAAACCCTAAACCCTAAACCCTAAACCCTAAACCCTAAACCCTAAACCCTAAACCCTAAACCCTAAACCCTAAACCCTAAACCCTAAACCCTAAACCCTAAACCCTAAACCCTAAACCCTAAACCCTAAACCCTAAACCCTAAACCCTAAACCCTAAACCCTAAACCCTAAACCCTAAACCCTAAACCCTAAACCCTAAACCCTAAACCCTAAACCCTAAACCCTAAACCCTAAACCCTAAACCCTAAACCCTAAACCCTAAACCCTAAACCCTAAACCCTAAACCCTAAACCCTAAACCCTAAACCCTAAACCCTAAACCCTAAACCCTAAACCCTAAACCCTAAACCCTAAACCCTAAACCCTAAACCCTAAACCCTAAACCCTAAACCCTAAACCCTAAACCCTAAACCCTAAACCCTAAACCCTAAACCCTAAACCCTAAACCCTAAACCCTAAACCCTAAACCCTAAACCCTAAACCCTAAACCCTAAACCCTAAACCCTAAACCCTAAACCCTAAACCCTAAACCCTAAACCCTAAACCCTAAACCCTAAACCCTAAACCCTAAACCCTAAACCCTAAACCCTAAACCCTAAACCCTAAACCCTAAACCCTAAACCCTAAACCCTAAACCCTAAACCCTAAACCCTAAACCCTAAACCCTAAACCCTAAACCCTAAACCCTAAACCCTAAACCCTAAACCCTAAACCCTAAACCCTAAACCCTAAACCCTAAACCCTAAACCCTAAACCCTAAACCCTAAACCCTAAACCCTAAACCCTAAACCCTAAACCCTAAACCCTAAACCCTAAACCCTAAACCCTAAACCCTAAACCCTAAACCCTAAACCCTAAACCCTAAACCCTAAACCCTAAACCCTAAACCCTAAACCCTAAACCCTAAACCCTAAACCCTAAACCCTAAACCCTAAACCCTAAACCCTAAACCCTAAACCCTAAACCCTAAACCCTAAACCCTAAACCCTAAACCCTAAACCCTAAACCCTAAACCCTAAACCCTAAACCCTAAACCCTAAACCCTAAACCCTAAACCCTAAACCCTAAACCCTAAACCCTAAACCCTAAACCCTAAACCCTAAACCCTAAACCCTAAACCCTAAACCCTAAACCCTAAACCCTAAACCCTAAACCCTAAACCCTAAACCCTAAACCCTAAACCCTAAACCCTAAACCCTAAACCCTAAACCCTAAACCCTAAACCCTAAACCCTAAACCCTAAACCCTAAACCCTAAACCCTAAACCCTAAACCCTAAACCCTAAACCCTAAACCCTAAACCCTAAACCCTAAACCCTAAACCCTAAACCCTAAACCCTAAACCCTAAACCCTAAACCCTAAACCCTAAACCCTAAACCCTAAACCCTAAACCCTAAACCCTAAACCCTAAACCCTAAACCCTAAACCCTAAACCCTAAACCCTAAACCCTAAACCCTAAACCCTAAACCCTAAACCCTAAACCCTAAACCCTAAACCCTAAACCCTAAACCCTAAACCCTAAACCCTAAACCCTAAACCCTAAACCCTAAACCCTAAACCCTAAACCCTAAACCCTAAACCCTAAACCCTAAACCCTAAACCCTAAACCCTAAACCCTAAACCCTAAACCCTAAACCCTAAACCCTAAACCCTAAACCCTAAACCCTAAACCCTAAACCCTAAACCCTAAACCCTAAACCCTAAACCCTAAACCCTAAACCCTAAACCCTAAACCCTAAACCCTAAACCCTAAACCCTAAACCCTAAACCCTAAACCCTAAACCCTAAACCCTAAACCCTAAACCCTAAACCCTAAACCCTAAACCCTAAACCCTAAACCCTAAACCCTAAACCCTAAACCCTAAACCCTAAACCCTAAACCCTAAACCCTAAACCCTAAACCCTAAACCCTAAACCCTAAACCCTAAACCCTAAACCCTAAACCCTAAACCCTAAACCCTAAACCCTAAACCCTAAACCCTAAACCCTAAACCCTAAACCCTAAACCCTAAACCCTAAACCCTAAACCCTAAACCCTAAACCCTAAACCCTAAACCCTAAACCCTAAACCCTAAACCCTAAACCCTAAACCCTAAACCCTAAACCCTAAACCCTAAACCCTAAACCCTAAACCCTAAACCCTAAACCCTAAACCCTAAACCCTAAACCCTAAACCCTAAACCCTAAACCCTAAACCCTAAACCCTAAACCCTAAACCCTAAACCCTAAACCCTAAACCCTAAACCCTAAACCCTAAACCCTAAACCCTAAACCCTAAACCCTAAACCCTAAACCCTAAACCCTAAACCCTAAACCCTAAACCCTAAACCCTAAACCCTAAACCCTAAACCCTAAACCCTAAACCCTAAACCCTAAACCCTAAACCCTAAACCCTAAACCCTAAACCCTAAACCCTAAACCCTAAACCCTAAACCCTAAACCCTAAACCCTAAACCCTAAACCCTAAACCCTAAACCCTAAACCCTAAACCCTAAACCCTAAACCCTAAACCCTAAACCCTAAACCCTAAACCCTAAACCCTAAACCCTAAACCCTAAACCCTAAACCCTAAACCCTAAACCCTAAACCCTAAACCCTAAACCCTAAACCCTAAACCCTAAACCCTAAACCCTAAACCCTAAACCCTAAACCCTAAACCCTAAACCCTAAACCCTAAACCCTAAACCCTAAACCCTAAACCCTAAACCCTAAACCCTAAACCCTAAACCCTAAACCCTAAACCCTAAACCCTAAACCCTAAACCCTAAACCCTAAACCCTAAACCCTAAACCCTAAACCCTAAACCCTAAACCCTAAACCCTAAACCCTAAACCCTAAACCCTAAACCCTAAACCCTAAACCCTAAACCCTAAACCCTAAACCCTAAACCCTAAACCCTAAACCCTAAACCCTAAACCCTAAACCCTAAACCCTAAACCCTAAACCCTAAACCCTAAACCCTAAACCCTAAACCCTAAACCCTAAACCCTAAACCCTAAACCCTAAACCCTAAACCCTAAACCCTAAACCCTAAACCCTAAACCCTAAACCCTAAACCCTAAACCCTAAACCCTAAACCCTAAACCCTAAACCCTAAACCCTAAACCCTAAACCCTAAACCCTAAACCCTAAACCCTAAACCCTAAACCCTAAACCCTAAACCCTAAACCCTAAACCCTAAACCCTAAACCCTAAACCCTAAACCCTAAACCCTAAACCCTAAACCCTAAACCCTAAACCCTAAACCCTAAACCCTAAACCCTAAACCCTAAACCCTAAACCCTAAACCCTAAACCCTAAACCCTAAACCCTAAACCCTAAACCCTAAACCCTAAACCCTAAACCCTAAACCCTAAACCCTAAACCCTAAACCCTAAACCCTAAACCCTAAACCCTAAACCCTAAACCCTAAACCCTAAACCCTAAACCCTAAACCCTAAACCCTAAACCCTAAACCCTAAACCCTAAACCCTAAACCCTAAACCCTAAACCCTAAACCCTAAACCCTAAACCCTAAACCCTAAACCCTAAACCCTAAACCCTAAACCCTAAACCCTAAACCCTAAACCCTAAACCCTAAACCCTAAACCCTAAACCCTAAACCCTAAACCCTAAACCCTAAACCCTAAACCCTAAACCCTAAACCCTAAACCCTAAACCCTAAACCCTAAACCCTAAACCCTAAACCCTAAACCCTAAACCCTAAACCCTAAACCCTAAACCCTAAACCCTAAACCCTAAACCCTAAACCCTAAACCCTAAACCCTAAACCCTAAACCCTAAACCCTAAACCCTAAACCCTAAACCCTAAACCCTAAACCCTAAACCCTAAACCCTAAACCCTAAACCCTAAACCCTAAACCCTAAACCCTAAACCCTAAACCCTAAACCCTAAACCCTAAACCCTAAACCCTAAACCCTAAACCCTAAACCCTAAACCCTAAACCCTAAACCCTAAACCCTAAACCCTAAACCCTAAACCCTAAACCCTAAACCCTAAACCCTAAACCCTAAACCCTAAACCCTAAACCCTAAACCCTAAACCCTAAACCCTAAACCCTAAACCCTAAACCCTAAACCCTAAACCCTAAACCCTAAACCCTAAACCCTAAACCCTAAACCCTAAACCCTAAACCCTAAACCCTAAACCCTAAACCCTAAACCCTAAACCCTAAACCCTAAACCCTAAACCCTAAACCCTAAACCCTAAACCCTAAACCCTAAACCCTAAACCCTAAACCCTAAACCCTAAACCCTAAACCCTAAACCCTAAACCCTAAACCCTAAACCCTAAACCCTAAACCCTAAACCCTAAACCCTAAACCCTAAACCCTAAACCCTAAACCCTAAACCCTAAACCCTAAACCCTAAACCCTAAACCCTAAACCCTAAACCCTAAACCCTAAACCCTAAACCCTAAACCCTAAACCCTAAACCCTAAACCCTAAACCCTAAACCCTAAACCCTAAACCCTAAACCCTAAACCCTAAACCCTAAACCCTAAACCCTAAACCCTAAACCCTAAACCCTAAACCCTAAACCCTAAACCCTAAACCCTAAACCCTAAACCCTAAACCCTAAACCCTAAACCCTAAACCCTAAACCCTAAACCCTAAACCCTAAACCCTAAACCCTAAACCCTAAACCCTAAACCCTAAACCCTAAACCCTAAACCCTAAACCCTAAACCCTAAACCCTAAACCCTAAACCCTAAACCCTAAACCCTAAACCCTAAACCCTAAACCCTAAACCCTAAACCCTAAACCCTAAACCCTAAACCCTAAACCCTAAACCCTAAACCCTAAACCCTAAACCCTAAACCCTAAACCCTAAACCCTAAACCCTAAACCCTAAACCCTAAACCCTAAACCCTAAACCCTAAACCCTAAACCCTAAACCCTAAACCCTAAACCCTAAACCCTAAACCCTAAACCCTAAACCCTAAACCCTAAACCCTAAACCCTAAACCCTAAACCCTAAACCCTAAACCCTAAACCCTAAACCCTAAACCCTAAACCCTAAACCCTAAACCCTAAACCCTAAACCCTAAACCCTAAACCCTAAACCCTAAACCCTAAACCCTAAACCCTAAACCCTAAACCCTAAACCCTAAACCCTAAACCCTAAACCCTAAACCCTAAACCCTAAACCCTAAACCCTAAACCCTAAACCCTAAACCCTAAACCCTAAACCCTAAACCCTAAACCCTAAACCCTAAACCCTAAACCCTAAACCCTAAACCCTAAACCCTAAACCCTAAACCCTAAACCCTAAACCCTAAACCCTAAACCCTAAACCCTAAACCCTAAACCCTAAACCCTAAACCCTAAACCCTAAACCCTAAACCCTAAACCCTAAACCCTAAACCCTAAACCCTAAACCCTAAACCCTAAACCCTAAACCCTAAACCCTAAACCCTAAACCCTAAACCCTAAACCCTAAACCCTAAACCCTAAACCCTAAACCCTAAACCCTAAACCCTAAACCCTAAACCCTAAACCCTAAACCCTAAACCCTAAACCCTAAACCCTAAACCCTAAACCCTAAACCCTAAACCCTAAACCCTAAACCCTAAACCCTAAACCCTAAACCCTAAACCCTAAACCCTAAACCCTAAACCCTAAACCCTAAACCCTAAACCCTAAACCCTAAACCCTAAACCCTAAACCCTAAACCCTAAACCCTAAACCCTAAACCCTAAACCCTAAACCCTAAACCCTAAACCCTAAACCCTAAACCCTAAACCCTAAACCCTAAACCCTAAACCCTAAACCCTAAACCCTAAACCCTAAACCCTAAACCCTAAACCCTAAACCCTAAACCCTAAACCCTAAACCCTAAACCCTAAACCCTAAACCCTAAACCCTAAACCCTAAACCCTAAACCCTAAACCCTAAACCCTAAACCCTAAACCCTAAACCCTAAACCCTAAACCCTAAACCCTAAACCCTAAACCCTAAACCCTAAACCCTAAACCCTAAACCCTAAACCCTAAACCCTAAACCCTAAACCCTAAACCCTAAACCCTAAACCCTAAACCCTAAACCCTAAACCCTAAACCCTAAACCCTAAACCCTAAACCCTAAACCCTAAACCCTAAACCCTAAACCCTAAACCCTAAACCCTAAACCCTAAACCCTAAACCCTAAACCCTAAACCCTAAACCCTAAACCCTAAACCCTAAACCCTAAACCCTAAACCCTAAACCCTAAACCCTAAACCCTAAACCCTAAACCCTAAACCCTAAACCCTAAACCCTAAACCCTAAACCCTAAACCCTAAACCCTAAACCCTAAACCCTAAACCCTAAACCCTAAACCCTAAACCCTAAACCCTAAACCCTAAACCCTAAACCCTAAACCCTAAACCCTAAACCCTAAACCCTAAACCCTAAACCCTAAACCCTAAACCCTAAACCCTAAACCCTAAACCCTAAACCCTAAACCCTAAACCCTAAACCCTAAACCCTAAACCCTAAACCCTAAACCCTAAACCCTAAACCCTAAACCCTAAACCCTAAACCCTAAACCCTAAACCCTAAACCCTAAACCCTAAACCCTAAACCCTAAACCCTAAACCCTAAACCCTAAACCCTAAACCCTAAACCCTAAACCCTAAACCCTAAACCCTAAACCCTAAACCCTAAACCCTAAACCCTAAACCCTAAACCCTAAACCCTAAACCCTAAACCCTAAACCCTAAACCCTAAACCCTAAACCCTAAACCCTAAACCCTAAACCCTAAACCCTAAACCCTAAACCCTAAACCCTAAACCCTAAACCCTAAACCCTAAACCCTAAACCCTAAACCCTAAACCCTAAACCCTAAACCCTAAACCCTAAACCCTAAACCCTAAACCCTAAACCCTAAACCCTAAACCCTAAACCCTAAACCCTAAACCCTAAACCCTAAACCCTAAACCCTAAACCCTAAACCCTAAACCCTAAACCCTAAACCCTAAACCCTAAACCCTAAACCCTAAACCCTAAACCCTAAACCCTAAACCCTAAACCCTAAACCCTAAACCCTAAACCCTAAACCCTAAACCCTAAACCCTAAACCCTAAACCCTAAACCCTAAACCCTAAACCCTAAACCCTAAACCCTAAACCCTAAACCCTAAACCCTAAACCCTAAACCCTAAACCCTAAACCCTAAACCCTAAACCCTAAACCCTAAACCCTAAACCCTAAACCCTAAACCCTAAACCCTAAACCCTAAACCCTAAACCCTAAACCCTAAACCCTAAACCCTAAACCCTAAACCCTAAACCCTAAACCCTAAACCCTAAACCCTAAACCCTAAACCCTAAACCCTAAACCCTAAACCCTAAACCCTAAACCCTAAACCCTAAACCCTAAACCCTAAACCCTAAACCCTAAACCCTAAACCCTAAACCCTAAACCCTAAACCCTAAACCCTAAACCCTAAACCCTAAACCCTAAACCCTAAACCCTAAACCCTAAACCCTAAACCCTAAACCCTAAACCCTAAACCCTAAACCCTAAACCCTAAACCCTAAACCCTAAACCCTAAACCCTAAACCCTAAACCCTAAACCCTAAACCCTAAACCCTAAACCCTAAACCCTAAACCCTAAACCCTAAACCCTAAACCCTAAACCCTAAACCCTAAACCCTAAACCCTAAACCCTAAACCCTAAACCCTAAACCCTAAACCCTAAACCCTAAACCCTAAACCCTAAACCCTAAACCCTAAACCCTAAACCCTAAACCCTAAACCCTAAACCCTAAACCCTAAACCCTAAACCCTAAACCCTAAACCCTAAACCCTAAACCCTAAACCCTAAACCCTAAACCCTAAACCCTAAACCCTAAACCCTAAACCCTAAACCCTAAACCCTAAACCCTAAACCCTAAACCCTAAACCCTAAACCCTAAACCCTAAACCCTAAACCCTAAACCCTAAACCCTAAACCCTAAACCCTAAACCCTAAACCCTAAACCCTAAACCCTAAACCCTAAACCCTAAACCCTAAACCCTAAACCCTAAACCCTAAACCCTAAACCCTAAACCCTAAACCCTAAACCCTAAACCCTAAACCCTAAACCCTAAACCCTAAACCCTAAACCCTAAACCCTAAACCCTAAACCCTAAACCCTAAACCCTAAACCCTAAACCCTAAACCCTAAACCCTAAACCCTAAACCCTAAACCCTAAACCCTAAACCCTAAACCCTAAACCCTAAACCCTAAACCCTAAACCCTAAACCCTAAACCCTAAACCCTAAACCCTAAACCCTAAACCCTAAACCCTAAACCCTAAACCCTAAACCCTAAACCCTAAACCCTAAACCCTAAACCCTAAACCCTAAACCCTAAACCCTAAACCCTAAACCCTAAACCCTAAACCCTAAACCCTAAACCCTAAACCCTAAACCCTAAACCCTAAACCCTAAACCCTAAACCCTAAACCCTAAACCCTAAACCCTAAACCCTAAACCCTAAACCCTAAACCCTAAACCCTAAACCCTAAACCCTAAACCCTAAACCCTAAACCCTAAACCCTAAACCCTAAACCCTAAACCCTAAACCCTAAACCCTAAACCCTAAACCCTAAACCCTAAACCCTAAACCCTAAACCCTAAACCCTAAACCCTAAACCCTAAACCCTAAACCCTAAACCCTAAACCCTAAACCCTAAACCCTAAACCCTAAACCCTAAACCCTAAACCCTAAACCCTAAACCCTAAACCCTAAACCCTAAACCCTAAACCCTAAACCCTAAACCCTAAACCCTAAACCCTAAACCCTAAACCCTAAACCCTAAACCCTAAACCCTAAACCCTAAACCCTAAACCCTAAACCCTAAACCCTAAACCCTAAACCCTAAACCCTAAACCCTAAACCCTAAACCCTAAACCCTAAACCCTAAACCCTAAACCCTAAACCCTAAACCCTAAACCCTAAACCCTAAACCCTAAACCCTAAACCCTAAACCCTAAACCCTAAACCCTAAACCCTAAACCCTAAACCCTAAACCCTAAACCCTAAACCCTAAACCCTAAACCCTAAACCCTAAACCCTAAACCCTAAACCCTAAACCCTAAACCCTAAACCCTAAACCCTAAACCCTAAACCCTAAACCCTAAACCCTAAACCCTAAACCCTAAACCCTAAACCCTAAACCCTAAACCCTAAACCCTAAACCCTAAACCCTAAACCCTAAACCCTAAACCCTAAACCCTAAACCCTAAACCCTAAACCCTAAACCCTAAACCCTAAACCCTAAACCCTAAACCCTAAACCCTAAACCCTAAACCCTAAACCCTAAACCCTAAACCCTAAACCCTAAACCCTAAACCCTAAACCCTAAACCCTAAACCCTAAACCCTAAACCCTAAACCCTAAACCCTAAACCCTAAACCCTAAACCCTAAACCCTAAACCCTAAACCCTAAACCCTAAACCCTAAACCCTAAACCCTAAACCCTAAACCCTAAACCCTAAACCCTAAACCCTAAACCCTAAACCCTAAACCCTAAACCCTAAACCCTAAACCCTAAACCCTAAACCCTAAACCCTAAACCCTAAACCCTAAACCCTAAACCCTAAACCCTAAACCCTAAACCCTAAACCCTAAACCCTAAACCCTAAACCCTAAACCCTAAACCCTAAACCCTAAACCCTAAACCCTAAACCCTAAACCCTAAACCCTAAACCCTAAACCCTAAACCCTAAACCCTAAACCCTAAACCCTAAACCCTAAACCCTAAACCCTAAACCCTAAACCCTAAACCCTAAACCCTAAACCCTAAACCCTAAACCCTAAACCCTAAACCCTAAACCCTAAACCCTAAACCCTAAACCCTAAACCCTAAACCCTAAACCCTAAACCCTAAACCCTAAACCCTAAACCCTAAACCCTAAACCCTAAACCCTAAACCCTAAACCCTAAACCCTAAACCCTAAACCCTAAACCCTAAACCCTAAACCCTAAACCCTAAACCCTAAACCCTAAACCCTAAACCCTAAACCCTAAACCCTAAACCCTAAACCCTAAACCCTAAACCCTAAACCCTAAACCCTAAACCCTAAACCCTAAACCCTAAACCCTAAACCCTAAACCCTAAACCCTAAACCCTAAACCCTAAACCCTAAACCCTAAACCCTAAACCCTAAACCCTAAACCCTAAACCCTAAACCCTAAACCCTAAACCCTAAACCCTAAACCCTAAACCCTAAACCCTAAACCCTAAACCCTAAACCCTAAACCCTAAACCCTAAACCCTAAACCCTAAACCCTAAACCCTAAACCCTAAACCCTAAACCCTAAACCCTAAACCCTAAACCCTAAACCCTAAACCCTAAACCCTAAACCCTAAACCCTAAACCCTAAACCCTAAACCCTAAACCCTAAACCCTAAACCCTAAACCCTAAACCCTAAACCCTAAACCCTAAACCCTAAACCCTAAACCCTAAACCCTAAACCCTAAACCCTAAACCCTAAACCCTAAACCCTAAACCCTAAACCCTAAACCCTAAACCCTAAACCCTAAACCCTAAACCCTAAACCCTAAACCCTAAACCCTAAACCCTAAACCCTAAACCCTAAACCCTAAACCCTAAACCCTAAACCCTAAACCCTAAACCCTAAACCCTAAACCCTAAACCCTAAACCCTAAACCCTAAACCCTAAACCCTAAACCCTAAACCCTAAACCCTAAACCCTAAACCCTAAACCCTAAACCCTAAACCCTAAACCCTAAACCCTAAACCCTAAACCCTAAACCCTAAACCCTAAACCCTAAACCCTAAACCCTAAACCCTAAACCCTAAACCCTAAACCCTAAACCCTAAACCCTAAACCCTAAACCCTAAACCCTAAACCCTAAACCCTAAACCCTAAACCCTAAACCCTAAACCCCTAACCCTAAACCCTAAACCCCTAACCCTAAACCCTAAACCCCTAACCCTAAACCCTAAACCCCTAAACCCTAAACCCTAAACCCCTAAACCCCTAAACCCCAAACCCTAAACCCTAAACCCTAAACCCTAAACCCCTAAACCCTAAACCCTAAACCCTACACTCCTAAACCCTAAACCCTAAACCCTACACCCCTAAACCCTAACCCCTAACCCCTAACCCCTAACCCCTAACCCCTAAACCCTAAACCCTCAAGGCTCGAGAGCATGGACTTCACGTCGGGAACGAGTATTGGCACGCGACCTTAGTTTATTCTCTTTTCCTTTTACTTTTCTTTTAGTTTTTGGGAGTTTTGTATGGTCTATAATGTTACTTATCTATGTATTTAGACAATAATGGTTGTATGTTTTAGACTTTTGTTGATTTTGTAATTGAATGATTGTCATTACATCTTTTATGCATCTCAATTTTTATTGCTTAAACCTTTGGCCATGGCTTTGCATGTTAGGCTAGATTTAGCTCGAGAGAGTAAATTTATCCATAGAACAATAGATGCATGACTAGATTTAGTTTATTGCACGAGAGTGAGTAATTTAATTCTAGAAGCCTTAAGAAAATCACATAGCTAATCTTTTGGGAAGCATATGAGCAATTAGTCTTATATTCAACTCTAATAACCTTCTAAAAATTGTAAGCCTAAAGTGGATAGTATAGTTGAACATTAAACTTGGCATCATGAACTAGGGTACATAGGACAAGATTCAATTAGGGTATCTTAATTTTATCTTCTTCTTAGTTGGTGTTTTTTGTGCGAAAGTGGGGATGAAGCAATACTATTCTTAAAATGTTAAGTTCTTGTGGAATCTTTTCCTAGAAGAGCCCTTTTGTGTATCATTCTCTTCATGAACTTTCTCTAATGTATTTGGCAAACAAGAGGACCACCTTTTCTTTGTTTTCCAGTTCTTCTCATAGATACACTCTAAGAAGTAAATATCTCATGGATACACTCTAAGAAGAAAACACATATTTAGAGTCTTTTTAGTGAGAAATTTGGTTAGAAAGGAACGAGAAAATCTTCTAGGGGATAAAATATCTTTATATAACTTGTAAATTGTTAGTGTTCTTTTCTCTTCCTCTTGGAGCTTCTTGCATTATTCTCTTTGGTGATATTGTCTTTCTGCTACTTATGTCATTTGGAAACCTTTGCTATTGGTTTTGTCGTCATGTATTGTAAACCCGGAATCCCTCCTTGAAAATTCTTAAGAAAAATGTATTGGTAAGCTTGTTATAAAAAAAAAAAGAGAAAGAAAGGTGGAATGTGTTGTATTGTTTTTCCTAAAAAAAAAAAAAAAAAAAAGAATAGAAAAATGAAAATGAAAGGAAAAGGGCTCCATTGTCATTTCCATTTTCTTTTTTTTAAACCTCATCTAAAAGTCTTACCCATTCTGTCATTATTCATCAAAAGAAGCAGAATTTTCGTGAGAGAGGGTGAAAGGAAGAAGAAAAGTGTTCTGCTGAAGTTGAAGTTGAAGAAGAAAGGGAAAAATCCAATTCAAGTTGCATGACAAAGTTTGTGATCAATCCTGACTGCATCTGATATTTGCAACGTTTTGAGCTCCACAAGAGGTATTAAGAGGTCAGATTTGATTTCCTTGAAAGTTAACTCATTTTAGAACAATTTTCGTGAAGGAAGCTCGAGCAAAATCTGAATTTATGTTATGGGTTTTTGAAAGGGAAGTCAGAGGAGTGTTTTTGCTGTCAAATCCAGGGAACCTCTGGTTTTTGTGATGTGCTGATCTGTAGACTTCGAATTAGAAGCTGTATTAGGTATGGATGGAAAGATGATTTAATTTCCTATAACTTTCATGAAGAAGTTGTGGTTAGAAATTGACTGTAAGTTGCCTTAAAATTCATGTTAAGTTCAGGGTGCAGCAGGAAAACGAGTCTGGAAAGTGCATAAACCGATTTTGTAGGAAGAGGCTTTCGAGGTATTTACGGACATATCCTTTAGGAATTTCAATTTCATTCCTTCAGATGAGTTTTAGAGGGTTCAAAAAGGAAGAGTTTGGTATAAAGTACATCATTTTTGAGCAAGTAATGGAAAAGTTATAGGTGTGTGAGTTTAAGGTATATAATCTGTAAAGTGCAGGAAATTGATGGGGTGGTTTTTGCAACCCTAGGCCTTAAGTTCGTGAGGTCAAGATTCTAATGCTTGGTTTTGTTTTGTTTGACAGGCCAAGAAGAAATAGGACAAATTTAAGGACCAAGAATCTATTATTAACGCTGTGAGTGACAAAACGAATTTCGGAAGTGTATTCTATGCTTGAACTTATGCTTATGAAAATAAAAGACTTTCTAAGAGTAATTTTACTTAAAGACTTTATGTCTCTTGAACACGTATTTATGAGCATATATGGTTTCCTAGAAATGATTTAATTGTTCGTTGTGAGCATATGTTTACTATTTTACCCGAACTAGTGAAAATACCATAATTTCGGGCCAACATGTGTTAGCAAGTAGTGTCAAAGGTTTTCATGTGTTTCTATGAGACCCGAATGAGTAAATGTTTGAGATTCTGAGCCCGAGGCTGTATAGTACCGTGTGCACACAGGTCATTTTCTGTTGTCGACGTTGAGTGTACTCCGTGACAACAATGCTGTCATGAGTGCTGGGCGAGCCCCACTACGACAAAGACGATGGGAGTGCTGGGCGGGCCCCACGACATCGTAGAATGAGCGTTGATTGTACTGGGCGAGGCTTACACAAACTAGTTTGTCATATGTTTAAAATGGTTAATATTTTTGACACACTTGCTGGACTTCTGTAAAAGCTATTGATGTTATATGTTATGATTTATGAGTTAATAGTTTTAAACTCAGTCACTCACTGAGCTTTCCAGCTCATTCTTTCAATGTTTTCCAACTTTCCAGGTAGAGATCGAGTTCCCGGTGCCTGAGATCCTGCCACAGCCTGGTGAACGCTCTACGAGTCTGATATTTTTGTACGTGGTTGGCGTAGTATAGCAAGTCTGCTCGTATTGTACATAACTTAATAGGGATGTGTAGTTATGTTGTATATAGAACTAGTGGTCTTGGGTGTATAAAGCACGTCTGGTCGTGTCTGGCTTGTTCAAGTTAGGTTTAACCAGAACCGCTCCGTATGTATGTGTAATAAGATTCCTAATTTCCTGCTGTGTGGTATGTATAGTATCTCGTATACAGGTATGGATTGTTTATCAGGAATTAAAAGGGTCATAGGTATCGTTAAGAAGTGAAACGATGCCTGTTGGCTTCACGCCTTCCTCCAGGCTAAGATAACAGGTAGTCGGGAGGGGGTGTGACATGTATATTTCATTTGTTCCATGAAATGTTTAAGAGACTATTAGAGAATTGTGGTAAACAAAAAGCAATCTATTATTTACATTCCGAGTGGTCTACAATTCTCTTTTCCCTCTCTCAAATACTACACGAAGAGAATTCTCGTAAAAGAAATCTCAATTTAGTTTGATGTATTTCTATGTAGATGTTCGAGTTGCTTAATCATAAATCTTTGATACAAGGAAAAGTACCATTTTGTGAATTGGAATTGATGGTCTGGAATTGAATGGTGCTAGCTGATTTGACGTTATTGGTAGCTCTTCTTGTGTTCTATCAAAAGGTTCATTTTAATTTTGAAAACTTGAATTAATTTTATAAGTTGTGCATATCTCCTATACATGGTTTAACTCCAATGTTCCCATTTTAATGTACCCAGAAATATAATGGTCAAGATAATGGCAATACTTCAATGTAAGTTATTATTGATAGTTTCAACTTTCTACTTTTTGTTGCTAGATTTAGCTATCAAGTTCTTATGAAGTTTAATTTGGCCAAAGCGACAAACAAGAAGTTTAAACAAGCACTTCATGCTAAATCTACCTTATCAACCTTTTCATTTACGTTCTTGTGTGCATATGTGAGGTGATTTGATTTAAAGTACATGTAAAATTGTTATGATTTTGAGGTGATTTGATTATTATTTAGCTAATTCTTTACTTTCTTGTGTGACCCTGACACAACTTTTATATGAAAACATATTGGACAAAGCTTACCAACAATGAAATCCTTTATGATTGGTAGTTAACCAACAAGGCAACATGTTAAAGTTGTGCAACTAAATCTCTCTTATGGTCTTTTCTTAGAAGGATAATAAAGCTTTTTAGCGACAAACAAAAATCTTTTGTTTCCTCTAATTAGAGTGCTATCCACCAACCTTATTGCATTTTACTAGTTTATTGATAAACCTCGATATAGTACCTTTTAGGGCAGGTTTACTCCATCCCTAACCATTTGTTGTTAGTTTTCTTTAGTTGGAACGAAATGCTCATTTCTTAAACATAAAATTTTTACAATCAATCATAACCCAAAATTTTTTCCTAACAACAAATAGGGGAAAAAAAAAAGCTCACTAAAATACAGTGGGATATTAATATTTATCAGTAGCATCTAACTTTAACTATTTCTTTGATGGAACATCGTGAAAAGTACAATGGAATATTAATACTAATCAAAACTGTCTATACAATCAACATGAGAGCAACTTGCACACATTTGTACCAGGAACTACCTCAGTAGCTTCTGTGGTGGAGGATAAGTATTGATAATAGTAGTGACGCAAGGCATCTGATACACATGCATGCGAGTTAGGTCAAACATCAAGGTTTTGATCTGTTACCTGCACAGGAAAAGGTTAATATATAATTTAAAACGCCAATCGATGCCTACGTACAGTCTGAAGCACAATATATGCAACCATAAACCTGCCCCTTAAGGCAGACTCTACATTTTCTTTTTTTTTTTTTTTAAATCAAGATAGGAAGGAAAAAAAGAATTATTCCCCTATAACAAAAGAAGATTATGATACTCAAACCATCTTGAATTTTCCTATAATTCTGGTAGAAACACGAATATTCCTTGCTCTATACTCAAACCATCTTGAATCATCTTAGAAGTCATCTTCTCAAAGGTCATGACGTTATCTATTGAAATTATTAAATTTAAAATTATCTTTTTTACAGATGGAAACCAAAGAAGGTTTCTCAGCTCCCCTCTTCTAGGAAATTGATGCATACTATACAACAACTAACCCAAAGAACAACACGACAACAAAAAAATCCATAATCTTGCATGGTGCATACCTCTTCATAAAATGTCATTGCAGTAAGTCGATAACCTGCTATAAGCAAATATTCCTTCGCAGCACAATTAAGATCTTGACGTTCATTGTCTTTAAGTGGACCCAGATCTGAGGAGCCATCCCTTTTTTCTTGATGAATCTCTTACCGACCTCTAATGGTAGAATCAGCCTTTAAATCTACTAAATCAATCCAGAGAAATAACTTCAGGAATCAGATAGTAGTAGATAAACATTGACCAGTCAAATAATCAAATACTATAGTAACTATCCACACACTGCAGACAAGAAATTATTCAAATACTATAAACATTTGGGCTTGAGTCTTTTCATGTTTCTGAGAAATCTTATTTCCCTTGATTGAAATCATAAAGCAAGGATTTGAGGCGTCCACAAGCATACCAATCACCCTAGTTGATAAAAAGGCCATGGGTGCGCAGTGAGGGTGACTAGAATTTACTTCATGAATAGAGATTTTTTATGCAGTTGTGCACATTTTTGCCTTTTTCATCGAGATTGGGTCGGTATTCAAAAACCTAATTCCTGTTAACATTGCAATTGTAGCAAGCAAATAAGGTGGGGCCATTGTTGGCCGTTGCACTAGAATTAGGATACCAATTGCTCGATCGCGTTAATCGGCGAAAGAGAATTAGGATCGCTTTTACTTACAAACAGTTTTTGGGAAAGGGAGATAGGAAGGCTGAGTAAATATTAGCAAGTAAAGCTCGCAAATATTTCTCGATGACCTTTCCTTTACAACTCGGAAGTCTTTTATAGACTCCGGATTTGAAACGGCAATTAAACTTATCTAACTAAGAGATAAGTTTGAACCGACAGGACATGCCCTGCGTGAACAAACTTTCTCAATGGAGACAAACTATTTTCTAAAAAGCAATAAAACAAACAACTTTAATAAAGTAGAGGAATCTACTTTATCAAAAGTAGTAAAACAAAATAGTAAACGGCGGAAAGTAAAAAGCAAATAGTAAATGTCGGAAAGTAAAATACATAATTACAAAAGACAAAATAAAATGATAAACTTTGAAAAAGTAAAAATAAAGACGAATCTTCATCATTCCGATCCAGTCGTGCTTGTCCTTTCATCTTTAATAAAGAGGCTTTATTAAAGTGATGCGTCAGTCTTTCATTATTGCTTCTGTCTGATATTTCAGATTGTTGAAGAGGCAAGGATACACCGGAGAGCTTACCAACGGTTTCACAGCGCCCACCTGGCGACTTACTACCGGGAACACAACTCCTAAAGATCCGCAGCAGGTCCTCATCTTCAACCTTTGATATCTTCAAGCAATAGTCTTTCACTGAAACAAATAGCAACTCTGAAGAGGCTTATTACACCATCTGTTCTGTTGATGCGCTGGCACAAGACTGGAAGTGGATGATGATTTTACTATGTTCAATACAGAATCCAGACCTGTACAAGGGATTCTGTACATCTGATACTATACATACTATTAATTTACAGACTCAAAACTTTACAACATAGATAATCAGGAATTAATTTCCCGATTATGAAAACTAAAAAGAATATACAAAAAGATACAAGAAATTGTACAAAAAGAATCTAAAATCAAGATCTAAAATCTTGACTAGAAAAGACTAAAAGGAATGTACAGGAAAGATGAAAAACATATAGAAAATTATATACACATATTACAATAGTTTATCCTCGTTTCGGAGGGTTTTTTTTTTTTTTTTTTTTTTTTTTTTTAAATTTGATTCACGGAGGTTGTGAATCTAGAAACGGATCATCTAGATCATATGGAGACATTTCTTCATCGTCATCAGCTTCGCTGTGATGAGAAGGAGTTCTGCTTCTAGCTTCTTCCAGAATTCTCTGGTATTCTTCCTCTGAGGTTGTTTGAGCAAGCCTCGAGATTAAATGAGACCGAGTATTCAGAAATTCTGAATTACTCTTTGATTGATCAAGTAGTTCTTGATTGCAAGAGAACCACTCCTTCAATCCTTCTTGAGACAGATGGGAAACATCATATTTATCCCACCATTTAATCTTCACCGTCTTGGCGAGTTCTTTGACGTTGTCTTTTACTCTAGACTGGAAATTCCAGCTGAGTATCCATGAGACTTTAAAATATAAGCAGAATCGAAATAGATTTGGAAATTCGTTCTTGCCTATATTTTGTTGGAATTGATGGTATGCTTCTTGAACTTCTACAGGGAATATCTCTTCCGTGAGTCCAAAAGTTTTCCACCAATTGATGAACCAGTATGGATATTCCATACGGTGAGCTCTCTGGAAAAATTGAATAAACCAGGAGTGATCAAACTTGATATACCATAGGACATAGAACCATGCTTGGACATAGTCTCTATAGGTATATGTTTGTGGTTTGAAGTGTTGAGACAGAGTCCTGGGTGTGAATACACTCTGATTCCAATGAGTTGGAGTCAGGACTTTGAAGATTTTGAATTTGGAGAAAGCGACTTTCTTTGGGTCGTCGCGATCTGGTATATGAGTTACTTCAATAGACTTTGTGTCTACCAAAATAAACTCATAGAATTTTCTTGTTTTGAAAATCTCCTCCGGCATGAAGTAGAAACCGGTAGGGTAATAGTTTTTGATGATGTCCGTGATGGATGCACCATCGGCTTCAGGCTCTATTACTGCTGGCTCAACAGCAATAGGCTTCTGGAAGTAAGCTTTCACCTGAGGTTTAGGTGTAAACCTACTGTTTGGATCTACTGCCTGAGAAAAGGTAGTAGGTCGTGGTGACGACATAGGTCTTGGAGACGACGAACTGGATCCCTGTATAGAGGGAGCCGGAACAGATGTTCTTCTAGAACTTTGAGAGAGTGTCGGAGAGACTGGTCGTCTACTCTGACGGGTTAGGTTGGCCGATGGCCTTGGTGGTGGAGTAGATGACTCCATGGAATCGCGAATCACGATTTCTGAAGAACGTTGCCTAGGCCTGACCACCAGTGTGAAATCAGTGTCTAAGGCATATCGCTCTGCAGTCATCGGACTTGCAGTTTGAGACGAGGTTGAGGCTTTCTCTTTGCCTTTTGAGACTGGGGTTGCAGGGCTCTTGCCCTTTCTACTGGACATCTTTTTTCCTATCACTTTGGAGAGAGGAAGAGGATGGCAGAGAGGGAGAGTTTTTAGAGAGGGTCTTGTTTAGAAACTCTCTTGATAGGTAATCAGCTAAGGGGTTTTGAACTCCTTTTATAGGCAAAACCTCAAAGTCGAAACATGATAAGATTGCTTGCCATCTGGCAAAAATCTGCTTTGAGACTAAATTCTCAACATCTTTTTCTAAAACAAATTTAGATGCTTGAGAATCCGTTTTGATGATAAATCTTTTGTTTATCAAATCTCCTTGAAATTTTTGAACACATAAAACTATGGCCAAAATTTCCTTTTTGATTGTTGAATAATTCTTCTGGGTATCGTTCCATACTCCAGAATAATATCTCACTATTTGTTCTTGTTTATCCATACACTGTTTGAGGATTCCTCCATATCCGATGTCGGATGCGTCAGATTCCACTATCAACGATGCTTCTGGATTAACAAGACTTAAACAGGGTAAAGATTTGACTAAATCTTTTATTCTCCTTACAGCTTGCGTATGCTTAGCTGTCCAGGGTTTTGGATTTTTTCTAAGTCTTTGAAACAGTGGTTTGCAAATGGGCCTCAAATTTTCAATAAAATCTGAGACATAATTGAGACAGCCCAAAAACCTTTGTAATTGGGTTTTGTTTAAAATTTCGTCCGGAAAATTTTCCGCAAAATCTATGGACCTTTGAATTGGGGTTATTTGGCCCATATGGATTTCGAATCCGAGAAAACGGATTTTGGTTTGAAATAGTTTTATTTTTGAGACAGATATTACTAAACCATTTTGCTTAATAATATCTAAAAACTTTCTCAAATGAGAAAAATGTTGATCTATACCTGATGAGAAAATTAGAACATCATCGATATAGATAATTGAAAATTGAGATATAGGATCAAGAATATCATTCATGATTTTTTGGAATTCTGATGGAGCGTTCTTCAGGCCGAATGGCATGACGTTCCATTCATATTGTCCAAAAGGAACATTGAATGCAGTCTTGTAACGATCTTTTTCTGAAATTTGAATCTGCCAGAATCCTGACTTCATATCAAATTTCGAAAATACGTTTGATCCTGATATCCTTTTTAATAAATCATTTTTGTTGGGAATTGGATATCTAACCCATTCCAAAACTTTGTTTAAAGGTTTGTAGTTGATTACCAACCTGGGTACACCACGCTCCTTTTCTGCTTGATTGTTGACATAGAATGCTGCGCAAGACCATGGGCTCTTGGATGGTCTGATCAGCTTCTTTTTTATCAACTCGTTGATTTCTGACCGGCAATGTTGTAACAATTCAGAGTTCATCTGGATTGGCCTTGCCTTTGTCGGAATTTGAGACTCTTTGAATTCCTTGACATATGGTAAGTCTACCATATGCTGTTTTCTGTCCCAAAATGCATTGGGATAGTCTGAGCAGACTTCCTTTTCAAATCTTTGTTTTAAGATTTGAATCTTTTCCTGCATTTGCTTATGTTGAAGGTTTTCTTCAATTCTTTTGTAACTGATTTCTTCCTTTAGGAAGGCTATCTGCTTTTCTTTGAGACTGATGTTGTTCAGTTGACTTTCTTTACTCATAGAACAGACCTTATGAGTAAGTATTGGCTTGATCCACTCGAACAGAATTTCCTGCCCCATGGATTGAGTATGTATACCCTTTTCTGATACACTTAAAGGGTATAATTGGGTGAGAAATGGAGTTCCTAAGATCATATCTTGACTTAGGTTTTTCACCAGAAGACATGAAGTTACGAAACATATCCCTTCTTTACAGATATGTATTTCTGGTAACTTGTGTCGTATCTTTAATGGACTTCCGTCGGCTCCTTTTAGGACTTCTTTCGTCTTCTTGAAGTATCTTGACGGGATTAGTCCTTCTCGGATGCAGTTCTGATCTGCTCCTGAATCTATCAAGGCAACTAGAGTTATCTTAAAATTTGCAACTTTCAAAGTTACCTCTGTATACCATTTTTGGTATGAGACCTTGGTTATGGTGTTTAAGAACACCCCTTCATTTATTTTCAACTCCTTTGATGGATCTTCGACCTTTTGCTTTCCTTTATGTAAGGAAGCTACTTCTGTGGAAAGCTTTAGGAAATCATCCTTGCAGCTTTGCCTTAATTCTGAGACTTCTTTTTTGAGAGCGTTGATTTCAAATTGTAGGTCTTGAATTGTGACCTTCTTTTCTTTCTTCATTCGTCCTAGGACGTCGTCTAGAGTGATGGGAACGACATCTAGGTCGATATCCTTCTTTTCATCTTCTTTCCTTGATGAATTCTTTTTCAATGACTCTTTTAGTTGCCTAAGGACGGCAACCTTTGTCTCTTCTTCTGGGAGCTTCTCCGCTAGGTCTAGGAGAAATTCCTGATCGCTTGTTATAACATTTATACTGTTATAACAGCCGCATGCTCTGCCTCCTTTGCAGTCCTTTTTATGAATTTCTTCGAATTCTCCTTCGTCAGAATAGTAAGATGAATCCTCAGATTCTTCTCTTATTACCTGAATATCTCTGTCTGACTCTGATTGTGAGTAATCGCTGGAGCTTGATCCAAATGCGACTAGCAACTCTTTTTTGAGATCCTCATCAATCTGGAGTTCGTTGATTTTTCCTCTTAAGGGACATCTATTAGAATAGTGTCCGAACTTCTTGCATTTGTAGCACTGGATCTGCTTTGCAGACTTCTTGTGCCTTCTTTCTTCTGTATATGAGGGTTTCCTGTAGGTTGGTCTACGTTTGTAGCCTTTTTCTTCTCGATATACGTTTGGTTTCGTATATCCTCTTCTGGGATGAGAGTGCTTTTTAATTCTTCTCACCTTTCTTTTTTCTATCTGAGAAGGAGCGTTTCTTTGTGGCATGACATTGTACATGTCACAGAAGTATCCTAGCTCCTTTTTTCTGTTGGCAGCCGTATTGGCTTTTGCCTGTGCCTTTACTTCTAGGCATTGCTTCATTCCGAAGTTTACAACATATTGGATTAGCTGTCCATATGAGGATGTCTTCCAGTCTATGACAGCTGATGTATTTACTTCCTCCATATACTGAAGCAACTGTGTTTGGAATAGCGGGGGAAGCCCAGTGATAAACCTTTGCTTCCAAATCTCGCTTTCGCAGTCATCCCTTTTGTAGACTTCTGACAAAAAGGTATCTTTATACCATCTGAAATCTTGGAGCTTTGGGCACCTAAGATTGTTCAGTGATATACCAGCCATGTAACGGTAATTAGTAGTTGTGCCCATGAATGCTTCTGCGATGCCATGGGTCAGGGTAATTACCGCATCCTGTACTTCATCTTCCATTGTCGCATCTCTAGGGACTATCGAGGATGAAGCTTCATTGGATCCCGTGGAACTTACTGTTGTTCCCGTCGGTCTTCTCGTCTTGTGTCTGAGTATTGTTTTTCGTTCCGCATCGGTAAATCTATGATCCCACCATCCTTTTAGGATACCAGAGAATCCTGCCGAAAGGAACTTTGCTGATGCATGGTCGGAGTGTCCTTTTGTGATGTAGGCAGTATTTGCCATTAACATCTCTTGGATGACTCCCATGATCAGGTACTCAGATAAGCCGTCGAGATTCCATTCATAGATTGAATCTCCATCATATGACCTGTACGTCATGTAACTTCTTTCTTCGTACATTAAATCCGGCTTAGAGGGTCTCGGATACCAATTTCTCTGCTCACTTTGTCGAGATTCCTTGTAATAGTTCCGAGCATAGCTTCTTTGATGTTGGATTTTCAGTACGTTCTTTGGACTTTGATCTTCTAGGGCCATCTGGCTCAGATCTTCTAATACGTCTTCAACTTCTGATTCGTTTAAGACATTGATCTCGTCTGTAGTTTCTTTTATTGATAGTTTTTTCAGACGGTTATCCACTTCTAGGATGAACTTATCTAGACTTCTGTCTAGGTTGGACTTCATCCTTGGTATTGAACTCCCTACATCTGTTCTGAAGTATGGAGTTGTTGGTTCAGTGCTCCCAAATTCTCCTTTGGGAATCTTCTTCTTTGTGGTTGTTACTTCTTCTGTAATTTTCTCTTCTACTCTGTTTAATTGTTCAGACATGGTAGAGAGAATTCTGTTGGTATAATTTCCTTGGAGTTGAAGTCCCCGAATCCCCTTCGAAGGATTCTGCTCTTCAACATTCTGGTCTATCAGTTTGAAGGGTACAGCCATCACGGCTTGATTTGAGCTTTCAAACTGTATAGCTTCTAAGGGAGGATGTGTAGAGTTTACCACTTCTCCTCTTGCGGTTCTCCATGATACCTCCTTCAATACATTGATCGACTTTGCTAGCCAATCTTCTTTATTCATATACCATTCAAAGAAAGGTATATTTTCTTCTAAGGTTATCATAACCTCTTTCCATTCAGCTTTGAGTTTATCCCTTTCTTCAGCGTCAAATCGCTCGAAGAGTATCCTTCTGGGTTCTGCCCATACGGGATCTAGGAAATCTTTGTTCAGGGCGTCCTTGTCTATCTGGAATTCGCTCTGAAGTACATTAAGCTGGTTGGCCTCCATATCTGTCTGAGTAGGCGAATTATTCCTTTGGTAGTGTATCTCGGGAATATTCTGGTCTAGATTGACCTTCTCTATTCTGAGAGAGGTGGATCTAGCCAATCCTGCAGACGAAGATGGCGCGGCTCTGCTTGTAGAGGCGCTACGTCTGGAAGGAGCAAAGTGAGTAACCTTCGACTGCGGAGGATCCTCATCTTCGAACTCGATATGAACACTTCCGTCTGGTTTTTCCTCTATGAGGGTCAAAGTCCTTGGCTTGGGTTTTGGTGGAGTGAAAGCTTTCTCCAAATCCCATTCGGACCTTCTTGTTATATCTTCCCATGATAACATCTTGGGAATTTCTATCAGATTATTTTCGAAGTCCGCTTCGAAGAGGATCGTTTGTCCTTCTGGCGGTGCTTCTACTATACATCTTGGATCCAGCGTTGTCTTCATTATCTTGTAACTTATTCGCCATATTATTGCGAATGATTCTGTCATCTTCTCAACGTTCAAATTCTTAAACTTGATATCCAATACTAAAGTGTTTAGTATATTTGGGTTAGTTAAAGAAATTGGAAAGTTGGGGTAGACGTTGAAGTAGACTGGTCCTCTTCCTAGGTTTGCTTCAATGAGTCCTAGCATGGAGTTCTTGTAGTCACGGTGTCTCTTGTCTCTGAGCGCGACAAGGATTGGAATATCAAGGCCTGGACGGTATAAAGGTCTTATACCAACCTGGACGAGGCCTATATGAAGGAATTGGTATTCTTTCTGCTTATGTTCCCATAACATTTCTGCAGAGAATAGCCTTATCATTTCTGGATTGTTGACGATCGGAATTGTCCTTTCAACAACCTTAATTCCCTTCATTTGATTGAATATTCCGGTGTCGTATATTAACGATGGTTTCACCTTTGGAACATTCCATTGAAGAATTGATCTTTCGATGGATTGGATAGATGATAGTGTATTCTTAATATTAAGATCAGCACTATCTCCTTCTCTGAATCGGTGCTTATTTGCTTCTAGCACCATTTGCTTCTCAGCTCTTTCTACTCGGGTGGCTATTGCCTTCTTCTGCATCTCTTCGGCTTGTCGCCTTCTTGCTTCAGCATTTGTCTTCCATTTGTTGAAAAATATCTTTACACGATCGGTCATCCGATTATGATATTTTCTTTTTCTAAAATCTGAGAGAATAGAGTGAATTCTCTTTAATAACTTCTTCTTGCTTCCTCACCTGGAATCCGTCTTCTCGTTATCAGGGGGAACGGGCGGCTTACCAACGGTCTTACGCCTTCTGCCGGGAACACCTTATGCCCTTGCCAGACACCTGACAGCCACGAGACCAAACTGACAATAGAAGGGATTGGAAGAAAAAGTATGTTAAAAAGAATTAACAAAAAATATCATAATCGGATGACCGATCGTGTAAAGATATTTTTCAACAAATGGAAGACAAATGCTGAAGCAAGAAGGCGACAAGCCGAAGAGATGCAGAAGAAGGCAATAGCCACCCGAGTAGAAAGAGCTGAGAAGCAAATGGTGCTAGAAGCAAATAAGCACCGATTCAGAGAAGGAGATAGTGCTGATCTTAATATTAAGAATACACTATCATCTATCCAATCCATCGAAAGATCAATTCTTCAATGGAATGTTCCAAAGGTGAAACCATCGTTAATATACGACACCGGAATATTCAATCAAATGAAGGGAATTAAGGTTGTTGAAAGGACAATTCCGATCGTCAACAATCCAGAAATGATAAGGCTATTCTCTGCAGAAATGTTATGGGAACATAAGCAGAAAGAATACCAATTCCTTCATATAGGCCTCGTCCAGGTTGGTATAAGACCTTTATACCGTCCAGGCCTTGATATTCCAATCCTTGTCGCGCTCAGAGACAAGAGACACCGTGACTACAAGAACTCCATGCTAGGACTCATTGAAGCAAACCTAGGAAGAGGACCAGTCTACTTCAACGTCTACCCCAACTTTCCAATTTCTTTAACTGACCCAAATATACTAAACACTTTAGTATTGGATATCAAGTTTAAGAATTTGAACGTTGAGAAGATGACAGAATCATTCGCAATAATATGGCGAATAAGTTACAAGATAATGAAGACAACGCTGGATCCAAGATGTATAGTAGAAGCACCGCCAGAAGGACAAACGATCCTCTTCGAAGCGGACTTCGAAAATAATCTGATAGAAATTCCCAAGATGTTATCATGGGAAGATATAACAAGAAGGTCCGAATGGGATTTGGAGAAAGCTTTCACTCCACCAAAACCCAAGCCAAGGACTTTGACCCTCATAGAGGAAAAACCAGACGGAAGTGTTCATATCGAGTTCGAAGATGAGGATCCTCCGCAGTCGAAGGTTACTCACTTTGCTCCTTCCAGACGTAGCGCCTCTACAAGCAGAGCCGCGCCATCTTCGTCTGCAGGATTGGCTAGATCCACCTCTCTCAGAATAGAGAAGGTCAATCTAGACCAGAATATTCCCGAGATACACTACCAAAGGAATAATTCGCCTACTCAGACAGATATGGAGGCCAACCAGCTTAATGTACTTCAGAGCGAATTCCAGATAGACAAGGACGCCCTGAACAAAGATTTCCTAGATCCCGTATGGGCAGAACCCAGAAGGATACTCTTCGAGCGATTTGACGCTGAAGAAAGGGATAAACTCAAAGCTGAATGGAAAGAGGTTATGATAACCTTAGAAGAAAATATACCTTTCTTTGAATGGTATATGAATAAAGAAGATTGGCTAGCAAAGTCGATCAATGTATTGAAGGAGGTATCATGGAGAACCGCAAGAGGAGAAGTGGTAAACTCTACACATCCTCCCTTAGAAGCTATACAGTTTGAAAGCTCAAATCAAGCCGTGATGGCTGTACCCTTCAAACTGATAGACCAGAATGTTGAAGAGCAGAATCCTTCGAAGGGGATTCGGGGACTTCAACTCCAAGGAAATTATACCAACAGAATTCTCTCTACCATGTCTGAACAATTAAACAGAGTAGAAGAGAAAATTACAGAAGAAGTAACAACCACAAAGAAGAAGATTCCCAAAGGAGAATTTGGGAGCACTGAACCAACAACTCCATACTTCAGAACAGATGTAGGGAGTTCAATACCAAGGATGAAGTCCAACCTAGACAGAAGTCTAGATAAGTTCATCCTAGAAGTGGATAACCGTCTGAAAAAACTATCAATAAAAGAAACTACAGACGAGATCAATGTCTTAAACGAATCAGAAGTTGAAGACGTATTAGAAGATCTGAGCCAGATGGCCCTAGAAGATCAAAGTCCAAAGAACGTACTGAAAATCCAACATCAAAGAAGCTATGCTCGGAACTATTACAAGGAATCTCGACAAAGTGAGCAGAGAAATTGGTATCCGAGACCCTCTAAGCCGGATTTAATGTACGAAGAAAGAAGTTACATGACGTACAGGTCATATGATGGAGATTCAATCTATGAATGGAATCTCGACGGCTTATCTGAGTACCTGATCATGGGAGTCATCCAAGAGATGTTAATGGCAAATACTGCCTACATCACAAAAGGACACTCCGACCATGCATCAGCAAAGTTCCTTTCGGCAGGATTCTCTGGTATCCTAAAAGGATGGTGGGATCATAGATTTACCGATGCGGAACGAAAAACAATACTCAGACACAAGACGAGAAGACCGACGGGAACAACAGTAAGTTCCACGGGATCCAATGAAGCTTCATCCTCGATAGTCCCTAGAGATGCGACAATGGAAGATGAAGTACAGGATGCGGTAATTACCCTGACCCATGGCATCGCAGAAGCATTCATGGGCACAACTACTAATTACCGTTACATGGCTGGTATATCACTGAACAATCTTAGGTGCCCAAAGCTCCAAGATTTCAGATGGTATAAAGATACCTTTTTGTCATAAGTCTACAAAAGGGATGACTGCGAAAGCGAGATTTGGAAGCAAAGGTTTATCACTGGGCTTCCCCCGCTATTCCAAACACAGTTGCTTCAGTATATGGAGGAAGTAAATACATCAGCTGTCATAGACTGGAAGACATCCTCATATGGACAGCTAATCCAATATGTTGTAAACTTCGGAATGAAGCAATGCCTAGAAGTAAAGGCACAGGCAAAAGCCAATACGGCTGCCAACAGAAAAAAGGAGCTAGGATACTTCTGTGACATGTACAATGTCATGCCACAAAGAAACGCTCCTTCTCAGATAGAAAAAAGAAAGGTGAGAAGAATTAAAAAGCACTCTCATCCCAGAAGAGGATATACGAAACCAAACGTATATCGAGAAGAAAAAGGCTACAAACGTAGACCAACCTACAGGAAACCCTCATATACAGAAGAAAGAAGGCACAAGAAGTCTGCAAAGCAGATCCAGTGCTACAAATGCAAGAAGTTCGGACACTATTCTAATAGATGTCCCTTAAGAGGAAAAATCAACGAACTCCAGATTGATGAGGATCTCAAAAAAGAGTTGCTAGTCGCATTTGGATCAAGCTCCAGCGATTACTCACAATCAGAGTCAGACAGAGATATTCAGGTAATAAGAGAAGAATCTGAGGATTCATCTTACTATTCTGACGAAGGAGAATTCGAAGAAATTCATAAAAAGGACTGCAAAGGAGGCAGAGCATGCGGCTGTTATAACAGTATAAATGTTATAACAAGCGATCAGGAATTTCTCCTAGACCTAGCGGAGAAGCTCCCAGAAGAAGAGACAAAGGTTGCCGTCCTTAGGCAACTAAAAGAGTCATTGAAAAAGAATTCATCAAGGAAAGAAGATGAAAAGAAGGATATCGACCTAGATGTCGTTCCCATCACTCTAGACGACGTCCTAGGACGAATGAAGAAAGAAAAGAAGGTCACAATTCAAGACCTACAATTTGAAATCAACGCTCTCAAAAAAGAAGTCTCAGAATTAAGGCAAAGCTGCAAGGATGATTTCCTAAAGCTTTCCACAGAAGTAGCTTCCTTACATAAAGGAAAGCAAAAGGTCGAAGATCCATCAAAGGAGTTGAAAATAAATGAAGGGGTGTTCTTAAACACCATAACCAAGGTCTCATACCAAAAATGGTATACAGAGGTAACTTTGAAAGTTGCAAATTTTAAGATAACTCTAGTTGCCTTGATAGATTCAGGAGCAGATCAGAACTGCATCCGAGAAGGACTAATCCCGTCAAGATACTTCAAGAAGACGAAAGAAGTCCTAAAAGGAGCCGACGGAAGTCCATTAAAGATACGACACAAGTTACCAGAAATACATATCTGTAAAGAAGGGATATGTTTCGTAACTTCATGTCTTCTGGTGAAAAACCTAAGTCAAGATATGATCTTAGGAACTCCATTTCTCACCCAATTATACCCTTTAAGTGTATCAGAAAAGGGTATACATACTCAATCCATGGGGCAGGAAATTCTGTTCGAGTGGATCAAGCCAATACTTACTCATAAGGTCTGTTCTATGAGTAAAGAAAGTCAACTGAACAACATCAGTCTCAAAGAAAAGCAGATAGCCTTCCTAAAGGAAGAAATCAGTTACAAAAGAATTGAAGAAAACCTTCAACATAAGCAAATGCAGGAAAAGATTCAAATCTTAAAACAAAGATTTGAAAAGGAAGTCTGCTCAGACTATCCCAATGCATTTTGGGACAGAAAACAGCATATGGTAGACTTACCATATGTCAAGGAATTCAAAGAGTCTCAAATTCCGACAAAGGCAAGGCCAATCCAGATGAACTCTGAATTGTTACAACATTGCCGGTCAGAAATCAACGAGTTGATAAAAAAGAAGCTGATCAGACCATCCAAGAGCCCATGGTCTTGCGCAGCATTCTATGTCAACAATCAAGCAGAAAAGGAGCGTGGTGTACCCAGGTTGGTAATCAACTACAAACCTTTAAACAAAGTTTTGGAATGGGTTAGATATCCAATTCCCAACAAAAATGATTTATTAAAAAGGATATCAGGATCAAACGTATTTTCGAAATTTGATATGAAGTCAGGATTCTGGCAGATTCAAATTTCAGAAAAAGATCGTTACAAGACTGCATTCAATGTTCCTTTTGGACAATATGAATGGAACGTCATGCCATTCGGCCTGAAGAACGCTCCATCAGAATTCCAAAAAATCATGAATGATATTCTTGATCCTATATCTCAATTTTCAATTATCTATATCGATGATGTTCTAATTTTCTCATCAGGTATAGATCAACATTTTTCTCATTTGAGAAAGTTTTTAGATATTATTAAGCAAAATGGTTTAGTAATATCTGTCTCAAAAATAAAACTATTTCAAACCAAAATCCGTTTTCTCGGATTCGAAATCCATATGGGCCAAATAACCCCAATTCAAAGGTCCATAGATTTTGCGGAAAATTTTCCGGACGAAATTTTAAACAAAACCCAATTACAAAGGTTTTTGGGCTGTCTCAATTATGTCTCAGATTTTATTGAAAATTTGAGGCCCATTTGCAAACCACTGTTTCAAAGACTTAGAAAAAATCCAAAACCCTGGACAGCTAAGCATACGCAAGCTGTAAGGAGAATAAAAGATTTAGTCAAATCTTTACCCTGTTTAAGTCTTGTTAATCCAGAAGCATCGTTGATAGTGGAATCTGACGCATCCGACATCGGATATGGAGGAATCCTCAAACAGTGTATGGATAAACAAGAACAAATAGTGAGATATTATTCTGGAGTATGGAACGATACCCAGAAGAATTATTCAACAATCAAAAAGGAAATTTTGGCCATAGTTTTATGTGTTCAAAAATTTCAAGGAGATTTGATAAACAAAAGATTTATCATCAAAACGGATTCTCAAGCATCTAAATTTGTTTTAGAAAAAGATGTTGAGAATTTAGTCTCAAAGCAGATTTTTGCCAGATGGCAAGCAATCTTATCATGTTTCGACTTTGAGGTTTTGCCTATAAAAGGAGTTCAAAACCCCTTAGCTGATTACCTATCAAGAGAGTTTCTAAACAAGACCCTCTCTAAAAACTCTCCCTCTCTGCCATCCTCTTCCTCTCTCCAAAGTGATAGGAAAAAAGATGTCCAGTAGAAAGGGCAAGAGCCCTGCAACCCCAGTCTCAAAAGGCAAAGAGAAAGCCTCAACCTCGTCTCAAACTGCAAGTCCGATGACTGCAGAGCGATATGCCTTAGACACTGATTTCACACTGGTGGTCAGGCCTAGGCAACGTTCTTCAGAAATCGTGATTCGCGATTCCATGGAGTCATCTACTCCACCACCAAGGCCATCGGCCAACCTAACCCGTCAGAGTAGACGACCAGTCTCTCCGACACTCTCTCAAAGTTCTAGAAGAACATCTGTTCCGGCTCCCTCTATACAGGGATCCAGTTCGTCGTCTCCAAGACCTATGTCGTCACCACGACCTACTACCTTTTCTCAGGCAGTAGATCCAAACAGTAGGTTTACACCTAAACCTCAGGTGAAAGCTTACTTCCAGAAGCCTATTGCTGTTGAGCCAGCAGTAATAGAGCCTGAAGCCGATGGTGCATCCATCACGGACATCATCAAAAACTATTACCCTACCGGTTTCTACTTCATGCCGGAGGAGATTTTCAAAACAAGAAAATTCTATGAGTTTATTTTGGTAGACACAAAGTCTATTGAAGTAACTCATATACCAGATCGCGACGACCCAAAGAAAGTCGCTTTCTCCAAATTCAAAATCTTCAAAGTCCTGACTCCAACTCATTGGAATCAGAGTGTATTCACACCCAGGACTCTGTCTCAACACTTCAAACCACAAACATATACCTATAGAGACTATGTCCAAGCATGGTTCTATGTCCTATGGTATATCAAGTTTGATCACTCCTGGTTTATTCAATTTTTCCAGAGAGCTCACCGTATGGAATATCCATACTGGTTCATCAATTGGTGGAAAACTTTTGGACTCACGGAAGAGATATTCCCTGTAGAAGTTCAAGAAGCATACCATCAATTCCAACAAAATATAGGCAAGAACGAATTTCCAAATCTATTTCGATTCTGCTTATATTTTAAAGTCTCATGGATACTCAGCTGGAATTTCCAGTCTAGAGTAAAAGACAACGTCAAAGAACTCGCCAAGACGGTGAAGATTAAATGGTGGGATAAATATGATGTTTCCCATCTGTCTCAAGAAGGATTGAAGGAGTGGTTCTCTTGCAATCAAGAACTACTTGATCAATCAAAGAGTAATTCAGAATTTCTGAATACTCGGTCTCATTTAATCTCGAGGCTTGCTCAAACAACCTCAGAGGAAGAATACCAGAGAATTCTGGAAGAAGCTAGAAGCAGAACTCCTTCTCATCACAGCGAAGCTGATGACGATGAAGAAATGTCTCCATATGATCTAGATGATCCGTTTCTAGATTCACAACCTCCGTGAATCAAATTTAAAAAAAAAAAAAAAAAAAAAAAAAAAAACCCTCCGAAACGAGGATAAACTATTGTAATATGTGTATATAATTTTCTATATGTTTTTCATCTTTCCTGTACATTCCTTTTAGTCTTTTCTAGTCAAGATTTTAGATCTTGATTTTAGATTCTTTTTGTACAATTTCTTGTATCTTTTTGTATATTCTTTTTAGTTTTCATAATCGGGAAATTAATTCCTGATTATCTATGTTGTAAAGTTTTGAGTCTGTAAATTAATAGTATGTATAGTATCAGATGTACAGAATCCCTTGTACAGGTCTGGATTCTGTATTGAACATAGTAAAATCATCATCCACTTCCAGTCTTGTGCCAGCGCATCAACAGAACAGATGGTGTAATAAGCCTCTTCAGAGTTGCTATTTGTTTCAGTGAAAGACTATTGCTTGAAGATATCAAAGGTTGAAGATGAGGACCTGCTGCGGATCTTTAGGAGTTGTGTTCCCGGTAGTAAGTCGCCAGGTGGGCGCTGTGAAACCGTTGGTAAGCTCTCCGGTGTATCCTTGCCTCTTCAACAATCTGAAATATCAGACAGAAGCAATAATGAAAGACTGACGCATCACTTTAATAAAGCCTCTTTATTAAAGATGAAAGGACAAGCACGACTGGATCGGAATGATGAAGATTCGTCTTTATTTTTACTTTTTCAAAGTTTATCATTTTATTTTGTCTTTTGTAATTATGTATTTTACTTTCCGACATTTACTATTTGCTTTTTACTTTCCGCCGTTTACTATTTTGTTTTACTACTTTTGATAAAGTAGATTCCTCTACTTTATTAAAGTTGTTTGTTTTATTGCTTTTTAGAAAATAGTTTGTCTCCATTGAGAAAGTTTGTTCACGCAGGGCATGTCCTGTCGGTTCAAACTTATCTCTTAGTTAGATAAGTTTAATTGCCGTTTCAAATCCGGAGTCTATAAAAGACTTCCGAGTTGTAAAGGAAAGGTCATCGAGAAATATTTGCGAGCTTTACTTGCTAATATTTACTTACCAAACAAAAAAAATTAACCTTCTTTTGGGATTTTTATCTTCCAAAGTGAGGAAAAGACATGAGAACTTGTATGAGATTGAGTACAACTTTTTGTCTAAAGAGTACTTGTTATTCTTTGAGTTGGAGATAATGATTGAGCCACTAAGTAATAAAGTTTATTTTAGGGCAAGTGAGAAAAAGGATTGTGAAGATTTGCAAATTGGATGAAGCATTAAGATGATGGGACAAAGGTACTTTCTTAGGATTTTCGATGGGTTTCCTTGAAGAATTAAATGATAAAATAACATTGGATTAGATATTATGTACTTAAAAGGATGAAACAATTCATGTACAGTGGCAAATGGAGGGCAATGTATTCAAATAGACATTAAAACCGAAAAGTGAAGAATTTTGAGTAAAGTTCTTATTTAGGAATAAGATGACATATGCCATAAGAAGTATGGAAATGTTCGAGATTTGTGTGGAAAATTTAGAAAATTGTGAATCACTTTCCTTTGGTCTTCGCAGTGGACGAGTTTTATTGAAGTTTTTTTTTTTTTTTTTCAAATTGTGGAGATATATGATTGGTCTATGATTTTCAATTTTACAAGGTTTTGGACAAGTGATGACGAAACTCATAATTCTAGAAAGAATAATTGAGGGATGATGAAATGATAGTTGGATTGTATTGGAAAAGAAGATTGGTAAATTACAACATTCTTATTTGTTGAGTTTATATGGTTATGTATTCAAAGAGAGAGAAATGTACTTTGTTAGGATAAAGGAATTTTGGGGAAAAGAATGAGATGGAACTTCAACTTTTATTATCAAAGAGTTATTGTGTTTGAGAAGTGGATGTAAACGTTCATTATTTATATTGGAAGTTATATTGGAAGATAAAGATTGGGCTATCAAGAATTAAAGTTCACTTATGAGATAGTGATAATGAGAAAAAAGAGTTGTAAAGATATACAAAGTGGATAAGTGCTAAGATAATGGACAAAGATACTTTCTTAGAATTGCTAACGATTTGCCATGGAGATTGTTGATATGAGAAGATAATATTAGAGATTATGTACTTAAAAAGGGAAAAGACACATGGAGTGTGGTGAATGGAGAACTATTCATTGGAATAGACGACAAAATTGAAAACTGAAGAATTCTTTCAAAGTTTGTTTTGGAATAAAATGGCATACAGAAGTTTGGAAATGTGTTCTAGGTTTGTGTGGACAGGTAAGACATCCATTTGGTTGTTGTAGTTTTGGTTTTTTGGACATGAAATTTGTTCAATTTGGAGACTCTTTGGTGCATGGTTTTGAGTTTTACAAGTTTTTGATTGGTGGAAAAATTCATAAGTTTAAAAGGAATAATTGAGGGATCACGAAAAGAGGTTTGAGAGAATTTTAAATAAAGGAAGCACTAGAATAAAAGGTATTTGGGTAATTTGTGCTAGAGAAAAGTTGGATCCTATTGGTCTATAAGCTAGATAATGTAAGTCTTTTAGATTTGTTGAGTTTAATGGTTATGTATGTAAGGAAGATGGAAGATACCTTGTTAGGATAAGAGAATTCTTGGATCAAAGTATAAGACTAGAAACTTGTTAGGATAAGAAATTTTTTTATTAAAGTAAAGAGACTAGACTTCAACTTTTTTATTAAAGAGTTCTTGTCACTCTTTGGACTGGAGATAATGTTTGAGGTACTGACTCATAAGGTTTATTTTGGAGCAAGCAAATGAAGTATTAAAGATGATGGGAAAGTACTTTCTTAGAATTGTCGATGAGTTTTCTTGAAGAATTAAATGAGAAAATAACGACATTACTCAAAGAGGGAAACGAACCACTTAGTGTGGTAAATGGAGGACTCGACTATGTATTCAAAGGAACAATAAAAAATTGAAGAATTCTTGAAAAAGTTTATTTAGGAATAAGATGGAATATGCCATGAAAAGTATGAAAATGTTCTAGCAGATTCATGCAAAAAGTTGAGACCTATGTAAATACATTCCATTTAGTTGTTGTAGTGGATGATATTTGTTTGAACACATTTTTTTTTTCCAAATTGGAGGTCTCTTGGTATATGGTTTTTAGTTTTACTGGTTTTTGGATTAGTGTTGGCGAAAAGCATTAGTATAAAAAGAAAATTTGAGGGATGGTAAAATATGATTCGAGGAAATTTTAAGGATGGAAGCATTAGAATAATAGATATTAATTAGGGTTATTGTTGAACTTGGATAGCAATATGTTGGATTTGTTGAGTTTTTTTTATGGTTATGTATTTAAAGAGGAAGAAAGACACTTTTCTAGGATAAAAAGAATGAGATTGGACTTCATCTCTATTCTAAAGAGTTGTTGTTTTGAGAAGTGGATGTGAATTTTTGTTATTTGGACTCGAGATGGTGATTGAGCTACCGAGAACTAAAGTTCATTTTTGGGGTAGTGAGGAAAAAGGGTCGTAAAATTTAGCAAAGTGGATGAAGTGTTAAGATAATAGGGAATGAAGATACTTTCTTAGAATTGCAGACAATTTTCCTTGAGAATTGAAATGTGAAGATATCATTAGAGATTATATGCACTTAAAAGAGGGAAAAGACACGTGTAGCGTGGCGGATGAAGGAACTATGCATTGGATAGCGATATTAAAATTGAAAGTTGAAGAGAATTCCTTGAAAAGTTTATTTTGAAAAAAGATGACATAAAATTTTTTGGAAATGTTCAAGGGATTGTGTGGAAAATTAAAGGCATTTGTGAATCACACTTCCATTTGGTTTTTTATTTGTGATTTTTTCTTAGACACGAAAGTCTGTTAAAATTGGAGATTGATGGTGTATAGTTTTGAGCTTTACAAGTTTTTTGAACAATTGGTGGAGGAAACTCACAAGTCTAATGGGAACAATTGAGGAATGGTGAAAAGAGGTTTGGCGAAATTTTAAGAAAGAAAGCTCTAGAATACAAAAAATAGTAGGGTAATTGGTGCTAGAGAAAAGTTCAATTGTATTGGTCTATAAGATGAATAAAGGACAATCTTTTGGATTTGTTAAGTTTAATTGTTATGTATTTAATGAGGAAGGAAGATATTTTGTTAGGATAAGGTAATTCTGGATTCAAATAATACAATTTATGGGGCAAGCTATGAAAAATGACTGTAATGATTTGCGACAAAGTGGGTAAAGTGTTATAATGTTGGGATGAAAGTGTTCTTGGAATTGCCTATGAATTTCATTGAAGAAGTAAATGTGAAGATAACATTATAAAGAGGAACAAATACATGTATTGTGGTAGATGAGGACCGTATATTTGAATAAACATATTAAAGGCGAAAATTGAAGAATTCTTGAAAAAGCTTACTTAGCAAAAAGATGGTGTATCCCTTAAGATGTATGAAAATGTTCTAGATTTAATTTGTTCAAAAAGTTGAGATATTTGTAAACTTTAGTTTGGTTTTTGTAGAGGAGGATCTTTATTGCGTGCAAAGTTTTTTCAAGTAAGTCATGTATTGGCATATAATTGTCGGTTTTACTAGTTTTGGACAAGTGGTGGCAAAACTCACAAGTCTAAACAGATTGATGATGAGAGGATGAAATGGGGTTTGGGGCCATTTTTAATAATGGAAGCACTAGAATAATAGATAATGAGTTGTTGGTGAAGTTGGATTGTGTTGGTAAATAAGATTAGTAAAGTACAATGTTTTGGATTTTTTGAGTTTTATGGCTCTGTATTTAACGACGGAGAAAAATATTTTGTTAGGATAAAAGAATTTTTGAGTAAAAGCCAGAGATTGGACTTCATAGGATGATGGAGGGAGGATGAAATGGGTTTGAAGGATTTTTAATGATGGAAGCAGTAGAATAATAGATATTGAGTAGTTGGTGAAGTTGAATTGTGTTGGTAAATGAGATTGGTAAAGTACAATGTTTTGAATTTTTTGAGCTTTATGGTTATGTATGTAAGGATGGAGAAAGACACTTTGTTAGGATAAAAGAACATTTAGATAAAAGCATGAGATTGGAGTTCACTTTTATTCTAAGGAATTATTGTTTTGAGAAGTGGATTTGAATTTTCATTATTCAAACTCAAGATAATGATTGAGCTTACACAGTGGCAAATCCAGAACTTTATGCCAGGGGGACATAAGTTCATATTAGGTTAAATTAAAAGTTTAGTTGTTCCTAAAATCTTTAAAAAACTATGTTTCAAAAACCTTTTCTCTATTTTTTTCTCACTTTCAAATGTTTTTCTTTTCAAAATTTGAATCTATTTTCAATTTCTTTTATCTCAAAAAAGTTTTTATCTTAAAATTTTTATTCCCCTTGCAAATTTTTTTAAATCTTAAAATTTCTATTCTTTCACTTTCTAGTTTTTTCCTAAAATTTTTCAATAACTTTTTTTCGAAAACATTTTCTCTAGTTTTTTTTTTCTCACTTTCAAAGGTTTTTCTTTTCAAATTTTGAATCTTTGATTTTTCTTTTCAAAGTTTGTTCAAATTCAAGATCAACTAAACTAGTTTATGATTTTTAGTATGGAAAATTTGGGACAACGGGTGGAGAAGCTCATAAGTCTAAAAGAAACAATGGGGTGATGACAAAAAGAGGTTTAAGGCAATTTTAACCAATGGAAGTACTTGAATAAAAGATATTAAGGCTGTAGTTGTCGGAGAAAAGTTGGGTTGTATTGGTCTATTGCAAACTTTTGTTTTGGATTTGAGGAGGGAAAAAGATACTTTGTTGGGATAAAGGATTTTTATATTAAAGAATGAGATGAGAACCATAACTTTTTTTTGTAAAGAGTTATTGTCTTGAGAAGAGGTTAAATTTTTTTGTTATTTGGATTGGACAAAATGATTGAACTACTAAGTATTAAGGTTTGTATCGAGGATAATGAAGAAAAATGGTCGTAACGATTGGCAAAGTGGCGAAACTTATAAGATGATTGGACAAGGTTTCTCATTGGACAAGGTTTCTCTTTTAGAATCATTGATGTTTTTCCTTGACAAGTGATGAAAGATAACATGAAAGAATTATCCATCTGAAGTAGAAAAAACTAAAAGTACATGTATTGTGGTGGAAGGATTGTGTAGACAAAGTTAAATAGCAGAACAAAGAATTGTTAGAAAAGTTGATTTTGGAATAAGATGGCACGCTCCATAAGAAGCTTGGTAATGTTTTAGATTTGTGGGGAAAGTTAAGATAATTGTGAATCACTTCCATTTGGATATTGTAGTTGATAAATTTTTGTGGATACAAAGTTTGTTCAAATTGGAGATTTATTGGTATATGATTTCTAGTTTTATAAAATTTTGTACAAGTGATGGGTAAAGTCATAAGTCTATAAGGGACAAATGAGGAATGAAGAAAAAGAGGTTCGAGGGAATCTTAAACAATGAAAGCACTAGCGATATTACATTTTGTTGTTAGAGGAAACTTGGGTTGTGTTGGTCCATAAGATGGATAAAGACAATATTTGGGATTTATTAAGTTTATGGTTTTGTATTTAAGGAGGGAAAAAGATATCTTTTGGGATCAAAGAATTTTAGATTAAAGATATCTTTTGGGATCAAAGAATTTTAGATTAAAGAATAGGATGAGACCGCAACTTATTTCTAAAGATTCCTTGTTTTGATAGGAGGATAGGAATTTTCATTATTTGGTTTGGAGATAATAGTTGAACTACCAAGTGTTAAGGTTTTTTATTTGGGGCAAGTGAGGAAAAAAGTTTTTAAAGATCGTTAAAGTGTGAGGTATTTAGCTAGAAAGAAACATACACGTCTTTTGTGGTTTAAAGCATTTCCTTGACCAACTTATGGCTGATTTCTAGTACTATATGGCATTGTGGGCTCTAAAATCAGAAATGCTTTGTATTTATCCATATTCTTTACTTCTAACAAATTGGCAAGCCCTTATAAAAGCTCCCTTTTTCTACCTATCTTTTCAATCAACGGATTGCCCAATAGTATCCCCCACAAAAAAAGGCGAAGTGGATAACTACAATACTTTCTTAGAATCATTGACGTTTTTCCTTGAAGAATGTAATGAAAAGATAACCTTGGAGATTGTGTACTTGAGGAGGAAAACATGTAGTGTGGTGGAAGGGACTATGTATTAGATTAGACAAATTTTAATTGGAGAACAAAAATCTCTTGGAGAAGTTGATTTTGGAATATTATGGCATATCCAATAAGGAGCTTGGATTTCTAGATTTGTGGGGAAGTTAAAGAAAATTGTGAATAGCTTTCATTTGGTTGTGTAGTTGAGGATTTTTTCTGAAATCAAAGTTTGTTCAAACAGTATAGACAAATTTAAATTGGAGAATAAAAAACTCTTGGAGAAGTTGATTTTGGAATATTATGGCATATGCCATAAGGAGCCTGAATTTCTAGATTGTGGGAAAAATTAAAGAAAATTGTGAATTGCTTTAATTTGGTTGTGTAGTTGAGAATTTTTCCTGAAATCAACATTTGTTCAAATAGTAGATCCACTTTCATACGATTTTTAGTTTTACTGAATTTTGGACAAGTGTTGGAGAAATTTGTAAGTCTAAAAGGAACAATGAAAAGAGGTTTTAGGGAATTTTAGCCAATGGAAGTGCTAGAATAAAAGATATCAGGTCTATTGTTGCCAGAGAAAAGTTTGGTTGTATTGATTAATAATTTGGATGAAAGACAATATCTATAAATCCATGATATTGTCTTTCATCCAAATATCATGGATTTATAGTGATTTTTTATTCTACATTTAAAGAGGAAGAAAGATACTTTTTGGGATAATGGAATTTTATAGTAAATGGTGACATGACTGGCATTTAAGGAAGGAGAGAAATGATTTGTTAGTTGTAAATATAGGGTATTAAAGTTTGTTTTGGGGCCACTAAGGAAAAGGGGTTGTATGGAAAGTGGATGAAGTTATAAGATGGTTGGACTAAGATGCTTTCTTATAATAATTGATATTTTTCTTTTGAAGGGTGGAATGAAAAGATAACATGATTAAAGATTATGTACCTAAAGCAAAAAGAACATATATTGTGTTCGGACTATGCATTAGAGTAGACAAATTTAAATTAAAAAATGAAGAATTTTTGAAGAAGTTTATTTAGGAATAAGATGACATATGCCACGACCTTATGTGAACATGATCTAGTTCTAAAATAAGATGACATATGTCATACGAAGCTTGGTAACTCTAGGTTTGTGGGGAAACTTTATACAATTGTGAAACACTACCATTTGGTCATTGTAGTTGAAGATTTTTTTTTAACACAAAGTTTGTTCTAATTAGAGATTCATGGTATATGATTTCTAGTTTTACAGAATTTTGTATAAGTGGTGGAGAAATTCATTCATAAGTCTAAAAGTGACATTTGAGAGAAGATGAAAAAGTGGTTTGAGGGAGCCTTAAATAAGAAAGCACGAGAATAAATGATAATTACAACTATTGTTGTCGAATGGAAGTTGGATTTTATTGGTCAATAAGATGGATAAAGACAATATTTTGGATTTGTTGAGTTTTGTGGTTCAATATTGAAGGAGGGAGAAGATACTTTGGTAGGATAAAACAACTTTGGATTAAAGAATTAGACTAGCTTCAATTTTGTTTTGAGGAGTGGATAATAATTTTTGTTATTTGGTTTGGAGATAATAATTATGCTACCAAGTATTAAGGTTTGTTTTGGGGTGAGTGAGGAAAAGGAGCCGTAAAAATTGGCAAAGTGGGTGAACACTATTATGATGCTGGGCAATTATATATTTTTAGAATCATTGACAGTTTGCCTTGAAGGATTAAATGAGAAGATAACACTAGAGATTATGTACTTGAAGGGGAAAAAGAAACATGTAGTGTGGTAGAGAGCTATGCATTGGACATAGCATATTAAAGCGAAAAAGTGAAGAATTCTTAGAAGAGTTTATTTTGGAAGAAGATGACAAATGCCAAAAGAAGTTTGGAAATAATCTAGATTTGTGTGGCAAGTTAAGACATTTGAGAATCATTCCATTTGGTCGTTGAAGCTAAGGATTTTTTTTAACACAAAGTTTGTTCAAATTGGAACTTGTTGGTATATAATTTTTAGTTGTATAAGTTTTCAGAAAAGTGGCAGTGGAACTCATATGTACAAAAGGAACAATGGAGGGACGGTAAAAGATTTTTGAGGGAGGTTGAAATAATGGAAGCCCTAGAATAAATGATATTAGGTCTATTGGTGTCAAAGAATAATTGGATTGTATTGGTCAATAAGATGGATAAAAAGCAATTTTTTTTGTTGAGTTTAATGGTTATATATGTAAGGAGGAAGGAAGATGTTTGAGGGAGGTTGAAATAATGGAAGCACCAAAATAAATGATATTAGGTCTATTGGTGGCAGAATATATTGATCAATAAGATGGAGAAAGACAATTTTTTTTCCATTGAGTTTAATGGTTATGTATTTAAAGAAAAAAGAAGATACTTTTTTAGGATTAAAGAAATTTTGGATTAAAGTATGGGACGACCAGACTTCAGGTTTGTTTGGAAAAAAGTTGTAAGGATTTTCAAAGTGGATAAAGTATTAAGATGATGAGATAAAGTTACTTTCTTAGAATCACCGATAGATTTCCTTGAAGATTTAGATGAAAAAGATACCTTATTGATTATATACTTACGAAAGGAAAAGATACCTATTGTTTAGTTGATGAAGGACTTTGTATTGGAACATACCTATTAAAATGGAAAAGTGAAGAATTCTTGGAAAAGTTAATTTGGGAATAAGATGACATATCCAATAAGAAGTTTGGAAATGTTCTAGATTTTTTTTGTTGAAATTTAAGATATTTGTGACTAGGTTGATGAAGTGTTTTAATAGGCTAATTAAGGATTGTTGTTTATATGATCCGCCCTTAGCTAATGGGAGGTTTACTTGGTCTAACACTAGGTTTAGTAGTTGAATTGATAGATTCTTGTTGTCGAAAGGGTGGATGGATGTGTTCCTTAATGCGAGGCAGTCTTTGGGGCTGAGAATTACGTTCGATCATTGGCCGCTTAGTTTGGACTCAGGTGCTTTGAGTTGGGGCCTTTGCCCCTTTAGGTTTGAGGATATGTGGTTGTCACATCCCTCTTTTAAAGCCTTTTTCCCTCAATTGTGGCAGGTTGAGGTGCAAGGGAGGTGGGAGAGTTATCGGTTTATGGGGAAGTTGAGAGCCCTCAAACGGGTGCTTAAGTCTTCGAATCGGGAGGTGTTTGGGGACTTGCGTATAAAGAAGCAGGAGGTGTTAGGGCGTCTCAATGCACTAGATAGACTTGAGGAGGGGAGTAGGGGCTTAATGAGTCGGGCAAGGAGGAGCGGTTGGCATTAAAAGCTGAGTTTGAGGAGCTTGTTATGAAGGAAAATGTGAGTTGGAGACAAAAAGCTAAAGTTAGGTGGGCTAGGGAGGGGGATTGTAACACAACCTATTTCCATAGAGTGGCTAGTGGTAAAAGGAGCGAGAACTTTATTAGCTCTATCGAGAATGAGGCTGGGTTTGTTCTGAAAAGGGATAAGGAGATTGAGGAGGAAGTCCTTTCTTTTTTCTCTTCTCTGTATGGCCCAACCATTGGTCCACGGCCTTTTGTGGACGGTGTGGATTGGTGCCCTATTTCTACCACAGATAAAGATTCACTGGATTCTCCTTTTACCTTGGAGGAAATTAAAGGAGTTGTTTTTGAGTGTGATAGGAACAAGTCCCCCTGGCCAGATGGGTTCTCCATGGCTTTTTTTCAAGATAATTGGGAGGGTTTAAAGGAGGATCTTTGGAGAGTCTTTAGTGAGTTCTATGAGAAAGGCATTCTTGATAGCACCCTTTGTTTGCCTGAATCCTAAAAAGGAGAAGGTCATATGAAGGTCAAGGACTTTAGGCCTCTATTAGTCTAGTGACTAATTTTTATAAGATTATTGCTAAAGTGTTGGCTAATAGGCTTAGAAAGGTTCTCTCGACGACGGTTGCTGATTCTCAAGGAGCGTTTTAGCTGGCAGACAGATTTTGGATCAAGCTTTAATTGCTAATGAGACTATTGAGGATTTATAGAATCAGGAAGCAGGAGGGGATTTTGTTTAAGATAGACTTTGAAAAAGCCTATGATCATGTTGATTGGGACTTCTTGGATAAGGTCTTGGTGGGAAAAGGTTTTGGTTTTAAATGGCGGTCCTGGATTTGGAGTTGCATCAGGATAGTTAGGTACTCTATCCTGGTTAATGGCAAGCCTAGGGGTAGGATTCTTGATTCTAGAGGTCTCAGACAAGGCGACCCTCTCTCGCCTTTCCTTTATCTCTTGGTGGTGGATATCCTGAGTAGGATTATTTCAAAAGGAGTGGAGGGTAATATTTTTAAAGGGTTCAAGGTTGGGAGGAATAACGTGGCCCTGTCCCACCTCCAATTTGCTGACGATACGATCTTTTTCTGTTATGGTAAGGAAGATTCCTTCCATACTTTGAATTAGATTCTTCTGTTTTTTTAGGCCATTTCGGGGCTTCGAATTAATAGAGGCAAATGTCAGATCTTGGGCCTTAACTGTGACCCTTCTAAGTTGGATAGATGGGCGTCTTACGTGCGGTGTGAGGTAGGGGCTTTCCTTTCCTCCTATCATGGTCTTCCCCTAGGTCATAACCTTAGAAGTATCTCGTTTTGGGACTCGGTCTTTGATAAGATCCGCAGGAGGTTGGTGTCTTGGAGGAAGAGTTTTTTTCAAAAGGTGGGAGACTTACCCTTATTCAGTTTGTTTTAAGTGGCATCCCAACTTACTTATTGTCCCTCTTTAGAATCCCTAGTTCTGTGAGTAAGGGGGTTGGAAAGCTTATGAGGAACTTCCTGTGGGAAGGGGTGGGTGAAGGTAAAGGCTCGCACCTTGTGAGTTGGGAGGTGGTCTCTAGGCCACTCGACTTGGGAGGTTTGGGGATTGGTAATGTGAGGGCAAGGACAAAGGCCCTGTTGGCTAAATGGATCTGGCGATTCCATCATGAACCCGACACTTTATGGCACAAGGTTATTGTAAGCAAGTATGGCCCTCACCCCTTTGAGTGGACTATTGGTGGGGTTCTTGGCACTTCTAGAAACCCGTGGAAAGATATTTCGTTCGAGCTTCTTGTTCTTTCTTAGTTTGTTCATTGTGTGGTGGGGGATGGGAGGCACACTTACTTTTGGGAGGATCAGTGGTTGGGGGATAGGCCCATTTTCTCCTTGTTTCCTCGATTATATCACTTGTCATCTTTGAAGAACCAGTTGTTGGCTTCGATCCTCTCTTTTTCTTCCTCTTCTCATGAAGCCATTCCTTCTCCCTCCCTTGGGTTCTATCCTGCGTTGACCAATAGGGAAACGACAGAAGCTATCTCTTTGTTGTCCCTGATGAATCAGTTTCAGTTCTATCTTCATAGGAGGGATGCCCGCCTTTGGATTCCTTCTCCTTCCAAAAGCTTCTCGTGCAATTCTTTCTTTCATTGTTTAGTTAGTTCTGTCTCGTCGAGTGGTTCTTTGTTCTCCTTTATGTGGAAGGTGAAGGTTCCAAAGAAGGTTAAATTCTTTGTGTGGCAGGTTTTGCAAAGAAGAGTTAACACCTTAGATCGTATTTTGGCCAGGGGGTCGCCATGGTTGGGTCGTTTTGTTGTATTCTTTACAAGAGGGCAGCTGAGGACCTCGATCATATTCTCTAGACTTGTGACTTTGCTCGAGATGTTTGGAACTGTTTCTTTCGCCAGTTTGACTTAAGCTTTGTTGGGCACCAGGATAGTAGAGAGCTGTTCATGGAGCTTCTCCTTAGTTCGCCTTTTCGTGAGAAAGGGTTGTTTTTGTGGCAGGCTGGGGTTTGTGCTATTTTGTGGAGTCTGTGGCGAGAGAGAAATAATAGAATCTTTAGGGGGAGAGAGTTCTTTTACGAACACGTGGTCCGTCGTTAGATTCTATGTTTCTTTTTGGGCTTCGGTGTCGAGGCTTTTATGTAACTATTCTTTAAGTCTTATCTTGCTTGATTGGAGTCCCTTTTTGTAATTGGCTCCCCCCATTTGTGGGCATCTTCTTTTGTATGCCCGTGTATTATTTCATTTTTTCTCAATGAAAGTTCGGTGTTTTATCCAATATATATATGAATCACTTCTATTTGTTGATTGTAGTGGAAAATTTTTATTGGACACATTTTTTTTCGAAATAGAGATCTAATTTGGTATATGATTTTTACTTTTACAAGCTTTAGGAATGTGGGGGAGAAACTCATCCACCTAAAAGGGAACAATGGTGGAATGATGAACGGTTGGAAGATATTTTTTTAACACTGGAAGCATTAGAATAAGAGAAATTAAGTATTAGAGTGAATCAAAGATATAATATATTAACAATCTCATTTGCTAAGAGATTGTTAAATATTATATCTTTGATTTATTGAGATCATCATGTACTTGAAAAAGGAAAAAGATTCATATAGTGGGGTAGACGAGGACTATGTACAGACATAGAAAAATGGAAAAGTATAGAATTTATGGAAAAGTTAATTTGGGAATAAGATGGCGTATTCAATACTTTTTTTTTGGAAATTGGAGACATTTGCCCGTATGTAATCTTAGTGGAGGATTTTTATTAGGCACAATTTTTTAAAATTGGAGATCTATCTGTATATGATTTTCAGATTTACATGTTGTTGGACAAGTGGTGGAGAAACTCATAAGTCTAAAAGGAATAATTGAGGGATGGTGAAGTGTGGTCGGAGGGATTTTTTAAGAACGGAAGCACTAGAATAAAAGATATTTAGGGCTATTGGTGAAATTGGATCATATTAGTAAATAAGATTGATAAAATATGATATTTTTGGTTATTGAGTTTCATGTTATGTTGAAGGGAGAAAAAATACATTTCATGACGATAAAGGAATTTTGAGAAAAAGAATGAGATTGGACTTCAATTTTTATTTGAAAGAGTTCTTGTTTTAAGAAGTGGATGAGAATTTTTATTATTTGGATTGGAGACAAGGATTGAGCACAAAGTTTGTTATTGGGATTACTACCCTAAGATCTTTTATTCCAAGACTTCCATGGTTTAAAATCCCCTAAAAAAACTTATAAAATTCAAAATCATATACCAACATATCTCCCATTTGAACAAACTGTGTTCAAATAAAAGTGAGTCTCAAATTTCTTAACTTTAAAAACAGATCTAGAGTATTTCCAAACTTTGTATGGCATATGTCATCATATGCAAAAATAAACTTTTTCAAGAATTCCTCATTGTTCCGCTTAAATATGGCTATACCAATACATAGTCATCCATCCACCACACTCCATGTATTTTTTTCCTCTTTATTTATGTAATCTCTATCGTAATCTTTTCATTTCATTTTTCAAGGCAAAGTATCATCGATTAAAAGAAAATATCTTTGTCTCATCTTTCATCATAATATTTCATCAACTTAATCTACCAAAGTAAAACGTATTGCTTTACTTGGTAGCTCAATCATTATCTCCCATTCAAAGAATGAAAATTCTTATCAACTCCTCAAAACATCAACTCTTTAGAAAAGATGTTGACATCAAATCTCACTAATCCAAAAGTCCTTTATCCTATACAAAGTATCTTTCTCGTCCTTAAATAACTTAACCATAAAACTCAACAAAATCCAAAATATATGAAACTTTTCCCTCTTTTTAACTATATAATTTCTAATGTTTTTTTTATGATTTCATTCTTCGAGGTAGCAAACAGTTAGAAATTCAAAGAAGGTATTCCATCATCTTAATACTTCATCCATTTAATCTTTACAACCCTTTTCCAAAAGATAAACCTTATTACTTTACTTGGTAGCTCGATCATTATCTCCAATCTAAAGAAGAAAATTTCTTATCCATTTCTCAAAACAATAACTCTTGAAAAAAAAACACATTGGAGTTGAATCTCACTCTTTAATCCAAAAATCCTTTATCCTAATAAAGTATCTTTCTCCCTCCTTAAATACATTAATATAAACTCAAAAATTCAAAATATTGTCCTTTATTCAGATTATTAAATAGTACAATAAGACTTTTCTCTGCCACCAACACCACTAGTAAAAAGAGCTACCTTTGCTGTGATCAGTTAGGCCACTCATTGAGCAAGTGCTCTGGGTAAGGGTCCCTGCAGCAGTTGTGTGAAAGCTAGTGCCCTTGAGTTAAAGAAAAACCCAAGTTTGGGGGAGGCATACCTCGTTGTTTTTCAGCGATCTTAGTTAGATATTACTTTCTTGAATGCGGGGATGCTGAATGATTGGATCTTAGGGCCAGTGTAGGGGGAAGATGAACTGAGGATTCTATAAATCTTTCTAGGCTTGTAAAGATCAAAATAGGGAAGGTGTTGTGTGTCACGGTCATGCTTGTCCAAGGCGTGTTGCCTATTGCCGCATGCCCATTCCAACCTCTTTTTATCATGCTTTCATTGTATATATGTCTTGTTGCTTTCTAGTTAGTCTTCCTTGTATTTTTGTGGGCGTATGACTCCTTGCCATTTTCATGTGCAAGCTTGTCATAGTGTAAAATCCTAGAATGTACTATAGAGGTATGACTAGTTGTCCATCCTTCCTACTTGAAGTTATATGCTAATTAAGCCGTTGTTGTCCCTTGCTTGCTTACTAGTGTATAACAAAACTCTTTCTTGAACATTTTCAAAATACTCTCTCTCACGTTTTATAAAACCATTTTCTCTCGAAACGTTAGGGGAGGCTAGACCCTATGCTGAAGTTGTCCGCGACTTTCGATTTTCATACGACTGACTTGCTTACCGGGTTAGAGCAAGTGCCGCACAATCTTCGTCCCGTCCTGAAGAGTGCGATTGTGACATTGTGCACATACTCGCAAGGAATGAAAAGTTTAAGTTTTAAATTTCTTGATGAATTGATTTGTTTGAGTATTTCCTTTAATTGTGACAATTTTTTTATTTGGAACATTGAGGCATGAGTCATTTTGATGCAATGGTTGATTCATTTGTGAGTTTTGTTTTAGTTTTGCTTGGGACTAGAAAAGGATTAAGTTTGGGGTATTTGATAACACTCAAATAGTGCTATCTTAGGACACATTATTTAGCTAGTTTTGTGCTTAATTTGTATGTCTTAAGGTCTATTTATACTTATTTTATAGAAATCGAGCTTAAAGAGCAAAATCGAAATGGCCTTTTAGGGAGTTGCAACCTATCCAAGAGTTGACACGACCTTCTAGTTCTTTCCATGTTGGTTTTACCTTTGTTAATCATGAGCCTATTAGTGAGGATTATAGTTTTCATGGTTACCAAATGTCTAATTATTATCATACTGAATCTATGAGTTATAAAAATTCCTTGTGTGGTAATGGTGAGTGCATTTGGAAACATGATTCATATCCTAACATTTTCAGAAAGTCCAAGTAGAGGAAGAATCCCCTGATAGAGAAGGTGTAGAGAGTTTATGGAGAAGTCTAGAGCTATTAGTGTGCGCTTAGATGAGATACAGAAGAGACTTTAGAACCTAGGAAAGGTTAGGGAAGTGGGATCCAATTCTTTATGATCACCAGTGATCAATTGGCCATCTATTCATTGATAGCCTTTCAAGAGCCTAATTCTTTCGATACTACTGAGTTTGGGCAGTTAGGGGAGTAATGCATAGATATTGGGGAAGAATTGGAGTGTTTAGACACACACCAAGATTGAGTCAGTGAGGAAGAAAAAGAAAATGAACCTATTGTTTTAGTTGAGGATGTTCAAGTGGTAGAGTTTTGAGACTGAACAACCTTCGTCTGTTTTAACTCCTAATTGTTCTCTTTATTCTGAGTATTCTTTTCTTGTTCTATGAGTCTGTATCTTAGTCTTTTTATTTTGATATCCTTTTATGCTTTTATTAGTAAAAATTACCAAAAATATTTCTGTTTCAGGTGCCCATGAGAAGCTAGTGATCTTGCTAGCTTTGATTTGCTTTATTGATTCGAGAAAGAAGGGCTCAAAGAAATACCAGATTTTTATGTGCCTTGAAAGCCCACACGAGTCCCGTCTAGCTAAAGACGTTAAATAAGCGCTTCTTGAGAGGCAACAAAAACTTCCTTTCTTTAGTTTCTTTCTTTTTGTTTCCTGTTCTTGCTTTTCTTTTATGTTTTTCTTTTCGTTAGTTATTTTTGATCTTATGTTCCCATCGATTGATGTTTGTAGGAGCTCGAGAACTACAACTTCTTTCAATTTGCACCCCAGTTTATCAGGCTGACATTGAGGATTCTCTGGCACTCCAGGGCAGTATCAATTCTCTTTATTTTTTTAATTTTCTTTAAGCATGCTGAATTAGATGTGAGTGGTTAGTTTATACATTAAGGACAATGTATGCTTTAAGTTTGGGGGATGCTTTGTTGTTTTGTACTGAGTTATGTTGAATTTTTTTTATGAATATGATGATTCTGTTGCATCTGTGTGATGAGGAGGCATGTGATGTGTTTTGAATAGTGTTTTGCAATTATTGTGAAATATGAGAGCATGTCAAGGATTCAAGTAAATTAAAAAAAATTCTTAGAATTCCTTGCACTTGTGGAGCACTTAGCCTACCCATTGTTGGTTTTGAACGCCTAGAATAGATTTATATTATCTAGATGTTTGTTGTCACCCCGATAGGCTTAAGATCTTGTTTGAAGGTTGTCTTGCATGATAGTCTGTAATGTTTTACTTAGGAGGGAAAATCATGGTTATTTACATGTTTTGGAATGAAAGAAAAAAGACAAAAAAGGAAAAAAATGAAAAAAATAATGAAAAGAAAAGAGAATAAAAATATATTGTGGTGTTAAAGCAATCAAGGGTAAAAAGAGCTACTTCTACTATGATCAGTTAGGCCACTCATTGAGCGAGTGCTCTGGGTAAGGGTCCCTGCAGCAGTTGTGTGAAAGCTAGTGCCCTTGAGTTAAAGAAAAATCATGGTTATTTGCTTGTTTAGAAAAGAAAGAAAGAATAGAAAAAAAAAAAGAAAAAAAATAGTGAAAAGAAAAGAAAGAAAGGAAGAAAAGAGAATAAAAATAGCTTGTGGTGTTAAAGCGATCAAGGGTAAAAAAAGCTACCTATGCTGTGATCAGTTAGGCCACTCATTGAGCGAGTGCTCTGGGTAAGGGTCCCTGCAGCAGTTGTGTGAAAGCTAGTGCCCTTGAGTTAAAGAAAAATCATGGTTATTTGCTTGTTTAGAAAAGAAAAAAAGAATAGAAAAAAAAAGGAAACAAAATAGTGAAAAGAAAAGAAAGAAAGGAAGAAAAGAGAATAAAAATAGCTTGTGGTGTTAAAGCGATCAAGGGTAAAAAAAGCTACCTATGCTGTGATCAGTTAGGCCACTCATTGAGCGAGTGCTCTGGGTAAGGGTCCCTACAGCAGTTGTGTGAAAGCTAGTGCCCTTGAGTTAAAGAAAAATCGTGGTTATTTGCTTGTTTAGAAAAGAGAGAGAATAGAAAGACAAAAAGGAAAAAAATGGTGAAAAGAAAAGAAAAAAAGAGAATAAAAATAGCTTGTGGTGTTAAAGTGATCAAGGGTAAAAAGAGCTACCTCTGCTGTGATCAGTTAGACCACTCATTGAGCGAGTGCTCTGGGTAAGGGTTCCTGCAGCAGTTGTGTGAAAGCTAGTGCCCTTGAGTTAAAGAAAAATGCAAGTTTGGGGGAGGCATACCCCGTTGTTTTCAGGGATCCGAGTTAGATGATACTTTCTTGAATGTGAGGATGCTGAATGATTGGATCTTAGGGCCAGTGTAGGGGGAAGGTGAACTGACGATTCTATAAATCTTTCTAAGCCCATAAAGATCAAAATAGGGAAGGTGTTGTGCACATACTTGCAAGGAATGAAAAGTTTAAGTTTTAAATTTCTTGATGAATTGATTTGTTTGAGTATTTCCTTTAATTGTGACTATTTTTTTTATTTAGAATAGTGAGGCATGAGTCATTTTGATGCAATGATTGATTCATTTGTGAGTTTTGTTTTAGTTTTACTTGGAACTAGCAAAAGCTTAGGTTTGGGGGTATTTGATAACACTCAAATAGTGCTATCTTAGGACTCATTATTTAGCTAGTTTTGTGCTTAATTTGTATGCTTTGATGCCTATTTATGCTTATTTTTGTAGAAATCGAGCTTAAGGAGCAAAACCGGAGTGACCCTTTAGGGAGTTACAACCTACCCAAGATTTGACACCACCTTCTAGTTATTTCCAAGTTAGTTTTACCTCTGTTAATCATGAGCCTATCAGTGAGGATTATAATTTTCATGGTTACCAAATGCCCAATTATTATCCCTTCTAGTTATTTCCAAGTTAGTTTTACCTCTGTTAATCATGAGCCTATTAGTGAGGATTATAATTTTCATGGTTACCAAATGCCCAATTTGTATGCTTTGATGCCTATTTATGCTTATTTTTGTAGAAATCGAGCTTAAGGAGCAAAACCGGAGTGACCCTTTAGGGAGTTACAACCTACCCAAGATTTGACACCACCTTCTAGTTATTTCCAAGTTAGTTTTACCTCTGTTAATCATGAGCCTATTAGTGAGGATTATAATTTTCATGGTTACCAAATGCCCAATTATTATCATACTAAATCTATGAGTTATGAAAATCTCTTGTATGGTAATGGTGAGTGCATTTGGAACCATGATTCATATCCTAAGAAGCCCAAGTAGAGGAAGAATCCCTCACAGAGAGAAGTGGGATAGTGAAATGGGATTCCAAAACCTAGGGGAGGTTAGTGAAGTGGGATCCACTTTTTTAGGATGTCCAGTGAGTCAATTGGCCACCGATTCATTGATAACCTTTCAAGAGTCTAATTTGTTCAATACTTCTGAGTTTGGGCAGTTTAGGGAATGGTGCATAGATATTGGGGAAGAATTTCAGTGTTTAGACATACACTAGGATCGAGTCAGTGAGGAAGAAAAAGAAGATGAGCCTATTGTTTTCGATGAGGATGTTCAGGTCGTAGAGTTTGAGTCTGAACAGCCTTCGTCTATTTATCTCCTAATAGTTCTGTTTATCCTGAGTGTTCTTTTCTTGTTTCACAAGTCTATGTCGGAGTCTTTTTGTTTTGATCTTTCTCTTTTTATGCTTTTATTAGTAAAAAATATCAAAAATATTTTTGTTTCAGGTGCCTATGAGAAGCTAGTGATCTTGCTAGCTCTGATTTGCTTTATTGATTCCAGAAAGAAGGGTCCAAAGAAATACGAGAACTTTTATGTGCGTTGAAAGTCCAAATCAGTCCTGTCTAGCTAAAGACGGTAAATAAACGCTTCTTGGAAGGTAACCCGAGCTTCATTTGTTTAGTTTCTTTCTTTTTGTTTCCTATTCTAGCTTTTCTTTTTTGTTTTTCAGTTGCTTTCTTTTTGTTTATGTTAAGATACCTCTGAATAACTTTAAACAGAACTTTAAACTAACAATGAACAATATACGTGATTGGAAATAAAGTCTTCTAGATCGATTACATTCATTCAAAAGGATCACCAAATACAAGCATCAACCACCTTTCGGAGTACCTAATCGGTAGTTCAATATACATTCAAAAAGCTCCCCAAAAGATAAAAGATTCAAACTATAAATACTAAGACCCATAAAGCAACAGTAACTAACTAGTGTAGGGTGAAATTATCTCTTTGCCCCTCCTAGAGTAAACATTTCTAATTGGAGGCTTGACAACTCCCCCTCGGATGAAATCCAACTTGTCCTCAAGTTGGAAGGTAGGAAATTTGTTGCGGACGGTATCGATTGATTCCCAAGTGGCCTCATGATCTGGTAAGCCCGTCCACTACACTAATAGCTCCCCCTCTTGCTTCTCGTCACTCCATTGGTAGGCAAGAATGTCATGGGGTTCCGTAACCCATTCAAAGTCCTTTGATACTCGAGGTGGTTGACTCTCGGCTCGAGCCTGCACACAACCTTCCCAATCCGCTCACTAATGCGGTAAGGACCGAAGAATTTGGGTGATAGCTTTTCGTTCCTTCTCTTGGCCACTGAAGCTTGACGATATGGCTTTAGTTTGAGGAACACCTAGGCCCCAACCTCGTACTCTAGCTCTCTCCTTTTCTTGTCTCCAAATTTCTTCATTTTTTCTTGGGCCGCCTAGAGGTGATTTCTCAATTTGTCAAGGGCATCATCTCTTTCCTACCGTTGTTGATCTAGTGTGGCATTAGTGGTTCTTTGATCGCCATAGAACATGAGGGGAGGGGGCAATCTTCCATACACAATCTGGAACGGTGTCATATTGAGAGAGGCATGGAACGTGGTATTATACCGGTATTCCGACCACGCAATCCACAGTGCCCATTTCTTCAGATTCTCCCTGCAAAAATATCGCAGGTAGGTCTCGAGACACTTGTTGACAATTTCGGTTTGCCCATCCGTCTACGGGTGATATGCGGTGCTTCGGTGTAGGCGGGTACCCTGTAGGCAGAAGACCTCGGACCAAAAATGACAGATAAATACCTTATCCCGATCCAAAACAATTATGTTCTAAGGAACTTGTGGAGGCGAACAATCTCCTTGACAAAAATGGCAGCCACTGTTTTTGCAGTATATGGATGGCCCAAAGCAACGAAGTGAGCATATTTGCTCATCTATCCACAACCACCATAATAGAGTCGTAGCCTTGTGATCGCGGTAATCCTTTGATGAAATCCATCGATATGTCTTCCCAGATACGATCGGGCCTTGGGAGGGGCTGGAGGAGGCCAGCGGGCATCAAAGTGGATGCTTTATTATATTGACTGACTACACACTCGTCCACATAATTTTTTCACATCTTCTTTCATATAGGGTCAATATAGTTTGCTGGTCAGTCGTTTGTATGTTATGAGAAATCCGGAGTGGCCACCCAGGACTGAATCATGATAGGCGTGCATCACGGCTGGGCGTAATTGAGACGTGGCTGAGAGCACCAAGCTGTTTTTATAGAGCAACTTACCTTGGTGGACTGAGAAATTGGGATGAGAACCAGGATCTTCCACACAATCCTTCTTAATCTGAAACAAGGCGGGATCATCTTCGACTTCCTTCAAAATTTCTTCCACATTCAGAATAACGGGAGCGGTGAGGGCGACCGAGCGCACGGTTGGCTTTATTCGAGATATCGCATCGGCGGCTTTATTTTCCAGCCCGGGTTTACACTATTGGTTTCTGTCTTTGGGAAAGAACAGCCCCTAGGCATGTTACAGAAGCATCTATTTCAATAATGATGGGTGAAGTCTGGTAAGGCTAACACCGGGAGAGTGATCATGGCACACTTCAATCTTTCGAATGCCTCTTGGGCCTGCTCAGTCCAAACAAAAGCATCTTTCTGAGTAAGTTGGTTCAAGGGGTATGATATGGACCCGTAATTCAACATAAACCTTCGGTAGTATCCCGTGAGTTCTAGAAAAGCCCTCAGTTCCCTCACGTTGCTCGAAGTTGGCCATTCGATCATGGCATTGACCTTCTCTAGATTTGCCTCCACCCCTTTCACGGAAACCCAATGACCCAAGTATTCGATCCGTTCCTGAGCGAACTAACATTTCGTGAGGTTGGCAACCAGAGAGTGCTCTCGCAATGTGGTCAACGCCATTCCCAAATGGGTGAGATGAGTGTCCCAATCGAGGGTGTAAACAAGTGTATCATTAAAAAGAACGAGAATGCATTTTCGCAGCCAAGGGCAGAATACCTGGTTCATTAGGGCTTGGAATGTTGAGGGTGCGTTAGTGAGACCAAATGGCATCACTAGGAACTCATAATGACCTTCATGAGTGTGGAAAGTTGTTTTCGGTATATCTTCCTCAACCATACGAATTTGGTGGTACCCTGATCGGAGGTCAAGCTTGGAATAAAAACGGGAACCTTGTAGTTGGTCCAGCAACTCTTCAACCACAGGTATAGGGAATTTGTCTGGTACAGTGGCTTCATTAAGGGACCTATAGTCAACCCAAAAACGCTAATTGCCGTCTTTCTTCTTTACCAACAACACCAGGTTGGAGTATGGGCTAACACTGGGTCGGATTATACCGGCTTTGAGCATCTCATCGATCAACCTCTCTATTTCCCCTTTTTGGACGAAGGGATAACGGTAGGGTCTCATGTTAATCGGTCCCTGGCCTTCTCGTAAGTTGATATGGTGGTCCCGTTCCCGCACCGGTGTTCGGAGGGTTCTTTAAACACATCTTCATATTCCTCGAGTAGGGCTTGCACAGACCTAGGTAAGGTAGATGAAGCGGTAGGGGTTGCCTCATTGATTTCTAGTTATTGCATTAGGGTCGTGAGTGCTCTACATTCCACCAGGAATCCTTGATCGTGTTTATTCCATGAACGTTTGAGTCACTTGAGGGTAGCCTCTGCGAGGGTGAGGGTCGAATCCCCATGAATCGTTATCTTATCACTGCCATTTCCGATGGTCATGGACAACGCCTTCCAATCAATTTCGGTCACCCCGAGAGTCCTCAACCATTGCATGCCTAAAATCACGTTGATACTTCCAAGTTCCAGGGGTAAGAAATTTTCAACAATGGTCAAATCAGCCAATGAAATAATCACCCCCTTGCATATACCTTTGCCCCTCACCGTTGTACCCGTACCCATGATAACCCCAAAGTTGGATGTCTCAGAAATCGGAATTTTGAGCCTTGCTACAAGCTTCTGGGAAATGAAGTTATGGGTCGCCCCACAATCCACTAAGATTACTACTTCCTCTTGGTCTATCCTCCCCTTAAGTTTGAGAGTTCCTGGTGTCGAAAATCCCATTACCGTGTTTAACAAAAGCTCAGCTATCTCTTCCATGGGTTCATCGATGCTAGTCTCTGGGGTGAAAGTCTTGGACTCCCTCCCTTCTTCTGCTACTTCGTCACTTACCAACGGTAGTCGCAACTTCTTCCCTTTGCACTTGTGTCCCACGAAGAACTTTTCATCACATCAGTAACACAACCCTTTTTCCTTTCGTGACTGAAGTTCAGCGTTAGTGAGTTTCCTGTAGAGTACTTCTCTGCATTGATTAGGTTGGCCACTTGCGATCGTGATTGTACGAATGGGGTTTACTTAGATTGTCTTCCTGAGGGCCTTGCTGCGGTCAACGTGTTGCCCTGCACTGTTGTCTTTGGGCTTCTACATTGTCCCCATCTAGGTCACCCTTCATGGGCCTTATTTTTATCTTCAAACCGTTGGGCAACCTTCATTATAGCCTTTAGACCCACTGGTTCAAAGCACAGAACTTTCGTACGTATATCTTCATACAACCCATTGAGGAATGTGCTCTCCATCACTTCGTCCGACAGGTGTGGTAATGGCGCTGACAGGGGTTTCAAATCTGGCACAAAAATCTGTCATCGTACCGTCTTGCGAAGGTCTGAATCGGTTCAATAATCTCGTTTTCAAATCTTGCCATCCCTCGAAAGGATGCCTTCCTTCTACCCACCGAAACCATCACAAGGCCACCCCACGAAGCTCACAATTGAGACTTTTACTTTTTCCAACTCATAGAGCTGGTGGATGTCAAAGTATCGTTCGACGCGAAACAACCAGTCATCCGGTTGGTCACCGTCAAATATAGGCATTTCCACTTTCTTGAACTTCTGGCGAACTGACTGTACTTCCTCAATACTGTCTTCGCGGTTGACTCCCGTTTATTTCATTTTCACACTCTGGGAACTCGCTGATGCCCCTTCTGTCTCCAGCGTTTTCCTCTTATGGGTAGTGTCTTTTTCCCTTTGTGGAGAGCTGCGAGGGTAATCCGACACCAAGGTCGCTAGGGCCCTCTGGTTATCTTCAGTAGCTTGTCGTTGGTCTTCCATGCTCGTGAATAATCACTCAATGTCCTTGTTTATCTTTGCAATGAATTTCTCTAATTTTGGGAGTTTCCCACGTACCTCTTGAACACTCTTCACTGATTCTTCCACTTTCACCTCCAGGTCCCTTTGAGTCATACTGCGAGTCTTCCCCAGGATTTCCCGCTCTGATACCACTGAGTTAAGATACCTCTGAATAACTTCAAACAGAACTTCAAACTAACAATGAACAATATATGTGACTAGAAATAAAGTCTTTTGGATGGATTACATTCATTCAAAAGGATCACAAATACAAGCATCACCCACCTTTCGAGAGGGTGGGACTCTCCTTGAGTACCTAATCGGTAGTTCAATATACATTCAAAAAGCTCCCCAAAAGATAAAAGATCCCTACTATAAATACTAAGACCAATAAAGCAATAGTAACTAACTAGTGTAGGGTGAAATTATCTCTTTGCCCCCCTCCTAGAGTAAACATTTCTAATTGGAGGCCTGATAGTTTCCTATTCTAGCTTTTCTTTTTTGTTTTTCTTTTCGTTAGTTATTGTTGATCTTATGTTTGCGCCAATTGATGTTTGTAGGAGCTCAAGAACCACAACTTCTTTCAGTTTGCACCCCAATTTATCAGGTTGACATCGAGGATTCTCTCGCACTCCAGGGCAGTATAAGTTTTCCCTTTATTTTTTTAATTGTCCTTAAGCATGTTGAATTAGATCTGAGTAGTTAGTTTATACATTAAGGACAATGTATGCTATAAGTTTGGAGGGATGCTTTGTTGTTCTGTTCTAAGCTGTGTTGAAATTTTTTTTTATGAATATGATGATTCTATTGCATCTGTGTGATCAAGAGGCATGTGATGTGTGTGATCAAGAGGCATGTGATGTGTTCCTGAATATTGAATCTTTTGCAATTATTGTGAAATATGAGAGCATGTCTAGGATTCAAGTAAATTAAAAAAAATTCTTGGAATTCCTTACACTTTTGGAGCATTTAGCCTATCTATTGTTGGTTTCGAATACCTAGAATAGATTTATATTATCTAGATGTTTGTTGTAACCTCGATAGGTTTAATATCTGGTTTGAATGTTGTCTTGCATGATAGTCTGTAATGTTTTACTTAGGAGGGAAAATCATGGTTATTTTCCTATTTAGGAAAGAAAGAAAAGAAAGAAAGAATAGAAAAAAAATAGGCATTGTTGCCGAAAATAGGAAAGTTTCAGCAGCTCCCTTCTTACAACTCGCTTATCTGCTCCTCCTAATTCTTCTGTTTCTGAATACAAATCCCTAAAAAATGGCTCCACTTAGATATCTAATCCTTGAAGATTTAGGGTTGACTAGACTGTGCGGGACTCAAGAGAGCTTTCTAATGGCTGGAAACGGCTAATCTGTCAAAAACAGCCAGTTCAATTAATATTTGATTCTCACGTGTCAATTTGCGAAAACCCTGCTCAAACGATGCTCTATAATAAATTCTATTCTCCTTAGTACTTAGCATCGTCGATGTTCCAGCAACACTCGCAATGAATTCAACTGTCTATTTGCATTAATAAAGACTGCCATAAATGTTCCAAAATATCTAGAAATTAAACCTTATGCTAAATTGACGACTTAAATTTACTTTTAACAATTTAATCAGCTTTTAGGTATAAATCATGATTGCAAACTCAAAATGATGAAACTTTAAACTCTAAAATTACAACTAATAACTCTCATTCGAGGAGTTATCACACCTCTAAACTTGAATTATTATTGGTCTCTTAGTAATATTAATCTTCCTAGAAGACCTTAAATCAACAATCATTCAACCAAAAACAAGAGTAACTGGACCACAACCGTTGTATGAAAGATTTCACACACCTTTTAGCTCCAAGATATTTTTCAAAATCAACACAAAAACGAAAAATTGATATATGAGGAAGACAATATTTTAAATGTCAAGTAATGTTAGTCTTTAACCCACCACTGAACTCCTGTTCTATTTTCAACCATCATTTGTGTATACCTAAGTTCATCGCCTCCATAGCTACAATCCTACCACAAGCCAATGAATTTTCATTAAGGGCATGTGTGCAATACTCATCAATCCATCATTCCAATTCAACTAATTGGCTGAAGCATTCAGACTAGCACACACCTTTATTATCTTATTACACTTGCTTTGCTTTTGTTCTTTTGTTTTACACACTCAGAGACTCCCCTTAAGTCATAGCTTTTCTTCTTGGAATGACTTCATTTTATGATGAAGTTCACCCAAGCTCCCAAGCTCATCACTTTTAAGGAATTACACCCATATTCCTTAAGAGATTATCCCTCTAGTCACTTCCTTCGTGCTTCTCACGATGGCAACATGTTATGATGAAGCTCACCTAAGCTCTAGCAAGATTGTGACTGTAAGACAAACACTCATCCTTCTATACTTGCAAATGCATACATGTTTTTTTTAAAAGAGCTTTCACTGCCTCAAGCTACTTCTTGGCACAAAGGTAAACTATGGGTGTCATGAATACTCTTGACCAATTCAGTTACTCTTATAATCAGTATTGAGAGAAAATACTCATCCTTCTATACTTGCAAATGCATACATATTTTTTTTAAAAGAGCTTTCACTGCCTCAAGCTACTTCTCGGCACAAAGGTAAACTATAGGTGTCATGAATACTCTTGACCAATTCAGTTACTCTTGTAATCAATATTGAGAGAAAATACCCATTGTATTATTCATAAGAAAGACTAACATATATATATATAGGTACACAAGGAAACCCTAACTAACGAGTGTACAATTACTATAAAGGACATATATACATAAGACTATATATATATCATAACACTCCCCCTCAAGCTAGAGTAAATATGTCAAACATGCCCAGCTTGTTGCAGAGATAATTTATTCTTGCTCTATTTAAGGCTTTAGTAAGGATATCTCCCAATTGTTCTCTAGTCTTTACATATCCTGTGGACACCAACCTTTGTAGAATTTTCTCACGAATGAAATGACAATCTACTTCAATATGTTTAGTCCTCTCATGAAACATTGAAACCTATCTTAGTCAAAAATTGATGTATCCACACTATTTCACACACAGATTGTGGCATAGCTCTATACTCTGACTCTGCACTTGAATGTGAAACCACATTCTGCTTCTTACTCTTCCATGACACCAAATTGTCTCCTACAAAAACACAATATCCAGACGTGATCTTCTATCTTCTTTAGATCTTGTCCAATCAGCATCTGAAAAACATTCAACTTTTGTATGACCATGATCTTTATATAAGATTCCAGGCCCAGGTGCAACTTTTAGGTAGCATAAAATTTGTTCTACTGTAGCCCAATCATCCACGGTAGGTGAAGACATATACTGACTTACAACACTTACTGAATAAGCGATGTCTGGTCGTGTCACTGTTAGATAATTCAACTTCCCAACCAATCTTCTGTATCTCTCAGGATCCTTAAATAATTCTCCTTCTTTGGTGAGTTGCAAATTAGGTATCATCAGAGTACTACATGGTTTAACTCCTAGTTTTCCCATCTCAAATAAAAAATCAAGTACATATTTCCGTTGCGACAAAAATATACATTTCTTGCTTCTCATCACTTAAATACCCAAAAATACTTCAGTGTTCCTAGATCCTTAGTATGGAATTGACTCTGAAGGAAAGTTTTCAAAGAAGATATGCCTGATGTATCATTCCTAGTGACAATGATATCATCGACATACACAACCAATAGAGTTATACCATTCTCAGATCGTCGATAGAAAATAGAATGATCAGATGTACTTTTCTTCATTCCAAATTGTTTAAGTGCTTGACAAAACTTACCAAACCATGCTCGTGGGTTTTGTTTCAATCCATACAATGATTTTCGAAGACGACAAACTTTATCACTCTCCCCTTAAGCAACAAACCCAGGTGGTTGCTCCATATATACTTTCTCTTGAAGATCACCATGGAGAAAAGCATTCTTGATGTCAAGTTGATGCAAAGGCCAACATTGAGTAGCAGCCATAGAAATAAGTAATAGGATAGAAGTGAATTTAGCAACCGGAGAAAATGTGTCAGAATAATCTATCCCATAAGTCTGAGCATAGCCTTTGCTCATCATGTGTTCCTAAATTGGATGTCGAAGAATCTTCTGGTACATGACATGTGTCTGAAGGTTGCGGTGGTGGCCGTTTGGAGTAAACCTGAGTAATGGGTGGACGATGAGGGATAGATACTATAGGAGATGGAGTAGGGAGGATGGAGAGACGATCTCATAGATAAGTAGGTCATCCTCCCCCTGACACGAACTCGAAATTGATGGGCTAAAGGGCATATCTTTAAAAAACGTAACATCTTGAGAGACAAGATACTTGTTAAGACTAGGACAATAACAACGATATCCCTTTTGAACTCGAGAATAACCGAGAAAGATGCATTTTAAGGATTTAGGATCTAACTTGGTACGATTAGTACTGACATCTCGAGCAAAACAAGTGCAACCAAATATTTTGGGTGCAATAAGGAACAAAGATTTTATTGGACAAAGAACACGATAAGAGATCTCACCATTAAGAACAGAGGAAGACATTCTATTAATAAAAAAACAAGCTGTGGAACCCAAAAATATTTTGGAACTTGCATTTGAAAGGATAATGCTCTAGCAGTTTCAAGAAAATGCCAGTTTTTTCGTTCAGCGACCCCATTTTGGGATGGAGTGTCAGTGCAAGAAAATTGATGAATAATCCCATTTTTACACAAGTAAGATCCCAGCATGTGAAAAAAATATTCACCAGCATTATCAATTCGAAGAATTTTAAGAGGTATTAAACTGATTTTGAATTTCAGCATGGAAAGTACAAAAGTGAGTAAGTAACTCAGAACGATTTTTCATTAAATGTAACCAAGTCAGACGAAAATAATCGTCAACAAAATTAAAAAATATCAAAATCCAATTTTGGAGACTACAAGACAGGGACCCCAAACATCATAATGAACTAATTCAAACGGAGCACTAGCTCGTTTTTGGACTCTAGGACTCGAACTAAGATGATGAAATTTGGCAAACTGACAGGACTCACAATTTAACGAAGACAGAATGAAATTCTAGATGAATTGTCTTTAACACAGACAAAGACGAATGACCTAAACGACAATGGACTTCAAATGGAGATGCAACACCAGAGCAGGTCATAGCTTTTGGTATCTGCTGATCATAAATGTAGAGGCCTTTAGACTCGTATCCTTTACCAATAATCTTCTTCGTCATACGATCCTGAAACGAGCAATAACCAGGAAAAAATGAGATAAAACAATTAAGGTCACGAATAAGTAAACAGAAATCAAGTTAAATGAGAGTCGAAGCAAATGCAAAACAAAAGACAAATGAAGAGAGGGTGTGAGATTAGTAGTGCCTGATCCTAGAACAGAGGATGTTGATCCATCTGCCAAAGTGAAAGTGGGAAACGGTGCAGGTGACAGAGGTAGAAAATAAGCTAGAACTACTTGTCATATGAGCAGTGGCACCAGAGTCTATGACCCATTTAGTGGAGAATGTAAGGAGACGATTCTTATTACCTGATTCAGCAAGAGTTGCAATAGGATTCGATGAAGAAGATGTTTGCAATGATTCCTGATACAACTAGAATTTAGCAAACTCGTCTGCATAAATAGTAACCCGTAATCGACCTCTCAGTTGTATCATTGATGGAAGCGAGTTGAGCAACTTGAGGCATCGACCTTTATTCAACAATTTCCAACAGTCACGTTTCATGTGACCAGGCTTATGACAATAGTGACATCATATCCTGTGAATCTTGTTGTCGATTATTAGAACCAGGTCTCTGAGGATTGATGTTCATCCCTTTAGTGACCTTAGGATCATTTCGACTAATGAGAGCACTGTTGGACAAAGGAGCAAACAGACCATATGAAAAGTTTTTTGTACAAAGGACTCTACTATGAAAAGAAGGGATCTCGGAGCCAGATAGAATTTGTGATTTAGCCATTTCAAATTCTGGAGAAAGTCCATTTAGAAAGCTCATGATACTCATCTTCTCTCGCTGAGCTTGTTGAACCTTTATATCCGTACTAAATGGGAGTAATGTATTAAGTTCTACACACGTCTTCTTAACTTGCATAAAGTAGTTCGTAACATACTGTTCTTTCTGTTTTGCATGAAAGAAGGTTGTGCAAACTTCATACATTTTATGGACTTGCTCTTTTCCTGATTATAAGAACTCTAAAAACTTGAGCAGTTCCTTCACAGAATCACAATGATTCACCAAACCAACAACCTCAGTCTCGATTGAATTCTTGATTTGAATGTACAATTTGGCGTCATCACGAAGCCAAGCCTTCTTTGTGTCATCCTCTGGTGGATCCTGATCAATATGATCATCCATCTCTGTTCTTCGTAGATAAAACCGAATTGTTTGACCCCCATCACAGTAATTAGAGCCATTGAACTTGTGTTCCATGATTTTTGACGAAAGAGGAACTACAATAGAGACCACCATAGGTTTCATCTCAGCCATTAGTTATAAAAGGGCAATAGATAAACCCAATAGAGACAAAAAAAACAAATCTGGACAGCAAGAAAAAACAACCTATTCGCACGCAAATAGCACAACTCGAGGCCAAACAGATCAGTATCGTCGAAACCAAGTGTACATACTAGCTTGAAATATCAACCCGAGAAAAACCCAAGCAGTGGAAAGTTGAACGGACGTGGCAGTAGAGGTAGTGTAGTCTGGCGGTGCATGTGGCTCATGCGCGGCTGTTTCCGGCGAACGGTGACGACGATTTGGCTCTCCTAACAGCGGCGCTCCTCTCGAGGTAGGTGGTGTTGACAAACGGCCACTCTAACGTGATGACCCAAACTTCAAACCCTAATCTCACTTGGAAAAGAGAAAACCCTAATTGCCAATAAAAAATTCTAAAACCCTAGGGGTGGCTCTGATACCATGTAATCAGTATTGAGAGAAAATACTCATTGTATCTTTCATAAGAAAGACTAACATATATGTAGGTACACAAGGAAACCTAACTAAAGGACATATATACATAATACTATATATATATCATAACAACTCTAAAAGAATGGCTCTTAACACTATAAAAGAAGGAAAAGAGTGTATCACTAAGGGAATAGAGGGATGCTCTCTTTAAGGCTTAATAAATTCCTTTCTAACTTTCATACGTACTTTTTCTCTCTCTTTTTTTAAACACACAGACAGAAAACAGGGTCAACTTCTACTAAAACATAAATTTGAAAGGAGCAAAAAGGGACAACATCACCACGTCCCTTTCATTTCTTCAATCTTCATCAACAAGATAAACTTCTTCCTCTTCATCATCCTGCACCATCTGCTCTGGGGGGCTCCATGGAGTAAACACTTCCTTTGGGAATGGAGGAAAGGCTGTAGATGGCTTGGAGAAATTCGTCTGAAGGCCTTGTTCAGAGCAAAATCCCTCTTATTGGCATAAGTCAAGTAAACCTAAAATTGCCTCTTTATGTGTTCAAACCTCAACATCAGTGCTTCCTATTGTTCCAACAACTTATGGACACCACAAAGCAAACCTCTTCTGCCTTTCTATTCCATCCCTCTCTGTAGACGTGCTATGTTGCCAGTGTCAATGATTTCTTTTTCAAACAACTTAAGCTCGTCCTCACGATAGCGAACTCTTGTCTTCTTGCACAACATAATGATGATGCTTCGGAAAAACAGCCAACCCACTTTCTTTTGATAACAGTCAAAAATTTCATTTGGAATTATCTTTCCTACATTAATACTTAAATTCTTCAGAATTGCAAAAATCAACAAAACTCTTTCTTTACCCACAATGGAGTCGTGTGTGGTAGGCATGAGTCGAATCTTGATGAACGACAACCAAACATTGGCTTCCTTTATCAGGTATGCCGATTGAATCGCTCTGGCCCCATGTGGTGAAATTATCCACTGTGCTCCTTCTACCTCCACTTCCATTAGGGTTGTACTCAGTTATGTATCTGATGGTGCAGTCGCCATTTCATTGAACCCTGCATGTGGAAAATCTTCTAGGCCAAACACATTGTTGATTGCTTCCAGAGACCAATCCACTGGCACTCCTGACTATCACTTGAAAACCCTTTTTCGTATCAATATTGGAATAAAATTCTCTTCCTTCATTGTTTTCTCTTGCCCGCTCTGTTTCCACAACTTTCTTTGCCTCAGGACTCTGTCTTCTTGTCAACTTCTTTCTTCACATTTAGGACTTTCTTTTTGCCCTTGCTAGATGGAGACTCGCCTACATTTGTTTTAGGTTTGGATGCTCTTGTTTTGGTCATGAGTGCACGAACACAGCTTGAAATTTCGCGGAGGGGAAGAAGAAAGAACTTTGAAAAGAAATGGGAAGTGTTAATCCCTCTTGCATAGAACCTTTTTAAACAACTCTTGACCTTAAAGGTAAAATTGACTTTTCCTCCCCTATTCTAAGGAAAGGAATCGTCCCCTTTCTTAATAAAGAAACCACATAAAAGCCTAAAACAGACAATGGAATTCAAATAACTCGAGTTTTGGTGAGGTCTAAGACTGAAATTTGTGATAATTTACTCCCATTTTATTGGATTATCAGTGGCTCTAATTTTTCATTCACTTCAACTTTCACACGATCCACTTCAATCCCTTTATGTGAAATTTTATGGCCTAGAACAATTCCTTCCTTGACCATAAAGTGACACTGCTCCCAATTTAAAACCAAGTTGGTTTCCTCACATATTCACTCGACTTTTCCTAAGTTCTTTAAACAGGCTTGAAAGGATTCTCCAAACACTGAAAAGTCATCCATAAACACTTCTGTTGTTGTTTGTACCATATCAGAGAATATGGCCATTATACAAGCTGGAATGTTGTTGAAGCATTACATAAGCCAAAAGGCATCCGCCTAAAAGCAAATGTTCCATAAGGGCACATAAATGTTGTTTTCTCTTGGTCTAGAGGTGCAATTGTGATCTGATTGCACCTCAAATACCCATCTAGAAAACAATAATAAGCTTGCCCTGCCAATCTGTCCAACATTTGAATACCTCTTTCATTGTTGGATTCAGCCTTCTCTTATGCTCAATAGTTCTAAAATTCCCATCTTCCAAGTTAATTTTATGCATACAGAACAAAGGACTTATGCCTTTTATATTCGCCAATGTCCATCCAATTGCTCTTTTATACTGTTTCAACAACTGTAACAACAATGACTCATCCTCGAATAGTAAACTTGCTGAAATGATGATTGGTAGTTGATACCTTTGCTAATGTATACTACTTATTTTAGCAACAATTAGGTGTTGTTATGTGCAAGTGTATACATAAGTTGTAGCAAGCAGTAAGTAAATTATCGTATTCCACAGGGATTAGAAACTTTTCGATTCAGCAAGAATTAATTCTCAGCAAACTCAATTGGTAACGAAAAATAGGTTTGAGAAATGCTATGGAAAAATAACATGCTTAAGTAAAATTAAAAGCTAAAACAGAGAATAAAACAGAGCAAAACAGAGTAAAGAGATGATGCGAAAGGAGCTTGTATTATAAACGAAATAGGTTCGGATTAGGGAGAGGTTTGCATTACTTCCAATAAAATGCTACAGCAAAATCTTTGTTCTCTTAACCCACACAGAGCCCTCATGGAATCTTCCCAGATTTCTAGAAATTACGACTTAATTCCCATTAAACCTACTATTATCCAGCTGCTAATAGTGTGCATTTGGTGAGTAATTATCCCTAACCTCCCCACTTAGCTAGCTACTAACTCAAACAAGGAGCTAATGTGATTTTAAGTGTTCGACCTCCCCTATTTTTTCCAAAACTCGAGGAGACAATACCCGAAATTGTTGGCAAGACGAAATCGAGTAATTTCAATAAAAGCCCTCAAAATCAGATTAATTAAACAAAGAATGTTGATAACTTGTCTCAAAACATTTCAAACATCCCTAATCCTCACCTTGAGGTATTTAGTCCATGATACAAGATGAAAAAGCAATAAAACAGTAAAAAACAAACATTATGATGTAACGTAAATAAACTAAAAATCTAAGCTAAGGGAAGAAGAAGAAAATGCAGAAGAGCTCTTTGCTGGTGCCGTTTCCACAGCTCCGGCGAAGATGGTTGCTGCTGCAATTTAGAACACTCCCAATTGTAAAATGAGGGATGATTAGACGTTTCTAGACATGTGGCGATCTTCCAGTGGCTTTTGCGTATGATTTGGCATATTCTGCTCCAGCTCAGTTTAATGAAATGCGTCACACGTGTGAACTTCACACGAATTTCAGATCCAGAATTTGCTCCAGCAAAACGTTGTGAAATTTGCTACTCTTAACTTCTAGAGTCCTTAAATCAAACCCTGAATTAATCATATAAAGCTCATTAATTACGATAATCTTGCTCTAATAATAATGTTACTACATTTAAGTTAAACTTATAGCAAAATAAATCAAAGCTAAGGGATTTTCAGAATAAATTGAGATAAAATATGACAATTCAATCCTAAAATCATAGCATATAACTCGTATTTTAAGAGTTATCAGTAATGTTTCTTCCTCCCCTAAATAGGCATATTTCAAGTGTGTAGGCAAGACCTGAGGCTTTTCTATTGATGGTTGCATTGGTGTAAACTTTCTATCACTCAACACCCCAATGATTCAAAGGTTCTTTTAATTCCTGAGATCCTGTTATACATTTGTTGCCTCTTTCATCTCTGCCCCATTCATCCTCTTCAACATTGTTAAACTTCTGTTTATGTTGTTTCTGCATTTCCTCATCAAACTGACTTTCAACAATCTCATTTAGTATATGAAGAATAGAGCATTCTTCTACCTTAGCAAGATACTTCATTGCTTTAAAAATACTGAAAATCACCTTTTCACTAGCTACCTTCATTTTGAGTTCACTTGTGGGCACATCAATTGAAGTTCCTGCCGTGGCCAAGAAGGTTCTTCCCAAAATTATTAGGATTTCTTTATCAGTTTCATAATCTAAAATTATGAAGTCAGCTGGGAAAATAAGCTTATCTGTTTAGACCAAAATATCTTCTATTTTACCCTCTGGATATGTGATGGACCCATCTGTAAGTTGTAAGGTCACAGTAGTTGGTCTAGCCTTCCCAATACCCAACTTCTGGAAGATGGATAATGACATCAAATTGATGCTAGCTCCTAAGTCGAATAGAACTCTGCCCATTGATTTTCGTCCTATACAAACTGGTACAGTTGTGAAGAATGGATAGCTTAGCCCCAATCACATATTTAAGGTCACCGAGCAAATTGTTCTAGTTTCTTATAGTTGGGCTTTGCCACCAATGCCGTATGAACAACACAACATATTTCCTAAGTCATTGGTAAGGGAGTACATCAATGACCCTTCTTATGTGTTGGATTGAGAACGTTTACTGCTAAATGAGCACTTGTATTATGAGGAGAAACCTATTAAGATTTTAGCTTGGCAAACCAAGGTACTAAGAAATCTAGCCTTTGAATTTAGTAAAGGTGCTAGGAAGGAACCTAAAGACTAAAGAAGGAACTTAGAAAAAAGATTATGAGATTCTAGCCAAGTACCTAGAGTTGTTGGAGTAGCAAACTTTCGAGGATGAAAGTTCTTAAGGTACGGAGATTGTAATGCCCCACATTTTAAGTTACGGTTAATTTTACCTTTCGGTGATTTTATGGATTTCATTTTTTCTTAGTACTTTTGAAAATTGGTCTCAAGTGGTTGAAACTATGATATTTGAAGTTTTTGGTTGTTGGATGAGAACTTTCAACAAGTCTAAAGTCCATGGGGTTGGAAGTAAACATTTTCCTTGGGTTTTTATTTTGCAATTTAATTAAACCCAAAAAATTTTCTTTAGATTGGTCTAAGATTTGGAAATTTATTTATTTTTTAGTTGCGTTTTAAATCTTGGAAAGAAAAGAGAAATCTTAGATATTCTAGATCCTCCTCATTCTCTTATTTATTGAAGTAAACATTTTCCTTGGGTTTTTATTTTGCAATTTAATTAAACCCAAAAAAATTTCTTTAGATTGGTCTAAGATTTGGAAATTAATTTATTTTTTAGTTGCGTTTTAAATCTTGGAAAGAAAAGAGAAATCTTGGATATTGTAGATCCTCCTCATTCTCTTATTTATTGGAGTTTTAGTTGGATTTGGGTTTTGTTTAGTTAAAAGAAGAGGAAAAGAAAAAAAATTGAAAACCCACCCTAAATATCTTATTTTCTTCCCCCTCTCACACACGCATGCCGTCTCCTCTCCATTCCTCTCGTTTTCTTCTTCTCGATGAGACCCATACAGCACCCATCTTCGGCAAAGCACCCACGCGCCATGTATCACAATTGCACTCTTCGGGACGGGACGACGATTGTGCGGCACTTGCTTTAGCTCGACAAGCAAGTCAGCCGTATGAAAATCGAAAGTCGCGGACAACTGCCACATAGGGTCTAGCCTCCCCTCACGTCTCGGGAGAAAATGTTTTAGAAAACGTGAGAGAGAAAGTGTTTTGAAAGCATTTTGAGAAAAGATTTTGTTATACGCAAGTAAGCAAGAAAGGGACAACAACGGCTTAATAGCATATAACTCCGGGTAGGAATGTTGGACAACTAGTCATACCCCCCTATAGTACACTCTAGGATTTATGCCTATGACAGGCTTGCACATGAAAATGGCGAGGAGTCATACGGCCACAAAAATACAAGTAAAGCTAATTAGAAAGCAATAAGACATATATACAATGAAAGCATGATAAAAAGGGGTTGAAATGGCCATGCGGCCACGGGCAACACACCCTGGACAAGCATGACCGTGACACCATGCAGCAGCCTCTCCGACGCGTTTCTCCCCCTCCACTTCGCGAATCGCGACCTGCAACAGCCGTGAGCAGCAACTAATAAAGGAACTTGTCGAAGGCTCTATCAGATAAATTTATAAACCGAACCTTTAAAATTTGCAATAATAGTAGCCAGGGTTATCCACAGGGATTGGAGTTCTTAGATTTACAAAAAGACGTTATACAAGATGCATACAAGACGTTACAAAAACATAAATCAATAAATCAAACATAGTCTTTCAAAAATAATACAATCAACCATGAGTCTACAATACTCAATTACATTCAAATACGGTCCAAGAAATCTTAAAATTATAGAAGACAAGGTAAAGAGAATAGAGAAAAACTGGACAACGCGTGCCAACACTTGTTCTGGATGTGATGTCTCACGATCCCGAGCCTTGAGTCTCGTCCTTAGCTTTCCAATATGATCTCTAGACCTCAAAACAATGACTCTATCAGTCTCTCTAAAACGGCTCCTCTAACTCGTATGTACAACTTCCTATTTATACATAGGGGACAGTGTTGCAACGTTAGGGGCAACGTTGCAACGCTGTCCCTTTTCCATATTTACAAAATTGTGGTAGCGTTGTAATGCTACCAACGGCGTTGCAACGCTACCCTCAAGGGTTTGCAACCTTGTTCTTCAATCATTCATTCTCCCAAATGCCAAATTAAGCCTATAAATGACTTTTTTGCCCTCTTTCTCCTTTGACAATTTTATCCTTGATTTCTCGATTCCTGCAAAATAAACACTTAATTGCATGAAAGTATTCGATAATGTCTTTAAAAGTGCAATAAAACATCCCTAAAAATGCATCATGAATTACTCTTATCAGCAGCCGAAGAGGGTGTAGCTTGCAAATTATGCATCGTGGCTGAGAGTTTGCAGATTTGTTGCAGTTTGGAGCATTTTTCCAGCGGATTCAGGCTATTTTGTGTGATTTCCTTCTTTTCGTTAAGGTTTGTGACATACCCATGCCAAACCGACTTTGGTTTTGCAATATCCATTCCTTAAACATCTTTAACTTGCGATTTTAGGTTCGTTTGGGCACCGACTAGCACATGTTCAAGGTTGTTTAGTGTTGAATTCACAATTTCCAGCAAGACCCACTGAATTTCGGACTTGGGAATCGCTTCCATTTGTGTTTCTCAACCCGCATTATTCTAGACTTGAATACCCATTGGCTGTGAGGTTCAGTTCCACGACTTTAAACTCTGTCAATTGTTGTCCAGCATGTTTTTGGGTTGTATAGGTGCTGATTAGCAAGCTTTAGAGTGTTTTTAGTAGTTTCGAATACTTTTTAGGTTATGTAAATTTAGTCCTATCTTGTGGAAGCCTTCAGGTTGTCATTTAGGATCAATTCGAACACCTACGAACTCGAGCTAGCAAGCATTTCGGTCCCTTTGGTGCTGATCGGTAAGTTTTATCACGTTTTAGACCTTTCACAAATCAATTTAAGTGTTGTAGCTTAGGTTCTAACGCATGGGAGCCTACTATTTGCAGTTTCAAACTAATTTGATCCCCTTCGAACACCAACCAGTAAGGGACCAAGTCTGTTTGGGCCTTCTCGATAAGTTTCAGCACGTTTCATCCTTTTCGCAAATCACCTAAAGTGTTGTGATTTGGTTTCTAACCTTTGGAAGTGTCTTTTTTGTAGTTCGAACCAATTCTGAGTGCTATCGAACTCGAATCAACAAGTGCGTTAATCTGTTTTGGTAAGTTTAGCACCCTTTTAGCTTGCTCGAACTCGTGTTAAGGTGCTGTAAGTTAGATTCTAATCCTTGGATAATTCTTGTTGTAGTTTCGGTTAATCCTGGGGTACTTGAGTTAGCTTTTAAGGCTGATATCTAAGCAAGTGTACCCCTCTTTGAGGACATTGTAGTTATTGAAGTGATTTTTAGTTATTTAAGTATAGCCTCTAAAAAATTATTCTCTTGGTTTATGAACACTTGGAATAATTTTATGAGCGTTCTAGGTAAGTAGTTTCTACTTGGTGGGTCTGTTTGATTGTGTGCAGCATGTTCTATGTTTTCTTATTTGATTTGTGGGTGTTTTATATATTCTATGCTTATTATACCTTTTAACGAGCATGTCTGAATATTGACTTTTGAAGTTATGTAGCATGCTGGCTTTTTTGAACTTAATGCATATGTATGAGCATGTTTTGTTCCTCCCCAACCATCAAATTATGTAGGTGATGAGGAGCTCTACGAACCTGGTGATGCAGACGAGGAGACACGCTGAGAGGACACCATTAGTTTTACGTGTCTTTTACTAGGAATTTTGCTTAAATTGCATGGATAGGATTTTAGTTGGATTTGTTTAGACGCTTTGTATAGGTTTTATTTTTCCCATTCTTTAATGTTTCTTTCCTATGATGCATGTTGATGTAGCTAGGTTATTTTGGTAGAACTTAGGTTCTGGAATAAAAGTCTTAGTAAGTATGTGTTGAGTTGATGTGAATATGCTTACTTTGGGAGTTTGGGTGTGCTGAACCATAGCCAGAAGGTGTGAAGATTGTGTTAGTTTACTCTGGTGTATTGAAGTGTTGTTTTTTTGTTTAACAGGTCTAAGAAAATTTTGGATAAAGTCATAGTTACGTTGTTATGTTGCCGAAATTTTTGGAGCATTTTGGTGGTAAGTTTAGTAATGTTCCCTAAGTTAGGATAAAAATTTGGGGGCGTTACTGATACCATGCTAAAAGTGTACGAATATTCAAGATAAATTGCATGGTATTCTTGTGCAAGTGTACACAATGCTGCAGCAAGTAGCAAGTAAATTATCGATTCCTTAGAGATCACCAATTTTCTTAATAGCAAAGTTAATGTTTTAGTGAATTCAATAAAAATAAATAAAAATAAAAAAACCAATTATCATTAAGAAGATGCTAATTAAAACAGAGTACTAACAAAAATAACAGAGCCTTGTAAATACGAACATAAACAAACTAAGATTAGGGTGGAAACGCTTTTTATAGGTTTTATTTTTCCCATTCTTTAATGTTTCTTTCCTTCGATGCATGTTGATGTAGCTAGGTTCTTTTGGTAGAACTTAGGTTTTGGAATAAAAGTTTTAGTAAGTATGTGTTGAGTTGATGTGAATATGCTTACTCTAGGAGTTTGGGTGTGCTGAACTGTAGCCAAAAGGTGTGTAGATTGTGTTAGTTTACTCTGGTTTATTGAAGTGTTGTTTTCTTGTTTAACAGGTCTAAGAAAATTTGGGTAATGTCATAGTTACGTCGTTATGTTGCTGAAATTTTTGGAGCATTTTGGTGGTAAGTTTAGTAATGTTCTCTAAGTTAGGATAAAAATTTGGGGGCGTTACTGATACCATGCTAAGAGTGTACTAATATTCAAGATATATATATTTTTTTGATGAAAAACTAAACTTTCATTGAGAAAAAATGAAAGAATACAAGGGCCTACAAAAGAAAGGAGAGCCCACAAAAAGGGGGAGCCACTCACAAAAACGAGCTCCAATCAAGTAAAATAAGACCTAGCGAATAATTACAAAAAAGCTTCGACACCGAATCCCAGAGGGAAACATAGAATCTAACAAGGGACCAAAGGTCACAAAACGATCTATCCCGCCCCCTAAAGGTTCTATTGTTTCTCTCGGTCCACAGGCACCAGACATCAGCACAAACCCCAGCCTGCCACAAAAACAAACCTTTCTCTCGAAAAGACAAAAAAAAAAAAAAAAGAGCTCCACTAACAACTCTGTACAACTCTGAGGCCTGGTAAAACTATAGCCAAACTCGTTCAGAAAACAGCTCCAAACTCCACGTGCAAAAGAACACTCCCAGAGGATATGGATCAGATCCTCAGCTGCCATCCTGCAAAGAATGCAACAAAAAGGACCAACCAAAGGAGAACCTCTAGCCAAAATCCGATCAAGGGTGTTAACCCTTTCGTGCCATACCTTCCACAACAAGAACTTGGCCTTCTTAGGAACTTCACCTTCCACAGCGAGGAGAAAGTAGAATCTCTCAAAGGGTTAGGGCGAACAAGCGACTGAAAGAAGGACCCACAAGAGAATCCCTTCGAAGGGCAAGGACTCCAAAGACGAACATCCCCTCGTGTGAGACTCAATTGGATCTGATTAAGGATGGACAACAACTCGACGACCTCAGTTGTTTCCATAATGGTCAAAGCTCGACAGAAACCAAAAGAGGGAGAATGAGGGACTCTAGAGAGGAACGCATGGCCATCAACCTGAAGGATTGATGCCAATGTCTGATTCTTAAAACGGGACAGGTGATACAACCGAAGAAATAAGGAACAGAGGGGACTATCCCCCAACCACTTATCCTCCCAAAAAAAGGTTCCCCTCCCATCCCCTACCACACACTGCACAAACTGAGAAAAAACAGGAAACTCAAAAGAGATTTCTTTCCAAGGGTTTCTATAAGTGTCAATCGCTTCCCCAACAGTCCACTCCAATAGATAAGGACCATGCTTACTTACAATGACTTTATGCCATAAGGTATCAGCTTCATGATACAATAGCCAAAGCCAATAGCCAACAGTGCCTTATTCCTAGCCTTAACATTACCAATACCTAACCCTCCAAGGTCTACCGGCCTGGAGACAACCTTCCAACTCACTAGGTGAGACCCTTTCCCTTCATCCACCCCTTCCCACAAAAAGTCCCTCATTAACTTCTCTAAAACCTTGCTAACCTGACCAGTAATCCTGAAGAGGGACATAAAATACAACGGAATCCCACTTAGGACCGACTAAATGAGAGTGTCTCTCCCCCCTTTCGATAAGTAACTCTTTCTCCAAGAGGCCAATCTCTTACGAACCTTATGAAGGACTAGGTCCCAAAAAGAGAGACCCCTTGGGTTATGACCAAGGGGAAGACCCAGATAGGAAAAAGGAAAGCTCCCAACCTCACACCCATCTAAAGAAGCCCATCTAACCAACTTCCCAAGATCGCAATTAATGCCCAAAATCTGACACTTTCCTCTATTAATCCGAAGCCCCGAAATTGCCTCAAAGAACCCAAGGAACTGATTCAGATTATAGAAGGAATCCTCCTTGTCTAAACAGAAGAAAAGAGAGCCTTGTAAATATGGACTTAAACGGGCTCAGATTAGGGTGGAAACGATTTGTATAGGTTTTATTTTTTCCATTCTTTAATGTTTCATTCCTTCGATGTCTGTTGATATAGCTAGGTTCTTTTGGTAAAACTTAGGTTCTGGAATAAAAGTCTTAGTAAGTATGTGTTGAGTTGATGTGAATATGCTTACTTTAGGAGTTTGGGTGTGCTGAACTATAGCCAGAAGGTGTGGAGAATGTGTTAGTTTACTATGGTGTATTGAAGTGTTTTCTTGTTTAACAGGTGTAAGAAAATTTGTGGTAATGTCATAGTTACGTCGTTATGCTGTCGAAATTTTTGGAGCAATTTGGTGGTAAGTTTAGTAATGTTCTCTAAGTTAGGATCAAAATTTAGGGGCATTATTGATACCATGCTAAGAGTGTACGAATATTCAAGATAAATTGTGTGGTATTCTTGTGCAAGTGTACACAATGCTGCAGCAAGTAGCAAGTAAATTATCGATTCCTCAAAGATCAACAATTTTCTTAATACCAGAGTTAATGTTTTAGTAAATTCAATTAAAAAAAAAAACAAACCAATTATCATTAAGAATATGCTAATTAAAATAGAGTACTAGCAAAAATAATAGAGCCTTGTAAATACAAACTTAAACAGGCTTGGATTAGGGTGGAAATGCTTTGTATAGGTTTTATTTTTCTCATTCTTTAATGTTTCTTTCCTTCGATGCATGTTGATATAGCTAGGTTCTTTTGGTAGAACTTAGGTTCTGGAATAAAAGTCTTAGTAAGTATGTGTTGAGTTGATGTGAATATGCTTACTTTGGGAGTTTGGGTATGTTGAACCATAGCCAGAAGGTGTGAAGATTGTGTTAGTTTACTCTGGTGTATTGAAGTGTTGTTTTCTTGTTTAATAGGTCTAAGAAAATTTTGGGTTATGCTGTCGAATTTTTTGGAGCATTTTGGTGGTAAGTTTAGTAATGTTCTCTAAGTTAAGATAAAAATTTGGGGGCATTTCTGATACCATGCTAAGAGTGTAAGAATATTCAAGATAAATTGCATGGTATTCTTGTGCAAGTGTACACAATGCTGCAACAAGTAGTAAGTAAGTTATCAATTCCTCATAGATCAACAATTTTCTTAATAACAGAGTTAATGTTTTAGTGAATTCAATAAATAAATAAATAAAAACCAATTATCATTAAGAATATGCTAATTAAAAGAGAGTACTAGTAAAAATAACAAAGCCTTGTAAATACGAACTTAAACGGGCTCAGATTAGGGTGGAACGCTTTGTATAGGTTTTATTTTTCCCATTCTTTAATGTTTCTTCCCTTCGATGCCTGTTTCATGTAGCTAGATTCTTTTGGTAGAACTTAGGTTCTGGAGTAAAAGTCTTAGTAAGTATGTGTTGAGTTGATGTGAATATGCTTACTCTGGGAGTTTTAGTGTGTTGAACTGTAGCTAGAAGGTGTGGAGATTGTGTTAGTTTACTTTGGTGTATTGAAGTGTTGTTTTCTTGTTTAACAGGTCTAAGAAAATTTTGGGTAATGTCATGGTTACGTCGTTATGCTGTTAAAATTTTTGGAGCATTTTGGTGGTAAGTTTAGTAATGTTCTCTAAGTTAGGATCAAAATTTAGGGCCATTACTGATACCATGCTAAGAGTGTACGAATATTCAAGATAAATTGTGTGGTATTATTGTGCAAGTGTACACAATGCTGCAGCAAGTAGCAAGTAAATTATCGATTCCTCAAAGATCAACAATTTTCTTAATACCAGAGTTAATGTTTTAGTAAATTCAATAAAAAAAAAAAAACCAATTATCATTAAGAATATGCTAATTAAAATAGAGTACTAGCAAAAATAACAGAGCCTTGTAAATACAAACTTAAATGGGCTCGAATTAGGGTGGAAACGCTTTGTATAGGTTTTATTTTTCTCATTCTTTAATGTTTCTTTCCTTCGATGCATGTTGATGTCGCTAGGTTCTTTTGGTAGAACTTAGGTTCTGGAATAAAAGTCTTAGTAAGTATGTGTTGAGTTGATGTGAATATGCTTACTTTGGGAGTTTGGGTATGCTGAACCATAGCCAGAAGGTGTGAAGATTGTGTTAGTTTACTCCGGTGTATTGAAGTGTTGTTTTCTTGTTTAACAGGTCTAAGAAAATTTTGGGTAATGTCATAGTTACGTCGTTATGCTGTCGAATTTTTTGGAGCATTTTGGTGGTAAGTTTAGTAATGTTCTCTAAGTTAGGATAAAAATTTGTGGGCGTTTCTGATACCATGCTAAGAGTGTAAGAATATTCAAGATAAATTTCATGGTATTCTTGTGCAAGTGTACACAATGCTGCAACAAGTAGTAAGTAAGTTATCAATTCCTCATAGATCAACAATTTTCTTAATAACAGAGTTAATGTTTTAGTGAATTCAATAAATAAATAAATAAAAACCAATTATCATTAAGAATATGCTAATTAAAAGAGAGTACTAGTAAAAATAACAAAGCCTTGTAAATACGAACTTAAACGGGCTCAGATTAGGGTGGAACGCTTTGTATAGGTTTTATTTTTCCCATTCTTTAATGTTTCTTCCCTTCGATGCCTGTTTCATGTAGCTAGATTCTTTTGGTAGAACTTAGGTTCTGGAGTAAAAGTCTTAGTAAGTATGTGTTGAGTTGATGTGAATATGCTTACTCTGGGAGTTTTAGTGTGTTGAACTGTAGCTAGAAGGTGTGGAGATTGTGTTAGTTTACTTTGGTGTATTGAAGTGTTGTTTTCTTGTTTAACAGGTCTAAGAAAATTTTGGGTAATGTCATGGTTACGTCGTTATGCTGTTAAAATTTTTGGAGTATTTTGGTGGTAAGTTTAGTAATGTTCTCTAAGTTAGGATCAAAATTTAGGGCCATTACTGATACCATGCTAAGAGTGTACGAATATTCAAGATAAATTGTGTGGTATTATTGTGCAAGTGTACACAATGCTGCAGCAAGTAGCAAGTAAATTATCGATTCCTCAAAGATCAACAATTTTCTTAATACCAGAGTTAATGTTTTAGTAAATTCAATAAAAAAAAAAAAACCAATTATCATTAAGAATATGCTAATTAAAATAGAGTACTAGCAAAAATAACAGAGCCTTGTAAATACAAACTTAAATGGGCTCAGATTAGGGTGGAAACGCTTTGTATAGGTTTTATTTTTCTCATTCTTTAATGTTTCTTTCCTTCGATGCATGTTGATGTAGCTAGATTCTTTTGGTAGAACTTAGGTTCTGGAGTAAAAGTCTTAGTAAGTATGTGTTGAGTTGATGTGAATATGCTTACTCTTGGAGTTTTAGTGTGTTGAACTGTAGCTAGAAGGTGTGGAGATTGTGTTAGTTTACTTTGGTGTATTGAAGTGTTGTTTTCTTGTTTAACAGGTCTAAGAAAATTTTGGATAATGTCATAGTTACATCGTTATGCTGTTAAAATTTTTGGAGCATTTTGGTGGTAAGTTTAGTAATGTTCTCTAAGTTAGGATAAAAATTTACAGCCATTACTGATACCATGCTAAGAGTGTACGAATATTCAAGATAAATTGTGTGGTATTATTGTGCAAGTGTACACAATGCTGCAGCAAGTAGCAAGTAAATTATCGATTCCTGAAAGATCAACAATTTTCTTAATAGCAGAGTTAATGTTTTAGTGAGTTCAATAAAAAAAAAAAAAAAAACCAATTATCATTAAGAAGATGCTAATTAAAACAGAGTACTAGCAAAAATAATTGAGCCTTTTAAATACGAACTTAAACGAACTCATATTAGGGTGGAATCTTGCATTAATTAACTAAACAACTGAAGCTTATTAAACTCATTCAATCACAACAGTTCACTAAGCAGTCTTTCGAGTCACCTCATTATACAATCTAACTCTCATTAGTTTTCAACAAAAAATACCCAATGTTTTGTGTGTGCATTAGGTGAGCCATTTTCCCTAATTGACCCACTTAGGAAGTTTGATTCCCTTTTCTACATTCTTTTGACCACTCCATGAGAAGTTCGGATGGTTTTTCCACCTTGGATTATATGTATTTGAAAAGGGATGGTTCTTTTGCATATTTTGATGTCCAACATAACAAACTGATGCAGGGCTGGCAGGACAAAATTCAAAAGTATGCCATTCTCCACAATAGACACATGAGGCTGTTGACACCTGATTGATTGCTGCCACATTCTGATTTGCATTCCCTAATTGCAAATTCTTCAGAAGATTTTCTATGGATGTCATCTTAGCACTGAGAGAAGTTAGCGCATCCACTTCCAATACTTCTTTATTCTTCTTCCCTGGATTACTTCTAACATCGGACCATTGAGAACTGTTTGCTGAAATTCTCTTTAGAATCTCATATGCTTCATTAAAAGTTTTTTCCAAAAGAGCTCCATTCGCTGATGCATTCACCAAATTCTAAGTTTCAAGATTCAAACCATTGTAAAATGTTTCCATCTGAATAAAGTGAGACAAACTAGGATGCAAACACTTCCTAAGTAGCTCTTTGAATCTTTCCCACGTCTCACTGAAGGTCTGATCATCAAACTGTCTATAGGTTATTATCTCTCCTTTAAGCTTTGCATTCTTCGTTGGAGGAAAATACTTCATTAAGAACTTCTTTTCCAAATCATTCCACGAAGTTATAGTTCCAGACCTAAAGGAATTCAGCCATGATTTTGCTTGATCTCTAAGAGAATACAGGAACAACATCAATCTTATCGCATCCTTTGACACACCTTATTTCTTGAAAGATTCACTCACATTTAAGAAATTCCTTAGGTGCAAGTGAGGATCTTCTGTTGATAGTCCATGAAATTGCTCAATGGACTGCAACATCTGGAACATGACATGCTTCAATTCAAACTCTGTTTCTTCGAAATCATGTCCAACAATTCCTAGCGCATCGAAGTTGGTATAGCATAGGCGCGAATACTCTTTCCCTATCATCTGCCATAAGGATATGGTTATTAGCATCATTATGTTGACCAATTGCTTGGTTTGCTCCAGCTCCAAGTGGATCTCCAAGATGTTCCGATCGATTCTCTGGTAAGTCCTTTTCATTTGCAGGTCTCATTTGAGGATCAACATGTTCCATTGTATGTTTTCTCCTTCTCTACTCCCTTCAACGCACGTGAAATGTCCTTTCAATCTCCAGATTGTAGTATAGAGAATAAGAAGGTTTGTTCATGTACTATCTATAACCACCTGAAATAGAACCAAACAAAACAGCAATCTCATAATTCAATCAGCACCAATTCTACTTCCTAAATGTCAAGTATGAAAAATTCTTCTTCAAGGGGAGAAACACTACAAAGTGATCCAATTGATTGAAACCCTGAACTTCAGGTTCATACTAGAAAGGGCATTGAATCAAAAGAATCGGGACTAGATAGTAGACTTATCACAGAACCAATCTAATGCTCTAATGAATGATTCTGAAGATAAAGGTAACAAATCCTCTTTTCCCATTTCTTCATCTATCCTTAATCACTTATCTGATATATCTGATCTTGATATTCACATAGCCCATAGGAAAGGTACCCGTAATTGCACCAAATATCCTATTGCAAATTATCTTTCTTACAATAGATAGTTCGATAATCACAGAGCTTTCACCTCTAGGATAACCAATCTATTTATTTCAAGGAATATACAGGAGGCCCTAAATGATTCGAATTGGAAGTTGGCAGTTATGGAGGATATGAATGCCCTTAAACAAAATTGCACATGGGACATAGTAGAATTATCAAAAGATAAGAAAACAGTAGCATGTAAATGGGTGTTTACTATAGAGTGCAAAGTCGATGGTAGTATTGAAAGATACAAAGTCAGACTTGTTGTTAAAGGTTTCGCTCAAACCTATGGAATTGATTATCAAGAAACAATTGCCCCTGTTGCTAAAATTACCTCCATTAGAGTTTTGTTATCTATTGTTGTCAATGCGGACTGTCCTTTTTATCAACCTAATGTCAAGAATGCTTTTCTCAATGGGGATCTTGAAGAATATGTATTTATGAACTTACCACTTGGTTTTGAGATGGAACTTGGGATTAACAAAGTGTTCAGGTTAAAGAAATCACTTTACGACCTTAAATAATCTCTTAAAGCTTGGTTTGAACATTTTGAAAAAGTAGTCACGAGCTATGAATTTCTTCAAAGTCAAGCAAATCATACTATTTTCTATTAAAACAACAACCTGGTCATTTCCAGTATAAGAAAACCCTTCTTGTTCTTGTTGTTTAGCCCACTTTTCTGCAAAAACCAAAGTAGCAAATCGGAAAAGAAGAAGCAGGACAAAAAATTCTGCTTAAATTTCCAACACTTCCTTCACCTGAAAGTGAAAGGTAATACCCTTCATACTCAGACGACCAAAAACCACAAAATCAAGAACAATAATACTCCAGAAGTTTCAAAATCAAAATAGGAGAAATTAAAATTAAATTTTGAGGGATCAAATTGAAACCCCCCATTTGCATGCCATCGATTTCTTCAACCCACCATTGTTTGTTGTTGTTCTAGGCTTAGTGATCTTGTAGCAGTGGTCTGTGGCCTTCTCTGTGTTCCGCATTCCATTTCAAGCCCCAGTTCTCTCTTTTTTGTGTGACTTTTTCAAGTGGGGATTTTAGTCAAAACCATTTTTTCGAAATTGTGATGATGCATAGATGGAATGGGAGAAAACCCCGTTACATTTACTTGCTTTGCTTTTTGTTTTCTTTATAGTTTTTACAATCATCCACAACGAGCATAACATTCGAAAAATCCAAGAAACCCCAAATCCCAAAAGCCGCGGCCGAGATGCTTCAATTAATTATGTGAAATCTAATGTTTTAATTCGTCGGAATGGAGATCCCGATATGTTAATCTTCCTCTTTTTCCTTCTAATTCAACTTTAGTTGACTTAAGTGGTGAGATTAAGCTGTTTGTTTTTGTGGGTTGTAGAAATTTTGGATAGATTTAGTCAGGGTAATGGAACAGAATATTACAGCTAATGGCCGAAAAATCTCATTGGATGGCCGTAAATTAGAGTCAAGTCGTCAAAATGTGAGGTCGGAGAAGTGATGTTTTTTTTAGGCAAATGGAATTCAATAACACCAAAAATAAAATCACCAGAAGAGAGGGGGAGGAGAATGGTGCAGCTTTTGCCTTGTGTCAAGAGAGAGAAACAGAGAGGAGAGAGAGGATGGAGATATTAAAAATATAATTATTTTTTCCCAACTATCTTGCCACATCATCACTTTAGTCAATTTTCTGTTTAGAGTTTAACAGTTCTATTACTAGATGGACCTTTTAAACCTATTTCACAAAATTTAGGGGCTAAAAAGATTCATTTTAAAAACTAAAGGACTAAAGACACCTATTTGAAAAGGGTAATTTTTCCATTTTAATTTTATTCGATATTCCGTGTCTTCTAGTTTTTTTGTTTAAAAAGAATGTAGAATTTCGTTTTTTTGTTGGCATGTTGCAGTTGCACTATGCTTTTAGATAAATTGTTCAATTTTTCCTCTTTATGGGTTGGCAAAAATTATGGGTTGTTTGATTTTCATTTTATTTGATATTTTTTTTATCTTCTAGTTCTTTTTTGAAGAGAATAAAGAATTTAGTTTTTTGTTGTCATGTATTAGTTGCACTATAATTTTGGATTATATATTGTTCAATTTTTTCTCTCTGTTGGCAAATTATGGGTTGTTTGATTTTTATTTTCTAGTTCTTTTTTAAAGAGAATGTAGAATTTATTGTTCTTTCTTGCTTCTTGGCATGTTCCACCTGCATTGTGCTTTAATTTTTAATTTTTGTCCTTTTTGAAAAATTATGGGTGTTTTGAAATTTCAAATTTTTGTGCTTTTGTTATGTCATAATCTTCTAGTTTCACTTTTTGTATTTTATTTTATTTAGTTTTTTTAATTGATCTGTTAGTTTTATGTAGAATATTATATTTTGTTTCATCCATACCAATTTTTTTTTTTTTTTTTTATATTTTGTATAACATTTATATATTAATTCTAGATAACTTCTCTTTTACTTTTTTTACTTTATTAATGATAGATAACTTCTTTCGTATATTTTAATTTTATTCGATATTCCGTATCTTCTAGTTTTTTCTTTAAAAAGAATGTAGAATTTCATTTTTTGGTGGCATGTTGCAATTGCACTATGCTTTTAGATGAACTTTTCAATTTTTCCTCTTTCCAGGTTGGCAAAAATTATGGGTTGTTTGATTTTCATTTTATTTGATATTTTTTATCTTCTAGTTCTTTTAAAGAGAAAATAGAATTTAGTTTTTTGTTGTTATGTATTAGTTGCACTATAATTTTGGATTATATATTGTTCAATTTTTTCTCTGTTGGCAAATTATGGGTTGTTTGATTTTTATTTTCTAGTTCTTTTTTTAAGGAGAATGTAGAATTCTCTTATTTCTTGGCATCTTCCAGCTGCATTATCCTTTAATTTTTAATAATAATTTTCGTCCTTTGTTGAAAAATTATGGGTTTTTTGAAATTTAAATTTTTGTGCTTTTTATGTAATCTTCCAGTTTCACTTTTGGTGTTTTATTTTATTTGGTCTTTTAATTTATCTATTCGTTATATGTAGAATATTATATTTTGTTTCATCCTGACAATTTTTTATTTTTATATTATGTTTAACATTTAGGGACTGTTTGTGACAAGGGTTATAATAACCTATGGAATACTCTACACTCCAAACATAGACTATTATAACTTCAGACTAAACAATTCTGTATTTTAAACAATATTATTTTATTTCACAGACTATTATAACCCTTGTTATTATAACCCACTCAGTGCCCCAAACAGCCTCTTATTTATTAATTTTTGATTAACTTAGGTACTTCATTAATTGTAGATAACTTCTTTCGTATATTTTAATCTTATTCGATACTCTGTATCTTATAATGTTTTATTTAAAGAGAATATAGAATTTAGTTTTTTTTTTGTTGGCATGCTGCAGTTGGCACTATACTTTTAGATTATGAATTGTTCAATTTTTCCTTTCTTTGTTGGCTAAAATTATAAGTTGTTTGATTTTCATTTTATTAGATATTTTGTATCTTCTAGTTCTTGAAGAATTTAGCTTTTTGTTGGCATATTGTAGTTACACTAGAATTTTAGATTGTGTGTGTTTCAATTTTTATCCTGTTGGCAAATTATAGGTTGTTTGATTTTCATTTTATAATTGATATTCTGTATTTTCTAGTTCATTTTTTAAAGAGACCGTAGAATTTATGTTTCTTTGTTGGCATGTTCCACTTGCATTATGCTTTGAAAAATTATGGGTTTTTTAAACTTAAATTTTAAATTTTGTGCTTTTTATGTGACAATCTTCTAGATTCTTTTATTATATATTTTATTTTGATTGGTACTATATTCGGTTCTTGAGAAAATTGCACAAATCGCCCCTAAATTATGGGGTTTGTTATAATCACACCCCAGAACTATGTAGTTTGTTACAAAGTTAAGTGTTGCAATTGTACTTCTTTTTTTTTCTTTTCTTTTTCTAGATCTGTCAATAATAAATTTGCTAAGTGTTGCAATCAACCACTTACGATAATTGTTGTTAAATTACTGTTTGATTGGGCTTCACATGTATGACTCACACGTTAGTAGAGAAGAGAAAACTTGTTATTGACAAATTTGAAAAACGAAAAAAAAGGAAAAAAAAAAGCTCTTTTGGTCATTTAGTTTTGAGTATAGTTTCTGGTCGTTAGGTTTCAAAATGTTACACTTAAACCCCTGAATTTTGAATTTAGTTTCCTTTTGGTCCCTAGATTTCAAAAGTTTTCACTAATGCTCACTTTTGGTCGTTTGTGTTAATTTTCTATTAATTAAATGTAATTATAATTAAACTAATTTTCACTAATTTTTCATCACTATTAAAATTATTTTAAAAAATTCTACATCATGATTATTTTAATTAATTAATGAAAAGTTAACACCCCCAAAAGTGATCATGAGTAAAAGGGTAAAATTTGAAAACTTAAGGACTAAACTAAAAACTTAAGGTTAAAAATGTAACTTTTTGAATTTAGGGACCAAATGTAAAATGTAACTTCTTTTGAATATTTTCATTTTACCTGATATTTTCACTACAAGAATATTTGTTTATGCCGGCGATATTTGATATGATATAAAAACTGCTCTGATACCAAATGATATGAAAACTTTAGTGAATTGGAATTAGAAACTCTTTAGGTATGGGAATTGTACACTTCACAAGATAGGATAATCAATCTTACTTGAATGTTATTGGCGTGCAACTCAAGACAAATTACAAAATTCAAGAAGCTTTCTTAGCTAAACTTGAAAAAACAAGCTCAAAGCTAAAATTCATTCATCGATAAACTGTACAACCTAATAACCAAGCTTTAGATAACCTCCCAAAACCCTAAATGCCACATCATTGTTCATAGAAAAAATGACAAAAAAAACCCCTACTTAATATGTTATAAAAAGGATAAAAGTGGAAAGAAATAAAATTGCATCAAAATTATTAAATAAGATATGAATATTTTTCCCAATGCTAAGAAAATCGTTGGGAGAAGCAATCTCTCCCGACAACAAAAATCACCGTCGGGAGAGGTTGTTTCTCCCGACGTTATGTAACATGTTGTAAGGCATACCTTCTATCGATGGCATTAAGTTATCGTCGGAAAGGTACCTCTTTTAAATGTGCCTGAGGGGCCTCTTTTTCGTGCGAATATCTCCCCTGCTCCCACTTTCCACCAATCTTCTCTTTGCCATCGACGTGTTCCCTCTGCTGCCATTATCTCGTAGATGTTGCCCTATCCTTCCTTCTTCTTCTTCACTCTGTTGCCACTGCCCACAATTTTCTCCTCTCCACCGCCAGCCACCCAAAGCTTGTCCCTATCGCCTAGTCTCTGCCGTCGACGCTCTTTGTCTACCTGCCGCTGTAACAGTAAACCTTAATTATTATTATTTTTTTTAGTTTTAGTTTTAGTTTTAGTTTTTTCTAGTTTTTTATGCTTTGCTTAAAATATAGGTGTTTGTTGGATTGTTATTTAGTTGACATTTTTTTTTTAAATTGGATGCTTATAATTGGTGTAAGTGTCATATTTATTCCATCAATTAAAATATAAGTGTTTGTTCATTTTTTTTAAGTGTTTGATTGTTATTTATTTGACATTATTTCATTGTTAATCTAAACTGATTACTTAGGTTATGCATTATATAATATTGAATCCAATACTGAAAAGGTTGGGTAAAATACGATTGTCATAACAACAATATTATAGGACTTGCTTTTGACTGTAGACAGGGCAAATCTATAAAATTATTTGAGTAGTATGCCAAGTTATCTAAGTTTTAATTAGCCATAAGTATATGAGTTTAATTGCTTAGGCTCCTAAAAGCACTTAAGTAAGGGTTATGTTTATTATAAAGGAAACCATTTATTTGAGAATTGTCTTTATCATGATTCTTTATATTATGGATTTCTACCTAGTTTTGCATATCAACATCAATATCATTATGTCCAGTAGTAACAGAGGATGCCAACCATACTTCAAGAACTTGTGAAGGAACATACAGCAAAAATCAATGTTGAGATTCAAAGGTAAGCAACATCTCGACGAAATTTGGAGATCTAAATGGAACAAATTGTCAACTAATTGAAGAACAAAGCACAAGGAACCTTGCTTAACAACACAAAGTCCTGAACTCTGAACCTTGAACCTTAAGCCCTAAATTGAACGGTTTTATGTCAAATTAGATTCAGGTTCTTTATCTTCGCAAGAATTGAATCTTCGGTCTTTTGTTAAAAAGGTGCTTTGTTGGAACATTATATGATTGAATAATGAAATTTGATTCAAAAGGCGCTTTGTTGGAACATTATATGATTGAATAATGAAATTTGATTCAGAAGTGTAAACTCCAATGGCTTTAAGAGGGAGATGAAAATGCAAGTTTTTTTTTTTTTTTTCATTTTTTAGCAGCTAAGAAACAAAAATTATTGATTTTAGAGTCAACTCAATCAATGGCAATCTTTACTGTCTTATAGGGAAATTGAAGGCGAGATTTTAGGTTTCTTTTCAACATTATACACTAAATTGCCGGGTAAGCATTTTCTCCCTTCAAATATACAGTGGAATGTGGTTTCTTCTTCTGATAATGTAGCCTTGACTACTGCTTTATCCTATGATGAGATATGGTTGGCTATTAAAAGTTTGGGAAAGAATAAGGCCATGGGACCGAATGGCTTCACTATTGAGTTTTTTGTCAAATTTTGGAAGCATTTAAAAGAGAATTTTGCTTGGCTTTTTAGAGAGAATTTCACCATAATAATGGACATGTTAATTCATTTACTTCTGTCAAGGACTTTCGGCAAATCAGTCTAACTTCTTTATAAGACTTCTTGCCAAAGTCCTAGCAAAGACATTAAAAAGAGTTATGTCATCTATTATCTCTTGCTATCAAAGTGCTTTTATTGAAGGAATGCAAACTTGATCCATTTTTTATTGCAAATGAGGTTGTGGAAGATTACAAATTAAAGAAGAAGGGTTGGATATTGAAAAAACTTTTGATAATGTGGTTTGGGATTTTCTTGAAGAAGTGTTATTACTAAAAAGCTTTAAATGCTAAGTAGATTCAGTGGATTAAGGGATGTGTAAGGAATCCCAAATTTTCTGTTTTCATAAATGAAAGGCCTAGAGATCGAATTTTGGTGTCTCGAGGAATTCGACAAGGGGACCCTCTCTCTCTCTTTTTGTTTTTTGCTCATCTTGGAGGTTTTAAGTGCTTTGATTAAAAATCTGTATTCTAAAGCTTGTTTGAATGCTTCCTTGTGGGTAAAGATAATTGTAATGTTTTGATTCTTTAGTTCGTAGATGACACTATTTTATTTTGTAAATATGATGATTCTATGTTGGAAGTTTTGATTCAAACCATTGCTCTTTTTGAAGCTTGCTTGGGTTTAATGGTGAATTGGGCAAAATCCACAGTTTGCGGTATTAATATGGAAGAATAGAAATTGCTCGAAGTCTCTTATCGACTTAATTGTAAAGTGGAACAGTTACCTTTTATGTACCTTGGTCTTCCTCGTGGAGGACATACAAATTCTCAACCTTTTGGCAACTGATGCTGGACAGGATTGGAAAAAAACTCGATAGATGGAAGTGGTTTAATCTTTCACAAGGAGGGTGCTTGTCACTTTGTTCTTCAATTTTATCAAGCATTCCACTATACTACTACTCTCTTTTCATAATGCCTTTTTAAGTGAGCCTCGATTTGGAGTGAATATTGCATAATTTTTTTTGGAAGGCAATGAAGGGGGAAAGATCAATCATTTAGTACGATGGAATTCAGTTAATAAGGCTCAAAGTGATGATGGATTAGGCATTGCTCTCAAACGTAGAAACCTTGTCTTCATTGCAAAGTGGCATTGGCAGTTTATGAATGAGCCAATTGCTTTTTAGTAGAAGGTGGTAGCTAGTATCTAATAGCATGCATAAGTGTGCTATTTCTAGGCTTATTTTTATGCTAGTTTCGCTCTTATTGTGTGTACTTTCATGTATTTTTATGTATATTTTGCAGAAATCGTGCAATTGGAGCAAAACTGGAGTTTTGAGAAGTATTTGGATGAATTTGGAGCAAATTAAGGCCATAACTAAGTATCCAAGTGTTGAAGAGGAAGAATAAAACTCTAGAGCTCGAGAGCATAGCGTTGCAACGCCACTTGTAGCGTTGCAACGCTACAATAGCAGCCATTCGACATTGGAAACCAGAAGACATGGCGTTGCAACGCTGTAAGTAGCGTTGCAACGCCATCCAAATAAATATTTTCCCTTTTTACAAAATTCGAAGGGACAGCGTTTGTATTTCGAGCGAGGGGAGCCGTTTTTTAGAAACCAAAACCCTAAATCGATCCATACACTGTCTAAGGGCTTAGAGGAGACTCAAGGCTCGAGATCGTGGACTTCACGTCAGGAACGAGTGTTGGCACGCGCCCTTAGTTTATTCTCTTTTCCCTTTACTTTTCTTTAGGTTTTTAGGAGTTTTGTTATGGACTATAATATTGCTTATCTTTGTATTTAGACAATAATGGTTGTATGTTTTAGATTTTTGTTGATTTTGTAATGGAATTATTGTAATTACATCTTTTATGCATCTCAATTTTTATTGCTTAAACCTTTGGCCATGGTTTTGCATGTTATGCTAGATTTAGCTCGAGAGAGTAAATTTATCCATAGAATAATAGATGCATGACTAGATTTATGTGCTTAATGTGTGGGGATCAAAAGAGCTACCTCCATTGTGACCAGTTAGGCCATCCATTGAGCGAGTGCTCTAGATAAGGGTCCCTACAGTGGAAGTGTGTAAGCTAGAATCTCTGTGAGAAGGAAAAAGATAAGTTTGGGGGTTAGTAACCCTTGTAAAATGAGAAAGAAAATGAATGCTTAAGTAGATTGCTCTCTGTAGTGTGACAAAGCTTGAAAATTGGAACTTAAGGCCATCGTAGGGGAAAAACGAAGGAAAGTCTTAGTAAAAGTGTTTTAAGCTAGTAGAAACTAATAGAAAGGAAGTTAAACATACACACACACATACAAGAAATGATATAGATAAAATTTAAATTGCTTAATGAAGAGCATGTTAAGACTTCATTCTGCTGTTCTATGTCAATTAGATCACTGAAGCTTGAGTCATGAATCTTGTATTATAAATCTTGTGAAATTGTATTTTGGTTTTGTTTTGCTCGAGGACTAGCAAAAATCTATGTTTGGGGGTATTTGATAGCATGCATAAGTGTGCTATTTCTAGGCTTATTTTTATGTTAATTTCGCTATGATTGTGTGTACTTTCATGTATTTTTATGTATATTTTGCAGAAACCAAGCAACTGGAGCAAAATCAGAGTTTTGAGAAATATTTGGATGAATTTGGAGCAAATTAAGGCCATAACTGAGTATCCAAGTGTTGAAAAGGAAGAATAAAGCTTTAAAGCCCGAGAGCATAGCGTTGCAACGCTACAACAGCAACCATTCAACATTGGAAACCAGAAGACATGGCGTTGCAACGCTGTAAGTAGCGTTGCAACGCCATCCAAATAAATATTTTCCCTTTTTACAAAATTCGAAGGGACAGTGTTGCAACACTGTCTCAACATTATAAAAGGGAAGTTTGTATTTCGAGGGAGGGGAGCCATTTTTGAGAGACCAAAACCCTAAATCGATCCATACATTGTCTAAGGGCTTAGAGGAGACGTTTGGAGAGCTAAGGAGGAGACTCAAGGCTCGAGAGCGTGGACTTCACGTCGAGAACGAGTATTGGCACGCGACCTTAGTTTATTCTCTTTTCCTTTTACTTTTCTTTTGGTTTTTAGGAGTTTTGTATGGACTATAATGTTACTTATCTCTGTATTTAGACAATAATGGTTGTATGTTTTAGACTTTTGTTGATTTTGTAATTGAATGATTGTAATTACATCTTTTATGCATCTCAATTTTTATTGCTTAAACCTTTGGCCATGGTTTTGCATGTTAGGCTAGAATTAGCTCGAGAGAGTAAATTTATCCATAGAACAATAGATGCATGACTAGATTTAGTTTATTGCACGAGAGTGAGTAATTTAATTCTAGAAGCCTTAAGAGAACCACATAATGTCATGTTTAGCAATAGAAATAAACCGAAAGGTTGATTTATTGCTAGGCATGAATTCAATTGAGCTCGAGATAGGATATTGATCACTTAGAGATTCTTGGCTTAAGATTAATTGCATGAAATCAATTCTTTATTTGCAAAGATGTGCTTAATTTACTCAACCATTATGTTTCTCAAAATCTGGACTCCGACCTTGTAAATAGATTTTATTTTTCTTTTTGATCACCCTAAAGTTTTGTTTCTCTAAATAAAATAAGGCATAATTAACTGTGGTGCTTAATTAAATCTAAGAACTTCAATCCCTATGGATGACCCTGACAACTATTATTGCAAAATATTTAGAGGTTCGGTTTTTATAAATTTAATCTTGATAGGACCTTCGACATGTCGTCTATCAGTATCCATGGCCAATCCTCTTTTGATTGGCAAACAACAGGTAAACGTGTTTCTAACTTAAGGAGTCCTTGGATGCTTATTTATAAGCATTGGAAGCATTTTGAATCATTTGCAGTCTTTAAATCGGGTAATGGCAACCGAGTTTTCTTTTGGCATGATATTTGGATTGGTGATGTTGCTTTAAAGGCTAGGTTTCCTCTGCTTTTTTCTATTTCTTCATCTCTAAATTGTTCGATTTTAGTTTTTTGAGATTCTAAGCATTGTTCATGGAACATCTTCTTTAGAAGGCTATTAAAAGATAAAGAAAATTTGGATTTGCAAGCATTGTTGAGTTTCCTCGATCCGTTGGTTTTCAACTCTTCTGAAGACATAAGAATTTGGTCTCTTGAACCTTCTGGTCAGTTTCTTCTTTTGGAGGGTTAAACGACCAAATTGAGGTACAAATTTTTTAATTATTGATATAATGGATATAGCTCTTTAACTCTTCAGAATGGTGACAACCCTAGGAGAGAAGTACAACCTTGTTAAATAGACATCCTACACAATGATCCCCAGGTCTAGAGTTGTTGCGATATATTTGGGACTCAACTGACGTTCACATAGGCTAGGTAGTTAACGTCTGACTTTTTCCTAACTAAACCCTAAACCCTCAACCCTCAACCCTTAACCCTTAACCCTTAACCCTTAACCCTCAAACCTCAAACCCCAAACCCCAAACCCCAAACCCCAAACCCGCAAACCGCAAACCCCAAACCCCAAACCCCAAACCCCAAACCCCAAACCCCAAACCCTAAATCCCAAACCATTTTTCTTTCAACTAAATTGATCTTTTAGTGTTACTATGAGCTAGCAAGGGGACCTTATGGACCTACAGATTATAAGCTCCAATGATACAAAATTAAATGGACAAAATTAAATTGATCTTCACTCTGCCAATTGTAATATTCTCCCTCTTTGCTCAATGTATTCGTCTCGTCGGAGTCCATTACAGATATTCGTACAACCTAGCTTTGGTGTATGTGAACTTAAATGGACAAAAGAAAGAGTGTCCTCATATTGATTCATCACCTAACCCTCATGAAACAAAGAAGATGATGGTACAAGCAGATTTATATGAGGGGGTTAGAAAATGGTAAGTAAATAAAGCATAAAGTTTTTCATTTTTGGATTCACACTGTCAAAAAAGAAACTAAAATTGCACGGTGATGAACAAGATTCCTCTAACCCTTTTTTATTCTTCTTTTTTGGGATACTGAGAATGGTTATTTTTTGGTAAAAATCTGTCGAACATGAAAAAAGGATTTTAGCAGAGGAAGAATAAGAAGATGGGTTTTGGACTTTGAGTTTGAGAGTTTTGCAAAAAAGAAATAGTTTTGTGTGAGTATTTATTTTGAAAGATAGGGGATCTATATAAAAGAAAAATATGGTTAGTGGCTCTATGAAATTGATTCTAGCCCTCATAAACTCCACTGTCTATGCATCCCACTTATTCTAAAGTTATGTTTATAAAATTTCAATCTTCATTTACAAATTTAAACATGAATCGTAACCAAACTTTTTATCTGTAAATGACTAGGTTTGATCTCTTTGGACTTTGTACCGAAATGGAGAGACTCATCCAGGTGAGCTAAACAAATTCTATGCATCTAATGATATTTGGAACAGACCGCCAGGTGAGCTAAGGTTCATTAATTTTTATGTCTTTGTATAAATATAATTTGTGTTTAGGAGCTCAAAATTTGGAACAAAATATGTTTCATTGAATTGAAAAGATATAATTAAATTCCTTGCTTATAGTCAAGAAAAGGGTAAAATTAGAGTAAGTTTGAAAAAGGAAGCAGTTCCTTTTGTTTCCCTTTTTTCTAGTTGGTAGTTATTAAATTCTATTGCTCTCTACAACTTTCATTCACTATGAATAACTCACAAGCTTAACACACGCTTAGTGAACTTGCATCTTCGTTGATAGTTTGAATTTATTGTCATTTCTTTGACATTCAAGCACAATTGAGATTTTTTTTTTAAATCTTTTTAAAAAAAAGACTCAGGAACCTAACATGAATAAGTACAAATTTCCTTCTATCTTCATGATCACATGTTGTCTCTAAGTTAATAGTTCAATGTTTGGTTTTATATTGGAAAAAAAGCCAAGTTCATGAAACTTTACTATTTTGATATTTATTTAATTTGAGTGCAAAAAGAAAAGATAACAAAATTTAATTTGAATTAGCATGGGGAGAAAGATCAAGGAATGTCATTGCATGGCTAATCTTTTGGGAAACATATGAGCAATTAGTCTTATATTCAACTCTAATAACCTTCTAAAAATTGTAAGCCTAAAGTGGATAGTATGGTTGAACATTAAACATGGCATCATGAACTAGGGTACACAGGACAAGATTCAATTAGGGTATCTTAATTTTATCTTCTTCTTAGTTGGTGTTTTTTGTGCGAAAGTGGGGATGAAGCAATACTATTCTTAAAATGTTAAGTTCTTGTGGAATCTTTACCTAGAAGAGCCCTTTTGTGTATCATTCTCATGATGAACTTTCTCTAATGTATTTGGCAAACAAGAGGACCACATTTTCTTTGTTTTCCAGTTCTTCTCATAGATACACTCTAAGAAGTAAATATCTCATGGATACACTCTAAGAAGAAAACACATATTTAGAGTCTTTTTAGTGAGAAATTTGGTTAGAAAGGAACAAGAAAATCTTCTAGGGGATAAAAAATCTTTATATAACTTGTAAATTGTTAGTGTTCTTTTCTCTTCCTCTTGGAGCTTCTTGCATTATTTTCTTTGGTGATATTGTCTTTCTGCTACTTATGTCATTTGGAAACCTTTGCTATTGATTTTGTTGTCATGTATATTTCATTTGTTCCATGAAATGTTTAAGAGACTATTAGAGAATTGTGGTAAACAAAAAGCAGTCTATTATTTACATTCCAAGTGGTCTACAATTCTCTTTTCCCTCTCTCAAATACTACACGAAGAGAATTCTCGTAAAAGGAATCTCAATCAATTTGATTGAGTCAACATAAGAGTAGAAAGGAAAAATAATATTCACACATTAAGCAGTGAGATAAAAGGAAATGATTTGCTTCACGTTAGGGTTTGTGATTGCAATCAAAAGCTGTGATTGCCATAATTGATGACTAAATAAGGTAAAAAGGCTGGAGCCAATTGTGATTGATTTGGTGAGGTATTTCAATTTTGGTTTTATCAATGTTTAGTGTTGATCATTTGAAAAAATAGAGAAGATGTGCGGGATGACTGGAGTTATTTATTTCAATTTTGGTTTTACCAATGTTTAGTGTTGATCATTTGAAAAAATAGAGAAGAAGAAAGCAGGCACTTGTAGGAGTTATTCAATTTCATGGGACTTTATGTTTGATGACTAATATATTTTCTTTAATGTTCATGTATATATATTAAGTTGTCTACCTCCAAATTGTTAGAGGTTTATTGCAACAATGAATATTGCAGAACTTATTTGACTATTGATGGTGTTGCGTAAGTAAATTTGTTCAATCTATCTAGGAATTTTATGACTCATGATAATCACCTCAGAATAATAAGCCTAAACTAATCACAGGTATGTTGCCAATTGATGGTGTTGCGTAAGTAATTTTAGTTTGATGTATTTCTATGTAGATGTTCGAGTTGCTTAATCATAAATCTTTGATACAAGGAAAAGTACCATTTTGTGAATTGGAATTGATGGTCTGGAATTGAATGGTGCTAGCTGATTTGACGATATTGGTAGCTCTTCTTGTGTTCTATCAAAAGGTTCATTTTAATTTTGAAAACTTGAATTAATTTTATAAGTTGTGCATATGTCCTATACATGGTTTAACTCCAATGTTCCCATTTTAATGTACCCAGAAATATAATGGTCAAGATAATGGCAATACTTCAATGTAAGTTATTATTGATAGTTTTAACTTTCTACTTTTTGTTGCTAGATTTAGCTATCAAGTTCTTATGAAGTTTAACTTGGCCAAAGCGACAAACTAGAAGTTTAAACAAGCACTTCATGCTAAATCTACCTTATCAACCTTTTCATTTACGTTCTTGTGTGCATATGTGAGGTGATTTGATTTAAAGTACATGTAAAATTGTTATGATTTTGAGGTGATTTGATTATTATTTAGCTAATTCTTTACTTTCTTGTGTGACCCTGACACATAACTTTTATATGAAAACATATTGGACAAAGCTTACCAACAATGAAATCCTTTATGATTGGTAGTTAACCAACAAGGCAACATGTTAAAGTTGTGCAACTAAATCTCTCTTATGGTCTTTTCTTAGAAGGATAATAAAGCTTTTTAGCGACAAACAAAAATCTTTTGTTTCCTCTAATTAGAGTGCTATCCACCAGCCTTATTGCAATTTACTAGTTTATTGATAAACCTCGATATAGTACCTTTTAGGGTAGGTCTACTCCATCCATAACCATTTGTTGTTAGTTTTCTTTAGTTGGAACGAAATGCTCATTTCTTAAACATAAAATTTTTACAATCTATCATAACCCAAAAATTTTTCCTAACAACAAATAGGGGAAAAAAAAGCTCACTAAAATACAATGGGATATTAATATTTATCAGTAGCATCTAACTTTAACTATTTCTTTGATGGAACAGAAAGTACAATGGAATATTAATACTAATCAAAACTGTCTATACAATCAACATGAGAGCAACTTGCACACACTTGTACCAAGAACTACCTCAGCAGCTTCTGTGGTGGAGGATAAGTATTATAATAGTAGTGACGCAAGGCATCTGATACACATGCAAGTGAGTTAGGCCAAACATCAAGGTTTTGATCTGTAACCTGCACAGGAAAAGGTTAATATATAATTTAAAACGCCAATCGATGCCTACATACAGTCTGAAGCACAATATATGCAACCATAAACTTGCCCCTTAAGGCAGACTCTACATTTTCTTTCTTTTCTTTTTTTTTTAAAATCAAGATAGGAAGGAAAAAAAGAATTATTCCCCTATAACAAAAGAAGATTATGATACTCAAACCATCTTGAATTTTCCTATAATTCTGGTAGAAACACGAATATTCCTTGCTCTATACTCAAACCATCTTGAATCATCTTAGAAGTCATCTTCTCAAAGGTCATGACGTTATCTATTGAAATTATTAAATTTAAGATTATCTTTTTTACAGATGGAAACCAAAGAAGGTTTCTCAGCTCCCCTCTTCTAGGAAATGGATGCATACTATACAACAACTAACCCAAAGAACAACACGACAACAAAAAAATCCATAATCTTGCATGGTGCATACCTCTTCATAAAATGTCATTGCAGTAAGTCGATAACCTGCTATAAGCAAATATTCCTTCGCAACACAATTAAGATCTTGACGTTCATTGTCTTTAAGTGGACCTAGATCTGAGGAGCCATCCCTTTTTTCTTAATGAATCTCTTGCCGACCTCTAATGGTAGAATCAGCCTTTAAATCTACTAAATCAATCCAGAGAAATAACTTCAGGAATCAGATAGTAGAAGATAAACATTGACCAGTCAAATAATCAAATACTATAGTAATTATCCACACACTGCAGACAAGAAATTATTCAAATACTATAAACATTTGGGCTTGAGTCTTTTCATGTTTCTGAGAAATCTTATTTCCCTTGATTGAAATCATAAAGCAAGGATTTGAGGCGTCTACAAGGATACCAATCACCCTAGTTGATAAAAAGGCCATGGGTGCCCAGTGAGAGTGACTAGAATTTACTTCAGGAATATAGAGATTTTTTATGCAGTTGTGCACATTTTTGCCTTTTTCATCGAGATTGGGTCGGTATTCAAAAACCTAATTCCTGTTAACATTGCAATTGTAGCAAGCAAATAAGGTGGGGCCATTGCTGGCCGTTGCACTAGAACTTTCTACCTTTATTTCCAAACCCACTAATCTTTTGGGGAGCATTTCTTCAAAATCTGAAATGCTGAAAGGATTAGGTTTTCAAAGAATATTTTAGATGGACACTGCAGTCTTTGCACCAATTTTCCCCATTTTTATGCCTTTTTTTTCAGTCGCTAGGTTAACATTGACTTAGTTTTAATAGAAAATAATCAAATGCAATCAAATTGATGCAAAAAAATCTTACCACCCAACTCAATTGAATGGGCCTCATTCTTTTTCTACAATTCGATCTTCAATTTTGAAATGTCTTCTTGAGCTAAGCACCGCTCATACTCACTGGTAGCTAACTTTTCTTCTATTGCTTCTTTCTCCTCCAACAAAGTTTGAGGGTCTGCAATTGCTCTCGAATAGGAAAGAGAGAAAAGGGATATTACATCCAGAAACAAGATTAAAGGCCAATATCATGATTGATACTCTACGAAATTAGACTCAAGACTGTAAAGAAAGCAAAAAAACTTTAATTTATTCTACAAATTCCTTCTTAACGAAACATATAAAAGACAAATTGATGTTAATATTTAAAAAAAAAAAACCTTTGTTAAAGAAGCAAGATAACAGAAGTACAAGGGGAGACAAGGTATCAACCAAAAAAGAAGCTGCAGGGATTACATAAAGATCTTCTAGTTGGCAATAAAGAAAAAAAAAATAAAATTACCAAAAGGGGAAAAAAAGATTATTAGAGTGAACTCCAAAGTAGCCTTGGATTTAATGGTTTCTCAATTCTCAAACTCTCCTTTACGGTTATCCTTAAATATTACAAGAGTTATTTCCAGCTATATCGCCCAAAACAAAACTTGTCTGCACAATCCGATGGGAGGAATGTTTTGATTTGTTCTCCATTGGAATATGAGTTGAATTTTGAGTTGTCTAAGGTCATAATCGAATTGTTGCTTATTTGAGCTTATTCTTTCTGCCACTATCTGTATTGCTATATTTTGTCAACTTCTATCGCATTATCCCACATTCGTGGGTATTCAACTAGTTTTCTCAACCCTGATGTCTATCCACTAACTTACATAACAAGACAGTTAGAATTCATGCATCAAACCTCCAGCATAAGCTATAAGCGACACATGTGATCAAATTGAAGCAAGACAATGGAAAACTATTAACCACTAAAAAGACAGGAAATTATAGGCTCGTCTAATTGAAGCCCAATCGTTTTCCTGATAATACTATGATTCATTTCCTCCATTCATTGAAGAAAAAGAGAAAATCGTAATGTCAGGTCTAAAGATAATGTAAAATCTCGTAAGATCTTGTTGTTCAAGCCAAAAGCTGCAATTGAAAATTGGCAAGATCCCGGTCACGATTTGTATCGGTTAAACAAATTAAAGAATTCCAAATTAATGTTTTACGTCAATGCAGGCTATCGAATTGCCATTGAGCACAACAGAAAGATTTGGAGATCTAAACTTAAGATTGAGCGCGAATTTTAAAACCGCCCTACTTCAACAAAATTTGAAAATAGTATAAATCAACTACTAACCACATTCCCCTAATTCTGTGCCCGAACGGAAGAAATAGAACTAGAGTAAATACATACAAGGTAAATTAGAAATCGCGAAATCACAAGATAGAGGAGGGGAAAAAAAGAACCTCGAAGAAAATTGAAGCGAGTGATTTGATCAGGAGGGAAGTGAGCAGAATCGGAGAAGAACTCCTTGAGGCGAATGGCCTACGCATCCCAGCCATCGTCGAGAAGCTCGTGGAGCAACTCAAATGCTGTCAACACATAGTTCTCCTCCAGCATAAAGTTAACGACGCAATTCACAACGACGACCTTTCCACGTCCATGGAAGTGGCTTTGCATAATTGGGTCACATACTACCTCAACTCAACGAGAACCATTGTTTCTGCTCAAATTCCATCTTCATTACGCCGAAATTGATTTGAAGGAGAGGGGAAAAAGCTGCAGCGAGCTCTACTAGATCTCACCTCTCCATTCTGATTTGCGCGAATCGGTAATTTTTGGATCTTCGTGATTTCCTAATAAATTTTTTGTTATGTGGTGGCAAAATTGCAGTTTTTTTTTAAATTCACTTATCATCGTTATGTTTAATTTAATAATTTAGTTTAAATTTTAATCTAAACTTTTAGTAGTTCAGATTTAAATAAATAATAAAATTTATGCGGGGTTGATTTTTGCTTTAAATCTTTTTTTGTTCCTAAACTTTAAATTTATTCCATTTTTAATCACTAAAATTTCAAATTTTCTATTTTAATCTCTAAACTTTAAAGTTTATCCTATTTTTATCACCAAAATTTTTAAATATATTTATTTAGAAAAGTAATCATTTTGATCCTTACTTTTATTTTACTTTTAATAAATTGACAATGTGTTTTTTTTAGTTTAACAATATTTGGTGGTGGGGAGATTTGAACCTATGACCTCTTGGTCATAAGCTCATAATTTATGACAATGTAATTTTGAGTATGTATATCAACGCATTAATGTAAGTATGTATTTAAACTGGAAGACATTAAGTAAATGAGTATTAGGTGATAAAATAATACATCAATGACCAAACACAACTATTTTTTAAAAAGCTCAAAAACTTGTTTTAAAAAAAGTTTAAAGACTAAAATATACATTTTAAAAGTTTAGGAATTTAGATGGTCAGTTTTTTTTTATAGTTTATGGATTAAAATATATATTTAAAAAGTTTAGAGGCAAAAATAAAATAAACTTAAAAGTTCAAGAACCAAAATATAATTTAAACTTTTTTTTTTTAGTTTAAATAAATAGAATTTAAACCATGATTTAATGATAAATCACTAACGTTTTTTTTTTCTAAATACAAACAAAGCTCATTGGATAAGACACTATTAACTTCCTTAAATTTGAAAGTTAGATCTCCACCTCCATTTTTAAACTTAAATAAATAAATAAATCTCTATCAACATTATCGTAGCTTAAATTTTCGGAATATTAATTGATTGACTTATTTAATTTTTGATTTAGATGCCATGAAGATCCACATTTAAATTGAATGAAGTATAGTAGTGAAAAATATATTTTTTTTAGTGAACACTAAAAGTTAGTTGAAATTTGAGTATGGATTTAGTTTCATCACTTAATTGGTAATCAAATACGCCCTTAATTAGTTGAAATTCGAGTTTTGGTCTGACATATAATGTTGGACATATTGTTTTTTTTTTTTTTTTATCACGATGTTACTCTTTTTTTTTTTTTTTTTTGGCAAATGAGGGTTATATATATATACACACACATTGGAATTAGGTGATTCTTTGAGAGATAAGGTATCAAACTCATGATCAATAATAATAAAAGAAAGTTCTCTTTTTTTAAATATATATATATATATATATAACAAAAAGTACTTGGAATAAATCTAGTCATCAAGGTAGGTTTTAAAGTTTTCCTTCAACCACATAAGGTCCAACAACAGGGATAGGAACCTTTAAGAAAAGGAATTATGCTAGATTTTTGCACAAGTTAATTGTGGATTGTATTGTTATATACTAATCCTTTGTTTAAAATGAACAACAATACAAAAAAAAATGTTATACAAACAGATTACAAGCTAAATGTGAGAAAATATTCGAAAGAGAGAAAAATATAGAAAGAAAATAAGCGATAAAATTTGGAGAGAGAAAAAAATGTGAAAGAAGTGAGGAAACGATTTTAGAGGAAAAAAAAAACGAAATAATTTTAGAATAAAAAAGTTTAAAACATTAAATAAATTTTTCGTAAATAGAAAAAAATCACAGAAAGAGCAAAAAAAAAGTTAAAATGTGAAATAAAAATCTTAAAGATAAAACAAATGAGAGAGAATACAAACTTTGAAAGCGATAACGTTTTAGAAAGAAAAAAGTTTAAAATTGAGATTTTTTTTAAAGAAAATTTAAAAGTGAGGCAAAATTTTAAGGAATAGAAAAAAAAAGTTATAAAAAGAGAGAAACTCTTTAGAGAGAGAAAAAAAATAAATTAATAAAGTGAAAAATCAACTATGTTAGCATTCGTATTAAATTTAAAGTTGAGTAAAAAAAGGAAAAAAATGGTTGAGTTTTTCAAGATGGCACAACACAATCTAAGGGACGACTTGTGAGATTTAATAAAACCATAGAAATCAAATTGAAAATTTTACAATTAAAGAAACAAAATTGGTGCTAAAGCCCAAATCATAGAACTAAATTATTATTATTATTATTGAAAATTCATAAAACTAAATTAAAACTTTAAAACTATATATGACTAATAAATTAGAACTTTATCTAAATTATAGAACCAAATTTATAATTTAACCTATAATTTTTTAAAGTCTTTCATAAATCAAGTGGAGGTGATTCCCATTTTTATTATTTATTGGAACAAAGAAGTTTCCAGAGAGAGAAAAAAAAACGTCTTTGCCCTAACGTTTGTCTTTTCTCCCTCCACTTTGATTTTTTCTTCAACTGATTTTTATCATGTTACGCAAAAAAAAAATATTTTCTTCAAAAAAAAAAGTTAATAAAACTGAAAAAATCCCTAAAATTACGGAAGATATTAAAAGAATCCTGAATTAACTAGCGTTAATATAATCGACAATCTCTTGCACGGTCAAAAAGTCAAACAATCTTTCACATCCGTTACAACTACAAGCCATCGCTCAGTCTCTCTCCCTTCTCAATCAGAACTGCAACCGCCACCTGTCTCGCCGGCCGCGGATTTCCAACCGGCCATCGACCGTCATTTGCGTTATATATTTTCAACCTCAGTCACCACATTCTCAAATCTCTCAGTCTCTTCTTCAGCACATTCTCAGAGTTGAATCAGAACAGAGCCCTCCATGAATAGCCTTTGCCCTTTTGAGTGTTCGTTACTACCAAACCAACGAAACCAAACCTAGAATGGGAGGAAGAGAAAGCGCAGAATCGAAAGAGTTTCTCCGTTTCGTCTCGTTGATGAAAAAGTAGAGGTAATGCAACTCTGTTTCAGCCTCTTAGTTTTTTTCAAGTCTCCGACTGTTCTGTTCTGTTCCGTGATCGGAATTTTAAGGGTACCGCAGCCTATTCTGATTTTAGGGTTTTCCGGCTCTTACTTGATTTAATCAACGCATTCTCGAACAAGTCCTTATTATTTATCTTTTCTATTTTCCCTTTGTGTGTTTATTTTGGCCTGCGGTTTCATTGAAGAATTAATCAACGGGTTGTCGTTTTGCCTGTTTTTTTGTATTTTTCGTTACGGAGGATTAGGGTTTTTTTCCCTTTGTACGTTCGCGGTGGTTAATTGCTTTACGTGATTGATTATTATCAGGGATTCTTCGATTGGTTTCGATAACAGAGAGGGGACAAAGGAAGCAGTTGCTTGGGCTCAAGAAAATATAGTTACAGTACCTATATTTTCTTGAGCAGGAACTTCTTGCAAGTAGTTTTTTTCTGGGGAAACACCGGGAGAGTTTTGAATTATAATAATGCTGCTACGGGAGAAACCACTGTGCTTGTGAGGGATATTTATTTTCCGAATGGCGTGTCTCTCTAAGCAAGGACGGTTCCTTCTTTATCTTCTGCTTCTGCCAAGGGTCCAAAGGAAGGTGAGAAAACTCTTTATAATTCTAAATGCCTCTTTTTAAAGTTTTTCATCATTAATCGGTCTTAGTCCATGCATTTATGATCAAAATTAAGTAAACCAATGATCTATGTTCAATGTTTACAAAACCTCCCTACAAACATGCTTTCTTGTATTTAGACTGATTCACTACTTTAGCATCCAAGCCATATTCATTCACTCCTTTCTGTATAAAACAAGTTTTTGCCACACTCAAAACCGAGTCTAGTTTCAGGCACTAATTTGGTAATTTGACACAATAACATCCTCTGATTAAGTTATCAAGTGTGATATATGCAGATTCTCTACACAAGCATTTTACCAATTTGAACAACATTTGGTTTTCAGTATTTTGTATTTTCAGTGGGTGAATCCCTTACAAATTTTGTTTTATTTTTGTAACAACTTTATAAGCTCAATTTTTTCGACATTTTCTCTAAATTACCTTTCTTTTAAAGGTAGAACAAACAATTTAGATCAGCTCAAGAGAAAAAGGCAGAGTCTGAAAAAGATGTAAGCTTCCGATATGAATGAATTTACATCTTCTTTTTACGTATTCTCATAATTAAGCTTTTGATATGAATGGTTTAATAGGATTATCCATTGGTTTGACATTATTGCTCACATTACCTTTGCTAATGGGGAAGATTTTAATTAGTAACTATGTTGTGAAAATTTCAGATGGAAATGGAGGACACAGAGATGGAGATATAAAGGTGGGGTCAAATCATCTGGCAAGGAAACCAACCGGCTGCTACTTTCAACACTCCCTCACCATGAATCACTATCGTGGTCGTCCTAATAAGGTTAGGTTCCCTACACCATAATTTTTATAAAATTTTCAATATTTTGTTTAAATTTGCTAGTCTTTGTTTTTAATCTTTATAATTGCTCACTTTTTACTATATCTTTGTTTTTCCTTTTTGATGTCCTTTGTGCTACTGAATATTATGTTTTTGTTTCTATAGTAAATGATTAAATATTGTAATGAATTTCAAAATTGGGAGTAGAGTTGTACATGGTGTTAAATCACCAATCAACCTAAAAGCTTAAGCTGATAGGTTAACGTACCTTTGTTTATTTTCTTCAAATTTTTTCGAATACAACAAAGGATCTCTTAGCCACAGGTATCTAATTAAGGCAATGGAAATAGAACTTACTTACCACAATTTCGTAGAAAATAATGTGAAAAACGTCATTGAAGTCATGATCATTAGATCAACTCTTTACTAAGAATCTTCAAGCCAAGCTTCATGCAGTGTAGCTGCAAGGAATTTTAGTTCTTAAAAAAAAATCCACAAGTTCTTAACATTATGAAAGCCTTAAAGTTCAAATTAAAAGAGAAAATTGTTTTGATGATCCACCAAGATGATTAACATGCACAAATATACATAACACTTCAAAGAACAAGTAATTATTCTAAAAAATGCCATTTAGAAATTACTTACTTAACTCTTATTACCAACAAGAATACATATGGAAAATGTGTAACATGCTAAGTTTATAATAGCCCCTATTCAAATTAACTATCATGTTTTGGCTCATGGATAAATGAATCCTCTGCAACAGTAATATTGATTAGCAATTTGAAGACATGGTCTTGTACTATCTCATTAAAATGTACCTCTTGAGAATGGATGCATTAGTTACAAAAAGAATTGAAAGGTGTTCGCTAAGAAAAAACACAAAAATAGATTCCCAAATATCTTCATAACTACTCATCAAACGTCCATCAATTTCTTTCATTTTCATTCCAAAGCAGCCCAACTTATAGTTTTACCTCCTTGTTTTGTTTTCCAAAAATTGCCTTCAATCATTTCAGTTTATGCATAAGTTGTCTAAAGTTGATTTATCAAGCCCCCTCAATGTTGCTTATCGAAGATCAAAGTGTAACAATCACATTTTCCCAAGATGGAAGATTTTCACCGTGTGAAAAGTTGAAAAAAAATGAATTTCAAAACCAACAAATTAAGATAGCAGAGTATCACATGAACTTATCTAACATACAGTGAATTGAAAATTTTCCAAACAAGATAAAAGAAGAATGATATGCAAGCATAATAAAGTCATCTTCTTTTAAAAAACTAGGCCAAATGACATTCAAAGTGAAAATTCAATATTATTTTTAAAATTGTATAAATAGCTTATGAACATTCAAACTCAAAGTAAGAAATAAACAAGCAATACTTAACAAGCTTTAAAAGAACAAAAATAATTATCCACAATGGTATGAAAAGAAAATTATCTTACATGTTTCGTACCTTATAAATTTTGTACCCAACAATTTGTACAAGCTTGTAGATGCTATCAAAAGATCGAAGAGATTATCCATTGTAAACATGTAGGTTATCTACTCAAAATACTCCATATAATTTATGGTAAACATATCTTGAATTAGCGAAGGAATTACATAAAAGGGAAAAGAAAGAAGACTTACAACTTTCTATGACTAGGACAACAATCTCAGAAAAATTCCTTTGTTTTCTTCCCAAATATTACTTCCCAGATACTAGGTGAAAAGGGAGCTCTTTTGTTTAGAAACTCTCTTAAAGCTTTCTCATTCATCAAGAATCCCTTTTGTTTTAAGGTTTCTATATAACACTCTGAGCTTCCTCCACTCACCAAGACAGACGGTGGTGGAGCCTTCCTCGGTTGGGATCTCGTTGAACTCACCATCTCCACCAACTGCCTTCTCCTATTCTCCCTTGTTCGGAGAGTGAATTGATGAACCAATGTTTGGATTGTGTAACCAATTCCCAAAACATAATCGAAAGAGTTTTCTGGGGAGTTATTCCATACACATGGTTGGAGACGCAACATTAACAGTGATTCCATCAACATTACAGGAGAGCTTGGACTTGGAAGGGATTCGAGAGTTTGGGGTTAGGGCTTGAGGATGTGGGAGGTGGGAGGTGTGAATGAGAAGAATAAATGGAAGAGAGAAAGTAAATGGGGGAGTTTTTATTTGTGAAAATGAATAAGGGGCGGGCAGGAACATGAAATTTTGAGCGCGCCCAATCAATTTTTTATAGCATTTTGTATAAATGCTATAGTTAAAAGCTATTATACCTCTAATTTGTTGTAGTGTGTGGGTTGTTAAATCAAAGAGAAAAAAATTTAAAATTAAAAAAAAGAAAGATGAACGATGATGTGAAGAAGACAAACGACTGTCGTTGGATGACAATTAGATGAACGACAGAGAGATCAATGGACGAGGACAATTGACGAGAAAGACGGCTGTCAGGGAAGGATAGAATGAAACCAAGCTTTCAATGAGATCAAATGAAAGAATACAAAGGAAGTACAAAAAACCACCCAAGGGGAGCTCAATTAACCTATGAAGGAGCTTCAATTAAGTTAAAGAAGACCTAAAGGGTAATTGCAAAAAATTTTACATAGGAAGACTCATAGAGCGGTGTGATATCTAACAGAGGACCACACCTCACCCCAGGTCTTTCAATCCCTCTAAAAATCATATTAATTTTTTCCCCCAAAGACCCTTAAATAGCACAAAAACTAGCAAACCACAGCAAGTGAAGATGAAGAAGAAGCCCCACCACTTAGAACTGCAACTTCTAGGTTGAGCCAAGCTGCAGTTAAACGTCTTGAAGAAGCCATAGGAGATGATCTAGATCCTCGATTGCTCCCATACAAAGGATACAACATTGGGGTGAATTCTTCTAAACACGATCTAGAGTATTAACCTTGCCATGGAGGGAACTACCAAACAAAAAAAATTAACCTTCTTTTGGGATTTTTATCTTCCAAAGTGAGGAAAAGACATGAGAACTTGTATGAGATTGAGTACAACTTTTTGTCTAAAGAGTACTTGTCATTCTTTGAGTTGGAGATAATGATTGAGCCACTAAGTAATAAAGTTTATTTTAGGGCAAGTGAGAAAAAGGATTGTGAAGATTTGCAAATTGGATGAAGCATTAAGATGATGGGACAAAGGTACTTTCTTAGGATTTTCGATGGGTTTCCTTGAAGAATTAAATGATAAAATAACATTGGATTAGATATTATGTACTTAAAAGGATGAAACAATACATGTACAGTGGCAAATGGAGGGCAATGTATTCAAATAGACATATTAAAACCGAAAAGTGAAGAATTTTGAGTAAAGTTCTTATTTAGGAATAAGATGACATATGCCATAAGAAGTATGGAAATGTTCGAGATTTGTGTGGAAAATTTAGAAAATTGTGAATCACTTTCCGTTGGTCTTCGCAGTGGAGGAGTTTTATTGAAGTTTTTTTTTTTCCTTTTTCAAATTGTGGAGATATATTATTGGTCTATGATTTTCAATTTTACAAGGTTTTGGATAAGTGATGACGAAACTCATAATTCTAGAAAGAATAATTGAGGGATGATGAAATGATAGTTAGATTGTATTGGAAAAGAAGATTGGTAAATTACAACATTCTTGTTTGTTGAGTTTATATGGTTATGTTTTCAAGGAGAGAGAAATGTACTTTGTTAGGATAAAGGAATTTTGGGTAAAAGAATGAGATGGAACTTCAACTTTTATTATCAAGAGTTATTGTGTTTGAGAAGTGGATGTAAACGTTCATTATTTATATTGGAAGATAAAGATTGGGCTATCAAGAATTAAAGTTCACTTATGAGATAGTGATAATGAGAAAAAAGAGTTGTAAAGATATACAAAGTGGATAAGTGCTAAGATAATGGACAAAGATACTTTCTTAGAATTGCTAACGATTTGCCATGGAGATTGTTGATATGAGAAGATAATATTAGAGATTATGTACTTAAAAAGGGAAAAGACACATGGAGTGTAGTGAATGGAGAACTATTCATTGGAATAGACGTCAAAATTGAAAATTGAAGAATTCTTTCAAAGTTTGTTTTGGAATAAAATGGCATACAGAAGTTTGGAAATGTGTTCTAGGTTTGTGTGGACAAGTAAGACATCCATTTTGTTGTTGTAGTTTATGTTTTTTGGACATGAAATTTGTTCAATTTGGAGACTCTTTGGTGCATGGTTTTGAGTTTTACAAGTTTTTGATTGGTGGAAAAATTCATAAGTTTAAAAGGAATAATTGAGGGATCACGAAAGAGGTTTGAGAGAATTTTAAATAAAGGAAGCACTAGAATAAAAGGTATTTGAGTAATTTGTGCTAGAGAAAAGTTGGATCCTATTGGTCTATAAGCTAGATAATGCAAGTCTTTTAGATTTGTTGAGTTTAATGGTTATGTACATAAGGAAGATGGAAGATACCTTGTTAGGATAAGAGAATTTTTGGATCAAAGTATAAGACTAGAAACTTGTTAGGATAAGAAAGTTTTCGATTAAAGTAAAGAGACTAGACTTCAACTTTTTTATTAAAGAGTTCTTGTCACTCTTTGGACTGGAGATAATGTTTGAGGTACTAACTCATAAGGTTTATTTTGGAGCAAGCAAATGAAGTATTAAAGATGATGGGAAAGTACTTTCTTAGAATTGTCGATGAGTTTTCTTGAAGAATTAAATGAGAAAATAACGACATTACTCAAAGAGGGAAACGAACCACTTAGTGTGGTAAATGGAGGACTCAACTATGTATTCAAAGGAACAATCAAAAATTGAAGAATTCTTGAAAAAGTTTATTTAGGAATAAGATGGAATATGCCATGAAAAGTATGAAAATGTTCTAGAAGATTTATGCAAAAAGTTAGAGACCTATGTAAATACGTTCCATTTGGTTGTTGTAGTGAATGATGTTTGTTTGAACACATTTTTTTTTTTCAAATTGGAGGTCTCTTGGTATATGGTTTTTAGTTTTACTGGTTTTTGGACTAATGTTGGCGAAAAGCATTAGTATAAAAAGAAAATTTTGAGGGATGGTAAAATATGATTTGAGGAAATTTTAAGGATCGAAGCATTAGAATAATAGATATTAATTAGGGTTATTGTTGAACTTGAATAGCAATATGTTGGATTTGTTGAGTTTTTTTTATGGTTATGTATTTAAAGAGGAAGAAAGACACTTTTCTAGGATAAAAAGAATGAGATTGGACTTCATCTCTATTCTAAAGAGTTGTTGTTTTGAGAAGTGGATGTGAATTTTTGTTATTTGGACTCGAGATGGTGATTGAGCTATCGAGAACTAAAGTTCATTTTTGGGGCAGTGAGGAAAAAGGGTCGTAAAATTTAGCAAAGTGGATGAAGTGTTAAAATAATAGGGAACGAAGATACTTTCTTAGAATTGCAGACAATATGCCTTGAGAATTGAAATGTGAAGATAACATGAGAGATTATATGCACTTAAAAGAGGGAAAAGGCACGTGTAGTGTGGCGGATTAAGGAACTATGCATTGGATAGCGATATTAAAAATGAAAGTTGAAGAGAATTCCTTGAAAAGTTTATTTTGAAAAAAGATGACAAAATTTTTTTTGGAAATGTTCAAGGGATTGTGTGGAAAATTAAAGGCATTTGTGAATCACATTTCCATTTGGTTTTTTATTTGTGATTTTTTCTTAGACACGAAAGTTTGTTAAAATTGGAGATTGATGGTGTATAGTTTTGAGCTTTACAAGTTTTTTGAACCATTGGTGGAGGAAACTCACAAGTCTAATGGGAACAATTGAGGAATGGTGAAAAGAGGTTTGGCGAAATTTTAAGAAAGAAAGCTTTAGAATACAAAAAATAGTAGGGTAATTGGTGCTAGAGAAAAGTTCAATTGTATTGGTCTGTAAGATGAATAAAGGACAATCTTTTGGATTTGTTAAGTTTAATTGTTATGTATTTAATGAGGAAGGAAGATATTTTGTTAGGATAAGGTAATTCTGGATTCAAATAATACAATTTATGGGGCAAGCTATGAAAAATGTTTGTAATGATTTGCGACAAAGTGGGTAAAGTGTTATAATGTTGGGATGGAAGTGTTCTTGGAATTTCCTATGAATTTCATTCAAGAAGTAAATGTGAAGATAACATTAAGATGGTGTATCCCTTAAGATGTATGAAAATGTTCTACATTTAATTTGTTCAGAAAGTTGAGATATTTGTAAACTTCAGTTTGGTTCTTGTAGAGGAGGATCTTTATTGCGTGCTAAGTTTTTTCAAGTAAGTCATGTATTGGCATATAATTGTCGGTTTTACTAGTTTTGGACAAGTGGTGGCAAAACTCACAAGTCTAAACAGACCGATGATGAGAGGATGAAATGGGGTTTGGGGCAATTTTTAATAATGGAAGCACTAGAATAATAGATAATGAGTTGTTGGTGAAGTTGGATTGTGTTGGTAAATAAGATTAGTAAAGTACAATGTTTTGGATTTTTTGAGTTTTATGGCTATGTATTTAAGGACGGAGAAAAATATTTTGTTAGGATAAAAGAATTTTTGAGTAAAAGCCAGAGATTGGACTTCATAGGATGATGGAGGGAGGATGAAATGGGTTTGAAGGATTATTAATGATGGAAGCACTAGAATAATAGATATTGAGTAGTTGGTGAAGTTGAATTGTGTTGGTAAATGAGATTGGTAAAGTACAATGTTTTGGATTTTTTGAGCGTTATGATTATGTATTTAAGGATGGAGAAAGACACTTTGTTAGGATAAAAGAACATTTAGATAAAACCATGAGATTGGAGTTCACTTTTATTCTAAGGAATTATTGTTTTGAGAAGTGGATTTGAATTTTCATTATTCAAACTCGAGATAATGATTGAGCTTACCCAGTGGCAGATCCAGAACTTTATGCCAGAGGGACATAAGTTCATATTAGGTTAAATTAAAAGTTTAGTTGTTCCTAAAATCTTTAAAAAACTATGTTTCAAAAACCTTTTCTCTATTTTTTTCTCACATTCAAATGTTTTTCTTTTCAAAATTTGAATCTATTTTCAATTTCTTTTATCTCAAAAAAAATTTTATCTTAAAATTTTTTATTCCCCTTGCAAATTTTTTTAAATCTTAAAATTTCTATTCTTCACTTTCTAGTTTTTTCCTAAAATTTTTCAAAAACTCTTTTTCGAAAACTTTTTCTCTAGTTTTTTTTTCTCACTTTCAAAGGTTTTTCTTTTCAAATTTTGAATCTTTGATTTTTCTTTTCAAAGTTTGTTCAAATTCAAGATCAACTAAACTAGTTTATGATTTTTAGTATGGAGAAATTTGGGACAACGGGTGGAGAAGCTCATAAGTCTAAAAGAAACAATAGAGGTTTAAGGCAATTTTAACCAATGGAAGTACTTGAATAAAAGATATTAAGGCTGTAGTTGTCAGAGAAAAGTTGGGTTGTATTGGTCTATAGCGAACTTTTGTTTTGGATTTGAGTAGGGAAAAAGATACTTTGTTGGGATAAAGGATTTTTAGATTAAAGAATGAGATGAGAACCATAACTTTTTTTGTAAAGAGTTATTGTCTTGAGAAGAGGTTAAAATTTTTGGTTATTTGGATTGGACAAAATGATTGAACTACTAAGTATTAAGGTTTGTATCGAGGATAATGAAGAAAAATGGTCGTAAAGATTGGCAAAGTGGCGAAACTTATAAGACGATTGGACAAGGTTTCTCTTTTAGAATCATTGATGTTTTTCCTTGACAAGTGATGAAAGAATTATCCATTTGAAGTAGAAAAAAGTACATGTATTGTGGTGGAAGTATTGTGTAGACAAAGTTAAATAGCAGAACAAAGAATTGTTAAAAAAGTTGATTTTGGAATAAGATGGCACGCTCCATAAGAAGCTTGGTAATGTTTTAGATTTGTGGGGAAAGTTAAGATAATTGTGAATCACTTCCATTTGGATATTGTAGTTGATAAATTTTTGTGGATACAAAGTTTGTTCAAATTGGAGATTCATTGGTATATGATTTCTAGTTTTACAAAATTTTGTACAAGTGATGGGTAAAGTCATAAGTCTATAAGGGACAAATGAGGAATGAAGAAAAAGAGGTTCGAGGGAATCTTAAACAATGAAAGCACTAGAGATATTACATTTTGTTGTTAGAGTAAACTTGGGTTGTGTTGGTCCATAAGATGGATAAAGACAATATTTGGGATTTATTAAGTTTTATGGTTTTGTATTTAAGGAGGGAGAAAGATATCTTTTGGGATCAAAGAATTTTAGATTAAAGAATAAGATGAGACCGCAACTTATTTGTAAAGATTCCTTGTTTTGATAGGAGGATAGGAATTTTCATTATTTGGTTTGGAGATAATAGTTGAACTACCAAGTGTTAAGGTTTTTTTATTTGGGGCAAGTGAGGAAAAAAGTTTTTAAAGATCGTTAAAGTGTGAGGTATTTGGCTAGAAAGAAACATACACGTCTTTTGTGGTTTAAAGCATTTCCTTGACCAACTTATGGCTGATTTCTAGTACTATATGACCTTGTGGGCTCTAAAATCAGAAATGCTTTGTATTTATCCATATTCTTTACTCCTAACAAATTGGCAAGCCTTTATAAAAGCTCCCTTTTTCTACCTATCTTTTCAATCAACGGATTGCCCAGTCTCTTATCCCCCCAAAAAAGGCGAAGTGGATAACTACAATACTTTCTTAGAATCATTGACGTTTTCCCTTGAAGAATGTAATGAAAAGATAACCTTGGAGATTGTGTACTTGAGGAGGAAAACATGTAGTGTGGTGGAAGGGACTACGTATTAGATTAGACAAATTTTAATTGGAGAACAAAAATCTCTTGGAGAAGTTGATTTTGGAATATTATGGCATATCCAATAAGGAGCTTGGATTTCTAGATTTGTGGGGAAGTTAAAGAAAATTGTGAATAGCTTTCATTTGGTTGTGTAGTTGAGGATTTTTTCTGAAATAAAAGTTTGTTCAAACAGTATAGACAAATTTAATTACAACTATTGTTGTCGGATGGAAGTTGGATTTTATTGGTCAATAAGATGGATAAAGACAATATTTTGGATTTGTTGAGTTTTATGGTTCAATATTGAAGGAGGGAGAAAGATACTTTGGTAGGATGAAACAATTTTGGATTAAAGAATTAGACTAGCTTTAATTTTGTTTTGAGGAGTGGATAATAATTTTTGTTATTTGGTTTGGAGATAATAATTATGCGACCGAGTATTAAGGTTTGTTTTGGGGTGAGTGAGGAAAAGGAGCCGTAAAGATTGGCAAAGTGGGTGAACACTATTATGATGCTGGGCAATTATATATTTTTAGAATCATTGATAGTTTGCCTTGAAGGATTAAATGAGAAGATAACACTAGAGATTATGTACTTGAAGGGGAAAAAGAAACATGTAGTGTGGTAGAGAGCTATGCATTGGACATAGCATATTAAAGCGAAAAAGTGAAGAATTCTTAGAAGAGTTTATTTTGGAAGAAGATGACAAATGCCAAAAGAAGTTTGGAAATAATCTAGATTTGTGTGGCAAGTTAAGACATTTGAGAACCATTCCATTTGGTCGTTGAAGCTAAGGATTTTTTTTAACACAAAGTTTGTTCAAATTGGAACTTGTTGGTATATAGTTTTTAGTTGTATAAGTTTTCAGAAAAGTGGCAGTGGAACTCATATGTACAAAAGGAACAATGGAGGGACGGTAAAAGATTTTTGAGGGAGGTTGAAATAATGGAAGCCCTAGAATAAATGATATTAGGTCTATTGGTGTCAAAGAATAATTGGATTGCATTGGTCAATAAGATGGATAAAAAACAATTTTTTTTGTTGAGTTTAATGGTTATATATGTAAGGAGGAAGGAAGATGTTTTAGGGAGGTTGAAATAATGGAAGCACCAAAATAAATGATATTAGGTCTATTGGTGGCAGAATATATTGATCAATAAGATGGAGAAAGACAATTTTTTTTTTCCATTGAGTTTAATGGTTATGTATTTAAAGAAAAAAGAAGATACTTTTTTAGGATTAAAGAAATTTTCGATTAAAGTGTGGGACGACCAGACTTCAGGTTTGTTTGGAAAAAAGTTGTAAGGATTTTCAAAGTGGATAAAGTATTAAGATGATGAGATAAAGTTACTTTCTTAGAATCACCGATAGATTTCCTTGAAGATTTAGATGAAAAAGATACCTTATTGATTATATACTTACGAAAGGAAAAAGATACCTATTGTTTAGTTGATGAAGGACTTTGTATTGGAACATACCTATTAAAATGGAAAAGTGAAGAATTCTTGGAAAAGTTAATTTGGGAATAAGATGACATATCCAATAAGAAGTTTGGAAATGTTCTAGATTTTTTTTGTTGAAATTTAAGATATTTGTGACTAGGTCGATGAAGTGTTTTAATAGGCTAATTAAGGATTGTTGTTTATATGATCCGCCTTTAGCTAATGGGAGGTTTACTTGGTCTAACAGTAGGTTTAGTAGTCGAATCGATAGATTCTTGTTGTCGAAAGGGTGGATGGATGTGTTCCTTAATGCGAGGCAGTCTTTGGGGCCGAGAATTACGTCCGATCATTGGCCGCTTAGTTTGGTTTCAGGTGCTTTGAGTTGGGGCCTTTGCCCCTTTAGGTTTGAGGATATGTGGTTGTCACATCCCTCTTTTAAAGCCTTTTTCCCTCAATTGTGGCAGTTTGAGGTGCAAGGGAGGTGGGAGAGTTATCGGTTTATGGGGAAGTTGAGAGCCCTCAAAGGGGTGCTTAAGTCTTGGAATCGGGAGGTGTTTGGGGACTTGCGTATAAAGAAGCAGGAGGTGTTAGGGCGTCTCAATGCACTAGATAGACTTGAGGAGGGGAGTAGGGGCTTAATGAGTCGGGCAAGGAGGAGCGGTTGGCATTAAAAGTTGAGTTTGAGGAGCTTGTTATGAAGGAAAATGTGAGTTGGAGACAAAAAGCTAAAGTTAGGTGGGCTAGGGAGGGGGATTGTAACACAACCTATTTCCATAGAGTGGCTAGTGGTAAAAGGAGCAAGAACTTTATTAGCTCTATCGAGAATGAGGCTGGGTTTGTTCTGAAAAGGGATAAGGAGATTGAGGAGGAAGTCCTTTCTTTTTTCTCTTCTCTGTATGGCCCAACCATTGGTCCACGGCCTTTTGTGGACGGTGTGGATTGGTGCCCTATTTCTACCACAGATAAAGATTCACTGGATTCTCCTTTTACCTTGGAGGAAATTAAAGGAGTTGTTTTTTAGTGTGATAGGAACAAGTCCCCCTGGCCAGATGGGTTCTCCATGGCTTTTTTTCAAGATAATTGGGAGGGTTTAAAGGAGGATCTTTGGAGAGTCTTTAGTGAGTTCTATGAGAGAGGCATTCTTGATAGCACCCTTTGTTTGCCTGAATCCTAAAAAGGAGAAGGTCATATGAAGGTCAAGGACTTTAGGCCTCTATTAGTCTAGTGACTAATGTTTATAAGATTATTGCTAAAGAGTTGGCTAATAGGCTTAGAAAGGTTCTCTCGATGACGGTTGCTGATTCTCAAGGAGCGTTTTAGCTGGCAGACAGATTTTGGATCAAGCTTTAATTGCTAATGAGACTATTGAGGATTTATAGAATCAGGAAGCAGGAGGGGATTTTGTTTAAGATAGACTTTGAAAAAGCCTATGATCATGTTGATTGGGACTTCTTGGATAAGGTCTTCGTGAAAAAAGGTTTTGGTTTTAAATGGCGGTCCTGGATTTGGAGTTGCATCAGGATAGTTAGGTACTCTATCCTGGTTAATGGCAAGCCCAGGGGTAGGATTCTTGATTCTAGAGGCCTCAGACAAGGTGACCCTCTCTCGCCTTTCCTTTTTCTCTTGGTGGTGGATATCCTGAGTAGGATTATTTCAAAAGGAGTGGAGGGTAATATTTTTTAAGGGTTCAAGGTTGGGAGGAATAACGTGGCCCTGTCCCACCTCCAATTTGCTGACGATACAATCTTTTTCTGTTATGGTAAGGAAAATTCCTTCCATAATTTGAATTAGATTCTTACGTTTTTTTAGGCCATTTCGGGGCTTCGAATTAATAGAGGCAAATGTCAGATCTTGGGCCTTAACTGTGACCCTTCTAAGTTGGATAGATGGGCGTCTTACGTGCGGTGTGAGGTAGGGGCTTCCTTTCCTCCTATCATGGTCTTCCCCTAGGTCATAACCTTAGAAGTATCTCGTTTTGGGACTCGGTCTTTGATAAGATCCGCAGGAGGTTGGTGTCTTGGAGGAAGAGTTTTTTTCAAAAGGTGGGAGACTTACCCTTATTCAGTTTGTTTTAAGTGGCATCCCGACTTACTTCTTGTCCCTCTTTAGAATCCCTAGTTCTGTGAGTAAAGGGGTTGGAAAGCTTATGAGGAACTTCCTGTGGGAAGGGGTGGGTGAAGGTAAAGGCTCGCACCTTGTGAGTTGGGAGGTGGTCTCTAGGCCACTCGACTTGGGAGGTTTGGGGATTGGTAATGTGAGGGCAAGGACAAAGGCCCTGTTGGCTAAATGGATCTGGCGATTCCATCATGAACCCGACACTTTATGGCACAAGGTTATTGTAAGCAAGTATGGCCCTCACCCCTTTGAGTGGACTATTGGTGGGGTTCTTGGCACTTCTAGAAACCCGTGGAAAGATATTTCGTTCGAGCTTCTTGTTCTTTCTCAGTTTGTTCATTGTGTGGTGGGGGATAGGAGGGACACCTACTTTTGGGAGGATTAGTGGTTGGGGGATAGGCCCATTTTCTCCTTGTTTCCTCGATTATATCACTTGTCATCTTTGAAGAACCAGTCGTTGGCTTCGATCCTCTCTTTTTCTTCCTCTTCTCATGAAGCCATTCCTTCTCCCTCCCTTGGGTTCTATCGTGCGTTGACCAATAGGGAAACGACAGAAGCTATCTCTTTGTTGTCCCTGATGAGTCTCTGTCTTCATAGGAGGGATGCTCGCCTTTGGATTCCTTCTCCTTCCAAAAGCTTCTCGTGCAATTCTTTCTTTCATTGTTTAGTTAGTTCTGTCTCGTCGAGTGGTTCTTTGTTCTCCTTTATGTGGAAGGTGAAGGTTTCAAAGAAGGTTAAATTCTTTGTGTGGCAGGTTTTGCAAAGAAGAGTTAACACCTTAGATTGTATTTTGGCCAGGGGGTCGCCATGGTTGGGTCGTTTTGTTGTATTCTTTACAGGAGGGCAGCTGAGGACCTCAATCATATTCTCTGGACTTGTGACTTTGCTCGAGATGTTTGGAACTGTTTCTTTCGACAGTTTGACTTCAGCTTTGTTGGGCACCAGGATAGTAGAGAGCTGTTCATGGAGCTTCTCCTTAGTTCCCCTTTTCGTGAGAAAGGGTTGTTTTTGTGGCAGGCTGGGGTTTGTGCTATTTTGTGGAGTCTGTGGTGAGAGAGAAATAATAGAATCTTTAGGGGGAGAGAGTTCTTTTACGAACACGTGGTCCGTCGTTAGATTCTATGTTTCTTTTTGGGCTTCGATGTCGAGGCTTTTATGTAACTATTCTTTAAGTCTTATCTTGCTTGACTGGAGTCCTTTTTTGTAATTGGCTCCCCCCTTTTGTGGGCTTCTTCTTTTGTATGCCCGTGTATTATTTCATTTTTTCTCAATGAAAGTTCGGTGTTTTATCCAATATATATATGAATCACTTCTATTTGTTGATTGTAGTGGAAAATTTTTATTGGACACATTTTTTTCCGAAATAGAGATCTAATTTGGTATGATTTTTACTTTTACAAGCTTTAGGAATGTGGGGGAGAAACTCATTCACCTAAAAGGGAACAATGGTGGAATGATGAACGGTTGGAAGATATTTTTTTAACACTGGAAGCATTAGAATAAAAGAAATTAAGTATTAGAGTGAATCAAAGATATAATATATTAACAATCTCATTTGCTAAGAGATTGTTAAATATTATATCTTTGATTTATTGAGATCATCATGTACTTGAAAAAGGAAAAAGATTCATATAGTGGGGTAGACGAGGACTATGTACAGACATAGAAAAATGGAAAAGTATAGAATTTATGGAAAAGTTAATTTGGGAATAAGATGGCGTATTCAATACTTTTTTTTTGGAAATTGGAGACATTTGCCCGTATGTAATCTTAGTGGAGGATTTTTATTAGGCACAATTTTTTAAAATTGGAGATATATATATGATTTTCAGATTTACATGCTGTTGGACAAGTGGTGGAGAAACTCACAAGTCTAAAAGGAATAATTGAAGGATGGTGAAGTGTGGTCGGAGGGATTTTTTAAGAACGGAAGCACTAGAATAAAAGATATTAGGGCTATTGGTGAAATTGGATCATATTAGTAAATAAGATTGATAAAATATGATATTTTTGGTTATTGAGTTTCATGTTATGTTGAAGGGAGAAAAAATACATTTCATGACGATAAAGGAATTTTGAGAAAAAGAATGAGATTGGACTTCAATTTTTATTTGAAAGAGTTCTTGTTTTAAGAAGTGGATGAGAATTTTTATTATTTGGATTGGAGACAAGGATTGAGCACAAAGTTTGTTATTGGGATTACTACCCTAATATCTTTTATTCCAAGACTTCCATGGTTTAAAATCCCCTAAAAAAACTTATAAAATTCAAAATCATATACCAACATATCTCCCATTTGAACAAACTGTGTTCAAATAAAAGTGAGTCTCAAATTTCTTAACTTTAAAAATAGATCTAGAGTATTTCCAAACTTTGTATGGCATATGTCATCATGTGCAAAAATAAACTTTTTCAAGAATTCCTCATTGTTCCGCTTAAATATGGCTATACCAATACATAGTCATCCATCCACCACACTCCATGTATTTTTTTCCTCTTTATTTATGTAATCTCTATCGTAATCTTTTCATTTCATTTTTCAGGGCAAAGTATCATCGATTAAAAGAAAATATCTTTGTCTCATCTTTCATCATAATATTTCATCAACTTAATCTACTAAAGTAAAACGTATTGCTTTACTTGGTAGCTCAATCATTATCTCCCATTCAAAGAATGAAAATTCTTATCAACTCCTCGAAACATCAACTCTTTAGAAAAGATGTTGACATCAAATCTCACTAATCCAAAAGTCCTTTATCCTATACAAAGTATCTTTCTCGTCCTTAAATAACTTAACCATAAAACTCAACAAAATCCAAAATATATGAAACTTTTCCCTCTTTTTAACTATATAATTTCTAATGTTTTCTTATGATTTCATTCTTCGAGGTAGCAAACAGTTAGAAATTCAAAGAAGGTATTCCATCATCTTAATACTTCATCCATTTAATCTTTACAACCCTTTTCCAAAAGATAAACCTTATTACTTTACTTGGTAGCTCGATCATTATCTCCAATCTAAAGAAGAAAATTTCTTATCCATTTATCAAAACAATAACTCTTGAAAAAAAAACACATTGTCACTCTTTAATCCAAAAATCCTTTATCCTAATAAAGTATCTTTCTCCCTCCTTAAATACATTAATATAAACTCAAAAATTCAAAATATTGTCCTTTATCCATATTATTAAATAGTACAATAAGACTTTTCTCTGCCACCAACACCACTAGTAAAAAGAGCTACCTTTGCTGTGATCAGTTAGGCCACTCATTGAGCAAGTGCTCTGGGTAAGGGTCCCTGCAGCAATTGTGTGAAAGCTAGTGCCCTTGAGTTAAAGAAAAACCCAAGTTTGGGGGAGGCATACCTCGTTGTTTTTCAGCGATCTTAGTTAGATATTACTTTCTTGAATGCGGGGATGTTGAATGATTGGATCTTAGGGCCAGCGTAGGGGGAAGATGAACTGAGGATTCTATAAATCTTTCTAGGCTTGTAAAGATCAAAATAGGGAAGGTGTTGTGTGTCACGGTCATGTTTGTCCAAGGCGTGTTGCCTATGGCCGCATGCCCATTCCAATCTCTTTTTATCATGCTTTCATTGTATATATGTCTTGTTGCTTTCTAGTTAGCTTTCCTTGTATTTTTTTAGGCGTATGACTCCTTGCTATTTTCATGTGCAAGCTTGTCATAGTGTAAAATCCTAGAATGTACTATAGAGGTATGACTAGTTGTCCATTCTTCCTACTCGAAGTTATATGCTAATTAAGCCGTTGTTGTCCCTTGCTTGCTTACTAGTGTATAACAAAACTCTTTCTTGAACGTTTTCAAAATACTCTCTCTCACGTTTTATAAAACCATTTTATCTCGAAACGTGAGGGGAGGCTAGACCCTATGCTGAAGTTGTCCGCGACTTTCGATTTTCATACGACTGACTTGCTTGTCGGGTTAGAGCAAGTGCCGCACAATCTTCGTCCCGTCCTGAAGAGTGCGATTGTGACATTGTGCACATACTCGCAAGGAATGAAAAGTTTAAGTTTTAAATTTCTTGATGAATTGATTTGTTTGAGTATTTCCTTTAATTAATCATGAGCCTATTAGTGAGGATTATAGTTTTCATGGATACCAAATGTCTAATTATTATCATACTGAATCTATGAGTTATAAAAATTCCTTGTCTGGTAATGGTGAGTGCATTTGGAAGCATGATTGATATCCTAACATTTTCAGGAAGTCCAAGTAGAGGAAGAATCCCCTGAGAGAGAAGGTGTAGAGAGTTTATGGAGAAGTCTAGAGCTATTAGTGTGCGCTTAGATGAGATACAGAAGAGACTTCAGAACCTAGGAAAGGTTAGGGAAGTGGGATCCAATTCTTTAGGATCTCCAGTGATCAATTGGCCATCTATTCATTGATAGCCTTTCAAGAGCCTAATTCTTTCGATACTACTGAGTTTGGGCAGTTAGGGGAGGTAATGCATAGATATTGGGGAAGAATTGGAGTGTTTAGACACACACCAAGATCGAGTCAGTGAGGAAGAAAAAGAAAATGAACCTATTGTTTTAGTTGAGGATGTTCAGGTGGTAGAGTTTTGAGACTAAACAACCTTCGTCTTTTTTAACTCCTAATTGTTCTCTTTATTTTGAGTATTCTTTTCTTGTTCCATGAGTCTGTATCTTAGTCTTTTTATTTTGATCTCCTTTTATGCTTTTATTAGTAAAAATTACCAAAAATATTTCTGTTTCAGGTGCCCATGAGAAGCTAGTGATCTTGCTAGCTTTGATTTGCTTTATTGATTCGAGAAAGAAGGGCTCAAAGAAATACCAGATTTTTATGTGCCTTGAAAGCCCACACGAGTCTCGTCTAGCTAAAGACGTTAAATAAGCGCTTCTTGAGAGGCAACAAAAACTTCCTTTCTTTAGTTTCTTTCTTTTTGTTTCCTGTTATTGCTTTTCTTTTCTGTTTTTCTTTTCGTTAGTTATTTTTGATCTTATGTTCCCATCGATTGATGTTTGTAGGTGCTCGAGAACTACAACTTCTTTCAATTTGCACCCCAGTTTATCAGGCTGACATTGAGGATTCTCTCGCACTCTAGGGCAGTATCAATTTTCTCTTTTTTTTTTAAATTTTCTTTAAGCATGCTGAATTAGATGTGAGTGGTTAGTTTATACAATGAGGATAATGTATGCTTTAAGTTTGGGGGATGCTTTGTTGTTTTGTACTGAGTTGTGTTGAATTTTTTTTATGAATATGATGATTCTGTTGCATCTGTGTGATGAGGAGGCATGTGATGTGTTCTGAATAGTGTTTTGCAATTATTGTGAAATATGAGAGCATGTCTAGGATTCAAGTAAATTAAAAAAAATTCTTAGAATTCCTTGCACTTGTGGAGCACTTAGCCTACCCATTGTTGGTTTTGAACGCCTAGAATAGATTTATATTATCTAGATGTTTGTTGTCACCCCGATAGGCTTAAGATCTTGTTTGAAGGTTGTCTTGCATGATAGTATGTAATGTTTTACTTAGGAGGGAAAATCATGGTTATTTACATGTTTTGGAATGAAAGAAAAAAGAGACAAAAAAGGAAAAAAAATGAAAAGAAAAGAGAATAAAAATATATTGTGGTGTTAAAGCAATCAAGGGTAAAAAGAGCTACCTCTACTGTGATCAGTTAGGCCACTCATTGAGCGAGTGCTCTGGGTAAGGGCGAGTGCTCTGGGTAAGGGTCCCTGCAGCAGTTGTGTGAAAGCTAGTGCCCTTGAGTTAAAGAAAAATCATGGTTATTTGCTTGTTTAGAAAAGAAAGAAGGAATTGAAAAAAAAAAGAAAAAAAATAGTGAAAAGAAAAGAAAGAAAGGAAGAAAAGAGAATAAAAATAGCTTGTGGTGTTAAAGCGATCAAGGGTAAAAAAAGCTACCTATGTTGTGATCAGTTAGGCCACTCATTGAGCGAGTGCTCTAGGTAAGGGTCCCTGCAGCAGTTGTGTGAAAGCTAGTGCCCTTGAGTTAAAGAAAAATCATGGTTATTTGCTTGTTTAGAAAAGAAAGAAAGAATAGGAAGAAAAAAAAAGAAAAAAAATAGTGAAAAGAAAAGAAAGAAAGGAAGAAAAGAGAATAAAAATAGCTTGTGGTGTTAAAGCGATCAAGGGTAAAAAAAGCTACCTATGCTGTGATCAGTTAGGCCACTCATTGAGCGAGTGCTCTGGGTAAGGGTCCCTGCAGCAGTTGTGTGAAAGCTAGTGCCCTTGAGTTAAAGAAAAATCATGGTTATTTGCTTGTTTAGAAAAGAGAGAGAGAATAGAAAGACAAAAAGGAAAAAAATGGTGAAAAGAAAAGAAGAAAAGAGAATAAAAATAGCTTGTGGTGTTAAAGCAATCGAGGGTAAAAAGAGCTACATCTGCTGTGATCAGTTAGACCACTCATTGAGCGAGTGCTCTGGGTAAGGGTTCCTGCAGCAGTTGTGTGAAAGCTAGTGCCCTTTGAGTTAAAGAAAAATGCAAGTTTGGGGGAGGCATACCCCGTTGTTTTTCAGGGATCCGAGTTAGATGATACTTTCTTGAATGTGAGGATGCTGAATGATTGGATCTTAGGGCCAGTGTAGGGGGAAGGTGAACTGACGATTCTATAAATCTTTCTAAGCCTATAAAGATCAAAATAGGGAAGGTGTTGTGCATATACTTGCAAGGAATGAAAAGTTTAAGTTTTAAATTTCTTGATGAATTGATTTGTTTGAGTATTTCCTTTAATTGTGACTATTTTTTTTATTTAGAATAGTGAGGCATGAGTCATTTTGATGCAATGATTGATTCATTTGTGAGTTTTGTTTTAGTTTTACTTGGAACTAGCAAAAGCTTAGGTTTGGGGGTATTTGATAACACTCAAATAGGGCTATCTTAGGACTCATTATTTAGCTAGTTTTGTGCTTAATTTGTATGCTTTGATGCCTATTTATGCTTATTTTTGTAGAAATCGAGCTTAAGGAGCAAAATCGGAGTGACCCTTTCGGGAGTTACAGCCTACCCAAGATTTGACACTACCTTCTAGTTCTTTCCAAGTTAGTTTTACCTCTGTTAATCATGAGCCTATTAGTGAGGATTATAATTTTCATGGTTACCAAATGCCCAATTATTATCATACTAAATCTATGAGTTATGAAAATCTCTTGTATGGTAATGGTGAGTGCATTTGGAACCATGATTCATATCCTAAGAAGCCCAAGTAGAGGAAGAATCCCTCACAGCGAAAAGGTGTAGAGAGCTTATAGAGGAGTCTAGAGCTATTAATGTGCACTTAGATGATATACAAATGATATTCCAAAACCTAGGGGAGGTTAGTGAAGTGGGATCCACTTCTTTAGGATGTCCAGTGAGTCAATTGGCCACTGATTCATTGATAGCCTTTCAAGAGTCTAATTCGTTCAATACTTCTGAGTTTGGGCAGTTTAGGGAATGGTGCATAGATATTGGGGAAGAATTTCAGTGTTTAGACATACACTAGGATCGAGTCAGTGAGGAAGAAAAAGAAGATGAGCCTATTGTTTTCGATGAGGATGTTCAGGTCGTAGAGTTTGAGTCTGAACAGCCTTCGTCTATTTTATCTCCTAATAGTTCTGTTTATTCTGAGTGTTCTTTTATTGTTTCACAAGTCTGTGTCTGAGTCTTTTTGTTTTGATCTTTCTCTTTTTATGCTTTTATTAGTAAAAAATACCAAAAATATTTTTGTTTTAGGTGCCTATGAGAAGCTAGTGATCTTGATAGCTTTGATTTGCTTTATTGATTCCAGAAAGAAGGGTCCAAAGAAATAGGAGAACTTTTATGTGCGTTGAAAGTCCAAATCAGTCTTGTCTAGCTAAAGACGATAAATAAACGCTTCTTGGAAGGTAACCCGAGCTTCATTTGTTTAGTTTCTTTCTTTTTGTTTCCTATTCTAGCTTTTCTTTTTTGTTTTTCAGTTGCTTTCTTTTTGTTTATGTTAAGATACCTCTGAATAACTTTAAACAGAACTTTAAACTAACAATGAACAATATACGTGATTAGAAATAAAGTCTTCTAGATGGATTACATTCATTCAAAAGGATCACCAAATACAAGCATCAACCACCTTTCGGAGTACCTAATCGGTAGTTCAATATACATTCAAAAAGCTCCCCAAAAGATAAAAGATTCAAACTATAAATACTAAGACCCATAAAGCAACAGTAACTAACTAGTGTAGGGTGAAATTATCTCTTTGCCCCTCCTAGAGTAAACATTTCTAATTGGAGGCTTGACAACTCCCCCTCGAATGAAATCCAACTTGTCCTCAAGTTGGAAGGTAGGAAATTTGTTGCGGACGGTATCGATTGATTCCCAAGTGGCCTCATGATCTGATAAGCCCGTCCACTACACTAATAGCTCCCCCTCTTGCTTCTCGTCACTCCATCGGTAGGCAAGAATGTCATGGGGTTCCGTAACCCATTCAAAGTCCTTTGATACTCGAGGTGGTTGACTCTCGGCTCAAGCCTGCACACAACCTTCCCAATCCGCTCACTAATGCGGTAAGGACCGAAGAATTTGGGGGATAGCTTTTCGTTCCTTCTCTTGGCCACCGAAGCTTGACGATATGGCTTTAGTTTGAGGAACACCCAGGCCCCAACCTCGTACACTAGCTCTCTTCTTTTCTTGTCTGCAAATTTCTTCATTTTTTCTTGGGCCGCCTAGAGGTGATTTCTCAATTTGTCAAGGGCATCATCTCTTTCCTACCGTTGTTGATCTAGTGTGGCATTTGTGGTTCTTTGATCGCCATAGAACATGAGGGGATGGGGCAATCTTCCATACACAATCTGGAACGGTGTCATATTGAGAGAGGCATGGAACGTGGTATTATACCAGTATTCCGACCACGCAATCCACAGTGCCCATTTCTTCGGATTCTCCCTGCAAAAATATCGCAAGTAGGTCTCGAGACACTTGTTGACAATTTCGGTTTGCCCATCCGTCTACGGGTGATATTAGGTGCTTCGGTGTAGGCAGGTACCCTGTAGGCAGAAGACCTCGGACCAAAAATGACGGATAAATACCTTATCCCGATCCAAAACAATTATGTTCTAGGGAACTTGTGGAGGCGAACAATCTCCTTGACAAAAATGGCAGCCACTGTTTTTGCAGTATATGGATGGCCCAAAGCAACGAAGTGAGCATATTTGCTCATCTATCCACAACCACCATAATAGAGTTGTAGCCTTGTGATCGCGGTAATCCTTTGATGAAATCCATCGATATGTCTTCCCAGATACGATCGGGCCTTGGGAGGGGCTGGAGGAGGGTTTAGGTACTAAATGGGAGTAATGTAAGTTCTACACACGTCTTCTTAACTTGCATAAAGTAGTTCGTAACATATTGTTCTTTCTGTTTTGCATGAAAGAAGGTTGTGCAAACTTCATACATTTTATGAACTTGCTCTTTTCCTGATTATAAGAACTCTAAAAACTTGAGCAGTTCCTTCACAGAATCACAATGATTCACCAAACCAACAACCTCAGTCTCGATTGAATTCTTGATTTGAATGTACAATTTGGCGCCATCACGAAGCCAAGCCTTCTTTGTGTCATCCTTTGGTGGATCCTGATCGATATGATCATCCATCTCTGTTCTTCGTAGATAAAACCGAATTGTTTGACCCCCATCACAGTAATTAGAGCCATTGAACTTGTGTTCCATGATTTTTGACGAAAGAGGAACTACAATAGAGACCACCATAGGTTTTATCTCAGCCATTAGTTATAAAAGGGCAATAGATAAACCCAATAGAGACAAAAAAATAAATCTGGACAGCAAGAAAAAACAACCTATTCGCACGCAAATAGCACAACTCGAGGCCAAACAGATCGGTATCGTCGAAACCAAGTGTACATACTAGCTTGAAATATCAACCCGAGAAAAACCCAAGCAGTGGAAAGTCGAACGGACGTGGCAGTAGAGGCAGTGTAGTCTGGCAGTGCATGTGGCTCATGCGCGGCTGTTTCCGGCGAACGGCGACGACGATTTGGCTCTCCTAACAGCGGCGCTCCTCTCGAGGTAGGTGGTGTTGACAAACGGCCACTCTAACGTGATGACCCAAACTTCAAACCCTAATCTCACTTAGAAAAGAGAAAACCCTAATTGCCAATAAAAAATTCTAAAACCCTAGGGGTGGCTCTGATACCATGTAATCAGTATTGAGAGAAAATACTCATTGTATCTTTCATAAGAAAGACTAACATATATATAGGTACACAAGGAAACCTAACTAAATAATGTACAATTACTATAAAGGACATATATATAATACTATATATATATCATAACAACTCTAAAAGAATGGCTCTTAACACGATAAAAGAAGGAAAAGAGTGTATCACTAAGGGAATAGAGGGATGCTCTCTTTAAGGCTTAATAAATTCCTTTCTAACTTTCATATGTACTTTTTCTCTCTCTTTTTTTAAACACAGAGACAGAAAACAGGGTCAACTTCTACTAAAACATAAATTTGAAAGGAGCAAAAAGGGACAACATCACCACGTCCCTTTCATTTCTTCAATCTTCATCAACAAGATAAACTTCTTCCTCTTCATCATCCTGCACCATCTGCTCTGGGGGGCTCCATGGAGTAAACACTTCCTTTGGGAATGGAGGAAAGGCTGTAGATGGCTTGGAGAAATTCGTCTGAAGGCCTTGTTCAGAGCAAAATCCCTCTTATTGGCATAAGTCAAGTAAACCTAAAATTGCCTCTTTATGTGTTCAAACCTCAACATCAGTGCTTCCTATTGTTCCAACAACTTATGGACACCACAAAGCAAACCTCTTCTGCCTTCTATTCCATCCCTCTCTGTAGACGTGCTATGTTGCCAGTGTCAATGATTTCTTTTTCAAACAACTTAAGCTCGTCCTCACGATAGCGAACTCTTGTCTTCTTGCACAACATAATGATGATGCTTCGGAAAAACAGCCAACCCACTTTCTTTTGATAACAGTCAAAAATTTCGTTTGGAATTATATTTCCTACATTAATACTTAAATTCTTCAGAATTGCAAAAATCAACAAAACTCTTTCTTTACCCACAATGGAGTCGTGTGTGGTAGGCATTAGTCGAATCTTGATGAACGACAACCAGACATTGGCTTCCTTTATCAGGTATGCCGATTGAATGGTTCTGGCCCCATGTGGTGAAATTATCCACTGTGCTCCTTCTACCTCCACTTCCTTTAGGGTTGTACTTAGTTATGTATCTGATGGTGCAGTCGCCATTTCACTGAACCCTGCATGTGGAAAATCTTCTAGGCCAAACACATTGTTGATTGCTTCCAGAGACCAATCCACTGGCACTCCCCTGACTATCACTTGAAAACCCTTTTTCGTATCAATATTGGAATAAACTTCTCTTCCTTCATTGTTTTCTCTTGCCCGCTCTGTTTCCACAACTTTCTTTGCCTCAGGACTCTATCTTCTTGCCAACTTCTTTCTTCACATTTAGGACTTTCTTTTTGCCCTTGCTAGATGGAGACTCGCCTACATTTGTCTTAGGTTTGGATGCTCTTGTTTTGGCCATGAGTGCACGAATACAGCTTGAAATTTCGCGGAGGGGAAGAAGAAAGAACTTTGAAAAGAAATGGGAAGTGTTAATCCCTCTTGCGTAGAACTTCCCCTTTTTAAACAACTCTTGACCTTAAGGGTAAAATTGACTTTTCCTCCCCTATTCTAAAGGAAAGGAATCGTCCTCTTGTATGACTAAAATCTGACCCTTGCTTTTTCTTGATGTACGGCTGAGATTCCCCAAATCTTTTTTTTTTCCTTTTTTTCCAATTTCATTTAAAAAATTTAATTGCATCCTCTCCCACCGAACTACTTACACACTTCCGTTCGAAATAAATCCCAACGTTTCATTTAATTCAATGAATTACCTTACACTGCCAATTGTAAATGCCCTTTCCACACGACGATTACAAAAATTATTGTTGTTCCCTACAAAATAAAAAAACTTTAAAAAAACAAAAAGGAAAAATAAACTTAAAGTAAAACAAATAAAATTGCCTAACAAAACAAGAACTTGAAATAAAAGAAGCCATGTACTGTCGACCCCATTGGGAGTAAAATAATTTGTCAATGAATTGCGATGCTCCCTCATCATTTCTGTTTCATCATTCTTCCAGTAATTTGAGAGTGAAATTTTCTTTTAAAATCCTCTCTCCAATAGTGTTTTATCTGCTACCCATTAACCTTGAATTCTCTTCCCTCTTTTTCATCACAAAGTGTCACAACTCCCTGTGGGAGTATTTCCACAATGAAAAATGGTCTAGACCATTGAGAGCAAAGCTTCCCAGGAAACAATTTCAACCTAGAATTATACAACAACACTTTTGCCCTTTTTCAAATTCCTTTGGTATCAGCTTTTTGTCATGCGAAGCCTTTGTTTTCTCTTTATATAATTTTGCATTTTCATAAGAGAAAAACCTTAATTCGTCCTATTCATTTAGTTGCATCAAACTCACTGCTCCAACTACTTTCTAATCAAAATTCAACTGCTTGAGAGCCCAATAGGCTTTATGTTCCAGCTCTAATCGTCAATGACAGACCTTTCCAAATACTAATATGTATGGAGACATACCTAAGGGCAATTTATAGGATGTTCTGTATGCCCATAAAGCTTCATCTAACGTCAGGGACCAATCTCTTCTGAATGGATTCACAACCTTTTCTAAAATCCCCTTAATCTCTTTGTTTGATGCTTTGGCTTATGGATGATAGGGGGTTGAAATTTTGTGCTTCACACTATATTTAGCTAATGCTTGATTCATCAATATATTCACAAAATGTGTTCCTTCATCACTTATCAAAACCCTTGGAGTACCAAATCGAGTAAAAATATACTTATGCAGAAACTTTAACACTGTCTTAGCATCATTATGAATACAAGCAATTGTTTCCACCCATTTTGATACATAATCCACGGCTAAAAGTATGTACAAGTTTCCTTTTGAAAGGGAAAAAGGTCCCATAAAATCGAGTCTCCATACTTCAAATAGCTCAACCTCTAGGATAAATGTAAGTGGCATTTCTTCCTTAACTCCTAAATTCCCTTTTCTTTGACATTTATTATGTAAATATTGAGGGCTAGTAAAAACCTGATTGGAAGATTTTTGCAGCTATCCTTTGCCCTCCAAAATGCCCTCCATATGGAGCTTTATGGCAATAATCCAAGATTGTTGGAACTTTTTCCTGGGGCACACATCTTTTCACCATCTCATCTGCACACTGTGCATACACTTATGCATCATCCCACATATAGAACTTTACTTCATGATGGAACTTTTTTAATTGTTGCTCTGTCATGTGGCTTTCCCCTTTCACGTTGCAGCAGGTTACTGGTCTATTTTTAATGAATGATGACTCCCATACTGATGTAAGCTGTAAAATTTCTGTAAAATTTTGCATCCCGATGTGGCTTACGATGCTGTAGCATTGCAGCCCACATTAGAAATGTGGGTTGCAATGTTGTAGCATTGGTAACCACATTTCAGCTTCCAGCCCATAAAATTAGTCCACAGACCTGAGATAAACTTGACCAAATGAGAGAAAATTCACCAATAGCAAAGGAATAATGAATAATTTTTCAAAACACACCCTTTCTTAATAAAGAAACCACATAAAAGCCTAAAACTGACAATGGAATTCAATTAACTCGAGTTTTGGTGAGGTCTAAGACTGAAATTTGTGATAATTTACTCCCATTTTATTGGATTATCAGTGGCTCTAATTTTTCAATCACTTCAACTTTCACACGATCCACTTCAATCCCTTTATGTGAAATTTTATGGCCTAGAACAATTCCTTCCTTGACCATAAAGTGACACTGCTCCCAATTTAAAACCAAGTTGGTTTCCTCACATCTTCACTGGACTTTTCCTAAGTTCTTTAAACAGGCTTGAAAGGATTCTCCAAACACTGAAAAGTCGTCCATAAACACTTCCGTTGTTGGTTGTACCATATCAGAGAATATGGCCATTATACAAGCTGGAATGTTGTTGGAGCATTACATAAGCCAAAGGCATCCGCCTAAAAGCAAATGTTCCATAAGGGCACATAAATGTTGTTTTCTCTTGGTCTGGAGGTGCAATTGTGATCTGATTGCACCTCAAATACCCATCTAGAAAACAATAATAAGCTTGCCCTGCCAATCTGTCCAACATTTGACAACCTCTTTCATTGTTGGATTCAGCCTTCTCTTATGCTTAATAGTTCTAAAATTCCCATCTTCCAAGTTAATTTTATGCATACAAAACGAAGGACTTATGCCTTTTATATTCGCCAATGTCCATCCAATTGCTCATTTATACTGTTTCAACAACTGTAACAACAATGACTCATCCTCGAATAGTAAACTTGCTGAAATGATGATTGGTAGTTGATACCTTTGCTAATGTATACTACTTATTTTAGCAACAATTAGGTTTTGTTATGTGCAAGTGTATACATAAGTTGTAGCAAGCAGTAAGTAAATTATCGTATTCCACAGGGATTAGAAGTTTTTCGATTCAACAAGAATTAATTCTCAGCAAACTCAATTGGTAACGAAAAATAGGTTTGAGAAATACTATGGAAAAATAACATGCTTAAGTAAAATTAAAAGCTAAAACATAGCAAAACAGAGTAAAGAGATGACGCGAAAGGAGCTTGTATTATAAACGAAACAGGTTCGGATTAGGGAGAGGTTTGCATTACTTCCAATAAAATGCTACAGCAAAATCTTTGTTCTCTTAACCCACACAGAGCCCTCACGGAATCTTCCCAGATTTCTAGAAATTACGACTTAATTCCCATTAAACCAACTACTATCCAGCTGCTAACAATGTGCATTAGGTGAGTAATTATCCCTAACCTCCCCACTTAGCTAGCTACTAACTCAAACAAGGAGCTAATGTGATTTTAAGTGTTCGACCTCCTCTGTTTTTCCCAAAACTCGAGGAGACAAGACCCGAAATGGTTGGCCAGACAAAATCGAGAAGTTTCAATAAAAGCCCTCAAAATCAGATTAATCAAAACAAAGAATGTTGATAACTTGTCTCAAAACATTACAAACATCCCTAATCCTCACCTTGAGGTATTTAGTCCATGATACAAGATGAAAAATAAAACAGTAAAAAACAAACATTATGATGTAACATAAATAAACTAAAAATCTAAGCTAAGGGAAGAAGAAGAAAACGCAGAAGAGCTCTTTGCTGGTGCCGTTTCCACAGCTCCGGCGAAGATTTTTGCTCTCTCGACAGCTCCGTCACAGCAATTCCGATTCCGTTGAGACCTCCTTCCTCAAATCCGATCCCCTATTCGAAAATGGTTGCTGCTGCAATTTAGATCACTCCCAATTGTAAAACGAGGGATGATTAGACGTTTCTAGACATGTGGCGATCTTCCAGTGGCTTTTGCATATGATTTGGCATATTCTGCTCCAGCTCAGTTTAATGAAATGCGTCACACGTGTGAACTTCACACGAATTCCAGATCCAGAATTTGCTCCAGCAAAACGTTGTGAAATTTGCTACTCTTAACTTCTAGAGTCCTTAAATCAAACCCTGAATTAATCATATAAAGCTCATTAATTACGATAATCTTGCTCTAATAATAATGTTACTACATTAAAGTTAGACTTAGAGCAAAATAAATCAAAGCTAAGGGATTTCCAGAATAAATTGAGATAAAATATGACAATTCAATCCTAAAATCATAGCATATAACTCTTATTTTAAGAGTTATCAGTAATGTTTCTTCCTCCCCTAAATAGGCATATTTCAAGTGTGTAGGCAAGACCTGAGGCTTTTCTATTGATGGTTGCATTGGTGTAAACTTTCTATCACTCAACACCCCAATGATTCAAAGGTTCTTTTAATTCTTGAGATCTCTGTTATACATTTGTTGCCTCTTTCATCTCTGCCCCATTCATCCTCTTCAACATTGTTAAACTTCTGTTTATGTTGTTTCTCCATTTCCTCATCAAACTGACTTTCAACAATCTCATTTAGTATATGAAGAATAGAGCATTCTTCTACCTTAGCAAGATACTTCATTGCTTTAAAAATACTGAAAATCACCTTTTCACTAGCTACCTTCATTTTGAGTTCACTTGTGGCCACATCAATTGAAGTTCCTGCCGTGGCCAAGAAGGTTCTTCCCAAAATTATTAGGATTTCTTTATCAATTTCATAATCTAAAATTATGAAGTCAGCTGGGAAAATAAGCTTATCTGTTTTGACCAAAATATCTTCTATTTTTCCCTCTGGATATGTGATGGACCCATCTGTAAGTTGTAAGGTCACAGTAGTTGGTCTAGCCTCCCCAATACCCAACTTCTGGAAGATGGATAATGACATCAAATTGATGCTAGCTCCTAAGTCGCATAGAACTCTGCCCATTGATTTTCGTCCTATACAAACTGGTACAGTTGTGAAGAATGGATAGCTTAGCCCCAATCACATATTTATGGTCACCGAGCAAATTGTTCTAGTTTCTTATAGTTGGGCTTTGCCACCAATGCCGTATGAACAACACAACATATTTCCTAAGTCATTGGTAAGGGAGTACATCAATGACCCTTCTTATGTGTTGGATTGAGAACGTTTACTGCTAAATGAGCACTTGTATTATGAGGAGAAACCTATTAAGATTGTAGCTTGGCAAACCAAGGTACTAAGAAATCTAGCCTTGGAATTTAGTAAAGGTGCTAGGAAGGAACCTAAAGACTAAAGAAGCAACTTAGAAAAAAGATTATGAGATTCTAGCCAAGTACCTAGAGTTGTTGGAGTAGCAAACTTTCGAGGATGAAAGTTCTTAAGGTAGGGAGATTGTAATGCCCCACATTTTAAGTTACGGTTAATTTTACCTTTCGGTGATTTTATGGATTTCATTTTTTCTTAGTACTTTTGAAAATTGGTCTCAAGTGGTTGAAACTATGATATTTGAAGTTTTTGGTTGTTGGATGAGAACTTTCAACAAGTCTAAAGTCCATGGGGTGGAAGTAAACATTTTCCTTGGGTTTTTATTTTGCAATTTAATTAAACCCAAAAAGTTTTCTTTAGATTGGTCTTAGATTTGGAAATTTATTTATTTTTTAGTTGCGTTTTAAATCTTGGAAAGAAAAGAGAAATCTTGGATATTCTAGATCCTCCTCATTCTCTTATTTATTGGAGTTTTAGTTGGACTTGGGTTTTGTTTAGTTAAAAGAAGAGGAAAAGAAAAAAAGAGAGAACCCACCCTAAATATCTTCTTTTCTTCCCCCTCTCTCACGCACGCATGTCGTCTCCTCTCCTTTCCTCTCGTTTTCTTCTTCTCGATGAGATCTATACAGCACCCATCTTCGGCGAAGCACCCATGCGCCATACAGCAGCCTCTCCGACGCGTTTCTCCCCCCCCCCCCCCCCCACTTAGCGAATCGCGACCTGCAACAGCTGTGAGCAACAACTGATAAAGGAGCTTGTCGAAGGCTCTATCAGATAAATTTATAAACCGAACCTTTAAAATTTGCAATAATAGTAGTCAGGGTTATCCACAGAGATTGGAGTTCTTAGATTTAATTAAGTACTATGGTTAATTATGCCCAAATTTATTTAGAGAAATATAACTTTGGTTTGATTTTTTTTTTTATAAATAAATAAAACCTAAACTATTATTTAAAAAGTTGAAGTCCAATTTTAGAGAGATATTTGGAAATTGCAATCCATGAAACACAACTATGAAATTGATTAAAGAATTATGAAACATGCAACAGTCCTAAGCCAAGAATTACTAAGGTATTCAATTGACTCTTTCGAGCCCAATTGAACTCATGCAAATAAGTAAATTAATTTCTCGGTCTATTTCTACAACTAAACATGGCATTGTGAAATTCTCTTAAGGGCTTCTAACATTAATTTATTCATTCTCATGCAATAAACCAATCCTAGTCATGCATCTAAGTCTTTAGTTAAATTTACTTTCTCAAGCTAAACTTAACTCAACATACAAAGTTATGGCCAAAAGATTAATTCAAGATGCATAAAAGACGTTACAAAAACATAAATCAATAAATCAAACATAGTCTTTCAAAAGTAATACAATCAACCATGAGTCTACAATACTCAATTACATTCAAATACCGTCCAAGAAATCTTAAAATTATAGAAGACAAGGTAAAGAGAATAGAGAAAAACTGGACGACGCATGCCAACTCTTGTTCCCGATGTGATGTCTCACGATCCTGAGCCTTGAGTCTCGTCCTTAGCTCTCCAATATGATCTCTAGACCTCAAAACAGTGACTCTATCAGTCTCTCTAAAACAGCTCCTCTAACTCATATGTACAACTTCCTATTTATACATAGGGGACGGTGTTGCAACGTTAGGGGCAACGTTGCAATGCTGTCCCTTTTCCATATTTACAAAATTGTGGTAGCGTTGTAACGCTACCAACGGCGTTGCAACGCTACCCTCAAGGGTTTGCAACCTTGTTCTTCAATCCTTCATTCTCCCAAATGTCAAATTAAGCCTATAAATGACTTTTTTGCCCTCTTTCACCTTTGACAATTTTATCCTTGATTTATCGATTCCTGCAAAATAAACACTTAATTGCATGAAAGTATTCGATAATGTCTTTAAAAGTGCAATAAAACATCCCAAAAAATGCATCATGAATTACTCTTATCAGCAGCCGAAGAGGGCGTAGCTTGCAAATTTTGCATCGTGGCTGAGAGTTTGCAGATTTGTTGCAGTTTGGAGCATTTTTCCAGCAGATTCAGGCTATTTTGTGTGATTTCCTTCTTTTCGTCAAGGTTTGTGACATACCCATGCCAAACCGACTTTGGTTTTGCAATATCCATTCCTTAAACATCTTTAACTTGCGATTTTAGGTTCGTTTGGGCACTGACTAGCACGTGTTCAAGGTTGTTCAGTGTTGAATTCACAATTTCCAGCAAGACCCACTGAATTTCGGACTTGGGAATCGCTTCCATTTGTGTTTCTCAACCCGCATTAGTCTAGACTTGAATACCCATTGGCTGTGAGGTTTAGTTCCACGACTTTAAACTCTGTCAATTGTTGTCCAGCATGTTTTTGGGTTGTATAGGTGCTGATTAGCAAGCTTTAGAGTGTTTTTAGTAATTTCAAATACTTTTTAGGTTATGTAAATTTAGTCCTATCTTGTGGAAGCCTTCAGGTTGTCATTTAGAATCAATTCGAACACCTACGAACTCGAGCTAGCAAGCATTTCGATCCCTTTGGTGCTGATCGGTAAGTTTTATCACGTTTTAGACCTTTCGCAAATCAATTTAAGTGTTGTAGTTTAGGTTCTAACGCATGGGAGCCTACTATTTGCAGTTTCAAACTAATTTGATCCCCTTCGAACACCAACCAGTAAGGGACCAAGTCTGTTTGGGCCTTCTCGATAAGTTTCAGCACGTTTCATCCTTTTCGCAAATCACTTAAAGTATTGTGATTTGGTTTCTAACCTTTGGAAGTGTCTTTTTTGTAGTTCGAACCAATTCTGAGTGCTATCGAACTCGAATCAACAAGTGCGTTAATCTGTTTTGGTAAGTTTAGCACCCTTTTAGCTTTGCTCGAACTCGTGTTAAGGTGCTGTAAGTTAGATTATAATCCTTGGATAATTCTTGTTGTAGTTTCGGTTAATCCTAGGGTGCTTGAGTTAGCTTTTAAGGCTGATATCTAAGCAAGTGTACCCCTCTTTGAGCACATTGTAGTTATTGAAGTGATTTTTAGTTATTTAAGTATAGCCTCTAAAAAATTATTCTCTTGGTTTAGGAACACTTGGAATAATTTTATGAGCGTTCTAGGTAAGTAGTTTCTACTTGGTGGGTCTGTTGGATTGTGTGCAGCATGTTCTATGTTTTCTTATTTGATTTGTGCGTGTTTTATATATTCTATGTTTATTATACCTTTTGACGAGCATGTTTGAATATTGACTTTTGAAGTTATGCTGGCTTTTTTGAACTTAATGCATATGTATGAGCATGTTTTGTTTCTCCCCAACCATCAAATTATGTAGGTGATGAGGAGCCCTACGAACCTGGTGATGCAGACGAGGAGACACGCTGAGAGGACGCCATTAGTTTTACATGTCTTTTACTAGGAATTTTGCTTAAATTGCATGGATAGGATTTTAGCTGGATTTGTTTAGACGCTTTGTATAGGTTTTATTTTTCCCATTCTTTAATGTTTCTTTCCTTCGATGCATGTTGATGTAGCTAGGTTCTTTTGGTAGAACTTAGGTTCTGGAATAAAAGTCTTAGTAAGTATGTGTTGAGTTGATGTGAATATGCTTACTCTTAGAGTTTGAGTGTGTTGAACTGTAGCCAGAAGGTGTGAAGATTGTGTTAGTTTACTATGGTGTATTTAAGTGTTGTTTTCTTGTTTAACAGGTCTAAGAAAAATTTGGGTAATGTCATAGTTACGTCGTTATGTTGTCGAAATTTTTGGAGCATTTTGGTGGTAAGTTAAATAATGTTCTCTAAGTTAGGATAAAAATTTGGGGGCATTACTAATACCATGCTAAGAGTGTACGAATATTCAAAATAAATTGCATGGTATTCTTGTGCAAGTGTACACAATGCTGTAGCAAGTAGCGAGTAAATTATCGATTCCTCAGAGATCACCAATTTTCTTAATAGCAAAGTTAATGTTTTAGTGAATTCAATTAAAAAAAAAACAAACCAATTATCATTAAGAATATGCTAATTATAACAGAGTACTAACAAAAATAACAGAGCCTTGTAAATACGAACTTAAACAAGCTAAGATTAGGGTGGAAACGCTTTTTATAGGTTTTATTTTTTCCATTCTTTAATGTTTCTTTCCTTTGATGCCTGTTGATGTAGCTAGGTTATTTTGGTAGAACTTAGGTTTTGGAATAAAAGTTTTAGTAAGTATGTGTTGAGTTGATGTGAATATGCTTACTCTAGGAGTTTAGGTGTGTTGAACTGTAGCCAAAAGGTGTGTAGATGGTGTTAGTTTACTCTGGTTTATTGAAGTGTTGTTTTCTTGTTTAACCGGTCTAAGAAAATTTTGGGTAATGTCATAGTAATGTCATGTTCCCTAAGTTAGGATAAAAATTTGGGGGCGTTACTGATACCATTCTAAGAGTGTACTAATATTCAAGATATATATATTTTTTTGATGAAAAACTAAACTTTCATTGAGAAAAAATGAAAGAATACAAGGGCCTACAAAAGAAAGGAGAGCCCACAAAAAGGGGGAGCCACTCACAAAAACGAGCTTCAATCAAGTAAAATAAGACCTAGCGAATAATTACAAAAAAGCTTCGACACCGAAGCCCAGAGAGAAACATAGAATCTAACAAGTGACCAAAGGTCACAAAACGATCTCTCGCCCCCTAAAGGTTCTATTGTTTCTCTCAGTCCACAGGCACCAGACAATAGCACAAACCTCAGCCTGCCACAAAAACAAACCTTTCTCTCGAAAAGGCAAAAAAAAGAAAGAGCTCCACTAACAACTCTGTACAACTCTGAGGCCTGGTAAAACTATAGCCAAACTCGTTCAGAAAACAGCTCCAAACTCCACGTGCAAAAGAACACTCCCAGAGGATATGGATCAGATCCTCAGCTGCCATCCTGCAAAGAATGCAACAAAAAGGACCAACCAAAGGAGAACCTCTAGCCAAAATCCAATCAAGGGTGTTAACCCCTTTCGTGCCATACCTTCCACAACAAGAACTTGACCTTCTTGGGAACCTTCACCTTCCACAGCGAGGAGAAAGTAGAATCTCTCGAAGGGTTAGGGCGAACAAGCGACTGAAAGAAGAACCCACAAGCGAAACCCTTCGAAGGGCAAGGACTCCAAAGACGAACATCCCCTCGTGTGAGACTCAATTGGACCTGATTAAGGATGGACAACAACTCGACGACCTCAGTTGTTTCCTTAATGGTCAAAACTCGACAGAAACCAAAAGAGGGAGAATGAGGGACTCCAGAGAGGAACGCAAGGCCATCAACCTGAAGGATTGATGCCAATGTTTGATTCTTAAAATGGGACAGGTGATACACCGAGGAAATAAGGAAAAAAAGGGGACTATCCCCCAACCACTTGTCCTCCCAGAAAAAGGTTCCCCTCCCATCCCCCACCACACACTGCACAAACTGAGAAAAAACAGGAAACTCATAAGAGATTTCTTTCTAAGGGGTTTCTATAAGTGTCAATCGCTTCCCCAACAGTCCACTTAAATAGATAAGGACCATACTTACTTACAATGACTTTATGCCATAAGGTATCAGCTTCATGATACAATCGCCAAAGCCAATAGCCAACAGGGCCTTATTCCTAGCTCTAACATTAACAATACCTAACCCTCCAAGGTCTAACGGCCTGGAGACAACCTTCCAACTCACTAGGTGAGACCTTTTCCCTTCATCCACCCCTTCCCACAAAAAGGGGTGGAAACGCTTTTTATAGGTTTTATTTTTCCCACAATCACCGACTAAATGAGAGTGACTCTCCCCCCATTCGAAAAGTAACTCTCTCTCCAAGAGGCCAATCTCTTACGAACCTTATGAAGGACTGGGTCCCAAAAAGAGAGACTCCTTGGGTTATGACCAAGGGGAAGACCCAGATAGGAAGAAGGAAAGTTCCCAACCTTACACCCATCTAAAGAAGCCCATCTAACCAACTTCCCAAGATCGCAATTAATGCCCAAAATCTGATACTTTCCTCTATTAATCTGAAGCCCCGAAATTGCCTCGAAGAACCTAAGGAACTGATTCAGATTATAGAAGGAATCCTCCTTGTCTGAACAGAAGAAAAGAGAGCCTTGTAAATATGGACTTAAACGGGCTCAGATTAGGGTGGAAACGCTTTGTATAGGTTTTATTTTTCCCATTCTTTAATGTTTCATTCCTTCGATGTCTGTTGATATAGCTAGGTTCTTTTGGTAAAACTTAGGTCCTGGAATAAAAGTCTTAGTAAGTATGTGTTGAGTTGATGTGAATATGCTTACTCTAGGAGTTTGGGTGTGCTGAACTATAGCCAGAAGGTGTGGAGAATGTGTTAGTTTACTCTGGTGTATTGAAGTGTTGTTTTCTTGTTTAACAGGTCTAAGAAAATTTTGGGTAATGTCAAAGTTACGTCGATATGCTGTCAAAATTTTTGGAGTATTTTGGTGGCAAGTTTAGTAATCTTCTCTAAGTTAGGATAAAAATTTGGGTGTGTTATTGATACCATGCTAAGAGTGTACGAATACTCAAGAAAAATTGTGTGGTATTGTTGTGCAAGTGTACACGATGCTGCAGCAAGTAGCAAGTAAATTATCAATTCCTCAGAGATCAACAATTTTCTTAATAGCAGAGTTAATGTTTTAGTGAATTCAATTAAAAAAAAAAAACCAATTATCATTAAGATGCTAATTAAAATAGAGTACTAGCAAAAATAACATAGCCTTGTAAATACGAACTTAAACTGGCTCGGATTAGGGTGGAAACGCTTTGTATAGGTTTTACTTTTTCCCATTCCTTAATGTTTCTTTCCTTCGATGCATGTTGATATAGTTAGGTTCTTTTGGTAGAACTTAGGTTCTGGAATAAAAGTAAGTATGTGCTGAGTTGATGTGAATATGCTTACTCTTGGAGTTTGAGTGTGTTGAACTGTAGCCAGAAGGTGTGGAGATTGTGTTAGTTTACTATGGTGTATTTAAGTGTTGTTTTCTTATTTAACAGGTCTAAGAAAATTTTGGGTAATGTCATAGTTACGTCGTTATGCTGTCGAAATTTTTTGAGCATTTTGGTGGTAAGTTTAGTAATGTTCTCTAAGTTAGGATCAAAATTTAAGGGCATTACTGATACCATGCTAAGAGTGTACGAATATTCAAGATAAATTGCGTGGTATTCTTGTGCAAGTGTACGCAATGCTGCAGCAAGTAGCAAGTAAATTATCGATTCCTCAAAGATCAACAATTTTCTTAATAGCAGAGTTAATGTTTTAGTGAATTCAAAAAAAAAAAAAACAAACCAATTATCATTAAGAATATGCTAATTAAAATAGAGTACTAGCAAAAATAACAAAGCCTTGTAAATACGAACTAAACGGGCTCGGATTAGGGTGAAAACACTTTGTATAGGTTTTATTTTTCCCATTCTTTAATGTTTCTTTCCTTCGATGCATGTTGATGTAGCTAGGTTCTTTTGGTAGAACTTAGGTTCTGGAATAAAAGTCTTAGTAAGTATGTGTTGAGTTGATATGAATATGCTTACGTTGGGAGTTTGGGTGTGCTGAACCATAGCTAGAAGGTGTGAAGATTGTGTTAGTTCACTCTGGTGTATTGAAGTGTTGTTTTCTTGTTTAACAGGTCTAAGACAATTTTGGGTATGTCATAATTACGTTGTTATGCTGTCGAATTTTTTGGAGCATTTTGGTGGTAAGTTTAGTAATGTTCTCTAAGTTAGGATAAAAATTTGGGGGCGTTTCTGATACCATGCTAAGAGTGTAAGAATATTCAAGATAAATTGCATGGTATTGTTATGCAAGTGTACACAATGCTACAACAAGTAGTAAGTAAGTTATCAATTCCTCATAGATCAACAATTTTCTTAATAACAGAGTTAATGTTTTAGTGAATTCGATAAATAAATAAAAAAAAAACAAACCAATTATCATTAAGAATATGCTAATTAAAAGATAGTACTAGCAAAAATAACAAAGCCTTGTAAATACGAACTTAAACGGGCTCAGATTAGGGTGGATACGCTTTGTATAGGTTTTATTTTTCCCATTCTTTAATGTTTCTTCCCTTTGATGCCTGTTGATGTAGCTAGATTCTTTTGGTAGAACTTAGGTTCTGGAGTAAAAGTCTTAGTAAGTATGTGTTGAGTTGATGTGACTATGCTTACTCTGGGAGTTTGAGTGTGTTGAACTGTAGCCAGAAGGTGTGGAGATTGTGTTAGTTTACTCTGGTGTATTGAAGTGTTGTTTTCTTGTTTAACAGGTCTAAGAAAATTTTGGGTAATGTCATAGTTACGTCGTTATGTTGTTAAAATTTTTGGAGCATTTTGGTGGTAAGTTTAGTAATGTTCTCTAAGTTAGGATAAAAATTTGGGGGCGTTACTGATACCATGCTAAGAGTGTACGAATATTCAAGATAAATTGCGTGGCATTCTTGTGCAAGTGTACACAATGTTGCAGCAAGTAACAAGTAAATTATCGATTCCCAAAGATCAACAATTTTCTTAATAGCAGAGTTAATGTTTTAGTGAATTCAATAAAGAAAAAAAAAAACAAACCAATTATCATTAAGAAGATGCTAATTAAAACAGAGTACTAGCAAAAATAATTGAGCCTTGTAAATACGAACTTAAACGGGCTCAGATTAGGGTGGAATCTTGCATTAATTAACTAAACAACTGAAGCTTATTAAACTCATTCAATCACAACAGTTCACTAAGCACTCTTCCGAGTCACCTCATTGTACAATCTAACTCATTAGTTTTCTACAAAAAATACCCAATGTTTTGTGTGTGAATTAGGTGAGCCATTATCCTTAATTGACCCACTTAGGAAGTTTGATTCCCTTTGCTACATTCCTTTGACCACTCCATGAGAAGTTCGGATGGTTTTTCCACCCTGGATTATATGTATTTGAAAAGGGATGGTTCTTTTGCATATTTTGATGTCCAACATAACAAACTGATGCAGGGCTAGCAAGACAAAATTCAAAAGTATGCCATTCTCCACAATAGACACATGAGGCTGTTGACACTTGATTGATTGCTGCCACATTCTGATTTGCATTCCCTAATTGCAAATCCTTCAAAAGATTTTCTATGGATGTCATCTTAGCACTGAGAGAAGTTAGCGCATCCACTTTCAGTACTTCTTTATTCTTCTTCCCTGGATTACTTCTAACATCGGAGCATTGAGAACTGTTTGCTGAAATTCTCTTTAGAATCTCATATGCTTCATTAAAAGTTTTTGCCAAAAGAGCTCCATTCGTTGATGCATTCACCATATTCTAAGTTTCAAGATTCAAACCATTGTAAAATGTTTCCATCTGAATACAGTGAGACAAACTAGGATGCAGACACTTCCTAAGTAGCTCTTTGAATCTTTCTCACGTCTCACTGAAGGTTTGATCATCAAACTGTCTATAGGCTATTATCTCTCCTCTAAGCTTTGCATTCTTCGTTGGAGGAAAATACTTCATTAAGAACTTCTTTTCCAAATCATTCCACGAAGTTATAGTTCCAGACCCAAAGGAATTCAACCATGATTTTGCTTGATCTCTAAGAGAATACGGGAACAACATCAATCTTATCGCATCCTTTGACACACCTTATTTCTTGAAAGATTCACTCACACTTAAGAAATTCCTTAGGTGCAAGTGAGGATCTTCTGTTGATAGTCCATGAAATTGCTCAATGGACTGCAACATCTAGAACATGACATGCTTCAATTCAAACTCTATTGCTTCGAAATCATGTCCAACAGTTCCTAGCGCATCGAAAGTTGGTATAGCATAGGCGCGAATACTCTTTGCCTATCATCTGCCATAAGGATATGGTTGTTAGCATCATTCTGTTGACCAATTGCTTGGTTTGCTCCAGCTCCAAGTGGATCTCCAAGATGTTCTGGTCGATTCTTTGGTAAGTCCTCTTCATTTGCAGGTCTCATTTGAGGATCAACACGTTCCATTGTATGTTTTCTCCTCCTTCTCTACTCCCTTCAACGCACGTGAAATGTCCTTTCAATCTCCAGATTGTAGTATAGAGAATAAGAAGGTTTGTTCATGTACTATCTATAAACACCTGAAATAGAACCAAACAAAACAACAATCTCATAATTCAATCAGCACCAATTCTACTTCTAAATGTCAAGTATGAAAAATTCTTCAAGGGGAGAAACACTACAAAGTGATCTAATTGATTGAAACCCTGAACTTCAGGTTTATACTAAAAGGGCATTGAATCAAAAGAATCGGGACTAGATAGTGGATTTATCATAGAACCAATCTAATGCTCCGATGAATGATTCTTAAGATAAAGGTAACAAATCCTCTTTTCCCATTTCTTCATCTATCCTTAATCACTTATCTTATATATCTGATCTTGATATTCACATAGCCCATAGGAAAGGTACTCGTAATTGCACCAAATATCCTATTGCAAATTATCTTTCTTACAATAGATAGTTCGATAATCACAGAGCTTTCACCTCTAGGATAACCAATCTATTTATTCCAAGGAATATATAGGAGGCCCTAAATGATTCGAATTGGAAGTTGGCAATTATGGAGGATATGAATGCCCTTAAACAAAATTGCACATGGGACATAGTAGAATTACCAAAAGATAAGAAAACAGTAGGATGTAAATGGGTGTTTACTATAAAGTGCAAAGTCGATGGTAGTATTGAAAGATACAAAGCCAGATTTGTTGCTAAAGGTTTCGCTCAAACCTATGAAATTGATTATCAGGAAACAATTGCCCCTGTTGCTAAAATTACCTCCATTAGAGTTTTGTTATCTATTGTTGTCAATGCAGACTGTCCTTTTTATCAACCTGATGTCAAGAATGCTTTTCTCAATGGGGATCTTGAAGAATATGTATTTATGAACTTACCACTTGGTTTTGAGATGGAACTTGGGATTAACAAAGTGTTCAGGTTAAAGAAATCGCTTTACGATCTTAAATAATCTCTTAAAGCTTGGTTTGAACATTTTGAAAAAGTAGTCACGAGCTATGAATTTCTTCAAAGTCAAGCAAATCATACTATTTTCTATTAAAACAACATCCTGGTCATTTCTAGTATAAGAAAACCCTTGTTCTTGTTGTTTAGCCCACTTTTCTGCAAAAACCAAAGTAGCAAATCGAAAAAGAAGAAGCAGGACAAAAAAATTCTGCTTAAATTTCCAACACTTCCTTCACCTGAAAGTGAAAGGTAATACCCTTCATACTCAGACGACCAAAAACCACAAAATCAAGAACAATAATACTCCAGAAGTTTCAAAATCAAAATAGGAGAAATTAAAATTGAAATTTGAGGGATCAAATTGAAACCCCCCATTTGCATGCCATCGATTTCTTCAACCCACCATTGTTTGTTGTTGTTCTAGGCTTGTGATCTTGTAGCAGTGGTCTGTGGCCTTCTCTGTGTTCCGCGTTCCATTTCAAGCCCCAGTTCTCTCTTTTTTGTGTGACTTTCTGAAGTGGGGGTTTTAGTCAAAACCATTTTTTTCGAAATTGTGATGATGCAGAGATGGAATGGGAGAAAACCCCGTTACATTTACTTGCTTTGCCTTTTGTTTTCTTTATAGTTTTTACAATCATCCACAACGAGCATAACATTCGGAAAATCCAAGAAACCCCAGATCCCAAAAGCCGCTGCCGAGATGCTTCAATTAATTATGTGAAATCTAATGTTTTAATCCGTCGGAATGGAGCTCCCGATATGTTAATCTTCCTCTTTTTCCTTCTAATTCGACTTTAGTTGACTTAAGTGGTGAGATTAAGCTGTTTGTTTTTGTGGGTTGTAGAAAATTTGGATAGATTTAGTAAGGGTAATGGAACATAATATTACAGCTAATGGCCGGAAATTAGAGTCAAGTCGTCGAAATGTGAGGTCGGAGAAGTGATGTTTTTTTGAGGCAAATGGAATTCAATAACACCAAAAATCAAATCACCAGGAGAGAGGGGGAGGAGAATGGTGCAACTCTTGCCTTGTGTCAAGAGAGAGAAACGGAGAGGAGAGAGAGGATGGAGATATTAAAATATAATTTTTTTTTCCAGCTATCTTGCCACATCATCACTTTAGTCAATTTTCTGTTTAGAGTTTAACAGTTATGTTATTAAACCTATTTCACAAAATTTAGGGACTAAAAAGATTCATTTTAAAAACTAAAGGACTAAAGACACCTAGCTGAAAGGGTAATTTTCCCATTTTAATTTTATTCGATATTCTGTATCTTCTAGTTTGTTTGTTTAAAAAGAATGTAGAATTTCGTTTTTTTGTTGGCATGTTGCAGTTGCACTATGCTTTTAGATAAATTGTTCAATTTCTTCTTTATGGGTTGGCAAGGTTATGGGTGGTTTGATTTTCATTTTATTTGATATTTTTTTATCTTCTAGTTCTTTTTTGAAGAGAATATAGAATTTAGTTTTTTGTTGTCATGTATTAGTTGCACTATAATTTTGGATTATATATTGTTCAATTTTTTCTCTGTTGGCAAATTATGGGTTGTTTGATTTTTATTTTCTAGTTCTTTTTTAAAGAGAACGTAGAATTTATTGTTCTTTCTTGTTTCTTGGCATGCTCCACCTGCATTGTGCTTTAATTTTTAATTTTTGTCCTTTGTTGAAAAATTATGGGTGTTTTGAAATTTCAATTTTTTGGCTTTTGTTATGTCATAATCTTCTAGTTTCACTTTTTGTATTTTATTTTATTTAGTTTTTTTAATTGATCTGTTGGTTTTATGTAGAATATTATATTTTGTTTCATCCATACCACTTTTTTTTTTTTTATATTTTGTATAACATTTATATATTAATTCTAGATAACTTCTCTTTTACTTTTTTACTTTATTAATGATAGATAACTTCTTTCGTATATTTTAATTTTATTCGATATTCCATCTCTTCTAGTTTTTTCTTTAAAAAGAATGTAGAATTTCATTTTTTGTTGGCATGTTGCAATTGCACTATGCTTTTAGATGAACTTTTCAATTCTTCCTCTTTCTAGGTTGGCAAAAATTATGGGTTGTTTGATTTTCATTTTATTTGATATTTTTTATCTTCTAGTTCTTTTAAAGAGAAAATAGAATTTAGTTTTTTGTTGTTATGTATTAGTTGCACTATAATTTTGGAATATATATTGTTCAATTTTTTCTCCGTTGGCAAATTATGGGTTGTTTGATTTTTATTTTCTAGTTCTTTTTTTAAGGAGAATGTAGAATTTATTGTTCTCTCTTATTTCTTGGCATCTTCCACCTGCATTATCCTTTAATTTTTAATAATAATTTTCGTCCTTTGTTGAAAAATTATGGGTTTTTTGAAATTTAAATTTTTGTGCTTTTTATGTAATCTTCCAGTTTCACTTTTGGTATTTTATTTTATTTGGTCTTTTAATTTATCTATTCGTTATATGTAGAATATTATATTTTGTTTCATCCTGACAATTTTTTATTTTTATATTATGTTAACATTTATTTATTAATTTTTGATTAACTTAGGTACTTCATTAATTGTAAATAACTGCTTTCGTATATTTTAATCTTATTCGATACTCTGTATCTTATAATGTTTTATTTAAAGAGAATATAGAATTTAGTTTTTTTTTTTGTTGGCATGCTGCAGTTGGCACTATACTTTTAGATTATGAATTGTTCAATTTTTCCTTTCTTTGTTGGCTAAAATTATAAGTTGTTTGATTTTCATTTTATTTGATATTTTGTATCTTCTAGTTCTTGAAGAATTTAGTTTTTTGTTGGCATATTGTAGTTAGAGAATAATGAGACAGTTCGTATTGATATTGATGAAAAAATATTCTCACTGTACACAAGAGAGTAAAAGGCTAAATATATAAGGCAATACAAAGGCTAAATATATAAGGCAATACAAAAAGATGCGTGCAAGTACTCTATAGGCTCAAAAATAACCAATTATGACAGTACAGAAAACCAGAGAAATAGCCCAGGAAATACTAAGGAGAAATATCATTCTATCCATAATGTTATTGTTTGAACACTCAAATTCTCTAGAACTATACACAATACTAGTTGAATAATCAATAAACTTTAACATGAATTATAAATCGACACACTTTTTGGCAGTTTTCTCAATCATATTTTTGCATGTAATGTAAATTATCACGTCCTTTGGTGTAGATTCCTAGTTATTCCGGGACAAATAAGCAGTATACATGCACTGAAGTATGAGAGAATTCTTTGGATTTTTGTTATTTTTAACACATTTCTAAACTAATGTAAATGCAAAAATATTAAAGAAAGTAAATAATTTTTACTCAATGTAAAATTAATTGTATTTAGAGAAATGATTTTAGCGAAATGTATCTAGAATTTATTTACCAAACAATCTCTTTAAAGAGAATATTGTAAAGATTAGGAAAGAATTCGCAAATTCTTATGTTAAAAGTAACGAGATATCTTAAGTTTAAATAAGTGGGAGCATTTAAGTCATTTAACAAATCTGGGGAACAAGAGGAATATTGCTTCTACCTGGTTCCCCATTTCATGGCTCATTTTATTCCTCTTTTTGGGGGGGAGCTGTCTTGTTTTTTGTCTTTTTTGTGTTGCTTTTAAAATACAAAACACAGAACAAAAGAGGAACATCACATTCAGGCCGCACGCAAAAATTGGAGAGAGAAAATTAGAGCTGTCGCGTGAGTCTTCGTCTCAGAGGCTGTAAACGCAGGTGGGTTGATCGATCCTTCTGGTGTGGGTCTCGGGTTTAAGGGCTGTAAACACCGGTGAGGGTCCCAATTCAGAGCCGACGTGGGTTTCTTTTCTGGGGCTGTAGGAGAGTAAGGAGTTTCGATACAGATCAACTGGGATCTCAATTGGGTCTTCGTTTTCGAGCTGGGAATTTGTTCGACGGCGTGGCTGTGCAGCTCCGGCGACTGGATCTCGTTCTCTAAGGCTGTTCGAGACGTGTGTATTGGCGCGGTTAAGGCGCGGTGTTTTTCTTGTTGGAAATGATTTGGGCCTTGGGCCCAAAAACTCACATAGAAATGGAATATCATTGTCCCACATTGGAAGATTTAAGAAAGTGGAAATGGTTTATATATGATATTCAATATGTGAGTTAGTAAAAAGTGGTTATAGTGATATTAAAATACCTCCCCACATGCATGTCGCTGCTGTCTAGTAGGATGGGTAGGTTCAAGTAAATGTGTTTGCATGAAAAAAAAAATAATTTTTCCTTTTACTTTTAAAACCAAAACTTTTGTTTTTATATATACCGTTATAATGTTCCTCTAATTAATTTGTTTAACGTTTCAGAAAAATTGAATTCTATTAATTCAAAATATATTCATAACGTTTTTAACCTAATTTCAGCTGGAAATTCAATTATTTTTTATTTGTTTTCTTCGAATTCATATGATATAGCAGAGAGCAAACAAAGGTAGAAAACAGAGAGCGGATTTTATTTTCCTGGTTTTCAATTTCTTCTTCTCGTTCTACATTTCTGATTCTGAGCATTGTTTTATCTTGATTTCAACCCTTCATTAACGAGTGCACGTCCGTGAAAGGGTGTTGTGTTAACCTTGGAGAGCAACCGGCTTAAGACAATTTAGCATCGAGGTCATGCCAAAATTTCTTTCAAGGCAATGGTATTCACGGCACAATAACAATCTATTCGATATATACATTTTTCAATTTGAAAGCAATTCCATGTCGATGATCAAATCCGGAAAGATGCTGCCAGATTTGTCCAAATTGGAACCACGGGAAGGATCCAACTATTGTCGATGGTCGCAAAAGCTTTTGATCTTCTTTGAGCAACTGGAGGTCGACTACATCCTCATCTCCGACAAATTCAAAGGCACCAATGATGCAAGCACTACAGATCCAAATAAAAACAGCTCACTGATGGCGACTCTGATAAGTTCGAGAAAGACAACAAGACAGTCTGCGGCCATCTCCTCAACCACATGACAGACTCTCTGTTCGATCTCTTTGTCTTCCAAAAGTCTGCAAAGGTAATTTGGGATATTTTGGAATCCATATATGGTAAAAATGATGTAGGAAGAAGGAAATACGTTGTCGGGAAATGGCTGCAATTCTAAATGACAGATGATAAACCATTCATGGAGCCAGTACATGAGTACGAAAATTTAGTGGCTAATGTACTGACCGAGGGCATGAAAATGTCTGAAATTCTTCAAGCGAATGTCCTATTCGAAAAATTTCCTCCTTCCTGGAATGACTACCGCAACCATCTGAAACACAAAAAGAAGGACCTGACATTGCAAGGACTGATCTGTCATATGCGCACTGAAGAGGCTAACATACAGAAAGATAAGCTAAACTCTCATTCTTTGATTCTGTTAATGCTAACCTTGTTGAGTCCTCTATTGCAATAAAAGACAGGTTCAAGAACAAAGGAAAATAGGTCACTAAAGATAGAACACGACAAAAGAAGGGACATCAGTTTAAGGTTTCCAATGGAAAAATTGAGAAGTCCAAGCTAATTTGTTATGTTTGCGGAAAACCTGGACACAAATCCTATCAGTGCAACCAAAGGAAGGGAAAGCCAGAACAGAGACCTATTCCACAAGCCAACCTTGCTGAGCAAGATGACATCATTGCTGCAGTGGTCGTTGAAGCTAACTTAGTGGAGAACAAGTCTGACTGGATTCTCGACATCGAAGCTTCGAGACACTTTTGTGAAAATCGAGAGCTATTCCATGACTACCAAGATTGTGTTGATGGCAAGTGTGTGTTCATGGGCAACTTTGCCACTGCTGGAGTACTTGGAAAAGGGGAGGTTCTTCTAAAACTTACCTCTGGAAAAAGTTTATCTTTAAGTGATGTATTGTATGTACCTTCACTACGTAGGAACTTGGTGTCTGGAAGTCCGTTGAACAGGGCTGGACTTAGAATTGTGTTTGAGGTTGACAAGATTATCATCACCAAAAATGGTGACTTCGTTGGTAAGGGATATTTAGCTGATGGTTTATTCGTTCTGAACACTGTTGCTACTACTGCTTTGATGAATGAAAGTACTTCTCGTTCTACTTATATCGTTGAATCTATTGATATGTGGCATGCTAGATTAGGACATGTAAATATTGCATCGATTAAGAGGCTTAAATCTTTAAACCTTATTAATGCATCGGAATCACATGAAATTGGTAGATGCTCAGTATGTGTAGAAGCTAAATTTGCCAAAAATCCTTTTAAGCCTGTCACAACTAGAAGTACATAATTACTTGAACTAATTCATTCTGATTTGGCTGATTTCAAAAATACTATAAGTAGAGGTGGTAAAAATTATTATATATCGTTTGTTGATGATTTTTCTAGATATACAAAAATTTATCTTTTAAAATAAAAAGATGAAGCAAGTAGTATGTTTCTGAAATACAAAGCTGAAGTAGAAAATATATTAGATAAAAAGATAAAAAGGTTAAGATCCGACAGAGGTTGTGAATATAGTGATAAATCGCTTAAAGAGTTTTGTGAATCAAATGGAATTATTCATGAAACTATTGTGTTGCTTAGTAGAGTGTATGCAATTTTAGAATGGAAACATCCTAAATGTGCAAGTATACACAGTCTAATGCAGCAAGTAATAAGTATATTTATATCATTCTCCTCAGGAATTAGTCCATGAATTTTACCAAGCTTGAGCTTACTTTTAGTGATAAAAGGGGTAACCAAATAAAAACAACATTCAATGGGGTTTTTTAAAGAAATAAAACAAACCTAACTTAACATATAACAAGCTTAGAATAACAGGCAAAAGAAGTAAAATAAGTAACAGTAGGTGAAATTACTTAGAGTTAAAAGCATGCTTGGATTAGCGGTTTCTTATACTGTTTCGAGGACTCAATGTTGTAGCAAAACTTATGCTAAATCACACCACACAGCATTCCAACACGGAATCTTCCCAGATTTCCTTAAATTGTAGCTAAATTTCCATTTAAACTACTCAAAATAAGCTCATTACTTATGTGCACTAAGTGGGTGATTATCCCTAACCTACCCATTTCACTGCAAGTTTAACTTGTAAGCAGTCTTGTGAGAATTGAAGCAATCAGTTTTCTATTCTTCTTCCCAAAAGTCAAGAAAACAGTAGATGAAAAAGGTTGGCCAAACATAATTCATCTTAAACATTAAAAGCACTTCAAATCAGTGTTCAACAGCATAAAACCACATAGCTTTAACCTCTCTACAATATAAGAGTTCCTTAATCCTTTTCTTAAACTAATTAGTTCATAATAACATAAATAAAACTCCTAAAAGCTACTGGAAACTCCATTACAGCAATCAAGAAGATTGGAAAAGCAATAAAAGAAAGAAAATAATAAGAAGAAAAGAGAATTTCTCAGGTGAAAAGCTTCTAAAGGACTTCTCCTTCTTCCTCAGCTCCTTTCCCCACGTAGACAACGTCCTTTTTAGCCTCTTCCTCTTCCCCTTTTCGTAAAAGCTTCCTTTTTCAACCTCCTCCTTTAATTCCCATTAGCCAAGCTTAAAATACCTCATCCTTTTCATCAAAATCAGGGCTGAATAGACAGGGAATAAAATATGGCAGCATTCTATTGGTCCACGTTTTTCCAGCTGGCTTAAGTTGGACAAATCAATTAATGAGAATCCTTGCACATGTGAGATTTGGAGTTGTACTGAGATAGATTGTTGCAGCATTTCAGCTCAGAAAGCTTCACTGTACTCATTTCTCTATTCATTAATTCTGCTTTTACCTAAAACACAAATTGCAACAAATCAACTCATAAATTGCAAGAATCCAAACATTAATCAAGGTTTTCTCAATACTTAGCCAAATAAGCAATAAAGCACTAAATTAGGGACTTAAGTAACCAAAAAGCTACCAAAATACCTCAAACAAGTAAGGTTTAGCAAGAGAATTCAAGTAAAAATAACTCTTCTATAAAGAGTTATCAGACTGCACCATATTCTCCTCAACAAAATGGCATAGCTAAACGTAAGAATAGAACATTAAAAGTTATTATGAATGCTATGTTATTAAGTTATGGGTTATCTAACAATATGTGGGGAGAAGCTGTGCTCTCTGCGTGTTTTATTCTTAACAGGGTTCCTCACAAAAGGCTGGATAAGACACCATACGAACTGTGGAAAGGTTATTCACCTAACCTAAGTTATTTGAGAGTGTGGGGGTGCTTAGCTAAAGTAGCGTATCCAGCATTCAAGAAACCTACTGTTGGATCTAAAACCTTTGATTGTGTTTTTATTGGTTATGCTCAAAATAGTGTTGCTTATAGATTTATGTGCTTAAATGATAAATCAATTTGTGAATATAGAGATGCTGTATTTTTTGAACATATCTTTCCCATGATTAAGGTATAGTAGAAAATTCAGATAAGATAGACAATCAATTTGCTTGCATGTTCTTAATAGATGAAGATCCTAAAACCTACCAAGAAGCCTTAAGTTCTGTAGACTCCAATTTTTGGAAAGAAGCAATTAGGAGTGAATTAGACTCTCTAGTTATGAATCAAACATGGGACTTGGTAGATTTACCTAAAGGTAATAAGCCTATTAGATGTAAATGGATTTTCAAAAAGAAAATTAGACCAGATGGATCAATTGAAAAATTCAAGGTGAGATTAGTGGTTGTGGGATATACGCAAAAATAAGGTATAGATTACTTTGACACTTATTCTCCTCTGACTAAAATAGCTACTATTAGAGCTTTGATTGCATTTGCAACTATTCGTGGTCTATTAATACATCAAATGGATGTAAAAATGACATTGCTCAATGGTGATTTAGAGGATGAAATATATATGACACAACCTGAAGGCTTTGTAGTTACTGGTCAAGAGAACAAGGTATGCAAGCTTAAAAAATCTTTTTATGGTCTTAAACAAGCTCCCAAACAATGGTATGAGAAATTTAACAAAACTTTAGTAAACGATGGTTTTAAAATAAATTCTTCTGATACGTGTGTTTATTCGAAATTGTTTGGTGCTGATTGTGTGATTATATGTTTGTATGTTGATGATATGCTAATTTTCGGTACAAACATAAATGTGATTAATAATACCAAGTCCTTTTTATCTTCTCAATTTGAAATGAAAGATTTAGGTGAGGCTGATGTGATACTTGGGGTTAAAATAAGGAAAACCGAAAATGAATTCTCGCTATGTCAATCACACTATATTGAAAATTTGTTAAAGAGATTCGATTGTTTCAATGATGCTCCTATAAGAACACCTTATGATGCTAGTATGAGTCTTAAGAAAAATAAGGGTGTTAGTGTTTCTCAATCTGAATATGCAAAAATTATAGAAAGTGTTATGTTTCTGATGAATTACACTAGGCCTAATATTGCATATGTTGTCAGTAGATTGAGTAGATATACACATAATCCTGATAATAATCATTGGACTGCTCTTCGTCGTTTATTAAGATACCTTAAAAGTACAATGGATTTCTGTTTGCATTTTAACAAGTTTCATGCAGTATTAGAAGGATATTGCAATGCAAACTGGGTAACAGATAACGATGAGGTAAACTCGACTAGCGGTTATGTATTTCTTCTAGGTGGATGAGCTATTTCATGGAAATCAGCAAAACAAACGTGCATAGCTTGATACACCATGGAATTAGAATTTATAGCTCTAGAGCTAGCATGGCAAGAGGCAGAATGGCTGAGAAGCCTACTTGGAGACGTACCATTGTGGGGGGCGTCTGTACCTGTCTCTTTACATTGCGATTCATAATCTGCCATAGGAATTGCCAAAAACAGTGTGTATAACGGCAAAAGAAGGGATATACGCCAAGGCATGGAGTTGTGAAACAAATGTTGAAGAGTGGAGTTATCTCCTTGAAATATGTGAGGTCTGAGAGAAATCTAGCAGATTGATAACTCTTAAATTAAGAGTTATATGCTTGTATTTTTGGGCTAAATTTCTATATTTTATATCTATGAATCTTGGAAATTCCCTAGATTGGAGTCATTTTGCTCTAGAAGTAATTTTGATATAGTAATATTTTTATTAGAGCAATTTTATTCTAATTAAGGCATTTTATGTGATTAAATCAGGGTGGATTAATGAGGAGTTACGAAGCCAAGAACAGCAGTTTTTCAACTAATTGCTGGAGCAAATTTCGCGCATCAGGCTTTTACGAAATTCGCACGTGGAAGCTGTATTCATTAATTGAGCTGGCATCTGTCAGTCCAGTCATCTGCTTCCAGCGAATTAGAGGCCGCCACGTCACTAGGTCAAGCCCAGTCAGCCCTCGTTTTCATAAAAGGGTGACTATTATAATGGCCTGCCGTTTTTTGTTGTTGGAGAGATGGGCATTTTGAGAGAAAGGTGCTGATCCCGAAATAACAGAGAAGGAGCAGCAGAGGAGAGCTTGGACCAGGAGCCTTCACCGGAGTTTGCCAAAAACGGAAGGATTCCAGTCGGAGCAACGCCGTTGCTGTGGCAAGAAACTTGGGGCAGCATTTCGACTTCTCCTGCTACAATTTCTACTGTCTTTTAGTTATTTTCTGTTTTTATTTCCATGATGTTTCCATTTCTACTGTTTTTCCGTTTTCACTGTAGCATGAACTAATCCCTCTTAGGTGAGGATTAGAGGATGATTGTTATTTGCTAATGTTATAGTTGAGTAGACTTCATCTCCTTCGGTTTGGTTTTTAAGGGCTTTTAATCTTAGTTTGTTTCCGCTTGGCCAGCCGTTTCGAACACCGTCCCTCTGATTTCTGGGAAGAATAGGAGGGGCTGAAAACTTAAAAAACCACGTTAGCCTTTTGTTAAGGTTAGTTGCTGACTAAGTGGGTAGGTTAGGGATAGCCACTCGCCTAACGCACACAAAGTACAGAGGGTTTATTATGCTGAAGTAATTTAATTGCGACAGCATACATTCAGTGATTCGGGAGAATACCGTGTAGTCTGTAGTGAATCGATTGGAATGAATGTAGACTCAGTTTATAACTTAGCTAATGCATGACTTACCTCTAATCCGAGCCTTTCCTTTAATTAAAAGTACAAGTTAATCGTTCTCTGTTTTCTGAAGTCTTTACTCTGTTTTGCATGCTTTAGCATTAAATTTGCTCCAGCATTTATGATTTCTTTTATGGCATTTCCCTCGATAATTTTGAATGGTTACCAAATGAGTCACTAAAAATTAATTTAGGATCATTAGATAAATCAATAGTCTCCGTGGATACGATAATTTTACTTGCCACTTGCTATAAAAAGGATGTGTACACTTGCACATTGACACTCTAATTTGCACAATTGTTCACATTGCTCTAGCAAACGCATCAAGTTTTTGGCGCCGTTGCCGGGGACTATTCAATTTTTCTTTTACTTAAATTGATTTTTGGTAACTGGTGCTTAATTGAATCTGAATTAGCTGTTTGGTTTTACTTTCAGGTGTGTTAGTGGTGTATGAACAAGTCTTCTGACTTGGAATTTCGAATTGATCCAGAAATTGAGAGAACATTTCATTTGAGGAGAAGAGCTCAAAGAGCTGGTCAAAGAGACAGGCAGTATCCAATGGAAAGACAAGATCCACTTATACCGCCTGGACCCCGAGTAGGACCTGCTATCGATGAGAATCAACCACAACCTGAAATGAGAGGAAATCGACCAGTTAATCAGGGAAATATGGCTGAAAACCCTGTTCTTTTAGCCAATGACAGGGAAAGAGCTATTAGGGCTTATGCAGTACCCACATTTGATGAATTATATCCTGGAATTGCTGGACCAGAAATTGAAGCAGCAAATTTTGAGATGAAGCCAGTTATGTTTCAAATGTTGCAAACGGTAGGACAATTCCATGGTTTACCTTCTGAAGATCCACATTTGCATCTTAAGTCTTTTCTAAGTGTGAGTGATTCATTTAAGAAGCAAGGAGTATCAAAAGACGCACTTAGGATGATATTATTTCCATATTCTCTTAGAGATGCAGCAAAGGCATGGTTGAATACTTTTCCACCTGGATCTATCACTTCGTGGAACGATTTGGCAGAGAAATTCTTGATAAAGTATTTTCCACCAACGAAGAATGCAAAGTATAGAGCTGAAATAGTAGCATTCAGGCAGTATGATGATGAGACATTTAGTGAAGCATGGGAACGGTTTAAAGAATTACTAAGAAAGTGCCCACACCATGGTTTACCACATTGCATCCAAATGGAAACACTGTACAACGGATTGAATTTGGATACTCAGAACATGGTAAATGCTTCAGCAAATGGAGCTTTGCTTTCAAAGACTTTTAATGAAGCCTATGAGATTTTGGAGAGAATTTCTACCAATAGTTCTCAGTGGGCAGATGTAAGAAGCAACCCTGGGAAGAAGAAGCAGGGAGTGTTGGAAGTTGATGCATTATCATCATTAAGTGCCCAAATTGCTTCCATGGCAAATATTTTGAAGAACATGTCAATGGGGAATGTGTCACAGAATGCTGCCTCAGTTAATCAAGTCACAGCAGAATCATGTGTTTACTGTGGGGAAGCGCATACGTTTGAATTCTGTCCTGGAAACCCAGCTTCGGTAAATTATGTTGGAAATCAAAACATGAGGCAGAACAATCCATATTCCAACACCTATAACCCAGGATGGAGAAACCACCCAAATTTTTCTTGGAGTGGTCAAGGAAGTAATGCTGCAGCAAATCAAAGTCATCAAAGAATGCAGTATCCTCCCGGATTTTCACAGCAGCAAAATCAACAGTTTCCACATCAAAAGCCTGTTAATCAATCAATTCCTGGAACCTCTCTGGAGAGCCTCATGAAGGAGTATATGGCCAAGAATGATGCTGTAATTCAAAGCCAACAAGCCTCCTTGAGAAATTTAGAAATTCAAATGGGACAATTAGCAAGTGAGTTGAAGGCCAGACCTCAGGGAAAACTTCCTTCAGACACTGAGACTCCAAAAAGAGAAGGTAAAGAGCAAGTACAAGCGATTGAGTTGAGGAGTGGAAGACCTCTTGCTGTAACAGAAAAGTTAAGCAAGCAAAAGCAGAAAAGTAGAGAATCAGCAGTGCAGACAGAGGAAGACACAGTTGAGCCTGAAAATGTGAGTCTGGAAGAAATAGAGAATGCTGAGAGTACAGAGGATATTGAGAAAACAAAGGATACTGAGAATGCTGAAGCAGAAGACAGTGCTGGAGCAAAACGTTCAGCAGTAACACAGAAGCCAGCTACTGTGAGTCCAGCATTTGTGCCACCACCACCACCATTTCCTCAGCGATTAAAGAAGAAAAATCAGGATCAGCAGTTCAAGAAGTTCTTTGATATCTTTAAACAACTTCATATAAACATTCATTTGGTAGAAGCTCTTGAGCAAATGCCGAAGTATGCGAAGTTCCTTAAAGATATCCTAACCAAGAAGAAGAGGCCAATGGAATTTGAAGTTGTGCCTTTGTCAGGAGAGTGTAGTGCTATAGTTGCAAATCCTATTTCACCAAAGCTTCGAGATCCTAGATCATTTACAATACCAGTGTCAATTGGAGGAAAAGAAGTAGGAAGAGCCCTCTGTGATTTAGGTGCCAGCATAAACCTTATGCCATTGTCTATTTTTCAGAAATTAGGCATTGGAGAGGCAAGACCAACAACTGTAACTTTACAGTTAGCTGATCGGTCAATCACATATCCTGAAGGGAAGATTGAAGATATATTGGTACAAGTGGATAAATTTATTTTTCCAGCGGATTTCATTATTCTGGACTATGAAGCAGACAAGGAGGTACCAATCATCTTAGGGAGACCTTTCTTGGCAACTGGAGGTACAGTAGTGGATGTGGCTAAGGGAACCATTACATTGACTGTGGATGATCAGGAGGTGAAATTTAATGTGTTCGATGCTATGAAATGCCCAGCGAAGAGAGAACAGTGTTCAGCTATTCACATCCTTGATGATGTAATAAAAGAAAAGTTTGAGCTTAATTTGCTGGAGCAGCATGATCTAAGGTTTGGAGAGATTCCAGAAGAAGATTTAGAAAGCTGCAGCAAAAGATCTGAAGTGAATAGTGTGGCAGAATTTCCTGGGTATAGGAGGTTATTGGAATCATTGGAGCTTGCAGAAAGAGAATCTCCACCAATTCAACCATCAATCAAGGTGCCTCCTAAGTTAGAATTGAAACCCCTACCTACACATTTAAAGTACGCATATCTGGGAGAAAAAGGAACTTTGCCAATCATTATTTCAGCAAATCTTTCACCCGAGGATGAGCTACTGCTTTTAGAATTGCTGAAGCAATACAAGAAGGCAATTGGGTGGACATTGGCAGATATACAAGGTATAAGTCCTTCCTTTTGCATGCACAAAATTAATTTGGAGGATGGAAATTTCAGAACCATTGAACATCAAAGAAGGCTTAATCCTGCAATGAAGGAAGTTGTTAAAAAGGAAGTGATCAAATGGTTGGATGCTGGAATCATTTATCCAATTGCTGATAGCAATTGGGTAAGTCCTGTGCAGTGTGTTCCTAAAAAGGGAGGTATGACTGTGACTGTTAATGAAGCCAATGAGTTGATTCCAACTAGAACAGTAACAGGTTGGCGGATTTGTATGGATTATAGGAGATTGAACAAAGCCACCAAGAAGGATCATTTTCCACTGCCGTTTATTGATCAGATGTTGGATAGGTTGGCAGGGCAAGCTTATTATTGTTTTCTTGATGGGTATTCTGGGTATAATCAGATCACCATTGCTCCTCAAGACCAGGAGAAGACAACATTTACTTGCCCCTATGGAACATTTGCCTTTAGAAGAATGCCTTTCGGGTTGTGTAATGCTCCAGCAACTTTTCAGCGCTGTATGATGGCCATATTTTCAGATATGGTGGAGTCTATAATGGAGGTATTTATGGATGATTTTTCAGTATTTGGAGAATCTTTTCAATCCTGTTTAGAAAATTTGGGTAAGGTATTGCAGAGATGTGAAGAGACTAACCTGGTGTTAAATTGGGAAAAATGTCACTTTATGGTCAAGGAAGGAATTGTCCTTGGGCACAAAATTTCTAAGGCAGGAATTGAAGTTGATAAGGCAAAAGTGGAGATCATTGAAAAATTGGAGCCACCATCATCAGTCAAAGGAGTACGGAGTTTTCTTGGGCATGCTGGATTTTATCGAAGATTCATTAAGGATTTTTCAAAAATATCCAAGCCACTTTGTACTTTGCTGGAAGTCAATCGACCATTCCAATTTTCTGAGGAATGTGTAAGGGCATTTAACACCTTGAAGACAGCATTAGTTTCCGCACCAATCATTGCTGCACCGAATTGGAGTATGCCATTTGAAGTAATGTGTGATGCAAGTGACTATGCAGTAGGAGCTATGCTGGGGCAAAGAAATGGCAGAATCATTCATCCAATTTATTACGCCAGCAAAACCTTGAATGAAGCTCAGTTGAATTATACCACTACAGAGAAAGAGCTGCTAGCTGTGATCTTTGCGCTGGAGAAATTCAGATCATATCTCATTGGGACCAAAGTGGTGGTTTATACCGATCATGCGGCATTAAAATACCTGTTGGCGAAAAAAGATGCTAAGCCAAGGCTAATAAGATGGGTGTTGCTTTTGCAGGAGTTTGACTTAGAGATAAAAGACAAGAAAGGATCGGAGAATCAAGTGGCTGATCATCTCTCTAGAGTGGAGCAGCATCAACAATTGCTACAGCAACCTGAGATAACAGATGCATTTCCAGATGAACAATTGTTGGTAGTCTCAGAAGTGCTAGACAATGAAGTTCCTTGGTACGCTGATTTTGCTAATTATTTAGCTGCTAACATTTTACCTTCTGAATTGTCTAAACAGCAATTGAAAAAGTTTCTCCATGAGGTAAAATTTTACTTTTGGGATGATCCATATTTGTTTAGACATTGTGCTGACAATATTTATAGAAGGTGTGTTTTTGGAAGTGAAATTCAATCAATTCTTGAGCATTGCCATGCTTCTCCATACGGTGGACATTTTGGAGGGCAACGCACGGCAGCAAAAGTTTTCCAATCAGGTTTTTATTGGCCCACAATTTTTAAAGATGCACATTTTTTTAGTAGAACATGTGATACTTGTCAAAGGAGAGGAATGATAGGAAAAAGAGATGAAATGCCTTTAACTTATATTTTAGAAGTTGAATTGTTTGATGTTTGGGGTATAGATTTCATGGGACCATTTCCTCCTTCTTTTGGCAATTACTATATTTTAATGGCTGTTGAGTATGTATCAAAGTGGGTTGAGGCTGTGGCTTGTCCTGTAAATGATGCTAAAACTGTCTTGAAATTCATGCATAAGCACATTTTTACACGATTTGGCACACCTAGAGTTTTAATTAGTGATGAAGGAACCCATTTTGTTAACAAGCTGCTTGGCAATTTATTAGCAAAATATCATGTGAAGCATAGGGTCTCAACACCTTATCACCCACAAGCCAATGGCCAAATAGAGTTGTCAAATAGAGAGATAAAGGGAATACTTGAAAAAGTTGTGCATCCAAATAGAAGGGATTGGTCCAATAGGTTGGAAGATGCTCTTTGGGCATATAGGACAGCTTACAAAACACCTTTAGGTATGTCACCATACAGGTTAGTCTTTGGTAAAGCTTGTCATTTACCTGTAGAGTTAGAGCACAAAGCATTTTGGGCCTTGAAAAAGTTGAATTTTGACTATACTCATGATGCAGCATTAAGGTTGCTGCAGCTTAATGAGTTAGATGAGATGAGACATGCTGCTTATGAAAGTTCCAGGCTATACAAGGAGAAAACTAAATTGTGGCATGATAAAAGGCTTTTGCCGAAGCATTTTGAGAAAGGACAAAGAGTTTTACTGTTCAACTCTAGACTAAAACTATTTCCAGGAAAACTTAAGTCTAGATGGTCTGGTCCATTTACAATTGTGGAGGTATTTCCCTATGGTGCAATAACTTTGCAGGATGAGAAAGATGGCAGAACATTCAAGGTGAACGGCCATCGCATCAAACATTATTGGGGAGGAGAAATTCAGCGGAAGCTTGCTTCCCTGAGTTTGACAGAAGAATGACGAAGCAATTATTTTGCTGGAGCATTGAGTATTATTGCATATTTTTACGCTCCAGAATTTTTTTTGTTAGTCGAGTTGTTGTTTTATTTACTTTAGGAGTTTAATGTTTTTTTTTTTTTTTTGTGCAGATCGTTTATTTTATCTTTTGTGAGTTGTAAATAAAAAAGGGAAACATATTTTTCTTAAAAAGGAAGGACAGAGAAAATTCCTTTTTCGGTTAAGGAATTAAAGGCAGTTGGTACGGAAACTTTAAAGACATAGCAATTTTCGGAATCTTTTTAATTGAGTGGTTGGGGATTAATCTCACAGAGGCATGCAGAGAGTGTGGCAGCAAAAATATCTGGGGAAAACGATATGGGTTTATGATCAAATCTGAGGCTGTCAGCGATTCTCAAGGGGTATAACGTTAGTCAAGGCTATTTTTAAGGGATTTTGAATTTAAAAATCTGGAGGAAAAGACCAGTATGCCCTCCTAGTCATTGTCCTTAAATTGAACCCTAGCCATTGGATTTACCCATCCTCTTTGCTATCTCAACCCGAACTCTGTAGCTCTGAAAATTCTATCCTTCTCGCCGGAAAAATGCCAGCAAAAACGCGCCGATCAAAGCTTCAGGAAGGTGAACCTTCTGAACCGGTAGAAGCCGAGGTCATTCCGGAGCAAGAAAAGAGGAAGTCACCAAAGAAAAAGAAGAAGAAGGTTGTGAAAGAGGTAACGCCAGAACCGCTGGTCGAAACTGAGGAAGTTGCTGAAACAGAGGTCATTGATCAAGAACATGCAGAAGAGGAAAGACCTATCGAAAACATAGAAGAGAATGTGGGAAGCGAAGAAGTTCCTGAAGCAAAAAAAATGCAAGAACATGAGGAAACCCAAGTGAGGGAAGAACCACCTGTACAGAGCCTAGTGACTGATGAAGCGATAATAGAACAATCGCCAGAAAAGTCCAAGAAGAAGAGAAAGAAAAGAAAGCGAATTGCTGAAGCATCTGGGGCAGAGGAGACTCCAACAGAAGAAGTGGAGCCAGAAGAGGAAGATGCTGCAGCAATGGCTGCCAAGGCGAAGAAGAAAGGCAAGAAAAAGGTGGAAGAAGGTATAAAATTTCCTTGGGAAAGATTTATTTCCTCTAGTGCGAAAAAGAAATATAATGAACTGAAAAAGAAGGAATTTCTGCCGGAGAAAGGATTCAGTTCTGATTTAACCATGCTACCGAAGTTTTTAAGCTCAAAAATTGAGAGTTTGGGTTGGCAGCAGTTTGCAAGGCAGTCGAGCGAAGCAAGAGTGCAGGTTGTTAGGGAGTTTTATGCAAATTTAGACCCAAAGGAGGGGTATTTGGCCATAGTTCGTGGAGTCCCAGTCGATTGGTCACCGGAGGCCATTAATGATCTATACCATCTAGAGGACTTCCCCCACGCATTGTTTAATGAGATGATCACTGCTCCTTCTGTGGAACAGTTAAATGCTGCAGCAAAGGAGGTAGGAGTAGGAAATGCTCAATGGAGGGTTTCAAGTGGTGGAACAAGAACCTTCCAAGCAGCATATCTCAACAACGAAGCAAATGTGTGGTTGGCCTTTGTCAAGCTCCGCCTTATTCCGACAACCCATGACTCGACGGTATCAATGGCTAGAATCCTACTGACTTTTGCAATTCTGAAGGGGTTAAGCGTGAATGTGGGGAAGATTATCTCGGCGCAAATTGAGAGCTGTGCAAAGAAGAAAGTTGGGAAGTTATTCTTCCCAAACACTATCACAATGTTGTGTGATCGGGCGGGAGTGCCTAAACACCCTGAGGATGACATACTATTTGATAAGGGTGTCATTAATCCAAGCAGCATTCAGCGCCTGCAAAGAAGGGAAGGAAGCTATCAAGCTGGAGGTCTTCTGAGAGGAGTTGACAAGCTGTTGGAGTTGCAACAACAATTGCTGCAGAGGATTGAGCATGCAGAAATGCAACAGCAAATATTCTGGTTGTACGCTCGAAGAAGAGACTCCGCTATTAAGAAGGCCTTGCTCAACAATTTCCAAAAGCCATTCCCTGCTTTTCCTGCTTTCCCAGAAGAAGTACTGACCCCTTGGATGCCGCCATCTGCTGACCAACCGTTTGAAGAAGAAGAAAATATCGAAGACTCATCAGAAGAAGAAGGCGAAGGGATGTAGTCTGTCTTCCTTTAACCATTTGCTATCTGTTTACTTTTGTTTGTCTTTACTTAGTTGTTGCTTATGCTTATTTCTGCTTTAGTAGTTGTTTTGTTTTGTTTAGGTTTAAGCTTTTAGAAGTTAGGACTTAGATTGCGAAGAAGAAAAGCTGCTCCTAGTTAATTCTGTAATCATGATCTCCTGCGCGTAGTAATTGAAAAGCATATCTTGTTCAGCCTCCTTGCTCTTAAAATTAAAATTAAGTGTTGAATGAATTGTTCTTGCCTAAGCCTGTTGTTAAAGCAATTAGATTGCTGGAGCATAATTAGAAATTGCATGTTAATTAAGTTGTGCTCTGCTTGTGCCTTGAATTCTTCTGCTTAGTCAAATTTGTTCCTATATTCAAGCTGCTGGATGACTGCTGATGATTTAGCATTTTAGGTTATTGAATCTTTTGCACAAGAAGTCCTAAGTTTTAAATAGATTCTTATAGAGCCATCTCTTTTAAAGCTTAGAAGTCTAGGAATGCTCATTCCCAACCAAAGGATACCAAGTTTACTTTTCTGTCCAATTCTAGTCTGTTTAGCCAACTTGTAATAAGTTTGGGGGTCTTCCCTTTACTTTCTCTCATTGGGGACAATGAGCGATTTAAGTTTGGGGGGGCCGTGTTGAAGTTGCTAGAGCATTGTTGAAGATTTTGCCTGTTATTTTTTTTTAGGATATACTCTTAGGGAGCACTCCTCTTCTACTCCTAAGATGCACTCCTCTCCCTTGCAAGCAAGCCCAGCCTGTTAGGTTGTTAAAAAAAAAAATAAAAAAAAAAAAAAGAGTTAGCTCAGAAAAAGGGTTTTGCTAGAGCAATCTCTGTGTAGCTTGTGCTCGTAGCTAGATGTTTTCACCAAAAAGTGTTAGCATTCTGGAACGAAGGTATAAGCTGCATGAAGAAGCTTTGAAAAGAAAAAGAAAAAAAAAAAAAAAAAAAAAAAAAAAAAAAAAAAAAAAAAGGAAGCAAGGGATGAGTGTTAGCCTAATAGTCACAACTCTCCTAGAGCTTAGGTGAGCTTCATCATAAAATGTTGCCATTCTGAGAAGCAAGAGGGAAGTGACATGAGGGCCAATCTTAGAAAAGAAGTGGAATGAGTGTTATGCCTATGAGGTGATGAGCCTGAAAGCTAGGGTGAACGACATCATAAAATGTTGTCATTCCAAGAAATAGGGCTATGACTTCAAGGATCTCCAAGAGAGTAGTAAAAAAAAAATAATAATAATAATAATAAAATATAAAAATATAAAAAAAAAAAAAAAAAAAGAAAAGAAAAGAAAAGAAAAGAAAAGTGCAAGTTTTGTGCTAGTTTAAAAGATTAGTCTTAGAGAGGAAGCACTCTTGTGTAAGTTTGGTTTGGGATTGCATAATGAGTTTGAGGATTAGAACTTCTAAGTGATAAAAGCTTTGGAGCTAAAAGATGTCTAGTTAATTCTTAGGCATGTGCAAAAGAACATAATTTGAAATCTTGAAGCAGGACAGTATGTATTGAGTTGAAGGAGCAAGTTTGATGCTGGAGCATCACTATAATGGTGGGAATGCATATAAGAATTCAGTGGCCAAGTAGAAGTAGCTTTTGACATGTATAGGTGAAGGAAGCATCACTCGAGGACGAGTAATGATTCAAGTTTGGGGGTTTGATAACTCTTAAATTAAGAGTTATATGCTTGTATTTTTGGGCTAAATTTCTATATTTTATATCTATGAATCTTGGAAATTCCCTAGATTGGAGTCATTTTGCTCTAGAAGTAATTTTGATATAGTAATATTTTTATTAGAGCAATTTTATTCTAATTAAGGCATTTTATGTGATTAAATCAGGGTGGATTAATGAGGAGTTACGAAGCCAAGAACAGCAGTTTTTCAACTAATTGTTGGAGCAAATTTCGCGCATCAGGCTTTTACGAAATTCGCACGTGGAAGCTGTATTCATTAATTGAGCTGGCATCTGTCAGTCCAGTCATCTGCTTCCAGCGAATTAGAGGCCGCCACGTCACTAGGTCAAGCCCAGTCAGCCCTCGTTTTCATAAAAGGGTGACTATTATAATGGCCTGCCGTTTTTTGTTGTTGGAGAGATGGGCATTTTGAGAGAAAGGTGCTGATCCCGAAATAACAGAGAAGGAGCAGCAGAGGAGAGCTTGGACCAGGAGCCTTCACCGGAGTTTGCCAAAAACGGAAGGATTCCAGTCGGAGCAACGCCGTTGCTGTGGCAAGAAACTTGGGGCAGCATTTCGACTTCTCCTGCTACAATTTCTACTGTCTTTTAGTTATTTTCTGTTTTTATTTCCATGATGTTTCCATTTCTACTGTTTTTCCGTTTTCACTGTAGCATGAACTAATCCCTCTTAGGTGAGGATTAGAGGATGATTGTTATTTGCTAATGTTATAGTTGAGTAGACTTCATCTCCTTCGGTTTGGTTTTTAAGGGCTTTTAATCTTAGTTTGTTTCCGCTTGGCCAGCCGTTTCGAACACCGTCCCTCTGATTTCTGGGAAGAATAGGAGGGGCTGAAAACTTAAAAAACCACGTTAGCCTTTTGTTAAGGTTAGTTGCTGACTAAGTGGGTAGGTTAGGGATAGCCACTCGCCTAACGCACACAAAGTACAGAGGGTTTATTATGCTGAAGTAATTTAATTGCGACAGCATACATTCAGTGATTCGGGAGAATACCGTGTAGTCTGTAGTGAATCGATTGGAATGAATGTATACTCAGTTTATAACTTAGCTAATGCATGACTTACCTCTAATCCGAGCCTTTCCTTTAATTAAAAGTACAAGTTAATCGTTCTCTGTTTTCTGAAGTCTTTACTCTGTTTTGCATGCTTTAGCATTAAATTTGCTCCAGCATTTATGATTTCTTTTATGGCATTTCCCTCGATAATTTTGAATGGTTACCAAATGAGTCACTAAAAATTAATTTAGGATCATTAGAAAAATCAATAGTCTCCGTGGATACGATAATTTTACTTGTCACTTGCTATAAAAAGGATGTGTACACTTGCACATTGACACTCTAATTTGCACAATTGTTCACATTGCTCTAGCAAACGCATCACAGATCCACTCACCAAAGGCCTAACAAGGAGAGTAATTCTAGAGTCTTCAACATGTATGGGTTTAAAATCCTTGAAATGAATCCATAGCCTAGTTTGTTTGGGTGGTCCAAATATGGACTTGATGGATAACTGAAAAGTCTTCATAGCTCAGTTTTGAGTGGTTTGGCTTTGACAGACTTGATGAAGCAATTAACGTGATTGTGAAGGTGTGGTCGCCTTCTATGAAAGAGTAAGGATCTCTTTCTAGAGCTCTCACGGTGACCCGAGGTTTTATGTGCATGGCCATAAAAAGCACAAGATATATTGTTGTATCGCATAATCAAGATAAGACACAAGGACTGAAACGTGTTGTGGGGGTCTCAACCAAGATTATTAAAAGTTCAAGAGGTAACTCACTTTGTTTAATCAGGTTGTTGTCCTACTTTACTATGCATCAATTCAAATCGAAAGATATTGATGCTTAAGTTTATTTTCCTTTCTTTGCTCAGAAAACTATTCTTTTATTTTCGTTTATTTCGCAAGCCATTCGTGGGGGATTGTTGGGAATGACTTGGGCCTTGGGCCCAAAAATTCACATAGAAATGGAATACCATTGTCCCACATTGGAAGATTTAAGAAAGTGGAAGTGGTTTATATATGATATCCAATATGTGAGTTGGTAAAAAGTGGTTATAGTGGTATTAAAATACCTCCCCACACGCGCGCCGCCGCTGCCGTTCGACCGGTCGGATGTTCAGGTTCGGGTAAATGCGCTTGCGCAAAAAAGAAAATAAATTTTATTTCCTTTTACTTTTAAAACCAAACGTTTGTTTTTATATATACCGTTATAACGTTCCTCTAATTAATTTGTTTAACGTTTAAATATATTCATAACGTTTTTAACTTAATTTCAGATCTGGAAATTCAACTATTTTTTATTCGTTTTCTTCGAGTTCATATGATATAGCAAAGAGGAAATAGAGGCAGAAAACAGAGAGCGAATTTTATTTTTCTAGTTTTCAATTTCTTCTTCTCGTTCTACATTTCTGATTCTGAGTATTATTTTATCTTGATTCCAACCCTTCATTGACGAGTGCACATTCGTAAAAGGGTGTTGTGGTAACCTTGGGGAGCAACCGGCTTAAGACGATTTAGCACTGAGGTCGTGCCGAAATTGCTTTCAAGGTAGTGGTATTCATGGCACAACAACGATCTATTCGATATATACATTTTTCATTTCTTGTGGGTCTCAGTTTCAGGTCAATCGGCCAGAGGTGCTCGGAGTCGTGGGTCTCAGTACAAACCATTGGGTTGGTTTGTTCCATTGTATTCCTTTTATAAATTTATGACTTTGTGCTCTCAATAAAATCCTCATAAACTGGTTCTTAAAGTGGATATAGACCGAAAGATTAAACCACCACTATATATCTTAGTGTCTACAATTCTCTCTTTCTTGATTAATTATTTGTTTGCTGCAAATTGCGTTCTATTTTTGGCCAATATTCAAGTTTGGATTTAATAACATCTTAAATACGAAATTATTTTAAATTCGAATCCATTTTAAATGTGTGAAAAAACCTGCTCCACAGAGTAATGCTAAGTAGTAGTAATATAGAATTCAAGCTCCAAGTCTAACTAACCTCCCTAGTTTTACAGAGCCAAACTATTCGGACAGGGATGATTAAATTTGTGTAATGGCAACTGTTGTTTTTAATGTACTTTTAAAATATCGACAAAAAAGAAGGAACCTTCCCTCAATACCAATATAAATTTTTATAGAAAGTGGATATAAAGTTACCTAAAAAAAAGTTCAATTTAAAGTCACTCAAGAGGAAGGGAGAATTTATCCCAACTTTAAAACTAGTTTCAAAACAAATCACTGTTTAAGCTTTTTTTTTTTCTTCCATCTCCTTACCTGGCCCTCGAGAATATCTATTTTTTCGAGTATAGGCATAAAATATATACAATGATGGTCAAATCAAGTAATGATATAGGGGGCTACAATTTAAATTCATATGTTGCAGATACGCACAGATGATTACCTAACGAAACTCAAGAAAAATGAAGAACCCCAGTCAACGTCAAACATCATCTGCTTATTAATCAGAAACAAATCCACTAGTTTTGATTTAAACGGAAGACATGTAAAGCTAAAGCTTGGGTTACAAGAATAAAACCATAAGACAAAACTGTTATGTGCAATAGATAAACAAAATGATGATGATGCAAGTTCCTAATTTCCTTTATGCCTAAGAAATAGCTGGGGAGGTAGGAGGAACTGAAAACATGAACAAGGTGAAATGAATTGGGAAATGAGATATACAATATATGATATCAAGAACTTGCCCGACTCAAGTTCTAATCCCTTTGAAAGAGGATGACAAGATCCAAAAGAGTCCATCTAGGTTGTCGATATTGGATATATACTTAGTTTTATATTTGTCCTCTATGTATTTTGTATATTTTCTAATTATTAGTAAGTTTGTTTTATCAGCTTACTCACCTCATGTATAAATACTCTTATTATTTCTTAATAAAGTGAGGTGTTATTTACTTTTCTGTTAGTTTGTGATATGGTATCATAGCAGAACTGACAGACGTCGTTCTCTCTCTTTTCCTGGGCTCTTTCTTCTTAACACCTCCCTTCTCATGGATTCTTCTGGAAGTTCTATTGGTCATGCCTTCGGATCTCAAGAACAATCTCTCAGTTCGCCGATTGTTCTTCTCATGAATATTAGCAATCTGATTACTGTCTGATTGGATTCCTCCCATTATGTTCTATGGAGTTTTCAAATTTCCTTGCTGCTTAGGGCACATAAGCTTTTTGGCCTTCTTGATGACACAATCTCTACCCCTGCGAAAGTTTTAACTTCTGATGGTGCATCAATTCCAAATTCTGCTTATGAAGCCTAGTTTGAAAAGGATCAAGCTCTTATCACTTTGATTAATGCAACTTTGTCACCTCCGGCTCTTGCTTATCTAGTCGGTTGTGTCACTGCGTAGGAGGTTTGGTCTAAACTTAAGAAGCATTTTTCCTCTTCTACTCGTTCACATATTGTTGGCCTGAAGTCAGATCTACAGAGCATCTCGAAGCATTCCTCTTAATCGATTAAAGCCTATGTTCAACGCATTAAGGATATTGTTAATATATTGGTCGCAATTTCAATTGTGGTTGATCAAGAGGATTTGGAGATTTATGCAATTAACGGTCTTCCATCAGCCTACAATGTTTTCAAAACTTCGATTCGTAATAATATTTCGTTTGAGGAGCTTCATATTTTGATGAATTCTAAAGAAAGTGCTCTTGAGCAACAAGTGAAACTTGATGAATCCTCTTCACCTCTTGCTATGGATGTCAATTTTCAGTAATTCAGGGCGTGGAAATGGTAATTTTAATAATCGAGGTCATGGTAATGGTGGAGGTCGTGACCGATCTGGAGGTCGTAGCCTATTTCATCAGCTCTTATCTTCTCAAACACCTGGTGTTACTAACGGTGGAGGTCGTGGTAATGCTTCTTTTAAACCAGCTTCTTCTTCTTCTTCACCTAATTTTGTTTGCCAGATCAGTGAATGATATGGTCATAATGTGTTGGATTGTTACAACTGCATGAATTATGATTATCAAGGTTGACTTCCACCTGCACAATTAGCTGCTCTTGCTACTTCTTTTTCATACTAGTTTGTCAAATCAGTCTTCTGTTGTTACTTCTTCTAGCTCTCAGGTCTAGTTGAATAACTTTGGTTGTAATGCACACTTAACTTCAGATCTTACTAATTTGAATGTTTCTTCTGAGTTTAATGGGGAAGCTAATGTTATGGTTGGTAATGGTCAGGCATTGCCGGTTACACACAGTACATGTTCTTCTTCACTTCATACTGATTCCTCGTCCTTTATTCTTAACAATCTTCTTCATGTTCCTCACATTTCATCTAATCCCTTGTCTGTCCATCGGTTTTGTGTTGATAACAACTGCTTATTCATCTTTGATGCTCATTCTTTTACCATTCAGGACAAACGAACGGGTCAAACACTCTTCCATGAGCCTAGTGTTAATGGTCTTTACTCTTTGACAACACAGCTTTGTCCTCATATTCCTAGTCATCTTACTGCTCAGCTAGGAACTAAAGTTCATAATTCTGTGTGGCACGATCGGTTAAGTCATCCTAACCTTTCTGTTCTTAAATTTGTTATGCAATTGTTGAATGTTTGTTCCTCCTTTATTGATAATACTATTTATACTCACTGTTTGAATGGTAAAATGAGCAAACTTTCATTCCCTTTGTCGTTATCTTGTTCATCTTCTCTTTTGGAGCTTGTTCATAGTGATGTATGGGTCCCTCTCCTGAGTTGTCAATAAATGGATATCGCTACTATGTTTCATTTATTAATGATCTATCACGTTATACTTGGATATTTCCTCTTGTGTATAAATCTGGTGTGACTAATGTTATTCATCGTTTTAAGCCTTTTGTTGAAAACATATTGTCATCTAAGCTTAAAACCTTTAGAAGTGATGGGGGACGTGAGTAAGTTAATCATGCTTTTCGTTCTTATTTTGAGTCTCATGGTATTATTCATCATACACCCGAGAAAAATGGTATCGCCAAAAGGAAACATCAACATATTATGGAGATGGCTCTTTCCTTATTGTCTAAATCCTATGTTCCTCTTCGGTATTGGTACTATGCTTTTGCTTGTGCTATTTTCTCATTAATAGATTGTCATCTCCTACCCTTAGCAATCGTTCTCCTTTTAAAATTCTTTTTCATAAGTCTTCCAACTATTCCCATTTAAGAGTGTTCGGTTGTGCTTGCTATCCTCTTCTTCATCCCTATACTTCTCATAAGCTTCAACCTCGTACCACTCAATGTGTATTCCTTGGTTATCCTTTTGGTTATAAGGGATACTTATGTCTCGATCCTCTTACTGGGCGGATTTACATTTCCAGAATGTTGTCTTTGATGAACGTGTCTTTCCTTTTGCTTCCTTATCTTCTGTCCCAATGTCTTCTTCCATTCCAACTTTACTTCGTTCATTTTCTCATTCTTTGGAATCAGTTGATGCACCACCTATTGTGTGTACTCCGATTACTAATGATTCTATTAATGATTTTGACCATATTGTTGCTTAAGAGACTCCAGTAGTTGAGCCTACTGTTGATGTTGTTGTTGAGCCTGTTGTTGCAGCAGTTGAGTCTACTGCTTCTTTAAATGCTAATCAACATCCTATGCAAACTTATTCAAAGTCTGGTTTTGTTAAGAAGAAGGTATTTGTAGCTAAAGTTTTTGATTCTTACTCTGAGGCTACTGAACCCTCTTCTTTTACACAAGCTTCCAAGATTAGTAATTGGCAGGGTGCTATGAATGATGAATTTCAGGCTCTTCTTAATCAGAATACTTGAACTCTTGTGCCTTTACCCTCTCATAAGAATTCCATTGGATGCAAGTGAGTTTATCGTATTAAACAAAATCCTGATGGTAAAGGGTATCATCAAGAAGAGAGTGTGGATTATGATCAAACATTTAGTCCTGTTGTTAAAAAAATCTACTATTCGGCCTGTGTTTTCTTTAGCAGCTTCTTTTGGTTGGAATCTTAGGCAACTTGATGTCAAGAATGCCTTTTTGCATGGTGAAAGAGGAAGTTTATATGCAACAACCTCAAGGCTTTATTGATAAGCAATGTCCATCTTATGTTTGCAAGTTAAATAAGTCGCTCTATGGACTTCAACAAGCCCCTCGTGCTTGGTTTGAATGTTTCACATCCTCCTTGATTGCTTGTGGTTTTAAGGCTTCTTTATCTGATCCCTCTCTCTTTGTTCGTAATAAGGATGGTTCTCTTGCTTATCTCCTACTCTATGTTGATGATATTGTGTTGACTGGTTCTGATTCAGCTTATATTGGTTGTCTTATAGACCAATTGAAGGCTAAATTTGACATGACTGATTTAGAAAGTTTGTCCTATTTTCTTGGTTTTGAGATCACTCGTCGATCTACTGGTATTTTTGTGACTCAAACCAAGTACACTAAAGATTTGTTGCTCAAATTTGGTATGTCTAAGGCCAATGCTTATTCTACTCCTTGTTTTACTAGCTCCATTTCTACTGATCCTCCAGCGTGTTTTGCTACTGATGCGACTACCTATAGGAGTATTGTTGGAGCTTTGCATTATCTCACTTTTACGCATCCTGACATTTCTTTTGTTGTAGCCAAGTATCTCAGTTTATGCACTCACCCAATCAAGCTCATCTTATTGCTATTAAGCGTATACTACGCTATTTGAGAGGAACAGTGCATTCTCTTATTCGGATTGGGCTGGAAATCTGGTTGATCGGCGATCCACTACGGGTTTTGTCATTTTTTTTTTTTTGGAGCAAATCCCATGTCTTGGATTGTTAAGAAGCAGACTACTGTATCTAGGAGCTCTACAGAAGCTGAGTACCATGCTCTTGCAGCTACAACGGTTGTCTTGGTTGCAGCAGCTACTTCGGGAATTCTTTGTTTCCATTTCTTTACCTTCTACTCTTTATTGTGATAATCAATATGCTCTTCAACTTGCTCAGAATTCCTTTTTTCCATGGTCGTATTAAGCATGTTAAAATTGATCTTCATTTTGTTCAAGAGTGTGTGGCTTCTAAGTCTCTGCTTTTGCGGTTTTTACTACTGTGCAACAGCCTGCAAATTTGTTCACAAAGGATCTCTCATCAAATCATTGTTTGTTCTTACGGTCCAAACTCATGTTTACTGTGTCAACATTTGTTTGAGTGGACATATTGGGTATATACTTAGTTTTATATCTATCCTTTGTGTATTTTGTATTTTCTAATTATTAGTAAGTCTGTTTTATCAGCTTACTCACCTCATGTATAAATACTCTTATTCTTTCTTAATAAAGTGAGGTGTTATTTACTTTCCTGTTAGTTTGTGATAGTCGGCATGCACTTGTTAGTACAAAAAGCATGCATGAGATGCCCCCTCCTTACAGTACACAATGTGATCATAGATCAATTTCTGATTTAATAATGATTTCGTTTTTAGTTTTCTTTTTTTGGAAATTGTACTTATTTTTCCACATTTCTTTATAATAGTTTTCATCTTTAAAAAAAAAAAAATACTAGAATTCGAAGTCAAATTTCAAAGACAAAAACTACTTTTTATAGTTTTCAAATTTTGGCTTGGATTATGAAAACATTTGTCAAAAATAAACAACATATCAAAGAAACTCATGGGTGGAAGTAGTATTTATAAGCTTAAATTTCAAAAACTAAAAACCAAATAGTTATCAAAAGAGGCCCAAGTAAATCCACTTCCAAATGACCCAATTCTCAGTTGATAAGGGATAAGATGTGATTAAAGTAGAAAGATAAACTATGTCAATTAAACGTAGCTTGGATGAAGCATCACAAAGATTGCAATTTCTTTGCATAACCAATCCAATAAAGAGACCTTATATCAAGTTATATAACTTCCACCAACATAGAAAGAAAAGAAAGGATCGAATGATCATAGTGCAAACTAACATGCTAATTCTACCAACACAGCATATTCTCTTAAAAAATTTCTAGTATCCTCTAAATTTCTTTCTAAGATTTGTGTCCTCTTCCCTTTTTTTTTCTTTTTTTTTTCTCTTTTTTTTTTTTTTTTTTTTTAGTTTCTTTGTCTTTTTTTTTTTCAAAATAAACTTCATTAAAGAGAAAGAAAAGTCATGCCAATTGGGCTTCTAAACTCAAGAATGAATCCACGTAACAGCCAAAGGAGCACGTAAGGTTTAATTTAAAAAAATTTGTTTATCAAAAAAATTAAAACTTTTGTAATTTAGGGAATGATTAATGAAGTTGAAAGTTATAAGGTATCTAATGGTTGCTAAATCGAACATAGAGTTTGAAATAATGATTTTAAAAATGATTCAGCCCTAGCGCAAGTATACATTATCCACAAGTAGTATAAAATGGATAACGTCCAAGTATCGATCCCACAGAGACTGTTAGTAAGAATTCAGAGTATAAGAAGTGCTTACTTTATGCAACCAAAGGTAACAAAAAATAATAGCAAGGATGTGAATGGTAATGTGACATAAAACACTAATAAAAAGCATGAGGATTCAATTAAGCTTCAACCCTAAGAAGTTTTGCTAAAATATTGCGACCACATAATCACTTTTTTAGTTTTGTGCTATGAATCAAGTTTAATTCTTATTCAGCCTAGCTTGATTTCAAGCACCCTTAAGAGGCTAAGTAGTTGCTCCTACATGTTTGTGGTCAACTTATCTTAGATAATTAAAAACACAATCCTTTTGATTCTATAGGCTTGCCTTAGGTCTAAGGTCAACAACGGAATCCTATGTCTAGATTTTCCTCCTATATCTCTTTTATGACAACCGTTTATTGTCCGATCCTTTTGGTATCGAACTTAACATTACATGCTAATTTAAGTGGCCAAGTTAAACTAACATTTAAGATTTAAATTCAATAAAAGAAGAATGAATACAAAGTAAAGTGGTGATTAGAAAAAGCAATATGTTAGGCCTAAGTCATTCCATAAGGGTATCCATAAAACCGAATCCCAATGAAAATTTAGCTAGACATGGAAATAACAAAAAAAGAACGCTTCATAAAAACAAAATTCATAAGTACAAGAATAAATGGAAATGAAAATGCTAAGTTACTGGAAAAATAGTAAACAGAAACTCCAAGTGCAAAAACTGAGTACATTTAAGGGAAAGTCACTCTAAGATTCGATCCAATGCCTTTTTAAGGTGGAATCAATCTTTACAAGCCAATTCACTCGAAGACTAAGGGTTCTAGGGAGTGGATCATGAGTTTCTTCCAAGGGAATTCTCTCCAACACCACTTCGTTCACTATCCTAAGCTCCTCACTCAAAATCTAGGGTAGAACACGTTCTCCACACTTCTCACAACTCTCCCTTCAAGCATCACGAATCATCCTTTATATAGGTCTTTGGAGGGTGAGTAGTTGGCGAGAATCATGCCTTAGACCTTGACTTTGAACACTCAGAGTCAAAATAGGGTGTAAGTTGTGGTTTTGACTCAAATAGATTGGACCACGAAGTTCACAGTTTTGACTGAAATTAGTGCATTATGCGTCCGCATAATGTAAGCCTGCAAAACTTTGTGGTCGCATACTGGCCGACAGTTTTGGCAGTTTCCTATAAAAAGGCAAAATCTTGTTAGTTTCACCCAAAAATGCTTCTTTTACCCCTTAATTGACTCATTAACACCATATGACCATTCACCCGTGTCTAACTTAATTTATGCATGCTTTTAGAGAATGAAAACATGTAAATACATGCAAACAATCATACTTTAAACAAGAAATGAACTAAATTCAAGGTCAAATATAGGTGATAAGTTTATCACTATCATGTAACTTCTAAATGTTCATAATTTTTGTAATATTTTTTAAAAATAAACAATATAAAATAGTGGTTATTGTTGACTGAAGAGAAGAGAAAAGACAACTTATGAAGGCCCACCAAGCAGAGCTCTATGGCACCCCATATTTTCTGGTCTCTTTATTTGTGAGTTTTTTTTTTTTATTGCAACCCATGCATCGAAAGGAACTTAATTGCCTGGTCTATAGGGAGAAACATCGGCCAGTCTCTAATGATTTTGGGTACAAGCTGGTATTGAAAATTGATAATGCCTAAACATAATGCTATTAACCAAGCCAAATTTTGAAAACTAAAAAAAATCATTTTCAAAAATTTATTTTTGTTTTTGGAATTTTGCTAGAAACTCAAATGTTTCCTTGAGAAAGATGAAAATCATGGTAGAAAAAATGAAAACCATTGTAGAGAAATTGTGAGAAAAGAAGCATAATTTTCAAAAACCAAATGGTTGTCAAACGGGAGCTAAACTTTCCAACATTCCAAGCACACTGCTTACCTTGTTTTTTAGCTAATTTAGATCATTTTGATTCTTGAGTATATAAAGCTCAATGTTGATGTCTTCTTCAAACTCAAAGCCTGAAAATACGGAACATGAAATTTAGCAGCACGTGAGCAATTCTTGGTAAGTTTATCTATGGATATTATTAGCTTGCAACTCAGCATAGGAACAAGTAAGACACTTTTAGTACAAGATTATTTAAAATAATAACGCGATCAATTAATTAAAATTTTTTCCTTTGAAATCAAGTAGAAAAGGACCTCTATGTGCTAGAAAAGCAATTGGTTTGAGAGTACGAAACACTTTTTCGTTGTTCCTAGCTTGGAGAAAAGAAAGTCTTTTGTTATTGGGCCTTCCATAGCTGCAATATAGTAGTAACATACTTCCTATTCTTCGTATATTTAAGGGATCTTTTGAGGGTTTTCCGTATAAGAGGTTCTCATAGATTTTACTCGTAGCCACGGCATTTCTACAATTGTGTTGTAGTTGCCAATTCAAAGAAGAAGTGATCTCCCACCACATCTAGGCTTGATAACATTTGTCAAACGTTTGAAGATACCTTCTTCCCTAATGGTCTTCCATTTCCACAATTGAAACTAGTTATTGAAATTGTTGATGATATAACCTATATTCTTTCTTTTTTTTTACGAGAAACAAGGCTTTTATTAAGAAAAATGAAAGAATAGAAAAAAGCATAAAAAAACAGCCCATGAAAAGGAGCCCAATGGCTAACTATACAAAAAGGAGCTCCAATTCAAACTCCAAAGTAAAAAAACCTAACAGATACTTAAAAACAATTCTTGGAACCTGACGCGAGCTTGTCGATGGCTCGTCAAATTACAATTTATAAACCGATTTATAAATCGATCCTAAGCTACTTGTAGCATTAAGTGGACTGGGTCGATCTCAGGAAACTGAATATTAATTTCTCAAGTTAAATTCGCAAACGAGAAAATAATTAAAAATGGGGGGTTTTGTATTTTTATTAATAAAATAAAACATAAGCAAATAAAATAAAGATAAATCAAATCTTATCAAATTCCAATCCTAAGGTGCGGTTCTACTCAATTGCAAAAATTGATCATAGACACTCAAAATATTTAAACTTATCAATGCAAGCACTTGGTTAACTTATTAGGAAACTCCAAAAAGTAGCAAATTTCCTAAGGTCATTAACTCTAACAAACGTCAAGTTAATGCTAATTATCTAAACAATTTTAACGAAACCGCTCCAAATTATTTAGATAAAGGCATTAAGTTCTTTGGAAGGACCAAGACAACCAATTAGGTGAAATAACTTTAATCTAATTAAGATGCTCCTTTAATTCCTAGAATTAAACATGCAAGTCATTAATATGGAAACCCACAAAACATACACATGTAATAATCCTAACGCTACCGGTTCAATCAACATGACAATTACGGATCATGCATCATGATTAGCAATCAAACATGTAAAGCGATCGAAGCGTCAATTCAATCAAAAATACATGCTTATAAAATTAACACAGGAATCAAAGAATACTTGCAATTGAAAGAAAACTACATTAAGGTCCAAGCCTCACAACATTGCAATTGATTACAACCGACCTCCAAATCGGAAACGCGGAGTTTAGCCAAGCATCGTGATAGTATATCTCCCGTTAAACATGGTTTGATTTGCTACAATAAAAGTATAAAAGTAGAAGGAGAAAAGCTATCAAAAGCTCTCTCTCAAAGTCTAAGCAAAGGAGGCAAAAGTCCTTGACCTAAAGTGAAAAATTGCTATAAATAGGGTTTGGGCAGCATTGAGACTCCAAGGGTGGCGTTGAGACGCTGCCCTTGCGATTAAGGAAAGAATAATTGCTTATTTTGTATGGCGTTGAGAGGCGTCGAGCATGGCGTCGAGACACTACTAGCGTTGAGCAAGCCAAACCTCAGCGTCGAGCATCTTTGAGCAAAAACAATAGCTTAGCGTTGAGCAGTGTCAAATCTGGCGTTGAGACACTGCTGGCGTTGAGCATAGCATTGAGCGGCGTTGAGACGTTGCTCCCTAGACAGATTTGATAATTTTGCTCTAACTTTTCGCTCAGGTGTCCAAATGACCTCCAGTTTGGCTCGTTGGAATCATTATTCAACATAGAGTCTCAAAAATACGTCTTTGCCCAAATCCCTAAAAAATAAACATGAAAACACATTAAAAAAAAATATCCAACTAACAAGAGTTAAGTGTTATTAAATAAAACTTTATACGTCCTAGTAGAACCAACTCCCAAATAGAAGCATTAAACTTAGCAAGTGGCCAAACCTCCTCCACGATCTCTCCAAATTCCAATAAATGGTATTCTTCCACTCAATCTAAAGGCTCCAAAGGATAGCAAAAAAATCAGCATACCACAAAAACCAGCTCCTTATCATGAAACAATGGATGCACTCTTTGTTCCTAGCCAAACAAACACTAAATATTTGTAAAAAGCAACCCCTTCCCCAAGCACGATAAAGAAATTTTTCGTAAAGAGAGGAGAACCAAAACATCTATTGTTTTCTTGTCGAACAAAGGGTAACAGAAGTTCAAATGAAGCAAGGAAAAAGTATATCCATATGCTTTCATCTATTATCTATGATAAGCATAATTCCACAATGCTCTATAGTACATGGAAGATGATGTAGCACCTAATTAATACATGTATATTATTTAAATCAATGTAATATCATAGAGAAGTTTATTACTACACTGCCCTTTATTATAGTTTTAAATTCTATTAGTTTAAAGCTCTCATATATGCTATATGTAAAACTTAAGTGAATGGGTTTCTCAATAAAAAACCTTAAGTGGATGGAGTAATATTGGGTATTCTTTCATAACGCTTTACATGGTATCAGAGTATAGGATTGTCTAGAATTTATTGAGGCTATTTTTTCTAGTACAACAAATGTGGGAGTAAGAATTTAAAGCTCCAAACTCAAGAGATGACGAATATCATCAGCCTAATGCCAAAAGTAACTATATATGCTCAAATAGAGAAAGATTTGATTGGAAGTATCACCATTGAAAGAAATGACATATGTTCTAATTATTCGATGTTTTTTTAAGTTAATCAAATTAGCTCCTAAAAACAACATCAAATGAGCTTTAGAGTGCCAACAAGAACATAGTTTAACTAGCATGAAGTATGTGCTTATAACCAAGAGGTCATGGATTCGAATCCTCCCACTTCCAAATGTTGTTAAATTCAAAAAAAAAAATTTTGCTTTAGAGCTAATGGACAAGCACTAATTTATAACATGCATGCTCACTTACTTTTATTCATGTCATACAACAATTCAATATGGTTCATGAAAATAGTTCCCCAATATTTATAAGTTTATACGAAAAGGGAACTTAAAACTCAGGTCCACATGGTTTTCATCTGCATTTACAATTTAAGATTGTCGGTCCCTAAAAACTATTCAAGTTTTTCGTGAGTAAATATTATAACCTACTTTTTTTTTTTTTTTGATCGACAGATTTCTATTGCTATAATTATTACATATAGAGAGAGAACACACAACCCAACCCATGCTTTGAGTAAATATTATACCCTATTTTTTTTTATTGACAAAGATTTCTATTGTTGTAACAATAACATAATGCATGCATCTGGAAGAGCCATTGAAAACTCTGATTATAACCACAGCTAACCTAATAAATAGTAGGTCATTCATAAACAAGATAAAAACTATACTAAGACGTTCAAGGTTTAGGGTTTAGGGGGCGAAAAAAGGAAAGAACAGACTTTGGAGTTTTAGAACAATGTCTATCAGACCATGTAAGTCATTCCAACTTGCATGATATTCATGTGAGGAACTCGCATTGTCCCCGCACCACCCCTACAGTTCCTCCTTAGGAATGCATAGAAATAGTTTATAACAAGCTTCTTAATAAAAAATGAGTTTTTCTTTGCGCGGACATCTCCTTGTGCCAGTAGATATGTAAATCCTGAATCCATTGCTTCCCGAAGAGCGGATAGCTCATACTCCAAACTAGGGTCGTCATCTGATGCCATAATGCTGGATGGCAACTGCGCCCCAAGAGCTTCTTCCGAGCTCATAGTTCTTGCCTCTTCCATCAATGGAATTCTCAACTCCTCATTCACATCAACAACACCTGGAGTTGGAGAATACCGTGACCTCTCTGAAATATTATCAAATTCCAACTCATTAAAATTGCTCTCCAGGGCAAGATCTTGAGACTCCTTTCTTAAGAACTTCTCGAGGCTTTCCATCAAAATTTGCTCAAATGCATGATGATCTTCCTTCCGCACATCCTTGTAACCATATCTCGCAATGCAACGAAACATATGGTAATCTTTTGGGCCAACCCTCCTAAACAAAAACCTTTCCTCTTGCGGAACCACAGGAATTGGAACATATTTGATGCACACAAACACAATTGTGGAGTGGATGGCTGGAAGGCTAAGAAGAAATTGCCCAAAAATTGCAGGAATGCCTTGGACAAGCTCATTGTAGAGGAGACCAATTCCTGGAACTCTTACAGTTCCGAGGGTAGATCCCAGTTCAAGCAAGAAATCCATTGATATCTTCTCTCTCACCTCACTTTGATACTTCAACACACTCCCATAGTTCCATGTGTACATCACAGAGAGGAAGACAGAAGCAAAAGCAAGTGGCAACCACCCACCCTCGCTGATTTTTGATAAAACTGCAGATAAGTAGATAAATTCCACTGACCCAAATACAAGTGGGAAACACAACGCAAGAAAGAAATTTGTCTGCCAGATCAGAAGCATTACTAGAGTCACCAGGACAGTGCTCACCAGCATCACACCAACTTCAGCAATACCTGTAACACGAAGTAATTAGCATTGCCAATTCTTAAGACCGAAATCAAGTGGAATCACGAACAAAAGTAACTATTCAGAAGCAAAAAAAAACATTTTGTACTAAAAACCAAAACAAAACAAAAAAAAGACAGTTAAATAGATCTCTACAAAATAAAAGAATCATTTGTCCATGGTTAATGGATAGGATGTAAAAGTATAACTGTATTAGAGATACGAATTTCATATAAAGTATATATCAGCAGTCAGCTTCAGTAAAAATGCAAAGCGAATGTAGTGCCATAAGAGAAAGAAAAAGAAAAATGGGGAGGAAGAGGGCATAACCATAAGCATTGGCGATGTCTGTAGTCCTACGAAATATTGCAACGACAAATATGCACATTATCATCAAAAACCAATTGATCACGGGGATGTAAATTTGACCCATTCGTCTCTTAGAGGTGTGAATTATCTTCATTCTCGGAAAACATCCAAGAGCCATAGATTGCTTGACACAAGAAAAGGTTGCAGATATCATTGCTTGGCTTGCAATCATAGCAGCAAGTGTTGCGGCCACAAAGACTGGCCAAAAAAGACTTGCTGTTTGTTCAGGAACCAAGGATACCAAAGCAGGCTAGTTAAAACGAGAACTTGCCAAAAACAAAGTAAGCCAAATAAATGGATTGAAGTGAATGAATGCTTTCACGTTGGCAATTATCACCTGGCACAGAATCATAAAATATTCTTGCTGCAGAATCTGGATGTTTCATAAGGTATGCAGCCTGGCCCATGTAAGCCAAGAGAAGGCAGGGGAAAACAACACATGTGAAGGCAATCTGTCCAATAAATACACAAACTTAAGTTGCTTCTAGCAATACATATTCATTAAGTTGTCTTTCAAAGGGAAAAATTAAGCCGTTCCTTTTTCTTTTTCTCGTTTCTTCCTTCTGTGCATCTGTGTAGGGTGGTTTTCTTTGTTTCTTTTTTGGGTTTACCTGTATGGCTGGCACAGTGAAATGGCCTAGATCAGCAAACATTGCTTCAGCTCCTAAAATGACATTAAGAAACGTTTTTCATCTGTTAAGACAAGCCCTCTCTATAGTTTTCTAGTTCAACTTCATCATGGAATTGATTACAAGAATTCAGAGTATGTATGAAGCATTAATAGAAAAAAGAACCCCATCTGAAGTTAACACATTAAAAACAAGAGCAGACTAAAAGTCGATGGATAATAAGGAATTGATGAAAGCTGATTTTGAAAACAAGACACCAGAAGTTCCCCACATGAGGGTAGAAGAAGGCAAGTCATACCTGTTACGCACAAAACACAACCACCGAGAGCTGACCATGCATTATTTGAATTTTTCTTGAAGAATAAATAGATGTAAGCGGGATTGAGAGCCCTTACAACGGTGAGATCATACTTCACTAGATTGTAAATTCCAATAGATCCCAGACTAAAAAACCACAAAGCCAGCACAGGAGCAAACATAAATCCTACTTTCCCGGTCCCAAATTTCTGTATGCTGAACAAGGCCACAAGGATTATAATTGAAACAATGACAACAGCAGCTGCAAAAAAGAGAAATTAGGGAAAAGCTATCTCATCGAGCCGACATACTCAAACTCCTATAATGTAACATGAAAATTCAATATGCTGACGGATCATTTAGATAACTTCAATTTATCACGTATGTTGAAATTAATGTCAAAGTTAGGAAATTCTAAATCAGAGAATTATCTTTTCTGTTTAATTTGTAATATTTGAGACCTAAAGTTTAGGGGATTTGATTAGATTAGATTAGTTTTACCATTTGTGTAACTTAGTCTTCCTTGTATTTATTTGGTTGTATCATAAGTTGTAAAGTATGAATAAAAATATTAGAAATATTCATGGTATTAGTGCAAAAATAAAACCCTACTTTTTTAACCTATTGCCGCCGCCGCCGTCGTTACCACTGCAGAAGCTCCAATCGTCATTGTCGTCGGTCATCTCCTCCGACGATCTCTCTCTTTAACGGTACCCTTGAGGCAGTCGTCTCCCTTTGTCACTCAAATTGCAAGTCGCGATCTCTCTCCAATCATGAAATCGCGAGTCCCCTCGACGCCGACCCACTTGCAACATTAGTGTTTGACTCCGAAGCCTCTTATGCCGACTCCTCCACCGCTGACGTCTGACCCTCCAATGCCGGTTTCTTCTATCAAGGCTCATGTTTAAACCACCTTTATCGTTGATTTCTGCTTTCCTATATCACTCGTTGTTGTTTGTGTCCAGCCATCCACCATCTTTAACTTCATCGCCACCATCGGTCACTAATTGCGGCTGCTGGTCACCCATCTAAGCCCTTGACTCAACCGGTTTCTTTTTACATTCTGTTATTTTTTTGGTGTTTCAATTCCAGCAATATTTCTTTGTTGTCCTTGTTTACCCAATATCTTCATTGCCTTTTGCTATACTTTTTATCCAAAGAATGAAAGTAGAATCAACTCTCTATCAAATCAAAGCACCGAAAAGGATAATTTGTCACCCAATACATGAAGTAGGCTTGGTAGCACAAAGGAATATGCCAACTACCCTAAAAATTCATAATGGAAAAGTGAAGCCTTGATCGTAGATAGTGGTGAATTCCTTCACATGACAGGAAACAGATCTTTATTTCAAAATTACCAAACCAGCACCTCATATTCAACTGTAAAAATTGCAGATGGCTCATACTCCAAAGTATCTAGGACAAGCTCAGTTAGAGTTACCCAAAATTTACCGCTAAATTCTGTCTTACATGTGCCAGACCTGGATTGTAATTTGCTATCAATAAGTAAATTGACGAGAGATCGTAATTGTGTGACTAAATTTTTTCCAAACTTACATGTTTTTCAAGATTTGGAATCGAGAAACACAATTGGCAGTTCTACACTCTGTTCTGGGCTATATCCATAATGATCAAAGCTCATTAGCAAGTCCATCCTAGGTTTCTTATTTGTCTTCTTACGTATCTAGCACACAGTTCAATCCATCAGCCAATAAAGATAGTGAAATTATGTTATTACACTATCGGTTAGGTCATCCTAATTTCCTTTATCTTTCCAAATTGTTTCCCAATCCTTTCAAAAATAAAAACCCTTCTTTGTTCAATTGTGAGATTTGTCAATTTGCCAAGCCTACTAGAACTTCTCATCCATGCATTGCATATAAACCTTCTAGTCCTTTTTCATTGATTCATAGCAATGTTTGGGGTCCTTCCAAAGTCAAAAATATTTTTGGGGTTACATGGTTTGTCTTTTATTGATGATCATACACAGATTACATGGGTCTTCTTGATGAAAGACAAATATGAAGTTTACCCAATTTTCAAGCGATTTCACAATATGATTCAAACACAATACCAAACAAAAATCTGTGTCCTAAAAACAGACAATGCGAAAGAATTCTTTAGTTCATGTCTTGGTAATTACTTGTCAGATCAAGGAATTGTCCATCTTAGCTCTTGTGTTGACACTCCACAATGAAACAAAGTGGCTAAACGCAAAAACCGTCATCTTCTTGAAGTCACTTGTTGTTTAATGTTTTCTACCAATGTTCCAAAGTTCTATTGGGGAGAGGCAATTCTTACTGCCACATACTTGATAAATCGTATGCCCTCTCGTGGTTTTGGCTTCTCCAACCTTCGTCATGTCTTCCTTCAATCATTTCCTCATCTTCGAGTTCAGTCCCTTGACGTGGTCCCACAGGTTTCCGGTTGCACAGTCTTTGTTCATATCTATCCCCAACATCTTAGTAAATTGGATCTCCGAGCACATAAATGCATATTTTTAGGATACTCGCCCAATCAACAAGGCTATAAATGCTATAAATGGATGTCACCTTCTTCAAGCATCTCCCCTTTTATTCCAAAACCGATCGTCAAGAGGAGCAAGTGAGTGACAATCAGCTTTGGACCACCTTACTTGAAACCGAGCTTGTGTCCTTCACCTCACTTCATCCTCAGGTCACAGTTTTATCCAGTGTACCTACTTCTTCAGTTAATGTACCTGTGTCCATGAACCCTCAAAACCAAGAAGTTGTTCCTCAAATATACACTTCAAATGTCACTCAACTTGCTAGTGAAAGTCTCCTCACCTATACAAGGAGACACAAACAGATTGAGAAGATAGGTCCTAGAACAAAACAACCCTCCCAAGAGCCTACATCCATTCTAAATTCTACTGAACAATATATAAGTGAGGATAAAGGTGAGTTGGATGAGATTGTGACTCCTCATATTGATGATTTAGACCTACCAATTGCAGTAAGGAAAGGGGTCAAAAGTTGTACCAAGCATCCTATTGCAAACTAGGTGTCATATGATGGCTTATCTAAGTCCTATCGAACCCTTATTTCTATTATTGATAATCTTTAGGTACCAACTAACATCCACGAAGCTCTAAAGCATCCTAGCTGGAGAAAAGCTGTACATGATAAGATTTACACACTTGAGAAAAATGGCACATGGACAGTGACAGATTTGCCTTGTGGGAAACGAACAGTGGGATGCAAGTGGATTTTTACAATGAAATATAAAGCAGATGGGAGCATTGAAAGATTGAAGGCTAGACTTGTTGCTAGAGGATTCACTCAATCCTATGGGATTGACTACCAAGAAACTTTTGCTTCGGTTGCTAAACTCAATACTATAAGGATCATCTTATCTTTAACAACCAATCTTGATTGGAGTCTTCAACAGTTAGACATACAAAATGTCTTCTTGAATGGCGATTTGGAAGAAGAGGTATATATGGATAACAACTCCTTGTAGGACTTCTCATTTATCTTTCTCACACACGTCCAGATATTGGATTTCCTGTTAGCATGGTTAGTCAATTTATGCCCAATCCTAATGAAGAGCATATGGAAGTTGTATACCGAATTCTTAGATATCTGAAGATGACTCTAGAGAAGGGACTATTTTTTAGAAAAACTTACCAGAGAAATGTTGAGGTTTATACAGATGCAGATTGGGCAGGTGATATTACAGATCAAATATCTACCTCAGGCTATTGCATTTTTGTATGGGGTACTCTTGTAACAAGGGGAAGTAAAAAGCAGTCTATGGTTACAAGAAGTAGTGCTGAGGCAGAATTTAGAGCTCTTGCTCACGGCATGTGTGAAGGCATATGGATTGAGAGAGTCCTATGTGAGTTGGGAAAAAGTTGTTTATCACAAATACAAATGATGTGTGACAATCAAGCAGCAATAAGTATTGCAAAGAATCCAATTCACCATGATAAGACAAAACACGTTGAAATTGATCGACACTGCATCTCAGAAAAAGTCAATAATGAAGTAGTTCAACTCAACTATGTACCCACCAAGCAACAGCTGACAGATATTCTCACCAAGCCATTACCAAGACCTAAGTTTTAAGATTTGACTGACAAGTTGGGATTGTATGATATATACAACCCATCTTGAGGGGAGTGTTGGAATTAATCTCAAAGTTAGGAAATTCTAAATTAGGGAATTATCTTTTCTATTTAATTTGTAATATTTGAGACCCAAAGTTTAGAGGATTTAATTAGATTAGATTAGTTTTACCATTTATGTTACTTAGTCTTCCTTGTATTTATTTGGTTGTATCATAAGTTGTGAAGTATGAATAAAAATATTAGAAATCTTCAACGTAGAACAACCTCTCATCTACAGTAAAGGACCGTTTTGCATTCTAGCCCCATATTTCTTTGGATTGACTCTAATCAACACCAAATCAAGATTTACCAATTCATTTGAGCTGTGCCAAAGAAAATCTTAATGAACAATAATTGTACTTGAATAAAAGAAATTCTTAATGAACAATAATTGTACTTGAATAAGAAAGAAAGGAAAGGTACTAACTTGTATCGAATGACTTTATCTGTCCCTGCAGACCACTCACAGCAGACATCACTGCAATAAAAAATTTAAAGAATCTTTAAAAGATTACATTTTAGTACCCTCCAGTGTCCAGCCAATTAATGATAATGGAATGTGGATCTTATGTCCAATAAAAAAAGAAATAAATTTTACTTAATAAGAAAGGAATACAAGAAACACAACTTAAGTTTAATGGATGGAAGATTGCATAACATCCTAAAGGGGATTAGGCTACTATTACCAAATCGGTGCTCTTAACTATCACTATTGTCTAGCTATCCCATAATTCAAGCAAAATTGCTAAATTTTTGGAAGAGGTCATGAGAGCTTTCTGATGGAAGGCGTATGATTCAAAAAGTGGCTCTCATTTGTTGAACCAGAGCGAAATCTCAGATTTAAAGGATCTTGGTGGGCTAGGTACTGAAAGCATCTGATTGAAGAATATGGTTCTTCTTTGTAAATGTGGCACTCAATTGTCCCAACTATGGGATGAATTTCATGTGAAAGAGGAAGCAGTCAGTTTTAGCTCCAAATCAAATTCTTTTCCATACTTCCTAATGATAGCACACAATATGTGCTACTTTTAGGCTTTATTTTATGTTAGTTTTGAGGCTTAAATGTATGCTTTCACTTTTATATTTGGTTGTTTGTAGATTTCGAGCATTTGGAGCAAAACTAGAGTTTCTAGAAGAATTGTGATGAAATTTTAGTTAATTAGACATAAATTTGAGAACTAATCGAAGAGAATGAAGCAATCCAAGCCAAAAATCTCGAGGGGATAGCGTCGAGACGCTATAATTGAGTGTCGAGATGCTACGGATTGAAGAAAACTACTTTATTTGCATCGAGACGCTCTGCTCAACACTTGACAGCGTTTGGACGCTTGGAGCAGTGTTAAGATGCTACGACAAGAATTTTCAATTTTTGTACGATTTTTGGAAGATTTCTTAAATGGCTTTGGATTCCTAAGTCAAATAGATCTTTTCCCAATTAATTTAGGATTTGGATTATTCCATTATAAATACCCACATTCTTTTCCCTCAAAGGCATTCAACTTTGGAGAGCACAACTCTAAATTCCTACATAAAAGAGTGAAAAGAGACTTGAGAGAAATATTGAAGGCCAAGCTGTGAAGATCATAAGGAGATGAAAGATCAACATACCAACATAGTTTTTCTCTTTTCCTTTTATTTAGTAATTTGATGTTGTTTAAGAGTTTAGATTTTGTGATAGTAAACATGAGTGGCTAAACTCTTTTTATTCTAGGGATTGATATAACCATTAGACCTTATGTTTTAATTATTTTAATTTCATGATTGATTGTCATTTATTTCATTCATGCTTTATACTCTTAATGCTTTTAATCTTTTGGTCATGGATTAAATGATGCGTTGGTCTAAATTCACGCTTGAAAAAGGCAATTTATATTAGATCCTAATTGCATGACTAAAAGTAGTTTTAACTTGATAATGATTAAATCTCTTTTCGAAGTTGTTAATAAAGGAATTTAATGCTATGCATATCGTTAAAAATCATCAGAGATGTAGGTTTTGCCATATTGCATAAGAATTGTTTATCCTCGAAAGAGTGATTCATGATATAAGACTTCTAGACTTATGAAATAATTGCATGATCAAACTTGAATATTCAAATAGTTTAATTGTTAGTCTAATAGATGAAATCAACTCCCTAGGATATTCTCTTTTTTGATTGTCTCAATCTTTATTGTTTTATTTCAATTTTGCAATCATTATTTGATTATGTTCTCTAAATAAAGTTGAGTGATAATATTCATAGTACTTAAGTGAATTAGAAAAACCAATCTTGTGGACGATACTCTTTACTCAAATCACTATATTAAAACTTGACCCGTACACTTGCAGTATTGCAAAAATTACGCAACACCTAACTCTTTTCGAGTCCACGATGAGGAAAGGACTAGATTATGGAAGATCTTTGGTTGGGAGACACTTCTCTAATCTCTTAACACCAAAGTTCAAACATTGTATATGCTTTTCTCATAATAATACCATTCGCAGTGTGTTTTTTACGGCTTCTTCACAATCTTAGAACTTAATGACTAGAGAAATTTTGAAGGACGGGAGTAAAAGAGAAGATTGTACTCTCCTTATTCTAAAGCCCTAAGGAATGATCTTAGCATCCTCAAGAATCTAAAATTTGAACAAGGCCTTACATTAGTTAACCACCGTAAAAAGCTAGTTTATCACAACAATGATACTCAACATTATTTTGACACACAAAAACAAAAATAATAACATCCGATTGAGCTAAAACCATAATATGACCATTCAAACTAAACATCTAATCAACTTCTTAGTTGTGTCAGATGGTAAAAGAATCCTTCTATTCATGCACGAGACTTTTTCCTAGTCAACACATTAATTAGACAAGATATTTTTAAAATTTTCTCTTTTTATGGTTTATTATGTAGCTTTTGATATAAAAAAAATTTTTTGGTTTATTACGTGAAGGAAAAAAGAGATGCCAATCATCAAAGACCTGAAATTGCTGGGGTTAGAATACCATCCCCAATAATCATTGAAGTGCCCATCAGAACCAGCAGCAATATAAGAGTTTTCAAGGATGATCTCTTCTCCAGAGTCTCTTTGATATGTAAGGCCCTTTCCAACTCTGGAGTGGGTAGTTTGAGCTTAAAACTTGAGATATGTTCGTCAGCTGGCTGACGGTTTGGCAGCATGTTAACTTTGGCATACCTACAGATCAGTGAATACAATGCAAATGTTCCTCCTGCAAATGAAGAAAAGAAGTTATGACAAAGAAGTATAGCAAGGGGAACAAATATTGCTGAGCTCATACCTTCACCATTGTCGTTGGCTCTGAGCACTACGAAAACATATTTCGCCAAAGGAATAAGAGCAATTGTGTAAATCACTAAGGATAGAGCCCCCAGAACGTCAACATCTGCCTCAATATGCACCTTGCTGAATACATCAGCAAAGACGTATAAAGGGCTTGTACCCATGTCACCATACACAACGCCCAGCGTTTGAAATGCTATAGCAAGAGTTTGCCAAGTGGAAACATCCTGCTTCAAGACAAAATAATTCAGCAGAAGAGCTTTAGCTTATTTCCATCTTCTTTTTGCCTTTCTGCTACAGTGCAGTTTATTCACATACAAGTTATTTCATTACTACTCAGTACCAGGTGGACGATTCGGAGTTATTGTTGTTTGCACTGTTTAGCACCAAGCAAGTTCACACATCTCCACAGCTTCCAATGAACAGAGTCTTAAAACGATATTTTTAACAAAACTAAAACAAGATAGGAATATATATATTTTCTCGGTACTCCTCATCGTAGGTGTTTGTGCGTGCGAGTGGAGTGCTGAAATTTAAAATTTCAACCAGAGATGTGGACGTGATCTTACGATATCGATTATCTTCGTGGTGGCCATAGAAGGAAAAAAAAATCATATCACGATTGGGCGAACCACATCAATTTGCAAAAATATTTATCCACAACGATCAAATTAGATAATTCCATAGGAAGGGCAGAAAAAGATATACCTTTAAATGGTGATGGTTGGCACCAGCAATTTCCATTGCTTCAACATCAAAAGAATCAACTCTCTTGGGCTTCTTAACCAACCTCCTTCTCACAGATCCATATCCTTCCCCGCTTTCTCTTTCTTCAAACAGCGACCATGGAGGCGACTCGGAGTCCACTTCACTGCCGTCAACCCACCTGTAATCATTACTGCTGCCAGCAACGCTATTACCCCCCAGCAATCTGGAGCTACTTTCTTCAATTCGATCTCCTTGGTTCATATTTCCACCAAGTCTTCGATACCATAAGCAAAAACCTCAACTTTCCCCCCAGCTATTCCTCTCTATGCATACCTTCAAACTGCACTACATGCTCTGAAGAAGTAACAACGGCACCCTCTTCTCAGTTTTAATGGTGGATTCAGCAAAAGGAGGCAGAGATATAGACCACCGTCAAAAAATGACAAAAAGCAAGAGTTTCAATGGAGAGTTGGCTTTCTTCTCCTCTCCCAGCTATTGGCCTACAAGTCCCCAGATGGCCCATCTTTCTTAATATATATATATATATATATATATATATATTTTATCTTACCATCCTCAAAATTGGTTTAGGAGAATAATCATTTTTAGATTATTACACCTTCGCTAAATCTTAAATTTAGAATTCATGTCACTAATAATTATAAAATTTATAAATTTAATTTAACTTATAAAATATCATTTAAAAAGTTAAAATATGAAAACTTTTCTTTTTATTTATATAATTATTAATTTTAATTATAATTATTTTAAATAATAAAGATATTAAAAATTAAGTTAGAAAAACTAGAATATGAAAAATTTTCTTTTAAATTATTTACTCATTTGTATTTATTTTTTTTTCTCAATTTTATTATGAAAAGCTAGAATATGAAAAGTATTTAATTATTTAGGATCGCTTTTGCTTACAGAAGGTTTTTGGGAATGGGAAGTAGGAAGGTTGAGTAAATATTTAGCAAGTGAAGCTCGCAAATATTTCTCGATGACCTTTCCTTTACAACTCGGAAGTCTTTTATAGACTCCGGATTTGAAACGGCAATTAAATTAAGCTAACTAAGAGATAAGTTTGAACCGACAGGACATGCCCTGCGTGAACCAAACTTTCTCAATGGAGACAAACTACTTTCTAAAAAGAAATAAAACAAACAACTTTAATAAAGTAGAGGAATCTACTTTATCAAAAGTAATAAAACAAAAACAGTAAATGGCGGAAAGTAAAAAGCAAATAGTAAATGACGGAAAGTAAAATAAAATGATTACAAAAAGACAAAAGAAAATGATAAACTTTGAAAAAGTAAAATAAAGACGAATCTTCATCATTCTGGTCCAGTCGTGCTTGTCCTTTCATCTTTAATAAAGTAGCTTTATTAAAGTAATGCGTCAGTCTTTCATTATTGCTCCTGTCTGATACTTCAAGATTGTTGAAGAGGCAAGGATACACCGGAGAGCTTACCAACGGTTTCACAGCGCCCACCTGGCGACTTACTACCGGGAACACAACTCCTAAAGATCCGCAGCAGGTCCTCATCTTCAACCTTTGATATCTTCAAGCAATAGTCTTTCACTGAAACAAATAGCAACTCTGAAGAGGCTGATCACGCTAGCTTGTTTCCAAGTAGCAACTCTGGAAGACTTATTACGCCATCTGCTCTGTTGATGCGCTGGCACAAGACTGGAAGTGGATGATGATTTTACTATGCACAATACAGAATCCAGACCTATACAAGGGATTCTGTACACTTGATACTATACATACTATTAATTTACAGACTCTTATAAATTTACAAAAGAAAACCTAATCAAGATCAAGAATCTTGACTAGAAAAAACTAAGAAGAATGTACAGAAAGATACAAGAAATTGTACAAAAGAAAGAATATCTTCTCCCTAATGAAGATGATATTCATGTATGACTATAAGAATGTACAGGGAAGATGAAAAACATATAGGAAAATATTTACAAGTATACAATAGTTTACCCTCATTTCGGAGGTTTCTTCTTCTTTTTTTTTTTTTTTTTTTTTTTTTTTTTTTTTTTTTATAAACAAGATTCACGGAGCCACGGAGGCTGTGAATCTAGAAAAGGATCATTTAGATCATATGGAGACATTTCTTCATCGTCATCAGCTTCGCTGTGATGAGAAGGTGTTCTGCTTTTGGCTTCTTCCAGAATTCTCTGGTATTCTTCCTCTGAGGTTGCTTGGGCAAGCCTCGAGATTAAATGAGACCGAGTATTCAGAAATTATGAATTACTCTTTGATTGATCAAGTAGTTCTTGATTGTTTGAGAACCACTCTTTCATTCCTTCTTGAGACAGATGGGAAATATCATATTTATCCCACCATTTGATCTTCACCGTTTTGGCGAGTTCTTTGAGATTATCTTTTACTCTAGACTGGAAATTCCAGCTGAGTATCCATGAGACTTTAAAATATAAGCATAATCGAAATAGATTTGGAAATTCGTTCTTGCCTATATTTTGTTGGAATTGATGGTATGCCTCTTGAACTTCTACAGGGAAAATTTCTTCTGTGAGTCCAAAAGTTTTCCACCAGTTGATGAACCAGTATGGATATTCCATACGGTGAGCTCTCTGGCAAAATTGAATAAACCAGGAGTGATCAAATTTGATATACCAGAGGACATAGAACCATGCTTGGACATAGTCTCTATAGGTATATGTTTGTGGTTTGAAATGTTGAGACAAGGTTCTGGGTGTGAACACACTCTGATTCCAATGAGTTGGAGTCAGGACTTTGAAAATTTTGAACTTTGAGAACGCGACTTTCTCTGGGTTGTCGCGGTCTGCTATATGAGTTACTTCAACAAACTTTGTGTCCACCAAAATAAACTCATAGAATTTTCTTGTTTTGAAAATCTCCTCCGGCATGAAGTAGAAACCGGTAGGGAAATAGTTTTTGATGATGTCCGTTATGGAGGCACCATCGGCTTCAGGCTCTATTACTGCTGGTTCAACAGCAATAGGTTTTTGGAAGTAGGCTTTCACCTGAGGTTTGGGTGTAAACCTACTGTTTGGATCTACTGCCTGTGAAAAGGTAGTAGGTCGTGGTGACGACATAGGTCTTGGAGACGAACTGGATCCCTGTACAGAGGGAGCCGGAACAGATGTTCTTTTAGAACTCTGGGAAGGAGTCGGAGAGACTGGTCGTCTACTCTGACGGGTTAGATTGGCCGATGGCCTTGGTGGAGGAGTAGAAGACTCCATGGAATCGCGAATCACGATTCCTGAAGAACGTTGCCTAGGCCTGACCACCAGTGTGAAATCAGTGTCTAAGGCATATCGCTCTGCAGTCATCGGACTTGCAGTTTGAGACGAGGTAGAGGCTTTCTCTTTGCCTTTTGAGACAGGGGTTGCAGGGCTCTTGCCCTTTCTACTGGACATCTTTTTTCCTATCAGGTTTGAGAGAGGAAGAAGATGGAAGAGAGGGAGAGATTTTAGAGAGGGTCTTGTTTAGAAACTCTCTTGATAGATAATCCGCTAAGGGGTTTTGCACTCCTTTTATAGGCAAAACCTCAAAGTCGAAACATGATAAGATTGCTTGCCATCTGGCAAAAATCTGTTTTGAGACTAAATTCTCAACATCTTTTTCTAAAACAAATTTAGATGCTTGAGAATCCATTTTTATGATAAATCTTTTGTTTATCAAATCTCCTTGAAATTTTTGAACGCATAAAACTATGGCCAAAATTTCTTTTTTAATTGTTGAATAGTTTTTCTGGGTATCGTTCCATACTCCAGAATAAAATCTCACTATTTGTTCTTGTTTATCCAAACACTGTTTGAGGATTCCTCCATATCCAATATCGGATGCGTCAGATTCCACTATCAGGGATGCTTCAGGATTAACAAGACTCAAACAGGGTATTGATTTGACTAAATCTTTTATTCTCCTAACAGCTTGCGTATGCTTAGCTGTCCTGGGTTTTGGATTTTTTCTAAGTCTTTGAAACAGTGGTTTGCAAATGGGCCTCAAGTTTTTAATGAAATCTGAGACATAATTGAGACAGCCCAAAAACCTTTGTAATTGGGTTTTGTTTAAAATTTCATCTGGGAAATTGTTTGCAAAATCTATGGACCTTTGGATTGGAATTATCTGGCCCATGTAAATTTCAAATCCAAGAAATCGTATTCTGGTTTGAAATAGTTTTATTTTTGAGACTGATATTACCAAACCATTACGTTTAATAATATCTAAAAAATTTCTCAAATGAGAAAAATGTTGATCTATACCTGATGAAAAAATTAAAACATCATCGATATAGATAATTGAGAATTGAGATATAGGATCAAGAATATCATTCATGATCTTTTGGAATTCAGATGGAGCGTTCTTTAGGCCAAATGGCATGACGTTCCATTCGTATTGTCCAAAAGGAACATTGAATGCAGTCTTATAACGATCTTTTTCAGAAATTTGTATTTGCCAGAATCCTGACTTCATATCAAATTTCGAAAATACGTTTGATCCAGATATCCTTTTTAATAAATCATTTTTGTTGGGAATTGGATATCTAATCCATTCCAAAACTTTGTTTAAGGGTTTGTAGTTGATTACCAACCTGGGCACACCACGCTCCTTTTCTGCTGCGTTGTTGACATAGAATGCTGCACACGACCATGGACTTTTGGATGGTCTGATCAGCTTCTTTTTTATCAACGTGTTAATTTCCGTCCGGCAATTTTGCAATAATTCAGAGTTCATCTGAATTGGCCTTGCCTTGGTTGGGATATGAGACTCATTGAACTCCTTGACATATGGTAAGTCTACCATATGCTGTTTCCGGTCCCAAAATGCATTGGGATGCTCAGAACATACTTCCTTTTCAAATCTTTGGTTTAAGATTTGAATTTCTTTTTGAATCTTCTTTTGTTGAATATTTTCTTCAACTCTTTTGTAATTGATCTCTTCCTTGAGGAAGGCTATTTGTTTTTCTTTGAGTCCGATGCTATTTAGCTGGCTCTCTTTACTCATAGAATAAACCTTATGAGTAAGTATTGGCTTGATCCATTCGAACAAAATCTCTTGTCCCATGGATTGACAATGAAGCCCTTCTTCAGAAACTCTTAGTGGATATAATTGGGTAAGAAATGGGGTTCCCAAAATTATATCCTGACTAAGGCCTTTTACCAGGAGACATGAAGTTACGAAACATATCCCTTCTTTGCATATATGTATTTCTGGTAACTTGTGTCTTATCTTCAATGGTCCTCCGTTTGCACTCTTTAAAGATTCTCTTGTCTTTTTGAAGTATTTTGACGGGATTCTGCCTTCTCGGATGCAATTCTGATCCGCTCCCGAATCTATCAAGGCAATCAGAGTTATTTTAAAATCAGCAACTTTTAAAGTTACCTCTGTGTACCACTTTTGGTATGAGACTTTGGTTATGGTGTTTAAGAACACCCCTTCATTTATCTTCAGCTCTTTTGAAGGTTCTTCGATCTTCTGCTTTCCTTTTTGTAAGGAAGCTATCTCTGTTGAAAGCTTAAGGTATTCATCCTTGCAGCTTTGCTTTAATTCTAAAACTTCTCCTTTGAGGGTGTTGATTTCAAATTGTAGATCTTGGACTGTGACCTTCTTTTCTTTCTTCATTCGTCCCAAGACATCGTCTAGTGTGATAGGAACAACATTTAGGTCGATATCTCTTTTTTCTTCTTCCTTTTTGGAAGAACCCTTTTTCAATGACTCTCTTAGTTGCTTAAGGATGGCAACCTTCGTTTCTTCTTCTGGGAGTTTCTCCACAAGGTCTAGGAGAAATTCCTGATCACTTGTTATAACATTTATACTGTTATAACAGCCGCATGCTCTGCCTCCTTTGCAGTCTTTTTTATGAATTTCTTCGAATTCACCTTCATCAGAATAATAAGATGAATCCTCGGATTCTTCTCTTATTATTTGGACTTCTTTGTCTGACTCCGATTGTGAGTAGTCACTGGAGCTAGACCCAAAAGCGACTAGCAAGTCCTTTTTTAGATTCTCATCAATCTGGAGTTCATTGATTTTTCCTTTTAATGGACATCTATTTGAATAGTGTCCATACCTCTTGCATTTATAGCACTGGATCTGTTTTCCAGATTTCTTGTGCTTTCTTTCTTCCTGGTAAGGAGTTCTTTTGTAGGATGGTCTACGCTTGTAGCCTTGATCTTCGCGATATACGTTTGGTTTTGTATATCCTCTTCTGGGCTGAGAGTGCTTCTTAATTCTTCTCGCCTTTCTTTTTTCTATTTGAGAAGGAGCGTTTCTTTGTGGCACGACATTGTACATGTCACAGAAGTATCCTAACTCCTTTTTTCTGTTAGCAGCCGTATTGGCTTTTGCCTGTGCTTTTACTTCTAAGCATTGCTTCATTCCAAAGTTGACAACATATTGGATTAGTTGTCCATATGAGGCAACTTTCCAATCTAAAGTTTATGTTGTCTTCAGCTCTTCAATATACTGAAGCAATTGTGTTTGGAAAAGCGGGGGAAGCCCAGTGATGAATCTTTGCTTCCAGATCTCGCTTTCGCAATCATCCCTTTTGTATACTTCTGACAAAAAGGTATATTTATACCATCTGAAATCTTGGAGCTTTGGACATCTAAGATTGTTCAGAGATATACCAGCCATATATCGGTAATTGGTAGTTCTGCCCATGAATGCTTCTGCAATGCCATGGGTCAGGGTAATTACCGCATCTTCTACTTCTTCTTCGATTATCGCATCTCTAGGGACTATCGAAGATGAAGCTTCATTGGATCCCGTGGAACTTCCTGTTGTTCCCGTCGGTCTTCTCGTCTTATGTCTGAGTATTGTTTTTCGTTCCGCATCGGTAAATCTATGATCCCACCATCCTTTTAGGATACCAGAGAATCCTGCCGAAAGGAACTTGGCTGATGCATGGTCAGAATGTCCTTTTGTGATGTAGGCTGTATTTGCCATTAACATCTCTTGGATAACTCCCATGATCAGGTACTCAGATAAGCCGTCGAGATTCCATTCATAGATTGAATCTCCATCGTATGACCTGTACGTCATGTAACTTCTTTCTTCGTACATTAAATCCGGTTTAGAAGGTCTCGGATACCAATTTCTCTGCTCACTTTGACGAGCTTCCTTGTAATGGTTTCGAGTATAGCTTCTTTGATTTTGGATTTTCAGTACGTTTTCTGGACTTTTGACTTCTAAAGCCACTTGGCTCAGATCTTCTATTACATCATCAACTTCTGATTCGTTTAAGACGTTGATTTCGTCTGTGGAATCTTTCATTGTGAGTTTCTTCAAACGGTTATCTACTTCTAGGATGAACTTGTCTAGACTCCTGTCTATGTTGGACTTCATCCTGGGTATTGAACTTCCTACATCTGTTCTGAAATACGGAGCTGTTGGCTCTGTACTTCCGAATTCTCCTTTTGGAATTCTTTTCTTTGATGTTGGAATTTCATCCGCTATCCTCTCTTCTACCCTGTTTAATTGTTCAGACATGGTAGAGAGGATTTTGTTGGTATAGTTACCTTGAAGTTGGAGACCTCGAATTCCTTTAGAGGGATTTTGATCTTCAACTTTCTGATCTATTAGTTTGAAAGGTACTGCCATGACGGCTTGATTTGAGCTTTCAAACTGTACTGCTTCTAGTGGAGGGTGTGTAGAACTGACTACCTCTCCTCTTGAGGTTTTCCAGGATACCTCCTTTAGAACATTGACTGATTTAGCTAGCCAATCTTCTTTGTTCTTATACCATTCAAAGAAAGGTATGTTTTCTTCTAAGGTTATCATAACCTCTTTCCATTCAGCTTTTAGCTGCTCCCTTTCTTCGGCATCAAACCGCTCGAATAGTATCCTTCTGGGCTCGGCCCACACTGGATCTAGGAAGTCTTTATTCAGGGCATCCTTGTCTATCTGGAATTCGCTCTGAATGACATTAAGCTGATTTGGCTCCATATCTGTTTGTGTTGGAGAAGTATTTCTTTGATAGAATACCTCCGGTATCTCCTGGTTTAGGTTTACCTTCTCTATTTTTAGAGAGGTTGACCTTTGTAGACTTGCAGACGAAGATGGTGCTGCTCTGCTTGTCGAGGCACTGTGTCTAGAGGGTGCGAAGTGAGTCGTCCTTGTTTGAGAGGGACCTTCATCTTCGAACTCAATATGAACACTTCCGTCTGGTTTTTCCTCTATGAGGGTCAAAGTCCTTGGCTTGGGCTTTGGTGGAGTGAATGCTTTCTCCAAATCCCATTCGGACCTTCTTGTTATATCTTCCCATGATAACATCTTGGGAATTTCTATAAGATTATTCTCGAAGTCTGCTTCGAATAGGATCGTCTGTCCTTTTGGCGGCGCTTCAACAATACATCTTGGTTCCAGCGTTGTCTTCATTATTTTGTAGTTTATTCGCCAGATCACGGCAAATGATTCTGTCATCCTTTCAACATTCAAGTTCTTAAACTTGATATCCAATACTAAAGTGTTTAGTATATTTGGATCAGTTAAAGAGACCGGATAGTTGGGATAGACATTGAAGTAGACTGGTCCTCTTGCTAGGTTTGCTTCAATAAGCCCGAGCATGGAGTTCTTGTAATCAAGGTGTCGTTTATCTCTTAGAGCGACGAGGATCGGAATATCGAGACCTGGTCGGTATAATGGTCTTATACCTACTTGGACAAGACCGATGTGAAGGAACTGATATCCCTTCTCTTTATGCTGCCATAACATCTCAGAAGAGAATAGGCGTATCTTTTCTGGATTGTGGATGATCGGAATTGTTCGTTCTACGATTTTAATTCCTTTCATCTGATTGAAAAGTCCTGTATCGTAGATTAGTGAAGGATCTACTTTTGGGACATTCCATTGAACAATTGATCGTTGAATGGATTGAATAGATGACAGTGTGTTCTTAGTATTAAGATCTGCACTGTCTCCTTCTCTGAATCGATACTTCTCTGCTTCTAGGATCATTTGCTTTTCAGCTTTTTCTACTTTGGTGGCAATTGCCTTTCTTTTCATATCTTCGGCTTGTCGCCTTCTTGCTTCAGCATTTGTTTTCCATTTGTTGAACAAAGTCTTCACACGATCGGTCATCCGATGATAATATCTTCTTTTCTTTATAACCAGAGAGAATAAAGTGAATTCTCTTTAATAACTTCTTCTTCTTCCTCTCCAAGAATCCGTTTTCTCGTTATCAGGGGGAACGGGCGGCTTACCAACGGTCTTACGCCTTCTGCCGGGAACACCTTCAGCCCTTGCCAAACACCTGACAGCCACGAGACCAAACTGACAATAGAAGGGATTGGAAGACAAAGTATGTTAAAAAGAATTAACTAAATTCTTTCCGATTGTAAAGAGTGAACGATATCACTATCATATACCCCCCGGAAAAGAATTTGAAATCAACGAAGAAAAATTGCTGAATTTGGCTATTTTATTCGCCTAAATAGGCTCTGATACCACTTGCTCGATCGCGTTAATCGGCAAAAGAGAATTAGGATCGCTTTTGCTTACAGAAGGTTTTTGGGAATGGGAAGTAGGAAGGTTGAGTAAATATTTAGCAAGTGAAGCTCGCAAATATTTCTCGATGACCTTTCCTTTACAACTCGGAAGTCTTTTATAGACTCCGGATTTGAAACGGCAATTAAATTAAGCTAACTAAGAGATAAGTTTGAACCGACAGGACATGCCCTGCGTGAACCAAACTTTCTCAATGGAGACAAACTACTTTCTAAAAAGAAATAAAACAAACAACTTTAATAAAGTAGAGGAATCTACTTTATCAAAAGTAATAAAACAAAAACAGTAAATGGCGGAAAGTAAAAAGCAAATAGTAAATGACGGAAAGTAAAATAAAATGATTACAAAAAGACAAAAGAAAATGATAAACTTTGAAAAAGTAAAATAAAGACGAATCTTCATCATTCTGGTCCAGTCGTGCTTGTCCTTTCATCTTTAATAAAGTAGCTTTATTAAAGTAATGCGTCAGTCTTTCATTATTGCTCCTGTCTGATACTTCAAGATTGTTGAAGAGGCAAGGATACACCGGAGAGCTTACCAACGGTTTCACAGCGCCCACCTGGCGACTTACTACCGGGAACACAACTCCTAAAGATCCGCAGCAGGTCCTCATCTTCAACCTTTGATATCTTCAAGCAATAGTCTTTCACTGAAACAAATAGCAACTCTGAAGAGGCTGATCACGCTAGCTTGTTTCCAAGTAGCAACTCTGGAGAGACTTATTACGCCATCTGCTCTGTTGATGTATTTATTTAAATAAATATATTTAATATATTAATTAACAGTAATATTAACATATCTTTAAAATTAATGTTTTAAGCAAATCGATTAAAATTAATATTTAATATTAAAAACTTATTAATTTTAGTTTTATTTTAATATTAGACATTTTTTTCTTTATATATAATTTAAATTTTAAACTTTCACCTAATAATGATATAAATGATTTATTCATTATTTTTATTAAACTTAAAATAATATTTACAATATCAAATACAAATTAATCAAATTACATTAAATCTTGAAATTTTAATAAAAAAATTTAAATGAAAAAAATTGTTTTTAAACCTCACATATTTATTTTTTAGGTTAACAAAGATTTCAAAAAATAAATTTTAGAACGAAGCATAAAATCGTTGTCATAAGAAGTTTTAAAATTTTAAAATTAAAAAAATGTTAAAATATATTAAACGTGCAAGGCACGTAAAAGTTTTCTAGTAGATATATAGAGTTGAACAATATTTGGAATGGATAAATTTGAACCTTTGGCCTCGATCAAGGACATGTCAACCATCCCTAATAATGGTTCGACGTTGAATAAAAAGATCTACATCCCTCTTATTATAATCACTCCTCGATAATCACTACAAAATTTTGAGGATATGCCGACGCAACATTACGTCGGCAAATGTTGAAATTACGTCGGCAAAAGTCTATGCCGACGAAATTTTTTTGTCGGAGAATTCGTCGCCATAGATGCGTCGGCATAACTTATGCCGACGAAATATGTCGTGCATCGGCATTTATACCGACGCATTTATCATGCGTCGGCATTTATTTGTTTATCTCGACGCATCTAGCGTCGGGAAAAAAATAGAACAATGTTGAAAAAAAATTTGTGGTCAACTAAAGGCCGATGCCATATGCGTCGGCAAAAAGTTGACTTAAATTGATTTTTCAACTTTTTCCCGACGCTTTCTGCGTCGGTAGAGATTGACATTATTTTTTTATTAATTTTAGAATTTTAATTTTTTAATAATACCTGCTAGTTTATAATAATTGAAAGTTCATAATGAATAATTAGAATATTATCATTGGTATGAATGCGTAATCATAATATCATTAAAATCAATACATAATCAAAAAGTACAATAATTTGTCACAAAAAAATCCAACATATCCAATATATAATTCAGTACATTATCCAGTTAAAATAGTAAGTTGTCTAAAGAAAATACATTCATAAGAAAGATATTCTAATGTAAAAGACACCCATTCTTCTATGCTCCAAAAGTCACTTTCAAGATTACGTGTACACAGCTACAAACCTAGACACCCATTTTTCTATGCTCCAATAGCCGCCTTCAAGATTACGTAGTAGCTACAAACCTGAATGAAAAAAGAAATAGTATGAAAAAAAGATTGAACATAAATAGAAAATAATAAAAGATAGGAAAAGAAAATGTTTATAAGTACATTTGACCATGAAAGTTGCTAAAAAGTGTTTAAAGTGTCTCAGTATCCTATGAATGCCAAGACAAAATTGATCGTGCCCTAAAAAGGCCTCAAGCCCATAGAACCAACTCTCGAACCTAGCCAAGTGTCCAAAACGTGTCTAAGTGCCATTGGAGGTAGAAACCTAACTAAAAATGACCCCGAAGCATCTACCTCATCTCTCAAAAACATCAAAGTAGCCTAAAAGAGTAAAAAAAGTGCCCAAGTGTCCTATAGGGGCCAAAACAAACTTAAAAGTGCCCTGGACAAGCTTCACACCTAAAAAATCCACCTCGAACCTAACCAAGTGTCAAAAATGTATCTAAATGCCCTTAGAGACAAAAACCAAGATAAAAATAACTCCGAAGCATCTACCCCGCCCCTCAAAAACATCAAAGTAGCCTAAAATAGTCAAAAAAGTGCCCAAGTATCCTATGGGGGCCAAAACAAACTTGAATGTGCCATAGATCAAGCTTCACACCTAAATAACCCACCCTCGAACCTAGCCAAGTTTAAAAAATGTGTCTAAGGGCCTTTAAAGGTGGAAAACAGATAGAAATGACCTCGATCTACCCGGTCCTTTGAAAACATCAAAGTGGCCTAAAAGAGTCAAAAAAGTATCCAAGTATCCTATGGGGGCCAAAACAAACTTAAACATGCCCTAAAAAAGCTTCATACCTAAAGAACCGACCCTCAAACCTAGTCAAGTGTCCAAAACATGTCTAAGTGCCCTTGGAGGCGGAAACCTAGCTAGAAAATGACCCCAAAGCATTTACCTCATCACCCTGAAAACAACAAAGTAGCCTAAACGAGTCAAAACAGTGTACAAATGTCCTATGGAGGCCAAAACAAACTTGAACATGCCCTAGACAAACTCCAAACCTAAAGAACCCATCCTTGAACCTAGCCAAGTTTCCAAAACGTATCTAAGTGCCCTTGGAGAAAGAAATCGGGCTAGAAATGACTCCAAAGCATCCACCCCGTCCCTCAAAAACATCAAAGTAGCCTAAAAGGGTAAACAAAAAGTGTCCAAGTGTCCTATGAGAGCCAAAACAAACTTGAACATACCCTAGACAAACTCCAAACCTAAAGAACCCATCCTTGAACCTAGCCAAGTGTCCAAAACATATCTAAGTGCCCTTGGAGAAAGAAATCGGGCTAGAAATGACTCCAAAGCATGTACCCCGTCCCTCAAAAACATCAAAGTAGCCTAAAAGCGTAAACAAAAATTGTCCAAGTGTCCTATAAGAGCCAAAACAAACTTGAATGTGCCCTCGAGAAGCTTCACACCTAAATAACCCACCCTTAAACCTAGTTGTTAGCTCTTAAAATAAGAGCTATGATTGAGCTTTTAATGTGTTTATTCTTTGATATCTTATGCATTTTTACTATTTTAGCTTTTAGAAACCCCATGATTTAGTGCTTTCATTTATTAATTGTCACAAAGTAATTGTGAAGTACCTCTAAGCTATTGAAGTGCATTTCCTTGCTGAATTATATTATTTTGACCTTACAGGAGCTTTTGGTAGGTTAAAAATGGCTAAGTGTGGAAAGCTCAGCTTTGGAGTACTGGAGATATATAAATGTTGAAGGATCCAGTTTGCTGGAGCATTTTCTGATAGCAGAGTACAGATTAGGCACGTGTGAGATATTTCATTAATTGAGCTAGACACTTTTTGCCACATGAGCTGCTGAAAACCAATGAGAAGCTGCCAGACCTCATTGCCCTGTCTATTCAGCCCTTATTTCAATAAGGAAGGGGTATAAAAGCTTGCTTTGCCGTTTAGGGTAGAAGAGAACTTGGGAGAGACAACTTTTGGGAGAATTTCGAGAAAGGAGAAGAATACCCACATTGGGAGGTGTTCCTCTTCTGGAAGGGAGTTGGAACCATCAGAGAAGAGCTATTGGAGCTTTCCCCATATGTTATTTCTTCCATTTTCTTTTCTATTGTACTGTTTTACATTGTAACTAGAGTTTTTAATTATGTTGGGAGTTGTAATCACTGTTTTATTGCTTTCTTTTATGCTTAGTATGAACTAATCACCCTTGGGGTGAGAATTACGGGATATTATGTTGATTCAAGTTTAATGAAGGAGTAATTTCTTGCAATTTCTTCACTCTTATGCTTTGTGTTTTACTGTTTAGCTGAGATTTGTTTGGCCACCTCATCTTAGCATTGTTTATTCTAACTTGAGAAAGGGAAGAGTAAACTGATTTCAAAGCATAACACTAGTTCTGATTAAGAGCTTGCTCTAAGGTGATTGAGGAGATTACGGATAGTCACTCACCTAGTGTTTATAGCTAGGAGCTGATTTAGGGTGTTTAATGGGAATTAATCATCTATTTGTGAGGAAATCTGGGAAGATTCTGTGAGTTTAGCTGTTTTGGGTGTTGAAGCAAGTGTAGAGCTCCAACATTAAGTTTGATGAAGCATAATTTCACCCCTAATTCAATCCCCTTTTTACTACTTTGGTTTAAAACTTGCGTTATTGCCTTTATTGTTTTTTTAGCTATTCAAACATACTTTTGAGCATTTTGTTTACTTTATGTCATTTAAGTTTAGTTACACAAATTTATGATGGTTACTTATAACCTCACTAAACCCAACCCAAGCATTGTAATTTTCAATTAACTAATCCCTGAGGAGAACGATATAAAAATACTTATCACTTGCTGCATTAGGCTGTGTATACTTGTACATTTAGGGTGTTCCATTCTGAAATTGCATACACTCTGCTAGGCAACACTAGCCAAGTGTAAAAAATGTGTCTAAGTGCCTTTGGAGGTAGAAAACAAGATAGAAATGACCCCAAAGCATCTATCCCACCCCTCAAAAACATCAAAGAAGCCTTAAAGAGTAAACAAAAAGTGCCCAAGTGTCCTATAGGGGCCAGAACAAACTTAAATGTGTCATAGACAAGCTTCACACCTAAATAACCCCCCCTAAAGCCACTCCACCCCTAAAACTACGAGCGTAATGACCTAAGAGGCTACCATAACTGCAGGATAGCCACTCCAACCCTAAAGCTATGAGCGTAATATGCACTTTAACCCAAGGTTTGATATTTTTTGGCAGTTGCTTTAGCTGTAAGTCTATGTACTGTTTCAACAAGTTATCAAATATGAATTATATAGCTCATCCCAAGGTTTGGCAAATGCACACCCATTTTTAGGTAGACTTTTTCTGAAGTTGTTTGTTAGAGAAATTGATGGGTTTGAGAAAAAGTGGATTGTGGTCACCTCAAGCCTTTATAATGACAAAGGGCTGAAAGAGCTTCTTACCATTCTTTATTCCTTTTCAATGTTCTGGGCATGGCTTATTTGAGCTAATGACCAAACAATTAACAAACATTGAAACAATGAGTATTTTTTACTTTTTGACGCGTGAATTTTGGATAGAGAGAAACAATATTCTCAATATCCAAATATTTTAGAACACACTTGTAGAGAGATTTTATCAGTGCTTTTTCCAAAGGCGCTAGTTTGGAAAAGTCTTTCATTTATAAACATTACTTTAAAAGACACTTCTAAATGAAGTATTGTAGTTTCCATGCCCTTAAATTGGTCTCTGTTATAATTTAAGTGCTTGTGGGAAGTAGAGAAGATTGAGATTGTTGTCCTTTTCAAAATACAATATCAAAAGAGAAAGGCATCATCAAGGAAGGAAAGAAGAGGGAGATTGTTGTCATTTTCAAAATACAATATCAGAAGAGAAAGGCATCATCAAGGAATCTATCATTAACCTAGATCAATTTCTCACCACCAACTCACAGAGGCACATTAATTTTACTGGAACTTTCCATTTTGTTTTTTTTGGTTTTGTTTTGGTTTTTGTTTTGGTTTTTGTGGGGGAGAAAAGAAAGTTTGATGGAATGGATAGCATACGTATTGTATGTTATCTGCTCTGCACTTGAAAGAACTAATGGTATTGAAGATGCTTTTCAAGGAAAATTTGATAGCTGAATATGGGAAATTAAATAGAAAAATATACTCTCAAACTATCTAGCCGTTAGACACAATCTCAGACCCCATTTTACAACAATTACTTACCATATTTAGAGCCATTTGTACATATTGTTCTGCCTAAGTTTTAGTCTTTTGTGTACTGTTTATACTCAACTTTGTACATTCAGAAATCTTAAGGAAATGAATTTTTGTTTCTCTATAGATCAATTAGTCTAAAATCTTTATAAATAGCATAAACAAACAAAATCTAAACAATTATAAATAGCTGCCAACTTATTGACACTCAAGCTATAAAAAGTCACAGCACAACAATTAAATCAGCAACCTAGCAGCAAAACATCTTGATCATATGACTTTGATGCTATCTTTTTTCACCATAGAGAATACAAACACTCAATCCTCCCCCAATCTAGTGTATTTCTAATTATAATTCTCTGGAAAAAAAAAAATTCTCCTATGGTTTGTTTGTCCAATCTGCATGTGTATCTTGTCTGAAATTTTCTCTTACAAAGTTTCGTATTTGGGGCTTTTGGCTTTGGGAACATTTCGTGTTATCTTCATATTCAGTGGAAAGACAATTATTTATTACTTTTACATTCTCAAATATGTTACATTTCTTCAAGACTGTAAATTACAGGGAAGCGAATTTAGGTCCATAACAAAAGAAATTCACAATTAAAAACCAAATCATAAAAAATAATCACATGATATGGATCGTTTGCTTGCGTTCAGATGCACATTGGAACAAAATGCAAATAAAAGATCAAAATCAAAGAGGTCAAGAAGCGTTTTCGAGCGTGGATCAAGATTTACTTACCTTGTCGTTGCCGCGAGCACCACAACCACTTATGTCGAAAAGGAAGACAGCTGCCGCTGGAAGGTTTGGAAGCTTTTGATTGATATTGAGCATACGTTGTCAGAATGGAAGAATCCAGATGCTGGAAGGAAAGAAAAATTTTGGGGAAGTCGAGCGAAAATCGCATCGTTGCAAACAAGGAGGATGAGAAAATGGAGAATATATTAGAAGCGAAAAGAAAAGAGGTCTAGGGTTTAGATAACGTATTTTGTTACCGACGCAAGATGAGGAAATTGTGACGTGTTTTGGTACTGTTCTTATCCCGACGCGGAATGCGTCGGGATTATAAATATTTGCGTCGGGTTATTGTATAAATATCCCAACGCTTTACGCGTCGGCAAAAACTCAGGTCGACAAATCTAAAAATTCTTGTAGTGAATAACTAGTACATACTCATGGTATATGTTTTTAATGTTTAAAAATCATATTTAATTTAATCAAACATTCAAAATAAAAAAATAAACATATTGTACTAATAATTATTTTTTTGAAATAATTCATTATTTCTCCTTAAAATTATATTTTCAATACAAAAAAAACACACAATTAAAGATTGTTGAATGAGAAATTTAGGCCAATCACAAATTGTCATGTCATTAATTTAAACTAGTGATAAAATAAATTTGGGATTAATTACAAATTTACACGTGCCCTCAAATTAAATTAAAAGACATGAAAATTTGGCAAATTAAATAATGTCACATGTCTAGTATTGATCTGTTAGACGACTTAAGCCAGTCCAATCAAATTATGTCACATTGCAGTTAGACACAAAACTAGTTTAGTCCGAGGTCATTAAAAAGAAATTTGGCAGTTGGACACATGGCAGTTGCAATGTTGCCCAACGCTGTCCCGATTCTATAAAAGGGAAAGTTGTGTTTCGAGAAAAGAGATCTGTTTTGAGAGACCAAAAATCCTAAACTCGATTCAAGCACTGTCTAAGGACCTAAAGGATACATTTGGAGAGCCAAGGAAGAGACTCAAAGCTCGAGATTGTGGACATCACGTCGGAGACGAGTGTTGGCACGCGACCTAAGTTTCTTCTCTATTTCTTTTCTTTTTCTCTTGAATTTAGGAGTTTTTGTGGACTGTATGATAAGCCTTAGAATTAAGGCTTATTTAATTCCCAATTGCTCAAAATATTTTTGTTTGTCCTAAGATTAATTGAAAATAGTGGAAGATTACTTGAATTTAAGGAAGAATTGAATGTGATAGCATTTGGAATAGAATTATAAATAAATTGATTCTTTGTGCAGAAATTATGGAAATTGCTAAATCAGATTTGGCAATCTGATTTTGCAATTGTTTCTGGAGCAGGGAATGTGAAAATTGCTAAATCAGATTGCCAAATCTGATTTTGCAATTATTTCTGGGCAGAGATATCTGCGCACCCATTATGGAAAACCAAATTGCAGCCCGATTTGGAGGAATTTAAGCACGATTTTTGGGCAATCTTCAACCCTAATGAAGGCCTATAAATGGGGAAGAAGAAGATGAGCTATTAATGGGATTTTGAGGGCAATTTGAAGGATCAATTTCGTGGGTTTTTGGGTTTTAAAAAAGGAAAAAATCTGCATTAAACTCATTCCGAAAATCTTCAATTACAGCCCGATTTGGAGGAATATAAGCACGAAATTTGGGCATTCTTCAACACTAATGAAGGCCTATAAATGGGGAAGAAGAGGAGGAGCAAAACAACCAGATTTGAAGGCGATTTTCGGAGGTGTTTTTGGTAGTTTTTGCTCGTGGGTTTTTGTCACATTTTTGGCCTCTGTTTTTTGCGTTTTCTGCTATTTTTTTTTACCAAAAATCTGATGCAATGTAGTTCTATTTGTCCTTAAATCTTTCTAGTCCAATTCAAGTGAAGAAGAGGCGGATTTGGAGAGAAATTGACTGGTGTTTTAGTTTTCGTTTTATGCTCTGTTTTTGGGATTTGCTGAACATTTTTTTGGGTTGCCAGGGATGTGCAGCCCCTGTTTTCCATGTCTTTGCGAATTTCTTTTGTAATTTCAATAGAATTAGCAGTACCCAATTGTTGTTATTTTGATTTCTTGTTTGTATTACATTTTAGTTTAATTTAAGATAGGCATTTTAGAAGGAATTCGATTGGTGGTTCTAAATTCGGTTTGCACTTTGTTTTTCTGAAATTTTTTGGAAGTTCTATTGCCGATGGATTCAATTTCTTGTCTTGCTTCTTTTTAATTCATTTTGTATTAAAAACAGTGGCTATTACAGTTAATATTTTTTTAACTTCTTCTTTTATGATAAGTTCCTAATAGTTTCAATTTGTTTTGATTTATTCCTTGCTCAATCTTATTACGCAAATTCTCAATATGAATTTTTTTTCAAAAATTAGTTTTAGGATTTTTATCTTTAATATGAGCTAAAACTTCTTAGGGGGTTCAAGGATGTGAATTCCCTAAGAAGTAATTGTAGCCAAAATTCCAATAAAAACCAAGCCTACATCTCAATTGTTTGCTTGTGTTGATTTAATTTCCGTTGAGATCCTAGATTGATCAACTAGGGTATCAACTTAAGCTTAGATCTAATACCGACGGGGTTAGGGATAAGCGGATTTCACACAAGTAATGGAGAAAAAGAGCTTAGACATAAGTCATTCCTTACCCTAGACATCGGGATTAAGGACTCCAAGACCCATAAATTTGTGAGCCAAATTATCTAAGATAGAGGGACTATAGACATATAGGTCTCTCACTTAGCCTCCTAAAAACCTAAATTCAAGGTAAATAGGAGATGCAATTTTGGTTTACAATTGAGTGTGGAGTAGATTGGAATTGCAATTTTGGCTTGCAATTACAACTTAGGGCAATGACATTCTTGAGCCCCATCCTTTATCATTTCATTTTTTAAGTTTATCTAATTTGCTATCCAATCTTGCCAATTTAGATTCTGCAATTCAATTCTGCAATTTTTGGTCATTTCGCTTATTGCCAATTTAGATTCTGCAATTCAATTCGGCAATTTCTGTTCTTTCAATTATTGTCATTTTAGATTCAGCAATTTTTGTTTTTCACCAACACACCAACCCAACATCATTTTTGCATTTTAGTTTTCCATTTGCAATTTTCCTTACACTTTTGCTTTACAATATTTTTGTTACTCCGTTCCCTGTGGGATTCGATACTTGGTACTCAGAGACCATTTTATATTACTTCGATCGCGTGCGCTTGCATGACCATCGATCAAGTTTTTGGCGCCGTTGCCGGGGAACGGCAGTTTTAACAAAAATTTTGTTTTAGCAAAAATTGTAAGAGAAGATTGCAACCACAATTTCTCTTATTTGCAGGAGGGGCTCGATTTCACTTGTTGAGGGAGAAAATTTTCAAAAAGACACAACATAGGGTGATTGCTTGAGAAAATCTACAATATGGAAGAAGACATCATTGCAGCATTGAGCGCACAAGCTTCATCTTTAAGCTACATGATGGAAACTTTGATGATGGGAAGTCCTATAGCTCATTTCAACCCTATTTCTTGTGTTTATTGCAAAGGAAGTCATTCATTTGATAATTGTTCTTATAATCCTGATTCTTTGTGTTATGGATTTCTACCCAAGTTTACAAATCAACATCAGTACCAATGCTTCCAACAAGGGAAGATGATTCCAAAAGAGCCAAGCATTGAAGAACTTGCGAGGGAATATAGAGCAAAGAACGATGTTGTAATGCAAGGTCAAGCTGCATCTCTACGGAATTTGGAAATCCAAATTGAACAAATTGCAGATGAATTGGAGAACAGGTCCCAAGGAATCTTGTTCGAGGACATAGAGACTTCAAAACAAGAAGAAGAAAAATGTGAGGTGGTGACACTAACTGAATTGGAACATGAAGACCTTAAACTCCCAATAGAAGTAGAAAGCACTCCAACACTTGACAACATTAAGGAGCTAGAGGGGAGAGAAGAGACCAAAGAAGAACCACCTCAAGAAGAGAATGAACCACAAAAGAAAATTGCAGTGAGCTATGAAATCGCAATTTCATAGCAATTGACATCCAAAGTGCTCCCGACGCTGGAATGTCCTGCTTTCGCTTATTGCAGCTTGCAGGAAACACTAAATGAAAAAACATGCAGAAAGGAGAGCATGAAGGATGGCAACATGCAAGTTGCGACATGGATTGCACCCACAATTTTTACTTCCAAAGAAACATATAAATCTCTTGAGTCATAAAAGCTCGTTGTGATCAAAGCACCTCAACTACGAATGAAATCTCGTCCAACATTGAGACCTAGGTACAAAATGAAGGAACACAATTGCGGTCTCCCCACTGGAATAGGATAAGTTTTATCTTTTCGTTCATTTTCTTTAAAAACAAAATAACAAAAAAAAAAAAACAAACAAACAAACAAACAAAAAACAAAAATTTAAGAGAAACTTTCAACTTTTGAAATTCCAATATGAATGAAGAAGTTAATTCAGAAAAGCTATGTCTAAGGAAAATCCTATCTAGGCTGAGGTACTTAAGTTGACCGCTAAGGGAACATCTCTACCTGGGGATTTACCTGGGAGTTTGATGAATCAACTTTGAGTTCAAAAATTGGAATTTTCAAAAAGTAAATTTGCATTGAGAAAAACTGTGTGAACTTTCTGATGCTCTACTCTTGAGTTTCAGGAAAATATAAGAAGAAAGAGTGGGAGGAAGAAATTGTAGTCGCAATTGCGAAAGCAAAATTGCAATTGCAATTTCAGGGGAGTTCTTTGCAAGACTTCCAACAACCCCGAGGACAGTAATGGCAACAACAACACATTTTTCTCTGCATAGGGGAGTCTCTCTTTAACCTATCTTTACAGCTTTCTTAATTGTTATGTTTTTAGTTTGAGGCTTAGTTAAGTTTTTGTATGCTTATTTAGTTTATTTGCTTTCATGAATTCTGGAAAAAAAAAATTTATTCCTCGCATAAGCATGCCATAAAAATAATGTTTCAAAACAAGTTTGCAAATTGTTTTCTTTGGTGTTTTGTTAAAATGCTATTAATGATGACACCTAGAGTTTTCTCAACTTTCAAATGCTTTTACACACAACTTCAAGTTTTCAAGATCATAAAACTTGATAATTCTTTTTCTCCATAAAACATTCGAACCCAAACTCCCCTTGTGTTTTTCCCATCTAATGGACTTAGGAGAGTTTAGCTTCGATACTTAGCATGTTAAGTGACCCAAATATGTACCCCAACCCCTGTTCTTCTAGTTCTTAGTCAATGGGGACATTGACCCATTTAAGTTTGGGGGGGTGAGTTTTGTAATACTACCATTGTAATATTATCAAATGCCTAGTTACTATCATACTGAATCTATGAGTTATGAAAATCTCATGTATGGTAATGATGAATGTATTTGGACCCATGAACCATATCCTAATTTCTTTCAAGAAGCTCAAATAGAGGAAGAATCCCCCTTAGAGAGAATGTTGAGAGAATTTACAGAGGAGACTAGATTTAGGAGGTTACAGTTTGATAAAAAGTCTAAGAGTCTCTAGACCTATAGGGAGGTTAGTGAAGTGAAACTCACTTCCATAGGATGTCCAGTGAGTCAATTGATCACTAATTCACTGATAACCTATCATGAGCATGATTCTTTCGGTTCTACTGAGTTTGGGAAATTTAGGGAGAGTTGTGTTGAGCATAGGAAGGAATTAGAGCATTTAGACACACACCAGGATCGAGTTAGTGAGAATGAGATAGAGGATGAGCCTATCTTAGTTAAGGAAGTTCAGGATGTAGAGTTTAAGGCTATAAGGCCTTAGTCTGTTATATCTTCTGATTCATCTCTTATCCTTGAGTGCTATTCTTATTCTCATGAGTCCATGTTTGAGTCTTTGTATTTTGATCTTCTCCTTTTATGCTTTTCTTATTCAAAAATACCAAAAATATTTCTACTTTAGGGTCTCACGAGAAGCTAGTTTTTCTACTAGCTGTGGTTTGTTTTATAGGTTCCAAGAAAAGATGCCTGAAGAAATGGGAGAATTTCTATGTACCTTGAGAGACCACATGAGCCTAGTCTAGCTAAAGACGTTAAAGAAAGCGCTTCTTGGGTTCTTGGGAGGCAACCTAAGTTTTCCTTCCTTCATTTACGTTTACTTGTTTGTTTTTCTTTCCTAGTATAGGTTGTCTTGAAAAAGAGTGCCAAGTAAATCTCGTTCCCTTTTTGCAGGACCTCGATCGTATTGAGTAGCTCCCTAGCCAATTCAAGGAATTCTTAGGGAATAGTCTCTCATCTTATCAGGCTAGTATCATTCACTCACTTTATCTTTGTCCTTATTTACTTTATTGAGCATATTACATTGAGGGCAATGTAAATTTTAAGTTTGAGGGTGGGTAGTATTGTGCAGTCCTGATAATTCTGAGCAATTTCTGAGCAAATTTTTTTCGATCTTAGGCATGCTTGACTGGTTTATAATACATGATGATTGATTAGGATAGCCTAGGAAGTAATCTAATTGAATTTTTTGCAATAGAATTATTTCTAAAGCATGTCCTGAATCGAGTATATTTGAAGTTTATCTTTAACTTCCTTGCAACACATGAGCACATAACTGCCTTTCTATTATGTTCAAAGCTAGAATGCTTTTGTTGAGTCTAGAAGTTTTTGTCACCCTGATAGGCTTAAGAACTGATTGACAGTTGTCTTGCATGAAAGTTAGTAATTGAAATTTGCTGAAATAAAAAGAATTTCTATCTTTATTGATTTTTTGCATGTTTAATGATAACCAAAGCATGTTCCATCAATAAATGTGTGCTTAATGTGTGGGAATCAAAAGAGCTACCTCCATTGTGATCAGTTAGACCATCCATTGAGCGAGTGCTCTGGATAAGGGTCCCTACAGTGGAAGTGTGAAAGCTAAGATCTCCGTAAGAAGGAAAAAAATAAGTTTAGGGGTTAGTAACCATTCGAATGCCTAAGAAAATGAATGCTTAAGTAGATTGCTCTCTATAATGTGGGAAAGCTTGAAATTGGAACTTAGGTCAGTGTAGGGGGAAAACGAAGGAAAGCCTTGGTGAAAGTATCTTAAGTTAGTAGAAACTACTAGAAAGGAAGTTAAACACACACACACGTAAGGAATGAGATAGATATAATTTAAATTGCTTAAGGAATGATGTGTTAAGACTTTATTCTGTTGTTTTATGTCAATTAGATCATTGAGGCTTGAGTCATGAATCGGGTGTTAGAGATCTTATGAAATTGTCATTTTGGTTTTGTTTTGCTCGAGGACTAGCAAAAATCTAAGTTTGGGGGTATTTGATAGCATGCATGACTGTGCTATTTTTAAGCTTAGTTTTTGGCTAGTTTTGCTATGATTTTTATGTTTTCATGTATTTCTATGTTTCTTTCTCAGAAACCGAGCAATTTGGGCAAAATCGGAGAATCATGAGATAATTGGACAAATTTGGACAATTTAAAGCCATAATTGAAGATTCAAGCATGGAAGAAGAGGAATAAGGCTATTGGACCCGAAAGCATAGCATTGCAACACTCATTATAGCGTTGTAACACCAAAGACGAAGCCTTTTTACCTTGAAGACCCAAGGGCACAACGTTGCAACGCTGGCTGAAAAAGATTTTTTCCTTTTTTAAAAAAATGCTATGGACAACGTTGCAACACTGCCCCTAGCGTTGAAACGTTGTCCCGATTCTATAAAAGGGAAAGTTGGTTTTCGAGAAAAGAGAGCCGTTTTGAGAGACCAAAAATCATAAACTCGATTCAAGCACTGAGGGACCTAGAGGAGACCTTTGGAGAGCCAATGAGGAGACTCAAAGCTCGAGATCGTGGACATCACGTCGGAGACGAGTGTTGGCACGCGACCTAAGGTTCTTCTCTATTTCTTTTCCTTTTCTCTTGAATTTAGGAGTTTTTGTGGGTTTTACTTATGTTGTAAATCTGTGTTTAGACCCATCCTTGGTTGTAGTTGTTGAACATTTGGTTGATTTTTAATTTATTTTATATATTGACGTCTTTTATGCATCTCTTTATATTGTATTAATCTTTGGCCAGGATTTTGCATGTTTAACTAAATTTAGCTTGAGAGAGTAAGTTTAGTTGTAGAACACTAGATGCATGACTAGGTTTAATCTATTGCACGAGAGTGAGTAAATTAATTCTAAAAGCCTTAAGAGAATCGCCTAATGCCCTGTTTAGTAATAGAAATAGATTGAGATGTTGATTTATTGCTAGGCAGGAGATCAATTGAGCTCGAGAGAGAATATTGATAACTTAGTAATTCTTGGTTTAAGATTGTTAGTATAAAATCAAATTATTAATCAATTCGAATTGGGCTTAAGGTAATCAACCATGCATGTTTCTCAAAATTGGACTCCAAAGCATGTACATATTAGTTTAGATTTTATTTTTCCTCGATCTAAAGTTTTATTTCTCTAAATAAAATTGGGCATAATTAACTGTGGTACTTAATTTATCTAAGAACTTCAATCATTGTGGATGACCCTGGCCACTATTACTGTAAAATATTTAGCGGTCTGGTTTTATAAATTTAATCTTGATATGACCTTAGACAAGTCAGACCACTATCAATCCTAGACAACGGCGCCAAATTTTGATAACGCCACGTGTTTGGAATGTCTAATTAGCCCTCGTTTTCACAAATGGGAAAAGCTTTAAATTTGGGAGCTGCCGTTTTTAAAAGAGATACCAAAGGAAGGGAGAGCAACGGGAAAAATGAGAGTTGTGGTAGAGCTTGCCTAAAGAGGAAAGATTCCATCGGAGCTATGGGAACAGTACCAACGTGGAGTCCTTCTCCGTTTTCTTCTTCTTCCCTTAGCTTAGTTGTATTAATTTTCTTACATTACAATATGGTGTTCGTTTTATACTGTTTTATTATTTTTCTATCTCATATCATGAATTAGTCACCATAAGGTGAGGGTTAGGGGATGATTGTTGTTAATTAATTTTGTAGTTGAAGCTTCCTTTGCTTTCTCATTTGATTTTCGAGAGTTGTTAATGTTTGAACTCAACTTCGTCTGGCCAACCGGGTTGCAACAATGTTTTTTTGATATTTGAGAGGATTAGGAAAAACTCATAGCTTGAAAATCACATTAGCCTTTAATGAGTTAGAGGTTTTCTAAGTAGGTATATTAAGAATAATAGCTCACCTAATGCACATACAAAACAGTGAACAAATAACGTGGGAGTTTAATAGGAGTTAAATTGCTACTATTAGGTGATTTGGGAGAATGTCTTGCATGTTGTTGTGGAGAGAGTTTAGTGAATGCCTTAGCTATAAAGTTTGAATAACGCATGAATTTACCTTAATCCAAAATTGTTTAGTTTATAATACAAGCCCATTTCGCGCCATCTCTTTACTCTATTTTGCTATGTCTTTATTCTCTGCTTTAGCTTTCAACTTTACTTAATCATGTTATTTTTCCAAAGCATTTCTCTAACCTATATTTTGTTACCCATTGAGTTTACTGAGATTTAATTCTAGTTGTATTGAAAGGTTACTAGTCCTTGTGGAATACGATAAGTTACTTATTGCTTGCTACAACTCATGTGTACACTGACACATAATATTAACGCTAATTATTGCTAAGATAATTACGCATTAGCATGTATCAGCAATCATTTAGAACTTTCCATATAATCTTAATTTTGTGGTTGTCGATGCTCATTTTCCATACAGATTTCCAGAAATTAATAGAAAGGGAAGGGTTAGAAGAACTGCAGGAATACTTTTGGGATAGAGCTAGCTTGTAATCACTTCGAACATCATAAGAACCATTTTTGGAGTAGTGCCACATCCAAGTATCAGGGGTAGGTAGTTTCCGAATAGGTATTGAGCGAATTAATTTGATGTCCTCAAGAGTTAAGAACTCTTCCATCCGAGAGATATTCCAAGATCTGTCCTCATTAATAATATATGCAACTTTGAGGTTAGAATTAGTATGGCTGCTTGAAGTCAGTTTGAAGGTAGTTTCTTTAGGAATTCAACTATCTGAAAATATGGATATATTACAACCATTGCATACTCTCATCAGCAAGCCTTTAATAAGAAGATCTCTTCCCCATAAAATACTTCTCCAAAAGAAAGACGGTTTAAAACCAATTGAAGCCGATAAGAAATCACAATTAAGAAAATACTTTCCTTTCAATACTTTGGCAATTTGACATTGAGGAAGTGTAAAAATCCTCCATGCATGCTTGGCTAAAAGAAGATCTCTTCCTTATAAAATACTTCTCTAAAAGAAAGACGGTTTAGAACCAATTGAAGCCGATAAGAAATCACAATTAAGAAAATACTTTCCTTTCAATACTTTGGCAATTTGACATTGAGGAAGTGTAAAAATCCTCCATGCATGCTTGGCTAAAAAAGATTTGTTGAAGAGTTCTAAGTCTTTAAAATTAAGTTCTCCCATGTCTTTAGGTTTGCATAGATGATCGATCCCATGAGAACCAATGGATCTTCTTTTTGTTGGTATGGCTGCCCCACCAAAACCAAGCAAAGGCGCTAATAATATCTTTGGTAATCTCCTTTGGAAGTTGAAAATAACCCATGGTATATATTGGAAGAGCTTGGGCAATGCTCTTGAGAAGTATTACCTTGCCACCAGTAGAAAAAAATGAAGATTTCCACCCTTTGCACCACTTTCCAGATTTTATCACTGATAAAGCTAAATTTTGCACTCTTCTTGTTAGTAAAACATGATGGTAAGCCAAGATAGCGTCCCAAATTGTCTACTAGATTAGAAAGCATCTAGATAAACTTTTTGAACATTAGGAGAAGAATAAAAGAAGATTTTTGAAAATTAATGCACTGGCCATAAGCTATCTCATAATCTTGAAGAATAGAGACAATAGAATTACACTCATTAATAGAGGCTTTAAAAAATAAGATACTGTCATCTGTGAATAGAAGATGATAAATAGAGGGAGCTGACCATGCAATTAAAATACCCCAAGATAACCGTTCTCCTTTCAACATCAAGTAAAAGTTGGGAGAGACCTTCATAACATAATAGGAAAAGGTAGGGAGAAAATGGATCACCTTGCCTTAGGCCTCTTGATGGAGTAAAGTAACCTTTGGATTTTTTATTAATTAAAAGAGAAAATGAAACAAAAGAAATGCAATCATAATCAAATGAATCCAATGAGTGTGAAAGCCAAGTTTAGACATTATTTCTTTTAAAAAGGTCCATTCAACCCTATCAAAAGCTTTGGACATGTCTGGCTTAAGGGCTGCCAAACCTTTCCTGCCCAATTTCTTTTTTTTTTTTAAGAGTTGTAATACATTCATGAGCAAGGATAATATTATCACAAATGTTTCTAGATGGAATATGTTAAATCACCAATCAACCCAAAATCTTAAGTTGATAGGTTATGATAAATTATATCAACATTCCACCACTTCTCCTCACTTTTGGACTTGAAAATTTGTAGAAAGGTCCAACAAGTGGAAATCAATATTAATTGGGGAGGAAATAACATTACAAGGGTTCGAACTCAAGACCTCCTACTTTGATACCATGTTAAATCACCAATCAACCCAAAAGCTTAAGCTGATAGATTATGGTAAATTTAATTATATCAACATTCCAACAGAATAAAAGTTGATTGAGATGAAGAGATTATGTCATTTAAAAGAGGTTTAAGCCTATTAGCAAAAACTTTGGAAATTAATTTATAAAAAACGTTACAAAGGCTAATAAGCCTGAAATCAGTGACAAAAGAAGCATTTTTACATTTAGGGATTAAAACAATATTTGTAGGATACATTTGCTTAAGACCTAATTCAACTTCCTATTTGTGAAAAGGGGCAATAAGAGTTTTATTCATGTCCTCAGTAACAACTTTTCTGAACCTTGCTAAGGACATTGCCCATTTCAACTGCTGAAGGATTAGAAGAAGTAAAGAGATTAGTAAAGTAAAATGTAAAATTAGAAACAATAATGCCTTCATCTTCTTGCCAGATGCTGTTAGAGTCCATTATTCCTTTGATCTTGTTTTTCTTTTGCCTATTAAAGGGTTTTTGGTGGAACCATCTAGTATTGCGGTCACCCCATTTGAGTCAGTTTTCACGTGATGTTTGCTTCCAAAATATCTCTTCTTCAAGGAGTAGTTTGTCAAGGTATGCTACTAGTTTGTGAATTTTATCAAAATCAATAGGGGAAGTCTTTTCATAAGTTGATTGAAGAAGAGATTTACAAAGATTAATCTCTTTTTTGAAAGCTTTGGTCTTGATGTTACCCGAGGTTTGGAGTTTAAGAGAATCCTCTTTAAGGTTAGTAACAAAATCAGAAGGATTGTTTGAGCTAGAGTTCCAATTGCCATTTTATTTGATAATTGAACAGTGTTAGGCCACCAATTACAAAGTTCTACCAGAGAAGGGGCAAGAAAGACAATTTACCCACTACTAGTTAGTTAGAGGTGTCCAAGCGTACGAAGGAGAGGACCACTGAAATTGTAGGGAATTGGGGACAGTAAAGGGAGGAGGAGAGTATTTAGACTAGAGGGCTATAGTGCTCGAGGATGTTTTTCATTTCGGTAGTTTTTGCCTTAAGCGCAAAGGAAGGGAGAGATTACTAGCCCTCTCAAATTGGCTGGGCGTTATGTATTGCCTTAGGGCATTTCTTTTCTTTCCTTGAATATCAATATATTGTAAGGGATACCTTACAAATAGCAAGCATCATGAATTGTCCAATGTTCCTCAAGCCTGAAAGGCTTTCGAAAAAATGAAACATTCCTACCTATTATCAAACGAAAGTGATATTTCTATAGGTCGATGATCCGATTTTTACCAATCAAGGTGAGAAACTGAGATAGATTGAAAAATGTCAATAAAGGCTGAATTGATCAAGAAACGATCCAGCCTTTCAAAAATTGGGGGGGGGGGGGGGGGTCTATTATTCCATCTGTTGCACCATGTAAAGGAATCACCTTTAAACCCAAGAACTTTTAATCCGCAATCATCTAAAGTCTCTCAGAAATTAATCATTAGTTTAAATCCCCACTAACTAGCCAAGATGAGTTGTCATCATTGTAAAGTCATCTTAGGAGCTCCCAACTGGTGGATCGTAGATTGGTATCGGGTTGACCATAAAATCTTGAAAATCTCCATGAAAGATTATTCTAACAAATATTGACATCATGTAGAATTTAGAATAAGACCTGATGGATACTTCAACGTCTTCTTTCCATAGAATGCTCAGACCCACCTCTAGCACCATCGTTAGAAACATAAAAGCAACCAAAGTAGTTAAGAGCCGTCTTTAAGTTTTCCAATTCGGAAGGATCGCTTCTTATTTCAGATAAAAAGATGATTTGGGGATTTCTTAGACGTAAAACGTCCTTAATGGTACAGAATACTCGCTGGCTCCCCATGCCGCGAACATTCCAACAAAGGATCCTCATTGTTCTTAGAACTCGCCAAGACGATGAAGATAAAATGGTGGGATAAATTTGATACTTCCCATCTGTCTCAAGAAGGATTGAAAGAGTGATTCTCAAACAATCAAGAACTACTTATCAATCAAAGAGTAATTCATAATTTCTGAATACTCGGTCTCATTTGATCTCGAGGCTTGCCCAAGCAACCTCAGAAGAAGAATACCAGAGAATTCTAGAAGAAGCCAAAAGTAGAACTCCATCTCATCACAGCGAAGCTGATGATGATGAAGAAATGTCTCCATACTATCTAAATGATCCTTTCCTAGATTCACAACCTCCGTGAGTCTACAAATATATATATTTTTTAATTCGGGTACATTCGGCATCCCTCTTGTACAAATTTTATTTCTTTTTTATATGTTTTTCATCTTTTCATGTACATTCTTATAGTCACACATGAGTATCATCTTCATTAGGAAGAAGATCCTCTTTCTTTGTACAATTTCTTGTATCTTTTTGTATATTCTCTTTAGTTTTCATAATCGGGAAATTAATTCATGATTATCTTTGTTGTAAATTAATAATATGTATAGTGTCAAGTGTACATAATCCCTTTGTAAAGTTATGGATTCTGTATTGTATCTAGCGTATTCATCATCAACTTCCAGTCTCGTGACAACGCATCAATAGAGCAAATGACGTAATAAGTCTCTCCAGAGTTGCTACTTGGAAACAAGACAGCGTGATCAACCTATTCAGAGTTGCTTTTTGCTTCGGTGAAAGACTATTGCTTGAAGGTATCAAAGGTTGAAGATGAGAACCTACTGCGGATCTTTAGGAGTTATGTTCCCGGTAGTAAGCCGCCAGGTGGGCGCAGTGAAACTGTTGGTAAGCTCTCCGGTGTATCCTTGCCTCTTTAGCAGCCTTGAAGTATATGACAGAAGCAATATTAAAAGACCGACACATCACTTTAATAAAGCTACTTTATTAAAGATGAAAGGACAAGCACAGTTGGAAAGATATGATGAAGATTCGTCTTTATTTTTCTTTTCAAAGTTTATCATTTTATTTTGTCATTTTGTAATCATTTTAATTACTTTCCGTCATTTACTATTTGCTTTTTACTTTCCGCATTTTACTATTTTTGTTTTATTACTTTTGATAAAGTAGATTCCTCTACTTTATTAAAGTTGTTTGTCTCCATTGAGAAAGTTTGGTTCACGCAGGGCATGTCCTGTCGGTCCAAGCTTATCTCTTAGTTAGCTTAGTTTAATTTACGTTTCAAATCCGGGGTCTATAAAAGACTTCCGAGTTGTAAAGGAAAGGTCATCGAGAAATATTTGCGAGTTTCACTTGCGAAATATTTACTCAGCCTTCCTATTTTCCAATCCCAAAAACCTTCTGTAATCTCAAAACGATCCTAATTCTCTTTCGCCGATTAACGCAATCGAGCAAGTGGTATCAGAGTCTATTTAGGCAAATAAATAATCAATTTCAGCAATTTTTCTTTGTTGATTTCAAATTCTTTTCCGGGGGGTATATGGTGGTGATATTGTTCACCCTTAGGCCCCGTTTGTTTCACTGGTTTTGAGATGAGTTTTGACAATGGTATAAAAAATCAATGTTTGTTTCATTGATCTTTACTTTTTAAAACCCAAGTAATTATTATTTATGGATAAAAATAACCCATGAACTATGAGAATTTATTATCCATGTATGAGATGATTTTTTTTTTACTTGGGACTTTTTCCCTTGGAAAATGGATAAGAGAGAAGAGAGAAAAAAAATATATTAATTAAACTTTTTAATATTAATTATTATATATATCCAAATACATATATTTATTATCCAGATATTTAAAATATTAATTGTCATCTATATCCAAACACATATATTTATTATCAAGATATTTAAATCTTAAGTTTTAACTCCAAAATATTTTATAGGTTAACTTATAAAAAATACCCCTGAACTATGGGGTTGGTTTCAATTATACCTCTGAACTTTGAAAAGTTTCATTTTAACCCTTGAACTTTGAAGTTTGTTTCAAAACAACCTTTGAAGGTTTTTTTTGTTAAATTTATGGACGATAAATGATGTATTTGCATATATTTTGATTTTTTTTTTCAACGTATATGTTCAAATATGTTCACATAAGTAACAATATAAATGCAAAAACATCATTTTTCGTCCATGAATTTAACGAAAAAAAGCCTTCAAGAGTTGTTTTGAAACAAACTTCAAAGTTCAAGGGTTAAAATGAAAATTTTCAAAGTTCAGGGGTATAATTGAAACCAACCTCATAATTCAGGAGTGTTTTTGATAATTTAACCTATTTTATATTTGCCATGGGACCTTGATGAAATATCATGCAAATTTTATTTACATTCATTTGTAAAGTGTATCATCGGACCAAAGAGAGACCAACTGGACCAAACGTATATTTTGTGCGAAGGGAAAAAAAATATTTTTTGTGCAGAGAGGAAATAAAAAAAGAAAAAAAGTAGAGGCTCTGTACATTCCACAGCTCACGAAGGCATCGGCTCGCATATGGTCTTTGCAAACCCGTAGAAGAAGAACCACAGTGATCAGGATCAATTCCTGAACCCATCCACAGCCAACTTTCCTTGCCAACCTCAAGAAATATGGGTAAGTCTGAAAGTTCCAATCCGCCTCCGCCACCCTACGCCAAAGTTCACCCCTCAAATGACCCCGACGTTGATCACAATTCATATTCTCTCGAGAAATTCAGACTTTACGAAACCAGAGCGGTAACCTCTTCACTTTCACATTGTCTTTTTCTTTAGTATTTTCTATCATTAGAGAGCACAAATGCGATTCCTGCACGGGTCTTTTTGACACAACTATACTCCTCTTTCTCCATTTCCCCGATCGCCTTGAGGAGACTAGTACAAAATATAATTGGTTGCCCGAGAAGGGTGTCAAAACAATCTTTGAATTTTAAAGTCATTTCTCTGCATTTCTCATAACCCCTGACCTTTAAATGTCAGTAGAACGAGTTAAAACATTAATTCTATCGAGCACGAGAAGCCGATTGTTCCGCGGTTTTAATTTAATTTGATCACATTGAGTTTTCCTAAGCAGAGGTATTATCTGATTGGGAGCGATCGCTACAAGAAATTCTTCCGAGTGTTGAAGATAGATCGGTCGGAACCATCCGAACTAAATATCAGTGAAGACCCGGTGGTGTATTCACTGCAAGAAATCAGGAACCTCCGTCAGCGAATTGCTGAAGGGAATCGTGCTACGGGGGGTTTAAACCCGGTTACAAAGGCTTTCGGTATTGCAGGTTGATGTTGGTTCTGCTTTTATGTGCCTATTCATCCATGAATCTTTTCGCACTTCCCTAAATTTTGTTACTGTTTAATGTTTGTAGGTTGCATTAAATGTTTGGAGTCATATTATTTGATTTTGGTTACCAAGCGTCGGCAAATTGGATGTATATGCGGTCATGCAATATATGGTATAGATGAAACCCAATTGATTACAATTCCACACGTCTCAGTTCAGACTGATGTAGCACATTCTAAAACTGAGCTGAGGTAAGTCTAAGCTGCTCTTGTGGTACTTATCTCTTACGGTTTCGGGCATGTGACATTTTTTTTTGAACAAGAAACACCTTTTCATTAAGACTATGAAAAGAGGCTAATATTCAAAAGGATACAAACTCCACTAGGGAGTGAGAGAAAGCAAATAAAAACAACGCGAGAACCTAAAGAAACATGGAAACAAACTACAAAAAAGCCTTCCAATTAAGATAAATATCATTCAAAGAATAAGCCTCAAAAAGTTTGGAAAGTGTGCACCAGGATGACGCCTTGGTGGAGCCGAAAAGCCTTATGGCGGTATTTAATTAATCTTCAAAAAAGTGTTACAAAAGGGGGAGCCTTAGCCTTTATATATAGGCTTAGCTAATGGGCTAATGGGCTTTAATTACAAGGGTGGTTAATTATATTAACCACAGTAACTAACTAACAACCTAACTAAGAAAACAAATAAAACAAAATACTTAAGTTAGATTACAAAGAGAACCCTAGTAAAGCTAATTTACAAAGAGAACCCTAAATAATCTAACTAACCTACATCACGCCTTCAAGCATGCTGAATCAAATACTTCCACCCACGAAAGACTTTTGCTTTCAAATATTCTTGAATTCCTTTCCAACCATAATTCTGCCAACAATGCCTCGATAACATTAACCCATAAAAGAGCTGATTTTGCTGTAAAATAAGGCCCTAATAGAAGCTGTTGAACATTCTCCTTTAACTTTGCTGAAAAGACCCAATCCAAATGAAAGATAGAGAAGAGCTTGAACCAACAATTGAGAGAATAAGAACAACCAAAGACAATATGCTCCTGGGATTCCTCGCTCGCTAAACACAAAGAACAAACTGAAGGCAAAAGATAGGACTTCGGCAATTTTTGTTGAAGAACTTCAACCGTATTAGGTTTTCATTAAGAATTATCCAAATTAAGATGCTGATTTTCTTTGGACTCTTAGATTTCCATAACACTTGACTCATCTCCTTAGATAAAGGAGAAGAAGACGCCAGCTTCCTTGTCAATGATTTAACCGAGAAAACCCCCGAAGCTTCCAAAGTCCACACCCTAAAATCACCTCCTACTCCAACTTTAAAGGAAGAAATAATTTCCAATAGAGATGCAACGACAGTGATCTCCTCATCCTTTAAAAGCCTTATTAACTCCAAACTCCAATTAGAAGTTTCCACATCCCAAAGATCTGCTACCAAAGCATTAGGTTTCGAAGCAATTGAAAACAACTGAGGAAATTTCTCTTGCAAAGCCGAATCCCCTGCCTAAATATCTTTCCAAAATAGAATTCTCTTTCCATCCCCCAATCTGACAGCAACAAAGGACTCCACATTCTTCCAAATCCTGGAAATACTCATCCATGGACTTCTAAGGCTGAAAACAGCCTTACCCGAAGTATGCCAATCACTGTCCGAGGCCCCATGAATGCTTTTAATCACTTTTCTCCACAAAGCCTGAGGTTCCTGCATAAACCTCCAACCCCATTTTGCTAACAAAGCCACATTTCTATGTTTAATTGACCCAAAATCGAGACCACCATCTGTTTGCAACAGAGAAGTAACTCTCCATCTAACCAAATGGGATGATTTACCACCCTCATTTCCTTCCCCAAAAAAATTTCTCAACAATCTTCTGATGGCATAAGAAAGAGAGATAAATAATATAAAAGAACACTTGATAGAACTGAATTACAAAGAGTCATTCTCCCTCCTCTAGACAAATTAAAACGCTTCCATCTATCCAATTTCTTAAGAATCTTGTCAAGAACCGGCTGCCAAAAAGATAAGGATTTCGGATGCCCACCCAAAGTAAGGCAAAGATAGAGAAAAGGAAGAGGTTCTACCTTACACATCAACTTTTCAGCCATCGAAAAAACCTCCTTATCTTCAATATTAATCCCACATAATGCTGATTTCTCCCAATTAATCTTCATACCCGAAATCCATTCAAATAATTCAATAGTTTGCTTCAACACTACCATCATATCATCATTATAATTACAAAACAGCAATGTATCGTCTGCAAATTGCAAGATGGAAACATGAACCTTGTCCCTCCCTACCACAAATCCTTCATAGATTCCTTTTTCATAAATATTTTCCATCAAAACATTCAACACCTCCCCTACAAGAAGAAAAAAAAAGGTGAAAGTGGATCACCTTGTCGTAATCCCCTTGAAGCCTCAATTCTCCCCCTAGGCCGCCCATTAATGAAAACTGAAAATTTAAGATTCTTAATTCATCCAAGAATCCATTGAATCCATTTCCCATGAAAACACCTTAGTTTTAAAATCTCCTCAATGAAATCCCGATCCACACAATCAAAAGCTTTCTCCATGTCCAACTTTAAAATCCAACCTTGTTTGTTCTTGGATCTATAGAATTCCACAGCTTCAATGGCAATTAATATTGGGCCAAGAATCTGCCTACCTTCGATGAAAGCGCTTTGAGTGGGATTAATGATTTCCGGCATTACTTTCGTGAGTCTTTCAGCCAGCACTTTTGCTACTACTTTATAAATGGAGGAGGTCAAGCTGATTGGACGAAAATCTCTAATAGTAGTAACAAACTCCTTTTTCTGAATTAAGCAAATAAAATTTTCTTTAAGAGCTGAATTCAAATGTCCATTTCTATGAAATTCACGAAGTAATCTCATGAAATCCTCGTTTAAAAAGGGCCAAAACTTCAAAAGAAATTCCGAAGTAAAATCATCCGGACCGGGTGCCTTATTTTTACCAATGCCTCTAAGTGCCAATACAATTTCCTCCTCAGAGAAAGGAGCAATTAAAACTGTATTCTGCTCCTCCGAAACCGTTAACCATTGCACATTAATAGGTATTCTTCCATGACCTGGAAGCCTACGGTATAACGTAGAGAAAAAACCCAATATCTCTTGCTCAATTTCTCTGAATGAAAGCAAAGACTCACCCACAAGTGAAGATAACTAAGAAATCAGCTGCTTCCTCTTCCTTGCTGCCAAATATCTATGAAAAAATCTCGTATTCTCATCCCCTTCTTTCAACCATTTCAGCTTGCATTTCTGAATCAAATTTCTTTCTTCTTTCAAATAAAGGGCAAACAAATCCCTCTTTGCTACAGCACGAAGCTCCTCCTCATGAGCAGATAAACTCCCTTGGTCCGATTTCTCATCCAGCCCCGAAATAACTGAGATCAAAGAATTTTCTTGCTGCTTCCTACTAACCTCAAAATCAGCATACCATTTCTTCAAAAGGTCCTGCAGATTTCTGAGCTTAGAGTTAATTACAAACCCTGCCCATCCATAGGAGAGACCTTCTCTCAATGATTTTTCAATAAGCTCCACACAACTTGCCAAACTCAACCATGAATTATAAAACCTAAAGGGAGAAGGCCCCCAATAAAAACTTCCCGCTTCCAGCAAAATAGGAAAATGGTCAGAAAAAATCCTAGCCTTTCTTACCACCCGAGAAGAATCAAATAAATCCCAATCCTTTGAAATAAAAAATCGATCAATTAATGACTGCAAGTTGTCATCTCCAAGCTTTGACCATGTAAACTGAGGGAGTTCCAACAGGCCCAAATCATCAATTAACTTATTGAATTATCTCATTCCTCTAGTTTGTCTTCCACAAGGCACCCTCCCATACACCCAACGGGTTATATTAAAATCACCTCCAACACGTCACGGACCATTGCAATAAGCTAATAAAGAACTCAATTCACCCCAAAGATGCTTCCTCTCATTGTAATTATTAGGCCCATAAACATTGGAAATCCAACCTAACTTATTATTAAGGAAGGAGACCTTAATAGTCAAAGTATAACCTCCTTTAAGAACCTCACAGACTCTTACTTTGCTATCATCCCACATAATAAGCATACCTCCTGATTTTCCATATGACTCCACTTCAGCCCATTTGATATCATTAGAACTCCACATTGATTTTATGAATCTTCTAGAAAGAGAATCCATTTTCTTAGTTTCCTGAATAAGAACAACATCAGGATTTGCTTGTAGCAAAAAGTTCTTAATGTGGTCCTTTTAGAAAAATCTCCCAATCCCCGAGTGTTCCAAGATAGAACCTTCATAATAGCACCCTATGAATATTTAATGTAATTTATCACTTAAGGGTTGTTTGGCGCGCTGGTTTGGAATCAGAAACTCTGGAGTTTCTTGGCTGGAATTAGAAACCCTGGGGTTTTTGATTCCTGTGTTTGGGGTGCAAGGTTGTATTGAGCTGGTTTGCTGAAACCTGTGTTTGGGATGCAGAGTTGGGTTGGGCTGACTTTGTTTAGTCTATTTATTTATTTTTTTAAATAATTTTTCAAACTGTTTATTATTTGAAAAAAAATTTTACACTGTTTTTTTTTCCCAATCCATTTGCTTAACTTTATAATTTTTTTGGTGTGTTACATACCAACTATTTAAACAATTATGTGGAGCAATTGTCACAACTATAGTTCAATTTGAATTATACTATGTGTAGTTTGTATAACTATATGCTATATCATTCACTTCAGTCATGATGATATAAAATTGAAGATTATGCGTAGCAACAAATAATTAATAGGTGCAATGTAAGAATGATGTTGCCAATGGTAAAGTAAAACAAAAAATTAGAACTAAGATTTGGTTCTAAAAATATCATAACACATAGTCCGGATGAAATGACAAGAAAGTAGAAGTAGTTGTCTAAACATAAATATAAGTCATAGGAGTGGTAGATGAAAGTGATGAAAAGAGAGTCAGGTTTCAGGTGCTTTCTTCAAAATTTCCATGAAGTAATCATACTTTCAATCTGGGGTGAATGCAAAGAAGGAGTTCAACATCTACTATCTGAGAGAAGAGTCTTTGCAACAACCATGCAGTCTGCCTTGTCATCCCTAGGATCCCCTTTAGTTTTGCATATAGCTCGTTCACGCGGGCTCTTTCAATATTGTCCTTCTCAGGTGACCACTAAGCAATCCTCCCAATCTGTTCGGCTGTCAAGTGGAAACCATTATTTAGAATGTCTGACATATTGGAGCCCGAGGACATACGTCTCCTCCTACTCGGTCTGGATGTTTCGATGTCTCCTGTTCGACTCATGGGTGTGGCTAATGTGTCATCATCCATTGATGTGTCGAGTGGAGGTGGATCGCGGAGGAATGAATCGTCAAACTCAGGGTTGGAGTCATCATCTAGGTCAGTTGCAGCGTCTGATGCCATATCAGATGGGGTCTGTGCGCTTGCCCCCATTGCTCTATCTTTTCCAAATATGATCGCGAGATCATTAAACCAGGGGAATGACTTGTTTCGAAGACCTCTGGCAGTTGGGTGACCCTCCATCACAATATGTTAACGATAAAAAAATGAAACAATAATTCTAATAATATTCCTCTTACCTTCACCCACACATCAAATATGTCATTCTCTGCCTCCACGCACTTACGCTCTTCGTTCCATCCGAATCCACTGCACGCAGGTCCCAACATCTCAGCGATTGCTTGGTACTGCTTCTTCATAACTCTCACTCTAGACTCTAGATTATGGTTGACCTGTATGTTGCACCCCGGGATCTTTTCTTTCATCATTTTCTAAACTTGTACCAAAAAACCAAGCTTGAAACTGCCATTGTCGGCACGCCATTCACCTGCATGAACGAGGTGCAACAAACACTCAACCAATACGACATCTTCTTCGAGAGTCCATATATGCTTGAGGCATTTAGGTCTGGACGATGATTCTGCCATCAGAAACAACACTTGTGTTTAAACATTGTGTTCAATCATAAATAACAGTTGACAAGTGTAAGGTAACCTTGATGATTATGTAATTCATTTACTCATATTATATGAATGTTATTTACACACAAAAAATCATATCCATAGAAAAAAAAAACACATTTTATATATACATAACAACAAAAAAGAAGACATATGTTGCCTCTATGAAGTCAATGTTATTTAAGAGTCAATTTATATTCTAGCCCATCCCCATTTGGTTTGCGAGATTTTCCTTCCATTCAGTCCAGGCACCTGTTGTCTCTACAAAGCCAATGTTGTCCGCGCTCATCCCATTTGAATTAGGGTCACCTAGGTGTGACTCCTTGAATGTGGGATCCGGGCCCATCTCCCGAACAATCAAGTTGTGCAACAGACAACATGAAGTGATCGTCCTACACTGGACTTCGACGGGATAAAAGGACTTTCCTCGAAGGATTGCCCATCGACCCTTTAGCATACCGAACGCCCTCTCGATGACGTTTCGGGCGGATGAATGTCTCATGTTGAACAACTCTTTGGGGTTGGTTGGTGGATTCCCTCCTCGCCAGTCAGTTAGGTGGTAGTGTTGTCCTCTGTACAGGGCTAGAAATCATTCTGCATTGGGATATCCGACATCACACTAGTAGTAATATCCTGCGATCATGCCAAGATTATCACTACATGCCACAGGTGGCTATGTATATGTTCATATAGATATAGGTAGGAAGCGGGAATCAATGCTTTACCCCTTGGGACCTTCAATCCTGTTGGTCGGGAAACTGCATCATGCAAAACCCTAAAGTCTGATGCAGATCCTTCCCATCCAGGAAGAACAAATATGAATTTACCGTTTTGAGAACACACAACAAGAACATTTGTGGCGATCTCACAATTCCTTGTCCTATATTGTGGGCGATTGGCTACACTTGCGTTCACTTTGATATGTGTCCTGTCCAAAGCACCTACAATTCTGCGATGAAACAGGAGATATGATTTCAATGGTGGAGTAACGAAATCATATCTCCAGTTCAAAGGTTAAGTAACTTGAACCATCGCCACCTCTCGTCCTAACAGGTATTTGTAACTGGTTCAGGTGATTTCAATAACACCTAGTGAAGTCTTAGTATCGCGTTCAGGACGACATTGAAGTGTCTGGACATAGTCTCATTAGATCTGGCGAAATGTCTTCGTATTACTCGATTTTTCACATCATGTGCAATGATGTGGAGGAATATCGCAACCATTTCCTCCACATCCACGTATTGAGTGGATGTCAACCCCCCTCTTACCTTAAACATCTCACATAGGATACCAAACGTTCGCCTATCCATCCGTGTATTCTCACGACAAGTGGGATCGTTTTCGTGTATAAGACGAAAGAAATTTAGCTGCCTAATTTGGTGTCTTGCATGAGGGGATTGGTTGTCAAGTCTCCTTTGCCCTTGCATTATTGCAGCGAATGTTGCTACGAATTGGAATTGTGTGGCACAGACGATTGTAAGTATTGCTATCAACTCATGTGGGTCAATATCCAATCCGTCCATTTATTACTTTAGTTATATTGTCCTGACAAAACAATTTTAGGTACATGCTATAAGACTTATGTACTGTTCCACTAATGTACACTGCACTAATGTCATGTATTTCTGCATGACATTCATACAATGTCATATAGATATCGGGGTTTAGCGACATAAAACTTCTTCCCTCCCATTACTCTAAAGTAACACATGTAATAATGAGAAACATATTACAAACAAATGTGTTTACAAAAAGGAAAAAAAATCGTACAATGTTAGTCTAACAAACTTGTGTGTTATACAAATATTATTTATGAGATTGTGGTTTAGCTTAGTTATGAATTTTGGACACTATTTTGAGAATTCTCCACCTTTTTTTTTTCCTTTTTATTGTGTTTAAGTGATCATTTTACCTATGTTTTTTTTCAAATCTACTTTGCACACTTGATTTTTTTTTTTTGTTTAAACCTGTTTTATATGTTATGTTGTTTAATTAAAAAAAAAAATATGATTTCAAAATTTTTTTTTTCCAAATTTGTTTTTCAATTTTTTTTATCCAAATCTGGATGTTTCTTCATAAGTTTTTAGGTGAGATTGTATTTTTTTTCCAAATAAAAAAATAGTTGCTACATTTTTTTAAGCTATATTGTATTAAACAGTATTTGAACCTTGTTTTTTTGTGAAGCTACTTTATTAAAATTTTACCTGTATTGAATTTCTAAATTTACATATTCTACCACTAATCATTAATTATCAATAATAAATAATAATTTATTGTTAATTAACAGAAAAAAGTTTGAAATTTACTCTAAACCAGTAAATTAAAGTTAATGTCATAACTCATCATATACGGAAGTTAGAATAGAATTTTAAGTAAGATAAAAAATGAAAATAATAAAAATAATAAAAATTATTCTAATGTAATGTTATATTCTAATAATATAATATTCTATTTGGCATTCATCAATCATATATGGAAGTTAGAATAGAATTTTGAGTAAGCTAAAAAACGATATCTAATTTTTAAGTTTGAAAATTTACGAGTATAGTTTGTTGAAGTTGAAGAATGGTGTTTGTTCAAAGAAAATCTATTTTCAAGAATGTGTATATAGATTGAGTTTTGATTTTTTTTTTCATACCATTTTTTTTTTGTTATTTTATAATTGCTATATTATTGTGTTTTGTTTTTGTAAATACTGATTTTTTACAATTACTATAGTTTGTTGTGTCTTTTGTTTTTAAAATGTTTGTGCATGTGTTAGTTTGAATTTGATAAATAAATGTCTCCTAGGTTTAAATTTTATAAGAAATTTAGCATGTTTATTAAATTAATTAATTTATTTTTAATAAGAGTTAATTCAAATGTATTGTCTTAATTATTCGTTTTTTAAAAATAACATGACAATTGAGGTAAATATTAAACAAAAATATTTTAGCTTCAAATTAAACCTTCAATCTTTTTCATTGTGAGTTCATTAGAATTTGCAAGAAACCACCATAAATTTATAATTTCCAATATAAAAGGTTGTAATGAAAATTTTAAAATTTTGTTTTCAACTCTAAACTATAACTATGATTTTTTTTAATAACAAAATAAGAGTTATGTTTATATAAAAAACTTAACAATGATGTGAAATGAAAATTACATAAATTAATTTTAATTATTATTAAATTTATAAATTGTATGATATTATATTATATTAATATTTAATCTATGTTTTTATTTTCTACTTTAAAATTTATTTTATTAATTATAACAAACAATATAATAATTAGATGTATAATGGTGCATTGCCTGTGTTAACAAACTAGTGAATACAAGCACGTAATGAAATATACACAAACATTCCTTATATAAAAAAACACAAAAATATGTAAAAGAAAAAACACAAACATCACAAAATAAGTCTTACACAATGTTTTAAAAAATAATAAAATACATAAATAGGAAAGAAACATTACTTATAAATATTTTCGGCGCAAAAAAGAGCAACTTTACTCCTGAAAAAAAAAATAAAAAAATGTATAAGGGTTCGGGTGGAATGGGATAAAAAGTTAGAAAAAAAGGAATATGAACTCACCTTTCGTATTGTCGATCGTTGACTTATCCAATCGAGATGGCACAACTCGATAAGCCTTATAACCTCTACTGCCATAACCCAAGAAAAAAACAAACAAACTAAGATTAGTATGTAAATAATAATGATATATTGAAAAACATAAAACGAAATGAGAAAATAGGTTTATGGAGAAGGATTTTTGGAAGCATACCTATTGCCCCAAGGAGAAGTGTTGGTTTGAAAAGATAGAGACCCTCGTTTAAATAGAAATTTGAGAGAGAGAAGGTTAATTAATTCTCAACCACCCAAGAACTCATAAGTACAAGGGTTATTATAAGAAAAAATGGAATGAGTTGTCAAACAAAAGAAAATAAATAAAATAATGGATAAGTATTAACTAAGCTCAGTGGAAATTAATGTGGCCTCAGATCAGTCAATATCAAAATTTAAACAAAGTAAAATCCAATCAGACAGTTGAAATCAACTATGATGTGACAATCTGGTTACTTCACAACGAGATTCATACCACTAACAACCAAATCTGTCTTATTTCAAATAGCAAACAACATATGTATAACACAATCAAGGGTCGTGAATAAAAGATTCAAGATATGGATACCAATTAGAAGGAACACATACCAGATCAAGTGTAGTAAATCACAAGTGTAGGAAAGAGTTAAAAAAAAAAAAAAAAAACATAAACAGAACCAAAACAAATTAGGGAATCATCATCGACCATTAACAAAATCAAAATAGCAGATATGCATACCAATCATAGACCAGATCAGTGTAGTAAACCAGGGCCTCAGGAACTTACTCACAATTGTAGTAATTAGTTCAAATTATTGGTAAACAAAATAGAGAATCATCATCGACCATTATCAAAACCAAAACAGCACATATGCATACCAATCACAGGCACCTAATCACAGACCAAATCAGTGTAGTAAATCAGGGCCTCAGGAACTCAATCACAAGTGTAGTAATTTGTTCAAATTATCGGTAAACAAAATAGAGAATCATCATCGACCATTAACAAAACCAAAATAACACATATGCATATCAATCACAGACACCTAATCACATACATACTAGACCAAGTGAAGTAAATTAGGGGCCTAAGGAACAGAATAGGGAAACATCATTGGCCATCAAGAAACAGAACAAGCACCCAAATGAGATTAGATCGATCGATATGCAAAAAAAAAAAAAAAGAGAATATGCATAAACCGTTAGGCCTTAGGAAACATCATTGGTTGGGGAAGAACGACATGCAAGCCGGCCCACACCAAGCTCCAACGAAGCCGACCATCCCCTACCAGGCCTCCTTCAACTTGGGAACCAGATCTGAGGAAGAAGAGAAGAATAGTCAGGGACAAAGAGGCGACAAGGGAGGGGCTTCGTTGAGCGGTGAGAACTAGGCTGGTAAAGGGTTCGGTCGAAACCGAGAAGGAGAGGGAAACATAAATGAGTGAACAAAGGGTGGGAGACACTTTCGGGCATGTGACATTTAGATCTTCCATAATGTGATACTGTTGCATATGTTTCAATCCTCATGCAAATCAAAGGAAGTAGGTAAGTGAACAAGATCAGTAGTTTACCAAGGTAGCTTAGTATAAATCACTTCAAATGGTGACTTCCCTGTGGATTTATTCCTCATATGGTTAAAAGCAAATTCCACTTGAGGCAAAACCAAGTACAATTGCTTAGGCCGACTTCCACTAAGACCCGGAGAAGGTTACCAAGGGTTCGATTTGTAACCTTGGTTTGTCTATCAGTCTGTGGATGCCCCGTAGTACTAAATCGAAGGCTTGTATCAAATTTTTTCTGTAGAGTCCTCCAAAAGTGACTAAGAAACTTGACTTCTCGATTCAAAACAATTGACTTTGGAATACCATGTAGGTGAATAACTTCCTTAAAAAATAGGTTAGCAATACTAACAGCATCGGATGTCTTTTGACAAGGTAAAAAATGGGCCATCTTGCGGAAGTGATCAACTACAACATTTTTTTTTTCAAAAGGAAACAAATTGTTTCATTGAAATAGTGAAAAAAGACTATGCTAAAACATACAAAATTTCCAAAGGGAAAATAAAAAGAGGAAAGCAATAAAACCATAACAAAAACATATTACAACGGAAAAATAATCGCATTCCAATTAAAACATAAGTCCTGAATTGAATAATCAGCTAAGTGTTTGGAGAGAGTGTATCAGGAAGAAGCTTTGGGCGAGCAGACCTAAAACGATTAGACCACGAAAGTAGCTTGTTTTGAAAAATCCTCTAATTCCTTTCAAACCAAATTTTAGATAAAAGAGCTTTCACCTCACTGCATTCGACCATAAAATCTTTGATTTCGGCACCAAAGAAGGACCAACAAGCAAGTGAAGAATATTAAAAATCGAAAATAAATTCCACCAGCATTGATTGGAATACCGACAATCAAAGAAAATATGCGACAAAGTGTCCACATCTAATAGACAGAGAACAAACATAAGGAGAGATATAATGCGGAAGCTTCTTTTGAAGAACCTTAGAACAGCTGAGAGATCCATTAAGCATCACCCAAATAAAAATATTAATTTGTTTGGGATTTTTAGAATTCCAGATTGCTGTATAAATTCCTTATCCATAGAAGAGGAAGAAGCCAAATGTTTAGATAGTGATTTCACAGAAAATTTAACCGACGCCTCAAGTGACCAGCTCCTAGAATTCGAAGAACCCACCTTTGCCTCTGAAATACAGCCCAAAAGCAATTGAAAATCCAAAATCTCCTCATCTTTAAGGAATCTACAGAAGACTATATTCCAATAAAGGGTATTAACATCCCAATGATAAAAAAACTGAACTATTAGGAGAAGCTGAAATCTTATAAAGTCGAGGGAAACGAGACATCAGGGAAGAATTATTAAGCCATGTGTCTTGCCAAAATAAAATTCTTCTACCACCACCTAGATTGAAGGTTGCAAAAGATTCCACTTGCTTCCAAACTTTAGAAATGTTGATCCAAGGGCTGCGAAGACTCATTATACTCTTCCCAGATGTATGCTAATGATGTAAATTATGCCCATGATCTACCGTCTTTGGTGGGCAATCTTTTCTACAATTCTAATGAAGAATCTCAAAGATGATCTCTTCATTCCTCGGGTATTTACTCTGTAAAATTGTTATCACGACGCTTAGCTTCTTTGATTCCCTTAGAGAAAGATATTTTTACAACCCTTTGGAAGTCTAAAATTCCTAAGAGATTTAATATTCTGTGGTAGTCTTAGAAGTTTTGCAAAGGAAACTCCCCTTCAATTGCATTATGCCGTTGATGTGTTCTCTTTGCTTCTCAGATGGGGACACTCTCATCTGTATATTTTTTATTGCTTCGATTCAAGATATTATTGGTTCATGCTCTTTTCGATTTTTAATTGTTTGTGGGTATTCTTTAATGTTTTTAAGGGCGACATTCTTCAATTACTTATTGGCCCTCCCTTGAATACTAAGGCCAACCTAATTTGGGTTAATGCGGTACACACTATTCTTTTGTGTTAATTTACAAGAGAAGAAAGTTTCTATTGTATTGTTATTTTCAGTATAGTACACCCCTAGATTTAAAGGGGTAAATTTGTACAGATAAGGAAATACAACTAACGGGCAAAAAGGGAATCCCAACGGGAAGAAAGCAAATACAAGAGAGAGAACAAAAATTAAGGAAACAAATAAGGGAACAAAATAAAAGGGAGGATAATTCTAGAAGATTTCCATAAGGGTCAATAATCAACACTCCCCTCAAGCTTGATTGTATATATTAATGACATTAAGCTTGGCTTTTAGGTCTTCAAATGAGCCTTTGAATAGTGCCTTTGTGAGAATATCAACAATCTGCATCTTGGTTGATATGTAATTGAGAGAAATACTTTTGTTTTCAATTTTCTCTTTGATGAAATGACGATCAATTTCCACATGCTTTATATGATTGTAGTGAACTGGGTCTTTGGCAATGCTTATGCTGGCTTGGTTATCATAGTAGACTTTCGTTGGTGCCTATGATTTTATTTTTAGTTTAGATAAGATTATTTGGATCCATATTCCTTCACATATTCCTTGTGCGAGGGCTCTTAATTCAGCTTTGACTCTGCTTCGTGACACTATTGGTTGTTTTTTACTTTGCCATGTTACTAGGTTGCCCCACACAAAGGTGCAATAGTCGATAGTGGATCTTCGATCTACTTTTGAACTTGCCCAATTAGCATCAATGAAGACTTCGACCTTCCTTTTTGTTGACTTCTTGAAATACAATCCTTCTCCAGGTGTTCCTTTTAAGTATTGTAGTATCCTGTAGACTGCTTGCATTTGTTCTTTGGTTGGATTGTTCATAAATTGGCTTACATAGCTAATTGCAAAACATATCTCAAGTCTATCTACCTCACCATTTGCCTTGTATTTGATGGTATAAGTCCATTTTCACCCTACCGTTTTCTTACCTTTGGGTAGATCTATTATTTCCCATGTGTGGTTCTTTTCCAAGGCATTTATCTCCTCCATTACAACTTTCTTCCAATCTTGGTCTTTGAGGGCCTTGTAGATTGTATTAGGGATTTGTATGGTAGATAGGTTAGTAGTGAAGGCTTGAAAATTGGGGAGAGAGACGTTTATAGGAATGGTAATTTTGTATAGGATGATTAGTGCAAGCTCTTACCCTTTCCCTTTTTGCTATAGGAAGATCAAGTTCATCTATATGAGAATCATCAGGGAGATTGGAGTTTGTGATTGGATTGTCCAGTGTTTCTACTAGAACTTGTTTGGGGACATGTTCATTTTCAAGAAGTTTCTTCTTCCTCCTAGTATAGACTATGGGTTCTTTCTCAGACTCTTTTGGGAATTTTGGTCAATGATGATGGAGTTTTGGAAAGGAGGAGTATAGATTGTACAACCTTCTTAATTCAAAAAAAAAAAAAAATACAACCTTTTGTACAAGTCAAGTTTTTTTCGTTGCTTGTTAGGAAAGAAGGTCCATTATTGGTGTCCCTTGGGTTGACGACCTTTTGAAAATAAGGCTGATTCTCAAAGAAGGATACGTTCATGGATACATGAAATTTCTTAGAGTCTGGATTATAACATTTATACCCTTTTTGGTTGGAGTTGTAGCTAAGGAAGATACATTTGATCGCCTTAGATTCTAGTTTACTTTTGTTAGGTTGATGATCTTGAACAAAGGTGGTGCATCCAAATATTTGCAGGGGAATTTGAGAGAAGATCCTAGTATTTGGGAAGTTCGAGAAGGCATTCTATTCATGAGGTAGGTGGCTGTTAGAAGGGCTTTTCCCCAAATGTTGTTAGGAGTATTAGAGGATATCATTAGAGTTCTAGGAACTTCTAGTAGGTAGACATTTTTCCTCTCAGCAATGGAGTATTAGTGCATGTCCTCAAGTGAACAAAATACCCTTTTCCTTCATAAAATTTCCTAGGGTGGTATAGATGTAGTCTTTAGCATTATCAGAGTGGAGAATTTGCATTTTAGTACCAAAGAGGTTGTGGATCATGGTATAAAGATTTTGGAATATCTGTGTAACCTCAAATTTTTCTTTCATTAAAAACACCCAAGTAAGTGTAGTGCGATCATCTACGAAAGAAACAAACCATCTAGCTCTTGTTATGTTTTTAACTTGACTAAGCCCCCATACATCGCTATGCATCATAGAAAAAGGATGAGAGGTTTTGTAAGTACGTATCAGATATGAAGATTGAGCATACTTAACCAACTCACAAGATTCACATTGAAAAACCTGACAACATTTATTAAAAATATTTGGAAAAAGTTGTTTCAAATACACAAAATTTGGATGACCTCAACTTTGATTCTATAACATTCATAATTCTCCTTGGAAGCAACAAAAATAGAGTTGTTAACACCTAACTCTTGGACTTGGAACTTGGGAATCTTTAGGATGTAGATGTAACCAGTATTGGAAAAAATACTCTAGATATTCTATATTAGAGAGTCACATATACATAGGTACACACGAGTACCCTAAACTAAAGAATGTACAGTTACAATAAAGGACAACTATACATAATAATATATATTATAACACTCCCCCTCAAGCTGGAGCAAATATGTCAACCATGCCCAACTTGTTGCAAAGATAATTTATTCTTGGTCCATTTAAGGCTTTGGTAAGAATATCTCCTAATTGTTATCCAGTCTTCACATATCTTGTGGTCACCAACCCTTGTTGTATTTTCTCACGAATGAAATGACAATCCACTTCAATATGTTTAGTCCGCTCATAAAATACTAAGGTTTTTTTTTTTGAAACAAGAAACAACATTTTTCATTGAAATGATGAAAAAAGGCTATTGCTCTTAAGGAAACAAACTCCCAAGGGAGTGGAAGAAAAGCATTGTAAAATAACAAAAACAAAACTATGGAAAAATAAAAGCGCTCCAATTAAGAAAAATGTCATGAGTAGAGAAGTCTTCGAAAGCCTTTGAGAGGGAACTCCAAGAAGAAGCCAATAGATGAGCTGAATCCAATCTAGCCACCCAATATAATTGTTTGTTTTGAAACATTCTTTGATTCCTCTCAAATCAAAGTTCAGAAAGAGTAGCTTTGACAGCATTAATCCGCAAAATTTTGGGTTTGGCAGCCAAAATAGGCCCAATAATTAGTGAATTCACATTGTCCTTAAAATAGCTTAAAAACACCCAATGAATCTAGAAATAGGAGAAGATCTTGAAACAGCAAGCTGAGCATAAGAACAGTAAAAAAATATGTGATTCAAAGATTCACCATCCGAAAGACACAAGGCACAAATCGAAGGCATAAGACAATGGGAAGACAACTTCCTTTGTAACACATTAGCCGAATTAAGACTTCCATTGATCATGATCCACACTAAGATGTTAATTCTTTTTGGGCTTTTAGACTTCTAGATTGCAAAATATAGCTCTGTCGATAGGAGAAGAAGAATCCAAGTGTCTTGTAAGTGATTTAACAGTAAACAAACCGGACGCTTCTAGAAACCAACAACATTTGTCAACTTCAGAGCAAACTTTGAAAGAGGAAAGACACTCCATTAAAGCTTGAAAATGCAGTATGTCCTCATCTTTCTAGAATCTTATAAGAACAATATTCCATGAAATAATAGAAGCATCCCTGATAAAGGAACTATCTCAATTATCCTTGAGAACTTCCCTTATACCAGGTGAACTGCCACAACAATAATAAGATAACCCCTATAACAAGATTATAAAGCAACCCCAAGAAAGTTAAACAGATTTTTTACTAGGAAAAGTTGATCGATGATCAAGAAGAAAGGAGAACTTGTACCTATCTTCAAGATTTCGAACTCTCCACAATATAATGGATCAAACTAGATTGAAAGTTCTAGACATGCATTCTAAACACAAAAATACAAAGAAAGCATAAAGTTTGAGAGATACTAAACTCAAATATGAGATTTCATTCAACTTCAACTTGTTGTTCAAATGACAAAATGACAGCCTCATTTATACTAATTGAATAGACACCATGAAAGGACACAACCCTTCACCTATGCAATTTAAATTCAGCCCCAACCCTTGAAATCCATACATGAACCATATTAAATGTAAATACATGAATTAAATAGGTACATGATGTATTAAAGATGTGAATGAATCTGGATTTTTTAGATTCATTATGCCTCTTGGTTGAATAGGTGCCTCTTCAAGCTTGAAAGGATGCAACTCTTCATAACGTGGACTTCTTAGCTTGGAAGTAAGCATTAAAGTCTTCTTGTAGTCTTTCAGCTCCAATGATTGGACTTTGTGGCATAATGATTGCCTCATGATTGAATTGAATTTGGTGTTGACTTCCCTTGACTTTGAATATGAGCTTCATTTGAGCTTGATTGAGCTGGTATTTTTCGGGTAGACGTCTCTCATGGTCTCCTTGGTCATTTTTTTTCTTATCAATCCCAAAAGTCATGAACCGACCCCTCCAGATTAGAGGATAATCTGAATAGTGTAGGAAAAGAAAGCTTCAAAGGCTGAGAACCAAGCAAGGGTCATGCCAAAATAGTAGCCGTAACCCATTACCCAATTTGAACTGAACTAAAGGCCTCATCCGGTTCCAAATTTTAACAACGTTTTTCCAAGGACTCCTGAGGCTAGAACCACTTCTATCAACCATGTACCAATCAAATTTCGAAGAGCCATGTACAGTTGCAACAACTTGCTTCCAAAGAGCTTCTGGCTCATGCATAAATCTCCAGCCCCATTTAGTAATGAGGGCTTCATTTTTATGTTTTAGTCCTCCAATCCCTAAACCTCCATCTATAAGAGCATTAGCAGCTTTATTCCAACAAACTAAGTGATTCAAATTCCCGCCATCATTTCCTTCCCAAAAGAAGTTTTTGACTAGCCTCTCAAACTGCAAACACATTGGACTCGGAATTCAAAGGAGAAATTGAAAGCAGTTGGAAATTGCACCCATCAATGATAGAGACAAACTTCTTAGGTATTACTGTGGAGTCTATTTTTGAAGCTTCTAAAGTTGATTGGGGAGGCTCCAAATGATGATCCTCATTTTTTTTTTGAACAAGAAACGAAACTTTTCATCAATCTAATGAAAAGAGACTATTGCTCAAATGATGATCCTCATTCTAGAAAAGTTTTCCCAAATCTTCAACAAAACAATCCGTATTATAATCTTCGCCAAAATGAGAAGAAGGCTGATCCAATTCTAGACTGCTTACATTGACTTCAGAATTCGAATCTAAAAGAACAAAAGCCGACTTGCAGACAGAAACAGGACAAGAATCAGACAGCTTATTCCCCTGAGGCATGTTACCTTTAATAAAAGCCTTCGCAGAAAGAATCCTTAATAGGTAAAATACTCAGGTTACTAATTGAGACCGTTGAGCATTGAGGATGGTTAGTTGGGGCGGATCATAACACAATACCTTTGAGAGAGAAGGAGCCAAACATGTAGGAATTGATTCTTCTAAAAGATTAGCATTAATTCCTGAATTCTCAATTAGGGGTGAAAGCCAAAATTTCTCCTTTTTTCCTAGTATAGAGCATATGCTTCAATAAAACAATTTTTAATTGCAAGGACTGATTGAGGACTACAAGGGAAAAAAGAGGAACTTGAGAGACATCAATTACCTTGTCTTGAGAATTTGAATCAATCAAAACCGGATAAGACTGGAATAATATCAAGATGCGTGAGCCCATCCTTAATTAAATTCTCCTTTGGAAAGACACAAGGAATGTTGCCTGTTGAATTATCCAAGGCCGGAAGAGAGAGATCCTTTTCATGCAGACATTCTTTATCAATATCATCAATAAATGAGGGAGATGAAACCATCTCCTGTTGCTGATCAATTAATAAGGGAGTCGACTCCTCATGAACTATCTTAGCTGTCCCAATTAAATCCTTCTCATGAAAATCCTCCACTTCAATAAAACCATCCACTAAACTCTTGGTTGCCATTTCTAATTCGACAGAATTAGCGGAAAGTGATCATCAATAGTCATACAAACATCATCAGTCACAAAACCCTCATCCTTCATAACTTGAACAACCTTAATCAAATCAAAAGAATTTGAAAAGTCATCGAAAGATAAGATACCCTTAACTTTAGCAAGAGGATTTGAAGAGGATGGAGAACCAATTCGGATGAAAAAGTCCCCCAATCTTTATCTTTGAACTCAATGTAAGTAGGAAAAAAGCCAGAAAGATTGTCTTTAACTTCAATTTTAGCAACAGAGCCGTCCAGAAAATTCAAAGTCTGAGTGGAAATACTAATCAAACCACCAAAGTGCTCCCCTCAAAGGTAAATTATACAAAGAAATCCGGCCCCCATAACCTTCAATAAGCTCTAGGACTGAATGCTTCTCTTGAGACCAATTTTCGATCTTCAGATGGAGATCTCCAATGCACTTCCAAGTACTTTCAAAACAATAATCTGACCAACTATCTTCAAATTTCAACAAAGCCTTATTGGCCATAAACGGATTAATGATAATTTTGGCTCTAAAATAATTTCCCAAAGTTGTTTGAATGTGCTGCCAAGAATAATACGCACTCAATCTGGAAACCGCTTTGATTTTAGCAAAATCAACTTCCACCACATCAAAATCCTTTTTAACCCAAAAGGAGGATAAGATGGGAAAAGCCTGGGAGGACTTGACTGAGAGGAGAGAAGTAGGAGAAGACTTCTCAGGCTACCCACGGATTGCCTCAACAAACTTTTGGGAGGGGATAACTTCAATGGCTGCTCTCTCACCTCCTCAATCAAATTTTTTGAGATACTTGGACCAGACCCATTCAAACTACCAGGAACTTCCACTACAGGCGGCACAAGACAACCCTTTAGCATTTCCCAGAAGGCAAGCCAACCTTTTTTCAAGTGTCCCATAAAGAATTAGATGAAAGACCCACCATTGAAACGAGGCCAAACAAGGCAATCAACAACCCGACCCTGAAGAGTCTGCTTGGCTAACCCAACAGTCCCAATATCATCTTTATGCTTCAAGAGAAAAGGCAAATGCGCTGGATGTTGCAGTAACTTCACAAATGCACCTTTAAACCAAGTTAGATGCTGCGGAACAACTGGGAGAACGAACTTGAGATTGGTAACCTCAATGAAATATGATTCATTTTCAAACCACGTACAGAAAAGGGAAGAGGGAAGAGGGGCGAGGAGGAGGAGTCAGGACAGGGGAGACCTCCCATCTAAGGAAGTTTCATGAAATACTAGATTAGACGCAATGTGAAGTGCAACTTGATTATCACACTACAATTTAGCTGGCATAGTAATACTAAAGCCTATCTCAGTCAAAAGTTGATGTATCCACACTATTTCACACACAGACTATGCCATAGCTCTATATTCTGACTCAACAAAAGTTGCAATAGGATTCAATCAAGATGATGCTTGCAATGATTCCTAGTACAACTAGACTTTAGCAAAATCGTCTATAGAAATAGTAATCGACCTCTCAGATGTATCATTGGTCGAAGCAACTTGAGGTCTTTGACCCTTATTCAACAACTTTTTACTGTCACGCTTCATATGACTAGGCTTACAGCAATAGCTACATATAATCTCATGCAAATCTTGTTGTCAATTATTAGAACCAAGTCTTTGAGTATTGATGCTCATCCCTTTAGCAACCTTAGGATCATTTCGACTAATTAGAACACTGTTAGATTGAGAAACAGACGAACCAATTGGAGGATTTTCTGTACGGAGGACTCTACTAAAGGCGTTGTCCAAAGAAAGGATCTCAGAGCTAGAGGGAATTTGTGATTTAGCCATCCCAAATTCAGCTGAAAGTCCATTTAAAAAGCTCATGATACCCATCTTCTCTCACTGAGCTTATTGAACCTTTATATCCATACTAAATGGGAGTAATGTATTTAGTTCTGCACATGTCTTCTTAACTTGGATAAAGTAATTTGTAACAGATTGTTCTTTCTGTTTCGCATGAAAGAAGGTCGTGCAAACTTCATACCTTCTATTGACTTGCTTTCTTCTTGAGTATATATATTTTTTTGAACAAGAAACGAAACTTTTCATTGATGTAATGAAAAGAGACTATTGCTCAAAAGATACAAACTCCATAAAAGGAGTGAAAAAAAAACCAACACTAAGAACATTAATAAAAGAAACTCAAAAAGATTACAAAGGAACTATAAAAGCATGCCAATTGTAGCAAAGATCTTGCAAAGAAAAACCGGCAAAAGATTTGGAGAGAATGCACCAGGATGAAGCCTTTAACATTGAAGAATCAAAATGCTCAAACCAAGGAAGAACTTGTCTTAAAAAATTCTATGATTCCTCTCCAATAAGATTTCTGATAACAAAGCTTTAATCCCATTAACCCATAAGAGACGAGATATTTTGCCGAAAAAAGGACTCAAGATAAGCTAGCTAACATTATCCTTTAACAAATTGGAGCACACCCATTTAATCTTGATCAAGGAGAAAAGCTTGAGCCAGCAACTTTTCGCATAAACAACACCAGAAGAAAGTGTGAAAAAGAACATCCCCTTTCTTATAACAAAGAGGGCAAACCGAAGGCATCAACATGAAAAATGACATCTTTCTTTGGAGAACATCCAAAGTATTTAAATTCCTGTGCAAAATGATCCATAACAAGATATTAATTCGCCGAGGGCTTTTTGATTTCCAAATGGCCCAATGAATGTCGGATTGAAGGGGAGATGCCAAAACTAGCTTTCTAGTTAAAAATCTAACAGAGAAAATCCTCTCCGACATCTCCCTCTTTTGACATCATCCTCTCCGATGACTCCATCTGACGCCTCCTTCCGTGAGTTTGCGTCTTCGCCTAGCTCGCGTTGTCGCCCAGCACCATCCACTCCGTTTTAGCCCAACGATTCCATCTTCTCTGTTGTCGCCGCTCGCTTGCTCGTTTGTTGTGTCCTTAGCCATTTGCTCACATTCGTTTATCATGAGTTAGCGATTTAGCCTCTGCTCGTCTGCGTTTTCGTTTCATCAGTAACCGTTTTTGTTTGCTGTGAGTTAGTGGTTTAGCCATCCACTTGTTTGAATCTGTGTTTGTCCTTTGTGTACTTAGTCGGTCTCTAGAAGCTGTTTTTATCATGGGTCTCAATGGTCTTCATCCAGAAGCATTCAGTATCTGATTTATCTCAGTTCAATTGTTTTGTCTCCTTTGAAGCCATGGAAGTGAAGAGTTGTATATGCAATATTGACTACATATGGGGTGAAAAGTATGTGTGTTTTGTGGAAGGAATGAACAATAAAAAGAAAATTTCTCTATCTTTCTCTCTTTTACGTTGGTTTGAATGTTCCTTGCTTGAACTTTTACAACTTCCAGTACACTTGTTTTTCACAAGAAATTTAAAGAGGATTTTGGGACCATTCGTTTCTCCAAGTTTTGATCAACCCCTTGGTTGGCACTTTGAATGTGCTTTTTGGCCTTCCTCTGGAGGAAGAAAGAATGTTCATGTGCATGCTGGTTTTGATAAGAAAGGATGGATTGTTTTTTGGGAGATGGTGAGAGAATTTCTCCTAAAACAGGAGAAGTTAAAGCATTCAGTGGATTTTTTGTTCTTCTCAGCTTGAGGAAGTTGTGCAGGATTCAGATCATTTGAAAGCAATGCCCATCGTGAAATCCCATAAGGTTTCTTCTTTTTTTTAGGTGAGGAAAGAGAGAGAAGTGGTGGATTTGAACTTTGAATCCATCTTGGTGGTTTCTAGGATGCTTGCTCACTACTCTTGGAAGGATGTTCAGAACACTTTAGAAGATTATTTTCAGTCCATAATTACAATTAATCCATTTTCGGATGACAAGGCTTTGATAAAGCTTGATGATGATTTCTCTGATTTGAATTTTGATGGGAAGTAGAGTCTTTTTGGTGATCGTCATTTGAAAATTGAGCATTGGTCCTATAAGAAACACTCCCACCCAGAATTTATCAAGGGTTATGGAGGATGGATCTCTATAAAGAATTTACCTTTGACATATTGGAAAAGACCATTCTTTGAAGCTATAGGGCAACATTTTGGTGGTTTGATCAATATTTCTTCCCAAACACTTAACTTTATTAATTGTTCAACTGCTGTAATTGAAGTTGAGGAAAATATTTGTGGCTTCATCCTAGCAGAAATTGATGTCAAAGGCTGAAATATTGGAATCTTTTCCCTCCGTTTCAGTGATATAGCTTCTTTAGACCCTCCTAGCAAGAGAAGTTTGAATCATGGTAATTTATCCCTTACAAACTTTACAAATTCAGTAGATTTGAAAAGGGTAAATCAGGTTTACAAGTTTCGTTTCTTGTTTAAAAAAAAGAAAGAACAAGAAACAAGAAACAAAAAACTGTTACCAAATGGGTCCTAAAAGATTGCAGCTTTACTTAAATTTGTTTCACCCATCTAAGTGAAGCACCTTGGACAAAGCCCACCTTGTATTTTGGTATTCTAACCTGCAGGTAGTTGTCACTTGGTCAATACTATCTCTCTATGACTTTTAGGGATGCCTCCCTTTTTTGGTCGGGCCCTTATTTGTGTGGGTTATTTTGTTCTTTCACATTCTCAATGACAGTTGGTTTTCTATAAAAACAAAGAAAAAAACTATTCCTCTATGCCACTTTTACGTGTGTATTTTCTGTACGCATGAGGAATTCTTTTTTAATTGACATGAATTTCGTTGATCTACATTGTTTTTGCACACAATTGTTAGAGTTTTTATTAGTATAATTGTATTTTTGTAAATATATCAATTGGATTGTCCTTTATTGTCTTTTCACTTTCTCCTACTTAGGTTAACTTTGTACATTTGTGTATATATCTCTTTAGTGAATGGAATAGAGTATTCTGATTCTCTCAAACCTTTAGCATTAACATGGTATAAGAGATTTAGGTCAATTAGGGTTTTTTGGTTAACCTAGGGTTTTCGAGAATTTTAGGTTTTGAGTTTAGAACCCATTTATTTTTTTTGGGGTTTTGTGAACCTAGTTTTTCGATTAGCAACAAATTCCGCTGCTACTGCCGCTGCTGATTTGGTCTTTGTCTCATCGCTGACACCATTAGAAAGCCCATCCTCCAGTTAGCCTATCCCCGAAGTTTGGTCCCGATCGGAGCAGCAAGTGAAGCTCATGCCTCGCTGTCGCCTTCAGTCCACTTCTTCACGCGCTAGCTCGTGTGGGAGCGTGAGTCGCCTGCGTCTGCTCATTTTTTGTAGGTTTGTTCGGAATTCCCTTCTCACTCTAGTGGTGTGCTTGTTTCGGTCATATATTGCTCGGTTTAGGGTTGGTTGAAGAAACACCTCTTTGACAATATTAGAGTTTCTGTGGTACAGTTCTCTTTTGGGATTTAAATCTGTGTTTGTCTGCTTTTTTTTGAAATTATGGTTGAAAAAAAAGTTATAGTGATGTCGGAGATAATTCTTATGGTGTCAAAGATTACGGAACATAAGCTTAATGGATCTAACTTTTATGCATGGTGAACAAACATTCGTCATTATTTTTGGAGTCTTGATATGGATGATCACGTCACCGCCAAATCACCACTGATTGATGATATTAAGAAGAATTGGTTACAAGATGATTTTAGGTGTATTCTACAGATAAAGAACTCCATTGAGAGCGAGATAGTTGGGCTGGTTAATCATTGTGAATCTGTCAAAGAGCTCTTAGAATATTTGAAATTTCTTTACTCTGGGAAAGGGGACATTAGTAGAGTGTTCGATATGTATAAGACTCTCTTTCAACCTGATCAAGGCAAGAAATCTCTAACGAGTTACTTTATGGAGTGCAAAACAACGTATGCAGAATTTAATACTTTGTTGCCCGTTAGTACTGATGTGAAAGTTCAGACTGCCCAGTGTGAACAATTATTCATTATGAGTTTTTTGGTTGGTCTTGCCTCTAAATATGATATGGCCAAAGATCAAGTTCTGTCTAGCTCAGAAATCTCTTCGTTGGAAGATGCTTATACTTGAATACTTCGTACTGAGAAGTTGCAAGCGATCTTGCCATCTGAGTCTAATAGTGCCTTGGTTGGACAAGCAGGTGAGTATAAAGGTAACAGAGGGGTTGGACCCAACACATCTAGAGGAAATTCGAACGCTCAGAGAGCAAATTTAGGAGATATTGTTTGCCACTATTGTCATAAGCCTGGACATATGAAACGTGATTGTAGAAAATTGTTGAATAAGGGCCAAAGGTTTCCTTTTACGTATGTTGCTCTACTCCTGATAACCCTGACAAGTCTATTTCGATTTCAGCTGAGGAGTTTGCTAAATTTCTACAGTATCAAGAGTCATTAAGGGCGTCATCTTCTACTCCTATTACTACCATTGTCGACACAGGTAACACATCTACATGTTTTATTTCCTTCTCTTCGAAATGGGTCATGGACTCTGGCGCTTCTGATCACATGACATGTAATCTCAGTTTATTCTCTAACATTAGTTCGTCTCAATCTTCACCTAATGTTACTATAGCCGATGGAATCACCTCTCATGTTTTAGGATCAAGCACTGTCAATCTTTCCAACTCAATTTCATTGTGTTCTGTTTTAAGTTTATCACAATTCTCCTTTAACTTAATTTCGGTTAGTAAACTCACTCGCAATCTTAATTGTTGTGTCATATTCTTTCTTGGTTATTGTTTATTTTAAGATCTTTTGACGAAGAGGACTATTGGTAAAGGGCGTGAATCTGGATGTTTCTACATTTTTGAACCACAAATATCCACAGCCGTTACATGCTCTAAGGTGTCCTCTCCCTTTGAAGAACATTGTCGTTTGGGTCATCCATCTATTTCAATCTTGAAGAGTTTTCGTCCTCAGTTTAATTATTTGTCTTCTTTAGATTGCGAGTCATGTCAGTTTGCTAAATTTCATCGTTTGAGTCTGTATCCCAGAGTCAATACATGAGCTAGTGCTCCATTTGAATTAGTTCATTATGATGTTTGGGGTCCGTGGCCTGTTGAGTCCAAGAGAGGGTTTCGATATTTTGTTACCTTTGTCGACGATTTTTCTTTTGTAACTTGGTTATATTTAATGAAAAATCGTTCTGAGTTGCTTTCTCATTTTTGTAACTTTCATGCTGAAATTTGAACTTAATTTAGCGGTTCTCTTAAAGTTCTACGGAGTGATAATGCTAAAGAATACTTCTCCCATGCTCTTAGTTCTTATTTAAGTGACTATGGAATTCTCCATCAATCCTCGCGTGTTGATACTCCATCTCAAAATGGGATTGTAACGAAAGAATTGCCATCTCCTTGAAACAGTAAGAGGCTTAATGTTTCAGATGAATGTCCCAAATATTTTTGGGTTGATGCTGTATCAACGGCTTGCTTCTTAATAAATTGTATGCCCTCTTTGGTCCTTAAGAGTGAGATACCTTATTGTATTTTGTGTCCCAAACTCCCTTCATTTCCTCTTACACCCAAAATCTTTGGTTGTACTTGCTTTTTCGAGATGTTTGCCCTCAACTCACCAAGCTAGATCCAAAGTCCTTAAAATGTATATTCCTTGGTTATTCTCGTGTCCAAAAAGGGTATCGGTGTTATTGTCCTAGTCCCAAACGTTACTTTGTCTCTCTTGATGTCACATTCTTTTAAGATTCTTCTTTCTTTTCTTCATCTTTGAGAAAGAGTAAGGGGGAGCATAAAGAAGATGGGGATGATTTCTTGTTTACACAATTCTCTCCGCTTGTGAGCCCTCTAGCAATTCATCTCAATCTGTTCCTGTTTCTACTCACCCACCTATCACTCAGGTTTATTCTCGACGGCCACCCTATTTAGTTCCATGCCCTGTACCAGAGGCTTTTTTGTCATTGGATTCAAGAACAAGCAATGATCTTCCTATTGCTCTTCGTAAAGGTAAGCGCTAGTGCACATATCCTATTTCCTCTTTTGTTTCATATAACCATTTGTCATCTTCTACTTGTTCCTTCATTGCATCCCTACAGTCTATATCTGTTCCTAAGACTGTTCATGAAGCTTTGTCTCATTCTGGTTGGTGTGCTGCAATGGTAGAGGAGATGATTGCCTTAGATGACAATTGTACTTGGGATTTAGTTCCTCTTCCTGCAGGAAAGAAGCCTATTGGTTGTAAGTGGGTCTTTGCGGTTAAAGTCAATCTAGATGGGTCTGTAACTTCGTTGAATGCTCGCCTTGTTGCTAAAGGCTACACACAAACTTATGGGGTTGACTATTCTGACACTTTTTCTCCCGTTGCTAAAATGACTTTTGTCAGGCTATGCATTTCGTTAGCATCCATTCATCACTGGCCGTTGCATCAGCTTGACATTAAAAACGTCTTTCTTCATGGTGATCTTGGGGTGGAGTTGTATATGGAGCAACCTCCAGGGTTTGTTGCTCAGGGGGAGAATGAAAAGGTATGTCGCCTTCATAAATCCTTGTATGGATTAAAGCAGAGTTCACGGGCATGGTTAGGAATATTTCCTCTGGTGATTGAAAGCTTTGGAATGAGAAAGAGCAAGTTTGATCATTCTGTCTTTTATAAGCAGTTTGAGAGTGGTGTCATCCTGTTGGTTGTGTATGTTGATGACATTGTTATTGTAGGCGATGAGACATTGGGCATCCAATCACTCAAGACCTTTTTCCATCGTTAATTTCACACAAAAGATTTGGGAATTTTGAAATACTTTCTAAGAATTGAGGTAATGAGAAGCAAGAAGGGAATCATGTTATCACAGAGAAAATATATAATTGACTTGTTGACTGAAACAGGGAAGTTAAGGGCTAAGGCATGTAGTACCCCGATGATGCCTAATTTACAGCTCACAAAAGATGAAGAATTACTAAAAGATCTTGAACGATATAGGAGGTTAGTGGGAAAACTCAATTATCTTACAGTAACTCAACCAGACATAGCTTATTCAGTGAGTATTGTGAGCCAGTATATGTCTTCTCCTACCGTTGATCATTGGGCTGCAGTGGAACAGATTTTGTGTTATTTTGTATGTGAGAAGATACAACAAGGTTTAGTATCGACAGGATATGAAAGACTAAAGAGCAATTAGGAGATATCTTCACCAAGGCATTGAATGGAGCACGAATAGATTACCTCTCTAACAAGTTGGGCATGATGAATATATATGCTCTAACTTGAGAAGGAGTGTTAGAGTTCTTATATTAGTATAACTGTATTTTTTGTAAATATATTATTTGGGTTGTCCTTTATTGTCTTTTCACTTTCTCCTATTTAGGTTAACCTTGTACACTTGTATATATGTCTCTTTAGTGAATGGAATAGAGTATTCTGATTCTCTCAAACCTTTAGCATTAACACCAACAAACGGTAATTTCTATTATCAAAGTAACAAGGAAATCAGATACAAAGCTTACACCAATTCAATAAGGTGGTAGTTCTCCGGACACTAAGATCCACAATCCAAAAACTTAGACATACCCTCCTAACACACACAACCTCCTATTTATAACAAAATTCCCCCCAAACAGCCCCACAAAAACCGCCTCACACGACCGACCTCAAGCTGTCTTACAAGAACCGCCTTACCAGCCGACACCAAGCCGTTCTACAAGAACCACCTTACAAAACCGACCTGAATGACTCTCAAAACCGCCTTTTATGCCCAACTTTAGTAAACTGACCTTTAGGGAGAAGGTGAATTTCCTGTCCTACCCCTTCTGACATAGGTATTGATTATCGGGGTCTAACATATATGCACACTGAAAGAGGTTGAATATCAAAATATTTTTCCAGTTTTGTGCAACTGTTCTATACCAGCTAATTGATTTAATATTTGGAACCATATACGACACAAATTAATAGCATTTGTTGCTATGTTTATTTGCAGGTATAAAAAACTTTTATCCAGTGTCGATTTGACAAAAGATTTTTTCTATAGCTATACATATCCAATAATGCAAAGTTTGCAAAAGAATGCCATGTCAACTGCAGCAGAAGGAATGCCATACGATAACATTTTTGTCTGGAATGCTTATTTGACTCAAGCAATTCGATCACGATGCGATAATACTGCATGGACCATAGCATTAGTTCATGGGCATTTCAAGCAGGTATGCAAATGCAACTTCTTGCTCTTACCTCTTTCCCATGTTGCGAATTTTCATTATCTTTAGTGTAGATAGATTGGAGACCTAATGTTATGTCATCACCCTTCCCCACATTTTTCTGTTATTTGTTGGTGTAGCTTCAGTTTACTATTTTGTTAATTAGATGAATGGTTTATTTGTTTGCTAGTTGTTAACTTGTGATTATATTAGTTGCTAGTCAGTCTATCATATTACCTACTGTAAATTAGGAATGGAAGAAGGATTACCCATTTTTTCAGTTTCATTCGTTGGAGTTTCAAATTGGTTTTGTGATGGATCAACGATCTGGTCTTGGTTCCTTTGATTGAATTTTCTTCTAGTATAAAACTTAAACTCGGGAACTTGATCAGTAGGATCATTCTGTAGTATTTCTCCCCCTGATTTAGAAGTTTCTATACTTTGCATCGAAGGACTAGTAACATCAGAACAAATAAGACTAGGAAGAGGAATAGAACATCCCAAAAATTATCTTCCAAATTTGGTTTCTCTCATTGAAGAGAATTTTGGGTAAAATATGGTTGGTTTTCTAAAAAAGACACATCCATGCTCACAAAAAGTTTTTTTTTGTCTGAGGATCAAAACATTTATAACCTTTTTTACTTGAAGAGTAACCCAAGAAAATACATTTAACAGCTTTATGATCAAGTTTTGACCGAAAGTGATTAGGTATGTGAACATAAGTAGTACACCCAAAAACTTTGAGAGGTAAATCATAATATATGCGAGATGTTGGAAAAACGTTTTTAAAGCAATCAATGGGAGTTTTAAAATTTAAGATATTACTAGGCATCCTATTTATTAGGTAAGCGGATGTGAGAATTTCTTCACCCCACAAATATTTTGAAACATGCATGGAAAACATTATAGCATGAGCTACTTCAAGTAAATGCCTATTTTTTATTTCAGCAATCCCATTATGCTAAGGAGTATCGCTACAAGTAGACTGATGAACAATACCTATATCTTTCAAAAAATCACCCAAAAATTTATTAAAATACTTAGTTCCATTATCAGAGTGTAAAATGCAAATTTTGGTTTGAAATTGGGTTTCAATCATATTGTAAAATTTTTTAAAAATGTCTTTCACCTCAGATTTTTTTTTTTCCATTAAATAAACCCAAGATAGATGAGTATGGTCGTCAATAAAAATAACAAACCATCTTTTCCCACTGTGAGTCCTAATTTTAGAAGCACCCCAAACATCACTATAAATTAAATAAAAAGGTTTGGAAGCTTTGTAAGGTTTTGGTAAATATGTGGAACAATGATTTTTTTGCTAAAATGCAACTTTCACAATCAAAAGAGAAACAATCGATTCCCTTAAATAAATTGGGAAATAAATACTTGAGATAAGGAAAACTGGGATGTCCTAACCTAAGATGTCAAAGCATAATTTGTTCTTTAACATAAAGAGAACTAATACTACTGAGACCCTGAGTTATTTTATTGCTAAAAGAACCTTCATCGAAGTAGTAGAGACCATCAAGCATCCTAACACTCCCAATCATCTTCTCTGATTCCTGATCCTGAAAAATACAGTGAGATTCAAAGAATAAAACCTGACCGTTAGAATCTCTAGAAAGTTTGCTAACAGATAACATATTACAGGCTAATTTTGGAATATGGAGGACTGACTGTAGAGAGATATTTTCAGTCAATTTAATGGTTCATTTTCCTGCCATAGAAGAAAAACTGCCATCGATTATGTTGAATGGGAATCTCAATACTTTGGAAGTATTGCAAAAGAAGTCTCCAAGCTTTGCTTAATGCCCTCATTTTGTGCTCTTTCAAGATGCAGAATCTTTGAATCATGTTTTCTTTCAATGTTCTTATACTCAACAAGCTTGGTACAGGCTGTTCTCGCACTTAAACATTTAGTGGGTTTTTTCTAATGATTTTTACAGCAATGTACTTCAGCTTCTTTATGGTCCAGCCCCTTTGAATTCTAAAGCAACGTTATCATGGATTAATGCGGTCAAGGCCATTCCTTCAGAATTATGGTTGGAGCGTAATCAAAGAATTTTTCAGAATAAACATCTCTTATGGATTGATCGTTTTGAGTCGGCTTGTCTGAGAACTTCCTTGTGTTCCTTATCTAAATTATTCTTCGGCTTTTCCCTTCAAGATATTTGTTTAAACTGGAATGCTTTTATTGTTTCCTTCTAAAGCTTTAAATGTATGTACTTTTATGTTTTAATGTTGGCTTGTTTCTTTTTTCGATTTTTTCCTTACCTCTGTGGTGCTTGTATTTTGGAACATTAGCCTCTTTTCATTATTTCAATGAAAAGTGTTTGTTTCTTGTCAAAAAAAAAAAAAAAAGAAGAAAAACTGCCATCGGCAATTCGAATTTGTTCATTAGAATATGAAGGACAATATGAATTAAAAATATGGGAAGAACTTGTCATCGGATTAGAGGCTCCATAATCTATAATCCACAGAGACGAATTATTACAGAAAAGGCCTTAGGATAAGTACCTGTTTGTGCCAAAGATACACATTGTGAACTAGAGAATTAGAGGAACTCGAGCTCTAACAAATTCGTCAGAAACGAACTCCAGACCACCATGCGAACGTGAAGACAGTAGTGCATGAACACCTAAACCTACAAACACTGAGACTTTGACTGAAAGTAGATTGCGTCGTTTGAAGTCGGCGACTAGGGTTTGGGCGGTTTAGTGGCTAGGGTTGCTGTAGCGGTGGCGGCGGCTACAGTTTTTAATATTTTAGAGACGGCTAAGGTTTACCTAGCTCTGATACCATCTTAATTTTGAGAGGATAAAAATATATTGATCTAAGTAATATATGCAGTTTAAGTCTTCTTATATAGGAGAAAGACCTATTACAAATATGGAAAGGAATTAGGACAATAAAAGTCAAATATTTGACAATTAATATTTACACAAAAACATTCCTAAATAGTAGAAATTCCAACAATATATTATGTTTTAGGGTTTCTCTTTCTTTCCCTTTATCCTCATTTCAGCCATTCAATTCCTTCAATAAAGCTTCTCCTCTGACAATCAACACTTAGTCCCTCTCTCTCTCACTCCAATACTCTTCCTCTCCCACTTGAATACTGTTCCTCTCTCGCTTCAGCACTCTCCATTCTCACTTCAGCCGACAACTTGACAAAACTTCTCTTCTTTGACAAAGCACTTGCATATCGTTTGCCTTCGCTGACAGACACTCGATTCTCGCTCTTCTGTTGGTCACGACCATTGCCAGTCGTTTTGTACTCACCTTGCCAACGTCGACACTTTTCTCGCCTCGCCAAGCAAAACTTTTCTTGCCTCACAATACCACTGTTCCTTGCTACTGAAAATATAAGAGTTAGGTTAATTTGCCCTCTCTACACAGGTTGATTGGGTCGGAAGACTAACCAATCCACAAATTCGGGTTGGTCCAAAAATACCCCTAACCCGACCCAATCCAACCTGTGTACACCCTTAAAAGAGACTAATGCTCAGAGGATACAAACTCTAATTGGAGTGAAAAAATAAAGTTACAAAGGAAAAATAAAAGAATTCCAATTTAGATTAATAACTTGTAAAGAAAAACCATCAAAAGAGTCGGAGAGAGAACACTAAAGAGAGGTTTTGAGATGAGTTGACTTGAATCAATCTAACCAAGAACAATGTCAGTCTTCAAATATCCTTTGATTTCTTTCCAACCAAAGTTCTGAACTCAATGCCTTTCCTGCATTGACCCAAAGCAAATGAGAGTGCAAGAGCAAAGAGGGACCCAGAAGAATTTGAAGAACATTGCTTTTGGTGTACAGAAAACCCACGGAAAGTTGAAAATTCTGAACATATGGTTTGGGTTTTGATTGTTTGTTTTTTTTTTTGTAAAGTTTAATGTCCTTTGGATGGGCTTTCAGTGTATTGTAATTTTGGTTGCGCTATGTTCTTGTACATAGCATTGGAGTACTGTTGGTTTGTTAGAATGCTCATATTTCCTAAAACAAATCCCAATATCAATATGTGCAGGTTAGGCTATCGATCTTTGGAAGAGACTTCACTGTCACTTTGATTTCCAGGCGTTCTCGACATTTTGCAGGGACACGGTATAGTTTTCTCTCCTTCCAAGAAAAACTAAAAAAGAGCTTGGATTGCATTATGCCACAAAACGTTTTGTTGTTTTTGTGCTGGAATTTCTACTATTTATAAATAAAATTTATATGTAAATATTAGTGGTCAATATTTGGCCTTTATTATTATTATTGTTTTTTCTTATTTGTAATAGGTCTCTCTCCTATATAAGAAGACCTAAGTTGCATAGATAAATATAAGAATATATTTTTATCCTCTCTCAATTAAAGTTTTGGAAGAGAATAATTTTTTTCATTAAACAAAGGACCAAGAATTAGTAAATGTAATACAAGAGAAATTACAACTAAGGAAACTAATTTTAAAAAATAAAGGATATTAAAGAATAATTAATAGATAAAAAAGACTAACATCTAAATTTAAACCCAATAATAATTATGAAATTTTCAAAGGGAAGGTGTGACTTTGGAGGCTTTTAGGGATCGTTAGAATTTTTTGTTTCTTCTTGGTGTTTCATTTCAAAAGACTTTTGTAATTAAAGCTTCTTGCACTAGCCAATTGTAGTCTTTTTTGTAATCCCTTTGGCTTTTTGTATCTCCTCTCTTTTGATAATGAAATATAATACAAGAAACATTTTTTTTTATAAGAAACAAAAGAATATTTACGGCTGAAAAGATCATACAAAGGGGGAGATGAGAACCCTAAACACTATAAAAAGTTGAAGGATTACAAGGGGTCTTCGCAGGGAGGCAAATTTTTTGCCATGAGGGGTCTTAGACAGGGCAACCCTCTCTTGCCCTTCCTCATCCTACTTACCGTGGATGTCTTAAGTAGAAAGTGTTGCATCCCTCATTTCTTTCAACCCCTGATACCTTGAATTCGGGAAGAAATTGCTTCACGTCTTTTGGTCTCCTCCCCCAAGCAAGCACCCAACCAGAATATTTCATCAAATGTTCTTTCTCTGCCTCTTCCCTCCAACTCTCATATTTCACAAGTCTTTCCTCCATCATATTCAAATTTTGGCCTCACCAAAGTCATCTTTCATTCATCAAAAGACCCCCACTTCTTCTCAAACTCCCTTAGGCAGTGATGATGTTTTGGATTCGGACTCTAAAGTCAGTCTAAGTAGTGTGGACTTCTTACCGCCTATGTTAAATTACCAATCAACCCAAAAGTTTAAGCTGATGGGTTCTGATAAATTTAATCATATACCAATACTTTAACACTCGCCCTCACTTGTGGGCTTGGAAATTTGTAGCAATGCCCAACAAGTGGAAATCAATATTAATGGGGAAGAAAGGACATTATAGGGGCTCAAACACAGGACCTCCTGCTCTAATACCATGTTAAATCACCAATCAATCCAAAAGCTTAAGCCGATGGGTTATGATAAATTTAATCTTATATCAATACTTTAACAGAAACTAACGTTGAAGATTTTGTAGTTGAAGATTCTTTCGCTAAAGATCTAGCATATTTATTTCTGGATTGTGACCAAGAGATCCATCATCTTCCATTCTCAGTGCCTAGCAAATTTGTCTCTTTTATTGAAGCTTGTGTTCTTGAGTTACGTGAAGTCCCTCCCTTGAATTTAGATGGAATCCTTGTTTGGGGTTATTTAGATTGCATCAGGTAATGTATGATGAGGTTGTCTTTGTCCCAAATGGTCAGAGAAAGGATGTCAATTTCTTTAATTATGCAATTGATGATATATTGTCTATTAAGGTGACTAAATCATCATCGAAGGAAGTCGAGGCAATGCTTGGGTTGCAACCCAACAACAGACAATTGATCCCGTTATGTTAGCTAATGAAATTAGAACTATTCCAAAGGAACCTGGTCTAGAGGTTGAAAATGATCTTCCAATTGTGATTGTTGACAATGAAACTCTTACAGTAGAGAAGGAAGCCATTTTTGACTTAGAATTTGATATGCTTAATGCAAATATATTGCACAACGAAGTGCCTTCATGGGAAATGGAGGGATAATAGATTCATCTTCAATCAATGGATTCATTAATTGTAATTCGAAGTCTGTTGTCTTGCCTTCCATTGTTGACGATAGTATTAAAGAAGGAAAAAAATCATTTTTGTAAATCTTATTCAAAATTCATATTGGGAAAAAGGACCACGTCCCTTTGTCTTCCCAAGATCTAAGTGCCTCCTTACTTAATGCAGATATTATTGAAGAGTCTTTTGCAAATTTATTGGTTCATACAACCAACTCAAAGAAAGATCTTTCAAAGGCTTCATTACGTAATCTAAATGTGGAACATTGTAATTTTAGGCCTAAAGGTATACATTTTACTAAGGTTTTATTACCTTCTTGAAAAACAAACTCACTACACAATGATCACCCTCCTTTTTCTATTGAGGATTTCGATTGTGAATATGATGTCAGTGTAAGTAGTGTGGAACTTGATTTTTAGCATCATAACAGCTTTTGTGAAGCAAATATATCCGAGGATTATGCTTTGATTGACTTAAAAACTCTTTTCCAGTCATTCTTTTCATCTCAAAGCTTCTTCCTTTTGCGCTCTTTCCAAATCTTTCGAGGGTTTCTCGCTTTATGATATTAGTTTGAATTGGCATGTGTTTATTAATTCTTTATAAATTGTATTTTATGTTCCTTTTGTTTTTATTCACTCCTATGTGGAGTTTGTAAATTTGAGCATTAGTCTCTTTTCATTTCTTCAATGAAAATTGTTGTTTCTTGTTCAAAAGAAAAAAAACTCTTTTCCAGTCACTGGTTCCCAATGGTTCGGTTTTTGATCATTGGGATGTTAATACCCTTTCTTGGACAGTCTTCCGAAGACTCCTTAAAGATGAGGAAATTATGGATTTTTCGGGCAAAGGTGGGTTCTTCTTTGGATTCCAAGAGCTGGTCACTTGAGCCTTCGGGAAAATTTTCGGTGAATTCACTTTCTAAGCAGATGGAGAACTATTTAGCAAAAGAGGATTGGGGTAGTTGTTGATCTTTTCTCCTAAAGGATTGCAAGAGTTTTTTTTTTATTCTATCCACATCCTTTCTCTTTTTTGGAGTTTAGACTTTCAAGTTTGGTTTGAGCCTTAAGTTCTCAGCAAGTTTGTTCTTTTTAGTTTCTTAGTTCAATTTTGGGGCTTGTTTATGTTATTTTTGTATCCATTTTGTTCTTTTTTTCACTCCCTTGTGAAGATTGTATCTCTTGAGCGTTAGTCTCTTTTCATTTATTCAACGAAAAGTTTTGTTTCTTGTTAAAAAAAAATGTGGTGTCACGTTCAAGTGCTAAATTAGAATATAGAGCAATGGTAGGGGAAAAATGTGGTGTCATGTCCATAAATGACAAGCCAACAACTTTGATTACAGGAACCAAGTTCTCTACCAACCTCGATATTTCCCTCTCTGATTCAGAAGGTTTTCTCTCCTCTCTTGGTAAATCTTGTGAAGGATCTCCTTCTTTAAACCCTTGCCTTGCCGGAATCCCCACATAATTCCTCGCCCCATATTTCTAGCCTTTTCGTTCTTCCCACCAAGAACCAGCCCCTTGACCACGACACCTTACCTTTGACCACCTTGAACTCTGCCCATTTGCGCATGGGATCCAAGGATAACGAGCTTCCTCTTTGTATGGTTGATTACTCTCCCAAAATCTCCATAGCTGACGTATCCATTGAAGGGGAAAAGGGGGTTAGACTACGATATGGTGATCCAGCCACATATCTTCCTTATATTTTCCCTTGGCTAGTGGAAAATGGAATGTGCATTATGCCTCTCCGGGCAACAAAAAAGAATTCTACCGCGGCAAAGAAATGCCTAAAATGGAAAAGAGAAATTAAGAATTTGCAATCATCAATCAATTATAACAAGCCTAGCACAACTTTGCCAACAAGGCCCAGGGGTCGTCATTGCCTAGATGATTTTTATCTCTTGGAACGTTAGAGGTTTGGGATCTTGGAAGAAGAGAGCTCTCATAAAAGATTTTCTTCGACAACATAACCCAACTCTCATCATTTTACAGGAAACTAAAATGTAGGCGATTAACAGGAATTTTATCAAATCTCTATGGAGCTCTAGAGGCATTGCTTGGGCATCCATTGATGCTATTGGTGCCTCAGGAGGGATAGCCATCCTATGGAAGGAATCTGTCCTCACTGTTATTGAAGTGATTGAAGGTATTTATTCTCTATCTCTCCATCTTTCTCTAGCTGATGGCTTCTCTTTTTGGATCACAGGGGTGTATGGTCCAAACTCTTCCACAAATAGGAAATTTTTCTGGAGGGAATTACACGATCTTAAGGCTCTTTGTCTTTCACAGTGGGTTTTGGGAGGCAATTTCAACATTACTAGATGGTTGTGGGAGAAATCCACTGTTACTAATCCAACCCGTGGTATGAGGAGATTCAATAAGTTTATAGAAATGGCCAAAATGTTGGATATCCCCTTAAGAAATGACAAATATTCTTGGTCCAATATGCGTTCGACAACCATTATGACTCTTATTGATAGATTTCTAATCACGGACGAGATCATCAACAAATTTACTACTGCCACTGCTCGAAGATTGGAGAGGATTCCTTCTGACCATTATCCCATTTGTCTCACATGGGGTAAGGAATCATGTGGCCCCACTCCTTTTAGATTTATTAACACCTGGCTGAACCATCACTCATTTGGGAAGATGCTTGACAAATGGTGGACAGAGACACAACTTACTAGTTGCCCAGGGCATGGCTTCATTCAAAAATTGAAAGGTCTCAAGAAGGAACTGAAACAATGGAACCAGAATACATTTGGCCATTTAAAGGAACTTAAAGCTTGTCTCCTTTTAAAGCTCTCGACAATAGACGATAAAGAAGAGATCGCCAATATAAATCTCGATGAATTTGAAAGAAGGCTCGATATTAAAGGGGAATTGATTTCCATCAGTGCAAACGAGGAAGCCATGTGGCATCAGAGCTACAAAATCAAATGGTTACTTGAGGGTGATGGAAATTCTGCTTTCTACATAGATTAATGGTTGCAAATAGAAGGAAGAATACAATTGTGGAGGTTCTCTCGGCAAATGATGACAGTTTGGTGCAAGACAATGATATTGAAGGTGAGTTTATTACTTTTTACCAAAATCTCTTTACCAAAAAGCTTGGAAACAGATTGCTGCCTGTCCTAGATGATTGGAGCCCAATCTCATCTGAGCAATCGACTTCTCTGGAAACTCTCTTCACAGAAGTTGAGATCTATAAGGCTATCACCTCTTTGGGTACCAACAAAACTCCTGGACCCGATGGCTTCACGGCGGAATTCTTTAAAAAATCATGGAACATTCTTAAGAAAGATATTATAGGGGTGTTCAATGATTTTTTTAAGAATGGGATCCTAAATGAAATATACATTTGCCTTATCCCAAAGAAGAATGATGCTTAAACAGTGGGGACTACAAACCAATTAGCCTCACTACTTGTCTCTACAAAGTGGTTTCTAGAGTGTTATCAGAGCGATTGAAGCGAGTTCTCCCTTTTACTATCATTGATCAACAATCGGCTTTTGTGGCAAATCGTCAAATTCTTGATGTTTCCCTCATTACCTACGAGGTTATAGACGAATGGAATAGAAAAGAAAAGGAGTGGGGTGGTCACAAAGCTCGACGTTGAGAAGGCTTTCGATATGGTTGATTGGGACTTCCTTGAGGAGATTCTCCGTGTCAAAGGCTTTGGGCTAACTTGGAGGAAATGGATTCGAGGGTGTATATCCATAGCAAATTTCTCTATCATTATCAACGGTAAACCTAGGGGAAAAATTCGAGCTATTAGAGGCCTTTGCCAAGGGGATCCTGTTTCCCCTTTTCTCTTCATTATGGTGGTTGATTGTCTTAGTAGAATGTTAAACATGGCTGAACAGAATGGTCTGATTGAAGGCTTCCATGTTGGGAAAGGCCTTTGCAAAACATCTATTACTCATCTCCAATTTGCTGATGATACGATTCTTTTTTCCTCGCCCAACGATGAAAAGCTCCGTAATTTGTTCCAGACTATACATGATTTTGAGATGGCCCCTGGTTTAAATATCAATGTACAGAGATCTGAATTTATAGGCATCGGGTTGGACTCAAATAGGGCAAGCTCCCTTGCATCTTCCTTTGGCTGCATTCTTGGTGGTTGGCCATCTACATACCTTGGTTTTCCATTGAATGGTAACCCTCGTACAATCAGTTTCTGGACCCCCGTTATTGAAAAAATTGAAAAGAGGCTTCACAACTGGGGAAATTCGCACATCTCTAAAGGAGGTAGGCTCACTCTCATCTAGGCTACACTATCTAATCTTTCGATATACTACTTCTCCATCTTTATGGCTCCACCTAAGGTCACGAAAAGTATTGAGAAATTATACATGAATTTTCTAGGGAGAAGCGGTGCAGAGAAAACAGGTTGTCATCTTCTCAAATGGTCTATTATTAAATCACCCATCGAAGAAGGAGGTTTGGGTATCTTTGACATTCACAAACGCAATATTGCCTTCATAGCAAAATGGATTTGGAGGTTCCACACGGAAAAGAATGCTCTTTGGCGTAGGGTGATTACCGCAAAGTTTGGATCTAGCCATTTTGATCTAAAGCCGGGCATGGTGTCTTTGAAAACATCAAAGGGGCTATGGAAAACAATACATAATCTGCAAAATTTGGTTCACGACCATATCTTTACCAACATTGGCAAAGGTGACAAGACCTTGTTTTGGAAAGACAAATGGATGGGAGACTTTAGCCTACAATCTAAATATCCATCTCTTTTCCAGCTTTCTCAAAGAAAAGAGGCTTCCATAAGAGATCTATGGAATCACGATGGGGGCTCATGGAACCTATATCTGTGAAGAAATCTTAATGAGGTTGAAATACAAGAATGGGCTTTTCTATCACATCTATTATATTCTTTGCCTTCAAAAACATTGAGGATAGGTGGAGTTGGACTCTAGAAAAGGAGGGGGTCTTTTCATCTAGCTCATTGACTTGCAAGTTAGCCTCTTCCAGAATCGGGATCAATGGAAAGTTTTATCAACAGATTTGGAAGGGACATGCCCCCAAAGAGGTCCTGGGAACTTAGCCATGCTTGCATCAACACTTTTGACATTTTGCAGCGGAGATCTCCTTGGCTATGCATTTCCCCTAGTTGCTGTCATCTATGCCTTAAGAGTAATGAGTCCCAGATTCATATTTTCAGTAATTGCATTTATGCCTCTGCCTTTTGGTCTTTCATTCAGCATGCCTTTGGTTGGCATTTTATTTGGCCTGGGGATATTTTCACTTTTTGCAATGTTGCTCTCTTGAGGGCATCCTTTCAAGAATGCGAAGAAGATTCTTTGGATCAATTTTATCTTTGCTTTCTTTTGGAACCTTTGGCTGGAATGAAAGGCTCGGGTTTTCAAAGACAAGCAACAGAACATACATTCTTTCATAGATTCTACATCTTATTTGGCGTTTTCTTTGAGTAAACTTTCTCTGCCTTTTTGTAACTATGGTTTATCTACCCTTGTATCTCACTGGAGATCTTTTTTGTAACCTTCTCAAATAGGACTTTCTCTTGTATCTATTTCACTCATCAATGAAATGGTTTTTGTTTCCTATCAAAAAGAATATAGAGCAATGGTACGTTTGTATGTAAATTAGTCTAGATGCATCAACTTTTTTTTAAATTGAGATTTGATATCACAACACCAACCAAATTGTGGTGTGATAATCAAACAACTCTTCATATCACATCCAATCCAATATTTCATGAGTTGACTAGGCACATTGAGGTCAACTGTCATTTTGTACATGAATAAATACAACAAGTTTTGGTATCCACAGGATATGTTAAAATTGGCAAGCAATTAGGAGATATCTTCACAAAAGCATTAAATGGAGTATGAATAAATTATCTCTCTAACAAGTTGGGCATGATTAACACATATGCTCCAACTTGAGGGGAGTGTTATACTGCTTATATTAGTAGGGTTATATTATTGTAAATATCTTAGTTGTATTGTCCTTTATTATCTTTTTACTTTCTCTTGCCTAGGTTACCCTTGTACACTTGTACATATGTATGTCTCTTCAATGAATGAAATAGAATTATTTTATCTATGGGAAAATTGCAAAAACCACCCCTCAAGTATTGTGATTGTAACAATTAAACCCCTAAACTTTCAAGTGTAAAAATTAAACCCTCAGACAATGGTAAATGTAAAAATTAAACCCTCAGACTATCATAAATTTAAAAATTAGATCTATTTTATTCAATTTCTCTCTCATATTTTTTCTTTCTCTCTCTATTTTCCTCTCTCATCATTTAACTCTCCCAACATTCTACCTCTCCCTTTGGTCAAGATTGATGCTGAAGAACACTATGCCAGAGGATTCGAGGCCCACGCGGTATTTTGAGATCGGTGGCTGAGTTAGGCTATGCGTCGATTTGACCAGAGATGGAAGGAGCTGAGGGCTGTGAGGCCTGATTGTTTTGCCATGAATTTGGCTTCTTTTGCTTCGATTATGGATCTAGGTCTGTCCATTGCCGGCGATGGGGGAATTTGAGTGATACTCTGGCGAAAATGGAAAAGGCAGTGGCTGAGAGAAGAGGAAGAAGAGTTTTGTTGGAGAAAGAGGGGGAAGGGGATGAGAGCGAAAACCAGAGGGAATATAAATAGAGAATATTGGGAGTCTGGGATTAAGAAATTGATTAATTAAATTTTTTAGGATTTTTAATTAATTAATCATTATTATTATGTTGAATTATTATAGTCAACGGACGAAAATTGAGAGAAGATTGAAGAAGGGTGTTTGTTTGTTGTGTGGCAGATGAAGAAGAAAAGTTGTGTTTAATTTAATTTGGTTTTAAATTGTCATTTAAAAAAAAAAAAAATCCCTGCGAGTAGTTTTGGTCTCTTGAGAGAGTTGAATGATGAGGGAGAAAAAATAGGGAGAGAAAGAGGAAATATGAGGGAGAAATTGAGTAAAATGGATCTAATTTTTAAATTTATGATAGTTTGAGGGTTTAATTTTTACATTTACCATAGTTTAAGGATTTAATTTTTACACTTAAAAGTTTAGGGGTCCAATTTTTACACTTGAAAGATTAGGGGGTCCAATTGTTACAACCACCATACTTCAGGGGTGGTTTTTGCAATTTGCCCTTCATTTTTTGATAAGAAACTTGTATATATAACAAAAAAGAGAGAATTACTCTGATTCTCTCCCACCTTTAGCGTTTACAAGGAGAAAAGGTTGGGAAGGATCATTTGATGGTATGTTTTGATTGGCTACTTGCTAAATAGAGGAGACTAAAAGACTTAAAACATTTTCTTCACCTATATTTGGATTCAAGGGATTAGACTCGAGGGTTGGAAGGAACGAAGGAAGTGGCAATTTTCTTCTAGTATCTGCTCGCATGTGCGTAGGGGTGTGTATAAATAGAAGGGTAATTGCGTGCAAATACAATAGCATGCGTCGAGTTTATGACTGAACAAATGATTTCTAGTCATGCAATTGTATTACAAATCTGCCTACCCCCGCACTGAGCACAAGTATATACTTAAAGCGAGCAAGTAGTACTTGGAAGTATTCCAAGGTCGAATCCTCAGGGACTTGATGTTAAACACAAATGATTCCTTATGAAATATTGATTGTAGTGATGGTTAATAAAAATAAGTGGAAGTGGTGATGACTGAATGTTTAAACGCAGAGGAAAATAAAATGAAAAGGTGAATGCTGAATGTGATGAATGAACAGCAATAATGAGAGGAGCGAGGGTATGGCTTCAAACTTTCTCAATATGCACTTTTCTTAATCTCAATGGTTTACTGGTCCTTCTATCCAATGAAGTTTGGGTTCCTAATTATCCTAACTCTTTCAAGAAGGATGTTAAGCTCACTAAACGTCATATGTCTATGCTCGGGATAGTGTTTTTTCTCTTAACCCATTTTACTTACAAGTGATTGTTTTATTTCTAAAACTCCCCGGTGATCTTTCCACTCTTCCTTTTCTTGGACTTTTCACACACTTCAACCCTTTCAGTGCATAAACATGCTACTACCTTACTTCGGTTGGCCAAACGGAAAAAGGTAATGGAAAATAAAAACAGCCAAGAAAACTATGGATATTAAAACTAGTATTCCATTTAATATTAAAAATGTTGCATACTGAGTTCCTCCTTAAGCCATCCCCTTAATTGAATTTAGCTACTCATGTTGGAAGCAAGGAAGAGATTAATGAAGAAAGTGATGAAGATGCCATTGAAATCAAATAACGAGAATGTAAGTTACAAAGGGTTTGATACAAAAACTAGGAGATTAAACAATGCTGGCTACAATATAAATTACAAACTAAAGAAAATAAAACGTCTTGCAACTTCGGTGGAGGGAAGTGTAAACGAGCGGTGGTTAGTTGAAATTCCTCTAAATTCCTAAGCTGAAGAAAACTGTAACAAAGAGAAAGAAGAACCCTAGACAAAGAAGAACCGAAGGACCAAAAAAGATTCTCATGGCATTCTTGTGTATATTTATACATGTGTTCAACCAATGGGAGCATGCCACGTATTGGACGTTGAAATCGACCCATACTTCCTCTGAACGCAAGTTGAACATCTAGGTCCAATGGGAATCAGCTACGATAGGTTCTAAAGTTGTGGTCCAATAAACACATACCACGTCACTTGAGCAATCATGTCTGAACTCAGACAATGTTAGCTGATGTGACTGTTTATGGACGTGTTTTGCCTTTCACCCTAGTGACGGCTTGTGCTGAAGCTTCTTTCTCACGCTTGCGTTGATGTGTGATTTTTCTCTTCTAGCTTAATGTGGCTCACTCCTACATAGAAACAATTAACTATTAAAATAAACTTAGGAATGAGTTTTTTATTACCAATTTAGTTTCTTCAACGCATTTTAGGGAGAGATGGAAATCTGACAATAAAGATAGAAAAATTGAAGTTAAACGCATGCCTTTTAGATCTCAAAGCAAAGATGATTTACTTTTAGGACATAAATGACTTGTATTTTTACAAGTTATTAGTATCGGATAAAGGATTAGCTGCAATAAAACAATTCCTTACTTCTTTGACACTTCGGGACTTTGAAGACTCTAAAATCCTAAGGGAGTCACCAAAGAGTCTCGGTGGTCTCATGCACCTCCTGGACATGCGCAGGAGCATTAATAGCCAAAGGAGCATGGCAAACATCATTAAATGGCTCAACCTATTGACGGTTCACAAGGACGTTCCAATTGATACCCATTCAAAAAAGACTCACCAAGGCCAATAGCTTTTTTCTTTAAACCACCTTCCAACCGAGAATCATAAATGCCAATTATCTCTCCTTCCTCGGGAGAGTTAGCATTGATTAAAGGAGAGATAATTTCCTTCTGAAAATTGGAAACAGATGGGGAATCTTCAACTTTTCTGTTTGCATGGCTTCCTTCATTAATAGCCTCAACAATCTCCTTGAAAGGGTGAATTGAAGAAAACTCTGGAACAAAAACCTCTTCATCTTCCTCGAGTGGCTGTTCAACTCCAAAGATTTTACTAATACGATCCATATCAAGAAAGTTCGAATAATGGCTCAAATTGATTTCTCCTTGCTCAAGCAAACCATCCATCGAGGGATTATCAGTTCTTCTCTGATTCCTGAGATATTAACACTATAAATCCCAAAAGTATTATTTCAACTTCAGCCAGAAGCAAGCGACATTTGTTTTGAAGAACTTCAGTATAACCATGTTCACAGTCCAACAAATTCGAAGTTTTTGAAGAACAACTTACAAAACCATCAAGGTTATTTCCTAAACCTTCCAAATATTGTTGAGACCAAAGGTTTGGAGGTAGGTTATGAATTTTAATCCAACCTCCAAAGCTATTCACAAACTCAATTCTTCTATGCGTTTTGGTAAACCAACGATCAATCTTCAAATACAAATTCCCTACTTTATGCCACAAGCCTTTCTCGATGCCTTTCAGAAGTAAATTTTGAGAGAATTTACATACAGCTTTATCGGTCGTAAAGGGATTGATCAAACGATTGTCTTTAAAAACTTCTTTCAAAGTATAGGAAATTTCCTTCCAATCATCAAAAGCATTAAGCCTAGTGATGACCATTAGAGAATTCCAGTCCAAGGCTATAACTTCAGATGCTTTTCTAACTCGATGATTCTTCAAAGAGTCCTTTCGAGATAAAACAACTTTCTCCTTGACAACATCCATATAAGAAGACGTTGCTTTATTACAGAGAGAGTTAGAAACTTGCTTTTGAGAAACAGTCATTAATGGCTAAGAAATGCTTAATCATGTCCCAGAAAGTTAACCAACCTCTTTTGAAGGAACCATTAGGAATTTGGAGAACCTTTCAACCACCAGTACAAGAGTAAATCACGCATTCCATCAATCAGCCTAAAGGAGTTCTTCTTTTCTGAATCTGACATGTCCCCCAATCGTCTCTTTCTTGCTTGAAAAAGTTGGAATAAAAGGGTTCTTGCATCATTTCTACCATAACTCTTTCAAACCATCTAATATGGGACAAATGAAGGGGAATAATCATCTGTTTTTTTTCCAAATCTTCGAGAAAAAAAGAATCATTTTGAAGCCAAATGCAGAGTATTTGTTCTCTATACAGCAACTCCTTGATTCCACGATTCCAGATAGAGAATGAAACAAAGAATGCTCCCCCCACCCCTAAAATGCTCTCTCCTCTCTCCTCCCTTCCTAACCTTCCTTTCTCAAGCCCTCAGCCATATTCGTTCGTTAGCTTCAGATTTCTCAGTTGATCGGGTTTAAGCATCCATTTTGATTCAATAAGATAAGTTATCTACAGGAAAAAAAGAGGTATTTTGGCTTGTGTAAGAAATGTTATCTTGTTTCAATCTCATGTATGTGTTTTCTTTCCATTCTCCCTCTTTGTGCTAATGTATAAGGACAAGCGAGGTAGACATTGTATTCAGTATGGACAGAAAAATACACCTCATTTTATTCATAAGAAAGACTAACATATATATAGGTACACAAGGAAACCCTAACTAAATAATGTACAATTACTATAAAGGACATATATACATAATACTATATATATCATAACACTCCCCCTCAAGCTGGAGCAAATATGTCAAACATGCCCAGCTTGTTGCAGAGATAACTTATTCTTGCTCCATTTAAAGCTTTAGTAAGGATAATTGTTCTCCAGTCTTTACATATCCCGTGGACACCATCCCTTGTTGAATTTTCTCACGAATGAAATGACAATCTACTTCAATATGTTTAGTCCTCTCATGAAACACTGGATTAGACGCAATGTGAAGTGCAGCTTGATTATCACACCACAATTTAGCTGGCATAGTAATACTGAAACCTATCTTAGTCAAAAATTGATGTATCCACACTATCTCACACACAGATTGTGCCATAGCTCTGTACTCTGACTCAGCACTTGAACGTGAAACCACATTCTGCTTCTTACTCTTCCATGACACCAAATTGCCTGCTACAAAAACACAATATCCAGATGTTGATCTTCTATCTTCTTTAGATCCTGCCCAATCAACATCTGAAAAAACATTCAACTTTTGTATGACCATGATCTTATATAAGATTCCATGCCCAGGTGCAGCTTTTAGGTAGCATAAACTTTGTTCTACTGCAGCCCAATGATCCACGGTAGGTGAAGACATATATTGACTTACAACACTTATTGAATAAGCAATGTCTGGTCGTGTCACTGTCAGATAATTCAACTTTCCAACCAATCTTCTTTCTCAGGATCTTTAAATGCTTCTCCTTCTTTGGTGAGTTGCAAATTAGGTATCATCATAGTACTACATGGTTTAACTCCTAGTTTTCTTGTCTCAGATAACAAATCAAGTACATATTTCCGTTGCAACAAAAAGATACCTTTCTTGCTTCTCATCACTTCAATACCCAAAAAATACTTAAGTGTTCCCAGATCCTTAGTGTGGAATTGACCTTGAAGGAAAGTTTTCCAAGAAGATATACCTGATGTATCATTCCCAGTGATAACGATATCATCGACGTACACAACCAGCTGAGTTATACCCTTCTCAGATCGTCGATAGAAAACAGAATGATTAGATGTACTTTTCTTCATTCCAAATTGCTCAAGTGCTTGACTAAACTTACCAAACCATGCTCGTGGGCTCTGTTTCAATCCATACAATGATTTTTGAAGATTACAAACTTTATCACTCTCCCCCTAAGCAACAAACTCAGGTGGTTGCTCCATATATACTTCCTCTTGAAAATCACCATGGAGAAAAGATTCTTGATGTCAAGTTGATGCAAAAGCTAGCATTGAGTAGCAGCCATAGAAATAAGTAAATGGATAGAAGTGAATTTAGCAACTAGAGAAAATGTGTCAGAATAATCTATCCCATAAGTCTGAGCATAGCCTTTAGCAACAAGACGTGCTTTCAAACGAGCAACTGATCCGTCAGGGTTAACCTTAATTGTAAACACCTATTTACACCCAATGGCCTTCTTTCCTACAGGACGAAATACTAAATCCCAAGTACCATTACCATCTAAAGCATTCATCTCTTCGATCATTGCATTACGCCAACCATAATGAGATAAAGCTTCAGGAATAGAGTTAGGGATAGAGGTAGAATCAAGTGATGTAATAAAAGAATATGTTAGTTGTGACAACTGGTGATAAGAAACAAATGAGACAATAGGATAAGTACAAGTGCGTTTACCTTTATGAAGGGCAATGGGAAGCTCATCACGTGTTTCTGGATCAGATGTCGAAGAATCTTCTGGTACAGGACATGTGTCTGAAGGTAGTGGTGGTGGCCGTCTGGAGTAAACCTGAGTAATGGGTGGACGATGAGGAATAGATATTGAAGGAGATGGAGTAGGGAGGGAGGATGGAGAGACTATCTCATAGATAAGTAGGTCATCCTCCCCCTGACATGGACTTGACATTGATGGGCTAAAGAGCATATCTTCAAAAAATGTAACATCTGGAGAGACAGGATACTTGTTAAGACTAGGGCAATAACAACGATATCCCTTTTGAACTCGAGAATAATCGAGAAAGATGCATTTTAAGGATTTAGGATCTAACTTGGTACGATGAGGACTGACATCTCGAGCAAAACAAGTGCAACCAAATATTTTTGGTGTAATAGGAAACAAGGATTTTGTTGGACAGAGAACACGATAAGGGATTTCACCATTAAGAACAGAGGAAGGCATTTTATTAATCAAAAAACAAGCTGTGAAAACTGCATCGGCCCAAAAAATGTTTCGGAATCTGCATTTGAAAGGATAATACTCGAGCAGTTTCAAGTAAATGGCGGTTTTTTCGTTCAGCGACCCCATTTTGGGATGGAGTGTCAGCGCAAGAAGATTGATGAATAATCCCATTTTTACACAAGTAAGATCCAAGCATATGAGAAAAATATTCTCCAGCATTATCAGTTCGAAAATTTTAAGAGAGCCATTAAACTGATTTGAATTTCAGCATGGAAAGTACAAAAGTGAGTAACTCAGAACGATTTTTCATTAAATATAACCAAGTTATACGAGAATAATCGTCAACAAAAGTAACAAAATATCGAAATCCAGTTTTGGACACTACAGGATAGGGACCCCAAACATCATAATGAACTAATTCAAACAGAGCACTAGCTCGTTTATGGACTCTAGGACTCGAACTAAGACGATGAAATTTGGAAAACTGACAAGACTCACAATTCAACGAAGACAGAGTGAAATTCTGGATGAATTTTCTTTAACACGGACAAAGACGGATGACCTAAACGATAATGGACTTCAAACGGAGATGCAACACCAGAACAGGCCATAGCTTTTGGTATCTACTGATCAAAAGTGTAAAGGCCTTCAGACTCATATCTTTACCAATAATCTTCTTCGTCATACGATCTTGAAACAAGCAATAGCATGGAAAAAATGAGACAAAACAATTAAGGTCACGAATAAGTTTACTAACAGAAATCAAGTTAAACGAGAGTCGAGGCAAATGCAAAACAGAAGACAAAGGAAGAGAGGGTGAGATTAATGGTGTATGATCCAAGAACAGAGGATGTGGATCCATCTGCCAAAGTGATATGGGAAAAGGTGTAGGTGACAAAGAGGTAGAAAATAAGCTAGAATTACCTGTCATATGAGCTGTGGCACCAGAGTTTATGACCCATTTAGTGGAGGATGTAAGGAGCAATGATTCCTATTACCTTGTTTAGCAAGAGTTGCAATAGGATTCGAGGAAGAAGATGCTTGCAATGATTCTTGGTACAACTAGAATTTAGCAAACTCGTCTGCAGAAATAGTAACTGACCTCTCAGATGTATTATTGGTGGAAGCAATCTGAGCAACTTGAGGCCAGCGACCTTTATTCAACAATTTCCGACAATCACGTTTCATGTGACCAGGCTTACGACAATAGTGACATATTATATCTTGTGAATCTTGTCGTCGATTATCAAAACCCGGTCTCTGAGTGTTGATGTTCATCCCTTTAGTGACCTTAGGATCATTCTGATTCAAGAGAACACTGTTGGACTGAGGAGCAGATGGACCAGATGAAAGATTTTCTGTACGGAGGACTGTACTAAAGGCTTCGTCTAAAGAAGGGATCTCGGATCCAGATAGAATTTGTGATTTAGCTATCTCAAATTCTGGCAAAAGTCCATTCAGAAAGCTCATTACACCCATCTTCTCTCGCTGAGCTTGTTGAACCTTTATATCCGTATTAAATGGAAGTAATGTATTAAGTTCTGCACACGTTTTCTTAACTTGCATAAAGTAGTTTGTAACAGACTGTTCTTTCTGTTCTGCATGAAAGAAGGCTGTGCAAACTTCGTACATTCTATTGACTTGCTCTTTTCCTGAGTATAAGAACTCTAAAAACTTGAGCAGTTCCTTCACAGAATCACAATGATTCACCAAGCCAAAAACCTTAGTCTCGATTGAATTCTTGATTTGAAGCCTTCCTTGTGTCATCCTCTGGTGCATCCTGATCAATATGATCATCCATCTCTGTACTTCGCAGATAAAACCGAATTGTTCAACTCCAATCATAGTAATTAGAGCCATTTAACTTCTGTTTCGTGATTTTTGACGAAAGAGGAACCATATTAGAGACCACCATAGGTTTCATCTCAGTCATTAGTTACAAAATAGAGGCAGTAGATAAACCCAATAGACAAAACAGATTTGGACAGCAAGAAAACCAACCTAATCTTGAAAATCGTACAACCCGAGACCAAAAAAATATGTATCGTCGAAACAAAGTAGACAGACCGGCCAGAAATAGCAACCCGAGAAAAACCCAGGCTGCGAAAAGTTGAACGGAGGCCTCACGCGGTAGAGCGTGGCGGCGGACGCAGTAGATTCAGGCGACACGTGTGGCTCACACGCGGCTGTTTCCGGTGAACGGTGATGGCGATGTGACTCTCCACGGCGGCGCTCCTCCTGAGGTAGGTGGTGTTGACAAACGGTCACTCTAACGTGATGACCCAAATTTCAAACCCTAACCTCACTTGAAAAGAGAAAACCCTAATTGCCAAAAAATTCTAAAACCCTAGGGGTGGCTCTGATACCATGTACTCAGTATGGAGAGAAAAATATTCCTCATTTTATTCATAAGAAAGACTAACATATACATAGGTACACAAGGAAATCCTAACTAAAGAATGTACAATTACTATAAAGGACATATATACATAATACTATATATATCATAACAGACCTAAGTACCACCACCACATCCCTCGACAAAAAGAAGAGTCAGTTTTTTCATTATGGAGATTAAGAGTTGCAGCATTCGAAATACATTTTATTGTATTTGGTATGAGAATGATAAGTTTATCCTTGAAGATATGAAATTTAAGCAGATGATTCATCTTTCCATTTCCCTTTTGCGTTGGTTTGAGTCTTCTTTGGTCGAGTTATTGCATTCTCCAGTGCATTTGTTCTTTCGGAAGAAACACAGAAATGTTGACGGAACCATCCAGTTATCAAAGTATAGATCACACCAAGGTTGGTTTTTTGAGGGTGTAGTATGGCCTTTATCTGGTGGAAGGCAAACATTACATGTTCCTGCTGGTTTTGACAAGAAAGGATGGTAAGTTTTCTGGGAAATGGTCAGAGACTTTCTTTCAAAATATGTGGTGAATAAGGTGTTGCGTGATTTTAATGCTCAAAAGATTAGGACGAACAATTCTTCCTTTTGGGTAAGAAAAGATACAGCAGTGGTGGGAATGAATTTCAATGATTTTTTTGTGGTATCTAGGATGTTTGCTCACAACACCTGGACAGAAGTAAGACAAGCTTTGGAAGAATATTTTCAGTCTAAGATTGTTCTTAACCCTTTTATGGATGATAAAGCATTGGTGAAATTAAATGATAGTTTCTCTAAACTGAAATTTGATGGAAAATGGAGATTCATTGGAAACCTTCATTTGAAATTTGAAAATTGGGAGTGTAAACGCCATTTTCATCCTGAGTTTATCAAACGGTACGGAGGTTGGATTACAATAAAAAACTTACCTTTGCCATTTTGGAAACGATTTGACATTTGAAGTAATTGGCAAACACTTTGTGGGATTAGTTAGGATTTCTTCCCAAACACTTAATCTCTTAGATTGTTCAGAAACCCGGATTGAAGTGAAACGGAATATTTGTGGCTTTCTTCAAGCGGAAATTGCGGTTTCAGATAAGAAGCATGGTGATTTTTCTCTTCGTTTTGGGGATATTGCCTCTTTAGTTCCTCCAAGCTTTGTCCACAGTGATTTTTCGTTACTTTGTTAACGAAATTGATTTAAAAATCAAGTTATGGAAGATGAAGGGTTTTCTTTTGAAGAAGGTGTAATTGAAATAGACCAACTATTGATGGAGACAGCATTGAATGGTCAGATTCAACAACCTATTTCTTTGTCCAGTGAAAGTTTAGAGAAATTAAATGCTGAGGTTCCCAATTCTTCAATTTTGAATGTTGAAGAGGAGTTATTGGATAATGGATTGCATGGCAATAGATCTTTATTACCGGCCTTTAATGAGGATGAAGGAAGTGGTCTTGGTTTGGAAAAGTCATTATCATTAATTGAGATGATTAATAATGACGTCATTCCTTTAGTACCCCCTGTAATTAATGCTTCGGTAGTTCAAGAGATTACACCTATTTCCAACATGGTTTCTCACGGGAACACTTCCAATATGGATATCCCTAGTTCTTTTGGAATTAAATCGACCTTGAAAAGATTAAAAGAATCTTACCCTCTTCATTATACTCGAAAGAAAAAGTCACTGCCTCTTTCCCAATTATTCCAGAAGTTGTGCTGTTGAAGAAGAATGTTTGCGACTTTTGAGCTCCTTTTCTCCTAGGGTGTAAATCAAAAGGTGTTTTCTTCTATTTCTTGCAGTCAGACGTCAATTGTCCCTTGTAATTCTGGAAATGGAAATGTTTTGATTAAAGGTGTTGTTATCCATCCTTCAATTCAACCTGAAAGAACAGTGTTATGATATACATAGTATTATGTATATATGTCCTTTATAGTAATTGTACATTCTTTAGTTAGGGTTTCCTTGGGTACACCTATATATATGTTAGTCTTTCTTATGAATAAAATGAGGTGTATTTTTTTCTCCATACTGAGTACATGGTATCAGAGCAGGAGGTCCTGAGTTCGAACCCCTGTAATGTCATTTTCTCCCCAATTAATATTGATTTCTACTTGTTAGGCTTCTTACAAATTTTCAAGCCCACAAGTGGGGGGGAGTGTTAGAGTGTTGATATAATTAAATTTACCATAACCCATCAACTTAAGCTTTTGGGTTGATTGGTGATTTAACAAACAGAATTATCATCAACTTAAGCTTTTGGGTTGATTGGTGATTTAACAAACAGAATTATCATCCCCTGCTTTAATTGATTCTGATGATGAATCAGTGGTTAGTGTAAGCAGTGTTGAGATTGAAGATCAGATTTTGCCTGCTGTTGATCCGGAAAGTTTTGAGGAAGATTCTTTTGAGGCAGCCTTTGATTTAATGTATCAGGATCTTGATTCTGATTTGACAAGGAATTTAAATTCTAAAGTGGACTCTTCTGTTGTTGTACCACCTCAGTTTTCTTCTCTTATTGAAGCTTGTGATATCCAATTAAAAGAAATCATTCCATTTCCGAGAGAAAGTCAAGTAAGTAGTTAATTTTGATTCTCCTTTTCTTTTTATTTTATTATGAAGATCATTTTGTGGAACACAAGAGGCCTTGGGAACGAATTAAAAAGAGCCGCTTTGAAGAAATTTATTCAGCATCATAGTCCTGATTTGGTGTTAATCCAGGAAACTAATAGTCCTGATTTGGTGTTAATCCAGGAAACTAAGACAGTTTCTTTTAATCAGTTTTTGATAAAATCCATTTGGAGCTCCAAGGATGTTGGCTGGATTAACGTGGAATCTTAGGGTAGATCTGGTGGTATGCTAATTTTGTGAGATGAAAGCAAATTGAATCTTCTGGAATTCATCAAAGGTGGGTACACTCTATCGATTAAGGTCTCATTGCAGCAGGAGAAAGTTTGTTGGATTACCAATGTGTATGGTCCAAATGATTACAGAGAAAGACGCCATTTGTGGGAGGAATTGCAATCTCTTTGTGAAGATAATAATAATTCTCTGTTATGTATTATTATGAGAAGAAAGGGTTTCTTAAATAAGAGAAACACCCATTTACAAGTAAGGAAATAAATTTCCAGCAATATAATACAATAAATACAAATATACTGATTAACCATAAAAGGAACATAGCCAAAAATAACCAACACTCCCCCTCAAGCTGGTTCGAAGATGTCTTCCATCGCCAGCTTGTTAATCATCTTGTCAAATTTTAACTTTGGGAGCCCTTTAGTTAACACATCAGCAATTTGCTCTGTCGTAGGAAGATAGGGAATGCATATTACTCCTGCATCAATCTTCTCTTTTATGAAGTGTTTATCAACTTCGATATGTTTTGTCCTATCATGAAGGACTGGATTATGGGCAATGGAAATTGCTGCTTTATTGTCACAATAAATTCGCATAGGTACCTTTTGAGAAAATTTCAATTCTTCCAATAGTCTCTTTATCCATATACCCTCACAAATACCATGGGCTAAGGCCCTAAACTCAGCTTCAGCACTACTTCTAGCCACTACACTTTGTTTTTTGCTCCGCCAGGTAACTAGATTTCCTCCAACAAAGGAACAGTAGCCAGAAGTAGATCTCCTATCTGTGGTGCTACCTGCCCAATCAGCATCAGTATAGACTTCAATATTCAGATAACCATGCTTCTTAAACAATATACCTTTTCCAGGGGTACCTTTCAAGTATCTTAGAATTCTATTGATAAAGAGCTTGTCGAAGGCTCTATCAAATAAAATTATTAACCAGACCTTTACAATTTGTAGTAGTAATGGCCAGGGTCGATCTCAGGGATTGGATTTCTTAGATTAATTAAGTACTACAATTACCAATGCTCAATTTTATCTAGAGAACCTAACTTTAGATTTAAACAAGATTAAACTAAATTAATTATTTACAAAGGTTGGAGACCGTTTAGAGAAACTAGTGAAGATTGCATTACATGAAGTGCAACTATGAATTTGGTTGAAGAATCGTAGAATATGCAACGACCTTAAGCCAAGAATTACTAAAATATGCAATTGACTCTCCCAAGCCCAATTGAACTCATATAAAGTAGTAAATCAACCTCTCGGTCTATTTCTACACCTAAACATGGCATTAAGAAACTCTTTTAATGACTTCTAATATTAACCTATTCATTCTCATGCAATAGATTAATTTTAGTCATGCATCTAAGTTCTTTAGTTAAATTCACTTTCTCAAGCTAAATTTAACCTAACATGCAAAGCTATGGCCAAAAACTTAGACAATTGATTCAAGATGCATAAAAGGCGTTACGATATAATAGAATTCAAAAACCAAACAAAGTTTAAAAGTACAATCCTCTAAGAGTCTAGGATACTCAAAATTACATTCAACATTTAGTCCAACAAATCCTAAGTTCAAGAAACAAAGTAAAGGAAAAAGAGAAAAAACTGGACGTCGCGTGCCAACACTCGTTCCCGTCGTGATGTCCCGCGATCTCGAGCTTTGAGTCTCCTCCTTAGCTCTCCAAGGTGCTCTTTAGGTCCCAACATAATGCTCCTTGTCGAAATAGGGTTCTAGGATCTCCAAAACGGCTCCCCCAATCCGTAGCTAAAGTGTTCTTTTTATAATTCTCGGGGCAGCGTCGAGACGCTAGGGACAGCTTCTCGACGCTGTACCCTAATTCGCATGAAAAACACGGAGAGTCGAGGTAGCGTTGAGACGCTGTAGACAGCGTCTCGACGCTACGGACGGAAATTCTCTTACGCGCGCGTTTCTAGCGTCGAGACGCTATAAGGCAGCATCTCGACGCTGCTTCTGCGGGAATTCAAGATTGGAAGGCTTCACTTATAGCGTTGAGACGCTATGGACAGCGTCTCAACGCTATCCTTTCGGGCTTTCTCACTTATAACACTTCTTCTACTTATCTTCTTTGCTCCAAAGTGTGTCTTTAAGCTTTAATTATGCTCCAAAAAGCCCGGTTAGCTCCAATTGCTCAAAATCTACAAAATAGATAAAAAAATGCATGAAAGTTCACTGTAAACATATAAAACCAACACAAATCTAAGCCTAGAAATAGCACACTTTTGAGTGCTATCATCTATAAACAGATTCAAAGTGAGTTGATCCTGGTGCATGCATAAATTGACTTACCATACTAACTGCAAATGCAATGTCAGGACGTGTGTGAGACAAATAAATGAGTCTTCCCACAAGTCTCTGATATTTTTCTTTGTCTTTTACCTCACTTTCTGTTGCAGCTTGTAATTTTAAATTGGGTTCAACGGGAGTTTCTGCTGGTCTACAACCAAGTAATCCTGTTTCTTCAAGTAAGTCAATGATATATTTTCTTTGATTAACAAGGATACCACCTTTTGACCTAGCAAATTTCATTCCTAGAAAATACTTCAAGACACCCAGGTCTTTAATTTGGAATTCATTTGCTAACCTTTCTTTCAAGATAGTCAAGCCTGGTTCGTCATTCCCTGTAAGAATAATGTCATCAACATACACTATTAAGATAACAATTTTGTCATTTCCAGTATGTTTATAAAACATAGTATGATCTGCTTGACTTTGGATAAATCCGTAGTTCGTGACTGCTTTTCCAAAACGTTCAAACCACGCTCTAGGAGACTGTTTAGGGCCATATAATGATTTCTTTAACCTGCAAACTCGGTTAATCCCAATATTTTCCTCAAAACCAGGTGGTAAGTCCATAAATACCTCTTCTTCAAGTTCCCCATTGAGAAATGCATTCTTCACATCAAGTTGATAAATGGGCCAATCTGCATTAACAGCAATAGATAATAGAACTCTAATGGAGTTAATTTTAGCAACGGGGGCAAACGTTTCTTGATAATCAATTCCATAGGTCTGAGTGAAGCCTTTAGCCACAAGTCTGGCTTTGTATCTTTCAACACTACCATCGAATTTGCACTTTATAGTAAACACCCACTTGCAACCTACTGTCTTCTTATCATTTGGTAATTCCACTATGTCCCATGTGTGATTTTGTTTAAGAGCGTTCATCTCTTCCATAACTGCTAACTTCCAATTCGAATCATTTAGAGCTTCCTGTATATTCCTTGGAACAAACAAATTATTTATCCCGGAGGTAAACACTCTATGACTATCGGACAATTTATGGTAAGACAGATAGTTTGCAATAGGATATTTGGTGCAATTTCAGATACCTTTCCTATGGGCTATTGGAATATCAAGATCAAGTATATCAGATGAACTATTATGAATAGATGAAGAAGTAGGAATAGAGGATCTGTTACCTGGATCTTCAGGATCATTCATCGGAGTATTCGATTGGTTTTGTGATAAGTCTACTGTCTGGTCCTGATTCTTTTGATTCACCGCCCTTCTAGTATAAACCTGAAGTTCAGGATTTCGATCAGTTAGATCTCTTTGTAGTGTTTCTCCCCCTGACGAAGAATTTTCCATACTTGGCATTGAAGAACGTGAACTAGTAACCTCAGGAGTAATGATGGTAGGAAGGAGAGAAATATCCCAGAAATTATCTTCGAAGTTAGGTATTATCTCCCCCTGAAGAGAATTTTGGTGAAAAAAAGAGTGATTTTCGAAAAAGGTGACATCCATACTTTCAAAATATTTTATGTTCACAGGATCAAAACATTTATAAGATTTCTTATGGGATACATAACCCAAAAAAATGCATTTAACAGCCCGAGGATCGAATTTAGACCGAGAAAAGCTAGGAATGTGAACATAAGCTGTACATCCAAAAACTTTGATCGGTAAATCAGAAAAGAGGCGGACAGTGGGAAAAAAACTTTTAAAGTGATCCAGAGGGGTTTTGAAATCCAAATTTTTTGTAGGCATTCGATTAATAAGGTATGCAGCTGTGAGAACTGCTTCACCCCACAAATAAGATGGGACATGCATAGAAAACAGAAGGGCACGAGCAACATCGAGTAAATGTCGATTCTTTCTTTCAGCAATACCATTTTGTTGGGGAGTGTCCCGACACGTAGATTGGTGGACAATGCATTTTATTTGTAAGAAATCAATTAAGTATTCATTGAAATATTCAGTGCCATTGTCAGAGTGCAGAATGTTAATTTTAGTTTGAAACTGAGTTTTGATCATGTTATAAAACCGAATAAACACATCTTTCACCTCTGACTTTTTTGTTAATAAATAGACCTAAGTTAAACGGGTGTGATCATCAATGAACGTGACAAACCACCGTTTTCCAGTATGTGTCAAAACTTTAGATGGATCCCAAACATCACTATGAATTAAGTAAAAAGGTGTGGAAGACTTATAGGGTGTGGGCAAATAAGTGGATCGATGATTTTTTGCAAAGATACAACTTTTGCAATTAAAAAGGGAACAATCAATTCCTTTAAATAAATTAGGGAACAAATACTTTAAGTAGAAAAAACTGGGATGTCCTAGTCTACGATGCCAAAGCATTATATTTTCTTTAACAGAGGAAGAACTAACACTACTCAAGCCTTGAACTTTTTTATGACTAGATGAAAGTTCATCAAAGTAGTAGAGACCATCGAGCATCCTAGCACGTCCAATCATCTCCCCCGAGTCCTGATCCTGAAAAATGCAATGGGAGTCAAAAAAGGTGACACGACAATTAGCATCCTTAGAAATTTTACTAACAGATAACAAATTACAGGCTAATTTAGGAACATGGAGGACAGAGTTTAAATGGATGAGTGAGGTCAATTTAATAGTTCCTTTTCCTGCAATAGAAGAGAAACTACCATCGGCAATTCGAATTTTTTCATGATCGTACACAGGGGAGTATGATGCAAATAGTTTTGAGAAACTAGTCATATGGTTAGAGGCTCTGGAATCTATAATCCACGGAGATGAATTGAGACAAGAGAAGGCTTGAGGATAATTACCTGTTTGTGCCAAGGAAACACTAGGATTACCAGATGATGAAGTGGCCTTTAGCAGTTTCAGGATTTGATCAACTTGCTTTTTGTTGAATGGATTGGAATCAACAACATTAGCACTGGATGGATGTTGGGTGGTGCTCTTCTCACTTTGCTTACTCTTCCAATTTGCAGGTTTTCCATGGATTTTCCAACACGTATCACGAGTATGCCGAGGTTTGTTACAGTAATCACACCAGACACGAGGCTTTTCATAGGTCCTGTTTGATTCATCAGAAGCCTTGTGTGCAGTAGCTTCAACCACCAAAGTAGAACTTTCAACTGAATCATTGGACTTCTTTCCAATCATAACATTCCGACGGCTCTCTTCCCTGCGCACTTCAGAGAAAACTTCATTAATAATTGGGAGAGTAGTTTTACCAAGTATTCTACCTCTAACCTCATCAAATTCAACATTGAGGCCAGACAAGAATTTGTAGATACGACCATCCTCAACTATCTTCCTGTAGTGTGTTTGATCCTCTGTAGACTTCCATTCATATGTATCAAAGAGATCAAGGTCTTGCCAAATTCTTTTTAGGGAATGAAAATATTGTGTAACTGAGTTACCTCCTTGTCGTATGTCACCTAGTTTCAGATTTAGCTCAAATATTTGTGACTGATTTCCCAAATCTGAATACATCTGATTCACACTTTCCCAGAGTTCCTTTGCAGTAGAGTAACACATATAGTTACAACTGATGTCTTCTATCATGGAATTTACTAACCAAGTCATAACCATGGAGTTTTCAGCATCCCACATAGCAAATGAAGGATCATATTTGGCGGGTGGTATTGTATCTCCAGTAAGATACCCAACCTTTCCTTGTCCACGGATATACATTCGAACACTTTGGGACCAACGAAGAAAATTGTCTCCATTAAGTCGAATGGTTGTAATTTGGACAGTAGGACTGTTGGGATGAATGCGGTTATCTGAGACTTTGGTAATCGAAGACTTATTTTCTGCTATTATTCTGAAAACAGAGAGAAGTTAAACCCACACAAAAAAAAAAACCAGAATACAACTAGTAGCCTAAAAAATGACAGACAGCCACAAAAAACAGGTCAGAAAGGAGCGTTTGGCGTCGAAGGTGGCAACGGTCGCGGTGGTCGGAGGCACGATGGTCGACGTTCGGGGCAGAAAGGAGCGACGGTCGACGTTGAGGACAGCGGCGGCGTAGAAACAGCAGCAGCGGTCGGCGTCGAAGGTCGCAGAGGCTGTCTAAGGAGAAATCGCGGCCTGCGTGCGACGATTAGCAAGAGCTCGGAATGCCCAAGTGGAGTCGGCTTCGTCTGTAATCGGCGCTGGTCTGTAGTCGGAGCTGGGTGGGTAAGATCGACAACGGTAGCGGCGGCGGCGCGGTAGTAGGCGGCGGCGGCGGCTAGGTCGAAAATTAGGGTTTCTGAATTTTTAGGGTTGCTCTGATACCATGAAGATAATAATAATTCTCTGTTATGTATTATTATGAGAAGAAAGGGTTTCTTAAATAAGAGAAACACCCATTTACAAGTAAGGAAATAAATTTCCAGCAATATAATACAATAAATACAAATATACTGATTAACCATAAAAGGAACATAACCAAAAATAACCAACACTTTGTTTTATTGCGAAGTCTCTTGGTGTATTGGGGTGATTTCAACATGACTAGATGGGTTCATGAAAGAATTCCAGTAAGAAGAGTAACAAAAGTTATGAGTTTGTTTAATAAGTTGATTGATGAATTAGGGTTAATGGAGATACCTTTGTCCAATGGTAAGTTCACATGGACAAAACCGGGGGGATGACTCTTCACAATCCCCTATTGATAGTTTTTTGTCTCCAAGGAGTGGGATATAATGTTTGACAATATGAGGGTCTCTAAACAAACTCGGAATTTATCTGATTATTTTTCTTTGCTTCTTGAAGCCAGTAATTTTGTATGGGGGCCTTCACCGTTTCATTTTTATAATAGTTGGTTAAATATGGCAGATTGTGAAACTATTGTGGAAAATTCTCTTTCTCAAGATTGATCTTATTGGTGGGCTGGATTTGTTATTTCTTCTAAGTTGAGAAGTTTGAAATTAGTTATTAAGAAATGGTTTGCTGACTATGAGTTAAATGAAAGCAAAAGGAGAAAAGTCTTTTTGCTGAAATAGCAATGTTTGTTGCTAAAGCTGAAGATCATTCCTTATCTCCAGAAGAATGTAGCGTGCAGTCTTATGTCAAAGGGTAGCTACTGGAATTATATTTGATTGAGGAAAGGAATTATATTTGATTGACCATTGTGGTGGAATTCTCTAAATAACCGGTGTAAATCCTCTTTAAAACAGTCCCAAAATTTTATAAAAATTCAGTGGTGAATCCATCCGGCCCTAGAGCTTTATTTTTACCAAGAGTTCTGACAGCAGCCCAAATTTCTTCCCTGGAAAAAGGAGCAATCAATTCAGCTTTTTGATCAATACAAACAGTGGCCCAATTCAGATTGCAAGGAAACAGTTTCTGCCTACCTGGAGTGCTTTTTTATATCCTTCCTAATTTCTTATTTTGGTCTTTGAATTGTATTTTGGCTTTTAATTTTGTTTTGATTTGTAGTTTGGTTTTATGCTTGGTTTGATTATGCTCTGTCTTTTCTTTTGATCACTCCCTAGTTGGAGTTTGTATCTTTGAGCATTAGTCTCTTTTCATTATTTCAATGAAAAGTTTCGTATCTTGTTAAAAAAAAAAGATAGAGAATGAAATAGTAACCAATTTGAAAAACGTCCCAAAGCAAGTAAAATCTCCAAAAAAATCTTCAGTATTGAATTTAAAAGGAAAGTTCCGGTTGAAGGCCAAGAATGGGGAAAGGGTAGGAGGAGAGAGGAGAGGTCCGGTTGAAGGCCAAGAAAGGGGAAAAGGGTAAGAGAAGAGACGTGGGGGGGAGGGGGGGATCAATATACCTTTTTCTTATTTATTGTTTTTTAAAAATAAGAAACAAAATGCGATTATTTATGTTTTTTTTTGAAAAAGATACGAACTTTTCATTGATTAATGAAAAAAAGCAAAAATGCTCCAAGATACAAACTCTCGGAAGAGTGAAAAGAACAAAGAGAAAGAGGAAATATAAAATTTATGATGAAACAAATTAGGAAGAATGAATAAAAGCAATATTTATTGTTTTCTTATTATCGGTGAAAGTTTTTATATAAGGGAATATATTTGTTTGAGTCATGTTTTCGGCTGTGAAATGAAAATTCTTTTTAGGACAATCTTCTTTTCTTTGGCTCTCTTATTTTGGTTGGCAATATTAGAAATAAATACCTGTATTGTTCATGATCTTTTTCATGAATTACAGTTACTTAAAAAGAGGAGTGAATGACCGGGGACGGGTTGCAAATGATGTTGAAACAGAGCAGATTGTTCTTGATGAAGAAGCTGGTTCATGCAGGGGAAAAATGAGTTCCGTTGTGCAGATGCGTGGTTCAATTCCTCTTTTTTGGTCTCAAGAAGCTTCTAAATTTAGCCCCAAGCCAGATATTATCTGTAAGAATATCAGTATCATGATTTTCCCCTATGGAAATTTGTATAGTTTGTTAGTTTGTTTAGATATTATTCTGTTAGTTAGTTTGCTTAGATATTATTTGTTCTATATTGTTAGCTAGCTTTTAGGAGTAGTTTAGATTCTGTTTATTATTCCTTTTTTAGCTAACCCTAGATACTCTAGCTTGTACTATATAAGAATGTTGTGTGACTCTTTTGGAATCAATGAATTTTGATTCACCAAAGTTAAATGTTATCAGAGCTAAGTTTTAAAAAATCCTAAAATAATCCAACCCTTCAAAAATCCCATGGAAATGGAGTCAGAGAGCAACCTGCAATCCACCCTAACACCTAGTTCGGAAAAACCCTTGAATTTATCGAAGTTGTCTCTGGAACGTCGAAACCCATCTCCTTGAGGCAAATAGCCAGCGAGATTATGGTCCATTCATCGATGCAAATTATTATGCATCGCTTAAATGGAAAGAATTACTTAGAGTGGGCTCAATCCATCAAACTAGAAGTCGATGACAGAGAAAAACTCAACAATTAACAGGGGAGGTGCAAGCATCGAAGGCATGAGCTGACTCTTACAAGGCATGGAGGTCCGAGAACTCTCTGGTCACGGTATGGCTCCTTGATTGCCAAACCTTATATGTTCTTGAAAACAGCAAAGGAGGTTTGAGACTCTGTTCTTGAAACATATTCTGACCTTGAGAATACTTCTTAAATTTTTGAGTTGAAGACTCAATTGTGGCAATCCAAGCAGGGACAACGTGATGTAACAATCTACTCCAACGAGATGGTGGTGTTATGGCATGAGCTAGATCAGTGCAACGAGGACGTGTGGGAAAGCACAATTGACTTCACTCGGTATCAAAAAAGGAAAGAAAATGACCGTGTATTTATGTTTCTTGCAGGTGTGAACCAAAGTCTTGATGAGGTGAAAGGTCGGATCCTTGGCCGCCATCCTTTACCGTTCATACGTGAGGTTTTTTCTAAGATTCGTCTGGAAGAAAGTCGGCGTAAGATTATGCAAAGCAGCGTGTCAGTCATTGAAAATAGCAATGACATAGTAGCCTTATCAGTCCGTAATCGTGACCAAATCAAGGAAAAGAAGAAGAAGCCGTGGTGTGAACATTGCAAAAAGTTTTGGCACACTTGTTACACTTGTTGGAAGATTCACTCCAAGCCCCCATGCTGGAAACCAAAATCCGAACGAGCTCTTCACACTGTGGGTGGAACTTCTCAAGGGCAACAAGTCAAACCTTCTATAGCCCAATTCACTCTAGAACAGATGGAACAAATCCTGAAGCTACTAAAATCATCCAACCATGAAACTCCTTCGTGTTCATTTTTCCAATCTGGTAAAACAATTTATGTGTTTTCTTTTTCTTCCTTCAATTGTTCTCAACAAAGGGGTTCCTGGATAATAGATTCAGGGACTTCTGATCATATGACTAGCTGCCATAGTCTATTCTATTCGTACAAACCTTGTGTAGGAAATAAGAAAGTAAGAATCGCAGATGGTTCTTACGCTGACATTGCTGGTGTTGGTAACATCAAAATTTCCCCTTGTTTGATCTTATTTGATGTCTTGCATGTTCCCAAGTTATCCTGTAATCTTATATCCATAAGTAAGCTCACAAAAGACCCTTAATGCCTAGCCAAATTCTCACCTTCACGTTGTGAATTTCAAGAACTGGTCCAGGAAAGACGATTGGCAGTGCTAGAGGAAGTGATGGTCTCTATTTCTTTGATGACGGGTCAAGCACGAATAAAGAAGCACGTAGAATTTCTTGCCTTCAAACGACGTCTATTTTTAGTCATGATGAAGTTTATTATGGCATTTTAAGCTTGGGCATCCCAATTTTTTTTATTTGAAGAAATTGTTTCCAAATTTGTTTCAAAATAAAGATCCCTCTTTTTGTGCATTTGGCAAACATCATAAGAGCACATATACACCACGACCATATCAATCATCAAAACCATTCTCTATAATTCACATAGACATTTGGGGTCTTTCTAGAGTTAAAACTTGTCATGGTGAAAGGTGGTTCGTAACATTAATAGATGATCACACTAGGATAGTTGGGTGTATCTACTAAAAGAAAAGTCAGGGGAGAAATTTTTGGAAGATTCTAGTCCTATGGAAGTTTATTATGGAAAAAAGGGATAGTCCAACAAAGTTCTTGTAATGACACACCCCAACAAAATGGTAGAACTGAACAGAAAAATAGGCATCTATTAGAAGTCACTCGAGCTCTCATGTTTTCTATGAACTTACCTAAATACTTGTAGGGTGAGGCTCTTCTACATTCTACATATCTGATCAATAAAATGCCATCTAGGGTCCTAAAATTTAAGACACCCATTCAAACACTGCAAAACGAGTTTCCAAAGTCTAAGATTATAAACTCTATGCCTTTAAAAATATTTGGTTGCACAATGTTTGTTAGGAATCTTGATAAAGGTGCTAGCAAGTTAGACCTAAAGGCAATAAAATGTGTTTATGTAGGGATTGCCCCAAACCGAAAGGGATACAAGTGCTATGATCCTACCACTGAGAAGCTCTTTATTTCCATGGATACACAGTTTTTTGAAACCCAACCTTTTTTTGAAAATCAAATTCAGATTAGGGGGGTAGTAAAATAGATTTGAATATGAAACACCAAGTTCTCCCCAAGAAAGTGAGGAATCCATGGAAGCTCTGAGTTTGGCACCAAACCTGGAGTATATAGCAAGAGATCCTACCATATTTTTAAAGGTTCCAACATTAGAATTTCTAGCATCTGGGAAAGAGGGTGCAATTTAGGAGGAATTGGGCACTAACTCAGAAGTTAAAAATTTAGAAAATGGGGAAACTCAAGAAAATAGTGAACCAAATCATTCTGAAAATAGATCTAGGTTGGAGGCAACAAAATTTTTTGGGCAGACATGCAAGAAGGATACCTCATCACAAACCTAAGACGGTTGCTCCTCTAGTTGACCAAGAATTTGAACTGAGATTAGAAGAGTCAACAAGTAATAATTGTCTCTGATCTCAAAATCCCTATAGCTTTAAGAAAAGGAAGACGTTCATGTGCCAAGTATCCTATGTTAAACCATGTGTCACACTCAAAACTCTCAAAATCATTTTCTACCTTTACATCAATGTCTCAAATGTTAAAATCCCTAATAGCATTCAGGAAGCTCTAAATGTTTTTGAGTGGAGGAAAGCTGTGTATGACAAGATGAGTGTTCTTGAGAAGAATCAAACATGGAGGCTTGAAGAGTTGCCATCGTGAAAACCGACGGTTGGGTGCAAATGGATTTTCACTCCAAAGTTTAAAGCTGATGAAACCCTCGAGCAGTACAAAGCAAGCATAGTGGCCAAGGGATATGCACAAACATATGGGATTGACTATACGGAGATGTATACTCCATTTGCTAGGCTCAATACTGTAAGAATTTTGTTGTACATAGCAACAAATCTTGATTGACCATTGAACTAGTTCGATGTAAAAAATGCATTCTTGAATGGTGCCTTGAAGAAGAAGTTTACATGCTACCTCCGCTAGGGTTTGAAGAGAAATTTTGCCCAAAAGTATGCTGGCTGGTGAAAGCATTGTATGGCCTCAAATAGTCTCCAAGGGCCTGGTTCGAAAGTGTACTCAGTATAGAGAGAAGAATACGCCTCGTATTATTCATAAGAAAGACTAACATATATATAGGTACACAAGGAAACCCTAACTAAAGAATGTACAATTACTATAAAGGACATATATACAAAATAATATATATCATAACACTCCCCCTCAAGTTGGAGCAAATATGTCAAACATGCCCAGCTTGTTGCAGAGATAATTTATTCTTGCTCCATTTAAAGCTTTAGTAAAGATATCTTCCAGTTGTTCTCCAGTCTTTACATATCTCGTGGACACCAACCCTTGTTGAATTTTCTCACAAATGAAATGACAATCTACTTCAATGTGTTTAGTCCTCTCATGAAACACTGGATTAGATGCAATGTGAAGTGCAACTTGATTATCACACAACAATTTAGTTGGCATAGTAATATTGAAACCCATCTCAGTCAAAAATTGATGTATCCACACTATCTCACACACAGATTGTGCCATAGCTCTGTACTCTGACTCAGCACTTGAACGTGAAACCACATTCTGCTTCTTACTCTTCCATGACACCAAATTGCCTCCTACAAAGACACAATATCCAGACGTTGATCTTCTATCTTCTTTAGATCCTGCCCAATCAGCATCTGAAAAACATTCAACTTTTGTATGACCATGATCTTTATATAAGATTCCACGCCCAGGTGCAGCTTTTAGGTAGCATAAAATTTGTTCTACTGCAGCCCAATGATCCACGGTAGGTGAAGACATATATTGACTTACAACACTTACTGAATAAGCAATGTCTGGTCGTGTCACTGTCAGATAATTCAACTTCCCAACCAATCTTCTGTATCTCTCAGGATCTTTAAATGCTTCTCCTTCTTTAGTGAGTTGCAAATTAGGTATCATCGGAGTACTACATGGTTTAACTCCTAGTTTTCCTGTCTCAGATAACAAATCGAGTACATATTTCCGTTGCGACAAAAAGATACCTTTCTTGCTTCTCATCACTTCAATACCCAGAAAATATTTTAGTGCTCCCAAATCCTTAGTGTGGAATTGACCCTGAAGGAAAGTTTTCAAAGAAGATATACCTGATGTATCATTCCCAGTGATAACGATATCATCGACGTACACAACCAGTAGAGTTATACCCTTCTCAGATCGTCGATAGAAAACAGAATGATCAGATGTACTTTTCTTCATGCCAAATTGCTCAAGTGCTTGACTAAACTTACCAAACCATGCTCGTGGGCTCTGTTTCAATCCATACAATGATTTTTGAAGATTACAAACTTTATCACTCTCCCCCTAAGCAACAAACTCAGGTGGTTGCTCCATATATACTTCCTCTTGAAAATCACCATGGAGAAAAGATTCTTGATGTCAAGTTGATGCAAAAGCTAGCATTGAGTAGCAGCCATAGAAATAAGTAAGTGGATAGAAGTGAATTTAGCAACTAGAGAAAATGTGTCAGAATAATCTATCCCATAAGTCTGAGCATAGCCTTTAGCAACAAGACGTGCTTTCAAACGAGCAACTGATCCGTCAGGGTTAACCTTAATTGTAAACACCCATTTACACCCAATGGCCTTCTTTCCTGCAGGACGAGATACTAAATCCCAAGTACCATTACCATCTAGAGCATTCATCTCTTCGATCATTGCATTACGCCAACCAGAATGGGATAAAGCTTCAGAAACAGAGTTAGGGATAGAGGTAGAATCAAGTGATGTAAGAAAAGAATATGTTGGTTGTGACAACTGGTGATAAGAAACAAATGAGGCAATAGGATAAGTACAAGAGCGTTTACCTTTACGAAGGGCAATGGGAAGCTCATCACGTGTTCTTGGATCAGATGTCGAAGAATCTTCTGGTACAGGACATGTGTCTGAAGGTAATGGTGATGGCCGTCTGGAGTAAACTTGAGTAATGGGTGGACGATGAGGAATAGATACTGAAGGAGATGGAGTAGGAAGGGAGGATGGAGAGACGATCTCATAGATAAGTAGGTCATCCTCCCCCTGACACGGACTTGACATGGATGGGCTAAAGGGTATATCTTCAAAAAACGTAACATCTGGAGAGACAAGATACTTGTTAAGACTAGGGCAATAACAACGATATCCCTTTTGAACTCGAGAATAACCAAGGAAGATGCATTTTAAGGATTTTGGATCTAACTTAGTACGATGAGGGCTGACATCCCGAGCAAAACAAGTGCAACCAAATATCTTTGGTGTAATAGGAAACAAGGCTTTTGTTGGACAAAGAACACGATAAGGGATTTCACCATTAAGAACAGAGGAAGGCATTCTATTAATCAAAAAACAAGCTGTGGAAACTGCATCGGCCCAAAAATGTTTCGGAACTTGCATTTGAAAGGATAATGCTCGAGCAGTTTCAAGTAAATGCCGGTTTTTTCGTTCAGCGACCCCATTTTGGGATGGAGTGTCAGCACAAGAAGATTGATGAATAATCCCATTTTTACACAAGTAAGATCCAAGCATATGAGAAAAATATTCACCAGCATTATCAGTTCGAAGAGTTTTAAGAGAGGCATTAAATTGATTTTGAATTTCAGCATGAAAGGTACAAAAATGAGTAAGTAACTCAGAACGATTTTTCATTAAATATAACCAAGTCAGACGAGAATAATCGTCAACAAAAGTAACAAAGTATCGAAATCCAGTTTTGGACACTACAGGACAAGGACCCCAAACATCAGAATGAACTAATTCAAACGGAGCACTAGCTCGTTTATGGACTCTAGGACTCGAACTAAGACGATGAAATTTGGCAAACTGACAAGACTCACAATTCAACGAAGACAAAGAGTGAAATTCTGGATGAATTTTCTTTAACACTGACAAAGACGGATGACCTAAACGACAATGGACTTCAAACGGAGATGCAACACCAGAACAGGCCATAGCTTTTGGTATCTGCTGATCAAAAGTGTAAAGGCCTTCAGACTCATATCCTTTACCAATAATCTTCTTCGTCATACGATCCTGAAACAAGCAATAGCCCGGAAAAAATGAGACAAAACAATTAAGGTCACGAATAAGTTTACTAACAGAAATCAAGTTAAACGAAAGTCGAGGCAAATGCAAAACAGAAGACAAAGGGAGAGACGGTGTGAGATTAATGGTGCCTGATCCAAGAACAGAGGATGTGGATCCATCTGCCAAAGTGACAGTGGGAAAAGGTGCAGGTGACAAAGAGGTAGAAAATAAGCTAGAATTACCTGTCATGTGAGCTGTGGCACCAGAGTCTATGACCCATTTAGTGGAGGATGTAAGGAGACAATGATTCGTATTACCTGATTCAGCAAGAGTGGCAATAGGATTCGAAGAAGAAGATGCTTGCAATGATTCCTGATACATCTGGAATTTAGCAAACTCGTCTGCAGAAATAGTAACCGACCTCTCAGATGTATCATTGGTGGAGGCAAGCTGAGCAACTTGAGGCCATCGACCCTTATTCAACCATTTTCGACAGTCACGTTTCATGTGACCCGGCTTACGACAATAGTGACATATTATATCCTGTGAATCTTGTCGTCGATTATCAGAACCCGGTCTCTGAGTGTTAATGTTCATCCCTTTAGTGACCTTAGAATCATTCCGACTAAAGAGAGCACTATTAGACTGAGGAACGGATGGACCAGATGAAAGATTTTCTGTACGGAGGACTCTACTAAAGGCTTCGTCTAGAGAAGGGATCTCGGATCCAGATAGAATTTGTGATTTAGCCATCTCAAATTCTGACGAAAGTCCGTTCAGAAAGCTCATGACACCCATCTTCTCTCGCTGAGCTTGTTGAACCTTTATATCCGTACTAAATGGAAGTAATGTATTAAGTTCTGCACACGCTTTCTTAACTTGCATAAAATAGTTCGTAACAGACTGTTCTTTCTGTTCTGCATGAAAGAAGGCTGTGCAAACTTCGTACATTCTATTAACTTGCTCTTTTCCTGAGTATAAGAACTCTAAAAACTGGAGCAGTTCCTTCACAGAATCACAATGATTCACCAAGCCAACAACCTCCGTCTCGATCGAATTCTTGATTTGAATATACAATCTAGCATCATCTCGAAGCCAAGCCTTCCTTGTGTCATCCTCTGGTGCATCCTGATCAATATGATCATCCATCTCTGTACTTCGTAGATAAAACCGAATTGTTCGACTCCAATCATAGTAATTAGAGCCATTTAATTTGTGTTCCGTGATTTTGGACGAAAGAGGGACCATATTAGAGACCACCACAGGTTTCATCTCAGCCATTAGTTACCAAATAGAGGCAGCAGATAAACCCAATAGACAAAAAACAGATATGGACAGCAAGAAACAGTACCTAATCCCACAAAAATCGTCAAACCCGAGACCAAAACAGTGTGTATCGTCAAAACAAACTACACAGATCGGCCGGAAATAGCAACCCGAACAAAACCCAAGCGGCGGAAGATGGAACGGCGGTGTCACGCGCCTTCACGCGCCGGCGCGTGGTGGCGGAGTCAGTAGCTTCCGGAGGCACGTGGGGCTCACGCGCGGACTTTTCCGGCGAACGGCGACGGCGCTTCGACTCTCCTGACGGCGGCGCTCCTCCTGAGGTAGGTGGTGTTGACAAACGGCCACTCTAACGTGATGACCCAAACTTCAAACCTTAACCTCAAAGAGAAAACCCTAATCGCCAAAAACCTTCTAAAACCCTAGGGGTGCTCTGATACCATGTACTCAGTATAGAGAGAAGAATACGCCTCGTATTATTCATAAGAAAGACTAACATATATATAGGTACAAAAGGAAACCCTAACTAAAGAATGTACAATTACTATAAAGGACATATATACAAAATAATATATATCATAACAGAAAGATTCACCCAAGTTGTGAAAGAACAAGGGTATTCTTAGGCTCACGTAGATCATACATTGTTCACAAGATTCTCAATGAGTGGAAAAATAACAGTACTAATTGTCTATGTGGATGATATACTCATCACAAGTAATGATCAAGAAGAAATAACTAGATTGAAGAGCAAACTCTCCCAAGAATTTGAGCTTAAAGATTGGGGAGAAATGAAGTTTTTCCTGACAGTGGAAGTAGCGAGATCAAAGCAAGGAATTATGGTATCTCAGCAAAAATATGTCTAGATCTCCTCAAAGATACGAGCATGAGTGGTTGTCGACCAGTAGATACCCCCATTGATGCAAACAAGAAACTAGGAGACATCACTTAAGGCACCCAAGTGGATGTTCAGAGGTATCAAATGTTGGTTGGTCGACTAATTTACCTATCACATGGACATAGTTTTTGCAATGAGTATGGTGAGCCAATTCATGCATAGGCCATTCGAAGAACGTCTTGAGGCAGCATATCAAATACTGAGATACTTGAAGGGCTGTCTAGGTTGAGGTCTCCTCTTTAGAAAGGGAGAAAACAAGATTGCGGAAGTTTACACAGATGTAGGCTGAGCAGGGTCTATAAAAGACAGGAAAACTACGTCAGGATATTGCACGTATGTGTGGGGAAACTTGGTAACTTGGCGCAGTAAGAAGCAAAATGTAGTGGCACAAAGTAGTGCCGAAGCAGAATATAGAGCAATGGCCAATAGCATTTGTGAAATCTTGTGCATTCGACGTATACTTGGAGAATTGAAGCTTGAAATCAAATTACCAATGAAGTAGTTCTGTGATAACAAGGTTGTGATAACCATTGCGCAAAATCCAGTATAGCATGATCAAACGAAAAATATAGAGGTGGATTGACATTTTATCAAAGAAAATCTAGAGGCTGGAGTAATCTACATTATGTTTGTTCCTTCGAAAGATCAGACGGCAGATATTCTGACTAAGGGATTGTTTAAACCAACTTTTGATGTACTTGTAAGCAAGTTGGGAATACATGATATCTATGCACCAACTTGAGGGGGAGTATGGAAACATGTATAGTCTGTTAGTTTGTTTAGATATTATTCTGTTAGTTAGGTTGTTTAGATATTATTTGTTCTATATTGTTAGCTAACTTTTAGGAGTAGTTTAGATTCTATTTATTATTCCTTTTTTTAGCTAACCCTAGATACTATAGCTTATACTATATAAGAGTGTCGTGTAACTCTTTTGGAATCAATGAATTCTGATTCACCAAAGTTATATCCCATATGTATTTGGTTAAATGCGTAACTTGGAATTTTTTTTTGAACAAGAAACAAAACTCTCCATTGAAAAAATGAAAAGGGACTAATGCTCAAACAATACAACCTCCACGAGGGAGGGAAAGAAAACCAATTCAAAACCTTGAAGACAACCCACGAACAAAGCCAACTTAGAAAATGAATACAACAAAAGCCTAAAGAAGAAAACAAAAGGACAAAACCCATCCAAGAAAATAGGCAATAAAGTAGGAGATAAAAAACAAACTAAAAGATAAAATTCAGCAAGAGGCTTTGAAAAAGAGCTTTAAAGATGTGGCCATGAGACGGGAAGTTGCAAAATCTGGGAAAAGACTAAATTCTTCTTGAAACTACATTTCTTCAAAAGCAGAAAACCAAACCTTAAAGACAAGCTACTAATAAAGCCAACTGACAACTGAAGAGGAATCAAGGCGAAGAAGGACCGCAAACGAAAAACCAATCTCAAAAGAAAAACAATGCCATGGAGATCTTTCACACATCCTATTTTTGAAGACTAAACCACAAGAAAAGTTGCATTACTGAGCGAGGAGAACATTAAAGAGCTTTAATTGCTGGTGACCTGGAATTGCAGTTGTTTTTTTTCCTTATTTTCTTTCAAAGAAACAAATTTCATTTGCAAGTGTGGCCCACAGTCTCAACCTGAGTCAGGAAGTTCTGAAGAGCCTATTAAATAGAAATGATAGATCGATACCTAAAGAACGTGAAAATTTTCTATATGATGAAAGTAATGCTATAAATATAATTACCCAAAAGGTTTCTAGAACTTGCATGAAGAAGAAACAAAAATTAGTTGGTGCCAGAAAACTTCAGAAGTCCTAACTTAAACCAAAATTTCTTCTGTTTCTCGAGGCAAAAAATCCAAAGAAAAGCTTTCATAAGACTAAGCTCGAAGGTTTTAGATTCTTTTTTAAAAGAATGACCACCAAAAAAAGATGGCACCAACTTGAATGATCTAGGAAAGGATGTTTCGGACCCAAAATAAATTAGCATAGTTTGCCATAACCGTTAGTGTAGGATTTGGCAATGAAAGGGTGATCTTAAATTTCTTCTTCAGTTATGCACATTATGTACTAGTTCAGTGAAAGATAACAATTTGGATGTCTACTTTGGTTCCTATTTTAGGTGTTAATAGTCTGAGCATTAATTCATCTGAAAAGAAAGTTGAGGGACCCTTCTATTTGTCTTCCCAGAATCATGTGATGTCCATTTCCCATGTTGAATTTAACTCGATTTGCTACTCTCCCTTTTCACAAATTCGGTCCCACTACTACTATTTCTCTCCCTCACTCTTTTGACTAAACTTCACCCCCTTTCCCACTAATTATTGAGCTCCCCCCATCTACATATTTCAATTAAAAAAATAATTCCTTTTAAATTGAATAATTTTTCTGCCAAATAACCAACAGAAAAATACAAAATTAATTTGTAATGTTCTGTAAATAAAATACAATGAAATCGTTGCAGATTTTTTCCATATAGTTTTTGTTTGGTTGTTTTCTTTTTGTCGATTTTTTATTTTCAGTCCTGTGTGGAGTTTGTAATTTTGAGCATTAGCCTTTTTTCATTATATCAATGAAAAGCTTTGTTTCTTGTTCAAAAAAAAAAAAAAGAATTCATGCTCATATCTGCTCCATGTGGACGGTACATTGTTTTATTTAAAAATTATTTAAAAATATTTAAAAAACTCAAAATGAAATGAATGAGAAAAAACTAATATCTATGTCACAAAAACATGTGTAATTACCATTTTTGAACTATTTAGAGCTAATTTGTTAAGTTTTGGACTTAAACCGTCAATTTTTCAAATTTATGGATCAAATAAAATCTTTAATCTGGACTTCATGGTTTAGAAGTATAATTTTTTAATTTATAAATATTTCAATTCCTTTTTCAACTCTACATATTTAGATATTTCTTATATTTATATCTTTCATTTTTTTTTATTGAAACCACCTTGGATTAGTCTAGTGATCAGTAAGGGTCGTTGTAAATAGTAAAGGGTTTAAAGGGAATGGGTTCAAGCTCTGTTGGCCACCTACTTAGAATTTAATATCCTACCAGTTTTCTTGGCAACCAAATGTAGTAGGATTAAGGTGTTGTCCTGTGAGAATAGTCGCGGTGTGCGCAAGCTGGCTCGAATACTCATGGATACCAAAAAAAATCTCCACACTATACTATACATTCCTAGGCTTCCAAAACTTGCACTCCAATATAGTTTTGATAAACATGCTTCTTAAACCTAGACTTTCAAAACCTGCACTTGGAACATGATTTTCCTACACCCTAGCTTAAACTGTCGAACCTGCACCACCAAATATAGGTTTCCTAAACCTAGGCATCTTCAACCCTGCACTTAAAAGCCTCAGGCTTCCTAAACCAAGTTTAAGATGCCAAACCAGCACCTATACCTAAGTTTGGTGGCCTGTCTCTCAGAGCGCATCAAATTTTTAGTCGAGTCATAACTAGACCAACATTCTCCATTTCAAATCCTATATTTAGAAGCCATGATTTCTTGCCCAATGGCATCTTTTATCAATGGGGAATCTCCATATATGGACAAAAATAAAATGTTTCTTTTTCCTAGATTAGTGATTCGAATACGACTAAAAAGCATAGGCAATTTGGCTGTACTTCAGTTGGAAACATGATATATTGCCCTCTCTAGAGAAAGGGTAAAAAGGGTTAGGGTTGCAATGTGAGGCATTCTGAAAGTGGAAATCTTAGGGAGATTGAGTAATATTTGCTTGGACTAGGGATTGTAATATTTTTTCAGGAAACAAAAATTGAATTGATGAAAATAGGAAAAAAAAAAGGCTGAAACCTTGTGATTTTTCCCTATGTTTATTTATTGTTTTCAACTTTTCTGCCAACATGAGTACAACTCAGCAGTAATTGACTTCTACTTTTTCTCTTGAGGTTGGAAGTTCAAATTTCCGTACCCCACATTTGTTGTACTTAAAAAAACAAGAAACAAGTTTTCATTGATAATTCATATTATGGAAAGGAAAATTTCAAGAAACAAACCCCCATGGGAGTGAGATGGAAAAGGAAAGGAAAAAAAAGCTCAACAAGGAGCATTGCAACCATAAAAAGATATTTTCCGTAAGTTTATTGTTTTTGACTTTTCAGTACAGCGATATGATCCTACATATCAAGCTACAAAATTGCATTTCGAAGACCTTGCAAAGAGATATGGCAATCCAATTATTGTTCTCAATTTGATTAAGGTACATACTAAGATATTTACTTTTTATCAGAAAGGCATAAATCATGATATATTTTGAAATTTGAGGGGGAAAGTGGTATGGACTAATCCAGGATTTAATGGTATGATTTATGAGAAGTTAAAAGACCACAAAATCAGTGTGACTATATATATATATATATATAGAAATGGAAATGAGACAATAAGGATGCTAAGAACATGGTACTAACCCATGTTGGTTTTGGCTTCCTTTTTTGCTTAACCTGTGTTGTTCTTTCGTTCTTGTTGTAAACTCTAAAATATCAAGAGAATATATTTTCTGTCTTATTCACAATGGGAAAAAAGGTTTTCTTGAGTAGAAAAAATACCCATTACAAAATTAAAAAAGTATTCTTTTTGGCGACTGGTACTTGACAAAATTCAAAAGAAGAAGATTGATAGATGGAAGAGATTTACTTTATCTACAAAATTCAAAGGTTTTGATTTTGGTGGGGTGGATTGATGTAGGCTTATGTTTATATATCTCTTAGTTACTATGAGTTAATGTTAGTTATTGTGGGGTTATTACTTAAGTCTTTTAATTCTGTAAAACTACCGGCCAACCTATTATTTGCCTATGGTTAGTTAGTTACGAGGATTAGTTGGTTAAATTGTGTATAAATATGGCCAATTGGGCCTCCCCTAATTTTATGATTGAATTCAATAAACTTTCTTGGAGACTTTTTACATCACTAGGTGTGTAAATTTACCACCGTCACAGCCTTCACAAAAAAAATTGTGCATCGATCTCTCTGAATGCAAACTTACTTCAGAAGGCATTAAGAAAAGAGACATAATATAAAAGAATGCTGGATAGTACTGAGTTGCAAAGGGTCAATCTCCCTCCATGAGACAAGCTAAGCCGTTTTCCACTGTCCAACTTGTTGAGGATTTTGTCCATGACCGATTGCCAAAAAACATTCAATGACCCCCAAGGGGAAGTTCAAGGTAATTGAAAGGGACATTCTCTACCTTACAATTCAATTTTTCCGCCATTTTAACTGCCTTAGAATCCTCCACATTAATGCCACACAGTGCTGATTTTTCCCATTTCACCTTCAGACAGGAGCATCAAAGGCAATAGTTTGATACAAAATATCTAACATATCATCATCATGTTTACAAAACAACAACGTATCATCCGCAAACTGAAGTAGAGAAACATGCATTTGATCACAACCCACAACAAAACCTTCCCCCCATAAGTAAGAAAAGGAAGGGCGAGAGAGGATCCCCTTGATGAATGCACGAGTTGCCACAATACTCGAGGACGCCCATTAACAAAAACAGAAAATTTCAGATCCTTAACATACCCAAGAATCCATTTAATCCACTGCCCATTAAACTGTTTTAGCTTTAAGACTTCTTCCAAAAAAACTCCAATCAACACACCCAGAGAGACTCATCCAAGAATTAAGGAAATAAAATGGTGAAGGTCCCAATTAAAACTTCCAGCTTCCAAAAGAATTGAAAAATGATCCGAGAATATTCGTACCTTTTTAGAAGCCCTTGTGGTGTCAAATAATTGATCCTATGCTTTAGAGATGAAGAAGCGTCTTAATTTTGAGAGAATAATCTCATATTCATTCATTAATATGTGCAATTTAGGTCTTCTTATATAGGAGAAAGACCTATTACAATTACGGAAAAGAATTAGGAAAATAAAGGTCAAATATTTGACAATTAATATTTACACCAATACACTCCTAAATAGTAGAAATTCCAAGCCCTCAAGCTGGTTTAAAGATGTCTTCCATAGCCAGCTTGTCAATCAATCTATCGAATTGCTTCTTTGGAAGTCCTTTAGTTAGTATATCAACAATTTGCTCTGATGTAAGAAGATAAGGAATACATATTGCACCTGCATCAATCTTGTCCTTAATAAAATGCTTATCAACATTGATATGTTTTGTTCTATCATGTAGAATTGGATTATGAGCTATAGAGATGACAACTTTATTATCGCAATACACTCATATAGGTGTCTTCAGAGGAACCTTCAATTGTTCAAGTACCATGTAGAATTGAAAAGCAAGTACAACTAAAGATTTTGTGTGTAAGAGGAAATGAAAGGAGTTTGGGGCACAAAATACGATAAGGTATCTCACCCTTAAGAACCGAAGAGGGCATGCGATTTATTAAGAAGCAAGTCGTCAATACAGCATCAGCCCAAAAATATTTTGGGACATTCATCCAAAACATTAAGGAGCTGTTTGGGGCACTGAGTGAGTTATAATAACATGGGTTATAATAGTCTGTGGGTTATAATAGTTTGTGAAATAATATAATATTGTTTAAAATGCAGAGTTGTTTAGTCTGAGGTTATAATAGTCTGTGTTTGGGGTGCAGAGTATTCCACGGGTTATTATAACACAGGTTATTATAACTCTTGCCCCAAACAGCCCCTAAGGGGCTATTATAACACAGGTTTGTGGTACAGAGTATTCCATAGGTTATTATAACACATGTTATTATAACCCTTGCCCCAAACAACCCTTAAGGCTTTTGCTGTTTCAAGGAAATGACAATTCTTTCGTTCTGCAACCCCATTTTGAGATGCAGTATCAACACACGAGGATTGATGGAGAATTCCATGTTCACTTAAAAAAGAACTATGAGCATGAGAGAAATATTCTTTAGCATTATCACTCCGTAGAACTTTAAGAGAACTGCTAAATTGAGCTTGAATTTCAGCATGAAAGTTACGAAAATGAGAAAGCAATTGAGAACGATTTTTCTTTAAATATAACGACGTTACTCGAGAAAAATTGTCGGCAAAGGTAACAAAATACCGAAACCCTCTCTTGGACTCAACAGGACACGGACCCCAAACATCATAATGAACTAATTCAAATAGAGCACTAGCTCGTTTATTGACTTTGGAATACAGACTCAAACGATGAAATTTAGCAAACTAACATGACTCACAATCTAAAGAAGACAAATGATTAAGCTGAGGACGAAGACTCTTCAAAACTGAAATAGATGGATGATCCAAACGATAATGTTCTTCAAAGGGAGAGGACGCTTTAGAGCATGTAACGGTTGTCGATATTTTTGGTTAAAAAATGTAGAGACCTTCAGATTCACGCCTTTTACCAATAGTCATCTTCGTCAAAAGATTTTGAAATAAACAATAACCAGGAAAGAATAAGACACAACAATTAAGATCGCGAGTGAGTTTACCAATCGAAATCAAGTTAAAGGAGAATTGTGGTAAACTTAAAACAGAAGACAATGAAATTGAGTTGGTAAGATTGACAGTGCCCAATCCTAAAATAGGAGAGGTGGTTCCATCGACTATAGTAACATTAGGTGAAGATTTAGACGGACTAATGTTAGAGAATAAATTGGGATTACCTGTCATGTGACCAGAAGCGCCAGAGTCTATGACCCATTTTGAAGAGGAGGAAAGAAGACCTAGAAATTTGTTACCTGTGGCGGCAATGGCAATAATAGGAGTAAAAGATGACGCCTTTAATGACTCTTGATACTGTCGAAATTTAGCAAACTCCTCTGCTAAAATCGAAATAGACTTGTCAGGGTTATCAGAAGTAGAGGCAACTTGCGCAGATGGAAACCTCTGGCCCTTATTCAACAATTTTCTGCAATTGTGTTTCATATGTCTAGGCTTATGACAATAGTGGCAAACAATATCTCATGAATTTGCTCTCTGAGTGTTCGAATTTCCTTTGGACGTGTTGGGTCCGACCCCTCTATTACCTTTATACTCACTTGTTTGTCCAACACAGGTACTATTAGACTCAAATGGCAAGATCGCTTGCGACTTCTCGATACGAAGTATTCGAGTATAAGCATCTTCCAACGAAGAGATTTCTGAGCTAGACAGAACTTGATCTTTGGCCATATCATATTTAGAGCCAAGACCAACCAAAACTCATAATGAATAATTGTTCACGCTGGGCAGTCTGAACTTTCACATCAGTATTAATGGGCATCAAAGCATTAAATTCTGCATTCGTTGTTTTGCACTCCATAAAATAACTCGTTAGAGATTTCTCGCCTTGATCAGGTTGAAAGAGAGTCTTACACACATCGAACACTCTACTGATGTTCCCTTTCCCAGAGTAAAGAAATTCCAATTATTCTAAGAGTTCTTTGACAGATTCACAATGATTAACCAATCTAACTATCTCACTCTCAATGGAGTTCTTTATTCGTAGAATAAGCCTAGAAACATCTCGTAACCAATTCTTCTTAGTATCATCCGTCGGTGGTGATTTGGCAGTGACGTGATCATTCATATCCAGACTCTGAAGATAATGACGAATGTTTGTTCGCCATGCATAAAAGTTAGATCCATTAAGCTTATGTTTCATAATCTTTGACACCATAGGAATCATCTCCGACATCATTATAGTTTTCTTTTCAGCCATAACTTGAAAAAAAAAAAAAAAGACAAACTAGGGTTGAAATCTAAATTACAGCAAACCCTAAAGTTTCCAAACAAGGTATAACTCCAAACACTATAAACTGAACACTCTATGACCCAAACCAATACAACAAACGAAAGAGAAAACTACGGCGAACTGACCCAAGGAAGACGGAGAAACCACCAACGACGCATGCGTCGGTGCGTGAAATTGGCGATGGAACTTCAGGCGGCGCCTGTGGTCCACACGCAGGGTATTTTCCAGCCAAATTTTTTGTACCTGTTAATTGGCGACGGGACAGTCTAATGAGCTGGGTGGTGACGAATAAAAAAGTTGGTGACAGACCTCGGCGGCAGCGGATTCTGACAGCGATGACAGCAGCGGAAGATCTGATGGCAGTGTTGATGCACAAAAACTCATAGCAAAAACTAAGCCCTCCAAGAAGGTGTCTAAACCTTAACCCTAATGGTCACAATTCCCTAAGGACACAAGAAACCTAATTTTCCTAGAAAATCCTAAAGCTCTGATACCATGTTAATGTTAAATGTTTGAGAGAATTATAATACTCTATTCCATTCGCTAAAGAGATATATATACAAGTGTATAAGGTTAACCTAAGTAGGAGAAAGTGAAAAGACAATAAAGGACAACCCAATTAATATATTTACAAAAATTCAATTATACTAATATAAGGACTATAACAAAATGAATTTCTAAAGCTGCTGCAATTTCTTTCCATCCAGTATGTGCAAATAATCTGGAAACCACCCAAAGTTCATCAAAATTCAACGACAACAGTTCAGGGCTCTTTTGAACCCAATAAGGACCAGTAAAAGGTAACTTATCTGATCTCTTGCTTCTCTGAACCAAATCACCGGAATTCGAAGTCTTCCTACAAGGTTCTTTAACCACTGCAGCATAACTCTTGGCAGCAATCTTCCGCAACTTTTCCAGCACAGATGATGCTTTAGAAATGTTGAGAGAAACATTAGAACTTTTAGTAGTACCACTCACCTTTTCCCAGAAGGAAAGCCATCCTTTCTTCTTGATACCCATCTGCACATGAATCAACTTTTTACCTCCTGAAGAAGGCCAAACGTCACACCGAACTGACCATCCTAATTGGGACCTTATTTTCATTAGACGTATAACACCCGAATCATCATGACATTTTTTGAAAAAATAGTCCTTCTGGTTGGTGTAGAAGTTCGACAATGGAGCTTTCAAACCATCTCAACTGCGAACAAGAGAGCGGAATTGCCATGTTGTTTGATAAAGTCTTCCATGTAAAACCTATCCTCTTTTTTCCAGATGCCAGAGAAGGAATTAAGAACCTTACAACTTCATATTTCCATATCTGAAAAGAAAAACAGAACCGAAAATCGAGTAGTGTTGAAGGAGATGTGATCAGAAATCTATATTCAAATGGTCACCAGTGTTCAACACGGAGAAGAGAAGAACGGCAGTTGAAAGCTAGGAACAGTGGTGGAAGGAGGAAAAAGCGGCAGTTGAAGGCTCAGAATGGGGGTGGAGGGAGGAGAGAGGAGAGAGCATGGGGGGCGGGGGGTATTGCAGTAATAACACATCAGTCTTTTAGACAAACTTGATGTTTGTTTAGATCCTATTGGGGTGATACTTCATAACATTTCAATTTCTTAATGAAAAGTTTGTTTCTCTTATAATAAATAAAAGAAAAGGGAAGTCTAAGGAAGTTATAATTGCCATTTTCATGGATTTGAGTTTGTTTCTGTTATTATTTCTTCTTCTGATGCTTGTTAAATGCAGACTGTTGAGAAAAGGCCTAGAGAAATGATGCTGAGGCGTGAATTTGCAAGTGCGGTTGGTTATTTGAACCAAATTCTTTCGGAAGAAAAGCATCTACAATTTATCCACTGGGACTTCCATAAATTTGCTAAGAGGTGATTTGTTTGTTCAAAGTGTAAAGAACCTCCTCATACAATTTGTATTTTATCCATATGAATTTTTTTGTTCTGATTTAATGCTTTGGTTTCTTTGTTGATCATAGCAAGGCTGCCAACGTATTGGCTGTCTTGGGTGCTGTGGCAAGTGAAGCACTTGACTTGACTGGTTTTTACTACAGTGGTATGCCTAGTGCTGTGAAGAAAAAATCAAATCAAATCAGTCGAACAAACACATCAAGGTATGCTATACAAACTTTTATCCATCCGCAGTTGTCTTCTTTTGAAAAGGAAAGGAAACTTTTCATTGAATTTGCAAAAAGTTATAACCACCATTACATAGTAAAAATCACCTCCCTTCAGGAGTAAGATCTACGCCCACAAGTATACCGAAAGAAAGAAAATGGAGATAAGTACAATTTCCAGCCCAAAAACATTTAGAAAACCCCCCAAAAAGTTCACCGAATGATTTTGGAATAAGATGATTCCCCCTTTTGGTTGGTACACCGCCATTCCAAGGGATCCACACGACATGCTTGCCATCTCATTATGTGATCTCCCATTCCTTAGAGAAAAGAAGCTCCCTATGGGTCAATATTATTATAGCGCTCCTTTTGTCTACATGGATCAAAACAAACAACTGCATCTTCAAAGATAAGGAAAATCCTTTGATAGCTTTATAGATGATATATCTTTTTTGGCTCTCTCTTGGTGAAAAAATCCATACTATTTTCATAGTTACAATTTATCTTCTCTTTTGCCAATTGGAGATCTCTTTTTAAGCCTCCCTAGCATTGGATTATTTATTATTATTTTATTTTATTTTATTTTTTTTATTTTTGTATATTTCTATCATAACAATGAAATGGTAAAAAGTTAATTTTTTTTTTTAACAAGAAATGAAACTTTTTGTTGAAGTAATGGAAAGATGATTTTTCATAACTGAGGAAGATAATAATTCTCTGTTATATTTTATTAGGAAAAGAAAGGGTTTCTTAAATAAGAGAAACACCCATTTACAAGTAAGGAAATAAATTTTCAGCAATATAATACAATAAATACAAATATACTAATTAACCATAAAAGGAAAATAACCAGCACTCCCCCTCAAGCTGGTTTGAAGACGTCTTCCATCGCCAGCTTGTTAGTCATATTGTCAAATTTTAACTTGGGGAGCCCTTTAGTTAACACATCAGCAATTTGCTCTGTCGTAGGAAGATAGGGAATGCATATTACTCCTGCATCAATCTTCTCTTTTATGAAATGTTTGTCAACTTCGATATGTTTTGTCCTATCATGAAGGACTGAATTATGGGCAATGGACATTGTTGCTTTATTGTCACAATAAATTCGCATAGGTACCTTTTGAGAAAATTTCAATTCTTCCAATAGTCTTTTTATCCATATACCCTCACAAATACCATGGGCTAAGGCCCTAAACTCAGCTTCAGCACTACTTCTAGCCACTACACTTTGTTTTTTGCTCCGCCAAGTAACTAAATTCCCTCCAACAAAGGAACAGTAGCCAGAAGTAGATCTCCTATCTGTGGTGCTACCTGCCCAATCAGCATCAGTATAGACTTCAACATTCAGATGACCATGCTTCTTAAACAATATACCTTTTCCAGGAGTACCTTTCAAGTATCTTAGAATTCTATAAACAGATTCAAAGTGAGTTGACCCTGGTGCATGCATAAACTGACTTACCATACTAACTGCAAAGGCAATGTCAGGATGTGTGTGAGACAAATAAATGAGTCTTCCCACAAGTCTCTGATATTTTTCTTTATCTTTTACCTCACTTTCTGTTGCAGCTTGTAATTTTAAATTGGGTTCAACAGGCGTTTCTGCTGGTCTGCAACCAAGTAATCCTGTTTCTTCAAGTAAGTCAATGATATATTTTCTTTGATTAACAAGGATACCACCTTTTGACCTAGCAAATTCCATTCCCAAAAAATACTTCAAGATACCCGGGTCTTTAATTTGGAATTCATTTGCTAACCTTTCTTTCAAGATAGTCAAGCCTGGTTCGTCATTCCCTGTAAGAATAATGTCATCAACATACACTATTAAGATAACAATTTTGTCATTTCTAGTATGTTTATAAAACATAGTATGATCTGCTTGACTTGGATAAATCCATAGTTCGTGACTGCTTTTCCAAAACGTTCAAACCATGTTCTAGGAGACTGTTAAAGACCATATAATGATTTCTTTAACCTACAAACTCTGTTAATCCCAAGATTTTTCTCAAATCCAGGTGGTAAGTCTATAAATACCTCTTCTTCAAGTTCCCCATTGAGAAATGCATTCTTTACATCAAGTTGATACATGGGCCAATCTGCATTAACAGCAATAGATAATAGAACTCTAATGGAGTTAATTTTAGCAACGGGGGCAAACGTTTCTTGATAATCAATTCCATAGGTCTGAGTGAAGCCTTTAGCCACAAGTCTGGCTTTGTATCTTTCAACGCTACCATCGGCTTTGCACTTTATAGTAAACACCCACTTGCAAACTAATGTTTTCTTATCATTTGGTAATTCTACTATGTCCCATGTGTGATTTTGTTTAAGAGCATTCATCTCTTCCATAACTGCTAACTTCCAATTCGAATCATTTAGAGTTTCCTGTATATTCCTTGGAACAAACAAATTATTTATCCTAGACGTAAACACTCCACTATTGGACAATTTATGGTAAGACAGATAGTTTGCAATAGGATATTTGGTGCAATTTCGGATACCTTTCCTATGGGCTATTGGAATATCAAGATCAAGTATATCGGATGAACTATTATGAATAGGTGAAGAAATAGGAATAGAGGATATGTTACCTGGATCTTCAGGATCATTCATCAGAGTATTAGATTGGTTTTGTGATAAGTCTACTGTCTGGTCCTGATTCTTTTGATTCACTGCCCTTCTAGTATAAACCTGAAGTTCAGGATTTCGATCAGTTAGATCTCTTTGTAGTGCTTCTCCCCCTGACAAAGAATTTTCCATACTCGGCATTGAAGAACTAGAACTAGTAACCTCAGGAGTAATGATGGTAGGAAGGGGAGAAATATCCCAGAAATTATCTTCTAAGTTAGGTATTGTCTCCCCCTGAAGAGAATTCTGATTAAAAAGGGATTGATTTTCAAAAAAGGAGACATCCATACTTTCAAAGTATTTTTTGTTCATAGGATTAAAATACTTATAAGCTTTCTTCTGGGAGACATAACCCAAAAAAATATACTTAACAGCCCGAGGATTGAATTTAGACCGAGAAAAGCTAGGAATGTGAACATAAGCAGTACACCCAAAAACTTTGATCGGTAAATCAGAAAATATGCGGACAGTGGGAAAAAAACTTTTAAAATGATCCAGAGGGGTTTTGAAATCCAAAATTTTTGTAGGCATTCGATTAATAAGATATGCAACCGTAAGGATTGCTTCTCCCCACAAATAAGAGGGAACATGCATAGAGAACATAAGGGCACGAGCAACATCGAGTAAATGTCTATTCTTCCTCTCAGCAATACCATTTTGTTGGGGAGTGTCCCGACACGTAGATTGATGAACAATTCCTTTCACTTGTAAGAAATCAGTTAAATATTCATTAAAATATTCAGTGCCATTGTCAGAGTGCAGAATGTTAATTTTAGTTTGAAACTGAGTTTTAATCATGTTATAAAAACGAATAAAAACATCTTTAACCTCTGGCTTTTTTGTTAACAAATAAATCCAAGTTAAACGGGTGTGATCATCAATGAACGTGACAAACCACCGTTTTCCAGTATGAGTCAAAACTTTAGACGGACCCCAAACATCACTATGAATTAAGTAAAAAGGTGCGGAAGACTTATAGGGTTTGGGCAAATAAGTAGATCGATGATTTTTTGCAAAGATACAACTTTCGCAATGAAAAATAGAACAATCAATTCCTTTAAATAAATCAGGGAACAAATACTTTAAGTAGAAAAAATTGGGGATGTCCTAGTCTACGATGCCAAAGCATTATAGTTTCTTTAACAGAAGAAAAACTAACACTACTCAAGCCTTCAACTTTTTTATGACTAGATGAAGATTCATCAAAGTAGTAGAGACCATCGAGCATCCTAGCACGTCCAATCATCTCCCCCGAGTCCTGATCCTGAAAGATGCAATGGGAGTCAAAAAAGGTAACACGACAATTAGCATCCTTAGAGATTTTACTAACAGATAACAAATTACAGGTTAATTTAGGAACATGGAGGACAGAGTGTAAATGAATGAGTGAGGTCAATTTAATAGTTCCTTTTCTTGCAATAGAAGAGAAACTACCATCGGCAATTCGAATTTTTTCATGACCGTACACAGGGGAGTATGATGCAAATAGTTTGGAGGAACTAGTCATATGGTCAGAGGCTCCGAAATCTATAATCCACGGAGATGAATTGAGACAAGAGAACGCTTGAGGATAATTACCTGTTTGTGCCATGGAAACACTAGGATTACCAGATGATGAAGTGGCCTTTAGCAGTTTCAGGATTTGATCAACTTGCTCTTTGTTGAATGGATTGGAATCAGCAACATTAGCATTGGATGGATATTGGGTGGTGCTTTTCTCACCTTGCTTACTCTTCCAATTTGCAGGTTTTCCATGGATTTTCCAACACGTATCACGAGTATGCGGAGGTTTGTTACAGTAATCACACCAGACACGAGGCTTTTCAAGGGTCCTGTTTGATTGATCAGAGGCCTTGTGTGCAGTAGCTTCAACCACCAAAGTAGAACTTTCAACTGAATCATTAGGCTTCTTCCCAATCATAACATTCCCGCGGCTCTCTTCACTGCGCACTTCAGAGAAAATTTCATTAATAGTAGGGAGGTTTGTTTTACCAAGTATTCTGCCTCTAACCTCATCAAACTCAATATTGAGTCCAGCCAAGAATTTGTAGATACGACCATCCTCAACTATTTTCCTGTAGTGTGTTTGATCCTTTGTAGACTTCCATTCATATGCATCAAAGAGATCAAGGTCTTGCCAAATCCTTTTTAGGGAGTGAAAATATTGTGTAATTGAGTTACCTCCTTGTCGTATGTCGCCGAGTTTGAGATTCAGGTCAAATATTTGTGACTGATTTCCCAAATCTGAATACATCTGAGTTACGCTCTCCCATAGTTCCTTAGCAGTAGAGTAACACATGTAGTTACAACTAATGTCTTCTATCATCGAATTAACCAGCCAAGTCATAACCATGGAGTTTTCAGCATCCCACACAGCAAATGACGAATCATCTTTGGTGGGTGGTATTGTATCTCCAGTAAGATACCCAATCTTTCCTTGTCCACGGATATACATTCGAACACGTTGGGACCAACGAAGAAAGTTGTCTCCATTAGATCGAATGGTTGTAATTTGGACAGTAGGACTATTGGGATGAATTCGGTTATCTAAGACTTTGGGAATCAAAGACTTATTTTCTGCCATTGTTCTGAAAAACAGAGAGAACTCAAACCCAAAAAAAAAAGAACACAACCAGTAGCCTAACAAAGTGACAGACAGCCAAAAAACAGGGAAAAAAAAATTGAAGGGTTCGGAGTTCAGAGGCGCGATGGTCGGCGTTTAGGGCAGCGGCGGTTGACGTCAATAGTAGCAGCGGCGCAGGAGCGGGGCAGCGGCGGTTGGCGTTCGATTTGTTGCATGCACGCGAGGCCTGTCTGACACAGAACCGAGAGTCTGCTTGCGCTGGGTAGCACGAAATAGTAATGCCCAAAGGGAGGCGGCTTCGTCTTTAGTCGGCGCTGGGTGAGGAATGACCGGCAGCGGCAGCGGCGGCGGTAGCTAGGTCAAATAAAAAATTAGGGTTTCTAAATGTTTAGGGTTGCTCTGATATCATGAGGAAGATAATAATTCTCTGTTATATTTTATTATGAAAAGAAAGGGTTTCTTAAATAAGAGAAACACCCATTTACAAGTAAGGAAATAAATTTCCAGCAATATAATACAATAAATACAAATATACTAATTAACCATAAAAGGAAAATAACCAAAAATAACCAACAATAACAAACAACTTCCTTGGTTAGATCGTTTTGACTCAACTCGCAATGTTTTAGAAGGCTAAAGGCGGCCTTGAGATTTTCTCTTAAATTTAGGAGAACAATAGTTTGTTATTCAAATATGTGCAACCTAGGTCTTCTTAATATTTACACAATTATAAAGACTAGAAATTCCAACACTCTCCCTCATGAAGAGGCGAGGCGTAAGCCTCAAATATAATTAAAAACATTTTACAAATCCTAAATTGGTATGATCAAGTATTGCTATACATGATAGTCATATAAAAGTGTAAAAAAATCACCTCGGTCAATTGCCACTTAAACAAAAATTCTAAAATGATATATTTAACATAACTACTATTATCATTAATATGATTGACTTATACTATAATTTTTTGTCTTCAATGCTTTTATAGTCACAGTAGTAAAAGTAGTAATAGTTCAAATTGTGACAACTTAAATCTTTATATTTTTTAAGAACGAGGCAAGTTAATATTATTCTTCTAATCATTACACGAGGCATAGAGACTTTAAGCCTCAATGTGTTCTCACAAGGCGTAAGCCTCAATAGTCTTTTAAAACATGGACTCGCCTCAAGTCTTCTTCATGGTGTTCTCTTTCTGAAATTTTTGCTACTTACTCTATTATGGATTTATGCCTTAATTGGAATACTTTTATTTTTCCATTGTAGCTATCTTATATTTATTTTTATTTGATTTCTTCTTCCCTCCCTTGTGGTGGATGTATCCTTCGAGCATTAGTCTCTTTTCATTATATCAATGAAAATTTTCATTTCTTGTTTAAAAAAAAAAACGAAAAGAGACTAATGCTCAAATGATACAAACTCCACAAAGGAATGAAATAAAGTAGGAAAATAACATTACAAATAAAATAAAAAAGTATTCCAATTTAACAAATATCTCGCAAAGAAAAAACAAAAGGTTTGGATAGAGAACTCCAAGAAGAAGCCTTAAGACTTGCTGATTCAACCCGATTCTGTCAGGGGAGATACTTATGTTAAAAAAAATTTTGATTTCTTTCCAACCAGAATTTTGAAATGATAGCTTTAACCGCAATTAACCATAACAAATTTGGCATTGACCCCAAAGAATGACCAACTAGGAAAGACCTGGTGCTCTGATACCATGTTATTGTGAGACCAAATATGCAAGAATCAAATCACATTCTATACAGTAGAGCCAAACATTTTATTAAAGAAAAGATTGATGTCGGTGTAATATGTATCCCTTATCTTCTGACGACAGAGCAAATTGTTGATGTACTAAGGGACTTCCAAAGAAGCAATTTGATAAACTGATTGATAAACTGATTGTGTAAATATTAGTTGTCAATATTTAGTCTTTTTTGTCTTATTCTTTCCTTATGTTGTAGTGGTCTTTCTCCTATATAAGAAGACCTAGGTTGCACATATTTGAATAACATACTATTATTCTTCTAAATTTAAGAAGTTTTATTGTTATTATTATTTTTTTGTGGATGGGGCCCTCTTATCCCCCTACCTTAAGGCTGTTTTGTTTAGTTTTTTTTTTTTAATTAATTCCACACCTATGGGAAGAAAACAACTGCTTTTACGTTGAAGATAAGAAAGAAAGGTCATAATGCCCCTCTATCTATCTCAACTTTGGTTTGGAAAAACTTTAGTACGAGGCCTTTTGGGTGAAACAAAAAACAAAGCCATGAGGCTTATGCTCAAAGTGGACAATATCATACTAGTGTGGAGATCTGTCAAGGGTCGTTGTCCTTAACAAGTGGTATCAGAGTAATGTCCTTGACTTAGCAATGTCGGTAGAATCCTCGGGTGTCAAACAAAGAAGGCGAGACTCAAAGGCATAGTCATAGTGAATCCGTGGTTGAGCATTCGGATGCGATGTGCTCCAGTGAGGAGTTGACAGCATGGTGTACTCCAGTGAGGAGTTGACACCACAGTATACTTCAGTGAGGAGTTGTTAGTGTTAGAGTTCTTATATTAGTATAATTGTATTTTTGTAAATATATTAATTGGGTTGTTCTTTATTGTCTTTTCACATTCTCCTACTTAGGTTAATCTTTTACACTTGTATATATATCTCTTTAGTGAATGGAATACAGTATTCTAATTCTCTCAAACCTTTAGCATTAACATGGTATCAGAGCCTTAGGGTTTCTAGGAATTTTTTTTTTGTCCTTAGGGATTTGTGACCATTAAGGTTTGAGGTTTAGAACACCTTCTTTGAGGGCTTCGTCTTGCTGTGAGCTTTGTGGATCAAATCTACCATAATCACCACAGAATCTGTTGCCGAAATTTGCCGCCGCCGCCACGAACGAGGTCTGTCAACGACTTATTTTTCGTCACTGCCCGACTCATTAGATAGCCCAGTCGCCGATCAGCAGGTTCGGCAAATTTGGCTGGAAAATAGTCTGTGCGTGAACCACACGCGCCGTTGGAAAATTCGCCACCAGTTTCACGCGCCAGCGGAGTTTGCTCTGTCTTACGTGGGTCAATTCGCCGTGGTCTCCTCTTTCGTGTTTTGTGTTGGTTTGGGTCATAGGGTGTTCGGGTTATAGTGTTTGGAGCCATATCTTGTTTGGAACCTTTAGGGTTTGCTGTGATTCAGATCTCACCTCTTGATTATCTATTTTTTTTTGTTTTAAATTATGGCTGAAAAGAAAGGTATAGTGATGTCGGAGATGATTCCTATGGTGTTAAAGGTTATGGAACATAAGCTTAATGGATCTAACTTTTATGCATGGCGAACAAATATTCGTCATTATCTTCGGAGTCTTGATATGGATGATCACGTCACCACCGATTCACCACCGATTCATGATACTAAGAAGAATTGGTTACGAGATGATTCTAGACTTATTCTCCAGATAAAGAACTCCATTGCAAGCGAGATAGTTTGGTTGGTTAATCATTGTGAATCTGTCAAGGAACTCTTAGATTACTTAGAATTTCTTTACTATGGGAAAGGGAACATCAATAGAGTGTTCGATGTGTGTAAAAATCTCTTTCAAACCGATCGAGGCGAAAAATCTCTAACGAGTTATTTTATGAATTGCAAAACAAAGTATGTAGAATTTAATGCTTTGTTGCCCGTGAGTACTGATGTGAAAGTTCAGATTGCCCAACGTGAACAATTATTCATTATGAGTTTTTTGGTTGGTCTTGCCCCTAAATATGATATGGCCCAAGATCAAGTTCTGTCTAGCTCAAAAATCTCTTCGTTGGAAGATGCTTATACTCGAATACTTCGTACTGAGAAGTCGCAAGTGATCTTGCCATTTGAGTCTAATAGTGCCTTGGTTGGTTAGACTGGTGAGTATAAAGGAAATAGAGGGGTCGGACCCAACACGTCCAGAGGAAATTCGAACACTCTGAGAGCAAATTTAGGAGATATTGTTTGCCACTATTGTCATAAGCCTAGACATATGAAACGTGATTGCAGAAAATTGCTGAATAAGGGCCAGAGGTTTCCATCTGCACATGTTTTCTCTACTCTTGATAACCTTGACAATTCTATTTCGATTTCAGCTGAGGAGTTTGCTAAATTTCGACAGTACTAGGAGTCATTAAAGGCGTCATCTTCTACTCCCATTATTGCCATTGCCGAAACAGGTAACACATATACATGTCTTCTTTCCTCCTCTTCGAAATGGGTCATAGACTCTGGCACTTCTGATCACATGATAGGTAATCCCAGTTTATTCTCTAACATTAGTCCGTTTACATCTTCACCTAATGTTACTGTAGCCGATGGCACCACCTCTCCTGTTTTAGGATCAGGCACTGTCAATCTTACCACCTCAATTTCATTGTCTTCTGTTTTAAGTTTACCACAGTTCTCCTTTAACTTGATTTCGGTTAGTAAACTCACTCGTGATCTTAATTGTTGTGTCTTATTCTTTCCTGGTTATTGCTTATTTCAGGATCTTTTGACGAAGAGGACTATTGGTAAAGGGCGTGAATCTGGAGGTCTCTACATTTTTGAACCACAAGTATCCACAGTTGTTACATGCTCTAAAGTGTCCTCTCCCTTTGAAGAACATTGTCTTTGGGTCATCCATCTCTTTCCGTCTTGAAGAGTCTTCGTCCTCAGTTTAATTATTTGTCTTCTTTAGATTACGAGTCATGTCAGTTTGCTAAATTTCATCGTCTGAGTTTGTATCCCAGAGTCAATAAACGAGCTAGTGCTCCATTTGAATTAGTTCATTCTAATGTTTGGGGTCCATGTTCTGTTGAGTCCAAGAGAAGGTTTCGATATTTTATTACCTTTGTCGACGATTTTTCTCGTGTAACTTGGTTATATTTAATGAAAAATCATTCTGAGTTGTTTTCTCATTTTCGTAACTTTCATGCTGAAATTCGAACTCAATTTAGCGGTTCTCCTAAAGTTTTACAGAGTGATAATGCTAAAGAATACTTCTCCCATGCTTTTACTTCCTATTTAAGTGAACATGGAATTCTCCATCAATCCTCGTGTGTTTATACTCCATCTCAAAATGGGGTTACAAAATGCAAGAATCGACATCTCCTTGAAACAACGAGAGCCTTAATGTTTCATATGAATGTCCCAAAATACTTTTGGGCTGATGCTGTATTGACGGCTTGTTTCTTAATAAATCGCATGCCCTCTTCAGTTCTAAAGGGTGAGATACCTTATCGTATTTTGTGCCCCAAACTCCCTTCATTTCCTCTTACACCCAAAATCTTTGGTTGTACTTGCTTTGTTAGAGATGTTCGCCCTCAACTCACCAACTAGATCCAAAGTCCTTAAAATGTATATTCCTTGGTTATTCTCGTGTCCAAAAAGGGTATCGATGTTATTGTCCTAGTCTCGATCGTTACTTTGTCTCTCCTGATGTCACATTCTTTGAAAACTCTTCTTTCTTTTCTCCTTCTTCGAGTCAGAGTAAGGGGGAGCATAAAAAGGACAAGGAGATTTTCTTGTTTACACAACTCTCTCCTCATGTGAGCTCTCTAGAGATTCATCTCCATTTGTTCCTGTTTCTTCTCACCCACCTATCACTCAGGTTTATACTCGACGACCACCCTCTTCAGTTTCATTCCCTATACCAGAGGCTTCTTCATCATTGGATCTAGGCACAAGCGAGGATCTTCCTATTGCTCTTCGTAAAGGTAAGCGCGAGTGCGCATATCATATTTCCTCTTTTGTTTCATATAACCATTTGTCATCTTTTACCTGTTCTTTCATTGCATCCCTACAGTCTTTATCTGTTCCTAAGACTGTTCATGAAGCTTTGTCTCAACTTCGTTGGCGTTCTGCAATGGTAGAGGAGATGACTGCTTTAGATGACAATTGTACTTGGGATTTAGTTTCTCTTCCTGCAGGAAAGAAGCCTATTGGTTGTAAGTGGGTCTTTGCGATTAAAGTTAATCCAGATGGGTCTATAGCTCGGTTGAAAGCTCGCCTTGTTGCTAAAGGCTACTCACAAACTTATGGGGTTGACTATTCTGACACTTTTTCTCATGTTGCTAAAATGGCTTTTGTCAGATTAGTTATTTCGTTAGCATTCATTCATCACTGACTGTTGCATCAGCTTGATATTAAAAATGTCTTTCTTCACGGTGATCTTAGGGAAGAGGTGTATATGGAGCAACCTCCAGAGTTTGTTGCTCAAGGGGAGAATGGAAAGGTATTTTGCCTTCGTAAATCCTTGTATGGATTAAAACAGAGTCCACGGGCATGGTTTGAAAAATTCACTCAGGTGATTGAAAGCTTTGGAATGAGAAAGAGCAAGTTAGATCATTCTGTCTTTTATAAGCGGCTGAGAGTGGTGTCATCCTGTTGGTTGTGTATGTTGATGATATTGTTATTACAGGTGATGACACATTGGGCATCCAATTACTCAAGACCTTTCTCCATAGTCAATTCCACACAAGATTTGGGAATGTTGAAATACTTTCTAGGAATTGAGGTAATGAGAAGCAAGAAGGGAATCATGCTATCACAGAGAAAATATGTAATTGACTTGTTGATTGAAACAGGGAAGTTAGGAGCTAAGCCATGTAGTACCCCGATGATGCCTAATTTACAGCTCACAAAAAAGGGAGAATTACTGAAAGATCCTAAACGATATAGGAGGTTAGTGGAAAAACTCAATTATCTTACAGTAACTCGACCAGACATAGCTTATTCAGTGAGTATTGTGAGCCAGTATATGTCTTCTCCTACCATTGATCATTGGGCTGCAGTTGAACAAATTTTGTGTTATTTGAAGGCAGCTCCTGGGCATGATTTATTATATAAGAGTCATGGGCATATTAACATTAAATGTTTCTCAGATGCCGATTGGGCAGAATCTAAGGAAGATAGAAGATCAACTTCAAGATATTGTGTATTCGTAGGTGGTAATTTGGTTTCTTGGAAGAGTAAGAAACAAAATGTGGTATCACGATCAAGTGCTGAATCAGAATATAGAGCAATGGAACAATCTGTATGTGAATTAGTCTGGATACGTCAACTTCTTATTGAATTGGGATTTGAATCACAACACCAACAAAATTATGGTGTGATAATCAAGTAGCTCTGCATATAACATCTAATCCGTTATTTCATGAGCGAACTAAACACATTGAGGTTGACTGTCATTTTGTACGTGAGAAGATACAACAAGGTTTGGTATCGACAGGATTCGTGAAGACTGGAGAGCAATTAGGAGATATCTTCACCAAGGCATTGAATGGAGCACGAATAGATTACCTCTCTAACAAGTTGGGCATGATGAATATATATGCCCCAACTTGAGGGGGAGTGTTAGATTTCTTATATTAGTATAATTGTATTTTTGTAAATATATTAATTGGGTTGTCCTTTATTGTCTTTTCACTTTCTCCTACTTAGGTTAACCTTGTACACTTGTATATATATCTCTTTAGTGAATGGAATAGAGTATTCTGATTATGTCAAACCTTTAGCATTAACAGTCAGTAATTTGCTCAAGTGTAATTCAGAGCGATGACTATTTGAGGGGAGGCTCGAGGTGGTACTTTGTTTGAGGGGAGGATTTGGGATTATTGGGAGTGCAATCAAAGTCCCACATTGGCTAGATAAGGGCAAGATCATGAGTTTATAAGTTAGGAACACTATCTCCATTGGTATAAGGCCTTTTGGGAGAACCAAAAACTTAAGCTTTTGGGTTGATTGGTAATTTAACAGTTTGGAAAAATTTTAGTTCAAATGCTTCACAATCCAATCAACATGAACTTTTACAAACAAGAAAGGGGAGATTTTGATACTTGTTGCATCCATAAGTTTAGATTAAATTTCAGATGGTACTTGAAATCTGGAAAAGGTTATATTGTGGTGGGCTTGGTAGTTCTAGATGGTGTATGGTTAAGCCAATTTCTGAGTACCTCAACCAATGGTTGAGATCTAAATATTGCAAGAATCATAAAGTCTTCCTTTGGTCTCTTTTTTAGCAAAGAGATAACTAATGACATTATCTGGAAAAGGAACATGAATGGAGCTCTATCTCCAACTAGTGCACCTTATGTAATAGAGATAAAACTTATGATCTCTTTATGAATTGCACCGACGCTCAAAATTTGTGGTATCGAATATTTGGTTTACTCGATCTTCATTTTGTTCTGTCTAACATGATCAAGAAGTGCGATTTGATTTGGTTGTCCACAGTTTAAGAAACATGCTAACCTGAGTTTGTCTTTACCTCTTCATGGTGCTCTTTATGCCTTTTTTTTTTCTTTTTCTGATGATTACATTTTTTCTATCACAACCATTGGGAGAGGGTTTTTCCTTTCTTTCTTTATTTTTTTTTTTATTTTGTCATTTGAAGTTTATTTCTGCTCAATAATCTTAGATTGGTATGTGTATCTTCTTGTTCTCTAACAGGGATGGTTCTCTTCGAGATTTGAGAGCTAGTTCTGGGGATCTTACTAGAATTGGGAGCAATAGCGAAACGTTAAGTACTGTTACTAATCGAGAGAGAGAGGCTGGATCTAATCAATATGATAAAACAAATAGGCATAGTAGTGAAGCACCGCGCTTTCAGAGTGGAGTTCTGCGTACGAACTGCATTGATTGTTTGGATCGAACAAATGTTGCACAATATGCTTATGGTCTTGCGGCTTTAGGCCGCCAACTCGATGCAATGGGTTTGACAAATATGCCTAAAGTGGATCCTGATAGTAGCATTGCTGCTGCTCTTATGGATATGTATCAGAGCATGGGGGATGCACTTGCTCAACAATATGGTGGCTCCGCTGCTCACAACACTGTACTTATTCGTGCATGGATCTAAGTTGATACGAATTTTTTATATTTTGACACAACTGTTGTTTCTCACTAACAAATGCTTGTTCACAAATTTAGGTGTTTCCTGAAAGACAAGGCAAATGGAAAGCTACCACCCAATCTAGAGAGTTTATCAAATCTATCAAACGCTATTATAGCAATACTTGCACTGACGGTGAAAAACAAGATGCAATAAATTTGTATGTTCATGGGATCTTATCTATGCATAAACTTCACTTTCAGCAGAACATACTTTCTGAGTTTTCCATTCTCTTTTCTCGAGCTTATTCTTTCACTATTTAGAGAATGAAGTTTTGCTTGTTTTCACTTTTTCTTGTTCTTAAACTTCTTACATATGTATTACCAGATTTTTAGGTTACTTTCAACCACAAGAAGGAAAACCTGCTCTGTGGGAACTGGATTCTGATTATTACCTTCATGTATCAGGGCTTGGAGATGATCTTTTTCCAGATAAGTGGTATAATGTTAGCTGTCTTGACTATATATCCTGGGCATAATGTTGTGGATCTTTCAATTGTATGCGCACCTTGTCTGAGCACTTATTCATGCAGTTCTGCGGAAGCAAATATATGTGAACAACATGCTATGCGTATAGTAATTTTATGTTTCAGTCTAGTTTAGATGTATCAGCTATTAGGTTTATAGCTTTCTGTTAGTAGCTAGTGTTACAGATTAGTTGTATATTCTGACTGTTATTCTTACACAAAAGGGATTGACCTTCGTTCCATTGGTACAATTTCTCTCCATGAAATTGGTATAGCAGTTAGGTCAATCATGACTTCGCCAAAAGTGGGCTTGGGCATATCTGCCAAGTACACAAAAATATATTTGTCGGAAAATGCCCAAGCCCATTTGATTTCTTGTTTTTATCAAACACTTCAGTAGATGATTAGGAATTTCAAATCTTCTGTGGAATGTCGGGATCATGCTTCTTCAAGGGAATTTCTCTGTTTACTGCAATGTTCTGTACGTGAGCAAACACTACTTGGAGAGGCTGATTTAGGTGGTTCTGCTGGCCATTTGGAGAGGGATAAAAGTGTTCTCTCTTTTGTCCATGATTTTTGTGGTATTCATTAGCATTCTAGGGTTACTGTTTTTGCCTTTCCCAGCTGTTATTCTGTTCCTTAGTTTTAACTTTTGTAACAACGGTTAACACTATTCAGCTTTCTTGACAAATTGCTAACAATAGTAGTAACTCTTGCGAACTAACCTGGATTTTGTACTTTACTGCCAATTATAGGAGGTTACTGTTGTTTGTTACAGTTAGCAAATTATTGAATAATTGCAAGGAATTCATTCAGACGTTTCCATTCACCAAGTTTTATAAAACTTAATAACTTATAATTGTTTTCAGTCTTATGTAGAATCCTAATTCTTATTTTGCAGTTCGGAAGCTGTCTCCAATTCTATTGGAGGAACAGCAGTAACGCTTGAACCTATTCCAGCTTGCAGAGAAGACTTTTCTAGGATGAAGTTGACATCATTTGATAAATTGATTGAACGAACTTGTGGTTCAATCAAGAATGTAAGACTTTGGTGTGAGCCTGATCAGAAACCTGGAGGTAGTACAGGAAATTCCAGCATGGCACCTGATGCAGCGTAATTTTCTCATTAATCTTGAATGGTCTCTTTAATCTCTCTCGTTCTTTGAGGTGCTAGATCAGGAAAGGAGGCACATTTATTGAACTTTTGGTATCATTTATCAATTCAGATCTTTGTGTCTATTGAATTATGAGACAGCATTGCATATGGACTGGATAAACTTACCACGCTTGGAACAGTTATTGAAGCTGCAGTAAATTAAACTGTGACTTTTATGCAGTGAAATTCAACTCAAAAGCCCAAATTGGCTGTTTGGTCAGAGGAAGTATGAAGAAAGTAGCCCTGGTTCCAAAGCTGTTTCACATGAAGCTGCAGTCTGTACAACTGAGGATAACATAAAAATTGATGGCTTCTACGATTTAAACAGGCTTTCTTCTAGTGACAATTTCAATGACGAGGAAATCTTCCAAAGGTAAATCTTCCAAGAATATTTTACTCTAGAATTTTTTTTCGTGTTCCTGTCAAACATATCATTGTTAATTTGTGTGCTTCAATGCAAACAAATTTGACATCTCTCTCTTCATATATTGAATGATCTGTGATATCTTGAGATCGAATGGAAAATCTAGTTTAGGTTAAATCAACAAAATTTAATGATATAGGAACCGATCTTTGAGTCTGAAGGTAAATCTTCATTATTTTCTTGAAGACAAGAAATGATGTTTGTTCAGGAAATTAACAATTTCAGGAGAAGATAAATTACCCGTCTCGCAAGCCAAAGGAGTATACAGAGAACTAGGCATTCTTTTGGAAACGGGAAATCTTTTCATTAAGATATGAAGGAAAAAATAAAGAAGAGGTACAAAAAATGCCTAATTTTTTTGCTTTAGGTTCTGCATGCCCAAGCCTCTGGTCTCTAAAGGAAGTTTAGAGGTTCCTAATAGGCAAGAGGACTTCCTTTATTGCTACCTTTCTCTATAAAAAATTATAATTACGGAAGTCTTTCGCTTGAGTTCACCAAAGAGTAGTTTTGCCTTTAAAGCTATGTTCAGAAAGCGGCTATATGCAGTATCTTAAAATGCTTCTCTTTGTTATAACTCTTACTAGTAAATTTTATGTCACTTAGATCAATTACCTCCATCGTCTCTATCCATGTCTTTACTTCAAATTCCTACAGCAGCCAATGAAGTTGATATGTGTAGGTCATGGATCTGGAAAATAGAATCTTTTATCGTATTAAAGGAGGAATAAAACAATGTAACTTCTGTTCATTAACCGTCCAACGTATTCTTGTCATGTATTATTGAATAAGGTTGCACTTCTGTGCATGTTACACTAATTCCCTCTCTAATCAATGCCAGGTATAATCTTCAAATCAGAAATGCTCTTTATCTTTGTGGGGTTGTTGAACATTTATTTAAAAGTGCTTTTAGGTTATAATTATAGTGTTAGTTACTTGTTGATGTCTAGGTACCTTGCAATGACATCAGTTGAAGAAGCCAATGGTTGGTATGGTGGTACTTTACTTGGCGAACAAGATGAAAGCAGTGAGATATATAAACACTATTCTGAGTTATGTGAGGTAATTGGATGCTGGTCATTCCGTACTCAGCTTATAGCCTGTCGCATTCATTCACTCAAATGGTGAACGGTTATAATTTGACATGTATTATATGCCTTTTGAAATTTGTTCTTAATCTTTTTTTTTTTTCATTTTATAAAATTGCATAATGTAGAGAAATGCCTCTTTATCGAAGTATGACAAATATAAATAAAAAAGAAGAGGCAGATATTGTCCTCTTTTTGCCAACTGTCTCCATAGAAATCTTTGCTAATGGCAACTCTCTTGAATGCAATGACTACCCTCTCCAAGTGATTTATAGGTTAAGAAACACTTGTATAAAATCTTAAGTATGCTCTATTGTAGGAGTTCTGCAAGTTTTCCAGTTACTTCATTGGCATATTACCAATGTTGTTATTGGGCTAAAGTATGTCCTTTGATAAGGACAAAGTTTAAGCTCATAGAAGATAAGTTAATACATTTCTTGTTGTCCCAAATTGTGTTTGTATTTGACTGAAATAATTGCTGTTTGAAATTTGTTGCCTTGTGATATGACATAAATGCGAATAGCATGTGGGGGTCTCTTTGTTAAATGGGGTGGTTGCAAAGTTGACATGATTCGGAATTTTGATCTACAGGGCCCTGCCACGATGTCCTTCCAGAATGATCCTGAAAGGGAGAAGCACTATGCTGATCTTTTACGCATGGGTGCGATTGATGTTATAGATAATTCATCTATTGAAGAAGACATGGAGGCGGCTTTGAAGGAGTATGATGAAATTGGAGTGGATCTTGGGATCATACCTTCATCGTGCAAGTACTTTGCCGAAGATCCTAGTTGGTTGACTAGATGGATCGTTGGAGAAGAGAAGCTGCAAAGGATATAAGTTGAATGAACCCCATTTGCATTACCAATTATTAATTTGTTTATCACACTCAATAGCTTGTCTGCATGTTCCAACATTGCAAATAAAGATCATTAGTTCGAGTCGAGGTGAAAACCGAGATAAAATGTAAAAATGTGCCTGTGTTTTTCAAGTAGGATCAACTGTGTTGACATTTGCCGATCTCCAGAACTTGTTAAGAAAGTCGTCTTGAGATATTGCGGCCCATCGTCTTATGCATTTGACCTTTTGGCATGTTTCTGTAGAGTTACGCGATTCACCGTTAAAGCTTTATGGTCGGAGCTTTTAACAGGCTGAAGGCGAGAGATCCAAGTTGCTGCTTTTCAGCATAGCCTGTATGCGCGTCACTCCACTTAAAGTTTTTAATTTAATAAAGTTTAAACCCTTTATTTGGTTGTACAAAGTAAGAGAAGAGAGGAACAGGGGAAGCTTTTAAGTTTGAGGGCAATTTTCAGCATCATTTGAGTTTTTCTTTATGGATTTTGTAATTTTTTAGGTAAATCACATGTTCAGTCCTTAAACTTTTATATTTGTGTCTGTTAGGTTTCTAAATTTTAAAAAGTATATAATAAATCTTTGAACTTTCAATTTCATATGTAATAGGTCCTTAAACTTTTAAAATGTTAAATAGATTTTTAAACTTGTAATTTTGTGTTTAAAACCCTTAACATAGTCAATATTTTTTAAAATTAACAAATCTATTAAACATAAAATTGAATTTTGTCTAGGACATTAAAATTTTCAATTGTGTTCAATAGACTAGTAGATTTTTTTCAAAAAAAGAAAGGTGGTTTTAAAAAATATTGAATGGGTCAATGATTTATTAGACACAAAATTGTAAATTCAATGGCTTATTAGATATATAATTGAAAGTTTGGAGACTTATAAGAAGTTCAGGAACCTATTAGACACAAAAATAAAAGTTTAGGAACTTATTCGACACTTTTTAAAGTTTAAGAAACGATTTAACACAAACTTGAAAGTTTACAGTTTAAACTTGTAATTTAACATGAAATTTTTTTTTAAGTGATTCTAAGTGATTCCTAGTCAATCATTTTACATTAGAGCTTGTTTTTTTAAAACAACTTTACATTATGACTTGTTCTATTTTAGTTTTTGTTCTTTCAAATGTCCAAATTTAGTCTCTATACTTTCAATAAATCTTAAAGAAAAAGTTCATATTGTTAGTTTATTATTAACTTTTCCCAAAAAAAGAAAAACTCTTCCTTCTAAAAATTTTGAAAACATATTCATATCGTGTCTTTTCTTACATGGAAATTATTATTATTATTTAAGCAATTTGGATAAAAATTAACTTTAGAGTTTAGACTAACAACAATGACTAATTTTAAGATTTATTGAAACTACAAGGACTAAATTTGGATATTTAAAAATATAGGGACTAAAATAGAATGAGATTCAAAGCACAAAGATTGAAATGATATTTTAACCCTTTTTTTTATAATCATCTTTCAATTAATTATTAGTAAGTAATTAATAACCATTTTAATTATTTCATAGTTATTTTTTTGTTGCTAAACACTTTTTTTTTAAACAACATTTTTTGTCATTCATAATCACTTACAAATTTAATCCACACACCCTTGGTTTAACACCATCGATCATATGTGCTTGATTTCCATGTATCTCCACATCCAAAAGGTCTCATATCAATGGAGATAATTATTCTCATTTATATACTCATAATCTCTCTCTTTCCTAGTTAATATGGGACTTTCACCCCTAATAGTCCTCCCCTCGAACTCATTCATCCACTCCCTCCTATCAGTCTACTCAACTTGATGTGCTACTCCATCTCTATTTGCACCCCTAACATTATTGACATATATGTAGTGTAAATCTACTTTAATCACTTTTTGTTTCAGGTAGTGCCTAGATATGTCCTAAGAAAATTCGAACATGTCTATTAAAAAAAATATATATTCTCTCCCCTCTAAGATTTATGCTTTGTTTGAATTGATGTAACTTTAAAAATAATTGCTAGCAAGTGTGCTTTTAGAAAAATTAACTATGAAGTAAAAATTAATTATGAAGTAAAATAGTGTTTGATAAATTTTAATTTTAAAGCAGAAGAAACACGTTACTTCAATTATTTTTATATTGCAACTTTTGAAAGAATAGAGGTATTATAAATTAAAAAAAGACTAAATTATAAAAATAAAAAAAAAATACCCTTCAATTTTGCCTATTGTTTCAAAAATACATCAATTCTTTCAAAAGTTACAATATTACCATTTTCATATATGTTTCAAAACTATCATTGAAGTAGAAAGTCTGTTAGAATATTTGATGAAAAATTGACATGATAGAATGTCGTTCTTGTAGGATCGTATGACAACACTAGAGGGGGGTGAATAGGGTTGTTTACTAAAATTTAAAACTTTTTCAAGAAATTAAACTAAAATAATTCAATAAAAAATTAATCGAATAAACACCCAAAAATGCTAGAAATGTAGAATAATTTTTCTATGCATGCAATCTATTCAAATAAATAATTAAATAGCGGAAATTAAAAGAGTAGAGAGGAAGAGATGACACTGAAAGTTTTTATAGTGGTTCGGAAATCCCTACTCCACTTCCCAAGACACCTTCTTGGGAATTTTACTGTGACGGTTCTCTTACGGGTGAAAACCAAACCGAATGCCACTCTTTTTACGGGTTCAAGAGTCAACCCCCAACCGATCCTTTTGCAGGTTCAAGATCCAACCTATATTGATCATTTTAACAGGTTCAAGATCAAAACACTACGATCCTTTTATCAAGTTCAAGATTAAACCACTACAATCTTTTTTCGGGTTTAGGATTAAACCACTCACTCAAAATCCCAAGGTGTACCCACACCTTAATACAAAATCCATTTGAAATATGAAATTAAAACCCCACAAAAATAAAAACTCTCACAAGAGTAGATACACAAGTTTGAAGCACTCAAAATTATCTAATCCTGACAAAAATATTATCTCTCACAAAAATATTATAATAAAAAATGGAGCTTTGAATAATGGATAACAATGGAGTATTGGGAGAGAGCCTTTCAATAAGTTTGAGAGAAGAGAGATTGTGGAAAGAGATGGAAAAATATGTTTAAATAAAGTTCAAAATAAGGGTAAATTTTGAGCCATTGGATCTAGGTTAAATAGATCAAGGGTGGAGGAAATTTGAGAGAAAAAGGGTAAAAGAATGATTAAAAAATAACTTAAAAAATGGTTCCAACGGTCTTTTAAAAAATGGCCACGTGTCACAATGTTATTTGTCCGCATCATTTCAAAATTGCAGTTTTTCTCAATCTTCTTTTGACCATCACTTTCTCGTTTGACGTCCGATTTGAGCGATTCAAAATGTGTTAGAATTGTCTTTTCGATCTCTACACTATGGACACTTTTAAACACTAAAACTATTAGTAATTAAAAAATTTGTTATCATCAAAACATATAGTCGTATGATTGAAGCTCGTAAAGCTAACAGTTCTTTCAGACTTAATCCAGACAAGCGTTACAAGCACAACCACGTTGTTTTAGATTACTGTCATGTTGACTTTCCATCTAAACATCTAATGGATTTCTATTCCAAGAGTAGTTTTGAAACATTTATAAAAAGTTCAGGGTAGTATTGCAACTTTTGAAAGAATAGAAGTAGTTTTTAAACTAAGGGCAGAGTTCAAGGGTTTTTTGTCTTTTTATTAAGTAATGTAGCCTATAAAAAGTATTCCTATGATCAAAGTAGGCATATTATTTCAATTATTTGTATATTGATATTTAATTTCGAATTTATTATAAGATAATTTTTTAAAATTTTGTGTTATTTGAATGATAAGTAATTTTTTTTAATATAAATCATTTGATAAAAGTTCAAAGAAAAATTGAAAGATATAAAAAAAAAAAGTGAATCAATCAAAATTTCGTTAATAGAAGACAGAATAAACAAGGAGAAAAAAAGTTCTATGGAAGAATGGATTGTGTTAAGTTTATAGTACAAGTTTAGTCCATGAATTTTTGTAATTGTGTTTAATAGGTTCATAAATTTGAAAAAGTATTTAATAGGTCTTAAAGTTTAAAAAATGTCAAATAAATCATTGATTTCATATTTGTGTCTAATAGATTCCTATTAGATTAACATTTTTTTAAAAAAATATATCTTAGACATACAATTGAATGTCTAACAGAATATTAAACCTTAAATTTAGTGTTTAATATATTCATAGATTTTAAAAAAAATGTAGAATAAGTCAAAGACGTATTAAACACAAAATTGAAAACTCAATGATTTATTCGACACGAAATCAAAAGTTTAGAAATTTATTAGAAACCTTTTCAAGTTTAAAGATTTAGATAAAAATTAAAAGTTTAAAAACCTATTAAACATAAAATAAAAAATTTAGACATCCGTTTGATACAAATCAATTGTACTTTAACCAATTTTTAAACATGATAGGTTTTTAGAAAGACTAAATTCAAAAGCTGCTATTTAAGATTATGAAACCAAAAAACTGATTTTAGAGACCAAATATATCTGTTTTCAAAATTTCTTTATGAATTTTAAAAATCCTTTTACGTTTTAAAAACAAAAATAGAAAATAAATTGGCAAAAGATCTATGGAGACTCACTTATGTACGTAGGATCCATCTTTCCTTATCCAATGCTAGACTTTGTTTGCACTCCTTACATAATCTTAGTTTTCCTTTTTTTTCTTTTCTCTACCTTTTGTTTACCCATTAAACTTTTGACTTTTGGGCGTTTTCTCCTTTCCTATTCCTTTGTCTTTCTAGATTCGGTCTTTAAGGCCCCGTTTGATAACCATTTGATTTTTTTACCTATATTTTCAAAAACCAAGCCATGTTTTGAAAACTAAAAAAAGTAGTTTTCAAAAAGTAGTTTTTGTTTTTAGAATTTGGCCAAGAATTCAAATGCTTCCTTAACAGAGATGAAAACCATGGTAAAGAAATTGGGAGAAAACAAGCTTAATTTTCAAAAACCAAAAACAAAAAACCAAATGATTATCAAACGGGGCCTAAACTTCAGTCATTCAAGTACTTTCTCAGCAATTTCTTCTTTAGTTCTTAAAATCCGGCATGGCAAGTACTTTGTCGTATGGGCTCCGGCGAGAGTTAGGTTGGCCAGTGTAGGCACGCCGTCAACGCTTCAGCATCAGCCAAGGCGGTTGTTCTTTTGTTTGTTTCGGCCCATTTTCCATCTTGAGCATAGCTAATAAAAACAGAGGGGGAAGGGGAGAAAATCAAAGCTTTCCATTTTGTAGAAGGTAAAAGAAATGGCACAATTTGGGTGTAGCCTGGGCTGCATCCAAGTGTGGTGTTGCCCACCTTACAACCTAAAAATTTTAAAAAAAAACAAAAACCAAAAATTGAATTCGTGTCTGAGCTTTACTGGGACACGTGACGGGCAGCAAAGTTTTGTTCTTATTTTAATTGCACACGTTGAAATGCACTGTCGAAACACCTGTCTCTTTATACATACTACACGTCCATTTCTTGCCTTGCCACTCACTCACTATCTTCCTCGTTACAAAATAAATAAATGTATTTTACAAAATCTTGATCTCTTCGTCACCTTGAAGTTGAACATGACCAACCTATTCTCTTTGTGTCTCATCGTCACTTCTCTAGCTGCCGCGGGAGTCTGGTCTCCTTCTCCGGCGTCCCAGCAAGATCATGAGCAGAATGTTATTGTTAAAGAAGGTCACCGAGTGGTTGTGGTCGAGTATGGCGACCAAGGTCAACACAATACTAAGGTTTCCATCTCTTCCGAACCCAGCGAAGACTCCGAAAGACACCGCACCAGAGATCTTATTTGCGATGCCTTTGCTAAATGTAAACATAAGATAACTAGTTCTGTGGAGAAAGCAGCTAAAGTAATGGTTTCGGAGACGCGGGACGTTGGAGAGGCTGTCGTCAATGAAGCCAAAGAGACAGTCTCAGAGAAAGGGCATCGACTGAGGGAGTCGGTTGAGAAAGCCAGAGAGGATGCCGACGGGTTCCTGGAGAAAACAAAAGAGACGGTTTTGGAGAAAGCACGTGACTTGAAAGAGGGTGCGAAGGAGACATTGAAGGAAGCAATGGAGAAAGGAAGAGAAGCGAGACAAACTGTAGACAACATTAAAGCAGCTGGTGGAAACAAGGTTAAGGAGAATCTGATGGTAATACTTGATAGAGGAGTAAAGCTAGTAAACGGTTCCTTTAGGTACTTGTTGGATGTGTTGAGTCTGCTAGGATTCGCTATGGCTTTGGGAATGGGCGTGTGGACCACCTTCATCTCCAGCTATGTGCTGGCGAGTGCCCTGCCAAGGCAGCAGTTGGCTGTGGTGCAGAGCAAGATATATCCCGTGTATTTTAGGGCCATGGCCTCCAGCATTGGAATGGCCTTATTCGGGCATCTATTCACCAACACAAAACGGCCTTATTCCACCCCAGGATATCTACTCGTGGCTGCACTTTTAATTATTTTTGTCAATTCTCTCTACATGGAGCCTCAAGCCACCAAGGTATCGTATCTTCTGAGATCTCTTCAGCCCCTTTTATTGTGTATTTATTGCTGTGCCACTGCCTGTGCAGGTAATGTTTGAGAGATTAAAATTAGAAAAGGAAGAAGGAAGAGGGATTGAGGACATAACCGCCCAACCTCGGCATGTCAATGATAATCCCCCAGCAATCACAACCAGCACACCCACACAAGTCGTAGACCGAGAGGTGGTGAAGTTCAAAATCGTGGGATTGAATAAAAGGCTAAAGAAGCTGAATTCGTATTCATCCTTGTTAAACCTGCTCACTCTCCTGGCTCTCACCTGGCATCTTGTGCACCTGAGCCAGCGTCTTCGCATACCGTGCCAATAGAAATAATATTTTCTTTTCCCTGCTTTGCTTTGTTTTATTTTACCTCAAGTAGATAGTGTTACTGGTCTTAGGTGGCCCATGCCCCCATGGAACAAAAAACTAGTCATGTTGAGTCGGTTTGAATTTGAGGTTCTTGTTGAACTCACTCAATGTCCTAATTCTATCAACTTTCCCAAACAATTCAGATTACATATATTGTACGTATTACCTTCCACGTTATGTATTAAAAATAGATCCTACTCGAATTCCTGGATTTTGGCCCTTTCTTTCTCCAGTTGCTCTCTGAGCCTGCTCATTTGTTTGCTGGGAAAGCTTTTTCGGATCCATTTTGTATTTCTCATGTTTTTTTAGATCAGCAAATTTCTAAACTTTTCCAGCAATTGGAAGGCCAATTCTCGATTTCAGAGTCATGGACATTACGAATAACCGCACAGGCAAACAACTCCGCATACGCTTAGAATAGTAAGCTCGCTCAGCATGTTCGGTAAATTTAATCCCGCCTTCCTTTTCTCGAGTCCCCTCGCGGTCCGATTGCAAATCAGTGGGTTGGTATCTTCCTACCTGCCATATCAAATTTCTGATAATTTGGAGTGATAAGTGGGAGAGTGGAAAAGTTTCAATTTTTCATCGTCGGAAATTTAATGGTGATAGTATTATTTACAAATGAATTCGTGCTTAGCCTTGCTCCTGCACGTGCTTTATCCACCGCTGTGGTATATGGCAATAAATTGCTGCGGTACGTTTTAAATTTGAGAATTCTCGTGGATTATGCTAATATCACGACAAATTATGTGCTGTGGCTGCCTCATAATTTGCTGATCAGAAAATCAGAAATGTATCAAGTAGGACAGGAGTTCAGATTTTGAACGAGAAGGATTTGGCAGTTGAACCTTCCAAGTAGAGAAGGTTCTCCCAAACAGGAAGAGAACCAAGATCTGTATCAACCACACTCTGGATGGAGACGGCAGCAGAGGAGGTCTCTTTCAATCATTGAAATAGGAAATAGTCGGCTGTAAATATGCAAGAATTTAACAGTACATGCCTACACGTATATGGTCCACTATACATTAAACAACGGTCATACATTCATTAGCGTCACGATCACAGAGCAGTAACAATATATTAGAACCAGAGCAGTAACAATATATTAGAACTAAAAATTAGAGATTCTTACTTCTACATAAACTCAAAATAATAATAATAATAATTTTTAAAAAAAATGAAGAGTGAAAATAGAGATGAAGATACCAGTCTATAGTATAATTTTAGATGTATATGTTACAATCGAAATGAACCACAATAATCAATAACTCATTGCTAATATTCGAGTATTTCCAAGTTAGCTCGTTTAGTACATGACAAAAATATTCTTTGCAGTCTTTTTCTCATAATCATGTATACCCTGACCGCGCTTTGACCGAACAACAAACCACCATGGGGTCCAAAGTAAAGATACTGAATTTAAATGTGCAACCTGCCTCGCTCGCTGCAGAATGCAGTTGCCATTCCTATGGAACCGTATTCCCACAGGCTATAACTAAAGCAGATGACCTCGTCAAACTTCCTTGTTTCCTTCCCCCCCGTGTCTTTTTTCATTTTTCCTCTAGGAAAAATATTGTGTGTATATTCACGCACTTGTTTTCGGACAATTAGTTTTACACATTGATCTAACTCAAACCGTGGGTCCACAACATCTGTTTATTCCAAGTTTAATTTTAAGATCCAACCCAGATGCTAATCGCAGTACAAATTTACTTAACTAATTAGAAATTCATAAAATTTCAATAATTTAATGACATTTACACTAACAACAAAAATACCACCCCCCCCCCCCCCCCCCCCCCCCCAAAAAAAAAAAAAAAAAAACTGGTGAATTGATATCAACCCAATAGTGGAATCAAATTGCTATTTTTAATGTCACAAAATCGAGCATCCCCATTTAAGTCGTCGCCACAATCCCCACATTCATAAACAGATCGAACGAGCAGCAGCTGATCATCCAAGTACCTCTGTAATAGGCCGATATCATCGTCCCCGTCATCACCAATCTCCTCCGGGAGCGCTGGTCTGCAGCCGCCTTCCTCACATCGCCGCAACCGTTCGATTTCTGGGGAATCACGAAGACATATCCTTATCCTGTGACGAGCAAGGCGGATGCAGAGCTCTATGGCACAGATGAAGGGGAAAGTAGCGCAGAAAATGGGAACGAGGAGGGGGGAACAAAGCAAGAGAAAGAAAAAGCGGCTCCGACTGGAACGAAGCCAAGAAGAGGCGGCGGCGGCGGCGGTGGCTAACATGATGACGGGCGGATTTGCACGGAAAATGGAGAGGTGGAGGATCGAAGACATCCGGCTTGGAAGATGGACTTCATGGCGTGAGGAGCGGGGAGAAGAAGAGAATTGGGGGGATTGGGGCTATGGCTGGCAATCTGGGTTCTGGGTCTCCGACTCTCCACGATGAAGATGCCTCTTCCTCTTCAGACCCAAACCTAAACGCTATTTGTTATTATATAATTAAGTGATTAATTAATTAAATTTATGCTTCGAATGTGAGGCAATATTTAATTATACTAATTATCGCTTTAATATTTATTATTTCAAAAAACAAATTCATTTGAGAACTTTTTTTTTTTCATGATCTATTACTTTTTTGGGATAGTTTATAAAAATTATCAGGTTAAAATATCATTTTGCTGTACTCAACAAACCAAAAATTGAAACTCATTTTGGCTGCCAAATACTTTATTTTTAAAATAATTACTGCCAAGTGTATTTTTAGAAAAATTGTGAAATGAAGTAAAATAGTGTTTGATAATTTTAAATTTTAAATTATAAAAAACTAGTTACGTTGTTTGGTAAATTAATACTAAATTTTTAAGATTTAGTATAATGACTATAGTAAGCATATTATTTCAATTATTTTTATATTTGATATTTAATGTATAATTTATTTATGAATTAAATTGCATGGAATTTTGTTTAATCTAAATTATTTGATAAAAGTTTAAGAAAAATAGTTATTATAAAAAATTGAATCAATCAAAATTTTGTTGATACAAGAGATAATAGATGTGAATATATATGAAAGGATAAAAGTGAGATTTGTATGAGAATGTAGTAGATTTTATGGAAAGTTGAGTTTAAAAGTTGGTATCGAAGAGGGTTGTCTACCAATTTTTTTTTTTTAATTTTGATCTTAATCTTAAATTCTAAACTTAACTAAACAACAAATCACCCCAAAAAAATCTAATTTAAAACTAATTAAAAAAATATAACAATAAGCACTAAAATATCAAAGCAAAATAAATCCTAAATCATGCACTCTAAGAGAATTAACAAGCAAGGAAAATAAATAGCGAAAAATTAAAAAAAAAAAAAAAAAAGGGAGAAAGGGAAGAAAACACCGAAGTTTTATAGTGGTTCGGCAAATTGCCTACTCCACTCCCCAAGACTCATTGGGTATTTTACTAACTTTATCCTCTTGCGGGTGAGAATCAAACCGACACGACCCTCTTTTTCTTAAGCTAAAGAGAAACTCAAATCCTTTAACTGATTCAGGATTAAACCTTTTTTTTCTCACAACCCAAGGTGTATCTCACACCTTAATACAAATCCCCAAAAAAAATTAAAACAAAATAAAATTGCTTATTGCAAGCAAAAGTACACCAATTTCAGATCAAAGTATTTACTCTAACACTGCTCACTCAATTGCAAAATTTGCCGGTTAAGAGAATGGTGAGATTTTTAGAGAATTGAGGCTTTTTGTAGAGTTGGAGGAGAATTCTTGCTGCTGGGAAAAATTCAGAACAGTATATTTCTTGATGAACAAAGGCTATCAATTTTACGAAAATGAGGACTAATATAGGCCATTTGATTTAGGGCAAAGGAATGGATGGCTAGGATCAAAGGAGAGGATTTTGGAAATGTATTTTGATATTTAAAGCATTTAAGAGCATTGACCCAGCCGAACAACTGAATCCCAGTCACGAGAGTGTAAAATTTTTCGTACTCACACGTTTCTGAAGGCCACTCCAGGAGCGTATAATGTGCGCATGTGTGGCGCGTGGACCGGCGGCGAAAGCAGCTTTTTCTTTTATATATATATATTTGAATTCTCGAACAGCATCTTGCCACATGTCTTCTTCTTATTCGTCCACGTATGCCACATCACTTCCACGTCATCGCCACGTCAGCAAAAATAGTCGTTGGATGCCACGGCAGCAAAATCTGACCGTAATGTGCCACGTCATCTGCCATATCAGCAAAATCTGACTGTTATGTGCCATGTCATCTGCCATTTGTCACCATTTTTCTTTCAATCTTCTTTTGCTCATATCTAAGTTTGGACTCCGATTTGAACGATTTAAAGTGCGTTGGACTCGTCTTTTCAAGCTCTACAAGATAGACTCTTTGAAGCACTGAAATGGTTAGTCTAAAAAATTGAGTTTGTTATCATCAAAATATTTAGTTTGATTGAAGCTTTAAAGCTAACACTATCCACTTTCTTGAGCAACAAAATTTGTTTTACCAAAGACGGTTAAGATTCTTCCATACCTTTTAGACTAACAAATGCAATCTCAAACAGGGTCTTTAGTCATTATCGTTAGTTTCAAGCTAATTTTTTTTTCGAAATGGGTAAAATAATAATAATAATTTTCATTCAAGATAAGACATAATGTGAATATCTTTTCAAAATTTATAGAATGATGGCTAATAGAAACTATTTTTTTTTTAAGTTAACCATAAACTAACGAGATAACAGTTAAGATTTATAGAAAGAGAGGAGACTAAATTTAGACATTTGAAAATGCATGAACTAAAATAGAACAAGTTTCAAAGTATTGAGACCAAAATGGTATTTTAATATAAAATTGCAACAACATATTTAAAAAAATAATAATATTATTCCACGAATATTGTTATTCAAGGAATTGACGTTTCTTTTCCTACAACAAACGTAGGATATGAGAATTTGAACCTCCGGCCTCAAAAAAGGAGTAAATGGCAATTATCGCTGAGCTAAGTGTCACATTCGCACTCATTCAACAATAGGACTAGCGATTGTGCGTTACCTACTCTAACCCAACAAGTAAGTCATCCGTACGAAAATTGAAAATTGCGGACAACTTTGATATAGGGTCTAGCCTCCACTCACGTTCCAAGAGAAAATTGTTTTATAAAATGTGAGAGAGAAAAACCATCTTAAAAGAAAGCGTTGTAGACAATGGATGCAAGAAAACTTGATTGCAAGAAAGTATACAACACTTGGTCAAGGGGAGGTTTGATGACCACTTGGCCCCCCTATAGTACATTTTGAAGCAAATTCACTATGTCAGACGTGAATATTAATAGTCTGGGTTATAATAGTATGTGGAATACTCTGCACCCCAAAAATAGACTATTATAACCCATACTAAATAGCTTTGCATCCTAAATACATATTATATAACTCCACAAATTATTATAACCCACAAATTATTATAACTCAAACTTTTATAGTCAACTCAGCGCTTCAATCATCCCCTAAAAAATTAAGGAATCATACACTTACAAAATGACTGCATAAATAAACAAACAACAATACTAATTACATGTCATTGACATATGATAGTTGAGGATGGTTTAGACATACAACCATAGACAAACATCACCTTGAATAAGTATGCTCAAGAGACTATGCTCCCTTTGACAAATAGACTTTTTAAACACCGTAGCGTGACCCCTTGTTAGAAATCGTATATGCAGATATATTTTAACCTGTCTTTTTAAATTTGAAGGCTTCGATTTTGTGCTCACTTTTTTTCTTAAGTTTTTCTTTTTGAGATTTTTTTTTCCCTAAAGTTGATTTTAAAATATTGGTCAATTTAAAAAATAAAAATAAAATATGAGATTTAAAGAAAAAGATTATTTTTAAAATTTATTACGATTTAAAAACATTTCAATTTAATATTAAATCATTTTAATTCTACAACATTTATTTTAATAAAACTAATTGAATAGATTTTTTTTATATAGAAAACTAATGGAATAGATTAAATACATAGGGTAGAATACAATTATGGTCCTTGGAATTTGAATCTTAGGGACACTCGAAATGGGTTGGAATCAAAATAAAAATTAATTGAAATAGAAATGGTATTCCTTTGATGTTATTTACTAGGAATTGACTAGAATCATAATAAAAAACACATTGATGTTATCTACTTCCATCTTGAATCAGAATGAAATATGGATTATTAGAAAAATGTCATTTTAAAATAAAAAATAATAATAATTACTACAAACGGTTTATGTTATAATGTACAATTACATTATTGCCCCTAAATTAAACAAACGAACTTTCCTTCCTCAATTCATTATTTCCCTCTCGTATTCACTATGCTTTCAACAATTTTTAAATTAGTATTTTAAATATTTTTTCCTCTAACTAGAGCTAGAGTTAGAGCAAAAACAGAATTCAAGCATTCGATCTACCTCCCTTTTTTCCTCTCACTTTGGCTCTGGCTTTAGAATTGCCCATCAAACCCAAACTCGAAACCTAGAAAAAAAAAGCTGGCTCTCCCTCTTTTTCCCTTAAAAAAAAACTTCACCAATAGTAAAAATTTAACAAAGTCATTGACCCTCAACATGCCCCCTCAAAATGATGCCTCTTTGGATTCACCATTCTTGGGTCAGATCCCAATTTTTTAGACTGAATACCCGTTTGAGTTTCATAGGCTCTGATACCATATTAGATAAACATAGGGTTTCTGATCGCTATGCTTTGCTACAACACGCAAGTGCGTGTGATCGAAGTAATAAAGAAACTGGAAGTATTCCAGAGTATCGTACCCAAGGGAACGGGGTTTAATAAAATGAATTTTAGTTGGCACAAAATCGTTGACAAATTGCAAGTTAAGGTAACCGAGGGTGAAAATGATTTGAGAGGTGTTTTGACTAAAATAAAATTATTTGAAAATTCAATGGAAATGAAAAAGGGATTCAAGTTGCTAATGCCCCTTTGGAAAGAAAATGCAACAAGAAAGCAATTGCAATCGTAGCTAACTCAAGAACTAAGTAAATCGAATTCAACTCCTATTCGACCTTCTATGAAGTATCTTTAGGAGACTAAGTGATTAAACCTATATTTCTATGGCTAATATAACTTAGATATTTTTGTGCACAATTCTAGTGGTTTTGGAGTCTCGCCCTATGTCTAGGGTCGATGTTTCAGACTTATGTCTAAGCCTTTTCCTCCATTGCTTTTGCGACATCCGCTTCCCTTAACCCTTTCGGTATTAAGTTATAGCCTGACAAGCAACACTAGATGGCCAACTATGTTTACCCAACAATTAACTCACCAAAAGCAAACTAGAGTTCAAGAATTAGCTAGATTGTTTTTACTTTCGAGCTTTACATCTTTCCTCTAGGGCATTCACAAACTTGAATCCCAAAAGAAATTTAGCTCTTCATGATGGAATAAATTGAAAACAGTAAATTAGAATTGTAGGAATTCATTGGAAAAATCAAAGTAAATAATGCAATCAAGTTGCAAATGCAATGCAAGTAAGTAGTTTAAAGAAACAATTCCAAGAATTCAAGATACAAATTAACTCACGGAAAATTGAAAATAAGAACCAGTAGCTCAAAATTTGAAGAAACTTGCAAATATATATAGGCAAAAACCGAATTCCAGTAGGCTCCCAAATGTTCAAATAGCAGAGAGTAAAATTACCAAAACTTAAATTAAGAAGCTGTAATCAAAGTTGTAATCAAAGTTCCATAACAGAAAGTAAGGTTGCTGAAATTACAAGATAAAACAGTAGCTATTCTAACCCAATTACAGAAATTCAAAGTGCAGAAATCAAAACTTCAACCATCCTAAAAACCCATTCTCCGTATCTCAATCGAACCAAGTCGTTGTCCATAACCATCCCCAATTCTTAGGTGAATGGGATTGAGAAAAGGATTCTGGAGGTTAAGAGGAAGAACAATGGAAAAATAAAATCCAGAAAATGAATAACAAAATTGCTACTGTCGGGGACAAAACCCAAAATGAAACAAACTTTCCTCCCAAAGAAATCGTGCTCTTCTTCGGCTTTTTCCTCAATCTTTTATAGGGACTTCGAGCTAGGGCTTCTCTCTTAGTTAATGGTCAATCACAGCTCAACATCTTGCTGAAATCATGGGTAATTTTCGCTCAAAATTCCCGAAATTAGCGTTTTTTCCTTTACCTCCAGATCTGCCGAAAATGCAATTGCCTTGCAATTGCATAGTTGTTGCATTCCATCAAAAATCTGCATAAAGACATTAAGTAAGTGTGAGATTTTTTCTTCTTTTGTTTTCTTTTCACAACTTACTTAAATTAGAGGTCTTCCATCAATCATGTGATTAAATTTAAGCAAATATTTTTATTTTCATCAAATAATATGAATAAAATCACGAATATAACTAAATTTAAAGGCCAAATAATCCTCATTAATGAGGATTATCAGTTTCATCTCAAAACTAATTGGCATTGATATGAGTAACTCATGTATCTTATAAAGATTATGAGATCATGCCCCTTCAAGACGGTGCTTCTTTGGATTCACCATTCTTCGGTCAAATCTCAATTTTGTTTTTAGATCGAATACCTGTTTGAGCTTCATGGGCCTTGATACCATATTAGATAAATATGGGGTTTCGTCTCAAAACTAATTGGCAATGAAAGGAGTAGCCAAGTATGTTATAAATTGTGAGGTTTTTCTTCATCTTTCCGATGTGGGATCCTCAACATGCCCTCTAAAGATGGTGCCTCTTTGGATTCATCATTCTTGGTTCAGATCCCAATTTTTAGACCAAATATCTGTTTAAGCTTCAATGTTGAGAATCCCACATTGGAAAGATGAAGAGAGACCTCACAATTTATAAGATACATGAGATACTCTTCTCATTGCCAATTGATTTTGAGATGGAATCTCATGCTTATCTAATATGGTATCAAAGACTATGAAGCTCAAACGGGTATTCGGTCCAAAAATTGGGATCCGACCCAAGAATGATAAACTCAAAGAGGCATAATCTTTAAGGGGCATATTGAGGATTTCACATAAGAAAGATCAAGAAAGACCTCACAATCTATAAGATACACATGGGCTATTTCTCTCATTGCCAATTGGTTTTGAGATAGAACCTCATGTTAATCTAATATGAGCTCAAGTAATAAGGAATGAGGAATGAGATTGCAAATTTTGGAGTAGGTTTCACGCCTGATTTTGCTAAACACCATCAAAGGGAATGAAGTGGATTTCACAATTTTCATTATCATTCCTTGATTACAATTGTAGGTAAGTAAACGTGTTGTAACACTTTTGATCTAAAAACTTGAATTTAGCTTTTATTTGGCATGTTTGGTCCCTAAGATTTGGATTTTATTCCTAATTGGTTCATGAATGTTGAAATAGATTTCTAATTGGTCACTAGATGTAAATATTAAAAAACTCTTTCTCATTCAAACAAATACATATTAACAAGTCTAGTTTAATTACCATGTCATTCTTTTGTCAAGTTAACTAATGCTTAACTCTATTAAGAGACCGTGTAGAAACCAATTTCAATCTTAAAGGCTGTTGGAGGAATTACAAATAATAGAGGAAAATGGAATAAATATTGAGAAACAAACACGTAAATCAGGTTGAGGCACGGGTATCTCGCTCTCTTTAAGGAGATTCAAGCCCTCTACGGTGTATATTTATTTATTAACCACCAGTTCAGCAGTTCTTCTTTGGCCTGTCCTTTCCAGGATACAACAACCTAACTGAAACGTTGTGTAGCTCAAACCACTATGCACTATGAGATTGAGCTCAAAGAACCACAAAAAAAAACACCCTTCTTTTGGCCAATTGCTCTTAAAATAGCAAAGTAGAGAAATATGAAAAATTAGAGGGAAAAGAATATTGAAATGTTGTGTATTTGAGAGTGTGGTAAGAGAGGTATACTAGAATTTTAGATCTAGGAATCTAATACAAAAATAAGTAATTAAATTGTAAACTTTTTAACCTCTTTTTCCAATACGTTTTCTTCCTTAAAATTATGAAAACTCTCACAAATTAAAAACTAAAAAGGAATTCATATTTAAAACCAATTAAATATTAAAATGTTACAACATTCCCCCACTCATTTTAATATTTAAAATAATCAAAATCAATTGACCAAAAGAAAGATAATTATGCATCATAAAGGTATGACTCTGCATTGAACCTTTACTGGTGAAATGATAATATCTACTCCAACATTAGTAGTGGTCTCTAACTTAAACTCTAACACTTAAAGGGAAATAGAGAACTACTATCCACACATAATTATTCAAGTGTTGACATGAGCTTTATTGGTTAGCACATTATGGCCCTATGTTGATCCCAGAATTTCATGAGTGTATTTGAGAATAAGCCTCATATCCTCATAGAGAGCGACCCCACTCTCACACTCATATAGGTAAAATATGTCAAGGGTTGCTCCTATAACAACTGCACCCCACTCATAAGAGCTACAGATTTTATTAAGGGGCTGTTTGTCCCCCTAAGTTGGGTTTTAAACCCAACTCCCCGTTTGGCCCACTGAGATAATAAGTGTGGACAAATTAACCCAACTCCATTGAGTTGTATAGTGTCAACATATTATCTCCACGTGTTTAGGTTTAGCAAACAGCCTTCTCTCATCTTCATTCTCTCACCCGTTTGTTTTCTCTCAAAATGGTGGAACCCCTTCTCCCAGATCTCTTCGTCTTCTGATCTCTATCCGTTCATGGTGAGTTTTCGTTCCGTCATCCTTTTTGTTCTTCATCGAGGTATGTATTCCACGATCTTTCCTCTTATTCGACTTCAACCCTCATCCAATCTCCATGTTCTTCAATTTTTCTTCTTCGAATCTGAAAACCCAATCGCCCATGCAACTAGATCTACCTTCTTATAACCCTCGAATCGTCTCCTTGTTGGTTTTTTCTCTCCAAAAACTTCCAATGGTTCACAATCTCACCAGATCTGTGACCCCTAACCTCGTTTTCTCTCTTTCTCTTTTTTTTTTTTTCCAGAATCGTAAACGAGGGTTCCAAATTTCTTGTAGCCACCTCTTGCCGCTTCAACACCCCATGCCAGTCCCTGACCCTTTTTCACCATTCCCTCATTCACTCGTACACCTTTTTACTTTTTCGATTGTGCGACTGAATCCAATTATGGGCTGAACGAAATAGGAAGAAATTGGTAAGGGACTTGGTGAAGGGATTGAAGCATGGTGGGGGACGGGGTGTTCGCATACTCACAGGTTTGTTCTCTAACCCTCACCGGCCAATGATGAGTATCTAACCCATGCTTACCTAATTCCTATCTCAGTTTGTACCATGGCTGTCAATTTTTGTTTCATGATCTTTGATATTTTTTTCCCCAAATTTAAGTAGTGTTTACACAAAATTATTGCATTATATTGACATGGTTTTTGTTGTTCATTGGTCCTTCTATACTAATTTTTGGTTTATTTGCACCAAGGCTGTGATTGTTTGTTTGATGATTTCTATTTTGTTTTTTCAAAATTTCGAATAGTATGTTTACAGGAAAAAATTATGAAGTTTCCTAATCGTGGCTTCTGTTGTTTTTCATTTTTTGTTTGTTGGTCTCTGCTTTTCCCATTTTTTGGAAGATTATGTTTACCAAAAAAAAAACCCCAAAACTCCTAAAATCATAAAATTAAAAACCCCAAACAAGTGAACCCCTAAAGTTAATGTCAAGAACCTACACCTTACTACACGTTGTAACTTATAAAAATGTATAGATATTCTCTATCCATGATATGAAGGTTAACTATGTACACTTTGACTTTAGGATTATGGGTAAAACGAAGTTTTACGTGGTATTCGTTGGCCGTAACCCAGGGATTTACATGACCTGGCATGAATGCTATAGACAAGTCCATGAATATAGGGGAGCGATTCATCAATCATATGCAACTTTTGCTGAAGCAGATCATGCATATACCTAGTTTTTGGTACCAAATAACGAACTGCCAGTTGCAGTCGTGTCTAATGGAGTTGCACGCAATACATCTTCTATTATTAATGTTCATGTAAGACAGTGTAATAGTACTATGGTTTTATTATTCAATTTTTTTGTCGGAATGATCGTTATGTATATAGGGATTTGTTTAGTAGGATTTCAGTGATACGATTGTCGTACACTACAATGGATGTAGTTAAAAATAACAAAGGACACGATTATGTTTCAGGATCAACTATCCTTCCTTCCCTTTTATTCCGCTGCAAGATGGAAACTGTAGAAGAGTTATTTACTATCATCACAATTATTACCACCTCTCAAAGACAATTGTTGATAGATCTAGGCATCCTACTTAACGATTATCGGAGATTAGAGAACCACTCGTTGTACGTTCGACACCAAATGAGGCAGTTGAATTTCCTTCGCCTCATTTACAGAATGACTCGTGTTGTCGTGAAAGCACGAGGATGGATAGAAGGACTTTTGCGATCCTCTGCAATATGCTTAGGACCACCGGCGGTTTGGTAGCCACCCAATGTGTTGATATCGAGGAGATGGTGGCTATGTTCTTGCACGTACTAGCACACGATGTTAAGAATCGAGTAATTCGCAGACAATTTGCGAGGTCCAGTGAGACGGTTTCCATACACTTCAACTCCGTGCTAAATGCAGTCTTGCAACTTCACGACGTGTTGTTGAAAACACCAGAACCAATCACCAACACATGCACTGATGATCGATGGAAATGGTTTGAGGTATTGAAAACTTAAATATATCCATTTAGGGTCATGGATAAAAGGCACATATTTACATAATTAACGTGACTACGATGTCTTAATTCCAAACAGAATTGTCTGGGTCCTTTAGACGGCACATACATCAAAGTTAATGTCAGTGCTGCTGATCGACCGCGATATAGGACGAGGAAAGGTGAAGTCGTAATGAACGTACTTGGAGTTTCCCCGAACAGAGAGTTCATATTCGTCATGCCATGATGGGAAGGGTCGGCGGCAGATTCTAGGGTTCTTAGGGATGCAATCTCCCGACCTAACGGCTTCAAGGTTCCTAGGGGTATACCATAAACGTTGTTAACCGTTAATATGTAAAAACAATTAAGCTTATCAATTAATCAGTGGTACCTTATATAGGATACTACTACATGTGTGATGCTGGGTACCCTAATGCTGAGGGATTCCTTACACCATATAGAGAAGAACGGTACCATCTTTCAGAATGGCATGGCACAGGGAATGCACCCACTACTCTAAGGGAATTTTCAATATGAAGCACTCTTCGGCAAGGAACGTCATCGAGAGAGCATTCGGTGTGTTGAAGGGGAGATAGGCCATTCTTCGGGGGAAGTCATACTACCCGGTTCATATACAATGCAAAACAATAACAGCATGTTGCCTCATTCATAACCTCATCACTAGAGAGATGGGTCCAACTGCAATGTCCGACGACGACGAAGAAGTCGAGTCTAGGTCCAATGGTAGTGGAGGGGACAATATACAATTCATCGAAAGCTCAAACGGATGGACCCAATTTAGGGATGACTTGACAGAGAAAATGTTTGATGATTGGGAACAATCATGATGATTTCCCTAATCCAGTAATTATTATGTCACTTATTGAACACGAACTTATTTGTTAACATGTATTATGTATTTTTTCAGATGTTTTATGTTGTATTTTAGTAATGGACAAGTTTCTCATTTCTTCCTTCTTATATTTCTGAGTTATGCAGTAATATAACTAATGTGTTTTCTATTGTATGTAAACTCAAATCGATTTTTTTTTTTTTGTTATGAATGTAACATTATTTGGACATACACATGCATGTAGCATAATGACAAGTACATCGAAAAACTTGAAACACACCTAGACCAAGGTGGAGGATGCGAAGTTGGTGGAGTCATTGATAGCATTAGTAGAAAGTGGTTGGCGATCTGACAACGGGACCTTCAGGCCTGGGTATCTACAGCATCTTCAACGGGTGCTAGCGAAGAAATTACCAAATTCTTCTATAAGCCAGAATACTATAGAATGCAATGTGAGAACTTTGAAAAAGCAATACACGGCTGTTGCGGAGATTCTGAGTAATGCTTGCAGTGGATTTGGCTGGAACGAAGAGTTTAAATGTGTTGAAGCAGAGAAGGAGATTTTCGATGCATGGGTTAGGGTAAGATCTTATAATTGTAGCATATTGTCATCATTCTTCTATGCATATTCATATACTATTCGTTCACATGCAGGGCCATCCAAATGCCAAGGGGATGAGGAACAAGCCATTCCCGCACTATGATGATTTAGCAATTATGTTTGGGAAGGATAGAGCCACGGGGATAGGCGCAGAGACCCCTATGGAAATGGCCTCCAACGTTGCAGAACAAATGGAGGAGGAGATCCGATTGGGATCACAAGACTTATTCGGCCCAGAGCAACTACCAATAGAAAACCCAGGCACTAGGGATGGAGGGAAGGAAGAGTTTCCAGATACCCCGACTAGTAGGCGTACTCCATCTGGCATGTCTTCTAGAGGAAGCGGCAGCAAGAGAAAAATATCGTCATTCCAATCTAAAATCCTTGATGTTGTGCGGACAGTCGTGGATATGCAAGCGACTCACATGCATAGACTTCTATCATGGCAGAATGAAAAGTATGAATTGGAGGCCGCACGACGGAAGGAAGTGGTCGACCATTTGTATCAGATAGAAGGGTTGACTGAGGATGATCGAGTCTTCCTTATAGACCTACTTGTCACTGACATCCAGAAGACAAACTGCTTCTTGCAGGTCCCACCCCAGTCAAGGAAGAGGTATTACATGCGTCTCCTGGGTAGGACTAGATAGCCTCCCTCTTTGCTCCAACAACCTTTTATGTATTTATGAATTCGGCCCAGTGTTGGCCATTACTTATTTTTTGTGAACCATCATTATTTTTTTTGTGAACTTTTGTGAATCATGTAAATAGGCCCTTGATGGCCTACTATTATTTTGTGAATATTCCACTAAAACATTGCATCAATGTTAGAAATATATTGTCATTTTTTTGACATCTTGAAAAAGTAAAATATTAGCATTATCTTTTTCCAAAATGTTCAATTCAATACATGTGTTTAAACAAATGTAGATAAACAATGGTCCCTTGCAAAAAAAAAAACAAAAAAAAACAATAAATAATTAATAATAATTAATTAATTAATTAATGGTCAATGAGTGCTAACAAGAAAATATCCTTCATAATGAAGACCTTATTAGTAATTGAAAAAAATCATAATAAATACCTCATTTAAATATTCCACTCATACATTCCACTAATGTTTAAATGTATTGTCATTTTGAAGTTGATATCAGAATTGAGTGTTGAAAAATTGGAAACATGTATTTGCAATTGAATGGGTGGAAAAAAAATAAGCAAGCAAAAAGAGCCAACAAAAAATCAAACTTATTTAGTTTACAAAAAACTGCACCAGATACCCCTGACTTAATAACTCAACTCTGCACCCCAAACACAGAATTCCTAACTCAACTCAGCTCAACTCTGCACCCCAAACACAGAATTCCTAACTCAACTCAGCTCAACTCTGCACCCCAAACACAGAATTCCTAACTCAACTCAGCTCAACTCTGCACCCCAAACACAGACATATTAACTCACAGACAATTTAACTCTGCACAACTCAACTCAACTCTGCCCAACTCAACTAAACTCTGCACGCCAAACGCCCCCTAAGAGTTTATTGAGAAAACTCAACTCTCTACTACGTTATAAGATAAATGCACTCACATCATATGGATGGATAAATATATAAAGATAGTGCATATTTACGGCCACCTTATAATTTGTTTTTCCCTTTGAACCTAGTTCTCAAGATCTCTGATCACTAGGTGGGTATCCTTATATATGGCTCATGACAATTATAAGGGCTTCAACCCCATCTCTCTCGATGTGTTCTAGACCATTTCTCTGTTCAAGGCCTTTGTTAATAGATCTTCAAGATTATCACAAGATTTAATGTAATTCACATTAATTATCTCATTAGTCAAATAGGATCTCACAGTACTGTGTTTTCTTCTTATAGGTATGGATTTATCATTATAAAAACAATTTTTTACTCTACCAATTGTGGCAGTGCTATCACAATTTATCAAAATATGAGGTATTAATTTTTTCCACATTGGAATTTCATATAATAAATCTCTTAGCCAACTTGTTTTCTCGCTAGTTTAAGCTAAAGCAATAAGCTATGCTTCCATAGTAGAGTTGGCAATAATTGTTTGTTTTTTAGATTTCCAACAAATAGCACAACTTTCCAAGGTAAAAATATACCCTATAGTAGATAAATAATTACCTAACAATGTATTTTAGTTAGTATCAGAAAATCCTTCAACAATAGCAGGATATTTTTTATAAAGCCAGTCATGGTCTTTTGTTCTCAATAAATATTTCATAACACGATCTATGACATGCCAATGTTCTTCACCTAGCTTACTCATAAACCTGCTAAGAACTCCTACTGCATATGCTATGTCAGGTCAAGTACAATCATTTGCATGCCATAGGCTACCAATCACACTAGCATACTCCTTTTGATTAATTACATCACTTTTATTTTCAATGAGAAACAAGTGAACACTTGAATCAAATGGAGTAGACACATGTTTACAATCAAAATAATTATATTTTCTAAGTATTTTCTCAATATAATGTGATTGGTCAAGAAAAAACTCATATGAGGTTTTTGTTATTTTCATACCCAGAATAAAATTAGTCTCACCAAGATCTTTCAAGTCAAAATTGCTTCTCAATAAATTTTTTGTTTCATTTATAACAAAAATATGTGAGACAAAGATTAGTAAAATATATAGAATAATAATAACATGTAAATCTTCTCATGATTTATAATAGATGCATTTATCACATTCATTTGGTTTATAACCATTATTTAGCATGCAAGAATCAAATTTCTCATGCCACTGCTTTGGGGCTTGTTTTAAGCTATGTAGGAATTTAGTAAGCTTACACATTTTGCTCTCTTGCCCAAGTTTTATAAAACCAACACGTTGGTTCATATAAATTTCTTCTTCTAAATCACCATTTAGAAAAGCTATTTTCACATCCATTTGATGAAGATTCATATCCAATATTGCAGCAATTGCAATTTTCAATCTAATAGATGTGATTCTCGTAACCGAAGAAAATGTATCAAAGAAGTCTAAGTCTTCCTTTTGCTTAAAACCTTTCGCGACTAGTCTAGCTTTATAATTGTCTATACTACCATCCGATTTTAGTTTTTTTCTCATAACCCATTTACACCCTATAGTTTTATAACTCGGTGGCAAATCAGCTAATTTCCAAGTTTTATTAGAAATTAGTCATTCCATTTCATCATTCACAACCTCTTTCTAGAAAATTGCATCTAAAATTGGTGTTTCTTGAATGTTATAAACATAAAAATCAGTACCAAATCTTTTACAGTTCTAGCTCTCTTACTCCTCTCCTTAATTCAACTGAAGAGTTGTTTTCATTATTATCACTAGAAGTAGAAGAGCCAAATTTATAATAAGCTTGTTCACAACTTTGACCCCCACTATTTCTTGAATTGAAAGGAAATTTTTCTTCATGAAAAATGGCATCACTTGATTCAAAAATCACATTATGTTCAATGTCAAGAAATCTATAAGTTGTACTATGAACTGCATATCCAAGAAAAACAATAGTGGTAGCTTTAGACCATAATTTATGTCTTTTTGGATTTGTTAGCCTCACAAAAGCTAAACATACCAAAACTCTTAAATATCCCAAATTTGGCTTATACCATTTTCACAATTGAAAATGTATAATTTTTGTCTTTTTATGTGGCACTCTGTTTAACACATGACAAGCAGTCAAAACTGCTTTCCCCAAAAGATTAAAAGATGCACCTGATTCTAATAGTATAGCATTAGTCAAACCAATTAAGGTTCTATTTTTTCTCTCAGCTACTCCATTAGAAGCACGTGAATATGGTGGAGTAGTCTCATGAATTATTTCTAATGATTCAACATATGAATTGAATTCAAATTATTCATATTCTCGACCTCTATCACTTCTAATTCTTTTAATTTTTCTATTGATTTGATTTTTAACTTCGAGGAGAAATTTTTTTAAGTTCTCAAAAGCATCACTTTTATTTTTCAATAAATAAACATGAGTATATTTTGAAAAATCATCAATAAAAGTGATTAAATATCTATTTCCTCCTCTAGTTAAAATTCCCTCAAATTCACACAAGTATGTATGAATTAACTCTAGTAATTTGGTATTTCTTTCAACGTTTTTGATGGGTGTGTTGCTGAAGCAAATAAGTGCAAGTGCACTCTGTCCAACAAGTAATATATGGAAGTATTCCAAGTTTCGAACCCAAGAGAACGGTTAACAAAGAGCTTTTTAGTTAACAACACAAATGCTTTCTGCAACCGAAGGTAACCAAGTAAATAAAATATTTTGGGGGTTTTCGTGCAATAAAAATAAAGACAACTAAATAAAAGATAGAAAAACAGTAATGAGAAGCAGGGGGTTCAAATCTGTTTCAACCTTGAGGAAATGCACCCACCATGCGCCCACAATCTTGCTTAACTAGGTCCGGCTATTTTAGAGATTTTGCTTCTTGCACCCGCATACTGTCTCTTTCGAGTTCTGTGCGATTCAGACAAAATGCTACTGAAATGCGCCCACAACCTACCCTAACCGACACTTAACACCATAAATCGAGTTCAACACCTATTCAGCCATTTTCTAAGTGCATTTAGGAGACTGTGCAATTAAACACATATGTCTATGACTAATTTTAACTTAGATAAATAAAGAACGTAACTCAATGATTCTAAAGGTTTTTGTCCTATGTCTAGGTACAAAAAGCGAAGTTCTATGTATAGACTCTTCTCCTAGATTTCTTTTATGAAAATGCATGCTCGATCCAACCCTTTAAGTATTGAATCTCACACAAACTATGCTAACTCAAGTGATCAGTTTAAGCTAACAATGAAACTTAAACTCAATAAAAGCAAACGATGCTAAATGTTAAGCAAAGTTACTCGAATCACATGGTGGGACTTATATTCTTTTTAGGGTATCCACTTCATTGAATCCCCTCTAAGGATTTAGCTACTCATTGAAAAGAAAACTAAAGTGCAGAAAGTAAAAAGAAAACTTGGATGAAAAAAGATAAACTTCATTGAAATAAAGGTGCGAAATTGAACAAAACTTGAATTACAACTTGAAGTATTGAAATTAAATAGATAAAACAGAAACTTACAACTTAATGGAAGAATAAAAATAGTAGCTAAACTTTAAAGAAAAACATAACATACAAAACTTAAATGAAAGCGATAAATAACCCGAAGTTTGTTCTTTCTTTCTGACTTTGTTCAACCTCTTTCAAGGAGAACAAGTGCTTACACTCCCTTCTTTCGAAGTTCGTGTCCGAATGAAGTATGAACGAAACTTGAGGGAGACTTAGTACAGCTGCTGAAAAGAAAAGAAAAACTGCAGAATTTGGAGAAGAAGATAGAAATTCGAGCTCCCTTGAAACTGAAGTTTGAGTCGCCTTTTATAAGCCTCAAGGCCTAGGGTTTGCTGCTGAGATCAGTGTGGAGATGCATGACCGATCATATCCCTTGATCCTCGAAGATTTGATTGAGATTATTTGATTTTATCTAGAAATCTCGCGAATCTGGAGAATCTGCTGAAAAGGTCCAAATGCGGCAGCATAATTGAGCGCAATTGTGCTGTTGTCGGAATGGCCTAGGTTCTTCCTGCAACATTTGGAATTTAGTTTCTGCTCTCAATAATTGGCGCATCATGGTCGCATATCTCTTGAATCATCTTTCTTTTGCCTCAGTTGCGGCCAGAATGTGAGAGCATTTGGGTCCTTTTTCAGCCTCTACACAAAACCAACAAAAATTAACACTTTCTTAACAAAAATTACTCTAAATACACCTAAAAACTTGTTTTTTATTAAATCAATACTTCAAACACATGCAAAACTTGTTTTTACTTAAATTTGATCTAAATGACATGAATTATAACATTAAACACTCGCTTTCTAAGCAAATAGCTTAGTTTTTAGAGCCAAATAACACTCATAAATGAGCGTTATAAGCTTTTATGAGGTCCCTTTGTAATTTTAGCTTTACTGTATATTTCGCATTTCTCAAAATCATTTTTTAAACTAGGAATAATCCGAGACTAATCATCACCCCCACATATTTACTATTTATATGACAGAAATGAGCATGCCAAAAATTTAAAGAAGAGAGCATATAAACCGAACAGGTAGATGCTTTATTAATATTCTCAATGTTCAATTTGAACATTCCATCACAAGCATAACCTTTTCCAACAAAAATTTCCTTTTTTGTTATCACTTGTTGATCAGATTCCATAGTTTGTTTAAAACTAGCCTTATTAAGAAGATAATTCGACATTAAATTCTTCCTCATGGAAGGTGTATAAAGCACATTTTTCTTTAGAACCCTTCTAGAGGTGAAAACACAATTCAATAAACTTGGCACACAATGCAAGGGACAAAATGCAAGGGACAAAGACAAGTACAAAAAAAACTGAAGACAACAACATCACAATCTAAATATTAAGATTTAAGAAGTAGAATTTAAGGTGCCAAGAATAACTCCCCTAATCATTGGAGGCTAAATCATCATCTTCTTGGCGTGTTTGATGTTTTGCTTCATTTTGCAATTACATTCCATTTGCATTCTTGTCCCCTCGGCTTTGCCTCATTTTTCGCGAATGCAATTGCAATTCCTTGTTATTGGCATTTGATTTTCCCCTCTCCTTTTTTATCTAAACTCAAAAGCGGATTGTTAAAAGGTTCACACATGCTCGAAAAAGAGTTCATCCTTTAAAATATTTTTTCTTTTTAAATTTTTCTTATTTCTTTTTGAATTTTTGAATCTCTTAAACAATTTTCCAGGTAGATCCCCAGGTAGAGGTGTTCCCTAAACGGTCAACTTAAATACTTCAACCTAGACAGGATTCTGCCTTAGACAGAAATTACTCAGTCATTTCAGAATTCATAGAAATAAGTTTTTTTTTTTTTTGTAAAAAAAAAAAGGAACGAAAAGATAAACTTATCCTATTCCAGTAGGTATCCCGCAACCGTGTTCCTTCATTTTTCACCTAGGTCTCGATGATGAATGAGATTTTAGTCTTAGTTGAGGTGCTTTAATCAGAACGGGTCTTGCCTGCTCAAGAGATTTGCATGTGCCTTTGAAAGTAGAAATTGTGATGGCATACTGCAAATTGTCATCCTTCATGCTCTCCTTTTTGTATTCTTCTTCATTTAGCGTTTCCTGCAAGCTGCAGTAAGTGAAAACAGGACATTCTAGTATTGGGAGCACTTTTGATGTCATTTGCAGTGAAATTGCAACTGCATAGCTCACTGCAACTTCCTTGGGTGGTTCCTTCTCTTCTTGAGGTGGTTCTTCTTTAATCTCTTCACTCCCTACTTGCTCCTTAGTATTTTCAAGTGTTGGAGCACTTCTTGCTTTGTGTAACCGCCTCACATTTTTCTTTTTCTTCTTGTTTGAAAGTCTCTGTATTGTTGAGCAAAATTCCTTGGGACCTATTCTGCAAATCATTTGCAATTTGTTCCATCTGGATCTCCAAATTCTGTAAAGTTGTGGCTGGACTTTGCATTACAACATCGTTCTTTGCTCTATATTCCCTCGCGAGTTCTACGATGCTTGGCTCTTTTGGAATCATCTTCCCTTGCTGGAAGCACTGGTACTAATGTTGATAGCTGGGTAGAAATCCATAATACAAAGAATCAGGATTATAAGGACAATTATCAAATGAATGACTTCCTTTACAATAAATACAAGAAATAGAAGGAATAGGGTTAGTAAGAGCTACGGAATTTCTCATCATCAAAGTTTCCATCATGTAGCTTAATGATGAAGCTTGTGCGCTCAATGTTGCAATGATGTCTACTTCCATCTTGTTAATTATCTCAAGCAATTCAATCCTCAGTTGTGTCTTTCTCCTCTTACAATTGCTCTCCCTCAACCTACAAAACAATGTAAACAAGAATTGGGCTTTCTGCAATAGAAGAATTGCAACTGCAATGCAATTGCAATTCAATTGCAATCTGCTCACAATTTATGTGCCTAAAATGAATTTTATTGAAAATGTCGTTCCTCGGCAACGGCGCCAAAAACTTGATCGGCTATGCTACACGCAAGTGCACGTGATCGAAGTAATAAGAAACTGAAAGTATTCCAGACTATAGTACCTAAGGAAATGGGTTTTAATAAAATTTATTAAAATGGCACACAATCGTTTACAAATTGCAATTAAAGGTAACCGTGAGTGAAAATGATTTGTGAGGTGTTTTGACTAAAAGAAAAACTGTTGAAAATATCAATGGAAATAAAATAGGGATTCAAATATTCTTTTGCCCTATTGAAAGAAATTGCGACCTAATTGCAATTGCAATCCTTTGACTCAACACTTAAGCTTTGTAAACCAAATTCAACACCTATTTGACCTTCTATGAAGTATCTTTAGGAGGCTAAGAGATTAAAGCGATATTTCTATGGCTAATACGAACTTAGTTAATTTTGAAACACAATTCTTTTGGTTTTAAAGGTTTTGCCCTATGTCTAGGGTCAAAAACAAATTCCTATGTCTAGGCTATTTTCCTTTATTACTTTTATGAAAACTCAATTTTTATCTAACCTTTTCAGAATTATACTCAAATTATTGTATACTAATCTAGGTGATCAATCTAAACTAGTAATGAAAATTTCAATCAATAAAAGCAAACAATGCTATAAGATTAAGCAAGGTTGCTTTACATATTAGGCCTTTTATTTCTTTCTCTATGGCATTCACATGCTTGAATCCCAAAGAAAAACTTAGCTCATACTTAAAGAAAAGAAAATAATGATTTAAAAGAATCAAAGTGCATAACTAAAATAGAATTAATAAATACTTGAATAACAGTTCAACAATAATGAAAGAACAACCAAAATTCTATTAATCAAAATAAATTCAGCAACTAATTAATTTCAAGAACAGAATGGAAGAATAAACAGTAGCTAAAGACTCAAAATTACAGTAGCAATTAAGTTCCGAAAATAGAAGCAAATAACTTAAATAAAACAGAAATTAAATTCTAAGAACGAGAAGAACACGACTCATTTTTCACTTCTTATTCAATCGACTCAACTCCACTTTTTTCAAAGGGAATTGAGCCTTCACTTCTTTCAATTTTCATTGAGGAAAGATTGAATTTCGAAATTGAAAAGGGCTGGAAAACAGAAGAAAAACAGCAGCAAACAGAAAAAAAAAAACAAAAAAACAAAAAAAAAAAACAAAACAGCAGAAAATTGACAGCAGAAAAATCGTGAAACAGCAGCAATTGAGACCAAAAATGGCAGAAAAATTGATTCCCTTCTTGAGGCTTCTTCTCCAATATTTATAGATGAATTGGGATAGGGTTTCCTTCTTGAATGAGGCACAACTATGGCTAAAATCTCAGCTAAAATCGTGGAGCCAATATCTCACAAAATTCCTAGATTTTAGGAGATTTGCATATTTTCCTTTAATTTCCAAATCTATCAAAATTGCAATTGCAATGCAATTGCATTTCTGTTGCATTCTTCAAATTCCTGCACAAAAACATCAAGTAAGTGTGGTTTTCATTTTATTTTGCTTTCTTTTCTCCATTTACTTAATTTAAAAGGCCTCCAACAATAATTCAATTTAAACCAACTATTTGCTAGCCTTTTTATCTAATAACACACATAAAATAACAAGAATAACTTATAAAGGCCAAATAATTCTCATAAATGAGAATTATCAAACATCACCAGTTCCCATAATTTGGGTAGTATGGGCATCACCAAGCATTATTGTTTTAGGGTCCTTAAAACGAGTATAAACTTTGAACCAATCGTTGTCATAACAGACATGTCTATTGGCTCTAGAATCATCCCACTATCCTTCAACACTTTGAACCATATAAATATCAGTTATTATAGCCACAAATGGTTCTTCAGTAACATTAGCCTGAGGTACATGTTCATGTTTCCAAAATTTGCAAAATCGAGCAATATGTCTACTTTTGCTGCAAACAAAACAAACTGCTCTTGAGTATTGGGGATATACTTTATTCTTATTCACTTGGCTTGGATTTTTCTTATTAGAAAAGTGAGGTTTATTATTCTTTTTCATATAACTCTTTTTTGGCTTTAAATGACTATTTTTAGGATTCTAACCCTTAGGTCAACTATCATTAGAAGAGATTAAATTTATCTTGGTGGAATTTTCATTGCCTTCTTGAATCAATGCATCTTGCCCTTTTGCCTCTTCCTCCACACAAATGCGAGTAATTAGCACTTTTAGAGAAACTGCTTTTTACTTATGACGCATATCTTTCTGAAATTCTCTCCATGATGGTGGAAGCTTGTCAGTTATGCCGGCAACAATAAGATTGTCTCCAATCTTAATTCCTTCAGATGTTACTTCAGTTACCATCATCTAAAAGTGTTGTGCTTAATCTACTACAGATTTTCCATCTACCATTTGGAAGCGAAAGAAGTGACTTCCAACATATTTTTTCGCGTCTGCTTCTTCAGTATCATATTTATTCTGCAAATCTCTCCATATTTTCTTGACATATGTGAAAGTAGTATCATAATAATCATAAAAATGATCAGCCAGATAATTTAAAAGATAGTACCGACATTTGTATTCATCTTTCTCATACTTATCAATTTTCTTTTGGTGTTCCATGAACTCTTCACTGCTGATGTTTTCAGTATCAATCTTCTATGGGTTTTTTTCTATGAGGACATAGGCCACTTTGAGAATATTGAAATAGAACAATACTTTTCCTTTCAATCTCTTAAAGTGTGCTCCATTAAATTGAAAAAGTTGGTTGAGATCTCCAACATTCTCATTAGGCTTCTAAATTGTAGACTCCATGATGAATCTCCTTAAAATTGTTAGGAGAATTACAAATAATAGAAGAAAATGGAGTAAATATTGAGAAACAAACACGTAAACAATCAGGTTGAGACATAGGTATTTCGCTCTCTTTAAAGAGATTCAAGCCCTTTGCAGTGTATATTTATTTATCAACCACTAGTGCAGCAGTTCTTCTCTGGCATGTCCCCTCTAGGATACAACAACTCAACTAAAATATTGTGTAGCTCAAACCACTTTGCACTATGAGTTTGAGCTCAAAGCTACACAACAAAGAACACCCTTCTTTTGGCCAATTGCTCTTAAAAGAGCAAAGTAGAGAAATATGAGAAATTAAAGAGAAGATTGAAATGTTGTGTATTTGAGAGAGAGGTATAATAGAATTTTAAATCAAAGAATTTAATACAAAAATAAGTAATTAAATTGTAAACTTTTTAACCTCTTTTACCAATACATTTTCTTCCTTAAAAAGATGAAAACTCTCACAAATTAAAAACTAAAAAGGAACTCATATTTAAAACCAACTAAATATTAAAATGTTACAACAAAGATCAAATCAAATTCAAACATCAGAAACTAAGTTAAAATTTGAAGGACTAAAAATATATTTTATTCAAATATATACTAAGAGTAAATTTAAAAATTTTAAATTATATATAAATAAATAACTTCAAAAATTATTCTCAATGGTTCACATTTTAATATATAAAGTACTAGGAGACAATTTGTGCAAAAATAAAAATGGAATATGATTTTAGAAACATGGAAAATTATTTAATGAGGCCGATATAAATTTCCTCATAAGAACCATTAGATGTAGATTCAATAATTTTTATGCCTCTTAATAACCAATGGATATAAATTCGAGATACTTCTCTCTCTACATCCAACGATGAAAAACTATTAGCCACATTGTGGCGGCCTCACCAAATAATTTCTCCATATTTAGGCTATGTTCGATAACGTTCCCATTTCATATTTCTCGTTTATCGTTTCTTTTTTTTTAAGAATTAGAAACAGGAATATGTTTGATAACTATCTCTATTTCTTTGTTTCTTGAAAAAAAGAAACAAGAAACAAAGAAACAGAAACTTGTTTGATAACTATTTGGTGTTTCTTCCTCTCTATATTTTAAATAGAATTTAGTATATATAATATAGAAAAGATATAACATGGATTAGAATATATAAAAAGAATGATCAAAAGTTTACATTATCAATTGACAAATAAGTCCCGATGCAGAATTAAGAACAACAATAAAGTTGTATCTATCTTTCAAATATTGTCTAAATTTGATTTGCAATGTTGTCTCCCACTCGATCCATTCGCCTTAAAACTTAGTAGATATCATGTAAAAAAATATAATATACATTAAAAAAATTAAAAGTAATGACTAAATGTACCATAAAAATGATTGTTTTAAATTTAAAATGTAAATTTTGTAATATCTATTCAAATCCCAAACCAAAATTGAAGTTAAAAAATTAAAGCGTTAGTCTTATTTGAATAAAATTATTATTATTGAAATTTGGCTAAAAACTAAAAAAAAAAAAAAAAAAAAAAAAAAGAAAAGTTTTTTAGATGCGAGAAAATGCAAATATGTTACAAGTAAGTCGGTTTAATAATATTTTAAAAAAATAAATAAGAAATAGATAAATTATCAATAAACTTAAGAAAATACAGAAAAATAAAAACAAAATTATATGATGTTAGGTAGAGAGTAGAAAGAATTAAAATCAAACACAAGTTCATTTTTCTTTGGGATTTGGGAGCGAGGTTGCTTTAAGAGTGGAAGAAGCAGAGTGGAATGAGGAATAGAAAAAGAGAGGCTTCTTTTTATTGTTTCTATTCCATCTTCTCAAACTAACACTTTTGATGTTAGATCTCCACCCCCTACGATTGATAAACATTTTGGATCTTATTAACTAAAGAGATACGACTTTGCACTATAGTTAGTTCAACACCAATAAAAAATTTCTAAGAAATTTCAAGAATTCTTGTTATATGCTCGTTCTTGGGCTCAACGATATTGAATCAATCGAATGTACTTATAATACTTGTTCCACTTTTGGAAGACCCTGCGATATATCACCAAATCGTGATTTTTCATATAGTGGCGATGAACAGGTGCTCTTGAAGTGGCCAAATAAGGCTTAGCTGATCTTATTACTATAGAATCAAATTGAACAATTATACTTTGACCCGATTTTAGGTGTGGTCTATTTTTGGCTATACATATATTTTCAAAAAGTAACTTGGACAAAAAGAATCGAAGTGACAAATCTTTTTTATCGATAACCTCAAACCAATTAATCGAATATTGATTTATATGTAATCGATCAAACACTACTTGAAAATGAAAATAGCTTTTTACTCATAAATGAAAATTTTGTTCCCATTAGATCATTTGTATCTAATATGCATTAGGATCTCGATTCATGGATCTCTCGGTTCGAGAAATCAAAATAAGAGGATCGAACTATTTCTTCTGACCTTTTTTCAAATTTGATAAATGTTGGCTGATCGTATATTTCATTATAGTTCTATGATTCAGAGTATCATTTCTTATTTGATGCCTTTGAATTTCATATTTGAAGTTGCGATATCGGATCTATTCATTAAAAAGTAGCATTCAAACTAAATGACTATGAAATTACGTCAATACTTCCACATATTAAGGGTAACGTAGGAGACATCTCTACTTTTCCCCTTGGGAATCCTTAGAAATCACCACTGCTTAGCTTTTAGTTTGCCTCTCATCATCAAATGAAATGTGAATAACTCGTCCTCCTCTCTTTGAAACAAAGGACGCTTCTAGTTCTGTCGATGTTAGATCCAATTGACTAAGGTTTTCATATCACCAGCCTAAGCATATGTAACGACTCGACTTTTCTAGCTTTGATTACCTAGGGACATTACCACTTGTGTGCTGAGGACATTTTCAAAACTTAAAAAAAAAAACACATGACGAAACTTTTTACTAAAGCATCCGAAATTCTTTTAATCGGGATCCCTTTAAAAATCTATACAAAACATAAAATAAAATATAACGTTAAATCAATTAAAATAATTTCATAACATATCCTCTACTAATAAAACATTTTAGACAAAATAATATAAATGCGGAAATCTCATCTAAATCACCAATGGCCCTTTTCAGTAACTAACTTGTCAATCGCCTAGAAAGTCTTTGTCTTTACCTGGAAAAAAACATCTTTGAAAAGGATGAGAATTATAAAATACTCAATAAGTGACCCTACTATGGGGTCGGGACATGCACACACATACAGTATGATTTAAAAACTTTTCCTCTAGTGGGATCTAAAACCTTTTCATAGTAGAAACGTTTTCCTTTAACTTTTCTCTTCTGCTTAATGTAGATAATTAACTCAACCTAACCTTGTCTTTTCATTTAACCTTTTCAGGTTCATTTTCCATTAACCTTTTCAGGTTCTTTTTCATTTAGATGTACATCTATAATTTTAGGAAGGTAATTGCCACAGCCTTCGTTAGCATTTTTTCATGAAAAAACATATATATGCATGAGGTCCCAAGTATTTTCAATTTTCATTCGGTGATGCAACATAAAGCAACGTTCTCACATAATTCATCATAAATCATAATTCATGTATCACTTTCATAAAACATTTGACAATCATCATGTAAAATTCATTTTCATATAAAACATAGTATTTTAAAATTCAGTTCCCGACTTGCTTTGAGCAGTCTGGCGTAAAGTCACTTACCTTGGTTTAAACTTAGCAATCAAAATTATTAATTCCTATTAAGGAGTTCTTTCGACCAACCTATATCGATTCCAAAAAAAGCTTATTACTTGGCATTAAAAAAAAAACTTTGAACCAATTCTTCACACATCAACTTAAATTTCATTTTTAACACTCTATCTTACCCAAAAATGTTCATGGAAAGGTTATCCAAACACTTCATAAATTGAAGATGCCTTCAAACCTCAATCGATTCAACTTTGAAATCTGTCCAAAAAGACCTCAAATTAGAGATCAATCCAAATTCACATTCAAACTAGGAAACTTATGGGTCTTCGATAATTTATCTAAAACTTACCACGAGAGTCAAAAATCTGCTGGACAACGACCACAATTGCACAAATTTCGCGATTTCAACATCGGATCGGAGTGGGTACCCTTGGAACGACCAAAATTTAAAGATTAGGCACAACCACAACCCAAAATTATCACCAAACTTGGAGAAAAACAACACTCACCCATGGATCGGACCCACGCCAAACTAGAACGATGCTCGCCAGACGAAATCGACGCTCACTGGACAACCCACGTGGAGACATGTGAAGATGACTTCGATCAGATGTAGCAACGGTGACTTGTTTGCGACTCTCCCACGTCAACAGCAACAGGAAAAGAAGAGAAACAAACGATGGTGGAGGGTCTTTGCTTATGGGTGTCTTGATCGAGAGGAAGAAAAAGATTAGAGGAAGAAGAAAATGCAACAATGGAGGTTTTGCTTGTTATTTTCATGAAGGAAGAAGAAGATTGAGGAAGAAGACACCTCGATGTGTGTGCACACTAGAAGGCAAATTAGGTTTTTGATTTATTTTTTCTTTTCTAAATACCAACATTCCAGAAATGCCCCCTTTATGTTTTTTAACCCAATTTCCTTTCCTTTTTCTGTTTTCTTTTTTTTTTTTCTTTTCTAATTTGAAAGCCAAATAAACTAATTCAACTCCAAATGATTTGGATAAAATCTTATAAAAAACTTAGGAGATAAAATTTGGACTTTGCAAACTTCACCAAAAATCCTAAGAGAAATTCAATTCTCAAAATTCTGAATTTGAGACTTAATTAATAAAACTCTCATCTATAATTTGAAAAAAGAAAAAAATTTACTTATCTTCATTTAACCTACTAAAGCCTAATTTTTCCCATGTTAAACTGCAAATAGTAATTACAATTAAGCCACCCAAATCCAAATTAATATTTAGAAAGATTAAGATGAGCCATAGCTAAAAATATGAGAGGTTACAATCTCCCCATCTTAAGAACGTTCTTCCTCGAAATTTTTTCTTGTCAAACCACTCTTCATACTTAGCTCTAGTCTCATATTTTCCTTGCCGAAGTTACTTCTTTAGCCCTATAGTTCTGGATCCAACGGATGTGAAAAGTCATAGACACAATACCTTAACAATGTCACCTGAAGACGTGGTCACTGACACTGAACCAGCTCCCTGTGTATAAGCATGTCTTCTAAAACATGATTCAAATGCTTTATCTAGTCATGAACTTGGGATGGAACGAAATTTTGAAATCCCACTAAGTGTAAAGTGCCTTTTTGTAAACTTTCCAAAATGTTGATGTAAATCAAGACCTCTGTCTGACACTACCGACCATGGTACATCACAAAGTCTAGCTATCTTCTTTAGGTATCGTTCTAGAGGAAAAACAACCTTATTTGGAATAAGGTGCACAAACTTTGATAGACGATTCATAATCACTCAAACCATTGTATAACTTTTCTTTGTCCTTGGTAATCCCATAGTGAGGTCTATAGGAACATTTTCCCTTCCCACTTTAGACCAAAATGTTCAAGAATTGCAATAAACTAACAAGTCCTTTGCCTCGTAGCCTTCACTGGTTTGCACAACAAGCACTTTTGACAGACTAAGAAATCTATTTCTCCCTTTTCTTCATAATGGGCCACCAATAATACCTCTTGAAATCCTCAAGCATCTTGGTGACACCAGGATGCACTGAAAAACATGTTTTGTGTGCCTTATCTAACAACTCTTTCTTAAAAGATAATCTTTTAGCACCCATAGTTTCCCTTGGTACGACAAAATAGATAGTCACTGGTGAGGGTAAAATCTCTTTAATTTACCTCCCTCATGTATTTAACTAACTTTGGGTCCTCTCATTGTGCCTCAACAACTTGTTGCGAGCTCTAAGTCATGAGTGGGATAATTAAGCATGCGCCAGTAAATAAACTTTTCATGTTGCATAAACAAACTTTTCATGTTGCATCAGTAAATACCCTAGTCCTTTTCATGAAGCATCATTGTAAAATACTAAATAATCTTTCGTATTCTCAAGAATTTTTAATACTAGGGTTGGAGACAGTCGGTCTTTTAGCTCTTGAAGGCCCTTCTCACAGTTTCCACTACATGTTAAAGTGATGTTCTTGCGTGTCAACTAAGTCAAAGGTGTTGCTAATCCAAAAAATTCCTCTCCGATTGTCTAACGCAGGTAGACAGCAAGCGGCGTACCCATGGACGCGTCTCATGACTCCGGCGCTAGCACGACCTTGTTTGCGAGCTGCCTTCTTCGTCCAACAGTTCTGACTACGTGACCCACATGAACCAGGTTCGACCCAGCCCCTCTCGAACCACGCTCACCCACGACAACATAGATCAACATCAACATCACTTGGCAACGGCCTTCAGCAACCTCGCAAGAACTTCTATGGCTTTTTTCGACAGCTAAGCGACCTTTGCAATGACCCGCGTGTAATCGGATTCAGATCTGTTGTGCCCATGCCATTTCGAGTCATATTTGTACGCCAACAACTTTGTCGACTCTAGACAAGCTTAGATTAGAATACTCACGACTCAACAACTTTAGATCTGCGAGGTTCGAACATTTTCGAACACTTTCCAACAAGAGTTATAGCCTTTTTAGTAAGTTTCATTGGGTATCGATTGCTCTTTTGCCTTTTGGACTCTTATTAAATGCAATGGTTTAGACTCTGACATTTGGAACTTTTCAATGTAGAATTAGGTTGGTTAAGTTTTGATGCGGATGTTGGTTATGGAACCATTTGGGTGTTTCTCTGAAGCATAGTTTAGGTAAGCTTTTAATCTTCCAGAACTTATTTTCGAGTTAAGATGTTTAAGTTATTGATTTATGTTAGAAATTATCATAGGTTGGGTGCATGATCTATTTTAGTAGGAGTTGATAGTTCATTGTACTTGGATTCATAGCCAAGGTAAGTAGCCAAACTGGAACAACTCTTTTAAGTCTTGGATGTGGAGTATGAGTTATGAAACACATGTACGTCTATGATTATAAGTTTCTCTTAAATATGAATGTTTGGGGTAGTTGTTTTAAAATTGAATAAGCGTGACTAATTGGGATGCCTGAGATGTTTGTTTAGTTACAGACTTCAGAATGTCGAGTAATATTTGATTAATTGACTAAATACAGTACAAGGAATGTTGGATTGGTTGATCTTGTGCAAAATGTTTGAGTTGTTTGATTGTTTAGAATGTTTAAGTTATTGACTGACTAGTTGACAGTTTAGAATACATTTGAAGTATAGCATGTTCAGATTCATGTATGGCCTACTTAGAATGGCACTAAAATGGCTTTTGGATGTTTAACATGTTTTTTAGGGGACTGATTATAAAATGGGCTGATAATGACTGTTATGACCTCTAGCATGTCTAGAGGGCCTCAGTGATATGTGTGTTTAATCTTGTTCATGATGAGGTTTAGTGACAATTACCTTCCCCCTCATGTCATGTATGTTCCATGTTTTTAGCTTGGGGGTCGTTCCCTCATGTTTACAGCTTGGGGGTCACTCCCTCATGTCTATAGTTTCGGGGTCACTCCCCTCATATTTACTGCCTTTAGGGTCACTCCCCCATGGTTAGAATGTATTAATTCCAAGGGTACTGTTGTGAAAGGTCTAGACCTACTAAGGGACCGCCAACTACTCTCTAGAGGTGCTTCGCCTTACAGAACTGTCGCTCACAATATCGTAGTTGGTCTAGTTTGGGGATAGGTTAATTGTTCTCTTAGACATAAATTTTTCATGTTTTTGTTAAGGCATTTATGTATTAGAACACTTTGTAGTATAAATCAGCTTGACAAAATGTCATGTTTTCAGTTATGGCCTTTAAAGCAGTAGAACACAAATGTGTACTTTATTCATGACCCTACATGTTTCAAGTATCATGAATGTTTCAAGTATTTGCAACTTCAGCCCTCAAGTGAGCTACTTACTGAGTATTTTGTACTCACTCATGCTACCCTTCTTTTCTTTTCAGATGGTACATGACTTACGAGGCATGTGGCAAGGGCATTCAACTTGGCGAGGCTATGGAGACAACGTCAGACCTAAGTTCTTTAGGATCCTAGAAAGTTCATAGTTTCATGTTTTATGCACTGATTGTATACTCATTTGGTTGTAATTATTTAAAAGCCCTATATTCTTTAAGTTTTGTAAATTTATGTTTTGTTGGGATCCTGAACTCAAAGTTTTATGAATTCTAACCAGTTTTAATAATCAAATGTTTTGTTTTTGCATACTCAAACTTCCACTTTACTTTCAAAAGTCCATGTTTTGCATGCATGTAGTAGCGTTCCTCAAAAATCTAGTCTAAGAAGTCAGGTTGTTACAACATAACTCAATTGGATACGATATACACTATTGATCAATAAAAAGGTTCGAATCCTCTCACCCTATATGTTGTTGAACTAAAAAGGAAACATTAATTTATCTAATTATATTTTATTAAATAATTAATTGATAAATTAATTGATTATATTTTATTCGATAAACCATTTCGTACCATGTTTATAAATAATAATTTCTTATTGAAAAAAATAAACTAACCTTATATTAAATATTTTGGGAGCAATTAGGCTGTTAGCATTACATTCTTCCCTCTCTACCATCACATTCTCAAAAAGAAAAAAGAAAATTTCTTTATTGCTCTAATAATGATCATTGTTAACGGCTGGTCTATAGGATGGAAGCTTTTGTCTAATCGAAATGGGTATGAGATGTTAATATTACATTCCTCCTCTTTTTATTACTACACGATGATTACGAGCTTCTTTGGTAAGCCATCTTAATTTTGTATAGGCAATATTGAGTTTTATGTTTTCAAATTGGCTGAAGTGATCCAAATAGTAATGATCAGTAAAAATTTTGAAAATAACATTATCCAGATTTTAAATTTAAAATTTTAAAATGCTGGATTATATTAAAAAAAAAAAATGAAAACTTGAATAAATATAGTATTTTATATTATAAATTATATGATATTGTAAAATAATAATTATACACAATTTATAAAATAAAACATGTTCATAAGTTAATTAATAATAGTTTATATTCAACTTAATATGTAGTTAGTAACTACAACTAGTTTTATGGTTTATAAATATATTATCAAACACATTTTGAACAATTGTTTAAATTTAGATTCAATTTTTAAATCTATAACCAAACACATATTTGAAAGGCTAAATTATAAAAAATACTCTTGAACTTTATACTTTGTTTCAAAAATACCCATGAACTTTCAAAAATTTCATTAATACCCTCAAACTTTCAATAAAAATTCAAAAATACCTTTACCGTTAGTTTTTTATAAAAATATTAGTACTTTGTTTCAAAAATACCCCTGAACTTTCAAAAAGTTTCATTAATATCCTTAAACTTTCAAAAAACGTTCAAAAATACTCTTACCGAAAATACCCTTGAACTTTCAAAAGTTTCATTAATACCCTTAAACTTTCGAAAAAAGTTTAAAAATACCCTTATCGTTAGTATATAGACAAAAATCATTAGGGGGCGTTTGGCCCATGGGTTTGGGTTGGAATGGGTTTGAGTTCCAAACCCAAAACCATGTTTGGCACAAGGTGTTCAAAACCCTTGGTTTTGAAACACAACCTCATGGGTTACAACAGTGCAACCCCATGAGTTTGTGCTATGTTTTTCTCTTCCACTTGTCGTTTTCCATTTTCCGACAACAACTCCGGTGACAACTCCGATGACCACCGACAACGACAACTCCGACAACCGCACTGGCGACCCGACCACCGCTGACGACTACCTCCGACGACCACTGCGATGAGAATTCTAGAGACCAATCTGACGACCACCCCTGCGACCTAACCACCCCAACAACTTGACACCTCGATGACTCAACCACTCTGAGAACCCAACTTGCCTGAACCACCGCCAATGACCATCTGACAACCACTCCGACAACCCAACCACTTAGCAACCGCTGCCGACAACCACCTAGTGACCACTCCGATGACCTGACCACCCTAGCAACCCGACCACCCCGATGACTACTTCACTGATTACCCCGACAACCTGACAAACTCAACCACTCAAAACCACCGTTGACGACCACATGGTGACCACTAGAGGTGTGCACGATTCGGTTCGGTCCGATTTTTGACAAAACCATGGACCGAACCAAACAAGTTGGTTATCCAGCGTACTGAACCGAAAAAAATCGACCATTATCGGTTTCGATTTTGGAACCGAACCGCCCTGACTCGATTCAGGTCGGTTCGGTTCGATTAAAACCGATATATATTTTTTTTTTTAATTTTCGCAGCCCAGTTCAACATCACTTTTCCTTTTATTAAGCTACATGGTATTTCCCTTCTGTCTTCATCCATAACAATAATTCTTTCCTCCCTTACACATCCTCTCTCATCTTCCATACACGTTTCCCCAACCCTTTACATCAAAGACAAACACATCCCTTTTGTCTTTTCTCTTCTTTTCACCCCATCCATTCTTTCCACTTGTCCTTTATTATTATTTTTTTTTCTAACCTTCCTACTCCCTCATTTATCGAAGACATTGTCCCCATTTACACCTTTCCCCAACCCCTTACACTTCTCTCCATACACATTTCCCCAACCCCCAGAAATCACTTCTCTCCTCTCGCCGGCGAGTGACTAACGAAGAAGGCATCGGCGTCGCATGACTAATGGAGGGGAGACACGCAGTCAGCTTCTCTGCAAATATGTGAAGCCCTTTTTCCTTTCATCTCTTCCATTTTTCTTATACCATTTCGATTACAGATACCCACCACTTTCTCTTTTTCTCTTTTTCTTTTTTTTCCTTTTTGCCCGTGGCACTGACTAGCTGATGAAAGGTCAGAAATCAGTGTGGGCGTTTGAAGATAGAGTTGGTAAGAAGAAAGTTTTGAGAGAGGAGGGGATGGGAGGCATCGCAAAGGAGGGAAGAAGAAGAAGACCGTCTGCATCTCTGCGATGCAACTTTGCCGTGCGTGAGACTGAGAGATGTGATTGTGAATCTCAATCTGTGATGTGAGTGAATCGTGATTTAGAATCATTAGTACTTTCAAACTTAACTGAAGTGGGCTGGAGTTGTGTTTTAAATTGGGCCACTTTTAGGTTGAGCTGGGATGGCTTAAAATTTTTAATTAAAAAGATAAAATATATATATATATATAGTGGTCGATTCGGTTTTATCGATTTTTTAAGTCGATGAACCGCGAACCAAACCGAACCAGTCGGTTTCTACTGCAGTGTAACCAAGAAACCAAATTTTTTAAAAATAACCGAACCGATCCAGTCGGTTCGGCTCGGTTTGTCGGTTCGGACCGATTTCTGCACACCCCTAGTGACCACCCTGGCGACCCGACCACCCTAATGACTACTCCGACGACTCCAATGACTCGACCACCAAACAACCACCCAGCAACCACTCGGACGACCTAACCAATCATATGACCACTCCAGCGACCCAACCACCCAACAACTATTGTCGACAACCACCCAATGATCACTCCGGCGACCTAACCACCGTGCAACCACCATCGGCGACCATCTCGGCAACCCAACCACCCCATCAACCTGATCACCCCAACAATCACTCCAACGATCATTCCAGCGACTCGACCACGTAGTCAATTTTTTAAAATGTTAAAATAAAACTAATTTCTTAAATTTCTTAAATAGACCTCCAATATTTTATTTTTTTAAAATAGAGTTTCAAAAATATGTTTATGAATACTTTGTAAATAGAGTTTTAAATTTCCTAATTTCTTAGATAGACTTCCAATTTTTTAATTTCTAAAATAAAGTTCCAAAAATAGGTTTCAGAATACTTTGTGAAATAGAGTTTTAGATTCCTTAATTTATTAAATAAACTTCTAATTTTTTAATTTCTAAATAGAGTTCCTAAAATAGTTTTCTGAATACTTTGTGAAATAGAGTTTTAAATTCCCTAATTTTTTAAATAGACTTCCAACCCCCATGGACGACAACTCGATGCCTTCATCACCTTCAGCTGCTACTTAGTTTTAATTCAGTTTGTGTTTTGGACTACTATTGCTATTTCTTTTCTTTATTCCTTTCAGCTTATGTATTATGATATTATGAACTTCGGACCTTCATTTGCATTCTGGACTTCCTTTACTCCAGCAAGATCATTCTTCTTTCCCACGTATTAATTATTTAAAATATATGTCCTTACTAATGTTATTTAATTTTACATCATCATGAATGGAGTGAATGAGATACTTGTACAAACTACACCTTCATAATTAACTATGCTTGAAACAATTGATCCACATAATTGTTTAAAATATTAATATGCAATTTAGTAAACAATTATCAAGTAAAAAAATGGATTTGAAAAAAAAAAACCTAAAAAAATTGTTTAAAAAAACAGCCTAAACAAACCCAACCCAACCATGCACCCCAAACACAAGTTCCAGCAAACCATCCAAACCCAACCCTGCACCCCAAACACAGTAATCAGGAACCCTAGGGTTTCTAATTCCAGCCAATGATTCCCAAGGTTCATGATTCCCAAGGATCATAATTCCAAACCAGCGCGCCAAACAGCCCCTTAGTACCTCGTTTTAAAATCGATTTGAACTTTCAAAAGTTGTATTAATACCCTTAACCTAAAAAAAAAAAGTTAAAAAATGCTCTTACCATTAGTATATGAACGAAAAACATTTATATACACTCCATTACCTCCCTCTTCCATTTCTTCTCTATGTTGATATTCTTTAATCTATAGCCTAACACTTCTCTATTTTTCCTCTTTTTTTCACTTTCTTATTCAATACCCTTTTTACTCTCTTCTTCTATTTTCCAATCTCTAAAACTATCCTCTTGAATCAAGGTAATATAGACTATAGCAAGAACAAAGAAGAATAATGGAACCACCAAGGGCCCTTAGGACTTGAATGTTTTAACAAAGTTGTACGGTAGTAATTTGAATTAGTACGTTTGGGTTTAATACACAAAAGGAGAGACATGTTGAGAATTTGAGTCATAATTTTGAGGACATCTAATAGGAGGAAAAAGAAAGAAAACATATACATTATTAAATTTATAGCGAATGAATATTTTATAAATCATTTTTGCAGTTCAAATTAGTCAATTTATTGTGGTTAGTTAAGAAGGTTTTACATGATTGAGAATTAAACAAATGAAGGAAAAATAAGAGTATCTATATGAAAAAAAAAAAAACGAGGCTATCTATATGAGTTGTTTTCACATTAGTTCTTTTCCAACTCAAGATAACTTTAAAGACATTGGCTATTTTGGGTGTTAAAATTTCTTATATTTATGTTTAGACATGCTTAGATAAATGAGAGAGAACTCCTCCTGTTTATTTAAAGTTCTAATATTTAAGAAGATAGAAGAAATGAGGAAAGTTTTAGAGATTAAAAAATTGGAAGAAGAGAGTAAGTAAGAAGATATTGAAAAAGAAAGGAAAAAAAAAGAGAAAAATAGAGAATGTGTTAAGCCATAGATTGAAACAGATCATGAGAGAGAGGTAATGGAGTGTAGACAAATAGTTTTCGTCCATATAATAACGGTAAAGGCATTTTTTAACTTTTTTACTTTAAGGTTTAGGGTACTAATACAACTTTTAAAAGTTTAAGGGTATTTTAAAACAAGGTAATAACGATTTCTGTCCATATACTAACGGTAAGAGTATTTTTTAACCTTTTTTTGAAAGTTTAAGGGTATTATTGAAACTTTTTGAAAGTTCATGAATATTTTTGAAACAAAATACTAACGGTTTCCATCCAAAACTAACGGAAATGGCATTTTTGAACTGTTTTTGAAAGTTTAAGGGTATTAATTAAACTTTTGAAAGTTTATGAGTATTTTTGAAACAAAGTACAAAGTTCAGAAGTATTTTATGTAATTTAGCCTATTTGAAAACATAAAATACAACTTTATTTTCATTGAATCACTTGTTTTGAAATTTCTATATTCAGATAACCAACTAAATGCACCCTAATATTCCTAACATTATTTGAGACCATCATACCACATACGAGGGGTCTGCTGGAGGTTGTAGAGAGCTTTGTAGGGCTTTGATTAGGTCATTTGAGATCAACAAAACTCTATAGTTGAGCCATATCATCTTCATCAAGATAGCCATTGAAGAAAGTACTATTGCTCTCTAATTGGTGAACACACCACTCTAGTTGACAGATTGAAAATATTAACTTGACTATGGGTGGGTTTCGACAAAACAAAAGATACCTCAAAAATCAATCTAACCAAAGCCTTATGCCGTTCTATAATCTATACCATCATTCCAAAATTGAACCTAAAGAAAGAAAATAATACTTGATTACATACCAGTGTGTAGGAATCTTCCTACACACCACCAACTTTTTGACAAGGAGAGAAACCATAGCTAGGAGAGAGAAAAGTGGAAAATGTTCTACCAACTTTTTGACAACAATGAGAGAAATCACAACTAGGAGAGAGAAAAGTGGAAAATGTTCTCTCTTCTTGTTGTCAAAAAATTTATTTGTGGTGAAGGAAGATTCCTACACATCGGTGTGCAAGCAAGTATTGTATTGTCTAAGAAAAAATACCCATTTATTACCAACTACCTTATAGGTGGGATAATAAGATACAAGCAACTAGGTAGCAGTAGCACTACCAACAAGACCTTACCAATAAGATACAAGCAACTAGGCAGCATTACCAACAAGAGCTTGATACTCATTGTTCATTCCCCTTTACCACTCATGAGAGGAGCTGCCTTGACAGTGGTTGGGGTCTGGATGACGTCAAATCTAAAAAACTTTGGATGAGGTGGGTGGGGTGGATGATGTGTTGGTAGGAATGGAAGACTCATCTTTTGGCAGTGCAAGGGTGCTTTCAAGACTATGGTCAACGAGAATGGGCAAATGTTCCACGACCATAAGAGTGTTTTTTTTTAAAAAAAGAACCAACTTATATTAAAAAAAAAATTGAAAGAATAAAGGACATACAAAAAAAAAAAAAAAAGCAGCCCACTAAAGAAATTGACTCTAATCAAGTAAGATAAGACCCAAAGAGAAACATTGAACCTCCCTAGGACCTCATAAAGGCCCTTCTCAACTCCCCTAAAGGTTCTATTGCTCCTCTCACCCCAAAGGTCCCACAACAAACACACATCCCAACTTGCCACAAAAACCTCCCATTCTCACAAAAGGGCAAATGGATGCAGAACTCCTCGATCATCTCCCTACAACATCTCTGTCTGGCACACTAATAACCAAACACCTCAAAGAAATAACCCCAAGTGGACTGCACAAAATCAAAATTCCACAAGATACGATCCAAGTCTTCCTCGGCCTGCCGACAAAGAATGCAACAAAACGGCCCAACTAGAGAAGACATCTTTCTCACAAGTCTATCGAGAGTATTCATTCTTCCATGGATAACCTACATGATGAACAATTTAATCTTCTTTGGAATTTTCACTTTCCACAGATGAGAAAAATAGACTCACAAGGGAAGAAGGTTCAACGAACAGCAAGAAAAGCCCTCAGACGGGCTAGAGTTCTAGCAACGAAAATCCTTCCTCCCAGGCTTGAACTCAAACTCCTCAATCAAGGAAAGGAGAGTCAGAACATTCGTCATCTCCCTATCGAACAATGCAAAACAGAACCTGCACGACCATATGAGTTGTAGGGAGATGGAGAAAAACAATGGGAGCTAGGAGGATTAGGGGATGGAATTGATGCTTGATTTTTTTATGGGCCTAAGGAAATTCCAGCTCATTAAATATGAACAGCCTGCAGATATATATTGTATCCTTTGTAAGATTCACCATAACCAAGGAAGCTAAACTTAGTGATGTGCACAGCTAAAGTTGTGAGTATGATATGGTCGGAGACATGACAAACAAAGACAATCTACTGTCCTGTCCCCCTTGTTTCTCAATTCTATACAAGATTTGCACTTACTAGTGCATAACCTGGGGGAAGTCCATCCAGACCTTTATTATCATTTATACCACTCGTGGTGACTCAACATTTCGAACAAATTTGTTTAGAGTTGTTGACTGTCCAAGCGGTTTCAAATCATGAAATTCACTGGGACAGTTCATAGAGAGAGACATAGACAAAACAGAATTAAGGAATTACAGCAACATTTCTCTTGAATAACCACATAAGGATGTATCTTACGACAGTGACCAACAAAAGTAAACCTCAACACATCATTCACAAGATTTACAACTCCAGCAAAAAAAGTGAGAAACAAATTAGGGAATAAAACACATAAAATGACCAAATAACAAATAACAGATTTTAATTTATGCAAGAAGAAAAAAATTATGTGATGGCATAACAAACAAGCACTAAGATACAAACTGAATGATTGAGCTAATATATTCAAAGATGCGGAGGTAAAATCAACGTAGGTAAGGCTCCTTACTTGTTTCTTTTTTCCCTTCTCGCAATCACTGATATCGGGGCTAGAAGGCTTCACTCTCTTAAAACCTTGACCTTGAACCTATACAGGAGCTTCTTCTTCTTAGAGGTTGGATTGTCAATAGTAAGTAACACTTTTCCCAGTTCACAGACTTTGAAACTTTGAGAGATTACTGGTTCATCCGTTGCGGCCATTTTTCTTGCCTTTTGTATGATCACAGTATATGCTTCTTCCGTATTAGGCACAAATTCAGCACTGTAGCTCACCTCCCATCCCACAACACGTAGCTCCCAAGCAATAATGCACTTCTGCAATGTAATAAATATCTCAATCACACTAAGAATAAACACTCCCATTTGGCACTTTACTGAATATATATTGTGCAAGCAACATACATACGAACGCATGGATAGAGAGTAAAGAAAGGCTTGCATACAAAGATCATAAAGCATGAAACACAGAGACAAAACACGTCTTTCAATCACACCTCATAAATTATAATTTCAACAGTTTGCTTAGTTGATGGTTTTATTGAGACTTCCGTTACTTGATCAGAAACATCGAAATCTGGGTTGCAATCACAAGAATCAACACTCAAGCCACCATATTCAATTGGAACTTGTTCGGGAGAAATGTATCTGCATTGGCAGATCATCATAAACCAACTCAGCAAAACCAATTAATACATTAAACAAATTCTTTCTTTACTTACTTGAAAAGGGTGTCGGCAGATTTTGTAGGCCCTGCGAAGATAAATTTGCTTTTGGTCCTCTGGGTTAGAAACGGGCTGATCATCGTATAGAATGCAAGATACCACCAAGGAACGTTGATAAATACCTTATGAAAGCCCATTCAATAAAATCAACAAATTTCAACCAAAACCAAACAAGTATGTATATGGTATATAAATATTTGGAGAAGAAAAAACAAGTAGATAAAATTCTCGTCAAATATATGTGATGAAGAAAATAGTTAAAGACATTGTATAAACCTGTTTGGCTACGAATTCAGGATAATTGTCCTGAAGCACCTGAAGTGCCTGTTTGGTGGCCAGTCGAAGCTCTCGCTTACCAGGACCAGGGGAGTTTTTGAAGTCATTAACCTGAAAGATAGTAGAAATACCTCCAGGACGAAAATCAAGTTTCCTAATACTCCTTTCTAGGAACTGAATCCTCCAACGTAAGAACTTGGTCCGCTTTTCCTGGTCGGAGAATGTTTTTGTATATAAATCCTTGTTCTGGAACTCTCCGAAGACATTGTAACACACTGGATGACTCTCCCTGCTGTATCCATGCATATACACCACCTTCTCCAGATCATCCCCCAGATTCTCGTCGACAAGTGAGTCGATACCAAACTCCTCCCTCCACCTAATTGTGTTTCGAAACATAAGGAATGCATCCCTCACTTTGAACTCCCTCGCCCTCAAAAACTTCAGGAGGATCACATCCGTCCGGTCATCTTCAAGAAGAGGAACCCCCCAAATTGACAGCTTCTTCTCACTTTGAGCTGCTTCCTCCCCTTCCTTTCCTCGATTTTCCTCAACAAGTTGCCTCAGTTCCTCAACAGCTTTCCTCTCGGAATCTGCAAGATCAGCCACCCTGTTACTTTCCTCCTTGAAAGAAACCAAAGTCTGAGGAATCTTCTGCTCTTCAATTGCATTGGATTTAGTACAAGATTCAACACCAACAACGTCTTTTCCTGCATCAGAGTCAAGTTCTGTAGATCCAGCTGGTGGCGGCAGTGCCTCTTCTTTCTCCACCACTGATGTCGGAGGAGACAGGTCCTTTTCAGCAGCTGCCGATGATACAGACTCCACAACAACGTCTGTTGGTGGAATTGACTCTTTTTTGGGTAGAGGAGGAGAATCAGCCACCTCCGCCACAGATTCTACAGGAGGAGGCGGGGGCGGGGGATCTTCTTCCTGGGTGATCGATGGTTGGCGGTCGACGGCGAGGGGTAGAACTATCGGGATCCGGTCGGCCATCAAACCTAAAGTGTAGAAGTAAAATGAAACTGAGTTGGAAAGGGAAAGACGAAGAGGCGTTAAAGAATTTGCACACCGCCTTTCGGTGGTCTTTTGTAATTTGTACGTGAACTTAGAATCCAATGTTACAATTATGATCCACAAAAGCTCAATGTGGCAATATCTTCTCGACGAAAAGAATTGAAGGTCAAAATATTTATGGAGGTTGATTTTTCTTAAGAATAGTAAGGTACAGATGTAGAAATTGAATGGTTAAGGCCCCGTTTGATAATTATTTAGTTTTTGATTTTTGATTTTTAAAAATTAAGCCTATAAATACTACTCTCACCTATAGTTTTACTTATTTTGTCATATACTTTTTGCCTATGTTTTAAAAAACCAAGCCATGTTTTGAAAACTAAAAAAAAAAGCTTTCAAAAACTTGTTTTTGTTTTTAGAATTTGGCTAAGAATTCAAATACTTCCTTAAGGGAGATGAAAACTATTGTAGAGAAATTGGGAGAAAACAATCTTAATTTTCAAAAACTAAAAACCAAAAACCAAATGGTTATCAAACGGGGCCTAAATTATCCCTCAATTTTGAGATTTATATTTATTTAGTCTCTCAACTGTCAAACTTACGAATTAATTTTAGAGTTCTATTAGACATAAAATTCAAATTTATAATGAATTAATTTTAAAGATTTCGAATTTTACAATGATCTATTAGACATAAAATTAAAAGTTCAGAGACCTATTAGATACAAAATTAAAAGTTAAGAGATCTATTAGACACTTTTAAAAGTGTAGGGACCAAATATATATAAATCATTGACTAAACTTGTAATTGAACCAAATTGAATCCAAAACTTTCCACTTACAATTTTTCAGTTTAAAAAATTTACAATTTTCTTTAAAAAAAACTTTCTTCAAAAGAGGTTCACAATTTTATTGTGGTTGGTTGAGTTTTAATTTAGTCTATAATTTTAAAAGTTTCAATTTAATTTTTATGGTTTGGTCAAATCTTACAAGATTCTCCCTCTCACAAATTGGAGAGATTATTTGATGAGGCTGCCATAACGTGGCTGATAGTGGTTCACATGCGATTTCAATAAAGAAAGTTGATACGTGTAAATGAATTTAATTTGTATTAATTTTGTGGGTGCAATACAATATCTAAAGTTTATCCTCTGATTCTTTATGTAAGCTTTGGGCTCTAGCTTGTTGACTTACTTCGATTGGTCTGCTGGCTTGTTGATCTTGGATCAACATCTTGCTTGTTGATCTTCTTGGACGATCGACCTCTTGCTTGTTGATTTGCTTGATGATCGGTCAATCTCTTGCTTGTTGATCTTCTTGGATGATCAACCTCTTGCTTGTTGATATACTTGATGATTGGCTTGATCAACCTCTAGCTTGTTGATCTTCTTGGATGATTGACCTCTGACTTGTTGATTTGCTTGGATGATCGAACACTTGCTTGTTGATCTTCAATGATCGATCTCTTGCTTGTTGATCTGCTTGATAATCTACTGATCTCTTGCTTATTAATCTTCTTGGATGATCGACCTCTTGCTTGTTGATCTACTTGATGATTGGCTTGATTGACCTCTAGCTTGTTGATCTTCTTGGATGATTGACCTTTGACTTATCGATCTGCTTGGATGATCGGCCACTTGCTTGTTGATCTTTTTGGATGATCGACCTCTTGCTTATTAATTTGCTTGATGACCTACCTCTAGCTTGTTGATATGCTTGATTATCGGTAGATTTCTTGCTTGTTGATCTTCTTGGATGATCGACCTCTTGCTTGTTAATTTACTTAATGATCGATCTGATCAACCTCTAGCTTGTTGATCTTCTTGGATGATCTGCTTGATGATCGGCCTCTAGCTTGTTGATATGCTTGATTATCGACAGATTTCTTGCTTGTTGATCTTCTTGGATGATCGACCTCTTGCTTGTTAATTTACTTGATGATCGATCTGATCGACCTCTAGCTTGTTGATCTTCTTGGATGATCGGCATCCGACTTGGTGATCTTCTTAGATGATTAGCCTTTAGCTTGTTGATCTTCCTGGATGATGATCGACCTCTGGCTTGATGATTTTCTTGGATGATCAGCCTCTGGCTTGTCAATCAAAGTCTTGGAGTTTTTTTTTTTTTTTTTAATCTTCATAACATCTTTGATCTTGAAGAATCAATCAAAGTATTGGAGTTTTTTTTTATCTTCATAACATCTTTGATCTTCAAAGTCTTCAGTCTTTTGGGAGTCTACTTTGAATTCTCCATCTCTAAATTCTCCATTTTATTGAATGAGGGGCGATCTCCTCTATTTATAGGAGGTCAGATGAGCTTGGGCATTGTGAATTTGTTGCCACATGACACAATTTGATTGGGTCAATTTATGTCATCAAATACACATGACGTAGTTTGATTGGATTAACTTGTGTCATCATGCAGACATGACAATTTTTTATTGGACTAATTTATGACATAGTCAATCTGATTGGATTAAATTCAAATGGCCATAAGATAGATATGTATCATTATTTAATTTTTTAATTTAATATCATTTAATTTAATTTTGGAATATATGTTAATTTATAATTGGTCCAAAAATTAATAATATGAAACTTTGTTATCAATTTAAAATAATGACGTGGCAATTTGTGATCGACCGAAATTTCTCATTCAACAACAGTTTTTAATCATTAGATATAGAGAGAGAAGTACCTCAAATTTATATTAGTGGTTATTGGGGGCATGAAAATTATTGAATCTACATCCAACCATTATTATAAGCCAACCACATTGTGGCGGCCTCATTGAATAATTTATCCATAAAATGCTTTTTTTTTCATGACAAGTTTCTCATTTGATCGACACGTTAGAGTAAGGTTGAGTAAAAAAAGAGATGAAATAGGTAAGATTTTAGAGTGGGTTAAAAATAACTAACAATTTGTGAGACATAACTAAATATAGGAATCAGATTGAAATATTTAAATTATAGAAACAATTAGAAAATTAAACTCAAACCATAAAAACTAAATTAAAATTTCTAATTAACACTATACTCAGCTCTTTGAGATTGGATTTGTAAATGTAACGTTTCTCAAGTTTGGGATTGGTGTGCAAAATAGGATTTATATACGGACATTAAATAAATATAAGCCCAATTGACCTATTTATTATAGTAACTAAAAGTAAATCAAATACAAAACCAATCTAAACTAAATAATTGTTGAGGATCCTACATTTGAATGAAGAGATACATCACAATTTATAAGATAAATACAAAACCAATCTAAACTAAATAATTGTTGAGGATCCCACATTTGAATGAAGAGATACATCACAATTTATAAGATAGATGAAAAGAGACTACAAAGCATCCGAAGAAATTCAGAAAGAAGAATTAGGATGAACACTTCAATTCCACATCAATATTTCATTGTGTTGTTACATTTTAATATTTACTATTATTTTTAGAGAATTTTTATCTTTTTAAATGAGAGAGTTTCATATAATAAAGAAGAAACTTTTTGGTTCTTTATTTGAAGAGAGGTTAAAAGTTTTGCAATTTAATTACTTATTTTTGTATTAAATTCTTAGATCTAAAATTCTCCTATAAATACCTCTCTTACCACACTCTCAAACATACAACATTTTCAATCTTCACTTCTCTCTAAATTCTCATATTTCTCTACTTTGCTCTTTTAAGAGCAATTGACCAAAAGAATGGTGTTCTTTGTTGTGAAGCTTTGAGCTCAACCTCATAGTGCAGAGTGGTTTGAGCTACACAGCGTTAAATACAAAACCAATCTAAACTAAATAATTGTTGAGGATCCCACATTTGAATGAAGAGATACATCACAATTTATAAGATAGATGAAAAGAGACTACAAAGCATCCGAAGAAATTCAGAAAGAAGAATTAGGATGAACACTTCAATTCCACATCAATATTTCATTGTGTTGTTACATTTTAATATTTACTATTATTTTTAGAGAATTTTTATCTTTTTAAATGAGAGAGTTTCATATAATAAAGAAGAAACTTTTTGGTTCTTTATTTGAAGAGAGGTTAAAAGTTTTGCAATTTAATTACTTATTTTTGTATTAAATTCTTAGATCTAAAATTCTCCTATAAATACCTCTCTTACCACACTCTCAAACATACAACATTTTCAATCTTCACTTCTCTCTAAATTCTCATATTTCTCTACTTTGCTCTTTTAAGAGCAATTGACCAAAAGAATGGTGTTCTTTGTTGTGAAGCTTTGAGCTCAACCTCATAGTGCAGAGTGGTTTGAGCTACACAGCGTTTCAGTTGGGTTGTTGTATCTTGGAGGGGATAGGTCAGAGAAGAACTACTGCACCGGTGGTTGATAAATAAATATACACCGCAGAGGGCTTGAATTTCCTTAAAGAGAGCGAGATACCCGCGCCTCAACCTAATTATTTACGTATTTTTTTCTCAATATCTATCTCAATATTTACTCCATTTTCCTCTGTTATTTGTAATTCCCCCAACAATTTTAAGGAGATTCATCATGGAGTCTACAATTGAGAAGTCTAATGAGAATGTTGGAGATCTCAACAAGCCTTTTCGATTTAAAGGAGCACACTTTAAGAGATGGAAGGGAAAAGTGTTGTTCTACCTTAATCTTCTCAAAGTGGCTTATGTCCTCACAGAAAAAAAACCCAAAGAAGATTGATAATGAAAACATGGGCATTGAAGAGTTCATGGAACACCAAGAGAAAATTGATAAGTATGAGAAAGATGAGTACAAATGTCGGTACTATCTTTTAAATTGTCTTGCTGATCATTTTTATGATTATTATTGTTGGGATTTATGCCCTAAAGCCTCGTAATTAATAATTTATTTAATAATGAATAATAATTTTGATTATTTTATTTGCAATATAATATTATCCATTATATGAAAAATCCAAGGTTATTAGTGTAATCTTGAAAAGTATGTGGTTGACATACGAGAGGATCATGTTTAAGAAATAACCTAAAAGGTCATAGTATATGGATAAGGTTGGGTGCCTTATCCTGGTAACACTATTGATACGGCTCACTTTGTAATAGTTACAAATGATTTGATCCAAATCATTCATGTGGAGACATGTGAGTGGGGTATCTTATACAATGAGTTTGTATAAGACTGGACCACGAAATATTTAATCTCTCTTTATAAATCCGTTAATTGAGAATATTAATATTTCATCAGGATGATCATATGCGACTCGATCTTAATCCTAAGTGAGTTATGAACTCCTGCCTGTGAGGGCTTGTCCTTTGATTTTCATGGGTGAGAGTGGCTTTTGTAGCCGATTCAATATGCCTACCATTTTGGGGACTTGACCAAATAGGGAGCTGAGAACATAATCTCACAAGATGGAATTCACTCCTTCCCATATAGGGTAAGTAGATGAGTAGTTCCCTTAAGTGCTGATTTCAGGACTTGAACAATGGGGCCCCACCCTCTCATTGGCCCGAGAGGAACTTAGTTTATAGTTAGATTATAAACATATTGTTCATTAGAGAATCAGTGGTACTTAAGGTGCAAGATATAATTATAGGGGTAAAATGGACTTTTGACCCAGCTGTAATTACGAACAACTCGTGAATGATCGACTTGCATGTAATGATTATATCTATGGACACAACTTGTCCTACAGTGCATAAGAGTGCAACTCTAGGTCTATAGTGGAGTGACCTATACTTAATGAATGAAAATTAATTAATTAATTTTGTTTCATTTGAGCTTATAATTTGTAGGTCCATAAGGTCCCCTTGCTAGCTCATAGTAACACTAAAATATCAATTTAGTTAAAAGAAAATTTTGAAATGTTCAAATTAATATTTAATATATTATATATATTAAATATAAAAGAGGAAAATATATTTATTGTATTTGATACATTAAATATTAAAATAATTAATGTATATTAGATACATTAAATAAAATATATTTATTAAATTTGAATTGGATTCAAATTAGGAAATAAATGTCGTAGGAGAATTTTAAATGGTTTGAATAAGATTCAAATTGGTTAGATAAATATATTTTAATATATTAGATATTAAAATATATTATTTAATTATTTTCCCTAGACCATTATAAATAGAACCCTAGTGGTGAGCCATTGTGATTTCTTAATAACACACATCTCCTCAATAGAGAGAATTGAGAATTCTCTCTACACCTCTTTCTCTTTAATCCCTTGTGGATTTTCTTTCAAGAGGCTCCCACAAGCCTTGGTCCTGTGTTCGAATCAGAGATAAAGATCCTCCAGATTATTCTCTATATTTTCAATGTAAGTTTTTGCTTAACCTTATATATTTTGTGTTTAATTCTAAATAAATCAAAGACGATCTAATGCTTCCGCTGCGGGATGAAAAGTTCATTCCTTCAATTATGATACTACTTTTACATCAGTCAAGAAAATATGAAAAGCTTTGTAGAATAAATATGATATTGAAGAAGCAGGTGCGAAAAAATATGCTACAAGTCGATTCTTTCGCTTCCAAATGGTAGATGGAAAATCTGTAGTAGAGCAAGCACAAGACTTTCAGATGATAGTAGCTGAAGTAGCATATGAAGGAATTAAGATTGAAGACAATCTTATTGTTGCCGGCATAATTGACAAGCTTCCACCATCATGGAGAGAATTTCAGAAAAATATGCGACATAAGCAAAAAGAAATTTCTCTAGAAGTGTTAATTACTCGCATTCGTGTGGAGGAAGAGGCAAGAGGGCAAGATGCATTGATTCAAGAAGGCAATGAAAATTCCACCAAGGTAAATCTAATCTCTTCTAATGATAATTTACCTAAGGGTCAGATTCCTAAAGCTAGTCATTTAAAGCCAAAGAAGAGTTATATGAAAAAGAATAATAAACCTCATTTTTCTAATAAGAAAAATCAAAGCCAAGTGAATAAGAATCAAGTATATCCTCAACACTCAAAAGCAGTTTGCTTTGTTTGTGGCAAAAGTGGGCATATTGCTCGATTTTGAAAATTTCGGAGACATGAACCTGTACCTCAGGCTAATGTTACTGAAAAACCATTTGTGGCTATGATAACTGATATTTATATGGTTCAAAGTGTTGAAGGATGGTGGGCTGATTCTGGAGCCAATAGACATGTTTGTTATGACAAAGATTGGTTCAAAGTTTATACTCCTTTTAAGGAGTCTAAAACAATAATGCTTGGTGATTCCCATACTACCCAAATTATGGAAACTGGTGAGGTTGAATTAAAATTCACCTCTAGAAGGGTTCTAATTTTGAAAGATGTGCTTTATATACCCTCCATGAGGAAGAATTTAATGTCGAGTTATTTTCTTAATAAGGCTGGCTTTAAACAAACTATGGAATCTGATCAATATGTGATAACAAAAAAGGGAATTTTTGTTGAAAAAGTGTTGAAAGAAATACCAAATTACTAGAGTTAATTCATACAGACTTGTGTGAATTTGAAGGAATTTTAACTAGAGGAGGAAATAGATATTTTATCACTTTTATTAATGGTTTTTCAAAATATACTCATGTTTATTTATTGAAAAAATAAAAGTGATGCTTTTGAGAATTTTAAAAAATTTATCCTCGAAGTTGAAAATCAATTCGGTAGAAAAATTAAAAGAATTAAAAGTGATAGAGGTCGAGAATATGAATCATTTGAATTCAATTCATATGTTGAATAATTGGGAATAATTCATGAGACTACTCCACCATATTCACCTGCTTCTAATGGAGTAGCTGAGAGAAAAAATAGAACATTAATTGGTTTGACTAATGCTATGCTATTAGAATCAGGTGCGTCTTTTAATCTTTGGGGTGAAGCGGTTTTGACTGCTTGTCATGTGTTAAATAGAGTGCCACATAAAAAGACAAAAATTACACCTTTTCAATTGTGGAAAGGGTATAAGCCAAATTTGGGATATTTAAGAGTTTGGGGATGTTTAGCTTTTGTAAGGCTAACAGATCCAAAAAGACCTAAATTAGGGTCTAAAGCTACCACTTGTGTTTTTCTTGGATATGCAGCTCATAGTACAGCCTATAGATTTCTTGACATTGAACATAATGTGATATTTGAATCAAGTGATGTAATTTTTCATGAAGAAAAATTTCCTTTCAATTCAAGAAATAATGGGGGTCAAAGTTGTGAACAAGCTTCCTATAAGTTTGACTCTTCTACTCCCAATGATAATAATGAAAACAACTCTTCAGTTGAATTAAGGAGGAGTAAAAGAGTTAGAACTGTAAAAGATTTTGGTCCTAATTTTTATGTTTATAACATTCAAGAAACACCAATTTCTTTGCAAGAAGCTTTGTCGTCTCCAGATGCAATTTTCTGGAAAGAGGCTGTGAATGATGAAATGGAATCACTAATTTCTAATAAAACTTGGAAATTAGTTGATTTGCCACAATGTTGTAAAACTATAGGGTGTAAATGGGTCCTGAGAAAAAAGATGAAACCGGATGGTAATATAGACAAATATAAAGCTAGACTTGTCGCAAAAGGTTTTAAACAAAAAGAAGACTTAGACTTCTTTGATACATTTTCTCCGGTTACGAGAATCACATTCATTAGATTGCTAATTGCAATTGTTGCAATTTTTGATATGAGTATTCATCAAATGGATGTGAAAACAGCTTTTCTAAATGGTGATTTAGAAGAAGAGATTTATATGGACCAACCTGAAGGTTTTATAGAACCTGGACAAGAGAAGAAAGTGTGTAAGCTTACTAAATCCCTATATGGCTTAAAACAAGCCCCAAAGCAGTGGCATGAGAAATTTGATTCTTGCATGCTAAATAATGGTTATAAACCAAATGAATATGATAAATGCATCTATTATAAATCTTGGGAAGATTCACATGTTATTATTTGCCTATATGTTGATGATTTATTGATATTTGGCTCAAATATTTTTGTTATAAATGAAATAAAAAAATTATTGAGTAGCCATTTTGACATGAAAGATCTTGGTGAGGCTAATTTTATTCTGGGTATGAAAATAACAAAAACCTCATATGGGTTTTTCCTTGACCAATCACATTATATTGAGAAAATACTCAGAAAATACAATTATTTTGATTGTAAACATGTGTCTACTTCATTTGTTTCAAGTATTCACTTGTTTCCCATTGAAAATGAAAGTGATGTAATTAATCAAAAGGAGTATGCTAGCATGATTGGTAGCCTACGGTATGCAACTGATTGCACTAGACCTGACATTGCATATGCAGTAGGAGTTCTTAGCAGGTTTACAAGTAAGCCAGGTAAAGAACATTGGCATGCCATAGATCGTGTTATGAAATATTTATTGGGAACAAAAGACTATGGCTTACTTTATAAAAAATATCCTGCTGTTGTTGAAGGATTTTCTAATGCTGACTGGAATACATTGTCAGGTGATTCTTTATCTACTACAGGGTATATTTTTACCTTGGGAGGTTGTGCTATTTGTTGGAAATCTAAAAAACAAACAATTATTGCCAACTATTCTATGGAAGCAGAGCTTATTGCTTTAGCTTTAGCTAGTGAGGAAGCAAGTTGGCTAAGAGATTTATTATATGAAATTCCAATGTGGGAGAAACCAATACCTCCCATTTTAATAAATTGTGATAGCATTGCCACAATTGGTAGAGTAAAAAACACCATTTTTATAACGGTAAATCCAGACCTATAAGAAGAAAACACAGTACTGTGAGATCCTATTTTAGTAATGAGATTATTAATGTGAATTACATTAAATCTTGTAATAATCTTGCAGATTTATTAACAAAGGCCTTGAATAGAGAAATGGTCTGGAATACATCGAGGGGGATGGGATTGAAGCCCTTATAATTGTCATGAGCCATATATAATGATACCCACCTAGTGATCAGAGATCCTGAGAACTAGATTCAAAGGGAAAAAAGGAATTATAAGGTGGCCGTAAATATGCACTATCTTTATATATTGATCCATCCATATGATGTAAGTGCATTTATCCTATAACGTAGTGGAGGGTTGAGTTTTTTCAATAAACTCTTAATAAAATCTGTAGCTCTTATGAGTAGGATGTCGTTGTTATAGGAGCAACCCTTGACATATTTTACCTATATGAGTGTGAGAGTGGGGTCGCTCTCTATGAGGATATAGGGCTTATTCTCAAATACACTCATGAAATTCTGGGATCAGCACATGGCCATAATGTGCTAACCAATAAAGCTCATGTCAACACCTGGATGGTTATGTGTGGATAATAGTTCTCTATTTTCCCTTAAGTGTTAGAGTTCTGTTGCCTTCTAATGTGTAGCTTAATTTTCTTAAACAATTTACACGAGGATGTGCAAGTGTACACAATAATTGCAGCAAGTGATAAGTAAATTATCGTTATCCACAAGGATTAATGCAAGGAAATTTACTAAGCTAAACCTAATTTTTAGTGAATTCAACACGATAACCAAATAATTAAAATATGATTAAAATCTAATCTAGTTATGCTTCAACGAAATAAAAGCAATAGCAAGAGAATAAAACTCAGAAAATGCTCAAACAAAAAGTGCGAGAAAAACTTGTAACAAGATATGTAAAATAGGCTCGGATTAAGAATTGTCTGTATTTTCTCTAAATAAGAATGCTGCAGCAATAACTTTGCTCCCTCAACCCACACAGCAATAAACGCGGAATCTTCCCAGATTTCCCATAATTTGTGGTTTAATTCCCATTAACCCACACCAAATTAAGCTGCTGTAAATGTGCATTAGGTGGGTTGTTATCCCTAACCTCCCCACTTAGCTAGCTACTAACCCAAACAATGAGCTAATATGGTTTTGAGTAATCGGCCTCCCCTATTTTTCCCAAAACTCAAGGAGACAATGCCCAAAATGGTAGGCCAAACGAAATCGAGCGTAAACAATAAAAACACTCTAAAACCAGATTGAAAAGAGCTAAGGAGCCTCAACCCCTTATTTAGATAAATACCACATTCTTAATCCTCACCCCAAGGTGAATTAGTTCATGTTAAAAGCTGAAAATAAAGGAAAACTGCAGTAAAACACCATAATGTAGAATCTAATTACAAGAGAGAAATCAAAAGTAAAAGAAAACAATAGAAGGGAGAAGAAAAGCCCGAAATAGAAGCTCTTGATGATGATTTCTCTTATCTCCAACTCCTTTTCTGCTTGGGTTTTCTTCCTTCAGCCCCTTTGTCGACTTCTTCCTCTCAAAATTTGATTTCTGCCTCTCAAATTAGGTCTCCTCCTTCCTAAAGACGGCTGCGTGCTTTAAATATTGATGCCTATCTTGATTTTAGGGCTACTTAGGTCAAACAAGACATGTTGTGACTTCTCATTGGATGGATGACGTCGTTTTGGTTCATTTACGCCAGCTCAATTAATGAATTATTTTCTCATGTGATGTATCACGTGCTGTCTTTCTGTAACTTAAAATGCCGAATAATTTGCTCCAGCAATTCCTTTGCTGGACAAATGCTCTCTCATAGTTCTGCTGACATAAAATTACGACCTGCAACACCAAATTAACATAATTTAGTGCTTTTTTTAGCTCCAATTTATGTAAATACAACAATTAAGAATATCCAAAGAAGCTATTTCAATAACAACAGTTTTAGGGGATTTCAAGCATGAAAATACTAACATTAAACTCAAATAAAAGAACTTTAGGCATAAAGGACTAGCTAATAACTCTCATTTGGAGAGTTATCAAGTTCAAGTCAGAGACCACTACTAACGCTGGAGTAGAGATTATTATTTCACTAGTAAAGGTTCAATGCAGAGTCACACCTTTATGATGCATAATTATCTTTCTTTTGGTCAATTGATTTTGATTGTTTTAAATATTAAAATGAGTGGGGGAATGTTGTTACATTTTAATATTTACTATTATTTTTAGAGAATTTTTATCTTTTTAAATGAGAGAGTTTCATATAATAAAGAAGAAACTTTTTGGTTCTTTATTTGAAGAGAGGTTAAAAGTTTTGCAATTTAATTACTTATTTTTGTATTAAATTCTTAGATCTAAAATTCCCCTATAAATACCTCTCTTACCACACTCTCAAACATACAACATTTTCAATCTTCACTTCTCTCTAAATTCTCATATTTCTCTACTTTACTCTTTTAAGAGCAATTGACCAAAAGAAGGGTGTTCTTTGTTGTGAAGTTTTGAGCTCAACCTCATAGTGTAGAGTGGTTTGAGCTACACAACGTTTCAGTTGGGTTGTTGTATCTTGGAGGGGATAGGTCAGAGAAGAACTGCTGCACCGGTGGTTGATAAATAAATATACACCGCAGAGGGCTTGAATCTCCTTAAAGAGAGCGAGATACATGCGCCTCGACCTAATTGTTTACGTGTTTTTTTCTCAATATCTATCTCAATATTTATTCCATTTTCCTCTATTATTTGTAATTCCCCCAACACATTGATTGAGGCACTCGATCAAATGCCCACTAAAAGCACATTAAATTTTTTATATTGTTTGATTAAATAATTAAAAGTGGTTTAAGAAATTCTAAAAACAATAAAAGGGAAAGTAAATGCCCTTGGAAAGAGGAGCTCCTGATTAGTGTTTCTTGTGGAGAGTACTAAAAAAAATATATATATATATATAATAGGAGTAGTGGTGCTGCGTAGAGCAGGAGTTGGAAGGTGGATAATGTTGAGAGTCTGACAGTTGAAAGAGAGGAGGGGGATTCAGAAGAGTAAGCCCAAAGGCAAGATGGAGAGAGGGATGGCGTGGGGTTGCAGCTCTGTCTCAAAGAGTAACAACAGCATCTTCCCATTTCCATTCCCACCCCATCGACTCGTCATATCGCCGCAAAATAAAAGTAGAAGTAAATCATCCAATATCCCCTTCGCTGCAGCGGCAAGATTTCCGCTGCCCAAAAGATGCCAAAAGTGTGGAGGTAAAGGGGCCGTCGATTGTCCTGGATGCAAGGTTAGGTCAACTCTCAATTCTCAATTCATTCCACACTCTGCATCTTCTTCTCTTATACCTTCATGTGTTTGCTTTTCAACTTTCAGGGGACCGGGAAAAACAAGAAAAACGGAAACATCTTCGAGCGTTGGAAGTCACTCACTCACTCAATCTTTTACTTTTGCTCAAACTCAAACTAATTTAATTCATCCATTCATTTCCTTTAATTGTGTTTGTTTCAGATGTTTCGAGTGTCAAGGATTCGGATTAAAGAGCTGTCCTGACTGTGGAAACGGAGGACTCACCCCCGAACAAAGGGGAGAAAGATAATGCATACACGAGTTTATATATATCTACTTGAATTTGTTTTCCTAATTTGATGCATTTGCATTGTATCATATATATGTTTTTTAGTTCTAAGACTTTATTTTATTTTGTTTTAAAAAGTACTACTTCTTTCGTTTCAAATTTTGATAAAAAGAAATTATGGAACTCCAAAATTCAGAGTTATAAAAAGAAAGAAATAAATAAATATAGCTAAAGCTGTCATGTTCAAACTCCGTCACTCATTTGTTTTGAAAATAAATCATATTAAGTAAAATAAATTATTTGAAGATTGAGAGATTTGAATGTTCACCCGGCCAGGAAGAGTAGATGTTTTAACCTTAAACTAAGTTTATATTGAGCTGAAAACAAACTATTAAAATTTACAAAGTAAGAATGAAATAAATATGATAGTAAAATAATAGACAGGCATAATATTGTCTCGATCTCCTCCAAGGCAATTTGATTATAATAAAAATAGAGATGGATCCGGATTTGGGTTGATTACAGTTTTATCCTTAAACGGTTTGTACAAAGAGTCAGCTTGAACATTCTCGTGGAGGATTTATTTTTTGGAAACTGATAGGATCCCATTCCATTAACATAAAATTAAGGTGGGAGGATATTCCTGACTCTCAATCGCATCCTAAAGTTTCGACTACATCTGGCTTTTTCCCAGGACAAACAAATTAAAGTAAAGTAAAATCCTATGACGGTAGCAATGGATCCGTTTCGAGGACAAGGCGGCATTCAGATGCTATTAACCGAGGAACAAAATGCACAACATGTCATACCCAGCGCTAGAAACAGTAAACCATTTCTCCCTCCACTTTGATTTGTTTCTGTCGTTTCTGTTTCTGTTCACAGCTCGTTTCCTTGATCATAAAACATAAAATTGGTCTTTCCTCCGATCCAGTGAAGTTGGCGAGACTAAAACAAGCGAAAGAAGAAGCTGAAACTGAAAGGGAAGTGGCGATTTATCGCTCCCACTTGAAGGCTGAATATCAAAAGAAAGTTTCTGAGGTAATTAAATCCAGAGGCACGCATGCAGTAGCAGTATATATAAATTAATTAATGACCAAGACCAATGGCATTAATTATAATTAAAGAACATTTACCATTTGTTTTTATTTTTCTAATCATAGACAAGTTTTGGATCATGTACTAATCAAAGGATGTAGTGGACATGCTTCTTCAATATGTTGCGTCTGCGAGGACTTGAACGAACAATTTAAGTGCATAAATATGTATGTATATATAGTACTCGTGAATGACTGAACAATTAAGTAGGCATTCTATATTCATTTTAATTTTGAAAGGAAATGGAAGTGTGATTGAATGTGTGTTGGTTAGTTTGTATGTAATTAATTAATAATATGGTTCTTTAAAAAGTAGGACATATACAATGCAGGCTATAGCAAAAAGAATGATAAGAATATCCAAGGTAAGAGCTGTGGTGGCCTGATCACTCAAGTCCATGTTCCTTCCTGCAAGGCGATCGACCATGTCTGGAGTGGATTTCCAGTTTTGCAACTCTTGCCCGTAAGGATCTTCCAACTTGATCCTCAATTTGTCAGCTTGGCGGCTTGCCTCTTCTTGAGCAAGCGTCCAATCGTAGAACTTGCGGCTTTCTTCGTTGCTGAGGACCTCGTACACTTGTTTTAATTTCATGAATTTGTCGGACGCAGCTTTTAGAGGGAGAGAGGTGGTGTCAGGATGGTATTCTTTTGACAATCTCCGATAAGCACTTTTTATCTCTTCTAGGTCAGCCTCTGCACTTACACCTAAGAACCTGCGCGCATATATAAAGAACAAACAATTACATATAAATATATCTATATATAGCTAGCTAATTAAGTAAAAGCTAGTCACGTACTGGTAGTGAGAATCGGCTGAGTTATTGAGCAAGTCGGCCAAACTTGGACCCAAGATATTATTATTATCATTATTCTCCTTCTTCTGGTCTCGACGGGATTGAGAAGGTGTAGGGCCACCAATCCAACCTTCTTCTTCATTTTGCCAATGAATTCTTGTGTCGACGCCCGGTGGAGGTCTTTGGCGGTTGTTGGGAGCTTGAGATGCACAGACCCGCCATGTACGGAATATGCAAGCAGGCGAGTGGAAGGTTCTGTTCAACAACAGAGAATTGGGAATAAGAGGGGAGGCCATGGCCATGGAATGAAATGGAACGGAAGGGAAGCAAGGCCAAGAAGAGACTTAAATTAAAACCACTACCACTAGTTTATTTTCGTTTCTATGGATGAGAGATACTTACACCTACATCTGCTGCCTTTGGTGGGGCCCTCAAAGTCTAAGAAGCCATTGCCCACTGCCCACTGATAGGCGATAGCCAAGCGAACCATGCCCACCGATTCCAGTTTCCGGATCCCAATTCCAACTACTTGTTTCTTTCAAACCTTCCCTCCGATTCCGACATATTTTGTTTAATTCGCACAAAAATAAAGAATCCTTACTACCACTCCCAATAACTTCACTTCAACACTCCTTACTCCTTATTCTGAAGAAAAAAGAAACTTACTTCTTTTCTAAATTAAATTTATATGAAATAAATAAGTAAACCTCAATGCCACGTCATTATTTGATAAACAAAAGTTAAATTAATTGAAATGTTAAAATATAAAGTACAATAGATTATGGGTATAACTGTTCATTTTATTATTAGGTTTAATATCTATTTTGGTTCATGAAAATTTAAGTTTGTTCTATTTTTGTCCTTAAACTTTCAAAATACCTATATTAGTCCCTAAACTTTTAAAAATAATCATTTTTGTCCATGAACTTTCTTTGTGTCTATTTTAATCTACTTCTAAAGATAGTCATTTTGTTCCTTAAACTTTCATAATATCTATTTCATAATCATTTTAGTCCTTGTACTCAATTTCAACCTATATGGTGTAAATACATACTCACATAATCTGACAAAGGTAAGAATCAAACAGTCTTTTTTTTTTTAAGTTAGAAAAATTAAAATAAACATTTAAAAGTTTAGATACCAAAATAGCACCAACATAAGAGTTTAGAGACTAAAATATGCACATTTTGAAAGTTTAGGGATAAAAATGAAATAATTTTGAAACAGCAAGAACGAGGAGAAGAAAAGAGGATATCCAATCCACCCCCACCCCTCTTCTTATGTGATTATTGACATTATGACTCTACTGCCATATGTTCGTAAAAATGTTCCATACTGACCCATTTCCTTCTAACAATTTTCCTTACACAATAGTAAAGCAATTTTAGAAGTCAACTCTCGAAATCATAAGATAAGCCTGCTAATAGAATCATAAAATTAATTAAATAAACTAGTGTTCTGGCATAGCATGCAAGGGAGCTTTTAGTAAGAGCAACAGCTTCGGATATTTCAAACAAGCTAAACAGGAAGATGTCAGCTTTCACAGTCTCAGCCTCTACGGCCTATATAAGAGGCTTTACGCAAGTTGTTTTCCTTTTTTGTCTGATTATTCTTCCCTATATTTAAATTCAAGGTACAAACATGATCCCGTTCTCCTTAATGGTATCGATAACAATACCAAGCTTACCTTCAATTCTTTCATCCTTCCTAGGCTCGTACGACATTGCATATACATCTGCTTCCTTTGATCTCTCTGCAATAAGCTTCCCTATTACTCTACATGCATTGTGATCTGTAAGTGATGGTAAACTGTTCCTAAGATCCTTTGCATTTGTTGTCGCCACTGATATCACTTTGCTTGTTCCTCTGTGCATTACCTTCGCATGGATAAACTTCTTCGAAAAGAAAACATTTAGTAAAAATGGCCTCATATACATATCTGTCCGTTGTTTCCATGATTTCTTGTTCGGTCGCTTTGCAGCCTCCCCTCGCGACCTTCTTGTCCAAGCTGATTGTATAAATAAAACCTAAAAGTGTAAACATGCTGGTCGTTTATCAAAAGAAATACAAATCCTAACAGTTATTTGGCTCTGTTAAAAGAGCGAATACAGGACTGAATTTATTAACTAAATGCATCTTACGCGGCCTTGCTCTAAATAGTGTAGGCCTCTCTCTATACAGTATCTAGCCGATGGTAGCAACGAAAGAGAAATACACTGGCTTGTTATTTTTAAAATAAGGCAAAAATTCACGGGTGAATAAGAAATACACTGGCTTCCAATGCTTTTTGGCGTAAGGTGGTCTCTAGCATTCATGGCCAATCCTCTTTTGATTGGCACACGGCTGGAAAGCACGGTTCCAGTTTGAGAAGTCCTTGGCTGAATATTTTCTAAGTATTGGAAGCGTTTCGAGTCTTTTGCGGTTTTTAAAGTGGTCAAGGGCAACTGAATTTTCTTTTGGCATGATGTTTTGGTGTGGTGAAAATGATCTTAAAACCAGATTTCCGCAACTTTTTAGAGTTTACTCTTTTCCTGATATTGTCGTATCAGATTTTTGGGATTCTTAGTAGGGGGCTTGAAACATTGTCTTTCGAAGGTCTCTTAAAGATGAAGAAATAGTGGATATGCAGTCCTTATTGAGCACTCTGAGTCTTTTGATCCTAGGTAATTCTGAAGATGCAAAGGTTTGGTCTCTTGAACCTTCTAGGATTTTCTTTGTTAGTTCTTTAACTAGAAAGCTAGTTTCGGCATCTCCCCTTCAATATGACATTCATTGGGCCATTTGGAAATCAAAAGCCCTCGGCAAATTAATATCTTGTTATGGATCATTTTGCACTGGAATTTAAACACTTCAGATGTTCTCCAAAGAATGATGTCATTTTTCATGTTGATGCCTTCGGTTTGCCCTCTTTGTTATAAGGAAGGGGATGTTCTTTTTCACACTTTTTCCGGGTGTGTTTATGTGCAAAGTTGCTGGTTCAAGCTTTTCTCCTTGTTCAAGAAAGGATAATGTTAGCTAGCTTATCTCGGGTCCTTTTTTGGGAAAATAATCTTGTCTCTTATGGGTTAATGGGATTAAAGTTTTGTTATCATAAATCTGGTTGGAAAGGAATCAGAGAATTTTTTAAGACAGTCTCTTCCTTGGTCCAAGCGTTTTGATTCTACAATATTAAAAGCTTCATCTTGGTGCATTCTCTCTATATCTTTTGCTGGTTTTTCTTTGCAAGATCTTTGCTACAATTGGCATACTTTTATAGTTCCTTTGTAATTTTTTTGAGTTTCTTTTATTGATGTTCTTAGTGTTTGATTTTTTTTCACTCATTTTATGGAGTTTGTATCTTTTGAGCAATAGTCTCTTTTTATTACATCAATGAAAAGTTTCCCTATAGGTTGACGCCACAAATTCCACCCCCAAAAACCATATTTTGATTGAGCCTCAACTATATCAACTGTACTCAAACTGTTAGATAATCATAGTCGGTAATAACATCACTGTTCTCATCACTATTACAGAACTGTACATGAGATTTTCACCTCATACGGCTCCTTGAGGGCCATAAATAAATCTAAGAAGCATGTCGGGATTATTTATCTTGATATGTCTTTTTTGTAGAATAGTATAGGATAAAAATCTATCGTGTGTCCCCAAATTAACCCAATAGAATTCTGTTTGTTCTAATAATAAAGAAAAAAGGGTTTGTTGTTAAAAAAAAACGATAGAGGCATTTTCAGTAGGAGAATCAGCAAGCACTTCTTGTTGACCTTGTTCTATTATATCTCTAGCCTCGAAAGGAATAAAAGCCATAGGTTGAAGATTGCCACAAGTCCTATTATCCATGTAGCTGCTAGCGAGCCTCATAATCACAGGCCACAGCACGAGTGTTGGACCTATACGTACCCAAGCTCCCAGCTAAGAACAAACTTTTGAAACAATAATATGATATAAACCAAGGAAAATAACTATCATGAAAGCCGTGTAACCATAATAGCATTGCCACCAAAGGGGGCTTTTCTCTTCCTCTTGGCTCTTCTTCAAAAAGACAGATACTATACTTGGTTCAATGGAAATCTTCCTGAATATTGCACATTTCAAGTCAGAAAGTTGCTACTATAATCTAGCTGTGTCCAAGGATTTCAACGTAGAGGATACTTCTCCCAGGTTTAACCAAGTGGTCATGGGTTCAAAACGACTCGAGACTGTCTATCTCTCGAATTTCTAAATTCGGAATGTTGTCCTCAATTTCAAGCCCAATTTAAATAGAAGGTAGAGAATGAAGAATTTGAAAGATACGGAACTGGATAATTGCTAAGCAACAGCAATAAAGTCATTTGACCTGGAACGAAGCAGAAAATAGTTGAGAACTCTATATACCTAACAGTCATTTCTGTCTTTTCCAGCCATAATAACAGCACGACTGTTCTCCTAAAGATGACTGCAGGCAGTATTCTTTCAAATTCTCAAACCATATCCTGAAGAAGACTCTTTTTTTGCTATGCAGCAAGTTATAGAAAAGTTACGATATGGACGAGTTCGTATTGACAATTAGCTTGATTACACAACTGGCAGCAAACCCACAACATATTAACTTCCTCACAAATAATTCTCCTTCCCCGACTTTTACACTAGTGTTTCAGGTTTCATGTTTCCAGTTGATTTTGATTCCAATCAGTAACCCAAGCGATTCTTCCGAAGCTAGATTTTCACATAACGTCCCCCAATAAAAGTGAACATTAACAACAACAGAGAAAATAGACAAACAATTCTAAGAATAACTAAAGCAACTTGTTTCGGCTTTGTAAATTCGTTAGTTCCAGAGTTTTTTCATATCAAAACTAAGTACATGTTGTGCAAGAAATTCGTGGTCCACAACAGAAATCATAAACTTCAAAATGTAAATAAGATATCCTCCGGAATAAACAGGGAATCGAATAGGATGCCAGTAAAGAAATTGTACCTTGGCATGCGAGGGGTTCGAAGAGACGAAAGGGGAGCCTCTGGATATGCTAATGTGCGGAAATGAAGATGTCCACGAGAGAGACGAGGATTTCTGTGATGGAGTGGTAGGAGTTGATAGCCACTGGGAGGAGAGAACTGAACGCACAGATGAACAAGACGGCAATGCAGAAGATATTGCTGTGAAGGCCATCGTTCAGATTCAGTTCATTCGTCCACCCACGACTTTTCGGTGCAAGCGCAGTTATTCAGTATGCAACCATATCTGACAAAAAGATCGGAACAATTTAGAACGCTCTAGCGGTAAAAGTCCGCAGCTGTACCGCGTCGTGAGATTAGTCTAAATTGTCTGGTTATTCGTGGATTAGAATAAAGAAAAACTGAAATACAAAACAAGTGCATATAAGTATTGAACTCAAAAATAAATAAAGTGAGCTAATTAGTATGTATTCAAGACCTTAGATATTCAAATCTTCTCACAATTGTTGAATTAAAAAATGAGACTTTTAAGACTTAAAAAGGATTATTTTGATACAATAAAAATAAAAATAAAATAGGAATAGAGATTCGAACCTTCCAACTTTAATAAATATTTTCTTTAGAATATTAGCATTAAAAAGTATAATCAAGTTTTGAACTTAAAATATATAAGGAAATTGTCAATGAAAGTTGTAAATTGACACACTTAACTTGTAAATCTTCCTTAGAAAAAAAGTGTTTTAAAATAATCATTAAATTACAAATTTAACATTTTATACATAGTATCAATTAAATTCTTAACTTAAAATTTAAACTACATCCTAAAATTTGAAGCTATCTTTATTCACCAAATTGACATAGATTTACTAGTCTCTGGTTAATTATCCGTTAAGATTGGATCTATTCGTTGATGGTACTATCCATAGACAAGTTTAAATTATCTGTTAAGCATCTATATTTACCAAATTAACATGAATTTACTGCTTCCCTTTATTAATCAGATTTAACAAGTATAAAAGTCTAAAACCAACATTTAGCAAATATAGTAACGAAACTGAAGTTCTCATTTTTGTACAATATAAGTATTTGTTTTTTACATACTCCTCCCCACCCAACCACTAAATCATAACTAAAACATATGTGGAACTTGATAGTGAAATCACGAAGAAAATGAGGGGAAGAGACTAGTGAGAGTCCTACCAGGAAAACAAATACCAAGCTTCCCTAATTATTTTTCCTGCAATTTAGGTTCTTGAACAAGTCATGCACATAAAAAAATGGTCATATCCCAAGATCAAAAGATGGAGAAGTGTCAAGATCAAAATTCTTCTGTTGCTGGGCAACCATCATCTGAGGCAACTCAACTTTCTTTTCAAGGAGCAATTTTGCCTGGGCCTCGACTGCATCAAGGTCAAGACCTTCATAAAATTCATCATCATCATTGAACACATTTCCATTTGCGTCCACATCGCTTATTGATTCTCCTCCTGCCACCACCGACTCAAACCGTGTATCCAAATTAAGTTTAGGAACAGATTCTGATGCACAAAATGTCAAATTTCTATTCCTGCTGTCCACTTCTTTCGCTCTTGGGCAGCCACCAGTTGTAGAAATTACAACTTCTGGGCTACGGTTCATTTTGATATGTTCTGAATGCATTGTATGAGATTGATTGACATTTCCTGTTAGAGTTGACTCGAAAATATTCAATATCTTGCCAGGAGAAGTTTCATTTTCAGTTACCCGGGTCGCGAGGGGTGAAGTCAGCCTCCCGAATGGTGATTGACTTAGCAAAGAACGTCTGTTATATAAGATCACAATTTTAGTACAACATTTATAAAAATAGTTTCACCTTGAAAATCCAAATTAATTTCAAAGAGTAAAGAATTCAATTTTCGAAGGTCACACAAATTAAAGATTTTTATAAAACTTCACGACAGGTTCCTCAATGTTCACTAATCAATTATCAAAGTTCCAGTCTCACATGATATATATATGACAATGACATGTAGAATAATAGAAATCCGTTTGTTTTAATGTAAAGCTTGGAAGAGACTGTTTATTCTATGTGATATACAGAGGCAAAAGGAGAAAATTACACATAAAGTTCAATGGGTTTTAGAAGGGCAGGAAGAAAGAAAAGATGACTGTGTTCCTAATTTTAACATCATATGATGAGCGGGAAAAGGTCCAGAAGAAAATGACTAAAAAGCCCAACTAGACTTCTCCCAACCTAGTGATTAAGATATCAAGAAGGCTATTAAACTTGGAAAGAGTACACAAAATGATCGAACTTATCATTCTAGCCACCAAACCTTCTTATTACCACTCTCAAAGCCAAAACCCCAATTGCAAAGTGAGATACTAACCGGGCTGAAAGTAGTAAATATTGACCATCAAACTACACTAATTCAAAGGGTTAAGATGTTAAGAATTATCTTTGCCCCCCACCATAGTACTTGATTACTCTCATTCCAATGGAGTTAGGAACTTATTAGTCTTTTGTCCTTTATTATAATTTTACTATTATTAGTTTAGGGCTTCCATATACGTGTATATATATTTGGCTCTTGTGTATAGAATGAGAAAGTATTCTCCTATATTTGGTCTCACAATAACATGGTATCAAAACACGAAGTCTTTCCTAAGGCAATTAGGGATTTGTGAACCCTAAGGGTCGGTTAGGTTCCCTAAGCCTAGCCCTTGTTTGGGGCAAGGATTTAGGAAGTACATACCCATGGGGTTGAATAGTAACTACTATTCAACGCCATGGGTTTTTTTTTTAAATTATTCTGTCTCTCTTCCCTTTTCTTTTGTTTCCTTCTTCCTCCTTCCATCTCTTATCTTTCTTTTCATCTTGTCTATACAATAGCTCCCTCAATGACTTCAAATGGGTTGTTTGCAACTTTTCAATTTTTTTCATTAGTCCATTTAACTTGAAAGACTTATTAGAATCATTTTTTAAACTTCAAGAACTAAAATATTGAGACGCCAAATAAAAATTAAAATAAAACTTTAGGGATTAAAAGTGTAATTTGGTAAAAAATATATAATTTCTAGTAATGAGTTTAAGATAAAAACATGAGTTTATTTTGAATGTACTAATATTAAAAAAATATAGTATTTAATTTTAAGTTAGCACATGAAAGTTTAAAAAAAAAAAATCATGCTCAAATTAGCTAAACAAAATTATATGATATTTTATTTCAAAACTTAGTAAAATAAATAATTTATAATTGATAACTAGTCATATTAAAAAAAATTATTTCTTTTTTTTTTTACTTGTTGCAAATAATAATAAAATTAGTTTTTTTTACATTTGTTGAGTCGAACTCTACGAGGCAAATAATCAAAAACACAAACTAATTTACATTAGAACCGAAACTCCAAATGAATGTTTTTATTTTTAACTTAGTTATCTAAAAACAAAATGAATAACAAATTAAATAGTTCATTTGCTTATTAAGTTAGTAAATTAAAATTTCAAATTATGCAAAAATAAAATAAAATCAAATAATTAGAGTCAAATCTCAATTTCAAATTGATGGAAACAAATATTAGTTTTAAAAATTTTAGAAAAGTAATGAAAATTGAGTTGAATTTCAATTACAAACTTACTAAAATAAAATTAGTAAAATAAATAATATTTAATTTTAAATTCGCCCTATTAAAAAAAGTATTTAATTTACAAATAAGTAATACTCAAGGTAAAAAAAAATGTATGATATTCAATTTCAACAGTCATATAAAAATAAAAAATATATTTTATTTTGGATGTAGTCAATTCTTTAAAAAAAAAAAAAAAAAAAAACAAACTTACTCCATGTATTGTGTTTTTAATTTAGTCATTTTTTTACATAATTAAATTAGTCAATTTAAAATAACAAAAATATAAGAAACAATTTTAATTTAGAATTTAGTTATGTTGAACAATAAGAAAATCAATTTATTTTTAACTTAACTTATTAAAATAAAAAATAATAATAATTAAAATGCAAAATTTTTAAATAATTTAAAATCTAACCATTGATTTAATACAATTAAATATTTTTTTAATGCAAAAATACAATTAAATATTTCACAAAGCTAATATTTCTAAATTTGCATTCCAATCCCAGGTTTCTAAATTTGCATTCCAATCCCAGGTTTCTTAAACATGCACTCCAAACACAAATTTTCTAAACCTACATCCCAAACATAGTTTTCTTAAACCTAGGCTACCTAAACCCCCTAACAGAACACCTTGGTTTAACATTCTATGGTTTAAGATTACAAACCTGCGCAGCAAACAACCCCTTAGGATTTGAAGTTCAAAACACCTTGGAGGGTTTGATCTTTTACCTTGGGTTTTGCATATCACCACTGCTGTCAAAATCTGTTGCCACTGCTGCCAAGGTCTGTTATCATAGTAGTTTTTCATCATCACCCAAACCAAAAGACAACCCATTTGCTGATTTGTAGGAACCCAAAATTCAGTTGAAAAATCACCAAACCGTGGGCCACATGCGTCGGTGAAAACTTCAATCATTAATCCCACACACTAGGGGCACGTGTGTGACCAAAATCCTCTCTGATTTTGTGGCTTGTTGTTTCATGCTACTCTCAACATATTTGTGTGGTTATATTTTGATCATCATTACCTCGTGTTAGAAGTCGATTTAGAAAAGAATTAGAGTTTTTTATTGGAAACTCCATTAATATCAAATTTTCAACAAATTTCCAAAAGTTGTGCAGTCATTTGGGTTTGATTTCGTGGTTTTAGATTAGATTTTATGGTTTTACATTCGTCATTGACCTCTGAACAAGAACTCGCAGTGATGTCTAATATGGTTCAATCACAGACTCCATGGTTCATTTAAGAAGCCATTTGTTAATTCTATAGCCGAATTTGCTAAATTTCAACAGTACCAGAAATCATCGAAAGCATCTTCTTCATCATCTGTGCTTACCACTATTACAACCATTGTTGGGTCAAGTAACATGAATCATTGTCTTCTTTCATACTTTATTAAATGGGTCATAGGCTCTGGTGCTATATGACAGGTAATCCCAATTTGTTTTCCACTCTTTCTTCATCTACATCCCTTACTAATGTTACTTTGGCAAATGGATCAAAATCGGTTGTTCTTGGATCTGGCACAGTAAATCTAACCCCATCTCTTTCTTTGTTTTCTATTATGAATTATCCTAGACTTTCTTTTAATTTGATCTCTATTAGTAAACTCACTATGGCTTGTACCAAAAGACGTCAACAACTTCTAGGCGTCTTGTACCAGAAGATTCTTCGTCATCAGATCCAAGACCAAGTGATGAGTTTCTTATTGCTCTTCGTAAAGGTAAACGTTCTTGCACTTTTCTTATTTCTTCTTTTGGCTCATGACCACTTGTCATCTTCTACATGTTCTTTTATTGCATCTCTTGAATCTATCTCGATCCTTAAAACTGTTCATGAAGCCTTGTCTCACCATGGTTGGTGCAATGCAATGATAGAAGAGATGAATGCCTTAAATGATAATGCTACTTAGGATTTAGCATCTCGTCTTGTAGGAAAAAAGCTATTGGATGTAAATCGATGTTTGTAGTTAAGATCAATCTTGATTATTATGTTGCTTGATTAAAAACGCGCCTTATTTCCAAAAGCTATGCTCAAACCTATGAGATTGATTACTTTGATACATTTTCTCTAGAAATAGATTCTCTAGCACTAACCACATCTTCTAAACTAGGAGAGTCATCACTTTGATAATTTTCTCGTCGCTAAATTAACTTCTGTCAAGCTATTCATTTTCATGGTTGCTTCTCAATGTTGGCATTTGCATCAGTTTGACATTAAAAATATCTTTCTCCATGGTGATCTTCAAGAGGAAGTTTATATGGAACAACCACCAGGGTTTGTTGCTCACGGGGAGAATGATAAAGTTTGTCACCTTCGCAAATCTTCATATGGATTGAAACAAAGTCCACGAGCATGGTTTGAAAATTTTAGTCAAGCACTTGAATAGTTTGGAATGAAGAAAAGTAAGTCGGATCACTCTGTCTTCTACCGACACACTAAGAATGGGATTATTCTACTTGTCCTATATGTTGATGATATTGTTATTATTGGAAATGATACATCGGGCATTTTATTTCTCAAAACTTTCCTCCAAAGTCAGTTTCATACTAAAGACTTGGGAGCATTAAAGTACTTCTTGAGTATTGAAGTAATGAGAAGCAAGATGGGTATCTTTGTGTCACAAAGGAAATATGTGCTTGATTTACTATCTAAGAAAGAAAAATTGGAAACCAAGGCATGTAGTGCTCCAATGATGCCTAATGGAGAACCATTTAAAGATCCTAAGAGATATAGAAGACTGGTTTGGAAAGTTGAATTATCTTACAGTGACACGACCAAACATAGCTTATTTAGTAAACATTGTGAATCAGTTTGTCTTCATCTACAGTGGATTATTCGGTTGTAGTGCAACAAATTCTATGTTATTTGAAAGTTGCACATGGACATGGGATCTTATATAAAATTTATGGTCATATGAAGATTGAGTGTTTTTCAAACATCAATTAGGCAGGATCAAGAGAAGATAGAAGATCGACTTATGGCTATTGTGTTTTGTTGGAGGCAATTTGGTTTCATGGAAAAGTAAGAAACAAAATGTAGTCTCACGAACAAGTGTTGAATCAGAATACAAAATTATTCCATAATTAGTATGTGAAATAATGTGGGTACATCAACTCTAGATCGAATTAGACTTCAATATTACAATTCCGACCAAGTTGTGGTGTGACAACCAAGCTGCCCTTCATATTGCATCCAACCCAGTATTTCATGAGCAAACTATATATATTGAAATTGATTGTTATTTTGTTCGTGAGAAAATATAGCAAGGTTTGATGTCTACTGGATATGTGAAGATCGAAGAACAATTAGGAGATATTTTCACGAAAGCTTTAAATGGAGTTCGAAAAGATTATCTTTGTAACAAGTTGGGCATGATTAACATATATGCTCCAACATGAGGGGGAATGTTATAGTATATATGTGGATTTAGGAGCTTATTAGTCTTTTATCCTTTATTGTAATTTTACTATTATTAGTTTAGGGCTTCTATGTATGCCTATATATATTTTGCTCTATAGTATGGAATGAGAAGGTATTGTCCTATCTTTGGTCTCACAATAACACCAATATTGTCTTCCTTTCCAAATATTTAGTTCCCCAACACACTTCCCCATTCTTCAACCCTTCTTTTGCAACATGTTACCACCCTTTCTTACCAGAATGATAAAAACAAAATATTTGAATGGCCACTAAGGTTTCTTAGACTAAGGCATTCTGGTATACTCTGCCACATTATAGCATAATGAGAGAACGTCACATACCCATCAAAATTAAATAACAGAGAAAGATGGAGTTTATAGAAACCTGTAAATTGCCATCATATCAGGTCTGCCTGTTTCATCTTGAGTAGTCGTGGCACTAGCACTAACCCTGTCATCTATGAAACTATCGAACGAGCTCTCAATCTTGTCATCTTCTTCATCCCCAGATATGGTAGCATCCGAAGAAACCCTAGATGCCAACAAGAAATGACGCAGAAGAATATTCACAACTGTATCAATTGTCTCCTTTTAACTTGTGCACTCAAAGTAGAACTATCATATCATTATCAGAGGTATAATTTAACACTGAACTCTCTTACTAGTTTACTCCCTTTAATGAGGTAATTTATGGACTTACTCAGCTTCCTCCTCGATAAATGCTGTAACATTGTTGTCAAATCTCCTTTCACCTAAATGCAGCAATTGATATTGACAATTAGCAACTAGTCAGAATTACTTTGTTTGAAAGTGTGCTCTATTAGATCCTCAACTATATTTGGCACTGACAAGGATCCTCCAAAAATTGAACTATAAGAGAAAAAAATACCATCCCGTTTCTTTTTTTTTATCTGTCTGGTGCTAGAAAAAGTTCCGACTGTATTTGTCAGTGGAGAAACTGAAGCTTTTTCCGTGCTTTCCATGTTCTCATTTTTGTCCATGTCTCCAACCTTTCGCAATCTTTTAAATTTGCGGGGCTTCTGTACACTGCTGGACTTTTCTCCAGTAAATAAATGCCAATCTCCATTATCACAACTGCTTGCAATAATGGCCAAGGGAGTTTGTGTTTCATCAGCCACAGGAGAAGTAGAGGCACCTGATTTTATACCCACACTATCATTCTCCTTGAGTACAGAAGATCGAACTTCACCCCTAGAGAGAAAAACGTCATTTCCAGCACGGGAACCCCCATTGCAATTAATTCTTTCGTTTATCCCAGGACTTGAAGATTTTAAAAGCTGTTCACCATCCACTCGGACAGGCAAGATAAACTGTGATATTGCGGATTCATATATCCTTTGTCTAGAATATCCTGAAAAATAAAAACCTTATTCGCATGAATTCTTGTCTTCACTAAATAAATGAAAGAACAGTTAAACATTCCCTCATTATCAATAAAACATAATTTATTATTTAGGAAAATAGCATGTACCACAATCATCAATTGGTGAATCTGGAACCAAACCACTTTCGATTAGATTAGTGAGACGAGGACTAAGCTGAGTCTCGATTATACTGAATTCACCAGCTGGGGGAAATTGTGTCTCAATTTCTAAAACAACGGGCTTTTCACAAGCATTATCTCCTTTATTAAAAAAAGTTCTCTTCAAGGTAGTGCTTTGATGAATTTTCTCAATCTGATTCACTGCTTTGTCTTCCAAGACAGTTACATCATCTGTTTCAGCGCTTGGCAGAACCTCATCCTGTAAGAATTTTGTTTGAGAAGTTGTTGGTTCATTGACAGCTTCAGTCTGCACGATCAAGTCCTGAGCAGTTCTTACACTGCAAGAACCTAGCTCAGAAGAACTCAACAATATTTTACTGCCTGCAGCAACAGAAACGGAATGCAAGAATTTTTTTGAAGAGAACACGGAGGAACGTGATATTTGGTCCTTTCCCATGGCATCAACAGATACAAAATCCAAACCAAAGAGGTCTATGTTCGTAGGATGCTTTGAAGAACAGTAATCAGAAATACAATTATTTTCTGCAGGATTTAGAGGTGCTGAGACTTCAGGAAAGACTAATGGTCCTTCTAGTTCTGCTTTTGAAGCGTTGACTTCATTAATTGAACCTATAAATAATCAAAACTTTCATTTTAAACAAGTAAATTATCATGTTTCATTTTAAACAAGTAAATTATCATGAGTTTTTAACAAAATATTAATAGAAACACCCCACCACAATGAGTTCAGTTTATGTTCAATATTGCGTTGTCACCAAAATAATTTACACACGGAGAGGAGCAAAAAGTCAACATAGTTAATAACTTAATGTAACTTTACTTTTTTCACTTGTCTCAACCCATAGTCATAATTACAATAATCATTACGAGCATATTCTGATAACAAAGAAATCAGGATCTAACAATATACTAGAGCAACCATCTAATGAAAAAAATAAAATCAACTCCTTATCAAAAGTAAACATAAAGGGAGAAAGGGGCAACATTCCCTCTTGCATTCAACCTTCTTAAATTCCCTCCGGAGTACCCCTTATAGAATAGCAGCACAAGATTTAAGTTGACAAGTACAATGTGTTGAGCCAATATTAGGTAGAAGCAAATTGCATAATTGTATTCAACAATGGTCAGTATTTACACCTGGCTTTCATATAAACAGATATAAATATACTTATTTCCAATTAGATATTTCAACCTAAGCACAATCCAATTGGTTAAGGCATTATATTGAATCAAGAGGTCGAAAGTTCAAATTCCTACATGTTGAACTAAACCCAAAAAAAAAAGTGTAATTCAGGTGCAATGATTTAGAATGGGTCTAAAGTTTTCCTTCGAAGGCAAAGAAAATCCTACCTTCCTAAGCATTAAAACCATGTGCAATGATGCAGTTAAAGCTATCATTTTAGAGATTTGGTTGGAGCATAATCAAAGAATTTTTTAGAATAAATAGAGGCGTTGGATTGAATGCTTTAGCTAGCTAGATTCCAAGCTTCACAATGGTGTTCTATTTCTAAATCCCAATTTAGTTTGTTTCTTTTTCATTTTTTACTTCTCATTATTCACTCTCTTTGTGAGTTTATATCACTAAAAGTCTGTTTCTTTTCATTGCATCAATGAAAGGTTTCATATCTGGTTAAAAATAATAATAATAATATATATATATATATATATACACTATTTGCAATGATGCAGGTAATGGAAACAAAAGAAATAGGAAGTGTCCTCCAGACCTAATACAAATATAAAAATATTAAAAATATTTAGTTTGTATCAATTGAACTTTTACCTCTTTTGCCGCCATAACATTTTTCAACTTGTCCTGCTTCGAATAGTTCTCTAATGCATGATTTCTCCTGAATCCATCCACGTTGTATGATAAGCCAATTGCTAGAAAGTAATTTCTTCTAAGGAGTAAAAAAAAAGTAGAAGAGAACTTGAACAAACCTCAACAGAGAAAGCTTCAGAATCTCTAGAAAAATGCAGTCCTTGCAAGTGTTGCATTGTGTCAATTAGAACCATTGTTCTACTTGAATGCATAACTGCATGGGCTCTCGAGGGAAATGTCTGGAAGTGAGGAAAGGCAATAAGGGACGGCCTCCATGCGTCTTCACAAGGATGGAAATACTTAAGAAGTAACTCAGTCTCAGTATCAGTTAGCTTGTTCTTAAATGACGTTATCTGAACAGCAGGATCATCTTTCACTTTCTTTCCAGGACGAACAAATTGTTTGATGGACAGCTTAACAAACTGAACTTCCGGTTTGATAGTATGGGGAATCTAAATAATGGAAAAGAATCGATAGTATAAGTAAAAAATACTGTGTTGTGATAGACTTCTGTCAAATGATCTCACCATTCTTGGGCTAGCATGAAAGTTGAAGCTATTTATTCCCCCATTTTGCATGTGTTTTTTTATTGACTTGCTGGTTGTTTGCTTACTCATGTATCCCTTCAATTCTGACCCTTCACAAGCTAAAACTAGTAATAGTAGTCAAGGAAATTATATAATTAGCATAAAAAAGGGAAAACAATTGGGATGAAGTTCCAAGCTTTGAGGTATGAATGCTTCAGTTATGCGACCATGTCAAATAGGTATCAAACTCTAGCACGTATTAGAAATCTGTACATGAGGGTTAGATTTTCTTCTTCCCCGGAAAATATTTTACATAAAAATAATTATAGGAGAAAAAATTGAATATGAAAAACACCAAACTTGTTTTTTCAAACATGTGGATACGTGAACTTAGTTGATTTCATTTTTCTTTTACATTATTTTTTATTTTCTATTTTAAAGAAATTATAATTGTTTACTAACTAATCCTTTGTCTCTTAGTTTACCTTTTAAATTATATAAATATATAGTTTTCAAAATATGTTTCTAGTTTTTAAATTTTCGCTACTCCATAAGTAATTTGTAAAAAATAGAAAACTTCAGTAAATGAGCTTAAATATCATAGAATAAAATAAACTTATAAAGGGAAAATTATTAAAAGGTGTGTGTTTTCAAATATATATTAAAAGTATACATTTTAATAATTGCATCCTTGTTGTGTCTGTCTTAATAATTAAAGAAATGACATGTCATTACATCTATATCTATGTTTCTTAGGTTAAGTTTATTCGAGAATGTGAATTGAGCTAGTTTAGGCAGATACCCTTACCAAGAGGTCATATGTTCGAATCCCCCGTCCCACATGTTGTTGAACTAAAAAAGAAGTTTCTTCAAGAATTACTAAAAAAAAGGTTAACAAACAAGTAGGCACGATCTTACTAAACTGAAGAAAAACTACTTCAGGTATAATAACTTTGCCGATAAATGAGATTGATTGATAATTGAATATTAAAAGGATATCCACTCGTCCATCATGCTTCCTTCCAGTTCTACCCATCCGCTGAATCATTCTTATTGGTGAAATGTTTGCATCAAAACAGATGACAAGATCAACTTCCATTATATCCAGGCCTTCTTCGCCAACTGATGTGGCAACAATGACATTATACCCGCCAGCACGAAATTTCTGTGCAAAAATATATTAATTCAGTGCAAGTAACTAGTAGGGATAGTACCCGCAAATAGGGGAGGGGACGGCTTCCCCGTCCCCGACCCTTCATTTTAATCCCCATTCCTGGCAAATTCTCCGTTAAATTTTGCAGAGATCGAGTTCCCCACAAAAAATTATTCCCCGTCATTTAAATAGTTAATTTCTTACCAAAAAAAAATCTCTATTTAAAGATAAAATTCTTAAACCTCCTAATAGAAACAAAATAATATTCCATATCAAATTATCTAATTATTCATACATATAATTCAAATGTTTAACCATATAATTCAAACATATCCAATTATCTAAATCATTAACAAGAAATCGTCATTTAAATAGTTAATTTCCTACAAAAATAAATAAATAAATAACTCTATTTAAAGATAAAATTCTTAAACCCCCAAATAGAAACAAAATAATATTTCATATCAAATTATCTAATTATTCATACATATAATTCAAATGTTTAACCATATAAAATTATCTAATTATTCATACGTGTGTGTGTGTGTGAACAGGGATGGGAAATACATTCCCGTCCCCATCCCCGTTTAGCTCATGGGGAATTTTTTTCCCCCACTCCCTCCCTCCCCCATTCGCCACCTAAACGAGAAAAATGGACATCTCTACCCGCAAACCCTGATTGCCTACCTCCAAAACAGCCTGTTGAACCTTTTGTGATTGACCTTTGAGAGTTTTTCCTGCAATACTCCAGACTAAGTAACTTGTCCAACCATAAAAAATATGTCTCAACAAATAGAAGACGTCCAAGCTCTAATAAATTTCAAAAAGAACATAACTGGAGCAATTTCGATATATTTGAACCCAATTCAAATTGACAAGCCGTAGAACATGCTCAATAGTTATCTACCGCTTGCTCAAAAGTTAAACCACCAATTTGAATTGACAGCGGGAGGCCTTCAGGAGATGTAAGGATCAAAACTCAAAAGTTATCTACGCTTTTTCTATTGAATTTTCAACTAGAGGACTATCCAGATCAAATCAGATAGTCCTAAGAACATGCTCTACAATATAATCATTTCTCATGCACTTACATGCAAAAAGATGGACATATCCGATACCCACATTCTATAAAAAAAAAAATATCCATTGTAACCCCAAAAGAAATGCAAAGACATTAAGATAAACCCAAGAAGATATCAGTTGTCACATAATAAACAATAGGTTAAATTACAAGTATCATCATTGAGCTTTTAGGGTTGTTTAATAGGTCCCAAAATTTTAAAAAGTGTTGATAAACCTCGTGTTGATAAGCCTCTAAACTTTCAATGTTGTGTCTAAAAGGTCCATGAACTATTAAACGCAACTTTGAAAGTTCAGCGGTTAAACTTGTAATTTAACCTAAACAATAACCAAAATGAAGAAAAATGAAATTGCAAACCTGAGCTTTGACCAATAAACTCGGTAGCTCTGACTATGTCTTCAATTTTGGCTAGTGCATCCATAATGTCCCTAAGTATTATTATCACATTGAGGCAAGTTTAAGAATAAATCATTGATTGGAATGTATGCACTTCTAAATCATCGCATACTACAAAATTGAGCTTGGAGAAACTATTTCACCTTACACTTCCCCTGAAATTTGAGAATATAATCACCCTTGAATCTTGTGGATCCTTAGTTTCTGCAACAAAGTTACTTTGTCAACTAACATGTCAAAGCTTTCAATTACATCTAAGCCATCGGTAACAAACTCATCAAGAAAATTGGTTTCAAGTAGCCTACAGATTTATAGAAAATTCAATACCTAAGATATGTGACACAGGTTATTATGCACCCACGAACACTTAAATAAATCTAGAGGCATTTACTACTATGCTTAGTCCCTTGGGCTTAGTTTTGAGTTAGCTACTACAATCATTTTCATTTGCATAAATGGATAGAAATTTCACTGCTTATAACTCTAAAATCTAATTCAAAAATCAAACGCAAGTTTCTACCCACTCAAGTTCCTCAAACCCAACTTTTACAATATTGAGTTAGTTCCAGACACATTAGATTCTAAAACGAGGATCACCAGCTAACTCTATATTATTTGATAAACTAGAGACTTGTAGGATATCTATTATCCAAGATATGTGACTCTGCATACTTTGAACCACGACCAGTTAATTGAATCTAAAGGTTTTTACTACAATTGCTTAGCCCATGGGATTAGTTTTGAGTCAGCTACTACAACCATCTGTTTGTCCCCCCGCATAAGAATTGAAATTTCACTGCTGAGATTTCTAAATCCAATCCAAAAATCCAAAAGAAAGCCTCTTACTAACTCAAGTCCCTCAAAACCAAAACTTACACAGCATTGAAGAAATGAACATGCATTACCAAAATTCAATAAGAATAGATACCAAAACAATAACCTTACGCTATATCCCAAGAGGAGCAAATTATACACAGTGCAGGAGACAAAAAGAGAAAAATGTACAAACAAGATGGAACCCTAAATAACGACAAAATAGAAGAAGACCAAGAGTACAAGACATCAACGGATTATACATTTTGCTCCGGCCAGTAATATTCAAACAATATCATAGTATCATTCTCGCAAGACTATGGAATATTCAAATACTTGAAATATAGAGATGGAAATCAATAAACTTCAGAAAGAAAACTTGAACTATCTCAGGCATCAAGACTTTAACAGAAACGATGGTATACTAATAAAGATGGCATGCCATGCAACTACTATTGGCACCTACTAAAATGGTCAACCAATACTTCCATCATTTTGGACAATTTGGGACTTGGTGCACCATGGGACAAGCTCTTCTCCATTATGAGTCTCACTTTGCAGATATGATCATTTTTGCTCATAAATCTTGCAAAAGACCTGCAATAAGTAGGGATCCATTGAATGTGATAGCTGAAAACCTCAAGTAAACAAAAGGACTCGTAATATACTGTCACCAATAACTACAGCACAAATACTGTCAATAACCCTCCAAGAATCTCTTCAGCTAAATGGATAAATAGCCAATAGCATGAATCTGATCTCATGCACGTACGTTTTTAACTCATTGATCCCAATGAATTTTTCCTTGATGAGGAAGTACCTTAGTTTTAGGTAGACTTGAAGCTGCAACACAACCTTTTTTTTTATTGAGAAACAATGAAAGAATACAAGGGCATACAAAAAAACAAGCCAACAAAAGAAATCCCACCACAGAAAGGGACTCCAATCAAGTAAAATGAGACCTAAAGAGTAATTACAAAAAAGCTTCGTCACTAATGTCTAGAGAGAAATATTGAATCTCGCTAGGGACCACACCTCAGAAAGGTCTCTCTCAACTCCCCTAAAGGTTCTATTGTTCCTCTGACCCCACAACAAAGCACATACTCCAACTTGCCACAAAAACCTCCCCTTCTCACAAAAAGGCAGATGGAGGAGGAGCTCCTCGATCATTTTCCTACAGCTTCTCTATCTGGTGCATAGAAAACCAAACACCTCAAAGAAAAAACATCAAACAGACCACACAAAATCGCAACTCCATAAGATATGATCCAAGTTTTCCTCCGCCTTTCAACAAAGGATGCAGCAAAATGACCCAACCAGAGAAGGCATCTTTCTCACAAGTCTATCAAGAGTATTGACTCTTCTGTGGATAACTTGCCACATGAAGAATTTGACCTTCTTTAGAATTTTCACCTTCTATAGATAAGAAAAAATAGACTCACGGGAGGGAGAAGGGTTCAACAACCAATGAAAGAATGAACTACAAGAAAAGCCCTCAGACGAGCTAGGGTTCCAGCAACAAAAATCCCTCCTTCCAGGCCTGAACTCAAACTCCCCAATTAGAAAAGGAGAGTTAACACATTCATCGTCTCCCTATTGGCCAACGCACAACGAAAACCAAACGAAAAGGAAAAAGAAAGCTCTCTGAAAGAGATAAGACATTTGCCATAGGATGATTTCTCATGGAAGATAAATGATATAAACAAGGAAACAAAAAGCAGAGGGGTCTATCCCCCTCCCACTTATCTTCCCAGAAATACGTTTCCTTTCCATTGCCTACAACAAAAATGAACTAACTTAGCAAAGGAAGGGAGAGCTCCAAGGCTATTTCCTTTCAGCAATTCTTGTGAGCCTTTGACCCCACCCAACAACCACTCAAAAGGATGAGGACCGTATTTACTCGATATTATCCTACAGCAAAGGGAACTAGACTCGAGGAGGAATCGTCAAAGCCATTTTGCTAACAGAGCTGCAACACAAAATTATTTTTATATAATGAACTCAGAAGATCAAAATCATCTATTATTCACTGTCCTTATTCATTTTTATTTTTGGTGTGCTCTTTTTGATCGAAATAATATGTGTTGGGTTTTTGGTAAGGGTTCGATAAGGATTCAAGCTCAAATATTGAGCATCTCCATTGTGGTCCATTTCTTCCAACAAAAGCAAAGATTATTTGGATTAGTGCATCCAAGGCAATTCTCTTGGGACATTCAGTTCGAAAGAAATCAAAGAACCTTTGAAGATAAGTTCCTTGTTCGGGAACATCATTTTGAACTCATCAAGATCAAAGCTTCTTGTTGGTGTTCTTTATCTCAAGTTTTTTAAGGCTATTTATTCTTTGATACAAACTGAAGGGCTTTTCTATAGGATGCTTACTACTTTCTTTTTTCCCCTTTTATTTTTGTTTTCTCCATGAACACTTTGAAGACTTGGCACTTTATACTCCTTTTAACTTTTCAATCATTAAATTTTGTTTCTTTTTTCTTATTCTTTTTTATGTCTATGAGTGTCCAGGCCAACTTATGCACACCTCGACTAATCTCACAAGACAACCATCTGACCATATTATATTTGGTTGCCAAGAAAACTAGTAGGATATTAAATCCTAAGTAGGTGCCGATCATGGTTTGAACTCATTCCCTCTAAGCCCTTTATTATTCTCACGGCCCTTATTGACCACTAGACCAACCCATGATGGATGAAAAGTTTTGTTTCTAGTTAAAAGAAATTACTTAAAAAGATGGTTGTATTCATTCATTACCCCTGACAAGTCTGCATCTGTGGAGAAAAGACAAATTACTAGTTCCATCTTAGTGGCTAATAGGGTAATTCATAATTGATGATTGGAATGGTACTCTTTAAACAATCTCTTACAAAGTTTTCATTTCTTTATTTATTTATTTATTTTTACTATCTCATTATTCATAATTCACAAGGTTTAAGATGTGTATGAACCTGAACTTTACCTTTTTCAACTAATAACATACAGACTATTTAACTTGAAGAATGGAGAGAATATTATAACACGAGACTTACAAAAGTTTCATGCTTATATACCAAGTTATATGTTATAGTATGTATATTATGGAATAATTATGTAAATACTTTAGTTATAGAAACCCATTAGCAACTTGTCCCCTTGTATTAGTTTAAGGCTCATATGTCTATTCAATACATATAACTCTAGTGAGCAGAATAAATGAATAATATAAAGTGTTCTTCTCTTGAACCTCTCGCTTTCTGTTACACCACAATCAATAGAGTTTAAAAAATAAAATAATACTAGTATTTCAAAAAGAAACCCTCAAGAAGTTAGACTCAAGTTAATTAATCAGATAGATTTTTTTAATAGGAAAGATAATATGTAGTTGATAATGAACAAGAAGCCCTATAAAATCAGTTACCACTGTAGTATTCTTAATAACATGATCATGCAAAGAGGGTGCATAAACAAAGCTTTAACCACTTATTTCCAGTCGACAGAACTCAACAGAAACAATCTAAAAAGAATATACCCTTGCTGCAGCTTCTCTTCTAGCATCTCAGATGCTGGCCTTATTCCATGGCTTGAAAGTAACTTACGTATATGGTATAGTGTAATGAGTACTCCAAAGAAACCCTCCACGTCTTGATACTTAACGTGTGGATGGACTGGCGGGGGTGCTTGACGAAATTTATCCCTTGAGTTAAGTAAATCACATGGGCTCAACTGGCAACAAAGAGTAGAGGAACATGGATAATGATTAAGAACTTCATCCTTAATAACATTGTGAGTTTTTTTAACACGCCCAGCTTTTATCAAGATAGATGAAAGAAGAAAAGGAGGACAGAAAAAGAATAGTTGGGCCAACACTGAACAACAAAAAATAGGAATAAACAAATAAAATAATTACAATTAGATTTGATATTGAACAAAGTTATTATCAAAATAATAATAATTATTATTATTATTATTACAAATAGGTGCCTTAGTTGTTGGTAATAAAACAATAATGGATGGTTATAAAAAATAAAAAAAAAGCCATACAGTTCTATAATCTCTGTTCTGGAGAATTCCCAGTGAACAAAGTTTAGCCACAAATGGACGTATAACTTCCAAAAGCTTATTATTTATCTCAACGGCATCTTCTCCCATTGCAACCTACAAGTTTACAGCTACAATATCAAATCTATAATAAACGAACGTCACTCACTTAAAGACATGGTTTTATGCATACTTGAATCAATTCTATTTTCCTGTCATGAACATATGGACTGACATCATGATCACTTTCATCCCGATATTGAAGGGTTGAAATGTCTAAGTTGTCAATGATTTGCTGAATACCCTGTTGCTTTGCTGAGTGAATGCAACTAAAATTTAGAATATATACAACAATCTGAAAAAAATCGATAGACATAATAATCTGAAACTTACATCCTGGTGTGGCAGTTAGGGCTAGAATTCTTAGTGGCACAGGTACCATCATTAACTGCACATTTAAAATCATACTGGTAACTGCATACAAAACTTGCAAGTTAAAGTAATAAACTCAAAGTGAAAGATCCAACAGAAATGGAAAATCAGTACAAACTGAACAACAGACCTCACGAACTGCAACACAATAAGAATAATTTCCAAGTGCTCGATGGGCTTCATCAATCACTAGGCAAACCAAGTATTTCACCAAACATGTGCCTGCCAAATTGTGATTTCATCATTTAAATAATGAAATGTACATAATCAGCAATCAGCATTCTGCATAAGTCATAGAAGATCACTAGGTGCATGTTATTTTTTCTGTCATACATCATAACAAAATAAGAAGGGAAGTAAATTTATAATATTAAAAAACGGAATGGATGATAACTAATGTGGAACTTTATATTAATAAAAATGTCTAAGTTTTGCAGAACAGTATGATCAAGAGTTAGCACCAGTGCAAGCAGCTGTATGATAACAAACACCGAAATCAATGCAGAAATTGAACGTTAGTAAAAGAATGGATATAATCTCAAGAAAAGGATCATTAAAGGTTTTCAATCAGAGTATAAACTACAATTTTTTACCTCGAACATCTCAATATTACAATCAGGTACATTGACTAAAGATATACTTATAAAACCAGGCATGAAACAGTGTCCTACATAAATTTCCCCTTACACTAAGAATAAGAGTAATTATACATAATTGCAATTCCCAAGTCCAGTCAGTCACCACTCAGAATACAAGAGGGCTAAGGATTAAAAGAATCACCAGATTGAATATCTTTCTCTAGCACTTGTGGTGTAACAAAGAAAACTCTTTTACTTTTCCAAAAACATGCTCTTTTTGCAGGATTAATCATACCTGTCATGTCAATGGTCCATTCCTGCAACAAGTTTGATTAGAAAGTCTTTGAGTTTATGTTAATCGTTCCAATTAACAGAACAGAGATATCAAGAGAAAGACCAGTGATCCATCAAATCACTTGATTGAAAAACGAGTTTACCGCCGTACTTGTGGTATTCCCACAATATTATGGCATGCTTCTATCTGTTGCAAGACCAGTGGACGAGAAGGAGCAGTAAAAACTATTTTCCCTGCAAGCAATAACAAGGAAAAGATGTCAACGTCCTTTAAGTTCACAGATGTATCAGATAAATTCCATAAAGCATCTTCATGCTAACAAAGGGAAGATAATTTCATCCACATGCATTATATTGCATATCTTTGTGAGTTCAGTGCACTTAGGTCTGATGGATTAGGCAAATTGAGAACAGCATATTTTCCTTTTCTTTTCTTCTATCTCTCTATTGGGGGTGGGAGATTTGGACCTCTAACCTTTTGGTCGAGAGTATATACCTTAATCCATTGAACTATACTCATGTTGACAAGAATATGTATACTAGATTAAATACTATGTAATTTATGATCTTAAGCTTTTTAGTTTAGTGGTAGGTAGTTTCACAAAGGTTAAACATATAACAAAAAAAATAATAAACAAAACTCTTAAAGTGCTCAAAGAACACGCACACACCCCAAACACATTGATTTCTTTCTAACCATAACTCAAAACTAATGTTTTGACCATATTGATCTGCACACCGTTTCCTTCCACTTTAGGCCAAGACTAGAAAGAAGACTAATTTTTTTTTTTTTTTTTTGAGTTCAACAATATGGGGGTGGGGAATTCAAACCCATGATCTCTTGGTCATAAGGACATATGCCAGTTGAGCTATGCTCTTGTTGGCAAGAAGACTACATATTATTTATAGCCTTCATATCAAAGAACCATGAACCCCAAAGCAATATAGCATAGCCTCCCAAATGTTCCCACTTGATAGACAATGAAAGAATATATGATGAAGATACTCAGCCAGATCCATACAAAGCAAACCACAATCAGGACTCAATGCCCAAAAAGGACATCTCTTCTGAATTCTATCAGCCGTATTTAAACTCTCCATGTCTTATCAAATATATATATGTATATATATATATATATATATATATATATATATATATATATATATATATTTAAACTCTCCATGAATACAAACAAGACCAATAAATTAACTTTTCTTGAGCCTTTAGACTTCCTTAGGACATCTCTTCTGAATTCTATCAGCCGTATTTAAACTCTCCATGTCTTATCAAATATATATATGTATATATATATATATATATATATATATTTAAACTCTCCATGAATACAAACAAGACCAATAAATTAACTTTTCTTGAGCCTTTAGACTTCCTTAAAACATTAACAAAGTGTTTTGGCACCGAAGAGCAGCCACCAATTGTTAACCGTAAAAATTCCAGATTGGCAATAATCCAGCATCTACTACCTCCCCATCTTCTAATACTGTTGGTTATTTCTGATTATTCTCCTTTTTTGGTTAATTAGTATATTTGTATTTAATGTATTATATTGCTGAAAATTTATTTCCTTATTTGTATATTGGTGTTTCTTCTATTTAAGAAACTCTAACTTCTCATAATAATATACAGAAAATATTATCTCCCTCTCTTTTATAACTTTTACATGGTATCAAAGCAGATTTTTTAGAAACCCTAACCCTAGCCGCCGCCAACCACCGCGCCGTCACCGCCGATCGTCCTTGCTGCTGCCGACCAACCGTTCATGTCTACCCAGCACCGCCGACTGCGTCTGACCGTTTCTTGGGCATCCACGAAGTCGCGCATCTTTTTCTCTTTTGCTCGAGGGACTTCACGGGTTGCTGCATCGCCGTCGACCACCACAACTGCTGACCGGAGTCGTCGATTGTCGCCTCCTACACCACCGGCGTTGTCGATCGCCGCCATCTGCACAACCAAAGAGTCGTTCTGCCACTGCAGCCGCCCGATTTTTGCCCTAATTTGGTTCTGTTTTTTGTTTTTTTTGGCTATATTTTTAGAGGCATTTCTGTTGTTCTGTCCAGCTTTGAAAGTAGCTGTTTTTCAGCATAATGTCAGAAAATAAGTCTTCAGTTGCTAAAGTTTCTGATAATCGCATTCATTCCAACTATCCTATTGTCCAAATCACCACCATTCGACTTAATGGGAAAAACTTTCTTCGTTGGTCTCAAAGTGTCCGAATGTATATTCGTGGACAAGGAAAGATTGGTTACCTCACTGGCAATAAAACAACACCTGCCAAAAATGATCCTTCGTTTGCCGGGTGGGATGCTGAAAACTCTATGGTTATGACTTGGCTAGTCAATTCTATGGTAGAAGACATAAGTAGTAACTATATGTGTTACACTACTGCAAAGGAACTTTGGGATAGCGTGACTGAGATGTATTCAGATTTGGGCAACCAGTCACAAGTGTTTGAGTTAAATCTCAAATTGAGTGACATACGATAGGGAGGTAACTCTATTACACAGTATTTTCACTCTCTAAAAAGGATTTGGCAGGATCTGGACCTCTTTGATACATATGAATGGAAGTCTACAGAGGATCAGAAACACTACAGAAAAATAGTTGAGGATGGCCGTATTTACAAATTCCTAGCCGGTCTCAATGTTGAATTTGATGAGGTTAGAGGTAGAATACTTGGTAACATTAACCTCCCGACTATTAATGACGTTTTTTCTGAAGTGCGCAGGGAAGAGAGCCATCAGAATGTTATGATTGGAAAAAAACATATTGATTTAGTTGAAAGTTCTGCCTTGGTGGTTGAAGCTACAGCACATAAGGCTTCTGATCAATCAAACAAGGCCCATGAAAAGCCTCGTGTTTGGTGTGACTATTGCAACAAACCTCGGCATACTCGTGACACGTGTTGGAAACTTCATGGAAAACCTGCGAATTGGAAAAGCACTAGGCAAGTTGAGAAGAGCACAAATCAGCATTCCTCCAGTGCTAATGTTGTTGATTCCAGTCCATTTAGTAAGGAGCAAGTTGATCAACTCCTGAAACTGCTAAAGGCTAATTCATCATCTGGTAATCCTAGTGTTTCCTTGGCACAAACAGGTAATTATCCTCAAGCTTTATCTAGTCTCAATTCATCTCCGTGGATTATAGATTCCGGAGCTTCCGATCATATGACTAGTTCCTCCAAACTTTTTGAAGCATATTCACCACTCTATTGTAATGAAAAAATTAGAATTGCCGATGGTAGTTTCTCTTCTATTGCAAGAAAAGGAACTATTAAGTTGACCTCACACATTACTTTACACTCTGTTCTTCATGTTCCAAAGCTAGCATGTAATTTGCTATCGGTTAGTAAAATCTCTAAGGATGCTAACTGTCGTGTTACCTTTTTTGAATCCCATTGTATCTTTCAGGATCAGGAATCAGGGGAGATGATTGGACGTGCTAGGATGCTTGATGATCTCTATTACTTTGATGAATCTCCTACTAGTCATAAAAAAGCTGAGGGCTTGAGTAGTGTTAGTTCTCCTTTTGTTAGAGAAACTATAATGCTTTGGCATCGTAGACTAGGACATCCAAGTTTTTTTTACTTAAAGTATTTGTTTCCAAATCTATTTAAAAATATTGATCGTTCTACTTTCCAATGTGAAAATTGTATCTTTGCGAAACATCATCGTTCTACTTATTTGCCCAAACCTTACAAAGCTTCTGCACCTTTCTACTTGATTCACAGTGACGTTTGGAGACCTTCTAAAATTTTGACACATAGTGGAAAACGGTGGTTTGTTACCTTTATTGATGATCACACTCGCTTAACTTGGGTTTATTTGTTAACAAAAAAGTCAGAAGTAAAAGAGGTTTTTATTCGTTTGTACAACATGATTGAAACTCAATTTCAGACTAAAATCAGCATCTTGCATTTGGATAATGGCACTGAATACTTCAATACTTAACCGATTTTTTACAAGTTAAAGGGATTGTGCATCATTCTACTTGTCGGGATACTCCCCAACAAAATGGTATTGCTGAAAGGAAAAATAGACATTTACTTGATGTTGCTCGTGCTCTTATGTTCTCTATGCACGTGCCTCATTATTTATGGGGAGACGCTGTCCTCACCGCTACATATCTCATTAATAGGATGCCTACAAAAATTCTGGATTTTAAAACTCCTCTGGATCATTTTAAAACTTTTTTTCCCACTGTCTGCTTATTCTCTGATTTACCAATCAAAATTTTTGGTTGTACTGCATATGTTAACACTTTTGATCTTTCTCGATCTAAACTTGATCCTCGGGCTGTCAAATGCATTTTTTTAGGATATGTCTCCCAAAAGAAGGCTTATAAATGTTTTGATCCAGTGAATAAAAAATACTTTGAAAGTATGGATGTGTCTTTTTTGGAAAATCAGTCCTTTTTCAGCCCAAATTCTCTTCAAGGGAAGATCTCTAACTTCGAAGATAATTTTTGGGACATTTCACCCCTTCCTAATATCATCTGTCCTGAGGTTACCAGTTCTAGTTCCTCAATGCCAAGCATGGAAAATTCTTCTGCAGGGGGAGAAACACTACAAAGTGATCAAATTGATCGAAATCCTGAACTTCAGGTTTATACTAGAAGGGCATTAAATCAAAAGAACCAGAACCAGATAGTGGACTTAACACGAAACCAATCTAATGCTCCGACAAATGATTCTGAAGATCCAGGTATCATATCCTCTATTCCCATCTCTTCATCTATTCAAAACGAGAGAACAGCAACAAAACCAGCAGAAGAGAGACTTGAACTGGAACTAAAACCACAAAAAAAGCCAACTGAAAATAAGTTGAGCTATCTGCCTTGATAACAAAATGCATATGGAAGCTTGAAGAAGAACCAAAATAGGACCAAATAGCTTAAAAGAAAAACTCGAATCCAAACAAAGGGGCAAGTCTCCAAATCTTAAAAATGGGTTTTTTCTAATGATTTTCGCAGCAATGTTCTTCAGCTTCTTTATGGCCCAGCCCCTTTGAATTCTAAAGCAAGGTTATTATGAATTAATGCGATCAAGGCCATTCTTTCAGAATTATGATTGGAGCGTAATCAAAGAATTTTTCAGAATAAGCATCTCTTATGGATTGATCGTTTTGAGTCGACTCGTCTGAGAACTTCTTCTTGGTGTTCCTTGTCTAAATTATTCTTCGGCTTCTCTCTTCAAGATATTTGTTTAAACTGGAATGCTTTTATTGTTTCCTTCTAAAGCTTTAAAGTTATGTACTTTTATGTTTTAATGTTGACTTGTTTCTTTTTTCGATTTTTTCCTCACCTCTATGGTGTTTGTATTTTGGAGCATTAGCCTATTTTCATTATTTCAATGAAAAGTGTTTGTTTCTTGTCAAAAAAAAAAAATCTTAAAAAACCAAACAAAACTCAATAAAACTAAAACTTTACACTATTCCCTTTTTGAACCAAGGAGGAATTTCACGAATCTCGAGTCCAAAAGAGAAGCAAATTTGGCAGGTATAGAGGATGCAGGTAGAGGAGTTTCCTTGTCACAATCCTAAAATAATGAACCAAAGCTGTAGAATAATAATCTTCAAGAGCACATCCTCCATGTTGTTATCCAAAGGTTGTATACCGAATTCCACGTTGCTCATGCTAACTACGGATTCAGCATCAGAACCATCTCCACTTGAAGGAGAAGAAAAGTGAAGAGTAGTCAAGTCTTTTGTCGAGTGAATACCTCCTTTTGTTAGTAATGAATCTAGATCCAAACGGGAGAATACAAATTGGCTACAAGGATTGGAGTTTAGGGAATGTGAAGCGTCAGAATACACGTGTGAGAGTTATGCATTATTTGTTTTCAAACAGAAAACTAATGGAACATCTAAATTGATTTACTTATGAAAATTTTCGGTTTTTTTTAACAAGAAACAAGACTTTTCATTGATGGAATAAAAAGAGTGAAATTTTGGGGTTTAATTGATACAATTATTAGTCTACACACTTGTGACAATTATGCATTAACAATTTTCAAACGGAAAACTAATAGATCGTCTAAATTGATTCACTTGTGAAATTTTAGGGTTTTAATTGGTACAATTATTAGTTTAGGATTTTAATTGATTCAACCTACAAAGTTTAGAGGTATAAAATTTTTTACCTTATAGTTTTTTTTTTTTTTTTTTGACAAGAAATGAAACTTTTCGTTGATTAATGAAAAGAGACTAGTGCTCAAAAAATTACAAACTCCACAATGGAGAAAGATAAAAATGCAAAAACAGAAAACAAAAAGTTACAATGGAAAAATGAGAGCATTCTAATTGAGATACAAATCCTGCAAAGAATGGTTAGGAAAAAGTTTAGAAAGATAACACCATGAAGAAGCCTTGAGACGAGCCGAATCAAAACGATCAAACCAAGAGAGTTGCTTCTCATGGAAGATTCTCTAATTTCTTTCAAACCATAACTCTGAAATAATAGCCTTGACAATGTTGATCCACAAAATCTTGGATGAGCCATGGAAGGACCAATAAGAAAATGTAGAACATTATCCTTGAATGAACTAGAGAAAACCCACTTGAGACTGAGAATCGAAAACAATCTACAACAAACTTGCCGAGAATAAGGACAGTCAACAAGCAAATATTGAAGGTCTTTCGAAGCTGAAAAACAGAAAAAGCACATCGAGGAAGAGATGTTTTTTCCAAAAGTCAATGACAAAACTACATGTTCAAATGTTATTTTATATAAAGATCTTCCGAGTTGCTATTTTCACAATAGTCCTAGAGTTACATCAATAGTTAATGCATATTATTTTTTGAAATAAGGAGGGGGAAGAGAGAGACCCTCCTTTTGCTTGGAGCTTTGACACCCTTCTTGTTTAAAAGCTTCAAGGATGGTCCATTAGTTTTCTAAGAACACTACTTTAGTGGCAAAAGGAAACCTTGCAAGCAAATAAATGCACTACAAATTTTGATCCTCCCAGACAATAGTGGGACTAACAAAAATTTCATGAAACCTTAAGAATCGGACCTATAACTTATTGAAACTATGTTCAAGTTGGCCAATGGACATTATTATTGAGACAATATAACTTTAACAATCAATAAGATGGTAAAAAATTTCCCTTACCCTCAGGAAACCATCTGAAGTAGTTATACATAACAACCGCGGCAATGAGAGTCTTTCCAAGTCCTGTAGGCAAAGCCACCAATGTATTTGAAAATAGTGCTGTCTTGGTAATAGCCAGCTGATAATCCCGAAGAGGAACATTAACTACATGATTTAACTGACATGATATCAGATTAGAATGCTATTGACACTCAACTTCTAAGAATATAAATAATCCATCAAGCAATCAATGCTGCAAAATACTGTATCATAATACCAAATAAATCTCCTTATCTACTGACTTCGTGAAACCTATAGCCTACGTATCAAACAGTGAACTCCAGAAATTTGAGGATTATGTTGGCATATGAAACAAAGTTAAGAGTTGAAAGGAGGCAGTAAGTTGAACTAATTGCATTCCAAAATAGAAGTCCAAATCTGGCAGTAAAACACATGACACCTGAAGAAGCTTGTAGTTGATCTAAACAATCAGTTGACATTTTTGAGTTCTTGTTTGTACTTATGTTGGTTATTTCCATTTTAAAATAGGAATCTATTTACTGTATAATATTAGCAGTAATTTTTTATTTGGTAGACTATTTCCTTGTCTGTTATGAGATTATTTCCTTATCTTTTTTGGGTTTTTTCTCATCTATTTAAGACTCTTTTCTTTTATTGTGTATACAGAAAATATATTTCTCTTGATTATTTAGATAGTATCATAGCATAAATAAAACCCTAAAATTAAAAACCTAACCCTAGCCACAGCCTACAACATCTGATTACAACCTTCATTCAACACACATTGCTGCCTTAGTTACATAGTGCTTTCACTCTATGAAAAGAATTTGGCAAGACCTCGATCTCTTTGAGACATATGAGTGGAAGTCAACAGAAGATCAAAAGCATCACAAGAAAATTGGGGAAGATGGTCGTATCTACCAATTCCTTGCCCACCTTAATGTTGAATTTGATAAAGTTCGAGGTAAAATCTTCGGTAAAACTACTATTCCACCTATTAATGAAGTTTTTTCCGAAGTTTGTAGGGAAGAAAGTCGTCATAATGCTTGGCAAGGAACCTAAAGGTTCTATTGAAAGTTCTGCTTTAGAGGTTGAGGCTACTACAAATAAAGCCTCTAATCAGTCAAACAAGATACATGAAAAACCTCATGTATGGGGCAACTACTATAACAAACCTTGACACACTCATGAAACCTGTTGGAAATTTCATAGGAAACCGCCAATTGGAAAAGTACTAAACAAGGTGAGAAGAGTAACAACCGGGAGCACTCTTCCAATGCAAATACTACTAACTCCAACCCGTTTAACAAAGAGCAAATTGATCACATCCTGAAATTACTAAAGGCTAATTCGTCATTTGGTAATCCTATTGTTTCCTTGGCACAAACAGGCAATTATTCTCTTTTTTATTTTTTTAATGAAATACCAAACTTTCATTGAGAAAAAATGAAAGAATACAAGGGCAACAAAAAAACCACGCCCACAAAAGGGAATCCTTCTAAATAAGGGATTCCAATCAAGCAAAATAAGACCTATCGAATAATTACAAAAAGCCCTCGACAACGAGGCCCAAAGAGAAACATTAAATCTAGCAAGGGACCAAACATCACACGGACCCCTCTCCACCCCCCTAAAGGTTTTGTTGTTCCTTTCCCCCCACAAACCCCACAATAACACACAAACTGATGATTCTCATATTTTACACATTTTTAGCCCTTTAAACTTAGGTTATTTGCAAGAATTCATGCTTATATGTCCATAATTGTTAGTAAATTAATGTGAGAATAGCCCAAATCAGTAAAACTATTATTTTATTATGAGAAAATAGTTGAAATTTACTGATTTTTTGTGATTTTATGCAAAAAACTGGAAACTACCCAGAATTGCGAATCGATTGCAATAGCAATTTTATCCAGCAAACAGAATTTCGAGAAATCTGGAATTTCGATTTTCAGAAGATATTTCAAAGATTTTCTCCACGATTCTAGGCTTTAAGGGTTCGATTTTTTCCTTAGACATACTTCGAGCAAACTCCAACCTTTGGAGGCAATAAATAGAAAGAATCAAGCCATGAAAGACATCATCCATGTTCCCCACGCCAATTTTCTGCACTTTGCATTTTTCATTGTCAATTCAAGGAGATTCCAGCTGCTGCACCTAATTCAATGTTACACCTATTTCTACAATTTTGGAAAAATTACATAATTGGAAAGTATGAAATTTGAGAATTAGGCATTTGGATTTTTATGGTTTTAGTTGTGAAGATAATGATTGGTTTCAATTAAATAATTAATTACATAATGGAAATTAAAAAAAAAAAAAAGAAAAGAAGAGAAAGTGGGATAAATATATTTATTAAATAAAAACATGTGGTTTAAGTGAAGCCACACAAAGGGAAATGATTCTTTGTCTAGAAATTAAATAAATAATATTTAATAAAATAAAAATGGGGGCTTTTGTTGGACAACCTATCACGTAAGAGAGGAAGAGGAAGAAATTGAGGAGATGATTTCTTGATTTTGGACTATTTTGGAGTGTGAAAATCAAGAAGGGGATCTCACAACCTTAGATTGAAGTTTTGGGTAAGTTCTCCAACTTTTTATTGAAATTTTTCATGAGTTTTAGAACCAGTTAGTGAGTTTTCTTTATGGGTTTTCTTCCTTTAGTTGGAAACTCCATAAAATAGCTTGAAAACAAAGATGAGGGTGATGTTTGAGTAAAAGAAGGAAATTTGATGAAAGTCATGAGTTTTATCAAAGTATGGATTGAAGGGGATTAGTTGTATGTAGAAATTGCAAACTTTTTAGGGAAAGAAAACCAATGAATTTATTCATGGAGAAGAAGAAATGAGAAGAATGAGATTTCTTATGGAGAGGGATTACAATGAAGTTATTGGAAACTTTATTTTGGGTTATTGTCTCAATTTCTTGGTAATTAGAAGAGTAAGATGAGAAAAAGAATGGTTAATTCTTGGGTCAGTGAGAAATATAAAGGCTTGGATAATTTAGTGTTGTTACACTTTAATTTTGGCATTAAGAGGTTAGTAATATGTTGACAAATTATGATTTCAGGGCAAGCGGAGATTGGAACCATTTACGACCCGAACAAACCTCGTTCGTAGTAGTTGTGAGTGGTTATTTTATAAAATATTTCAATTATTTTAGTAATTGATGAAATTTTATGAAATTTGAAATCAATTGCAATTAATATTAATGCAAATGATTTAGTTATTTGAAAATTTGGAGGAAATTATGTGTATTTCACAAATTGTTTATTATTAAGATTGATGATTTAGCATATTTGAATTTGAAGAGATTTATGTTTATTGAAATTTTAGCTAAATGACTTAATTATTTGAATTAATTAAGCTTATGAAAGGTGAATTTATGAAAATCTCTTGATTGTAGCCAATTGGCAAAAAGTTCAATTATTTGAGGTGAAATCAAGTATTTGTGAGTTTTAGAAATAACTTGATTTTTGAATCATGATTTTAGTTGATCTTTGACTTATGGCTTAAAGTTATGAAACCACAATTTGAGAATGTGTGGGGTTTGAGAACTTACGATGATTATTATTTAGAAATTGTTTTCAAACCACTAGAGCTTGTACCCATGGTTATTACCCGTATGCTATGAGAATGTGTTTCTATAGTATGCTAGTGTGCTAAGGCCGCAGGGGATGCAGGGGAATGCCGGGGCCATTAGGTGCTAAATCCGGATTCCGAATCCTGGTCCAAATCTTGGACCTGAGGCATTACAGATGTTAGAGTTTGTTTTATGTGCACGTATGACATAATTTGCTCTGCTATGTATCTGGAGATTACTCGATGCATAGTATGACAGGGATTTGGGTACGAGTTTGGTGATGAGTTTTGTTGGCCTATTATTTTGTGCTTTCTTTTAAGAGTTATTACTGCAAATCTCTATGATGTTTTATTTATCTTGTGTATTTAAATTGTGCTTAGTACATAAAGTTTTATTGAACTTTGATTTCTTTTTAATATAAAAGGTTTTTGTCGAGAGGTTATTTTTCCCATTAACTTACCACTCACTGGGCTCTATTAGCTCATTCTTTCTTCCTAAATTTTTCTTCCAGGTAGCGACGAGTTTCTAACAAGCCTACAGAAGTCGATATCTGCCACCGGACCTGATATTTTGCATTCCATTTTGTATGTACATAAATACAAATGCTTCTTTTGTAACTAATGTGGCTAGTACGTTTTGCATGACTTAGCACCATTTTGGGATTTCCATTGGTTTGTAATTTGAAACCCACATGTCTATCTACTTTTAAGTTCGTGGGATTGTGTTGAATTTCTGAAATGGTGGTTGGAGTTTGAACATGTTAATTTTGGAGTGTATATATTTCTATCAGGTGTGTTTTACTCAGTTTTCAGGGGAAACTCTGCTGAAATTTTTATAAAAATTTGGTGTTAACAAAGTTTTGGCTAGCCACTTGTGATTTTCGAAACTAAGATTTATTTGCAAAGTTTGACATTGGATTCCATAGTTTAGTAGGGATCTAATGTAGGCATGTCTCATCCCAGGTTGGTTAGGATAATTTGGGGTGGGGTGTGTCATTCAATCTAGTCCCATTCAAAAGTCTTGAACTGTTACAACCCAACTCTCCTTGACAAAGGTTGAATTGGGTTAGATTGAGATTGGTCCGGAATTACATCTTCAAGTCTCGGCATTATTTATAGTTTTCTATTCCAAATTTCTGTTTTGTTGTTCTTCAGTTTTATTTCTTTGTTCAATTTGCTTTGTTCTTTAGTTTCTGTTTTTCATTCTGTTATTCAGACCTTGATTTCCTTGTAATTCAATTTTACATTACAGCAAGTTGGTTTTAAAGTTTATTTATTCAAGTTCAGTTTTCAGCAAGCTTATTTCTTTTCTTTGAGTTAAGCTTTTCTCTTTTGTTAGTTAGTTCTTTCTTTTAGTTTACTATAAAATTTTCTTTACTTCAAACTTTGTTATTTTCTCCTTTCATTATGAGCTAATTCTATCTTTGGGATTCAAATATGTGGATGCCCTAAAGATAGGAAGCTAGGCCTAATATGTAAAAGTAACTTTGCTCAATTTCATAGCATTGTTTGTTTTTATTGATTTAATTTCTTAGGGTGAGTTTACCTAGATAACCCAAGTGAACATACAAAAATCGAGTTTAATACTGAAAGGGTTAAACGAGATTTGGTTTTCATAAAAGCAATAGAGGAAAGGAGCTTAGACATAAGCCCTTGTTTTTTACCCTAGACATAGGGCAAAGCCTCTAATACCAAAGGGTTGTGGTTTCATTAAACTAAGTTCATATTAGCCATAGACATATCGGTTTAATCGCTTAGGCTTCTAAAGATCTTTCCATTAAGGTCGAATAGGAGTTAAAACTCGGTTTACATTGCTTTGGTATTTGAGTAAAGATTGCAATTGCATATTAGGCTGCAATTCCTTTTAAAGGGCAAAAGCATGTTTGAATCTCATCATTTTGTTATTGTTTTCCAGTACCTATACAACCTTCCCAATCTATTTATATTCATTACCGAGGTTGCTTTATGTGAACATCTTTGCCACTTTTTTGAATTTTATTGTATTTGTTCTCTGTGGGATCGATACTTAGGAATACTTCCATTTACTACTTGTTTGATGTTAGAGTTCTAATATTAGTATTTTTGTAAATATATTGTCTTGTCCTTTATTGTCTTTTTACCTTCTCCTACTTAGGTTAACCTTGTACACTTGTATAAATATATCTCTTAAGTGAATGGAATAGAACATTCTAATTCTCTCAAACCTTTAGCATTAACATGGTATCAGAGCATTAGGGTTTTGTGTTCTCTTTAACCTACGGTTTTGAGAGAATCTTTAGGCTTAAAGTTTAGAACCGGTTGTTTTTCGGTTTTGTGGTTTTGTGAACTTAGTTTTCTGATTTGCACGTAATTTTGTCGTTGTCGCCAGTGTCTGCGCCGCTGCCGATTTGGTCTCTTTTTTTCGTCATTTTGTCTCACCGCACATACCATTAGGAAGCCCATTCGCCAATTAGCATAACCCCAAAATTAGGTCTAGATCAGAGCAGCGCGTGAGGCTCACAAGTTGCTATTGTGTTTCTGCCCGTTTCTCCACTCGTAGACGCGTGTAGGCGCGTGCGCCGTTGGTTCTTCCCCCGTTCCGTGTGGTGTGCTCACCGGCTTGTTATACTTCTGTTGGTGGGTTTGTTCTTGGCACTAGAGTGTTCCAATTGTGGTTTTGTGAAGCCACACTTATTTGGGACGATTAGGTTTTTTCGGTACTAATTTGTTTTCTTCTGTTCAAATTTGAATGTCTTTTTTTTTGTGAGATTATGGCTGAGAAGAAAGCAATAGAAATGTCCGAGATGATTCCGATGGTGTCAAAGATTATAGAACATAAGCTCAATGGTCTTAACTTTTATGCATGGCGAACAAACATTCGTCACTATATACAAAGCCTTGATATGGATGATCACCTGACTTTAGAATCACCACCAACAGATGATGCTAAGAATAATTGGTTACGGGATGATTCTAGGCTTATTCTACATATCAAGAATTCCATTGAGAGCAAGATAGTTGGATTAATTAATCAGTGTAAATCAGTTAAAGAGCTATTGGAATACCTAGAATTCCTTTACCCTGGGAAAGGAAACATTAGTCGAGTGTTCGATGTGTGTAAGACTCTCTTTCAACCTGATCAAGGTGAGAAATCTCTCATGGGTTATTTTATGGAGTGCAAAAGAACATATGCAAAATTTAATGCTTTGTTGCCAGTTAGTACTGATGTGAAGGTTCAGACTGTCCAACGTGAACAATTGTTCATTATGAGCTTTTTAATTGGCCTTGCCTCTAAATATGATATAGTCAAAGATCAAGTTCTCTCTAGCTCAAACATCTCATCATTGGAAGACGCTTATACTCGAATACTTTGTACAGAGAAGTCGCAAGCAATCTCGACATCTGAGTCTAACAGACAAGTGAGTATAAAGGTAATAGAGGGGTTGGATCGAACACGTCTAGAGGATATTCTAACACTTAGAAAGCAAATTCAAGAGATATTATTTGTCACTATTGTCATAAGCCAGACATACGAAACATAAAATCTACGCATGTTGCTTCTACTCTTGATAACCCTGACAAGTCTATTACGATTTCGGCTGAGGAGTTTGCTAAATTTCAACAGTATCACGAGTCATTGACAGCATCATCTTCTACTCCTATTACTGTCATCGCCGACACAGGTAACACATCTAAATGTCTTCTTTCCTCCTCTTCGAAATGGGTCATAGACTCTGGCGCTTCCAATCACATGACAAGTAATCCCACTTTGTTTTCTAATCTTTGTTCTTCTAAATCATCACATAATGTCACTATAGCTTATGGAACCACCTCTCCTGTTTTAGGATCAAGAACTGTCAATCTTACCACCTCACTTTCTTTGTCCTTTGTTTTAAATTTACCTCAATTCTCCTTTAACTTGATTTATGTCAGTAAGCTCACTCGTGATCTTAATTTTTATGTCTTATTCTTTCTCGATTATTGTTTATTTCAGGATTTTATGACGAAGAGGATTATTGGTAGAGGGCGTGAATCTGGAGGTCTCTACATCTTTGAACCACAAATATCTATAGCCGCTACGTGCTCTAAAGTGTCCTCTCCCTTTAAAGAACATTGTCGTTTGGGTCATCCGTCTATTTCGGTATTGAAGAGTCTTCGTCCTCAGTTTAATCAATTGTCTTCTTTAGATTGTGAGTCATGTCAATTTGCTAAGTTTCATCATCTAAGTCTGTATCCCAAAATCAATAAACGAGTCAATGCACCATTTGAGTTAGTCCATTCTGACGTTTGGGGTCCGTGTCCTATTGAGTCCAAGAGAAGGTTTTGGTATTTTGTTACCTTTGTAGACAATTTTTCTCGTGTAACTTGGTTATATTTAATGAAAAATCGTTCTAAGTTGCTTTTTCATTTTCGTAACTTCCATGCTACAATTCGAACTCAATTTAGCAGTTCTCTTAAAGTTCTACGAAGTGCTAATGCAAAAGAATACTTCTCTCAGGCTCTTAGATCTTATTTAGGTGAACCTGGGATCCTTCATCAATCCTCATGTATTGATACTCCATCTCAAAATGGAGTTGCAGAACGAAAGAATCGTCATCTCCTCAAAACAACAAGCGCCTTAATGTTTCAGATGAATGTTCCGAAATATTTTTGGGTTAACTCACGGCTTGTTTCTTGATCAATTGCATGCCCTCCTCAATTCTTAAGGGTGACATACCTTATCGTATTTTGTGTCCCAACCAACTTTCGTTTTCTCTTACACCTAAAATATTTGGTTGTACTTGCTTTGTTCGGGACATTCGCACTCAACTCAAAAAGGGTATCGATGTTATTGTCCTAGTCTCGATCAACACTTTGTCTCTCCTGATGTCACGTTATTTGAAGATTCTGCTTTCTTTTCACCTTTGAGTAAGAGTCAGGGGGAGCATAAAGAGGAAGATGATGATTTTCTTGTCTACACTATTTTCTCCTCTTGAGAGCCCTCTAAAAATTCACCTCCATTTGTTCCTGTCTCTACTCACCCACCTATTACTCATGTTTATTCTCAACGGCCACCCCCTTCAGTTACATGCCTTGTACCAGAGACTTCTTCGTCATTGGATCCAGGAACAACCGATGATCTTCCTATTGCCCTTCGTAAAGGTAAACGTCAGTGCACTTATCCTATTTCCTCTTTTGTTTCATATGACCAGTTGTCATTTTCTACCGTTCTTTCATTGCATCCCTAGAGTTTGTATCATTCTAGTTGGCGTGCTACAATGGTAGAGGAGATGACTGCCTTAAATGACAATTGTACTTGGGATTTAGTTTCTCTTCCTGCAAGAAAGAAGCTTATTGGGTGTAAGTGGGTATTTGCAGTCAAAGTCAATCCAGATGAATCTGTAGCTCGGTTGAAAGTTCACCTTGTTGCTAAGGGCTAAGCTCAAACTTATGGAGTTGACTATTCTGATACTTTTTCTTCAGTTGCAAAACTGGCTTCTATCAGGTTATTCATTTCGATAGCATCCATTCATCACAAGCCCTTGCATCAACTTGATATTAAAAATGCCTTTTGTCATGGTGATCTTGAAGAAGAAGTGTATATGGAGCAACCCCTAGGGTTTGTTGCTCAAAGGGAGAATGGGAAGGTATGTCGCCTTTGTAAGTCCTTGTATGGATTAAAGCAGAATCCACGAGCATGGTGTAGAAAATTCAGTCAGACAATTGAAAACTTAAGAATGAGGAAGAGCAAGTCAGATCATTCTGTCTTTTATAGGCGATCTGAAAGTGATGTCATTCTGTTGGTTGTGTATGTTGATGATATTGTTATTACTGGTGATGACACATTAGACATCCAATCACTCAAGACCTTGCTCCATGGTCAATTCCATACAAAAGTTTTGGGAATGTTGAAATACTTTCTAGGAATAAAGGTAATAAGAAGCAAGAAGGAAATTTTGTTATCACAGAGAAAATATGTAATTGACTTGTTAACTGAAACAGGGAAGTTAGGGGCTAAGCCATGTAGTACCCCTATGATGCCTAATTTACAGCTCACAAAAGAGGGAGAATTACTAAAAGATCCTGAAAAATATAGGAGGTTAGTGGGAAAACTCAATTATCTTACAGTGACTCGACCAGACATAGCTTATTCAGTGAGTATTGTCAGCCAGTATATGTCTTCTCCTACAATTGATCATTGGATTGCATTGGAACATATTCTATGTTATTTGAAGGCAGCTCCCGGGCGTGGTTTATTATATAAGAATAATTGGCATACTAATATTGAATGCGTCCCAGATGTTGATTGGGCAGAATCTAAGGAAGATAGAAGATCAACTTCAGGTTATTGTGTCTTTGTGGGTGGTAATTTGGTTTCTTGGAAAAGTAAGAAACAAAATGTGGTGTCACGTTTTAGTGTTAAATCAAAATATAGAGCAATGGCACAGTCTGTATGTGAATTAGTCTGGATTCGCAACTTCTTATTGAATTGGGATTTGATATTACAACTCCGACTAAATTGTGGTGTGATAATCAAGTCGCTCTTCATATCGCATCTAATTCAATATTTCATGAGCAGACTAAACACATTGAGGTCGACTGTCATTTTATACGTGAAAAGATACAACAAGGTTTGGTATCTACAGGATATGTGAAGATTGGAGAGCAATTAGAAGATATTTTCACCAAGGCATTAAATGGAGCACGAATAGATTATCTCTCTAACAAGTTGGGCATGATGAATATATATGCTCTAACTTGAGGGGAAGTGTTAGAGTTCTTATATTAGTATTTTTGTAAATATATTAAGTGTCATGTCCTTTATTGTCTTTTTACCTTCTCCTAATTAGGTTAACCTTGTACACTTGTATATATATCTCTTAAGTGAATGGAATAGAACATTCTAATTCTCTCAAACCTTTAGCATTAACATTTGACAGTGTGCACTTGCATTAGACTGAGGACTTTTTCTTATAAAAAGTTTTCTTCTAAAGCCCAAACATTTTTAGTCGATCACAAACCTCGACATGCCATAACAATCTCCCCCCTCTCCTGAAACAGCGAATAGAGGAGGAACTCCTCGATCATCTCCCTATACTCTCTATGTCTGGCAGTCTGTAGCCCAAAAGCAGCAAAAAAGCCTAAGCATACTGACAACTCCACAAGATATGGTCCAAATCTTCCTGAGCCCTCCGACACAAGATGCAACAAAACGACCCCACCAACGAGGGCAACTTCCTCGAAATCCCATCTAAAGTGTTCACCCTTCCATGAATGACCTGCCAAACAAAGAACTTCAACTTCTTTGGGATTTTCACCTTCCCACAGGGCTGAGAACACGAACTAACTAGAGGGAGAGGGATGAAACAAGCCGCGAAAGAAATAACGGCAAAAGAAACCTTCAGAAGGCTTAGAGCTCCACAAACGACAATCCCTTTCTCCCCGGTCTAAACTTAAATCCTCCAATCAAAGATAAGAGAGCTAAAATATCCACCATTTCCCTATCAGACAACGGATAACGGAAACCTAAAGAGGGAGAAAAGGAGCTCCTTGAAACAAGAAAGACATCAGCGACCGAACGATTTCTCATGGAGGACAAATGATACAACCGAGGGAACGTAAAGCAGAAGGGGCCACCCACTTGTCCTCCCAAAAATACATTTCTTTCCCAACACCCACAAAACAGTGAACCAAGTAAGAAAAAGAATGGAGCTCCAAGGAAATCTCTTTCCATAAGTTTCTCGAAGTGCCTTTAACCCTACTCAACATCCACTCTGATGGATGAGGATCGTACTTGCTCACAATAATCCTATGCCACAAGGTGTTTGACTCGGAGGGGAACTGCCATAGCCATTTTGCCAACAAGTAATTATTCTTTTTTTCTATCTTGCCTCAATTCATCTCTATGGGTTATAGATTTTGGAGTTTCTGATCATATGACTAATTCCTGCCTCAATTCATCTCTATGGGTTATAGATTTTGGAGTTTCTGATCATATGACTAATTCCTCTCGATTATTTCAATCATACTCCCCTATGTATTGTAATGAAAAAATTTGAATTATTGATGGTAGTTTCACTCCTATTGCAGGAAAAGGAACCATTCGTTGGACTACCAACATTTCTTTACATTTTGTTCTTCATGTACCAAAATTAGCATGTAATTTGTTCTTCGTGAATAACATCTTTCGTGTTACCTTTTTTAAATTTCACTGTATCTATTAGGATCAGGACTCGGGGGAGATGATTAGGTGTGCTAGGATGTTTGATGGTCTCTACTACTTTGATGAATCTTAGACTAATCATAAAAAAACTCAAGGCTTGAGTAGTGTTAGTTCTTCTTCTATTGAAGAAACAATATGACTTTGGCATTGTAAGCTAAGACATCCTAGTTTTTTCTACTTTAAAGTATTTGTTCCCCAATTTATTTAAAGGAATTGATTGTTCAATTTTTCATTGGGAAAGTTGCATATTTGCCTAAACAAATCATCGTTCTACGTATTTACCAAACTGTACAAGGCTTCCAAACCTTTTTACTTAATTCATAGTGATATTTGGTGATGTAAACAAGTGTGGGAGTTTTTTCATTATGATGTCAAAAGTGAAGTACAAAGACTGCAGCCCCCTATTTATACAAGTAGGCGGGCTGGAAAACAAAAATAGTTAATCCTAACAGCCTTGGTAACTTAAAGGTAAACTGGCTGGAAACTTCTAAAATGACTAAACTATACAAGAAATTAACCCTTAGGTTAAAACAAGATTACAGCAAGTAAAAACAAGATTACAGCCATGGTAATTTCAAGAAACAGCCAAGAAAGCCTAAGAATGTTCTACATCAGACCCTTCCTCCCAAGAAAAAACTCATCCTCGAGTTAGTCTTGTAATCAAAACTCATCTGGAGCATAATAATTTGAAATATTTGCAACATTGAAGGTGTTGCTAATGCGTAATGAAGGAGGAAGATCAACTCGATATGCATTAGAACTTCTCCATTCAACAATAGGAAAAGGGCCTAATTTCTTGTTAGTCAATTTGCTATGATGACCCGCCGGTAATTGTGATTTCCTTAGGTGTACCATAACCAAATTTCCCACTTGAAATTCCGTATGTCGTCAATGAGCATCCGCTAAAGACTTATAGGAAGCATTTTCCTTCTCAAGATGATTCTTGACTTCTTGGTGAAGTTGCTGAATCCGAGACGCCATGCTTTCGGCCTCAATGCTAAGATCAATAGAAGAAGGAATGTTAGCCAAGTCAATAGTTAATCTAGGGAGATAAGTATAAACAACTTCAAATGGTGACTTCCCTTGTGGAACGATTTTGCATATGGTTGTAAGTAAACTTGGCTTGAGCCAAGGAAAGATCCCATTGCTTAGTCTTGTCCCCACTACGGCAACAAACTAGATTCTCAAGAGTTCGATTTGTAACTTCGGTTTGTCCATTCGTTTGTGGGTGACTTGTAGTGCTAAAGAACAAACTTGTGCCAAACTTCTTCCACAAAGATTTCCAAAGGTGTAAAGGCTCGCACCTTGTGAGTTGGGAGGCGGTCTCTAGGCCTCTAGACCTGGGAGGTTTAGGGATTGGTAATGTGAGGGTGAGAAACAAGACCATGTTGGCTAAGTGGATCTGGCGATTCTATCATGAACCCAACACTCTATGGCATAAGGTTATTGTAAGCAAATATGGTCCTCACCCTTTTGAGTGGACCGTTGGTGGGGTATTAGGCACATCCAAAAACTCGTGGAAAGAGATTTCGTCTGAGCTTCCTGGTCTTTCTCAGTTTGTTCTTTGTGTGGTGGGGGATGGGAGGGACACTTACTTTTGGGAGGATCGGTGGTTGGGGGATAGACCCCTCTGCTCCTTGTTCATCGGCTATATCACTTGTCATCTTTGAAGAACCATTCGGTGGCTTCGATCCTTTCCTTTTCCTCCTCTCCTCAAGAAGCCATTCCTTCTATCTCCCTTGGGTTCTGTCGGGCGTTGACCAATAGGGAAACGACCGAAGCTATCTCTTTGTTATCCCTGATCAGTCAGTTTCGGTTCTCTCCTCATAGGAGGGACGTCCACCTTTGGACTCCTTCTCCCTCCAAAGGCTTCTCATGCAGTTCTTTCTTTCATTGTTTAGTCAGCCATGTTACGTCGAATGGTTCTGTGTTATCCTCTCTGTGGAAGGTCAAGATTCCAAAGAAGGTCAAGTTCTTTGCGTGGCAGGTTTGGCACGGAAGGTTTAACACCCTAGATCATTTGTTGGCCAGGGGGTCCCCCTTAGTCGAGCCAGTTTGTTGTATTCTGTGCAGGAGGGCAACTGAGGACCTTGATCATATGCTATGGACTTGTGACTTTGCTCGGGATGTTTGGAATTGTTACTTTAGGCAGTTCAACTTCAACTTTGTTGGTCAATAGGATAGTAGAGAGAGGTTCACGGAGCTTCTCCTGAGGTCACCTTTTCGTGAGAAAGGGTTATTTTTGTGGCATTCTGAGGTTTGTGCTATTTTGTGGAGTCTGTGGCGGGAGAGAAATAATAGAATCTTCCGGGGGAGAGAGAGTTTTGTTATTGATGTGTGGTCCCTTGTTAGATTCTATGTTTCTCTTTGGGTTTCGGTGTCGAGGTTTTTTTGTAACTATTCTTTAAGTCTTATTTTGCTTGACTGAAGTCCCTTCTTATAGTTGACTCCCGTATTTTGTGGGCCTCTCTTTGTACTCTCGTGTATTCTTTCATTTTTTCTCAATGAAAGCTCGGTTTTTCATCAAAAAAAAAAAAAAAAAAAAGATTTCCAAAAGTAACTCATGAATTTAACATCTCTATCCGATATAGTTGTTTTAGGTATTCCATGAAGTCTAACAATCTCATGAAAAAAGAGGTTAGCAATATTATCAAGGTCCTCAGCAGCCCTCCTTCAAAGAATACAACAAAACGGCCCAAACAAGGGGGACCCCCTGTCCATAATACGATCCAAGGTGTTAACCCTTCCGTGTCAAACCTGCCACACAAAGAACTTGACCTTCTTTGGAACCTTCATCTTCCACAGAGAGGAGAACGAAAAACCACTCGATGCGACAGGACTAACTAAACAGTGAAAGAAAGAACTGCACGAGAAGCCTTTGGAAGGAGAAGGAATCCAAAGGCGGCCATCCCTCCTATGAGGACAAAATCGAAACTGACTGATCAGGGACAACAAAGAGATAACTATTGTCGTTTCCCTATTGGTCAACGCACGACAGAACCTAAAGGAGGGAGAAAGAATGACTTCATGAGAAGAGGAAAAAAAAAAAGAATCGAAGCCACCGACTGGTTCTCCAAAGAGGACAGACGATATAACTGAGGAAACAAAGAGCAGAGGGGCCTATCCCCTAACCACTGATCCTCCCAAAAGTAAGTGTCGTTCCCATCCCCTACCACACAATGAACAAACTGAGAAAGAACAAGAAGCTCAGACAAAATATCTTTCCACGGGTTTCTGGAAGTGCCACGAACCCCACCAACAGTCCACTCAAAAGGGTGAGGACCATACTTACTTACAATAACCTTGTGCCATAAAGTGTCGGGTTCATGATGGAATCACCAAATCCATTTAGCCAACAGGGCCTTGTTTCTCGCCCTCACATTACCAATCCCTAAGCCTCCCAAGTCGAGTGGCCTGGAAATTAACCCTTAGGTTAAAACAAGATTACAGCCATGGTAATTTCAAAAAACAGCCAAGAAAGCCTAAGAACGTTCTACATCATTTGGGGTCCGTCTACAGTTTCAACTCATAGTAGAAAATGGCAGTTTGTTACTTTTATTGATGATCACACTCATTTAACTTGGATATATTTGTTTGAAAAAAAACTTAGAGGTGAAAGATCCTTCTATTCGTTTTTACCACATGATTGAAATTCAATTCCAAACTAAAAAGCATTCTTCCTTGTAATAATGGGACAAAATATTTCAATGAATATATAAATAACTTTTTGAAAGAAAAAATGAATTTTTCATCAATCTACTTGTCTAGATACTCCCTAACAAAATGTCATTGTTGAACGAAAAATAGACATTTACTTGACGACGCTCATGCTCTTATGTTTTTTATGCACGTCCCTAATTATTTGTTGGGGGATGCAATCCTCACGGTAGCTTACTCATAAATCAAATGTCTACCAAGATTTAATTTTAAAACTCCTTTGGATCACTTTAAAGTTTTTTTTTTTCCAAATGTTCGATTGTCCTTTGATTTACCGATCAAAGTCTTTGAGTGTACTACACTACATATGTTCATATTCCTAGTCTTCATTGATCTAAACTTGATCCTCAGGCTGTTAAATGCATCTTTTTAAGTTATGTCCCCACAAAAAGGGTTATAAATGTATGTTCATATTCCTAGTCTTCATCGATCTAAACTTGATCCTCAGGCTGTTAAATGAATCTTTTTAAGTTTTGTCCCCACAAAAAGGGTTATAAATGTTTTGATCTTCTGATAAACAAATATTTTGAAAGTATAAATGTTTCGTTTTTAACTTTTTTAGACAATCAATCTTTTTTTAACTCAAATTCTCTTCATGGGGATATCCAACTTAGAAGATAATTTTTGGGACACTTCTCTTCCTAACATCATTTGTTCTGAGAATAAGAGTTCTAGTCTTTCAATGCCAAGTATCAAAAATTCTTCTTCAAGGGGAGAAATACTACAATGTGATCTAACTAATCGACATCTTGAACTTCATGTTATACTAAAAGGGCCTTCCATCAAAAGAACCAAGACCAAATAGTGGACTTGAGACAAAACCAATCTCATGCTTCGACGAATAATTCTGAAGATTCAAGTAACAAATCCTCTATTTCCATTTCTTTTGCTATTCATAAAAATCTGGCTGATGTTTTTGATCTTGACATTTTGATAGCCTTTAGGAAAGGTACTCATAATTGCACCAAATACCCTATTGCAAACTATCTTTCTTATCATAGACTGTTTAATGGTCATAGAGCTTTCACCTCTCTAACCAACCTATTTGTTCCAAGGAATATACATAAGGCCTTAAGTCATTCGAATTGAAAATTAGCAGTTATGGAAGAGATGAATGCTCTTAAACAAAATTGCACATGGGACACAGTGGAATTACCGAAGGATAAGAAAACAATGGACTGCAAATGGGTATCTACTATAAAATGCAAAGCCGATGGTAGCATTGAAAAATATAAAGTCAGATTAGTTGATAAAGGCTTTACTCAAACATATGGAATTGATTATAAAGAAACGTTTGCTCTCGTAGTTTAAATTAATTCCATTAGAGTTCTCGTATCTATTGTTGTTAATTCAAATTAGTTTCTTTATCAACTTGATGTCAAGAATGCATTTCTTAATAGGGATCTTGAAGACGAGATATTTATGAACTTACCACTTGGTTTTGAGGTGGATCTTGGAATCAACAAAGTGTGCAAGCTAAAGAAATCTCTATAGATACTTAAATAGTCTCCTAGAGCGTGGTTTGAACATTTTCGAAAAAGTTGTCACGAGCTATATATTTCTTCATAGTCAAACAGATCATACCATTTTCTATAAACACACTGAAAATGATAAGATTGTCATTTTAGTAGTATATGTTGATGACATTATTCTCATAGGTAATGATGAGGTACAGTGTTTTAAAAGGCGCGCCAGGCGCATGTGAAGCGCCTCGCCTCAAAGAAGCGAGGCGCTGGTAAGAAGGCGTGTGCCTTCCATGAAGCCCGTGAGGTGCGTGCTCCATGCGCCTCTAGGGCTTATTGAATTTCATTTTTTTTTTAATTTTTTAAGTCCAAATTGTACATTTAGGTTAGTTATTATTTTAAAAAAAAAAATTGTAAACACTCTAAACGCAAGGGCCTCTGTTGTATTGTTTAGATTCTTACTTATTTTTTATTAGAGATGCCTCAAATAAGAGTTTCGAAGGCTTATATATGGCACCCTCATAAACCCTCATACAGAATAGGCCCAAAAAGCCCAAAATTACATAATAAACAATTTTCCAAGTCTAAACTAATCTCCAATTAACAAATTCAAGGCATTGCTACATGTATATTACATTTTTTTTTTATATATATAATGCGCTTTACAAAAAAAGCCCGCGCCTTTTTTTACGCCTTGTGCCTAAGCCCCAAAAGGCCATTGCACCATAGTGCGCCTTAAGCCTTTAAAAACATTGGTAAGGTAGGACTGACTACTTTGAAGGAAAAGCTAGCAAATGAATTCAAATCAAAGATTTATGAATCTTGAAGTATTTCCTAGGAATAGAATTTGCTAGGAAAAAAGACTGCAGAAACCCTTATGGAGCCTTTAAAACTGCAAGTTGCTACAAAAAGAAGAGGTAAAAGACAAAAAAAAATACCAAAGACTTGTTGGAAGACTCATTTATTTGTCTGATACACATCCAAACATTGCTTTTACAGTTAGTATGGTAAGTCATTTTATGTATGTCCCATGACCAACTCACTATGAAGCAAGTTACACGATCCTAAAATACTTAAAAGGAACTCCAAGAAAAAGCATACTGTTTAAGAAATATGATCACCTACATGTTGAAATTTACATTGATGTTGATTGAGCAAGTAGCATCACAGATAGAAGATCTACTTCTGGTTACTGTTCTTTTGTTGGAGGGAATCTAGTTACCTAGTTAAGCAAAAAACAAAGTGTGGTGGCCAGAAGTAGTGTTGAAGCTAAATTCAAGACTTTAGCACGTGACATTTGTGAGGGTATATAGTTAAAGAGACTATTGGAAAAACCGAGATTCTCCCACATGACGCCTATGCGTATTTATTGTGACCAATGTTATTGAGGAGCAATCGGGCACTCACCTATGGCAAGAGGCAAGGCGGGGGGCCTGAACGCCTTGCAAGTACCTAGGGCGAGCACCTTGCGCTCGCCTTTATGAAGGCAAGCAATTCTTCCATTGTTCTTCAACTTTTTTTCCCTCCAATTTTTCTTCTTCAATTCTTTGATTAAGAGAAGAGGAATTGAGGTTGGAAGAGGAAAAATTAAAGAAGAATTGAAGAAAAAGAAGAGTTAAAGAAGAAGTAGAAACAGAATCGAAGAACCCATCTATCGAACATTTATCAGCGGTTAATTGAAGAAGAAGAAAAGGGTTGGAATTCGGAAGGGAAGAAGAAAAGTCGATGGAAAAAGCTCTCTTTGTTTTTCTTCCATTGCCTAGAAGAATGGAACTGTTTGCTGCCAACAATAAAGAAGTGGCTGCCAGCATTAAAGAAGTGCTAGATGCATGCTAGCCAAACTGCCAAATGGCAATATTTCTACTCTAATAAATACATACTCTGACCACTAAAATATTTAAAAATATTTCTATTTCTATTTCATTTTTCAAATATCTTTCTATTCTCAACATTATTTGAGTTCATTTTTATTTAAATCTGAAATGATTTTGTTAATATTTGAACATTTTAAAAATCAAGTATTTTTTTTTTTATCTATAATAATATTTATTTATTATTTTATTAAGTGCGCCTTGCTTCAATAGGGCGACGCCTTTTTGTCGCCTCTTGCCTTGAGGCGATTAAAAAGCTTGTCCCCTTAGAGTACTCCTTGCGCTTTGAAAACACTGATTGTGACAACAAGACAACCATATCTATTGCTCATAATCCAGTCTTTTATGATAGGACAAAACACATCGAAGTTGATAAACATGTCATAAAGGAGAAAATTGATGTTGGAGAATTATGTATTCTCTATCTTCCAACTACAAAGCAAATTGTTGATGTGCTAACTAAAGGACTCCTAAAGCTACAATTCGACATATTGATTGACAAGCTGGCAACCGAAGAAATTTTGAAACCAGTTTGAGGGAGAGTGTTGGTTATTCCTTTTTTACATAGGAATCTCTTTGTATTTTCTGTGTTATATTAGCAATAATTTTTTATTTAGTAAATTATTTCCTTTTCTGAATTAATTCCTTATCTGTCATAGGTTTCTTCACTTCTATTTAAAAGACCCTTTTCTTTGATTGTGTATGCAGAAAATATATTTCTCTTAATTATTAGAATTTTACATGTTCATACTTATAACAGATTATATGATCCACTTTCACAAAGGATCATAGTGAGAAGAGATGTGTTTTCTGAATAATAAAATTGTGGGAATTCGAACAAAACCATGAGGAAAGCATTTTAGCTAATGTGATAGGAAGGAAAGTGATAGATAAACAAAAACAGAAGAAAATAATGGAGAATATACTGAATCCATTAATGAAGATCAACCTTTTTATAATGCTAGCAAAACTAAGGGGCTGTTTGGCACGCTGGTTTGGAATCAGAAACCCTGGGGTTCTGGAACCCTGGGGTTTCTTGGCTGGAATCAGAAACCCTGGGTTTCTGATTCCTGTGTTTGGGGTGCAGGGTTGTGTTGGGCTGGTTTGCTGAAACCTGTGTTTGAGGTGCAGGGTTGGGTTGGGCTGGGTTTGTTTAGTTTGTTTTTTTTATAATTTTTCAAACTGTTTATTATTTTTAAAAAAAATCTTACACTGTTTTTTTTTCCTACTCCATTTTTTTAACTTCATAATTTTTTTGGTGTGTTACATACCAACTATTTAACCAATTATGTAGAGCAATTGTTACAACTATAGTTCAATTTGAATTATACTATGTGTAGTTTGTATAACTATATGCTATCTCATTCACTCCACTCATGATGACATAAAATTGAAGATTATGCGTAGCAACAGATAATTAATAGGTGCAATGTAAGAATGGTGTTGCCAATGGTAAAGTAAAACCAAAAATTAGAACTGAGATCTAGTTCTAAAAATATCATAACACACATTCCATATGAAATGACAAGAAAGTAGAAGTAGTTGTCCAAACACAAATGTAAGTCATAAGAGTGGTAGATGAAAGTAATGAAAAGAGAGTCAGATTCTAGGTGCTTTCCCCAAAATTTTCACGTAGTAATCATACTTCCAATCTGGGGTGAATGTAAAGAAGGAGTTCAACATCATACTATCCGAGAGAATAGTCTTTGCAACAGCCATTCAGTCTTGCCTTGTCATCCCTGGGATCTCATTTAGTTTTGCATATAGCTCGTCCACGCTGGCCCTTTTAAAATATTGACTAGGTGGTTGGGTCGCTAGGGTGATTGTTGGAGTGGTCGTTGGGGTGGTTGGATTGATGGGGTGTTTGGGTATGCCGAGGTGGTCGCCGATGGTGATTGCACGGTGGTCAGGTAGCCAGAATGGTCGTTGGGTTGTTTTCAGTAGTAGTTGTCGGGTCCCTAGAGTGGTCATCAGGGTGGTCATGTCGCCGGAGTGGTCGTTGGGTGGTTGTGGCAGTGGTTGGGTTGTTGGAGTAGCCAGGGTGGTCACCAGGTGGTCGTCAACAGTGGTTTTGGGTGGTTGGGTTATCAGGTCGTCGGGGTAATCGCCGAAGTAGTCATCATATTGGTTAGATCATCGGAGTGGTCACTAGGTGGTTGTCTACGGTGGTTGCTAGGTGGTCAGGTTTTCGAGGTGATCGTCAACTATGGTTGTCGGGTGATCGGGTCATTGAAGTGGTTGTTGTCGGTGGTTCGGGCAAGTCGGGTTGTTTGAGTGGTTGGGTTATCGGGGTGTCTAGTTGTTGGGGTGGTCGAGTCGCAGGGGTAATCGTCAGACTGGTCTCTCGAGTTCTCATCGCAGTGGTTGTCTGAGGTAATCATCAGCGGTGGTCGGGTCACCGTTGTAGTCGTCAGAGTTGTTGGTATCGGTGGTTATTGGGTGGTCGCCGGAGTTGTCATCAGAGTTGTTGTCGAAGTAGTCGCTAGAAATGGAGAATGGTAAATGGAACTGGTCTCTAGAGTTCTCATCGCAGTGGTCGTCGGAGGTAATCGTTAGTGGTGGTTGGGTCGCCGATGTGGTCGCCGGAGTTGTCATCGGAGTGGTCGCCGGAGTTGTCATCGGAGTGGTTGCCGGAGTTGTCATCGGAGTGGTCGCCGGAAATGGAAAACGGCAAATGGAAGAGGAAAACATGGCACAAACCCCATGGGGTTGCACTGTTGTAACCCATGGGGTTGTGTTTCAAAACCAAGGGTTTTGAAACACCTTGTGCCAAACATGGTTTTGGGTTTGGAACCCAAACTCATCCCAACCCAAACCCATGGGCCAAACGGCCCCTAAAAGAATACCAGTTCGGATTAGAGATTATGAGAGTGAAGGACATCTTTAAAGGAAGAAGATGCCGGTGCTGCATGTATATCTATATTTGCAGGTAGTGACCCAATCTCATTTCAAGATGCTTAGAAAACAGAAAAATGGAGTGGGAGTTAAATGGGTCTATGAAACTAAACTATCATGACGCAGTATAAAGACATCTGATAACTCTTTATAGAAGAGTTATTTTTACTTGAATTCTCTTGCTAAACCTTGCTTGTTTGAGGTATTTTGGTAGTTTTTTGGTTACTTAAGTTCCTAATTTAGTGCTTTCTTGCTTATTTGGCTAAGCTAAGTATTGAGAAAACCTTGATTAATGTTTGGATTCTTGCAATTTCTAAGCTGAATTGTTGCAATTTGTGCTTTGGGTAAGAGAAGACTTAATGAATAGAGAAATGGAGTACAGTGAAGCTCTTTGAGCTGAATTGCTGTAGCAATCCATCACAGGGAAGCCAATTAATTCACACGTTCAAAGAATATTCTCATTAATTGAGCTATCTAAAAAGAGTCAGCTGGAATGAGGTGAACCAATAGAATGTTGTCAAGCTTCATTCCCTGTCTATTCAGCCCGGATTTTGATGCAAAAGGGAGAGTGTATAAGTTTGGTATTTGGTATTTGGAAAAGGAAGAGGCTGGAAAAAAAGAGGAAGGCTACGGAAAGGAGAAGAATGAGTTGAAAGAGGATCATCTACCTGGGAAAAGAAGCTAAAGACAAAGGAGGTCGTCCTTTAGAAGCTTCTCATTCTGAAATATTCTTCTCTTCTTACTGTTCTTCTTCCTTTTCTTTGTTGTTTCAATTTTTTAGACTGCTTGTAACAGAATTTCTAGTAGTTTTTAGGAGTTTTATTTCTGTCATTATGAGCTAAATAGCTTAAGGCAAGAATTAGGGAACTCTTATATTGTAGAGAGGTTCAAGCTAAATTGTTTTATGTTGTTGAACACTGATTTAGAGTGTTTTTATTGTTTATGATGAATTATGTTTGGCCAACCTTTTTCATCTATTGTTTTCTTGCATTTTGGGAAAAAATAATAGGAAACTGATTGCTTCAAATCTCATTAAGACTGATTACAAGTTAGCTTGCAGTGAAATGGGTAGGTTATGGATAATCACTCACTTAGTGCACACAAGTATGAGCTTATTTTGAGTAGTTTAAATGGGAATTTAGCTACAATTTAAGGAAATCTGGGAAGATTCCGTGTTGGAATGTTGTGTGTTGTGCTTTAGCATGAGTTTTGCTACAGCATTGAGTCCTCAAAACAGTATAAGAAACCCCTAATCCAAGCCTGCTTTTAACTCTAAGGGGTTGTTTGGGGCGTGGGTTATAATAACTTGTGTTATAATAACTTGTGGAGTACTCTGCACCCCAAACACAGACTGTTATAACCTCATACTAAACAACTCTGCATTTTAAACAATATTATATAATTCCACAAACTATTATAACCCACAGACTATTATAACTCATGTTATTATAACCCACTCAGTGTCCCAAACAGCCCCTAAGTGATTTTGCCTGCTATTCTATCCATTTTGCTTCTTTGTCTGCTATTTCAACTTTGTTGCTGATAAGTTAGTCTTGTTTTATTTCTTTAAAAACCCCTTAAATGTTGTTTTTGTTTGGTTACCCCTTTATTCACTAAAAGCTCAAGCTTGGTAAAATTCGTGGACTAATCCCTAAGGAGAACAATATAAGTATACTTATCACTTGTTGCACTAGACTGTGTATACTTGCACATTTGGAGTGCTGAATTGCAAAATTAATTCCACTCTAGCTAAGGCAACAACATCATGCTAGGTTAATAGCTCAGATCATACCCAAGAAGATGTGGTGGATTACACTAAAGCTTATGCACTTGTAGCTTGACTGAATATATTTCAAACGGAAATATCTCTTGCAGCTCTAGAGGAATATAAAGTTTTTCAACTAATGTAATATCGGCATACTTGGATGATGAACCAAGTGTAGAGGCTTTTGTAGAGCAACCTCCGAAATATGAACAGAAAGGAAAGGAATGAAGCTGAAAAAAAAATGTATGGATTGAGACAAACACCTCGACCTCGACCTTGATATATACACAAATCTATTCTTACTTTATGAGAGGAGGATTTGAAATTTGTTCATCGAAATTAGAAAAGCATGTAAGATCTTGAGGGGTGTAATTATATTAATGACTTTATACTTGCTGGAAAACGACGAGCTTGTGTCAAATGAATTTAAGAAATCCATGATGCTCCTTGAATTTGACGTACTGGGAAAATGAGATATAATCTTAGCATTGAAGTAATGCAAAAAGGCAAGAGGGATTTTTATCGGTAAAAAAAAAGGCACCAGCAGGTGCTGGAAAGGTTTGCCATGAGTTAGTTGACAATCCTATGGTTTCTGACTTCGAGCTTATGAAGATGCACATGGAGGGGAAATAAATAGTATTTTCTATAAGCAAATTGCCTAAAGTCTAGCGTGGTTGCTTCACTAACTCCGAAATTTAATTCATGGATAAAAATCCCAAAACAAGAAAAATCAAAATTAGTTTGGAGTTCAGAGACGACCTGGATATATCCATGTCTTAGCTGCCTCCTCGTCGATGTCAACAAGACCAACGGACTCTTCAACACGGCCGCAATCTTGAACCGGTTCTTCGACGTCCGATGTTTTCTTTCGACGCTTAGCATTCGTATTAGCGATAAATCTGTGAAGTGTAGACTGGCGAGAATCCCCGCGTTTCTTACTCTCCTCCGGAAATGGAAAAGAAACTGGATTGTCTGCAGAGACGTCGGAGGGTGCTATGACGGAAGGATGGAGTGAACGTGATGAAGCAGAGTGAATTCCAGATAGGCAGGCCACGTCAATTTCCTTGACGGCCGCTTCCCAGTCGAAATCCTGAAGAGGGGATGGGAAAGCTTAATCAAAGAACTTAAATATTTGGGGTAACGAGAAAGAGGAAGGGCGGCATTTACGTCGTCGTCGTCGACGATGATTTCTCGATGACTTGTTGATGCCATCGAACACGTACTGATAAACGCCATGGAATATAGAACGGAGTAAAGCGAAAATAACCAAAAAGGAGTGCGCGAGCAGCGAGAGATGGAGCAAGTGGCGGCAAAACTTAAAAATTAAAAATTCAAGTTGTTAATATTAACGTTTGGGCCGCAAAGTTGAATTATGAAATTTGGGAATAATTTGTCAGCGAGGAATAAATCTGTATTTTATGTGTAGAGTTGTTTAACCCTCGTTTAGGTACAGAGTTATTTAATCTCGAGTTATTAAGTTAGAAATTTATGACGTAGTAATGATTCTCATTTATGAAGATTATTTGGCTTTTATATTTAGAAATTATTGTTATTTTATATGTGTTGTTAGATAAAAATACTAGCAAGAAGTTGATTTAAATTGAATTATTATTGAAAGTCTTTCAAATTAAGTAAGTGTAGAAAATAAAGCAAAAGAAAATGAAAACCACACTTGATGTTTTTGTGCAGGAATTTGAAGAATGCAACATAAATGCAATTGCGAGATTAGTGTAATTTTGGGAATTTTATGTCATTATTCTCCACGAATTCAACAAGGCAAATTGACCCCAGCTGCACATTGACAAATATGGAAACCCTAGCCCATAAAGCTTAGAAAATAAGGAAGAAACTGAGGCAATGAATATGGGTTTTTCACGCAAGAAATAGCACCTCGTTATGATGTTTTCATTTTATTTTGCTGCTGTTTTTTCGTTCCTCCCAGACTCGTGAAGCTCCGAAGCTTAATCCAACCTCAGCGAAAAATTAGAGGTGGTAAATACTCAATCACCTTTGAAGAAATGGTGGTTGTGTCAACTAAACAAATAGTAAAATGGGTCTATTTATTTATTCTTCATGTTATATTTTGTTTTGTTCATTTCATTTCATAAGAAGTTTTAGTTGCTGTTATTTTCTTTCCATTGTAGTTATTTTGTTGTAATAGTTTAGTTTCCCAAGCTTTGTTGTTGAATGTTAGTGTTCATTTTAATAGAATTACCTTTTTATTTGAATATTCATTGAACCCGAATTTATTATCCTTCACTTATCATTTTTGTTATGGATTTTTAGACCTTGACATTATTGTTTTTTATTCTTTTCATGATGAGCTAAGTTTTCCTTAGGGGTTCGAGTTGGTGAATGTCCTAGAGGAAAAATGTAAAGCTTAAAAGCACATATAATCTAGCTAGTGCTAGAACTTTGTTTGTTTTTGTTGAGTTTAATATTGGGTAAACCTAACGGACCAACTAGTGTTGCTTGTGGAACTTAAATTTAATACCGAAATGGCTAAGGGAAGGCAGATGTCACAAAATCAATGAAGAAAGTGCTTATAAATAAGTTATGAACATCAATGCTATACATGGGGCGAGACTCCAAACCACTAGAATTGTGCGCGAAATTATCTAAGTTATATTAGCCATAGAAATATAGGTTTAATCACTTAGCCTTCTAAAGATTTTGAAGCAAAATCGAATAAGAGTCGAATTCGGTTTACTTAGTTTTTTTGAGTTAGCTACGATTGCAATTGCATTTTAGTTGCATTTCTCTTCAAGTGGACATGAACAACTTGAATTTCCATTTTTCATATTTATTGTTTATTTATTTATTTATTGAGCAACAACACCTCCCAACAATTTTATAACCTTGGTTACTGAAATTGCAATTTGAGAACAATTTTTGCTATATTTTGAATTTTGTTGTATCTATTCCCTGTGAAATCGATATTCTGGAATGCTTATAGTTTTATATTACTTGCATCAACAGTATGCACTTGCACACTAGACTGGAGCTTTGTGTTTAAACTAAAAATATTTTCTTAAATCCCCCACGTTTCAGTTCGATCCTGCATATTTTTTTAACATTAAGTTATGAAGTCTAGTTTTCTACTAACTATTTTTTGTTTTCTTAACTTTTTGTTCAACCATTCAATTAGACATATATTTATCCAAATTGTTGACATTCAATTGAGATTCAACTTAAAAACTTCACAAACATTTTACAATTTATGCATGTAACATTTGTACTTGAGGTAGACAAAATAGTTTTATTTCATACCAACAACAGTAAAATCAGTGGAGTATGCATAAAAAATAAGCAGACCACCAATGGACTATATACATGGTCCACAAACGAAATTTGAATGCCCAACAAAGGGTCACATCTATGTTTCATACAATATCCAAAACAATGGTTGATTCAAACAAAATAGTTGATAGATATTTTAGCCACATGTGGTGATTACATGAATAATTTTTTCTAAACTCAGTCCAACTCTTCTCCTCCCTATATGCCTTTTCTTCATATTCAAACAATCTCAACAAACAACAACAAAGTTTGATTGGTTGGACCTCTAAAAAAATATTTTTTTAAAAAATACATTTTGGTTTAAACATTTTTCTATAAAAATAGTTTAAAATAAAAACACTCATATGTTTGGTTATATGTTCTCAAAAGTGTTTTTATACAAAGTTTGTTTGATTTGTTTTATACTCAAAATGCTTTTAATAATGTCAAATTACCATAAATGACGACTCTGGTTAAAAAATATGACTGGCCGACCACAACCCAAAAGGGTCGCCATAATGCAATCGGGTGTATGGAATTGTCGCCGCGTGACTGTTGTTAGTCGTCAGAGAAGGTAGCTGGCAATGGTCGTTGGTTACCAGAGAACGTCGTCGTTGATGGTTGCTGGTCACCGGAGAAGTGAGGGTGAGAAAGGGAGCGAAAATGCGTGAGATAATAGGGTTACCATTCTCAACCCTACTAGGTTGGTAAATTAAGATGGTGATAAAATATGTTAACGGGCCAAACGTTTGGTTCGCTTAAAAATCCAACCCAACTCAATGGGCCAAACAACCTAAAATGTTTTTCGATTTTTAAGAATGAAGTTCATTTTTTAGTCCAATAATATAGGGTAGAGGATTTGAACTCATAACCTCTCGGTCATAACCACATACTTTAGGTCAATTGAGCTATGCTCGACAAAAATGAAATTGAGTTAAATTACCCCAATACTAATTTTATAAAATAATATTTAGGTGAAAAAAATATTTTTGCAAACTCTTCTTTATCCCTCTTGAACATCCCACCTTATTCCCTTTCAAAAATCTTCCTCTTCTTCCTCCCCTCATTCAAGCTTGTCGTTGCTCCCACCGTTCAAGCTTTCGATGAGTCCATCACTCCCACCGGTACATTTTAGGATTTTTAGTTTTTTATTCCATTTTCATTTCAAACAATCGTTGAAAATTAGGTTTCTTATTTCAAGTGTGGGGAAAATGTGTTTTTTATTTTAAAATTTTCATTTTGAAAAGAGATAAAAGGATAATAAGAAAGATGGGAAAGAAAAAACGAAATAAGAATAATACTAGGGGCCAAAAAAAAACTTCAACTGAATGCTACCTTGTGGCTCGTCCACAATAAATTATTCAGTGAGAGCGTCACAATGTGGCTGACAATTTTTCATTGTTGGATGTAGAGAGTGAAGTACATTGAATTTATGTTCAGTGGTTATTAAGGACATATAAATTAGTAATTCCACATCTAACAGGTATAATGTGGTTGTCTCATTGAATAATTTGTCTTATTTCATGCACCTAATCAAGACAAAAGCCAACAAGTCCCATCTTGTGGCTAAATTTCGTATGAGATTTCTTGTTTGTTTCGATCGGGATTTTTGTAGTCATATCGATCAAGTAATCTCAATCTGGACAATTGATAAATGTATGAATCATGACAACTTATTTTTGTGTTAAATTCTAGATGCATCAATCGGAACAGTCAAGAAACATACGTCTACAAAATTTGTTAATGTGTCTAAAACGTGTAAAAATGAGATCAATATGTAGAATATGTCAATTTATTAAATATCTTGCTCACAAAGTTAAAAATACGGACTTTGGAGTGCACCTACCAAGAGAAAACGTGTTTTGACATTTTATGTTTAGTGAACACAACCATATAGAACAATTTAGTTGAAGTTGAAATTGTTGTTAGTTAAAATCTATAATTTATATAAAATACACAATAGAGGATAAACTTTGTGTGTCAATTGTATCCTTTCATTTTTAATTGAATGCCAAGTTTACCCTAAGGGGCCGTTTGGTTCAAGGTTTCTTATATGCCTGGGAATAATGGATGCCTGGGAATAAGATGCATGAGAATAAGATAGCTGGGAATCATTGATTGCTGTGTTTGGTTGTACACCTGGGAATGCTAATTTTTATAATAATAAATGATATTTTTTTATCTTTTTTATGAGATTAATTTTATAAATTTTATATAATTATGATGCATTAATTAATGAACTCTTCAACAAATAGATGTAAATTTAATTGATTATAATAGATGTATAATTTTAATTGAATAATAATTGTAAGAAGTTATCATTTTTATACTAAATTATTTCAATTAATTAAATATATTAAATTGATTACTAATTTATTAAAGGTTCAATAAATACACAATTACATTAATTTAGTTTATTTTTATAAAGGAAAAAAAATTCAATTTTACTCATAAATGTGTCACCGTGTATCAATTTTCATTCTAAACTTTTAATTTTTACCCGTAAACTAATGAATAATTTTACCAAAACTCACAAATTTTAACAAAATGTAGCTCTAAGTTTTTTTTTTTGTTTTTTTAAAATCTAATCAATTTTGTACCATACCCATGTCTTGTATAATTCATTGAAAACATATGCAAAAAAATTTTTTTAACGAATTTTCAAAAGAAAACTTATTGGATGATAAAATTAATTAATTTTATTAGAATAAATAAATATATTAATTTTATTAGAATAAATAAATATATTAATTTTATTAGAATAAACAAATATATTATTTTTATTATAATAAATAAATATATTAATTTTATTAGAATAAATAAATATATTAATTTTATTAGAATAAACAAATATATTATTTTTATTAGAATAAATAAATATATTAATTTTATTAGAATAAATAAATATATTTAAAAGAAAGATGAATATTAACAAAAACAAGAGAGAGAAAGAGAAGAGCATGAAGAAAACCCATGCTTTTGCAAGGGTATCAAATGCCCTTACACATGGATATACAAAACCCATGGGAATAGCTTATTCCCATGGTCAATCCTCAAAACCTTGTACCAAACATGGAATTTTGAATCCCTTGCTGATTCCCACCCTTATTCCCATCCCCATACCCCCAATCCAAACGGCCCCTAAGGTTTCATATCTCGTTTCAACTCTTTGAGTGTTTCATATTTCTATTAAAGTGATAATAATGTATTTTAATTTAATTACTTAATATTCAATTTAACCTAGTATCAATTATAAATTTGAAATACGAAGAGACTAAAGATTAAAGCTATATAAGGCAATACAAATAAGACCTTCCTTTGTCAAATATTTATTTGAAGGAAGAGACTCCCGGCATGGAATCAAGGTTGACAAGAAATTCCAATCTTCAAGTTCTAGGTGAGTTTCAAACTTTAGCTGTGTTTTGCTGTCATTTCAAGCTTGAGGTTTTCTTAGTCGATAATAAGTGAATATTGACTTTGAAGCTTGGGCAAAAGGGAAAGGATGTGAGTAGTATTGAGCCATAAGGTTAAAATTGAAACAAAGTTTTGCAAAGTTTGAGGTGCAATTTGATAAAATTGAAAGTTTTTTTTTTCTTTTGACAAAATAAAATTGAAAGTTGTTGTTTTCAAAACAAAAAAAAGAAAGATAAAATAAAATTAAAAGTTGAGGAGAATAAAAATGGAGTAAAATATTGATTTTGTCCATAAATTTAATTCAAAATGCAACAATTAAAAACAAAATCGGTCGCCGTTGTTTATGGGTGCACCAAGTCCCATCCTGTGTTCGCTCACAAGCCAATGTTTGCGGTCTGCGCGTTCCAATTCAACAAGTTTTCTTCCACAGTGTTGAAGTATTCAATCTTGGTCTTTACACTCGTCACTTAGACCGTCTACAGTAAGTAACCTATCCTTCAATTTATTTTTTTCATCTCACTCACTCGCCAATCGTTTTGGTTCTGTATTCATAAATCGTACCCTCAATTTCGCTTCAATTGCCGAATTGTTTCCCCTCGACTTATTGTTAGTCGAAACTTATCCTCCTGAATTTTATCTTCTTTCTAAGTTCGTTCCGACGGGATTTTATCTCTTTGATTTTGGTACTGCTTCAAATTCGAAAATTTTCTTGTTTCATTTTTTGCTTTTAGATTTCCACAGTTATAGGCTCCTATTCATATACCATTTCGGAATAATTCTCTTATATTTTTCTCTTCCTTGAAAATGGTTCCCGAAAACGATAGGTACGTTGTCCCTTTGTAATTTCTTTAGGCCGTCGATGTACTTTCTGGACGTCGTGAATCTGGATGTCGACGGCTGAATTGTGGGTCAAGAGACGCAAGTGTCTCTGCAGTCATTTGCGTGCTCACTGTAGCTATTGCTAATTATCGGATACTGTTTATTCTGTACTGGTATCTAACCATGGTGGCATACTGGCGGTGTGCTGCCTCCCTGGTTTACGGTTTCCTATCAATATTTTTTCCGCTATAGTAAGAAGGCTTCTAACTGCATCTTTCTTTGCTCCAAACCAGGCAATCTGACTTTTTACAGTAAGGCACATGGGTGGGAGCGCTATAGATGAAGATTGGGAGCTAGACCTTACTTCCCCAATCAATGGAAGAAGTGCTCGAACTGTGGTGTTAGTCGGTCGTACTGGCAATGGAAAAAGTGCTACTGGCAACAGTATTCTTGGAAGGAAGGCTTTTAAGTCGAGGGCAAGTTCCTCCGGTGTTACAATCACTTCTGAGTTGCAGACAACTGTACTGAGAGATGGCCAAGAGATAAATGTTATTGACACCCCTGGTATGAATGAGCTAACTGATAGGCACCATCTCTTAGTTTCAAAGGCTAACGTATAACTATCTAAAAGAATCTAAATGTTGCAGGGCTGTTTGACTTTTCTGCTGGATCAGATTTTGTTGGCAAGGAAATTGTTAAATGTATTGATCTGGCCAAGGATGGTATTCATGCTGTTCTTGTAGTCTTTTCAGTCAGGACTCGCTTTTCTTTGGAAGAAGAGGCTGCCCTCCGTAGCTTGCAAACTTTGTTTGGTAGAAAAATTGTCAACTACATGATTGTAGTTTTTACTGGGGGCGATGAACTTGAAGAAAATGACGAGACATTGGAAGATTACTTAGGTCGTTCATGCCCTGATCCCTTAAAGGTTGCCTTTTTGTAGCTTGCACTAAATTGTTCCTTATTTTAGGATGTATGTATTGTTTCTTTTAAGCATGTTGCAGATTCTCAATCATTTATTCAATTTTATATTCATTGGAAAAATCTAATATTACCAATTCTTGAATTATTTTATCATTACGGCGGTTGCAGGATATCCTTGCCTTGTGTCAAAACCGTTGTGTGCTTTTTGATAACAAGACTAAGGACGAATTGAAGAAGGTTGAACAAGTTCAGGAGCTTCTTTCCCTTGTTAATGGCATTATAATGCGAAACGGTGGACAACCCTATACAGATGAGATATTTACTGAACTGAAGGTACTACAAAACCATATAGATTTCTTTACAATTGTTCAGGAAAAAACCGCCCTCATAACAAATTAATCTTGCAGGTAGGGGCTATGAAACTTCGTGATCAACAAAAAGAGGTTGATTCTCTTGAAGGCTACTCCAAACGAGAAATTTTGGAGCTGAAGGAGCAGATGCACCGTTCATATGAAGAGCAATTGAAAAGAATTACAGAGATGGTAATTTGATGTCCTGTTTTTCAGTTATTTATGAATGCGGTCTCAATGTTAAAGTAGGGGGTATCAGTAGATAAAATTATTTTGCTGCAGTGATTACTTGTGATTGATCTACACTTTGCCAATTGGAAAATGCAGATATTATTTATTGTTATTATTATTTTTTTTATCTGAGAGTGATAAGAAAGACTGCCAACCTGTCTTGTTTGGAATGGGATTGAGATTGCTTGACTTACTGGTCATGTAATGTTGATAATTCAAGTTGTAGTTGGACACATAATTTCAGATTCTTCATATTTTTTGAACAAGAAACGAAACTTTTCATTGATAAAATGAAAAGAGACTAATGCTCAAAAGATACAAATCCCACAAGGGAGCAAAACAAAGGGAAAAAAATCCACAAAAAATTAAATCTTGAGAACAGCAAAAGGAAGCATAAAATCTGGAGGACTCGAGCAATCAAACCAATGAAAGAACCTTTGAAGCCAAACTATCTGTAAAACCAATATCGAAAATCTCTTTTGCAATAGTGAAGAGACGGCCAAAAGCCAAGATAATTATCTCACTGAAAGAAATTCCTCTAATGCAATAAAATACTCGTGAAATAAATTTTCCAAAGCAAACAATGTAATGAATATGAAACTCTGAAAAATGGGCTCCAAAAAACCTTTGCACCAAAAAGACAGAACCTTTAACCAAAGTTGAAACCCCAAACAAGCAACCAAACGAAGCTGAAGCACTTGAAAGAAGAAACAAAACACCAAAACGCTTAGAGAAGGCAAAACTGGCAAAACTAAACACTGACACAACTTTCTCCATGAACCAGTAGAGGAATTTTCACGAAACTCAAGTCCACAGGCTTCAATATGTGAAGCAAATTTGTGGCATGGAGGGTGGAAGAGGAGGAGGAGATTTCTTGTCACAATTTCGAAATAATAAGTCAAAGATTCAAAAGCTTCAGAGTAAGAATCTTCAAGAGCACCATCCTCCTTACTGAAAACCGGCTTGGTGGTGCCATAGTTTTAACTAATTCTGTTGTAACTACCCTTTTTCTACACTTTTGAATGACTGGAAAGCTCTTTGTATGTAGGTCCTTGGGTGGGGGTTTTCTCTTCCCCCAGCCCTTAGGCTGTTGTTCTCTTTCTTTTGGTTTATGATATATGTCCTTCTTGGTTTCTTATCAAAAAAAAGAAAACCACAGGCTGAATGAAAGAATCCACACTGCTCAAGCTTACCTCAGAGACAGCATCAAAGGCGTCACCATGTGAAGGAGAATAAAGATGAAGTGGGTTAGGGTCCTTTGTCGAGATAAGAACACTTTTTGTTAATCCTAAATCTAGATCCAATGGATAGAAGACAAACTGGTTGTTGGGGGCAAGGGAAAGTGAAGGGTCATCAAAGGATGAAGAGACAACTTGTTGATTAGAGGGCACTAAAAGCCTTGAACAACATTCTTCAATAAAATCCGAATTCAAAGAATTTTCCTCGAGACATGGTTGGTATGAAGAATAGGCCCCATCTTCACGGATATAAGACGAGGATAGGCTGGAATAAAACCCTTTTTTACTTCTTTAACATTCAGGGACTTGGAAGACTCAAAAGCCATAAGGGAGGCATCAAAGGGAGGCATCAAAGGGAGGCTCGGTAATCTCAATAGGTACTTGTTTAAGGAACTTCTCAACATTACCTTCCAAACAGTTGTTCATAATTAATGAAGAATTAAAATCCTCTTGAATTTTATGGGGGAGAAGAAACACTCCTTGGAGACTTGGAACATTTTGAAAGAACCGCAAGGTGGTTGGGAGGGTGGCTTAAGCAAACCATGACCTTTTTTCCTTGTATGGAATTTCGAATAAGCAGTAATAAAATTATTCTTATTTCTTTTATCCTTAAAGGAAATGAAGAATCAAAATTCAAAGGTGGCTCTTGGACTTCTTCGGCTGAAATCTTCAAAACAGAAGGTTGGAAAAACTCATTAAATGATGCATTTCACAACCTGTATTATTAAAGCCTCCATCAACTACCTCATTTAATGCATCTGGAAAATCAAAATCAGCCTCATCTACTGACAAAATTAAGGGGCATTGCCAAGTGGTCTTTTCATCTTCAATAACCAAATTAACTTGATTCAAATCCAAGGAATTGGAATAGTCATCCAGGTCAAAATTCTTTTATAAGAACTCAAATTCAAGGGAGGATCAACCGATAAAATGTCACCAAATCTAAGAAAAGCATTGCCCCTAATTTTATCTTGAATTTCTATTGTTGTTGGAATAAAACCACACAAGTTCTTTTTTTTTTGAAAAAGAAACGAAACTTTTCATTGATGAAATGAAAAGAGACTAATGCTCAAAATACAAAGAAACACAAAATGAAAGAAAGACACATTAAAATTACAAAGCAGAAATAAAAGCGCTCCAATTAAACATAAACTCTGAAAAGAATAATCAGTAAAAAGCTTGGAAAGAGAGCACCAGGATGAAGCTTTTAGACGAATGTAGAGACTTATTTTGAAAGACTCTCTGATACTTTAGACCATTCAAAATTAGATGGAAACATCCTTACACCAGGTATCTTTGATACAGACTTGTATAAAACCCCACAATCTCATCTTTAATCTCTTTGAATGCAAGCAGTTGACTCCCATTAGAAGACATTAATTCAGAAATAACAAGCTTCCTCCTCTTGGCTGCCAAAAATCTATGAAAAAAACCGGAATTTTCATCCCCCAATTTTAACCAATTCAACTTGCTTTTTTGGATCAAATCTCTTTCTTTTGCCTCATATAACTCCAGTAATTCCTTTTTTGCTGTAAATTTGAGATCCATCTCTAAAATTGACAAATTATTTGCATCAAGGTTAGTATCATAGTACTCAATTTCTGCAATAAAATCTTTCTCCCTTCTTTTTCTATTTTTCTGATACTCATAATGCCATTTCTTTACTGCTTTTACATTTCGGAGCTTAGAATAAATCACAAAGCCAGCCCACCCGTGAGATCGATCATTTGATAATGATTTTTCCACTTCTTCCAAACAAGCCGATTGACACAGCCAATTCTTGCAAAATCTAAAAGGCGTGGGCCCCCAAACAAAAGAACCGCTAAAGTATAGCCACCTTTGATGTATTCAATGAGTTCCAGTTTACTTTCATCCCACATAGGTAATAAGCCTCCTGACTTTCCAAAAGCATCAATACTAATCCACCCAATTTCCCTTGAACTCCACAATGATTTAATAAAATCTTGATCTTGAGTCTCTTTTTGTTTCTTGAATTAAAACCAAATCTGGGGAAATATTCTGAATAAATTTTTTTAAGGCAACACGTTTAGAATGGTCTCCAAGCCCCCACGTATTCCACGAAATTATCTTCATTACTAATGAACAACAAACTTTCAAACTCTTATCCTTAGAGGACTATAATGTTTGCATCTGAATTCCACACAACTCTACTAAGGATAAAAATTTGGAAGGCAATTCAGAATTGAGTACCGAAGGGGGTTCTTCCACTAACTTTGTTGCTTTCGTTTCTTTACTTGTAAATATAACTTCAAAAGCTTCAGCCAAACAATCTCAACAATCTGGACAGTTTGCTCTTTGTCTCCTTGAGAATCTTCTAATTCCTCACTGCTAACACTTTAGATCTGACTCCCCATCCAAATCAGAGGAATTATCTACTGCCTTAGGAATGGAGGAAGAGACTCCTTTAATAAAACTAACTTCTGACCCTGGATTTTTTTACACTGTTTATTTGAATTTGCCTTCAGAATTACTGGTATTAAAGGGCTGACTAGCAGAGTCTTCACTTTTTGACAATAGAACTGAAGGAACTATTAATCTAGCACAAGATTCTTCCAAAACATCTGAGTTAATTCCATCCTGATCATTAAAAGATACAGCTCCCTTTTTCCGTGAAAAATGCAGAGGAAAAGCCTCTTTGAAAACTGGTTTTTTAGGTAAAAAAACCACACAAGTTCTTCTTCACCTCAATTAGGGTTGAGGGTTTTGGAAGAAATGCTAATCAAACCACCAAAGTGCACGCCTATTGCTTCAAAGGTTCTTTTAGTTCAATATTGCAAAGGTAAGTTCATAATCTTTATCCAACCTCCATAGCCCACCCTGACTTCAGGAAAGTTATGTTTCTCAAAAGACCATGCTTCAAATTTTAGGTGGAAACAACCGATATTCATCCACTTACCCTTTGGACCGCGATCCTCCCATCTTCCATTTTCAGTAAAGCTTATCATCCATAAATGGGTTAAGTGCAAAAGTAGCCTTGAAAAAATTCTCAAGAGTTTTTAAAATTTCTTTCCAATCATCCTGTGCATTTAATCGAGAAAGAACCATGAAGGAATTCCAGTCCAAATTGATAACCTCATTCTCTTTTCTAACCCAATACTGTTTATAAGAAACAGAAAAGGGATTCGGGAAATCATACCTTGTTGATGAAATTTCCTTGGAAGATAAAGGCATCATTACATCTTGATTAAAAAGTGAAGCCTCCACAGAGGAAATAGAACCATTCAGAATAGGCATAGTAGCTGCTGGATTCTTATAAGGCAAATTCAAAACTTCTTGCTGCATAAACCTTCCCCAAGAACTTTTACGTAAAGCATCATGAAGCATCTCCCAATAGACAAGCCAGCCTCTATTCTTAAAGCTATCAGGAACTATTATAACATTCTTCTTACCCGAAGCATTGATGAAGATGCAATCCAAAACAACCAAAACGAGTCCTTTTTTTTTAGCTAATCTGCTGATCCCAAAATCACCGAAGACATGTCTAAAGAAGTGGGTGTTTAACGGATGTTGCATGAGGTCAACTAAGGCATCTTCAAGCCAGAGAAGTTGCTTGAGATGAATAAAAATGGAAAAAAGGCGGCTGCCAGACTTTTCTTCTATCCTGAAAAACTCATTAGTCGAAAAAATGATAGAGAAAAAATTCTTGCCTATGCAACAACTGCTTAACTCTATGATTCTGAGAGAAACACTAACCAATCACAATTTCAGATTCTTCATAATAATTTAATTATGGCTGTCAAATTATTGCGGCAGAAGGAAAATACCATTTTAGGGTACTTTCTGAGAGTCACAAAGATGGGGAAAAAAGATTAAAATGATAGAGGCAAAATGTTATATAAGTCTTTTGAAAACGAACGTGAACTTTGTGTAGGATGGTTGATAGGCATACTTGCGAGAAATTCTGGAATTCCCGGAAGAAATGAGAAAGTTCTCAAAGGCCTTCCGTTGTAATTTTTAGGCATGACTTTTTTCTTCTCTTTTCTTAAGAAATCATTCAGTACGATAGAAGAACAAGAAGGGCTGTAGAAGTAGAAGTGGCTAAAGAGATACTTAGACTTTAAATAGCGTTAAAGAGCTGAATTATTCCCTCAAAACAAAAAAAAAATAGAGCTGAATTAAAATATATCACTCTCAGGTACTGTTATCCTTTGTAATCATAGGTATCTTTATTTATTCTCCTCTCTCCATCACTCCCGGTTGGAGAATATTTCTCTTTCTAAACTTTTCTTCTTGCGATGAAACTTTTGTTTCCTATAAAAATTATAGTAGACATTTGTTTTGACCATTAAAATAGTGGCAGAATAGTTTCCCCATAGCTTACAGTAGTACTTTTTATTTTTAATTATATATATATATATATATATATATATATATGAAGAGTTGTAGTTGACCCTAACTTGGGAAATACAATTATTTGAGATATCTGGAACATTGAAGATCTTTATTATTTTTAGAATTACTTTCTCCAAGTAATTAAAATGTAAAACCTTTTCATCAAACTTCACTTTGCTTGCAACCTTAACAGAGCATTTTAGCCTTTGTAGATACAATTAGTGTGTGTGTGTTTTTTCTGCTCAAGAGATTAGTTCTCAGTAGTGACCTTAACAGAGCATTTTAGCCTTTGTTGATGCAATTAGTGTGTGTGTGTGTGTGTCTTTTCTACTCAGGAGATTAGTTCCCAGTAGTGACTTTGGGAATAGACGAATCCCATACTCTACTTTAATTGACTATAAGAATAAGCATCCTACTATATATATTGTCTTGCATAATCATGGATACAAGAAATATAGTTGATAATTCAGTCACAAATATATATATATATATATATATTTTTTTATTCACTTTAAAAGGTGAAAGAACAGACGTAAAGGTGTTTATCCTACATATAGGCATTGGATGCCGGTCCCAGTCTTAAAACTTATTGAAAAAAGACGTAGTTACACCTTTATGATTATTTCTCGCTTATCCACACATGAGGAGTTGAGTTCGTCTATGTCTTTCTTTTTTTTTTCCTCAAGAAATAACACTTTTCATTGAAGAAATGAAAAAAGACTAATGATCAAAATTACAAACTCCACAAAGGAGTGAAATAAAACAAAAGCAAGAAAATACAAATTAAGGAGAAACAATAAAGGCATGCCAATTCAAATTAATGTCAGAAAGTAAAAATCCCTCAAAAGACTTGGAAAGAGCACACCAGGAGGAAGCCTTGAGATGAACAGAATCAAAACGATCAACTCAATTTAACTGTTTATCCTCAAAAGTTCTCTAATTGCGTTCAAACCATAACTCCAAAAAAGTAGCCTTCACCACATTTATCCATAACAAAGAAGCTTTCACATTCATCAAGGGCCTCAAAAGAAGTTGCAAGACGTTGTCCTTAAAACAATTGGAGGAAACCCAACTGACATTGAAAATGCGAAATAATTTGAACCATCAACTCAAGGCATTACCGCATCCAAAAAAAATGTGACCTACAGATTCACCGTCTTTATGATAGAGCTAGCAAATAGACAGCTGAAGCTTAAACAATGGCAGCTTTCTTTGTAAAACATCAGAAGTGTTTAAATGCCCATGCAACAAAATCCATAAGAGTGTTGATCCTTTTTGGACTTTTTGACTTTCAGATTGCTTTACAGTTTATCCATGGATGGATGAGCAGCAAGGTGATTGGACAGAGATTTAACCGAGAAGGAACCTGAAGATTCAATGGACTAGATTCGAGAAGCGGCCTGCAAACTAATCGACGACCTTGCTAAAAGACCAGAGATATTATGAAAATCCAAAATTTCGTCATCTTTCAGAAATCTTCTAAAAATGAGACTCCAAGAATTAGTCCCAAGGTCCCAGAAATCCGAAACCCAACCACTTGGGGATGAAGAAATCAAGAAGAGAGAAGGAAATTTGGAATTCAACGAAACTTCACCAATGCAAACATCTTCCCAAAATCGAATCTGAAGACCATTCCCAAGTTTAAAACGAGCCAAATAGTCCACCTGAGTCCATATCTTCGAGATACTCATCCATGGACTTCTTAAACTTAGATTTTGAGCCTGAGAAGTATGCCACTCACCAGGAATGGCGCCGTGGATACTAGCCACAACTTTGCGCCAAAAAGAAAAAGGTTTAGCCGCAAATCTCCAGCTCCATTTGGCCATTAAAGCTTGATTCTTTAATTTTAAAGCACCAATACCCAATCCACCTGAAAGTTGTGATTTTGAAATAGATTTCTAGCTAACTAGATGAGTAACCTTTCCACCATCCCTACCTTCCCAAAAGAAATTTTGGATAAGCTGATCTAATTTCAATGAAACATGAGCTGGCATTTCAAAAACTGACAAATAATACAAAGGAATGCTAGATAAAACTGAGCTACACAAAGTCAAACAAACCCCATTAGACAAATTAAATCTTTTCCTTCTATCCAACTTTTTCTCAAATCTATCAATCACCGGTTGCCAAAAACAAATGGCTTTTGGATGGCCTCCCAGAGGTAAACCAGGATAAATAAACGGCAAGAATTCCATTTTACAACCAAATTTCTCAGCAACAAACAGCAGCTTAGATTCATCCATGTTGATTCTACAAATTGAGGACTTTAGCCAATTGACCTTTAAACCAGAACAGGTTTCAAACAAGGCAATGGTTTGAATCAAATTATCCAGCATTACATCATCATCCTTACAAAAAAGCAACGTATCGTTTGCAAATTGCAATATAGAGATATGAACCTTATCTCTTCCCACAATAAATCCTTCATAGAGACCTTTACGAAACATATTTTCAATAATAGCATTTAGAACATCTGAGACAAGGAGAAATAAGAACAGTGAAAGTGGATCACTTTGCCAAAGTCCTCTCGAAGTTGAAATCCGTCCTCTTGGCCGACCATTAATAAAAATCGAAAACTTAGGGTTTCTGATACACCCTAAGATCTATTGAACCCATTTAGAACTAAAATTATTTAATTTCAAGACGTCCTCAAGGAATTTCCAATCAACACTATCGAAAGCTTTTTCAATGTCAAGCTTCAAAATCCAACCTTTCCTTTTTTTAACTCTATATTCTTCCACCACCTCATTGACTATCAAAATAGGATCAAGAATCTGGCGATCTTCAATAAAAACGCTTTATTAGATTGAAACAATGGATGACATTACCTTTTTAAGTCGCTCAACAAGTATTTTATCAAGAATTTTGTATGAAGAAGAAATTCAACTAATGGGTCTGAAGTCCTTACTGAATTGGTAAAATCTTTCTTATGAATAAGACAAATAAAATTCTCCTTTTGAGCTACATTCACATGACCATTATGATCAAATTTATTAAAAAACCGAATGAAATCAGTCTTTAAAAAATTTCCAAAACTTAATAAAGAATTCAATAGTAAAGCTATCGGATCCTGGTGCTTTGTTTCTTCCAAGGCTTTTAATAGCCAACAGTATTTCATTTGAGGAAAAGGGCCTAATGAGCATACTGTTATCATTATGAGAAACAACCTCCCAACATAGATTAACCGACAGAAATCTTGAATCTGGCAATCTTGAGTATATACTACTGAAAAAAAATTCACTCCTCAATTTCACGAAAAGATAGTAATACTGGCCCATTAGAAGACAATAATTCAGTAATCAATAGTTTCCTTTTCTTAGCTGCCAAAAACCTATGAAAAAACCTAGGAAAAGGGCCTAATATTCTCGTCCCCTTCTTTTAACCAATTAAGCTTGCATTTCTGCATCAGGTTGCGTTCTTCAAACATATAGAGATTCATCAATTCACCCTTTGCCAATGAATGAATAGATAGTTCTTGAGAAGACAAGGGCCTCTCTTCAGCTTGGGAGTCCATTCAATTTCATCCAGTAAGTCTTTTTCCTTCTATTGCTTCTTAGCCTCAAAGTCCGCAAACCAAGGTTTAATAACCGATTTCAAAATTTTCAACTTTAAAGACAAAACAAAACCAACCCAACCATACGAATTGTCTTCGAAAAGGGATTTTTCAATAAGAGGGACACACCTTCAAAGTAAGCCAAGAATTAAAAAATCTGAAAGGTGAAGGCCCCCAATAAAAACTGCCAGCTTCCAATAGAATGGGAAAATAATCAGAAAAAATACGAACTTGTCTCGAGACTCTGGAATCCTCAAAAAGACTATCCCATTCATGATTAATAAAGAATCTATCAATCAAAGACCGCGATCCTTCCTCCCCAAGCCTTGACCATGTGCAATTACCATTAGATAATGGAATCTTTAAAAGACCGATTTCATCAATAATCTTCTTAAACCTCCTCATACCTCTGGTTTGCCTTCTTTGTGGATAACGCTCATGGATCCACCTAGTAATGTTGAAGTCTCCACCCACACACCAAGGACCATCAAAATATGCATATAAAGAATGCCACTCTTCCCAAAGAAACTTCCTTTCTCGATAATTAATGGGGCCACAGACATTAGAAATCCAACATACTTTACCATGCTAAGCAGAAACTCGAATCGAAATAGAATACCCCCCTAAGTACTTCTTGAACCGAAAGTTTGTTCTCGTCCCAAAGAATTAACATACCTCCTGATTGGCCATAAGCTTCCACGTGAACCCAATTAATCTCTCGTGAACTCCAATTAGATTTGACAAAAATTCTATCAAACGAAGCCATTTTTGTTTCTTGGATCATTACCACATCAGGACACAATTTTTGCAGATAATTCTTCAAACTAACCCTTTTGGACCCATCGCCCAAACCCCTAGTGTTCCAAGAGACGATCTTCGTAGATTTGAGCAATATAACTTCCCGAAATTGCAGTCCACTGGTCTTAATTAAGGAAGCAAATTTATTCAACTCTGAAGGAGGCTGCACTTGAGCATCATTAAGACCAATCAAATTACTTTCAGAAGGAGAAATATTGGGCTGAGAATGAATACGAGTTGAATAAAAAAGGGAGTCCAAGTTGGCCACTAGAGAATCAAGTACAAAAGATGCATCAACTTGAGAATATTGTTTCTGAATTTCACCTTCAAGGCTACTTAAACTCACTTCAGACCCCAATGTTTGAATCTTCGACACTGAGAGGAAGAGAAAAAGGGTCCTTCTGACCATGTTGAAAGTAGGGAATAATAGCTTTAAAGAATCGGGATCCAGGACCCAAACGACATTCATCAATGCTCAAAACACTGGAGACATTCTTCAAAGGATCGTCAATTGCAGCCTCAGAAACTTCACCAGGAATCATAATTTTGAAAATAGAATCATCAAAATTATCAACATTAAAAAGTGTAGAAGCTGGACCTTTATCAATCATACAATTAGTGTCTTTCTTCCTTATATAATATTTTGAATATGAAGCACATAATCGATCCCTAACTTCTTTTATAGAAGAAGGAATTGGAGAATTAAAGGACGGAGGAAGAATATTATCAATCAGATCAATAGAAACATCTTCTTTCAGAAAAGAATTACCCACGACTGGTGAAGACAACACCTCGAAATGCACTGATGCAATCAAATCTGAAACCTTTTGAGAACAATCTGGGATTAAAATAGTAGGAACCTCCACTGAATTTGCAACTCTATCTTTCACAGAAGATAAATCATTTCTAGCTTCCATGGGAATAGTAGGAATCACCATTGAATTTACAGTTCTATCGATCTCAAAAGGCGACTTGTTGCTATCTTCCATAGGAATCAGATCATTTCCTTCCCCTGGGGTAGAATTAATCGGAGATATAGCATTTATACATCCTGAATTAATATTCTTTTTCGAGACAATTTTATTAATTGGTGAAGAAATTGGGGATAACATAGAATCAATTCCCAAAACCTCTTCGTCGTCCATAACTTTCTGAATTCGAGCCAAATCCACCGAATTTGAGAAATTATTGAGAAGGAGCGATTCGAATACCATATCGGGGGGATTCAACAACTCAATATCACCAAAATTAAGAGAGAAGTTACCAAGACACTTGTCCTTGAATTCAATAGAGGCAGGAAGAAAGCCGCAAAGGTTTTTCTTGACTTGGATTCGGGCCCTTGAGATGTCAATAAAATTCAATGTATCAAAGGCAATATTCACAAGACCCCCTAAATACTGACCAATAGCTCCAAAGAAAGCCCGTTTCCAATGCTTTAGGGGCATATTCCTGATAGAAATCCAGCCACCCACCATATCCTTCAATAAAATCCGGTTTGCTATGCTTGTCATCCGACCATTTCTCGATCTTTAAGTGTAAGTCATCCACCAATTTTCAATTACCAATATTGGTCAGAATAGTATCATTTGTTCCCCCCTTCCACCAAAACCAATGCCTTATCGACCATAAAAGGGTTGATCTGAATTTTTATACGGAAATAAGATTCCAAAGAAGCCTTAACAACTTTCCAAGAAATATGAGCAAACAACTGGGTAATAACAAGCAGACTTTCAAAATTCACGCTTACCATTTCTTCCGATTTTCTTACCCAGAAAGATTGAGGAACAACTTTATTTCCAAGACAAGATGTTGAAGAGTCGCCCAATTTCTTCTTTACCACTAAAGCATAACTATTGGCAGAGTCCTTAGTCACCATCTATCGGTCACCAAAACTCTTAGAGATGTTTCTCAATTGATCAGCTTTGCATCGAAGTCTCTTAGAAAATCAGAGATCATCCCTAAGAAAACCAGCCATCCCTTTTTTTGAAGACCCAAAGAAATCTGGGTAATTCTTCTCCCACGTGTGGAAGGCCAAACAACACATTCTACTCTCCAACCTGAATCGAAGTGCGACTTTACTAAATAAATAGTTCCAACCTCATCTTTAAACCTTTTGCATAAAAAAATCCTCTCAAATTGCTTAACAAGCTCAACAAAAGAAGACTCAAACCAACGTAGGTGGACGATTGACAAAGGAATCTTCAAACCATTTGAGGCGTCTTCAATAAGAAAGAAATCATCTTCCCCCCAAATACAAAAGTACGTATTCTGATACAGCAACTACGGACTTCCATTTCTCAGACCATGGAGGAAGACGAAAATGTGAGGGATGACAGAAGGAAAGGTATACCAGCCCCGGAGGCAACTGAAGGGCGAGAGATAATCGGAATCGGCAACCGGGAAGGGGAAATCTGAAGGCTGAGAGTTCATCTATATCATAAAATTATAGATTTAAAATTGTAAAAACAAGTAGTTACACCTTTATGATTGTTTCTCAACCATCATGTGTTGGCCTAGTGGTCAAAAAGGGCATGGTGGCCACCTACCTAGGATTTAATATCTTACGAGTTACCTTGACAACAAAATGTAGTAGGGACAGACGGTTGTCATGTGAGAATAGGCGAGTTGCCCACCAAGCTAGTCCGGACAATCGCAGATATAAAAGAAAAAATGCATCTTTTCCCTCAGTTATATAAACCAATAATCAGTCATCTTGTATTTGTGAAATTTATTCATCTATCATTTTACAAACTGATTCCGGCAATTTCATCTATCATTTTACAAACTTATTACCGGCAATTTCATATCAACAAAAGGAAGACATCTCAAGGACACTGGGAATCATAACGTAGACCAAAGAATCTTCCAAACTTCTTCTATCTTAAAAAAGTTTTAAGATTTCACTCTTTCCAAGTCAACCATAACGTAGTTAAACGACACAGCCCCATAGGATCTTAGCTTTTCCCCTGAAACAAGTTCCCATCAAAGCCTCAAGCAACCAATCTTCAACATTTTTGAGGAAGCAACTCGAAAGACCAAAAGCTTTTAAAATAAAGGACCAGCCCTTAGCCACAAAAGGCGATGAAGCAGAGCAAGTGATCGATGGTTTCTTCCCCTTTTGAACAAAGACAGCAGCATGAAGGGGAAAGAGTCCATGAGGGAAACCTTCTCTGCAGCTTTTCAGCTGTATTTAGGCCCCTGTACATCACAGTCCACGAAAACACTTTGACTGTTTTAGGGGTAGGAGTCTTCCAAATAAGGTTCAGCCAGTTTTTGGAACCCCCAATTTGATTAACGAGGGACAGGAAAGCCGACTTCGAGGAAAACGATCCCCTTGGCTCCAGCGTCCATTTGATTATGTATTCCCCCTCCCACCCGCCTTAATCGAATACTTTCAAGTTTCCCACAAAGAGCTGCCCAATTTACAAACTCCCAATCTGGGCAAATTTAACTTTCAAATGCTAATTTAGTTTTGACGGGGTGGGATTTCTGGTCATAAGTGAAAAGTATTTTTCCTTTCCCTTAGGCCATAAGTGCCCTACAAATGACCTACAAATGTTTAGAGAGAGTGAGAGAAGCGTACAAATGTTTATATTTAGAGAGCGTGTGTCACTGTGTGTGTTAAGTTTTGAGTTTCTTGGTATTCTGACAAGATTCACAAATAATATATGTTTTCCATAGGTTGAGTTGAAACTCAGAGAAACAACTATGAAACTCGAACAACAATTGGCAGAAGAACAAGCAGCAAGGCTGAAAGCAGAAGAACATGCACAACAAGCTCAAAGAAAATCTAGTGATGAAATTCGTAAGCTCAGGGAGCATCTACAGAAAGCAGAGGAGGAGCTTCGCATGCGTGGGGAGTCTCGATGTACCATCCTCTGATGAGAACCTGGTTTTAAGATTTACTGCTGTAAATATTATCTCAAGATTCCTGAGTGAAAGAGTAAATTTTCCCATCCCTCCCCCCACTGTGGTACCTTTTACAGAGGTTTTTACATTAACGGTGGAACTGACTAAATGATGTCTATAATTCTGGACCCCTGTTATTATCATATATTCATGAGTGCATTTAACTTCGGTGCATATGAAAATTTCATTACCTAATGAATGGCAAAATGCATGCTCAACCATTTGAAGTGATATGAATAGTTTTTTCTGATCTCGTAGAAAACTTCCCCTGGATAGAATGTTGAAGATTGATGCCACACATTCTATCAATGTTCTAGAGGATGATTGTTGGTGTACCGTTGAAGATTCCTGAACTCATATGCTTCTTCTTTATTTTTCTTTTCCTAATGAAATATAATTGGAAAGGTCCATTTGGAATTTAGATTAGGACTTCAAATTAACAGGACTTTACTAAATGGGCTGGTCGGGTCAACCAATAGGCAATCGAAAATTCAGATCCATGGCTTTGTTCTGTCGAGCGACGTGGCTTTGTCATGGAAAGAAGGCAGGTCATTAAATCTGCAGAGCAACTCAGCTCCCTAGTTTGAATTTTTGTGATATATGTTCTGTTTCCTACTTTATTTTCAATTTTTATTTTTTTCCACTCTTTGTTTTTCATTTTAGAGTATCATTCTCGAAAGGAAAATACTTCCCTACTAAACCTTTTCTTCAGTGTCATCCTTTGTCTTCATAGGTATCTTTATTTACTCTCCTTTCTCCATCACTCCCAGTTGGGGAGAATATTTCCCCTTTTAAACTAATCTGCTTGCAATGAAACTTTTGTTTCATGTATAAAAAGAATAGTAGGTTGTTATTTATGACCGATAAAAATAGTGGCAGAATAGTTTTCCGTAGCTTAAAGTAGTACTTGAGAATTTATGAAGGGTTATAACTTATAGCTACTCTAACTTGACAAGTCAACTATTTGAGATGCCAAGGATATTGAAGATTTTATCATTCTCAATATGAAAATACTTTTCTAACCCGGCAGTAAAAATTTCCTACTGCCCCCACTAATTTGTTTACGTGTTTACATTTTAAGAAAAAAGAAAAGAAAATGTCTATTGTCTCCCCCCTTTCATTGTCAAAAGTTTAGGGGTGTGCAACATGGAGGAAAATTTTCTGCCCAACAATAGGTAAATATCATTCTTCTCGAAATTATATATTTTTCATTTTAGATAGTGCGTCTAATGCATTTTAGGAACAAAACAAGAAATAATTAATTAGCCAAAAGTCAAATACTCGCACTCTCGAATGCAACATACCTATCCTAAAGCCATTGAACGCACTTGAGGTTTTTTGGCTACGCATGAACTCAATACTTCACTACATTTTTTATTACCACAATTTATTTATTAAAAGATGCAACAGAGTCGAACGTGATAGTCCAGTCCAAATGGTCGAACCACAGACAAACTAGTCGAGATTGCAAATTGAGTTTCAATCAAAATGTTTGGACAAGACAAGAAGAAATAAAACTATAACAAAAGGATGGAGCTGCCTGAAAACCTAAAAGTTGTTTAATCAAAATCAGCAAGTCGGTCAGTATAAACAACCACATATGTAATGTGCTTATCAGGAGGTGCATTGAGCTCAAACAACCATAAACAACATCCACCTGGTTCTTAGCAATAACTCTGTTTCCTGTCATAGCACAGCCCTAGCCCTCCAGCAGGAATGGAAATACTCACATTTGCATGGAAATACTTTAAAAGAGTGCCAATTGTATGAATGATTAAATTTATGTGGTCGTTGAGTTCATGCTTGCTTCTACTTTTCAATCCGGTGGAACAAAATGTGAGAGAAGTCGGAGACTTGCATAATCCACTCCCTTACATTATATATCTGGAAACATAATCACCGAATTACACCACTCTTGAGGCTGAGTCGTGGAGACCAACTATTTATTTAAAGAAGTTCAACGCAAGCCACTCCACTCCAAATGAGAATTGCTACAATTCAAGAAAGGGATAGTCTGTGTAACCAACCACTGGATCGGATACGTAAAAGGTATCTCTATTGTACTTGTTGAGAGGAGCATCTATCTCGAATCTCCTTGGCAAGTCTGGGTTTGCCAAAAACCAACGACCATATGCAATAAGATCTGCTCGATTTTCAGCTATGGTTCTGTTTCCATCTTCCATATCAAACCCCCCAGCGGCTATGAATGTACCCTTGAATGCCTTTCTCATTGGTAAGAGGCTGTGTGGACACTCAACTTTCTCGAGAACATTTTTCATCCGTGGCTCCACCATGTGACAGTACAAAATTCCATATTCGTTCAAACTGTTCGCCATGTACAGTCCCAAAGCTTTCGGATTAGAATCTCCTGCCTCCATGAAATCTGCAAACGGCGATAGTCTTATCCCAACTCTGTCTCCACCTATCTCATTTACCACAGCTTCAACTACTTCTAGAGCAAATCTGCAACGGTTTTCCAGAGACCCACCATATTGGTCCGTTCGGTCGTTCACTTGATCTTTCATGAACTGATCAATAAGATAACCATGAGCTCCATGGATTTCAACTCCATCAAAACCTGTATAATAATTCAACTACCATATCAGTGCTTTTTGCAGAAATAAACCATAGTTAGGAAAAAACAATGAACCAGCTAATGAATAATACATCCATTTCACCTGCATTATTTCTACGCTAAACAAGCTCCTGGGCAGAAAGAGCGTAGCTCAGTTGGGGTTGTTTACACAAAAAAACATAAAATCAAGAAAGTAATATAAAATCGAGACTTAAAAACGGAAACAATTATAGCTAACTCGTCACTTTTCCAAACTTATGCCTTGCGAACTTGTCGTATTGAGTAAAACAGAGAAAAATCGAGTACCCTCCATCCCCCCAAAAAATCCCAAATTCTCTTAGTATGTAACAACTTCTCGGAACATTTTGAATAGATTGCCCATCAAGATTCTTGTGCTGAAAGAGGAAAAAAGCATGTTTTGTTTGCAGTCCATATATCCTGTACAGATATGATAAAACTTCTGTATGCCATGCACATCAATATATTGTCCTCCACGTGAAGGAACTCTGGCGTCATTACTGTGGTTTATGGTTGGTTCCTCCTTTTCTCAAGAACAGTACTACTATCTCTCTTGTGCTTCTTGATGAATTTTTTTGTCTTAATCAGTAATCAGGGAAGAAGCTTAAAATCCAATCATGGCAGGACTTCTGTTAGTTTCCGGAAAATAGGACTTACCAGCTTCAATGGCATTCCTGGCTGCAAGCCTAAAATCATTGACAATTTGAGGGATTTCATCTGTCCTTAGACGTCTTGGAGGAGTAAACTGTGCAACATCAATTCCATTAGCCCGAACTTGCGGGAGTAGTGGCTTGTCCGACGATGAGATTGGGGCTTGTCCATTTGGTTGAAAACCTACATGCATCAGAAAATATATAGCCAGAATGGACACTTACTTGTTGCTTAAAATAAAGGTTAAATTACAATTTTGGCCTATATTGTTTAGAGAAAGTTAGAATTTAGTCCCTACAGTTTTAAAAGTTAGAATTTCGTCCCTCTAGTTTGATAAAATCTCATAAATAGTCTCTACCGTTAGAAGCACTTACGGATTGAATACGTAGCCGTTAGAAGCCAATAACAGACTAAGTACGTGGCAAACTCAAACCGTTAGTGGCTTTTAACAATAGAGACTATTAATGAGGTTTTATCAAACCACATAGGAAAAATTCTAATTTCTCCAAACCATTGAGACAAAATTTGTAATTTAACCTAAAATAAACTAGAGACTTAAGTAAATGAGATGACACTGTTAAATCACCAATCAACTCAAAAGCTTAAACTGATGGGTTATGATAAATTTAATTATCTCAACACTCTAACACTCCCCCTCACTTGTGGGATTAGAAATTTGAAGAAGGCCCAACAAGTGAAAATCAATATTAATTGTGGAGGAAACGAATTCATAGGAGTTCAAACACAAGACTTCCTGCTTTGATACAATGTTAAATCACCAATCAACCTAAAAACTTAAGCTGGTGGGTTACGGTAAATTTAATTATATCAACACTCTAACACCACCAAAAATAGAGAAAGAATGCATAAAGTAACTTCTAAATCATGTATAGAACACCCTCCTCCAGATCTGACAGTGCCAATGTTTTTAACATAGTTCAGGAACCTCATATTCACGAAGTTAATTGCCTCAACTGTCTTTTTTTTCAAAACTTAAAGGCTCGTAAAAGTGAGGATAGAAAGGTTTTATAATGGGTGCAGAATCATAAGAAAATGGCAATTGTGAAACCTCATACTGTTTGCTTTATCCAGTGCAGAATTCAATCTACATTTTTCTACTTGATTGTTTTGTTCCAAGTGATATGTTGTTATGAAACGTAGGTTTTACTAACTTTTCTTCTTGGTATTCATTTCGGGGGAAAAAACTGCTTCTCACAGGGCAGGAATATAATAAGTCGTGGGAAAAAGTTAGCATCAATCACGGAATCCATTCCCGCAACCGTGCATTTTGCAGGCAATATTCATTGATGTCAATGGAGTTTTTTTTAGAGTTCAAGAACATGTAGAGTGAGGATAACCTTTCGATTGAGGATATATTGCCATAACTAGTTGAGTTATACTCAAGTTGGTGATCTCAATGGAGTTAAAGTTGATATTTTGACAAGTTCAAGTAAGAAGTCTAGTTTTGTATTGGCCAGTCTCTAATGTTTCTGTCATACTCATGCCTGTGGTGGGGTTCATAAAGTTATGAAGGAGATCCTATTTGCAGTAAGAAAAAACGCACCTGAATTTGAAACCCTCCCTACGTGCCATATCTGGCAAAAGAATGTACCACCTTTGCGATGGACAGCATCCACAATTGGTTTCCATGCTTCAACTTGCTCTTTTGTCCATATCCCAGGTGTATCAGGATATCTTACACGTTAGAAGACAGAAACAGATTAGTTCGCAAGCAAGGAAGTAAACACAATATAATGCTGTTCTTAGACAGTTGGGCTCAACCTCATGAGGTTTCTTGAGAATAAGGGGAAAGAAAAGGAAGAAGTTTATGAAAGGCTATTACCCTGGGGCAGTGTCAGAAACTCCAGTGGCCTCAGCTATTAAGAAACCCCCTTTGGTGGTTCTCTGAGAGTAATATAAGATGGCATGTTGCTGAGGAACATTGTTGTAAGATCTCTGCCTTGTCAATGGGGCCAATACGATTCTGAAGAATAATTATTGAGAGGAAATATAAGCAAGCCATAGCCATAGCCATAGCCAAGGATTGAAGATGGTGAATATGCAGCAGTATACAGACAAAACAGCATTATATTAACCAACTTAGAAATCGTTCGAGGACACTGAGGGAAGAGGGTTATCCAATTCCAAGCAACACAAGCTATTGTTAGTTATTGATTTTATAATTTTGAGTACAAAAAACTGAGTAAATGGGGTAAATTAGCTTAGACAAAGATAGACAAGCACGAAGAAGTGGAAGATGCAAATGGTAAAGTGGATGGAAGTACCTGTGAGAAAGATTAAACTTCCCCATCTTGTAAGGAGTGAGGAGAGGAATGGTGGGAGTTTGAGCAGACGCATCATTGTTGTTATCAGCCATTTTGCTTTAACTTTGCTCCTTTCTCGGTGTGTTGCACAAAATTATTCAGATGTCAGATGGGGAGAGAGCCTGCAGATCCGCAAGGGTATTTATAAATTTCACAGAAGAATGAAACAAGACAACTATAATTATGAATTTGCTCCCCGACGGAGGCTCGGAGCAGAGCGACATTGACTTGAATTATTGAAAGGAAAGAAAAAGTAAGGTTGGTTTGGTTAACCCATGACGTGTAGGAATGCGTGGATGGTGGAATTGCTTTGGCCTTGGATGATTCGGCCGCCTCAAAATCGCCCACCAGAGTTGAACGCTTTGATTCTCCGCACAAAGCCACTGGATAATTGATTGGTTCATGCATTCGTGTGGAGACTAAAATATAAAATGAGTACAACACACCATTTATGCATCTGTTCACAAACAACTGAAGTTGGCGGTGCGTCAGCCTTGATGTATTAATTCTGTCTTTTTTATTTTATATTGCCATTCAAATATAGAAGGTCCCGTACTCCGGGACCCTGGTAGAGTAAAATTAATTGCAATTTAACCCCTGAAACTTTCATATTTACATTTAATAGATTTTTGTACTTTAAAAGGTATCTAATAGATTCCTCAACTTAAAAAATGTCAATATGTATCTAAACTTTCAATTTTGTGTCTAATAAGCTTATGATGTACTCAACAATTTTTAAAATTAGCTTATCTATTAGACATAAAAGCAAATTTTGCATCAATAGGACATTGAACTTTTAATTTTATGTCTTAACAAATTTATGAATTTGAAAAAAGAAAAATGTCGAATAGACCAAGGCTCTATTAGACACAAAGTTGAAAGCTTAAGAATTTATTAGACATAAAATCAAAAGGTTATAGATTTTTTTTTTTTAGTACAAAAAGGTTATAGATTTATTAGAAGCTTTTACAGTTTATGGACATATTAAACATAAAATTGAAAGTTTTAAAAACTTATTAAATACTTTTTAAAGTTTGGAATCTATTTCACATAAACTTGAAAATGGAATGAGTGAACTTAAATTAAAAATGAGTAGAAATACAAACCAAAACATTAATGAAGAAGAAAATTTTGGAGACTGAGAGATGATGCAGCATCCAAGTGTCATCCATTGCATTCCTAATAACATTGCACGATGCGCAAGCTTATACGCTTCAAAATTATTACTCCTCCTTGTATGACTTAATCTCCAAAGTAAGTACTAATAGAGATACATGAGGTTTCATCTCAATACTAATTGACAATGAAATAAGTAGCTCATATATGTTATAAACTGTGAGGTCTTTCTTCATTTTTCTCATGTGGGATCCTCAACAAATACTGTCCATCGATTGTGAATATTTATATGACTACCACAAAATCATCATTCCATTTCAATCCAGCCCAAACCAAACCATCTATGCCTTCCACTTCATTAGTTTGTTGGTGGAAGAGTCCAACTTTGTTGATCCGTATGTGTGGAAAGTTGAGTATTTGAAATCGACCCTCATGTTGAAATGTAGTATTCGACCAATTTAGCAACGCATTATTAGAAATGTCCACGGGGCGGGGCAGAGCCGGGGATGGCTTCTCTGCCCCCGTCTCCGCCCCCCATTTCATTTTCTATCCCCGCAAAATGTCCCGATTAATTTTGCGGGGATCGGGACGAGGAATTCTCAAGGATTGAGTTTCCCACGGCGAATTATTTCTCATTTATATTATTTACTTATTTTTTAAATTTTAGTTAAATAAAATATTTTTTTAGAAAATTTATATTTAAATTATTAATTCCTAATGGTAAATTTCTATTTTTTTTTTTAAAAAAAATTCATTAGAAAAATAAAATAATACATCATAATACATCATAAAATATTAAATTTAGTATTTATTATATATATAAATATACATATTAAAAAAATAAAATAATCAAGGCGGGGGTGGAGAACGGGGTCGGTGATGGGGACGGGGAATACATTCTCCGTCCCCGTCCCTGATTAGCTAACGGGAAAAAATTCCCCCACTTTTTCTCCCATTTTTTGTCTAAATGGAGATTAGGGGTGGGTCGCTGCGGGCTCGTTCCCACATGAAAAATGAACATCTCTCTGCATTATTACGAATCAGGTTATTTATTTTCCATAAGATGAAAATAAGCTTCTCCTTATATGCACTCCCCCACATTTTCCCATATCCAATTAAAATACTCTGTAGTTGACCACCTGTTCCTGAAATTATAAAATAAGTATTAGTAAGGAAAAAATTATGCGGAGTTACCTTACACCCCAAACAATATGAATTGCCGACTCCTGATAACGGTTGCAAAAATTGACAAATTACATATTGGAAGAAGTAAAATAACTCTCTATTTTTTTCTGGCATTACGTGTGGAGTTGAGGGGTTTGGACTTTATATTTATTTTTATTCTTGGAGTTTGGATTAATACCGTTAAATATAGTATATGCATAATGAGGGCTTTTCGTGCCTTTTTTTTTTTATTTATAAAATAGTAATATTAATAAAACATTAATGTTCAATAGATAAAAATATCAATTATCATTTAAAGAGATCCTGTCTATCCTCAATGGTTGAACTAAAAATAATAATAGTAATAAAACAAACAGATTGACGGGAATATCATACCTTAATAATAATTAAAAAGAAGAAAGAAAAGTTCTGGACATGATTTGTTTGGGTTGGTAATGGTAATGAATGTAATGCTCCACGCCTCCACCAAGTTCACCACATCCATGCAATTGTTTTCTACTAATTCCATTCTTATTGGTAGTGTGGGTGTTTTTTTTTTTACTTTTTTTTCTCTGAGTACACACATTCTTTTCTTTTCTTTTTTCCGTTAAGCAATAAGAGGTGGGAGAATCAAACTCATGATCTCTTGGTCGTAAGCACATACTTTATATCAGTTGAACTATGCTTTTTTTTTTTGCAGTACATACTTTCTTATTGGTAGTTAAAAATCCTATAAGTTCTTCACTTTTATATTCACATCTTACCACCTTATATATTGGGTTCATTGTTTTGTAAATAAAAAATATGTTTATTATAAGTGGGGCCATGGTTTTGGAGGTAAAAAAGTAAGTCACATTGTAGCGGCCTCACCGAATAATTTCTCCACGTTTGCACCTATTTCTTCTTGTCTTCTTTTTTTATTAAAAAAACATATTCCTCTCTTCTATTTAAATTCTCCCCCAATATAATTTTTTTGAGTACCTTTTCTAGTATTTATTACTTAAATTATGTTGCAAGTTTTATAAATGAAAGAAACAAGAATATTGACTCATTTTATTTTATTTTTCATTTCCATTTTAATCTTATTCTTTTCAAATAACTAAATAATTATTTTTAACTAAAAAAACTAAATAATTATTTTGTCTCACTTTTGTATATGTGTATATGTATGTATATTAGTTCAACATCATGTGAGGTGAGTATTCTAACCTCTAACCTTTTGATCAAGGTCATATGCCTACACTAATTGAGCTATGCTCATGTTGAGATTTATTTTAGTTATTACTTTGTCTTACTTTGGTCAATATTATATTTTTAATTGTAACTTTATTTTTAAATAATTATTTGATCTCACTTTGATTCTATTATAGTTGAGTCATGGGTGTTTATTTGTTAGCTATATGCATTAAGGAATTATAAGTATCATTAAAAAAAAGCAAGTAAAAAAAATAAAAGTTCATGCTTTAAAAAATTGTAAATTAAGGAATTATTTAAGGATAAATGGATCATGTACTAAAAATAAATAAATAAATGGATCCAAATATTTATGCATTTAATAAATAAATTAGAAAATAAAAATAGTTAGAAATAAAAAGAATGAAGAAATTGGTAGAGAAGAAAGTTTAACATAATAATGTAGAAATCTGCCAACATGAGTTTAACTCAACGATAATTAGCATGTACTCATTTTCTTGAATTTGGAGGTTCAAATCTTCATATTCCACATTTGTATTACTTATTTTACCTCTAAAATCGTGGGGGCCACTCACAATAAATACATTTTTTTAATTACAAATTAATGAACCTACATATGGAAAGTGAGAAGATGTGAATAAAGAATTTATGGAGAACTTCCATACCATATAGAAAATTTTCTAATACTATCAAAGTACTGTATTCCCTTTATTTTTTGGTTTATAAATAGTTTTCTTTAATGTTAGTGGACTCTATACTATTTTTTGTAGCCTATATAATCTTTAAAATAATATTGATGTGACAAATAATAAATGTGAGTAGTATGAAATTTTTTTTACTCTACAGTAGTACTAGAATGAACACAGTAGGACTGTAATTTTTCTTCCAATGGGAGCATAGCTCAAACCTCAATGCTCCATTAGTTAAGCCGCGATATATTTGTCTCCACCCAAGTTATTAGTTTAGAAAAAAACATTATTTTAATATTAATTAATTGAGTTTTTTTTTAGTTCAATTAATTTAATATTGATACTAAGTACTAACTCTATTTTTTTAACTATTAAGTAACGTTTTAATACTTTCTCGTCTTTAATTTGCATTACCCATTAAAAACAACTTTTTAATCTTAGAAAATTATGCTAAAAATACGTTTTTAACTATATATTTCACAAATGACTCATTTAAAATAAATAAATAAATAAATATATATATATATATATATATATATATATATATATATATATATATATATAGTTTTAGCATGGTTCAACTTTATAAAAATATTTTATTATATTTATACCTTTAAATAAATATTAATGATATTAATGTGATTTGATGTTTTCATAATGAAATCATTCAATTTAGATAAATCATTGTATCATTAATTACATATATATTATTTTTTATAATTTTGAATATTTTATTCAATTTTTTTAGATTTGTGCTTCAATTGTATTTGTCATGTACTGCTAAAAATGAGTTGTTTTGCCAAAAAGCTCAATTTTCATATAATGCCAAATTTTGAACATTACTCATTTGTTGTTCACTACTAGAAAAAAGTTGTTTTGCTAAATTTCTTTTTCGCTCTCTCATTTTTCATTTCGACGGCAAATTATCTTTGCTACAGTTTTCAATCCGGCAGCAACTTCAACCTCAACCACTTGAAATATGAATAATGTTTCTCCATGAATCTTTTTTTTTTGTCAATTTACTTAGAACACATGTTTTATTATGTATTGTTTGTCATAAACTCCACTATATATATATTTTGTTCATATATATTATGTTCATTATTTTTCCTCAAAATTATATAATTTTTTATAGTTAGATATAGTATAAAATAATGAAATTGTACATGGTACGTGTGTTATAAACATCATTAGTGACATGGAACATTATTAAAAATACTTGACATCAAATATATAATATTAAGTATACTGTAAAAAAATAAATATACATAGCAGTATATTATATAGACATATGTATATAATTCTATCATATTTTATATAGGCAATAAATATAATTATATTCATAGACATATATTATATAAACATAAATAAATAATTGTTATATATTTTGTATTGGTAATAATTCTATTAATTTTGAGATAACCTTACAATATATAGTTATGATGTCATAAAATTATCTATCCATTTTATACTTACTATATGTAATATATAATGATTGGGTTCCAAAATATATATTGTGTTATAGATTGTACCCATAAATATATATGTTGTGGTATATAATATATACATCAGTATGTAATCATTCTATATATTTAGGATGACATGAGAATTCTATTATATTTTCAAATATATATTATATATACTTCTATTATATTTTTAGATATATATTTTATATACCCCTACGTATGAAGAATGGAACTGTCGATAATGAAAATAGTTGTCTAGTTTTTAAAATGTAGGGAAAATATCGTGACAATCTTTCCTCTATTTTATTTATTATACAAAATAAATGATGTTTGGAGGGAAGAATATATGTTTCAACAATTATGGTAAGTATCACTATATTTTATTTATTTTATATATATATTTTTTATATTTAACAATAAATAGAGGGGTAAATGAGTAATGTTCATCTAGATTTGATTTCTATTTGGCTTGAAAAGTGACCACACCTATATTAGTAACAAAATGTGCCATTTATATAAAATTTGGTTCCAAATATGCTATTCTCATGTAGTTAACCATTTAATCTTTGTAAAAATTTATAGTAAAATGTTCACCTTATTGGGAATAGATGTACATTAGTTATGTATAGTTTGTTATCAGTTGTATTAGTTCTGGTAGTTAAAGGCTAGGTTAGTTATCATACTTTTTTTAGTAGGTTAGTTATCACCCCTATTCCTATCTTATATTTAATAGAGATTACTCTAGGATCTTTCTAGAGTTCAATAATAATAAAACTTATTCTTATCTCACCATTATTCTTTGGAAAGTCTTACACTCTAACATGGTAGATAAAGTACACTATGAATATTGCGATGATATATCCATTAAATGACTTTGGTATTTTTTTTCATAGATTAAAAAAAATGTAAAAAAGCCTTGGTTGCCTTTATTTATTAACAAACTTATCAAATAAAAAAAATATATATTTTTTTCACAAGATGGTACTCATTGATTATGAAAATTCAAGACAATTCAAGACTTGAGTAATTGATGTTAAAAAAAATTGTAATTTTTTTTTTCAAACCCTTACCTGTTGGTCGATGGAATATGTCTTGAGGTTAAGTCATGTTCAGGTTGGGACTTTGATTTTAGATTATAATCTACCATCTAAAACTTCTACAATATCAACCATCGTAGTTCACAAAATTCATGTATTAATTTTTTGTATACTTTGTTATTTTTAATGAAAAATCTCACTCAATAATTCGATTGGTTTCCTCTTTTAAATAATATAACATTACACGGCCGGGTACAAGTAATGATTTAAAATTTTGATCTATAATGAATGTTACGGATGCTTTAATCGTTGAGTTATTCTTATGTTAACATTCAACATATCAATCATAACAATTATGTAAAATTTCCAACTTAAGTATAGTTCAATAATTAAGACATTATTAATTTCTCAAAAACTCATAGGACTTAATCTTCACTTTCAATTGTGAATTATGATGTAATATATATTGTAAAAAAATGTGTAAACATAAAACTAAACTGTTATAAATAAAAATATAAGAACCAAAATATTATCAACGTCAATTGACAATGACCATACAACCTAAACACCACTCAACTGATTAAAACACATTAGAAATCTGTCCTAATTATCGTGTGTGTGTTTGAATACCCCACTTTCACATTGTTGAACCAAACAAAAATGATTTGGGCACATTGATAACGTCCCTAACAGTACTATGCGTCCCTAACAATATTATGTTAACTTTCATTCATTTATGGTGGGCATTTTACTTTTTTGCATGGACAATGAGAATACTTGAGAAATCAAACTGACTATTTTTAAGGAGCCAAACATCTATCAAATTGAAGATATTTGGTTATTTAAGCTTATTTGATAATTAATTGATTTTTATTTTTAAAAATTAAGCTTATAAATTCTACTTTCACTTGTGAGTTCATTTTCTTTGTTATCTACTTTTAAAAATCCAAATTAAATTTTGTAAACTAAAAAAAATTGTTTTCAAAAAGTTGTTTTTGTTTTTTTTTTTTTTAAAGATGGTTGACACTTTAAGAAATGTAAAAAGCATATTTAAAGAAATTGTGAGAAAATAAGCACAATTTTTAAAAACAGAAAACTACAAATGAATGTCCCTTTGATAACCATTCCAATTTTCAGTATTTGATTTTTGATTTTTTGTTTTTTGTTTTTGATTTTTTGTTTTTTGTTTTTGATTTTCAATTTTTAAAAACAAAAACCATACATGTTTTGTAACTGTTTTTACTTTTCTTGTTTTCAAAAATTAAAAATTGAAAACTAAAAACATGTTTGATAATTGTTTTTTGTTTTGAAAAAAATCAAAAGACATTTGATGATTTTTTTTGTTTTTCTACTTTTTTAAAATACAAATAGAAACTAAAAAATCATTTGATAATTATTTTTCATTTTATATTTTATAAAAAGAAAATATAACCATTTTTTTTATAATTTAAAGTTTTTGGAATATTTATAATTTATAATAATATTTTTTTTGGAAAATTATAATTTATATTAATAATTAATTTACATATAAAAATTCAACAATAGGTATAATCCCAAAAAAAATGTGTATAACAATTAAACTAATTGTCGTTTAACGAAAATGGAATCATAAAATTAGCAATAACAACAATAATACTGTGATAGTCAACATATGTATAAATTAGGGATAATTGATATGTACTCCTTCCTATCGAATATTCAAATCTTTATACTTACACATTTGTTGTACCAAAAGAAAAAAGAAAAAAAAATATATTGTGGCACATGAGTTGACATTCAAAGGTGATTAGCAATTTGAAATCTTTCAAGTACTAGACAATTTTGCTCATTGTGTGATATTTTGAAATACACATAAACATGCCACTTGGAATAAGAGAGTTTGGTTGATGAACATGTGAATTTAAATAAAGTAATATTTTGGTAGTATATTCATGTGTCTAAATATATTGATAAAAAAATTAATTCAATGACATGTCAAATGTTTTAACAACTTTTGTTAAATTTGTATGAAAAGATGGAATTGAGAAATTTTAGTACATTAAGGATAAAACTGAAAATTGTAAAATATTAAAGAATTGAAAATTAGATTGGGATGTTGTTGCTATATTTGAAAAAAAAAAAAGATTTTGGTTAAATGAAATTTATTTTAATAAATTTAAAATATAATATATATTAAGTTGCGATAACTCATACTAAGAAAAAAAAGGGAAAAAATCAATTTTGACCCTAAACTTGGCATGTTGTATCAATTTTAATCATGAACTTTCAATTTCATCAATTTAGACCTCAAACTTGGCAGATTGTATCAATTTTAACCATAAACTTTCAATTTATCAATTTAAACTTCAAACTTGAATAAGTGTATCAATTTACACTCTCGATTAAATTTCCGTTTCAATCACTATTAGAAAGGTTTCTCACACATGCCCAAAGCTACTTGTTGCTCTATGATATGTACTTATTTGTTATTTTTTTTTAAAAATTACCAAAAAATAATTAAATCATTCCAAATCGAGTCACCACCATCATGAAAACTACAAACTCGACTCTCAAAAGTAGGACCCATACGAAAACAAATGGACTCTTGTGTTCCCCTTCACCTTTGGTATCGATATCAGCAACAACGGGTGTGAAGAAGATCCATGCAGTAATGTCATTGAAGGCGACGATGACCATGGCGGCTTTGTCGACTTTAGTGGTGAGGAGTTTGAGCTCAACTAAAATGTGGAAGAGAACAGGAAAGGCGGTGATGGACAAAGTGGCGCTATGAACACAATGAATTGGTCATAGCTGAGTTTGTCGGCCCCATCGACAGTCTTACATAAGATTAAAGTGACATCGATACTGGAGAGAAAGGGGACAAAGATTCCGACGAGGGTGATTTCGAAAGCCATGCATCCGTTGCACCGGATGGAGGACAAATCGAGCTTGAGACCGATGAGAATTTTTTTTTTTAAAAAAAACCATATTGGCGACCGGTTCAAAAGTCGATAGATAGAGTAGAATTATGCCTTAAAATTAGAAAACCCTTGATTAATGAAATGAAAAAAGCAACAAAATCAGAGAAAATAAAAATTAAAGAAAAAGTCATGCTCTAAAATTGAAAAACATTATGGCGAGTCTACTCCAATTTTTGCAATTTTTTTTTAAATAACAAATATGTATTTGTTATAAATCAACACATGGTTTTGAACATGTGTGAAAAACTTTTTTAACGGGGATTGAAATGAAAACTTAACGAGAGTGTAAATTGATACACTTAGTGAAGTTTGAAGTTTAAATTGTTGAAATGGAAAGTTGGTTAAAATTAATACAACCTGTTAAGTTTGAGAATTGATGAAATTGAATGTTCATGGTTAAAATTGATATAACCTGCAAAGTTTAGGGTTAAAAATGGGTTTTTTCCAAAATAAAAAGAGCAAGAACTCAAAAAATTTATTAATATTAATATTCAATTTTCATTGTATTTTGGCTGGTGATGAGGTTCAAAGCCTGTACCTCACTGCTGTTGGTTTTTAAGCTTCAAAGAAGCGGCCAGCGAATTTTGGAAACAGAAATCCGATTTCAAAAACGTCTTTTTTTCCGTTTTCAAAATTTCCTTACAATTCAAAGAACGTTTTCTAAATTATAAAAACAAAAAATTGAATGGATTATCAAATATGTATATTTTTTAAAAACAAGAAACTAAAAACTTGTTTTCAAAAACCAAGCCATGTCTTGGAAACTAAAAAAAATAGTTTTCAAAAACTTATTTTTGTTTTTAGAATTTGGCTAAGAATTCAAATGCTTCTTTAAAAGAGATGAAAACTATGGTAGATAAATTGGGAGAAAACAAGCTTAATTTTCAAAAACCAAAAACTAAAAACTAAGGCTCCGTTTGATAACCATTTGGTTTTTAGTTTTTGGTTTTTGAAAATTAAGCTTGTTTTCTCTCAATTTCTCTACAATGGTTTGCATATCTCTTAAGGAAGCATTTGAATTCTTAGCTAAATTCTAAAAACAAAAACAAGTTTTTGAAAACTATTTTTTTTAGTTTTCAAAACATGGCTTGGTTTTTGAAAACATAGGTAAAAGGTAGATAACAAAACAAGTAAATCCAAGGGTGAGAGTAGTATTTATAGGCTTAATTTTCAAAAACCAAAAACCAAAAACCAAATGGTTATCAAACGGGGCCTTAAAAAATGAAAAATAAATGATTGTCAAATGAAGCCAAATTTATTATAAAATGAAACCTTAGATATCTATAATATATAGAATAACTACGACTGTGTTTGGGAATTTTTTTTGAAAGGTGGGATAGAAATTAGAATAATTGTACTTGATATATATTGGAATAAGATTCGCAAACTGTGATTTTTATTTTTGTTTAATTATTTATACCTTCAATCTGATTAACTAAGGCTCTAAGGCTCTGTTTGATAACTATTTGGTTTTTTGTTTTTGAAAATTAAGTCTATAAATACTACTTCTACCTATAGTTTTCCATGTTTTCTTACCTACTTTTTAGATACGTTTTCAAAAACCAAGTCAAATTTTAAAAACAAAAAAAAAATAGTTTTCAAAAACTTGTTTTTGTTTTTCTAAGAATTCAAGTGTTTTCTTAAGAAATATTGAAACCATTGTAGAAAAGATGAAAGTCATTGTAGAAAAATTGTGAGAAAACAAGCACAATTTTTAAAAACCAAGAACCAAAAACCAAATGGTTATCAAATGAGACCTAATTATTTAAGTTTAGATAATAGTGTTTTAATTAATCAATTAATACTTCTTATGACCTCTCAAAAGAAATTAATACCTCTTATTAAAAATAAAATTAATTGAAAATTTAAAACATCAATTAACATTAAATACTTTTTTACAAAAGTCAAATTAAGTAATTGATCTTTATATTAATTATTTGTTTGACATTTAGGATTTCAATAGCCAAAAACACTATGGGGGTGATCGGGGGGAGGAGTTGGGTAGGGTGAGGTGAAGTTATTTCCTTGTTTGGCCTAATGAGTTCTTAAACTTGTGGACTCCACAACTTATTAACATCAACTCTAACTCCTATTTGTAGGTCTCACAACTTGTCTCACTCATATTTCTTTAATGAAAACCTCACTCTTACCTTCCTCTCTCTTCCTTATATATATTCTCATTATTATTACTAATTAGTAATTAAAATATAAATAATTATTAACAAAAATATTTTTATTTTTATCCTATAGTTTTAATAATTTTTTTAACAAAATACATTTCTTTTTATCCTATAATTTTAGTTTTTTAAGTATAAACTATACAAAAATGTTGTAGATATGATACTATTATTTAAATTGAAATTTCAAGGTAAATTACAGTGCTACATAACACTTTGTTTAATTGATAAAAAATCTTCTTATCTCACTTCATCTACATGTTATCAACAATTTTTTAAAAATTAAACTAAAATTACTTATAACAAGTAACAATTTTATCTTTTGTTAAGCCTATCTTTTTATTTATCTACATTTAAATAACAATTGCTCAAAACTATATAGAATTTGTTATTTTAAGATAAGAAAAGTGTATTTTAGACTAATTCATATTATAATTTAAGAAATTAATATTTAAAAATGTTAACGTATTAAAATAAAATAAAATAAAAATAATTTTCAAATTCATCATATTTTTCAAAGTAGCAAAAATAAATGGTCTATTCTTCCAAACTTGATAAAATAAAATTAGTACAATAAATAACATAAATATATAGTATTTTGAACAAAAGTATATGTATGATATTCATTTTAAACTTAATCATATTAAAATAGCATAAATATTTGTTATTTTATTTTTAACTTAGTTATCTTAAACTTCAAAGAATATATTTTACTTTAAAATTAATCAAACTTTAGATAATCCATTTAATTGTTTAGTTTGAAAAATATAAATCTTCAATTATGAAAAAAAATTATAATTTTTATTAAACTTGTAAAACAAATCTTAAATTAAAATTTTAAAATTGATGAAAAAAAATCTTTATTAAAAAAAGTAAAAAATATATATTGGAATCTAATTCTAATTGTATAGTAAATTTAAAACAACACCAATAAAAATGAGCCAACTTGTTTTATTTATCTTAAACTAAATTGATACTTTAACATAATTGTAAAATATTCATAAAATAATACAACTTAAAATCTTAATTTATTTTAGGATTGACGGAAACAAATCTATGTTAATTAAATTTTGAAAAAAATAATTAGAATCTAACTCTAATTGTATTGTACAACAAGTAGGAAAAAAAACAGCAATCACAAACCCAAACTTCATAGGTTAAACAACTATGCACTATAAATATTGGATTCATAACTTCATACTAAATAACTCTACATCTCAAGCACATATTAAATAACTCTTCAGACTAATTAACTTCATGAACTAAACAACTTCAAGTTAAATAACTCTATATTAAACAACTTTACACCCTAAACACTCTTTATGGGTGGAAAGTTTCCCATCCCAATATTCACAGTGTTATGTTCCACCACCAATGGCTCAAACAATGTAACTTATAGAGTTTTTTCATGTGTGGGCTTGGGCTTTTAATGACTTTTGGATCCAACCAAGTAACCCTGTCCTCCCCGTCCTCATCCTGCCCTGTGGACATCTTTATCTACAAATGATAATTTCGATAATGAAATAACTAAAAAAAAAGGTTTGTGACGATCGGGGTATGGAGATAGCCTAGTAACCTACCGAACATGATTCAAGGTGCGTTTGGTTTAACTTTTCAAGTGTTTATTTTGAAGAAAAAAAAAGCCATTTTTGTATAATTTGTAGTATTTGGCAACTACTCAAAATGACTTTTTCAAAAATGAGTTTGAGAAATAAGTCATTTTGAGATAAACACTTGAAACTAAATTTTAGAAAAAATGTTTTTAAGTGTTTAACTTGTAATCCCTACCAAATTTTCATGATATATGAAAATGACTAAAATATCCTCACACTACTCCACTCATCGCCACCCACCATTGGCGACCACTCCAGCAACCACCGCCGGTGACAACTCCAATGATCACTTTAAAGACCTCCTCCGTTGAACACTTCGGCAACAACTCATGCAACCACCCTGTAACCATCGCTAGATATAAATTTGATGACCACCTCGCATGACCTGACCACCTATGACGACAACTCCAAAGACCACTCTGACGACCACCTCAACGAGCCGACCACTCATCACCACTGCCAACGACCAACCAGCAACCTGATAATTACCACTGACAATCACCTCGACGACAACTCTAGAGACCTATGACGACCACCCTTACTACCTAACAAACTCGACCACCATTCAACCACTACCAGCGACCACTCTAGCGATCCGACCACACGATAACCAATACCACCAACCACCTCGGCAACCTGCCTACAACCACTATTGACAATCACTTGGTGACCACTCCGATGACCACCATGGCGATCCCGACCACCCCAGCAACCCAACTACCCTAATGACAACTTCGACGATCACCCTAGCATCCCGACCACCCCGACAACTACTCCAGTGACCAGACCATCTGACAACCACTGCAAACGATCACCCAACAACCACCTTGGTCGACCATCAAACAACCACTGCCGACGACCACTTTAGTGGCATGACCACCTCAGCGACCTGACAACCATTTGACGACCGACCACCTCCAACGATCACCCTCAATGACAACTCTAAAGCCACTATGACGGCCATCCTTTCTACACGACCACCCGAGTGACCTGACCACTTCGACAACCTGATCACTTCGCAACCATTGCCACCACCAGATGACTAGTCTGGTGACTTAAACACTCGACAATCACCGTCGCCGACCATACGACAACCACTGCCGACGACCAGATGACTCGACCACTCGACAACCACTGCCGACAACTCGACACTCACTAACCACCATCGTGGACCACTCTAGAAATCTGACCACAACCACCGTCAACAACCACCCCGATGACCACTATGGCGACTCGCCTATCCAACTACCCCGACCACCCGACAACCACTGCCAACGACCACCTAAGCTACTCGACAACCCAACCACCACCCAACTGACTTGACAACCTAGAAACCACCATGGTCGACCACCCTGACAAACCAACCACCCGATAACCACCGTTGATGACCACCTTGGTGATTCGACCACCCTAGCAACTAGATCACTCGACAACCACCACCGACGACTCGACTACCTCGATGACCACTTCGACAATCACTCTAACAACCAGACCACTTGACAACCATCGCCAACGACCTAACCACCCCAGCAACCTGACCACCTCGGCGACCCGACCACCTTGGCGACTCGACCACTCTAGTGACTACCCCCGACAATCACTGCCGATGACCACTTCGAAGACTACCTCGCCAACAACTTTGATGACTACTCCAGTGACAACTTCGATGATCGCCCAACGACCTCTTCTGGCGGTGGCCGATAGTAGTTAGTCAGTCATACATATGAGTGTTTTAAATATAAATTTGAATTTATTAGTTTATAATGTTTGGTAGTCGTTCTTTATAATAATTTGACATTAGTATAAACATTTTGAATGTAGAACAAACCAAATAAACTTATATATAAAAGTAATTTTGAAAAAAATATAACCAACACATGGAATGTTTTTATTTTAAAAATTGTTTAAAAAAAAGGCAAATTTGAGAAACACTTTTTTCTGCGAGCAATCCAAAGAGGCCCTCATAAAAAAATGGTTAAGAGACTCGGGCCATATACGTGGTTAGCGTCCGGATTATCGGCCGAACCCGAATACACGCATCTATGTTCTCGATAACAGGTTCCCAGTCTCAGTTTTGGTTTTGAAGCCGTTATTTGATAAATTATTCCCGGCAAAAAAACGAAGCCCTAGTCCGTTCTCTCCCTCCCTTGCCTTCCTCTCTTTGAATTTTACCCTCCAACCTGCCCAGCATGTCTACACTCGAAATCGAAGCTAGAGAGTACGTTTTCTTTTCCCTTCCTCTCTTCGCTGTTTCTTCGTTCGATCTCTTTCTCCTTGGTTATCAAGAAAATTCGACTATAGAAGTGGGATTAACGCCTTACTCTATGTGCTAATTCTGAGCTTGTTGTACCATATTCATTTATTCCTTTTGATTTTTCTTTTTTGGGTTTTCAAACTGCTTGCAATGCGTTCTAGTACGCGTTGTCATATTTGTACATTTCAAATTTCGTAAGTTTTCCATGGTTCTTCATTTCTCTTATTTCTAGTTGCTTTCTTTATCTAGTTTATATCTAAAGAGTTGAAGAATAACAACGATGTTTAAATTTGGCCTTTTTTGTTTTAAATTAAGAATGACTTTTACACTATTATTTTACACGTACATGTTTGTCAATTGATCCTATGGCCTGCTAACCAATTTGCATACATTTTTAATTTTACCGTTGCTGCATTTCTGATAATTTATAGTTAAAAGTCATATTTACTTACCGTATGGTGTTATCTCTAAGCCGTAATTCCTATATTCCATGTCAACCTCGATTTTTGATCATAATGCTGGGTTATTCCCTCTCTCTTCTTCTCTACTGTAGATACGTAGTTTATTTTTAAGGTGTGATTAGATCTGATGATTCGTCTTTATCCTCTCCTTGTAAGAGCAAAAAATTTATGATATGCTTCCCTTTCAGTGTCATCAAGATCGTGCTCCAGTTTTGTAAAGAAAATTCATTGCACCAAACATTCCAGACGTTACAGAATGAGTGTCAGGTTTCTTTGAATACCGTAGACAGCATTGAAACTTTTGTTGCTGATATCAACTCTGGACGGTGGGATGCTATATTGCCTCAAGTGTCTCAACTTAAGCTTCCAAGAAATAAGTTGGAGGACTTATATGAACAGGTAGAGTTAAACAAACTATACAGTTATTCAAATCTTGCATCAATTCTTTCAAATCAATCTAATATTTTATACTTATGACAAAATGTTGCATTTTGCTGCTGGAAGAAAACTTGTTCTTGACAAATGCATTGAGAAAGCTTTTTATGTATAGATAGATTTAATTATCTTTAAGCATGTAGTGGGTTGAGAACGTAGATGGAAGAGTTGACAAATGGCTCAGTGGCAACATTATAGGTGAGCATGGGATTCTAGAAAACTTCTGGAACTCAAGATTTGTAGAAAGAGGGCTCTATAGCAACATGTAGAATTGTAAGTTTATTTGAGGTTGGGATAAAATCATATTCTACACTATTCAACGAGTTCTCTTGTAGTTTTAGTCATGATTAAGTTTATGTGAATAGGTATGACCCTCACCCTGTTGATTGTGCTTCGAGTTGGGAGTTGAGTGGCCTCAGTAAAAATCTCTGGAAAGCTATCTCTTTTGGTTCTTTTTTCTCTCAGTTCATCACTAGGCTCAAAAGTTTATTTTTGGGAGGGCCATTGGGTGGAAGATAAGTGTTTGTGTGTTTTATTTCCGTGTTATACTTTCTTTCAAACAAAAGGTTGCATTCAGTGGCCTCATTGTTGCTTTCCCCAGATCATTCTTCTTCAATCTCCCTAGATTTTTGTTGTCCTCTGTCTGATAGAGGTGATTGACGTGACATATCTTCTTTATATTGAAGGAATGTTTGGATATGGAACCTAGAACCGTTTAGGGGTTTCTCTTGTCATTCCTGTTTTCATATTTTGTCTATACTTTCCCCTTCGATTCCTGAGTCTTCAGTCTTTTCCTCACTATGGAAGGTTAAAATTTCTAAGAAGGTAAAGGTTTTTGTGTGGGAGGTTTACATGGGAGGGTTAACACCTTGGATTGTGTTCAAAGTCACTCTTCCTTCGGTTTGTACCCACAATGACGCATTCTCTGCAGGAGGCACGAGGAAGATCTTAACATTTGTTGTGGGATTGTTAGTTTGCAAACTACCTTTGGTGTCGTTGGATGAGTTTGTTTTTTTTATTGGGTAAGAAACTGAGCTTTCATTGAGAAAAATGAAAGAAAAACAAGGGCTCCAATCCAACAAAATCAAATCAATGTCACAATTAGAAAAAGGCTTAGTGATCAAAGCCCACAAAGATGCATTAAACCTGCCACCTCCCAAACCTCACCACACGACCTCTCCATCTCCCTGAAAATCCTATTATCACGCTCAGGCCAAATACCCCACATAATGACAAAGAAGCTAGCATCCCACAAGACTTTGCCTTTCTCACGAAAGGGCGAGCTTAGAAGCACCTCCTCCACCACAACATAGCAATCCCTAATCCAAGCCAAACATAACCTAAACAAATTCAGCCATTGCGCTCAAAGAGACTGAGCAAACTGACAAGCCCACAACAAGTGATGGTGATCCTCTGCTTGCCTCCTACAAAGAGCACACCACTACAGGAACAACACCAAGGAAGAATGTCCCTAAACATGTCCAATCCCATGTAAAACTTGGTACACAAAAAAATTAACCTCCCTAAGGATTTTAACCTTCCAGGGTGAGGAGAAAACAAAGGTCGTGTGGGGCGAGGAAGGGACAACCAACAAATGAAAAAAAGAACTACACGAGAAGCCCCTAGAATCGTCAAGGGACCAAAACCTAAAGTCCCTTCTCCCACGAGTCACATGCTTATCCCAAAGAATAGAAAGAAGACCCACTACATCTAACGCCTCCCTATTAGGAGGAGGGTGACAAAACAATAGGATTATGGGGGATTTGACTTAAGTGGAATAATAGGATTTTTAGTGTGGTCGACAAGTCGGGTGAGGAGGTTTGGGAGGTAGGGACGAGGTTTAATGCCTCTTTGTGGGCATCAGTTATTGGGCTTTTTTGTAATTATGGTCTTGGTCTTTTGGATTGGAAGTCCTTTTGAATTGGAGTCTTTTTTGTTGTTAGGGTAGAACTTCTATTTTTTGGGCTCTTTTTTTTTATTATGCTCTTGTATTCTTTCATTTGTCTCAATGGAAGCTTCATTTTTTTTTTTTTTTTAAGGATTAAGATTTATCATTTTATTGTTTTTATTATTTATTTTTATAAGAAACAAAGATGATTCACTTTTGACGAGAGATTGTGAACTTTTCACTCTTCCGGGACTTTTCTTTTTTTGCTGGTACATTCTCTATTCTATTATCAAATGAAGGTTGTAGAAGTTCTACTAAGAAAACCTTTCCTTGGAAATCTAGAAAGGGAAATATCCAAAATATTAAAATATTTGTTTGGACAGCTTGTCTTCATTGCCTCAACACACGTCAGGAAGATTATAGAAAAAATCTCCCTTAATGCCTTAAACCCTTCATGTTCTCCTCTTTGTTTGCAGAACGAGTTTTGATTTCATCGGGTTTTGAGAATACATTTTCACAATGGCAGTCTGTTTTATTTTCCTTGTACGTGGTCGGTCTTATAGTCTCTTCCTCCTTGATTTGAGACAAGAATACCATTGATGGACAAATTATGCAAAAATAAATTAAGCGGATAAAGTGTCGGAGGAAAAAGTTCCACCTAGTAAATAGACAAGCAAAGAAAGAATGAAATCTCAAATTCCACAGTCTGAGATCAATAGTAAGTGGCCTCCCTTCCTCCGGTTCACAACCTTCTAATACATAAGATTGGTGGTAGATCTTCAACCCTATAAAATTTGGTTAGAACAGTATATTCTGTATTCTTAATGTCTGACTGCACTTCTCTTAAGAAATTCTTCAGGTTTGAGAATCTTGATGCACTTCTTGATTTGTTACTACCTTCTTGTAATTTTTTTTCCAGATTGTCTTAGAAATGATTGAGCTTCGTGAGTTGGATACTGCTCGTGCTATTCTGAGGCAGACTCAAGTGATGGGTGTTATGAAGCAGGAGCAACCTGAAAGATACTTGCGACTTGAGCATCTCTTAGTCCGAACATACTTTGATCCGAACGAGGTAAGCATTGGTTAATTAATTGAACCAACTTTTTCTAATGCAGGCTATTAGTTCATTTATTTATTTATTTTTTATAAGAAACAAATTAATTGATGCATGAAATTACAAAAGACGGAGGAAACCACGCTCCAAAGGAGTTACAAAAAGACTCTCCAATTGGATAAAAGGAAAGAGATACTATAATGGAAAAGAGGAGAGCATTTACACCAAGTAATGACCAAAAAGACAATAGCATAAAAAATCCTGTCAAAATGGAGCTCCTTATCTTTAAATATTTTCTGGTTCCTTTCTTGCCAAGTAAGCCAAATAAAAGCCCTCACAAAATGCTTCTAGATGAGCTTCTTTTCCTTGAAGGGATGTCCCAAAAAAACATAGGAGAGAAGGAGTGGTGGGTCAATTGGGAGTGCGGTTGACCATCCAAAGTAGAAAAGAGAATTCCCCAAAATCTTGTTGCATATTCACATGTTACAAAAGAATGGCTTTGAGATTTGGAACTGTTGTTAATTATAGTCAAATTATATTACTTTCAGTCTATTGAAGATTTGATTAGGGTAGAATATTCTTTCCTTTTATGTTTTATCTTGTACATTGTATTTATACTCATGTTTGTATAGTTGAGAAATTAATGAGAATATTAGAAATACTTCATGGTATCAGAGCAGATCTAAAGCCCTAGTTTTTTCTTTTCCCGTCGCTGCCGTCATCATCACCACCGCCGGAGCTCTAACCGCCGCCATTACCTCCGACGGTCTCCCCCTCCGACTGTAACCTCATGACGGTCGCCTCCTTCCACACCTCAGATCTTGCAACCGCACGACGTCCTCTTCAAATCGCGAATTCGCGAACACCTCTTTCTCCCGTTTCGCGAACCTATGTCTCCTCCCGTTTCGCCGTCCAACACCGTCTGTCTCCTTCAACGGCAACTCGTGCCTTCAACAGCAACTCGCGATTTCACGGGTTTGCTGTCCTTCACAGTTTGTCTCTACCTCGCGACTTCAATGGCGACTCGCTCGGCTTCAACATCATCTGTCTCCTCGTGTCTGTGCAGTACCCACCCTCGACGACACCTCCGACGCCGACCCTCACTCGTTGCCGACTACTCCCCACTCCTCGTGTCTGTGCAGTACGGTCTGAATATTTTATTTTACTTCTTTTGACCTCTTTTTGATATGCAGTTTTTTGAGATGTCTTCTTCAAAATCAATCGACCTAATCACGAATGGTCAAGAGGAATATGATTCATCATCACCTGCCTATATCACGGGTCACAAACTGAATGGACACAATTATATCCAATGGTCACAATCAGTCATGATGTTTATATGTGGCAAGGGTAAAGACGAGTACCTCTCGAAAGAGACTGTGCAGCCTAAAGCAATTGATCTAGACTTCAGGAAGTGGAAAGTCGAAAATAACATGGTCATGTCATGGTTGATTAATTCCATGACCAATGAGATAGATGAAAATTTTCTGTTGTATGGAACAACACATCAGATTTGGGACGCTGTCAAGGAAACTTACTCCAGTAAGGAGAACACTTCAGAATTGTTTCGAATAGAATCAATTCTTCATGATATTCGCCAAGGTGATAAATCTGTCACTGAGTACTTTAATACACTCTCTCGTTATTGGCAACAACTGGATTTGTTTGAAGTTTATACTTGGAAGTGTGTCGATGATACCGCCCAATACATGAAAATCCTTGAGCAAAAGAGGACATTCAAATTCCTTCTTGGCCTTAATCATAATCTTGATGAAGTTCGAGGTCGAATCATGGGAACCAATCCACTACCAACTCTTCGTGAAGTCGTCTCTTAGGTAAGGCGAGAAGAAAGTAGGAAAAGTGTAATGATAGACAAATTGGACTCAGTCTCTACAGTTTTGGAAACATCTGCACTTGTTACCCGTAGTTTTAACCCAATAGTGCTTGGTGACACTAAGCAGAAACGAGAAAGACCTTGGTGTGCACATTGTAAAAGGGTGGGTCATATAAAAGACACGTGCTGGAAGATCCATGGGAAGCCTGCTGATTGGAAACCTAAGAATCGCAATGATCGTGATGGCAGGGCATATGTTGCTAATGTAGCTCCTGATAATTTTGTTCGTTCAGAGGCAGCACCATTTAGCAAAGAACAAATAGATGCATTGCAATAGATCATCGGTCACACAATTCAGGGCACAAGACTGGTGGCATAGAAAGTTATACCTACTGCCTTGACAGCTAGTAAAGGTGGGATACAACCTTGGATTGTAGACACTGGAGCTTCAGATCATATGACAGGGAATGCATCTCTGTTTCAAAACTATCATGCTGACACCTCTAGCTCCTCTGTGAAAATTGCAGATGGGTCATACTCTAAAGTGGCTGGGACAGGTTCCATTCGAGTTACTCAAAATTTATATCTAGACTCTGTATTACATGTGCCAGATTTGGATTGTAATTTACTTTCTATAAGTAAATTGACTCGTGACCTTAAATGTGTTACTAAATTCTATCCAAATTTATGTGTTTTTCAGGATTTGGAATCGGGGAAGACGATTGGCAGTGCTAAACTTTGTTCTGGACTCTATCTTCTCAACTATGATCATGGCTCACTAGTAATTGGAGACAAGTCTTCGTTCTTTTCTGTTGCTTCTATTAGTAGTAGTCAGTCTTCTTCTTCTTGTGTCAACAAAGATAGTGAAATTATGTTATTACACTATCAGTTAGGTATCCAAATTTTTTGTATCTCTCCAAATTGTTTCCACATCTTTTTCATAATAAAAATCCTACATTGTTCAATTGTGAGATTTGTTAGCTTGCCAAGCATACTCACAACCTCTATCCTCGCATTGCTTATAAACCGTCAAGTCCGTTTTCATTGATTCATAGTGATGTGTGGGGCCTTTCAAAAATAAAAAATATCTCTAGGGCTCGATGGTTTGTCTCTTTTGTTGATGATCATACACGAGTTACATGGATCTTTCTTATGAAAGAAAAATCTGAAGTTCACCAACATTTCAAATATTTTCACAATATGATTCAAACTCAATACCAAACCAAAATTCGCGTCCTCAAAACAGACAATGCGAAAGAGTTCTTTAGTTCCTCTCTTGGGGATTACTTATCAGCTCAAGGGATTCTCCATCTTAGCACTTGTGTTGACACTCCCCAACAAAATGGAGTGGCTGAACGCAAGAATCGTCATCTCCTTGAAGTCACTCGGTGTTTGATGTTTTCTACTCATGTTCCAAAATTCTATTGGGGTGAAGCCATTCTCACTGCCATATACTTGATCAATCGTATGCCTTCTTGGGTTCTTGGATTCTCTACTCCTCGTCAAGTCTTCCTCCAAACATTTCCCCATCTTCGTGTTCAGTCTCTTGATTTGATCCACAAAGTTTTCAAGTGTAGTGCCTTTGTCCACATCTATTCCCAACATCGTAGCAAATTGGATCCTCGAGCCCATAAATGCATTTTCTTGGGATACTCACTAAATCAAAGGGGTTACAAATGTTACTCTCCTCTCACAAAACGGGTATATGTCACTATGGATGTCACATTCTTTGAACATCTACCATACTATACCAAAACTTCTTGTCAGGGGGAGAAAATGAGTGACAATCAGTTGTGGACCTCATTACTTGAAACTGAACCCGAATCCATACTTCACCACACACTTCACCCTCATTCTCAAGTTGTTCCTGTGTCTTTTCCAGTATCTCCTGAAAAAAATCCAAGTGTCGTCCCTCCAAATGCTAGTGAACGTCTCATTACATATACAAGGAGAAACAAACAAGTTGAGAAAATAGATTCTAGAACAAATCAACCCTCCCAAACGTCTGAACCGGTTCTTACTTCCAATGAACCCATAAGTGAGGATAAAGGTGAGCTAGAAGAAGTTGTAACTCCAGAAGTTGATGATTTAGACTTACCAATTGCAGTAAGGAAAGGAGTTAGGAGTTGCAGCATTCACCCTATAGGGAACTACGTGTCATATGATGGGTTATCTGAATCATATCGAGCATTTGTTTCTATTCTTGATAATGTTCAGGTATCAAACAATATTCATGAAGCGCTGAAGCATCCTGGTTGGAGAAAAGTTGTACAAGATGAGATTGAAGCTCTTGAGAAAAATGACACGTGAACAGTGACAAATCTACCTAGTGAAAAACGAACTGTTGGATGTAAGTGGATATTTACAGTGAAACATAAGGCAAATGGGAGCATTGAGAGATTGAAGGGCAAACTTGTTGCTAGAGGATTCACTCATTCTTATGGGATTGACTACCAGGAAACCTTCGCACCAGTTGTTAAACTCAACACCATACGAATTATCTTATCACTAGCAGCTAATCTTGATTGGGGTTTCCAATAGTTAGATATTAAAAATGCTTTTCTGAATGGTGACCTAGAAGAAGAAGTATACATGGATATTCCTCCCGGATGTAAAGAGAATGCTGATCCAACAAAGGTTTGTAAATTGAAAAAATATCTCTATGGGCTTAAGCAATCCCATCGTGCTTGGTTTGGTAGATTTACAAACTTTATTCTCAGTCTCGGATACTCACAATGCCAGTCAAACCATACCTTATTTGTCAAAAGGAAGTCTGGAAATTTACTTGCTCTCTTAATAGTATATGTTGATGATATCATCCTTTCAGGAAATGATGAACTAGAATTACAAATGCTGAAAAAACAATTGGCTCAAGAATTTGAAGTCAAAGATCTAGGAAATCTCAAATATTTTCTAGGTATGGAGGTTGCTCGGTCGAAAAACGGTATAATCGTATCCCAAAGGAAGTACGTGTTGGATCTTCTCAATGAGACTGGCATGTTAGGATGTAAACCAACAGACTCTCCTATGGACCCTCAAAAGAAATTTGGACTTAATCATGAGGGCACACCAGTGGATAGGGGGAGATACCAACGTCTTGTAGGGCGTCTTATATACCTTTCTCATACACGCCCTGATATTGGATTTGTCGTCAGCATGGTTAGTCAGTTTATGCATAGTCCCAATGAAGAACATATGAATGCTGTGTACCGAATCCTCAGATATCTAAAAATGACTCCTGGAAAAGGACTGTTATTTCAGAAAACAGACAAGAGAAACATTGAGGTATATTATGATGCAGATTGGGCAGGTGACATTACAGATAGAAGATCTACCTCAGGTTATTGTTCATTTGTATGGGGTAATCTTGTTACATGAAGAAGCAAAAAGCAGTCTGTGGTAGCAAGAAGCAGTGCAGAAGCTGAATTTAGAGCACTTGCTCATGGCATATGTGAAAGCATATGGATTACGAGAGTCCTAAGTGAATTAGGAAAGGATTGTTCATCACCAATACAGATGATGTGTGATAATCAAGCCGCAATAAGTATTGCTAAGAATCCAGTTCATCACGATAGGACAAAACATGTTGAAATTGATCGACATTTTATCTCAGAAAAGGTCAATAATGAAGTGGTTCAACTCAACTATGTGCCTACCAAACAACAGTTAGCGGATATCCTTACCAAGCCTTTACCAAGACCTAACTTTGAAGATTTGAATTGCAAGTTGGGATTGTATAATATATACAACCCACCTTGAGGGGGAGTGTTGTTAATTATAGTCAAAGTTAGGGCAATAGTATATATTTGTATCTTAGGTTATTATTTCCTCTTTTAATTTATATTACTTTAAGTCTATTGAAGATTTGATTAGGGTAGAATATTCTTTCCTTTTATGTTTTATCTTGTACATTGTATTTATACTCATGTTTGTATAGTTGAGAAATTAATGAGAATATTAGAAATACTTCAGGAACAATTCCTGCAAATGACACACCAATGAGGAGAAATGTTCATGTACGACATCCTATGTTGGAGTTTATTGTGTGTGTTTATCGCTTTGTGGCTAAGCTCCCAAAGGAGGAATTTCACCTTCTTTAGTTAGTGTTCTGTCCAGATGAATAAAATAAAGATGGGGTGGAGCTCTTTTTTTTCTTTTTTTTTTTCTTTTTTTTGGTGAGAGATCATGCAGAAACGAACTGGTGAGAAGTTGCCATTTGTTTCCAGCTTCCAGAGAATTTTGTTGGTAGTTCCTGTGAACTGAATGTGGGAAAGGTGGTGCATAAGTGAAGCACATTCTTCGATTTCTGCTTCAATTAGGTTTCTCCTCAGCCATAAGAGAAGGTTATCCACCTCGGCCAATTTAGTTTCTTGGAGGATGACAATGGTGGGATTTTGTTTGATGATATGAGGCTTTGTAATATTGATGGAGAGGAATCAACGTGTTTTCTCTGATTGGGAACAAACGTTTCAAAGTCATTTATTTTGCTATAGCTTGGTGTAAATTGACAAACCTCTTCTCTTCATATAGCTATGCTTCCCTTTTATCCAATTGGGAAAGCCTTTTGTAATCATCATGGACTTTCTCTCCCTTTTGTAAATTTTATATATCAATGAAATTGTTTCTTAGCCAAAAATAAAAAAATAAAAAATGAGGCTTTTTAATGAGAGAACTTTTTCTCCCTTGATCCAAACCTCTTACATTCCATGAAATAATAATCAAATAGGACTGATTGAACCCACCAGTTGTGATACAGGAGGATGGTTTATCATAATTGATAGAAGATGTAAGCCCTATCAATTCTTTCTCGGAATCCTTTGTATTGCTTCCTCAAGAATTGAGTCTTCTTGGAGGATTTGGTATGCAGAGGCAATATGCCTAGACTATAGTTTTTAGCCAATGGACCACCAACTGCAGATAAACCGATAAGTGTATAAAAGGTTTATAAAGCAATGGTGCTTGTTGATCCAAATGTAAGATCTCAAGAGGCTGCTTCTCCATATCACCCTGTTGGTTGTGGAGGATCTTATGGGTTGATCCTTAATTTCACCTTGTTGCTGGTTTTCCAAGTCAATAATCGCATCATCAACCTGTTGCTGACAAAGGGTTAGCTGGAGAGAGAGGGGCATTGTGGGCTGTTCTTGGGGGGGGGGGGGGGGGGGGTCATTAAGAAGTTGACACGGATTGGACAACGAGTTGGGTAAAATGAGGGGTGTTTCAAGTTTGTCTTCCATGGGTGAAAGGGGTGGCGTGGAGTCTGTGGGCAACGGGTATGGGTCGGGTAAGAGATTTCGGAGCTTGTATTTCTTCCTGCTATGGCTGCTGACATCTCTGCTTGATGTTGATGCATCTTGCTTTTTCGTAGGTTCATTAATGATATCAATACAAGGAGACTTTGAAAAGTCAATGGAGGTACACTGCAAGGACCAAAAGCTTTGGTCAACAGTTCATTTATTGGTTTCTGTGCTATTTTAATTTGCTTGTAGATCGCATCCAATCATCAAAAGCTTCCTCACTCCTTAGCTCATGGTCATTAGTTTCTTAGGTTTAATAAATGAGGAGTTCTATTCTCTATTTTACATGTCGTGTGTATGCATAACCATTATGTTTTATTTATTTATTTTTATATTGAAGCCAAATTTCATGGAGAAGAAACGAAATAATACACTATACACAAGGGCAATAAGGCAAGCATAGAACAATAGGAGCCAGAAACAAAGAACAAAAAACTACCAAGAAACACAAAACTACCAAGAAACACAATTATGAAAAGAAACTCCAATTCAAAAGAATGAGAGATAAAGGGTAATCACAAAAGTCCTAAGTAAGCAGGACCCGAAAGGAGGCATTGAACCTAGCCAAGACCCAAACCTCCTCCCTCCTCCCAAGTGCTCTCCACATCTCTAAAGCACCCTCCTATTTCTTTCCAGCCAAATGTTTGAAATTGGCACCCACCTGGACCCAGAATAGTGTGTCCAAGCTAATATAACTCATGCAAATTTGTATTGCATGGGTCTGCTCAGACGTGTTAAATGCTTTATTGAGTGTGAATTTTTTGTTTTGCTGCACCTTGGATAGTTTGTTTTCTATACGTCAATCCTGAAAATCTTTTCCTATTTACTAAAGGGTGCTAGATAGTTAGAGGCTATGCTCTACACTTATATATATATATATATATATATATATACATACATACATATATATTCATATAAATGAGATGGTTCATTTTATTCCTAAGATGTTTAATAAGTTATTATGACAGGCTTATCAAGATTCAACAAAAGAGAAACGCCGAGCACAAATTGCCCAAGGTTTTCAACTTCACCTATGTTTCATTTCCTCATCTTCTGGATGTCCTTAATTTCTTATCATGCTTGAGAATTCAATAATTTCACTTAATTATTTGGTAAAGTAAAATTTGATGACACATGGATAATAATAGTTTCATGTACACAATCAAATCTTAGTGGCCTTTGTTTGTCTCATATAAAGGGCTTAGAGGGAATGAATTCAATTCATGGTGGCCACTTACTTAGGATTTAATATCCTATGTGTTTTCCGACAACCAAATGTAGTCGCATCAGGCGGTTGTCTCGTGAGATTAGTCGAGGTGCACGCAAATTAGACTAGACACTTGTGGATATAAAAAAAAAAAAAATCTTAATGGCCCTTTTTTGTCCCATATATATACAGAACTGATTTTTCCAAAATGAAGAAGTTGAATGGGAAATAACTCACTAAAACTGGAACTTTATTGAATCACTTTAAAGAATAGAAGAATGGTAACAACGTCCAGTAGTATTAAACATTTTAACCTATTGTGGGGCTTCTTGGTAAGACTAATCGGGATTTTCCCCTTTAAGTCTTTAGTATTTTCTAGTAATACTGTGCCACTCATTCTTTTATTAGATTTTAAAGATGCTAGCTGTTCTTGTAACCCTTTATCTTTTTCTCTAGGATAGGTTTTTCATCAAGGGCTCAATCAAAGTTTCATTTTTAAGACATGAGAAGATCTAAGGAACAGGTTCCATATTTTATATAAGAAAAAATGGGTAAAATTTGGATTCATTATCTATTTTAAATTGTTGTATGTTTGTTGAGTTCTTTTGTTGTTTTAGGTTGCTCTTACACATGTATTTGTGTTACTGTTGCTGATTGCGTGCCGGTTATGTTCCTATTTGCATTTTACAGCCCTCGCAGCTGAAGTTACTGTGGTTGCACCTTCTCGATTAATGGCTCTAATTGGCCAGGCTCTAAAATGGCAACAACACCAAGGTAATTTGAAATTGTGTTATACCTTATACGTTAATAATCATTTTGCTAGGTTTCGTGAAAGCTCAGTTTTTCCTTCAAAAAGGTTCCATTAAAAGATGGGAAAAAATCTCGCTATTTTGGTGTTGTGTAATTGAAGCCTTATCTTATCCAAAAAAAAAGAAAAAAAGAAAAAAATGATAGAACATTACGTGGAGATACTTTTATGCTAGGTTCCATGGGAGGATGGGGAAAGAGTCTCGCTATTTTGGTGTTGTGTAATTGAAACCTCAGCTTACCCAATAAATAAAAACTATGATAGAAGAATATTTGGAGATATCCAATTATTTATCCTCGAATGGACATCAAATGTAAAAGTGTTAACATCAATGTTTGATCACAAATATTGGAGTACATATTGTGGAAATCACGAACTACTAAATATTTTTTCCCCATTAATGTGACTAATACATTAGAGGATGACTGTTAAGTTGCTTTTTATAAATGTTTTCATCTGGTTACCGTGATGAAGTATCACTATGATTAGTGATTTATTCTTCTTTCAGGTTTACTTCCTCCAGGAACGCAGTTTGACTTATTTCGTGGAACTGCTGCTATGAAACAAGATGTGGAGGATGTTTATCCAACAACTCTTTCTCACACAATAAAGGTGAGAAGAGTTAATCAGATACTTGTTTGGATGTTCCGTGATGCATGATATTTGTATTTATTGATTATTACTTCTATTATTATTCTTTTTAAGAGAAGTAGTTTTTCTGTGGTACACTCTCTTGACCAACGTTTTCTAGAAGAGACCTAGGAAAGACAATGATGCGCAATTGGATAGAAACCCGAGTTTATTTATCATGAGCATTCAAAGAGAAAGTCCCATTTAACCCAAACGTTCTAGGGACCCATGTGAGACAACTGAAAGATAACTGACGAATAACTCCTTAACTTAAATACTACCCAGACCTGTAATGTAACTTCCTAACACTTGACACATAACTTCTTATAACGCCCTCGAGCCCACACAAAACCAACTTTTTTGTGCTTCAGTGCTCCCCTTGAACATTTTTTCGTGCATAAGTAAGATGGATACGAAATGAATGGAGGGAAAGGAAAAGACTAAAGGAGGTATAAAAAAGAGAAGTCATCTCTTGGTTTTAAGTTTTCTTTCATGTGTATGAGCATTTTCTTTGTTCCCTCCAAACCAATGTTGTCGTTGCTGGTTTGAAGAAGTTGTCCTGAAGCTCTTAGTTTTGAAGAAGGTACTGCTGGTTTTAAAAGTGAAGCACATTGTTACAACTGTGTACAAGTTTTGAAGATTTGATTTTTAGATGCTTTGGATGCTTTTAAGTTTGGAGTCTTTTGCTGAATGATGTTATGGTTTTTAGAGTTCTAGTTGTCTAAGGATCTTATTTGCTGTAACTGGTCTTCATTCCTCCTATTGATGGTGTTGTTTCTCCCTTTCAAGATGTTTTGGTCATTGCGTCAAGCTTTTTGAAGATGCAAGCAGATAGTTTTCTTGGAGCAGTGAAGTAGATGATGGCAAGCTTATGCAAAGTTCAAAATTTAGACAGTCCAAGTTTGGATAGTTTTCCAGCTTAGTAGTTTACTTTTGTCACATTTATTTGGGTTCAAAATTTTGTTTATTTTGTTTTTGCTTTTGCTTTTGCTCCTTTTTTTTTTTTTTTTTCCAATATTTGTTTGATGGCTCTCATGTAATTTTTCATTTCATCAATGAAAATTTTTGTTTCCTTTTTTTAAAAAATGAAACAGATAGGAGTAGATTATCTAACAGTCAACTTTTAGTAGATTGAGACTTCAAACTTGGAGATTTAGTAGATTCAGATGTTGTTGCTTTGTTATCTCTGTTGGATAATATTTCTATTCTGTCGGGGGTTCGAGATAATTGTTGTTGGTCCCTTATTCCTTCGAAAGGGTTTTCCTATGGTTCAATCTTTGTTTGTGGAAGGTCAAAATTCTCAAAGGTCAAATTCTTTGCGTGACAGGTTTTGCATAGAGGTGTGAACACTATGGATCACATTTAGAGGCATTCCTCCTTTGTTGAGCATTGTGGTGCATTCTTTGTAGGAATGCACTCAAGGATTTGGGCCATTTGCTTTGGAGTTACTAATTTTTCGCTTGGTTTGGGATGAATTTTTCAAGGCTTTCGGGTTTTTTTGACCTGTAGCAGGGAATGCTCTCAGTTCTTGGTGGAGGTTCTAGTTTATCCTCCGTTTGGTGAGAAGGGTAAATGCTTTGGACACCCTTTTTTTTTTTTTTTTTTTTTTTTTTTTTGTGTGTGTGTGTGTGTGGTTTTATGAGGTATTTGACTTGAGAGAAATAACCAAATTTTTATGGGAATAGATAGATCTAGGGAGGAGGTTTGGTTCTTAGCTAGATTTAATGCTTCCCTTTGGGGTGTCCATGTCTAAGGACTTTTTTAATTACTCGTTAGATCTTTATTTTTTCGATTGGAGCCCCTTTTTAGGTTGCTAGGCTTGTCCTTGTTCGGCTCCCTTGGGCTGTTGTTTTTGTAGCCCTTCTTTTATTTTCTTTGGTCACTGTTAGCCTCTTATATACTTTCATTTTTTTCTTGATGAAAGCTTGGCTTTTGATAAGAAGAATCTGTCTTGAATATATAGGAACAAACAAGAGGAATGATGAGATGTTTATTTGTTTTTTCTTAGTTTCCTTTTTTCTTTACTTGATTAGGATCGATTCTTTGTATATCTCCTGTTCAATTTAGTCATAGTTCACATTAATTTTGATGCAGTTTGGTACAAAAAGTCATGCAGAATGTGCTCGGTTCTCACCAGATGGGCAGTTTCTTGTTTCTTGCTCTGTGGATGGATTTATTGAGGTATAGCCATATAGATGGATGGATGTCAGAGAATTGTCCACAAAGGTTCTTTAACTTATATTTGCATACAGGTCTGGGATTATATAAGTGGGAAACTCAAGAAGGATCTTCAGTACCAGGCTGATGTAAGTATGCTTGCTTTCAGTCCTTTGTTGCATCGTCATATCTTTTCCGTATGTAAGTTCACTTAGTTTTGATATCCTGAAAAGCATTACCTGCATACATGTTCTTATTTCTTTATAAGTTTCTTGTCGGTTGCATATTTTAATATGCAAGTGGGTTTACAGGAAACTTTTATGATGCATGATGATCCGGTCCTTTGTGTTGATTTTAGTAGAGACTCAGAGATGATTGCTTCTGGTTCACAAGATGGGAAAATCAAAGTGAGTTCTGAGTTCATCTTCTTCAACTACTTCTGTAATCATTCTTCTAGTAGGATGTCACTATCAAGGCTTAATTTTCCAGAGAAATTTTTTCAACGGCTTTCTGTCTACTTACTCTCATTTAATATTATATTCTTGAGGGTTTTGGAGGCAGAGTTCTGACAGAGTTTTCAGCCTTAGGTCCTATGCTATGGGAGGATAAAATTTATCCATTTTACAAATAGAAAATTACTGGCTATTTAATCTCTAATTTAATTTATTTTTCCTCGTATTTAAATTAGAGATTAAATATCCAGTTATTTGCTATTTACTATTTATAAAATAGCCAATTATTTACTATTTGTAAAATGGATGCATTTACATAACATGTTAAGTACAGAAGGTCGATTGAGGAAGATAATTTTTTAAATTTCCAGATTTATGTAGTTAGCTTCTTCTTTACTACTATCTAATATTGTTAGTGTACTCAGTATAGAGAGAAGAATACGCCACGTATTATTCATAAGAAAGACTAACATATATATAGGTACACAAGGAAACCCTAACTAAAGAATGTACAATTACTATAAAGGACATATATACAAAATAATATATATCATAACACTCCCCCTCAAGTTGGAGCAAATATGTCAAACATGCCCAGCTTGTTGCAGAGATAATTTATTCTTGCTCCATTTAAAGCTTTAGTAAAGATATCTCCCAGTTGTTCTCCAGTCTTTACATATCTCGTGGACACCAACCCTTGTTGAATTTTCTCACGAATGAAATGACAATCTACTTCAATGTGTTTAGTCCTCTCATGAAACACTGGATTAGATGCAATGTGAAGTGCAGCTTGATTATCACACAACAATTTAGCTGGCATAGTAATATTGAAACCCATCTCAGTCAAAAATTGATGTATCCACACTATCTCACACACAGATTGTGCCATAGCTCTGTACTCTGACTCAGCACTTGAACGTGAAACCACATTCTGCTTCTTACTCTTCCATGACACCAAATTGCCTCCTACAAAGACACAATATCCAGACGTTGATCTTCTATCTTCTTTAGATCCTGCCCAATCAGCATCTGAAAAACATTCAACTTTTGTATGACCATGATCTTTATATAAGATTCCACGCCCAGGTGCAGCTTTTAGGTAGCATAAAATTTGTTCTACTGCAGCCCAATGATCCACGGTAGGTGAAGACATATATTGACTTACAACACTTACTGAATAAGCAATGTCTGGTCGTGTCACTGTCAGATAATTCAACTTCCCAACCAATCTTCTGTATCTCTCAGGATCTTTAAATGCTTCTCCTTCTTTAGTGAGTTGCAAATTAGGTATCATCGGAGTACTACATGGTTTAACTCCTAGTTTTCCTGTCTCAGATAACAAATCGAGTACATATTTCCGTTGCGACAAAAAGATACCTTTCTTGCTTCTCATCACTTCAATACCCAGAAAATATTTTAGTGCTCCCAAATCCTTAGTGTGGAATTGACCCTGAAGGAAAGTTTTCAAAGAAGATATACCTGATGTATCATTCCCAGTGATAACGATATCATCGACGTACACAACCAGTAGAGTTATACCCTTCTCAGATCGTCGATAGAAAACAGAATGATCAGATGTACTTTTCTTCATGCCAAATTGCTCAAGTGCTTGACTAAACTTACCAAACCATGCTCGTGGGCTCTGTTTCAATCCATACAACGATTTTCGAAGACGACAAACTTTATCACTCTCCCCCTGAGCAACAAACCCAGGTGGTTGCTCCATATATACTTCCTCTTGAAGATCACCATGGAGAAAAGCATTCTTAATGTCAAGTTGATGCAAATGCCAGCCTTCAGTAGCAGCCATGGAAATAAGTAAGCGAATAGAAGTGAATTTAGCAACTGGAGAAAACGTGTCAGAATAATCTATCCCATAAGTCTGAGCATAGCCTTTAGCAACAAGACGTGCTTTCAAACGAGCAACTGATCCGTCAGGGTTAACCTTAATTGTAAACACCCATTTACACCCAATGGCCTTCTTTCCTGCAGGACGAGATACTAAATCCCAAGTACCATTACCATCTAGAGCATTCATCTCTTCGATCATTGCATTACGCCAACCAGAATGGGATAAAGCTTCAGAAACAGAGTTAGGGATAGAGGTAGAATCAAGTGATGTAAGAAAAGAATATGTTGGTTGTGACAACTGGTGATAAGAAACAAATGAGGCAATAGGATAAGTACAAGAGCGTTTACCTTTACGAAGGGCAATGGGAAGCTCATCACGTGTTCCTGGATCAGATGTCGAAGAATCTTCTGGTACAGGACATGTGTCTGAAGGTAATGGTGATGGCCGTCTGGAGTAAACCTGAGTAATGGGTGGACGATGAGGAATAGATACTGAAGGAGATGGAGTAGGAAGGGAGGATGGAGAGACGATCTCATAGATAAGTAGGTCATCCTCCCCCTGACACGGACTTGACATGGATGGGCTAAAGGGCATATCTTCAAAAAACGTAACATCTGGAGAGACAAGATACTTGTTAAGACTAGGGCAATAACAACGATATCCCTTTTGAACTCGAGAATAACCAAGGAAGATGCATTTTAAGGATTTTGGATCTAACTTAGTACGATGAGGGCTGACATCCCGAGCAAAACAAGTGCAACCAAATATCTTTGGTGTAATAGGAAACAAGGCTTTTGTTGGACAAAGAACACGATAAGGGATTTCACCATTAAGAACAGAGGAAGGCATTCTATTAATCAAAAAACAAGCTGTGGAAACTGCATCGGCCCAAAAATGTTTCGGAACCTGCATTTGAAAGGATAATGCTCGAGCAGTTTCAAGTAAATGCCGGTTTTTTTGTTCAGCGACCCCATTTTGGGATGGAGTGTCAGCACAAGAAGATTGATGAATAATCCCATTTTTACACAAGTAAGATCCAAGCATATGAGAAAAATATTCACCAGCATTATCAGTTCGAAGAGTTTTAAGAGAGGCATTAAACTGATTTTGAATTTCAGCATGAAAGGTACAAAAATGAGTAAGTAACTCAGAACGATTTTTCATTAAATATAACCAAGTCAGACGAGAATAATCGTCAACAAAAGTAACAAAGTATCGAAATCCAGTTTTGGACACTACAGGACAAGGACCCCAAACATCAGAATGAACTAATTCAAACGGAGCACTAGCTCGTTTATGGACTCTAGGACTCGAACTAAGACGATGAAATTTGGCAAACTGACAAGACTCACAATTCAACGAAGACAAAAAGTGAAATTCTGGATGAATTTTCTTTAACACTGACAAAGACGGATGACCTAAACGACAATGGACTTCAAACGGAGATGCAACACCAGAACAGGCCATAGCTTTTGGTATCTGCTGATCAAAAGTGTAAAGGCCTTCAGACTCATATCCTTTACCAATAATCTTCTTCGTCATACGATCCTGAAACAAGCAATAGCCAGGAAAAAATGAGACAAAACAATTAAGGTCACGAATAAGTTTACTAACAGAAATCAAGTTAAACGAAAGTCGAGGCAAATGCAAAACAGAAGACAAAGGGAGAGACGGTGTGAGATTAATGGTGCCTGATCCAAGAACAGAGGATGTGGATCCATCTGCCAAAGTGACAGTGGGAAAAGGTGCAGGTGACAAAGAGGTAGAAAATAAGCTAGAATTACCTGTCATATGAGCTGTGGCACCAGAGTCTATGACCCATTTAGTGGAGGATGTAAGGAGACAATGATTCGTATTACCTGATTCAGCAAGAGTGGCAATAGGATTCGAAGAAGAAGATGCTTGCAATGATTCCTGATACATCTGGAATTTAGCAAACTCGTCTGCAGAAATAGTAACCGACCTCTCAGATGTATCATTGGTGGAGGCAAGCTGAGCAACTTGAGGCCATCGACCCTTATTCAACAATTTTCGACAGTCACGTTTCATGTGACCCGGCTTACGACAATAGTGACATATTATATCCTGTGAATCTTGTCCTCGATTATCAGAACCCGGTCTCTGAGTGTTGATGTTCATCCCTTTAGTGACCTTAGAATCATTCCGACTAAAGAGAGCACTATTAGACTGAGGAACGGATGGACCAGATGAAAGATTTTCTGTACGGAGGACTCTACTAAAGGCTTCGTCTAGAGAAGGGATCTCGGATCCAGATAGAATTTGTGATTTAGCCATCTCAAATTCTGACGAAAGTCCGTTCAGAAAGCTCATGACACCCATCTTCTCTCGCTGAGCTTGTTGAACCTTTATATCCGTACTAAATGGAAGTAATGTATTAAGTTCTGCACACGCTTTCTTAACTTGCATAAAATAGTTCGTAACAGACTGTTCTTTCTGTTCTGCATGAAAGAAGGCTGTGCAAACTTCGTACATTCTATTAACTTGCTCTTTTCCTGAGTATAAGAACTCTAAAAACTGGAGCAGTTCCTTCACAGAATCACAATGATTCACCAAGCCAACAACCTCCGTCTCGATCGAATTCTTGATTTGAATATACAATCTAGCATCATCTCGAAGCCAAGCCTTCCTTGTGTCATCCTCTGGTGCATCCTGATCAATATGATCATCCATCTCTGTACTTCGCAGATAAAACCGAATTGTTCGACTCCAATCATAGTAATTAGAGCCATTTAATTTGTGTTCCGTGATTTTGGACGAAAGAGGGACCATATTAGAGACCACCACAGGTTTCATCTCAGCCATTAGTTACCAAATAGAGGCCGCAGATAAACCCAATAGACAAAAAACAGATATGGACAGCAAGAAACAGTACCTAATCCCACAAAAATCGTCAAACCCGAGACCAAAACAGTATGTATCGTCAAAACAAACTACACAGATCGGCCGGAAATAGCAACCCGAACAAAACCCAAGCGGCGGAAGATGGAACGGCGGTGTCACGCGCCTTCACGCGCCGGCGCGTGGTGGCGGAGTCAGTAGCTTCCGGCGGCGCGTGGGGCTCACGCGCGGACTATTCCGGCGAACGGCGACGGCGCTTCGACTCTCCTGACGGCGGCGCTCCTTCTGAGGTAGGTGGTGTTGACAAACGGCCACTCTAACGTGATGACCCAAACTTCAAACCCTAACCTCAAAGAGAAAACCCTAATCGCCAAAAACCTTCTAAAACCCTAGGGGTGCTCTGATACCATGTACTCAGTATAGAGAGAAGAATACGCCACGTATTATTCATAAGAAAGACTAACATATATATAGGTACACAAGGAAACCCTAACTAAAGAATGTACAATTACTATAAAGGACATATATACAAAATAATATATATCATAACAGTTAGAAACATTTTGTTTAATGAGAGAAATACAAAAAAGTAAGTCCTGGACAAAAGAGCTTGAAAATGAAAAAACCAACTACAAGAAATAAAAGGTCGCAAGAAAGGACTCCAAGTGAGGCATTGAACTTAGTTCAGGCTCAAATCATTGGTAAAAAGATAATCACATAAATCACTGGTTAGATAAACCCCAAGTGAGGCATTGAATTTACTCAATGGAATTTGTTTCCATAAACCAAAAAAATTAGTTGTTTGGCTTCTTTTGTTGGGTTGTTTTTTGTTTCCCCTTCTGTATTCTTTCATGCTTCTCAATCAAAGCTTGATTTTTCATTAACAAAAGAAATAACACCTCCTCCATCATAAATCAACCCTACTAGAAGCCAAGAAGATGATCTTTGAGTAAGGTCATAGTGTTAATTCTTCTGTGTAAGACCTAAGAATTTGACCTTTTTGGATTCTAACCTTCCAAAGTGAGAAAATAATGAGGGAGTGAGGGGTGAGACTCACACTAAACATATTTCGAGGAATATTAGCAAGGGGCATTTTATTCGTTAACAGTGAAAAATGTTAGATTTGAGTAGTTATAAATTGAGTGAGTGAGGGGTATGGTATTGGGAAGGAAGCAAATACCGAGTGGCAAGTGGAGTTTTCCAAGTAGCTTAGAATTGGGGAGAATAGTGGAAGACTTTCACATTTCTTCCCCATCTTTTGTAATATTTCCTTCATTTTAATATAGATATCAAATTGGGTTCCTGTTTGGTATTCAAGCATGGTAAATCCATTTAAAAAAACAGTTGTTAGTGATTTAATTTAGCATTGATGTAGCTGAAAAGCAAAGATAGGGCGAAATTGGGAGATCAAGTCGGGCATTCTGGAATTTAGAAGGAGCCAAAAAATCTAGAAGGAACTTGAATTTGTCAAAAATCAACAACTAATGAGAAGGAATAGATGTTTAATGAATGATTGGAACCATGGGATGAAGCATTCTAACATATATTGAAATTGATATGGAAGATGAAGACAGAAAAAGAATGAACAAAATATTAGGAGATCTATCATACTCAACTAGTTGAATAGGAAGAGATTCAACAAAGTTATGATGATTATCAATGCTTCCGCACTCGGTAGACTAGCACATAAATGAGTACATCTGTTTTATATTCACAAGGGAAGGAGAAGCGACCAGAGGCGAAACATTACTCAATTGTCAAGATATAAATGTGGTATTAAAGCATCGTTCTGATAGGAATGTTATTAGGACAAAATTAGGAATATTATTAGGGTTTTGAGGGCACATTAGTAATTAGCTTGGGAAGTTGTTATGGGAGTTTGTTATAAATAGAGTGAGTGGGAAATGATGAAGGCAACAATTGTTTAGGGGCTGTTTGGGACACTGAGTGAGTTATAATAACATGTTGTAGAATTATATGATATTGTTTAAAATGCAGAGTTGTTTAGTCTGGGGTTATAATTGTCTGTGTTTGAGATGCAGAGTATTCCACAGATTATTATAACACATGTTATTATAACCCACGCCCCAAATAGCCCCTTAGTGATTTAGGCTTAAGTGTGTACACTCAAGAGAGAGGAGGTTTCAAGTACCTTGGATACTTAGAATTATCTTTTATATTTCAATATCATTCTAGTTGTTTGAGTCCTATCACGTTCTTTGCCATCAATCTTAATTTTTTATTACTGCTAGAGATGCGAAGATTATTTCTGGGAACATGATAAAGATTATTTGACCTTTCTGGTATTAAGGCCTTCAGCTGATTATTCTATCTGAAGACTAGATTATAGTAGATTTTTGTTTACTGACGACTTGAATCCACAATGTCATGAGCTGTTAAGAATGGTATCCAATATTTTGATGATTCTTCTTGTCTTGTAGCCTGTTAAAGGCAAAGCTAAAATCCTATGATGTAACAGTAGTGAAGTGAGTAAGGTTCCTTGTGATATCGTATTTCACAGCACAAAAATATATAGATCAAGTTCATACAAGTCTATTCGAGAGGGTGGATATCTCTCCTTTTCCAAAATAACCATAACCCCTGCAAACTACCCACCCCCCCAACCCACCCACACTATTAATACAAAATACAAAATACTGAGGATCCACTTTTGCCCCTTTTCTAAAGTATTTACTATCGGGGGCTTAGCACATCTAACAAAGTCCTTTGCCGGTACCTTAGAGTTGAAATAAAAGCAGACTTGGAAGGAATCACAAGATGCTGTTGTGATTTGGTCCATTTTAAAGCCTCAAGTTGGAGCCTTTCCTTGGACATTCCTTATCCCTGCCCCCTCCACTCTTTTTTTGATTGAATATTGAAGTTTTTCTAATATTCTTATTAATTCCTCAACTATACAGACATGAGTATAAATACAATGTACAAGATAAAACATAAAAGGAAAGAATATTCTACCCTAATCAAATCTTCAATAAACTTAAAGTAATATAAATTAAAAGAGGAAATAATAACCTAAGATACAAAAATATACTATTGCCCTAACTTTGACTATAATTAACAACACTCTCCCTCAAGGTGGGTTGTATATATTATACAATCCCAACTTGCAATTCAAATCTTCAAAGTTAGGTCTCGGTAAAGGCTTGGTAAGGATATCTGCTAACTGTTGTTTGGTAGGCACATAGTTGAGTTGAACCACTTCATTATTGACCTTTTCTGAGATAAAATGTTGATCAATTTCAACATGTTTTGTCCTATCGTGATGAACTGGATTCTTAGCAATACTTATTGCGGCTTGATTATCACACATCATCTGTATTGGTGATGAACAATCCTTTCCTAATTCACTTAGGACTCTCTTAATCCATATGCCTTCACATATGCCATGAGCAAGTGCTCTAAATTCAGCTTCTGCACTGCTTCTTGCTACCACAGACTGCTTTTTGCTTCTCCATGTAACAAGATTACCCCATACAAATGAACAATAACCTGAGGTAGATCTTCTATCTGTAATGTCACCTGCCCAATCTGCATCAGAATATACCTCAATGTTTTTCTTGTCTGTTTTCTGAAATAACAGTCCTTTTTGAGGAGTCATTTTTAGATATCTAAGGATTCGGTACACAACATTCATATGTTCTTCATTGGGACTATGCATAAACTGACTAACCATGCTGACGGCAAATCCAATATCAGGGCGTGTATGAGAAAGATATATAAGACGCCCTACAAGACGTTGGTATCTCCCCCTATCCACTGGTGTGTCTTCATGATTAAGTCCAAATTTCTTTTGAGGGTCCATAGGAGAGTCTGTTGGTTTACATCCTAACATGCCAGTCTCATTGAGAAGATCCAATACGTACTTCCTTTGGGATACAATTATACCTTTTTTCGACCGAGCAACCTCCATACCTAGAAAATATTTGAGATTTCCTAGATCTTTGACTTCAAATTCTTGAGCCAAGGGTTTTTTCAGCATTTGTAATTCCAGTTCATCATTTCCTGAAAGGATGATATCATCAACATATACTATTAAGAGGGCAAGTAAATTTCCAAACTTCCTTTTAACAAACAAGGTATGGTCTGACTGGCATTGTGAATATCCAAGACTGAGAATAAAGTTTGTAAATCTACCAAACCAAGCACGAGGGGATTGCTTAAGCCCATAGAGAGATTTTTTCAATTTACAAACCTTTGTTGGATCAACATTCTCTTTACATCCGGGAGGAATATCCATGTATACTTCTTCTTCTAGGTCACCATTCAGAAAAACATTTTTAATATCTAACTGTTAGAGACCCCAATCAAGATTAGCTGCTAGTGATAAGATAATTCTTATGGTGTTGAGTTTAGCAACTAGTGCAAAGGTTTCCTGGTAGTCAATCCCATAAGATTGAGTGAATCCTCTAGCAACAAGTCTGGCCTTCAATCTCTCAATGCTCCCATCTGCCTTATGTTTCACTGTAAATATCCACTTACATCCAACAGTTCGTTTTCCACTAGGTAGATCTGTCACTGTCCAGGTGTCATTTTTCTCAAGAGCTTCAATCTCATCTTGTACGGCTTTTCTCCAACCAGGATGCTTCAGCACTTCATGAATATTGTTTGGTACCTGAACATTATCAAGAATAGAAACAAATGCTCAATATGATTCAGATAACCCATCATATGACACGTAGTTCCTTATAGGGTGAATGGTGCAACTCCTAACTCCTTTCCTTACTGCAATTGGTAAGTCTAAATCATCAACTTCTGAAATTACAACTTCTTCTAGCTCACCTTTATCCTCACTTATGGGTTCATTGGAAGTAAGAACCGGTTCAGACGTTTGGGAGGGTTGATTTGTTCTAGAATCTATTTTCTCAACTTGTTTGTTTCTCCTTGTATATGTAATGAGACGTTCACTAGCATTTGGAGGGACGACACTTGGATTTTTTTCAGGAGATACTGGAAGAGACACAGGAACAACTTGAGAATGAGGGTGAAGTGTGGGGTGAAGTATGGATTCGGGTTCAGTTTCAAGTAATGAGGTCCACAACTGATTGTCACTCATGTTCTCCCCCTGACAAGAAGTTTTGGTATAGTATGGTAGATGTTCAAAGAATGTGACATCCATAGTGATATATACCCGTTTTGTGAAAGGAGAGTAACATTTGTAACCCCTTTGATTTGGTGAGTATCCCAAGAAAATGCATTTATGGGCTCGAGGATCCAATTTGCTACGATGTTGGGAATAGATGTGGACAAAGGCACTACACCTGAAAACTTTAGGGACCAAATCAAGAGATTAAACACGAAGGTGGGGAAATGATTGGAGGAAGACTTGACGAGGAGTAGAGAATCCAAGAACCCGAGAAGGCATACGATTGACCAAGTATGTGGCAGTGAGAATGGCTTCACCCCAATAGAATTTTGGAACATGAGTAGAAAACATCAAACACCGAGTGGCTTCAAGGAGATGACGATTCTTGCGTTCAGCCACTCCATTTTGTTGGGGAGTGTCAACACAAGTGCTAAGATGGAGAATCCCTTGAGCTGATAAGTAATCCCCAAGACAGGAACTAAAGAACTCTTTTGCATTGTCTGTTTTGAGGACACGAATTTTGGTTTGGTATTGAGTTTGAATCATATTGTGGAAATATTTGAAATGTTGGTGAACTTCAGATTTTTCTTTCATAAGAAAGATCCAAGTAACTCGTGTATGATCATCAACAAAAGAGACAAACCATCGAGCCCTAGAGATATTTTTTATTTTTGAAAGGCCCCACACATCACTATGAATCAATGAAAACGGACTTGACGGTTTATAAGCAATGCAAGGATAGAGGTTGGGAGTATGCTTGGCAAGCTAACAAATCTCACAATTGAACAATGTAGGATTTTTATTATGAAAAAGATGTGGAAACAATTTGGAGAGATACAAAAAATTTGGATACCTAACTGATAGTGTAATAACATAATTTCACTATCTTTGTTGACACAAGAAGAAGAAGACTGACTACTACTACTAGAAGTAAAAGAAAAGAACGAAGACTTGTCTCCAATTGCTAGTGAGCCATGATCATAGTTGAGAAGATAGAGTCCAGAACAAAGTTTAGCACTGCCAATCGTCTTCCTCGATTCCAAATCCTGAAAAACACATAAGTTTGGATAGAATTTAGTCACACATTTAAGATCACGAGTCAATTTACTAATAGAAAGTAAATTACAATCCAAATCTGGCACATGTAATACAGAGTCTAGATATAAATTCTGAGTAACTCGAATGGAACCTGTCCCAGGCACTTTGGAGTATGACCCATATGCAATTTTCACATAGGAGCTAGAGGTGTTAGCTTGATAGTTTTGAAACAGAGATGCATTCCCTGTCATATGATCTGAAGCTCCAGTGTCTACTATCCAGGGTTATATCCCTCCTTTACTAGCTGTTAAGGCAGTAGGTATAACTTTCTGTGCCACCAGTCCTGTGCCCTGAATTGTGTGACCGATGATCTTTTGCAATGCATCTATTTGTTCTTTGCTAAATGGTGCTGCCTCTGAATGAACAGAATTATCAGGAGCTACATTAGCAACATATGCCCTTCCATCACGATCATTGCGATTCTTAGGTTTCCAATCAGCAGGCTTCCCGTGGATCTTCCAGCATGTGTCTTTTATATGACCCACCCTTTTACAATGTTCACACCAAGGTCTTTCTCGTTTCTGCTTAGTGTCACCAAGCACTGTTGGATTAAAACTACGGGTAACAAGTGCAGATGTTTCCAAAATTGTAGAGACTGAGTCTGATATGTCTATCATTACACTTTTCCTACTTTCTTCTCGCCGTACCTGAGAGACGACTTCACGAAGAGTTGGTAGTGGATTGGTTCCCATGATCCGACCCCGAACTTCATCAAGATTGTGATTAAGGCCAAGAAGGAATTTGAATGTCCTCTTTTGCTCAAGTATTTTCATGTATTGGGCGGTATCGTCGACACACTTCCAAGTATAAACTTCAAACAAATCCAGTTGTTGCCAATAACGAGAGAGTGTATTAAAGTACTCAGTGACAGATTTATCACCTTGGCGAATATCATGAAGAATTGATTCTATTCGAAACAATTCTGAGGTGTTCTCCTTATGGAGTAAGTTTCCTTGACAGCGTCGCAAATTTGATGTGCTGTTCCATACAACAGAAAATTTTCGCCTATCTCATTGGTCATGGAATTAATCAACCATGACATGACCATGTTATTTTCGACTTTCCACTTCCTGAAGTCCGAATCAGTTGCTTTAGGCTGCACATTCTCTTTCGAGAGATACTCGTCTTTACCCTTGCCACATATGAACATCATGACTGATTGTGACCATTGGATATAATTGTGTCCATTCAGTTTGTGACCCGTGATATAGGCAGGTGATGATGAATCATATCCCCCTTGACCATTCGAGATTAGGTCGATTGATTTTGAAGAAGACATCTCAAAGAAAACTGCATGTCAAAAAAATGTTTAAAAAAAAAATTAAAACAAAATATTCAGGTTGTGTTTAACAGCCGCCGGTCGATGGGTAGTCGGCAGCGATGGAGTAGTCGGAGTCGGAGGTGTCGTCGAGAGTGGGTACTGCACAGACACGAGGAAACAGACGATGTCGAAGCCTAGCGAGTCGCCGTTGAAGTCGCGAGTTGGAGACAAACCCGTTGAAGGCGGTGAAGGACGGCAAACCCGTGAAGTCGGTGTTGTCTGGTTGGAGACAGACGGTGAAGGAAGGCGAACGGGTGAGGGGACAGAAGTGGTCGCGATTTGCTGAAGCTCGCGAATTCGCGATTTGAAGAGGGAGCGGTTTCACGATCTGAGGTTGGAAGGAGGCGGCCGTCGTGAGGTTACAGTCGGAGGGAGAGACCGTCGGAGGTGATGGCGGCGGTTAGATCTCCGGCGGTGGTGATGGTGACGGTGCCGGCGGGGGAAAAAAAAACTAGGGTTTTAGATCTGCTCTGATACCATGAAGTTTTTCTAATATTCTTATTACTTCCTCAACTATACAGACATGAGTATAAATACAATGTACAAGATAAAACATAAAAGGAAAGAATATTCTACCCTAATCAAATCTTCAATAAACTTAAAGTAATATAAATTAAAAGAGGAAATAATAACCTAAGATACAAAAATATACTATTGCCCTAACTTTGACTATAATTAACAACAAATATAAGTTTTATTTTATTTTATTATTATTATTATTATTAGTATTATTATTATTTAATAATAATATCTAAAAAAAGTAGAAAATTATTCATAAAATGAGGCAGGGATGCAGTAATCCAAGTTAGACATAGTGGACTAGCATTAATCTGTACTCTTTGATTGTTTGTTCTTTTTTGTTTTTTTTTTTTTTTTTTTTTTTTTTGATAAGAAACAAAAATCATGTATGAAATGTTGTAGTATATATATGTGGATTTAGGAGCTTATTAGTCTTTTGTCCTTTATTGTAATTTTACTATTATTAGTTTAGGGCTGCCATGTATGCCTATATATTTGGCTCTATTGTATAGAATGAAATAAGGATTCTCTTATATTTGGTCTCACAATAACATGGTATCAGAGCACTAGGTGTTTTCCTAGAGCAATTAGGGTTTGTTAACCATTAGGGTTTTGGGCATTGGGTTTGGGGTTTAGAACCTTTTTATTTAACACCTTAGGGTTTGTGAACTTTGCTGTCTGCACTTAAACCCACTGTAGCCGTTGTCGCCGCCGCCGCTGCAAATTTGGTCAAAATTTTTCGTCCTTTTCTTTTTGTCACCACCCAGCCAAAAAGGAGGCCCACCTTCTGATCTGCAAAACCACAAAATCCGACAGCCAAACCAGCCGCGCGTGGCCTTCCAGCGCATTTTGAAGAAAGGATTTACTGGAGTTATACATGTTTGAAGAAAGGATTTTGATCCAAATGTTGTAAATCAAAAGCTTCCAGCTCACTTTGATGGAGGTCTAGGCATTGGTGGCCTGAAGGTTAGAAAAATGGCCATACTTGCAAAATGGGGAACACGTTTCTTTTTGGTGTAGAGTAATTCTGATTTTTCTTGGTTCGGATGGTTTGCAACACACGGATTTGGATGGTTTGCATCTCACTTTCTTGGATTGTTTTTACTCATGGCAATGTTGGTTCAGATTGTATTTTGGTATTCAATCTTTCTTGGGTGTTTTCCATCTCTTTTAAGGTCATCATGCTCCAGTTGCTTCTCGGACCCTTTTTGACTCCCAATTCCAAGACTTCATGTTTCATTGCAATCAAAGTCATTCTGTCGGTTCTTTGGTTTGGATGAATTAAAAGATATTTCATGACAAGCAGTTTTCTTGGTTTGATCGTTTTGTCTCAGTTCGTCTAAAGGCTTCTCCTTGGTGTTCTCTTTCTAATCTTTTTGTGGACTTTTCTATTAAGGGTTTATGTCTTTATTGGATTGTTTTTTCTTTCCATTGTATTTTTCTGGTTTCTTGTTTTCTTTTTCCCTCCCTCGTGGAGGTTGTATTCTTTGAGCATCAGTCTCTTTCATTATATCAATGAAAAGTTTCGTTTCTTGTTAAAAAAAAAAAAAGTTTTCTCCAAAGAGCATCCTTTTCTTGTGAAAAATGCCAAATCCATTTTGCCAAAAGGGAGATATTCTTCATGTGTATGTCATATATCCCCAAACCTCCTTCCTATGAGAGCTTGAATATGAGACCACTTTAGAAGGTGAGTGCCTTTGTTACCTTGTCCTCCCCTCCAAGGAAAGGTCCTCAATTGCCTTTGTAGCCTTTGTAGGAACAAGAAAAAGTAAGAAGAAATATATAGGCAGATTTGAAAGAGTGGCTTGAATAAGAGTGAGTCTTCCCCTTTAGAGATGTTCGATGACCCCCAATTATGCAATCATTTCTCAACTTCAATAACTGGAGTCCAAAAAATACTGCCGACAAGCTACAACGGCGTATGCCTCACCTCTATATATCTCTATCTTGGTGTGTTTTGTGTTCCTTTTGGTATGAACACCCTGAACATCTTTTTGGACATTGCTCCTATGCGACTTGTTATTGGCATGTGATCCTTCCAACTTTCGGTTGTTCTTTAGCACTGCCTAATAACATTTACGACTTTCTAGCCTCCATTTTTGTGGGACATCCTTTCCATGGGAGTAAAGAAGGTTTTGTGGCTCACTTTAAACAAAGTTTTCCTATGGTTTCTTTGGGGCGAAAGAAATGGAAGATTATTCAGGGACGCTTTCTCTATCTTTGATAAGTTTATGGAATTAACCTTCTTTCATGCTATGTATTGGTATGTAAACACCCTTTTTCTAATTATAGTTTATCTTCTTTGATTTCCAATTGTGCATCTTTTTTAATACACCATTAGGTGTTGGGGATTACACTCCGTTTTATTTCATTCATCAATGAAATAGTTTCCCTTCTAAAAAAAACTTGTTGATCGATGATTACCATTTAAAGGGAGACCCAAATAGCTAGTCGGCCATTGGCCAAGCTTACAACCAAAGGATGATGCAAGATATGATTGTTTGTCTTTGATAATATAGGATTATATTTGATTGTTTGCCTTTGATACCTTAAGAAGTTGTTGATTATAATTGGGGCAATATTCTGTTACTTCAATCATTCTAGATCCATATATTTGTCATGTTTTAGGTATGGCGTATAAGGACTGGCCAATGCTTGCGGCGTCTTGAACGTGCTCATTCTCAGGGAGTTACGAGTGTTGTTTTCTCTCGTGATGGAACCCAGTTGTTGAGTACATCTTTTGACACCACAGCAAGGTTGGTTCAAAATCTTGATTGTTGCTATGAGAATATTTTCTATGTTTGCAAGTGGACATTATTATATGGTATATGCCAATGACAATCATGGTGTTATGTGATTAGTTTTATTTTTTAAACCTCATCTTTACTTTCTTCCTCCAAGTTAATTCTGGGATGGCCCAGACTTCTTCCTTTTTTCTTTTTTAATGGTATAACTGATTGGTGTTATATTTGATATAGAATCCATGGCCTAAAGTCTGGGAAGCTATTGAAGGAATTCCGTGGCCATTCATCATATGTGAATGATGCAGTCTTTACTAATGATGGAGCACGTGTCATTACCGCATCTAGTGATTGCACAGTCAAGGTTGATCATTATTTTGATCATGTTTTATGACTAGTTGACTGTGTAATGTTCTTGCCTGGATTTATTTACTCGTCCCAAGTAACACGGTAAATTTGTTGTTCTTTGTAGGTATGGGATGTGAAGACAACCGATTGTCTGCATACATTCAAGCCACCGCCTCCATTAAGGGTTTGTGAAAGTGCATTAATATAGATGAGAGAAATTAAGTCTTTTGAACTTCAAGTTCCTTTAGTTGTTCCCAAACTTAGTGTTGCTCACCATTGCTCTTTTCACTTTTGGAAATCTTAGGGAGGAGATGCCTCGGTGAACTCAGTTCATATTTTCCCCAAAAATGCAGATCATATTGTTGTTTGTAACAAGACATCGTCAATATACATCATGACGTTGCAAGGGCAGGTAATTTTTGTTAAATGCTAAGCTGGGATGGGAGTGAGATCAGTTTCTTCCCTAGATTTTCTTTCTAGATAAGACACTATTTTATTGACGCATAAAATTCACATAGCCCAAGGCTGTCAAAGCCAATTGGTAGAAATCATTGAAAGGTCGTAGTCACAAAAGGTGCCTGTCAAAACAAGACCATGGTGAGGGTTACAAAACACTGTGCATCACCATCCCTTCCCACATCTTGCAAAAATAATGTTCCTCTCTAGATCGTCATGGTAGACAAATCAATTGAACTCTTGATATGTCCACGTGGAAATGTCTTCAAGTACCTAATGATTAGGTGTGGCTTTGAAGTTAACTGGTGCAGCTGTTGCTGGATTGTTCTCAGTAATTTCAACATATCCTCTCTTTGCTCTTGCGTCCCTACACCTATATGCAAACAAATGTTGGAAGTATCAGCTTGTATGGCTTTGAAACAGAACCACTTTTTGAAAGTATCAGATGAAAGTTTTGCTTAACTCAAAGGGGGAGGGATTTGAAGATAAAAATTCTCGTTCTTACAAATTATTATGATGCTCATGACGCACTTAAGAATTTTCTGCAGAATAATGTAATTAATACAACTACTATCTTGGCTTACTAATCATCTCGTGCTTGCATATAGGTTGTCAAGAGCTTCTCATCTGGTAAAAGAGAAGGGGGAGACTTTGTTGCAGCTTGCGTATCACCAAAAGGTGAATGGATATACTGCATTGGTGAAGACAGGTCTGTTTTCTTATGTTATGGATACATAAAAATAAAGTCATCCATCTGTATTGTGTTGTCCTCTATTTGTCATATGTGGTGAAGTTCCTTTTTTTTTTTTTTTTTCCAAGACATGGGTAGTTTATAGGTACTTTAAAATGTTGCAAATCCTTGGTAGTTGGTACCCATTTCACGGAAGTATGATTGTTTGACCTTACCAAGTTGTAATTTCTTAGGTCGGTTGGTATGTATAACTATATATTGACTAAGCTTTAGTACCCTAAACTATATGATCTAGAATTGGCCCCTTTTTTCAATTAAAGATCATTTAATATGTTCCCAAGGCAATATGCTGTAACATTTTTGGATGGTATCCATTCCTGGGTCTTTTTAATTAATAAATTTATTTATATTTATATTTATTATTATTTTTTTTAACGCATGTTCTTTAATTTGTCTACCATCTTCAGGAATATGTATTGCTTCAGCCACCAATCCGGAAAGCTGGAGCATCTCATGAAGGTATGTGTTTTGTACTCCAATTACTTGGATTTCTCTTGGTCAATTCTCAGTTGCTATAAAAATATCTTTACTAATTTAAACAACTTATGTCAAGGAGACCGAAAGATTAGAGTGCATTGCTTATCAATATGACATTTTTATTTGGATATAGTATTTTATTTGAATATTTGATGGAATCAGAGTTGGCTCGTCAATGTATAAATTATAATTAATTAGGTTACTATACTTTAGGTTGCTCTTTCTGTCAATGATTGGTCTGATAACATGGTTGTAACTGTCTCTGGTCTGTCATGAACCCCAATTTAAATTAAAGATTAAAGGGCATATAAGTGATATTTGGCTTTAATTTCTATCAATAATTGTTTGAGCACTTGTTAGCTTGCCTATTTAGATATTTTTAAGTCTGTCATCGACACACCCATTTATGCCTATCTATCTATCAGTGATATATGTGATAGACATATGATATCGATGTAAAAACAGTCTATCAATGCTATTATGGGTAGATGTCTATTAGTGACATACTATAAAAATGATATATCTACAATATATGGGTGTAGAAACAGAATTACATAAACATATTTAAATAAGCGTGAGAAAATTTAAATAGTTTCCATATTTGCAAAATTATACCCTGTTGCTATATTTGCAAATATGAGAATGTGAATTGCCACCCATTAAATTTTTTCTAGGAAAAGGCTCCAACTTTTGGTATCCTGTAAAATAATTAGCCATAGAAACCTTAAGGGAGGAATCAAGATGGCAAGAAATTTCCCTGCCACAATAATCTTCCTCTATCTAGAATCAGGAAATGCAAAAAGACCTCTATCATAGCCCAAAAACCTGAATTTGGGGTTAAGACCCCCAACTCAAGGATCTCGACGAAACTTTAAGTGAAAAAGTGGCAATACCATAGAGTATAGTTTTGATCCTCTAATGCATCTCTTCATAAAACACATGAATGAAACACATGGAAAGCCAAATTGGAAAGCCTCTAGGTCTAGGTAAAGCCTTTTGTGTTAGTTCTCTATGTGAATAAGCCATCAAAGAACTTAATCTTAGAAAATATATGAATGGTTCTTTGATTGAACGATCTTTGAAGTTGTAGGATACAAGTTTGAATAGGAAACTCATAAAGCAACTTGGTGCTATGTTGGTTGTTTCTGTTGTTTAAATACCTTTCTCTCTCCTTGGTACATTTTCTAAACAGGACTTTCCTTTTGCTTGGGCTTGTAATTTGATTATTGGTTTGAATTGTTACATTATCTACTGCATGACTTGATGCTAGATTGTTTAAACTCGAAAGAAACTCGAAAAGGAAAATAACGATGCCAAGTTCTTTTAATTTGTTTCTGGTAGGTTCATGAGAAGGACGTGATAGGTGTGAGTCATCATCCTCATAGAAATCTCGTTGCTACTTATAGTGAAGACAGCACAATGAAACTATGGAAGCCTTGACTCTTTTACGTATGTTATTATTTTAAGTGAAAAACTTTTAACACCTTTTTAAGCTATAATTTTATCCATTTAGCTCATTTGCAACTTAGTTTTCTCGATAAACTGATGGCAATATTTCAAAATGATGGTAATCCATGTATGAAGTCTTGTGATGGTTTTGCCTGAACATGCCCGTCTATAAACACTTTTAACACCTTTTAAGTTGTAATTTTATTCATTTAGCTCATTTGTAACTTAGTTTTCTCGATAAGCTGATGGCAATATTTCAAAATGATGGTAATCCATGTATGAAGTCTTGTGATGGTTTTGCCTGAGCGTGCCTGTCTGTGTGGCATAAAGATAAATTCGTAATTCGATTTGTTAGAGAAGACAGCTGGCCTGCTAAACCTATATGAACTTTTTTCTGCCTCGTCATGAGGAAGCTCTAGTCTTCCATAGGAGTGCATGAGTTTGAATTATAACCTGTGAACCTTTAGATCAAATGGTTTTCATTATCATGTTGTGGCTAATCACTGGGTGACTGTCTCTATTTAAAGCTGGAAATTGGAATGAGAATCAATAGTCATAGGTGATGGGATCCTAAGATATGTGAAGTACTTGCCTACTTGGTCACCAAAAGAAAAAGAAGCCTCAGGTCTTTTATTCTTATACAGGCATGTGAACCTTTGCTAAATTAAGATGTATTAGTAGGAACTAGGAACTGCTTCCTTTATTGCACTAGAGGAACGAGTATTGTATGAAGTGAACAGTAAGTCATTTATGAGTTCACAACAGAACAATTGTAACTATAGTGAGCATCGTTTGTAGAGTTGCTTGTGTAAGTTATAGGGGAACTCTTCTCCCTGCGCTGCCTACTACGCGTCTTCTAAATTGCTGCTAACAAGTCGTATTCGTATATGGTCTTCCTGCTTGGTCACTGCCCATACATCATTGAATACGGTAATAAACCTGTCGCTGCTTTTAAACCAATCTTACGTCATTTTTCCCCTCAAAGTGGATTTGCTACACAACATTATTGGCAGGTTAAATTTAGTGTCTCAGGCAACAATTGATGGGAAGAATTCTAGTACTCCCGTAATATGTAATTTTTTTCATATTATTCCCATTTATTACTTGTCACATCAACATCCTTTTGAAAATTATATGGAGTTCACCAAAAATTATGTGGAGTTCACTAGTATTAAAACATATTGTGAACAAAAGGCGTATGTTACTCCCATAGTATTATAAATTTTTCCGAATATATCAATGGAGAGCAAGGGGCTTTTTTCCATTTTATTTTTTCTTCCCTTTTTCAATCTAAACGACCTTTGTATTTTAATAATAATTTCCTTGCTGATGCTGCGTAGTCTATGCAAAGTAGTACTTTGTGAATTACAACTGCTCATTTCCCATGATATTCTATTTGATTTTTTATTCTTCCTTTCGGTAAATGTACGGTCATGGAATCAACCAAACTCCGGAAAGAAAGTACCGAAACTTGCACGTCATTACTTTATAAATTAATAGGAAGTTGAATGAATGGGCAGCTGTGTGACGGGTTCAAGGAGCCAGATGACTTGAAAAACATAATCAACCTGATTGGGTTGAGTTGATTTCAAATGAATGGCAACTTTATGGTTGGATTGGTTGATTTATGGGAAAAATTCTAGTACTACGGTAGTATGGAAAATTTTCCATACTACTCTCATTTATTGCTTGCCACATCAACATTCTTTTGAAAATTATGTGGGGTCTACCAATAATTATTTGAGGTCCACTAATATTAAAACATAGTGTGAACAAAGGGAGTAGGTACTCCTGTAGTACTAGAAAATTTCTCGTTGATTTATGAGTTCACCTAGGCAGTTTGAGTTGAATTCAGCCAACATGAAGTTATTCTTTATTTTTTTTAAATATTTCTTTTACTTACTATATAATTGTGTATGCACTTATTTATATTTATTTTACTTCATAATTCTTTTCAGATTATTAACCTCTCGAAAACTTTTAAAAATGGATTTTTAAGTATTTGGAATGTCATTCTTTGATAATATAAGTTAAAATTTATTTACATCTCAAATCAATCCAACTCAAATATTTCATTGTTGGATTAGGTTAAATTCATTATTTAATAATAGTTGTTTGTAAGGAAGAAATTTACGATTAGGCTGGGTTTGAAAAACACCTCAACCAAATCAAATCCATGATTATGAACACTTGTGCCGTTGAGAGGCCAGGCAAAAATATACTGTTGTATCTGCAAATTTTTGCACCATTATTTTATATAGGATTTAGCTGACGCAAGTTCAACCGGAAAAGCAAAACTCAAGTACTCTCGTTCCATCATGGCAAGAGTGGTATTCAAATCATCAAATACGCATGTATGCGCATTATGAGATCCAGCATCTCAACTTACTGAATCCGCATGATAGTTCTGATCCACCCCAAAATAAATAAGACAGAGAAGTGGCTAAAGCTGAAAGGAGTGATGCAGACAGTCAAGCAATGAAGAGAGCGGCTCTATGGCCCACAGTATCACTTATAAACACCGTTCATCAGACGAAGGGAGAGGCAAAAATTGATGTCACTAATTGTATACCCTTGAGACGTATTCCTATGCACGGACCAAATATTATGTAGTAATAACAAAGTAGATGAGTTAATGTTATTTCAAAACAAAGGGAAAGAAAGCTTGGGAATTGACGATGTTGGGGAAAGCGCCATGCAAATGCTGCTTCATTTACTGCATTGCAAGAGAACAGATGAATCCATTTATTACCTTCTCAACCACCACATTCACCCCTCCCTCCCTATTAAACCCACCCTTCACGGCCTTCACTTCTCTACTGTCTTATTTAGCTCTCAAAGCAAACAAGCTGCATCACATTAAGGTAGAAATAGAATGCAAATGCTGATGGGAAATCTCAAGTGTTACGGTGTGGCGGTTGTTATGGGGATTGTGTTCTTTGGTTCGAGTCTTGCGCAATTTGAAGGAGGTGGAAACGACCCGTTCGCACAAGGTGGGGGGAGAAGGGCGGAGATGGTGCCAGCCATGTTCATATTCGGAGACTCTCTCATTGACAACGGAAATAACAACAATCTTCCCTCTTTCGCCAAGGCCAACTATTTCCCCTACGGCATTGATTTCAATGGCGGCCCAACTGGCCGCTTCTCCAATGGCTACACCATGGTTGATGAAATAGCGGAGCTGCTTGGACTCCCATTAGTCCCTGCCTTCTTTGAAGCTTCCGGAGCCCAAGCTCTCCATGGAGTCAACTACGCATCCGCTGCTGCAGGCATTCTTGACGTTACAGGAAGGAACTTTGTAACTATCCATCCTATCACATCACTCGATCATTACACTTTACTTGCTTGTAAATAGTATTATTAATTTGGCATATTGGGGATTTGATCAGGTGAGTCGCATACCTTTCAACCAACAAATCAGGAACTTCGAGAACACGCTTGATCAGATCAGTAACAATCTAGGGGCGGCCAACGTGGGACAATCCATCGGACGGTGCATATTCTTCGTGGGAATGGGGAGCAACGACTACCTTAACAACTATCTTATGCCCAATTACGCCACTCGAAATCAGTATAATGCTCAGCAATACGCGGATCTATTGGTCAACCAGTACACGCAGCAGCTCACTGTCAGTATTCCACTTGCAATCCTAATTAATAATAATTCATAGCTTCTTTAAATTCCATATCATATTGTGCAGAGGCTGTACAATCTGGGAGGGCGAAGGTTTGTGATCGCAGGGTTGGGGCTGATGGGGTGCATTCCAAGCATCTTGGCACAGAGCGCAACGGGAAGCTGCTCAGAAGAAGTGAACCAACTTGTTCGACCTTTCAATGTCAACGTGAAGAGCATGATAAACCAGCTGAATACCAACCTTCCAGGAGCAAGATTTACTTACATTGACATAGAGCGCATGTTCCAGGACATGCTTGTCAACTCTAGATTTTATGGGTTAAGCGTGCTGAACAGGGGATGCTGTGGAATTGGCAGGAACAGTGGCCAAATCACATGCCTTCCCTTCCAAACGCCCTGTCCCAATCGAGATCAGTACATCTTTTGGGATGCATTCCATCCCACCGAAGCAGTTAACGTCCTCATGGCCAGAAAGGCTTTTAATGGCGACCAATCCGCCATTTATCCTTTCAACATCCAGCAGCTTGCCACTCTTTGAAGCTTGAAGTTTGAACAACCTCTAGTTTTACCTACCTTTTCTTTTTAACCGCCAGTGATGATGCATGCCACAATTTTCTTCAAGAAATTGCATCATTACTACTTTACTTTGTAGTGTCCTCCTATAAAATGCAATGCAGTGCAAGAGTTTATTTTCTGCTTTCATGCAGGCTTATGTGCAATCTTTTGCTATGGGCTTTCTATAAAAAGAATTATCTATTATTACACACACGAATCTGGAACAGGGGAAGGCTGTTTTTAATATTCAATTTCTGTATGGCAATAACAAAATCAAAATGGTTTTGTATAAGAAAAATGAAGAACAACACGCTGTTTGTTTGACAGATAGAACGAATACTAATAATCGGAACTGGAAGTCGAAAGAAAGGAGATCGGGCAGACAAAGGAAGTGGAAGGGTGGTCTAGCTAGGGGCAAAAAGGTCTGCCCGGGCTCGTCCTCGTCCTCGTCCTATGACTTGGAATGGTGAAGTGCCTAATCCTGCCCTCTTGTCTCCTCAAATATCCTTCACAGAGAAAAGCCATTGAGAATTTGTCCTCAACCACTCTGTCAACATCATGAACGAACACGTCAGTGTCACGACCCTCGTGTCGGTTCCTAGCCAAGAGGCCAGCCGTGTAGATAGCGCTCATCCTTCCGGGCGCCTCGTCGAAGTAGCCTGTTGGAGCATCCACCATGATCAAGTCCCATTCCATGTCATAAACTTCGCTAGGAAAGCCTTTGAGCGCAAGCTCACACTTGGAAAATCTGGGGTCTCCCACAGCCTTGCACTCTTCTTCTTCCATTCCCACCTTCATCAGCTCATCCGCTTGATGGACCTTCGTGTCGTACTGCACGTGATAGGCCTCCAAGGAGGGCAACCGCTCCTGTATTTGGTCGATCCACGCCTTGTCTTCTTCCAGGAAAACCGTGCGGCCTCCATGGTTGAGACCTGTCCACATGAGGCTGTCATGCCCCAATCCGAAGACCAGGAAGTTGCAGGGTGACTTTCTTTCCAGGATTCTGGCGGACACAGAGATCTCCTTGAGGGTTTGTTGAGGGGTTATGTTGGTGGTTGCGTAATGGATGAGAGCGTTGGCCAGAGAAGGCGGGGTTTTTCTGCATGTTGATGTTGGCAATGGCAATGGTTCTTCCGTCAAATTGGATAGATGGCCAGTTTTTTGTGCAACGGGCGGTGGACTATTATTCTGGGAAGATTCAAAACCTGACCTAATTACTAATAGGAGGAAGGACAGAAAGAGAAATAGAAGAAGAATGAGCTTCAGGTTAATGGAGACTGGGGCTCTGGACCTCATGCTCATTCTTCAATGTGGCCGGAAACTATGTGGATTGACGATCGGTTTCAAATTCTAATAAAAAAAGGGCAGCAGAGATCTGAGACATTTATGACAACACAAAATTGGAGTGGAAGAATTACAAAAGTAGAGTTGAAGCAAAGAAGATTGCTAGCTCTACTATTGTTTGTGATGTTGACAAGGTTTGTTGGTTTGGTAGCAAAATTCACGACAGTTGGTTTGGTGGACCTGCACCTGGTTGTTTCTCATAATGGACGACGGAAACGTGGTGTGGTTGGATATTTGGTGAGATTAATAATGCATCTTGCATTGTTGCTTAATAATAAATCAATGATCCAAAAAGCATTGTTTTGCTTTTGCTTTGCTTCCAGCACTCGCTCTTGGAGTTCTAAATCATATTCCTTCACAAAGTAATGCTTTCAATCCTATTTTGGTCCATAATCTTTCTATTTTTTACAAATTGATCGAGGAAACTGTAAAATGATTTTTGAGTATATATCTCAATAAGTTGGTAGACATATATCAAATCGAATTATATATATATACAAACATACATACATATAGGAGATGTTTGGTTTCCTATTTTGGAAGTCGGGAGTATGTGTTTGTTTAAACAAACTCACGTTTGGTTGGTAGTTTTGTTAACCCAGTTTGCTACAGTCTCTACCCCTCATATTTGCTACAGTGTTTTACTTTACTCACCAAGTTTGCTACAATACTTTATTCATAGTTTGCTATAGTACATATTTTATCTTTAATCATGCTTTTAAAATGCATTAAATTTTTAATAAAAATATATTAGTTAAATAAAAATAATTAATTAATGATAACTTCATAATAAATAAATAATAAATTTAGTTCAAATTTCAAATAGTAATAATTAATTCATAAGTAATAAGTGTTCAGATTAACAATAATATTAAAAAATAAATTATTCATTTACAAAGTAACAGTTCTTAATTTATAAGAAACTTATTATTATATTTTAAAAATTTTATTAACATATAAATTATAATAAAAATTATTTTATTATAAATTTCAAACCATACACATTATATAAAATCTAAATTTAATACGTAAATTTCCATTTGATAACAAAAAGTCGATTTCTCTAAATCTACAACTTTCCTAAACTCCTTTATTGTGAAAATGTAAAAATCATGTTATCGTAGTATTAAAGACATAATATTTGTAAAATTAATTAATTAAGCTCTCATTTATTGTGAAAATGTAAAAATCATGTGATCATAGTATTAAAGACATAATATTTGTAAAATTAATTAATTAATTAAACTATTTTGGTTAATGTATCTTTAAGTTAATTGTTTTTAAAATATTTTAACTTTATAATCTTATGTATTAGTTAAATATAGAAAGTTAAGTTCAATAGTAATTTTGATGATAAGCAGTAAATAACTTTTGTTAATAGAGCAAGTTATAAATCATTAAATAAACAATTGATAACATTTTCTTTATGATTAATTTTATGTTGGATATATTTGCATAAAAAATTTTGTTGATATTTGTTCACATTTGGTAAATAGTCTGAAAATATTTTCAAGAAAAATTAAATATTTATTCTATAAAATAATTATTGAAAGAAAATTGAGTGGACAAATGTATTAAAAATATTTTATTTATTATTAAAACAATACTATCTAATTTCATAATAAAAGTTACATTTTAAATATATTTTAATATATAGTTTTTATTACTTTAATCAAATAATTTCTATTATTTATTACAAATTTTAAATTTACCAACCAAATACACTTTTAATAACCTTAAGTTTAACAAATTAGAATTCAAACACTGACTTAACAAACTCAGACTTGACATCATCCAAACACTAGTTTAACAAACTCATACTTAACAACCCTATTTTCTGTACCATCCAAACATAGATTTAACAAACCTAAACTTAACAACTTCAGCTTAATAAACTCATACTTAACAAACACCCAAACCTACAAACTATTGGTTTGCTTTTGCTTTGCATCCAGCACTCGCTCTTGGTGTTCTAAATCATATTCCTTCACAGAGAAATGTTTTCAATGTATTTCGATCCATAATCTTCCTATTTTTTACAAATTGACAAGTAAACTCTAAAATGATTTTTGAGTATGTATCTCAACAAGTTGGTAGACTTATATCAAATTGAATTATATATATACAGACATACATAAATATATATATTAGACTTACATAAATGGGTGGGGTTAAAGTATTAAATGAAGAGATCTTAAATAGCGACGTAATAGTAATGACTACAATAATTGTTGTTTTTTCGAGTTCAAATAATTAAAGTTGTCAAACTCTTATGAAAACATTTAAGAAAATCCGCCATGTTGTTTTCATTTTATCTACTTTTTATTCTAAAAATATTTTTTAGAAGTTATTTCTATCAAAGGGAAGTTATGCATCAAAAATTATTTTTTAAATACGACTTTTAAATACCGTTGAAAAAAATAATATGACTAGTTGCTAAAAAAAATTAACAATATGACTAGACTCTAAAATAATAAATTTTATTTTGATTTATAAATTTTTTATATTATCTGTTTTGATTTCTAAATTTTAAAATATTATATTTTAGACTCTTAAATTTTTAAAGTTATTATTCTAAATTTTTAGAGTTTAATAAATGTAGAGATGAGAGGTCAAAGCCTCAACTATAGAAAAGGTAATAAGTATCTTAAATTTCAAATGTTACAATTTAGTCTTTAAATTTTGTATAAAATAATATTTTTAAGGTTAAAATATCATTTTGATCTCTATACTTTGGAGTTTATTCTATTTTGATCCATGTACTTTAAAATGTCTAACTTTAGTCTTTATACTTTCAATAAAACTTAAAATTGATCCTTATGATAAGTTTAGAGTTAATTTTTATCGAAATTGGTTCAATAATGATAATAATTTTAATACAATAAAGGACACAGTGTAAACATATTTCTAAAATTTATAGAGGGAAAACTAATAGAGAGTAATTTTTTTTTAAAGACAAGTTAACAAGAAACTTATCATAGGGATACATTCTAAGCTTTATTGAAAGTATAGAGATTAAAATTAAATATTTAAAAGTATAGGGACTCAAAATGGTATTTTTAATTATTCTTATCAATTTATTTCAAAACCTAACCCCAAAGATTACAAATAAATAAATAAAAGAACATGTATTTATCAAATTTCTATGAAATAATTTATTAAAAAAATTAACAACAATAATTTAAATAGTTTCTAAGTTAAAAAAACAATATTAATTTAGATAGCAAAATTTAAAAAAAAAAACAAAATAAAAGGGATTTTCTAAAAATGGTTAGAGAAAGGGGAGGCGCTAGGGTTGATCTTTGAAGTGGTGTCCATATTTAAAAGCCCTCCACTATTTCGAATAGATTTGAGCGCCACACGCATCTGTGTCCGTTTTGAGGGAGTATGAAATTCGCTGTGAAGGCATGGAGCAACGGCAAGGCGCGCACCGGATTTCTACAGCTCGGAAGCTGCCCTACCGCCATTGATACTCCTGCTTTACTTCTCTCTACTCGTAAAGGACTGCCTAATTTCATCTCTCCTGATCTTCTTCCCTCTCTCCCTTCCCCTGATTCTCACCTCCTACAGTTCAGTCCTCTTCACTTGTAAGTATTCTACACCATCCCTACTCCTTCAGCTCCATTCCGCCGTTTACTTTTTATTCGCTTTGCGTCGATGTAGTGACGACTTGGTTCATTCGCGTTCATTGTGTTTTTCAATTGGAGCGCCTCACCCGGAGAGACTGCTCTACCTTGTTGCATGGATTTTCTTTTCATTTATTCGTTCCCTCATTTCGTAGGATTGTTTGTTTTCGAGAACGACTCGTGACCTAGAAACTATTCTACAGTCATGAGAATACGACTGGCTAAAGCATGAGATAAGAAGTTCGTACTTAGTGATAATCGTATGGTGCTTTTTGAAATGCTTTGGATTACTAAAACCAAGAGGAGTGTGTCATGGTGATTGCCGCTGATAGTACTGTGTATAGGAAAGGGTGCTGGATGCAGAATGTGTGATCATGGAAGTTGAAATGATAACTATATCGTGGTGATTCTTAAATAACCGAACGGTTGAGTTTGGGAAGCAACGACTAACCGAACGGTTGGATTTTCTATTATCCTTTGTATGCATGAAATAACAGTCAAGTAATTTATGGAATCCATTACTTTTATCTGTCTTTGGTCCTTGATTCAACTTCCATACTAAATAAAATTTTAACTCGTACATGACATGCTGTAATGAAAATTTGGTTCTCTCTTCAGAATTTTAAAGTGAGTTCAATTTTTGCACTGGTAAGTAGTACATTAATTGATCCTGTACGATGTTTCTCGAAGTTGTTAGCTGTTTTTCTTTAGACACTTTATGCTCTTGTTACAGCTGTCTTGTCTCTGGCTAGATTTTCATGGTTCCATCTTTTATTAAATAACCGGCTTTCCTTCACTGTGTAATCAAGAAATAAGTCCCGTAGAAAAGAAAGAAAATGCTTCAATTATCACATGAAGATAATTATTTTTAATTGATTATTGGTTTGTTGTTAGCCACGTTGACTTTTTAATCATTTAAATCTTAGCTTGGAAGGTCCTTCATCGAAAACGATATCAAGTATTGGAGGGCTGCAGCATTTACTTGGTTTACATGAATATGGATTTGCAGCAGTAGCAAGGGATTCTGTTCATAGCCTTCCAGAATGTGATGCTTCAAATAAATTTGGAGCATCTTTTGAGACTACTTGTGGTCGTCGTTTGGTAATGAAATATCATTACTTCTTTTCATATCAACTTTTGCTATCCCTTCCATTATTATCTAGTTTGGAAAACAAGTTTCTAAGTTCACTTTGTAATTGTAGATCAGACCTGTTGAGTATGTTGAAATGATTTCATCCATGAGACCAGACATTTGGGCCTCCTTGGCTGATGAAGTGCCATCGTGGGTTTCAGATAAAAGGAATAAAACATCAGTGGATCGAACTGTGAAATGGCTGGATGAATGCATCACTTTGAACTCAGTAAGAATGCTAGAATGTCCATTTTATAGTATTAGTTGTATCAGCATCTTGTCTGGTTTTGAACTCTGCTAGATGTCTAATGTTGAGAAATGTAGGTCAAGTGTGTTTGTGTGTTTTAAACTTCAACACGTGGCTAGGCCCATGGAGAGAAAAGAAGCTGGGAAGCAGCAGACAAGAAATTTTACTTAGGACTAAAAACTGCCTCCACGTTAAGTTTGTGGAGACCATCTGTTTGTGCAATTTTATATGCAAATTTATAGCATCATAGTGATTAGATAGAGGAAAATTCATGAAGCAGCATAGAATGTAGGCCGAAATTTCCAAAGCAAGGTGGCAAAAGGAGGGGAACAAGAATTCTGGCCTCTTTTAAATAGACAGAGATGGCATAATTCTATGTTTCAGATGAGGATATCACGAAAAAATTTTAGGATTTCTTTGAAAACCTGCTCATGGTAGGTGATCGTCAAATATTTTCCAAAATCTGAATATTGAAGTGATTGGTTGGACAGAATTTTATTTACATTTTTTAGGAGTAGATTCTCAAGTGTAAAAGGGTTAGGGTGCCTAAAGTGTCTTGGCTTGATGGTATGGGTGAAGTTTTGAGAAAAGGAGATTCTTAAAAAATCTGACTGGAATGTGGTTTCCTAATAGTATTTTGAAAATGGTTGTTAACAAATGCATAAATGAAACCTACATTTTCTTTATTCCTATGGCTTTTAATTAGAGCAGCCTCCATTCATTCTGTTGTAATTTTAGTAGCTTTTAGATCCACCTAGATGAGGGTTGCTATGTGTAACTGTTTTGTGGAACAATGATTTCTACCTCCCTTGCCTTTTGGTTACATTCTCCTTCTTCTGGGTTGTGAATGAAGCTTTTGTTTCTTACCAAAAAAAAAAAAGTTTCCACCTCTTTTGTGCCAAAAAAAGTTTCTCAAGTCTTTTGTGCCAAATGGTTTCTCGGAGTTAAAATGTTCCGGATATTATGGCATGAGATGACTGTTCAGTGCTTCCAGAGTATCATTCTAATGGCTTTCAGAATTCCCTCAAAATCAAGAGCATTGGGCCATATACATTCAGTAGAATAAGTAAAGGTTGTGTTTTTTTTTTTATTTTATTTTATGAAGAGATATTCTTACAATTTATAGAGCGCATCTTAAGTCATATGACTGTTGCTGTGTTTAAGACTCATCGATGCAAAAGCAATATCGGAACCCTGTCATGATCGAGTGATAGTATTTAGTTTTTATGTCTAGATTTGGTGCTTTTGATATTTTTCTTTTCCCCATCATGTCATGAGCAAGCAACTTATTATTGTATGAAGACAGGTGGGGCTGTTTTTGGAGCTATTGTCGGAGGCCACAATATAGAAGAACGCCAAAGATGTGCTTCAGAGGTGGTTAAGCGTAATGTATCAGGTTCAATAACTTGTTCTTTGATATATTAGGTGAAATAGTGGTAATAAGCTCAAGAATTCATAGCTGGAGAACTAATTTTGAGCAATATCAATTTTTAGCATCTCCCAAAATTTGTCTAGGCTATCAAAGTTCTTAATAGCCAGTTTGTATCATGTCTTTAAACACAACATGTTTTTAAATCATTAGCATACAAATAAAATTTTGAACAGAATGCCAATATTTGCGTTCCTCATGTTTCTCTTGTCATAACACCTTGGGCCCTATCTAGTATGTAAGGAATGATTATTTTCCCTGGCTTCCCTCATAAGTGTTTGTCAACACTATTTTGTTCAGTTAAATCTATCATTTCTATCTTAGCTTCCAGCTGTTGTTCTAATTTCACAGTTTGAACAAATAAATTTTGGTAGGTTATTGGATTGGAGGTTTTGGGCTTGGAGAGAGCATGGATGATCGTCCTGCCCTACTTGACGCTGTTACGGTAAGGATTTGGCTTATAATGTTGTTAGGTTTGCAGCGTCGCCATCCTTTTCTTGCACCAACTGGGATGTGGATGTTTTGCATGTGAACCCTACTAGTTAATGAGTGGAACTTTGAAGCTTAATAGGTAGCAAGTTGGATTTGTTTGTATAGTCTTTCTTTGTTAACAATTTGTTGGAGCTTGCTCTTGTTTTTTGAAGTTTTTTTCTTTTCTCTCTACTTTCAACCCTTGATGAATTTTTTCCCCATACAAAAACAAAAAGGTAATTGTGCTGTGATCTATTCTCTTTACTTCCATATCCCTTTTCTCTCTCTCTTTTGCCCCGTCATTTTCCTTCACTTTCCACACACATATATATATGTGTGTCTTTATTATCTGTGTTCTAAGTACCTCTATCCAATGCTCCATTGCTATGATGCCTACTTTTATTGTACATTTTCTCCCATGAGTTTTTGAAGCACAAGTATCGTAAACCATATCAAAATTTCAACTTTTTCGAAAAAGAAACGTACTTCTGGTAATTCTTTCATTGTTTGCACAGGATGTTTTACCAGAGGAAATGCCACGCATGATCTGTGGGCTTGGACTTCCAGGTATAGTTTTTCAGTCTTTTAGGTTGAGTTGCTTGAAGTATACGTCCTGTTTTGACTTTCGGTTGGATTTCTGTGTCCAGCCTATTGAAGCTGAAAATACATATTTTTTATATTTGAACGGAACCTAAACGTTTAAAGCGATGTTTGGTTTGCGGTTTTAGTAGGCCTAAATTTTTGTAGCTCGTGACTAAGAAGTTTGGGTTCAATCATTTTTGTCACTCTTATTGCAAACTTTATGATCACAACGAAGAGCATTTTGTCATTGTTCGCTTGTCAATCAAATTAGTTGTTTTGTCAAATATCATTATTGTTACAATAGTCTATCTATATATATACACACACGTCATTATTGTTACAATAGTCTATATACACACACACATATAATGTAACCTCAAAGGTTTCAAATATATGTTGTTTAAGCTTCCATAGTTAATAAATTAGTAAATTCATCACTTGAATCAATTAAATATGCATCAAATGTGAGCTCAATGTCATAATCATAGACTATACGACTCAATTTGTGAGGCACCCCTGATAAAATGTAGGATGGCCTTTGACCAATTATATGTTTGGTTTGATCTTGCAGAGGAGGTCTTGCAGGGTATTGCTGCTGGAGTCGATCTCTTTGACTCTGCGTATGTTATCCATTTTGAATGTGGTTTATCTTTCTGTGATTGTCATAGCTGAATGAACGCTATAAATAGTTTCATTACTGTGTTGCAGGTACATATATCATTTGACCCTTGGAGGCTTTGCTCTCACCTTCCCACTGAATGGAATTGTGGAGAAACAGCCTGGCATGCACCTGAACGACAATGCAAGTGATCTGACAAAGATCAACTTAAGAGCAACACTTTATCGGTAAGTTTGCCAATACTTCAATCTCTATTCATGCTTGGTATTGATTTGCCAATATTTAATGCCTTTTTATTATCTAATCGTGGATCCTAATTTGCATTGTTATATTTGCTAAAAATGGGTTATTTCTTTTGTTTAGGAAAGATACATCACCAATTCTTGAGGGGTGTAACTGCTATACTTGCCTGAATCATACGAAGGCTTATATAAATCACTTGCTAAATGTCCATGAAATGCTGGCTCAAATACTGCTGGAGATGTATGAACACTTCACTACTTGAAAATATTTAGTTGTCTGTCTCAATTTTCATTCTCACAGTAATTGTTCTCATCTTATTGCAGACATAATACTCATCATTATTTAGGATTCTTTCGATCAATCAGAGAAGCAATCAAGGCAGGCAAATTTCAGCAATATCATCAGAAATTTGTCGAGGGTAGGCGCAATCATCTAGCCTTGCCAGCCTCAGCAATCAGCTCATGATGAGCTCATCAAAGAAGTAATTTGAATATTGACAAGAATGTATTGTTTCACTAAATTATTGTATCAACTGATCATAATATATTAGGAGCAAGTATAAATGGTCACTATAAATTTTCATCCTCAGAATTCCCTCGTTGGTTGGATTTAATTGGAGATATAAAGTTCTTCTGTTGATCGTGTTAACTAATAATACATTAGACATATTCATCAATAGGGATTTAGGACATCATGTTTAAGGACGTAGTCAATACCCTAGCTTCTAAAAAGAGTATACTTGTGTGTTTTTCTTCTTGTACAAAAATACATTTGCGACTATTAAAGCTTGTTTTGCAGAGACTTGTATTGCTTCACAGCATGTAATGGTATCAGACACCAAAATTACAGGGTGGCTGCAGAATAAGTCTGGAATATATGAGATAAAATCTGCTTGTAGTTGCCAGTTTCAATACCAGTATTGGGATCGATAAAATAAGGTACCTGATATTTAGGATTTAGATATTTAACACAAGGGAGGTAATAGTCAATAAGCAATACGCATAAACGATTGAAACATATATATCAGACATACATATCATACAACATAAGACCAACAAGAGCATAGTTTGACGGTCAAGGCATTTTGACTTCTAAAAGATCCTTGGTTCTAATTTCTACATTTGTGATGTGATATTCTTAACTTTTAAAAAGAAAATCCAATGGAAGTCCCCCATAACAGGGATTATCTTGATTGATCCATAGATCAGGTTTGTTGAATGACAATTTCTCAACCAGCTACTATATTCCATTTTAGGGATAGTTTTTAGCATATACAAAGACATTTACTTTAGACCTTGAGCACCTTTTTCTGCCAGTGACCTTTGAACCGAACCAGAGAGGGTTGTGCCATAAACTATTATGATCAGGCAATTGTGTGAACCTCATTCTCATATATGCTCAATCTAGACATAAAAACTAAATACTATCACTCGATGAAAAGTTCATGTTTCTTGAAATATAGATGGTATTCTCTTTGTGGAAATTTTTATGACCAAGGAGTCTCGATTTTCCATAAAAATCCTCGCCGTGGATGCTCTTTGTATGGGGAGGAATTTGATCAATGAACCGATTAAGAAAGATGAATAAGGAAGACAAAAGAGACGATCAAAAGCAAATTGGCAAGTGTGAAAGGGGGTGGAGGGTTGAGTTTAAGTCATTGGAAGAAGAGCAAAGACGAACACATTAAACAATTGGGAAGGATATTAACAGGTAGATTGTGATTTTTCCACAAAAAAATACATATATGTATTGGCTGCACGACTGGAAGGTCGAATTTAAAAGAAAACAAGTTGTTGGAAAACAAAATAAATGGAGGTTTTAACGAGGAGCGAAATACGAGAAGGAATTTAATATGTAGAAGCGGGTAGATTGAGAAGGTAAGAGATGGTGTTAATTGTAAGAGAATAGAAGGCTGGAAGTGAAAGTGGGAGTGGAAAATCTTTAAGGGGCTGTTTGGGGCACTGAGTATGTTATAATAACATGAGTTATAATAGTCTGTGAAATAATATAATATTATTTAAAATGCAGAGTTATTTAGTCTGGGGTTATAATAATCTGCGTTTGGGGTGCAGAATATTTCATAAGTTATTATAACACAGGTTATTATAACCTTTGCCCCAAACAGTCCCTAAGAAGCTATTAAATAGTTGGCAAGCTTTACGAGAAAGTCTCTCGAGCTTGCAAAAGGGTAGTTGGAAGAAAAAGTTGGAAGCGGCCGAGTAGGATGATTGACAACTTGATAAAATTGGCAACGTACGAGGAAACTGGATATTTTTAATAGGTTTAAATACTATTTTGAATTCTGTATTTTGGTCATGTATGTTGATTTTGATTCTTGTTAATTTGTTGTTGATAAACTAATGGCTAATTTGGTAGCTAAACGACAAAAGCACTTACTCATCTCATAAAAAATATCATGTCATCAATCCATTAGTTTATTAATAGTAGATTAACAACAATAATCAAAATGAAATAAAACTTAAAAGGGACGTTTTTAAAGTACAAAAATGAAAATGAATCAAAGTTGAAAGTAAATGACCAAAATAGTATTTAAACCTTTTTAATTTGAAATTTAATGCAGTAAGTTCCAAAGACTATTTTTAAGATTATTTTTTGCAAAGAAATAGAAAAGGAATAGGTTTTTTTTTTTAGTTTAACAATTGTAGGATTGGAAGATTGAACCATCGACTTTCGGGATGATAATTGGTGCCTTATCCAATGAAGATGGAAAAAAAGAATGGATATTCATGAAGAGAGGAAACACTCACTCTGGAATAGTTTTATAGACTACATGAAGAAATTGGGTTAATCTCACTCCAATTTCGAGTGGAAAGAAAAAGAAAAGGGCTAAAAAAACCCTTCATTAAAAGAAACAGAGAATTAACAAATCAAACTTTTAGGTCAATTGAAGTGTTTATTAAACGGTTTTTACTTGGCTTTCGAGGTTTGTGGGGCGGTTTTAGTCAAGTCTAGAAGACAGTACTCTTCCCGTCCAAAATTTGGTGGTGTTTCTCAAATTATTTGACTCGGTAGCCACTACTATTTTTTTTATTATTTATTATTTATTATTAATTTGAGGATTCGATCAGAGTGTTACTCTCAAATTTGTTACTCTCAAATCAAGATTCATGCAGCTTTTTTATGTTCTTTATCTAAAATTTAGTCCATTTTAGCTTTTGCACTCTCAAATTTGTAATAATTTAATTCCTAAACTTTAGTATATAACAATTTAGTCCTATTCTTTAAAATTTGTAATAGTTCAATCTCTATCATTAAATTTTTCATCAAAATTAAGTGATAATTTTTATTATGTAACAGTTTAGTCTTTGTATTTTATGAACACATTTTGTCTCCAATCAATTTATCGATCCACATATCTAAGAAATCCCGGAGAGTATTTCTAAAGCTTCTTTTGGGAGTCCATGATGAAAAAGGTTCGCTTGAAGGGAAGTGAACTCTTTGGAAACGACGTACTGTCTTCTTGTATTGTAAATCAGGGTGGGTGATCCTTTTGCCAGTTCTCTTTTGGGATGGATGGTACATTTTCCTCTTTTCGTTCTTGAGGTGGCCTTACACTTATTTTTCAAGGGGCGTAATGCAACTATGTAATTGTAATGATGATTGTAACTTTTCACAATTTCAATAGAAAGTTCCGTTACGTTAATTACCCAAAAGAATGTAAAAACTACATGAATGTTTTATAGTAGACAGCTAAAGAATGATGCATGCAATATTTTCCCTCAACAACCTACCTATCTTGAAAAGCCAGACAAACTTTTAACCATGCAACTCGCAACAACACATACGAAATATTACCTTCATGAGGTCATGCTCATATAATATGCTCATGCTCTAATTCTATGCAATTTTCACAACATGTAGAATAGGAAAAGGTCACGCACATGTGATTCACATATGCTCATGCTATTGCTATCCTTATCCATGCAATTTTCACAATATATAAAGGAAAGCTATCGATTTAACTCCTAAACAATGAGATAAATTAACATGACCTCAAGAGCATGCACAAATTCATTCAGACGGAAATCATAATTATCATCAATAGCGAACCTCTTTTGATCCGGAAATGTCAACAAGTAACTTTGTCCGTAAAGATCCTTCTCCCACGTTATGAAGGATGTAAGGAAGCTCCAACTCACACAATGCCTCGCGCACAATTCGAGCATACTGGAAAGTTTATCAATATTTGTTTTACCTCGATATGTCAATATTATAACAAAACACTACAATATACTAGAGTTTATACTCTTAATATTTCTGAGCATTCATTGATCCATTTACATTCTTCAACCAAAATATAATCAGAGAGAGTATAAAACTGTTGGGAAAATAATATATACAAATAATCTGATTCAATCCTACAGTGTGAGAATGGAAAATATTCATGCTACTTTTCTGGATACTCGGCATATTTAGGCAGTATTCTTCTTTTTTCTTTTTTTTATTTTATAAGAAACCAACTTTCATAGAGAAAAAAAATGAAAGAATACAATGGCATTCAAAAAAACAAGCCCACAAAAAAAGTCTCATTAAAGCATATTTAGGCAGTATTAACACAGTGCTTACCCAACGGTCCCAACCAACTATTATTCAGTTTCAAACTTCCAACCTAACAGACCCTACCAACCAAAAACGGACCACCGGACTAAGCAAGCTGACAGAAAAGAACAATGAATCAAAGCGAAGGTAAATTTACCGAGGTTATAGATGAAACTGAAAAGGTGAGATAAACACGCTACAGGCATATGTAATATAGGGAGGATAGCTCATCAGCATACCGGGTTGTTCTCGTATGAGAAAAGTTCCAATTTTTTGGGTGGTGGGTCTGTTGAGGCCTTTCCCCACAATGTCATTCCTCTACCAGCCCTAAGAATTGTTGGCATCCACCCCGTGAACAATGTACTGCATAAAACAAATATTTAGATCACGAAGGAAAGGGGACCAACTGTTTTCAACTAAAAAAGTAGAAAAAGAGGGGGCAAATGGAAGAAGAAGAAGAAAGAAGGAAATACAGGAAGAAAGAAAAAGTTATAGCATTGAAGTTCCCTATGAATGGATATGCACACTGCACACAACATCTGTGATGGCGGAAAACTCTGTTTCTTTCTAATGCGTGTTAAAGATTGTGAGAACCAACATGGACTTAACTACGGTGTTTGGATCCAATGCATTAGTATTGGTATGATCACATTAGTGCTGGTAATTAAGAACATAATTGATTACCCATACGGATCTTGGATAAACCTTTTTAAGACAAAATAAATTTATCAAGTAGAAATAAACAAGTTAATCAGCTTTTAAACTTGTTCTCCCAAAAAACTCTAATAATCTCAATAACAAAAAAGTTAAGACGTTCAATTACCTTTCTAAAAGCCCCGTGGAGGGGTTTCTACCATTTCCATACTGCTGAAAGAGGTATTTCACGATATCACCTATGAGAAAATATAGAACACATGCATGTTATAGAATAATCAAATAGCACAGAAGCTGGCTGAGGAAAGTGAAAGATAAGAAGAAAAACGTAAGAATATTTTGGAAGTCCAAATTATCTTAACGAATATTATCCTTGATGTTTTGTTGGCTTCCGATCGGCAAATTGCTCCCCTACAAAGTAATGGTCCAGTTTGTTCCACTTTTCTAATTCATTGAACTAAAGTCTCCATTTTCTACCCTTTTTAACTCATTTTGAGATATATTAGATTGATGTCATCAGAACAACTATCATTGTAAGTGGGATCATTCTACGCAAGATCTGTGCTGATGAAAACTGTGAAGTACCATAAAAGTATATTTCCGAAAATTTGAACAGTCAGCAGTGACAGTTGACTTGGACTAAAACCTATATTATTATTATTCATCAACAAGATAACCTTCCTCAACTAGCTTGGCACCAAAAAGTTTAAATGCTTAAAACTAAAGGCCTAGTAATAAAGTTCAAAAAAGTATAAACAGCATATGTTACTATCAGGGGACTTTTCAATCTTACTGGATGTGGATATCAACCATTTACTAATCAAGTAGAAGTCAGAAATTCTATTTTATAACTTCCTATGGCAAATCAAACGAGTTAAAGAAGAATGCCTTCCATCCCCACTCCAAGGAAAAATGCAGCAATAAATAAATAACACTAATAAGAAAATTGCATAAACAGAACCTGAAAATTTCTGCATGTTTCAGTTTGTTAATTGTAATTGCTTTATAATTCTTACGAGTTTTAGTTTATCTTTTTTTAAAAGAAACTTACAATTTTTAATTTATTCCATGATAGACAAAGAATAAAAAAAAAAAAAAAAAAAAGAAGCTGCTACTGAAAGAAGTTGAGAAACTACAGATATCACTTCCTCTTTTTTCAGTTTGTATGGCAAATATTGTTCTTTCTTGTAACTAGTTTTTCTCGCCTTTGAAGATGATCATCCCTGTCCTCATACTTTTCGTGTGGCCCTTTTTTTCAACATAACGTGATGTCTTGTTTCTTATTTCAAGAAGATACTTGGCTTCATGACGTTATCTTACGAGTTTTAATGTATCACAGAGTACACAAACTAAATGCTTAATTATTTATGCTGCAGCATAAAAGCTACTTAGGATGTTCCATGATGGAAGATGTTCTTCTTTCTTGTAATTAGTTTTGTTTCCCCTTTGAGGATGCTCCACCCTCATCCTTATCCTTTTTATGTGTGCCCATGATTTCTTTTTCTGAAGGTGGAGAAAGAAGAATGAAAAGAAGCTTTGTAGAACTATGAGATCTCATATCATATTAAACCTCGTCTTGTAGCATCCTTCTAAACCTTTCTGTAACTATTATTCGTTTGTTTGATTAGAGATTTTGTATCTCAATTGACTTTGGAGGATACATTTTCTTCCCCCTTCATACCTATCCATCTGTAATGAAAAGCTTTGGTTCTTTAAAAATTGACAAATTTATCGAGTGAGAGTGGATTATAATCTTTTCTTCAAACTCCAGAGCATCCCCTCTCTCCATTCACACATACTTTATGCAATGTAAAAAGTTGAAAGTAGTATTTGATAACACTGAATACTCGCATGAAAACTGACCCAATGGATGAAATTGGAAATAATATCAACTTTCTATACCTCAAGTTAATTATCCAGAAAAATAGAAATTCAGGACAAGCCCCATTGTTGGAAAATTAGGTCTCGGAATTCAGAATGAGTGAGTTGATATACACTATTCCACACATGCAAAACAAGAGAGATCACAATTTTTTTAAAAAATAATAATAATAAATAAATAAAAAGAAAAAAAAAACGAGAATTAAAGCAAAAAAAAACATCAGAAAAGTCAAGAAATGTTGATACTATAGCGACAGGAAGCTTAATCACTTACCACTTTCATACATTGAAGAACTGGTGTTTGGATCAATAAGAAAAGGAAACCTGCATTTATAAGTCTTAATTAAGAACATGAAGTGAATATGTTTAAAGAAATAAAAGCATATCATCACTTTTTGTGCTATTTGTTGGTTGGTTACGATCCAAATAAAGTCGCAGAATGGAAACATTCCAGCTTACAAAAAGCAGCTCAAGAAGAGTTAATTATAAAAAGTATACTTGGTTGGCTAAGATCGTAAATGAAGTGGCAGAACAAGAATGGAACCAAGGATACTTGGAGATGGCCTCTAAATCCCAATGGAATCTTCTCAACATAATCCCTCTTATCTGACATGGGTGACAGCACTTGCCTCATCGACCTTCTTTGGCTAAAGCTTTATGGAAGGACAATTACCCAAAGAAGATTAAAATTTTCCTTTGGGAGCTTGCTCACAAAGCCATCATCACCAAAGATGTTTTGCAAAGACGCATGTCATACATGGCCCTATCCCCTGACTAGTGTTCTCTATGCAAAACTGACAACGAAACACAATCACAGAACCATATCTTTATGTTCTGCCCATTTGCTTGGAGGTTCTGGAATAGGATTAATAAATCCTTCAGTTGGTATTTTGTTCTCCCATGAAATGTGAAGGATCTTCTCACTATTGTCTTGTTGGGACATCCTTTCGAGAATATTAAAGCCTTGTTATGGATGAACATCATTAGAGCTTTCATTTGGGTACTTTGGAAAGAAAGAAATCAAAGATTTTTTCAAGAAAAAGAGCTCTCCTTCGAAGCTTTCTTTGATCTTGTTATGTATTATGCTATTTCTTGGTGTAAACTCTCTTCTCTCTTTGCTTCATACACATATGCTTCCCTTTTAATTAGTTCGGAAAGCCTTTTGTAATCACCATGGATTTTAGATCCCTTTTGTAAATTTCATACATCAATGAAATTATTTCTTGAAAAAAAAAATTCATATTAGTAGCCTGCTCTACTGTCTTCCTAGCATTTAAATGAAAAAACTCGTTGCACTTAGTTTTCTCTTTGATCATATTAATGATCCTATACCAAGCATCCCAAAAGCATTTCTCGGCCAAAATTAAAGTTTGTTTCCTATTAAAATTGTGCACCTACCATCTTATGAGTAAATTCGTCTTTACTCCTGCCAACCACTCCCTAAGGATCAGTCATATTCTTCCCCTCTGGTTGATGCTACACCTTTAACAAGGTCAAGAAAGAAAGATCCTTAGAAGACTCTAAGAGACAAGAGCGGCTGAAGAATGAAGAACCTTCTAATTAAACCTTTCCAATCTTTCAAGTTCATCCCTACGTGAATGATAATACGTACCATTTCCTTTTATTGCAAAAAACTTTGATAAACTCAACCAGACTTCCATGTTTATTCGTGATTTTGTGAAGCCATAAGAAGACATTACTGGGTCAAACTTGTCCAAAAAGTTTCTTGTTTGAAAGTATCTGCCAGAAAATTTTCAATCCAAACTACCAACTCCCTTTCAAGAATAATTTCAATAAAGATTACACATGTTTCTTTCAGAAACCCTGGTTCTCTTAGTTCCTCTTTCTTCCTCAAGATTGATTTTAAAAAATAGTGCTTAATATAACATCTACAACACTTTGAAATGCTATATTTGTGCTAAAGAAATTTGAGTAACTCACATAAGAACATATTGTGGATTGGCCTAGTGGTCAATAAGGATCATGAGAAAAATAGAGGGCTGAGAGGGAACTAAAAAGAAGATAACAAAATTAATTTCAAGAAATATTCCGTCACATTTACTCCAAACTACTTATACTATTCAATCTTAATTTTGCGTAAATAGAGGATTAAACTAATAATTAAAAAAAAAAAAACAAAAAAAAAAAAAAAAACAAAACAAACAAACAAACAAACAAACTATATTTTATAACTGTGACTGTCCAAACCAACATCACACATATCAGCTAGTCAAATTGGACAATTGTTTCTCCATGCAAATGCTCAGTATTAGAAAACTCACAGCATGGCTAATATCCTAGTTAGATGGCTACTAATATTTAAACTAGTGACTTTAAAGGCATTTAGGCTTACACAAGTTATCCTTGACCATTTGGCAAATTCGAGGCAGTTACATAGAAACTATATATTCGTATTTAGGTCGGAAAAGAAAAAGACATTACTGATAACTTTTATATTAAACATTTTAATATCCTTTTTATCAGACTCCATTTATTCTTTATGGCACCTTTAAAATGATTTTGAGTAAACTGAAATATGGACTAAATAGAAAGAACCACGTACTGCTCTTTGCCACCACATTTCTTAACTATATCCCGATGTCTAACGGAACCCTTAGGACAAGGATAAACCTGCAGAATATGCTAGTAGTAAGTTTTGAGCAGCTAATACATTGAACTAATAGTTTGATGCAAAGCATTAACTGTGGACTAAATATTCGAAGCACACAAAAAGTGATGGTTTGACTGAAGTTTACAGGAATAAATGTTGAAGTCAATTAAATCTCATTCTTTCCTTAACTTGACTGAATAATAAGTACAAAGATTGATTTACAAAGATGTAATGTCATCTATAATAATTTTTAAATTTCAGCTAGCACCTCATCCCCACCAATTTTGTTTTGACTTGGGATTTCAAATTGAAAATTCAATAAGAACTAAGAAGAAATAACCCGCAGGCCCCACAAAGAATCAGAGAAAGAACATGCCTGCATCATGAATAAATAATTCTATAGAAAATTCCACCTAATAATTCTAATAAGGCAGTTCAGGCAAACATATCTTCAATAGCATTGAACCATGCTGCTTTCACATTTAAAAACAAAAAAGGAGAAAGAAGGAGGAGGAGGCGGAGGAAAAGCCTGCTGTAAGACAGTTAAGATGGAGTATCTCGAAAGAAAAAACTTGTTTCTTTTAATAGAGAAAACTAACTAAAATGCAACTTCCAAAGGTTCCTGAATATATATTCTCAGTCAAGTAAAATAGTAGAACATTATAAAGCTAGTGGCAGTATAGATAAGAACATATGCAGCCAGGTATCCTTCTCAAATTGGATTGTATCTGATGATCATACATTACATATACAACATCAGTGATAGGAATTAAGGAATTCTTTTAGAAGTAAAAAGCAATCAGAAAGCTGGTTGCAACAAGTGGAATTAGGGAAACTTGCTACAGAAATAATTGCGTCGTAGAGCTACAGGAAGCAACAAAATACTAAGCAATAAAAAACCAGTTTTTTATGTGTCTTTTCCATTCATTTAAGACAAATAAGAGCTAGATATCAAACCGATATTAAAAGAAAATGTTTTCCAAATAAAACTAAATCCATTTGCATGAAATAAATCTTTTTTAGGTACCAGGATAATTTAAAACAGTCTAAAATGGACTAGAGGTGGCCATAAAGTTAACAGCTCAAACTTTAAATTAAATTTATATATGGGATATTGATGGAACAAAAAATAGGTCAACCAATTCATTTCATACCTCTACTAAAAGATCCAGTTCAGTCAAGGCCTCTCGAACCCTCCTGCAAAAGGGGCATGCCTCTGCGACAAGTAATATTTGAAATGAGAAAACTTGTTAAAGACTCCTACTCAAAAGCTAAAATTAACATCTCCAGAAAAAACTTGGGAGTCGCTTATTACATAGCTTCTTTTTAGGATTCCAAGACAGTATATTTCAAAACTGCATTTCTTCTTATAACCAACTCAATAAGCCACTTTGACTCTTCATATCTTCTTTGTAAACTCCATAAAAATCCTCCTCCTCCATGTGTTAAATATATTTTATTTCAATATAATCTCTGTTCTCTATCAACATTGAATTCCATAAAGATTAAACCCCGAGATATAAGAAGATAATGTTATTTTGGCTTCCGACATAAGATAACTGCAAAATCAGAAAGAGACATTACCAAATTCATAGAGTTGCAAAGGCAACAGAGGTTCCGAATTAATGTTCCTGTTGCTGAGAGAATTATCTGCCACCGTTCTTGAGCCCCATGGAAGTCTTGCCAATGAAGATAAGGAAGACGTGGTTACCTGCTCTTTAGCAACAAGATGAGAGACATCATATAAGGATAAGAGGTTACTAAGCAAGCTATTCAGAGTTGCACGATTGAGCAGTGCAGGCAAACGCTTGTAGCAACAAATAAAAAGGTGGAGAAAATATGAGCATTTTACTGACCAGAACCAGATAAATACTTGTTTTACCCTAACCATGTTATTTGTTACAAGGTTATAGTTTTAGAGATGCTAGAATCTAAAGCATTTGCGAAAACTTGATTCCAATGACAGAAAATAATGTAAGCACGATAAAAGAATATTGCAGTGAGATAGGCTACATCTTATTAATCCTATGTGTGTATATTAGTCTGTCATCTCTGTCCGATTATGTAATTAACAATAACAAAGGAGTCCTAGGTCTACCGAGCAAAACTGTGGATTCGATTTAATTGCATTGATACAACATATAATCTTAGGAACATGATAAGAACTGTATCTGTGTAAAATATGTTCCAGACCGGAATTGCGTATTGTAGAACAAACTAGGAAGAAGAGGATATCAATAATGATTGTAAAAATACCAGATGAAACACAAAAATAAAGACACATATTGAGCCGACAAAAAAAAAAAAAAAAAACAATCCGGAGAGCTGGTTAGTAATGAAATAAAGAGCGAAATATTATAATTGCCTCCAGAGTAAAATTCCTCTCTCCCGAAGGATCTCCTCCCTACAATTTAAAAATATATATATATGAAAATGAAGATTAGTACAATTTAAATTATATATATATATATATGAAAATGAAGATTAGAAGTAACTCGCGACAGTGTTTCGAGTCTTTCGGTGGATATCAATATCAAGTAATCAAGACAACTTCATCAGAAGCGCTAATTGAAAATCATGTAAACGTGCAAATTTCTATGTTTACTCACAGCGAAAAGCTTGAGCAAGGGGCAGAGATAAGATAGAAAACTTGTAGAAAGGTTGCTTCCATTGCTCGAAACTGCATTATTTTCGCGCGAATGCTGAGCTCGAGGTTCTTCAGTTTCAGCGTCTGAGCGAATAGAGTTCACGTGAAACCTGCGTCTGCGTGAAGAAATTCTCAACAATTTTGCAGAAATCGGAAAGAGATTCCGATTCAGGAGGCCGGATGCCATGGCTTGGTTGAAGCTCCGTTCGGCATGTACGATTGTAGAGCAGTGGAGAGAGGAATAATATGAGGTAGTGAAAGAAAACGATGTCATAGTAATTGCTTAAGCTTCAAACTGAAACCTCGCCTGCTGGCTGCTTGGTTTCGAACTGCCGTATTCTTTTGTATTAATTAATAGTAGTGGGTTTCATTCTATTTTAAAAAATTTATCCACGACAACAAAATGTGGGTAGGAGAATTCGAGGTTTATTTTTTATTGAAATTAGTTAAATAATAATAATAATTTTTATTAAAAAAAAAATACCATATAAACATATTTTCAAAATTTATAAAAAAAAAATTAAGGTAAAAATAAATAAATTTTAAAAATTAACCATAAACTAACATTATGAACCAATTTTAAGTTTTATTGAAAGTACATTAACTAAACTTTAATATTTAAAAGTATAGGAATAAAAATAGAATGAGACTACAAGTGTACTAGGACCAAAATGCTATTTTATCCTTTAGTTTACTTTTGTAAAACAATACTCCTGAACTTTCAAAAGTTTCATTAATACCCTTAAACTTTCAAAAAATGTTCAAAAATACTCTTACCGTTAGTTTTGGATGGAAACCGTTAGTACTTTATTTCAAAAATACCCCTAAACTTTCAAAAAGTTTCATTAATATCCTTAAATTGTCAAAAAAAAAAGTTCAAAAATACCTTTACCATTAATAAATGGACAGAAATCATTAGTACCTTGTTTTAAAAATACCCCTAAATTTTCAAAAGTTGCATTAATACCTTTAGCCTTAAAAAAAAGGTAAAAAAATGCATTTACCATTACTATATGGATGAAACCATCTACACTTCATTAGCTTCCTCTTTTATTTCCTCTCTCCTGGTTTACTTTAATCTATGGCCTAACAATTCTCTATTTTTTTTTTTTTTTTCATTTCTTTTTCAATACCCTCATAGTCTCTTCTTCCATTTTTTAATCTCTAAAACTACCCCCTTCAATTAAGATATATAGACTATAAGGAGAATAATAGAACCACCAAAGGATCTTAAGACTTAAATGCTTTAACAAGGTTGTACGTTAGTAATTTGAGTTAGTACGTTTGGGTTTAATACACAAAAAGAGAGACATGTTGAGAATTTGAGTCATAATTTTGAGTACATCTAGTGGGAGGGAAAAAAAAGAAAATATATGCATTACCAAATTTGTAGCGGGGATGAAGATTTTATTACTCCTTTTGCAGTTCACATTGTTCTATTTGTTGTGGTCAGTTAAGAAGGTCCCTAAGATTGAGAATTGGACAAATGGAGGAAAAAACGAGAGTATCTATATGGAAAAAAAAATGAGAGTATCTATATGACTTGTTTTCAAATTGACAATTAACTTAAGACAACTTTAGGAAAAAAAAAGAAAAAATACAGAAGTGTTAGGCCATAGATTAATGTAAATCATAAGAGAGAAGAAATAAAAGAGGGAGCTAATGGGGTGTAGATAATAGGTTTTCATCCATATATTAATGGTAATGTAATTTTTTAACTTTTTTTTAAAGGTTAAGGGTATTAATGCAATTTTTGAAAGTTTAAGGGTATTTTTAAAATGAGGTACTAACGATTTCTATCCATTTATTAACGATAAGAGCATTTTTGAACTTTTTTTGAAAGTTTACGGGTGTTAATGAAACTTTTTGAAAGTTTAGGGGTATTTTTAAAACAAAGTACTAACAGTTTCCATCCAAAACTAATGGTAAGAGTATTTTTGAACTTTTTTTTTAAAGTTTAAGGGTATTAATGAAATTTTTGAAAGTTCAGGGGTATTTTTGAAACAAAGTACAAAAGTTCAAGGGTATTTTTTATAATTTAACCTAATTTTTAATATATATGGTCATAGTTCAGTAAAGATTTTAAGTGGGTTTGCTTGGACTATGCTATGATGAATAATCTTTTCTATTTCATAGCAGATCTTGGTCCTTTATTTATAGTTCTTACATTAATCGGTTTGGAATTAGGTGTAGCTATATCACAAGTTCATCTTTCTACGATCTCAATCTGTATTAATTACTTGAATGATGCTACAAATCTCCATCAAGATGGTTATTTATTTATAATTGAACAAAAGCGATGAGCGAATATACTACATGTTTTTTCTTGCTTAGATTTAACAAGTTTAGTTCCTAAATTTTTATGTTTGTATCTAATAGGAATTTAAATTTTCAATTTTGTATTTAATAGGTCTCTAACATAATTAATATTTTTTAAAATTAACAATCTATTAAACTTGTTTAAATATATATATATATATGTATATATATTAAACATAGAATTGAATTTTGTGTTTAATAGAATAGTAAACTTTCAATTTTGTATTTAATATGTTTGTGCATTTTGAAAATTTTAGAATAGGTTGAAAATTTATTAGACAAAATTAAAAGTATGCAAACCATATTTAAAATTTAGAGACTATTTTTTACATCAAATTTAGAGACTTATTAAACATAAAATTAAAAGTTCAAGAAGTTGTTTGACACAAATTTAAAAGTTGAAAGAGACTCCATTATTTGTAACTAACCACCACATAAAATTAATCACACGTATGTATCTAACCACTTATGGGGTGTTTGGAGCACCGTTTCAGAATTAGAACCCTTGGAATCAGAACATTGAAGGGTTTGTTCTAGGGGGGTTTGAAACCTTGAGAATCAAAAAACAGTATTTGGGAGCAGTATTCTAAAGCCTGGGAATCATAAAACAGTGTTTGGAGTGTACTGTTCAAAACTAAGGAATTGTGGTTTTGAACACAGTGGTCCAAACAATGTTTTGGGTTTGGATTCCAAAACCATCCAAATCCAATACAGTACTCCAATCGCTCCCTTAAGTTTTTTGAGTTCAACATGATGCGGGGTGGGGGCCGATTTGAACCTCTAGGGTATACACACTTTATGTGTCTGTTGCACTATACTCAAGTTATTTATTTATTTTGGACAGAGGTTACAAGGTTGAGTAGCAAATATGGACAAACTTTTTGGGCACCTCCACCATCCAGACTTAAGGTTCGATTGCACAGCTTTTTTTTTTTCTGTTTTTTGCTTTCATAAGAATCAACCAACAACAATTTTTTTTCTTTTTTTTTTAGGCCAACAGTATGTTGGGATAGGAATTCCAACTTCTATCTTTTGAGTTTTTTTGTTTTTAATTCTATAATTTTTGGCTAAAGATAAGTATGTTAATTAATGGAATTATATTTAAGTTGCCTACAACAATTTATTTAGGCCCATTTGATAACTATTTGGTTTTTGAAATTTGTGTTAGTTTTCTGATCATTTATCTACCGTGGTCTTCATTTTTCTTCAAAAAAATATTTGAATTCTTGATTAAATTCAAAAAACAAAAACAAAATTTTGAAAATATTTTTTTTTAGTTTTTAAAATTTAACTTGATTTTTAAAAATATATGTAAAAAGTGGATAACAAAATAAGAAAATACATAATTAAAAGATTTTTAAAAATATATGTAAAAAGTGGATAACAAAACAAGAAAATACATAATTAAAAGATTTTTAAAAATATATGTAAAAAATGGATAACAAAACAAGAAAATACATAATTAAAAGATTTTAAAAAATATATGTAAATAGTGGATAACAAAATAAGAAAATACATAATTAAAAGTAATATTTATAGACTTACTTTTTTAAAATCAAAGAACGGCTATTGAACGAGCGCTTAGCTTCATTATTACTAGGGTTGAATTTAGATGATGGACCTATTTTTCTTGATATTTGAGGTCGCATCGGATCTTTTGAAGAGTGCACTTTTTGCATAGCCCTTTGGAAGGGTCATGGTTTGCTGCGTACTGGGGATAGTCAACCATTTATTTATTTGCAAATAGATAGCCGCCAATTAATTATTCAAGTGGCCTTTAGATGGTTGTGATTTGTCGCATGAATGGTCAAACATTCAACCTTTTTTTAATCGGACAAAAATTCATCTTGCTATTCAATGGTTCTACTTGTGACGCCTAACTATTGTCAATGATTCCATTGTTCAATTGGTCATACCATTGCATGCAAATTAAGAGGCCGGCCATGACTATTTGCATGTACTTTGGATTGTCTGTTTTCAAAGAGTACGAGCCAATGACTAATACAAATGTTTTTTCTCTTTAAAGAAAAATCAATGGCACCAAAAATATTCAACCAATTGAGAAACTAAAATATTGTTTTTTTTTAGACTATCAAATATAATATGAGCTACTTTTTAACTAAATATTTAAAATTAATGTATACATGTTTTAAGAAATTAAATAGCTTGAACAATTAGAATGAAAAAGGAAGTAGAAGAGAGAGTAGAAATATACGAAATTAAAAGAAATTGTAATTTGAATCGTACTTAAAGAAAAGAAATCCAAGTAATTAAACAAAAGAATGAAAAAGCCAAACCCAAGGAAAAGAGCTAAGACAAGACAACTAAGCAATTTCCCTCCCAGAAAAAAAACCATTGGAAAGAAATTAGAATATATACACACGAAAAGCCGATCGAAAAGGTCTAAGAAAAAATCTTGTAGGACTTGAATGAAAGAATAATCTGCCGAAGTCCCCCAATGGGCGTCAGCACTGCAATCGATATTCCAACGATCGTCGCCGTCTGCAAATCAATCACCCAAAAATCATAAATAAATAAAATAGCTTCCAATTCTGATCATCTAACTTAACTACGCTCTACTGCTGTTATTACGTACCCAAGATGCAATCCAGTGGAAGCTCCATGGCTTGGGTCGTTTAATCACCAACCACATGATGCAAGGCACCTTGATTCAAATCAATTATGAATTATTTTCACAAATTAAATTAATTTTGTTTTTTAATAAAAATGAAAAGCATATAATTAAAAACTTACAAAATATGAGGTGGCAGCAAAGACTAATCCGCCGAAGAATCCCAGCAATCCTCCAAAAAATGGAATGCACATCCCCACAAATCCTACTAATGCTGCAATATGTGGAACGCGAAGGCATGCAATTAATGAAGTTGTTTTTTTTTTTTTTAATTAATAATAATGATTAATTAGTACTTACCAACATAACTGCTGCGAGCAATTAGTCGCAGTATTCGACTTGGCTTGAATTGGTACTTTTGTACTAAAGCTGATTCTATGGTATCGAAGACGGGCATTGCGAAAACCTAATTAAGAGTAAGAGAATAATAATATTATTATTATTATATTGATAGAAGAAAAATAAAAATATATTATTAAGCAATTATGAAATGAACCTGATAGCTTCCAATGACGTGCAGAAAGACCATGAAGTTGGCAGCAGCAATGAGCCAATTAGGGTGCTCGAGAGAAACAAGAACGTCGTCCTCGACAGAGATCCCAAAGGCCCAATATCCGGAAATGGAAACGGAGATGTAGCAGATGGCAACAATGGCGTAAGCGACGGTAACCCCACGCCACATGGGGACCTTGGAGGGGGTGTCTTGGGTGGAGGGAATGGTGGCTTGTATTTCCAAAACCACGCTGTGTCCGGCAAATGCGAATGCGATGGTCCCAATTCCGTTCAAAGCGTCGAAGGTCCGGCCCGGGGTGGTGTGGGATCGAACCCCATAGGTGACTTGGTGGGAGTGGTGGTCGTGGTTTCCTTTGATGAAGGATGCAACGCAAGCCACCATGGAGTAGCTGAAGGACATGATGGCAGCAAGCAGAGACACTCCTTTCAGGGAGTTGAAATTCGGGCTTTGGGACATCACTAGTTGAATCACCGCGAAGAGCAGGATGAAGTACGTCTCTCGGATTTCACTGAACGTGTCTGGATACACAAGCTCGCACGATTTCTTCAGGGACTTCCCCCCGGTCACAGTGTACACAATGGTCGAAGCCACCTGAACAGTCAGTTGGAGGGGCATTATGGTCCAGTAGCCCAGCTTCGGTCCGAACGCGTACATCCCAAGCTCCGGGTATCGGTCAAACCGCCGCCCGGGAGCCACCTCGTGCAACTGCACCAGTTGCCACAGCGAATAGAAAGTGATAATCCAAGACAACACAATCGCTATCACTCCAGGGGCCCTATAATAATACAATATATATCAATAAAAATTAACTTTACTAGAATCCAATAAATATATTTAAAATCACAACAAACCATCCAAGCTGAGACAGCGCAAACGGCAGGCCGAGGACCCCTGCGCCAACCATGGCCGTGACATTGTGAAAAGCGGAGTACCACCACTTGGCTTTCCTAGAGGCGGTGATGGGCAGCCAGTCGTTGAGTTGGACTTGGGGCTTGTCTACTTCGCCTGGCGGCGTTGTGGAATCGGTGGCCTGATCGGCATTATTTCCATCATGGTTATGGTTGTTGTTGTTGTTCTCTGGATCCTGCAATTCAAAAAGGCACATTGATGAATGCTGAATCCGCAAATGTAAATAATGAAAGGGGAAAACAGATGTAGAGGGTGAGAGGTACCATTGCGAAGCTGAGGTAAGGGCGGTGGTGGTTATGTTTGAATTGTGATGGAAGAGTATGGCTTATGGGGCTGTATATATATATATATATATAATAATATGTGTGTGTTTGTGTGCAGTGGGAGACAGAGGAGTGAGAGTGGATAAAGCATTGATTCGGAGATCCTAGAATCGCGTTGCTTTTTGAATCATTCCTTATTTTCCACACCCTTCAATCTGGATGTATCATCACATGTTTCAGATCCTAACGCGAAGCCTTTGGGAACTCAGATAAGGATAATTGTCTCTTTCCTTTTTTTGGTTCTTCAAACCTTCTTGTCCATGTATTCCATTTCCTCATGTCCCCCACGGTTTTTTTCTCCACACTCTTTTTTCTTTTCTTCTTCTTTTTTACTTCTTTTTTCATGACATATCTTTTTATTAAAAAAAAAATTGTCTCCTAATTTTTCTTATTAGGATATATAGATGAAAAATAAATAAATAAGATGCATGCCTAAATGAGGGCTGGCCTAAGGCCAGTTGAGGAAAAAACTTTCAGTCAGGCCACCATAAATGTGACTGTTTTTAGATTTGAAAATTTGGCTGACTACGCAAATGGCTATTTTTTATTTCATGTTTTGAAAAATGGCCGAGCCATTTTAATTTTTTTAAAATGGTCAAATCATTATTCATAATTTTAATTAGTAATTATTAAATGACCAGACTACCCCTAACCACTCCCATGACTAAAATTCCCTAATTATCGGGTAATTAAATTTAATTTAAAATTAAAATGTAAATTTGAATAGATAAATTCGGTAATCTAAACAACAAAAGTTGTTAGGATTCATAAACCAAACAAAAATTCAAAATTCAAACAGATTATCTACAATTCAAACAAAAATACACAGCAATTAAAAATTGATTGCATAACAAAAAGATTAAAAAAATAGTTAAAATAATAGATTAACAAACCAATAAAATGACATGCAATATGAAATACTAAACTAAAAAATAAAAGTAACCCAAAAATAACGAAGATTAACGTATTTACACATTTTTTTTAAAATATAATATGATATTTTGAGAAAATACAAGGTACAAATATAATAAAATATAAATAGATTATGTTTATTTATTCTAGAGTTTAAATTAGATAGTTTGTTATACCTAAACCTACCATTGTCATCTATCTCTTGAGCTATGTATGTGCCTGAAATAAATATAGAGTAAAAATCAACTGAATAAAATACCTAATTCAAACAGATTATCTACAATTCAAACAAAAATACACAGCAATTAAAAATTGATTGCATAAAAAAAGATTAAAAAATTAGTTAAAATAATAGATTAACAAACCAATAAAATGACATGCAATATGAAATACTAAACTAAAAAATAAAAGTAACCCAAAAATAACAAAGATTAACGTATTTACACATTTTTTTAAAATATAATCCGATATTTTGAGAAGATACAAGGTACAAATATAATAAAATATAAATAGATTCGGTTTCTTTATTCTAGAGTTTAAATTAGATAGTTTGTTATACCTAAACCTATCATTGTCATCTATCTCTTGATCTGTGCATGTGCATGAAATAAATATAGAGTAAAAACCAACGGAATAAAATACCTACAGAAAAATACACCGTACATTAAAAAAAAAAAGTTCGAACACTACTACGAACTCATCTACCTCTTGAGCTGTGTATGTGTCTGAAATAAATATAGAGTAAAAATCAACGGAACAAAATACCTACAGAGATATACACTATAAATAAAATAAAAATAAAAAGTACGAACACTACCACGAACCTGCATTTTTATCAATAAGAGCAGCAGAAATAATAAGCGAATAGAAGGTTGCATGTGGACCATGAATAGAATCCAAGGCAAGTTCGCTACCCCTCTATGCCTTCCCCATCAATGGAACCAACAACCACCTTGTCTCTGCTCTTCATCTTCTTCAACACCGCCTTCACCACGCATAGCAACTCAACTCCAAGCCTCGAAGATTTCTACGAATCACCTTCTAAGCTTCCAAAAAGCTCTGAATCGTTGTTCGAACTGTCAGAAAGTTGAGAAGTAAGCGACTGAACAATTACGTGCATGAAATTGGCTTGTGCAGTAGCGACGGTTCCGATGGCTTGAGATTTGAGATTCGGAGAGAGGAGGATTGTCTTGGGGAGAGAAAATCGGAAAAATACCAATGACTTAAGATTCAGAGAGAGGAGAGAGGATGATTGTCTTAGGGAAAGAGAATTTTGGAGAGTGGAGAAGGAAGCGACTGAACAATTATACACATGAAATTGGCTTGTGCAGCAACGATGGTTACCGAAAAAATACCGATGGCTTAAGATTCGAAGAGAGGAGGATTGCCTTGGGGAGAGAGAATCGGAAAAATAAGTATAAAGATACTAACTGTAATGTAAATCTTTCAAAATACAAATTAGATATAGTTTAAATAAAATAGGAGAGAGATATTTTGTTACACCTATTTCTACATTTTGAAAAATATGTATATAATTGGAAAGTATGAAAATTGAGAAATTAAATATTTGGATATTTATGGTTTTGGTTGGAAGATAAGGATTGGTTTCTTTTTATTAATTAAATAATGGAAATTAAAGAAAGAGAAAGTGGGATAAATATAATTGTTTATTAAATAAAAACATGTGGCTTTATTAGTTATTGTTTAATAAAACAAAAATGAGGGCTTTTGTTGGAGAAGCTATTTCGTAAGGAAGAGGAGGAGGAAGAAAGTGAAGAGGAGGAAAGTGAAGAAGAGTGTGATTTTTGGGCTATTTTGAAGTGGGAAAAAAATATAAACAAAGAGAACCTCTCACAACCTTGGATTGAAGCTTTTGGTAAGTTTTCTAACTTTTGATTAAGGTTTCTCATGAGTTATAGAACTTATTTTGGTGGGTTTCCTTATGGGTTTTCTTCCTTTAGTTGGAAACTCCATAAACTAGCTTGAAAACTAAGGTGGTGGTGATGATTGCGTAAAAGAAGGAAATTTGATGAAAGTCATGAGTTTTATCAAAGTATGGATTGAAGGGGACTAGTTGTATGTAGAAATTGCAAACTTTTTAGGGAAAGAAAACCAATGAATTTATTCATGGAGAAGAAGAGATGAAAAGAATGAGATTTCTTATGGAGAAGGATTACAATGGAGTTTATTGGAAACTTTATTTTGGGTTATGGTCTCAATTTCTTGGTAATTTGAAGAGTAAAATGATGAAAAGAATTGTTAACTCTTGGGTTAGGGAGAAATTTAAAGGCTTGGATAATTTAGTGTTGTTACACTTTAATTTGGCATTAAGAGGTTAGTAATATGTTGACAAATTATGATTTCAGGGCAAGCGGAGATTGGAACTATTTACGACCCAAACAAACCTCGTTCGTAGTAGTTGTGAGTGGTTGTTTTATAAAGTATTTCAATTATTTTAGTAATTGATGAGACTTTATTAGGGGTGTTCAAAAAACCCGATGACCCGAAAAACCCGATCAACCCAACCCAATTTAACGGTTTGGGTTGGGTTATCAACTTGTTTGGGTTGGGTTGGGTTCAAACAAATGGAAACTTTATGGGTTGGGTTGGTTTGTGGGTTCACCAAAAAGAAGTTTGGGTTGAACCGAACCAACCCGAACTTCTTATTAATTTAAAAAAATATTTTTTTTACTTATATTACAACTATATGTACATATATTTATTTTAATTTTATAATTATTTTTAGATTATTTATTATTCAACAACTTTTTAAAATATGTTTTTGAGTCTTTGGAAGGTAAAAATTCATGATATAAATTGAAATTGAATTGCTAATCTTAATTCAATATTTAAAAATAAATAAATATATATTTTATATATCAATACTTAACTTTTTCTTAAAATAAAATTTTGAGTTTATAACCCGACCAACCCGAACCAACCCAACTCAAATATTTCATGGTTGGGTTGGGTTGGGTTCATTATTTAATAAGGGTTGTTTGGGTTGAAGAAATTTGCAACCCGAATAATTGGGTTGGGTCTAAAACGTACCTCAACCCGACCCAACCCAACCCATGAACACCCCTAGACTTTATGAGATTTGAAATCAATTGCAATTAATATTAATGCAAATAATTTAGTTATTTGAAAAATTGGAGGAAATTACGTATTTCACAAATTGTTTATTTTTAAGATTGATGATTTACTAATTTGATAAGAAAGTGACATATGATCACTAAATTAAATTCTTGATTTAGCATATTTGAATTTGAAGAGATTTATGTTTATTGAAATTTAGCTACAATGACTTAATTATTTGAATTAATTAAGCTTATGAAAGGTGAATTTATGGAAATCTCTTGATTGTAGCCAATTGGCAAAAAGTTCAAATTATTTGAGGTGAAATCAAGTATTTGTGAGTTTTAGAAATGACTTGATTTTTGAATCATGATTTTAGTTGATCTTTGACTTATGGCTTAAAGTTATGAAACCACAATTTAAGAATGTGTGGAGTTTGAGAACTTACGATGATTATTATATAGAAATTGTTTTCAAACCACTAGAGCTTGTACCCATGGTTATTACCCGTATGCTATGAGAATGTGTTTCTATAGTATGCTAGTGTGCCAAGGCCGCAGGGGATGTAGGGGAATGTCGGGGCCATTAGGTGCCAAATCCGGATTCCGAATCCTGGTCCAAATCCTGGACCTGAGGCATTACAGATGTTAGAGTTTGTTTTACGTGCACGTATGACATAAATTTGCTTTGTTATGTATCTAGAGATTACTCGATGCATAGTATGGCAGGGATTGGGTACAAGGTTGGTGATGAGTTTTGTTGGCCTATTATTTTGTGCTTTCTTTAAAGAGTTATTGCTGCAAATCTCTATGATGTTTTATTTATCTTGTGTATTTATATTGTGCTTAGTATATAAAGTTTTATTGAACTTTGAATTCCTTTTTAATATAAAAGGTTTTTGTCGAGAGATTATTTTTCCTATTAACTTACCACTCACTGGGCTCTATTAGCTCATTCTTTCTTCCTAAATTTTTCCTCCAGGTAGCGATTGAGTTTCTAACAAGCCTACAGAAGTCGATATCTGCCACCGGACCTGATATTTTGCTTACCATTTTGTATGTACATAAATACAAATGCTTCTTTTGTAACTAATGTGGCTAGTACGTTTTGAATGACTTAACACCATTTTGGGATTTCCATTGGTTTGTAATTTGAAACCCACATGTCTATCTACTTTTAAGTTCGTGGGATTGTGTTGAATTTCTGAAATGGTGGTTGGAGTTTGAACATGTTAATTTTGGAGTGTATATATTTCTTTCAGGTGTGTTTTACTCAGTTTTCAGGGGAAACTCTGCCGAAATTTTTATACAATTTGGTGTTAACAAAGTTTTGGCTAGCCACTTGTGATTTTCAAAACTAAGATTTATTTTGTAAAGTTTGACATTGGATTCCATAGTTTAGTAGGGATCTAACGTCGGCACACCACATCCTAGATTGGTTAGGGTAATTTGGGGTGGGGTGTGTCATATTTAGATTTGAAGAGAGGATGATTGTCTTGGGGGAGAAAATTTCGGACATAGGAAGATTTTCTTTGGGAGAGATAATCAGAAAAATAAGTATAAATATAATAACTGCAATGTAAATCTTTCAAAATAGAGATTAAATACAGTTTAAATAAAATAGGAGAGAGATTTAGTGTACGAGGGAAAAACAGGAATTTGAAAAAAGAATTCCACACGTGCACCTCACATGTGACCATAATTAAAAAGAAAAATCGGATGGCCATTAACCAAAACAACCCATTCTTTTTAGCCATTCCTAGAATTTTCCCTTGAAAATTTGCATCTTCTTTAATAATCACTAGATACATGTTTGAAATATTTTTAGAATTTTTCTCTCATATATTCAACGATACAAAACTGCTAGCCACTACTGTTTCATAACATAATTTTTCCAATTTGAAGCTTGAGGCAAAATTTTATATTTTGCTTTGGTTTTTTAAACAAAATTTATATTTAATACTTTAATTTTGTATCGGGTAATTCCATTGTTTTTAAATTCATCTATATTAATTTTAGGTTCGCCAATTTTATTATGTACAAGTCTAGCCTAAGACAATTTCGAATTTTGGTAGAAAATGAGTTCTAATTTTCCAAGGCCAAAAGCGACCATTTCATTTGCTTATACTTAAGCCGACACTCTAAATCATTTAACTGTTTTAGTGATAATATTTATATGAGTGGATTTTATCCTAAGCTACTAGATTGTTTGTTAGCTTAGTAGGCCATGTTATTTTATGTTGATTTAATAAATTCTTGATTGAAATGTTGTTTTGTGATATTTGATGATTGCAAAGTATGTTAAGTTATGTTATTTTTCTATGATTTTATGTTTTTCATAATTTATGTTACTAATTAAAATTAGTAAAACATGTTTGGGCTAAATATGACAATCTTTGTGTTACATTGCATTATTAGAGTCAAGTTAATAATCTTATATGTCATGGAATTAGGTAAGAATATGTGTTATGCTTGCCCAAATTTAGTAGTTAATTAATGTTATGTAGCTAGGTGAATGATATGAAACACGTATGATTTCTGATAACTAATTGAACCTTAGGAAATAAAATTAATTAATGTTAATGATATTTATAGGGTAATTACCGTATAAATATTACTCATGAAGTTGACAATTATGGTTTGTGATATTTCTACTTAACATGATGCCAAGTTAAGGATATGTATGCATGTGCGAGTTTATGTAAGTAAGTTCAAGCATATTAAGTTTGGTTGTATGGTCTACATATATTGATAGGACGATGTGATATGCAAGAATGTAAGCATGCATGATATGTAAATGTGTTTGAGTATGAAAGTATTCCTTAATTATATGGTGGGAACCACTTTTTGTTGAGTATTTTTTAGGCTCACTCTATGTGGTTTTTTGTTTTCCAAATAGTTATATATGTAGATGACAATAGATTCGTTGAGGATAATCTAAACATTGAAGAGGAAGAGTCATAAAACGTGCATTGTTTAACGCTATTATAAATTTTATGAAAAAAATCACTTTATATCTCTAAATTTTGCAAGTTGTATCAATTAAAACTCCAAACTTTAAAAAATGAATTTGATTTAGACCCTATGATAAGATTTCGTTTTAGAATTGGTAATGCACAATTTCTCACACGTGTGTAAGACTTATTTAAATGCAATGCAAGGATTAACACAATATTTAAAAATAAACATTAGAATCAAGTCGGTATTACCAGTTTTCATTAATATGAGCAATTTTTCATATTCTCTCTTCTTTCTCTATTTTTCTCTACTTATTTAGAAAACATTACTTGATAATTTTTCTTGGTACTAGTTTGATAGAATTTTAGAAGAAGAATAATGTCATTCAAGTATTTTTAAATTTATTTTAGATTGAATCAAATAAAAATAGTTATTGAATCACTAACATATATATGGTTTAAATTGATTCGCTTGCGAAAGTTATTTAAGATTTTAATTAATACCCTTATTAGTTTAGGGGTTTTTATTGATACAACCTACAAAGTTTAAAGAGTATAAAGTTACTTTTTCTATAAAACTTATTAGTTTTGTTTTAAAGAACATATTTTTGTCTTCAGCTATCACACATGCTTAGTTTAGCTTAATTAAGGCCTATTGACAACCATTTGGTTTTTTAAAATTAAGCTTATAAACACATACTTCCACCTATGAGTTTGTTTGTTTTGTTATCTACTTTCTAAAAATGTTTTTAAAATTCAAGCTAAATTTTGAAAGCTAAAAAAAAGGTAGTTTTTAAAAACATGTTGTTTTTTTTTTTATAATTTGACTAAGAATACAAATGTTTCTTTAAGAAATGTGAAAATTATAGTAAAGAAATTGGGAGGTAACAAACATAAATTTCAAAAAATAGAAAACTAAAAATAAAATCGTTGTAAAACGGAGTCTAAGTTCAATTGATTTGTAAGAATTGGTTTTTATTTTTAAAGAAATTATGTTTTATGAATAATTATTGCAATTTCAATTAATAAAATAGACCAAAGAAAAATTGGGTCATTACAAAACTTATTGTGAAATTAGATCAATAAGAATGTGCTAGTTAAAGGGCTGCAACGAATGGCCAAACAAGGAAATAAGCTCAATACGAAGTCAAAACGGACTGAAACCGACAATGGGACCGGCCAAGGACGAGAAGAGACAAAGATACGGACTTGGGCCGAGCCTAAGCCCGTGGGCGGCCTCAGCCGAGGCCGAGACCGACCACATGGCAAGGCCTCCATTTGGGCCTTGCCTCGGTCTCTCACGAAAGGAATGAGGATACGGGCTTGGGCCAAAGCCGAAGCTCGTGGTCGGCCTCAGCTGAGGCCGAGGTCGACCACATGGCAAGGCCCACTTTTGAGCCTTGCCTCGATCCCTCATGGCCCGTGTACCCCCAGTCAAGCCCATTCGGTCTTTTCGTTCCCCATTCGAAGACAGAAACCCACGAAAACTCAAGGAAGGAAGGTATTGAAGCTCTCTCTCGATGGGAGAGCAAGGTAAATTCATTCGACCCTTCAACACTCTCCTAGAACTACTAAATTCTCTCTAAATTCCATCTGACTTAAGCAATCGAAGCCTGTGTGGCCTACACCATACCAGTGTCTAGGTTTTTCTTGTCTTGCAGGTCGCGTTCTTTTCTCAAGAATACAAATTCACCGTCGTTGTCACGTGGATTTCAGGTGAGATTTCTCCTGTCCAAAATTTAGCAACAACATCTTCCATTTTCACAAATGAAACAATATATACACGGTGAAACAGCTCGTATTTTTTCTCCTATCTTTTCTTTTTTTGGTTCATCAATTTTATTACATCCTTATATAGTCAAGGCATATAATATAAAAATTATTTCAACAGTTTACCTGAATGTGTCCGGTTATTTCTTTGCAGGGCTCTTATTATTATATTATTATTATTCCTAATTAACTCCAACGAAAAACCTGAACTCCTGGATCCGGAGAACATTTTATATGAAGGAAGTAAAGCTGTAGGTGGACGCATGCCAGGTTTTGAAGGGCTGTGAAATAGTAAATAAACACTCAATTTTATAGTGTTTTGCAAAAGTGATCGTGACAATCGAATTTGGGAGGTTTAATTGGAATTCTCTTGATGAGAATGGGTCATCTGATCTAGGTTCCATGAAAACTACAATTTTAGAGTCAAATAGACTAAATGAGCTATTAAGACATAAAATTAAACCATGTTATTATATTTGGTCAAATATGTCATCATGAACATAGTTCAATAGTAACTTCCTTTACGAAGTTGAAAGTTTAAATTTCTATACTCTATGTTTGTTATACTAAAAAAAAATCGGTCAAAAATATTAGCAAACTTATCTCATGTGAATAGTCGCGTCAAGTAAATGAAAAGAAGAGGGTCAATTTTTGCTTTTTGAAAAATGAAATTATATGTTCTTGTTTATTTAATTGTTACTATGACTACTCGTACTTGCGTAGGTAAGTTTGATTTTTAATTTTTGGTCGGTCAATTCAATTACACTAGAGAGAATTTTAATAAACATGGGCGGACTTTTGTTCATGAATTGAAGCTTGTATTGGACTCAAATGGTTGAAGGCAAGGCACCAAGTAAACAGTAATAATAATATTGTCAAAGGGGTGTACTAAGATGGGCAAGTCACAAAAGGGATACGGCTTCTTAATTATGTCTAAACTCTAGACTCAAAAAAAGGTCACCCATGGAAAGTGGGTTATATAGAAGAGAAAATCGTTTGGTCAAATTGTCCAAACAGATCAAATAAATTTTAGTACTTTGTTTATATTATATTCAGATCTAAATTTTATTATGATCCATATATTTCCAAATATTTGTTCGCACATGATTTCAACAAAATATTTAGTGTGTGTAAACGAACTGAATTTATATTGATTTATGTAGTGGAGTACAATCTCTAATGTTTGATCTTATGATTCTTTCTTTCAATTATACATTTGTCTCGAGGACTTTGCAGCTTATTTTCAAATGTGGATTTGTATTGAGAACTTTGCAGTTTGTTCTTGAGATTGAAGCTTCACTTGATCTTTGGAGTTTTGAAGTTTTCGAGTCTTGAAGTATTCTTGATCTTCAAGGACTGTTCTATGTTCAGGCAGTGTTTGATCTTCAAGGGCTTGGAGAGTCTTTTAATCTTTATTTCTGAATTCCCTCTAAATTCTTCCTTTGAAGTCTTCAACTTTTGAACCTTTGAAATGGAGGGGAACTCTCTATTTATAGAGTTCCTTAAGGCTCCATGTGAGCTTGGACCTGATTGCTTTTGGGTTTAACCCTTTGGGTTGGGACTTTATCGGATTAGGGCATCCCATTTGGGTTTTGTCTAACATCGACCTAAATTACATATAACTCAATTTGACCAACCTAAACTTAATTTATTGATCAAATGGTTATAATGAAAACATGTGGCATATTAAGATTTGTCATCATTTAATTTGAGATCCATGTAAATTCGTAATTGATCCCTAATTAAATAAATAATTTTGTCATTGATTTTAAGTAATGACATGACAACTTTTTATTGGTCGAAATTTCTATTCCAATGAATCTCAATAAAAAAAAAGGTAAAAAAATAATTAATTTAAAACCAATTTTAAATAAACAATTGATAGATAGAATATCTAAAAAGGACTTGAAAATAATTAATAAAAAATCAAAATATTTAGCAAGAAAAAATATATATTTGTAATTAATAGAATTACTTTTGAATATATAGTAAAAAAAAAAAAAAAAACCTTGTTATTAAAAGTATTTTTTTTTTTAAATGTAAGATATAAAATATTTTTTATTACAATGTTTTAAGAATAAGTGCATAAACTAGAAGGTGTATTTCAAACACATCCTAAATAAATAAAGCCAGCTGTTAATATGGTAGAGAGAATAGAAAAACACATATCTAAAGTAGGACGTAGGTGAGGCACGGGGGGCAACCAAGGTATAAAATATCGATGTTGATGGAAATGTCGAAGTCTCAATTTTATGGAAATGTTGATGGAAATATCGATAAAATGTCGATGTTGATGGATATTTTTGAAAAAAATTTAAAAACAAAAAATTCAAAAAAAAATTTAAATTAATAAATGAACATTTTACACTTTTTAAATGAGTTAAAATACTTGTTACATTATTATATTCACATCAAGTTACATTTTCTTGCTATTTTTTTTAATATTTCGTCAATTTTGTACGGTATAGTGGAAATGTCGATTCCCTCCTTATGTCGATGTCGAATCTATGGACATGTGAAAATTTCGATAGAAATGTCGATATATCGACAGAAATTTAATACCCTGGGGGCAACTGCAAGGGCATGGGGCATTAAATAATGAGAGGGAAAATGTAGAAAAACAACCAAAGGCTCACACAAAATTTCCAATTTTCACGCATCAATTTAATTTGTGGTTCCAGTCAAACCCAGCCCACCCTCTCTGTCTCTTTCTTCTGTCGAATCACATATATAAAACATATGAGAATTTGATCAAAATAAATCATCCATCGAAGACAAGACAGGGGGCAGTACAAAAACTTTTACTCAACTCCGGCTTTCCCATTTCCATTTTTCTTTCTTTTTTTTTAAAAAAAAAAACAAAACAACTTTTTTAAATCTTGTGGTGTCCAAATGGACTGTACCATTACTATCTGCTACCCAGCAGCAAGTAAGCATTTCTCTTTCATTTAACATTTCTCCATTATAAAATTTTTCCAACGAAAATCGATCGTGATTATCTAATGTCTATCTTCACTTCGCCAGGAGTTAACCCCATCATTCTTTCATTGCTTTTTTTTTCTTCCATTGTCAATTTGATTGTACCTACTTTTTTGGAGGCCACTTGGGGTATTGTGCTTTTAACTTTGATTCACACTTGTGCATTAAATTTCGTTTACCATACCATCAAAATGATTCTATTATCTTTTAATCACGTGCACTCAATACATTTGACCAATTCTTTATATACGTTTTATAATAATAATCAGTGTATTTAATTAGTGACTCGGTCTATCAGCCGACCACTTGGATTGGAAACTTGGAGTTGGAGGCCCACAATAATAAACCACTTTTGTACCACATTGTGCACACATTAATTCTAACACATTTGCCTATCTTTTTCTTTTCTTTTCTTTTCTTTTTTTTTTTTTTTTTTGAAAAGAACACGTTTGCCTTTCTACCACATTTATATTCTATGTTTGTTAACGCATTTTTCACATTAATTGAACATTTCTTATGTTTTTTTTAAATCACTTGAGAATACTTTGAATATATTAAGAGTAAAAATCATTTATGTCTACTCATTAAATTTATTACTCTTCAAAATACACAAATTCTCATATTTAGATAATGAATTGTCTACATAAATATTATTCAACTAATAAGGATATTATTTACCTTTTTTAAGGTTGGATGTTCAAATCTCTTCAACTCCATTGACACTAAAAAGAAAAGAAAAATAATTAGTGAATTTTATTTCATCAATAATAGTTTTATTTGAGCACTTATTTAAAAGCTTAACTCCATTCCCAATACAAAGCTAAACGTTAACCTTACAACACCTGGCCAAATGAGGCAACATCCAGCCTCTAGTATTTACTAAATTTCTTTCACCAGAAGTCTGGTCAGGTATGTCCATTTTGCAACTTTGCTAACTGTTTCAAAGCAATAAAATGATGGGAAAATTTTGGGTGTTTTTTTTTTTTGGGTAAAATACCTTTTTGGTCTCTCATATTTGGAGATTGTCTCTAATAGGTCCCTAGGTTTCAAAATCAAGCAATTAAGTTCCCAAATTTAGTTAAATAGTTGTATTAGGTCCCTGAACTAACTGATTCCGTCGACTACTTAACGGAGTGCTAATGTGGCAAATTTTTTAAATAAAATAATAAAATAAAATAATTATTATTATTATTAAAAAATAAAAATAAAAGAAAAACTCTCTCTCCCCTCTCACGAAGCCCTTTCCCCTTCCCTTCCCTTCTCTTCCTCTTCTCCTACCTCTCTCCCTCTTCCGTTGTCGCCAGCTCCGCCACTCGCTCACCGTTGCCGTCGCTGCCACCACCCCCCCTCTTCTTCTTCTTCAAACAAAAAACCCACTCATCCCTTCTTCTCTCTTTTCTCTCTCTCCTCCTATGCCCTTTTCCAATTCCCCAAATTGCTTCTTCTGGTTAGGCGCGACGGTGGCCTTGAAAAATGCCGGCAGCATCGACGATGACCTATCCCCTGTCGACGCCGGTTTCATCGACCCCTTTATGCTGCAGCTCGAGCTCTCCGGCAAGCCATCGTTGTTCTTGAGGGGAGGAAAGGGGAGGCGGTTGCAGCGGATGATAGAATCGGGAGGGGAGGGGAGGAAGCGAGCTCGGAGAGGGGAGGGGAGCAGCAGGGTCTCTTGGTACTTAGATCTGGAAAAAAAACTGGGTTTTACCCAGATCTTAAAAAAAAAAAAGAAAAGGGAGATCAGATGAGGGAGGAAGAGAGGGGAGGGGAAGGGGGGTTTAACCCAGATCTGAAGAAAAAAAAAACAGATTAGAGAGGAAAAGAAGGGAGGAGAGTGGGGGTGGGGGTGGGGGTGGTTGGAGGAAAGGGACGGGAGGGCATGGGTGAAGGGGAAAGGGAAGGAGAGAGATGAGTTTGCATATGAGTTTCTATTGAGAGAAAGAAGAAACGGAGGGAAGAAGGAGAAGAAGAAGAGTTTTTTTAAATAATTATTTTTAGTTTTAGTTTTATTATTTTATTATAATAATCATTATTTTTATTTTAAAAATTATTATTTTAATATTAAAAAATTGCCATGTCATCAATCTGTTAAAAAATTAACGGTGGTTCATATGGAGGGACTCAATTGAACTATTTTACCAAATTAAGGGACTTGATTGTTCGATTTTGAAACTCAGGGACTCAATAGAAACTCATCTGCAAACTGAGGGACCAAAAATGTATTTTTCCCTTTTTTTTTTAAATTTGTGATGTTCGGGTGGGCTGCACATATGTGCAATTCAGGCTGCATCTAAGTTGTACTCTAAAATGATTATCCGCTAATTCAAGGGTCAATACATAAGGACGCTAGAAATGTTGATGAAAAATAGAATTTTACATTTTAACATGTACGTTACATAACCTTTCCTTTTTAAAAAATTTGGAGATACTTCAAATTTTTATTTAAAGACAAATTAAGGGGGCGAATTTAAATTTTGGATAGTTAAATTAGCGGAAAAAAACTTCACTTTCTTACCCTATATATGTATATATAATTTTTTTGAATTAAAAACAATTTTTAGGTCAAAAGGAGAAGGGGCAATTTTCTCTGCTCCTCCTTTCTTCACACAATCTCGTGTTCATATATCTTTGATAATATAAATCGTATAATATAATTAGCACAATGTGACTATTGCTCTCCTATACTATTAAATACACGAGATATACCATAAGAATGACGACCACATATTAATTAATTTTGGTTTGGTCACACTCACACATATATTAATTAATACTTAAATAGTATAATTATTCCATCGAAATAAATTTTTTAATAACATAACAAAAAAGGCAATATGAAGCATTAACCACTTTAAAGTTGATGCCTAAAAAAATCTCATAAAGTTTAAATATCAACCTCACAATTGTAAGTTGCAATATATATATATATATCTTTATTGTAATTGGTGGGAGGGGGGAAGAAGAGGGCGGTGATTGGGACGGAGGGGATGACGTGGAGTTTGCACAGAATTAAATGGTTCAACACGTTTATTGTTGGCGGAACGGAGGGAGGCAGTAGTCACATAATTTGTTCTCTTTTATTTTCAGCCATTCTAATTTCTAATTCTAATATCATTTTAAGAATAAAATAATAGTAATTTACCTCCCATCTCTGTACTCCCACCCACTGTCATATATATAATATACTTTTGACTTTGACTTTGAAAATTTTGACCAATACTCAATCGAATTGGATATTCATATATGCTACAATAATAATATTTAATTCATATTTAGAATTGACTTTCATCTTGGATTTCAACCTATAAAAGCCCAAAAAACTTTCTTCGTCTTTCCCATTCCTAGTTCCTCTAACTTCAGCTTCCAATCCAATATTAATATATATCCATCCATTGTCAATTCAATTGATCATATGGCTTCCAATTCCAACAGTAGTCCTTCTCCTTGCGAGACAAAGAAATACAAGGGCGTACGGCGGCGTAAGTGGGGGAAGTGGGTGTCGGAGATTCGAGTTCCGGGCAGCCAAGAGCGGCTGTGGCTCGGTTCTTACTCGTCGCCGGAGGCCGCCGCCGTGGCTCACGACGTCGCATATTATTGCCTGAGAAGACCCTCAAACCTCGACCACCTCAACTTCCCGCCCATGGTGCTGCCCTTGACCAACCACCTCCTTATCCGAGACGACATGTCGCCTGGCTCCATTCAGAAGGCGGCCTCCGACGCTGCCATGGCCGTCGACGCACAGTATATATGCAATAACTTGCCTGACCGGGGCAGCAGCGGCGGGGCATTTCACGGATCAGAAGACGACAACTATACGGCGCCGCATGATCAAAATCGAGATCTTTCCATCGAAGATTATCTGTGAGTGTCAACTTGATGATCAGCAATTAAAGTACGGCTGGGATGTGATGATGATTTTATATCAAGTATAGAGTGCCGCCGGGGCCGGGCAAGGTTTCCAACTTTCCATTCCATGATTTAAAGTCGACTCGACTGATTTAATTGTATATATAAATTAAATCAAAATATATATTGGAAATTGTGGTCGTCTCCTAAGAAATACATGAAGAGTTGTTGCTTTAAAAGCTCGGTGCTTTTTTTTTTTTTTTTTGGTCCTCTCGAGCACTGTCTTTCTTTTTGGAAACAAATAAATTGAATTTATTACGCAGAAAAAGAGTTCTCGCGAAATTAATAAAATTCAAAGCTCTCTCTCTCTCTCTAATATGTTTGTGTTCCATGTGCGTGCATGTGGGTAGTTTTTTTTTTTTTTTTAAATTAAATTCTAATTTGATCCCTAATCGTTTATGCGTGTGTTTGTATTATAAATTTTTAGATTTTATGTTTTACTCCTTATTCTTGCATAAGATATTATTTTAATTTTTGTCATTAATTTTTCATTTATCACGTAACAAAAAACAAATATACAAATGTTCTAAATACTTTTTGTACATTAGGCATCTACCTATCATTTCAAGATTTAGGATTTATATGCCTATGTTAAGACTCTTTGTATTGAATAATTTATTTTTAAAAAAAAAACGAACAACAACAAAGGATAAAGCAGTTTTTAGTATAAATTTAGAAAAACCATACTTGACATAAACACTAGTCGGTAAGTGTTCTTAATAACTTTTTGATGTGGTATATTTTTATCAATTTATTTTCATTACATGAAATAGATAAGTGGATTTCATTAAAAACTTGGGTTTTTTAATAAAGAGGATGATAATGATAGAAGGATAAGGTTGAAGAAAAATGAGGTAGGAAAAGTGAAAAGTGAAATCGAATGGTGGGGGAAGGGAAGGGAAGGGATGGAAATGGACGGTGCCATATAATGGTATCGTCGAAGCGAAGACTTGTGGTGTGAATACGAACAAAATTCAAACTTGAAAGTGGGAGTTGCATTTATAACAGTGACGAGGTTTTTGTTTCTTTCTGAACCTACCTAGGTCGGCACTCGCAATGGTCGTGGACCTTACCAAAAACTTGAATTCCACCAGAAAAATATCTCTCTACTTTTTCTATTACATATTTTTATTATTCCTTTATCACAGAAGCTGGAATAGCTCAGTTGGTTAGAGCGTGTGGCTGTTAACCACAAGGTCGGAGGTTCAAGCCCTCCTTCTAGCGTTTTCATTTTTTAAAACGAGACTACAAAACAAACAGAATAGTAAGCAAATAAATTTAATTTTTAATGACAAAAATCGAAAATTAAAATTATTATCAGACGTAGACAGATTCTAAACCTATTGTGAACAGATAGATTGCAATATACTCTACATAAATTACATTTATAAATAGCTATAAAAGGTCGTTGGTGTCCTCAGAAAGAGATGATGTCTGCTAAATTTCAAAAGCCAGCTAACTTCTGTACATTTGGCTTTCAGCTTTTATGGCTTTAACTTAACTTAGATTACACTTTTGACTTCAGATTGTTCCTTCTACATATCTTGCTTAGGCTTTCTGCTCAACTCTGAATAGTGACCACCCATTAGCTGCAAAATCTCCTCCCACAGTCCCTCTGCTGAGGAATCAGATGCGCCTCCACAAATTAGATTTGAGCTACAAGCTGCCACATACCAGTAATCTGATTCAATCTCCTCCCTCAATTGATCCATTTGCCACCCAGCATAACCCACAAAGAATCTGAAGTCCTGAGGTTTAAGGATTCCCTTCTTCACCAGCACTGCAGCTTCATCAAGGCTGTTTCGAGCGCCAAAGCAGAGGCCTGGGATCACTTCTTCAAAGCCATGGAGTTTCGATTTTTCTCCTGTTTTCAGCAAAAACATGCTCGCCTCAAGAGGCCCCCCAAAATGTAGAGAGCAATCAGAAAATGTAGTTGCTAAGTCAAGATTCGTTGGTTTCATATGCTTGATCTTTTTGTGGAGCGGGCGATTAATCACAACCCCAAACGGCCCCTCCTGAGGATGTCTGTTTCCAGATCTAAGGAGAAGGACAACTGTTCGCTCAAAAGTGCGAACACCATCCAACTTCTCTGTGGCAACAAGGACACAACCAGTCTCAGGTATAGGAATAGGATGTGCCCACTTCAGGCCGAGAGGCTTAGACTCGTGAGCATTTGCACTCTGGACGTTCACGTCAGGTTCCACCTTTTCTGCCTGCAAAAAATTCACACCACAGAAAATAGTTCATTGGATCAAGGAGTTTATATTTCTTTCATTGACCTTGTTTTGTTTGCATTTATGTTCTTCAGCTATCTGATAATAATACTAGAAAAAGACGACAAATAGCTTTTTCAATAGAACACCCACAATAGAAAGCAGGATAAAATAACTAATAAAACAAAGCAGGAGCCCCGGACCCAACAGGAAAAAATATTGAAACTAAAGAACTCTTATTCACAATTTGAAGTTAATTTCTCCATGTTTTTGTGTACCATTACTCATAATCACATGATGCAAACAGCTTGTACCACGAAATATAGCATTCCACTAACACCCACAAAAACATTCAGCTCTCCAATAATGCTCTTAATAAGTCAGACGTCTAATGCTCACAAAAACAAAATGACAATCAATTTTGCTCTGAACAGAGTTCAAGAAAACCCATCTATTCCAAGAAAAGCAAATATGATTTATTGAACTTGACAAAATCAGCAGTATCAGCCCAAAGGGCACTGCACTTCCAGATGAATCAGATATCCCCTGCGGAGATGTCACGGGCTCCTACCTCATCAAACCAGGTAATACCATAATCTAATACAAGAAAAGATAGCTGACTGTTTTTGCTCTCACACCTCTTTGACAGAACTTTGCAATACAACTTTAGCCGTCTGTGTGAGGGTTTCTATCCTGAGTGAACTAGAAACGTGGTATCTCATAATTACCAGATTATTCCTATTTTCTAATTAGGAGTATGATCAATTTTCATTTCGAACAGGAGAATGTAGAATTCAGTAAAATAATGAGAAATCACCTGTTCACGAGCAAATAGGTTTGCTCTGAATTCTCGCCAGTCCAAATTAATATGATGCGATTTTTGGGGAGAAGATTCATTAGTTTTGTTGCCATCAGAAATATTGTTTGATTTAGCGTCATCTCCAGGAATTGAATGATCTCCATTTCCTGCACTTAAGAAAGAAAAACAAAAGAAATGATATTTCTCATGGTGAGCACAGTATGTGGAGTCCTATTCACATAGGGTTAAGGTATAAAAAATAACTCATATATATATATATTATCCGTGAGTGTCCGGGCCAGCTTGCGTGCACCTCAATTAATCTCACGGGACAATTGCCTGACCCTACTACATTTGGTTGTCAGGAAACACATAGGATATTAAATTCCAGGTAGGTGGCCACCATGGATTAAACTCATTCTCTCTAAGTCTTTTATTTTTTCCATAGCCCTTATTGGCCACTAGACCAACCCATGATGGTTAAAAAATAGCTCAGATATATGAATGTTCAAGTACAGATAACAAATATTAGAACGGTATCCTACTTTATATTTAAGAATAACAGATCGATCAGTGACAAAAGTGACATGATATTGCCCTGGATTTTGAGGAGCTGCCTACGATCCATCTTGAAGATCGTGAAACAGTTCACTATAATTTAAACATCCAGAGCCTCTCCAAAGGGATTGGCAGCACCTAACTTTCACAAAGTGGAGAGGCTGGTTCTTTTTCAGCTACCAAACCTTCCCTTTTTTAGACAAGCCCCATGAATCTATAGCTATCTCCACCATAACACTAAAGTAACATCTACTAAGAGATGTGATAACTTTAGGGAAAGGAAAAGAGGGAGAAAATGCAAAAGACGGCTAGGGTTTATATTGTATATAATTGCATTAATGAGATACAAACCTAAAAGACCTATTTATACTAATGACAATGATAAGCAAAAGACTAATCCACCCTAACAAGATAAACCCAAATCAAATAAAACCTAACCTAATCTAACAAGATGCACCACATCTGAAGGAACTAAGCATTAAACTCTGGGATAAAGTTAATGTCACCAGTAATGCCACATAAGCAACATATTTACTTTTAACATCACTGTCAGAAGCATCTCTTTCAACTAGAAAGGGAGGTGAAAAATATGTCTCCTTTTTAGAACTTTTTGCTGGTCGGTTGAAGTATTCACAGTTTGTAATGTCGCTATGATTCATTAATTCACAGAGCAATTGTTGAAGGCCAAAGCACTAATCCTCGAGAATAGTTAGCCAAAGGCAGTAGGTGGAAAAATCACATGTAGCTAGCTGAAGGCCAGCTTAGTCTCATTCTTTTGAATTGAAGTTTGTTCTTAACTTCTTATAGCTAGTAGGAGCTCCTTTTTGTGGGCTTGTTTTCTGTATACCATTGTACATTCTTTTATTTTTCTCAATGAGAGCTCGGCTTCTTATTTCAAAAATGTAGTACGTCAAAAAAAGAAGTTGAATATCCTCGACAAAGCACAGAGGATAAAAACATAACAAATGTATAAATGGTGCCGACGCAACCAATGATAAACTTCTCAAGGCATGAAGGAACTAAAAAGGATAAAAGACTAACCATCTATAAGGAGTCTTTTTTAGATTTTGAATTTTGTGGGACGTGTAACTGGAACTCAAAACTGGAAGCAGCAAAGAAGATGAACACACCAGCGGGTCATGAGCCCAAATTCCATTTTTAATTAAAAAATGAAAAGTAAAAAAAAAGAAAAGGACCCCAAACATCCAATTTCCATACGCAATTGTTTAGAGAAGCGGAAGTCTAACTAAGGTTACGAATAATGAGGTTAAGACTAGTTTTCTACCGTTTTCTCAATCATTCAAATTCCAAAACCTCCTGAAATTAAGGATCCAAGTAGTTCTGTACAAGTATCAAACCTCCTTGATCATTTTATTCCTACCGTCAGCAAGATAGGAAATTTTGCCGCTACCCCACTATATGCCCTCCCTCCTTCCAAGCATCCAGCAGCCTAAACCAGTATCAACAATAAACAAGTACCAACTACATATCCAGAGAATCCTATACTCCTTCGGATTCTTTGCATTAATTTTTTTTCCATTAACATGTCTCGCCTGATTTTTGAACAGACTTATGATAGAGATATATGATGGAAAAAGTAAAATTATACAACAAAGTAATAAACGATAGGGAGATATTAAGAGAAATGAGGTATGAACAAAGAAAAATTCCAAAACACAGAATTTTCATCCATAGATGCCATAGTGATAAGAACATCTTCCTCTCCAAAAATACAGCACTTCTTCAAAAATTGATACAGAATCATACTAATCTTATTGGGAAAATTCAATGTGATCAAGACTCTTTGCAGGAATTTCTAACAAAATTAATCCAGCAACAAGAACTAAAAAAAGAGGAAATTTTCAGGAATGGATTTCGCAGTGCAAAACTTGAGTGTGGAAGACCTATTTACAGACCATGGATGGTTGTTAGTACATGGGCATGTTTGTCCATATGGATTCATCATAATTGTTTGATCGCTGTTGTTCTCATTAGCTACAATCCAATGACTTCATTTATACCTCTAAAAGCACATATGCAAGGTTTCACAGCTAAATCCAGACCAAATGGTCACATCTGTGAAAATAAAAGGTTCCCGTCCATAATACATAGGTACGAACTGCAAAGTATACCCTAAAGTATTCAACACAATCTTTGTGATGCGCACACCGGCAACCTTGAGGGTGGTGCGTTGCACTACCTTATGTCTTATGACTAGCATTGATTAAGTTTGTGCTTATACATTCTTGAGGGTGGTGTATTGCACTACCTTATGACTAGCATTGACCAAGTTTGAGCTTGTCTGACTTATGTGTTAATGTTCGGCTTACTTTCTATAACCAATGTGCATAACCCCATAATACCTTACTTCAAACAAGATTTTTATCATTTACATGATCGTCCTTAAATATCTTCCAATAAGGATTATATCTCAACTCTTTAATTATATTAACGAGTATGGAACCCACGAGAAGAAAACATGCCAAAATAATTGTTTTTCCTACCACTTAAAGATAAATAGTAAAATATCATTTTAAAGAGGAACAAAACAAGATAGTACAGGATATGCATATAAAATGAGAAGAATAGATGATGATGGTAATAATGAAGACTCCACACTATGATAGCCAGTATACATAAGAAAGTCGCAAAGGGGAAAAGACTCCTAAGAACAGAAGAAAGTCCCGAGTACCAAACATAACCAAGGGGCTTATTTGGTGGCTGGGAAACTAAAACGTATGACGTTAATTTGGAAAACTTGCTTGTCCTAAGCTGGTATTACATAGCTGAACCGAAACTGCGAGAAGCATGATGCTACCAGTGGTTAATGTCCTGATTTTAGGTTTCAAGCTTACATAGATAATTCCCAAGCAGGGCAAAAGGCCAAATATGGTAATTCCAGGAAAATGTCAAAAGAAACTCGGAACCCGAATCGCGAAAGAAGCCTAAACAAAAAGAAGAGAAGGAAACTGGGGACGATCGAATCCCAAGAATTGAAGAATTTTGGAAGAAAATAAGTACCAGGAGATGGAGAATTGTCGTGATTCTTCTTGGCAACCGCTGTGACCAGAAGAGAGCGAGAAGCAGAAGCGGTAGAGCAAACCTTGGGCCTGGATAGTCGGATCTCAAGCAGGCGCAGAAGTTCAGCGCCAAAGGGAGGTGAAGAAGAAAATCTCCTCGTAGTCTTCGCCAAGCTGCAAGAAATGGGTTTGAGTGAGAAGATGGTGGTGTTCTTGACATTTACAGCAAAGAGATCCATATCCGAAACGATTTTGCTGGGAAATTAGATAGGAAGTGTGGGAAACGATGATGATCCAATCCACACGAGGAGAATAATAGATAGGAAAAAGAAAAAGAAAAAGAGAGAGAATATTAAGGCGATATGTATTGGAGATTGAAAGCCAAACAATCAGCAGCTAACAGTTAAGGTGCGGGCAGAGAGAGAATGAAAATGATGTACAGCAATCGAATTGAGAGAATATGCCATAATTTAACGGAATTATGTTGGTGTAGGCGAGGCGCGACTCAAGACACTGGAGAGTTACCACTTACCATTACCAACTGACGCTGAGGAAAAATCGAACAATTTCTCAAGGCTGAGACTGCGTGGCCTCTTCTTCCAATCCATTATTGACATTTTCTATAAATTCATCACTTCTCTTCAAACTTAATCGAGCCTCTAACCTCTTGTTGACAGTATATGTCTTACGGAAATAACGTTTCTATTATGTAGTTTCATTCTATTCATAATTATAGTAATAAATCTTCTAGGGGCTGTTTGGGGCACTGAGTGGGTTATAATAACGTGAGTTATAATAGTTTGTGGGTTATAATAGTCTGTGAAATAATATAATATTATTTAAAATGCAGAGTTGTTTAGTTTGTGGTTATAATAATCAGTATTTGGGGTGCAGAGTACTCCACAGGTTATTATAACACGGATTATTATAACCCTTGCCCCAAACAGTTCCCTAAACTGTGCTTATATAACTGTAATCATTTTTATTTTTAAGATTTGTCAATTGATGATTAATCACGTATCAAACAAGTGCATCTGCATTTTAAAACATTTTGGTAATATTTTTTTGGAAAATATTTTATGGATTTGTTCCCAATAGTGCTAAAGAGTTGGTTTGGTTGATAATGTTATTATTTGAACACTCATATTCCTCAGAATTTTTTATGTGAATTTTAAATTGAGTTATACAAACCTTGTTGAGAATAAAATAGAGGTAAATAAATTTTAACAAGAATTACAAACCGACAAATTGAAAATTCTTTTGGTAGTTTTCTCCATCATCTCTTTGCATGTAATGTAATGTAAATTATCACGTATTTGGTGTAGATTCCTAGTTATCGCTGGACAAACAAGAAGTTTACTCACACTGAAGTAATAATATACGGGGCTACAATTTAAATTGACACATTACGTACAGAAGATTAGTTGAAGAAACTCAAGAAAAATGAAGAACCCCAGTCAACGTGAAAAATCATCTGCTTATTAATCAGAAACAAATCCACCATTTTCCATGCAAACTGAAGATATGTAAAGCTAAAGCTTGGGGTTACAAGAATGAAACCATAAGACAAAACTGTTATGTGCAATAGATATACAAAATGATAATGATGCAAGTTCCTAATTTCCTATATGCCTAAATGAAAGAGTTGGGAACAAGGTGAAATGAATTGGGCAATGAGATAATGCAATATTGATATCAAGAAAGCCTTGCTCTGCTCGCCTCAGGTTCTAATCCCTTTGAAAGAGGATGACAAGATCCGAAAGAGTCCATCTGGGTTATCGGCATGCACCTGTAAATACAAAAGGCATGCATGAGACGCCAACTCCAACAGTACACAATGCGAGCATAGACTATTGAGTAAATCCACTTCCAAACGCCCAATTCTTGGTGTTAATATAATAAGCTGTAAGGTGTGATTAGCGCAGAAAGATAAACCGGGTCAATTAAACGTAGCTTGGATGAAGCATATCACAAAGGTTGCAATTTCTACACACAACAATCTAATAAAGAATCCTTATCTCAAGTTCCATAACTTCCACCAAAATACAAGGAAGAGAAAGGATGGAATGATTATAGTGCAAACTAATATGTTAATTCTATTCTACCAAAAACAGCATATAATATTGCTCCTTGTTATTATAAATTGACAGAAAAGGAGGGGGGGAAGATAGGTAAAATGAAAAAAACCATACCCAATGACCGGCATCCTCAAGGACATGCATTTCAACACCACCTCCCTCTTCAACAGCCAGTTCCTCTGCAGCATGAATTCTCCGAATGTCTTCAAGTGCCCATCGGTGCAAGCTTCTTTCAGCTTTCAAAAAATTGATATGCACACCACGGGGAACATCTTCGACAATTTTCCTACAAAACAGACTTATGAGATTTGCATAATCTACTTGGGTGATCGAACTCAAAGCATTTCGAGAGAGAAAAAATAATATGTTGATAACCAAAAAGTATCTAAAGTCGCTACCATAAATTTGTCTCTTCATAGGACTGATACATTTCAGCAATGCCCTTGAGATCAAACGCCCATGAAAAGCCAGATGATGATGAACCACGAGGCCCAATAGGTCGAAGGTTAGTAACCACCCACTGTCAAACAAAATTTTCAGAAAAAGTTCAATCTCAAACCAAAAGCTGAAGACACGATGGACAATATCCCCAAAGTCAACGACGTATTCCAAAAAAAAAAAAAAGAAAAAAAAAAGGTTGATATATTCTATAACAAGTTAGGATTATAAGCAGGATTAGTAAACCCCTTTTGTAAACAAACAGAATATCGCTGCAGTAACAAATCAAAGCAAAATGCAGTGAAAAGTATAATATAACATCATTTATATGCTTTCTTCTTACAAAATAAGAGGCTAAGAACCAAGCTCCAAGAGAAGTTTTTGGGCATTAATAGATCGAGGAAGTTTTGTATTTAGCATGTTAACACCTCTTTTCCTATTCATACTTTCTAAACTTTACAGTTATCCACCTTTTATAATTTTTCTTGTAGTCCCGGTGATTGTTTTGCTTCTTTTTGGCCCTCTTCTGTACTCGTTTAATTATTAATGAGACCCCCAAAAAGGTCTCCAGGAGAATTGAACTCCAAATCCCTTAAATTTAATATTTTAATATATATATATATAGTATGAATTACCACAAACAACGTTCAGCAATTTCTTGGGGGTACTTACTTCCTTGAATCAGGAAATAAAAGGACTCTACAAAATGACCTTTTACTTTGATGCCCCTTTCAATTACATTATCCACAAAATTTGACTTGTTCTCTCATAGTTCTTATCAAAATTTAAACACAAAATAGTCCTTCCAAGTCTCTGGGAATTAACTTTAGACATGACATGTTCCACCTCATGAGAACCTTCTCTGGCTCCATTTTTTTTTATGAGAAATGGAGATATCATTTCATTGATAGTATGAAATGTACAAAAAGGGGCAGAGAATGCCCAAATTACAAAAGACACTCCCAATTGGAAAGAAGGGAGGTGAGACTATAGTCACAAAAGTATGGAGAAAATTTACACCAAGAGAGAGCAACATATATCAAATAATCAAAGAAAAGATCAAAATCCTGAGTCTTATCTTCGAAGACTGCTTCGAGGATACCTGGCTCCATTTAGAGAGAGAGAGAGAGAGAGTATGTGAAATGAAAAGAAAGAAAGGAGGCTGAATTAGGATGATGCATGAGTGGAGCCTTATCTAAACACCCAAATGCTGAATGAAGTCTTCGTATGACAATAGATGCTCAAAAAAGCTGCTTAACTAAACAACCAAAAAATAATCTTCGCATGACAATAGAAGCTTAAAGAAACTGCTTGACTAAACAGTTTAAGATAAAAGTGACCATGATACCTGTGCTACATCCTTAGAAAATCCATGTTGAACAAGGGCATTCACAACATCCTGCTTCGAGGATACCTGTCACCCAAAAATATGTATATGAAGTGAACAAACAAAAGAAAGCATGAAATATATATAGTGGAGTCCCCCAATAAAGATATTGGTATGTGGATATTATAATATAAAACAAAACAATTAGCACCATGAGACAATTGTAACAAGAATATTGTAATGGTTCAAATGCTAAAACAAAAAGGTAAAGAAAAACGAGTGGGATAAAACGGTTCACTGCAATTTTACCTCATTTCGCAGCGTACTTAGGAAAGATATTAATTTTTCAGGATGGTCCTCTCCATCTCCACCTGGTCGAACTGTTCCAGGAGTGGCATCCAGAACCCAAACCTACAGAAACAAGAAAAATAAACATTATGAAAAGAAAGGACACAAGCTCTATTTCGATTCTTTGAGAAAAAGCCTCCACATAGGAACATAATTTATCACGTTTGATTACATTCCACTCCAGAATAAAACCTTAATCAATTACATCTCTAAATGTCTTTCTGTAATAAGAGACATTTCAATATCCCCAATACCTACGTATTAAATTTAAAATAGTCGAGAGTTAAAATGTACTCAGTAGGAAAGAACCTACTCTCACTGGCCGAGCAAGAGGTTTAGCAGCCTGTTCTACCATACTCAAGACAACTGCAAAGATAATTTTAAGGTGCAGTAAGCACCAGTACCATTAGCACCTGAAACATGAATAAGATTTCATGTCAAATTGCTCAAAGGTTCATGTACATTGCATGTTAGGTTATAAAATACCTTTTCCTCCAAAGCTGTGACCTACTAGAACTCGAGGTGTTATTTTCAGCTGTTGAACCTAATAAACAATTAGTGGAGTTTAGAAAACAGACATGCATCTTTTTACATCACATTTAAACTACAGTATCTAGTATCCTTGTGGAGAGGGAGCAAATGTAAATAATTTCATCGAAAACTAGACAACTGAAGCCAAATATGAGTACAACCTATTATCGTCAATGACATTAGTTTTAAATTCTTTGTATACCAAATTCAAGGCAGGGGATGATGGTACATAATATTACATCATTTAGCTACAAACGCATTCATCCATATATAATGAGACTAACAAATTCAAGCAAGCCCAATACTCACTTTCCTACATAGGCACTGTAAAATGAAAAGGATATAGTTTCCATTCTAATATGTATGCATAAACACACACACACACACACACAAACATGTAATGTGCATTATAAAAATTAACATATTATTAGATGAAGACGAAGAGGTCAATTTTTCTCATGTTTTTCATATCAAGATAGAAATACAATTAATAATTTTATTCAATGTCTGAGACCACGCACCAGCTTCAATACATCAAGAGCAGTAGCAGAAACAGTGTGAGGGCTCATCTTCCAAGTTAAGGTTGAATCACCATGACATCGCAAATCTACCAAAAGAAACTACAAAATAACAACAAATGAATGAATGTATGCTCAACATTGTTAAAAATTAAAACCAAGATGCCCTCCTTAAATTTCAGCCAATGACATTTAGATATTAAAATTTATGAATGAAACCCAAAGAGTGAGAGAACTATACTTGAGTAGATACAAGAACACTGTGCAAGCATGAGTTAGGTGTTACCACGTGGTTTCTAATGCTAATGCAAGCATGAAAAGATTTTGTCTTGTGAGAAACAACAAAAAAAAAAATTAAAGCATGCTCTAGGTTGTAAGTTTCCAGGGAAAAAATCAACCTTTTTTACTCCAGGAAAAGTTATATTTTTTAGAACAAAAAACGATAGTAGATCCCCCCATCCCCAAACCACACACACCATAAAAAATGCTATGCTACCTGCCATGCTGGAAATTCTTTTGCCAATCTTCTAGCAAAGGTTCCTGTAGCATAAGGTACTAGTGAGCACTCCAACTATCAAAACTGCAGTTACAAAAGGCCAAATATAAAATTATGATTTTCATGTCTAATTTCATATCTACGGCACCATCGTCCTATATTCATCAATGAGTACAGCCTATCTTTACAGTATAATTACAAATCTTTTTCACGGAAGTGGAAAATTAGCGAGTGGATGCAAAATTATGGCCTTAAACTAACTTGATGATGTACATTAATTCCCTTACTTCAATAATTCATGCAGACCTAAAATCCAAAGACATCAATTTTTATTTAATCTTCCAAGTGCATGACATCATTGAGATGAGAAAAAGAAAGAAGAAAGTGCATCAGTGTTCTCTTAGTCATAGTTATCTTTCAAGGTTTCAAACTCATATCATATTTAATTTGTTCGATCATTAATCCATCCATTGTGATAACATCAAGTGAGTCTGTGGCTAAATACTATGCCATCAATCCGATCCATCTAGCATGACAAAAGATCAAAATATACTCAATCACCATGTCTTGTGAGCAGCTTAAGAAAACGATTCAACACAACCCAAGAAATCTATGTGCATACCCCAGTTCTTTCTGCTTCCTAGAATTCCATGCAGAAAGACTGCTGTTGGTGGATCAGGTGATCTGTCCATTAAATTACTCCACTTTACCTGCTCGGAGCATACAGAAACACAATTTAACAGTACACTCGCACATAGCATGTGATAGCAATACATAAACTTCATACACCCTCCCCTCTCCCTGATATTTCAGAAATTATTTATACGTAAAAAGGGAATCAGATTGTACCATAACCTTTGCGCAATCTCTGTTTCTTAAAAATATTAGAAGAAAACTCACTAAAACACACATTTTTTGTAAGATTACTGAAAAGAAAAGAAAAGTTCTAAAACATTTCATGTACCCTTGTTTACCCTTGTTTAGTAGACACCAGTGACGGAAATTCTATAAAACGTTTATGATTTGAAAAGGAAAATATTTGCAATTTTCCAAATTTGATTTGGCATGTGTAGACTGAACGATCAAAGAATCCCACATGTAAGATAGAAAACCAAATAAGTTTAACAAAGGTATGTGGTGGCTCAGAGCAACTCAAATGTCAGAACTGAATTTTACCAAGTCAGTCCTGCCACTAAATTATCATATTTTCCATAGACAAATAGTCTAAATACATGAAGAATGAAGCCAATATCTGCATACAAGGTCCATGAAGAGTAAAGGGATGCATAAACTTACAAGCGCTCCTTGAACTAGATCAAAAGCCTGTGAAAAAACATCATAGCCCCAGTTAAATGAAAAACAAAAAGGTACAAGTTTAAGTTCTTTGATATTAAAGAGCATCAAATCATACAACAGAAAGTTTAACATGAACTGACATTAGCCTTATAAGCTTTAGAGGAGAATAGATACCAGAATTTCAGAGGCCTTTTTTCCGAGATTTTGATGCGCAACTGTCTCGTCTAACAAAGCCACACGGATAGATGAACGTTTAACCGCAATGCTTGAATGACCGTAAGCAAATCGGGGCATGCGCACGCCATTCTGCAGAAAACACATAATATATACATATATACATATATTTTAATGAAAAGAAAACACATAATAATCATTTTCCAACCCAAAACCACAGTTTCTTAATTCTATGGCATGTCTTCTACTATTGCCACACGGATGAATTCTGTTTAAGTAACAATTTAACTGTGAATAACAATTAAAATAACATTTTAACACCATTTGGTAATAATAAAAACTCAATCATCTTGGTCTGAGTGATTAAGCGTTTCTAGGAGATATGAGCCTTAACAAAAATTAATAGGCAATTAGGCGCGAAGGCATAAGTAGCTTGTCTTCAAAGACCTCCCCGACGAAATAAAAAGTTAACCTCAGAACGGTTGACAGTGTTGAAGTGAAAGGGTCTTTCCTCTCCGCTAAAAAAGAAAATTACGAAAAAGCCTACTAATAATTCATATTACAAATAACCAACGTCTATGAATCCGAACCATGTAAAGGCTCGGTTAGTGGGTTTAGAAACTTGAGTGTTTTTTTTTTTCAATATAAAAAAACTTGAGATAATAAAACAGTATCTTGCAACCTCCGCTTATTTAGAAGATGAAATTCCTGTTATAATAAACGAATAAAAGATTTTCAAGGTTAAAAAAAAAAAACATGTTGGGATGAAAATTCAAACTTCTCCTTTTTTTTTTTTTTTTTTTTGTCAAGGATATAATGTCCAATTGAGTTATTCGAGTTTTAAAAAAAAACTAATTTTTTGGTTGATAATAATATAATGTCTCAATAATTCTGAATTATGTTTAGATCGACGAAGTGGCCCTAGCATTTTTTTATAAATTAAAATTGAATAATGTAATTTCAAAAGTGGTAGATAACAACTTTTTTTTACTCAAAAAAAAAAAGAAGAAAAATAACGTAAGCTATTCTTCAAAAAAAAAAAAGAAGACTTTTACACCAAGCTTGCACACGAGACTGATGTATTTGTTTACTCTCGTCTTTTTCTCCTGGTCGGTCCGAGCCGAACCAAACCAGATTAAAGTAATTAGGGTAAATCCTTGTGCCCGTTTCATCATCTCTGGTTCTTTTACTTTTCATGAACGGAATTGAAAACAGATAAAAATCGAAATACGCTGAGAGCGCGCGTAATTTAGCATATTGGTTTTTCCTTTCTTAAGAATATCAAGGGGATTCCAAACCACGACCATACGACCATTTGAGCTATGTTTTGGCCATACATATTGGTATGACAGGACGGTGAACAGAGCAAAACATACATACATCGACGGATTCGATTATTGCGTTGAAATTATGACGTCAATATTCTAAACTAAGGAGAAGCGGAAAATATCACCTGGAAAATTGGTCTTCTGCATTTACCGTTTGAAATTTAGAAAACGGGAGAGAGAAAAGGAATGAGAAAGAAGCACCTGGAAAGGACAGTTGAAACTGGCCGGATTAGCAGGACAGCTGATCCGACGATCAAATCGAACCCTGGAGCTTCTCTCAGCCAAATCAACGACGGATCCGGAAAATGTCGGCGCAAAACTCGCAACTATCGGCATTGCACGGCAGATAGGCAAAAATGAGGAATCATAAGCCGAGAGCTTCCTTTTGAGAGGGAAGATCCGGCCGGGCAGAATTGGGAGAGGAATTGTAGGCGAAATTGGTGCACAGGACGAAGGAGGAGAAACGAAATTAGGAAAGAGGAAAGAAAAAACGAGAGGCGGAAAAAACGAGAAAAGCGCTCTGACGAGGCGTCCCAAGTTAGTTAGACCATCCAGCGACGAGTGGGAGACTTTGTGCCTGCTTAACACGTACGCCACGAATGGACGGTGCTGCCTACGAACAATTGTGATTACCATTTTTTTGTTTTAAGGCTAAACTACAACTTTACTACTTTACTTTTAGATTTGACATTTGTGTAAATTTGATTTATTTTGGGTCTACTTATTTCATAAACTTTAAAAAGTATTTAATACATATTTAAATTTTCAATTTTGTGTCATCTTGAATTTTCAATTTTATATCTAATAAATTTTAAAAAATTTATGAACTTACTAAACACAAAATTAAAAGTTTAGAATCCTATTAGACTTAAATTTCAATTTTATATCTCATAAATTAGTGAATTTTTGAAAATTTTGACTATGTCAAAAACCTATTAGACACAAAATTAAAAGTTGAGGAACCTTTTAAACATTTTAAAGTTCAGAGACTTATTAAATATTTTTTTAAGTCAAAAACCAAATAGACGCAAACCTGACAGTTGGCTAAATTGTTAATTTAACCTTTTTTAATAAGATTAAATTAGAGTATGAGTCCCCTGTAAGGATCCTTTAATTTTAAAGGCTATTATTTCATAGATTCTTAAATTTTGTATTTTGTGTTTTATAGGTATTTTAGAATTGAATTTTTTTAAAATAAATTTCTAAACTTTTAATTTTGTGTCTAACAAGTCTATGTCATATTTGACATTCACAAACCTATTACACATAAAAATTTAAAGTTTGTTATCTTATATACTTGTTAATTTAAAAATTGAATATAGCAGCGATCGATTAGACATGAAATTGAAAGTTCATAGCCATTAGACATTTTTAGACTTCAAATACCTATTAAAAGCCTGTGGATTAAATTTGGAACTTAACCGACAAATAACGTGAGTTACTTCATACTTTTTAGCAACTAGTAGTATATTTCCTCATGTCATGCACACATTATTTAAATCTCTTAAAATATCTTAATTCTTAAAAGTTGATTTTGACAAATATAATTACGTTAACCTGAATTAATTTGCACCTTCCTATCAACTAATGCCAAGTTTTAGTGATTAGACACGGATGGTAAGATTGATTCTATACTTTGTATTTACAATATAATACCCTATGTGATTTTATGGATTGATCCTTTTAAAGTATTGATATTTGTTGATGCGTGATTCTGATATGAGTCATTGTTAAATAGGATTTGGGAGGAGAAAGGCCCGTCGGTGTGATAACCTACACTAAAATCTTGCACTAGTGTAGTGTTGTGTCTAACACACTTCGATGCTTAAGTTAATACTTAGACTAGTGTCCAGCCAAGCAAGAGTGAAGTCACATACACGTGTGAGATTGATTCTATTGGTTACTATCGTGTTGTTAGTCCATACATGACATAACAGTGGAGATCTCACCAGTGGCAAACACACGACTTGACTCGCCATGGTAGTTATTCCACTCCTCCTCGACCCATATGAGGTGGTCCCCATACACATGACCTAACAATAAATGAGGCACGTGGAAGCCATTTTCCTCCCCCATAACAAATACAATCAGAAAAACTTATTTATGTTGTTGTTTACACTCCAACACAGTAAATTAAAACTCAATCAATATTGAAATATATTGTTTGAGTCTTGGGCAACATTGCATGTTAAAACTCACAAAAACGATCAAACTAGAAGTATTTCAATAAGTTTTGGTGTGTACCATAAAAAACCCGACGATAATCGATTGGTTTGATTTATTTTTTATAGGATTGAATATAAAACCAAACAATTTGATTTTTCTTTTTCTTTTACAAAAAATTTGATTTGATTATAGTTGATTATAGATTTTAGGGGTGATACAAATAATCGAAAACCGACCAAACCGAACCGAACCGAACCGATCCATTGGATTGGTTCGGTTTTTTAGCACAAAATTGGACATATCGGTTTGTATTTAGAGAAAACCAAAAATTTTCGATTTGGTTCGGTTTTTGATTGAAAAAACCATCCAAAACCGAACCGAACCGAGGTATGTATATATATATACCCTTAAACATAAAACCGAACCATTTGGGCCTAAAACCGAAAACCGAAAACCCTTTTCTTTTTTTTTTTTTTTTTACACAAAGATGGGAAAAAAATGAACAGTGGGTTAGAAAAAGAACAAAAGCCCATTTGGGCCCAAAACCGAAAACCGAACCATTGGTTTTATCCTTTATTGGACATCGATTCGGTTCCCATTTTCTCTAAACCGATCGGTTCAGTTCGGTTTCGGTTTAGTGTAAAATCGACCAAAATCGAACCGATATCACCCCTAATAGATTTAAATAGAGCCGACTAAAAAGCCTTTAGTCCTCAATCGAAGTGAGCCTAAGAATTCCATAGCCCAAGTCCCAGTTGTTTCCCACTAGTCCATTGCGTCGTGCCTCACCACCCATCAACAATAAGGTGTACCATCCCACTCCCAATACTAGAAATGTGCATTTGATTGTCACAATTCTCTCTCTTCCCTTGCTATAGCATGTCCTGACTCTCATTATCTTTTATCTGACACTCTTGCATCTCTTTGAGAAAAATCCCAACACTACTCTAGTATAAATTTTTATATATGCTATCTAATTCATTGCTTGTTGTGACATCGATCTTTAAGAATAGTGCGAACCTAACTTTTATCCATTGAGCAACAACCCTTCTACTCGTTATTACTAAGGTCAACTTTCGTCCTTATTTGATGGGTGGGTCTTGTAGGCAAGCTCCCTTATTATGCCTTTGCACTTGAGGGCTATAATATATGACATTTTAAAATATGAATGAAATAAATATACACTTTAATACTATTTTTTTTATATGAGCATAACTTAGCGGCAATTGGAATCTACTAATTTTATTGAAATATGAATATTAAATTTAGATATTTAATGAGAATGAATAGATTATTAGCATTTAAAATGTCACACTAACAATTTGATCAAATAAGCTCCAAAAACTCAAAATTTATAACCATAACCCTCCCTAACTCTCTAAAGACAAAAAAAAAAAAAAAAGGAAAGAGAGAGAGACTAAATTGTGTGTTGGGGTGGATTTGGAAATCTAAATGGGCGGATTCAGGTAGGATTTGTTCAATTCTTCAAAGTTGAAGGATAATTTGTCGTCGTCTTGCTTTGTCGGATCAATTTCTAGCTTGAATTCATTTAAAATTTAGCTATCCATGTGCTTGAATTTGACTTCAAATTGTGAGGATGAAAAATAAATTATCGACAACCCACCTATCGCTTTCATATCCAGGTTTGTTATTTTTCATTGCATCAAGATCAACACTCGAATTTGAAGTTCATTTTGTGACTATGTGTTTGCTTTAAACTTATGGGTTTCCCTTTAGCAATTATTAATGTAGCATTAAACTTGAAATTTTAAGGCACGTTATAACTAATAGAACAACCAGCTGAAAAACGCTAGCTAGCTAGATTAGCGCGCAAAGGCTTTCTTTGTGTTGGTGTTGCGTAGGATTATCCAATGTTGCTCAAGTTTTTAATACAGTGTAAGAATGTCATTGTATCGTCTACGAGATTGGTGTTTTAGTTAACTTAATTACCACAAATATAATCACCCAAATTCATTTAGATAAAGAAATAGAAAGTTGAACAATATCAAAACAAAATAAATATAGGCAACAATCAAGAGAAATATATCTTAAGAAGTCGATGTTACAAATAAGACCAACGATTCAATTAATTAAACAACCAAAATTGACATGCAAATAATCCATAAGTCAGGAAGACAAAGGAAAAAACTATCTCTTACTAATATAATTAAATGTAATGACACTATAATGTTTTTCATCTAAAACTTAACGATAAGGATATTTTTAAACGTTTTTTGAAAGGTCATAGGTATATTTGAAACTCTTGAAAGTTCAAGGGTATCATTGAAACAAAACTTTAACGATTTACATCCAAAACTTAATGATAAAAATATTTTTGAACACATTTAAAATATTACGGGGATTCTTGAATTTTTTTAAATTTTAGAAGTCTTTTTGAAATAAAACCATATTTTATGGATATTTTCTATAATTTAGCCTAAAATTAAAAATCATCCCAAACCTCTTTAATACCCATTTATTTGTCTAATTTTTGGCAATTACTCGTAAACCCTTCACAAAAACAAGAAGCCTCTGTTCAGAAATGGCAGACTGAGCTATTGCATGTGCAAGCTTGTTGCACTCCCTGGAAATCCAGCGAAAGACCTCAACCTTAGCACTGGCAGCAAGGTGAACGACCTCCCTCGCAAACGAACTGACTTCGGAAAGATCCGATTTTACCCCATTGATCAATTAAATAACTTCCAAGGAATTAGCCTCAATTTCAAGAGGTGGGTTTTCCCCTTTCCATCTATTGATGATTGCCTTTAAGCTTCTCCAATATTCCCATGCATTTCATTACTTTAATTGCCCAATTTCTTCGAATTGGACAGCTATTGGCAGCAATAACAGACCCATTCCAGTCTCGGATCACCCACCCCACCCCTCCTTTGGCCTTGTCGTCGCTCCAAGCAGCATCAGCGTTAATCTTCCATCGGTTTCGCGGAGGAGGGGACCAAAGATTGATTCTCCGGTCGGCAGGGGCTTCCGTCTGCTCAATGTAAGTGTTCTCTTCTTGAATGTTGTTGAAACATATATTATCTACTACTTTGTGAATGGCTCCCTCTTTTGGACTTCCTTTCCCAAACTTGATTTGGATTTTGAGAGACCATAAACTCCACATAATGTATGAGGGCTTTCCTGATTTCCTCTTTGCTAAGCTGGCCCTTGAAAATTTCCCATTGAGGCTCCACATGTTGTTCATCCCTGTCCAAAGAAGAGAAACTTGGATTAGAGAGACCATAATGTTTCCAGATTTTCTTAGACAACTCACAGCCCCACATGAGATGGCCCGTTGACTCTCATCGATTCCTGCACAGCAAACACACGGATTAGAAATAATTCATTTTTTTGACAAGATTTAGGGAAGTAGATATCAGGTTATTAATAATTTTCCAGCAGCAGATTCTAATTTTTGGAGGCACTTGGGCGCTCCAAATATCTTTCCACAGCTGCCTCGAATCTTTGTAGTCAAAGGACGAAGCTAAATTCCTTTTAGAGCATTGGATTCCTAAGTGACACGCACTCTTGACTGAAAATACACATTTCTTATCCTCACTCCAAATAATCTCATCTTTTGCACTACCAGGGATAATGAGGATGTTGAGGATATCTTCTGCTTCTAGGGGACAAAGTTCTCACTTATTCCTTCTTCATTATGCTCCCCATTTTTGGTGATGAGATCATTCATGCAATTGTCTTTGGTCTCAAGATTTACAAAGTTTGGTTTATGGTTCCCATCTCTCGGGATCCATGGATCCTTTCCAATATTTACATAATGACCATTCCCAACTTTCCATCGGTACCCTTTCTTAAAGAGATCTTTCCCCCACAAAATACTCCTCCAAGCAAAAGAAGGGTTATTCCAAAGTTTCAAAGAATTGAAGACTTTTAACAAAGCAATGTTGGCTAAGATAAGTTGGAGATTGATCAAGAACCCTCAAAGCCTCCTCTAAAAAATCTTCAGAGGTAGATATTTTAAAGATGCAAGCAGACTTGCCTGTGAACGAAGTTGAATATTAATTTCCATAGCCATCTTCATTTACTGAGCATATAATATACCCATGAAGTTGAAGATGTTTATGGGTTGACCTAGCCCGTTAGATACCTCTTGGTATACAGATACGGGTGGATGTGGATAATTATAAGATGAAGACCTTTTAAATGATCTAATTCTAATACGTTCTTCTATCTCCTTGTAAAAGGCGAAAAGATGCAAGGCTCAATCCAACTTCAGTCTGAGTTAAGGCTGGGCCAGCGAGTCCACTTTGTTGGTGATCCCCGACGTACTGGGACTGTGGCTTTCGTGGGAACCCTGGAAGGATATTCGAGAACCTGGATTGGAGTGGACTGGGATGACAACAATGGCAAGCACGATGGCTCCATCAATGGGGTTCGATATTTCCAGGCAAAGTCAGAACGATCTGGTTCTTTTGTTTGGGTCCAGAATCTGAGTTTCGGCATTTCGCTGCTTCAAGCATTGGAGCTCAGATATAGAGGTGACTCTACCAAGGAAGAAGAGGGTATGTATCTGTGTGATCAATATCTATCACTCCTAACATGGCAGGGTAATTGTGGTATATGTAATTTTACTGCTTAAACTCAATATCTATTTTGAACTTTTATTGGAATAGCTTCATTCATCTGTTTACCATTGTACTCCCTATGTGTCTGTGTCTTGCTGTTCCAAATTGAGATACATCCCCCAGCGAAATAATGTTTTCTCGACTACTTTCTATTGCATGCCTTGTACTGAATGTTATCAATATGCGAATTAATGTATATTTACTAAGAACAAAGTGCACTATTGTTCAATGTGTAATCAGTTGTTTTGGTACTTAACTACTTGTCAACGTTTCCATAAGAGCCATGGGTTTATTGGTAATTCATCTGTTGGTCAAAATTTCTTGGTAATGGGTTGTCCGACATTGCTATTTACTCCCTTGCAGATGAAATGTATGTACTCTCAGCCAGTGACAAGCGCGTATCTGTTCAATTTGTGGGTAAAGATATTATTAAAGACAAACTTAGTCGTTTTGAGGAGTTAACTAGTGTGTCGTTGTCTTATATGAGTGCTAGCTCTCTTGGAAACGCATGTCAGATTGGGTCTGTCTTGCCAAGTAAGTTTGTTGCCCTCAATGAAATTTACATTTATCTTCTAAACTGATTCAAATACTTGTTGATGATTTTCAAGATGCTGTTTCTATGCAGATATGCACCTTGTGCATTTTTTCTTGGTCCTTTTTTTTTTAATAAGAAGCATTGTATTAAACCAGAGTAACCAAAGACTATACTGAAACACTTGGAGCTAAAGCATTTGATCATGGATGATCACCCTTTTAAAGTTGAGGCCAAGCTTCTTTTGATGAATTTTATTACATTTTTTTGGACTTTTTTATTTTTATTTTTTATAGAAAGAAACAATATATTCTTTCAAAGAGGAGAGATATGATTACTGTTTTATGGGATAATCTCTTTTCCTATCGTGATTTATAATTCTAATTTGATTTTATGCGTTTAATTTGTAATGTCTCCATTTCAGACCTAAAGCAGCTTGACTTAACTGGAAATTTGCTATCAGATTGGAAGGTACGTTTTGAAGAAAACCATTCCTGTTCACCCTCTTAACGTGACACACACTGAAAATTTACGGTTATAACTTGCAATTAACTGCTATTTTCAATGTTATTGCTGCACCAGTCTTAGAATCCACCATAGAGCTTTTGTTGTTTTTTTAGTAAATACTTGGGTTTATGTTAGGTTGTGTAGTTGTTTACTGCTTTAGGGTGAAGACTTGGTAGGACTCAGCTGTGTTCCTTTTTTTCCCTTGAAAGATGAGGGTTGTGCGTTAGTTTTTTATATATAGTTTCATAAATTCAATTAGTCCAATGTATCTATGCCCTTGCCCAATGGCCATAGGCATAGCGGTGAATTGTTAAATTAAATGTCTTTGAGGTTTGGTCAGTATCGTGCACTGCAGGAAGTTCTGATACCTTGCTGGACAGTTGTTTAAATCTACTTCCATTCAATAAATAAAAAAGATTTCAAGAAAGAAAGAATGAGCATCTTTCTGTTGTTTTCCAAATTGTAATTGCTTTGTTTGTTGGCAGTTTGGTGGTTATGAATATCATCGTCTTATTGTCAACTTCATCAATTCCTGCAGGATATTAGTATCATTTGTGACCAGCTACCAGCTCTTACAGCCCTCATTTTATCGAACAACTTATTGTCACGTGATATCTCAGGGCCCCTTCAATTGAAACACATTCGTATTTTAGTTCTAAACAATACTGGCATAATTTGGATGCAGGTTAGTTGTTAGCATCTTGGAGAGAGGAGGATACCTTTTTTCCCCCTTATCCTTTCTATAGATATTCATATTATATCTGGAGTGTAATTTTGTATGATAGGTTGAAATACTTAAACATTCACTGCCAGCAATCGAAGAACTACATCTGATGGGAAATAATATAAGCGCAATAACGGTATTGATTTGAGATCCTTAAATTTCATAGTTGTTGGATGAATAGATAATAATTTAGTCTCTTGTTGCTGTTGTCTTGCATTGATTATTGATTGCATTTGTATATTGTTGATTTGATATCCCTTCTAAAATCTCCAAAAATGGGAAAAGATTGACTCTGCTACTTGAAAGGAGAGTAATGGAGGGAATAGAAGTCCATTTATATTTAGACCCGATAATGAAGATTCTCTCTAGGAACTACCTATAGAAAGGTTGCACGAATGAGGAAGTGTTAATAGTGAGTTTTCCCATTTGAAATATTTCATTTCAATGTTGCGACGACTCCCCGATCAAATTCAATGAAAATAGTTGGATAGTTTTATACATGATAAATCCGCAATAACAATAAATTTTTTTGGAAGGGATTGGTGTGGGGGGGCACCAAGTATGTATCTCAAGGGATTGTTTTAAGAAAGTGGACACTGCATCAACATTTGAGCAGGAAGCATTGTTGCAATTGCTGAGTCAGTCTCCTTGTGAAGAATTGTTATGGAGGTTACAGAAGATATAATTGTTAGCTCCTATTTTATAAAGGGTTGATTGAATTGAATTAAATACTTTGAGACTCATTCAGAGAACAAGTTTTGTGCAAGAAGTTGAATATCTCTTACAAGCTCTGGAGAATTATGTTGAAGATGCATTAATTTTTAATAAAGAGAACAGAGGACTCAATTAATACATTATTGATTATTTTTTTATAAGAATGCAATATTGATTTTACGACCTTGCTTGAACAAAAGCTGTTTTCTAGGTTGTACAATTGTGTCCTTGAGTTCTAAGAATACAATATTGATTTTTTAAGATGACAAAGTTGAGAGGAGATACCACTGGACTTCTCATCTACATGGAGTTCCCATCGAAGTAATTAGACCAAAAATTGGATGCCTTTTGTAAGAAAAACTCTTCTGCAAACTCGTTGAAAATGGAAAGCAACAAGAAGTAGCCTTTTGTCTATATTTGTATGGTAAATGGTCTGGATTCAAGATGAATAGAAGATTACTTTTAAGATTGAAATGATGTTCTAGTAGTTTTTCAATGCTTGTGAGTTACAGAAAGGAATCAAATAAGATAAGGATTTATAAAGTCAATTAATCAGTTTATAAACGATACAGTTCACTTAATTCTACGCACTTTTGTCACTCTTTGACTGTAAACTGTGTTTCGGTTGAGATCTCGTTTTCAGTCGGAATCATCCCCTATGGTCCAAGGATTTAATCTTCTACGACTTTTGAATCTGGAAAATAACAGTATAGCTGAGTGGAATGAAATCTTGAAATTTGGTCAATTAAGAAGGTATTGTTTTTATTTTTTGTTCTTCTATTGGGACAACTGGCTGTTGATGAACCCTGGCTTATTTCACCGTATTTCCTTGGAACCTTTGACTATGCTATCAGCTTGGAGCAGATTCAGTTGAATAACAACAAATTGAGCCGTATATTTTATCCTAGCTTGGATGAATTGCATGAGTTATTTGGAGACGTTGAATCACAAGGAGACTGTTTTCCATTCCAAAATTTGCGATACCTCTTTCTTGGTAGAGTTTCAAGGTCCTTTAACCGTTGGTATCTCTTTATAGATTGTTTTAATTAGTTCTCTGACTTGTTATGTTTCTTGATGTACTTCAGGAGGCAACAATATTGAGGATCTGGCCTCTATTGACTGTTTAAACTCATTCCCTCAGTTGATTGTAAGATTTCTATATATAATGCACCATCTCTTATTTCCAATTGAAGTTAGTGTGAATTTCAATTCTTGATCGAATTGTGTAATTATTGAAGATGATTTAACTTGTGGATACTTCATATATTATTACAATACAAAGGATTGTTATAGTTGAATTAAAAAAACAGTTACATTGGTAGACACATTATATATTCTAGATGGAACTTTAAGTTCTTTATCCTTCACTTCCCTCCATATAGTGTTATTTATTCATTTTCTTTTTCCTTCAAGGACATCAGGCTTTCAGAGAATCCCATAGCTGATCCTAGAAGGGGTGGCATTCCCAGATATGTTTTAATTGCACGATTGTCTAAAGTTCAAATAATAAATGGGAGTGAGGTGGTTTGGAATATTTGAATTCCTTTTCTTTTCCTTATCATTCCATTATCGTCAACCTTAGAACTTTTACCTCAAATATTTTATAGGTAACTCCTCGTGAAAGAAGAGACTCTGAAATACGGTACGGAAATCAATATTTTGAGTGCTTGTCTATTTCTTTATTTTATATGCATTATTAGTTTTATCCCTTTTTCTTGCTGAAAGAATTTGGTGTTCCTGCCATTTGTAACTTGGCTAAGAAGATGAAAAGCCATCTCTTTTTCAAAAGTCTAATGGAATCAGTCTAAACTTTCAAGCCAGGAAATGGAAAAAAAAGGATCATATTTTGGGAAGACAAATGGAAGGGTGATGAACGGTTCAAAGAGGGCTTTTTTTTTTTTTTTTGATAAGAAACCAGAAAAGGTATATTAAACCTGGAACAACAAAGGAAAGACAACCTAAGGGCTGAGGGAAGAGAGAACCCTCACCCAAGGATCTACATACAGAGAGCTTTCCAATCATTACAAAAGAATTTGCTAAAGCTATGGCACCACCAAGCTGTATTTAGCTGTACAAAACCCCAAAAAATACCCAAAGGAGTAGTCATATCTTCAAAAATTCTTCGATTTCTTTCCAACCATAAGCTCCAAAAGAGAACTTGAGAGGCAAACTTCCACAACAATATGTACTTACCTTTTAACCTCCACCCCTCCCCCCCCCCCAGAGATTCAGACAACCACCCATCCACCAGCTGGGGAAGACAAGTCTGCACTTCAAAAATATTCAAAAGACGTTCCCAGCATTGTCTAGCAAAAGGGCAATGTAAGAATAAGTGGTCCAGAGATTCTTCATGCAAGGAACAAAGGGAGCAAATGGATGGGCAAAGGGCAGATCTAGGAGACTTTTTTTTGTAGTCTTTCATGAGTATTCAAACTTCTATGAGCCACCGACCATAAAAAGATTTTAACCTTCTTCGGAATATTAAAATTCCAAATCAATTTGGTCAACGAACACTTCAAACCCTTCGTAGGGCCGGCCAAATGGAGGACAAGGGATTTAGTGGAGAAGACACCTCCGGGGTCAAGAGACCAAGTGATTCTATCTACTCCTTGGCCTAAACGAAAGGATTCCTGCTTCATCGTCAACTAAACCCAATCATCCAACTCTCTATCAAACACTCCTCTTCTCATACTTAAGTCCCACGTGCCCTGTGTCACGGTCATGCTTGTCCAGGGCGTGTTGCCCGTGGCCGCATGCCCATGCCATCTCGACCCCTTTTAGTCATGCTTTCATTGTATATATGTCTTATTGCTTTCTAGTTAGCTTTACTTGTATTTTTGTGGTTGTATGACTCCTCGCCACTTTGCATGTTCAAGCCTGTCAAAAGCATAAATCCTAGAATGTACTATAGGGGGGTATGACTAGTTGTCCATCCTTCCTACCCGGAGTTATATGTTAATCAAGCCGTTGTTTGTCCCTTGCTTGCTTGCGTATAACAAAACTCTTTCTCAAAAGCTTTCAAAACACTTTCTCTCTCACGTTTTCCAAAACCGTTTTCTCCCGAGACCCGAGGGAGGCTAGACCATATACCGAAGTAGTTCGCAACTTCCGTTTTTCGTACGGCTGACTTGTTCGCTGGGCTAGAGCAAGTGCCGCACAATCGTTGGCCCGTTGTGAAAGGGTGCGATTGTGACAAGTGGTATCAGAGCCTAGTTGGCTCATCGAATTAAAAAGTTGCGATCATGTCCGTGACTGAAGAGTTGGGCAAGGCCTATGTCGACCGATTGTCTGAGATCGAAGAGCAAATGCTCTTCCTAAGAGAAGTCCCTGATAGTGTTCGGTTCTTGGAATCTCGCCTGGATGAGATTGTCGCAAAGGCTGACACGATTGATGCGGTAGCTGGCTGCCTAGACGGGATGCCCGTCAGAGAATTGATGGTGAGAGTTGAGACCTTGGAAGACAAAGCCACAAGACCTATTGGCTTCGAGCATGGGGATAGCTCGTCAGGCTCTATTGCCCATTTAGAGGAGCGCGTCGAGAGTCTAGACAGCGCGCAAAAAGCAATAGTTCAGATGGTGTCTGACCTATCTAAGGATGTGAGAGCTGCCATCGAGGTGGTGAGGGCAGAAGTGGCGGATCTGAGCGCCCGAGTGAATCTCACCATGAGAGCGGTGGGAAATCAAGTCCCAGTTGGGGGCATTGTACAACTAAATAAGGTGAAAGTGCCTGAACCTAAGCCCTTCTGTGGGGCTCGTGATGCAAAAGGCTTGGAGAATTTTATATTCGACCTAGAACAATACTTTAAGGCCACAAGTACAACGTCAGAAGAATCAAAAGTCACCCTAGCGACAATGCACTTGACAGACGATGCCAAGCTATGGTGGAGGTCCCGGTATATGGACATTCAAGAAGGGCGATGTGCCATAGATACATGGGAAGGGTTGAAACAGGAACTACGTTCCCAATTCTTTCCTGAGAATGTCGAGATTTTAGCGAAACGAAAATTACGGGAGTTGAGACACATCGGGACCATTCGCGAGTACGTCAAGCAGTTTGCTGGGCTAATGTTAGACATCAGAGACATGTCGGAGAAAGACAAAGTCTTCTGTTTCGTTGAGGGATTTCAATTGTGGGCCAAGTCCAAATTATACGAACAAAGAGTACAAAGCTTGTCAGAAGCTTATGCGGCTGCAGAACGTTTGTTCGATCTCACAAATGACCCAGGTAATGAGCAATCTCGAGACGTGAAGCGAAGCCAATCTTCTCCAAGTAGAGAGAATAGAAATTATCGACCTAACTCTCCAAATAGTGGGGGAGGGGACCAAGTTACAAGTGAAGGAAGAGATGATAGATCGTTCCAACAAAAGAATGGGAATTCGTGGCGAGGGCCACATTATCAGAATAACTACAGACCAAGGCCCCCATCCTGCTTCTTATGTAAAGGGGCCCATCGAGTGTATGAATGCCCAAACAGAGCTACCCTGAAAGCGTTTCAAGTTGGCAAGTACCTCAGGGACCAAGGATGAAACCTATGAAGAAAATGGGGGCGACACTCGCATCGGAGCGCTGAAATATCTATCAGCCCTACAGAGGAGAGTGGAAGGAGGTAGTCAATCCACTCCATGTGGTCTTATGTACGTCGACGCATGGATTAATCATAAACCAACGAAAAACACCATGGTCGACTCAGGAGCGACCCACAACTTCATGACGGAAGCAGAAGCACGTCGGTTGAACCTTCATTGGGTTAGAGACGCAGGAAAGATCAAAGCTGTGAATTCAGCAGCCTTACCCATTTTGGGTGTATCGCGAAGAGCGACAGTGAAACTAGATGCTTGGACTGGACAAGCAGATTTCGTGGTCGTCAAGATGGACGACTTTGATATTGTGTTAGGGATGGAGTTTCTCCTCGAACACAAGATTATACCGATGCCCCTGGCAGAAAGTTTAGTCATCACAGGATCTAACCCCACCGTGGTCCCTGCGAAGTTAAGACAGCCGAATGGGGTGAAATTATTGTCCGCCCTCCAACTGAACAAGGGCCAAGGCAAACGTTGCGACGTCAGGGGCCACGTCGATGATCAAGTTGGTTATCCTCCCATGGAGTGGAGGCCAAAGACAGAAGTTGCTCAGAAGTATGCAAAGGAAGCACCAATGAGCACAAGAGAATGGGTTGAACAGAAATGGTATAATTCAAAGAGAAGGCCAGAAGCGTCGATTCCACCGATCACACTGAAGAATGCTTTTGAGGCATTGGCCGAGAAGGCACCTCAAAAAGCCAATCAAAGTGAGAATATGAAGAAGTTCTTGGCAGACTGGAAGATAAGCCAAGAGTTAGAGGTCCGCTGGGACCGTTTGAAGATCTGAAGTCAAGATGCTCGTGCGATTGCTGAGTTTGAGCAGAGTCGGTTGACGAGGACGTCAACCATTTAAGTGGGGGAGAATGTCACAGTCATGCTTGTCCAGGGCGTGTTGCCCGTGGCCGCATGCCCATCTCGACTCCTTTTAGTCATGCTTTCATTGTATATATGTCTTATTGCTTTCTAGTTAGCTTTACTTGTATTTTTGTGGCTGTATGACTCCTCGCCACTTTGCATGTTCGAGCCTGTCAAAGGCATAAATCCTAGAATGTACTATAGGGGGGTATGACTAGTTGTCCATCCTTCCTACCCGGAGTTATATGTTAATCAAGCCGTTGTTTGTCCCTTACTTGCTTGCTTGCGTATAACAAAACTCTTTCTCAAAAGCTTTCAAAACACTTTCTCTCTCACGTTTTCCAAAACCGTTTTCTCCCGAGACCCGAGGGGAGGCTAGACCATATACGGAAGTAGTCCGCAACTTTCGTTTTTCGTACGGCTGACTTGTTCGCTGGGCTAGAGCAAGTGTCGCACAATCGTTGGCCCGTTGTGAAAGGGTGCGATTGTGACACCCTACACATCATCCTAGTAATCAGCCACAGTAGCATCTGGCCGTAAAGATAACACAAAAATAGCAGGAAATTCCGCTTGCAAGGAAGAATCCCCGAGCCATTTGTCCTTCCAAAAACGAATCCTCATGCCATTACCCACCCTAAACTGAACAAAGTTCTCATAAATTGGCCTCAGTTTAGCAATGTCAAACCAAGGTCGATTCTTTGAGCTGCCCGTTGGGGGATGCGCCAACCACACGTAAGGTGCTTCCCCATAGATACTTGTCATCACTTGTCTCCAAAGTCCTTCCTTTTCCATAGAGAAACGCCAACACCATTTAATAAGAAGGCCTATATTTCTGTGCTCCAAAGACCCAATCCCGAGCCCTCCGTGAGAAATAGGCAAGGAGGTATTTTTCCAGTTTACCAAGTGAGAACCAGCTTTGAAATCCCCTCCACACCAAAAGAAATCACGAATCAGCTTCTCCATATCGTTAATAATTGATTTCGGAGGGACAAGAAATACAAAGGCAAGCCATTCGGAACCGAAGTTATGAGGGAAAGTCTACCCCCTTAGAAAGAAGAGAAGCCTTCCACTTGGAAATTTTCTTCCTAAATTTATTGATCATAGGCTCCCAAGTGTGATGAACTGTTCAAAGAGGCCTTTCTTTGTTATCTGGCCTTGATGTCTATAGTCGGCTATCAAGTTCTCTTTTAAGATGTCAAGTTATTATCAAGAAAATTCATAGCCTTTTAAGAACTTATCATTCACTGGAAGTTATAAGTTTCAGGGTGAGTAGCTGTGTTTTTGTCATTTATTAGTAGAATAGAAAAACATTCAGCAACTTCAATCCTTTCTCTTACTTATAATCATTAAATGTTTATTGCTATGATCATTGGTTTCTAATGTTTTGCCATTATTAAGACAACTGTAGTGATGGGGCATGTGTGTTGGTGTGTATTTGGAAGAGGCCAGAGGGGAACTAGTAGTTTTGTTCTGTAAAACCTAGTTTCTTCAAGAAAGCTTTAGATCAAAATTAACTGTCATCTTTCCTGCAGCTATGTACGCACGGTTATATCAAAGTTGGATAGCAATCCTGAGGTAACATTAAGGCTACATCCTAGGTAATTGCATTTGAGTAAATTGCAATGAGTCATGGGAGCTATTGATAGCTTATTGATTCTTACGTGATATGGCGTATCTTTTAATATTTTGAATAACAAAAGAAACTTACCCCTGCTGTGCCCAGATAACAATTTCTGTTTGTTGATGTTGCTGCTGATGCTGATATATACCTTTAGGTTTGAAGAGCTGAAGAGTTTTTATGGGATTGAAGATAATAGGGCATCGGTTGGACCTGCTGGACCTCAGAAACTGGCTTCTGGCCTCATATGTATGAGTGAATCTTGAATTTTGAAATATTTGACATTTTAGAACCTTTCCTTATCCTGGCTGAATAAATTGTCTGATAAATTTATCCAGCAATCACTCTAAAGTGCGTGGGAGCATCGATTGGTGAGAAGCCGCCATTGACAAAGAAATTACCTCCCACTACTACAGTTACTGTCCTTGCCTTATAACATGGTATTTTGCTGCTTCATGTTTCTAGTTTCACCTCTAAATAACTCTTGTGATTTTTAGGTTGGCAAGTTAAAGATGCTTTGTGAAAGCTTTTTCAAACTGAAATCTATCAAGCTAAAGTTGTATCTTCAGGAAGAGGTTTGGTCTCATAATTACTTACATAAACCAGTCATTAATAGCCATCTCCTTCTAAAGACTTCCTACGGTCATTAACCTACAACCAAACTTCCTACTGTCATTCTCAGGATTCGCCCGTGCCGATGCTGCTCGAGGATGATATGGCATCTCTTATGGATCTTGGCGTTGGCAATGAATCTAACATTCTTGTGGATGAAGAGAGTTGAAGGAAATATACCAAAGGGTTCTTCGAATATTGTTTTTTTTTTTTTTCCTTCTTCAGTTCCAAATTTTCTGTATTGCCATGAATCCATGATTCCCTCTGCCTCTATGTAACCATATTCATTGCACAGGTTTGTACATTGTTGTCTAGCTTAATCGTTGGTTCTCTACCAGATATTATCACACGTTTGTTTATATATCAAGTTTGGACGTATTCCTTTTTATAACATCATATTTTATTTTATAAATAAAAGGAGGAGATTCAAACCTATATTCGTAATAGACCTTTTAAGTAAGTATAATTGACATATATTAAATTGGAATTTGAAAATTGAAAATTTAATTACAAGGAAGCTTGAAAATTCAAGCTAAGATCATGATTTCAAGTATGTATGATTTTAGGCATCTAAAGATCTCAGTTATCTAGATTATCAAAAAACAGACCCTTATCTAGAATATCATTCCTTCACTAATAATCTCATTTCTCTAATTACAATTTTTAAAAATTAATAACGTGGGTTTTTTTTGAAAGGAATAAAAATAAAAATTAATAACATGTTTTCATCTAACTTTTGTTAACCATTTTCAAATTATTGATTACGAATCGCGATGTAAGAAATATTTTTGTATGATAAGTCATTTAATGGATTGATTTTTAGTTACAACTTCTTCTCTTGTATTAATTTAGTTTTTCATAAACTAAACATAAACATAACGATTTGCCAACGTGAGCAAGGTTCGAATCTCCCACTTGTGATCCCACATATTTAAAAAAAAAATCTAAAAGTTATTTATTTATTTATTATTATTATTATTAAGAGAAATTGTAATGGGTAGCAAATTAGAGTTTGTTATTAGCAAATATAGCAACTTTTAAAAATATTTGCAAATATGGCAAATCTTTTAAATAAAATTTTATTATTCCCTTTTTACCCTTGATTGTTGCATATAGGAGTGAAAAATGGACATCAAAAGAAGTGAAGGCCAAGAAGCAACTAAAATGATGTTTAATTTTAATTTTTAAATGCCTCCAAACACTTTCACGGGGGACTTTTTTTCCCCTTTTTTTTCCAATTTTTTTCCTGTAGTATTGGATATTTTTTGGGAAGATTTTTCTTTTTGGGTATTTGATTCTATGATTAGATGGGAGCATTTTTATAATGGGTCTGGATGTTTCTAGCCTCAACCTTTATTATTTCATTCACTAGATTATATGTAAAATTTTATCAAACAATAATAGACTGTTTTATGATAATTTTAAATTTGATTTTGAGAAGGATATTAATCTCACTACTTTATTCAAAGTTGAATGTGAATGTTAAAAAATAAAATTGAAATTAAGTCCTACACTAAGTGAATTAAAGTTGAATGAGAAGCATTTTTATGATGTGAATGTTAAAGTCTATCAGTGATAGAAGTTTATCACCGATAGACTTCAATCACAATGCATGTATTGTAGTTATCATTGATAGACTACAATATTGAAGTCTATCAGTGATAGAAGTATATCGCTGATAGACTTTAGCCACATTGGTAGTCTATCAGTGATAGACTTCAATCCATGATGGTAGTCTATTAGTGATAGACTCCTATCACTGATATACTTCAATCACAATATATGTTGTATATCAGTGATATGTTGCTATCACTGATAGATCTATACAACAACAACTATCATTAATAGACTGATATTTCTCTCTAATATCAATCTATCATTGATAGACTAATATTCCTCTCTGATATCAGTTTATCACTGATATACTCCAATCACATTGAAGTCTATCATTGATAGACTGATATTTCTCTATATTATAGGAGTAATATCAGTGATAGACTTTAATATGAGATTGAAGTCTTACTGATATCAGTATCATTAACTTACATTTTTTTTTTGTTTTTTGCAGTAATTTGAAATTATGGTTAAGCTTTCTATGAGAATTATAAGACTACTGGAATTTTGGTTGATGAAATGATGGTTTTTTAGACTTTTTGGGGTTTAATATTGAAGCAATTAAACATCAAACAAAACTAAATAGAAGATTACATTTACTATGATTACTTCATCGATGATAGAAGCCAATCACATATAGACTTCATTCACAACATATTGCCTATCTCTTGTATAAGTCTATCAGTGATAACAGTGTATCACTTCTATCACTAATAGACTACATTTGTTGTGATTTGAGTTAGACTTCTATCACTGATAAACTTCAATCACAACGCATGTAGTCTATCGATGATAGATTGCTATCAACTATCACTAATAGATTTCATTCACAACATATAGCAAGTCTATCTGTGATATCAGTCTATCACTTCTATCACTAATAGACTACATACGTTGTGATTGAAGTCTATCAATGAAAGACTTCTATCACTGATAGACTTCAATCACAATGCATGTTGTCCATCAATGATAGACTGCTATCACTCATAATGGGAGTCTATCAACTAAACATCAATGATGCACCATTTTAATGTGATTAATTAACGACCAAACAAAGAAAAAACATAATCCAACCAAACAGGAAACCAAACATATTAGAACGTAATACAAAGAAAAAAAATAGCAAACTAAGCCAATTAAACAATTTGGATGCATCTAAACATCAAACAATACCAAATAGAAGATTAAATATGAAAGGAATTAAGTTCATATGAAATAAGTATATCACTATGGAGTTTATAAGTGCAAGGAGTCTATCAGCAATAGCTTACAATTATTGATAAACTTCTATTGATTATTTTGAAATCAATAAGTGATAGCCATTTATAGAATTTTAAATAATTGAAGTCTATAAATGATAGACTTCTATCACTGATAGACTACCAATGATAGGAATCTATCACTAATAGACTATGTCAGTGATAAAAGTATCACTGAGGGATTTTTAGTATTTTAATGCAGCTTGATTTAATTTTTGCCATATTTGCAAATAGTTTTAAGATTTGCTATTTTTGCTATTTTTTTGTCCGACTTTGCTATCCGTGCAAGTATCCCTATTTTTAATGTAAAATCAATTCTTTTTGCCTGCAAGAAAAAGAAAAAAAGGTTTCAAAGTCTAGGAATGAAAATAAATTAAACATTTAAAAGAAAAAAAAAAGATAAAAGGGACCGAAGGGTAGAAATATTTTCTTCAACTAAATTCCCACGATTGGAAGAGCCACAAAATTTGTCCACGAAAGAACCAAACGACTACAGAACAAAAATAATTGAAACATTTCAATTCTCAAGTAAACCACCGCACCGCTGCGGTTGCGTTTGTCACCGCCTGTCTCCAACCGTACCAGAAGCCGAAGCCGAAGCCGAAGCCGCAGCCACAGCCCACCGCCATACTTTTTCTCACCAAAGCTCTCTCCGCTATTCCCTTGGATCGAACATGCAGGGCAATGACCTCAATGGCTTTTGATTCCCATCTTCTCCAGCAGCCTTCTGGAACCCGGCGTGGTCTCATATAATTCCAGCCCTTCTACATTGTGCTTGTTGAAGCCAATTTCTTAAACCGCACCAGTCAAACTCTGTTTCGCCATTCCTTTTAAGTTAGAATCAAATTGCTCTCAGGGTGGCGTGTGTGATACTTCAATTGGGTGCCTTCTGTTTCTCGTCGTCTTAATTGTTTGTTACGTTATGTGGTTGTGTGTTTCTAGGATCTTGAAGGATTTCAGCTGGGTGTTGGATTCAGGTCATAGTTGACGATTTTCTTGACGGAGGCAAATTCGCTCAATCCTTTGAGCTAACCTGTCCTGTCGTTGCTTCGGAACCTCTTTCTTAGTGATAGGTTCCGAGGCAGAAATTATTCTATCAGGTGCCGAAATGGATGTAAATAGTTCGAAAGATATGGTTGGCGATGACATGTTGACTTCGGCAGCTATAGGTTCTTCTGAAGTTCCAGAAGCGTCCCCTGATTCGCTAAAAAACACGCCATCTAACATTGCAAAATTGGAGGATGTCATCGAGCACTGCGAAGGTAGGCAAAAGTACCTTGCACGGACAAGGAGTCCTTCCGATGGCGGCGATGTTCGCTGGTATTTCTGTAACGTACCTTTGCTTGGGAATGGTGAGTGCTTTTCATTTTTCTTCATCTTCAATGGTATGTTTTCGAATGCGACCTGTGCGAAATTGATGAGGAACAAAGTAGAAAACCAAGGTGAAAATAATTGGGGCAAAATTTTTTGAGTTTAAACCAAGAATCATATTTGAGGATACTAACCTGTTTTAGGAAGCTTATTCAAAAAATTTATCCATTCATTGCCTTCCTTATAAACTTCTGCAACTATATATACGTATATATTCTGTTTATCTTTTCTATTTGAAATAATTAAAATTGTAGTTACTTCTATTCTTCTTATGAAGGTTTCCTTCTATTCTTATTACCTCTGTGTTTCAGTTGTAATGTAGTCAATGTTCTCGTTAAAAATAGGATTTCGCTAGGAGATTTTGAATCAAAGGGCTTTCAAAGCTTTTGATGACTATCTGCTGCATATGTTTCGACAGAGCTAGCTGCCTCAGTTCCCAAGACTGAAATAGTAGGGAAGGGTGACTATTTTCGATTTGGCATGAGGGATTCTCTTGCAATAGAGGCATCTTTCTTGCAGGTGTATTTTTTGACCTCTTGGGTAGTCAGTTAATGCTTATGTTCACCCATATTTCATGAATTGCTCGTAGTGAACTATCTTGGAGTTACCTTCTACAATATCTTTAACTCATGAGATAGACTGTCCACTCAACTGCATGTGTATGGAATTCATTTTTTGGATGCTAATTGTAGTTTTAATTAAGTGAAGGGCAGAAAATTCCATGATTCCAATTTATAACGAGTGTAAATTGTAATTAACTTATCATTCTTCTCTTTGTGTTAATATTTCTTTAATATTGTTACAACAAAGATAAAAGAGCTTGGAATCTCAATGGAGGATGCTTCTCGGATCATTCTCTGGTTTACTACTTTATGGAGGACCTATATTGCCTTAGATGAAAATGTCAGCAAAAGAATAGGGTTAAAAAAATTCTAAATATGGATAAAAAAATTTGTGTAGATTCTGGCATTGGGGAAACTGAATGCTGAATGGTAAGATTCAAAAGACATTTTTTGGTTGCCAGCTGTCTCCAAATTGGATGTTATTTGTAAAAGCCATGATGAAAAGAACCAACACAATCTTTTTGTTCATCGTTTGTTTGCAAACTTTTTTTGGAACTAGAATTTTAGTAAGTTTAACTTGGTGTTGGGCCGCCCTATTTCAATTAAGGATGTGGTGACACCTATTCTTTATTGAAAGAGGAGAGCTGGAATGTTTTTGGAAACAACTATTTGGCTGGTTTATGGGAATTATGTTAAGAAAGGAATTGTAGGATATTTTATGATGTACGTAGGAAGGTTGAGGATTTTTTTGATCTAGTCATTATCGTTAGTTCGAGTTGGTGTACTCTCTCAAAATCATTTTGTAATTTCCCCCTTTTATGCCAATTGGAGTACCTTTTTGTATGCTCATTTGGCTTGGTCTTTTCAGTTGCAACTCCTCATCATTTTAATGAAAAGTTATTGTTTCTCTTTATATATATGTTTGTATGTGTGTGTTTCTATATATATATCTCAGATATTTATTTATATATTATGTTTTGTTTTGTCTGCTTTTTTTTGAAGTAGATGGACAAAATGTTTAACAATTCTTTACATTTTTTGGATTTGAATATAGAGAGAGGAAGAGCTACTTTCTATTTGGTGGAAAGAGTATGCAGAATGTAGTGAAGGGCCAAAAGAAAGAGCTGGTTCTAGTCTGAGGCTCGATAAACAAAGAAATGAATCTGCTTCAGAGGTTGCTAAATTAGTCAAGTTGTATGACATTGAAGAAGAGCGAGTTGGTGTCCCAGTCAAAGGAGGACTCTATGAGGTCAATTTGATGTAATCTATATTTAAGAATTTCCTCCGTGTTTTATACTAGCACCATCTTGTATAACACTATCTTGATTTTTATTCTTTCCAATTGTTGCTAAATGTAACAAATTTAGGTGATAAGAAAATTAAATAGTGTCTGTGACATGAAAAGTATTTCTTGTTTCTAAAAGAAGTGTGTTTTTTCTCGTGGAATGTGTCATTCTGAAAAAAGATTTGTTTAAATATCTAAGGTGGGAAGATGTAAGTTATGTTATTTATTTTGGTTAATGGGCTCATCAATAGGGGAGAATTAAGATGAACCTGATTTCCTAAGTGTCAACAATTCTACAATGGAGATATTAGTATCACCAATTAATGTTTGTCTTCTGGATAGATTTATTCTAGAGATTCAAACAGTGTGGTCCTCTTTGATAATTTTTTCTGCATGGATTCTAAACGTTTTGATTGGATGGATTAAATTAATGTCTTCTTTTCTTCTATTAGAAATATGAAAATTATAAAAGTTATGATTTGTAATCTTTTAATGTATGTTTTCTGTTGATTAAAATTTGGTGTTAGAATATATTCTAAATTTTCTTAGATATCATATCCAAAGTTTTAAATATCTTGTGAAATTATTCCTTTTTTTGGTTTAATATACAAATGCTTGCAACTGAAGTCATATTATATATGCAGGTAGATTTAGTGAAGAGACATTGTTTTCCTGTTTATTGGAATGCAGAAAATCGTCGTGTGATGAGAGGCCATTGGTTTGCTCGTAAAGGAGGACTTGATTGGCTTCCACTTCGGGAGGATGTTGCTGAACAGTTAGAAATTGCATATCGTAGTCGGGTTAGTTTTTTGTTCTCTTATTTTAATCCAATCTCTCAATTCTTGTTTGAAAGTTTTGTATGCAAAGCATCTCAAAGTTTTCATGATGAAGAAAATGCTTCCATGTGAAATGTTTTCATTTGTTGCTGTGTAGTTTCTAGTTTATCTTCATTTCTAAACTTGAAAATTTTTAAAATATCTTAATGATTAGCAAATTATGGATAAAGATGATTTTGATCTAGGTATGGCATCGGAGAACATTTCAGCCATCTGGACTTTTTGCATCCCGAGTTGATTTACAAGGATCTACCCCAGTATGTAAATTATTTGGAGCGTGGAGACTTATTTTGTTGTTTCATCATTACTTGAAATTTAGGAACGTGATTTATCTTGGAATTCCTAATGTAGGGACTTCATGCTCTTTTCACTGGGGAAGATGATACTTGGGAGGCTTGGCTGAATGTTGATGCATCTGGTTTTTCTAGCGTTATTAGTTTGGGTGGCAATGGAATTAAGTTAAGGCGTGGCTATTCCCCATCTAACTCTCCTAAACCTACTCAGGTTTGTATTTCTTTCTTTCTAGTAGTTCTGTGAGTATAATTTTACCATGCCCCATTCCCCTCCCCCCCCCAATGTGAAACTTCAATTCATACGGAAGGATCATAATGGAGGATTCAGAATCCTACTGGATATTTTTTTTTTTGGGGGGGGGGGGGGGGGGGGGGGGGGAACTACCATTTTTGGGTGCAACCTACCTTAGCTCAAATATTGTTACATTCGATGTTTGTACTTTTTCTTGAAATGTTGAAGCTCACTAAAATATACTCTAACCTGTATCCATATTTTCTTTATAAATTTTCTCTTGGAAATTATGTGGCTTCGTTCCACCATATGGCTCAAGTGTCTTTGTTTTCCATTTAATATGTTTTTCACTTTGATCCATGCACTAAGATGGGACTCTTTCGTAGAATAGAAGATAAATTCCGTCTTAAAAATGAGAAATACTTGCTGTGAAGCAAGAGCCAATATTGAATGATAAAAAATTGGGTTGAACACGGAAATGAAATTGTGGTTCCTTCCAAAGAAAAAAAAAGGGGTTAGGTTTACTACAAATTGGAGGAAAATGAAAAGCATTCTATCCTCCTTTTTTTATCAATGTTCTCTCCCTCACATTTTTATTTCTTCTAATTTTCAAGGATGATTTACGCCAGCAGAGGGAAGAAGAAATGGACAATTACTGTTCACAGGTATGTCTGCTGTCATTGAGCTTCTTGACATTGTTTTCATGTTATCATTGAGCTCTTTTGTAATTATCCGCTTAGTCTTATTTTACCTGATTGGAATTCCTTTCTTTACTTGGGTTCCTTTTGTGGGCTTGTTTTATGACTGTTTGAAAATAATTTCATCCATTTTAAGGATAATATAGGCCTGGCATTGAGGACCTATCCCTTCTCTACTTGCTTGGATGGTTCACTAATTTAGACGGATGAGGTGTCGAGCCTTTGTTTGAAGTTTAAACCTGCTTGACTACCATATATACCCGTTTTATTCAGTGAATGCGAAAAGCTATAAAGATTTCTGAATATTGTGAAACTACTCGATCTAATCTAATGATTTAAACTCTCTTGTTAATTTTGTATTTGTTTGATAAATTTATAATTAACTTGATGTTGTAAAATTTTCTACATATATCATGTCACTTTGGAAGCCACGTTATTCATCTGAGGTTGTTGCTCTAGGTTCCTGTTCGACACCTTGTGTTTATGGTTCATGGTATTGGTCAAAGGTTGGAGAAATCTAATCTAGTTGACGATGTTGGGAATTTTCGGCATATTACATCCAGTCTTGGAGAGCGGCACCTCACTTTACACCAACGTAGCACTCAAAGAGTCCTCTTTATCCCATGCCAGGTAACTAATCAACCCCTTTTCTTGCTCTACATTTGGATAGGATGTGTGAGTTTTTGTGTTGTAGTTTTTCCCGACTCTTTTTTCTTTCTCATGTTGCCCTTTGTCTGTAATGACATTTGTTGCTATGACCCAATATTTTAGAATTCTCTTGTTTATGAACACATTAATTATATTAGGCTTCGAAAGATATTGAAAGAATGCCTTATAATTTATAACTCTAATAGTCTGATGTTAAGCTTTTTGTGCTATGGTGGTTTCAATCTTACTACTTTTTGGGGGTAGAAACCAAGCTTCCATTGAGAAAAAAATGAAAGAAACGAGGGCATACAAAAAACAAGCCCAACAAAAAGGGAGTCCTAGAACTAGCTACTGAAACAGACTCCAATCCAACAAAATCAAACCAATATCATAATTACAAAAAGGCTTAGTGACCGAAGCACATAGCGAAGCATTAAACCTCTCCACCTCCCAAACCTCACGACATGACCTCTCCACCTCCCTAAAAAACTTATTATTACGCTCAAGCCAAATACCCTACGGAATGGCAAAGAAGCTAGCATGTCACAAGACTTTGCCTTCTCAAGAAAGGGCGAGCGAAGAAGCACCTCCTCCACCACAACATAACAATCTCTATTCCAAGTCAAACAATACCCAAACGACTGTAGTCACCACGCCCATAAGTGATGGAGATCATTTTCTTGACTCCTATAAAGAACACACCATTGCGGGAACAACACCAAAGAGGAATGTTGTTGAACACGATCCAAAGTGTTGCCTTTCCCATGTAAAATTTGCCACAAAAAATTTTACCTTCCTAGGGATTTTAACCTTCTAGAGCGAGGAGAAAGCATAGGCTGTAAGGGGCGGGGAAGGGACGACCAACAAATGAAAAAAAGAACTACATGAGAAGCCCCTCGAAGTGTCAGGGTTTCAAAACCTAAAGTCCCTTCTCCCACAAATCACAAACTTATTCGGAAGAATAGAAAGAAGATCCACCACATCTATCACCTCTTTATCAGAAGGAGAGAGATGAAAAATAATGATGGGGAAGGATCAGGGGAGGGTAAAATGGAAGCCACATAATGTAGCTTCTTACTCGAGATATGATATAACCGCATAAACAACTCACAAAGGGGTTTATCACCCACCCTACAATCCTCCTAGAAATAAACACTCAACCCATCCCCCACAGAACATCTAACATAAGGAGAAAAAGGACCAGAGGCAATAACTTTTCAGAGGTTTTTATGAGGCCTTCTGGCACCACCGACAGCCTTCCACTCAAAAGGGTGTGGGCCATGCCTACTCACAATTACTTTGTGCCACAAAGTGTTAGACTCCATGAAGAAATGCCACAACTATTTAGCCAGCAGTGCCTTGTTACATAAACTCAAGTTCCCAATCCCTAGACCGCCTAACTCTACAAGCTTAATCACTGCCTCCCACCGAACAAGGTGGGACCCTCCCCCCTCCTCAGCCCCTTCCCACAAGAAGTTTCTCATCACTCTCTTAAGACACTCACTAACCTCCACAGGAATTTTGCAGAGCGATAAAGAAATAATTGGGAATCCCACTCAAAACTAATTGAATAAGAATGAGCCTTCTTCCTTCAGAGAAGAAAGCCTTCCTCCAAGTGGACAACCTTTTCTGAATCTCATCCATAGTCGGATTCCAAAAAACCTTGCTCCTCAGATTGTCGCCCAGAGGAAGCCCAAGGTACGAAGAAGGGAGATGACCCACCTCACACCCCCCAAGGATGCCCAAGAACTTAACATAGAAGGGCAACAATTCAGGCCTATTACGAAACTTTTCCCTATTAATCTTAAGGCTCGAAATTGCTTCAAAGAAGAACAAAAGCCATTAAGATTCACGAAGGAGCTTTCCTTACCAGAATAGAAGAAGTGGGTGTCATCGGCAAATTGAAGATGAGATAGATGAACTAACTCTCTACCCACCTTAAACCCCTCAATCACCCCCTTTTCCACACCAACGGACACAAGCTTGCTCAAAACATCCACCACTAAAACAAAAAGGAAGGGTGAGAGGGGGTCCCCTTGCCTAAGCCCTCGAGAAGCAAAAATCTTCCCTCTAGGTCTCTCATTGACAAAGATAGAAAGGTTTGCATACCTAATACAATTCCACATCCAAGATCTCCATTTAACTCTAAAACCTTTCTTCCCCAAAACCTTATCTAAAAAATTCTATTCCACATGGTCATAGGCTTTTGAAAATCAACCTTGAAAATCACCCCTTCCTCCTTCGTTAACCTAAAATCCTTAATGGCCTCATTAGCTATCAACATTTGGTCTAAATTTGCCTTCGTTAACCTAAAATCCTTAATGGCCTCATTAGCTATCAACATTTGGTCTAAATTTGCCTTCCAGCGATAAAGGCTCCTTGACAAGTGGATATAGTGCTTGGGAGGACTTTCCTCAACCTATCCGTCAAGGTTTTTGCCTAGGAAGCACGGACACTTTGTTTTTGCCTAGGTTTTTGACAAAGTGTCCATGTCAGACACGTGTTGGACACAGATACGTCCGGTCACGTGTCTGATGCAAATTTTTGTGTCCCCTTTTTTTATTATTATTTTTTAATTTCAGACACGTCACGGACACACCATGGACACGCCATTCAAAACCCATACCTTTCAAGTACGGTGGTGTTGGCGGGGGCATTCAACGACGGTCACTGACGTCCATCGAAGGTAGAGGGACAAAAATCGGAAAGGGAGAGAAAGTGGGAAAGTAGAATGGGGAGGAGGGAAAGGAGGGAAAGTATGTGTGGCTGGGGGAGGGAGAGAATGGGGGAACTTTGTTTAGGGTTAGGGTTTCTTACAAATTTTGTTTTGTGGGCTTTTAGTAGGCATTTGTAGGATATTGGGGTTTTGTTCTTTATTGAGTTTAAATGGGTCCATATAACTGTGTGGGTTAAATTCAAAGGCTAATTAAATTCTCATTTACATTTTTTATTTTAATTATTTTTAATAGTGAGTAAAAAAAACTAAAGTATTTTCAGTTTGATCTTTTAATATTATATAATATAATATATAAGAAACATAACGTGTACCTGACGTGTCCGTGTCCTACATTTTCAAAAATTATCGTGTCTTCGTGTCGTGTAGTGTCCGTGTCCGTAAATGCTCGTGACTAGACTAATGGGCCTAAAATCATTCACCTTACCAGCCTTTTCTTTCTTAGGGATGAGGCACACATAGGTCTCACTCATACCAACGTCGATAATGCCCCTCTCAATGAACTCACTAAAAACTTTCCACAAGTCCTCTTTGACACAATCCCAATTATCTTGAAAAAAAGCCATAGTGAAACATCCGGCCTGGGAGATTTGTTCCTATCAAAGCCAAAGACCACCCTACGAATTTCCTCCAAAGTAAAAGGGGCCTCCAACTCATCCCTCTCCCTCTCTGAAATGGGGCACCCGTCTAAACCTTCCACAAAAGGTCTAGGATTAGGAGGAGGTGCGTAGAGATTAGAAAAAATGAAATAATCTCCTCAAATCTCCATATCCTCCACCACCTCCTCCCCATTGTCCTTTTCCAAAAATTCAATCAAATTCTTATTCTTCCTTCCTCTCGCCATACTGTGGAAGTAGGCGGAGTTCTCATCCCCCCTCTTTAGCCTACTTAACCTTCGATTTCTGCCTCAAGCTCGTATCTTCCTTCCTAATGAGAGTTGCAAACTCACTCTTAAGAGAATCTCTCTCCATCCTCAACTCCATAGTCAAACTCCTATCCTCCTCCTGCCTATCTAACATCCTAATCCTTTCCACAATCTCCACTTTCCTCTTCTTCAAATCTTTGAAAACGGCAAGATTCCACTCCTTCAAACAACAAGGGTTACACATGATGGGTTCATTCCGAGGGGTTGCTATTGTGGGCAATTGTTGGGAAGATGAAGGGTTACATATGTAATAATCTATAAGACTTCTAATCCTTTGCATATCTTTTCTTGGTAAATTCCATCGTTGTTGTTTGTGCTTTAGAAGTCGTATAGATTATTACGTGCGCAACTCTTCTATCAAACTATTATCTCTGTTTGCTTCTCCTTCTTCTTTGCTTCCTGAAATAATTTATATTTCACCTTGTTGATCTCTATTATTATGCTATTTTCCATTTAACTGTTTTTTTTTCTTTTCTTTTTTTAAAAGTGGAGGAAGGGTCTGAAGCTTAGTGGTGAAGCTGCTGTTGAAAAAATCACTTTAGATGGAGTGAAGGGTTTGCGTGTCATGTTGGGTGCGACTGCTCATGATGTTTTGTATTACATGAGCCCCATATATTGTCAAGACATCATCAACTCGGTAGGGCATGCTTTGTTTGGATTTCTACTGTTCAATACTTTCATTTTATCTTTTGTCAACAGAATCTCCCAATACTTTCATTTTATCCATACTTGTTTTCCATAGTTCTTTATAGATGGGTTAACGGACATATGATTTGTTAGTTTCGTTCTTTCATGTCAGTGTGTATAATTATTATGCAACTGATACATATCATCAAAGAATGGTGAAACCTATATGTGCCTTGTGAACTTTGTCCTTTCATCTTGCACTTATACACCAGCGTTAATTTTTTTTTTTTAAATGAGAAACCAATCTTTCATTGAAAAGAAATGAAAGAAAACAAAACAAAAGGAGCACAGACATAAAAAAAAACAGCCCACACCAAAGGAGCCTAGCCACTAACTATACAAAAAATGGCTCCAATGTCTAGTAATAAAACTTAGCGGGTGATTACCAAAAAGGCTTCCCACATAATTTATGTATACTTTTTTCATGCTAAACAAAGTGGCTCTCTCTATTGAAAAGATCATAAGGTGATTCTATTGGGGAAGTTACAAAAATTGTAGCAGCCTCTAATTTAGTTTGTTGGCAAAATGTAACATTCCTACTCTTGCAGGTGGCCTGAGCATTGGTAACATTAGATTACAAAATTGTTCTGTTCTTCCAGATGGTCATGGGGATGCCTAAAGGGACAACAAGCCTGTCTCTTCCATATTCTCTAGTTGTGAACCAGAAGATGTTGATGTGGAAAAGTGTGTCATGTGGCTAGTGAAGATGAAAGTCCTTATTTGAGTTGCTTCAGGAAGAGGGAGGCAGCCTTGTGAAGGTTGGCTCTCCCTTACAATTGTAGATCCCTTGCCCATTTTAGGGATACGTCTTAAAAATTTGTTGTTCTTTACTAAATAAGCAAAAGAGAGCAGTCATCTTTCACCTCTCCGTTGTTGATCAAAAGAAGGGCTTTCTTAGTACGGGGAGTATGATGGTCGATGGACACTCATATGGCTTAATGGCTCTGAGCGAATAATATCTGATTTCTGTATAGAGTCTATTGTGAAGAAGCTGAGAAAAAGAAGACCTCAAACATGAGAAGAGAAGGCAATTCTTTTGTAGGTAGGAGGTTGATTAAATTTCTACGAAGCTCCAGAAATAATAGTAAGTGCTCTTGTTCAACTTTGTTATCCAAAGATGTTGCTGCGAATTAAACTGTTCTTCCTTCCTATCTGGCATTTGGAAAAGCATCTGAGGCTTTGTTGGATGCTGTTGGTGTGTCTTGTGGTATCCTTATTCTCTGGAGTGATCATAGTCTCTCAGTACATACTTTTTCAGTAGTTGTACGATCTCTTGGCCTGTTTTCAGAGTGTTGGGGAGTTACTTCAATGTTGGCTGGTGGTCTTTTTAAAATTCTCTCCATCCTGCTCGCTCGCTCTTAAATTTTTTTCTAGATTTACAGAAGCTTTTCTCTTGGTTGATCAGGTGTTTATACGTGGTCCACTTGAACCAACTGCCTGCCCATTCCAAGATTTGTAGGTCCCTCTTGTCCAACTCTTGGCTAAGGTTCACGGCTTGAGTCCATAAGTTGGTCAGAAATACCTATTCTGATCACTTCCTTATCACGATGGAAGCTGGTAACCTTCTTTTAGAACCATACCAGTTCAAATAAAAAATGTTTGGCTCTCCCACTCTTAACTTTTTTTTCCCATCTTTGATTTGGTGGATACTCCTGTTTAAGGATGGGGTAGCCATTTATTTATGTTAAAATGGAAATTGGTTAAGCAGCTAAGCCATAGAAGAAGGTATTTGGTCGGGCTGATGCTGCCAAAGTTGAGGTCGTTTAGATCAGCTTTTTTTTTTTCTTATGCTCTTGCTCTTCAAGAGTGGATTCAATTTCTGAGGTGCTTTGATGAAAAGAGGTCAAATTTAAACTCTATGACTGGTGGTTAAGACATTATTTGGCACAAAAAATGTAAGTTGTTGAATGAAGGTGACAAAAAATCAGTTTTCTTCCAGTGTTGCTAATGGTAGATGAGGAAATGTCTAGTCTTTTAACTTCTAAGGACAGTCTTGTGAATCATTCACATCCTCAAACTGTTATTGTAAAAGGGTATTGTCTCTAAAATGGAGCTCTAGATTTCTTCCTCCCAATTTGGATTGCCATAATTTCTGCAGTCCTCTTATAAGGATTGGTTTGAGAGACCTTCCTTAGGGGAAGAATTCTTGGAATAGATTTTTGGGCTACAATAAAGCCCAAAGATATTGATGCTTCTACAATTGGAGTCTTTTAGAAAACACTTGGAGACTTTCAAGCTTGATTTGACGGACGCATTTCAGAATCTTTTTGAGACGTGAATGTTGACCTTTATGAAACTTTCGATGTTGACCTCATTACTAGGTCTTGGTTGAGAGGTTAAAGAAAGCCATCACTTCTATCATTTTGGTTATGCAATCTGCGTTCACTGTTGGGAGGACAGATTGTGGATTCTTCAAGTTTGCTTTTCAATCTTCCTAAGTCTGTCATTGAGGGCATGGATATGGCTCCTTGTGACGATATGACGTCATGGAGCTTTGTAATTGCAGAAACGATGTTTGGGTTCTCAGTTATTGGGGCCTTCTCTTTGGAGGTAGTAACTCTAAGAGTGTTGATTTCTTGAAGCCTTTGTTTGAAAAGATGATGAGTAGGCTCAGCGAGTGGAAGAAATCTTACATTTTCAGGGGTGGGAAATTGACCCTTTGTCGTTTGCCCACTTGTTTTTTTCTCTGTTTTTGAAGTTCCAAGTGTGATGACTTAATAGCTTGACAAGTTGATAAGAGACCTTCTCGGAAATAGCCCATTTGGACAAGGGAAGCAATCTAGGAGGTCATTGGTATGCAATAATGAAAAGGGAAGAAATGAGCTTCAAAAAGTCACATTACCATTGGACATTAGCAAAACCACCAAAAGTGATTAAAATAATAATTAATTACTTAATTTAATTTTTAAAATTTTTGTTATTCAATTATTCTTCTTCATCTCTAATTACCTCTTGCTTTATCATTGTCAATCAGAGAGATTTATTCTAACTCCTTGGCTTTTGTAGGGGTTGTTCCCCTCTTTGCAACTCTGTTCTCCTTTTGGATTTTTTAAACCTCTGACCTCTTGGTCGAGTGGAGAGTTTGTATTTGTCTTGTTTTTTTTGAGTCCCTTCTAGTTATTGTTGATACAAGACTTGTAGAACCTTGTCAATTTGGTAGTGATATATATATTTATAATAAGAAACGGGGGATGTTATAAAAACCAAAGGGAAAATACAACTTATAGGCCTAGGGAAACTCCCTCACCAGGACAAAACCAACATAAGCTCTTTCCAGCTTAAGATAATCCAATAAATGCTGTGACTACAAGAAACCTTTTCGTGAAGGCCATTCCAATATGAGGCCATATACTGTTTACAATGTGGAAGTAATATAATGCTGGTTATGTAATACTGACAAATTTTCATGATATGAAGCTCTTCAAACGTTCATGGAACTTGGACTAAATGGCAATATTGCTTTCTCTTCAGGTATCTAACCAATTAAACCGACTTTATATGAAGTTTCTTAGAAGGAATCCAGGATATGATGGAAAGGTATGTGGCTCAAAGATTATTTTACCATTATGTTCTGTCAAATTTGATTATACAAATTGAGTATTCTTATGTATTTTGTATTATTACATAGGTTTCTATATATGGACATTCTTTGGGAAGTGTCCTTTCATATGATATCCTCTGCCACCAGGAGAATCTGTCATCTCCTTTTCCAATGGATTGGATGTATGGGGAACATACTAGAAGTGAAGGGTTCTCGGGGTTGGACTATCAATCCTCTACACACAACTCTTCTTGCAATACGGAGAATAAATGTTCTGCTGCAGTTTATGAATGTGCAGACATTGTACACCTTGCTAAAGAGGATGATGAGAGAAATGTGAATCAAATGCATCTGCATTTGGAAGATCCTTCCATTGTTGTGGATCCTGCGACATCACATTCATCTGAGCTTATTACTAAAGAAGAAAATACTTGTGGGGAAGCTGATTACGATTCCAGCAAAAGGACTCCTCAAACAAGTGATGGGTTGGAGGAGTTAAATAAAAATGGGAACTGCGAATTAGAGGTTCCCAGTGTAAATAAAATTGCTGAGCTACAATTTGTGAATTCAGATGATAAAGATGCAGTAATCAAATCCCTGGCAGAAGAGGTCAGTAGACTCTGCATTGTTACACACATGTCATGGTTTACTTATTCGTTTATGCTTTCAACGTACAAGAATAAGTATGCTTTCGCTTACACACATGTCATGTTTGACTTATTCTTGTATGCTTTCAACGTACAGCCTCCACTTATAGGATGTGTTATTTGAACTTCTCGTTTGTCAGGTTGATTGTCTTAAAAAGAAATTGGCAGAACTTGAATTGATGTCAGCTAATAGGAATACAGACGGGGGATTGAATCAAGGTGCCTCCTAATTTTTTCACTTCTTTGTTTTCTTATGGGTAGAAATTGTACAAATGATATTTTCGGTCTTCGAAACGTTATCAGGAAATAAGAAAAGTTTAATAGGTATGCCCAAGGAGCCCATGTTAGAAGAGGTACCTCCTGAACAAGATGATGGATCAAAGAGTTTTACTCCTTATATAAAGTACAAAAAGCTTGCATTTAAGGTACGGCAGGGGGAGGGGATTGAGAAGAGAAAATTCTTTTGATATTTTCCAATATATATGACATATGTGCATGATATATTTTATTTTCTTGTTGAACATTCGGAAACGTTGGTTTGTTCCAACTATTTTATGTATAATTTTTTTCTCTAATTAGGTTGATACATTTTTTGCTGTTGGATCTCCACTTGGGGTCTTTCTTGCACTTCGTAATATCCGTATTGGAATTGGTAAGCTCACATTTATGACATGCTAGTTACGTGTATTCTTTGTCCAAAATAATAGTTGTAATCGTTATTCATCTGTCTACAAGAGTATGTGTTTTCCATTGCATTGTTATAAAGGATGTTCAGCTGGAGGACCATTTAATTGCCACTGTAAAATCTCTATCTATGATGAAGTGTTTGTTTTTAAGATGATAATGGACGGTTAAATTATTTAATGTGGAGCTGGCTAATCTAATTGCACGCTTGATTTAGTTTACAAACATTAGATCCTTCAAATGATTTTATTGAGTCCGTTTTCAATGGTAAGAGGGCTGTTGCTTCGGTTCGTTGGGGGGCCATTAAATTGGCCTAGTGTTTGTGGAAAGAGTTGTGTTGTGATGTCTGGTTAGGTTGGTTTTATATTGGGTTGTCATCCGGATTTATTAGGGATGTTTTATCTCCCTTGTTTTGTTTGCTTTATTATTCTATCCCATTTTAAGAGGTTGTATCCTTGAACATTTTGTTTCTTTTCATCCATCAATGGAAAAGTTTGTTTTTTGTTTTTTTTTTTTTAAATGGTTGGAGCTATCTGCTCCATTTTGCTTCTTGACCCTTTCAGAACATAGAAGTAATTCCCATGCTAACGAGATTTATTTTTAATTGATCAACTTGCAATACATGAAAATTGATCTTGCATTGCAGAAACTTGGAGACTTTTCTTTTTGGTATTTAACTAGCAAGTCTCTATTTATTTTGTTATTGATAGTCAATATGATCTTCCTGAATCCGGAGTTATTCAGAATAGCTTTTGATTTAGGAATTTCCAACTTAGCTTTTGATATAGGAATTTCCAACTTGCGCTCCTAGATTTGATTTATATGCTAGAAAAAGTTGATTGTTTGTTAAGGTACGCATGATGATTTTGACGATCCTAAAAGCTTGTTTGTTGGTCTTCAGGAAAAGGGCAAGAATATTGGGATGAAGAAAATATAAATGAAGAGATGCCAGCTTGTCGACAAATGTTTAACATTTTTCATCCATTTGATCCTGTAGCATACAGGTCTTTGAAAGCAACCCTTTGTAATGAGCAAGTAGAGAATGTATATTTGACCATTCTAAGTGCTTGATTATTTTCATAACCAGCTACCTTGTGATTTATTATCTGTTATTTGATCGACATCCCTTCTTTTCATTGACCCGTGCTTTTTGTTTGACACCGTCATTTTTTATTTATTGACTTGAAAAAGATACCTTTTTGCTTTTCGGCCAGGCATTCTTGGAGCCATTTGTTATTGCTAACCACTTATTCACTGAGCACAACCACATGCTCACGGACGTTGTGCTCTGTAAATGCATGCCTAGAGCATTATTTATTTGCTGTGTCTGAGACTCTCAGCTCATTCATAATTTTTTTTTTATTATTTATTGAAATTATGTTTCTCTTTTAAAAAAATGACAAGAGTAAAATGTTGTGATTTTCTTTTGTCTCAAATTGGTGTCTTTTCCTTTTTTTTTTTCCCTTGATATGGTAGTATACATTATGGAGAACGTATAATGGAAGCTTTGTTGAATTTATACAGAATAGAGCCACTTGTATGCAAGGAGTACATGCTCCAACGACCTGTTATTATACCATTCCATAGAGGTGGAAGGAGGTTGCATATTGGATTTCGTGTAAATATCTACATCACATTGATATAGTGAATTTCAGTCATTCTTTAACTTTTGTTATTCTGATAGATCTTCCTGTATGTAATGCAGGAATTTACTGATAACTTGGCTCTTCGTTCTCAGGCAATGAAGGACAATCTACACACTCTGGGGGTGGGTTGTACTAGACTTTCTAAGATTGTGTCTTCTTCTCATGCTTGACTTGGGTTTTTTATTTTTCTTTTCAAACCTTTCAAATCAATTTCTCTTTTCATTTTTCTTTTTAAACCTTTCAAATCAATTTTCTTAAATCCTTTCATCATACTATACGAGTAGTACATCATTTGATTTCACAACATGATGTCAAAAAACACTCGTGGAATTATTCTAATTACTTTGCTTCTATTATTGTTAAAATTGTACTTGGAATTGACCTCCCAAGTGCTTTTTCTTTTTTTTTGGGGGGGATAAGAAATGCTTTGCTTGTTAAAATGCATTTCTAAGAAGATTCTCTTGGGTGGAATTCCTTTTAAGGGGGGTTTATATGCAGGAATGAAGGTAATGGAATATATATCATTAACTCATGATACCATTGGGTATTGCCATCCTAAATCCACAAAAAATAATGAATATAAAAATTAATTACTGAAATTCTTTGTTTATTTTTAACTATATTAACTTAAAATGGTTAATTTAAATTTCTTATGGAGTAACTTACAAAACAAAGTGTCAATCATAAATCTAATCTAACTTTATACAATTTATTAATTTATAAAAATATATAATTAGATTTTAGATAGTAAATAAATCAAATTTTAAATCAAATTTTATTCTCATTATGTAAGGGAATAAATATTTTATTTCTTACTGTTTTAAAGGCATGCACGTATTTGCACAGTTCCTTTCTATTTGTATTTTTTTTCTAAATGGTTTTGGTTAAATGTGATTTCCCTTATATTTTTTAAGGTTTTCTATTTTCGAGTGTGCAACAAACTTCTTGATTTATGGTTGGCAAGCTCAGGGTGCCAATTTGTGCGTGCTCGTATTTACAAATGTGATTATTATCTAACTTGCCTTAACTTGAGCTTGGGTTTGGATCTTTCTAGAGCTTTGTTGAAACAAAAATAAGTACCTTCCGAAAGATATATGTTTGGTGTTGGGTTAATGTAAGAAATTGCTGAAGGTTCTGAGTTACATTATTTGACAGGTTAAAGTACTCACAGTTTGCCAATCGAAAAAAGAAGATGGTCTAGAAGGTAATATACCAGTTTCTAAGTGGTGGCTGCCCTGATTTTGTACGTTGTTACTTACGTACATAATCTATATGGACGAACAAATTAATGATCAAATCTGAGTGCACGTAACCATGTTGTCAAGAGAACCAATATTGCTTTAAGCCCCAACCATTCACTAATTGAGCTCTAAATTGAGAGCCAGTTCTTTCTTGGCACGACCAGTAGCTTCATTTGGGATGATCAGGTTGAGTTTCTCCATGAACTGCCGTCTGCGGCTTTCCTTCATACAAGAGTGGAGCCTCTTATTATATGAAACTAGTGACAAGCAGGATGTCTATGATAACTATGAGCCGTCTTTTTTAATTTCATTTGTCTTTTCTCGAAAAACTGAGCCATCTTTTAGAATATTCTTCCTCTCCTTGTGTTTGTTTGTAAATAAATAAAGTGAAATCTCTCTCTCTCTCATATTTTGTGCACCTAATGTAGAAGGAGCTGAGAATTTTCAAGAAGGAGAACTGAAGTCTTATGGTGTTGCAATGATGGAGAGATTGACAGGAAGTGAAGGAGGGCGGATTGATCACATGCTTCAAGTACGTATTTCCTTTTACTGTATGATACTAAGATGCTGAATTTTCCTTCTGTCTGACATCCATTGTGTGTTCTCATTGAAATACATGATTCAAAATTTGGAAGTTTATATGTTTGTTAGTTTTTGGATGAGAGACCAAAATTTTAAGGAGAGGGAATTTTAAGAAAGTAGTATGACAAAGTATACTATCAAGACATGGAGGAGCTACCTTAGGTACCACAACTTGAAGCATTTTGCATGCTCAGAAAAATAATAATAATAACTTAATTTGAAGCATTTTGCAAACAAGTGAGTCTAATTGTAATGGGGAAAAACTGGAGCAACCGAGAGTCTTTAAGCCTCCCAATATGCATTTTATCCAAATTATCTTAAAATTTTGAAATAGATTTTTGTAGCCCATCAAGTCTTTTTGTAATTACAGCTATAGCTCCTTGTGCACTAATTTTTTTTTTTTTGATATAAAAACCATGCTTTCATTGAGAAAAAATGAAAGAATACAAGGCCTACAAAAAGAAGGGCCCACAAAAAACGAGGGAGACGCTTATAAAAACGGCCTCCAATCTAGCAAAATAAGACCTAACGAATAATTACAAAAAGACTTCGTCAACGAGGCCCAGAGAGAAACATAGAATCTAACAAGGGACCAAACGTCACTAGCCAATCTTTCCTTTCCCCTGAAAATTCTATTGTTTCTCTCGATCCAGAGGCACCAAACAACAGCACAAACCCCTGCTTGCCACAAAACCAGCGCTTTTTCTCGAAAAGGCGAGAAAAGAAGGAGCTCCACAAACAAATCAGAATAACTTAGAGGCCTGGCGAAACTATAACCAAACTCGTATAGGAGACAGCTCCAGACTTCACGCGCAAAAGCACACTCCCAGAGGATATGGATCAGGTCCTCATTAGCCTGCCTGCAAAGAATACAACAAAAAGGACCAACTAGAGTAGAACCATGAGTCACTATCCGGTCAAGGGTGTTGACTCTGCCGTGCCAAACCTGCCCCAAAAAGAACTTAACCTTCTTGGGAACCTTGACCTTCCACAACGAGGAGAAGGCAGTAGCAGTCGAAGGATTCGGGTTAACAAACGACTGAAAAAAAGACCCACAGGAGAAACCCTGCGAAGGGCAAGGGCTCCAAAGACGAACATCCCCTCTCGTGGGACTAAACTGGACTTGATTAAGGATGGACAACAACTGAATGACTTCGGAAGTTTCCCTATCGGTCACAGCCCGACAAAAGCCAAAGGAAGGGGAAGGATGGGCTACAGAAAGGAGCGAAGGGCCATCAATCTGAAGGATTGAAGCCACCGTCTGGTTCTTAAAGCGGGACAAGTGATACAACCGAGGAAACAAGGAACAAAGGGGAGTTTCTCCCACCCACCTATCCTCCCAGAAAAAAGTGCCCCTCCCATCCCCAACCACACTCTTCACAAACTGCGAAAAAACAGGAAACTCAGAAGAGATTTCTTTCCAAGGATTTCTACAAGTGCCAATTGCGCCCCCAACAGTCCACTCAAAAGGATAAGGTCCATACTTACTTACAATGACTTTATGCCATAAGGTATCAGTTTCATGATAGAATCGCCAAAGCCATTTAGCCAACAGAGCCTTATTCCGAGCCTTAACATTACCGATCCCTAAACCTCCAAGGGCAACCGGTCTGGAGACTACCTCCCAACTCACTAGGTGAGGCCCTTTTCCTTCATCAACCCCTTCCCATAGAAAGTCCTGCATTAACTTCTCCAAAATCTTACTAACCTTCCCAGGGATCCTAAAGAGGGACATAAAATATAAGGGGATCCCACAGAGGACCGACTGGATGAGGGTGTGCCTTCCCCCTTTCGAAAAGTAGCTCTTCCTCCAAGAGGCCAATCTCTTACGAACCTTATCAAGGACCGGATCCCAAAAAGAGAGCCCCCTTGGATTATGGCCAAGGGGAAGACCCAAATAGGAAGAAGGAAAGTTCCCAACTGCACACGTAGCTAAAGAGGCCCATCTCGCCAGCTTCCCTGGGTCACAGTTAATACCCAAAAGTTGACACTTTTCGCGATTAATTCGAAGCCCGGAGATCTCCTCGAAGAACCTAAGGAATTGATTCAACTTAAGGAAGGAATCCTCACTGTCTGAGCAAAAGAACAAAGTGTCATCGACGAACTGGAGATGTGAAAGGGATACCCGGTCCCTCCCAACATGAAAACCCTGGATAATGTTAGCCTCCACCCCTTTTGTCACTATTCTGCTCAAAGTATCTACCACTAGTAGAAAAAGGAAGGGGGATAGAGGGTCACCTTGCCTTAGGCCCCTAGAAGCTTGAATCTTTCCCCTAGGCTTACCATTAACCAGGATGGAAAACTGAACAGACCTAACACAACTCCACATCCACGACCTCCATTTGTAACCAAAGCCTTTTTTAGCTAAAACTTTGTCTAGGAAGTCCCAATCCACATGGTCAAAAGCTTTTTCAAAATCTATCTTAAAAAGAACCCCCTCCTTCTTTCTTGAACGATAATCCTCTATAGCTTCATTTGCAATCAAAGCTTGATCCAAAATTTGGCCACCCCTTACGAAGGCCCCTTGAGCTTCAGAAATCGTCGAGGGGATCACCTTTCTTAGCCTGTTAGCCAGCACCTTAGCAATTATCTTATAAACACTAGTCACTAGACTAATAGGCCTGAAATCCTTCACCCGCGTGACCTTGTCCTTCTTAGGAACCAGACAAACAAAGGTCTCACCCAACGTTTTGTCAATGATGCCTCTCTCATAAAATTCTCCAAAAACTTTCCACAAGTCATCTTTCAGAACCGCCCAATTTTCTTGGAAGAAGGCTAAAGAAAAACCGTCTGGGCCTGGCGCCTTACTCCCATCACACTCAAACACCGCCCCTCTAATCTCTTCCAGGGAAAAAGGAGAAACTAGAGAATCCTTGTCCAACGAGGAGATAGGCGACCAATCCACCCCATCCACAAAAGGTCTAGGGCCACCAGCCGGACCGTACAAAGAGGAGAAAAAGGAGAGAACTTCCTCCTCTATCTCTTTGTCACCGTTTAGCAAAACCCCTTCCTCGTTCTCAAGAACATGAATAAAATTCTTACTTCTCCTTCCACTAGCCACTCTATGGAAAAAAGAAGAATTACAATCTCTGTCCTTGGCCCACTTCACCCTCGCTTTTTGTCTCCAACTAATATGCTCCTTTCTGACAATCTCCTCAAATTCCACCTTCAGCTTCAACCACTCCTCCTTCTCAGAAACACTAAGACCCGGCTCCCCGTCATCCAAGCTGTCCAAAAACCTTAACCGGGCCAAAACCTCTTTCTTCTTAATGCGGAGGTCTCCAAAAACTTCCAAATTCCACGATTTTAGCACCCCTTTGAGAGCGTGCAGCTTCCTACCGAACCTAAAACCCTCCCAATTCCCAGAGACCTCCATTTGCCACCAAAGAGGAAGGGAAGATTTAAAGGAGGGGTGTGAAAGCCACATATTCTCAAAACGGAAGGGACTGGGACCCCACTTCAAAGCCCCTGAATCCAAACAAAGAGGCCAGTGATCAGACGTGACCCTTGGACCCAAAGAAAGCCTCGCAATGTGAAACTCCTCCTTGTGCACTAATTGAAAGACTTGTTCGTAGTATCCTAGGTGTGGCTCTTTTGTATATTTCACTTCATCAATGAATATGCTCTTTTCCCAAAAAAAGGAAGACCAAATGTGAAGACTGAAGATATATGATCAAGACTCTGTAACCATGATAAGGAGTGCACAGAGCTGAATTAGCATATAGCAGAATATCATATTGTTCCCTGTTTGTCTAAAGAGCCATGTGTTATGGAGACTGCATTTCTTGTTGTTTTTCTGGCTTGAGAGAAACGGGAGGATCTTAGGGGGAGGTTTGATCTGCTAGGAACTTCTTTTTGGGATCCGTTATCAAAGGGTTTTGTTTTTGTCATTTGTTTCTTATTCTTAATAGTTAAGAGCTCTTTTATTTAGTTTTGTTTGATTTTGGTCTCGTATTTTTTTTCATGGCTTCTGTTGGTTTGGGCTATTTTTTTCTCTATTGTCCGGTGGTTTATCCTTTCACTTGCTCTATGAAAGAATATATATATTGTTCCCAGCTTGAACTGTTTGCCTGACATTGTAATCTTGTCGTCCATAGTGTGAGAATAACTCATCTGCTGATCTCTCTTTAATTAAAGCTCGTTGACTTGCAGGATAAAACATTCGAGCATCCATATCTGCAAGCCATTAAGTCCCATACGTGAGTTTCATGTCTCTAATTTAATCAAGTAGAAATAACGTTCCCTTCCCTCTAACCTATACCATACATCAAGCAAAATTTTCCCTGAAAAACCCCAGATGTTGCAAAAATTTTGGGTTCTGCAACTGCATTGCTGTATGTTGATAACTGTCTTGGTAAATGTAGTTATTATATTTGGGCCCCATTTAATAACTATTTGGTTTTGGTTTTTGGTTTTTTTGAAAATTAAGCTTATTTTCACATGATTTTTCTAGAATAATTTTCATCTTTTTAAGTAAATATTTGAATTCTTAGTCACATTCCAAAAACAAAAATAAATTTTTAAAAACTATTTTTTTTAGTTTTCAAAACTTGACTTGGTTTTTTAAAACATTGGTCGAATTTTTTTTTTTTTGAAGCAAAAAACATTGATAGAAATTAGATAACAAAACAAAGAAACTTAAATGTTCATATCTATAAGCTTAATTCTCAAAAATCAAAAACCAAATGATTATCAAACGAGCTATAGCTTTTAGTTTATAAACTTTAAATTCATATCAATATTGAATAAGCTGGGTCTTCTTATATATAATGTCAAATGGTGTGTACTAAGACCCTTAAAAAATCTTGGAATTGATGCATAATCACTAATGAATCAGGTACTTTTTGTACAATATTAATTGCTGTTCATAGCTTTTAGACTTGAAGCTTTCGATCTGTACATATTAACTGCTGTCGGTAGTTTTTATTATTTGTCTCAAATTCAGCAGGACATTGTGGATATTACCAACCACAATAAAATCAATTTGTTGTCCAATTTCTGTAGGGCATTTTTTGTCTGACTCTGCAATGGTTTTGAGTTGAGGGAGGGAGGTGCATTGGTAAATTAGCTTGTTCCACGTTCTAATTGTTTTGTTCTTGGCATGCAGAAACTACTGGAGGGATCATGACACTGCTCTTTTCATATTGAAACACTTATATCGTGATATTCCTGAAGATCCTGATACACCTCCAGAATATACTAAACCCGATTCAAAAGATTGCTGGTACAATCGAAGAGAGACTATTGAAGAGGAGCTTTGTTTAACATTTTCTGATGAGGCTGTGGTACGCAACTTCTCAAGGAAAGCAAAGAAAATGATGAAAAATCAAATATAGACATCAAGTGCAATGAAAGGCAATAGGTATAGCTACAACTTCTAAGGTTTAGTGAACGTTGATGCTGAAGGTTGGACGGCCGGGATTGTTATGCTAATGAATATGCAAATTCCCACCTTCAAAAATGGGGAGATTGGCAGTTGGCGGGCATGGGGTAACTTAACTCTTTTTTCTTTCCATGTACATAAAAAGGAAAACCAAATGAGGATGTAACATTTCAGATCAAAACATGTAACTTGTTAATTGAAACGTGTAAATTTTTAGTTAAAAGGATTGCTGTGAAATGATTAAATGTGAAGGACTTGTAGCCAGTCAGCTAATGAGGCGATACTGCTGACAGGGAAACCATTTATTTGAAATGTAACGTTTGAATTAGAACAAACGTTACATTTCAGTCATAAACCGAGCTGACATGGAAACCACAACAATAAAGTTAGCATGCTTCAACTCCCAACAGACCTGTTTCCTTTAATGAACCTACTCTCTAAAATGCTTTTTATTCAGAGGATAAATAATTTGCAAAATTGTGGACTAAGAAAGCACATAACCCTCCAGCACCCTAGTTTTTAACAGACGGGACCTCAATAGTTGCCTGAACTAAATAGAACCGGCAAATTAGAAACAGGCCCCATTCGATCATGCCTGCTTCTGATTTATCCTTCTTTTTATCACTTCCTGCCCCTTAAACAGGTCTTCCATTGTAGAGAATGTATGGGTTGTCATGAGTTTTGAGAATTAACTCCACATCCACATGCAGAGTCGAATAGAGATGGCTCTTTTGATTTGATGATTTTGGGGTAAAGGATTCACTACAGATCCCAACCATCTTTTTCTAACTTCTCTGCCTTGCTCAATACATTTTTCTTGGTGTCTTCTTGAAATTGGCTCATCCTGCACATTAACGGTACCATGTCAACAATTGCGGACGTATATCATAAAATTTTCTGTAATTTATCTTCCCTCCCACTATATATTTGTAAGGAAATAAGAGCAGCACCTTGAGAGTAGATCCACATCTGCCACCCCCAGCATCCTTACTGCGAGCAAACCAGCATTGGTTGCGTTATTGATTGCAACAGTAGCAACCGGAACTCCCCTCGGCATCTGCATGGGCAGTCCTTAAAACAATCATAAATGTTGTGTGGGTAGACATTTGTGAAATGGGAACCAAGAATTTCGACAGATAATTTCCAAAAGCAAATAATGGTGTTATTACACATCAGAACCAAAATAAATACCAAAGGTCATGCTGTAAATTGTAAAAAACACTTGAATAATAGTCATTAGGAAGAAACTTCTACTAGAAGGAAGAGTATGAAAGAAATAGAAACTATCCCAGGCCTATCAGAGTACAATCCCATTTTCCATCCAACAAATGTAAAAGACCAGTCCTACAAAATCAATATATTCTCTCACACTAGCACATTCATTTAAAAGCTAGGACTTTAGAAAGAGGTTAGGGTCTCATTCAAAAAGAGGTTAGGGTCCAACTTTAGAAAACAGGACAAATGAAGAAGTGTTAAATCACAAATCACATCAAGTGATGTTGAAAAATGCACCAAAGTTTATGTTTATACGTCATTAAAAACTCTTAATCAAACCAATGGCAACATAAATTATTTTGAGACCAATACAAAGTACCTGCACAATTGACAGAAGTGAATCAAGTCCATCCAATGTCGAAGCACGCACAGGGACACCAATAACAGGCAACGGAGTAAGAGAGGCAACCATACCTGAAAATCAAGCTAGCAGATTTCACACGAAGAACTATCCCCTGAATTTACAATATGCAGTAGCCAGTTACCCAAGTAATTTTGAACTCAAGACAGCGTAATCAGAGCATATATTGTCCATTTCACCAGCCCTTTAGAATTAATCAAATGAGATCTTTTGTTCTATCCAAATTCAATATACTATACAGGAAGCATTTAAATGACTAGCCTGGTAAATGGGCTGCACCCCCAGCACCAGCAATGATAATCTGGATCCCTCTCCCCTGAGCAGATGACGCATAAGAAAACATCCAATCAGGGGTCCGATGTGCAGAAACTATCTTTATCTGCGTATTTTTAGAAGGAAAAAAAAAGCAGGTTAGATATATATAGATATATATATATATATATATATATATATATATATATATATATATATATATAATGGACATAAACAACATCAATCATCAAAATAAAAATTAACCTCATAAGGCACACCAAATGTGTCAAGGACCTTTGCAGCATCTCTCATTACAGGAAAATCCGAATCAGAGCCCATTATGATTCCAACATGATGCTCAACTGTGTTGAGTATGATTGTAATAAGAAATAAAAATGATCAAATATAGAAAAGATCAAATTTGTATTACACATGTAAGCAACTTCAATGATACCTAACCAATATTTAAGCAAAACAATTTCCTTTAGGGATAGGAAAGAGGCTTTCATTAGAAACTAAAGAAATACAAAAGCTAGATTTATAAGTTAACCAATAAGACAAGGTATAGATCTCTTATAAGATCCATAATATATTCTTTTTTTAGAAGAGCGGAGATATAATTAGGAAAGCGCTGTAAGACCCCCAATTGTGCACACTTATGTTAGGAAGGGTACAGTTGGGAGAAAATAAGAAAAATGGTTAGAGTGGGACCGTGGAGGGATCGTGCACTGGTTGTACGGGTAAGGGACGTGAGAAGTTTATGTAGGGGTTTTGGGAGGTTAGTATGGGTATGGTATTTTGTGGACAAGGTTGTCTAGAAGGAGAGGACCAGCTCTCTCGAATAGCAGGTGTTTGCTTGTTCTTGTTATCTTTACTCTTGTGATATCAATCCAATCGGCTAATAACCCATTCCCTATTGAAGAACTCTCAATTGAGGAATGGATATTCTAGAATTATCTTGTTTGTACATTTTTCTGAGTGTTTACAGGTTGAAACTATCTTAAATGAGTGACAGTTTGTTTTTCTTTTCTTTTCTTTCTTTTTTTTTCCTTTTTCAAGTAAACATTGAAAAGATTATAATTAAGAAAGGAAAGGAAAGAGCATACGAACGACCGATGTAGTAGTTTGTCTAGCATTGCAACTGCTCCTATGAAAATCATACTTCAATTAATACAACAGTTCACAGGTTTGACTGACATATTAAAGTACTGCAGCAAACACTTGAAGCAAAGAAAACATGGATGTGATATTAACCCACTCGCTGAAACAAAGAACGCAGGAGATTGGCTGATCCCTATAATTATTAAACAACCCAGTGAAGAATAAATGAAAGAACAGATTAGAAGACCGAGCTTCTGCAATTCGCAGATTCAGTGATAATAATAATGAGCATGCGGCACAAATTAGATTACCTTCATATTTTTATGGCAAACTGTTGATCATTTCAAATGCTTAGGCAGTTTACATGGAACAGGCCAAGAAAGAGAAAACAGACGGAGAAAGGAAAAAAACTACTGTGTTTATCATGTATTATGTTGTTTGATTTTGCACCTTAAAATGGTTATATATGATCCAGGTGTCAGAATACTGGACTCGTTTTGAGATAAAGCACTAAAACATGAAAGCATCACGGAGGGAGGCTGACCTGCAGGCTTTTCAGAAGCTTCATCAAGCATTGACGATAATAAATTTTCAACAGCACTCATAGAACGGCCAACAATCGTGATGTGACCCATCTTTCTTTGCTTTCTCATTTCTAGTTCATTGTAAAGGGAGTCGATTAAATGTTGAGTTTGCAATCCATGAAGGGGGGAAAAATTTTACAGGAAGAAAATTTAGAGCCTAACCCGGTTTATTATACCAATGAACAAAAGCTCCAGATATACTCAATGCCCTCTGCATCAGTTGATGAGCTATATAAAAACCAGGTTTCCCCTGAAAGAAACAGCAACAGAATAACTATCAGAAGTGTTGTAGTTGCAACTACCAAATGCATATTCAAAATTCAAAATTTATTCCACTATGAAGTTTTATCTGACGCTCTTCCTATGTTGGTAAAGCTTTGTTCTCCTAATTATGGTTGATTAACCATTGATATCCCCAAAAGTAGCAATTAGTGTTATATCATATAAGGCCTTTTAAGTATCTCAGGCTCATCCTAGGATAAGTTCACTGGTATTGAAACTTATATGCAGAATTTAAGTCACTAAAGTACCTAGTCTCTTATCCTTAAGCTGTTTAACATAAAGAATTGCATTTTTCCATCATTGGTACTACGTTTGCATAGCAAAACTTCGCGATGATTCAGGATGCCAAGTCACATCATATACCAATGAATTGTCCTTTTTTTTCTTCCTTTTTCTTTTTTGGCTAATATGCTGCATAGATTTAAGATAATTTTTTAAGGTCGAACTCCATACTTATAGAACCTTTCAAGGACGAAGCCACTTCCAAGAGATAGTTAGATAAGGCACATCACCATGCATATGTCCAAAGTAATCAAACTATTTTACTCAAGATAGAAACATCAAATTTGCAAATTTATCCAAGCAGAGATACAAATCAATCATTAAAAAGAAAACACGAATAATATATATATATATATATATATATATATATATTTGAAACAAGACACAACTTTTTATTAAGAAAATGAAAAGAAACTAATGCTCGAAAATACAAACTCCATATAGGAAAAAGAACAAAACAGAACAACTTATAAGGAAAAGATAAAAACATCCCAATGTAAATAGATATCTAATAAAGAAAAATTAACGAAAGACTTGGAGAGAGCACACCAAGAAGAGGCTTTTAACCGAGTTGAATCAAACCAATGAAACCAAGGAAGACCTTTACTCTCAAAGACCCTTGAATTTCTCTCCATTCAAAGCTCTGAAAGAAGAGCTTTAATTGCGTTAATCCATAGAAGATGTGACCTAGCCGGCAATGACAAACCAAAAAGTAGCTGCTCCAAATTATCCCTTAAAGAATATGAAAAGAACCCAAGTAACCTTGAAAACTTCGAACAATTTGAACCAACAATTCAGCGAATAAGAACAACCAAAAAACAGATGGTTGAGAAATAGAATACCCATTCTCAAGACAAAGTGAGCACACCGATGGCATAAGAACAAAATGAGGCAATTTCCGCTGCAAAACCTCTTAAGTGTTAAGATTACCATTCAATAATATCCAAAGAAGGATGTTAATAGGACTTCTAGATTTCCATATAACCTTGAAGATGTCCTTTTGCGACAGAGAAGAGGAAGTTAACTTTCTTACCAAAGATTTAACCAAAAATAAACCCGATGGCTCCAAAGACCAAATTCTAGAATCAGCTGAAGAATTAACCTTCTTTGAAGAAAGAAGACCCAAAAGAGAAATAAAATCCTCAATCTCTTCCTCTTTTAATACTCTCCTGAAAACCAAGCTCCAAGAAGAAACATTCATATCCCACAAATCAGCCACTACCCCCTTAGGTGATGAGGATATGAAGAAAAGCCTTGGGTAAACGTCCTTCAAAGGGGAATCACAAGCACAATTATCATTCTATCCGATTGCCCAAACCCAATTTGAAAGTAGCCAACGAAGCAACCTGCTGCCAAATCTTTGAGATGCTGATCCAGGGGCTTCTAAGGCTCATAACATGCCAACCAAAACGAGAATGCCCATGTATGCTCTCAATCACCTTCCTCCAAAAAGCATGGGATTCCATCATAAATCTCCACCCCCATTTAGCTAAAAGAGCTTCATTTCGATGTTTCAAGACTCCAATACCTAGCCCTCCATCCGATTTGGACTTAGATACTAGGCTCCACCTAACCAAATGTGTGGATGTCAGGTATTTCCTTACATGTATTGATTAATCAGAGAAAAGTTTTGCCTAAGGCAATACAAAACTTCCAGCTATTCAAAGAGCTGGTTCTCTCCTTCCCTCTGCTCTACTAAGCAAAAACCCAAAGGAAAAACGTAAAAACTAACAAAAGCCCTTGCCATAACAAATAGGTCCTCACTCCCATGCTCTACCATGGTCCCCACAAGATAATCTCTCACTCCCCTTCACATAGCGAACTAATTCTCTAATGAAATTCCTCTCTTGCCCTTACGCTGGTACACTTGGATAATTGGTGGCCTTACAGTGGACTTTCCTCATTTATTGCCTTCTCAAAAGAAATTCAACAACATTCTTTCAAGAATCAAGCTTACTCAAGAAGGCATTAGGAATAAAGAAAAATAATACAATTGAATACTAGAAAGCACCAAATTACAAAGAGTAAGTCGCCCACCTCGAGAGAGATTAAAATGTTTCCAACGGTCCAATTTCTTCAATATCATATCCAACACCGGTTGCCAAAAAACTGTTCCTATAGGGTAACCACCAAGAGGGAGGCCAAGATAATTAAAAGGAAGACATTGCACTTTGCACCTGAAACACGAACCCACCCAAGACAGCTTGGAATCCTCCACACTAACCCCACAAATTGCTGACTTTTCCCAATTAATCTTCAAACCAGAACTCCACTCAAACAAAGCAATAGTTTGAATCAAAATATCAAGAATCTCATCATCAAATTTACAAAACAGTAATGTGTCATCAGCAAATTGAAGTAAAGAGACATGTGTGTTATCATTACCCGCCTAACATGAATAATATATATATATATATATATGAACAAAAATAAAATCGCCTCACCTAACATGTATTTTTTCTTCCTCTTCTTTTTTAAAAAATAGGAAATATAGCTTCCACAAATAAAGAAAAGATCACAGAGTAAAAGGGATAAGGTATCCTTAATTTACCTCATCTTCACCTAGAATGTTATACATAATAGCAGCTGGAGTTATCATTGATGGATCGCCAAGGGGAAGACCAAGGATTGCCCGCAAATGCTGCTCAAATTGAGAGGTCTTGCAAGACTCAATTGTGTGATGACCACTATTATGAGGTCTAGGAGCCACTTCATTCAGTAAAATCTGTTAAAAGTAAAAAGAGATCAGTAGTACATTAGTCCCAGAGTCCAAAAGAAGAAAAATACAAATAACATGATTTCTTCAATTTTACAAGTTAACATTGATGATACAACCTGACCATCTTCTGTCAGAAACAACTCTACAGCAAACATGCCAGCACCTTCCAGAGAGCTAACAGCTTTGTATGCAACATCAGTTGCAAGGTTCTTGATCTCCCATGACACGCTAGCCGGAGCTTTGACAATGTGACATATATTTTCCCTACAAGAATAAGTTTTCAATGTGATGTCTAAATAATTTTTTTATGGAACCAGCTTTCATTGGGAAAATGACAAATATATATATATATACAAAATGACCTACAAAACAACAGCCCAGCAAGAGGAGCTAGACAAAAACTAAGCTACAAATAATGTGATGTCTAAATGCACAGGAGTAACATAAGATCAGAGCAATTACATCTCACAATAAAAAGAATTTCTTTCATAAATGAAATGATCCTGCGAAACCAGAAGAGTTCCAAATAATTGCTCCAATTGGTAAAAAAATCAAAGAAAGCTAACACTTACAGAAGACTTATCTAACACAACCTGAGAAGAGGAGACAAAAACATATGGTCCCAAAAAGTTAAGACCTGCCTTTCAACATCTTCAAAAGTTCTATTTCTTTCCAGCCAAATTTCCCACACAACACAGGTCACCACAAAGTAACAAGAAGCTTTAGCTTTGGAATTAAGCAAGGGGCCAGTAAGCATAAACGTATAGAAACTATTCATGGAGGTAGAAAATATATTATGTGGATCAAAGACACCCAAAAGATTCTACTACAACTCGATAGTCAGGGGCACCTAAGGAAAATATGGCCCACTGTTTCTTCGTTAACCCTGCTGATTAGGGTAGATAAGTAGACCTAGAAATCTGATTTGCACCTTGTCTTAGGTATTTAAGCCACCTAATGCCTAACTCCTAATGAAAATATTCACCCTTCTATCATACTAACTATTCCAAATGACTTTACAAGGAATATTATCAAGGATGAGAGTTCCATCATTGATAATACAAGTGGAAAGAAACTTAGTAGAACATGAGCATGATTGTCGATTGTTGAAACAAGATCCATTAAGCTTCACAATCATTAAGATTTCTCCTAGGAGAAATTGCCCAAGAAAAAGGAAAAGCATCCCAACAATCAGCCACCAAATCTTTGTCTAGGCACAAGCTCAAACAACCTAGGATAAGCAAGCACGCAAGAGTTAAAATAACTTTCCAATCCACCACCTTGTTCAAGGCACCAGGGGACTTCTCCCGAGGCTCAACATGTAAGATCTCTCCCCATTACCCATGGACCCAAACAAGCATGAAAACTCTCGACCTCAGATCAAAAGGAAGATCTAATCTGATGTGAGGAAGGGTCATAGACCCCTGCTATTCAAACGAAAGAAGAGTCCTCAATAGTAATTTTCAGTGTAAGTGAGAGATAACCTAACACCACTGTCAGGAAATAAAAATTGTAACTTGTAAGAATAATCAATTCATAAAAGGATACTCCCATGAGAGCAAGTTGCATCCAAGGAAGACAAAGCAATAGTTCTCGAGCTCTACAAAGATTTGACCAAAAACCTATCAATCTTGGCCCACTTAGGTTTTTGTAGATGATAATTAGGATTTGCCTTAGATAAGATCTCTCACCATAGCAAATTTGTTTCTAAGCCCCAACTTATGAATAGGAATAACTATCTTTCCCCCTTTTAGTCAACCTAGCACAACCACATCTAAATTTATCGTTCACCTCAACTTTGAATCTTTTATGTTCTATCACTACAAAACACTTTACATAATCCTCCTGAGAATTGAGAGACAAAAACAGAAATACGTATCAAATAACAAGTTAGACATCAACATACCCATTTCATAATTGATTATTTACAGACACTTGCATATGATGCATGAAATTTACAATACATCTCACAAATTTACTATTTTCAAAGTTTGCAGGGGAGAAATGGAAGTTTGCAAGAAGGGATAGGAAAGACCATATAAAAATTGTATACTTCAACTTACTTATGAATAGTTTCAACAACAGGATAGCATGCCATGGAGTTGTCCCTACCTCTTGCAATAACAATCGACAGTTCCTATCACACAAAAGGAAAGCAAAGATCAGATGTCATCAACAATAAAGACATGCAAACAGAAACTTCATATGGTTAGGTCCAGGACTTCATATGCTGATTGATCTATTCTATTTTTTATTCATCATATATGTATGCATTCTTGCACAAGAAAAGAAAACTAAAAGAACTCTTGGTGCAGATTCTAGGCTCCTTTCAACAACTATAGCTTAAATGTTCTTTAAGCTAACTGGACGAGCTTTTTGTAAACTTCCTTGCTTGGGACTTGCCTTTAATCTCTATGAAATTGGTTGGTTTCTCATTTTAAAAAAAAAAAAAAAAAAAGACGTGTAAGAAGATAAAAGCAATGAAGAGTAAAGTGAATGATCAACAAGGCAAACAGCACATGCTAAGAACTAACCTTCAAAACCAACAAACCAACAAACAAACCTAACCTTCACAAAAGGTGCCCACTTCTCGACGTATAAGCCGCGCTCAAATCCACCTAGAGCTGGACATATTGACAAGTGTAAGAAATTAGAAAAGGTAATCAATATATTAAATAAAATTATAGGAAAATTAAAACCTCAAACAATCCAAGAAGTAAAAAAGAAACAAATGTACGAAATCCCTGATTACGTAGACTATCGAACAAATTACTACAAGTATGAATAAAATGATATAACAACTAGTTAAGACATATATCCTCAATCAAAAAGTCAGAGATACAAATCCCCATTCCTATATGTTGTTCTCAAAAAGTTACTTGACTATTTGTAATAATTGCATTAATTAGACTGACTATCATATTGCATACTATTATTAATATGTCGCACTTCAATATTTAAAAAGGACCTGAAATATATAACCAAATTACATATCAGATATATCTCACCAAAAATGGCGGAAGAAAGCTCCTCTGCACTTTTTGCAACAGCATTTCCACGTCCATCATAAGCTAATCTTTTGCTCTTAATCATGAGAGGATAACCAAATATATCCCCTGCTTTCTTTGCACCTTCAAGATCGTCAATCTATCAGAGAAAACATTAATGGTCAATAAGTTATCCGTTACTATTAAACATAAATATAAGAGCAAGAATAGCAACACCATTCAGAAGAAGTTCATGCAGAGGATAAAACCTGCATAAACTCAGGCAATGGAATCCCATGCTGAGAAAAATGAACTTTTTGGAGATATTTGTCCTGGAACATAATAAATGATAAAGGATTAGAAATAATAAACAAAAATAGCAGACAATTGATTTCAATCTCTGAGCAACATAACAGCGGAGGTCAGAGGAATTAATCTTCTTGAGCAGATTGCAGGGACAATTTGGTACGTGTATAACAAATAAATTAGTTCGTATTTGAATTGATATCAACCAACAGAAGAGAGAGGTAGCCATCATTCAAGATAACAGAAGAGACTAGTACTGCAAGATATTTAAGATGTCTTCCAGATAACAGCATTATAAGTAAACTTTTGGCTAGAAGCTTGTTTAAAGGTGTATGTATTATGCATTTCTCTATTTCCATAAAGAGGTAGCCATCATTCATCAGGTTCCCAATAATAAAAGATTGACTGAAAATTTTAGAATTGACAGGTAATTTTTTCACTTAAAATAGAGATGCCTTTCAAAACCAAATGTACACATGAAAAAAGACAGACCTGAATTATACGGATGGTAGATGCTCGAGGTTGACAATCAATTCCTTGCTGCTCAAGAATCTCTAGCGTGGCCACATCAACGTGTTCAATTTCAACTGTTAATACTTCACATCTAACTAACATGAATGGAACTTACTGTTACTACGATAAGCATTCAAGGGAAGAAAATCCATGAAAACCATGCCACAAAAAGAATATTATGACATGAAGGATGTGAACATAAAAAATATACCTCTTAGCAAATTCTTGAACAGTAGTACTATCATCAAAGTTACCAACCATGTGATAGTAAGCTAACGAACTAGCAGGGCAGTTTACAAGTGGATCGAGAATTGCAATTTTGATGGATAATTTAGAGGCTGCTTGACACAGCATACGACCCAGTTGGCCCCCTCCTAGTACACCAACAATTTTTTCAGAAACTCCATGTACAGGAATTTCATCTTTCCTGCAAGTTAATACCACAGAAAAGATTGAAATCAAGTGCTATTTCATTCTCAGGTTTCCCGAGTGAACAGGGTGGCAAAAATACACGCAAACACATCTCCGGAGGAAAAGTTATTCTAAAAGGTGCAGTGAATTGAAAACAAACCTGGGAAGAGTGTCATTGGAATGAAGTGATGCGGAGCAGTGTAGGGTCTGATTCTTTCGTTGTGGTTGCTGGGCCATTTTTAGCAGTGAGTGGAAACTATAACATGGGATGATGTTTGAATCAACAAAGCAACTTAAATCTTTAATTCTTCGCGAAGATAGAGAGGGTGTGCGTATAATATCCGAAACTAATACATAATTTGGGCGACTAGGTGAAGCCATCCAGGAACTCGATAGGAGCATATGGGAAAGTTAAGCCTTTAAAAATTGCAACGAAAAAAATAAATTAAATTACTCTCTCTTCTACGTAACGTGCTGGTGAAATGTAGTGGCTCGGCAACAATGTCCTGCAGTCAATTGACCTCGAAACCACTTAACAACGACGATGGTGAGTTCAGAGCAAATAAGAAGGAGATGCTGAAGATGGGGGATAGAGTTCGGCAATGAACAAAACACAAACACTCGCAGTTGCGATGGGAGATGACAGAGTAGAAAGATGCAAGTTAGGATGATTTATTACTGGGAGGCAGACTAAAAAAAGATGAAGAAGAATCTGAAACTCCAATGGATTCAGAAGCTTCGAGACTTGTGCAGCGACCGAGAGAGACGGAAGAACTGCGGGGCGTGTTTGCAGATGCTTTGGCCTCGGACAGTTGACTCTATTCTCTACTTTTTCTCTCGATATGCTGCAACTTGAATTCGGGAGTTGTATTCTTAATCACGGCGAGGGGTGATATCGGTCGGTTCTCTCAGTTTTAGTCCCAACCGATAACGAACCGAACCAATATCCAAAAAGATGCAGAACCGATCGGTACGGTTCTCAGTCGGTTTGATTTTGAATGACAACAGGTACTGCTCGCTGCAAATCAACAGCCTTGGTATCGAGTGGCTCTACGAATCGACGGCGAGGGTGTCAGAAGGTGCTGCGAATCGACGGTGTAGGCCTAGGTGTGGGTACCCGGTGGTACTGCGAATCGATGTGATTAACGGCAAAACGACGACAAGAGGAAGTTTCTAGCTGCGACGGCAGGGGGAGCTGCGACTGCTAAGAGTGGTTTCGGCGAGGAGTGCGACGTTGAGGACTGCAACGGGGAGTAGAGGCTGGGGCTGCTGCGAATTGGTGCGACTGGAGCTGGACTAATAGCATATAAAATAAAAATAAAAATACGCCACGCGGAGACGGAGAGAACCAGAGAGGAAACGACAGAGACAGCGACAGTGGCAGAGTTGAGTTGACTTGAAAGAAGGAATTAGGGTTTTCTCAAAGGGTATAGTGCACACAAGGTTCGAAATGTCGATGTCGATGAAAATATCGAGGTCCAAATTTTATGGAAATGTCGATGGAAATGGAAATGTCGATAGAAATTTCGGGAGAATTTACGGAAAATCGTGGAAATTGATAGAAATTGTTTGAATTAGCCAATGAAACTTTGATTGTGGCTTAATTAGACTATAATTGACCATTTCTAAGCATTACATCTAAAAACAAAGATAATATTTAGATATAAATATCAATTGAATATTTGAATTGTCGATGCGAGCAGGAATTTGAGAAAAAAAATATAGATATTGATTAAAATTATTTGAGTATATCATGAAACTTTAATTATGGCTTAATTATAACATATTGATTTATTTTAACATCATATAATATATGTAAATTATATGTAATATTTATATTCAATGAGACTTTAATTATGATGATTTAATCAAACTAAGTATAATTAACCATTCATAAATCCTAATTGACTACATAAAATAATATTAAATATTGGTAATTAGAGTAAATTATTTAATATAAAATGTACATGTCTAATACCAAAAAGATGATCTTGGAGCATCTAATCCAGAATCTTGATAATTCTGATAAAAATTACAATATTGCTCCCAAGTCATCCTATATTGAAAATGTTGAACATAGTTGCTTACATGAAAACGATATGACTCGTACGGCCAACATATAGACCCTATTCGTGGATACATCTCATCAGTCGATGGTCCTTGATTTTCAGATGAATGGAGTGTGTAAGTGGAGAATGTAGATAACTTTTTCCCTTTTTAAATTTGAATATTAATTTGTTTCATTGTTTATTGTTTATAAAAAAAAATAATACATGAAAAACAAAAAAGTAATTTAGTAATCAGTATGCAAATTTGACCATCTTACATTAAAATAAAATTTAAAAAAAAAAAAAAAAAAAAAAAAAAAAAAAAAAACGAAATTTCGCCGACACCTCGAAATTTCGAGGAAATTTCGACATGTCGGCGAAATTGGGGGGGAAACGACATCCCCCCCTGTACGGCATGTCGAACCGGTCGACATGTCGACCGAAATTTTATACTATGAGTGCACATCGAATTCTCGATTTTTCCTAAACCGAACCGATCTTTTTCGGTTTTGAGTATAGAGACCAACGTCCAATATTTTAAAAAAAAATGGAATTGTAAGGGCCTGTTTGGTATGCAATCCGGATTCTGTTTTATGTTTTCAGATTCACTGAGTTCAGTGAATATGCGTTTGGCAGACTTGTTTTCGAAAACTGTTTCCGAATTCTGTGATCCAAATAGTGAAAATTCTGAAAACAACTTTTTTATGTTTTCATTGTATCCAGATTTTGAATTTGAAAATTTAAAATGCAGAATTACATTAGAAAATACCAAAACTTTAATAAATATAGTTTTTGATGTTATAAACTCAATTTATTTTTGTTAAATTAAAATATGTATAATTTAATATATTATAAATTATATGATATTGTAAAATAATAATTGTACAAATTTTATAATAAAAATCATGTTCATAAATAAATTAATAATGGATTATATTCAATCTAATATTTAGTTTTGCAACTACAACTAGTTAATGGTCTATAAATATATTATAGAACACATTTTGAACAATTGTTTAAATTGGAATCCAATTTCTAAATCTGCTACCAAACACATATCTGAAAACATGAAATACAACTCTGTTTTCATTGAATCCCTTGTTTTCAAAATTCTGTTTTCAGATTGCATACCAAACATGCCCTAGCAATCGGGTTCGATTCTCTTCTCTATTCGAGTTGTTCATTAAGGAGCTGTTTTGGGCACTGCATGGGTTATAATAGTCTGTAAATTGTAATAGTTTGTGGAGTTACATAATTTACCTTTATGATGCATAATTATTTAGTTTTGATTATAATAGTCTGTGTTTTTTGTGCAAAATAATCCATAGATTATTATAACTCACGCCCATATAGTCCTAAATAAGCGAAGAGAGTCATATACATATATAGTGCTTGAAGGAACTAGGAAGATTTATCTTTTTTTCATTTTCAAGTCAAAGGAAGATTTATCTAGGATACGAACGAATCGATCAAGGGTGAAAATATCAATGTCGATATTGATATTGAGATTTCAATTTTATAGATGTTGTTCACACGAGATTTCAACAGGAAAATTTAATACGTGTAAATGAACTTGTGTTTGTATTAATTCCAGTATAGTGAGTACAATCTCTAATGTATGATCCTCTGATTCTTTCTCTCGTTGTATACTTGACTCGAGGGCTGGAACGCTTGTTCTCGAGGTTGAATCGTCAACTTTGAACTTGTGGAAAAGTCTTCAGCTTTGAGCTTGTGGAAGATCTTCAGCTTGTAGCTTGTTGAAGGGTTTCGGCTTGTAGCTTGTTGAAGGTCTTCAGCTTGTAGCTTGTTGAAGGTCTTCGGCATGTAGCTTGTTAAAGGTCTTCAGCTTGTAGCTTGTTGAAAATCTTCGGCTTGTTGATCTTCTTGGATCGTTTTTGATCTTCAAGAAGTGTTCTTTGTTCAGACGGTGTTTGGTCTTCAGGAGCTTCTGGAGTATTCTGAGTTTTGTTTCTGAATTCTCTCTGAGCTTCTTCAGTTCTGAACCCCCAAATGAAGGAGGAAGCTCTCTATTTATAGAGTTCCTCAAGGCCTCCAGATGGGCTTGGGCTTGTTGGACTGGACCCAGTTGATTTTGGGCCAAACCCTTCAGATTGGACCTGGTTGACTTTGGGCCAGCCCCTTTGGACTGGGCTTGATTGACTTTGGGCCTAACCATTTGGACTGAGCCTGGTTGACTTTGGGCCTAGCCATTTGGATTGGGCCTGGTTGACTTTGGGCCAGCCCTTTTTGGACAAGGCCTGGACTTTGCTGATTAGGGCATTCAATTCGGGCTTTTGTCTTCCAAATTTCAAATAACCCAATTGCGTATTTGAATTTGCCATAATTTAATTTAGGGATTCTTACTAATTTAATTAATCCCTAATTAAATATAATTTCGTCATCAATGTTAGGTAATGACGTGGCAATTTTGGGTTGGTCGAAATTTCTATTCCAAGTATTGATGAATATATAATAAAATATCAATATCGACATATATTTCTATAAATCAGAAAAACTATAAAAAAAAAATATTTAAATTATTAATTAAGCTCTTTTCACTTTCTAAATAAGTTATATATCTTATTATCAGTATTTATATTTGTATCAGTGACTAGTTAATAAATTTTTTTAATGTTTTATGGCTCATATATTGGGAATATCGATTAATTCTTAATATCGATATCAAACCCTCTGATTTACAGATATTTCGACACATTGATGGATATTTTAACCACTGAAATGAACATTGATGTCAAAGCAAGAGAGAGGCATAGCGTCGGTGAGAGAAATGGAAGATGAGGCAATTGTTGAAATTTATGCCCTAAAACCTCGTAATTAATAATTTATTTAATAATTAATAATAATTTTGATTATTTTATTTGAAATATAATATTATCCATTATATAAAAAATCCAAGGTTATTAGTACAATCTTAAACAGTATGTGGTTGACATACAAGATGATCATATTCAGTAAATAACATAAAAAATCATAGTATATGGATAAGATTGAGTGTCTTATCCTGGTAACATTATTGATACGACCCACTTTGTAATAGTTACAAATAATTTGATCCAAATCGTTCATGTGGAAACAAATGAGTTTGTATAAAACTGTACCACAAAATATTTAATCTCTTTTTATAAATCCGTTAATTGATAAGATTAATATCTTATCATGATGATCATATGCGACTTGATCTTAATATTGAGTGAGTTATGAACTCCTGCCTGTGAGGGCTTGTCCTTTGATTTGCATGGTTGAGAGTGACTTTTGTAGTCGATTCAATAAGCCTACCATTTTAGGGTATTGACCAAATAATGAGTTGGAAACACAATCTCACAAGATGGAATTCACTTATTCTCATATAGGGTAAGTAGATGAGTATTTCTCTTAAGTGCTGATTTTGAGACTTAAACAATGGGGCCCCACCCCTCTCGACTCTCACTGACTCGAGAGGGATTTAGTTTATGATTAAATCATAAACAAATTATTCATTAAAAGATCAGTAGTACTTAAGATGCAAAATATAATTTCATGGGTAAAACGGACTTTTGACCCAATTGTAATTACGAACAATTCGTGAAAGATCGACTTGTATGTAGTTATTATATATATGGACACAACTTGTTCTATACAGCATAAGAGTGCAACTCTAGGTTTATAGTAGAATGACCATAGAGTTAATGAATGAAATTTGATTAATTAAATAGTTTAATTAATTAATTTTGTATCATTAGAGTTTATAATTTGTAGGTCGATAAGGTCCCATTGCTAGCTCATACGAACAATTAGAGATTAACTTCGTTGAAATAAATTTTGAAACGTTCAAATTATTATTTAATATATTTTATATATTAAATAAGGAAAAACATATTTATTATATTTGATACATTAAATATAAAAATAAAATCATTAATGTATTAAGATACAAATACATTTAAAATTTGAATAAGATTCAAATATATATATATATATATATATATATATATATATATATATATATATATATATATATATATATATATATATATATATATATATGGAGAATTTGAAATATTTGAATGATATTCAAATAGTTTAAATATATATTTTAATATTAGATATTAAATATATATTATTTAATGAGGGCAAAGTTTTGTCGTAGGTGGTCATCTATCTATGCCCTCTATCTCAAAGAGGCTCCCACGCGCTTTGGTGTTGTGTTCGAGTCATAGCAAGTAAGCTATGTAGAATTGGAGTTTCAATCTCGTTGGAATTAGAGCAAGAAGATTAAAGAGCCTCCAGACAATTCTCCATTATGTTCGAAGTATGTAATGCTTCATTTTTCTACTTTTAGTTTAATTCTAAATAAATTCAAATCGATTTCAAAATGATTCCGCTTGAGTATAATTCAAAGAGAAGGAAGGGTACGTTGGTGGCTACTGGGGTTTTATGGGAAGGTATCATTTTCAGCCAAATTTGGTTTTTCAACCTCCCAAATTGGTTGGGTGTACTTATATACATACATTCACCTGTGTCGATACATATTTGATATTCTTAATTTTCTTAAATTAAAAAAATCGAACAAAACTCAAACTTTTCACTTGAGTGGACATAACTCAACAATAATTAGCATGTACCATCAACCAAAAGGTCAGAGGTTCGAATCTTTTCACCCCCAAATGTTGTTGAACTAAAAAAAAAAAACAAACCCAAACTTTTCAATTTTCTAGAATCTCAAATTGAGGAGTTACATCTTTATTCAACTAATCAAACTAAATCATTTGGTTTGGTTCATTTTAGTTTATCAGTTTGGTCATTTTTGTTATTATTGGAGAAAATAATTCGTTGTGTATAAGAACTGAGTAACACTCGTAAATTTGTTTACAACTTAACTAGAAATAAACAATTACGTTATAAATAATAGTACAAACACTGTATGTAACAACAATTTCAAAATTCAAGAACAAAAGATAATAATTAGTCGAGACATGCTTACAAAACGTTGTCTTGAATACAATTATTCGCCCTGCACGGGTTGCAAGCAGACTACAGTGATCGTCTCAACATGATACAATGACTAACTTGGAAAGAACAACAACCTTAAACTATTTGAATCTGACAAAACTCTTTGGTACTTACTCTCAACTTGACTCGAGATTAAATAGAAGAAAGAGATGAGAGAAAAACTCTTCAATTGGAATGAGATACTCCAAAATAGAATTAGATGCTCCAAATGAAAAAACAAGTTGTTATTTATAGGCTATCAACTTAGTAACTCTCAAAAAATAAAATTAATATAAACAATATAAAACATATATCAAAAGTAACTCAATTGTATAGTTACTTGTAAAAATTCAAGTTAAGTAACAACAACATAAATGAAACATCGATTCATTTTTTATATTTGAAACCAACACTTTCTTTCACAAATTTTACTATAAAATTCAACATTTATCACCCTTAATTATATCATATATGTATCTTAAAAGTTTTCTATTTTAACTATATAACTAATTTGATAAGTGTAATTATATAAATACCCTAATTTTGCTCAAATACACCTTGTAGTAACTTCAAAATGTCAAAAGTATAAAATTGCAAGTTTGTATTTCGTACCAAAGTTAGGTATAGACCAAAGAAAAATTATTAAAATCATAGAAATACAATTATAACTTTTTGAAATTTATTAACGTACAAGTCAAAATTTGCCTACTTAGATCCAAGACAAAAGATTCATTGGTTTAGCTCACCCATAGCCAACTGACTCATGTCCATGGTAACATCTTAGGGGGTGTTTGGCCCACTGACTTGAGTTGAGTTGAGTTGGGTTTAAAACCCAACTTCTCCGTTTGGTCCATCAACAAATCAACTCCCCACAAAACAATTCAACCTCACCGTTTTGAGTAATTAACTCTCCACCATTTTGAGTAATTTCACGTAGTTTCCATTCTACAAAGTGTTGCTCGTTAACTCTCCCCAACTTAACTCAACTCTGCCCAACTCAACTCAACTCTGCGCGCCAAACGCCCACTTATATTTTAGTCCTTTGTGGATGACACAAAACTTTACCCCAACCATTTGGGTATACATCCTGGCCTCTTTCAAGGTTGATGTTTGCTTACGACAGTTATATATAGTAGATAGAAAAGTGCCTTGTATCGACCCTCCATTCAACTAGCTTACTCTACTGGCTCCATTTGCTCCACTCGTTCGACAGTGGCAAAGCAAGATGCTAGAGCTCCCTCTACTATTAAATTACACACCTCCAAGTATTTAGGGGCGTGCAAAGTTGGGCAATAAAATCCTTCACTAAGACTTCTATTAAAAAAAGGAATGTAACTATTCTCTTGCAAATACTTCTTTTGTGTTTTGCACGAGTAATAATTTGTTGAAGTATTTTAGACTGACATAACAATGACCACCTCATTTTTTAGGCTTGCCTTCAGTGTTAATATGTCATTTAATGTAGATTTTCAACCTCTACAATTAACTAACCAAGCATAAATAATTGAAAATATTTAACCCACCAAGTAATAAGAACAAAACAAGTTTGATCAGAAACACAACCAAAGGCAAAACATGCCTACCAACTAGCTGATTTTTTAGAGTGTCCTTGCTAAGATCACCAAGTCGTGTAAGAGTATGCACATATATTGGTTTTATAACAAAAATCAAGTTTGTGCTCATTTGAGCATAACTCTATTGCCATAAAACATCTATCATCGATCAAAATGTTAGAGGTTCAAATCCTCTACTTCACATATTATTAAAAAAAAAAAAAAACTTTGATACCCCTTCTATTTTGAATATTTTACTATTCTTTTAGTTTGATTTTGATCCCCATCTCCAACCGCATTCTTGGGGTAAATTATAATAACCGCTATCCTTTAAATTATAAAATAACATTCATGTCCAACTCGCTTTAAGAAATGTCATTATTCTCGATTAAAAAATCAACACGTCACGCACAGATAGCTCCATTTGGATTGGTGCATGTTAAAACACTTATTTGATTGATTAAGTTACATAACTAGTTATTATATTATATATATTAGACCATTTTAATATTGTATTTTGAATGAGTTTATTTTAATTTGTTTGGGTTCATAATATTTCATAACTAGTTGTTGACATGAGCATAGTTTAACAAATGAAGACATTATTTATCTTCCTAAAAGTTAGAATTTCAAATCCTATAACTTTTTGTTGAATTAGATATGATGTTACAACAATTTAAAATAAGAGGATCAAAATGATATACTAGTAAAGTATTAGATATATAATTTAACCTATCGGTAAAAAAAAAAAGAGAAAAATGGAAGGATGATCCAGATTAAAAACAGGACAAAGGTAAAGTTAAAAAAAAAAAAAAAAAGTTCAGAAAAAATTGTAATAACATTACATAATTACATAAAATTGAGTTAGCTTAGCTCAACAATAATTAACATGCACTCTCAATCAAGATGTTAGATGTTTGAATTATCTCAATTCAAATATTGTTGGAAAAAAAGTTGAAAGTTTAAAATAGTAGAAAAATAAAATCGTATGTAAGAAAAAAAGAATCAAAATAAATTCCCATTCACCGCATTATGGGCCTAGATATGGGCTTGGAGATGGGCTCATTTATGGGCCTGGGCCTGTTACTGTTGCTATAACCATAAGACCCTACAGAAAATTCGTTTCACATATGATTTCGATTTTCGCGCGTCATCTCTTCTTCTCTCACCGACTCTCTTCCTCTCTCTCTCGCCCGTTTCTGTATTGTTATTTTTTCCTTTTTCACTGAATTAGCTATGGCGATACTGTCACAGAGCGTTGCTAATCAAATGGCTGGAAATCAAGTGAAAGCAAAAAATTCTGGTACCTTGTTCTTAACTATCTTATTGGTTTGAATTGCGTGTTATTTCTTAGAAAGCTGAATATGTCTTGATCGGATGCAAATGCTGGACTCATGAATTCCATTTAGGTACAAAAGATTATGATAGAATTTCATAGACTAAAAAGCAATCCGGAACTCTCATGCTTGCTTTAGGCACGGGGATGCGATACCGTTTGACAATCAAATAAACAAACACTGAAACACACATACAGGAAATATGCTTTCCGATGTCTACAAAAACGATTTTAGAGGAGTATGCTTGTCGCAAGTCAAAGTTAGTTCACTTGTTTTTAATTCTCACTGTCGCTCGATCTCTACTTCGATTGTTTGTAGTTTCCGCAAATGAAATGATGCTGAACGAAGAAAATTTTGTTTGTCTGCGCTGATTATTTCCGAGAGAACTCGAACAAAGATTTATCTCCTCCGAAATGTTAAATGCCGTGCTCCAGAAACTCCTTAGGAAAGATGTTAGTAAGCGTTAACGGTCTAAATGATAATCTAAGGAAAAGAGAACCTATACAACTCTTATGGTCGTTATGTTAGGAGGATTGTGGGCCAAAATCAAGTTGCAGAGCCAGAAGGGCTGAGAGGACAGCGTCGAGATACTGGGTTAGAGTGTTGGGACACTGTCACAAAGAAGAAAAAGGCGCTACTGCATTCCTACCACGCTACTTGTTTGTAGTGTCACAACACTAGGGACAATGTTGCGCGCCGCAACAACTTTCTATAAAATCCCGCTTTTTTTGAGGGTTTTTTTTGGGTGAGGTGAAAATATTGCTTGTGTGCAGTCAAAATAGAGGAGAGTACTATAAACTTTGTCAATAGTCATTCTAGTTGGAGTTTTGAGGGTTTATTCACTATGTATCCTAAGTAACCATTGTTGTGGTGCTTAGAAGTCAAGAGTAGCCATTATTGTGGCATCTAAATGAGATTTGTAGTGTGAGGTGAGGGCGATTATGTAATCTTTATTATAGTAGAACCTGCAGTTGCAAAAGACTGGATGTAGTCTGAGTTTAGAGCGAACCAGTATATCTTCGGCATTTACTTTTCTTTCCCTAATCTTTTATTGTTTTGTAATTGTTGTTTAACTTGATTTGTTTCGCTTGTGGGAGGGGAGATATATTATTTTTGTCGTGTTGGATTTCTCTCGGTTGTAGAGGTCTTAATATATTTTCTCCCAACACTTCATGTTAATCTAAGCAAGGAAAAGATAATATATACAACTCTTAATCCGACTAGCATTATCACGAGCACTCACGTTTTGATGCTATCCAATGCTAGATATTGTCGTCTCTCACCTCATTTTTTCCTTTTTCTATTTTTAATTGTTGAATTGGCTAAATGATTTAAAAGAAAGATGATCGTGATGATTAAAACCTGAGTAGTGGTTTTATAAAAGTGGACTTGGTGTAATCATGTCGAATTTCTCTATGTGATGCTTTCACGTGAAATGAATTCATGCATGTAGAACGTGTTAATAGAAATCTTGCATGTACAGTTTTAAATGTTCGAGCAAGCACTAGAATGGTGTATTGTGGGTTCATTCGTTTGTATCACAAATGCAGGTGGTGGAGTCTGTTTGATGAGCAATATATGGAGAGATGAGCAGCACCCATCTTTCATCAATTTTATGTCAAATTTCCTTTGCACAAACTCATTTCGCCTCAATTTTGTTCCAATTGCCCCAGTAATTTCCTTTACTTTCTCGGTATCTAAATTTCATCGACAATTCTTTCGTACTCACATCCATCACTTGCAGGACTTGATATTCAATTGTGGGGGTTTATCGGTGGCTTTTGCTTTCGTGACAAGTTGGGATTGCAGCAATACATCCTCAATCTTTAGCAGGTACCTTGGTTGTTTATGATTTTTTCTGGTTTTGCCTTTTGTTGTGTTTGATTCAGTCAGCTTTTGACAGAGTTCAAAAGTTGAAGAAGCAGTTTGCCAATATCTATGTTGTTGTTGCCCTTCCAACCAAGGAGCAGAATGATTCATTTGTTCAATCTTACTTCAGGTAATCGAGTCTGGTATCTTGAATGGTTCCTTGCTTTATTATAATTTAATTTTTTTAGAGAACTTATCTTTTCCTCCCCTCCTAAATCTCGTTGAGAAATGGGATGGAGATTGGTAAGCCACCATTTGTACCAGTTCAGGATAGTGAGATGGGCTTTGAGAAGATTGTAAAGATAGCACACTCTCGTGGAGGTAGTAAACATTTTAACTTTGGATTGAATACTTTCCTTAATCATCTTCAATAATTATATCAAATTACAGCATGCAAGCAGCAAGATGTCATGTCAAAACTGAGGACAGAGGTCAGTTGGTGTAGAATATATTCTACTTGAATTAGTAATGATAAGTCAATATTTAGTGATCATATTGTGTCATTTTTACCCGAGTTTTAATCACCGTCTCCCCCTTCTGGGGCTCTTGTTGAAGAGGAAGAGATCAGTGCAAGTCATGGATGCTTTTCGTAGAGTCATGTCTTCTGTACCAGGCATCGATGATCATGATGCAAATTCGGTAAGTTTACTTGACAAAAACCAGCTCACGTTCTTCATTGTTTTCTTATTTCTTCCACTCCTCGTCGTAAATATCTCTGATATAATCCTAGAAACTGTTCTAGCTTGAGTTATTGACCACCAGAGAAAAGGCAATTGCAGCATGTATCTTTCACTTGTATATGATATTGATTTTGAGACTAAAAAGAAATTAATTGATGGAAATATGAAGTTTTCATTTCTCGTTCTAGATTGCTCTCCTACTTTTCTGGCATCACTCATCAGAAGGCCTTAATCACCATATTTCATGATTGGCATATTCTTAATAATTTAGCATCAGTTAATTTTCCGATGGGTGATAATATTTAAATATTTAGGTCATGAAAGCATATTTGTAACTTAATCTTCTTACTCGAGACTTTGGCATGCAGTTTCTACTAATTGCAAGTTTTGTCCAAAATGGTTCTTTTCCCCCGAAAAATGATAATCACATTCCTTACAAGTTCAACTAGATTGTAGAAAGGTGCTTACAGATGAAAGTATTGGCTGTATAATTCTTTCAAGTCAAACATGTGATGTGCCAAATAGGTGGGAAAGATGTTTTTTTTTTTTTTTGGTGGATGTAAGGTTTTATTTGAACATTCTCATGTCGATGACCTCTACTCTTCAGCTAAATCAAGCTATTGGTTCAATTGAGGCAATCGCCAAAGCATCCAAGGAGTATATTTTGGAGAACACAGATCTGTCAGTGGACAAGGCAGAGAGAATTAAGACCTTTTTCAGGGATCCAAAGTTCTACCTCAGTCCCAAAATAAATTGATGTCCACGGAAGAGGTTCGAGGTCAGTCATATTTTAACAACTTTGCTTTTGTTGCCTACCCATACCCTGGAATTCATGGTTATGGTTTTGAGCGAACCCAAACGGGTAAACCAGGTAACCAACGTTTCTGCAGACACACACGTGCACACACACAGAGCCAAAGAAAAAGCTAGGGAAAAATAGAAAAATCAAATAGAAGAGTTAAGTTGGTACACATTCAACATGGGAAAATGTCAAATCTCTGCATTCCAATTTCTGGCAGGCCGGTGGCTATCATTGGAACGCAAGAGAAGGGCACGTGTACTAAAACTCTATAAGCAAAAGCAAGTGAAAATTGAACAGACAGAATAGCAGTTCTCAAGCGCCTTGCGTTTACACGTGAGGTAAATACTGATGAGCCTTTCTACCTAGGTTTTAAACGTGGACGATGGGATAGAGAGAGGGCAGCAGCTATGGACTATGGTGCAGCATACTTGAACACCATTAAATTTTTTTTTTAAAAAAATAAAATAACTTTTTTAAATCTTGTGGTGTCTAAATAAACTGTAATATTGTTACCTACTGCCTGGTTCATTTCACGAGAAAGAATGTCTACTCATTTCTGTTGGCTAACTAAGATAATATGGAATAATATCCGCTGCTGAGGCTGTGGGAATATGTAGTCAGGTTTGACTCAGTTTATACTGTTGACCCATTCATAAATTTGACACGAAAATAAATGCTACTTTTTGCTTGTGCGGCTTGTCGTTTGTTTGGATTGGTTCTCATTCCATAAAACCAAGCCACATAATAAATTTATAAATTTTATTGCCGTAACGGATTGGGTTTATCATGTAAACGCGGATGGAGTCAATCCATGTCATAATTTGGGCTCTGTAAGTAAAGTACATAACAGTTGTAACTAAAATAAGTATACAAATAACTAAAAATATAACTAATCTGTTATATCTAATAGAAATCATCCTTAATTTTCATTGCTTATTTAATATAGAATTAATTATTTTTTAAAACTCGATGATATGTGATAAACTTGTTCCCTTCCCGTAGATATTTATTTATTAGGTAAATGAATTAAAAAAAGAAAAAGAAAAAAAAAGCTACTTCTATGGAATTTTTATAAATAATTTACAAAATTAGTTTATTAATTTGTTTTTATTAAGTTGTACTAAAATTAAATGTTTAAGAGTTTTGGAATGTCTGTAAAAAAAAAAAGGTTTTGGAATGAAAATTAAATTAAAGAAAAATATCAAGACAGCCTATATTTCAGAAACTGGACAGCGGATTCTTTGGATGGTCCAAAGTGGGAAAAAAAGACGGCCTCGAATTTGAAGGAGTCCAGTTCTTGATATTCACTCCACACGGGTCTTGGATGATTTATTTTTGTTTAATGTTGCCTTAATATATGTGAATGGAGATTTGAAGTGTGATTGGCTCAATAGTAATTAATATGTATATTCGATCAATATGTTAAAAGTTCAAATTTCTCAACCTCTAAATGTTGTTGAACTAAAACAAAAAAACTTAAAATGTATCCAACTCTGTCAAGTGGGCAAAGTCAAGAGTAATAGCATTGCCAATCAATTTATAAAATTTTGTATATTTGTTTTTTTATTTTATTTTAAGCAACTTTAAAATGTTCAGATGACATTTATTTGTTTAAGTTCAGCTCTTTCAGTGAATATTATTTACATTTTCTTCAATTACACAATGGTATTGGGAAAAAAAAGCATTAAACTTTAGTGTAACAATGAGTTGTTCTTGTAAAAGATAGGGAAATGTATCAATAACTTCTTCAACTATATCTATTAAAAAATATGAAAATATTTAGGTTAAATATATCAAATAGTCATTAATCTTCTAGTAAATTCTTAATTATGTCATTAATTATTTAAGAACCAAATTGAAAACTATCTAAAAAATTAAGGATTATTTGGTATAATTAATCAAATATATATATGAAAGGGATAGTTTTGATGATGAAATATTATGAAAGCTTTTCATCTAGTTATTCTTATTCATCCAAAAAAAAAAGGTAGACTTGATGTGGTAAACGTCTACTTTCTCATCGCATATTGTCCTGTTCTAGAATCTCATGGTTTTGCGTCTCTATCTTCACTTTACCTCTTCCAACTGGAGTTTATTACTGCGTTATTGAGTCTATCGAGTCTATCGTGTGAATAAGAGTCCCAAAATATTCACCATTCACCAATGGAAAAACTTAAATAAAATTAAGGGATGAATTTATTTAGTAAAATGTCAAAGTAGCTATTTATTATTGGGTAAATTCGTTTTTAGTCAACATTTATTCTTATTTTGTTCTGATGTTTTTATTTCTAAATAATTATATTTGTTCCCTTGACTTTGTATAAAATTCTGTTTCAACTTATAATATAAATTTATATTTCAATCTGCAATTAAGGTTAGAATTCAGTGACAAAAAAGTTTAGATCAAACCAAAAATATTTTCTATATAGTTCAAACACTAAAGTAAAATATTTCAGAGCATTTCTCAAAAAAGAGAGAGAGAGAGAGAGAGATCTCAGAGAATATCGTTAAATAAATGTAATATCTGATTTAAATTAGTGCACTCCTTTTACAAATGGTAAATTCAAATTCACTTTTCTCTTATTTGTAATAACATATAATGTGTGGAAAAAAATAGAACTTTATTAGCAATTAAACTCTTGAATCTTTTTCTTTTTTTGGAAGTAATTAAACTCTTGAATATTGATAAAGTATATCCAAGTAGAGATATAAACACATGACACATACGACAGATTAATGTCGGCTTTGAGTTCCATTTCGGAAGCGAACCAAGTCAACTCAATAAAAAAGAATAGAATTTCGCTTTAAAAAAAAAAAAATCCCCATCCACCTGTCGAACCAATTAATTGCCAAAGCAAATGAAATCAAGGGCTTTATAAATTAAAGGCTAAATTATCAAAAATACCCATAAATTATGGGGTTAATTTCAATTATACCCTAAACTTTGAAAAGTTTTATTTTAATATTTGAACTTTGAAGTTTTTCAAAGCAACCCTCAAATATTTTTTCCATTAAATTCATGGACGAAAAATGACGTATTTGCATAAGTTTTGATTTTTTTTTCAACGTATATGTTCAAATAAGCAATAATATAAATGCTAAAACATCATATTCCCTTCATGAATTTAACGGAAAAAAAGCCTTCAAAAGTTCTTTTGAAACAAACTTCAAAGTTTAAGGGTTAAAATGAAACTTTTCAAAATTTGAGGCTATAATTGAAACCAACCTCATAGTTTAGGAGTATTTTTGATAATTTAACCTAAAATAAAATATTCAAAAAAAGAAAAAGAAAAAGAAAAGAAATTTGGCGTTTTGAACGCTTCAACCCACCCTCCTTTTTAATTTGTGATCATGAATGATTTGATTGATTAAGAGGGAGCCTGAAATTGAAACATTCAAAAGCTGGCATTGATTGGTAAATTGTGTTTCACGCTTTCTTTTTCTTTCAGAGGATTATTCTTCTTTATCAACTTCCCATTTGACCCGTCAATTTCCATTTCCCATTTTCCCTATTTCTTCTTGTTTCTCTCCTTTCTTCTATTCTATATCTTCCAATCAATGTTGGATTTACAAGAATTGATCTTATGGGGATTTTCCATTCTCTCTCTGCTTTTCTGTTCTCTTCGCGGCTTGACGAAGGCCCTTCCCATGTCTGTCTCTCTATATTCTCCTTCTTCCCCTCCTATTTCCACCTGGCTTAGCCATATTCTCCTCGGAACTGGATCTCCCCTCCCTGACAATCTCTCTCCACTTTTCGACGCCCAACAAAATGCTCTTCCGCCAAATCTTGTCCACGGCGAATCAGAAGAGAACAAGACCCTTCCTCGCGATATGTTGCAGGAGGAAGCCTCGGATTCTTTGGCAACAACAATGGCGAAGGCCTTTGGGGCTCCTAACAAGTTGAAAAAGAGACCTGCAAAGCTAGTCCTGCCCGAATATTGCCCTGGACTGGATTTTACCAAACTGAGGAAGAAAATGGAGAATCAGGAATTCCAAGTCCAAGGCAGAGATTACTGTTTGGCCTCCAAGAAAGGAAAGCGAGAAACGCTCGAAGATGCATACGGAGTCATGCTTGATATTTTCGGAGATTCCAAACAGGTAATTTAATTACAATGTTTCTTATTCTCATTATTCTGACCCGATCGAAAATATGAATGATTTCAAATTCATCGCCGGTTTTGTACTTCTGGAGGCTGATCATATACATCAATATAAAACAAAATGAAAAAGCAGGCTTTCTTCGCTGTAGTGGATGGCCATGGCGGTCGCGATGCAGCCGATTACGTGGTCGAAAATTTGGGGAAGAACATCATAAACGCTCTTGAAAAGTTTGCTGGAGACGAAGAAAACGCAATCGAATCGGCGATTCGCAGAGGTCACAAACGCACAGACGAGGAGTTTCTTAGTCAGGTCAGGTAACAAATTGATTAAACTTCCACATGCAAATTACTAGGGCAGCCGAAAATTCGATTAAAACAATTGCCCTACCTCCGATTCGCAGGGCGTCGGCAGTGGAGCCTGTGCGGCGAGCGTGCTGGTGAAAGACGGCGAGCTTCATGTCGCCAACGTCGGAGATTGTCGAGTCGTATTGAGCAGAAACGGCGTAGCCACGCCATTGACGAAGCAACACCGTCTGTGTCGAGAAGACGAGCGCCTAAGGATTGAGAACTCGGTGAGTGAAACGAAGTAGATAAATCCATCCATCTCCATTCCAATTGATTGGGGTGATCTGTGACTGGAATATACCACGACCCGTAAAGTTCAATTGATTTGCAGGGAGGGTTTGTGGACTGCAAAAATGGAGTGTGGAGAGTACAGGGTTCGCTTGCGGTGTCGAGAGCCATTGGAGACCTGCATTTGAAAGAATGGGTGATTTCAGAGCCTGAAATTCATCGTCTTCCTCTAACTCCTGATTGCGAGTTCTTGATAATGGCGTCTGATGGACTGTGGGATAAGGTACTTCCAGTTCACACCATTCTCAATTCAAAGTTCAAACAAAGAATAAAAGAAGCTTTTATTGTTGTTTTTTTGTGTGAGAATAAGAAGATTTCAAAGTGGGAGACGACTTCTCCAACAATATTCTTTTGCTTAGTCAAGAAGAAACAACCATGCATAAGCATAATAATAATAATAATAATATTCACAAATCATTTCTCTCATGCTCTCCCATTCAAACCTTTTACTAAAACCCATCAACATTAATATAATCTTACTTTAATCTGCTTAGTATATTTCTTTGTCTAACTTTCAACGAATTTTGTTTTACTTCTTCCATCTAGCTGTTTAAACTTTCAAATATTCTAGTTTAATTTGTACATGAAAACAATTATTTTAAGTTTTGATAACCATTTGGATTTTTAAAATTAAGTTTATAAACACTATTTCTCCATATGGATTTCTTTAGTTTGTTATTTACTTTTTACAAATGCTTTTCAAAATTCAAACCAACATTTTGAAAACTTAAAAAAGTATATTTAAAAAAACTTGTTTTTGTTTTTAGAATTTGATTAAGAATTTAGACTTTTCCTCACGAAAATTGAAAATCATTGTAAAGAAATTATAAGAAAACAAACCCATTATTTTCAAAAAAATCAAATAGTTATCAAAAGAGTTCTAATTTTTTCAGTTTTCAAAGCTTGGGTTTGAATTTTGAAAATATTTGTAAAAAATAAGCTGCAGAGCAAAGAAACTTGGAAGTGAAAGAGTAGTGTTAAGTTCAATTTTTAAAAACAAAAAACTAAAAACTAAAAATTATTAAACGGAGACTTGGTCTCCGTCGTTAATTGTATAACACATATTTGACATAAAAGCACATCTTTTGGGCTCATACAACTAGTGTTTGAATTCATAAATCATGTTAGGTGTTGAATTTATAAACATGTTTGGATTCTGTCTTGTTAAATCATTATTGAAAACAAACCCATTATTTTCAAAAAAATCAAATAGTTATCAAAAGAGTTCTAATTTTTTCTGTTTTCAAAGCTTGGGTTTGAATTTTGAAAATATTGGTAAAAAATAAGTTGTAGAACAAAAAAACTCGTAAGTGAAAGAGTAGGGTTAAGCTCAATTTTTAAAAACAAAAAATTAAACATTATCAAACGGAGACTTGGTCTCGGTTGTTAATTGTATAACACAGACTTGACATAAAAGCACATCTTTTGGGCTCATTCAACGAGTGTTTGAATTCATAAATCATGTTAGGTGTTGAATTTATAAACAGGTTTGGATTCTGTCTTGTTAAATCATTATTGAAAAATTAACTACGATGACTATATATATATATATATATATATAATGAAATAAACATTAAAGTTTAGACCCTATTGATAACAATTTGATTTGTTGTTTTATGTTTTAAAAATTTGTATTTATTTCCTTACAATTTCTTTACTGTGGTTTTCACATCTCTTGAAGCATATATTTGAATTCTTTGACAAATTTTAAAAACAAAAACATGTCTTTAAAAACTTTTTTTTTTTAAAGTTTTCGAAAAGAGATTTTAAAAACACTTTAAAAAAGTAAATAACAAATCATAGAAACATAGAAACTTAAGGGATGGAAGTAGTAAATACACATGAAACTCATGGGTATTTTTGTGATTGACTTATCAAAAACATTATTACTTTTGTTTAAAGCTAACTTAAAACCTGAAGTATTTAAAAACAAAAATTATCAAAATATTTGGTGAATTTAGAGAATAAAAAATGAGAAAGAATGTGTGAAGATGACATGGTTGACTATATAAATGAAAAAACAGGTAAAAGATCAAGAGGCAGTGGATGAAGTGAAAAAGGAAATGGGAATTAGGAAGGAAGAGGCAATGAAGGGATGCAAAATGCTATTGGAAAAGACATTCAGAAGGGGGAACGTGGATGATGTTACAGTCATGGTGGTTCATCTTCAGCACTTCTTCATTTCCATTTAGTAAGTAAAAAGTATATAAAATAGCAACCTTAGCTTTATTCTTCTATTATTGCTATTGCATCACACTCTTCACAATTCTGATCAAACCTCTTTTTTTTGTTTTGTTTTTTTTTTTCTTCAAATTAGAACCTAAGTTTCATTTCTGTCTACAATTTTGTAGCAACAACACCACTTTTTTTTTGGACTGTACATATAATACTGGATCGGGTACTACCATTGCCAATTTCAAATGGGTGTTTTTATTTTTTTATATTAATATTGTATGTCAATTCAAGTGTAGCACAGTAGATAAAGACCTCAATACCTATTTGTTTGTACTAACAAAGAATTAAGCATTTCGAATATGGAAGAATTTGAACAATGAGTATTCCAAACTAAAGCTATGTACCGTGCCGTTCTTATTTGATGGATAATATACATTAGAAACAGTTTCTAAATAGGCCCAAAACAGCAGGTAATGACAGGAGCAAGTAACTAGTCACCAAAGAGGCCCAATTCTAAGAGAATAAAGCCGAGCAATTCGAAGAGAATAAACCCAGTCCAGTCCCAAAAACTACAAATAAAACTAAAAATAAACCCAGTCCATAAACGGGTAGAGTATTCAAAACCCCTCCTCATCATGTATGTATTGAGTATGAATGCTCAATTGGATAAGTCATGTATCTTGACAAAGAAGTTTTGAATACTCTACTGAAATGTTGAGGTACATCCTTTAATGACTACTAAATAAATCAATATTTGTTTCCTAAATAAATATATTCTTTTTCTTGAGTTCAAGAAATAGGATTGGGGATCCGTACTCTTGATCAAGATATAATATATAATGCTTTAATCAATTGAGTATTGTTCAAGTTGGTTAAATAAATCTAAAGTTAAATTTATACATAATAATGACTTTTTTTTTGTTGTTAAAAAATGTGTGAATGTGGAGATTCAAATTTCTAACTTTTTGGTTGATAATATATACCTAAACTAGTTGGACTATGCTCTAAGTTGCCAACATTAGCATAGTTCAACTGACATCAAGCATGCACCATCGATAAAAAAGGTCAAACGTTCGAATCTCCCAACCTACATGTTGTGAAAAGAAAAATTGACAAATTTTTACTAGTTGAGCAATGGGCTAAATAAATCTAAAGTTCAGTGTTTACATAATAATGACAATGACAATTTGAATTACGTAAAGGTTAACTGTTGTTGAATATATTATTGTATTTTTTTTAAAGTAAAATGCAACGATGATTTTACTCAAAAAAATATTATAATTTTCAAAGCATCAATTAAACACTATTCTACATGCCAGAGTGAGCATAGCTCAACGGTAATTAACATGTACTATTTCTTTGAGGTCAGAGGTTCAAATCTTCATACCCCACATTTCTTGTACTAAAAAAACATTATTCCACGTTGTAGACTTCTGATTAATAGACCAATTGCCATACTATAATTGTGCAATAACTTTTAGAAACGTCAATTTTGGTTCTCGAAATTAAAATTTTATGTTACATATAGTGCCTTTTTTAGTACAACAAATGTGGGGTTATGAGGATTTGAACATTCGACTTAAAGAGAATAAGTACATGTCAATTATTGTTGAGTTATGCTCATTTTGACTATATCATAGCTTGATTTTCACTAAATATAATTAAAAAAAATAACAAGAAATGATTATTTAAAATTTAGAGTTTTTTTTTACTATTTAAATTTGAGAGATTAAAACATAATATCTAAATTTACAAAATTTACAAACTTAGGGGCTGTTTGGGATGTGAGTTATAATAGTTTAGGTTATAATAGTATGTAGAGTATTATACACCTCAAACACAGACTATTATAACACAGACTAAATAATTATGCATCTTAAATACAAATTATATAACTCCACACACTATTATAACCCAAACTATCATAATTCAATCAGTGCCCCAAACAACCCATTTGTTATTTCTTTAAAAAAAACACACACACATACTATTTGGTCTTTAGTGTTTAGATAACAAACATTATGTTAATTCAACATTTTTTTTAATTCAACTTAATTAACTTGATATTATTATTTAATCACAATTGATTACATGATTAAAATTTATATTATCGATCAAAAAGTAGTGGTTCAAATCTTCATTCACTGGTTGTTAAACTAAAAAAAATTATCATTTAATCTTATTTAAACAACAATATCATTATTATTATTATTTTGAGATACTTAAACAACATTATTTAGTTATCATTTAATCTTCCTTAAACAACATTATTATTTAATTATAATTAACTATCAAAATCAAAATAGGTTGCTAACCAAGTCAATTAAAGTAATAAAATACTCAAGGAAAACACTATTATCTGATTCTCAAACTTCAGACACACTGCACCTTAAACACTGTTTTTTGATTTTAAGGTTTCAGATTCCCTAAACAAACCTTCCAGAATTTTGATTTTCAAAGTTCTGATTTCAAAATAGAAGGCAAACCGTTCCTAATTGAATAGAAAATGTTCAAATTCGTCTAGTTGTACTAAAAAAACAAGAAAAAAAAAAAGCCTCGTGGAAGAGTAGCCTGCATGTAAAAAAGCTTGACGGCCCAAGTCTCTATTGTCCTCCCTCTTTATTTATCTATTGTTTATAAAAAATTATAATCTTGAGCCTCTTTCAATACCCCCATTCTCAAATTTGTCCAAAATCTCTGAATTTTACAAATCCCTATTAATAAATATGCTCTTTAATGACTTTCCTTAATTTATGCAAGTAATATATTTTCTTTCTTTATTTTTTGAACATCCGTCCCTCTTTATTTTTATTTTCATTTATTATTATTATTGTTTAATTTCAAGAATCTATGAGCTTTTCATGTATTATTTTGAAATTAAATTTCAAAATTCGATGTTGTAGGCTGTAGCTTTCGACCGTTCTGCTTAAATGGAATCTGAATCGTATTCGTATCTTTTTTTTTTTGAGTACAATGGAATCTGAACCGTATCGGTCCGGTTTAATGGTTGCGGTTTTTTTTACTCGGTTTCTTCCATTGGGCGTCCATCACCTCCGAAACCCTAATAACCATCGCCAAAATCCATTTTCGAGCGTTCTCCCCCACTCCGCTCCACTCCCAAGGTTTTTCCTCCATCAATCCTTAATGGCAGACCCTGCTGAGGTCTCCGTGATTACGCTTGGAGGAAAGGGTTCATCGCTTGCATCTAGCTCCGTCCAAGCCATTGCCCATGGCTTCGCTCTGGTTCGGATCGACTCATCGGCCCTCGAGAGGCTTGCTTCTTCGTCGAACAATCGAAATGCTGCATCCATCAAGCATCAGGTCTTCATTCCCGATTTTCTAACTCGCGAAGAAGCCAGGGCGTCCCTCGTTGTCCTCCTGAACAAGCTCATCATCTCTAGTTCTTCCGGGATTCGATCGGTTATTCCTGTTATAATTGCGGAGACACTCAATTCAAAGCCAGAAACTCTACAATTTGAGTCGCTTGATGTGACCGACGAGGAGTTATCCGTGTTCAAGCAATCGTGTTATGTTTTGAACGGAGTTTGTGCGTTGTTGGACCATCAATCAGCAGCATTATCTTCCATTGCTGATGCTGTGGCTGGCATATCTTGCGAGGCGTCTAGAGCTGACGTGTCTGCGTTCAGTTTGATGGACTTGGGTGATGGGTTCGCTTCAAAGGACGAGGTTGGAGTCGCCAATGATATGAAGGTATTGCTAAATGGATCTAAGTTGGTGGGTAAGATCGAGAGTGGAGCTATCTCCAAGATTCCAAAGAATCACGGATGCTTGAGAGAGCAAGCAAAGTTGGTGCACTCGAAAATGCGGGTTGAGTTGAATTCTAGTGTGAAAATTGGGAAAGGGGTATATTTCAGTTCTGGGACAGAGGATACCGTTCGGACCGCACTGTTGTCATTTGCAGCCATGCTGTGGGACTTGGGAAAATGTAGTTTGGATAGAGGACAGTTGATTTTGGATTCAAATAGCGATGAGAATATGAAGGCGAGTTTGGCGGGTTTGCTTGATAGGGAATGTCCCAGTAATGAGAGTCTCAAAAAGGAATATAGGTTGGTCGCTGAATTGGCTTTGGATGACAATTACGATGAGTTTGTCCATACTATGAATGTGTTGTTGGTAACTGTATGGAAAATTGTCGCTTGGGAGGCTATAGCAGCCTTCTTGACGATTGAAGGCGGTGAATTGATAGGAAAGGGTCAAGATGTTGACATAGATGGAGCTAATGAGAAGGTGGTAAAAAAGAGTGAGAAGAAGAAGAAAGCAGTCTTGGGTAAAGGGACTAGCGTGGTTGTTCAATTGATTAAAGATAGATTGCAGGGTAAAGGTGGGGGTCTGGGGTTGGAGAGCTCAGTAAAAGATCTTTTATCCTTTTTGGATCCAAAGGCTTCCGAGTTTGATAATCTATTGAAGAAAATCAAAGAGATAGTTGAGAGCAACGAAAGTAGGAGGCTACCGAAGCTTCCCAAGGTAATGACGTACTTCAGAACTTTACCTAAATTCCAAGTCATTTAGCCATCCTCCCTTTGTTTTGGTCTAGGAAGTGGAATCTCATTTGAAGAATATTATCATCCTTTGTTTATAGCTCCTGTTTCCTCCATTACGTCTTCAATTGCATGCCGCCACATAGTTTAGTAACGGTAATAATGAAATCGTACTTTTACCATCAGTTCAAAAATGTTAAATGTATTGGCTTTACTAAGTTATCCTACAATACTACATAAAAAAATACACCTCAAAATAACTTTAACTATCAATTTTGTATTTTAATTCTTTGGTCTATCGATGACATTGTTTCCCATCCAAAAAAAATAAATATTCTTTGATATATTCTATATGATCATTGTAATTAACATAGATATTTTATCCATCCTTATATCAGTTGCAATTGTTGTTACGTGTAGACATGATATACTTACTAGTTACTCACAAACCAAATTGCTGAAAAGTGATAATTCAAATTTTTTAACTGCGAAATTTTTATACTATACTTTATTATAGTAGTTTATTTTGAAACCTTAGCGGGCTGTAGTTGACTTGTGCATGCTTCAGGTTTCCTATGAAAGGAGAAAAAAAGGAAAACACGATTTTCTTTTTAAACACTAAACTTCTTCTTCTTCTTCTTCTTCCTCTTCCTCTTTTTGGATAAGAATCCAACTTTCATTGAGAATCTGTGCTTACTTCTGGTTTTCTATGTAACCTAAATAGGATGACGATAGTTATATTTTTCTAATCACTAATCAGTATGTTATCTTTGTTTCTTTGAGAAGTCTCAATTTAAAAAAGAAGATAGAAAGTGAGTCATTCCTGTTCATTTGGAAGGAGAAAGCTATAGGATTAGGCATTATTTTGTTTTTGTATCTATTTCATGCTTTTGTTAATACTGTTATCTTTTGATTTGATTTAATATTTTATCGTTTTCCCCTCTTTCTAACTTGAGTAAGGCGTTTGTTATTTTAACTCATCTGCATGTTCTTACATATTAGGGTACTCGGGATTTTGCGAAAGAACAAATGGCAATTAGAAAGAAAGCATTTTCAATTATAGAGGGGGTTTTTGAGCGGCATGGTGCCACAGCCTTGGATACTCCAGCTTTTGAGTTGAGAGAAACACTCATGGGGAAATATGGAGAAGATTCCAAGCTGATTTATGATCTGGCTGATCAGGTTATAATAGATGTTATTACTTGTGTTAGCTGTTAACGGACACCACCATTATTTTTCTTTTCAAGTTTTTAAAATATAATTGTTGGGATATTTGTCTGAATTTAGTTTTCCCCTTTATTCTAAGCATCTATTCATGCTTATTCATGCTTCACGAAATAATTACATAATTAACGATTAACTAAAATATTCTGATCTGTTGTCGAGCATAATGATTAGTTGACTGAGGAAGTTTTTGGAACTTTATTTTTCTAATAGTTCTTGTATCTGTTGCCTTATTAATGCCATTTACAAGCATTTTACATTAATATGTGACGTTGAGCTTTTCTGAGCATGTTAACATTCAATTCTCACGTCAAGGTTCTCTAATTTTTTTGGGTATTATGTATGCGATTCATTTTATTTGTTTCTTACTGGATTAATACTTGTTTATTCTGTGGCTGACTTGCTTTCTCTATTCTATCTAGTTTTATAATTGTTGGGATAGTTTTCTGTGACATAGCAATAACTTCTTCTTGTTCCTTTTTTGTTCTCCATCATTGTAATTTCTTTTTCAGTCTGTTTACAGGGAGGGGAGCTCTGTTCGCTTAGATATGACTTGACTGTTCCGTTTGCTAGGTATGTTGCCATGAATGGTATAACATCATTCAAAAGGTATCAAATAGCAAAAGTTTATAGAAGGGACAACCCATCTAAGGGAAGATTCCGTGAATTTTACCAATGTGATTTTGATATTGCTGGTCAATATGAAAAGATGGGGCCAGATTTTGAGGTTATTAAGATACTAACGGAGCTACTTGATGAGCTGAACATTGGACAGTACGAGGTAACCTTTTTTACCAATTGGTCTGCAGAATATAACTCAATGTTTTTGTTAGCTTGATGTTTATTTTTTATAAATCTTTAGTTGTTCTGAATAATATGATGAATCAGCAAGTATGGCACAAAACATCAAGCAAATATATTAAGCACATTCGCCCTTATTATCATATTCCTACAGTGGATTGGATCCCTGGATTCCTTTTCTATAACACTGAGTTGCCTCAGTCTATTCATGTTGTTACTGCTATTGATTTCTGACTCCACTTTGTGGTTAATCCTTTAGCCTAATCTATTTTGTACATATTTTCTTCTGCAGATAAAATTGAATCATCGAAAGCTATTGGATGGAATGTTAGAAATTTGTGGAGTACCACCTGAAAAGTTCAGAACCATATGTTCGAGTATTGACAAGTTAGACAAGCAATCTTTTGACCAGATAAAAAGAGAAATGGTAATTAAATCACAATTTTATTATTTATTGAGCATGCCTGCCTCTTTCTGCCTTCCCCTCTTAGTTTCTTTTAGTTATCTGATTTATTTTGAATGCAGATTACGTTCGTCAATTTTAAAATTAGGTGGTAACATATAATTTGCATAATTGCATTTCGCTCGAGTCAAAGCTCTTTTCCTTTTGGTTATTATCATTTAATTAGTTTTTTTTATTTGATTTGGTTTTTATTTTGTTAACTTAATTCCCATCGCTAGGTAAACTCTTACATTAATCCGTTTTCCTAGTTCTGCATTTTTTTGTCTTCCATCTTAGCCATAACAAGGATGGATTTATTATACTTGATTATAAATTAATGTTTACTTGCTAGGTGGAGGAAAAGGGATTGACCCTGGAGATAGCTGAAAGAATTGGTGATTATGTAAAGGAAAGGGGACATCCATTGGAGTTATTAGCTAAGCTAAAACAGGAGCAGAGCCCGTTACTACAAAATAAAGGATCTTTTGATGCATTGAGTGAATTAGAGATTTTATTCAGTGCTCTAGAAAAGTCAAAGTGTGTTGACAAAGTGGTATTTGACTTGAGTCTTGCCAGAGGTCTTGATTACTACACTGGAGTAATTTATGAAGCTATTTTTAAAGGTGGTACCCAGGTAAGTTTCTATATGTCATCATCGATTCATCATGTCTGTTGGCACCTTTCTTGCTTTTGACTTGTTATGCATATGCTGTTGTTTGATATTAATTGTAGCTCTGCTTCGATTGCTTGAGAATTTTCCATGATAATTCAATTACGAGTTATTGGGGGATTTTGGTGTGTTAGAGCAATCAAATGAATTCAACTTTCTGTTATTTTGAAGAATTGCTAGTTATACAGTCTTGCATAGTTAGTTCGAGATCCTGGCCCCTCCTTTCCAAATCAATGTCATTTGATATCCCCCTGACTTCTTTGTGTACTGCTTTTGAAAATTAAACATGGAAATTTTAAAATAAAATATTTTGAGATAGAAAATTGCTTTCATATCCAGAATAATCTAGTTATGCAGCAATGATACTTCACTGACATCTGATGGAAATTGTCTTTGCTCTCTAAGATCATTTCTCCTTAGTTCTATTACCTGCAATGATGTGCGAAGCTATCGTCATGTTACTGCTGGTGGTTCTATTTGAGAATGTAATTAACAAATCATTTATGTTCTCAGGTTGGTTCTATTGCTGCTGGTGGACGCTATGACAACCTTATTGGAATGTTTGGTTCTAAGCAGGTCCCAGCAGTTGGCGTCAGTCTTGGAATTGAGCGAGTTTTTGTTATTATGGAACAACTTTTGAAAGATCAAAACCAGGTAATGACTTAACATTCTTATTTGAATGCTTTGTATAGTGTGAGATGTGTGCGTATCTTGTAGTTGAATGTTAAAATCAGACTTGAGCTTCTAAGTCATTACAGTTTTCCACTAGCCTGATGTTAAGGTTCTGGGATAAAAATTCCTAGTTAATGTTGAGAGTTAGTCTTGATTAATTTTTCTTTTCCTAGTCTAGTTTTGGGGGAGTCAATTCATCTTTATTAATGTTTGTGTTTGGCCGCTGGGTATTATTTTTAGCCTTCAATACAATAGGAGCTCCCTCTAAATTTTTTATAATTATTGTCCAGCAATTATCTTTGTTAATTGGGGTGCTCTCCTTTTTGAACTCTTGGTGGTTTTCTGAGAGTTCTTAGCCCTCCCTCTTCTATATTCTGCCGTTTGATGAAAAAATTTCAATTCTTTTAGTTGTCTTTGTCAAATGGACTATCTTGTTTATTCATTTAATTCAACTGTTTGGATTTTGCAGACTACTCGGCCTACTAAGACCGAAATTTTAGTGAGCATACTGGGGGATGATTTGACACAAGCCGCAGAGCTTGCAAGTGAGATATGGAGTGCGAAACTGAATGCCGAGTTCCTGGTCAATAAAAGAGTGATGAAACATATTGATCGTGCGAAAGAGTCGAGAATCCCTTGGATAGTATTTTTAGGAGAACGTGAAGTGAGTGAGGGGATTGTGAAGTTGAAAAATGTGGAAACCTTTGAAGAAGTAACAATTCCTAGAAGCAACATCATTGATGAACTGAAGAGACGTTTGACTCCTTGATCTTATCGCTGTTGCAAAATGGAGAGCTGGTCTTCAATTCCAAGTTGGGAAGAACTACTTTTTCGCAGATAATTTTTTTTTTTGGTATACTGAGATAGACATGAAAACACAAGTGTTATAATGCACAGCCTTGGTTGGTATTTATATATATAAGAATTTAGTTTATGGCTCACATTTGGGCTGTGTTTTACTGACACCCAATCCATTTTTGTTGTAAACTTGTTTTTTTAGTCCAACAACATTTGGGGTAGGGAGATTTGAACCTCTGACCTCTTGGTCGTTGTTGTAAACTGGTTGAGATAAATGACTGAGTTCCTTTCTAGGTTATTCTTGTATCACGAATTATTAGAATGCGATTTTACACACTAAATTATGATAAGAAGCTTTTATTATTATCCATTTTGAAGTTGCGTTGAATTTTGTATTAGAACAGGATTGTAGATTTGGGGAGCAGATGTTTATAACTTATACTTCCTCTACAACTTGCTTTCTCCAAGTCTCTCGTAATTCCAAATTGAAAATTGCATGGACTTGGAAGAACCTTGGGCCAATGCAAAGGGTTTATTTATTTATTTTCTTTCTTAACCAACAATAATATTATATTTTCCTCAATTGAAGATTGTGAATTTTCAGTTAAATGTAAAGATTGGAGGAGCTGATATGTTCAATATTTCCTTTGTCTTTTTACAGACTAGCAGTTTGTATTATAAGTTTAACTTTTAAGATGGAAAAAGGAAGAGGAATAAAGTGAGAATGAGATTAGGGTGGAGAAAGAATAAAGTGAGAATGAGCTTTTATGGGTAACCCACCATAAGGGCCACGGAGTTTTCTTTCTAAAATCGCTTAAAAAAAAAAGAGAAAAAAATGTGTTTTTCTAATAAAAGGGTGGAGAAAGAGTGATGTCCCGGCAACGACGAACAAGGAATAGAATAACTGCCGTGCCCCTTATGGTGGGTTACCCATAAAAGTTCTCTCTTTTCTGTGGCCCTATACGATGCGTCTCTCTCCTTTCAATCTTCTATCAATTTTTGTTGTTGTAGAACATTTTAGATAGCGTTTGCCTTTTCCTAGTGTGATTCTCCAGAAGCCGCCGCCATGGAGGAGGGTTCAGGAAGCGAATTCCAGGATTGGGAGGTTCTCCATGAATATGACGACACTTTCCCACAAGTTTACTCCAATTTTCCCGATTCGAACTCGAGCTTTTTTCAGGTAATTCAAGGAGATTCGGGCCCTGGAAGCACAATCCGGTTGGATTACTTCTCTCTTCGTAATCACGAAACGAATGCAAAGACTGCCCTGGAGTCTACTGTAGTAAACGAGGCGTGTTTGGTCGAGTCGGAAAACCCGAACTCCAACGATACTAATTCGGAGAATCGGAATTGTCGGAGAAGCACGACTGAATTAGGGTCCGAGTCGGAAGAATATGAATTAAACCAATCCCATGCGAGCGGTCTTTTCGAAGAAATTGCAACCGACGTTGAGAATTTGGAGAGACGGGAGTCTGATGATGGTAAATTGAGTGGCTCTGCTTTTGTTGCTAGAGATGAACAGCTTTCTGCGAAGGACATGTATAGCCCAATGGAATCCGAAGAAAGTGAGAGCCAGGATGAGGTTTTGGACGACTCTTATTCTAATTCGATTGGAAATGAGTCAGTTGCCATGAAATCTGGAGACAATGGAGAAGAGAGCGATCATATAGACAGTGTAAATGATATTTCGAAAAAGGATTTGGATGGGGAAGATGGAGATTCGAGTGAGAAAATAGATGTGGGAATAGAAGAAGTGAAAGTGGAGGCAAATTCTGGGGAGGTGGAGACCCAGAGGAGGAGGGTCGTGTGGTGGAAGGTTCCTTTTCAGGTGTTGAGGTACTTCTTTTTAAGGGCTAGCCCTGCATGGTCTTTCTCTGTGGCTGTTGCTTTCATGGGAATGGTGATATTGGGCCGCAGATTGTACAAGATGAAGAGGAAAACTAAGAGCCTTCAGTTGAAGATTGCTGTGGATGATAAGGTTAGTTATTGCCTCTTTGGATTATTATATTTTATTCATCCTTGGGTGATGCTCTTTCGTTTGATAGCCTCCTTTTTTTAGTAATCTTATTGGATAGAACCGTTAGTCGACGTTATATAGATCCATTGAATAACATGGTGTTGGAGATCTAAGTTCAAATCTGAGCAATATAATTTGTTTTCTAGTATGTCGTACGTTCTTGTGATTGAGATGGTGTTAACTAAGTTATCTAAAACAGGAAAGCTCTCCTCTCAATGAATTGATGACAGAAACTCATCCTTCTCTATCTGTGCCAACTCTGAGACATCTTACACTTGTGTTTACTGTTCAACTTTTCAAAATTCCTTTTGTGGGTCTACTCTATTAGAAACTTCTTTCTTGGAAGAAGAATATTTATAATCTTTGATTGACATTGGATGCAACTCTGATTGTTAGGTATCCAACTACAATCAACCCAATAAAACGCACATAAAAGCAAAACACATAGAAAATAGCAAGATGAACCAACTCCCCTTTATTGAGAGTTTTTCAATAGGGTGAGGGTTATTAGCCGAATATATTGATGAAGAGAGCAATATCAAAAAACAAGACCTCCTAGCTTTTCGAGAGCGCTGCTTTTCTCCTCATAGACACTATGTCCACAAAATACCCAACAGCCACACTAAAACCTAGAGTCCCCTACAAAACCTCACTCCCACACCCCCAAACCATACAAGCATAATCACGAACCTCAAGTGGTCCCATCTCTAATCGATTTTTCTCCCCCTATTTCCCTTTTCCCTTTCTAGAATAAGTGTTAACAATGGGAGGTCTTACAATACCCCCGGGGTTTATAGACACCTTGTCCTCAAGGGGGAAATTCGAGAACTGACGTTTTATAAACTCCGTTGATTCCCATGTAGCATCGCACAACTGTCGATCATTCCATTGAATCAAGCATTCCCACCCATTTATATCCTCATTCCAACGGACGCCTAGCACATCAGTAGGTGCTGAATTCCATTCAAATTCATCAGAAAATAGAGAGGTCTGCCACTGGACGAGAGCATGAGGACCAATCACTTTCTTCATTTGGGAAACATGAAAAATCGAATGAATGGAAGCCGACGGTGGTAAATCTAGCTTGTATGCCACACTGCCAATACGCTCGAAGACTTTGTAGGGACCAAAAAAATTCGGGGAGAATTTTTTAGAGCGTCGCGTCGCCACTGATTTCTGTCTATAGGGTTGTAGCTTCAAATAAACCATATTCCTGACTTGAAACTTAACCTCATGTCGGTGCTTATCAGCTTGTTTCTTCATTCAATCCTGGGCCAATCGAAGTTGTTCCTTCAAAGCCAACAAAGCATGGTCCCGCTCAATCAACTGTTGTTCCAATGTGTTGTTGGGGGTTTTCTTATCACCATAGGAAATTAATGGGGGAGGATGACGCCCATAAACCACATTAAAAGGAGTGGTGTTGATCGAAATATGGAAGGTTGTATTGTACCAATATTCCGCCCAACAAAGCCATTGTTCCCACCTTTTTGGTTGCTCGTTACAAAAGCACCTTAAATAAGTCTCTACACATCGGTTGACTCGTTCTGTTTGCCCGTTTGTTTAAGGATGGAATGTCGTGCTCTTCTTCAGCTGAGTGCCTTGCAACCGAAACATTTCATCCTAAAAATGGTATCTCGATATGAAACTATTGACTTAGGGAAACCATGTAATCTCACTATCTCCCAAATGAACTTGGCTGCCACGTCCTTCGCAGAAAACAGATGTTTCAGCGGTAAAAAATGTGTGTATTTGCTCAATCGATCTACCACTACCAGGATTGAATCCACTCCATTGGACTTGGGTAGCACCTCTATGAAATCCATTGCAATCTCCTCCCAAATTCTTTCTGGTGCGGGCCATAGTTGAAGGAATCTGGATGGGGAGACAACTTCAGCTTTACTCCATTGGCATATGGAGCAATGTTCAACATAGGACTTAACATCAGCCTTCATCCCTTTCTAATATAACTCTCCGGTGAGTCGTTTATAAGTCGTCAAGAATCCTGAGTGGTGCCCTCATCATTGAGACAATTGGAGGATGGAAGGTATGAGCTTGGACTTACTATAGAGTACCAATCGATCCTTGTAACGGAGCTGACCTTGTTGCACTGAAAATTTAGGATGACTGACTCGATTTTGAGCAATTTCTGCTGTAACCTTTTGAAGAGCACCGTCTTCATCCATTTCTTATTGCACGACTTGAGTATCCACAATAGATGGCACTGATGACGTTGAAAGTTCCACAGTAGGAGGTATGCGGGATAAAGCATCTGCAACTTTGTTCCATAAGCCTGGATGATACTTGATCTCAAAATCATACCCGAGTAATTTTGTTAGCCACTTCTGATACTCTGGTTGGATTTCTCACTATTCCAATAGGGTGACGCAGAGATCTTTGATCCGTGAGAACTGTGAACTTCTGCCCCAACTGATAATGGCGCCATTTTTGAACTACTAACACAATGGCCTTCGTATATTGGTTTTGCTCGAGCTCAGTCAGACAAAGATTGACTGAATAGGCGATAGGCGTTGTTTTTAGAAAGAATCGCGCTAAGTCCCGTGCCTGAAGCATCAGTTTCGATAACAAATGGTTGAGTAAAATCAAGTAAGGCAAGTATTGGAAGTGTTACCATGGCTTGTTTCAAGGAATCAAAAGCCACTGTAGCCTCGAGTGTCCATACTAAAGAATCTTTCTTGAGTAACTGATGTAACAGTGCAACTATTGCCCTATAATTCGAAATTAAGTGCCTATAATAGTCTGTCAAGCCCAATAACCCTCTTAATTCTTTTGTTGAACGTGACGTGGCCAATTGGTCATTGCCCGAATTTTCCCTTCATCTACCCCCACGCTCTCTGCTGAAACCCAATGGCCCAAGTATTCCACTTGATGTTGAGCAATTGCACATTTCTTTCCGTTAATGAATAGGGAATTGCCTCGCAAGATATTAAACACCACACCCAGGTGCTTCAGGTGAGTAGAGAAATCAAGGTTATACACGAGTATATCGTCAAAGAAAACTAAGAGAAAACGCCAAAGGAAGGGTCGAAGCACCTGATTCATAAGAGATTGAAAAGTGGCTGGTGTGTTGGTCAGTCCGAATGGCATTACTAAAAATTCATAGTGGCCTTCGTGCATTCTGAAGGCTATTTTTGGAATGTCTGTCGCGTGCATTATTATCGGGTGATATCCTAATTTAAGATCGAGCTTTAAGAATACAGTTGATCCAATGGAGCTCATCTAGCAGTTCTTTAATGACTGGAATGGGAAATTTATTTGGAATGGTCACTTGGTTCAACGCGCGAAAGTCTACACAAAATCGCCAGCCCCCGTCCTTCTTCTTCACCAACAAGACAAGACTAGAGAAAGGGTTGTATTGGGTCTGATTATCCCTGAAGCCAACATCTCACTAACTAAACGCTCAATCTCTATTTTGTGTTTTCTGTACATGTGCATGTTTATAGGGCTGTACGTTTACTAGTGGTTGTCCATCGACTAACACAATTCTGTGGTCAACTTCTCTCTGTTACAGCACTGCAACTGGTAACTGAAACACATCTTAATACTTTGATAACAACTCTCTAATCTCATCAGGTAGGTTACCCTGAATTTCCTCTTCACTAGTATCACTCCTCGTGTTCTGCTCGTCCAACGATAGATCTTTCAATTCCATTAAGAATCCCTGATCAGACTCCGACCATGATTTGACCATCATCTTTAACGAAACTTCCGCCTTAGTCAATGAAGGATCGCCTCGGATTGTAACCTTGCTTGTCTCGACTGCAAAGGTCATTGTCAACACGGTCCGATTAACTCCCATGAGTCCCATGGTTCTCAACCATTGCATCCCTAAAATAACGTCTACTCCCCCTAAATCCAGGGGGTAGGAAATCTTCTTGGACGGTGAGCTCTGGCAAGTGTACCATCACATCTTTACAGACTCCTTTACCTTTTACAGCTATGCATGTTCCCATTATGATGCCATAATTCGTGGTGTCTGTCTTCAGAAGGTCCAGCTCTTCCACCAGTTGGTGCGATATGAAATTATGGGTGGCCCCTCAATCAATTAGAATAACCACATCCTTGTTGCCTACCATCCTCGTACCTTCATGGTTCTAGGTGTAGAGAACCCAATCACTGATTTTAGGTCAAGTTCCATGACGTCTCCTACCTCCAACGCTTTCGCTTCGGTTTTCGAAAGCCCTTGTTCTTCAAACGACTCTTCTTACCTGAGTTCAACTTCCCCAAACTCGCTTACTAGAAGAACAGGTAACTCACGCACCTATCAATTTTTGCGTCGATGGTTGGCCATGTATTTCTCGTCACAACAGAAACATAAACCATCTTTTTTTAGCTTGAAACTCTACGTCTGATAATCTTCTTAAGGGTTGTTCTTTACGATGAGGGTTTCCACTTTCAAGTAAAGTAATGGACCGTGTTGGTTCAGAATTCCGATTTGGCGATTTACTGAAATTGGACCCAAAAACACGAACTTGGGCTGTCTTCCCAATCTCCATACTTGGGCTTGAGCCCATAGTCTCCACTGCTAACTTCATAGCTAAACCACGGTTTTCTATCAATTGGGCCTGTTTCATGATGTCTTCTAGTCCAATTGGTTGGTGACTCACTACTGCTGCCTTAATCGATGGACTCAGCCCATTGAGGAAGGTGTTCTCAAGCATGTCCTTTGGTAACTCCGACAATGGCGCCGAATAAGCTTCAAACCTTGCTTGATAATCTGCCACTGTCCCTTCTTGTTTAATGGCTAAGAATCATGCGCATAAGCTTCCTTCTGGGGAAGGTCAAAATCGATCAAATATCCTCGCCTTCAAATCTTCCCAACTTGCAATCTTCTTTCGGTTGTTAGTTCAACGATACCAATCAATAACCACTAGTTTAAAATTGAGGATGGACACGTTGATCTTCTCACTGTCACTCAGTTGATGGATCTTAAAATACGTCTCCGCACGAAATAGCCAAGAGTCGAGATTAGTACCAGAGAATACGGGCATCTCCAACTTCTTAAACTTACTCCGATCAGTATATGTCCCCTCTCTCTTTGCTTGGGATGATTCCCCTTCTTCAACTAGGTCGCTTGCCGCACTCTCCCCTTCTTTCTGTTTTTGTATCGAACGACTACCATCAGTTGCGACATTTGTCTCTTTCCACTAGAACTCTCTGCAATCATTATGATCAAGGCCTTTTGATTTTCTCTCATGTCGATCAATATTCTTTCTCGGTTCTTTTCCATTCCTTTTATCATCTCTTTCATCTCTGAAATTTCCTTCTCTATTTCCTATAGCCTTTCTTCTACGTGTTTCTGAGCCATACTTCGTGTTCTCTCGAGGATGAAACGTGCTCTGATACCAGTTTGTTAGGTATCCAACTATAATCAACCTGATAAAACACACATACGAGCAAAACACAGAAAATAGCAAGAGGAACCAACTCCCCTCTATTGAGAGTTCTTCAATAAGGAGAGGGTTATTAGCTGAATATATTGATGAAGAGAGCAATATAACAAAACAAGACCTCTTAGCTTTTTGAGAGAGCTGGTTCTCTCCTCATAGACACTCTGTCCACAAAATACCCAACAAACACACTGAAACCTAGAGTCCCCTACAAAACCTCACTCCCACACCCCCCAAACCGTACAAGCATAATCACAAACCTCAGGTGGTACCATCTCTAACCAATTTTTCTACAGATTCCCTTTTCGCCCTTTCTAGAATAAGTGTTAACAATGGGAGGTCTTACAATGATCCTTCATAAATGCTCCGTATTAGATGTGTTTTTGTGTTGAAATTGGGTTGCAAGATAGAAGCTTTCAGAAAATGCAGTTATATTATAGCCTTCAGCGATTTATAACTTCCCCATTATGAGTCATTTGAGTGAAAAATTGGGGTAGAATGCAGCAGAAGATGATGGTTTTGGGTTTGACATACAAATCCATTTCATACTCTACAATACTTGATTGAATGAAGATAAAAACTTATACTGGTGCACATCTATCTTTTTGTAGAAGGTATCACAATTTGCAGATCGGGCTGCACGTTTGAATGAAGCCTTCTCGGTGATGAGACGGGTGCCTGTGGTGAGAGCTTCATTGACGGGTGCAGGTGCAAATTCTTGGCCTGCCATGAGTATGAGATGAAGTTTATTGTATTCTTTCAAGTTTTTAACTATTTCGAGATGTTGGAGGTCTGCATGTGTATCATAAGATAAGATATGTAAGTGTGAGTGAAGTTGATGGGAAGCTTTTTTTGCGATGCTTTTTGTGTAAATGAATATATGTAAGCCTCTTCCACTACTTTATTTTGGACCTTAGGGTAGTAAAGGAAGGTTAATAAACACCCTTTAATTTGACTGTCATTTCCATACTCTCAAGTGAAAATTTTCTACAATTACGTTTAAATCATCTAGATTTTTGGTCGATAAAGATTTATAGATTCTAGAGGTGGGGATGTATAATAGAACTTGTGTACTCCATAAGTATCAGTCTTCTTAAGCATTGAGCGATCCCTAACCTCTCTCATATCCTTTTCCTATATCCTTTAGAATCTATTTGAATTGTTCCATTTGATTATGTGGCATTTGAGCTGAGTGAAACAAGTTAACTTGGAAACTGATTTCGGGAAGTGAATCCTTTTACCTGAAAGCTTGATTGCTGCTGGTATTTGGCTTGTTATCTTCACGAGTTCGATGGAAAAGGACCGGAAATATTTAGGAGGTTCAGGAGGTAGATTGAAGTTGTCTAACCAAGTTTCCATCAACTAACTATAAATCATATCAAATTCTACTAATGTAACATTCAAAATCAAATTTAACTAAAATGTATTTAGTCAAAATAACACTCCTAGCTATACCTTTTTTAGAAAAATGAAAACTTAACTAACTCATAGATGGTTTAATTTCACTATTTTTTTAAAGTTCAAGATTCAGTTTGATTGACCTATGCCATCGACAAGAATGACTCCACTATTGTCTCTATCACCACATACATTCTAAATGCCTTGCTCTTCCAAACGATCTTCATTGACATGCCAATATATTGGAGCACCAACCGCACGAGTACCAACAGATATGTCAACATGAGTGTTGAAAAAACAAGGTTAAAGAAGCAAAACAAGCTCGTTGACCGAGAATACCATGATGAAGGTAGCGAGTTGAAATTTAATTACGCTTAGAGGTCTCATTACTTTCACAATTATTGTGTTTTGTTCATGTTTTAGCTAGTAGTGGGATTTTTGCGACAACGGCAGCTATGTCGTCGTCAACGAGGCCTCATCTAGCTCTGTTTGTAGTACAGCCACTATTTGCATTGAATGACTTTTTCTTCACTTTTAAGATTCAATTTCTCATATTGTTTCGATACTTTTTTTAGTGACAATTTTCTATATTAATTTTAGGCTACCATTATTTAAAAAATATCCTCATTCTTTCAAAAGTTGTAATATTATCCTTGATTTTTCATAAATGTTTCAAAACTACCATTGGAGTAGAAACATTGTTAAAATGTTGAACAAAAAGTCCACGTGTATGAATCTCGTTCTTTCAAGCTTAGTCTAGACGAACATCCTGAATGATTAAAAATATTAGACTAACTTTTTTTCTTTTATTGTACAAAAAAAAAAGTGAAATTTCTTTTCAATTTAGGTAAAATTCAACTTCAACCCAATGTACTTTAGATTGTATTATTGTCAGTAATTTTCAGTCGTTTGGAAGGAAGGACGACCTGAACCTGAGGTCGTCGACTAAGACTTAATTTTTTAAAAACGTTCAGATTGCGACCATTTGGGTTTTTCTTGGATTTCATTTCATTGGTTTGTTCACGCGTTTTGGCATAATTAAATGTGAGAAAATTAAAGTTAGGATGTGTTTAAACCTAGCAATCTTCAATGTTTTCTTCCAGCCCCTATTTCCAGAGCGGCCGGCCGGCCAGCCAACATGGCTAGCTTAATTCCGTGCCTGAATTGAAACTCATCACTCTTCGCCCCTTGGCTTCGCTTCAACTTATATTCTTCAAATGCCTGAATCAGCTAATTCATCGTCTCAGCCCATTTCTACTGCTCAATATGATGTCTTCGTGAGTTTTCGAGGCGAAGTTGTCAGAAATACTTTCGTTAGCCATCTTCAGGCAGCACTAAAACGCAAAGGAATCACTACTTTTTTTGACGAGGAGCTCAGGAGGGGAGAAGAAATTTCTCCCGCTCTCCTCAAAGCTATACAACAATCTTCCATTTCCGTCGTCGTTCTCTCTAACAACTATGCATCTTCTAGATGGTGCTTGAATGAGCTATTGGAGATTCTTAGATGTAGAAACGTCAATTGACAGATTGTCATGCCCGTTTTCTACCATATAGATCCATCACATGTCCGAAAGCAAATCGGGAGTTATGCAGAAGCATTCAGTAAACACGAGAAAACTCCCAATAATGGCAAAGATAAAATACAGAGATGGAAGGATGCTCTAACACAAGTAGCAAATTTGTCTGGTTGGGATTTGGATAATCGGTAATTCAAACTTCTTTTAACATTTATTTTGAATTTAGCTACCTGGATTTCATTTATTTGGAAGATCCTTTTAAATATATATCTTTTATTTTTGTTATCGTGTTTCACTAAACTCTAGCTAATTCTAAGGTCATATTTCAGAATAATTTTAGATCAAATGATTTACTTATAATTACTTTTCTTAAAAGTGTTTAATTATAAACTATTTTAATGTTTGGCTTCATCTTTTTTAAAAGTGTTTTTAAATTAATTATTAATGTTTGTTTTCAAAAGTAACTTTAGAATAAAAAATTATTAAAAAAAAGACCTTGCATAGAGAGTTAGATAAAAGTGTTAGAGATAGAGGAGGTTAAAGCTTAGAGAGAAAAGGGTAAGAAAGAGAGAGAGTGAACACCTTATTCTCTTCTAAAATATATTCTTTTTTTATGGCATTTTCAGGAGGTTTGAGTATGAGATGATTGACAAAATCACTCAAGAAATACTTAAAAAACTAGACCTTTTAACGTTAAATGATGTTGATGGTCTAGTTGGAATTGAACACCGTGTGGAGCGTATTGAGTCTTCACTACGTGCTGATTCCAATGATGTTTACATTTTAGGCATTTGGGGAATGGGTGGCATTGGTAAAACTACAGTTGCCAAAACTCTATTTCATAAAATAAAAAATCAATTTGATGGTTATTGCTTTCTTGAGAACGTAAGGGAAAATTTTGGTAAAAATGGTCGTGGACTACCAGATTTACGAAAGAAGCTTCTATCTCAAGTCATGGAGGAAAAGCACCTTCCAATGGATATTTCACGTGAATTCCTAAAAAAAAGGATGTGTGGAAAGAAGGTGCTCATTATTCTGGATGATATTGACCACATGGAACAATTAGAGAATTTAGCCGGAAAACACGATTGGTTTGGAGTAGGAAGTAGAATTGTCATAACAACTAGAAATAGACAACTTCTTACCGAGGCGGATGTAGTTTATAATTATGGGAAAGAGCAATTGACTGATAAGGAAGCTTTGCTTCTCTTTAGCCACCATGCGTTTAATTCATGCCACCCCCCAAAAGTTTACCTGGAGCTTTCTAGAAAGGCTATAAATTATGCGTGTGGCATTCCTTTAGCTCTCAAGCTCTTGGGTTCTTGTCTACATAAAAAGGATGAAAAAATGTGGGAAAGTGCACTAGCTAGAATAGAAAGATTTTCCGACGGCGAAATAGTTAAGAAAGTATTGGAACTAAGCTTTGAAGGACTAAATACGAGTGAGAAAAACATACTACTTGATATAGCATGTTTCTTTAAGGGAGAGGATGTTGAAATTGCCACCTCAATATGGAATGCGTGTGACTTTTTCCCAAATCATGGTCTTTTTGTACTTGAGAACAAGTGTCTCGTATCTCTTAACGACAAATATCTTTCGATGCATGATTTGATTCAAGAGATGTGCAAAGTAATTGTTCGAAAAGAGAGCAGCGAACCACGCGAGCGTAGCAGGTTGTTTGATCCTAAAGATATCTTTCACGTATTTAAGAAAATTACTGTAAGTAAGAGCATTCCTTAATTACAAGTTGTTTAATTTTATTATATATTAATTAACTGGATATTCCTCTTTGAATATTATATGGGACTTCAAAAATTCAATGCATAATATTGAACTTGTCCGAAACAAACGAGGTATTAGAATTAGGTGAGGATGCTTTTGCGAAAATGGAAAAACTAAGATTGTTGAAGTTCTTCTCTAGAGATCAAACAAATGAAAGCACGAAGATAAGGCTTCCTCGTGGTTTGAGAATGCTTCCGGACAGCTTGCAATATCTTTTTTGGGATGGCTATCCAAACAAGTTTCTTCCTTCAAAATTTGATGCACAGAATCTTGTTGTGTTGTCTTTAGGTCAGAGTTGCATCAACCAGCTGTGGAAAGGACGTTGGGTAACAATTCTTTGTTTTTTCCTTTTTTGGATGGGTCGAGTAATTTGTCAATTTTTAAATTAGTTTGGTCCATGGAGTAATGAAATTATTGTTTAATTATTTTTTTAATGTTACTTTTGGTCATGTGTTTTTTTCCCTCTTACAGATGTTTAAGCATTCAAGCATTTGTTTGAAACATCTCAAAAGGCTTAATCTCTCTGGCTGCTCGAACTTCTCAAACTTCTCAGCAATTTGTGATTATATGGAACATTTGAATGAACTTTCTCTCGCGAGAACTGGTGTATCAAATCTGCCTTCATCAATTGAAAATCTTACTGGACTTGTTGAGCTTAACCTTTATAACTGCAAAAAACTCGTGAGTCTTCCAGATAGCATCTGTAATTTGAAACGTCTCCTACATCTTAATCTCGTTGGTTGTGAAAACCTCCAACATCTTCCAGAGAATATTGGGAATTTAGAATCGTTGGTTGGGCTTAGAGCAGATGGAACTTCAATCAAACACCCACCATCCTCCATTATCTGTTTGAAGAGTATTTCATATTTATCATTTGCTGGGTGTGGAGGAGAAATAACGCCATCAACTTCCAATTGGTTGTGTTCTTGGTTACTTCCTAGAAGTAGAAGCAGTAGTTGCATGGGTTTGCAGTTGCCTCCTTTGGGGGGCTTTCAAAATCTTGACATTCTTAATCTTAGTAACTGCAATCTTCTGGAAGCACCAAGTGGTCTACACAACTTGTCCTCCTTGAGTGCTCTTGACTTGAGTGGAAATAACTTTGAGAGCTTACCTCAAACCATATTCTACAATCTTTCTAGTTTAGAGGATCTTAAGCTCAGTAACTGCACGAGACTAAGATCATTGCCAGAGCTTCCACCGAGCCTCGAGGAACTGGAAGCAGATGAATGCACATCACTGGAATCATTTATGAGCTCTGTAACTTTCTACAGAGGAATGGGCAAATGGCATGGGAGAGGGTACAGTTTTCTTAATTGTTTGAAACTAAAGAAGCAATGCAGTAACATGTTGGAATCAATGGTAAAGGGGGTTCATCTGGCAGACAAAACAGTATTGCAGAATTTATATGATAAGGTTCCTCTGTCTGTCTCTCTCTTTCTCGTATTTAATTTGCTGCCATGCACACACATTGAGATTTAATTTATGGAGTATAACTTGTTGGTTCAATTGCAGGGTTGTTGTGCAGATGGTCTAGATGTTAGTCTGGTGATAAGATTTCCAGGAAGTGAAATTCCAGAATGGTTTGATAATCAAAGAATGGGCAATACTGTAACCCTCCATTTTCCTCCACATTGTTTAGATAAGTGTTTGGGGTTTGCCTTTTGTTTTATATATCCTCCCAGTAGATCTCCTTGCAATATTTTCTTTCACTTGATATTTCAAGACAATGTTTATTACATAAGACGTCTAGTACAAAGCAACGTTGACTCTAAAGAAGATCACGTTGTTTTTGGGTTTGCATCGATGTGTCGTAGCCATTGGCCCAACAGTTCCAATCAAATTAAATTTTCACTTAGGTTCGGTGCATTTCGTGATGCAGTAAAGGTGAAAAAGTGCGGAGTTCGGTTGGTGAAAACACTACCTACTTTCAATTCCTCCTCATCGCTCTATTTCCACAATCACAATAATCTAATCCCTTGCGTTGGTTAGTATCATTACTTTCTAAACCCACCAATCATAAATATAATCTCTCTTACTTACTTCTTTTTTACATGTTTGCACTTAGAATTGTTTACACAATCTCCCATATATCTGTATTCATCATTTAGACCCACATAATATTATAACTGAATATGATCCTTCATGAAAATTAACGTAACTTTTTAACCATGGACTACATTTTAATTACTAATATGCTTATGTAAGTTTTCTGTTCATTTTCTCTCTTTAGAAAGTTGTGTAAAAAGAATATTCTGTAAACAAAAGTTATTGCAACTTTTTAGAAAAAAACAGAAAATTTTATGATATTTAGTTTCATTATCGAAAAATACTAAAAAACAGAAAGGAAAATAAATATAAAAAATTAGGATGTTTTTAGTTTTACAAGTGGTTGGTTTTGTTTTGTTTTGCAGTGTCAGATAACCCCGACGATGCAGGAGGAAGGAGTGTGAAAAGAAAACGGAAACCATTGGAGGAAGGACTGGAGTTGGAAGCACAGGAAGCTGAAGAAACCCTCTAAACCTTCAAGTAATAATGGTACGTACAATGATGATAATTCTGATGAATAGTGGCTTTTTAAATTTCACTACATCAAGTTCTTAGATTTCTCATTTTAAGTACAACGCAAATGTAAGGGAAGGAATAGATGATAATTACTGTTGAATTATGTCAATGTTGGCATCATCGAGTTCTACCTGTCTTCTTAATACAAACTAGTTTCCTTTATTACTTTTTTGGAATAACAGTGTTGACATCAACTGAAAAAAGACCAAAAAAATTGACCTATCTGTTAATTTTAGAGAAGTGAGAGAAGGGAGAGAGTACAGGAGATGACTAGAGTTTTTCATTCAATAGAATTGCATGAATGAAACACAAATCTAAAGCCTATTTATAGGGAAGTTGAACAAGCTATCTTATCTTAAAACATAATTTAAATAAGAAATCTAAACAAAATCAACTATTCTAATTTAAAACAAATATAATAATATCTAATTTAATCTAGCATCCTCTCTCAAACTCATATGACAATGACTTTTCAAATACAGATGTCGATCGATGCTGATACAGATGTTGATGCTGATTTATATTCTGATGCATATTCAGATCTCGATGCATATCCAGATTTCGATCGATGCATATTCAGATTCTATTGCATATTCATATTTTTATTTTTATTTTTATTTTTGTGGGTAATTATAATAGGTAGCAAAAAAGATTAGGACATTCACAAATCTAGATAGGGTTTTTGGAATTTGAATATATAGCAAAATTTTCAAAATTTGAATTTCGTTTTATTTCTTCTAATATTCCAAATTTACCATTTCTAGCCAATTTTAAAGTATACCAGCACATTTAATTTGGTATCAACTGATATACCAAATATTTTAAAGTACATCAGTTGACTGATATACTAATGATATACATGAAATACATTTTGAATGAGTACTGATATACTTTTGAAACACTAATGTTATAGTATGGATACACAAATAATATACTTGAAATTCATTTTGAATGAGTATTGATATACTATTGATACACCAATTTTATATTTTAAGGGGTTATTTGGAGTGCTAAGTGGGTTATAATAACATGAGTTATAATAGTCTGTGGAGTTATATAAAATTATTTAAAATGTATAGAGTTGTTTAGTCTAGGTTAATAATAGTCTGTGTTTGAGGTGCATAGTACTCCATAGACTATTATAACTCATGTTATTATAACCCACGCCCCAAACAATCCCTAAATGAATTTTGAATGATTGTTGATCATAAACTTACTGATACACTATGTCATACTTGAAATTTCATTTTTGAATGAGTGGTGATATACTATTGATACACTAACGATATACTTGAAATGCATTTTGAATGAGTACTAATATACACTTGATATGCCAATATTATACACTAAATGAATTTTGAATAAGTGTTTATAAACTACTGATATACACTAATATACTTGAAATTGTATTTTTGAATGAGGGTCGTATACTACTAATACACTAATAATATACTTGAAATGCATTTTGAATGAGTACTAATATACTATTGATACACCAATGTTATACATGAAAATTGTATTTAAAAATGAGTATTGATATACTACTGATACTAGTGGCAGATCCAGGATTTGTGTTCAGGAGGGGCTTCATTTAAAATTTCGTAGAAGTTCTCTATAAGTAAGCAATCTAAAAATTTCATGAATGAAGTTGGACTATTAACTTAATACATCACAATTGTCTGCAATGAGTTAATTTTTATATTATAGAATCATTTTCTTCTGATTTTTTTTTCTTAATATATATGCTATAAGGCTAATATTAGCTATCTTATCAAATAAATCCTTTTCACTATAAACATTAATAAAAATAATTTTAAAAATTTAGGGTTCGAATGAATCAACCTCTATTATATGTGTGTGTGTGTATATATATCTATATATTGTGATAGGAGATTTGCCCATTATGAATAATCCATAATTTTGAAAGCAAAAAAAATAGTAGTTATTATATTTTAAAAATTTTAAAATGAAGGGATCGAGCCAGCCCATTAAAAGGGAGGTCCTAATGCCGGGACGGAGCCGTATGAGGCGAGAGTGTCACGTACGTTTCCTTTGAGAAGGGTGTGATACCACCACCTATCAGGCCCGACGAGCGATCCACGGAGCTGCATCCCTACTCACTTGGTCCATGCACATCGCTCTCTCTCCAGGAGGTTGGCTGCCTATCCTAGATCTTTCCATTTTCAAGAAGATCCCGGGCTCGATTTGGTTAAATATCAAGGTGATTCTCTTTCTGTTTCTATATATATAGGTCCGTGCAGCATTTCCACGATATCGTTATGATCAATTAATGGGACTTGGTACATCCATCATTTGTGGCAAAACTAGAACTTTATGTTAAGGAATCAATTCTATAAATAGAATTTTGAATGCATTTATATATGTTGAAATTCGTTTATATATTTTGATATTAGTTTTTTTTAGTAAATATTTTGATATTAGTTTGTTCAAGAAGAAATATAACTAATTTTTTTTTAATATAAATATGTAAGGAAGGATATCAAAACTTGAAAAATAATGAACCAAGAAAGTAAAAATATTTTTATCCATTTCTATTTATATCTATATAAACAAATCAAACTTTATGTATAAAAAAATTTAATTTAAAGAATAAATTAAAACAAAAACTATAATTTTATATACAATTTCCTGTATAAAAATACAAATGACAATAAAACTACGTGCAAGAGGATTCAAACCCAGTCCTCACAAGGGGGTGCTAGCCCTATGTGCCAACAGAGCCAAACACCGTATTTGATAGGAAATATGAACTGGTATATACTAATATTAATAATTTTAAAGTTTAGGAGGGGCTCGGCCTATGGTGGATCCGCCACTGATTGATACACTAATGATATACTTGAAATCATGAATTTTAATGAGTATTGATATACTATTAATACGACAATTTAGACATCGAGTTGAGATCGACTTTGGGAGCATTTTGGATGTGAGCTAGACATGTCTAGTGAGCTAGACATGTCTAGTTAGCTTTAAACACAACTTTTGTTACTTAAGCATTAAAAATGCATTTTAGTCACATCTGAGCTTTGTCAATTCACTAATTGTGAAGGTATCATTTGTTTTCAGGGTCTTCCCACTGGATGTTTAACAATTTGAGATAATACGTTATCATCAACCTCTATATTACTCTAATAAGAATGGTTATTGATAACTCTCTTTTATGAGAGTTATTTAGCTCTAAAACCTAAATTTGTTGTGTGAAAATTGAGGGCAAGTTTAAGCAAAAATAAGTCAAGCATGTGTTTTCAACCTTGTTTAGTGAAATAAAGCAAAATATGTGTAAAAAGAGTCAAATTTTGATGTGTTGTCTTTTTTTTTTGTAGGAAGTAGCAAAATGTCAACATTGCACCCCACATTGCAATCGCAATTACATTAGATGACAGAAGTTGAAGCAATTGGAACTAACTGATATAAAATAAAATAAAGATCAAACAACCCATAATTTTTGCCAACCCAGAAAGAGAAGAAAAACTGCAACATTTCAACAAAAAACTAGAAGATAACGGAATATCGAATAAAGTTAAAATATACAAAAGAAGTTATGTATCATTAATAAAGTTAGAAAGAAGTTATCTAGAATTAATAAATTGTCAGGATGAAACAAAATATAATATTCTACATAAAACTAACCCATCACAACCAAATAAAACACCAAGCAAAATAAAATACAAAAAGTGGAACTAGAAGATTATCGCATAAAAAGCACAAAAAATTAACATTTAAAACAAACCCATAATTTTTTAACGAAGGACAAAAATTAAAGCATAAGCTGCATAATGCAAGTGGAACACGCAAAGAAACAAGAAAGAAAAATAAATTCTACATTTTCTTTAAAAAAAAAGAAATAGAAAATAAAAATCAAACAACCCATAATAATTTCCAACAGAGAAAAAATTGAACAATATATAATATAAAATTATAGTGCAACTACAACACGCCAACAAAAAAAAACACTAAATTTTATATTCTCTTTGAAAAAAAGAACTAAAAGATACAAAATATCAAATAAAATTAAAATCTAACGACCCATAATTTTTGCCAACATGGAGAAAGCGAGGAAAACTTGAACAATAAATCTAAAAGAATAGTGCTGCAATATGCCAACAAAAAAAACTAAATTCTACCTTCTTTTTAAATAAAAAATTAGAAGATAATGAATATCGAATAAAATTAAAATATATGACAGAAGTTATATATCATTAATAAAGTAACAAACAAGTTATCTAGAATTAATAAATAAATGTTAAACAAAATATTAAAAAAAAATGGTCATGATGAAACAAAATATAATATTCTGCAAACTAACTGATCACTACAAAACCAAATATGTTAATAACTTAATATCAAGAAAAATAAAAGTGAAACTAGAAGATTATCGCAAAAAAAGCACAAAAATTTAAAATTTCAAAAAACCTATAATTTTTCAACAAAGGACAAAAATTAATAATTAAAGCATAATGCAAGCATGCCAAGAAACAAGAAAGAAAAATAAATTCTACATGATCTCTTTAAAAAAAAAGGAACTAGAAAATAAAAATTAATTTGCCAACGGATAGAAAAAAATTGAACAATCTATTATCTATAATAATAGTGCAACTCGCTATAACATGCCAACGAAAAACAAAATTCTATATTCTCTTTAAAAAAAGAACTAGAAGATACAAAATATCAAATAAAATGAAAACCGAACAACCTATAATTTTTGCCAACCCAAAAAGAGAGGAAAATTTGAACAATTCATGCATCTAAGGGGGCGTTTGGCCCATGGGTTTGGGTTGGAATGAGTTTGGGTTCCGAACCCAAAACCATGTTTGGCACAAGGTGTTTCAAAACCCTAATACAACCCCATGGGTTACAACAGTGCAACCCCATGAGTTTGTGTCATGTTTTCCTCTTCTATTTGTCGTTTTTCATTTCTGACAACCATTTCGACAACAATTTCGGTGACAACTCCAACAACTACAGACAAAGACAACTTCGACAACCGCACCGGCGACCCGACGACCGCTGAAGACTACCTCCGGTGACCACTGCGAGGAGAACTCTAGAGACCAATCTGACGACCACCCTTACGACCTAACCACCCCAACAACTTAACACCTCGATGACCCAACCACCCTGACAACCCGACTTACCCGAACCATTGCCAATGACCATCTGACAACCACTCCGACAACCCAACCACCTAACAACTGCCGCCGACAACCACCTAGTGACCACTCCGATGACCCGACCACTCCAGCAACCAGACCACCCCAATGACTACTTCGGCGATTACCCCGACAATCTGACAAACTCAACCACCAAAAACCACCGTTGACAACCACTTGGTGACCACTCTAGTGATCACCCTAGAGACTCGACCACCTAGCAACCCGACCACCCTAATGACTACTCCGACAACGACTCCAATGACTCAATCACCATATAACTGTAGGATCGGTATGACAACCCTAGAGGGGGGATGAATAGGGTTTTTCTAAACTTTATAAAACTTTTTCCTAATGTGAGCCCAATTAAACAAATTAACACACTTTTTGCAATAATTAATTTAAACAAGAATTCATGCAAATAAATTCACCTCAAATTAAACAAGAAATTAAATCTAACAATTTCAAACACCCTATTTAATTCTAAAAGCAAGATTGGTAAAGAATATGTAAAGATAAAATTGTACCAACCAAAATAGACATACAAGAACAATTAATTTTATGCAATATAATATAACAATAAATTAATTGCAAAAATGAAATAAGATAGAGATAGAGAAATTGACACCGGAAATTTTATAGTGGTTCGGCACAACCCGGCCTACTCCACTCCCCAAGCGCCTCTTGGGAATTTGGATAAAAATTTCACTGACTCTTTCCACGGATTAGAGCCCAACCGCTACACCGCTCTTTTTACGAGTTCAAGAGCAAACTCTATCCTTTCCACGAGTTTGGATCAAACCGTTACACCGCTCCTTTTTTTTTGAGTTCAAGAGCAAACTCTTACAATGATTAGAAATTGAAGATCGAGATGGTAAAACTCTCTCAAAGAGTAGATATACAAATCAAAGCTCGCACAAACAAAATCCTCACAATACAATAATTTTCTCTCAATAAAAAGATAAAAAAGATAGAGAGCTTGGAGAGAGCAACAATAGAAACTTTTAGAATATGGAGGATGAAAATTATGGAATGCTTGTGTTGTTTAAAAATGGGAGAAGCATATGGTATTTATAGAGAGGGAAGTGAATAAAAAAAATCAACATTTAATTTGAACCATTGGATTGGTAAAAGAGAGATTGAATGGTGGAGATTAAAAGGTAAATATATTAATATAATAATAATAATAATAATAAAATAAGGATAGTGGGTGTAAGATGTTTTGTTGTGTAGAGTGTGAGTGGGTGTGAGAAGACCAACGGTCAAATTCTTATTTTTATTTATTTTATATATATATTTTTTAACTTAAACATAAATGACCAACGGCCATATAAGAAATTTTTTTTTAATTATTATTTTATTTTTCTTTAATGCCCAACGGCTACAAGCATTTATATATATATATATATATATATATATATAATAATAATAATTTTTTTTTAATTTTTATAAATAAATTAAAAGGTAACTTATATAATAATATAATATAATATTTTTCTTTTATTTTAAAAACAACTAAACATCCACCCACATGTCATTTTTCCATAGCTCAAAATGTTATCTTCTAATTGGTTCATATTGCTGATTTGGCCACCACGCCATCGCGTCATGAATTTTCTGTTCAGATTTGTTTTGACCATAACTTCTTCGTTTTAACTCCGATTTGAGTAATTTAAGAGGCGTTGAAATCGTTATCTCGAGCTCTACGATATGGACACTTCAAAACACTAAAATTATTAGTAATTAATAGCAGATTTGTTATCATCAACATATTAATTAATTAATTAATTAAAATTATTTAATTTGAGATTAAGGGCCAAAAAGCCAACAATAACCACCCAACGACCACTCGGACAACCTAACCAATCATCTGACCACTCCAGCCATCCGACCACCCAACAACTACTGTCGACAACCACCCAACGACCACTCTGACGACCTGACCACCGTGCAACCACCACCGGCGACCACCTCGGCAACCCAACCACCCCATCAACCTGATCACCCCAACAACCACTCCAACGATCACCCCAACGACTCGACCACGTAGTCAATTTTTTAAAAGGTTAAAATAAAACTAAAAATAGCTACTAAACACATTTTTAACCCAATATATTTGAAATATGTTTCAAAATACTGTGCAAAATAGAGTTTCTAATATTTTAATTTCTACAATATAATTCGAATTTTATAACTCATTTATCCTTGAAATAGATTTCAAATTACGGTGCGAAATTTTGTTTAAATTCCATAATTTCTTAAATAGACCTCCAATATTTTATTCTTTTAAAATAGAGTTCCAAAAATATGTTTATGAATACTTTATAAATAGAGTTTTAGATTCCCTAATTTCTTAGATAGACTTCCAAGAAAATTCACACGTGCAAGAAAATTCATTAATTGAATTGTCCACCTATGTATTAGAATTGTCCAACCAACCTTGAATTCAAGGCTTCGAATGAGGTATTTAGATGAGACACTTTGGATGGAGAAAAGAGGCTGGAAAAGGAAGGAAGCTACGAAAAGGGAGAAAGAAAAGCTGAGCAAGACTATTTACATTGGGAAATTGAGCATATCATGCTTTCTTATTTGTCCTAAGATTCGTACCCATCCATTCTTTGCATTCTCTCTAGATTGGAAGTATGATTACTGTGTGAAAGTGTAAGGGAGAACACCTGGAACCCAACCCTCCATGGACGACAACTCGATGCCTTCATCACCTTCAGCTACTACTTAGTTTTAATTCAGTTTGTGTTTTGGACAACTATTACTATTTCTTCTCTTCATTCCTTTCAGCTTATGTATTATGATATTATGAACTTCATACCTTCATTTACATTATGGATTTCCTTTACTCCAGCAACATCATTCTTCTTTCCCACGTATTAATTATTTAAAATATATGTCCTTACTAATGTTATTTAATTTTACATCATCATGAATGGAGTGAATGAGATACTTGTACAAACTACACATTCATAATTAACTATGCTTGAAACAATTGATCCACATAATTGGTTAAAATATTGATATGCAATTCAGTAAACAATTATCAAGTAAAAAAAATGGATCTGAAAAAAAAATCCTAAAAAAATTGTTTAAAAAAACAGCATAAACAAACTCAGCCCAACCCAACCCTGCACCCCAAACAAACACAGGTTTCAGCAAACCAGCCAAACTCAACCCTGCACTCCTAACACAGTAATCAGGAACCTCAGGGTTTCTGATTCCAGCCAAGGATTCCCAGGGTTCCTGATTCCAAACCAGCGCGCCAAACAGCCCCTAAGAGTTTGAGAAAAAAATATTTACTGAAAAAAAATCGAAGATAAAAGAAGGTAGAAAGAGAGACAAATTTTGAAGAGAAAAGCATTTGAAAGAAAAAATTTAGAGATAAAAGAAAGTTGGAAAAGAGAGAAATTTTTAAGAAAAAATTCTTTGACTTTTTTAAAGAGAAAAAGAGTAAAGAAGAGATGAGAAAGAGCTTTTGCAAAATTTTTTGACAAAAACAAAGTCAGAGAAAAAAAATTTGAAAGAAAGGATTCTAGGAAGACAAAAATAGAAGGAGAGAAGTTTGAAGGAGAAATTTTTTTGAAGAGGAGACCTTTGCAAGAAAAATTATTGAGATAAAAGAAGTTAAAAACAAGAGATATTTATAACTAGGAAACATTTGAAAGTGAAAAAAAGTTTCTGAAAGTTTTTTTTAAAGCGGTACAAATCAAAGAAAGAGCTTTTGGAATTTTTTTTGAGAGAAAGAGTTTGAGAAAAACTTTATGAAGAAAAAACCTTTAAAGAGAGAAAATTTTAGAAATAAAAGAAATTAGAATTAAAGAGAGAAAATTTTTGAAGAGAAAAATATATGAAAGAAAAATTTTAGAGATAAAAGAAATTAAAAAAGAGAGAAAATTTTAAGAAGAAAACGTTTGAAATTGAGATAAAGAAATTAGAAATAGTTTTAAAATTTTTTTAAACACTAGTACAAAACCTTCAAAGAGGGAAAATTATGGAGATAAAAGAAGTCCGAATAAGAGACAAATTTGGAAGAGAAAACAAACAAAAGAAATTTTTTTGAGATAAAAGAAGCTGGAAAAGAGAGAAATAAAGTTAAAAAAGAGAGAAATTTATAAGAAGAAAACATTTGAAAGTGAAAAAAAAAAAAAAGTTTCTGAACGTTTTTTTTAAGCGATAAAAATCAGAGAAATAGCTTTTGGGACAAATTTGAGTAAAAACTTTAAGAGATAAAATTTTGGAGATAAAAAAAGTTAGAAAAAGAGACAAATTTTGAAGAGAAAAACATAGGAAAGAAAAAAGTTTTGAAATGAAAGAAGTTGGAAAAGAGAAAAGAAAACAATTGAAATTGAGAAGGAAAAATAGAAAGAGTTTTTGAAAGTAATTTTACAGAGAAAAAAGTAAAGAGGTGGGATAGAGTTTTGAGATAAATTCTGGAAAAAATTTAGAAAAAGTTTTGGAGATTAAAGAAGTTTGAAAGAGAAAAATTTTGAACATAAAACGTTTGAAAGAAAAAAAAATAGTTAAAAAGAGAGAAATTTATAAGAAGAAAACGTTCAAAAATGAAAAACAAAAGTTTCTGAATGTTTTTTTAATGCGATTAAAATCAAAGAAAGAGCCTTTGAAAGTTTTTTTGGAGCGAAAATAGTTTGAGTAAAAATTTCAAGAGAGAAAATTTCGAAAAAGAGTGAAGAAAAGTTACAGAGCTTAGAGTTAAAAAAAGTTAGAAAGCAAGAGGGACCAAGATTTTGAAAGCATTGAAAATTGGAAGAAGAAGAAAAATATGAAACCGAAAACAAACATAAAAAAAAAAATTTGAGAAAACGATTTACAGAAAATCAGAATAATTTTAAAAAAAGTTTTAACAGTCGTTAGTAAATTAAAAAAAAAAAAAAAAAACGATAGACGGACTTTTAAAAAGAGTTTGAAAGGTTAGAGAAAAAGTTTTGAGAGAAAATACTAAGAGAATAAAGATTAAAAAAAGAGAAAGATGAATAAAGTTTTAGAGAGAAGACAATTGAGGGTGACAAAAGGAAAATTTTAAGAGAAAAAAATGAAAGTGGAAATATTTTTTTTTTTAAAAAAAAAAGAGAAAAGAAGTTAAAAGAAAAATAACTCGAATCTTTTGATGAAGTTTTTATGCATCGTAGGTAATTTTTAAGAATACAGATTTAAAAAGAGTGAGAGACAAATTTTTAAAAGACAAGAAAAAAATCATAGAGAGTTTGGCAAAAGTTATGATATTGATATGAAATCAATCCTAATACGTTAAAGTATCAAACAATCTATGCAATCCCAACACTTTCAAGCAGCAACCAACAAGATTTTTAACAGAAGTACTTAAAAGGCCGTAGGGTAACGACTTATTTGTCATAAACAGAAAACTTTTAGAAAAATGTAAAATAAAAAAAATCCAAAATACATACCTCCTGAGAAGATTGAAAGCTCGAAGAAGAAGAAAGAAGGCGACCATCACTCAAAACCTTGTTGAACCTACAAGAAAAAAACAAGAAAAAAGTAAGCTGATGTAGAATTAGGACTTCACAATGAACACTCTGTTTCAATATCAATCAGAACAATTGAGTGGATCAGTATGATGCTGTAATTAGGGTTTTTAGTAGATCTCAAAAATCTTACGCAACAGATGCTGTAATTAGGGTTTTTAGGGATTCATAATAATATTTACGATCGATAAATCTCATACCTTAATCACTTCAATCTCCATACGCATGAACAGGAACAATCAAAACTGATTTAGAATTAGGATTTGGGACTTGGGAGCGTCGTCGATCAAAATTCCCAAGGAGCGTCGGTCAAATACCCTTTGAAAATAGTCGTTGTGAGGAAGGAAACCGTTCCTAGTTTGATAATATAGTTTTTCAACTATTATGTATGAGCCAATAATTATATTATTATTATAAAACAAGAGTACCAAGAAACAATTAGATAGTAAATGTGTTCTCTATTAAGTCATATCTTTCAAATGCTCAAACAACTACTATTTATAGGATTTATAAGGATGTAGGTTACAAGATCTACACAATTTAGAAGTTGTAACATATAAATCTTGGAAAAGATAATGAGAGATAATTCGAGAATATAATGAAATGGATATATAGGGATATGTAATGTATGAGCTGGGTCATGAGCATCTAATTAGAATATTCAAATGTAATTTAGAATATTCATAATACTTATGGTATAATTTTAAAATATAAGTTTTAATAATTATACTATCTTGCCAACTTGAACATAACTCACAACTGGTTAAGTCATATACCTTCGACAAAGAGGTTAGAGGTTTGAATCCTCCCACTCCACATTTTATACTATCTTAAATTTTAATTTAATTCACTTAATGATATAATGGTTAATTACATAATTTTTTTTCATTTAATATTTAGTTTGATGTTATGTGTCTTCAAATATTTAGTTTTTTCATTATAACCTAAATAGTGATGACATATCATCAAATTACACACACCCAACCTGCCACAGAAACTTTCCTTTCTCACAAAATGGAGAGTGGAGAAGAAACTCCTCAATGGCCATCTCTCTACAACCTCTATGTCTAGTCAGGTTCAAGCCAAACTCGAATAAATAGCTCCAAACTGCATGGGCTAAATCACAGCTCTGGAGATTATGATCTAGGTCCTCAGTCGCCCACCTATAAAGGATACAACACAGTGGGCCAAACAAATTGGGTAACTTCCTCGAAACCCAATGCAAGTAGAGCTTAACAATTGGGGGATTTTGTCATTGAAAAATTGTACATGGTGAATCTGAAGCAAGTCCTTTCCAATTTTGATGTCTTTAATGATAATTTTCAAATTTTCATCTATCATCATTCTATTAAGACAATTCATGACAAGAACAAAAAGGAAGGGTGAACGGAGGTCACCTTGCTGAAGGCCTTTTGAGGCAAGTATCACGATTTAGGGTTTAAGATTTTGGTGTTTAGGGGTATGGGTTTAGGGGTTTGGGGTTTAGGAGTTAGGGTTGATGGTTGAGGGTATAAATTGAAGTTTTGATATCCACTCATAAAACAAAATCTACAATCCTAACAAGCTGTTAGTGACAATGTTGATATAAATATGTAATAAAAGGTATTTATCTTTTAAATGAATCATAATGTTGTTAGGATTATACAGAACCTCTAGCTTTCCAAACTACAATTTACATGATTATTTTTTTAGTTAGGTTGCTTTGGTTTTAGGACCAAAGCCATCATCTTCAATGCTCTACTAAGGCTGACATTTGCTTCTTCCTCAAAATCAGAAGTATCAGAGTTATTTTGGATGTTGGAAGGAAGTGAATTTGTTGTATGAAGAATTGACAATCATGCATATGGAAGAACACATATAATAAAGTAAATGAGGATTTGGCTAATCCAAACTATCCAAAAATAGAAGAAAAGGCAGCGGAGATTGCCTTCGATGCAACAAAGATGAAAGGGATTTTCATAAAACATGCTGTTGACTGAGCTGGAGCAAAAATAACAAAGGAAACCACTGACTGTATTGTAGACTTAAGTTAGATAACTGCATCGGGCAGTTTGGATTGACTTTTTAAGTGCTTAAAAGTGTTTTTAAGTACAAAAAAGTGTTTCTAAGTACTTAGAAAGTGAATCCAAGCAGGCTCTAACAAACTTTAACACCTAATTATTTCAGTACATACTTTTCAAATAGTTTGTATTTGCTTATAAATGTCATTAATTGTCTTTTTTGTGGCTCCATTTGTGCAAACTGTTAGATCTATTTCTTTCCATGCTAAAGAAGAAATTCTTGCTTTTACAGTATCTAAGGAGGTGAAGTTCCTATCTTCAAACACAGTTACATATTTGGAGATATAACCAAGATTGTGTTTTTTATGATATCTAACTGCATCAAGATCAATTAAAAAAAGTCCAATTCCGCCCATTGGTGCGCCGTATGTATGAAAGCCCGAGGTAAATCATTTGAATTTGTAATGCATAGTGTCGTTTTTTAGTATATTATATAATTTGATATAAAAGCATGCATGCAGGTAAATGAAAATCTCAAACTAGCTTGATCGCTGCGGATGAAAGTTCTGAACGTACATAGTGTTAGTGGGTTATGAACTTATGAGCTGTCTTCAGTTACCAATCAAAACAAAACAAAAATCCATGTGTTGTATGGACACAAAGCAGCCACGTAGCCCTTCAATTTCTCATAATTTCCATCACAACCACATCTCTCTTACTCTCTGCTTTTCAGACATGGAAAAAACAAACAAGAAAAGAATGGAAATCCAAAGAGCAAAATACCTCAGTCAAAAAATGAAGAAGAAAGGAAGAACAGAAGCAAACAGAGAGATGGAAGAAGAAAGAAAAAACTCAGGATTATAGTGGTTCGGCAACAAGGCCTACGTCCACTCTCAAAGTAGGTAGCTGGAATTTTTTTATTTCTTTCTCTCTCAAGAATTTGTACAATACACAAAGCTCTCACACTCCTTTACAGAATTTTTCTCATACACTTTTACTTACACAATGCTGTGTATTTATGGCCAAGACTAAGAGGATGAAACATTTTGTAGACAATCGGTTAGTGAACTTTGATACTGACTTTCTATTCTGTGTAAACTGTGAAAACGCCAACTGAAAACCATTTTCTTTTCTGTTATGAGTGTTAGGTCAGATTTTATCAAAGCTTTACACGTCGAAATGTTATAAATATAATTATTCGTTCTTGCCTAAGGAGAACCCTCTTGTTATCTTTTCATCCACCTAAAGAAGAAAGCTTGATTATGAAGAATCAACCACAGTGTCGAATTACGAAAACAAGGAAATGGGAAAGAACATAGTAGGAGGGAAATATCAATATTTGTCCTTGTATTGCACTGTAGCTCTGCTCTCACATTAAATAGTTAATGAATAAAAGAATATTACGTGTCTCACCCTCACTTGAAATATACACAAAATCTAAATCAAATACAAGTACAGACAACAAATAAGTTGTTAGAAGTGCTAGCTAACAAAAGTCCACGTTAGCTAGGAAATGAAGAGATCCTGATATATAAGCGAGGACAATTATCTCTATTGGTATGAGATCTTTTGGAGATAACCAAAAGTAAAACCATGAGAGTTTATACCCAAAGTAGAGAATATTATATTATTGTAGATATATGTCGAGGGTCATTATTCTTATCAATTGGTATCAGAGTCATGGTAAAAACCTAACTGTGTGTTGGAGAAATCATCAAAGATTAGTGAGCCTCGATTGTGCTCTATCTGGGTGTTCTACCACTCACTTAGATAATAGCAAGTGTGATCCGTGTTTGTGCTCTATTTGGATGTTGCCTCAAGATAAACTGGTTGTGCCTTGAGATGAAGAGCAAACTCTAAATTAAGAGTGAACGGATTTGTTCGAGGGGAGGCTCAAGTGTGGTGCTTTGTTCGAGGGGACGATTATTAGGAGTGCTAACACAATCCCATATTGGCTAAGGAAGGAAGAGATTAATGGTATATAAGTGAGGACAATTATCTCCATTGACATGAGGCCTTTTGGGGAGAACCAAAAGAAAAACTATGAGGGTTTATGCCCAAGTTGTGGAGATATGTCGAGGGTCACTGTCCTTATATCAATGAATAAAAATAAGAATCACATTCAAAATATTAACATAAGTGTCTAGAATCCTTTAGATTACCTCTTCTTCCATAGATTAAACATCAGTTTCTCATGAGTTATAGAAGCTTAAGAGTGGGCTGTTTGTAGGGTTTTAGGGTTTAAGGTTTAGGACTTAGGGTTTGTTAGGGTTTGGGACTCAGGATTTTTTAGGGTTTTAGGGGCCGTTTGGTACAGGGGTTTTGTGGATGGGAATGGGTAAGGGTTTTGGATATCCTTGTTTGGTACAAGGTTTGGAAGCTTGGGCATGGGAATAGGTTATTCCCATAGGTTTTGTATACCCATGAGTAAGAGTATTTGATACCCTTGCAAAAGCATGAGTTTTCTTCATTACCCTCCTCTTTCTCTCTCTTATTTTTGCTAAGATTAATCTTTCTTTGAATATATTTATTTATTATATTAAAATTAATTTATTTAAATTAATTTTAATAGTCAACCTGATTATATTAAAATTATTTTATAATAATGTATTGAATTAACTTAATTAATTATTTAATTGTAATAAATAAATTATAAAAAATTGTAATAAATTAATTATAATTGATTAAAAATATACCCAACGAATTCTCATTTATAAAAAGAAAAAAAATCAATTTTTACACCTAAGTTTGTCCAGTTGTACGTATCAATTTCTGCCATAAATTTTTAATTTCATCAAATTGTACCCAAACTTAGATAAGTATTGCAATATTAACCTTAAACTTAAAAAAGTTATGCAATTTCTATCCTCCAATAAGTTTTCTTTTGAAAATTCGTTAAAAAAAGTATTTTCATATGCTTTCAATAAATTATATAAGACATAAGTATGGTACAAAATTGATAAGATTTCAAAGAAAAACAATGTTAGAGCTACATTTTGTTAAAATTTGTGAGTTTTGGTAAAATTATTCATTAGTTTACGGGTAAAAATTAAAAGTTTAGAATGAAAATTGATACACAGTGACACGTTTACGAGTAAAATTGAATTTTTTTTCCTTTATAAAAATAAACTAAATTAATGTAATTGTGTATTTATTGAACCTTTAATAAATTAGTAATCAATTTAATATATTTAATTAATTGCAATAATTTAATATAAAAATTATAACTTCTTACAATTATTTATTCAATTAAAATTATACATCTATTATAATCAATTAAATTTACATCTATTTATTGAAGAGTTCATTAATTAATGTATCATAATTATATAAAATTTATAAAATTAATCTCATAAAAAAATAAAAATATCATTTATTATTATAAAAATTAGCATTCCCAAGTGTACAACCAAACACAGCAATCAATGATTCCCAGCTATCTTATTCTCAAGCATCCATTATTCCAGGCATATAAGAAACCTTGAACCAAACGACCCCTTAGGATTTGTTAGGGTTTAGGATCAGGGTTGGTGTTTAGGGTTTAAGGATTGGAACTTTGGTCTTTTAGTTGATGTCATGATACCTTAACTAATTAAGCTATACTTGAATTAACTTGTCTTGTTGGAGTTGATGATTCTTCATCAATGTAGTATAAGCTTTGTAGTGTCAATGTAAATTTAAGTAGAATGCACAATAGATTATGGTTCATGGGTTTGACATATAAATCCATATTCAAATAATGATAAAAACTTGTATTGGTTGACAACTTTTTGCAGAAGAATGAGTGCATATCTAAATTTTAAAAATGTTTAATTAGACCTAAACTTTAACATGTATCTAGTAAATCTCTAAACTTTTACTTTTGTATTTAATAAGTCTCTAAATTTTAAAAATGTCTAATTAAGTCTTTAAACTTTCAATTTTGTGCCTACCAAATTTTTGATATATTCAAAAATTTTAAACATTAACTGATGTAGATATTTTATGTCCAATAGATTTGTAAATTTTAGAAAATGATGGGTAGGCCAAAGACTTATTAGACACAAAATTGAAAATTCAGATATCTATGGAATACAAAATTGAAAATTTAAATACCTATTAGACAAATTAACAAGATAAGAAATCTATTGAATACAAAATTAAAAGTTAAAAACTAAATTTAGGAGCCAAATAGACCCACTTAAAAAATTTGGGATTAAACTTGTAATTAATAAAGAGATTTTGTAATTTGCCTTATTGTTATTACTAATATCATCCTGATTAGACATACGTGCCCCACTTAATTTTAATGCCCCTTTAACCCAATCGGTGCATGCGGTGTGACTGGTGACGCATATTTAAAATGAAATGAAAACTACATGTCGGATTTGGTCGACTCAGTCGTCCACCAGAGAGACCATCCAAAGAAGCAATCATTTGCAGGGCGGCAGCGGTGGGCCACACAAGCAATCATTCCCCAAAAACGACGTCACAGGGAACTTCGTCGCCGGAATCCGGCCGGACAGATGGTTGTAGCTGACGTTCAATTTCCGAAGCCCCACCACCGTATTGGGTACCTTACCGGACACCAAATTTCTCGACAGATCCAAGTACTTCAAACTCTTCACTATCCTCAAATCTTGCAGCTTGAAATTCAACTTGTTTCCGGAGCCCCAAAATCCCACCAAGTAATCCGTCCGGTTCAACAATCCGACAGGACTGCCCCAAATCTCGTTCTCCGAAAGATCAATGTAATCGTAGAAATACGTATCGCTCGGCTTCCAATCCTCCAGCTTCATTTTGATCCCACATTTCGCCAATTTCAGAGAGTATATTATCGGCGACGACGTCACCCATTTCGGAATTTTCCCCAGGTGAAATTTGTTGTACGACAAATCCAGCGATTCGATTCCTTTCACCAACAACTCCGGGAACGGATCCACCAGCGAATTCCGCGACAGATCGAGGTTGAATATTTTCGTCAAATTCCTGAAGCTTGTCGGCACAACTCCGGAGATGTAATTTGAGGATAGATCAAGGGTATCCAGTGCCCTAAAATTTCCGAGAAAATCAGGGATATTCCCTGTTAGCAAATTGTGCCCTAGCTCTAAGTAACTGAGCTTCGGCGCCAGAGCTGAAATTGAGCGCGGAATTTTGCCGGTGAGTTTATTGTGAGAAAGTCTGAGAATCCTCATCTCCGGAAATGAGCCCCAAAAATCGGGAATGGGACCGGCGAACCGGTTCCGTTCGAGGCCGAGGTACGTCAGGCTTTTGAGTTGCTGGATTCCAATGGGAATGGAGCCAGTGAGAAGGTTGCTGCCGAGTTTGAGCTGAGACAAGCTAGTCAATTTGGAAATTGAACTCGGAATCGGACCAGTGAATCTGTTACCTTCAAGACTGAGCGCATCGAGTTGGGTCATATTTCCGATGGCGGGCGGTAACTGGCCAGAAAGCCTGTTGTTCTCGATGTAGATGAAGAGGAGCTTGGGGAGTTTGAAGAGTGAAGGCGGAAAAGGACCTGAAATGTTTCGAAGGTTGACGAGGTAGATTCCGTCCAAGAAAGGGAGGTTCGAGAGCGAGTCGGAGACGGTACCGGAGAGGAAGGCGTTGGGGCGATCGGGATCGCCATAGACGCTGAGACTGGTGACTCGGTTGGGGACCAAGCAATTGATTCCGGCCCAAGAGCAGCAGTCGACGCCGGACTTCCATGAGCTTAAAATGCCGGAGGGGTCGGCAGTAATGGCGGATTTGAAAGCGAGAAGGGCTTTTTGGTCGCCGACATGGCAGGCGGAGGCGAGGTTGAAGATGAAGAGGAAGAGGAGCGGAAAATGAAGGCGGAGAAGAGAAGGGTTCATTATTAATTATAATTGGAAGGTTTAGTTTTGGCGGATGAAACTGAAATTGGGAATTGGGAAAATAAAAGGGGCGCATTTCTTGAAGTTGAAGGTGCTGAACGTGGTGCGTCGCCCACGGTTTTTGACTCTTGAAAGCATTTTAATAATGCATACTTTTTTTAGAGTTTTTGTAAGATGACCCATTTTTCAGCACTTTAATGACTAATGATTTATGTTCTGAAAATAATAAAATATAATTCATTATGATGTAGTAATGTACAAAAAATTACCCATGAGGGTAATATCAGGCGGTCTTACTTATTCACACTCTCGTACGCGAAAACATTATCGCTTTAGCTCTCTCGCTCTTACTTAAATGAGTGGTCGAAAATCTTGAGAAAAAAAAAAGACCAAAAAAAAATTATGTTAGAGAAGAGCTAGAGCGAGAGAGCAGCAGAGTTAGAGCTAAAGCGAGAAATTAGAGAGCGATTTTTCTTGTCTCTTTCTTTTCTCCAGAATTTCGACCACTCATTACTATTATGCGTAAAAGCAAGTGCAATAACTAGAGAACAATTTTCCTTGCCTCTTTCTTTTCTCCAGATTTTCGACCACTCATTACTATCATGAGCAAGAGAGTTAGATCAAGAACTAGAGAGCAGAGTTAGAGCAAGGGTGAGAGTCCAATGCCCTCACGGTAATTTGGACGAGATGCAGAGTACGGAAATGGTCATATGTCATTAATTTCGGAACACGAGTCAAATGGCACAAGGCCCGTGAAAATGAGTCTTCCGTGCAAATTTCTCCACTTTTTTGCTGGTTTTTTTTATATGGAAGACTTAAATTTTTTGGTTTAAATGATATATGACTTACTTTTTAAAAATAAGCATGGATAACCTAACGTCACAACGAGAGGGAGATGATGAAAAAACCCTATGAGAGTGAGAGTGGCGCGAGAAGAACGAGAGTGAGAGGACATGTTTTTTTTTTTGGCAAGAGACGACTATGATAATGAAAAAGAATACCCAAAAGACTCCGTTGAAAAAATCGTGATAGTTTATGGTTTCAGATGCTGGGGTGTAGACACAAAAAAAGAAAATCTACAAATTGGGTTTGATCGTGCCCCGTTGGAGATACCAAGAAATGATGATGAAGAAGAAGACTCAAAAGGCTCTGTTGAAAAAATCGTGATAGCTTTTCGTTTCAAATGTTGGGGTGTAGACACCTCTTCGCTCTCGTTGGTCGCCATTTTCGTTCTCTCGCTTTCATTGAGTTTCCTCGTAAAAGTTATCCATCGTTATTGTTAAAAATCCAATTATATTCGGTTTTGGTCTCCAAAAAAAAAAAAAAAAAAAAAAAAAAAAAATGTCATCGGTACAAAAAAAAAAACTCCTTTTTCTATTGACTGTTTTCATTTGTTTTCTTTTTCCAGAAAAGGGGTACTTCTTCCCGTTCATATCTTTATCTATCCCGAATCAGACGCCGTAAATGATGGAAAAAGATTATTTGAAGGTGCTCATCATAAAGTAGGATTGGATCAGATCACAGCTGTAATCTTATGGAAGTGCCAAGTGGGACCTTGGAGGTAAATGCAACCATTGCCCATCATTTATGAGATTTGATTCTATTCCTATGGTCAAGTTTCGCCATGATTGTATCAATTTCTGTCTCTAAGTTTTCGTTAATAACTTCGACCTAAGGTTAGAGTTTCTAAAATTGGTTGAATTTTTTTAAAGAAAAACTATTAGATATTCAATTCAAGCAAAGAAAGATATCATATTTTCCTCCTTTCAAATAAGGGACACCCAGAGATTTAGCACAATATTAATAAGATATTGCAAATCTAGCAATCACTGTAAAAAAAATTTGTAGTCCAATAAAAACTAGATTTGTGAAAAGTCTATAATACCTTTAAATACCTATTTACATGCATTTTAGTAGTAAATCAGATACATCATTCATATATGAACATTCATTTAATATGCATTTTAGTAGTACATGAAGTACATCATTGGTGTATCAGCATTTATTTAGCATGTATTTTAGTATGCTCGAATTGGTTGGGCTAGTCATACTTATTTTCTTGTAAATAGATATTAGGAGTGCAAACAAAGTTCCATATTAGGTAGAAAATGGAGAGATGTATGGAATATAAGTGAGAGTAATTATCATTGGTGTAAGGCTTTGGATGAAACTAAAAGCAAAACCATAAAAGTTTATGTCTAAAGTGAATAATATCAAACAATTATAGAGATATGTGGGAGTTTTATTGTCCTTAATGCCAATTAAGCTAGCAATATGTTGTCAAAAAAATTTGAGCTAGCGATATAACCAAAAGAAATTTTAGCATGTAACTTAGTTTTTCTTTTTTTTAAAAAAAATATATATATATATCCTAAATGATAGTATTAAAAAAATCCTAAACGATAGTATGGTATAGATTTTGATAAGACACAAAACCTTCTGTCCCATGTAAGCTAGATGCATGATGCAGTCCAATTGGTACATCTCAAAGATATATTGGTTCATGAATTTCTAATTTCTAGGTACATGTAACTTAATTTATTATGGAACATAAATGGTATGTGTAGATATACTCATTTATTTTGTGTATTTTTTAATATCTTTTGGAGTGGTATAAAAAGGAGTCGTTTTCATCCAATGCAATTGTAATCAAGAAATTTAAGGAAACCAAGTAAAGTAAATTAAAGAAAGTTATAACAATTTTCTTCTCTGCGTCCTTGAGGTTTGTAAGACAAGACGTTTCTTCTTTTCAATATTGCAAGATTTAGAGTAAATACTAGTGTGGGCTTACCAGTACCTCCAACACTAAGAAGAGGGATAAAAAAAAGGTAATTCATTCTTTAAGTAGACTGATGTGCATAAAAAAATAGACTACTAATGTAAATTTTTAGGCTGTGGAGATAGTTCTGTACTTATGTTATTTATTCTATTGGAGTTGGTCTAAATTTGTGTATATTCCTACTAACCAAAGTTCTAACCTTCCTATAAGCAACAAACTTTTAAGCACTTTGTGGATTTAACGTTCAAGGCAGGAAATCTTTTTTTTATGTCTTTTTTGAGTTCAACAACAAAAGGGGTGAGGATTTGAAACTCTAACATCTTGATTGATTGTATATTTCTTAACTAGTTGAACTATGTTTAGGTCAGCGGCAGAAAATCCTCCCTTATCCACACCATAATACTAGAAATGATTTTACGACATAAAAATGAGTTAACTTGTACCAACTTCATATGGTTTTTCCAGTTTTACTAATGTTCATAGTAAATAAACCAAAGAAATACTAAGATAAAGAGGGTAGTAATTGATTGGAACTATGAATTTTTAGTAAATATGATGAAGAGAATCAGAGATGGTCATAATTGGTTCACTTCCAATTGCAAAATTTGCTTTAGTGATTCAATGTGCAATGTAAGAGAAAAATGTGGTAGAGTTCTTTACTACCAAAATTGGTAATGAGATTTCCACTATTTTATGGAATATCAGATAAATTTCTAAGGTTCATATTATTCTTTGAGACTCTTTCAAATCTCTTGTCAAGAGTTTGGAATGAAGAGGTTACTACTTGGAAACTTGCTTTTAAGAGGCTCCCATATGATAGAGAATAAGAAAATCACTTATTTCTTCGGTAGGCTCTATTAGTCCTTTTTCTTCTTGAAAATAGATTTTTCTAGATTTATATCATGGAACAGAATGTATAAAGCCATTTTGCAGGTTGGAATTCTTGGAATTGTTTGGTATTCAATTTAGATTTTGTTTTTAGATTCACTAAGTTAAATGAATTCTTATCAATTTTGCAGAATTGTTTTGTAAAATTGTTTTTAGATTCTAGAACCAAATAGTAGAAATTCTCCAAAAAAAAAAAAAAAACAATATATTTTTTTTAATGTTTTTAGTGAATTCAGGTTTTAAATTTCAAATTTTAAAATAAAAAATTACATGAAAATAGATTTTTTTTAAAAAATGATAAATATACTATTTCATGTTATAAGCTTATTTCATTTTTTTAAAAATTAAAATATGTATAACATAATATATTATAAAACATATAATATTGTAAAATAATAAAACTTATGATATAAAATATATTCATAAACTAATTAATAATAGTTGAGATTCGACTAAATATTTAATTGATAATTACAATTGTTTTTATTGTTTATAAATATATTACCAAATGCATTCTTAACAATTTTTTAAGTTGAAATTCATTTTCTAAATCTAGGACCAAATATTCAAAAACAAGAAAAATATAAAATACAACTTTGTTTACTTAGAATCTCCTTGGTTTTTTGAATTCTATTAGATTTTGCTTCTTCCATTTAGTGCTGGAATGCATTAATGGTTAGTTTTGGCCTAACACGTGTTGTCTTTGCGAGAGGGAAGTGGAGAATCAAATTTTTGTTTTGCTGCTATCTGGCTTTCTCTTCCGTCAGGATTCACATTGGACGTTCTGAGGCCCTATTTGGGATTGCGAAAGAGCAAAAATCGATTAAAGAAGAATCTTTTAACTTAAATTTAGTTATTTTTTAATCTATTTAAAATCACTTTTTGTTGGGAGAATTACAAATAAAAAAAGAAAATGGTATAAATATTGAGATAAATATTAAGAAATAAAACACGTAAACAATTAGGTTGAGGCGCGAATATCTCGCTCTCTTTAAGGAGATTCAAGCCCTTTGCGGTGTATATTTATTTATCAACCGGTGCATCAGTTCTTCTCTAGCATGTTCCCTCCATGATACAACAACCCAACTGAAACGTTATGTAGCTCAAACCCCTATGCACTATGAGATTGAGCTCAAAGCTCCACAACAAAGAACACCATTCTTTGTTGAGAGGTTGGAAGAGACATAAAAAAAAATAATAGGAAGAGAAAAATGGGAGGCCAAGAGATAGAGATAGAGATAAATTATAAGAATTACCAATATTTCTCAAGATTTCCTCGACATTTGTCGACATTTTCTCGATATTTCTCGACATCTCGACATTTCCTCGACATTTTGGGAAAACGATATTTTACCCCCATCAAGATGCTGAACCCTTCGACATCTGGAAATGTCGAATGACATTTTGAGATGTCGTTCGACATTTTAAACACTGCTTTCAACATATACTTTTATAATTATATAGTTATTTTTTAAAAGTTTAATACAGTATCGTGAAAATTGTGCATGCATCTACAAAGAGTTGTATTAAGTTTTTTATATCTATCTTTGTGAAAAATTTTAATATTTATGAATTTATTATATTTTTTACAATCATTTGTCATTTATCAACATTTGATCTCTCTTAATCAAGGTTCAAGTTCAAAATGTTGATGTCGATGAAAATGTATGGATATTGATTTTACGAAAATGTCGGGATATATATAAATACTAAATTCATAGTTTTATAATTATGATTAATAAAAATTATGAATTATATCATCATTAAGTTATAGTTAAAGTCTCATTAATTAATTAAAATAAGTCTCATCAATTTTCATGTTTTTAATGAATTTTTTTCAAAATTTTCACCAACATCGGCATTCCTCATATAAATATTATTTATATTTTTAGATATATGATGATCATAAAGGTCAATTATAGCCTAATTCCATAGTTAAAATTTCATTTACTAATTCAAATAATTTCCATGATTTCTATAATTTTTCCCAAAATTTCTATCGGCATCAACATTTTGAACCTTGATTATAGTATAATTAAATCACAATTAAAGTTTCATGAAATAATTCAAACAATTTTAATCAAATTTCATTTTTTTTTCCCAAATTCCTGTGCGCATCAACATTTTTATCAATATTTACATCTACATATTGTCTTAATTTTTAGATATGGTGATTAAAAATTGTCAATTATAGTCTAATTGAGCCACAATTAAAGTTTCATTGACTAATTCAAACAATTTCCATCGACATTTCGAACCTTGCTTGTACAACACATATCTCTTTTCTTTATTTTAATTTTTTTTTCCTCCCTATTCTTCTCCATTTACTTTCTCTCTTTTCTTTTTTATTCCATAATCCATCAATGTTTAAATCAAAGACTCTTGGAAATGGTTTTTTTTTTTTAATTTCAAATCCTCTATCCCCTTGGTGCATCTTTTGAGTTCATCATTCTGAATACTCATTTGGGTTAAGATGGTACCTCTTTGGATTTAATGGGCTCTGATACCATATCAAGATTACATAGGGTTCCATCTTATAATCAATTGGCAATGTGAGGAGTAACTCATATATCTTATAAATTATGAGGTCACTCTTCATCTTTCAGATGTGGGATCCTCAATATTCTTTTTCCCATAAATTAATGCTAAAATTCTTTATCAACCAATAACAATTCTTTGAACTCAAAGATGAAAACCCATGAAAATTCTTTGAGCTTAAAGATGAAAACCCATAAAATCTATTGTTAAACTTCCATTTATCTTGGTTTCTCTTAACAATCTTTGAAGACTTACCAAATTAGAAGTCTTCACCAACAAAACTTCTCTAAAGCCCTTGAATCCTCCTGAATCTCTCTCTCTCTCTCTCCTGTGTTCCCTGTGATTTCTCTATCAAAATCCACTCTCTTCTCTCTCTCCAAATGGGGGTTTTATCATTTTCTTTCCAATTTCATTCCTTTCCTCTCTTTTTCTCTTTTTTGTAGCTTCTATAAAGCCACAATATTTTTTTTTCTTTTAATTTAAGCAAACATTTGCCACTTGTCAAACCTAAACTACCACAAGCATACACCACACGTGCCTAAAGGTTCTTTAGTTTCCTATTTTGGCTGTTTGCTTTTTTTTTTTTCAAAACTAAACTAATTTTCGATTTCTCTTTTTTTCTTCTTTTTTTAAACTTAAGTAATTGACGATTGTGTCCTTACAATCTTATTTTTTTAGGGTAAATTATATATATTTTTAAAAAAAATTAAATAGTCTTTTGATATTCAATTTTTGATAAAATCGCAAACCAAATTCTAATAAAACCAAAGATGAAATATTGAGTGAAATGACGTTAGGTATTTCAATATTGGAGGAGTTGTCATTGATTTTTTTTTTTTTCAGTTCAACAACTGATGAAGTGAGAGGTTTCAGTCTCTGACATTTTAGTCAAATAATATATCTTAAGTAGTTAAACTAAGCTCAAGTTGGCATTTTACTATATAAAATTAATAAAAAAGAGATAGTTTCAAATAAAATTAAGGTTATTACAAATTTAGTCCTAAACTTTAAAATGTATCTAATAAATATCTAAACTCTTACTTTTGTATTTAACATGACTCTAAACTTTAAAAATGTCAAATTAAATCTTAAACTTTTAGTTTTGTATCTACCAAATTTTTTTTATATATTTAGAATTTTTAAACATTAACTGATCTATTAGATATAATCTATCAAAAAATTCTAAACATTAATTGATTTATTAAATATAAAATTAAATTTTATGTCTAATATATTCGTGAATTTTAGAAAATGATGGGTAGGTAAAAAACCTATTAAACACAAAATTGAAAATTCAAATACCTACTTAACACAAAATTGAAAATTTAAATCCCTATCAAACAAGTTGAGAAAAATCTATTGGATACAAACTTAAGAGTTAAAAACCAAAGGTTAAATTATCAAAAATACTCCTCAACTATGAGGTTGGTTTCAATTATACCTCTGAACTTTGAAAAGTTTCATTTTAACCCTTGAACTTTAAAGTTTATTTCAAAACAACCCTTAAATATTTTTTCCGTTAAATTTATGAATGAAAAATGACATATTTGCATATGTTTTGATTTTTTTTCAACGTATATGTTCAAATATGTTCACATAAGTAACAATACAAATGCAAACACAACATTTTCCGTCTATGAATTTAATGAAAAAAAATGCCTCAAATGATTGTTTTAAAACAAAATTCAAAGTTCAAGGGTTAAAATGAAACTTTTCAAAGTTCATGGATATAATTGAAACTAACCTCATAATTCAGGAGTATTTTTAATAATTTAACCAAAACTAAATTTAGGAACTAAACAGAAACACCTGGGACTAAACTTGTAATTAATAAAGAGATTTTGTAATTTGCCTTATTATCATTATTATGATTAGACTTCTGATACTAGTTTGAAGAGCGAAGGCGGAAAAGGACCTGAAATGTTTCGAAGGTTGACGAGGTAGATTCCGTCCAAGTGAGGGAGGTTCGAGAGCGAGTCGGAGATGGTGCCGGAGAGGAAGGCGTTGGGGAGATCGAGTTGGCCATAGAGGCTGAGACTGGTGACTCGGTTGGGGACCAAGCAATTGACTCCGGCCCAAGTGCAGCAGTCGACGCCGGACTTCCATGAGCTTAAAATGCCGGAGGGGTCTGCAGTAATGGCGGATTTGAAAGCGAGAAGGGCGTTTTGGTCGCTGACATTGCAGGCGGAGGCGAGGTTGAAGATGAAGAGGAAGAGGAGCGCAAAAAGAGAAGGGTTCATTATTAATTATTAATTATTTTTGGAGGTTTGGTTTTGGCGGATGAAACTGAAAGTTGGAATTGGGAAATAAAAAGGGGCGCATTTCTTGACGTTGAAGCCGAAGGTGGTGAACGTGGTACGTCGGCCACAGCTTTTTTTTGTTTGACCTTCCCTCAAACTTTTTATTTGTTTCAAAAATACATTTATTTTTAAAAGTTTTATTAATCCTCTTCAAATTTTTAAAAAATATTTTAAAATAACATTACCATTCATTTTGGATGAAAATCGTCAGGACTTTGTTTCAAAAATACTTTTAAAATTTCAAAAAAAATCATTAATACTCTTAAATTTTAAAAAAAAAATTTAAAAATACTCTTATAGTTAATAAATGGACAGAAAATGCTAGTACTTAAAAAAAAAAATTTTAAATACTCTTATAGTTAATAAATGGACAGAAAATGCTAGTACTTTTTTAAAAATACCCCTAAACTTTTAAAAGTTGCATTAATATCCTTAACCCTTAAAAAAAAGTTTAAAATGTCATTATCATTAGTATATGGATGAAAATCGTTTATCTACACTCCACTACATATACTACCCCCTTATATTTCATCTCTTTTCTGATTTGCTTCAATTTATGGCCCAACACTTCTTTATTTTTTTCTTTTTTTTAATATCCTATTACTCTCTTATTCTATTATTCAATCTCCTTCATTTATTCTATCTTCTTAAATATTAGAACTTTAAATAAAAGGGAGGAGCTCTCTGTATTTCTAAGCATGTCTAAACATAAATATAAAAAATTTTGACACCCAAATAGTCAATGTCTTTGAAGTTATCTTGAGTTGGAAAAGAATCAATTTGAAAACAACTCATATAGATACTCTCATTTTTCCTCCATTTGTTTAATTCTCAATCATGGGGACCTTCTTAAGTGATCATAACAAATAGACTAATGTGAACTACAAAAATGATTAATAAAATCTCAATCCACTACAAATTTGGTAAATGCATATATTTTCTTTCTTTTCCCTCCCACTAGATGTCCTCAAAATTATGACTCAAATTCTCAACACAACTCTCTGTTTGTGTATTAAACCCAAAGGACTAACTCAAATTACTAACGTACAAACTTGTTAAAACATTTACGTCCTAAGATTCCTTGGTGGTTGTATTATTCTCCTTTCTACTTTCTATAGTCTATATACCTTGATTGAAGGGAATAGTTTTAGCTATTAAAAATTAGAAGAATAGAGTAAGAAGGTATTAAAAAAAGAAAGAGAAAAAATAGAGAAATGCTAGGTCATAGATTGAAGAAATTTAGGAGAGAGATGAAATAGAAAAGGGAGCTAATGAAGTGTAGATTGTCCATATACTAATGATAAGGGCATTTAAAAAAAAAATTATTAATGCAACTTAAAGTTTATGGGTATTTTTAAAATATGATACTAAAGATGTATGTCCATTTATTAACAGTAAGAATATTTTTGAACTTTTTTTTTAAAGTTTAAGGGCATTAATGAAATTTTTTGAAAGTGTATGAGTATTTTTTAAGTAAAGTACTAACAGTTTTTATCTAAAACTAACGATAAAGGTATTTTTAAATTTTTTTTAAAATTATAAAGATATTAATAAAACTTTTACAAGTTTAAAGAATATTTTTAAAATAAAGTATAAAGTTTAAAGATATTTTTTATAACTTACCTTTAACCTTGTTCAATTTCCCTAAAAAAATGGATACTTTCTTTCGGTTCATATCTCTATCCCGAATCCCGAAAATAGACGGAAGACGCATAAATGCTTGAAAAGATGATTCGAAGAAGCTCTTCATAAGTAGGATTGGATCACATCAGATCACAGCTGCTATCTTGTGAAAGTGCCAAGTGTTCGTTGGAGGTAAAATGCACATCATTACAATGGTCAAGTTTGGTCATGATTGTATCAATTTCTCTAGGTTTTCATTAGTTAGTTCAAATTCTCTCACCACCTCTAAATTTTGTTAAACTAAAAAAAGAATTAGATATTCAATTCAAGCAAAGAGATATCATATTTTCCCCCTTTCAAATAAGGGACACCTAGAGATTTAGTACAATATTTTAATAAGATATTGCAAATCTAGCAATTACTGTAAAAAAATCGTAGTCCAATCGATTTGTGAAAATTTTATTAGTAAATCAAGTACATCATTCATGTATCAACATATTTTTTTTTTAACAATATGCAGGGTGAAATATTCGAACTTTGATCTCTTGGTCAATAGTACATATTTTATGCCAGTTAAATCATGCTCATGTTAGCATGTATCAATATTTATTTAATATGCATTATAGTAGTACATTGGGTACATCATTGGTGTATCAACATTTATTTAACACATATTTTAGTATACTCAAATTGGCTCGGTTAGTCATACTTATTTTCTCGTAGATAGATATTAAGAGAATAAACAAAGTTCCACGTTAGCTAGAAAAAGGGAGAGATCCAAGAAATATAAGTGAAAGTAATTATCTTCATTGGTATAAGATCTTTGGATGAAACTATAAGCAAAACCATGAAAGTGTTATGTCTAAAGTGAATAATCTCAAGTAATTATAAAGATATGTGGGAATTTTGTTGTCCTTAATGCCAATTGAGCTAGCGATATGTTGTCAAAAAAAAATTTGTGCTAGCAATATAACCCAAAAGAAACTTTAGCATGTAACTTAGTTTTTCTTTTTTTAAAAAATATATATCCTAAATGATAGTATTAAAAAAATCCTAAACGATAGTATGGTATAGATTTTGATAAGACACAAAACCTTCTTTCCCATATAAGCTAGATGAATGATGCAGTCCAATTGGTACATCTCAAGATACATTGGTTCATGAATTTCTAATTTCTAGGTACATGCAACTTAATTTATTATGGTACATTAATGGTATGTGTAGATATATAAATGGTATATGTAGATATACTCATTTATTTTATTTTGTGTCTTTTTTTTAAAATCTTTTGGAGTGGTATAAAAAGGAGTCGTTTCCATCCATTGTAATTGAAATCAAGTAATTTAAGGGAACCAAGTAAAGTAAATTAAAGAGAGTTACAACAATTTTCTCTCTGCATCCTTGAAGTTTGTAAAAGAAAACGTTTCTTCTCTTCAATATTGCCAGATTTAGAGTAAATACTAGTGTGGGCTTACCGGTGCTTCCAACACTAAGAAGAGGGATAAAAAAAGGTAATTCCTTCTCTAATAGACTGATGTACAAAAAAGTAGATTACTAATGTAAATTTTTAGGTTGTATAGATAGTTCTGTACTTCTGTTATTTATTCTATTGGGATTAGTCTAAATTTGTTTATATTCCTACTAACCAAATTCAGTTTTATAGTGATAATTTTCACTAACCTTCCTACGATAAGCAACAAACTTTTAAGTACTTGTGGATTTAACGTTTAAGGCAGGAAATCTTTTTTTTTTTTCTTTTTTGAATTCAACAACAAAAAGAGTAGAGATTTGAAACTCTAACCTCTTTGTTGATTGTATATTTCTTAACCAGTTGAGTTATGTTTAGGTCGGCGGTAGGAAATCCTCCCCTATCAACACCATAATGCTAGAAATGATTTTACGACATAAAAATGAGTTAACTTGTACAAACTTCATATGGTTTTCTCAGATGTGTACTAATGTTCATAGCAAATACACCAAAGAAATACTAAGAAAAAGAGGGTAGTAATTGATTGAAACTATGAATTGAAGGGAATCAGAGATGGCCATAATTGGTTCACTTCCAATTGCAAAATTTGCTTTAGTGATTCAATGTGCAATGTAAGAAAAATGTGGTAGAGAGTTCTTTACTACCAAAATTGGTAATGAGATTTCCACTATTTTATGGAATATCAGATAAATTTTTAAGGTTCATATTATTCTCGAGACTCTTTCAAATCTCTTGTCAAGAGTTTGGAATGAAGAGGTTACTACTTGGAAACTTGCTTTTAAGAGGCTCCCGTATGATAGAGAAGAAGAAAATCACTTATTTCCTCGGTTGGCTCTATTAGTCATTTTTCTTCTTGAAAATAGATTTCTAGATTTATATCATGGAATAGAATGTATAAGCCATTTTGTTGGTTGGAATCTCTGAACGATTTGTTTTGTATTCAATTTAGATTTTGTTTTTAGATTTACTAAGTTAAATGAATTCATCGATTATCAATTTTGTGGACTTGTTTTTTAAAAATTGTTTTTGGATTCTAGAATCCAAATAGTGAAAATTCTAGAAAAAAAAATTATGTTTTTAGTGAACTCAATTTTAAATTTCAAATTTCAAAATAAAAAAAATACATTAAAATAGATAAAATTAAAATTGTTGAAATTAAAATATGTATAACATAATATATTATAAAACATATAAAATTGTAAAATAATAAAACTTGTGACATAAAATATATTCATAAACTAATTAATAATAGTTGAGATTCCATTAAATATTTAGTTGTTGCTTTTATTGTTTATAAATATATTATCAAACGCATTCTTAACAATTTTTTAAGTTGAGATTCCTTTTTTAAAGTTTTATTAGATTTTGCTTCTTCCATTTAGTGTTGGAATGCATTAATGGTTAGTTTTGGCCTAACACGTGCTGCCTTTGCGAGAATCAAATTTTTTGTGTTTGCTGCTACATGGCTTTCCCTTCCGCCCGGATTCAACATTGGACGTTCTAAGGCCCATTTGAGAGGAGCAAAAATTGATTAAGAATCTTTAACTTCAAATTTGATTATTTTTTAATCTACCCAAAATTACTTTTCAATTTACTGTTACTTTAAAATCATGCTCATACTACCTTCTTTTTTTTTTTTTTTTGAAACTGAAAGTAATGCATTAAGAAACCAAATCCAAACCCACAACCAAACTCTCTCGCGAATGCGAGGAAGAAATGTTTCCTGGAAAACCATCTTTCCAGGTCCTAGATAACCCAGAAGAAGATGCCAAAGCAGCCAAGTCGTGAGCCGCTTTGTTCTCTTCTCTAGGGATATTACAAATCAGCTTTCTTAAAAATCTGCTATATCCTTTAACTAAATTTTAAAAATTTCAAATCTATCCTTCCATATTTTTTGTACGTCTATTCTCCTGTATGAACAAAATTTGGATTGATTCAATTTTTTATAACAATTGTTTTTCTTAGGCTTTTATCAAATAATTTAGATTAAACAAAGTTGCTTGCAATTTAAATTATATATATCTTTAAATAATTATCTTATAATAAAATTTACATTAAATATCAATATAAAAATAATTAAAATAATATATCTATTTTGGTCGTTATAGTTAAACCATAACATTTTTTTTTAATTTACCAAATACTGTGATCTATTTTTCTATGTTTGAAATTAAAATTTACCAAACACTAATTTACTTCATATGACAGTTGATTTTCCTGAAAGCACAGTTATCAGGAACTATTTTAAAAGAAGCCTAAGGCTACTTGCATGGGCCATCTAGAGCTTGTTTGATAGTGTTTTTATTTCTTGCTCTTTGTTTTCTCTTTTTTAATAAAGAAAAATATGTGCGTTTGATAATTGTTTCTTGTTTTTTAATTTTTTTATTGGAACAAAATATAAATATATTTGATAACCATTTCTTATTTTTTGTTCTTTGAAATTTTAAATTAAAAATGTAAAAGTTTTATATGAAAATAAGTTTTTAGACTTAAATATCAAAAAGTTTTATGTTAAATTTATTTTTAGATATTTATTATGCATTTAAGAAGAAAAAAATTATAAAATAATACTTTTATTTATGTTAGGAAAAAAACTGGAAATACAAACAAGAAACTTGATTTTGTTGTTTCTAAATTTCTACACAATTTTAAAAATATTTCTGAAAAACAATTACCACATGCTTATATTTCACAAAAATTAAAAACAAAAAATAGAAAACCAAAAACAAGAACCTTTGGCAACTCCTTTTAGGCCACCATTTCAAAGATAAAGCCAAAGTCATTTATGATAGCGCCTCTCTAGGCTAGTTTTACTTGGTTGTATAACTTGGCTTCTAAAAAAGGCACCACAATAAATCACCCTTGGGATCATGCTACTCCCAATTGATTTTTTAATCTTTAGTAAATTATTGTTGAAAAATTAATTGCATGAAAAAACTTAATTCTATTAAAAAAAACTTTGTAATTAATATTACTATAATGGTTTATTATTTAGATAAATATTTTTCTTACATATTTAGATAGATAATTCTATAATTGTTTATTATAATTTTGTAATTAATATTACTTAAACTAAATATTATATACCAATCTATTTAAAATTATATTTATATGAAGGTTAAATTACACATATAGTTCCTAAATTTATATATTTATGACTAATATATCCTAAATTTTCAATTTTATGTCTAATAAATCCTTTAAAAATGTCTCATAGATTCATGAACTCTCAATTTCGAATTTAATAGGTTTTGGATGTATTCAAATTTACTTTTTTTTTTTTTGAGTTCAACAATTAAACTATTGTGAAATTAAATCATTTCATTATAATTGATTTCTTATCCACTTAGTTATGCTCGAATTGGCATAACAAATTTGATATTAATTTATTAGTAAAATATTAGTGATCTTTCTTGAATGTTGTCAATTTGAACAAACACATATTTAAAGTTGATGGTTCGGTCCACCATCGTTTGGAAATAAAAATAAAAATAAAAAAATAAGTCCTTAAATCTCCATCCACAATTCCACATTTGTGTAATTTTGGTAAAGAAACAAAAAAGGAAAAAATCCTTTAAAAATGGATCATAGATCCATGAACTTTCAATCTCAAATCTAATAGGTCTCGGACGTATTCAAATTTACATTTTTTTTTTTGAGTTCAACAATTACACTATCGTGAAATTAAATCATTTCATGATAATTGATTTCTTATCCACTTAGTTATGCTCGAATTAGCATAACAAAATTGATATTAATTTATTAGTTAAATATTAGTGATCAACAAACACATTTTTAAAATCGATGGTTCGGTCCACCATCATTTGGAAATAAAAAATAATAATAATAATAATAAGTCCTTAAATCTCCATCCACAATTCTACATTTGTGTAATTCTGGTAAAGAAACAAAAAAGGAAACTGTAACGATAAGAGGACGAGAGAATTAATGCGGGTGACGTGGAAGAGTCAAATACGTTACTGCCACCGCAGATTTCGTTGTTGTAAATGTCAGACTTTGATTGGCTGTCAGTGAGTTGTGATGATGTCATTTGAGATTTTATATTTTTAAATAAACAAACAATGTTTGCATTGGGCCGACCTCAAATATTACATATAGATATTTTGTTTAAATATCTTGAAGTAGATGAATAAATATACAGCTCTGTATAAATGAAACAAATTATAATCAGAAAAACATGAAAAAGAGCTGAAACAAACAATCAATAAATAAAAAAGCATAAAATATCAAATATTTAAAAGTAAAAATTTGAGATGATTTGGTGGGAAGAAGAGGGTAAACTAAAGAGTAGAGTTAAGTGGAGCTAAGCTTAAATCTGATCTGGAGGGAAATGGAATTTTCTTTTTAGTTTTTGAAGTTAGAGAGAGAGAGAGAGAGAGAGAGAGAGAGATTTGAAATTGTGGAATTAAGGAAGGTGAAACCGTTTGCAAATGAAAACGAAATTGAAGATTTGGATCGTGAAACGCCTCGACTGACGAAGCCCCAAAGACGCGGCGTATACGCTAATCTTCTCCTTGTTTGTTTTGGACGTACGCGCTTTTTCTTCTCTCTTTCTCTTTGCTTCAACTTCACAGCTCATTTGCTCAACTTCTTCTTCTTCTTCTTCTTCTTCTTCTTCCCTTCTTTTACTGCTTTAGATTTAGATTAGATTAGATTCTCGATGCCGATCGCAATTCAAGGTTTGCATGCCATTTCTCTCACTTCTCCTTTCTACATTATATTTTTGTTAACTGATCCATTTGTCTATATTTTTTCCCCTTCCGTTTTGTTCGATCTTAATGAATCTGTGATCTCTGGTTTTGAATTACAATTTTTTCCTGATTATTTGCAACGTGATATCATATGATATGATGAATTCAAGTAATGTATGTAAATTCAATTGGCTTACCGACACCATCAAAACCAGGTTATGATCAACTGGAACGTCTTTTAATTGATCTCGGTCCTTAAGTACTTTAGAACTTCCTGTTAGATGTGGCCACGACACCGTCCGGTTTTGGTGGGACGGTGTTTCTTTAGCTTTTGCATAAAAAGGTGTTGTTTGCTTAGCTGACAAGATCTTTATTTATTTTACCGATATTTTTTCATTTTCATTAAACCGAGTGGGTCTGCAGATGGATCATCGTTAAAGAAACAAGTACGTATGAGATTTCCAATTAGAATTTTACAGGATGTTTCATTATTTGACGCTGAAGGGCTATTTGTTTTAATATTTCGTTACGCTTTAAAATTTGATCAACGTTGCCGCTAAAGTTTTTGAAGACTGGCTATCAATGATGGATTATATTTCTGCTGAATCTTGGAGTGCCATACATTATTTTAAAATCCTGATTCTCTAGAAAAAAAATCTGCTTATGTTTCGTTTCTTCAAAAGTATGAAATTACGGAGCTGTTACAAAAGCTACCGTTTTCTTTATCTAACGGGTGACTTGAAATAGACACAACAATCTGCTGTAATGTAACATGCTTGGTTTGAATATTCATTCATAAGTAATCTTCTCCTTTTTGTGACATCTGGATAATTCTATATCATTCTTCATATCTTTGGAAAGTGAGAACCAATGAGAGCTCATGATTTATTTGGTGCAGCACACTCTTTTTCCTATATGGTCAAGTCATGGGCACTGGACGACTAGTGGCCTGAATTGATGTGAGATGCAGCGATCACGTAGAGCTCTTCTTCAGAGAAGAGCTTTGGAGAAAACTACCAGTGGGAGGAATCGCTTGTATATGTTCTCTCTGTCTTTAGTTTTTGTTCTGTGGGGGCTTTTCTTCCTCTTTAGCTTATGGATCAGACAGGGCAACGGTCGTAGAGGTCAGCATCTAACTGAATTTCCTTCACATCTCTTTTTATTTACAATGTTCTGAGAATCTACTTTCAGGAATTTCACTGTTATACAATTTTTATTTCATATTATGTGCATAACGTACGTTTTTATACTTGAGATGTCATGTCACCATTAGGTTTTGTCAGTTCGATTGCAAATTGTTTTGCACAAGATACAGAATTTGAGGAGATTAGACATGATTAATCTCTTTCATCGTGATTTTGAATTGGATGGCTTCCCCTTGATTTTTAATTTAGGAGTTCGGGTATTAAATATTTGATAGTTTGCAGAGATTTCAAACTAGGCTGGACCTTTTAATTTTCAATGATTTGTGACACTTTCTTGGAAACAAGGATCTAATTGTATATGCTAAAACAACACTAATGGATAAAACCTGAATTAGAGTTACCACAAAAAAATAATAAGACCATAGGACAAAAGGTATTTTTTTCTGGGAGAAAATGTATGTTGCAATGTCTACACGTCTTCTTCTGGGGATTTGAAGTCTGCAGATCTTGTTTCGATCTTTGTAATTACTTTTACATCATACATGGAATATTGCAGAATGCATTTCCTCTTTTCTTAGTTAACCACTCAGCCATGTAATTAAATAACCACTTATGCTCGACTCTATTTGTTATTTAGATGGCTGTACTGCTCTACCAGATAGAATCTCTACTTGGAACGAATCCAAGTATGGAAATTACAAGCATTCTGAAATAATGAATGAAAGCCGTCAGAATAAGAATTGTTCAGTTGCCCCTTTAAAGGATCGCTTCATAGACAATGCAAAATCTATAGCCTTTGACGATGATGTCTTTGCTCATGAAGAAACTGTAAATCGTGTCAATTTTGATGAGAATGTACATTTTCTTGCTTTTGGAGAGCTGCTTGATGTGAAGAAAGATGGTTTAGGAGAGAATTTTCAAAGTGATTCTCTAAAGGCCGATCGCCTCGCTCATGTTTTACCCCTCGGTCTTGAAGTTTTCAAAAGCAGAGCATTTATCTCAAAAACCAAAACTAGACCTGGTCAAGTGGAAAGTACAATACATAGGTTAGAGCCTAGCGGTGCAGAATACAATTATGCAGCAGCTTCAAAGGGGTCAAAGGTTTTGGGATTTAACAAGGAAGCCAAGGGAGCCTCAAATATATTAGAAAGGGACACGAACAAGTACCTCAGAAATCCATGTTCTGCTGAGGAAAAATTTGCTACCTTGGAACTCTCTGAAGAAACATTGGTGCGTACAATTAAAATTGCTAATTTTGAGCACCACTCTTCCAATTTGAAGGAATTTGAGCTTCTTGGAAGTTCAGTTTATCCTACAGATGTATGGGTAAAGCTTGGAAATTTTACTGCTGCAAATGCAAAGCATGCTCAAAGGTTTGTCCTAGAGGAGCCAAAATGGGCGAGGTACCTAAAGTTAAGGCTTTTGAGTCATCATGGTTCAGAATTCTACTGCACACTGAGTATTTTTGAAGTTTATGGACTGGATGCTGTCGAGGAAATGCTGGAGGATTTGGTTTCAGTTCATGATAATACTTTTATATCAACAGGACTTTCTGCTGATGACGAACCAATGGCGAAGTACAACAACGAGCATCATAACTATGATGGAGAAATATCCTCTATAAGGGATGACGCTGATATTGTAAAGGATTTTGTAAAACAAGATTTACCTGATCGATTTCAAGAACTGCGCCATCATCAAGCAGGCAGAATGCCTGGGGACACTGTTCTGAAGATACTAATGCAGAAAGTTCGCTCATCTGATTTAAACTTATATATCTTGGAGCGGTATTTGGAAGAACTAAATTCCAAATATGGAAATATTTTCAGACATTTCAATGATGACATTAGAGAGAACGATATACTCCTAGAGAAGAGTCGAGAAGACATAAGGAATCTCCTCAGAAGCCAGGAGAGCGTTGTATGTTAAATTCTTACCTATACATTTCTGGGTTATTATCAAGATTAATTTTCATAAGCTTCAACTTCAACCCATATGTTTAACCTTAGCAATCCGTATGTCTAATCCTACTGTCAAACATTTTCTTTGCAGGGTAAAGATGTTAGTGATCTCATCTCTTGGAGGTCCCTTATTTCTCTGCAGTTGGATAATCTATACAGAGACAATGCAATTCTCAGGTAAACCCCTTGCTTCACACGCACACACACATATATCTGAACTATGAAATAACTAGAGTAATTTGGTATTGTGGTAAATTTTAAAAAAAAATGAACTTCAAATTTACATATTCTTATATGGACGCATATTCTAAATTCCGCACTGCCTTTCCTTAAGTGGGCAGGAGAGAGAGTGAAAAAGGTAATAGAGAGTAGATAGGAGAGATGCAAAGGTTGATGGATTTTAACCTAATGAATAAGAACATAATAATGAAATTCAGCCATTTGAGAATCTTAGTTTTGTCAATATTTTTTTAAACCGCCCTAAATGAATGTTTCTTGTTTGTAGATCTGAGATTGAGAAGGTTCTGGAGAAACAGAATTCCCTAGAGAACCAAGGCGCTGCAGTGATCTTTGTATGTATGATTTTTTTATTATTTGCTTTGACGAGGCTGTTCGTAGATATGGTGGTTAGTGTTTATACAGGAATAAGTATGGAAAGGAAGAGCAAATCTGGGAAATTTTGTATGAATGCTTCCTGGATTTTCTTGCTGCTGAGCTGTAGCTTATTCATTTTCATACTTATTTAGCTGCATCAGTAAGTAATGTATGTATCCACACTTTCACATTTTCCCTAGTGAAGGTAAAAAAAAAAAAAAAAAAAGATATTCAGCAAACTATGCTTGCAATACTATACCATCTGCATTTGGATATACTCACCGTTTATAGTCTCACTTCTCTAACATCTGATCTGCTTAACGCTGTATCTGTAAATGATTCTAGCCAGGGAAATTCCATTTAAATGGCAAAATAATTGTTCATAAAGAATTGAAACAAATTTCAAACCATATTTAAATAACCAACATTATGATCCATCATATCCATCCAATTCTTTATTTTTTCCTAATGATCACTCGAGTTAGTGTAGCTATAACCCCGAATTAGTGTAACATACAAAAGATGTGAGATTTGATTCGTGTCTAACCTTTTTGTCTCTTTGTATTGACCATGAATGAATAAAATTGTCATCTGGGAGTGCATCATTCAAAATTAGTGAGCTGACTTGCTTAATGTTATGTTCCACAATTCCTTTGGTGCATAACTAGGTTCAAGGTAAGAGAGAATCACAGCAAAACAATCCTTGCTAATCACACTCACTACATTATCCTTGTAGAGGTAAATTTACCCGGAAACAATATCGGAAGGGGCAATAATCCAAACACGGGGAAATTCGGAAGTAATTAAACCCATAAAAAAAACCAGTTCGTGGTACGTCACATTTGAGATTTACCAGTCTCCTCTATTTTTAATGAAGTATACGATTGTTACGATGCCATCAAAGGAGAGTGCACTTTTGAGATGGGATCACTATCACCACAAGACAAATAATACATTAGTGTCCAAAAATGGGTGCAAACAATAGTGAAGGAAAACAAAATCTTAAGACATGAATAGAAATGTGAGAAGAAATATATTGGTGGATTTCAAGGATACTTAAGAGTCGGGGCAAGGCCAATCTCTTGGAAGCCAATGGAACTTTGATTTCTATGTACACGCCAACCTTCTTTCCAAGTTCCCAAGGTAAATCTACTGTTCTCCCCGGGGTAAGAATATGAGAAGACTGGGTACCCAAACTCTGGTGTGCATTGGAGTCACCCGACAAAAAAATATTGATGAAGATAAGAAAATGTCAAATAGTATAAACTCATTCCAACTAATAGTATTTTGAACCCGAAGAAGCAGATGGCGGTGGGGGAGGAGGCATCCGGTTCGGAGTACGACGACTGTTGGAGCTTGAACGTGAGTTCGAATCCCCATTTTGATCTGGATCACTGTAACGTCGACTATGACCATTGGATGAAGATCTATTGTAGTTCGCAGGACCATTAGCTGCAGCATCAAAGGCAGATTTCCAGTCTTCACCTGATGATGGAACACTCGTTCTCGGACTGCTTTCTGAAAAGATAAACATTTATATATTTTTTTTATTAAAAAAAAATGTAGCTCAATGGAAACTAAAATAAAAGTCAAGCTCAATGGAATCAAGTTTTTGTAAAATTCATGGTAAACTAAAGATATATAAGGAAACAACATGAATAAAAGCTACTAATTGCTCACCTGCGCCACTGTCAGACCAGTTGGCTGCAGCAGCCGCTCGGTTGTCATGTACGCTGAGTTGACGTAGCAATTTAGAGAGAAGAGATGATTGTTTTTGGCAGCGCTCTCTCTTATTCTTTACATTGTGATCCTCGAGAAGTAGCTCCTCTATCCTTGGTGTGCTTTGAGCACTACCGAAAAAGAATAAAAATTATTTTCTAAATCATTAAAATATTAGGTCTGATAATAGAACTGCCACAATCATAAAAAAGATTAACAAATGTCGCAAACAATAAGCAGAATTGGATTCAACCTGATAGAACTATACAACTGATTTAACATATCTTCCTTGGCTTTCTCAACTTGGCAGAGGACAACTGCCTGCTCAGTTCAATCAATCAACCAGCAAAGGTATAAAATTAAAACCCATTATATGGCATAGAGGGGCGTATTGATAAACCAGTGTAAAGTGATTTTGCTGAAGCTTACTTTTGGGACATTGGCAGCCAAACTGTTCAAAACAGCTTCAACATAACCACGTACTTCTTGGGACATCCACCGTAGTTCTTCTTCAGGATCAACAGGTTTTCTAGCCATCGTATCCTTGATCAAGTGAAATCAAGTTTCTAAGTAATCACTTCTTTTTCCAAATTAACAGTAATATAATTTACAATTAAAAAATGGGTTATGACAATTATGAACAAAATTTTGTGAAGCAAAAAAATGTAGTAGCATGATGGGTCCTCAGAACTGAGAAGAAGTCGTTATCATCCAAAAGCTTGCTACAAAGAAACGGATGCAAGTTGGTAACTCACAAGAGAACCATCTGAAAAACTCTGCCGCATGGGAAGACCACTATCTGGACCCTTCATCTGTCCTCTGGAAGGTTGAATAACATTCCGTATCTTATTCATCCATTCAACCTTGTCAGCCATACTTTCGGCCTTCAAGACAACAGCGTTGTGTGCTGAAAAGAGAAGAACGAACGAGTTGTAACACAAAACAAGTTAACAGAGACTTAATTGCAATGGAGATTCTCTAAGGAAAAGGATGCTCTTCGGGACAAAATTGTGGTTAGTGAGCATGGATCAACACCAATTAGAGAGTTTTATGTAGCCTCATTCAATTATTGTAGGTCGGGAGGATGTTTCACCTTTCAATTTCCCCTCTTGTACTTCTCTCTTAGGGTGAAAAAGTATTTATCTAAACAGAACAAAACATGACATGACAGGATAGAAGGATCCACTGCCGATTGCCAAATAACTGGAACAGTTAACAGAGAACAAACCTTTAAGAACAGTTTTATATGCAACTTTGCTTGTGATCTTGAACACAAGACCTTTTCCAGAATCTGGCCCGTTAGCTTTCTTATCCTTGGAACCCTTTGAAGGAGCTTCTTCCTCATCTGAAGCCTCTTCAACATTACATTCCTGCAAAATTATTTATAAGAGAGTCAAAATGGCTACTCAAATATAGCACCATAGTCATTCAAAGATCAGCTGCCCACCCACAAACTATCTGCATGCATTGACTAAATTAAGCATCAACTATGGTAGAAGTGATGAGGATGGCATTGGAAAAAAAGAAGAAAATAAATCCTATATCATAGGAGAAAAGTTGGTCTTAAACCATATGCGTGAAAAAAAGCCAAGAACAATTCTTCATCAAGCTGAATTAAATATATCTTCAATAATGCAACGGATTTCCATATATATCAGTCATATATGCATCAAGTTCTAAAGGGTAAGATATTAATGGTGCAGCTACATATTAATAGTAATACTTTTCTGTAAATAGTTAGTTACTTCACTGCTAGCTGTTAATCCGTGTAACTAACTCATATAGTTCAATACCAACTACAGAAAAATTTGGCTTCATTCAAACCAGATAGCGTTACTCATAAAACTTCTCTGAGTTTCTATTAAATTTTCCCTCCATCAGATAATACAACATTTAAACATTCATCATGGTAATCACAAGACAATGATTTGCTTATCACCCCAGTTCCGAGTACAGGAATCTATGCAACATAACCAATTCTACATCAGTAATGTTAACTTGTTATCTAGGTGGACCAATTTGATCCAACAACTTTATGTTACCAATAGTATGAGTGGGAGACTAACATTTAGACCAAGATACCAAGGCGAAAAAAACATATTGAATATCAAAAAATAATTAGACCAAAACTGCCGTCCAATGTTCTGTTTTTAATCACCCCTATAAATGTGAAATGCATTTAAGCACACCAACTAGTAACATTAAAACAGAGAAGAAAGAATAGTATAAATATAAATGGACAATATCCTTCCAAAAATTTGGCAGCTTTGGCTAGAAAGAAATTATAGTTTTCAAGGGCGTAGGAAAAGATTGTGGGCATGGTCAGAGGGTACGTTCTATGATAACTATAACTAGGAGGAACTTCTGGAACTTGGTTAGATTCGCCTTTGCTGATGAATTCCTGACTCTCCCCCTATTATTATATTCTTTCATTTCATTACTAAAAGTCGTTTCTTATTGAGATATATATGCACATTATGATATCCTTAAAGAATGATGGTACTAGCAAAAGATACCATAGTTTGAAGATTTTATTACAAAACATTATTTTCTTAGACAATTTTAGTAAAGACAACCACATCCATAACTTTTTGTCCGTGGTTTCATTACTCAAATTTTTTTTTTTTTAATAAAGAACCAAGTTTTCATTGAGAAAAAATGAAAGAAATACACCCCATTAGAGAAAGGGGCTCCAATCAAGTGAAATAAAGGCTAAAGAATAATTACAAAACAAACACATCACTGACGCCCAAAGAGAAACATAGAGAGCCCACACATCACTAGGATCCTTCTCAACCCTCTAAAGGTCCTATTGATGCCTGTATTTTATGTCTAGAGAAAATAGGTATCAAATTTTGAACGTCAATAGTTATATGCACATATTTTAGGTCTAGAGAAAATAGGTTTCAAATTTTGAACATCAATAGTTATATGCACATGCTCATGAAAATTGGAGTTCCGCATTACCTCGCCAGAACAAAAAATGCCAAAAGAATGTGTTAGTAAAGTGTCTATGCCATTTGAAAATTAACATAATTACAACTAGAAAAACTTGACAATCTCTATACCACTTCTTCATACCTCCAAAGTGATCACTCCACGGAAATGCCTCTCCTCTTGCTTCTTAGTGTAACCAAGCTGAATAAGAAAAGGACAAATTGTAAGAACTATTCCTCTAGCACAGGTTAGAGAAGAAAGGACAGATAATCAAGCAATGGTTACACAAGTACATTGATTCCCTTTTGTAATTCAGCCCGGACTATGAATTAGACATGCTAATACAGGAAGCAATCTTAAAACCTAGTATAGAATACAGCTACAAGCATCAAGCGCATCTTGAATCTTCAACGCAATTCCAAAGTGGTTGAGTACCCACAGAACTTCTCAAGACATGAAGCAACAGGATGAGAAATACAGGTGGAAGATGAACCTAATACAGTACTAGCACATCTTTATCAGAATATCAGAACATTGCTTTGCTGATAAATCAAAATTTTTTTGAACAAGAAACAAAAAAATTTATTGAAGAAATGAAAAGAGACTAATGTTCAAAAGATACAAACTCCAAAGGATTGAAAACAAAAGAAAACAAACAGAATTAAAAGGGGAGATGGAAGCATGTGCAGAAAAATCAAAATATTATCACCTAAACAAGTGCAGCTACTGCATAATAAGCATAACAAAAGGGAAATTATTATTGGAACTTTATATTAATATGATTTAACTAGCACTTGTCAATAAGATTCCATAAACTACTACTAAACGCACAGTTCTTTTAAAAAAAAAAAATTTATAGGAACAAAGAGAATACTACTACTATAATAGAAGGTGACATGACATGATAAACAGAATACTTGACATAGCAACGTCAGTATTATGGGTCGAATTTAAACTATGTACATGTCCAACAGAATGATGGAAAAGAGAAATCCACCATGAACAGTCTTTAGCCATCAGACTTGCACATAATAGCTAATGGAAATTATAGAACAAAATGACACATACCTTTCCCGTCTTTTCATTTAGAACAAACCATCTTTTACTCCATCCATTTGTTTTAGCGCTTTTCTTTAACAGAAAACCTAAAATATTTGAAAGTTCCAAAGTTAACTGGTGTAGTCATAGTAACTTAAACAGACACCTTCACCAAGAACCAGATTCCAATATTCTACTTATCCAATAATGTAAACCTTCAACATCCAATCCATTCTTCAGATTTTGAATTCGGCCTTACAATAAAAGGAATGAAATGTATATCCAAACAAATGATTATCTGACAGACACTATTCAAATGAGAAGTAAATGATTAACTGACAGACACTATTCCAATGAGAAGTTATATAACCAAGGTTTTAAAAAGAGCTTTTAAAGCTAACGGCCAGATGCTTGTCTTTAAGTGAGGCTCAAATTTTTTAGCTTCAAAGTTTATACCTCATATCAAGGAGGTTTGTGCCTCCATAAAAGAGCATAGTTGTCTTTTGGCCTCATAAAATGACTAGAATAATATCAATTTTCTGCCCATCCTCCAAAGTTATAAAGTTCCCAGTGCAATGTAATATACCATGAGATGGGGTAGTTTAGCCCATTACTAAAACCATCAAAGCTTAAAAAAAATATTGAAGATAAAAAATAAAGAATAGAATGATTCTATAAGTGAGAAAATAATAATGTTCAGTATGATCTTTAGAGTCTTTACTTAAGAAAGTGGCCATGGTAGATGTAGGTTTTTTCTTTAAGATTTATATAATCATTACGGTTAGTAATACTTTGACTATACATGTTTGTTAGGTTTATCTATGTTTTTATATTTAAATGGAGGCTTACAACTCAATTCTTCGATAGAAAAAGCCTTGAAACCACTTTTGATCCTTTTAAAACACAGATGAAAATTCAAACTCAAGCATTAGCTACTTTTATCAAGTTCCTAAGACTTGAGTCTGAAAGCATATTTTGGCCTAAATGAATCCTCAATCACAGCGACAATATTAAATCTACTAGCACAAATTAACAACTCAAGTGCCCTCTTGGTTTTGTTCCTTGTCCAACAGAAGGTTCACCACAAGATAAGATGTTGTAATGGATTAAGCAAATTACAATTTAACGGGCATCAGTTGCACGAGAGAGCAAACAGAGAGATCTACTAACAATTTGAAAAACTGATAAAGTACACTGATAGATACCTGCTGTTATTTCCCCTTCTGGACCCGCAGTCTTCAAACCAGAAGTTTCCTGTACTTCTTTGTCCTCTTTGCCTGGTTTTTCCTTCATCGATTTCAGGCTTCCACTACTTTGTTGACCACTAGTTTGAGGACTAGTTGCCTGACCCAAAATAATATCGAGGAAAAAGAAAAGGGAAAAAGAAAGAAGAAGATGCTTATTGTATGCACGATGTGGAGAAGTGATAGAAAATCAAATATTATATTAATTTTCTGTAACTTGAATCATACGAGAACAGATACCCTGTTTAATATTGCTTGCTCTGCCTCTTGACCTTTCTTTGATGATTTGTGTTTCACCTCCTCCTCTCGACGCTGCCTCTCCATCCTAAATCATACAGAATACACTTATAAAATGTTATAAGGGAAATAAATGCTATAAAATGAACTTTCAACGGTAGATTTTAACTATGTGAATTGAGGAAAAACTAGGGGAAGGTTGGTTAGTTATCCACTCTTTTAATCTTCAATAACATTAATGTTTACTAAGCGGAGAAATTAATATACAAGCTAAAGAACATATTTGAAGTACCTCCTTTGTACCAATCGAATAAAATGTTGTGGAGGCACAAAAGCTCGCTCCATGTCAACAAGGGCAACTACCATTTTCTTCGCTTCATTCTTAAATCCATCTAATGCAGCACTTGCGATGGCCACGATCTTCAAGAAAGTTGATAATATTTTTTAATTTTTAGAGGCTCTAAGCCACAAAGAATTGACAGTCTTGGTCATGCTATATGTGTATACCATTTTCTCTTCTAGAGAAATAGGAAGCACTATGACATTAGAAACTAGAGAAATTTGTTAGTCATACCTCTCTCTTGAAAGGTGGGTATCTTCCAAGACCTGGTGTAGAATTTGCAGCAGCAGAAACTATATCCACTAGAACACGATGGACCTTTTTTATCAGCCAAGCAAGAACTCCATAAGTAGCAGAATAAATAAACTAAAAGATAAACTACATAATGATGAGCAGGTGGCTTTTTTCATATTGGGCAAGGTAAATTAAAACAAACTTGTACATTTTTTTCAATGAAAAAGACTGGCAATCGAGTGAGCAATTCAATCCCTAATATAGACAATGAAGGTGCAAAAAAGATGACAGTGATACAAACTTTTAACATGCAAATTATCTTAAATTTTGTACTAAACATAAGAATAGAACTTCTTCTGAAGAGGGAAAAAGACCAACCAAATGAAGATACAAAGCCCAGGGAGGTTTACCTCGTCGACACAGAGACGTGATGGTTCTTTTGCAAGCTCTAAAACACCTTTTATTAGAGATCGCAAACCCTTTTCAGGGGATATCAAATATGGTTGATAACCATCAGCTTCTAACACAATCTGTTTCAGAATAATCAAAAGAAAATAAGTAAAAGTTACAAAATATAGGGATAATCTGAACGCAAAACATAAAATTCAATGTCACAAGAACAGAAGTGATGAGAAGAGGAGGCATACAAAAACATACCCTCTTCACATTGTTAATGTCAAAATGTCTGTCCAGAGGGAGCTGCTTGATTCTATTTGGAAAGTTTCCCTCAAAACTAGCAACAATTTTCCAACCAGCACCCTAAAATTAAAAATCATCGTGAGCAACTGAAACCCACAAATCAAAGAAATTGTTGCACCACTATGATGTATGAACCAGGATAATCACTCACACTCGAGCATTACTTTATATTAGAAGAATACGTTTATAGGTTATCACACAAACTAACAAGATGAAAGGAAGAAACTATGACAACTATATTGGACTAGAAATGACAATAAGTTTGGGATTTTCTTTTTCTCTTTCTGTAATTAACAAAAGCTTTGGTTGAAACACAACCAAATGTACCAAAAACAAAAAAAGAAAAGATTAATTATTGAGATATTTAGAAAATTAAAAATAATTTCAATGAATGCTTTTAAAATAATTTAAACTAATTTCAACAATTTCCATTAAGCATTTTAATTTTAATTTTAATTCAAGAAGGTAAAGGAGAATCTTACCAACTTCTTACTGCATATAAAAAAAATAAAAAAATACATACAATTTAGCCTTCCGTTATTTCAGAGAGAGAGCAAGCTAATCACTCAACACAGAAAATTAAATTTTAATTTCATGATTAAGTTTGGAAGTCCACAAATGTTTTCATCAAATAAAGTTCGCATTCATGTGTGAAGTTAAACTAATTACATCACAGTTTCCAAATTCGTTCAGAACAGGAAGTTTGATGTTTTTCCGCCTATTTTTTTGTTCATTATAACATAGGCCTTTCGGGACTAGGAAGATTTGTGTCACGTGGACATACAAAAAAAGGTTCACATTACCAATTGTGTTAAGTTGGAGTTGCAACAAGAATGAAATTAACATGTATATTAATAAAATAGCCAGATATGGGCCCACCAGAGCAATTAAAGAGAACCAAGTATAAAACCAATATCACTCACCTCACCAGTTGCAATGTGCTGAAGAAACTTATCCTCAAATTCACGGCAGAGTTGCAAGGCTACAGCCCTTGTCCCTTCAGCACTTTCCGCCATTTGATCACCAAGCTTCGATAACTCATCTTGAACAATCTGAGACTTTCCTTGTAACCTAGCATATAGTAAATTAAGAAGTAAATAGAAACTAGGGAGCCAGTTAACAGAGAAGTACACCAAAATCCCGTGGAGGAAGATCAAGATACAAATTATCATATGTTTATTGGTCTCTCACTCACATTCTTCAACTTAATAACCCACGATTACATTGTCAAATTTTAAATTAAATATTATTTGTCACAAAATTAAATTTTATTCATTTATTAATAAATAAAAATAATTTTTTTATTTTCATTTTGAAAAAGATCCAACAAAGTTGAAAGTTACAAAAGTGAATTACAAGCGAAGCCACCTTTAGCGATGCAAACCTTATCAAGATCCAAGATTCTAAGTTGGAAGTTCGTTCTTTAATATAAAACAGAAAAATCATTGACATAAAATAATAATAAAAAGTAATATGACCTAGTCATGCAACTGGAATTTGATAAAATTTAGTGGGAAAATTTTGACATCACTTACACAAATGCAACCGATTGCATCTATAAGCAATTTAAAAGCTTATGGTTAAAGAATACATTGATAATGTAGCATCCAAAAGAATTTACCCTGATAATAGGTTGGGAAGCCTGAGTTTCATACGGTTCTGTATTTGATGAGCCAAAGCATCTACCAAAGCAATTCTACCAAGTTTACTCTGTGGGGCTCCAGTCAGTATGGATTTCAGACTTTCGCTCTCGGCCCTCCAGGCAGTTTCCAAAGAATTTTCAGAGCCAACAGATCCAGACTGTGCAGAAGCAATTGAAACAGATTGACCAATTAAAGCAATCCATGGTATATCTGAAGCTCTTGAAGGTCCTTGATTTAATAATAGAGCCTGAACAGCAGCCAGCGATTTCTGATCTGAAGCAGCTTGATCTATTTTGCTAATTATCCCAATAGTTCTAGTCCCTGCAATCAAGATGATATTCTTCATTTTAACAACAAAAGAATTAACAGCAAAGGAGGAGATATTTCATAATAACGTAGTTAAGACTTGAACACAAAATAATGTTAGTTGAAGTGCAAATAAAAGGGAGAAAGAAAAACAGAGTCAGGAATGAGAAAGATGCATCCAGAAAAAGAGGCAGCTAACTCTCACATGCCTACATTCCAAAACAATAGTAAAATCAATAGTTACAAGATTATGGCAGCTACAGGCTTAAAGAAAATATAATTATCCCCTCCCCGCCCTCTACCCTAAGAAGATAAGTCAAAACTACATATGCATCCTAATTGAAGCAATCTCAACTGCGTGAAATTTACCTTCACTGTCATATTCCTTGGCCAGTCTGAGTGCACGAGTTGAAGCGATCTCAACTGCTTGAGAGGCAGGCACAAGGACTAGCAAAATGGCATCATTGTGCTCAGCATATTCACTAATCTACACAAGAAAAATTATCAATCACTCAAACTGCTTGACCAAACAGAAACGTTACCAAAATCAATACAGTGACCCAGAGGCATTTCGTTTTGAAATTGCTATATCACCAATCAAAATGTGTATTGTCTTCTAAAGATTACACACGGCATATTGAAATAGTTATTTTACTTATTTATCATTTTATAATATATGATTACTTAAAAGTTAATAAATAACATTTTCAACACTAGTTGGAGTAAGCAGAGCTCTCTGACTTACCTAATTTGTTAACTTACATATACACTATTGTTTACAAATTACCCATTAGCTTTAAATGAGCCTCTGTCCAATAGTTGTTTTTCCAAGCCCATCTATTTGTTCTTTTTCTTTTTTTTGTTCATTCTTTGGTAGTTTGCCCTTCAATACATGACTCCCTCTTAAACAATCCACCTTTATGCTATAACAAGTTCCCTAAGAATTTCTCACCCTCCAAGAACATTTGTGAATTGTTTGTCATTTAATGATTCTCTTTTTTTTTTTATTCTTTTTCCCTAAAAACAACAAGTGAGGCATACACTTAATAACTCTAATCATAAATCATGCGAATTTTTTTTTATGCAATTTTTAAAAATCAGAGGATCTTGGAAAGTTTAATAATTAGGTCAACAGAAACAAAAAAATATATATATCCAAAAAAGAATATTGTTAAGATTGCTACATTTAAGAAAATGATCAAATTATATCCACTTTTTCTTATTCCATCAAAAGTGGCAGAATCTATTGAAAGGCTTTTCAGGAATTTCCTCTGGAAGGGCAGCAAAGATAGTTCGAGTTTTCATCCTCTAAAATGGGCCACGGTTAAAAAGCAAATTATTGAAGGAGGCCTCGAGATCATTGACATCAAAATTAAGAATAAAATCCTCTTAGCCAAATGGATTTGGCAATTTCGCATTGAAAAACAAGCTCTTTGGAGGAAGATCATTGCAACCAAATATGGAATTGACCACGTTGATCAGCAGCCTGGTTCAAAATATCTTGGTGTACCTAAGGGTCCATAGAAATCCATTGATAAACAGAAGGTCTTGATTCTGGATTCTGTAACTACTAAGGTGGGAAAGGGGGGTCGGAACTACTTTTGGAAGGATTCTCCTGGCTGAGGTTGAATTCGTTAAAAGAGGATTTTCCAAACCTTTACTCCCTCTCCCTCGAAAAAGACTCCCCTGTTGCAAATTGTTGAATCCCTCAAAACAGTTCCTGGAACCTTTTCCTTAGAAGAAGCCTTAGAGAGGAGGAAATTGATGAATGGGCTAGACTTTCTACTTTGCCTTCCCATTTTATCCCCACTGAGGTAGAAGATTACTGGAGATGGAACCTTGAAAAGGATGGGAATTCTCTGCAAAATTCTTATCTTTGAAGCTGCCATCATCTAATAATGTTGATTATAATAGCATATACTTTCATATTTGGAAAGGAACTTACCCAAGGAGGATAAAAAAAATTATTTGGGAGCTTAGTGATTCGTGCATTAATACTCAAAACCGGCTACAAACCCTTGGCTCTATCTCTCCCCAAAGTGCTGTTCTCTTTGTTACAAGAATGCTGAATCACAAATCCATATTATCAAAAATTGCCCTTTAGCTGCTGCTTTTTGGAACAAGATGTTAGAAACTTTTGGGTGTTATACGGCTTTTCTAGGTGAAAATCTCTCCTTTCTCTCCTATGTCCTCACTGGTCATCCTATCAAGAGGGATAAGAAGATTCTTTGGGAAATTTTCATTGGAGCATTTGGAAGGAGTGCAACACTCGATTTTCTCAAATAAGCACTCTAGTTTCAACCTGATTATGGAATTTACTACCTACTTAGCTCTTTTGTGGTATAAATTATCCCCCCCCCCCCTTGTATTACAGTCTTTCTTCCCTTCTATCTCAGTGGAAGAGTTTTTTGTAATTCTCCTTGATAGGTCCTCATCTATTATTTTGTAATCATTTCACACCATCAATGAAATGTTTATGTTTCCTATTCAAAAAAAAAATTATCAAATTATCAAAAATTACAGAAAAAGAAATACTTAACCTTATTATTAAACTTACCACATTTAACTGTTTAGTGTAATTTTCTTAAAGAACCATAGTTTATTTGTTCAATTTTAAAGTTCTTTACCATTACGCTCCAGCCTTAGCATTGCACAGTTGGAAATTAATAACAAAATTTATCACAGAATGCATTCTACCGCTAAATGTACAAAAGAACGAATAAGAAATAGAGAGAATCAATAGATGACAACTCCTCGAATGGTAATTTGTGCTTACCATTGATTCACTCACGCTCCGCTGATCAAGCCCAGGTAAATCAATCAATTTCAACGGAGGTGCTGAGAGGAAGAATTGTTAACTCAATTACATAAGTGACACTAAAGCATCAATTATTTGGAAAGATATTTCTTGTACTAATACCTTTATTTTCTTTTGGTTATTGTTTGTTAAATATATAATAATCATAAATTTGAGTTGCTAGACACTAAAAGACACTTTTAATTTTTTTTTAAAATAACACACATTTCCAAATCAAGATGTTGTGTTGCATTTCATAAGATTTGTTCTATTTCTGAAAAATTAAATCCAAAGACAAACCACCCAACTCAATTTTCTGAACCAGAAAACTATTTTCAATTTCTTGAAACAAAAACAACTTTGAAACTACCTCTGAAACAGCCTTAAACAATTAGAGATTGTTTGGGGCGTGGGTTATAATAACTTGTGTTATAATAACCTGTGGAATACTTTGCACCCTAAACACATACTATTATAACCGCAGACTAAACAACTCTGCATTTTAAACAATATTATATAATTCTACAAACTATTATAACTCATGTTATTATAACCCACTCAGTGTTCCAAACAGCCCCTTAAACTCTAGTAGAAGTGTGCAGAAGAATCGTTATACTGTTATACTGTCATGCATACACCAGTGTCCATCACAATTCCACCACATGCGTAAGTACTTCTAACTACTACTGATCTTATTTCTGCTCAGTACTAATACACTGTTTATGTGATACTCTCACACAAAAAGCACATGAAACTACAACCTTGATAAATTAGAGAAATTGTCAGCCTCTAGTCATGGACTCATGAGCTACCTGTACTAATGCGAAGCTTCAAATAGATTTCATCCCGGCTCTTGCCAGAGGAACCTTTACTCAATCTGTCCTGTAGGGAGTGCCGCAAAGCACCTGCATAAATATAGGGAATATGAGGAAGAAAACATAAGCAGAGAGATATGGATTAGTTGAACATGTAATATCAAACAAACAAAGAAGTTGAACGCCGGAAAATTACCATCAAGTACTATCAGTTCACAAAATGTTAGATGGTCATTTTCCAAAACATGAAAGAGTACAAAAGACAGGATGAAAGATTTGCCACCAATTGGCATTAATAACTTAAAGCAAAGCTCTATTTTTTAAAGAAACAAATTCAATTAGAAAATAATGTCTATAGAAAAGTAAGAAAGGGAATTAATGTAACAGTTAAGTTTTCTAGAAATACTTATCAAACCATCCATCAAACATAAGCACAAAACTGTAACGCATGGATAAAAGCTAGTATCCATTATAGTCACTAACTTGCAGAAACTTGCTGAGACTTATTGTCAATCTGCAAGATAATTGATTTGCTGCTCAATGAGCCATCCCTCTGTAAATCGATGCTTATGGGAGCCCTCGTAGCACCATTTTCACCAGTTGGCTGGAACAAAAAAATGGATATAAACTCGTAAAGTGATGGTCCTAATGTTGACACTTGTGTAGCTGTATATTTAGAAACTTAAATGTAGGTTATTAGAACAGTTGAAATCCAACTTACCAAAACAGGATGTCCAATCAAGCTATTTAAAACAGCAGATTTACCAGCTCCCTGGAAAAAGAAAAAACAAATCAGGACCCTTACTATTTCTTAGATGGTAAGGTGCTAGAGTTTTCATGGTAGTGCATAAGCACTTCAGTAGCAAAATGCAATAAAAACCGTAGGCTTATTGCTTTTCTGTCCCTTTCCAGTTAATTATTCAGAAGTTCAGTTGAGAAAGTACTGAATATTCTCCTTCCAATGTTCAAAACCACAGAAAATTGTAATAAAATTATAAATGTAGAGCTTATAACACTATAATCATAGAACCATGATAAAGCGAGCACAGTATCCACGGCCAATTCAGTTTCGAGTGATGGAAACAAGTACTCCATCGCGAGTGATCTCTAAAATATAACACTACCGAGCAACCTTGTAGACAAATTAAAGTTTATCGAAGCAGAGCTAATTTCATCTCTTCTCAAAGTAGTCTGGCAAACTAGAAGAGCAAGTGCCGTGAAACATATCAACGCATTTTCAATAGCTACATGGTTGTTACAGAATAAGTAGATCGATATATCAATCCATTATCCCGATCTCATGGAAACAGATACGAATGTCCCATGGCCTTGCAATAATGCAGGTGTTCCGATCACCAGGAAGTAGTACATCTCCTTCCAATTATAATCATACGTCAATCTCAATAACTGGAGCCGTACATTTCTAAAAATTTCATGAGTTTCGGAATATCTAAGATCCAATCCAGATAGGATCTGCCACTTCAAGTGAAATTTTCGTGAATTTGATGAACAATGCATGCGCAAATGGTAAATAGACGCCAAAACTAGAAAATGTAATTCGATAACGAATCCGAACAGATGTGAACTTACCACATTCCCCAGGGCCACGACGTTGAGGAAAGTGGAAGGCCTGCGAGAGGAAGCACCGGAGGTGGAAGTTTCATCGACGTCCTCATCGGCAAGCAAAGCCGCAGCTTGCCGCATCGAGTCCGACAACTGAGCCAACTCCTCGATAGCCTCCACTGAATCCATTGTAGGATGAGGAATGACGGACAGAAGGTGATAACACAGTTGGATCTAACTCAAAGGTGGATCGATTCAATTGAAATCCCGTGATAGGATAGATCTCTGAGCACAATTCCTCCAGAAAATTTGAAAAACGACGATATTATTCTTGCTTCTTTTCCCTTGGTTGAATGGTTACAAAATCAGGGAAAATCGAACAGAGTTCCCTCTCAACTTTCTCGAGTATTTTCTATTTCTAAAAATAATTTGATCGCTTCTCAGTATTCCCTCGTTCTTATTATCGTTTTTTTTTTCCTTTTTTGCATTCTTTAAATTATAATTGATTTTACCTTTCAAAAAAAATTATAATTTATTTTACGTATTTTCCATGAAATTAGCACAACTCGCAGTTTTTTTTTTCTTTTCCTTTAAATTTAATTGGGAGTTGCAGAATTTTAATTAATATCTTAATTGTTGTTTTTAAATAAATTGATCGAAATGACCAGATCGGTTTTTTTTATAGTGAAGATCAGATCTGTTCAATTTAACGAAGCTGGTTGAATTTATTTTTAATAATTATTAGAAATAATGTTATTCTATTTCATTCTCAAAAAATATATATACATTCATTTGTTTCAAGCTTCGCCACTCTCACCTAAGATGATACTGAAATGATAACTAAAAAATAAAATATTTATCAAAGTTTTTAAATTGACTTTTTTAGTGATTTTAAAAACTAAGGATCTAGAGAAATACGTGATAAATAATAAGCTCATTTCTATAAAAAATACAAACTCATTATTGGACAGTGTCTGAGTTGTTTATTTGCATTAAAAAAATGTCTGAGTTGTTTATAAAGAAGATGTTTGGGTTTTTTTTTCCTGATAAAAAAAATGTCTGAATTGTTAAAATTATTTGAAAAAAAGAAAACAAAACTACATAATTGTACGTATTTAAGAATATTTTAAGAATATAAATAATTGAGTTGTTGGAAATAATAATTCGTTATGTATAAGAACTGTGTAACATTAGCAAATTACAACTTAACTGGCAACAAACAATTACAGTGTAAACAATAATACATACATTGTATATAACAACAATTTCAAAACTCAAAAAGATAATAAGTAGTTGATGCACACTTACAAAGCGTTGTCTTGAAGACAATTATTCGCTCTGCACGGGTTGCAAGCACGCTAAAGAGATCGTCTCAGCATGATACAACAACTAACCCCGATAGAACAACAACCTTGAACTACTCGGATCTGCCAGAACTCTTGGATACTTGCTCTCCTCGAGATTAAAGAGAAGAAAGATAGGAGAGAATAACTCTTCAATTGGAATGAGATATTCCAAAATGGAATGAGATGCTTCAAATGAAGAAACAAATTGCTATTTATAGGCTAGCAACTTAGGGCTCGTTTGATAACGTTCATGTTTCCTGTTTCTTGTTCCTGTTTCTCATTTTCAAGAAACAGACATGTTTGATAACCCATCATGTTTCCTGTTTCTAAATTTTTTAGAAACGTTTCTAAAAAAAGGCAGATTTTGAGAAACTTCAAAAAGTAGTTTCTCAAATTCTGTTTCTGTTTTTTTTTTTCAGGTTTCATGCATATTCTTATTTCTCTTTTTACCTATCTCTCTTCTCTCTCTTCTTTCTCTCTCTTCCATTCTATTTTTTTTCTTTTAATACTTTTTAATCTTTTTGGTTTTTTCTTCTTTTTTATTTTTATTTTTTGATTTATTTCTTTCTATTCGTTCTCTCTCTTTCATCATAATCTTTTTTCTTTTAATAGTTCATTATCTCTGTTTTTTTTCCTTTTTGCTTTTCTCTTTTCGTTTATGTTTTTATTTTCTCTTATTTTCTTATTTTCTTTTACTTTACATTAACGAGCTTATAGTTATTATTTTCTATTTAATTCTCTATTATTTTTCCTTTTGGTACGATTTTATTTTTTTATTAAATAAATAAACTAATAATGTATTTCATGTTTACCATTAAATGTAAAAAAATATATACATTCTCTCTCTTTTTCTGATTTTACTTGCATGTATTATTGGCTAATGCATTTTTAAAGAAAAAATAAAAATAAAGTTTATTATTAAATTAAAGAAATGTGGGTATGTTCGATTGTCCAACCTTAGACAATTTACAAATTCGTCTAATTTAACTAACTCTTGTAAGTCAAAATCGTTCAAGGTGAATTGATTGAAGTAAGAAATAACATTGCAAATCAAATTTGAACAACATTTGAAGGGATAAAATTTATTATTATTATTATTATTATTATTATTAATTAGGTGTTAGACCTTAATAAAATACTATAACATCTTTATAATTGTTTATATTTATTTTAATGCATGTTATATGTTTTATTATAGTATATGTACTAAATTTTATTTTTACCAAAAAACAAGAAACAAGAAACATAAATAGTTATCAAACATGTTTCTGTTTTTAGTTTTTAAGAAACAGAAACAAGAAACGAGAAACAGAAACAGGAAACAAGAAACAAGAAACGAGAACGTTATCAAACGGGGCCTTAGTAACTCTCAAAAAATAAAATTAATATAAACAATATGAAACATACATAAAAAGTAACTCAATTGTGTAGTTACTTGTAAAAATTCAAACATAATTTTTAAGTTAGATTTGTAAAAAAAATATCAATACATTTTGATGTTTCAAACCATTTTGAAACCTTTGAATTTGATCAAGTCAAGTAACAACAACATAAATGAAACATCAATTCATTTTTTATGTTTCAAACTAACACTTTCTTTCACAAAATTTTATTATAAAATCCAACATGAGTTTGGATACAAATTTTAGATTTAGGCTTAAACTAAACATAAGGTAGTTCTTACACTTTTGTCTATTTTCTATTTCCATCCCGAAGTTTTTGAATTTTTTATCCTAGTTTTCTTCCGTACTTTAATTTTTATAAATTTGAGGATTTTTTGTTCTAAATTTTACAACTTGTATTTTTTTTTTCAAACTTGAATTAAATTTGATATTTACAGTAAACATGATTATCTTAACTAGAATTTTGTAGTGAGCAGAGGTAAATTTTTAGATAATGAAATATATGTAGGCTTTAACAATATATATATATATATAGAGAGAGAGAGAGAGAGAGGGAGAATTTCTTTAAAAATATATAATGAAGATGATTTTAAACAAATTTAATTTTTTTTTTAAAAGGACAATTTTTTTTAATAGGACTTGAAATGATGGTAAATAGATAAAGTGTAAACAAAAATAATAATAATAATGCAGAGACTTCATCTTGTAAATGATAAAATAATTAATTGTCTGCATTACTACGCAATTTATGACATTTGTTGGAGAGGGAAAACCAACCTTATTCTTCCGCCCGTAGTTAATTTTATTGAAATCTTATAAATACTATTTTCACTTATAAATTTTTTTATTTTGCTATATACCTTTTACAAATATTTTCAAAATTTTGGCCAAGTTTTAAAAATTAAGAAAGTTTTTTTTTTTTTTTTTTTTAATTTGACTAAGATAAAACTCATAGTAAAAAAATTGTGATAAAATAAGCACAAAATTTAAAAACCAAAGAGTTATCAAACACCTCATTATTATTCAAGTCAAAACATGTGTTTTTTTCTTTTTCATGTAGTTTGATTTCACTAAACTTGATTATAAACTCCAAATTTCATCCTTAAGCACAAAATTTAACTAACAAAATAAATAAATAATAATAACAATTAAAAAAAACAATGTTAAACAAATGCAAAATTCAACAATAAAAAAATATCCAGTCATAATTGCAAAATTGAGCTAGTTACAAGATACTAAAATTTAACAACAAAGTGTTCAAAGCTAATAAAAAAACACACCGAACACCAATACCTCACTAAGAATATGATTGAAATGACTTTTTAAGTCCTTCAAAATACATTTTTAACACTTCAAAACATTTTTTTTTTAAGAATTTAAAAAGTTATTCCAAATATGTCTTAAGTAGTTAAAATAAATATATAATAAAACAATGTTGTCTAGTAAAATTTTTATCTCTAATTTAAATTAACTGTTTAAATTTATGAAATTGGAAATTCAATATTAAAATTGACAAATTTTATCTAGTCGGTAAAATGTACTTTTAAACATCAAGCTAATCATTTAGCGGCTGTTTGGGGCAATGAGTGGGTTCTAATAACATGGGTTATAATAGTATGTGAGTTATAATAGTTTGTGAAATAATATAATATTGTTTAAAATGCAGAGTTGTTTAGTCTTGGGTTATAATAGTCTGCATTTGGGGTGCAGAGTACTCCACAGGTTATTATAACACAAGTTATTATAACCCTTGCCCCAACTATCCGCCTCTACCTTCGTTCTACACTTGTACTGTAGATAAAAAAAACTTAAAAACTTTTAAATATTTTGACAGTTTGATAACATTTTGATTTTTAGCTTTTGTATTTTTAAGAAACTTACTTTACCACTATTTATTTAATGTGTTTTTATCATTCTTTAAACACACGAATTTGAATTCGTAACAAAATTTCAAAAACAAAAACCAATTTTCGAAAACTACTTTTTTTAGTTTCAAAATTTTAGCTTAAATGTCGAAGACGCTTTCATAAAGTAAAAAACAAAACAAAGAAAAACATGATTGAAACTAATGTCTGTGAACTTCATTTTTTCAAGAACAGGTAATAAAAAACAAAATGCTCATCAAATAGGGTCTTAACTATTGAATCACTTATATTAATTTTTTGTCAAACAAATTGATAAATTCTTAAATTACCTATAGGTTTAGGTAATCCACTTTGCCAACTTACAACATAACTCAACTAATTAAGACATATATCATTGTCCTAGAAGTTTGAGGTTCGAATCGTTCCACCCCCACATGTCATTGAACTTAAAAAAAAATGTTAAATTACAAAATTGGTTCCTATAGTTTTGAGAAAATTATAATTTAGTCCCTATAATTTTAAATGTTATAATTAGTCATTGTGATTTGATAAAATCCTCAAAAACAGTACTCTTGGTTTGAGACTATTTATGATGATTTTATCAAACCATAGAGACTATTTATGAGGTTTCATCAAACAATGAGTACAACATTTTAACTTTCAAAACCATAGGGACTAAATTCTAATTTTCTTCAAATCACATAGATCAAATTTACAATTTGACAAAAGAAAAAGACGTTAATCAAATTACTCATCTTCTTCATATTTTATATTTAAGGATAACATGTTTTTCAATCAAATTTACATTTTAAATTTATATTATCAAATATTTAAATAATATGTAGGGTGAGAATTCAAACTTCATGGTGAAAGCATGTGCTTTGCTTAACCAGATAAGCTATGCTCTAGTTAGCAAAATTGATATATTGTTACAGAAATAAATATCAAAACATAGATTGTATACAAAAGAAAGCATTACAAGCAATTAATTGGGCATTTTAGTTGTATACATAGATCTGTAAGTCTATGTGCACATTTTAGTCGTTTAATTTGCAATACCATTATACCAGTAATTAATTTGAATTAATGTCACAAAATACTGTTTATTCATGCTTGTTAATGTTTTTTTTTCTTCCACCACCATGCATTTCTCTTTCTTAATATGCTAATTTTTGTAGCAATTTGTTTAGGTGGATTAAAAGTAAGGGTGATAGTCTTAATCGAAAATCGATCGAACCAATCAATCCACTGGTTTGGTTCGGTTTTTTAGAAGAAAATTGGACATCTCGATTTTTGTTTTGGCAAAACCGAAAAATATTGGTTCGGTTCGGTTTTCGTCCAGAAAAAATCATTAAAAAATTGAACCGAACCGAACCGAGGTATATATACCTCAAAAAAGCCATAAATCGAATCACACTCCAGTCTTGCGTCGTTTCATACGTTTTCTTTCAATTACTTTTAATGTAACAAAATGAGATTGTTAGCTCTATGAATTCTTATTGAGGTTTGAGAAATTTTGGGGCAAAAAATACTAAAATAGGAGCTCGAACTAGGAAGTAAAATAGCAAAAAAATTGTAAAAAAAAAAAAAAGACAAAATAAAGAGAGAATCAAACCGATGGTTTTGTCCTTTATTGGACATTGGTTCGGTTCCTCTTTTGCTAAAACCGATCAGATCGGTTCGATTCTCGGTTTGGCCTAAAACCGAACTGACATCACCCCTAATTAAAAGTATAAATCTTACATGGGGACATTTTCGTCCTTGATTCTACTAACAAGTATATTTAGCCATATTTACAAAACTAATACATATAGTTATTTTGTGTGTTCTACTATTTAAAATTAGCCATTTATAAGTTTGAGGTGTAATTTGATGATATTGAAAGTTTAGGGTTAAAATTGATACAAGTTGACAAATTTAGAGGGTTATTTATATGGATGACTTTTTTGTTGTTGTTGTTGTTGCTGCTGTTGTCAAAACAAAATATAATTGAGTATTTCACAATAACGTTGGATAACTTTACGTTGAGAGTGAGAGTACGATAAAACCCAATGAGAGCGAGAGGGAGAGTGACGAAAGCAAGAAAAACAACATCAACTCCCATTGGCAAGTCATCATCATCTTAATCTCGTCGTGCGTGAAGGAGAAAAAGAAGGTGGTTGAAAATGGATTCTAGATTTGATACCCACATAAATGGATTTCAGATTTGATACCAACGAGATTTGAATGGTTTGAGGTGGGTTAAAAATGAATTCCATATTTGATACCCATATTTGACGTGGGTTGTCGCCACCGTGGTGAAGGGGAGGAAAAGTTTAAATTGCGTCCGTGAGAAAAAAGTTGAAAATGGGTTAAAGATGGTCTCTCGCACTCGTTAGATTTTTCCCATACTCTCTCTCGATTAAAAAGGTTGAAGATGACCTCTTGCTCTCGTTGAATTTTATCGTCGTCATTTTAAAAATTTAGTCATATTTCGTTTTGGATGAAAAAAAAAAAGTCATTCATACTAGTTTAAAGTCAAAAGCGGTTTTTTTACCTTAAATATATATTTGCAAAAAAAAAAAAAAAAAAACTTAAAAAAAATATATTCTAACATAAAATTGATTAAAAAGGAAAAAAAAAAAAAAAGGAGAAAAAAAAAACACCGTGGATGCGTCTCAGTAATATGATAACATCACACCGTTCATCGCTCTTTTCCAGAATCTCCCATCTCCGAGTGTCAGAGAACCTTGACGAAAGCTTACACCTGCTTCTGCAGTCGAAACGTAACATTCTCGTCTGATTCTGCCGGAATCGTGTCATCGGTGACGGTCCTCTCTCCCAGCCCGTTTTATCACTGTCCACCTTGCGACAGATACGGCGAGTAAGGATTAAGGAACAATATGTTCAAGAAGGCAGCAGAAGCGAAGCTGCACCAGAGATTATCTGGTGCAGACAGGAAGAAGCTGAAGAGGACTGTTAAAGAAAGGTTCGCCGGAGCTTCCGATGCCGATATTGACGTCTTGCTTCCTCCCAAGGTATTGCTATTTTTTCAATCAATTTTACCTGTCCTAATTTAATCTTGATAATAGCTCGCCAGATTACTTTGCTCCTCTCTTCTTCTCGTTTCTAGTTGTAGTTATTGCTAAATATCATCAACGTCTAATTCCTCATAGATCAATCTTGCACTCAACATTCTTATGTTAGAGTAGAAGAATTTGGTATTAGCATTTCGACAGATACGGCGAGTAAGGATTAAGGAACTGTTTTGGTATTAGCATTGCGATGAACTGTGCGTGGGTAGCTACCAAACTAAACATCGTTTTTTTTTTTTTTTATGCATTTAATATTTTCTTATTTCGTCGAGGTAGAAGAATTTGTCACTAGCAAGCTCAATTTTAGAGAAAATACAGCAGATTGAGTAGAGGAGTAAAGAGGTCCTTTAGGAGATTATGGTTTCTTGGCGTCTTGGTATATTTTGTTAAAGCTCTTTTATAACTATTATATATTTTTATTGCATCGCCAACCATAGAGTTCTTTTTGTTTTCTTTAGTAATTTATCTGGTGTGGTTTTCATCATCTCCCCCTATATTTCATTCGATCAATCCAAAATTAATATGTTTTAGGTCGAGTTTTCTGTTGCCAAGTTCCAAAATCGCGTCCACATATATAGTGTAGAAGGAGGCTTTCCTATGCTTTTCGACGTTGATGGGAGAGGAACTGAAATATTCCCCACAGGTATTTGATCCCTTTCTAGAATTTATCTTTTACACCAGAAGATTCTATTCAGTTTTCCACGATCATTATTAATTATTATGAAGATTCCGAAAGCTTTCCTTCCCATCATTTTGGTTAATTTTGCTTCTGGATGATAGTGTTTTAGTTTTCTTGCTTTAGTAACACTCACAATTCCATTGCAGTTTTTGCACTCTGGATGGTACCAGAGTTGTTGCCTGCCTTTGTTCTGAAGGGGGGTGAGGTCTCTCGCTTTGTGATTGGAGGAGCAGACTTGATGTTCCCTGGTATTCATGTTCCTGATGAAGGTCTGCCTTCATTTTTACCTGGGGCACCATGGGCTGTGAAAGTTCCTGGCAATGCATCTCCTATTGCTGTAAGTTTCACTGAAATTTGCTCTTCTGCTGCAATTTAACTTTGGCTGTGAAGGCAAAGTAGAACTCTAGTCAACCTGAAGATCTCATGCAGGTTGGTGTTACCACCATGAGTAGCACTGAAGCATTAAAAGCAGGTTTACGTGGAAAGGCTTTGAGAATTCTACACTACTACAGGGATTCACTTTGGTGAGATTGATCAAATTGGCTTAGAAACAGAGTGATGATTCTTGATGCATGACACAATTTTCTCTCTTGAATTTATTTTTTCAGGGAATCAGTAGATGGTCATTATGTGCCGAATGCAGGATTTTTGGAAGATGTCGTATATGGAGATCCTGCTTTGGCATCATCTTCACAAATCGATGACTCTTGTGAAGGTACTGATGGTGCTTCAAATTATGAACAGAATGTCATCAGCAATAAAGAAGTTGGGGGATCTATTGATGAAACTACAAATGATGTTCTCGATGAGCCTGGCGCTGTTCTAACAACACAGACAGATTCAACTACTGATGAAATCGTTTCTGGTATGAATGATTTGAAGGTTGTAAATGATATTTCCACTGAGGAACCAAATGTGCAACATACACTATCAGCTGAAGATGTGGATATGCTTCTGGATAAATGTCTTCTTCAAGCCCTGCATACAACAGTGAAAGACAAAGATTTTCCACTTCCTGGAAGCACTCTATGGTGAGAAACTCTTGCGTGTCTTTGAATTCTGACATAGGAGGCTAAATTTTTACTGAAGGCTTAAGTTTTTAAAGATATTTCATGTATATTTTTTTATATGAAATATTTTTTTCGAACTGACAATTCTTTCATATTTTGTACGTGTTATTATAAATTTGTGGTAAATTTTTACGAGTGTTGGATTCATAACTCGCTGCACTAGAAATATCTGAGTTTTCTGCTATTGCACTCTGTTTTTTGAAAATATTTGTGGAAAAACAAGTGTTTTGTATTAAAAGAAAAACTGTACTGACATGGAAGTAAGAAAGATAGGCCATCAGGAAAAAAAATGATATAATGCTACTCAAAACCCAAACCGGTGGGTGAAGAAAAGCAATGGAACATCCTGAAAATGCCTATTGACTGATGCCTAAAGTGAAATCATTCAAGAAGCTCTTGGCTTGAATGCTTACTACTGTGAATTTGAAGATCCATGGTTTTAGTTTCTAGCAAATAATTTTCTTTCATTCACTTTTTGCCCGATGTAGGTCAAATCATGTATTGCCTTGTCGGCCTCCTGGCATGACGCTAGACATCAAGAAATCATCCTACAAGAAATTGTCAAAGTGGTTGCAAGCTAAATCCTCTACTGGGCTGGTATACTTCATGCTACTTCCATTCAGCTTCTTAGTGTTTAAATGAACTGCTGACTTTATATTGAACTTAAAACCTCATAGTTATACTGAACTTAAAACCTCATAGTCAATAGTGAGAAATGGGTAAGTATATAGATTGAGTTTAGTGTAGAAACCAGGTGTCGCAATGTACATAGATTGAGAAATAGGTAAGGTAGGAAGTTTAGTGTAGTCTTTAGGTGTATTTGAGATTGTGGGTTCAAATCTTTGTGACCAGGTACTTAAGAATGCTTATAAATATTTAATCTTTCATGAGTTTTCTAATGATAAATGTTACAAGGTTAAACTCCAAGTGGCTGGCTTATAAGATTAGCGAAGTAGCACGTAAGTTAGTATAGACACCCACCATCATTGCAAAGAAAATACCTATTTCATCGTGGAGGCAAAATATAAAATTTGAAATTGGAGCACTTTTCGGGGTCTGTCGCTAGGATTGGACATTAGTCCCCCCTCTTTTTGTTTACTTTTTTATGGTGAATAGAATTTGTTTCTTACCCCTGAAAAAAGAGAGAAATAAAGAGAAGAAATGATGGAAAGCACTTTAAATTTATATCCTTTCCAACAGAAGCAAAGTTTTAAAAAGCAGTGCTATCTGAAACTTCATTCTCCTCTTTATTTGTGCTTCTCATACAAAGAAGGTTAAGTTTTCAGTTTACTATCAAATGAAGGCTGGTATTTTGAAGTTGGATACATTCTCTAATCTATATTATTTCTTTCTTCAGCGAAAGATCTTGTTTCTTATCAGGGAAAAGCAACAAAAACTAAATGCTTACTTATGTCACTTGTTTTTGTACATTGAAATATAATACTCATTTGTTTCAGATTACAGTGAAAGAAGACAAGCATAAAAAAGAGACGGTTTTGTACTCTGTTAACCGCAAGCATCCAGACTACATGTCCTTCAAACCAGAGAAGCAACAGGTAGAGAAAATTGATCAGAGTGACAATCATGGTCCAAGAGAAAGTTCATCCAACAAAATGCTTGAAGTAGCAGAGATATACAAGCCAAGTGTGCATGTCAATCCCATTTTTGTCGCTGTGGGGATGGACACTAGCAAACTTTACAGTGCGGCAGAGGCCACTGATATTGTCTTCAAATACGTTGAGAAAGAAAAATTGGAAAAACCAACAGAAAAGTCTAGGGTGGTCTTGGACGCAATACTATGCGATGCACTATTCAAGGGGGCCATTAAAAAAGGAACAACATATCCAACAGAAATTCATAAAAAAGATATTGGCTCAACATTTATCAGCCGGATGCAACCCCATCACATTGTGACAAGAGGAAGCGAGTCTGTTGTTCGCAAAGGTGCTTTAAAAGCTATTCAAATAATGACAGAGCGACGTCAAGGAAATAAGAAAGTTACGAGACTTTCTGGGTTGGAAACATTCTTGTTGGATGCTGAAGCATTGGCATCAGAGCTTCAGAAAAAGTGTGCTTGCAGTACAACAGTGGCAGAATTGCCTGGTAATACGACCAGTCTATATTTTGAATATAGTTTATTGGTTTATGCACTAACATTATGATGTGCTACGTCCCAGTCCTATTTTGTTATTCGTGACATTCACCTACAATTCTAATTTCGTATTGGCATGAATATCAGCATTTTTTTATTTCTGAAATTTGGAAATGAAAATATTATTATGAAGTACATGGAGTTTGAAAGTACGTAGGTTTTTCTTCTTTTTCTCTCATTTCTTGATGGAAAAAGCTTGCGAATGTTGCTAGGCAATTTTTAATTTTTTTTGACCAAGATATAAAGGAAAAAGATGTCTAGTGAACACAATATTCATTTTGATGATTTTCATTGTTCCCTTTTGTAATACATTGATTCTCCTGATGTATTGTGGAAAAACAAATTCAGGTAAAAAAGGGTACGAAGTTTTGGTCCAAGGTGGAGTCATTGATGACTTGGCAAGACATCTGATTGAACAATATGGGATTCCAAAAAAGTACATTGAAGTACTTGATAAAACAAGGAAATGAGAGGCCAGAGCTGGTTAGTCTTTTATGATTACTGCAAAATTTGATGCATGTAGTTATATTAACGGAAAGTTGGCAATTGGTATTACCTTTTTGTGTCTCAGTATATTAAATGAGCGGCCACCTTATCTCTGTTTGCTCCTTTCCATTTGTGAAGTAATGTTATTGATATGCTATTATTCATCGACTGCTTTCCCAATCTGATTACTCATGGAAATGACCAAATGGGTTCAACTTGATCTCATCACTTGATTGCACCAACACAACACAATTTCCACGCATATCCTACCACCAATTGTTATAAACCTGAGTCTTGTGGTGTTGATCATGTTAAGATTTTAAATGAGAATGGATATAACAATGAAGAGGTGGTTGTTAAATGGGAAGAACCTACAAAAATCAACATGAGTATAGCTCAATTGGTTAAGGTATACATTTTCGACCAAAAGGTTAGAGGTTTAAATTTCCACCTCCATATATTGTTTGAACTCAAACACATTGAAAGAACCTATATATAGCTGGTGGGAAGAGAGTGTACAAGATAAATGGAGTGTGCAAGGTTTGTGTTCGTACTAGTCTCTTTGGGAAGAATATGCATAAAATGTCTATTCCATATCATATTTATACTGTTGACTATCAAATGTAGGTTGTCTATTGAAGTTTAAGCAGTCGATATCAACACTTGTTTTACTTTCAGCTATATATTTTCAGGGAACTTATCAACCCCAGGCTTATGATATCAAGTAAAGATTTCCTACTACCAGCACCTGCATCATGCAGGGAAAAGCCCAAATCAAAGATACGATGGTGTTGCTGATGATGAGGTATCAAAATTTGATTTATGCAACAAAGCAAAGATTCCCCATCTGTCTCTTTAGGCTGAAAAATTGGTTCAGGTTTCACTGACCCTTTGAGTGTTTATTAACTTAAATTGGTTCATCTTGTGTTTTTGGCCTTGTGTAAAAGAAAATGTTCCTAGGACAATCCAAACATGTTTTTGGTCCAACGTTTGAGAGATTTTCTTTCACTAATGAGTTCATCATATCCGTTATTCTACTGTCTCCAGACGTGTTATTTTTTAAGTACGAGTGTTATTTCAATGGTCTTGTTATTTTGTCCTTGCCTTTTTATCCTAATCGTACTTCAATCTTTTAATAATTTATTATTATTTCAGCTATATCTTTTAACAATTTATTGAAATTTGGTCCTTAACGTGAAATAATTACCAACTTTTGTACCCTGATTCTAATATAGATGATAACAAGTAAAATGTAAGGAAGTATATTCTTTTATGAAATTCTTAGAAAAACAAATATTTTTTAAAGGTTAGTGTTGTATAGGATTTTGGATCCTTATAACATGATAGAAATTTCATACATCGACACAATAATTTAACTTTAACAACAAATTTTAATAATTATTAAATCTTATTTGGAAACTTGCTACAACACGAATATATTGTAATGTAAAAGATAAAAGAGCTACTAGAAAAACAAGTAATTTGGGGTACTTGGACCCTTATTTTGAGATCACTCCACTTCTAAACCAACTTCTTTCTCACTCCCCTAACTTCCTTCTTTCTCACTCCCTTTATTTATAACCAAATACCATATCAAACTTCCTAACTTATTTATTAATATAGTCTTATAATATCTTTGATTTCTTTCTAATGACATTCCTATGGTCTGTCAAATAGTATGTTTCTAACTTTATATTTCACAAATGTCATTTTTTGAAAAAAATCAGCTCTAACACAGTTTAAATTTCTGCAGTAATTTTATTCTATTTTTAATCTTGAAAATTATGTACATCTTTATAATGATGATATTATTGTGATTTAATTTTTTTCATAACGAAATCATTCATTTTAGGTAAATAATTTTTTTTTTCCGGTAAAACTTCTCTCTCCATTTCTCAGGACAGGGAGGGTCGAGTTCTGTGAAAATGCGTTTTGACAGATGTGTTTTCGAAAACTGTTTTCAGATTATGTAATTCAAATAGTAAAAATTTTGAAAACAACATTTTTTTATGTTTTCATTGTATTCAGATTTTGAATTTAAAATTTTAAAATGCAGAAATTAAAAAAAGTTAAAAACTTTAATAAATATAGTATTTCATGTTATAAATTTAATTTATTTTGTTAAATTAAAATATGTATAATATAATATATTATAAATTATATGATATGGTAAAATAATAATCATACAAAATTTATAACAAAAAGCATGTTTATAAATAAATTAATAATGATTTATATTCAACCCAACATTTAGTTTTGCAACTACAATTAGTTTCATAGTCTATAAATATATTAAAGAGCATATTTTGAACAATTGTTTGAATTAGAATCCAATTTCTAAATCTGCTATCAAATACATATTTGAAAACATGAAATACAATCCTGATTTTTTTAAATTATTTATTTTCAAAATTCTATTTTCCGACTGTCCTACCAGAAATTTTTCGGTGGACCCGATGGATGGAAGGAACTTATTGCATGAAAACATATAACCCTTGTTTTGTAGATGGGTGACAGAACGATCCATAGCTCCAGTTCTAAGATCGATGAGAGTTTTTTTTTTTTTAGTTTAATGTCTGAAAGAAAACAACAGTTCATTTTTTCTCCAACATTCTGGAATATAGTTTCTTTGGGTTTTACGCCACTATAAATGTGTATATATATATATACATATTTACAGAGAAGAAGAGAGAGATCGAGAAGATATTATATACACATATTTACAGAGAAGAAGAGAGAGATCGAGAAGATTGAGATGTCATAGGACTTGGGAGAGAGAACTGAGAGACCGTGACTTATGACGAATAAGATATACTCACAATAATTAAGTTACTTTTCTTTTTCTTTTTTTTTTTTTTGAGTAAAAATTTAAATGAGTTAATATCTTGAGTAAAATATTATTAAATCCAACAAACAGCTATCAATACTTCATAGGTATATGTGTCTTTTTTTTTTTTTTTTTTTTTGAAGCAATATATGTGTGTTATTAATTACGTATGTTTCTTTCCTTATAATATAATCAGCGATCACTAACTTTTCAATCTTGCATTTTGATTTTCAAAACTTTTTGTCTCCATCTCACCGCCCATAGACGTGTACTTGTTGAAAGTGTCATTTATGCGTATAAAAAAAAAAAAAAGAGAGAAAAGTGTCAGTTATTTAGCTATTTTACTCTTCTTATAATAGGGTATTGACAAGTGTCATTTATTTAGCTATTTTATAAAAAGCGTAAATCTCTGATTTACTTAAAAAATAATAAAAAGAAAGAAACTGAAATGAAACTCCTTTTTTCCTTGAAAAAATTTACTTTGTCTTCCTTCTAACGCCATTCTCCAACTCAACAAACCTTTCTAGAATTGGTAGCACTTGTCGCAGGGTAGGACATTTTTTTTGGAAATATTTTAGTATAGCAAATGAATATTATTATCTTTAAGCTACATTTTTTTTGGTTGAAGATTATGAAACTATAAACATGGTCCAATGGTCAAAAGTTTTCTATAAATTAGTTATGATTTACATAAAATATCTAATTAATTCGCCTATAAAAAGAGAAGGGATGGTGAGCCAGGGCAGAGGGTAGAATTTCAAAGGTTGCAATAAAATTAATTATACCTTTAGAATGGCTTCCACTCGCGATATACAATCTCCTTCCCCACCTCCCAACCTTCCATGGAAGCGTAAGCTTGCCAATTTGTTCTCTTCAATCCTTTCCGACAAGCTTTCCAATCAAATTTTACCATCAACCGCTGCCTCCTCCACCTTCTTGATCGTAAAGTACCTCCTTTCACCACTCGCGGTGTCGCCTCCTACGACACCATCGTCGATTCTTCCTCCTATGATCTTTGGATTCGTGTTTATAATCCTCTCACATTTTTCGAGGTCGATCGTTTGGCGGTTATCATATACTTCCATGGTGGAGGCTTTGTTTTTTGCTCTGCCGATTCTCCGCAGATCGACACGTTCTCTCGCGATTTTGCTCGCACAGAGGTTGCATGTATTATTATACCTTTGGAAATTTATTAGAATTACAATGGCTTCCACTAGCAACACACAATCTCCTTCCTCACCTTCCACAATAATCCCATGGAAGCCCAAGCTAATTCTCAATCTTTTCTCTCCCATTCTTTTACTACAAGCTTTTCAATCAGATTTTACGGCCATCAACTGTCGCCTCCTCCGCCTTCCTCCTTCCTCCACCTCTCGCGGCGTCGCCTCCTTCGACACCAACGTCCATTCAACCTCCTCCGACCTCTGGATTCGTGTTTATAATTTCTCAATGTAATTTTCGACTATGATCCTATCCCTGTTGTCATATACTTCCATGGCGGAAGCTTTGTTTTCGGCTCCCCCGATATGCCGCAGATCAACACCTTCTCTCGTGATTTTGCTCGCGAAATAAGAGCCATTCTCGTCTCTGTCAATTATCGACTTGCGCCGGAGCACCGATTTCCCAGCCAATACGACGACAGATTTCACGTTCTCAAGGTAATCGACGAAGGATTGATATCTGAAATGTTGGATCGATATGGAAACCCTAGAGGGGGAGGTGAATAGGGTTTAATAAAAAATTTTCCTAAGTGTGCATAAATAATCTAATTATCAAACTTTTTATACACAAATAAAAGGGATAATTAATACAATATGTAAAGTATGAAAAATTAATTCAATCTAACACAATAAACAATTAAGAGCAAATTAAAGCATGCAATAAATTACTACAATTAATTTGCAAAAATAAATGAGAAAGAGTTAGAGAAGATGACACCGTAATTTTATAGTGGCTAGCTCGGTCAAACTCGACCTACTCCACTCCCTAAGCGCCTCTTGGGAATTTGAATAAAAACTTTACCGACTCTTTCCATGGATTAGAGCCCAACCGCTACAATGCTCTTTTTACGAGTTCAAGAGCAAACTCGATCCTTTCCACGGGTTAGGATCAAACCGTTACAAAGTTTGATATGTTTATAGAACACACTTATAACTCTCTCAATAGAGTGGATTTACAAATTTCTCACACAAAAAGAAATTCTCACAATACAATAATTCTCTCTCAAGAAAAAGATGAAAAGAAAAAAAATTGAGAGCTTGGAGAGAGCAACAATGGAAACTTGGAGAATTTGGAGGATGAAAATTATGAAAACTTGTTATAGAATTTTGGAGAAGAATATGGTATTTATAGAGAGGGAAATTAGGTAAAAATCAAAATTTAATTTGGGCCATTGGATTGTGGTAAAAGTAAAATGAATGGTGGAGATTAAAAGAAAATAAAAAGTAAAAAGTAAATAATAAATAAAATATATAATATAATGTAAATAATATATATATAATTTTTTTAAACAACCCAACGGTCAGATGCATTTAATGCATTCTGATTTTTTTTTAAATTTAAAAACGGTTAGACACATGACAAATAATATATAATAATATAAATTTTTCTTTTTCTTTTTAAACAAACAAAAAGCCACCATGTGTCTCTTCTCCATAGTTCCACGTGTCACTCTCTAGATGGTCCACATTGCTGACTCGGTTGCCACGTCATCGCGTTGGGAATTTTCCGTTCAAATTTAATTTTGGTCATAACTTCTTCATTTTAACTCTGATTTGAGTGATTCAAAAGGCGTTGGAATCGTTATTCCAAGCTCTATGCTATGGACACTTCAAAATACTAAAATTGTTAGTAATTAATAGCAGGTTTGTTATCATCAAAATATTAATTAATTAATTAATTAAAATTAATTAATTTGAGATTAAGGACCAAAAAGCCAACACGAAACTCTTCCTGAAAATGCCGATTTGAGCCGTTGTTTCATCGCAGGAGAAAGCGTCGGAGGAAACATCGTGCATCACGTGACGATGAGAGCGGCGTCGTACCAATTCAAGAGGCTTAAAATTGCAGGTCTGATTGCGATTCAACCATTTTTCGGAGGAGAAGAGCGGATGAAATCAGAGATTCACTTTGGGAACGATTATGGACTTACTTTGGAAATGACCGATTTCTTTTGGTCGGCGTTTTTGCCCTTCGGTTCGAACTGGGACCATCCGGCCGCTAACGTGGTTCGATCTGATATTTCGGGCGTGAAGTTTCCACCGGCACTTGTTGTGAACAGTGGTTTGGATCCATTAAGCGATCAGATCAAAGAGTACAGTGAGTGGCTTGAGAAATCGGGCAAAGAGGTTCGAGTTGTCAAGTTTCCGAAAGCGATCCATGCATTCAGTTGGTTTTCTGATCTTCCGGAATATTCCATGCTGATGCAACACGCTAAAGAGTTCATGAAGAACCATACAACAATCCGATCATCGTAAGAACTACTCGTAAGGAAAAAATATATATTAAATTAGCGCTCAATTCTTTCAACTTTCAAATATGTCTTTAAACGTTCAAACTGTCTTAAATCTATTTGACATTTTCAAAGAGTTAGACTTATTGGCATAGGCGAATCCAAGAAGCTGTCAAGGGTCATATATATTTCTGCGTAACAAAGATTGCATTTGGATCATTGGTTTGAATCCCAGCATGTGCACATTTTTATTTTGGTAAGCAAATTTGAATTCTCACCCTCCGAGTCCCCTGGTTCGAGTCCCAACATGTGCAAATTTTTATTGGTTTTCGGGTAAAGTAAAATTTGAATTCTCCCTTGCCTAGTCCATGGTTCGAACCCAACAGGTGCACACTTTTATTTTGCTAAGCATAATTTGAATTCTCCCCCGCCCGGTCCCAATCCCAACATATGCACATTTTATTTTGGTAAGTTAAAATCAAATTCCGTGATACAATATGATTTTGGTGAATAAAAATACTTTTTCATTTAAAAAATATATATATACATTTGTTTTTCAAACTAAATAATTTAGAATTTTTATAGTTAAAAAAATATTGCTATATTTTGATTTAAATTTTTTATTCTTGATTACCTTACCTAATAAACAAAATTTTTAATTTTTAAAATAAATAAATCAAATAAATAAACATAATTTTAATTTCTTTAATAAATTTAAATTCATCTATGAAATAAAAAGAAGGTTAAAATACTATTATGGTCTATGTACTTTAGGACTCATTTTATGTTAGTTTATTCAACTAAAAATATTCAAATTTAATTTTCAATAAATTTTCAAATTGGTCGGCATTATTAATTTGAAATTGTAAAAAATAATAATAATACTTTTCACTTAACAAAAGACACCACGTTAATATATTTTAAAAATTTATAAAGAAAAAGCTAATAGAGACTAAATTTATTTTTAAAAAGTTAATTAACCATAGATTAACCACAGAGACTAATTTTGGAATGATTAAAAGAACAAGAACTATATTTTAATATTTAAAAGTATAAAGACTAAAATAGAATAAGTCTCAAAGTATAAAGACCAAAATAAAATTTTAAACTAAAATAATATGAAATAAGTTTTTTATATGAATATAAATAAATAAATATTTATTTATTTATAAGACATAAAAATATATTAAAATTTTTTGTAAATTGTTTTTAGAAAACTAATTTCCTTAACTCAATAAATAAATAAATAAATAAATAAATAAATAAATATATATATATATATATAGATAATTCAATTATTTTTTAAATTTAAAATGATATATATAAAGTCGTATTTTTAGTCTATATATTAAACGAATCTATATCCATACACAATGGTTTATTATAGTTTAGGTCCTATTTGATAAACAATCTATATCCATACACAATGGTTTATTATAGTTTAGGTCCTATTTGATAAACCATTTAGTTTTTTAAAACTGTGTTTATTTTTCACTATTTTTTACAATAATTTTTCATTTTTCTTAAAAAAATACATTTGAATTCTTAGCCAAATTCCGAAAATAAAAACTACATTTTTTATATTTTAAAACTTGGCTTGATTTTTGAAAACATATATAAAAAGTAGATAACAAAACAAAGAAACCATAGGTGTAAGTAGTGTTTATAGTTTAATTTTCAAAAGCCAAAAAACAAAACCCAAATGGTTATCAAACGGAACCTTAGTAATTGATACTAACATAATTTGAATATTACATCAACGTATCTAAAATTACATTTATATGAATTTGTACCCCCTAACATTAAATCTTGGATCCGCCACTGCTTATTAGAGACTGAATTAAATTGAAAATTCATAAACTTATTAAATACTTTTTAAAGCTCATTTGGCACAAATATAAAGTTCAAGGACTAAACACTACTGTCACTAATGTGTTTCTTTGTTATGTTATCTACTTTTTACTCATGTTAAGTTTATAAGCACTACTCATATTTTAAAAGAGTAGTTTTAAAAAATTTGTTTTTGTTTTTTAAATTTGGTTAAGAACTTAGATGTTTTCTTAAGAAAGATAAAAATTGTGAAAAAATAAGTACAATTTTAAAAAACTAAAAACTAAAAAACAATTGGTTATAAACTGCAGTCTTAGAAATTAGGATTTGTTAGATTATAGCTCTAATATTGGTTTTAGTAGTTAACCTCGTTGCTTTCTTCTTTAGGGGCTGTTTGGGGCAAGAAGTTGCAGGGAGTAGGAGTTGTAGGGAATAGGAGTTAGGAAGTCTGGGGAGTTAGGAAGTTTGTGTTTGGGGTGCAGAGTTGTTCCAACATGATGGACCAATTAAAAATCAAATTAAACATGTCACAGTAACTAACTTCAAATCCCAATACTAAAAGTGTTACATTTTAAAATGTAAGGACCTAACAAAAATTAAGTTTAAATTGAAAGACCAAACGTGTATTTTACTCACCAACTTGAGCATGGTTCAACTGAAATAAAGTGTATACTCTCGATCAAGAGATCAGAGGTTCGAATCTCCCACCCCATACGTTGTAAAAAAAAAAAAAAGAAGTGTATTTTACTCTTAAAATAAAATAGGAAAAAAAAAAAGCAGTTACAACTTTTCAAATTTTGATTTAATTTTTGGTATAATATCATCTAAATTAAAATTGAAGAGATATGACTTACATGTAAATTTAAAAAAGACTTAGGAACTAAATTTAAATTGAAAATATTAGATAAGATTATCAAATCTTGATTTCATTTTTAGTATAATATTATCTTAATTAAAATTTAACATTTGTTATAACATGCACGTAAATTGAAAAAAGACTGAGAAACTGAATTTAAATTTAAAATATTTGATAAGATTTTCAAATTTCAAACTTTAAAGTATTTTTAATATAATATAATCTAAATCAGAATTTAAGACCTAAATTTAAATTTCAAATCTACTTGAAACAAAATTTGAAATTCAAATCTAAGCATATATAGAATTTATTTAAAAAGAAAAAAAGTTATAAAAAAAACACATGTAATAGGAAAAAAAAATCATACAACTTTCAAAAAAAATATATGGTTTTGCCAAAGTGAGCATAGCTTAGAGGATATGTACTCTCGACCAAGAAGGCAGAGATTCGAATCCCCACCACTAAATATTGTTGAACTAAAAAAAAAAATCGGATCATTTTTAGGGTTCAGATGAGAGTATATAGAAAAATGCATACATAGTAGAATTATGAGCAATTAGGGTAGATTACTTTTGAATATAAAAGAAAATGTAGACATGAATACTACGGGCTCGTTTGATAACGTTCATGTTTCCTGTTTCTTGTTCCCGTTTCTCAGTTTTCAAGAAACAGACATGTTTGATAAACCATCATGTTTCCTGTTTCTAAATTTTTTAGAAACGTTTCTAAAAAAAAGGCAGATTTTGAGAAACTTCAAAAAGTAGTTTCTCAAATTCTGTTTCTGTTTTTTTTTTCAGGTTTCATACATGTATTCTTATTTCTCTTTTTACCCATCTCTCATCTCTCTCTTCCATTCTATTTTTTTTTTCATTTAATACTTTTTAATCTTTTTATTATTTTTTTCTTTCTTCTTTTTATTTTTTGATTTATTTCTTTCTATTCGTTCTCTCTCTTTCATCATAATCTTTTTTCTTTTAATAGTTCATTATCTTTTTTTTTCTTTTTTCCTTTTTGCTTTTCTCTTTTCGTTTATGTTTTTATTTTCTCTTATTTTCTTATTTTCTTTTACTTTACATTAACGAGCTTATAGTTATTATTTTCTATTTAATTCTCTATTATTTTTCCTTTTGGTACGATTTTATTTTTTATTAAATAAATAAACTAATAATGTATTTCATGTTTACCATTAAATGTAAAAAAATATATACATTCTCGCTCTTTTTCCGATTTTACTTGCATGTATTATTGGCTAATGCATTTTTAAAGAAAAAATAAAAATAAAGTTTATGATTAAATTAAAGAAATGTGGGTATGTTCGATTGTCTGACCTTAGACAATTTACAAATTTGTCTAATTTAACTAATTCTTGTAAGTCAAAATCGTTTAAGGTGAATTGATTGAAGTAAGAAATAACATTGCAAATCAAATTTGAACAACATTTGAAGGGATAAAATTTATTATTATTATTATTAATTAAGTGTTAGGCCTTAATAAAATACTATAACATCTTTATAATTGTTTTATATTTATTTTAATGCATGTTATATGTTTTATTATAGTATATGTACTAAATTTTATTTTTACCAAAAAACAAGAAACAAGAAACAGAAATAGTTATCAAACATGTTTATGTTTTTAGTTTTTAAGAAACAAAAACAAGAAACGAGAAACAGAAACAGGAAACAAGAAACGAGAAACGAGAACATTATCAAACGGGGCCTACGATTCCTGTTCTTTTTTCAACTAAAAATATTAATTTCATCACTCAATTAATCTATACATAGAAAGAGGGTATTGAACTTTGTGTCAGGGCTTGATGTATTTTGATATTAGTTTGTTTCATGAAAAGTATGTCTGATTTTTTTTATAGGTTAAAAAATAGGTTTGGTCTCTAAACTTTCATAAAAGTAACAATTTAGTTCTTGAACTATGGATTATTACAGTTTAATCTCTATACTTTCAAATTTGTAAAAATTTAGTTTGTTAACTTTAGTATGTAACAATTTAGTCCATATACTTTAAATTTATAACAATTTAACCTTACTATGAGAAATTCTATCAAAATTAAGTGTCAATTTTTATTATGTCACGACTTAGAGTCTTTGTTGTTTATAAACACATTGTGTCCCTAATCAAGTTATCCATCTACATATGTAAGCAATCATAGATTCTCATTAAATCCTAACAATATTTTTTAGGATAGGGTCTTAATTGTTGCACATTTTAAATTATAGAGACTACATCGTTACATGCTAAAATTTATGGACTAAATTGTTGCAAAATTGAATGCACAAGGACTAAATTGTTACAAACTAAAATTTAGGAACTACATTATTACTTTCATAAAAGTTCAAGGAATAAAAGTATTTTTTTAACATTTTTATATAAATATACAAGAACGAGAATAAAATTTCAAACAATAAGTATAATTTTTTGTTGGTTAAAATGTAATTATGGTCACTGTACTTTATATTTTGTTCCATTTTGGTCATTGTACTTTCAAATGTTCAATTTTAGTCTATGTACTTTCAATAAAGCTTAAAATTAGTTCTTATTGTTTGTTTATTGTTGATTTTTCTTAAAAAAATTAGGGAGTGTTTGGATTGAGGAGTTGGGGGGAGTAAAGTTGGGAGGAGTTAATAACTCCCCCCAACTCCTTGTTTGGCCCAAGGATAATTTTACTCCTATTGTGGACCCCACAGATTTATTAACTCCTTCTCCAACTCCCTATTGTGGGTCCCACAAACTTATTAACTCCTTCCCCAACTCTTCATTGTGGGCCCCACAACTTTCCTATCTCATTTTTTCTTCACCTCACCTCACTCATACCTCTCTCTTTTCTCCCCTCTCCTTTCTCTCTCTATTTTTTTACATTATTTTTTTTAATTTCTTAATTTGAAAAATTTTCTTTATTTTTTTTATATAAATTTTCTCATCATTGTTACTAATTACTAATTAAATATAAATAATTATTTTTTTATTCTATAATTTTAATCAATTTTTTAACAAAAATATTTTTCTTTTTATTCTATCATTTTATTTTTTAAATATAAATTATATAAGAATGTTTTAGACATGATACTATTATTTAAATTGAAATTTTAATATAAATTAGAGTACTACATAACAATTTTTTTAATTGATAAAAATCTTCCTATTTCACTTCCTCCATTTGTCATCTACAATTTTTTTTAAGTTTCAACTAAAATTATTTATAACAAATAACAATCTCATCTTTTTTAAGCTTTTTTTTTTTATTAATAGCTCAAAAATATATATAATTTTATGATTTGAAGATAAGAAAAACATATTTTAAACTAACCCGTATTACATTTTAAAAAATTGGTATTAAAAAAGATTAACGTATTAAAAAATTTTGATTTTCAAACTAATCATATTCAAAGTAAAAAGATAAACAATTTCTCATTCCAAACTTAATAAAATAAAATTATTACAATAAATAACATAAATATATAGTATTTTGAACAAAAGTATGTATGATATTCATTTTGAATGATGTTAAAAAATATATATATATTCATTTTGAACTTAATTATTTTAAAATAGCATAAATATTTGATATTTTATTTTTAACTTAGTTATTTTAAAACTTCAAAGAATATATTATTTTCAAATTAATCAAACTTTAGATAATTCATTACATTGATTAGTTAGAAAAATAAAATCTTAAATTATGTAAAAAAATTATTTTATTAAGCTTGAAAAACAAATCTTAAATTAAAAATTTAAAATTGACGAAAACAAGTCTCTAATAAAATTGTAAAATATTCATAAAATAATATAATTTAAAATCTCAATTTTAGGATTGACGGAAACAAATCTATATTATTTCTAGAATTGAAAGAATAAAAACGTAAAAATCTTGAAGTTTATTTGAATCCTTTTAAATTAATGGATTGAAATATTTCCAAATCACATGTAATATTTTAAAAAGTATTGTAAGACTCCTTTATTTGAAAACTATCCAAGATAAATGAATAATTAATGTGAGATATATTGAAAAAAAGAATGTGGGGTATTTTGTTCAAAATTATTTTTTTTACTTTAAAGAAATTTGTAAAATATACATAAATTAATAAAAAAAAAAAATCTCAATCTTAGAATTCATGGGGACAAATTCTTAATAATGAAATTTTGAGAAATTGTAGAAAAAAAACTATATAAAATCAACTTAGACTTCAGAACTCCATGTTTAACAAATCTGCACCCCAAACACAGATTTCAGAACTCCTACTCCATGCAACTCCTTGCCTCAAACACAGACTTCCTAACTCCAGACTAAACAACTCTGCACCCCAAACACATACTTCCTAACTCCCTAGACTTCCTAACTCCCCAGACATATTAACTCCTACTCCCTGCAACTCCTTGCCCCAAACAGCCCCTTAGTCTCTATTAGTTTTTCTTCTATAAATTTTGAAAATATGTTCACATTGTGTCTTTTCTTGTATTAAAATTATTATAATTATTTAACCAATTTCGATAAAAATTAACTTCAAACTTATCATAAGAACCAATTTTATATAAAAATACATGAACTAAAATTGAATATTTGAAAGTATATTGACTAAAATGGAACAAAACCTAAAGTACGTGGACTAAAATGATATTTTATTTTTTTAAAAAAATTAGAAATATAGTTTTTTTAATTTCTTAAAAATAATATACTAAAATTTAAAACTATTTTTAATCATTTTTATTTACATTTGATATAAATAAAAGATAATAATGTACAGAATAAGTTGTAAAAAAATCTAATATTATATATTTGTAGATATAGAATTACTTAAAAAGATGTAGCATCGTTGAAATCTATAAAAAGTTAAAAAAAAAAAAAACATTAAAAGAAAAAAAGAACGTTGAAGTTAAGTGAAAAAACAAAAAAGGAAAAAAGAAGGGAAAAAAAAGGAGGCGCAAAAATGGGAAAAAAAAACCAATTAAAGAAGCCACGTCCCCTGAGATTCGAACTCAGCTACTCTGCAAGGGCGATGGGCACTATTACGATCCTGCCAAAAGTCATTTTTTGTCATTTGAGATGAACTAAAATATACTAATAGAGAATACTTTTCAAGTTGAAGAGCCCCTAGGCCACTGTAGATTCGCCAGTGTTGAAGATTGAACTTTGTTCTCTTCAAGAAAATATCAAATCTTTAAATAAATAATATTTTTTATTTTTTTATTTTTATTTTTTGAAGGAATCAGCTTTAAGAAAGAAATAATAGTAGGGTGTACTTGACAAGAAGTAGGCAACCTCTAAAATGTGCATTATTATCCCTATGGAACCAATACTCCAAATTGTTCTAATCTTTATATTTTGACAAAACGTACATCCTTATCTTTTCTTTTCTAATTTTAATATTAGTTTAACTTTGATTTAATGAGATATATGATAATATAAAATAATATGTTACACATTGAAATTATGGAAATGAAGAGTTAAGCTTGATTTAAATATTTTGTGCAAGTAAAAGAATGAGGTTACTTTTCCTTCGGATATTTTAAAGTGAGATGAGAATAAGAACATAAATTTAGACGTTGAGATAAAGATGAGGGTGCTTTTGTCATTATGACTAGCTCAGTCAATGTTTTAGAAAAGCATAGAGATAAAGATGAGGGTGCTTTTGTCATTATGACTAGCTTAGTCAATGTTTTAGAAAAGCATAGATGCGATTGATATGCCTACTAAAAACCCTCAATTAATCTAGTGAGTGACCTTTTTTTTGTTTTATTTTATTTCAACAACTCTATATTATTATGCCAATTCAAGTATGAACCAATTTTAAGATTTATTGAAAATACAAAGACTAAAATTGGACATTTGAAAATACAATGACCAAAGAACAAAACCGAATCTATATCTAAGTAATTTGCCTATAAAAAGGGAAGGGATGGTGAGCCAGAGGGTAGAGTTTCAAAGGTTGCAATAAAATTAATTATACCTTTACAATGGCTTCCACTCGCGATACACAATCTCCTTCCTCACCTCTTAACCTTTCATGGAATCTTAATGTTTCCAATCTATTCTCTTCCATCCTTTTACGACAAGCTTCCGGATTAGATTTTACTATCAACCGCCGCCTCCTTGAGTTAAAAGTACCTCCTTCCACCACTCGCGGCGTTGCCTCCTACGACACCACTGTCGATTCTTCCTCCTCCGACCTCTGGATTCGTGTTTATATTCCTCTCACATTGTCCAAGGTCGATCGTTTGCCGGTTATCATATACTTCCACGGCGGAGGCTTTGTTTTCGGCTCCCCTGATTTTCTGCTGATCGACACGTTCTCTCGCGATTTTGCTCGCGAAATCGGAGCCATCGTTGCCTCTGTCAACTATCGCCTTGCGCCGGAGCACCGATATCCGAGCCAATTCGACGATGGATTTCGCGTTATGAAGGCAATTGACGAAGGATCGATCTCCAAAAATCTTCCTGAAAACGCTGATCTGAGTCGTTGTTTCATCTCCGGCGAAAGCGCAGGAGGAAACATAGCTCATCACGTAACGGTGAGAGCGGCGGTGTATAAATTCAAGAGGCTTAAAATTGTAGGTCTGATTTCGATTCAACCATTTTTCGGAGGAGAAGAGCGGACAAAATCAGAGATTCGATTAGGGAGCGGTTATGGACTGACTTTGGTGATGACGGATTGGTTTTGGAAGGCGTTTCTGCCGGTTGGTTCGAACCGGGACCACCCGGCCGCTAATGTGGTTCGGTCCGGGTCCGATGTTTCAGGCTTGGAATTTCCACCGACGCTTGTTGTTATTGGCGGTTTGGATTTGCTAAGCGATCGGAACAGAGAATACTGTGAGTGGTTGGAGAAATCGGGTAAAGAGGTTCGGGTCGTGGAGTATCCGAATGCGATCCATGGGTTTAGTTGGTTCTCGATTCTTCCGGAATATTCCATGCTGATGCAACAAGCAAGAGAATTCACGAGCAATTATAAAAAGAATTAAGAAACTTGGTACAAATTTCAGGGCATAGAAACCTCTGTGATGTATTTTCCTACGACGTGTACAACTTTCATGTAATAAAAAAGTCTTTTTAATTTTTTTTTTAAAAACAATCTTTTTTTCAGTTTAACATGTGGGGTAGAAAGGTTTCATAATATATACTTCAGCCCAACTAATTATGTTCACATCCTTAAAATAAGGGCTATTGAATAATTTGTTACAAAGTCGAGGTGCTTTTACAGTTTCTCTTTCTTACATCCAACGACACAAAATTTCCACCCTCATTGTGAGGGAAAAAATGGTTAAAAATCACCTTTTGGTCTCTGAACTCTGATTTGTATCGATTTAACCATTTAGTTCTTATACTTTAACCATTTAAAAAATTCCATCAAAATTAAAGGTAATTTTTTAAAATGAAAGTACAATAACTAAATTTAACCCAAAAAAAGTCTTTGATTATTTGTTATAGGTTAAATTATATAAAAATAATTTATATTTTAATATTGTCTCTAAACTTTTAAAATTTTCATTTTATTTTATTCGAAACTAAGGATAGTAATTCATAGTTCATTGTCATCATGGTCGCCCATTTGGTGAGTTGAGTAATCTTGATTGAACCTTAATCAGTCATTTGCAATCCTCAAATTACTTGGCTTTGTTTGTATTCAAGAAAAATGAAAAATACTTTAATTCGTAAAATCACGCTAAAATTTCTCATTTTAGGCTCCGTTTGGTTTTCTTTTTAATTTTTAATTTGTTTTTGGATTTACTTAATTTAGCTTAGGGTGAAGGAAGTAAGGAACTAAATAAGTATTGAGTTTTTAAGCTTCAATCTATTGCCCTCGTTGTAACTCCTTCATTCGAAGACTAAAAAACATTTGTTGAAGCTATTAGATAAACTTCAGGTTTCATCTTAAAATCAATGTCAATAAAAAAAAAAGTAACTTATGTATCTTATAACAATTGTGAGGTTTCTTCATCTTTTCGATGTGAGATCTTCAATAAAAATTTAGTTTTTTAGTATAAAAAAGAAAGTGAAGATTCGAACATCTGACTTTAAGAAAAAATAAATAAATGCTCTAACATTTAAAACTTGGATTCATACAAATTTAGAAATTAAGTATTTAAAATTATATATATCTACAACAATTCTACTCCATACCAGACCTCAATGTACTAATGAGTCAATTTTATTCATTTTTTTCCCAATTTCTTTTCTTTAAACAATGAGACGTGAAGATTACGCCTTAGCACTTCAATTGCTCATGTTGACTTCATTTTCTTTCCTGACGTGCATATACAGATTTTTTTTTGTTTCCTTTCACATAGATCAACGTTTTTTATGGTTTTTTTTTAATCATTTTTTTGTAACGTTTTATTGTTTTTTTTATATATTTTTTATTGTTTCTTTTTACCCAACGTTTTTTTTTCTTTTTTCTTTTTTCTTTTTGATTTGTTTCTCTGTAAATATTAATGTTTTTTTTAATAAGAACGTTAATTTTTTCTTTTTATTCTTTTTTCTTGATATCAAATATTAAAAAAAAAATGAACAGATATATTTTTAAATTATAGTAAATGGTTTTTAAGAAATTAATTCCATAAAAACTATTATAACTCTTATAAAGAAAAAATATTATAATTATTATTCCAAGTTTTATTCTCTTTCTTGTATATTTATATACAAAATGTTGGAAACTACTTTTAGTCCCTAAACTTTCATGGAAGTAATAATTTAGTCAATGAATTTTAGTTTGTAGCGATTTAGTATATGTACTTTTAATTTTGTAACAATTTAGTCTCTATCGTGAAAAATATTAAAGATTTAACGAGATTTCTTACCTATATAAATCGATATACATATTAGGGATTAGATGTGTTTATAAATAACAAAGACTAGGTTACAACATAATTAAAATTGACACTTAATTTTGAAGCAATTTTTTACACTAAAGTTAAATTGTTATATATTTTAAAGTACAACGGCTACATTGTTATATACTAAAGTTTAAGAACTAATTATTACAAATTTGAAAGTAGAATGACTAAATTGTCACAATCTATGGTTCAAGGACTAAATTATTATTCCATGAAAGTCTAGGGACTAATGTTTTTTAACCTATAAAAAATATTAGCTATACTTTTTATTGAATAAACTAATATTAAAACATATAAAGCCTCTCTAACATAAAATTCTGGATCTGCCACTGCTTGTAAGATTTTTGGATATTAGTTATCGTCCACCTGGGGAGTAATAATAATGAAAAGTATAAAAGTATAAAAATAAAATTAAAAATAAGGTTAAAAACATGAACATTACATTACAATAGTAATCTAACATTATTTTAACTTGGATTCATTTCTTATGGATGGATTATGGATAGTGGTTTTTTTTTTTTTCCAGTCAAATTGTCTTTAATTTTCTACAAGTGTTTCATTTAGTAATTATTTTCTGCAGTACATATAATTTAAGAAATAATAAAAACTGAGGCTCCGTTTGATAAATATTTGATTTTTGGCTTTTGAAAAATTTGCTTGTTTTCTCACAATTTTTTTACAATAATTTTCATTTTTTTTAAAGAAGGATTTGAGTTCTTAGCTAACTTCCAAAAACAAAAACAAGTTTTGGAAAACTACTTTTTTTAGTTTTCAAATTTTGGCTTGGTTTTTTAAAACATATGTAAAATGTAGATAATAAAACCAGAAAATTCATAGGAGAAGTAGTATTTTTATAGACTTAATTTTCAAAACTAAAAACAAAAAATCAAATGAACGGAACTTTAGAATTTTAGGCACCGTTTGATAACCATTTGGTTTTTAGTTTTTGGTTTTTGAAAATTAAGCTTGTTTTCTCTCAATTATCTACAATGGTTTTCATCTCCCTTAAGGAAGCATTTGAATTCTTAGCTAAATTCTAAAAACAAAAACAAGTTTTTGAAAACTACTTTTTTTAGTTTTCAAAACATGGCTTGGTTTTTGCAAACATAGGTAAAAGGTAGATAACAAAACAAGTAAATCCAAGGGTGGGAGTAGTATTTATAGGCTTAATTTTCAAAAAACAAAAACCAAATGGTTATCAAACGGGGCCTTAATTTTTTGTTTTTAATTTTTTAAGAACATAAATAGTAGTATTATTTTATTGTTTTTTTAATTAAATTATACATTTGGTTCCTAAGTTTTTTAACTATATTTATTTAATTCTTATATTTTAAAAAGTTTTTTTTAATAAGTCTTGAACGTTTAAAGTTGTTTTAATCTAGAGCCCATACCTCAAAAACTTGTTGATGATGATAAATAAATCAAAGACAGGTTATATATACAATTAAAAATTCACAAACTTATAATTGGACATAATATTAAAGTTTTTTTTTAGTACAACCAATGTAGAGTATAAAAATTTGAACTTTCAACCTCATAGAAAGAAACAGTGACAAAGCTACAGTATGCCCGAGAGCTCGAGTCTCCCTCAACTTAAAAAAGTATTTATATTAGTAACAATTGAGTTTGAATAAAAACTAAAGCTCTATTTTGATAACCATTTAGTTTTTTATTTTTTATTTTTTAAAATTAAATTTGTTTTCTTATGATTTCTCTACAATGATTTTTTATCTTTCTTAAGTAAACATTTAAATTCTTAGTCATATTCCAAAAACAAAACAAGTTTTCAAAAACTATTTTCTTTAGTTTCAAAACTAGGTTTGGTTTTTGAAAACATTGATAGAAAGTAGACAACAAAATAAAGAAACTTAAAGTAATGCTTATAAGCTTAGTTTTCAAAAACCAAATAGTTATCAAATGGAGCCTAAATAATCATATTTTATCATATGATAGCCCGACCCCCCTGCTCAACATTAGGATTCAAGTCTTCTGTTGTGCGTTTATATAATTTTCATTTAAAGAAAATAATGGATTTTTTTTTTGTACATTTGAATGGTAAGCCACATCTTCTTTAAATAATTTTATCTATAAATACTAACAAGTATATAAGATTATATTTTTTTTTGTTTTAATTTATTCTTTAAATTTAAACTTTTTTCTTGATATCAAATATAAGTGAAAATGAATAAACATAATTTTAAATTTTGGTAGATTATTTTAAAGAAATTACTTTCATAAATAAAACTAAAGATTTTATTAAAAAATTATGTTTATTATTCCAATTTTTTTTTCTGGTGTATTTATTTAAAAAAAAGTTGTTTAGGTTTTGAACTTTTATCAACAATTTAGCCTCTGAATTTCAGTTTGTAATGATTTAGTTTTTGCACTTTCAATTTTGTAACAATTTAGTCGATTAACTTTGTATTTAACAATTTAGTTTTTGTATTTTAAAATTTGTAACAATTTAGTCCATTGTAAAAAATATTGTTAAAATTTAATGAGATTTCTTATATGTAGATCGATAAATTGTAACGACCGGCTTATTTAGGAGTTTAAAATTTTAATTTCTGAATTTAAGAGGAATGATTTTTCATTTGGAAAGTAAATATGAAGGTTAAATTGAAATTTGGAATGAGAAAAAGGGTAATTTGGTGATTTTTGGAAAAGGAAAGGGCATTTTGGTCTTTTGGAGAAGATATTTTGATTTTTTTTATATATAATATTATTTTAATTATTTATTATTATTTTTATTTTTATTATTATTATTTTTATTTTTTTTATTTTTTTTCTTTTCTTTCTTCTTCTTCTTCGCGACACCGCAGCCCTCATTCCCGATCATCTCTCTCTCTCTCACGCGAAGGCTGCCTCCCGATCATCCTCCATCTCTCGATCGTCTCCCTTTCCGAAATCGCTCTCTCTCTCTCTCTCTCTTTCTTCCATCGACAGCTTCGCCGGAGTTTGTTCTTCGCCGCCGGCTTCGTCTTCTTTGCTCGCTACAACTCACGGAGAACACCCATCTTCCGGCGGTTTCTTCTTCCTCTTCGTCCGCCGGTCGTTTCCCTCGTTTCCACTTCAGTCGGAGCTCCTACAGCAGCACGTCGGTCGAAGAACGGTTGCAGTCGTCGAACCTGTCCATTTAACCACCGACCAGCTCGCCGGAAGTTTCAAATCGCAACCCCGCCGTACGCGCCGCTGAACGAGGGCCTTCTTGTCGATTCTGCAGCCCGTGAACTAACCCCAGCTGCCGGAAAATCCCAAATCCGCGAGCTTCGCACGAAAACGAGCCCTCACGCGCTCTCACGCGCCGATCGAAGTCCTCACGCGCCGGCCACGCGCGCCCACGCGCCGCCGCCGTGAAGCCCACGCGCCGCCGCCAGAGTTTCACGCGCCGCCGTTCGCCGGAGTTGGGTAAATTTTGCTATTAGGTCCGTTTCGTCGAGTTATTAATGATAGAATGTGTTTAAGCGTAATTCGGATGGTTTGAGACACGTTTAGAACACTTTTTAGGTGAATTGTCGAGGACCGAGGATCGTACTTGGAGTGGAAACTCAAGAAGCTTAATTACTAAGTGAAGAAAGGGTATTGTAGTAAGTAAAAAGGTTAAGGTAAGGGATCTCACAACGAAAGAAGTTTTCAAAACTTGAGATAGCTCTATGATTTCTTTGAAAGTTTATGTTTTCATGTTAAGTATTTAAGAAAGAAAGTGTATTATATGTATGTCTTTGAAATGCGATTGCTATGACTGATGCATTCATAACTATGTTCTAAAAACGAATGGGACCTCATGCATGTGTTGTGTTCATGAAAAGATTTATATAGGCTGTGACGATAATTCTCCCAAAAGTTTTATGTGGGTTTTGAGGGAACCCGAGTCTTCGGACTCTATATGCTCCCGGGGTTCGAGAGTGCCCCCAGACTGTAGCCGACGGGCTTGAGTCTTCGGACTCCACGATGGTAGCCTTCGGGCTGAGTCTTCGGACTCCATGATATATGTTAGCTTTCGAGCTTAACTCTCAGAGGTAGGGAGGACTCTATTAGACAGAAAAACTATGTCTTCGGACTATTCAGAGGCCCTCGGGAGAATTTAATCGTTCACAAGAGCTGCGAGGAAAAGTATATGGTTTATAAAAGGAATTTTAGGTCCCCTACTAAAGTGATGGTTTACGATGGTTTTATGATTTAAAATGACATGATGCATGTGATTGAAACTCTTATTTTAAAACTATGATGGACTTACTGAGTATTATTCGTTAATACTCACCCTTTTCTTTTTTTAAAATGTTTTCAGGTAAGGCTAAGATCGGCCCTAGCGCGTGACCGGAGATCAGCTACTCGAGTCATGGGAGTCGACTGATCGCTATTCCGCTTCCTTTATGTTTCTAGATGTATATAGAACTCATGTTAAGTTTTTTTTTATGTTTAGGAGAATGTTTCAAAAGCTTTTAAACCTTTCTTTGTAAATCGTGCACGTGCATTTGATTTCTGCTGTTTGAACCCTAGCATCATATTGAGAAGTTTGTTGGATGCTAGGAGTTTGTTTGAAATCTTAGAAGTGTGTTTTTCTATGTCTTATCAGGGTCGAAATTATGGTTTTCGTGTAGTTACGCCGTTATGTTGCCGAAATTTTTGGTAATATAGCGACGTGACTTAGTAATGACTCTTAGGTAGCATGTTGAGCCTATAGGGTCTTTACAGTTGGTATCAGAGCACTAGGTTATAGGTTCTGTAGACTAGCTTACTTCGTAAGCATCAGGTATCCCATGACTAAGTAGTGATTTCCAGTCATCGCGCAGGTACGCCTCTGAAGTAAACTTTTAATTTGTTTGTTGAAAAGCATGTTATTTTTATGAAATGATTCATATGTGAAATGTATTTTAAGTTAAGGAAAGTTTAAGAAAAGTGAAAAGTGTGATCCCTTTTGATGTGAAGGTTAACTTGTTTATGTTTGTTTGTTAAGTATGCCGCCTAGAAGGAGAGGCAGAGGACGGGGTAGAGGACGTGGTGCTGGTAGAACACATGACTTACCTCCTGAGATGCCAGTGGAACAGGAGGTGAATTCAGGGGCAAATTCCCCTGTTGCTCAGGCTCAACCTGATCCAGTTATGGAGCCTGCAAATCCTACGGTTGCGTCGTTGATGTTAGAGGCGATGCAGAACTTAGTACAAGCGACCGTGACGACCCAGTTAGCGCAGATGGGTCAAGTTTCTACGCCAGCTTCATTACAAGCCCGTCACTTGAAAGACTTTAGAAAGTATGATCCAAGGGCGTTTGACGGATCCTCTGGGGATCCTACAGTGGCGGAATTATGGTTGTTCTCTATGGAGAACATTTTTCAGCTGATGAGTTGCCCGGATGAATATAAAGTTTCTTGCGCCACATTTATGTTGAGGGATGATGCGTACCTATGGTGGGATTCTGCTCAGAGGACCATAGGTACAGGAGAAGGAGTAGTGACGTGGCCGATGTTTAGAGAGGCTTTTTGGAACAAATATTATCCTGCGACTGCACGATATAAGAAACAAGAAGAATTTCTACAACTTAAACAGAATCGACGTCCAGTAGACGTCTACGAGAAGGAATTCACAAGGTTATCTCGTTTTGCTTCCGAGCTGGTAGATACTGAGGCCTAGAAAACGGAGCGTTTTGTAATGGGTTTGGATCCTCAGGTTAAAGGCGTGGTACAGGCTGTAGCACTTCACGACTATGCTGCTGCGGTAAGGACAGCAGAGTTTATTGTTGCAGGCCAACAGAGTGAGATTCCTATGGTCCAAAACCCGAGTCAGTCATCCTTTGATCACAAGAGGAGATGGAGTCAGACGAACTCGAATCCCCAGCGTTCTCAACAGTCTTCACAGTCGTCCATGAGGTCACAGGCCGCTTCTAGCCAGAGACAGCAAGTGAATAGACCGGGACTTAACACTGGGGAGAAACCTCGTTGTAATGAATGTGGAAAGTTTCATTGGGGTCAGTGCCTGATGCGGTCTGGGTTGTGTTTTCGATGTAAAAAGGAGGGACACAGAGCTGAAAATTGTCCTACCCTCCCAAACAGGAGAGGCCAGTCTTCGGGTTCAGGTGGAGTAGGACTTAATAGGCCTGCACTGTAGCAAGGGAGAGTTTTTGTTAGTACCAGCAGGGAGGTTGGCAACTCAGATGCTGTAATTACAGGTACGTTTCCCGTTTTGGGATATCTTGCGTTTATGTTATTTGATTTCTACACATTCCTTTATTTCTGCGTCTTTTGTGAGACAAGCTGAGTTAGAACTTGAGCCATTACCCTCTGCTTTGTCTGTTGCTACTTCGATGGGGTTGAGTCTATTAGTTACTGAGGGGATTAAGAATGGAAAGATGATAGTTTCCGACCATGAGATGGATGTGAATTTGATAGTCCTAGAGATGGAAGGGTTTGATGTTATTCTAGGCATGGATTGGCTGGCTTTGAACCATGCTAATATTGATTGTTTCCGTAAAGAAGTGGTGTTTACGCCACCAAAACAATCCAGTTATAAGTTTAAGGGGATTAGAACTGAATTAATCCGAGAGTGGATTGGTGGGAAATGAGGAACCCCAAATGAGGGAGGTATGAAGGAATGGAAAATAAGAACAAAAGAGAATATGATTGATGATACATGGGGTCATTTGAGACTTTGGAAAGGATTAGCCCCGTACTCGTGGTTTAACTTGTTCACCTTTCTCTCTATAGTCATGATGTGCTTTATGTTCCTTTCGTTGAGAAAAGGTGTTGCTCGGTGATGGAAAAGAGACTTAATGGATTTAGTAAAGGAAGAGAAAGGTGATATAGAAAAGATATGTTTGTCTCAAGAAATAAAAGGAAACGGTTATGTTGAGGTGCCTAATACTCAAGTATGGTGTGCTTTGAGGATAGAAATTCTTAAATGTGGTGAAAGAAATTTGGTTAGTATTTGAAACTCAGAACTTCGTAAGCTTTGGCTGAAGGTAAGAACTTGAGACTTTGGTTATGGAGCCTAGCTTAATAGGTGAGATCTTACTCCTAAGGTAAGAGTTTAAACTTGTGAAACCCAAGTCTTCAAAGAAAACTTCTTTAAGATTTCGTTTTAGGTTTGCAAAGGAAATGAAAAGAGCAACTTTCTAGTTGAAAATGGTTATTGACCTATGTTGCTAAATAGTTGGAAAGGGAACCAAAAAGAGTGGTTCGAATATATGTGACACCAGTGGATGAAGTTGACAAGGCAATAGTGGAAGTCTGGATCAGATAGAATTGAATTTGGAGACCGAGAGGTGAAACCCAGAAAGCGATTCAAATGATGGTGACAATGCGGATAAACTTGCAAGCTGGAGTTCGAGTTTGGATGAGAAAAGAGTTTGGAGTAGTGGTGGTTGTGCAAGGTCTTAGAACCGAGAAAGTGAATGGAATAGCCAACGACGGAGTTGGAAATCGAGCAATGATGATGGTGATAAGTTGAGTGTTCAGGAATCAGGTTGGAAGGTGACATCAAGAGAAATGAGCACAATAATTGGAAAGTACTAAGTCGTCCTTGAGGCGTGAATCAAACTATGGGTGGAATAGAGGAACTGAGAATCAAACAGCAAATAAGGATGAAAATGCAGGTGCTGGTAATGTTACAAGTTGAGGTAAAAGTAGCCCTGCAAATAGAGAAAAGTTGTCATTTGATTGGGAGCAATGATCGATGGTAATGTCTCAGTTCGAATATGAGATCTAGTTTCAGAAGATGGATTTCCTAAGACTCGTGGTATTAAGAGATCGGTTTCAATGGTTCCAGCAAGGATAAAATTAGCAACCAAATGACTTTGTTAGTTGCAGTTAGAAAGGTGCATGGTTTGCTTGGGTTTATGGGTTGCTTCCTATGTTAAAACCTCTCCAGTGTAGTAATGTCTTAAACTTAATTGACTCAATGATGCAGTTGTTTATATAGAGTGAGACTTATGAAGTGAGATTCAAGAACTCAAGCAAAGGTGGATTTTGGTGCTAGTGTGGAGCTGGAGAGTTGTAGCCATGTGAATGTTTTTGGAAAAAGTGGTTGGTTGAGAATCGATATAGCTTGGTAAGGTGATTGTCTGCATCAGGATTGGTTGAAAGGTTTACGAATGCAACTACTCGACCTATGGTTTGGTAGGGATAGATAAGGACTTTGCTTCGAAAGATTGCAAGGCACTATGGGTGTCAGAAGAAGGTTTGAAACCTTTCGTAGCCTTATGAGCCTAGAGTATTGTTCATCCAGGAGTTGAGCATGTGACAGCTTAGATCATTTGAATTATTAAGAGTTTATGATGACAAGTTATGTGCCATAAGATGGAAAGGGTCATGGAGTTTGTGATTGGTGGTTTTGTATCCCTGATGGTGGCACAATGAAAGGAGCTTTGAGGTTAGGACAAAAAGAAAGATGGCTAATGTTTGGTTGTGACGTTGAGAGGCAAACATGTATTCAAAGTTTTGTAAGACTAGCCACTTTCGAGGACGAAAGTTTTCTTAAGGGGGGAAGAATGTAACGACCGGCTTATTTAGGAGTTTAAAATTTTAATTTCTGAATTTAAGAGGAATGATTTTTCATTTGGAAAGTAAATATGAAGGTTAAATTGAAATTTGGAATGAGAAAAAGGGTAATTTGGTGATTTTTGGAAAAGGAAAGGGCATTTTGGTCTTTTGGAGAAGATATTTTGATTTTTTTTATATATAATATTATTTTAATTATTTATTATTATTTTTATTTTTATTTTTTTTATTTTTATTTTTTTTATTTTTTTTCTTTTCTTTCTTCTTCTTCTTCGCGACACCGCAGCCCTCATTCCCGATCATCTCTCTCTCTCTCACGCGAAGGCTGCCTCCCGATCATCCTCCATCTCTCGATCGTCTCCCTTTCCGAAATCGCTCTCTCTCTCTCTCTCTCTCTCTTTCTTCCATCGACAGCTTCGCCGGAGTTTGTTCTTCGCCGCCGGCTTCGTCTTCTTTGCTCGCTGCAACTCACGGAGAACACCCATCTTCCGGCGGTTTCTTCTTCCTCTTCGTCCGCCGGTCGTTTCCCTCGTTTCCACTTCAGTCGGAGCTCCTACAGCAGCACGTCGGTCGGAGAACGGTTGCAGTCGTCGAACCTGTCCATTTAACCACCGACCAGCTCGCCGGAAGTTTCAAATCGCAACCCCGCCGTACGCGCCGCTGAACGAGGGCCTTCTTGTCGATTCTGCAGCCCGTGAACTAACCCCAGCTGCCGGAAAATCCCAAATCCGCGAGCTTCGCACGAAAACGAGCCCTCACGCGCTCTCACGCGCCGATCGAAGTCCTCACGCGCCGGCCACGCGCGCCCACGCGCCGCCGCCGTGAAGCCCACGCGCCGCCGCCAGAGTTTCACGCGCCGCCGTTCGCCGGAGTTGGGTAAATTTTGCTATTAGGTCCGTTTCGTCGAGTTATTAATGATAGAATGTGTTTAAGCGTAATTCGGATGGTTTGAGACACGTTTAGAACACTTTTTAGGTGAATTGTCGAGGACCGAGGATCGTACTTGGAGTGGAAACTCAAGAAGCTTAATTACTAAGTGAAGAAAGGGTATTGTAGTAAGTAAAAAGGTTAAGGTAAGGGATCTCACAACGAAAGAAGTTTTCAAAACTTGAGATAGCTCTATGATTTCTTTGAAAGTTTATGTTTTCATGTTAAGTATTTAAGAAAGAAAGTGTATTATATGTATGTCTTTGAAATGCGATTGCTATGACTGATGCATTCATAACTATGTTCTAAAAACGAATGGGACCTCATGCATGTGTTGTGTTCATGAAAAGATTTATATAGGCTGTGACGATAATTCTCCCAAAAGTTTTATGTGGGTTTTGAGGGAACCCGAGTCTTCGGACTCTATATGCTCCCGGGGTTCGAGAGTGCCCCCAGACTGTAGCCGACGGGCTTGAGTCTTCGGACTCCACGATGGTAGCCTTCGGGCTGAGTCTTCGGACTCCATGATATATGTTAGCTTTCGAGCTTAACTCTCAGAGGTAGGGAGGACTCTATTAGACAGAAAAACTATGTCTTCGGACTATTCAGAGGCCCTCGGGAGAATTTAATCGTTCACAAGAGCTGCGAGGAAAAGTATATGGTTTATAAAAGGAATTTTAGGTCCCCTACTAAAGTGATGGTTTACGATGGTTTTATGATTTAAAATGACATGATGCATGTGATTGAAACTCTTATTTTAAAACTATGATGGACTTACTGAGTATTATTCGTTAATACTCACCCTTTTCTTTTTTTAAAATGTTTTCAGGTAAGGCTAAGATCGGCCCTAGCGCGTGACCGGAGATCAGCTACTCGAGTCATGGGAGTCGACTGATCGCTATTCCGCTTCCTTTATGTTTCTAGATGTATATAGAACTCATGTTAAGTTTTTTTTTTGTGTTTAGGAGAATGTTTCAAAAGCTTTTAAACCTTTCTTTGTAAATCGTGCACGTGCATTTGATTTCTGCTGTTTGAACCCTAGCATCATATTGAGAAGTTTGTTGGATGCTAGGAGTTTGTTTGAAATCTTAGAAGTGTGTTTTTCTATGTCTTATCAGGGTCGAAATTATGGTTTTCGTGTAGTTACGCCGTTATGTTGCCGAAATTTTTGGTAATATAGCGACGTGACTTAGTAATGACTCTTAGGTAGCGTGTTGAGCCTATAGGGTCGTTACATAAATAAACAATAAAGACTAAGTCATTACACAATAAAAATTGACACTTAGAAATTTTTATAGTAGGGTTAAAACTGTTATAAATTTTAAAGTATATGAACTAAATTATTACATAAGTTCAAGGACTAAATTGTTACAATTTGAAAGTACAAAGAGTAAATTGTTACATACAATCCGTAGTTCATGAACTATATTGTTACTTTCATAAAAGTTCAGGGGTTAAAAGTGTTTTTTAACCTATAAAAAAATCAGTAATACCTTTTATCGAACAAACTAATATTAAAATAGGTTAAGCTCCCCTTGAAATAAAGTTTTGGATCTGCCACTAGAAAAAAGTAATGTCAATTACTTACTATTGAACTATGATCACTTTAGCCTATTGAAGAACTGTTAGGAATTTTATTGATGGAGCCAAAATTCAAGCTCAAGAATTTTTTAAAGACAGAAATTTATCCCAGTTGCATGCGCACGTGAAAAAAAAAGGGAGATGGGCTGAGGCCCATTTATTATTTAGGTTATTTCACACTTATATATATACATATACTTTGTGTGTCTAGCCGCAGGGTGAAAAACCGTAGATGTGTCTTTCATTTGAGAAAAATACAGTGCAACTTTCTAGTACAGTGTGTGCATGACAATATATTGTTAAGGAGAGAAAGTGAGTGTTTTCTCTTGAGGTTGAGGGTATTTTTCTTTGTTGTTTATCTCAAGTTATCGGGTTGTGGTACTTGGAAGTCAATAGCTTTTGTTGGGCTATTGAGGGTAAGTTTGTAGAGCGATTTTGAGGGCTTCTTGTAATCTTCCACTTAGTAGAACTGCAGTTGCAGAAACTGGACGTAGTCCCGAGATTGGGGCGAACCAGTATAAACTTCGGTCTCGTTCTCTTTTCCCTATCTCTCTTTAAATTATTATTGTGACTCTTGTTTGGTTGGCTTATGTAACAACCGGAAACTTTCAGGTACTAATTAAGACCTTAATTTTGAATTTTAAATTTATAGTAAGGTTAATTTTATGCTTAAGGTTGTATTGAATTTAATTTTGAGGATTAGCAAAATTGAAATTTGAGAAGTTGAGGGTAATTTGGGAAGATTTGAGGGAAAAATAGGATTTATTTAGTTTGGGGGCATTCTTGTAATTCAAGGGACTTTTAGCCAAGCCCAAGCCAAGAGAAGCCAAGCCCACAATTATCCCTCTCTAATATTTTATTTAGCACGCAGCCCTAGGTTGAGTGAAGCCCTCAAGTCAAGCCTTTAAGCCATCATCTCCTCCATCTTCTTCATCTCTTTCTCCTTCCTCTTTGTGATTTTCGACAGCCCCTAGTGCAGAGAAGAATTTTTCAGCAAGCTCTTCACCACCCCAGACCGCTCGAGCACCGCCAGCCACGAAACGCTCGCCGCCGCACGATCCACCCGCCGCCGCACGCAACCGCCGCCCCGAACGCAGGATTTGCGAACCGACCCGAACGCCCACGCCGTCGCACGCCTAAGCCGCACGAACTGATCCGCCGCACGCCACACGTCCACGTCGCGATCCGCCGCTCCCCGCCGCCGCGATCCACCGCTCCCCGCCGCCGCGATCCGCCGCTCCCCGCCGCCGCGATCCACCGCTCCCCGCCGCCGCGATCCGCCGCTCCCCGCCGCCGATCGCCGCTGCTGTTCGATTCCGGCGAGGTCCTCTGTTTTAGGGTCGTTTTTCTGGCAATTTTTGGTACCGAATAGCCCCGTTTTGCCTCTGTTTTCGTATGGGTAAGAGTTCGTATTTCCCTCCTATGATTTTCATATTGGAATTTTGGTTTTGGGAATTGATGTGGAAGTTTGGAGATTTACCCATTAATTTTTGGACTCTAAATTGGAATACCCATTGTAGGAGGAGGTTGATTTGTCAAAAAAAAATTGAATCAAACCATCAACTATTCGACAAGTACGGTTCTGTTTTGGGCTCGAAATTGAGGTATAACTCTTATTATGAAATCAAGAAAAATCATTGAGTTTATGCTAGACTTCAATTCTAGAATTTGGATGGTGTTGGAAAAATTATTATCTCATGATTCTTTTACGAAGTTGGGAATTTATTATGAATTTTAGGAATTTATTTCTAACCTTAGGAATGGTTGATTAGGCCCCCAAATCGTTTGATCGAGGTTCAAGGCAGTAGAATTTTGGGTGATTTAAGGATTCTTTCTTGATTATTGGCCAAGGTAAGAGACTTTATGCTAGTATGCTTAAATGCAAATCAGGAACTTAACTGAAAAGAAATTTCACCTTCAAGATAAAAGTTTTATCAATGTGTTATTCATGATGTTTGATGAATTGGTAAATGTCTTGTTTGTGTGAAAATAGATTTTTACATGTATGATTCATGATGTATGATGATATGAGAACTTTGTTGCATGTTGCATCATGAAATTTAAAAGTTAAAATGCTTTGGGACCTCATGCATACACTATGTTTTCATATTAAAATTTATTTCGAAGGCTGTGGTAATTACCCCCTAACACTATTGATGTACATCTATATGAAAATGAACCTGAAAAGGTTATATGAAAAGGAGCCTTAGGGCTATATGAAAAGGAACTTATGAGGCTATGTGAAAGGTAAGGTTAGGTTGGGTAATTATCCACATTAAAAGCCGAAGGAAATTTTTAAGTAAATGCTTACACTATGAAAGGAAGTTAGGTCCCACCAAAGGAAAGAAAGTAAAGAAAAAGGTTTTCGAAAACTCATTATGTGTGTGTATGCATATCCTGACCTGGTAGTAAGGTCACTTACTGGGTATTGAAAAATACTCACCCTTTTCAAAACTATTCTTTTCAGGTAGAGGCAAGGGCATTCTAGGCGAATGACAGGGCAGTTGTTGCAGAAGCCATGGGTGACTTTGGAGAAGTTTTTATTCCGCAATTCTTCTATAGGCTAGCATTTCATTTATTTATTTTTCATGACTTTTTAACCGTTGAGTTCTGCAAATTATTTTTGTTATGGATTTTAAATGTTTTGATTTATTCTTATGTTTTGAAATAAAGGGATCCCGAGCTAAAGTTTTTGATTGATTAATAAGTTATTGAATCGATTTGTGTCTTTATTAAAGATTTTCTGAAATCATAGTAGAATGTATGTGGTAGCGTCCCTAGGAAGTCTAAATTTATAAGTAGGGTCGTTACAGTCCTGTGGAAGGGGAGAATTTAATATTGTAGTAATTTTGTTATTATTATTATATATATTATTTTTTCTCCCAACAAGTGGTATCAGAGCTTTTGGTTCATGAGTCATGGGATACGTGGAGCCAACAAGTTTTGATGGAGTCATGAAGTTTGATGGGAAAAATTTTGGGTATTGGAAGATGATGGTCAAAGATTATTTGACTGTTAAAAAGCTGGGTAAGGCTTTGAAAAAGAGACCGGAAGGAATGAAAGACGAAGATTGGGAGACTTTGGATGAAGAAGCAGTTGCCGCGATAAGAATGTGTCTGTCAATGGACGTGGCTAGTCAGGTAGCCGGTGAGACAACTGCAATTAAATTAATGGAAGCGCTCACAAACAGGTATGAAAAACCCTGCACAAATAATAAGATCTATCTGCTTAGGAAGTTTTTCAATATGCGTATGGCTGAGGATGCTTCTGTGAATTCCTATATAAATGAGATAACCACTTTGATAAATCAGTTGAAATCAGTTAAAATAGAATTTACTGATGAAGTGAATGCTATTCTGTTATTAACCTCCTTACCTGATAGTTGGGAAACGATGAAGACAGCAGTGTCTAATTCGGTAGGAGAAAATACTCTGAAATTTTCAGGTGTTTGTGATTTAGCCTTAGCTGAGGAAATTCGTAGAAAGGGTAGTAGTAAAGAGTCTACTATAGGATCATCTTTGGTTGTGACTAAGGGTAAAGAGAAGATTAATGAGGAAAATACAACGAGTAGCAGTAGGAAGAAGTGGGATTATAGGAATAAAGAGATAGAATGCTTTTACTGTCACAAGAAAGGTCACTTTAAGAGTCAGTGTAGAAAGTTGAAAGAGGATCTAGAAAAGAAAGAAAAACGGGAGGCAAATGCAGTGCAAGATGCCTTAGTATGTGTTGGGAGTGACACAGAGAACTGTAGAAATTCATCTGAGTGGATTTTAGACAGCGCAGCTACTGTACACATAACTTCAGATAGGAGTTTGTTCACATCCTTTACAGGAGGATATCATGGCCTTGTGAGGATGGGAAATGGTAGAACATCCAAGACTAATGGGATTGGAGAGGTCAGTCTGAAGACAGAATGTGGGAATAAATTGGTACTGCAGGATGTCAGGTTTGTGCCCAGTGTTAAGATGAATCTCATCTCCACTGGCAAGTTAGCAGATGAGGGCTACATGTGTGAGTTTGGCAAAAGCCAGTGTAAACTCAGGATAGGATCCCAGGTAGTGGCAGTTGGCCACAGGAAATCTACACTGTACAGATGTCGGTTGGATGTTGCCAAAGGATTGAAGAGACAGTGGATGCCAGTTAAAGCTGCAGATGGTTGTAGTAGAGGTACAGTTGAGCCAGCAGCAACGATAGCCAATTTTGATCAGTTAGATCAGGTTCCTTCAGTTCAGAAACAATTGGGAAGTCCAAGAGAGAAAGTTGATGGCTATCATGAACCCCCAATTGTCAGACGGTCAATTGAATTGAAGAAGTCGCCTAGGCGAGTGGAGGCATCGAAGTGGAAGGCCAGAGCAGTTGCTAAGGTCAAAGGTAAGGTCTCTAGTTTGGCAGCAGGTTTGAACAGAGGATTCAAGCCCTTCTCAGAATGTATCTTCTTCAGGAACAGTGGTTCAGGGTTGAAGAAGATGTCAGTTGTTACCACTTAGCTGAAGTGGGAGTACGTGTCTGTCTTTTTCGTCTGGGAGACAGATCCACGTAGTGAGCCCATACCTCAGGGCGAGCACAGATGCACTACAGTTATTTTCAGATGGTTGCCTATTTTGTGACTTTGTTGTTTTTCAGGTATTTTTAGCCTTGGAGTTTGCCAAGAAGATCAGAAATAACAGTTGTAGTGGGAGGCAAAGTTGTATTTTGTCTCCAAGTGGGAGATTGTTAGGAATTTTATTGATGGAGCCAAAATTCAAGCTCAAGAATTTTTTAAAGACAGAAATTTATCCCAGTTGCATGCGCACGTGAAAAAAAAAGGGAGATGGGCTGAGGCCCATTTATTATTTAGGTTATTTCACACTTATATATATACATATACTTTGTGTGTCTAGCCGCAGGGTGAAAAACCGTAGATGTGTCTTTCATTTGAGAAAAATACAGTGCAACTTTCTAGTACAGTGTGTGCATGACAATATATTGTTAAGGAGAGAAAGTGAGTGTTTTCTCTTGAGGTTGAGGGTATTTTTCTTTGTTGTTTATCTCAAGTTATCGGGTTGTGGTACTTGGAAGTCAATAGCTTTTGTTGGGCTATTGAGGGTAAGTTTGTAGAGCGATTTTGAGGGCTTCTTGTAATCTTCCACTTAGTAGAACTGCAGTTGCAGAAACTGGACGTAGTCCCGAGATTGGGGCGAACCAGTATAAACTTCGGTCTCGTTCTCTTTTCCCTATCTCTCTTTAAATTATTATTGTGACTCTTGTTTGGTTGGCTTATCCTGTGGAAGGGGAGAATTTAATATTGTAGTAATTTTGTTATTATTATTATATATATTATTTTTTCTCCCAACAAGAACCTATTTAATAGGTAAGTTTTTTTTTTTTTTTTTTAAGATCAAACTTATAATTTAAGTTTGAGAGGTCAACATTACTCTTTTATTTTAGTTGGGGACTATGTACTAAAATAGTTCTCAATTATTTTCCTCCCGACGAAGTGACACATAAGGCAAAGGAGAGTGTTTGACCAGGAAAATAGTGTTTATTGGGAATGGTTCGAAAACTGGAAAATGCTCCATATATATCGAGGATAAGCTTTTGAAGAGATATGTGGAGCTACAAGAAAGCCTATATATATATATATATATATATATATTTGAAAACTAAAGAAAGTCTAAAATTGGTCATCCTTATTGTCGATTGAAATATTTAATTGAAACAATGATCAAAGTATTCTTAAGAAAGATATGAAAGGAAAAATCATGGAGGATAGTCAAAATCTTAGCACGTCTTTAGAGGCAAGAAAAAGAAAACTATAATTTTTTTTTGTTTTTAATTTTAATGTTTGTTAGAACTAAATAATCTACTTTAATTTGTTTAAAATGTAATAAGAGCCGAATTTCTATATAAAACAAATTGTCACCAATTTTAAGGTAACAAACAATATTATGGTTAAATGCCAAATTAAACGTAATTTAACTGTTAAGATATTTAAACTGTTAGAATCTATGTTTTAAAGCCTCGTAATTAATAATTTATTTAATAATTAATAATAACTTTGATTATTTTATTTGCAATATAATATTATCCATTATATGAAAAATTCAAGGTTATTAGTGTAATCTTGAACAGTATGTAGTTGACATACGGGAGGATCATGTTCAAGAAATAACTTAAAGGGTCATAGTATATGGATAAGGTTGGGTGCCTTATCCTAGCAACACTATTGATACGGCTCATTTTATAATAGTTACAAATGATTTTATTCAAATCGTTCATGTGGAGACATGTGAGTGAGTGTATCTTATACAATTAATTTGTATAAGACTGGACCAAGAAATATTTGATCTCTCTTTATAAATCCGTTAATTGAGAAGATTAATATTTCATCAGGATGATCATATGCGACTTGATCTTAATCCTAAGTGAATCATGAACTCCTGTCTGTGAGAGCTTCTCCTTTGATTTGCATGGGTGAGAGTAACTTTTATAGTCGATTCAATATGTTTACCATTTTGGAGACTTGACCAAATAGAGAGTTGGGTACATAATCTCACAAGATGGAATTCGCTTCTTCCCATATAAGGTAAGTAGATGAGTAGTTTCCTTATGTGCTGATTTCGGGACTTGAACAATGGGGCCTCACCCTCTCACTGGCCCGAGAAGAACTTAGTTTACAATTAGATTATAAACAGATTGTTCATTAGAGGATCAATGGTACTTAAGGTGCAAGATGTAATTATAGGGGTAAAACGAATTTTGGACCCAGCTGTAATTACGAACAACTCGTGAAGAATCGACTTGCATGTAGAGATGTCCACAAGGCGGGGCGGGGGCAGGGATGGCTTCCCCGTCCTCGTCCCCGCCCTCCATTTCATTCCCCATCCTCACGAAAATTTTCATTTAATTTCGCGGGGATCAGGGCGAGGATTCCCCATGGGGAATTCGCAGGGATCGGGTTCCCCCGTGGGAAATTATTTCCCGTTTATATTATTTATTTTTTTTTTAAATTTTGATTAAATAAAATATTTTTTTAGAAAATTTCTATTTAAATTATTAATTCCTAATGGGAAATTTATATTTAAAGAGATTTTTTTTTAAATTTTCTTTAGAAAAATAAAATAATACATCATAAAAGATTAAATTTAGTATTTATTATATATATAAATATACATATTAAAAATAAATCAATTAATCGAGGCGAGGGCGGGGAACAGGGCGGGGATGGGGTCAGGGAATACATATCCCGTCCCCGTCCCTGTTTCGTTAACCGGGAAAAATTCCCCCCGCTCCCTCCCCATTCCTCGTCCAAATGGGGATTCTCCGCCCTGTTAGGGGCAGGTCCCTACGGGGAAAATGAATGTCTCTACTTGCATGTAATGATTATATTTATGGGCACAACTTGTCCTACAGTGCATAAGAGTGAAACTCTAGGTCTATAGTGGAGTGACCTATAGTTAATGAATGAAAATTAATTAATTAAAGAGTTTAATTAATTAATTTTGTATCATTTGAGCTTATAATCTGTAGGTCCATAAGCTCCACTTGCTAGCTCATAGTAACACTAAAAGATCAATTTAGTTGAAAGAAAATTTTGAAATGTTCAAATTAATATTAATTTGAAGTGTTCAAATTAATATTTAATATATTAGATATATTAAATATAAAAGAGGAAAATATATTTATTGTACTTGATGCATTAAATATTAAAATTTGAAATGTTAAAATTAATATTCAATTTAAAGTGTTCAAATTAATATTTAATATATTAGATATATTAAATATAAAAGAGAAAAATATATTTATTATATTTGATACATTAAATATTAAAATAATTAATGTATATTTGATACATTAAATAAAATATATTTATAAAATTTGAATAAGATTCAAATAAATAAATATCGTAAGAAATTTGAATGAGATTCAAATAAGTATAAGATATATTTTAATATATTAGATATTAAAACATAATATTTTAATTCTAGCAAAGATTTACCCTTGGTCTTTATAAATAGGACCTTTGCGTTGAGCCATTATACATAACACACATCTGTTCAATAGAGAATTAGAGAATTCTCTCTAGACCTCTTCCTCTCCAATCCCTTGCAATCCCTTGTGGATTTCTTTCAATAGGCTCCCACAAGCCTTGGTCCTGCGTTTGAATCATAGCTAGGAAGACTTTGTGGAAGAGATAAAGATATGCCAGAGATATCTCCATATTTACTCTAAGTTAGTTTGCTTAATCTTATTATTTTTTAGTTTAATTTTAAATCAAATTAAAGACGAACTAATGCTTTCGCTGCAGAGTGAAACGTTCATTCCTTCATAAACTATGTTCTAAACCTCAAATATTCGAATATCTACCTCCATATTGTTGAACTCAAAGAAAAAAAATTGTCGATTATCTTACAATTTTAACATTGAAAGAAAATTTTGAAATGTTCAAATTAATATTAATTTGAAGTGTTCAAATTAATATTTAATATATTAGATATATTAAATATAAAAGAGGAAAATATATTTATTGTATTTGATACATTAAATATTAAAATAATTAATGTAATATTTGATACATTAAATAAAATATATTTATAAAATTTGAATAAGATTCAAATAAATAAATATCGTAGGAGATTTGAATGAGATTCAAATAAGTATAAGATATATATATTAGATATTAAAATATAATATTTTAATTCTAGCAAAGATTTATCATTGGTCTCTATAAATAAGACCCTTGGGTTGAGCCATTATACATACATAACACACATCTCCTCAATAGAAAATTAGAGAATTCTCTCTAGACCTCTTCTTCTTCAATCGCTTGTGGATTTTCTTTCAAGAGACTCCCACAAGCCTTGGTTCTGTGTTCGAGTCATAGCCAGGAAGGTTTTATGGAGGAGATAAAGATCCGCCAGAAATAGCTCCATATTTACTCCAAGTAAATTTGTTTAACCTTAATTTTTAGTTTAATTTTAAATAAAATCAAATGCTATCCAATGCTTCCGCTGCAAAGTGAAACGTTCATTCATTCATGTACATAGGTAAAGCTACATTCATCAGAGACAAATCCAATTCCTAGATAAAAATGGAAACTCCTTATTGAATCCTTATCTTAAAAAGAATATGGAAAATCTAGATCAAGGATCCTACAAATATGTCATTATGACTCAAATAAAGGTAGTTCAACTTAATCCTCATTCTCTAAACTATAGCTACATTTTTCTTTCTCTTTGACTTAAGCATAGGAGCTAGTGTGACAAATGTCACATCGGTGCCTAGCTTTTTCTCTTTTACAGGTCATCTCTTTCCTCCAAATTACAAATTTACCGTCGTCATCACGTGAAGGTCATGTGAGATTACCCCCTATCTATCTCATATAATTTCTTCAATCTCTCTCTATTCTCCCTCTTTATTCCACTTTCTTTACTTTCTACCTCTCCCTCCCTTGATCATTCCCCTCTCTGAATCATCAGCAGAATTGGGCGGTTGAGATCTTCTCCAGTTCCAAAGTTCAAATTTCTTAGAGATGCAGAGGAGAAACTGTAAAGAAAGGCTAATGGAAGAAGCCCAAAGAAGGGTCGAGCTCAAAGAAAGAGAAGGCCCTGTAATAAACGCTAAAAACGAACAGAGAAAGCAAATTAATCAACGATTTCATTATTCCTCAATTTCTTCTCAGGTTCTTCCTCTGGTTTCTTCACCTCCTGAAATATATAGTTCTAAGTTTTGGATTATGATCTTGTTCCTTGTTTGTTTAAACATTGTTACCATTAATTAGGTGGATTTTATCTCATTAAACCTCCACAGAGTTTTGTGGAGGAAAATATTCATGGAAAAAAAAGTCAATATAGGTTTGTTAATTAATTACCTGGATTAAGCTTTTATTAAAGAGAAAGTAGAGAGAGTGAGTGATGGAAGAGGGAAGGAGAGGTAGAAAGAGAAGAGAGAGAAAGGAGAAATATGAGAGAAATTGAGTAAAATGGATTAAATTTTTACATTTTATCAAAGTTTAGAGGTCTAATTTTTACACTTTTGAAAATTTGAATGTTTAATCATTTTTACACTTTAAAGTTTAAGGGTGCAATTCTTACAAACTTTGCTTTTTTTGTTTTTTAAAATGACACTCTTTAAAGTTTAGTAATCTATATTTGATACAATTAAAAGTTTAAAAACTAATTAAATCTAAATGTCTTTTGATATATAGAAGTTTAAGTTATTGTCAATCCGAATATAACTTAGTGGACAAGACATCAATTACAATCCTCGAGATATATGGTTAAATCCTCTAAATTGAAAGAAAGAAAAACAGTAGAAATGATCCAACTGACAACCATCTATTTTTGTCATTAGGTTGAAAACACATAAATTTTGAACATTGTTTTTTAAAATCACATTATTCTTAAAATAAAACCGATACGCATTCCAGCGGCCAATATTTTGAGTAAAAAATCAACAGAATTATCGAAATGATTCGATCCACTGAAAGGATAACCTTTACTTGGAAAGTAAAATTATTGTAACTCTATTATTATACCAACAATATTTCAACATTATCGACCAAAGTGAGCATAGCTCAATAGTAATTGACATATACCATCAATCAAAAAATTAGATGTTCAAATCTCTACATCTAAGTGTTGGTGAAATCAATAGTAATTGATATTAAATGTCTTCGCATGCCAACATCATCGTGGTCCTTGTTCTTGATATAAAAACCCTAAAAACCGCCCATTTCTTTCTGTTTGCTCGTTCCATCACTTTCTTCTTTTTGAAAGCGAATTTGTGGGCCATGTAAAAAATCCATTCCAAAAATTGAGAAAACATCCTCTATTAAAATAAAAGTTTTTTATTTTAAAATGATATGCAAAAGCTTTCCTTATTATTACGATTATGATTCAAGCATTGATAAGAACTAAAAAGTCAAGGTTAATTCAAATTAATCACTTTGACTGATTGTTTTTACGTATATTATAAGTAAAAAGGCGGTAGGAACTAGAATGAACAGTGAAATAGATTATTTATAGCCTTACAATAAAATAAACAAACTAAATTAAATAAATCTAAAATACTAATTAATCTAAAATTAACAACTAAACTAATATTAACTTAGTTTGCCAAATCTATTGCCACGTAAAAAAATCCATTCCAAAAATTGAGAGAACACTCTCAATTAAAATAAAAGTTCTCTATTTCAAAATGATATGCAAAAGCTTCCTTGTTATTACAATTATGAAAAGAGTTTATTTATAGCTTTACAATAAAATTTAAAAAAAAATCTAAAATACTAATTCGTCTAAAATTAACAATTAAACTAATATTAACTAAAGTAAACCAATTCCTAGATAATTAATTATCTTACATCTCATCCTACTTCACTCCTTCTCTTGTTTTCTAGTTTCTACTCCTAATTAAACTCCCTCAATAATTCATCTTTTCACCAAAATTTTGGAATATTTTCTTTGGGCGCTTTATGTCAAAGAAAAAGGTCGGTTTTTAAATATATATATATATATAGCGCTTGAGGAGAGAAACTTTTGATTTCCTTTTTTGCCCCTTCTTAATTTGAAGACTTTCCATTATAACCTTCTTAATTGAAAGATTTTCTCTTCCACCCTCAATTTGAATAAAGGTTCTAAAATTTCTACGTAATCTCTAATTTAAATAAAGATTTTGAAATCTCTACGATCTTCAATCTTCCAACTAACTAATGCATATTTGAGTAATTTGACTAATAAAATGATAAACTCAACATATTTGAATTTTGAATAATAAAATGATAAATTAAACATATTTGAATGATAAAATGATAAAAATCTAATATTAAACAAAAATTAAAATATTTAAATAATAAAATGATAAAATAATACTTATATCTAATCTTTCAACTAACTAATGCATATTTGAATAATTTGAATAATAAAATAATCAATTAAACATATTTGAATGATAAAATGAATAAAGGTTCTAAAATTTCTACACATGTGATCTCCAATTTGAATAAAAGTTATAAAATCTCTACAATCTCTAATATTCTAACTACCTAATGTATATTTAAATAATTTGAATAATAAATTGATAAATTAAACATATTTGAATAATAAAATAGTAAAATGAATAAGAGTTTTAAAATCTCTACATATGTGATTATGAAATATTTTTTAAAAAAAAAAAAAAATTAAACTAATATTTAAAGATTTTTTTGCATATGTAAAAAGTCAAGAAAAAAAACTTGAAAAAATTTTGAACAATTGTTTTTCGAGAATACAAAATTAAAATAATATTGAAGTACTTTTCTAAAAAATAAAGATAAGATTTTTTTGAATAAATATATTAACAAAATATTAGATTCTGATCTATTGTGATTAATATACATAAATTAAATGTCATACATCAATCCATATATAAGACATCCACGACTAAATTATTTCATGTCTTCTAAAGTGATTCCAAAAACCATGTAGAGGAGAAATCAAATTTCTCCCCTTTTCATTTGATGGCTTATGGCTATATAAGCGTAATCTTTCTTTTTAATAAACCAGATCATTCGTATCCAATTTTTTAATTCTCAAAGTTCAAGCAATTTATTATTGAAGAGACTTCGTATTATCGTAACTCCATTATTAAACCAACAATATTTCAACATTAACGACCAAAGTGAGCATAGCTCAATAGTAATTAACATATATCATCGACTAAAAAATTAGAGGTTCAAATCTCTCACTTCTAAATGTTGTTTTTGAAATTTTAAAAAAAAAAATTAACATCAGTGGCATTAATGCCCCGTTTGGTTTATGGTAATAATGGATGGGAATGTGGATGGGTTTGTAATCCACTTGTTTGATACAAGTTATTCAATCTTGGGAATGAGAATAACTTATTCCCATGTATTTCATATACCCATCAACATGGGTTTTCTATACCCTTCCAAATTGGTGGGTTTTCTCTATTTCCCAAGGACTCCTCTCTCTCTTTTAACTTTTTCTTTATTCCCCCTCTCTCTCCCTCTCTCTCCTCTTTATTACATTTCTTTATTCTCTCCTCTTTAATACATGTTTTTATTCTTTATGTTTTATTTTATTTTATATTATTAAAGTTAATTAATATATGTAATTTAAATCTATAATCAATAAAATTACATTAAAATTTTAATTATATTGTATGAATTTAACAATTTCAGTTTAATAGATTAATTTATTTAAATACATACTTATTTTTTTAACATCCTAATTTAGTAAATTAATTTATTTAAATATATATTTATTTTTTTAATAAAATGCAATAATTGATGCAATACATTAGTAATTAAAACTATCAAATCATTAATTAATAATATATTTAATTAATTAATTATAATCATTATTAATTTAGTATGATATTATTTTTAATAATTATAATTAATTACACTTGAATAAATATAATCCATTGATTTTTAATAATAAATTTTTAGAAAAATTATATTTATTTTTTGAATTAATTTTGATTTCTTTTATTAATTAGTGCACCATAATTATATAAATTTTTTTAAATTCATAAAACAAATGCTGACATCACTTATTATTATAAAAATCTGATAGCGTTCCCATGTAGAACCAAACACAGTCATCTTTGATTCCCAGGCATGTTATTCCCAAACATCTTATTCCCAGGCATCTTAATTCCATGGGCATCCAATAAAACCTTAAACCAAACGGCCCCTAAATGTCTGGGCATGTCAACGTCATCGTGGTCCTTGTTCTTGATATAAAAACCCCAAAAACCACCCATTCCTTTCTGTTTGCCCTTTTCACCACTTGCTTCTTTTTTATAGCAAATTTGTGGTTCAAATCTATTGCATCGTAAAAAATCCATTCCAAAAATGGAGAATAATTGGGGACTGCACCTAAGTATTTTCCTTCCAAAAATGGAGAGAACATCTCTATTAAAATAAAAGTTCTCTATTTTAAAATGATATGCAAAAGCTTTCCTTATTATTACAATTATGGAAAGAGATTATTTATAGCCTTACAATAAAATAAACAAAATAAATTAAATAAATCTAAAATACTAATTAGTCTAAAATCAACCAATTAAGTTTATATGAAACTTTCTTTTAGTAGAATAAAGTAAAATAAATATATAGGACGTGGTCAAATGTTTTCTATAAATTATTTATGATTCAAAGAGTTTGATATTATAATTTAATTTGAAAATCATAATTTAAATAAATAAAATAATGTGATCTGATCTACAAGAGGAGTGTAGTGTAGGGAATGCGAGCACAAAAGTAGAGTTTCAGAGGTTGCATGAATTATTATACCTTTGGAAATTTATTAGAATTAGAATGGCTTTCACTGGCAATGCACAATCTCCTTCCTCACCTTCCACAATAATTCCATGGAAGACCAAGCTAATTCTCAATCTTCTCTCTTCCATTCTTTTCCTACAAGCTTTCCAATCAGATTTTACGACCGTTAACTGCCACCTCCTCCGCCTTCCTCCTTCCTCCACCTCTCGCGGCGTCACCTCCTTCGACACCACCGTCCATTCAACCTCCTCCGACCTCTGGATTCGTGTTTATAATCCTCTCAATGAAATTTTCAACTCTGATACTATCCATGTTGTCGTATACTTCCACGGTGGAGGCTTTGTCTTCGGCTCCCCCGATATGCCGCAGATCGACACCTTCTCTCGTGATTTTGCTCGCGAAGTCAGAGCCATTCTCGTCTCCGTCAACTATCGACTCGCACCGGAGAACCGATTTCCGAGCCAATATGACGACGGATTTCAAGTTCTCAAGGTAATTGACGAAGGATTGATATCCGAAACTCTTCCTGAAAACACCAATTTGAGTCGTTGTTTCATCGCCGGTGAAAGCTCCGGAGGAAACATCGTTCATCACGTGACGGTGAGAGCGGCGACATACCAATTCAAGAGGCTTAAAATTGCAGGTTTGATTGCGATTCAGCCATTTTTCGGAGGAGAAGAGCGGACGAAATCAGAGATTCGATTTGGGAACGGTTATGGACTTACTTTGAAAATGACCGATTTCTTTTGGACGTCGTTTTTGCCTGTCAGTTCGAACCGAGACCATCCAGCCGCTAACGTGGTTCGATCCGATATTTCAGGCGTGAAGTTTCCACCGGTGCTTGTTGTGAACGGCGGTTTGGATCCATTAAGCGATCGGATCAAAGAGTACAGTGAGTGGCTTGAGAAATCAAGTGAAGAGGTTCAGGTCATCGAGTTTCCAAATGCGATCCATGCGTTCAGTTGGTTTTCCGATCTTCCAGAATATTCCATGTTGATGCAACACGCTAAAGAGTTCATGAAGAACCATACAATAATCCTATCGTCGTAAGAACTACTCGTAAGGGAAAAAATATATATTAAATCACGCGCTCAATTCTTTCAACTTTCAACTTTCCAATAGGTCTTTAAACGTTCAAAATGTCTTAAATCTATTTGACATTTTCAAAGAGTTAGACTTATTGGCAGAGACGGATCCAATAAGCGGCCAGGGATCATATATTATATATATATATAAGTTATCTTTTCTGGGTAACAAAGATTGCATTGGATGGTTGGTTCGAATCCCACCATGTGCACATTTGGCACAAATATAAAGTTTAAGGACTAAACACTACTTCCACTAATGCGTTTCTTTGTTATGTTATCTACTTTTTACTCATGTTAAGTTTATAAGCACTACTCATGTTTTAAAATAGTAGTTTTTGAAAATTGGTTTTTGTTTTTAAAATTTAGTTAAGAACTTAGATATTTTCTTAAGAACGATAAAAATTATTGCAAAAAATTATGAAAAAATAAGTACAATTTTAAAAAACTAAAAACTAAAAAACAATTGGTTATAAAACGCAGTCTTAGAAATTAGGATTTGTTAGATTATAGCCCTAATAATGGTTTTAGTTGTTAACCTCGTTACTTTCTTCTTCAAGATGTGTTTATTTATCTTTAATAGTTGTTGTATTTTGGTCCACTGATAATGTGTCACGTGTAGGATTTCTTTGTTTACATTCCTTTTATATTTCACCGGACTGATTTGATGTTCCGGAACTTTTATCATTTTGTGTGAAAAATACGTGAGAAAAGTTTTCCGTTCATTCTCCCTTCCTCTACTTTGTTACAGGATTTAATCGTAAAAGTCCTTATAATTTTAGCATTTTTTTGTGCAATTGCAAAGATTTTTTTTTTTTTTTTGTTTTTGTTTTTGTTTTTGTTTTGTTTTGTTTTGAGGATTTTATAAGGTTCATATTTGTTCAATTTTTAGTTCATATTTTAGTATTTTTTAATGATTAAAAATTGTTAATACTTTTTCTGTGTTCACAGTGTATATGGAACTTTAATATCTGACAATCAAACTAAGTGTTAATTTGACTCTCAAACATTCTTTTTAAATATTTTGAGCGAAAAAAATTAATATTATTAACTTAAAGTTCAAATATGTTTTATATGGGAGTATAGAATTCGTTTGGTTAAAATATCATTTTGGTCCTTGTACTTTAAGATTTATTTTATTTTGGTTTATATACTTTCAAATATTCAATTTTAGTCCATGTACTTACAATAAAACATAAAATTGGTCTCTATGATAAGTTTGAAGTTAAACTTTTATCAAAATTGATTAAATAATAATAGTAATTTTAATACCAAAAAAAAAAAAAAAAAGTCACAATGTAAACACACTTCCAAAATTTATAAAGGAAAGATTAATAGAGACTAATTTTTTTAAAGAAAAATTAATAATAAACTAATAGCAGGGACCGATAATTTTAAGCTTTTATTGAATGTTCAGGAACTAAAATTGGACAGTACAATGACCAAAATAAAATAAAGTCCAAAGTACGAAGATCAAAATGGTATTTTAACTAATTTGTTTTCTATAAATTAGTTTATGATTTATTAATTGTGAATACTTAATTTTACTATGTTTCATTGTATGGAATCTTTAATATTTGACCATAAAACTTCAACCGACCACGATTGTCTAACTTAGAGAATTAAGTTTGCTCGATTAGAATTATTTGGAAATATTTAAAGCGAAAGAAATTAATATTATTAACTTAGTTCCAAAATGTGTTTGATTTACCTTTTATTGTTTAATTATTAAGAGCCGATAGATTTTACGTATAGTTATGATATATATCAAAGAGGTTAAAAGTTTGAATCTCCCCACTCTATGTATTGTTGAAAAAAAAAAGCTTTATATATTTTAATTGGTTAGAGAATTTAATTTGTGAAAATAACTTAAGTACGGTATCTAAATTAAAATTACATATTATGATATGATTGATAAATGATGAAGGGAGATACACTAAACAAATAAATAAAAGTAACAAATACATACATATATATATATATATAGAATAGAGTAACAAAATATTTAAAAGGTAATGGATATAAAAGTGGTTAAATACATTTCCCATAAGAAAAGGAAAAGGAAGCAAGAAGATGAAGGAGAAAAGCAGAAGCAGTTATTTTATTTTGGAGACAATGAGAAATTGACGATATATTAGTATATTACAAGGAGACCAGGAACAATATATTCAGTAAAAAAAAATAACAAAATATTTAAAAGGTAATGGATATAAAAGTGGTTAAATACATTTTCCATAAGAAAAGGAAAAGGAAGCAAGAAGATGAAGGAGAAAAGCAGAAGCAGTTATTTTATTTTGGAGACGATGAGAAATTGACGATATATTAGTATATTACAAGGAGACCAGGAACAATATATTCAGTAAAAAAAAAAAAAAAACTGACAGGAGGAACCGAGTAATATACTTCCCTTAGAAAGAAAGAAAGAGAAAAAAAAAACCCAAGTAATTATTATTGTTCAATAAATCTAATACTTTAAAAAAAAAAAAAAAGAAACAAAATTACTTTTTTTATTCATCAATTAGAGAATGGAAATCGAACCTTTGATCTTTGAAATGTAGTGTCTTATTCAGTAAGCTACATTCGAATTAGTAAAAACTTGCTTACTTGTCTATAGGTAAAAGTTCATATTTATTTTTTTACTTTAAACAAATTAACATATTCTAATGGATAGTTTAGTAATTTTGTATTTTGTTTTTAAAAATTACTTTTAAAAGCTAGCTTAATTAGCAACTTGAACAAAAAAAAATTACTTTTTTTATTAAAAAAATGACTAAATTTTAAATAGTATTTTAAGTTTGATGTGATTAATATTAACTATATAAAAGAACGAAACAAATAGATCACAAACTGCCATTATTATTGGAAAAAACGAACTTCCATTATTATTAAAGGTAGACTTGGAAATTTAGAATTATATAAAAATTACTAAGGAAGTCTAAAAATGATTCTCAATTAGGATGGCCTTCTGATATAGTAAAGATATGCAGCTTATTTTTATTATTATTATATTTAATTAATAAATTATTTGGAAACCATTAAAAATACATATATATATATATATATATATATATATATATATATATACTTCTGATATAGTAGAGATTTGCAGCTTATTTTTATTATTATTATATTTAATTAATAAATTATTTGGAAACCATTAATATATATATATATATATATATATATATAGGATCTGAAAATTTATTATTTTAATAAATTTCACCAATATTTTTGGAGAAGAAACGTGGTTACTTATAGATAAGAGAAGCTCATACTTTTACTAAAAAAATGTACAATCCAGGTTATATATTTTAATAAAAACTCTACTCCATTTCATTAACTATATGATTTTTAGTTTTGAAAATTAAGCTTATAAACAACTATTTATGTATGTTTTTAAAAATTAAGTCAAATTTTGAAGATAAAAGAAAAAAAAATAGTTTTTAACAATTTGTTTTTGTTTTTAGAATTTGACCAAGAATTCAAATGTTTTCTTTATAAAGATGAAAATCATTGTAGAGAAATTGTAAGAAAACAAGAACAATTTTCAGAAACCAAATGTTTATCAAGGTCTTAGTAATTTGTATTTTGATTTTAAAAATTAATTTTGAAATCATATAGCCGAAAATAATTGTGAAAACTACGTTTTTCTTTTATGTTTTAAAATTTGATAAGTTTTAAAAAATAATTTAAAGAATACTTTTAAATCTAACATGATTAATGTTAGCTATAAAATAATATAAAATAAATGGAAAAAAACTAACACAATTTTATATAAAAAAAAAGTCTAAAAATGATTCTTAGGGATCTCATACAGTACAGAAATGTTTGCAAATAGCTTTATAAAAAGTTTCAAAATTGTTCTCGAATCTAACACCAAACAAATATCATGTATATTAAAATTAGAGTTATAATTTTGTTAATTACTAGAGATGAACATGGTTATTTTTTAAAAGTTTAATGACCAAAATAAATGTTTAGTAAATGGATTAAAATGAATAAAAGCTGGAAATAAAAAAGAAACGGATATTTTAAAAGTAAATGAACTAAAATGAACCAAAGTTAAACGTACAAGTAAAGAAATAAAAATTAAAAGGAAAAATAAATATTTTTTTACCCAAGGGCTTGTGATAGGAGTTTGGGAGGATTCCCCAAGGCTTTTGGTATAGGAGTTTTGGAGATGGGAATGTGCAAGGGCTTGCTATAACCTTGTTTAGTATAAAATTTGGAGGATTGATTATGAAAATGGGTTATTCCCATATATTTTGTATACACATGAGTAAATGTATTTGATACTCTTGCAAAAGTATGAGTTTTCTTCTTGTCCTTCTCTTTCTCTCAATTATTTTTGTTCATATCTTTTTTTCTTTTGAATATGTTAATTTATTATATTAAAATTAATTTTTCTAATCAACTAGATTATATAAAAATTATTTTATAATAATGTATTGAATTGACCTAATTAATTATTCAATTGTAATAAATTAATCAGAATTAATTGGTTGATTAAAAATATACCAAATAATTCTCATTTATAAAAAGGAAAAAAAAATCAATTTTTACCCCGAAGTTTGTCAAGTTGTATCAATCTCTACCCTTCATCAAATTATACCCCAAACTTAGATAATATTGCAATCTTAACCTTAGACGTAAAAATTTTTGCAATTTATATCTCTAATAAATTTTCTTTTGAAAATTCGTTAAAAAAAAAAGTATTCTCATATGCTTTCGATGAATTATAAAACATATATATGGTAAAAAAAATTGATAAGATTTCAAAGAAAAACAACGTTAGAGCTACATTTTGTTAAAATTTGTGAGTTTTTCGTCATTAGTTAATTTGTGGATTAATCAAACTTAAAATTTTGAAAATCTTGATATTATTGAAATTAGTGAGTTTATTGAGATTTTTACATTGTTTTTTGTTAAAATTAGTGAAAATTGAATAAATTGTAACATTTAACTGAGTCTAGGATTTAATTTGATGAAATCAAAAGTCTGAAGTGAAAATTGATATACGGTAACATGTTTACGAGTAAAAATTAAAAACTTTCCTTTATAAAAATAAACTAAATTAATGTAATTGTGTATTTATTGGAACTATTAATAAATTAGTAATCTATTTAATTAATTTAATTAATTAAAATAATTTAGTATAAAAATTTTAATTTTTTATAATTATTTATTCAATTAAAATTATACATCTATTATGATCAATTAATTTACATCTATTTGTTGAAGAGTTGATTAATTGATGCATAATTATATAAAATTAATATCATGAAAAAGACAACAATATCATTTATTATTATAAAAATTAGCATTCCTTAATATATAACTAAACATAACAATCAATAATTTCCATCAATCTTATTTTCAGGCATATAAAAAACCTTGAACCAAACAGCTAGTAAACGTGAAACTTGATTTTGTAAGTTCCAAGGGGTCCAGTTTACTCGGCCAAATTCAATCACTAATAAAGAAAAACAAGCATATTTTCCATGCGTAGGATCTCCTACGTTTATCTAATGTGATTTGGTTTTTGTTTTCTTCACGAAAAATAAATTAATATAGTCGACACTAGGTATTTCTTTAATTCAACAAAGTATGATAGGGACGAATCCAAACTAGAGGTCAAAGAAATAAAATATTTGTTTGTTCATTTAATTTAATAAAATCATCTTATAGTTTGGGAGATGCAGAAATCGTAACCTTCAAACCTCTCTTACCAATTAGTCAAGAGTATATACTTTAACTAGTTAAACTTAAAGATGTCCACGAGGCAGCGAGGGGGCTAGGGAATAGCTTTTTCGTCCCTGTCTCCACCCCCATTTCATTTTCTGTCTTCGCGAAATTTTCCATTTAATTTTGTGGAAAATTGGGCGAGGAATCCCGAGGAAAATTCGCGGGGATCCGATTTCCCGCGGAGAATAATTCCCCATTTATAATTTTCATTTTTAAAAATTTGATCAAATAAAATCTATTTTTTTAAAATTTCTATTTAAATTGTTAATTCTTAATAAGAGATTTCTATTTAAGAGAAATTTTTTGTTTTCCTTAAAAAAAATAATATTGAATAAAAGTTTGGATTTATGGTTTATTATATATATACAAATGCATATATTAAAAAAAAAAAAAAAAAAAAGAAGAAATCGGGGCGGGATCAGGAACGGGGCGGGGACGAGGACGGGGAATGTATTCCCCCTCCCCGTTTAGCTAACGGGAAAAAAATCTTCTCTACTCCCTCTCCCATTCCCCACCTAAACGAGGATTCTCCGCTCCGTTAGAAGCGGGTCCTCGCGGGAAAAATGGACATATCTCTAGTTAAACTACGCTTGAGTTGACGTTATACAACATAGTTTCAATTTCAACATTTTATGTGGTTTTTAAAAAAATATATGGTTTATTTTAACCACTTTAAAGTATTATCAGAACTCAACTATTTATTAAATATAATAAAGATGAATTACATGTGGTGAATTCTTAATAATCATTTTAGACTTTTTTTTTTAATATATAATTTTTTGTACTTCATAAACTAATGAAAGTTTCGAACCTATATCTCTGATAATATTAGTTTATCCTCTATTCAATTATTTTGAAGTATCATATTAATCACGTTATTCTTGAAATCTTAATCAAATTATAAAAAAAAATAAACTATACCGTTTTTAAAAGTCTTACTTTATATAATTATTGTTAATAGGTTTAAATTGATTAAAAAGTTAGAAATCAAATGTATTTCCCATGAGTAGGATCTCCTCTTACTTGGAGTGATTTGGTTTTTTTCCTTCCAAAACAACAATATTCGATACACCACTTCAATAGGAGTTTCTATTTCTTTCTTTCTATATATATATATATATATATATATATATATATGGTTTATTCATAATGGATTAAAAATAGTAACAGAATTTATTTATTTGTTAAATATGATAAAAAGAACCTAAAAAATATTAATATAATTCGTTTATTTATTAAATATGATAAGAATAAATTACACTTAAGAATGATCTTTAGATTTTTCATAATTTTTTTTTTTAAATTTTATATCATTTTAAAGTTCTAATCCTATCCTTAATAATATTAATGTATGCTCTATTTATTCCATTGTTTCCTAGTTATCATTAGCCACATTATTCTTGAAATTTTATTCAAATTTTATTTTTTTAATATATAATTTTTAAAATGTTTACTTTATATAATTTTTTTTACATGCAAATTTATTTTACAAAAAAAGGAAAAAATAACAAATATATTTCATTCGAGTAAGATCTCCAACTTTTTTTTTTTTGAAACAAAGATCTCCAACTTATTTGATGTGATTTGGTTTTTCTTTTTCCTTCTCTAAAAAAAATAATATTTGTCTATTCACCGAGTTTCTACTTAATTTTTTACATACTTTATTTTTAATAGTTTAAAAATATATGTAGAAATAATTTACTTATTACATATAATAAAAATAAAACACATATCTTTAAAATCAGTTTTAGATTTTTATATAAATGTTTGGACTTTTATAATTTTAAAGTTCCAAACCTACCTTCAATGATAATAATTCGTGTTCTATTTATTTTATTATTTTAAATCTAGCATTAATCTGTTTTTGATTAAAAAAAAATATTCTTTAAATCTAAGCGAGTATTTAAAATAAAAATAAAAAATAGTTTTCACAATATTTTCAAGTTGAGTAAGATTTCAAAAATAATTTTTAGAAACAAAATACAAAATCATTTAAGCATTTATTAAAATATACCATGTTGTAAAACAAGGTTGAAGAGGAAACAAAAATTTGGGATTTAATCCTCTTTGTTTCTCTGATTTTATTGAATAATCACTTTATCCAAATATTAGGGTTTTGAGAAACACGAAAATCAGAGAAAAGAAATAACAACCTATACAGGTGTCTTATATCTATTGGAGAATAAAGAATCTTAGAGAATAAAATAAAAAATATTGTTGATAAAGTATAATCAATTTAAATTCACTCAACCAGATTCAATTTGGAACAAACATATTCTGGTTCCAAATACCGTGGAATAAACAATTTGAAACCCACAAACTTAAAAAAACAGATAAACCAACTTAAACTTCTAAGCAACGAGAACGATAAATAAATCAAAGTTTAAGGGAAGAGAAATTGACACCGAATTTATATTGGTTCACCCAATGTAGGCTACGTTCCACTAAAACGTCAAGGAGAAAGTTAAAAGAATTTACAATCACTCAGAATGATTTTGCTCACTTTTCTCTTAAAAAAAGGCTCACGAATCACTCTATAATAATTCTCAAACTCCTCAACAGAGAAAAACTCACCGCAAACAACTCCAAGAAGAACTCACACACAAGTACCTCACGGCTTTTTCTTCTTCAGTTTTGTTTCTGTAAACAAAACCCACGACTACTGTTTTTTTTTCTTCCGTCGTTAGCACCCACACAGCCGCAACACATTTAACTAGGTTAAATATAAACAAGAGAATTGAGCCAAGAAGCTTAATGGGCCTAATTTTTTTGTTTTGGCTCCATTATTTCTCAACAGTGTATTCTATATCAGGTCTTGTATTAGTCAAGTACTGTAACGACCCAACATTGCTTCTATAGATGAAGTGATCATGCATGGCAGTACCATGGAGATAGACAGATTTTTCCCGTAGCTGGTTTCAGATGTATTAACTCAAGCTTAGCAAGCAGATCATCGATGTACTTTGTGTGTGTGAGTAAAATACTTGTTGACAGATAATGCACTTGCACCCCCAAAAAAGTAATTCAACTGGCCAACATCCTTTAATGCAAATTTGTTATTCAACGTTGAAATTAACTTAGTAATTAGAGAGGGATCATTCCCCATCACAACTACGTTGTCCACATAAACAATAAGTAGTATGATAGCAAACCATGACGATATATAAACTGAGAGGTATTAGACTCAAAGGTTTCCTTAAGAAAGATGAAAACTATTACAGAGAATATGAAATCATTGTAGATAAATTGTGAGAAAATAAATACAATTTTCAAAAATCAAAAATAAAAAACTAAATAGTTATCAAAGGGAGCCTTGAATAACTACTAAATAGTTATCAAAGGGAGCCTTGAATAACTAGCCTTAGTTATTGACTAATTGATTAATTCAATAAAATACAACTAATTAAAAAAAATGCAATAACATTTTTCAATGACTATTTTAACCAACATGGTTTGAAGATGTATATATACACACCATGGAATTAAGCCATTAAAAAAAATTAAAAATTTAATAATATTATTGTTCACATGAGATTTCGACAAGGAAATTTAATACGTGGAATGAACTTTGTATTTGTATTGATTTCAATATAGTGAGTACAATCTCTAGTATTTGATCTTCTAATTCTCTCTCCTACTTGTATGTTTTGCTCGAGGGTTGAATAGCTTGTTCTCGAGGTTGAAACTTCAATGAATTCTTGGAGTGTTCTTGGAGTATTCTTGATATCCGTGACGTGTTCTTCGTTCAAACAATGTTTAATCTTCAGGAGCTTCTGAGCTTTGTTTCTGAATTCTCTCTGAGCTTTTTCAGTTCTGAACCCCCAAATGAAGAAGGAAGCTCTCTATTTATAGAGTTTCTCAAGGCCTTCAAATGGGCTTGGGCTTTTTGGATTGGGCCTGATTGACTTTTGGGCCTAGCTGACTTTGGGCCAGCCTCTTGGACTAGGTCTGGCTGACTTTGGGCCAGCTCCTTTGGACTGGGCTTAGTTGCCTTTTGAGTCTAGCATCTGGACTTCGCCAATTGGGGCCTTCAATTTGGGCTTTTGTGCTCCAAATTTCAAAGAACCTAATAGTGTATTTGGATTTGCTATAATTTAATTTAGGAATCTTTGCAAATTTAATTAATCCCTTAATTAAATATAAATTCGTCATCAATGTTGGGTAATGACATGGTTATTTTGGGTTAGTCGAAATTTCTATTCCAATAATCATATTGGAGATCCTATCATATTATCTTATGTTGAATAAAATATAATATCACTAAGTAAAAGAATAAATAACAATTTTGAATGAGTATCTTAATAAAAAAATGTAGTGCATGTGTGTAGATATATATAATTTTAAAGAATCAAATAGTATTATATTTGACGGTCACTATCAATTTCAAAGTGTCTTTTTATTCGATTATATTTTCCAAATAATTGGGGTTATTTTCTTCCCAATTTTTAAGCGTAGAAATGGAACATTGGGCCTACAAATAATTAAATTGGAAGCCACCATTATGGACGGATCAATTTGGTGACCATATCATCCATATCTCGTGTTGGCCGGTAGTAGAGCAATGAGTCAATTCACTACTTTATTTATTACCACGTTTCTTGGAAAAATTATTTCTTTTTTTTTTTTTTAAATGTAATTATTTAAATATTTAAATATAAAATTAGATTAATGCCTAAATCCGAACGAAATCCATTTGTATACGAGTATTTTATGTAATCCTCCTATTCCCAAATCGCACCTACCACCGAAATGGCAAGTTGATCTGTCTGAGAGGAAAAAGGGCTTGTTAATTAACACCTATGAGAATGAATTTGGGCAAGTTGAATTGGGTGATGGTGGATTAGAGCTTTGTGATATTGGATGGAATTAATTGATTGGATATTGGGCTGGACGATTTGAGTTGGATCTGATTTTTTTTTCAAACGAATATGCCTGGAAATAAAAATTTTGCCAGATGGATCCATACATTTGTGACCTTTCTGTGTGGGACTTGGACCGTTCGAAAATCAAATTTGTGAGCTACTAAAAATTTTGAGTGCACAAAAGTCCATTTGTCTGTGAAATAGTGCCTCCATGCGAGATTTACCGTTCGGAACTGGAGTTGGAAGGCCATTGATCAATGTAGTGGCAGTCAGAAACGCATCCCACCAATACACATGTGACATGGATGCTTCAGCCAAGAGTATTAGTCCGGTTTTAACAATATGTCGATGTTTGCACTCGGCCTGACCATTCTGTGTTGATGTGTATGTACAAGAGAATTGTGATTGAACTCCAGCTGTTGAGGTTTATGTCCAAAAGTCTTGTAATTAATAATTTATTTAATAATTGATAATATTTGTGATTATTTTATTTGTAATACAATATTATCCATTATATGCAAAATTTAAGGTTACTAGTATAATCTTGAACAATATGCGGTTGACATACGTGAGAATCATGTTCAAGAAATAACCTAAAGGGCATAGTATATGGATAAAGCCATTTAAGTGTCTTATCTTAGTAACACTATTGATACGGCCCACTGTGGAGACATGTGAGTGGGGTATCTTATATAATGGATTTGTATAAGACTGGACCACGAAATATTTAATCTCTCTTTATAAATCTGTTAATTGAGAAGATTAATATTTCATTAGGATGATCATATGCGACTCGATCTTAATCTTGAGTGAGTTATTTCTGGACTTGAACAATGGGGCCCCATCCTTTCACTGGCCCGAGAGGAACTTCGTTTATGGTTGGATCATAAACAAATTGTTTATTAGAGAATCAGTGGTACTTAAGGTGCAAGATGTAATTACAGGGGTAAAACAGACTTTTGACCTAGCTGTAATTACGAACAACTCGTGAAGGATCAACTTGCATGAGTGATTATATCCATGGACACAACTTGTCCTACAGTGCATAAGAGTGCAACTCTATGTCTATAGTGGAGGGACCCTAGAGTTAATGAGTGAAAATTGATTAATTTAAGAGTTTAATTAATTAATTTTGTATCATTGGAGCTTATAATCTGTAGGTTCATAAGGTCTCCTTGTTAGCTCATAGTAACACTAAAAGATCAATCTAGTTGAAAGAAAAATTTGAAATGTTCAAATTCATATTTAATTTGACGTGTTCAAATTAATATTTAATATATTAGATATATTAAATATAAAATAGAAAAATATATTTATTGTATTTGATACATTAAATATTAAAATAATTAATGTATATTAGATACATTAAATAAACGATATTTATAAAATTTGAATAAGATTCAAATAAATAAATATCGTAAGAGATTTGAATAAGATTCAAATAAGTATAAGATATATTTTAATATATTAGATATTAAAATGTAATATTTTAATTATAACAAAGATTTGTCATTTGTCTCTATAAATATGACCATTGAGTTGAGCCATCAGACATAACACACATCTCCTCAATAGAGAATTAGATAATTCTTTCTAGACCTCTTCCTCTCCAATCTTTTGTGGGTTTTCTTTCAAGAGACTCCCACAAACCTTAGTCCTCTGTTCAAGTCATAACCAGAAAGACTTTGTGAATGAGATAAAGACCCTCTAGAAATATCTCTGATAGCATGTAATAATGATATCTTATTTCCTATTATTTATGCTAGTTTTGTGAGCTTTTATGCATATTTCTCTTAATTTTGTAAAAATCGAGCTTGAGGAGCAAAACCAAGTGTTTGGAAGTATTTTGGTGGATATTGGAGCCTTTTGAAGCTTAATTAAAAATTCAAGAAGATTAAAGATGTTATTTGAGTATAAGGCATGTTTCGGGAGATTCTACATTGAATCACGATTCCAATGCATCAAATCGGAGGTCATTCAAATACCCGAGAGAAAAAATATAGCAAAAATAGCCCATGTTGTCTACATGGTAGTGTCGAGACGCTGTCCACAGCGTCGAGACGCTACAAAAAAAGCAAAAATGTTGTTTTTCGTCCAGAAACGCGCGTAAACCAATTTTCTAGCAGCGTTGAGACGATGTAAGCAGCGTCTCAATGCTGCCTCGAGATTTTCTATATAAACATCATTTTTTTGCGCCGTTTTTGGAGGCCAATCCGAGAGTTTCATCCCTAATCTAAAATTGAGGGTTTAAGGAGCAATTGAGAGCGTTTGAAGAGCATTTTTGAAGATCCGAAGCTCGAGGGACATGGAGATCACAACGGGAACGTGAGATCGACTATTGTTTGCCAATTTCTTCATTTTCCTTAGTTTTAGTTTATGTTTTGTGGCTGTAAATTAGGAACTTAGAGGTGTAATTGAATGAATTTAAGTATCTTTGTTCCTCATACTTGGGATTTTGATATAGCCATTAGACTTGAGATTTTAATTGATTAAGTACCTTGATTGAATGCTTTTGTTTCATTCATGATTTTATGTATTTAATGCTTATAATCTCTTGATCACGAATTATTTGTTTTATTGGTCTGAATTTGTGCTTAAAAAAGTCTTGTTTAGGCTAGAACTTAATTGCATTACTATTTGTAAATTCTTGCATGAAAGTGGAGAATTATCTTAGAAGCCCTTAAAAGAAATTGTTTAATGTCTTGCATGCTATTAAAATCTAGATGGAGATATTAGATTTATAACATTGCATGAGAGTTAATTGCACTTAAAAGAGTCAATTAATACCCTCACTTCTTGGCTTATGGAATATTTGCATGACAAATCTTGGTAGCTTTGGCCGTAAGTTTAATTGTTGAAATTGATTCCTTAGAATATTTCTCTCCTATTGTGTCTCGATTTATCTTTTGCTTTCTAGGTTAGCTCTTTAGCTTAGCTTGTCTGCATTTGATTTCTTTCTCTAAATAAAGTTAAATGAGAATAATTGCGATACTTAAATGAATTAAGAAATCCAATCTCTGTGATCAACCATGGCCACTATTATTGTAAATTTTAGAGGTTTAGGTTTATAAATATATTTAATAGAGCTTTCGACAAGTTCTTTATTAATTTTCTAAATACCACCCTTGGTTTCGAGTTGAAAGAGCCCGTCTTTAAGAACTCCTTTCAGCACCACCTTACTAGTATGAATATCCTTTACAATAATGAAATTCAGAAAAGACATTATTATCTTTGGCGAGCTTTGACACACTGACTAAGTTCTTTGCAATATCAGGAACGCATAACACAATCTCAAGATTAAGCAACCCACGCTCAGAAGCCAATGCAGATTTACCAAAATGAGAAATAATAAGCTTATTTCCATTACCTATAGTGACTTTTTCCTCACCTTAATACTCAGTTGACTGATTGATGTTGTTATAATCTGAAGTCACGTGATTAGAACGGGTTAGCATTGTTATGAGATAAAATAAAAGCAATACCATTATCTATTTGTTTTGAGTGTTCTGCCCATCTGAAGGCATGTTGTTCTGGTTATTTCTATTGTTTCCATAATATTCTTTATCGAATATCTGATAGTATACTAGACCGAAATCTCTAGCTTTGCCACAGACTTCTCGTTACTGTTGTTCCACCTTCCTCTACCACGACTTCGGCCACCTCTATGTTGAAGGTTATTTTGGAATTGTGTTTGGCATTGTCCATTCGAATTTCTTCTCCTCAAAGAAAATATCAAACCTTTAGTTAAATTAGTATATTACCACGTGCTAATACACATGTATCTTTTTTTTTTTTAAGCTAACGTATGATTTTTAATTTTGAAACAATTTAACTTTTAAATGATTCAAGTAAAATGTTATTAATTATTATAATATTAAATTTAGTTTAAATTATCAAAAATACCCATGAACTATGAAGTTGGTTTCAATTATACCCTTGAACTTTGAAAAGTTTCATTTTTCGTCCATAAATTTAACGGAAAAAACCTTCAAGGGTTGTTTTGAAACAAACTTCAAAGTTCAAGAGTTAAAATGAAACTTTTCAAAGTTCATGGGTATAATTGAAACCAACTCCATAGTTCAGGGGTATTTTTGATTATTTAACCTTAAATTTAATTTTACTATGTTATTATGCTTTTTATTTATTCAGTTAAAATTAATTTGATAACTTAATCAAGGGTTAGATTTAAATTGGAAAAATAGCAAACTACATTTCTATACTTTTAAAAATAAATTTGGTTAAGGTTCAAAAACATTTTGTAATGTAAGTTTAAAAGAACATATTAATAAATAACAACAAGAGTCTTAGGAGAAGAAATTTAAAAAAAAAAAAATTAAGAAAAATGAGAGAACTTAAATAAGTAGTAGAATCATGGTTGAGATCTAATTGCACTCTTGAAATTGACATTGAAGTGGTGCTGCTTGATCAATTGGCTACGACGTAGTGATTAGAATGTTAAATACTTTACATTGTAGAACATAATAAATTCGAACATAAACTAAATAACAAAAAGGCTTTCTACTCCATATATGTTCGCTAGTGCAAGAACCCATGCATAGTGGAAATTGACATTCCACATTTCTTTTGTTTTCCTCTTATCACCTTTGATAGTTAACACATGTGCTATCGTGTTCTCTAGTATTTTGACATGATATAACTGCAACTCACTAAAACTCAACTATAGAGGTTGCCTTGTGTACAAAGAATTCTACTTTTACTACATTTATATATTTCATAAGCCGAAATATGAATGCGTAATTGTTTTATTTTACTATTGATTGATTTTAAAAACTAAATTTGTAACTATTTGCTAATAATTATCAATGTTCGTAAACTTACAAGGGTAATAAATTCTAAAAACTAAATTTGTAACCATTTACTAATAATTACCAATATTAAAACTTACAAAGGTAATAAATTAGTTTTGTGCAGCTAAATTGAATTTTCTTTCATTTATTTTAAATAATTCAATATAATAAAACTTTTACAATTTTAATTAAATTACATAATCCTTCAAATTTAAACGTAAAAGATTAGGAATTTAATATTTAAAATAAGTTTGTAATTTGTAATATGCTCTAAAATGAATTTGTAATTTATAATACTTTATTTAGATCGTTCTATAAAATATTAAGATAAAAAAGAATGCATTTGTTAAAAATTCTTATTTTATTAGATTTATTATTATTATCTCGATAAATACTTTATATTGAAATTTTAATGTATTGTTATATTTTAATTAATGCAAATTGTATGTGAAAATCACTTATGGTTTTTTTTACACAAGGATAGATGATATCTAAACTAACTTATGTATTTCTATTTTGTCAATGATCTTTCACTCCATCAAAATTTTAATTATTTTCTTAATTGTTATTAGTATATACTTTAATTTTCTTAATTTTCTTAAAATAGAGCTTTTGAATTGTTGTGGAAGTGAGTGGAATAGACAAACTTAGAGTGGAATGAAACAATTATAAAACTGTTGACATTTTGAAAATTTTATATTCTATAATTAAATATAATTTGATAAAAATATTAATTTTAGAATTAATTTATCTACATTGGTGCAATCTCTTATCTTCTAGCTTTTCACATTCCATGTATTTAATCCATATAGATGCATTTAAATTGCACTATCTCATGCCACATACTTAATAAATTTTAGGTTACATTTTATTGTTTTTAATATATCAATTTAAAAAATGTAAGATATTTTCATTTTTCTTATTTTGAAAAAAATATTTTACCTAATTTAGGTATTTTCATTTTTACTATTTGTAATTACTTCGTTAGTTTATTAAAAATTCTATATATTTTCAGGCTAACTTTTTGTTATCTTGAACTTTTCAACATTAATAAAGATAAAATTAGTTTACTAATTTGATTTCATATTATAATTAAATTTATTAATTATAATTATAATTTAAAAAAAAATTGTTTAACTTCTTGGAGAATGAAATGACAAAATTTTCTGTATTCTAACTTTTTATATTTCATAGCAATTATTTTTGACAATTAATTATTTAAAACTTTGTGAGGAAGAGACAATTTTAGACTCGAAGAGAATGAAATAATTATAGAACTTTTGATATTCCAAAAATTTTATGCTCTATAATTAAATATAATTTGATAATGATATTAATTTTAGACTAATTTGGCTACATTGATGCTAACCTTTTATATTCTAGCTTTTCACATTTCATGCATTTAATCTTTATGGGTGCATTTAAATTGTTATACCTTATGCCACATTCTTAATGAAATTAAGGTTACATATTTTTTTTTTTAATTTTGAAAAAGTTATTTTACCTAATTTGAATCCATTATTGTTTTTAATTACTTTTTAGTTAATTAAAAATTCTATATATTTCGAGGCTAACTTTTTGTTATATTTTTAACTCTTCAACCTTAATAAAAATAAAATTAGTTTACTAATTTGATTTCATATTAATTATAATTATAATTTAAGAAAAATTGTTGAACTTCATGGAGAATGAAATAACCAAACGTTTTGTATTCCAACTTTTCATATTACATAGAAATTATCGTTGATAATTATTTTTAATTAATTATTGATAATTAATTACTTTATAACTATTTATAATTAGTTTAATATTTTATGAGGAATATATTAGTAGTTACATGATTTTTCCCCAACAAAAGGAAGATAGACTCATAAAATTGATCAATAAGTTTTTATTTTTTTCAACAAAATTATTAAGTTAAAAAAAAAAAACAATACAGTAAATATAAAATAACAATAAAATAAATAAAAAGTAGTAAAATAATTCAAGACCCTAGTGATACAATCATTTCTTAAAATAGATTTGCTTACTTGACAATTGATAGACAAACACTATTATTCTACTTTACAAATTGGAGTTGTCTAAAGTCTAAGATATAGATTTGATACATGCATGCAATACAACTTGCCAACATTTAGAGATACTTGGGTTCGAGATATAGATTCAACACATGCATTGACATCGTCCCTTGCGACTTGAATTTGCCACCAACATTTGAAGATGCTTTGAAGATTGAAGAGACTTTGAGAGCAAGGAGTTAAGAGAATAAAAATAAAGAAATAATGAAATTCTAAGTGTTAGTGAAAAAATGGTGAAGGAAACTCATTTTTATAGTAGTAAAATGTAAGAGTACAAAACCTTTTGAATTCTACCACTTTTAAAATTCTATTATGAATTATAATTAAAGTAATAAATATTTGAAGTTGTAGGAACAACCTTTTACCTTCCAAGCTTTAAGAATTCTACACATTTATTATTGATATTAATTAATTAACTAATTTAATATTTATAATGAATTTTTAATGGCATATTTTGTAAATTAGTAAATTAAAGAAAGGACAAAAGTGTCCAAAAATGTTTTTTCAAGATCCTCACTTTTGTAAATTAGTAAATTAAAGAAAGGACAAAAGTGTCCAAAAATGTTTTTTCAAGATCCTCACTTTTTAATATATTATAGATAATATGTTTTATTTTTTTGTTTGAAGGAATCAGCTTTGAGAAAGAGAGTAGGGTGTACTTGACAAGAAGTGGGCAACCTCTAAAATGTGCATTGTTATCCCTATGGAACCAATACTCCAAATTGTTCTAATCTTTCTATTTGGATGAAAGGTACATCGTTTCCTTTTCTTTTCTAATGTTAATATTAGTGTAACATATGATGAGATCAAATAATATATGATAATATATGAGATATATGATAATATCAAACCATATGTTACACATTGAAATTATGGAAATGAAGAGTTAAGCTTGATTTTAAATATTTTGTCCAAGTAAAATAACGAAGCTACTTTCCCTTTGGATATTTTAAAGTGAGATGAGAATAAGAACACAAATTCAGACATTGAGATAAAGGTGAGGGTACTTTTGTCATTATGACAATCTTAGTCAATGTTTTAGAAAAGCATTGATGCCTACTTAAAAACCTCAATCAATAATTTAGTGAGTACACTTTTCTATGTTTCATTTTATTTCTACAACCTTATAATATTATGCCAATTCGAGTATTATTAAGTTGATAAGACACCAATAATTATTTCAAAAGTTAATGGTTTGATCTCTATCCCAAAATTATTGAACTAAAAAAAACCATATATTATTATTGTTTTCTTAAACTACCACTCAAGATACTGTCATTAGTTATCACCAATCTTTTGGCTATTTTTTCAAAGAAGGCCAATAAAATGGCATTTCGGTAGTTTGTCAAATAATATTATACTCTCATAACGTCATTAGATCAATTATAAAGAATGATATGCCAGCAAACATTTTGAGATTATAATCTTCAGTAAAACATGACTATCAACTTACATAGACAAAATTGAAATCAAGAGATGAAAAACCCATGACTATCAACATACATAAACAAGATTGCAATCAAGAGATGAATGACTGATGTATTCAAAGTATTCCCTTTTTTCCATCTTTATAATTTTGTTTTCTAGAATAATCATTTATCAAATCTCACTTCTGCAGTGATAAAGATTATACAAGAAAATAAAATGACTATGTTCTCATAATATGAAAAAATGGTATAAAATGACATACGTACTAAAAAACATTGGTCATATTTCTTACAAGACATACGTCTTAAAAATCAGGTGTTCGAATCTTATTCCCACATTTGTTGAACTTAAAGGGATGGATAACCCAATAAATAATCAGTAGAGTTTCTCTTTTGAAATATACTCTTAACTATACCCATTTTTCCATCTTTATAATTTTGTTTTCATGTAAAATCTTGTACAAATAGGTTTCTGTCCACTTACCCAAAATAGATTCTAAAAAAAGTAGACCTTGTGAACAACCAACTTCACATCATCGTCTAATGTCTTGCACAATATTTTAAAATATAATACTAAAGTAGATGGTGAAAGGTCAAAGTTATTATTTTTACATGGCACATACGTGTTACAAAATCATGTAATATATATAATCTCTTTCTATAATAAATGAGTTTGATATATATAAGGGATTTAGTCTCTTTAACTCTAATGCTACTGTCAACCTGAGTATAGCTCTACACTAATTTAGGCATATATCATCGACCAAGAGATTTGAGATTTAAACCACCATCCCATATATTGTTGCACTCAAATGCTACTTTTTTTTGTCCTGTATCTTTTCCTTCCTAATACCTTTCTCTCTCTTTGGAATAAGAAAAATAGAGAGCTTTTTTTTACCCTCTTTCTGATACAATACAATGTAGCACAATAATATTTTATAGAAAAATGTGTTGAAATATGGCACAAATATGTGGATCATTCTGGCTTATGTGCTGTTGTCTTTTGGGCATCTGATACCCCCAAAAGAGTAATTAAAGGCAATCAATCATATGGCTTAACCCTCTCTCTGTGGGACAGAAGATGAAGATGTGGAAATGGACGAAAAGTGAAAGTTTCGAAAGCAATATGGAATCATCTCCTCTGTTGGTCCTAGATGTTGATGGTACACGTGTGAATGAGTAGGAAATGTGTCGTATTAGGAAGCGCATATATTTGACAAAGACTGTTGGACATAATAAAAAAGTTGAGATGGCCGAGTTGGTCTAAGGCGCCAGATTAAGGTTCTGGTCCGAAAGGGCGTGGGTTCAAATCCCACTCTCAACAAATTTTAATTTTATTCCAATTTTCGATAACAAACTGCGGAACGAACGGATGATAATGAGAGATGGGTATTTCTGAGGTGATAAATAGAAAGTTGACTGGTGGATGATTTTTTTAATTTTAATTTATATTAATACTAGCGGGTATACTTTGTCTGCATCTTGCTGCCAATTTTTTACAACAAACAAAGCCATTTGCAAAACACAGTAACTTTTTCGAATGCCATTTAAGTTAAAAGGGAGAAGAAAAATTAGAAAATTATGATGTGTGTTAAAATAGTTATTTGCAAAATCATAATTTTGGAAAGAGTAATAACTTTTTTAGGGTGATTGTGACCGTGAACTAATACATTAAAAAAAAATAAAAGTAAAATATTTATCCACACATTCTTTTTACCTAATTTTTGTTCTAAAAAAGTAAAGCATTCCAAAAACAATCTCTAAGCAGTAATTTAAGGATTTATTTAAAAAATTACATTTTAGAACCATTTTCTATTTTCTTTCAACATATTTTTAAGAATTGTAATTAGAGTTTTGGTAAAGGTTTAGATGATTATGCATATTGAAATCACTATTCACAACCTCCTAATTTTAAAAGTAAGAATAACTTCATTAGGTTGTTTATTAAAATAGTTAATTTGTGAGAACGCCCTTAAAAGAAAATAAATAATTCAAATATATTTTTACAAAATGTTTCTTATGCAAAACAGAATCATTTTTAAAGTACTTATTAAAAATTTGACGGTCCGTGTGTGTCTGATATAAATATATGTATCATAAAAACTAATTTGTGAGGAATATCTCAAGTACTAATCTCAAGAAATGAAGCCACACGGATATTCTCTTCTAAAATTCGTTGATTAAGGCAACAAACCTTTTCCTTTTGCACTTTAATGGCTTGGCTCCAAAAGAGAGTTAAGGAATATGACCGTATACATATATATATATACACACACACATATTCATACGGTTCTGGAGAGTTTGGAAATGCATTTTGGACAATAATAATTGTGGGTTCCGCATGGAGAATAGAAAGAGAGAATATAATAAGGTTTTTTGGGTAATATGCTTTCAGAAATGGGCTTAGAAACAGAAGAGAGAACCAAATCCGCCCTTTTCTTGGATTTGCAAGTATTAGAAAAGGAAACAACTGTAATTTTTTATATTCGATGCCTTTCTCAGAGAGTATATATATGGCCACCTTCCAAGGCTTAAGTTTTCAAAGCTGGGACGAGCAAAATCCTAGGCTTCTTCATTGAATATATAGCAATTGATATTGGTTAAGTTGCTATATATATCTTCACTATTACAAATATATATAGAGAGAGAGAGAGAAAGAGATAATGGCAGCTGGGAATGAATGGCTGCATGGCTATTTAGAAGCGATTCTGGACGTGGGAAGCAACACAGGCAAAAAACAAGAAGGGAAGCAGAGAATTGCCAGGTTTGAAGACAAACAAAAGAAAGGGAAGCTGTTTTGTCCAACAAAGTACTTCGTTGAAGAAGTCGTTTACAGCTTCGATGAGTCTGACCTCTACAAAACTTGGACCAAGGTTTTCTTTCTAAACATTTAGTTACCTTTCTCTCTCTGATCTCTCTCTAGTCTCTCCATTTCTTCTATATATATCTATATCTCTATTTCATTCCTTGCTACTTCATAGCAAGTGTTTGACTTGCGCTATCTTGTTATTTCATTGGCAGTATGGTTGAGAGTATAGTTACATGCACTGTAATTTCCCTAACATTTTTGTTTCATAGTTTCTAATTACTTTTTGTTATTTATTCCTATAATATTTTATTAACATGGACTTGTGCATCAATATTTTTTTGTCTATTAAAAATAAATTAAATTAAAAAAAAAAGTGAAATGACTGATTATTAATAAAAAAGAAACAAAAAAATAGACGACGTGGCACATAAAGAGTATATATTCCTTTCTAATCTAAAAACTAACGTCAGCTCCCCCACTCTTGCTTACCTCTTTTTGGCCACTTTTTGATAAGGTATATGTAATCTTTTTATTTGCTCTCAGTTAATTGCTAGAATAGGTAGGATTTTAATCACGCAAGATCAATAGTTGAGACTTGTACCTGATGAGACGAAAATCCTTTTTCTTCCACACTTCCTTTCCTTGGATGAAGGATAAAACTTCCTAAACCAAGCGGCTAAACTGTATCCTTCCTGTTAAATCACTGCCCAAAAGCTTATTACTCATTTAATCTATTATCAAAATTCAATATTAAAATGAGATCGTTGATATTGCAGGAATTTAAACTAAATCATTCTTGCTTCAAAAACTCTGATAAACTAGATCAGTTAATATATGTCCCATATATCTACTATAACCGTGTCAAAATGATCCATCATCAAAAATTATATTAAAATAAAAAGATGGAAGGGCCGAAAGAGAAGAAGAAAGGTTGATGTGCATAATTTCTCGACAGTTTTGGTATTTTTGTATCAAATGAAATTAAAGGGGGATGAAAATGGAAGCAGACTGTAAAATTTTGACGGCAAAATAAAACTAATAAGATGATTATACTTGCAGGTGATTGCAACTAGGAATACACGTGAACGCAATAATAGACTGGAGAACATGTGCTGGCGCATTTGGCATCTGGCTCGCAAGAAGAAGCGGGTGAGTCTTAAATATGCAATTCATTTCTAGCAAATACGCGAGTACGGATGCATCCTAAAGTTTCGCACTAACGAACTAATTTTAAAATTCTTAATACATCAAACGATCCTACAAGTTATTCAATTGTTTACACGCCGAGTTTCGAGTCACGTAATAATGAACATTTTAGTTTAAAAGTTAATTTAAGGCGGCATAGCCTACAAGAAGAATTATTTGCTGTATTAATTATCATAACTTAAATTATTTTCTTAAAAAAGATAGATTTAAATTGAAACTAGAAATACTATTGAGGAATTTTCTAAAGCAAATAACATTTAGTTAGTAAAATAACATATTTCAATTCCTGTTGCTTATCTAACAAAATTTTAGTAGAAATAGAATAGTTTTCAAAATAGAGTAGAAAACAAAAAAAATAATCCGATAAAATGCACTTTTGGTCTTTGAGATTTGAGCTTAATTTCTATTTGGTCCTTATGGTTTCAAAAGTGACATTTTGGTCTTTAAGGATTGAATTTGATTCTAATTGGTCCATAAAATTGGGAATATGATTCTAATTTGGTCATAAAGTTAGGAATTGGTTTCTAATTGGTCCTTAGTTGAATTGATTATTAGTTGACCTAAATTCAAATCTGTATTGTACCCCAACTAATATGCTACGGTTGTTTGGAAGGATAAAGCGGCTCAACCAAAGAGCCAACAGGCTAAGTCATCTCATTTGAAAATTCTAGAATCGGGCCTTGTTCTTTTCTTCCAACATAGCAGTCTATGTATAATCATCAATTGTTGTTTTAGAATTATTAAATTAGTACATTACAGAAATACATTTAAAAAGGGTTAAATTACAAATTTAGTCCCTAAACTTTTAGTTTTGTGTCTATCCTGAACTTTAAAAAGTATCTAATAAGTTCTTGAACTTTCAATTTTGTGTCTAATAGGTTCTTGAACTTTAAAAATGTCTAATAGATCTCCAATCTTTCAACTTTGTGTCTAATAGGTCCCTGGCATATTCGAATTTTTTTAAAATTAATTGATCTATTAGATATAAAATTGAGATTTATGTCTAATAGAACCCTAAACTTTCGATTTTGTGTGTAATAGCTTCGTGAATCTTAAAAAATATTAGATAGATCAAAGACCTATTAGACATAAAATTAAAAATTAAAGAACCTATTGGACACAAAATTAAAAGTTTAAATACCTATTAAACACTTTGTAAAGTTCACGGACCAAATAGACAAATTTGAAAGTTCATGAACTTATTAGACACTTTTTAAAGTTCATGGACCAAATAGACACAAACTTGAAAGTTCAAGTACTAAATTTGTAATTTAACCTAAGAAAATTTACAAACCTATTTCAAAAAAAGTAAAAATACAAACCATTTTCAAAATTAAAAATCACTGGAATTCTTTTAAAAAAAAATTAGTTTGCAAAACAGTTTTTGAAAACAAAATTTGAAAAAGTTCATTCAAAAGCCCTTTAAACCCTCTCCCTCTCAAACTCCAGTCCTCCCAAGTTAAGTGCAGGCGTGTGTAACCCACTAATGTTAATGAGAGTGCAGAGTATCCTCCTTTTGGTTTCCTACATCACCAAATCTTTGCGGTTCAATGTAAACTAGATATTACCTGTAGCATATATTATATATTTACATATAGTCTTATGTTATATGACACGAGCAGATAGCTTGGGATGATGAACAGAAACTTACAAACCGACGACTGGAACGTGAGCAAGGTCAGAGCGATGCTTCCGATGATAGCTCAGAGATCTCTGAGGGTGAAAAGGAGAAAGGGGACACTAACTTATCAGAGTCTATAAAAAACATTCCTGGGATTAATTCTGACATTCAAATTTGGTCAGATGATGAAAAATCTAGAAGCCTTTATATTGTCTTAATCAGGTATCCATTCGAGAGTACTCTAATTTCAATGGATGATAATGGTTTATGCGCATATCATGTTTATCAAGGATTTAAACAGTAGACAACTAGATATGGGTAAATAGCTAGGAGGATAATGCGTGCAGCAATTGATATAAATATGTTACCTTCTCATGTGAAGTTTGTCATTCTTCCAGTATCCATGGGCTAGTGCGAGGAGACAATATGGAACTGGGAAAAGATTCTGATACTGGTGGCCAGGTAAGATGAAATTTGTCAAGTCCTATGTAAGCAACAAGATACGGAAAAAGGAGAAGGGAAAGAAAACATGCCTCTTTATCTGCTTCCTTAAAAATATTGATCTGCAGTGTGCGAGAGTAGACGAGCCAATTTGCTTGGTTCTAGATGTATTAAAGGCCCTGCATGACAAAGCTTACGACATCTAAAGCATCGAACTCATGTCTATTATCTATCTAACATGCCTGTAGCTTCTTTAATTTCAGGTCAAATATGTGGTTGAACTTGCTCGAGCTTTAGCCAACACAAAAGGGGTGCACCGTGTTGATCTCCTAACTAGACAAATCTCCTCACCTGAGGTAGATTCTAGTTATGGAGAGCCCATAGAGATGTTGTCGTGCCCATCTGATGGAACTGACAGCTGTGGTGCCTACGTCATTCGAATTCCATGTGGACCTCGTGATAAGTGTGTGCTAAATATTGACACTTCCCCCCTCAACATTTTCATTCTAAATGTGGCAATTAACACGCAAGAAAATCTTGTAACAGATACATACCAAAAGAATCCCTCTGGCCTTACCTACCCGAATTTGTCGATGGAGCTTTAAACCACATTGTTAACATGGCAAGAGCTTTGGGTGAACAAGTTGCAGGTGGAAATCCAACTTGGCCTTATGTCATCCATGGTCATTATGCAGATGCCGGGGAGGTGGCCGCTCATTTGTCTGGGGCATTGAATGTGCCAATGGTGCTAACAGGACATTCTTTGGGCAGAAACAAATTTGAACAATTGCTTAAACAAGGGAGGTTATCAAGAGAGGATATCAATGCAACTTATAATATTTTGAGGAGAATTGGGGCAGAGGAGTTGGGGTTGGACGCTACTGAGATGGTGGTTACTAGCACAAGGCAAGAGATAGAGGAGCAATGGGGACTGTATGACGGTTTTGACCTCAAGTTGGAGAGAAAGCTTAGGGTTCGAAGGCAGCGGGGAGTGAGTTGCCTTGGTAGATACATGCCCAGAATGGTGGTATGTTATACATGCGACCTCTTGAAGCTTCCTTACATTAAGAAAAACAATTATCGCCACTAACCCAAATTCATTTACATGATATATTTATGTTAAATCACCAATCAACTCAGAAGCTTAAGTTTATGGGTTATGGTAAATTTAATCTTATATCAATACTTTAACACCCCCCCTCACTTGTGGGCTTGAAAATTTGTAAGAGACCCAACAAGTGGAAATCAATATTAATTGGGGAGGAAATGACATTATAGGGATTCGAACTCATGACCTCCTGCTCTAATACCATGTTAAATCACCAATCAACCCAAAAGCTTAAGCTTATGGGTTATGGTAAATTTAATCTCATATCAATACTTTAACAATTTATTTCATTTGTCACATCTGAAAGATAGTGAAAACAAATTTTGGTTGGAACATTTTGTCATGAACATATACTTCCTCCGGCCTTAGGTTATTCCTCCAGGCATGGACTTCAGCAATGTTACAATCCAAGATTCAATAGAAGGCGATGGAGACCTCAAGTCATTGATCAGTTCAGACAGAGCTCAAAGCAACAGAAACATACCTCCAATCTGGAATGAGGTTTCACATTCTTCTTTCATCCTTTGTACTGTTCCTGAAAAAACTTGAATTGGGAAGAGTGAAATGAACTGATTTTAATATCTCATTGAAAAATAGTACAGATTGATACAATTACTTTCAGCTTTCTTCTCTTTAGCAAAGGAGGAGGCTTGCTCAATGAATCTCATAGAACAAACTGGATGCAGATTATGCGATTTCTCACAAATCCTCACAAGCCAATGATACTTGCATTATCCCGTCCTGACCCTAAGAAAAATGTCACTACATTGCTTAAGGCTTTTGGAGAATGCCAAGCCCTGCGGGAGTTGGCCAACTTGGTAATAATATTATTCCTCCCTTTCTTCTAGCATTGCTTATATGCAGGCCTAGAGCCGTCTATAAGGACTAACTTCTGTTGACTCTTTATTCTTGCTGAAGGTTTTGATTCTTGGTAACAGAGATGATATTGAAGAAATGTCCACTAACAGTTCAAGTGTTTTGATAACCGTGCTTAAGCTCCTCGATAAGTATGATTTATATGGTCAAGTTGCTTACCCCAAGCACCATAAACAATCTGAAGTACACCAAATTTATTGTTTGGCTGCAAAGACAAAGGTAAATTGCCCCTGATAAAAAATATAAAAAGTTCACAACTTAATTTCTGCACAACTTTGTAGTAAGGATGAGGTGGTCACCACTTGGAGGGGTTAATATATGCCTAGGTTTGCAAGAATTAGCCTGTTACAAATAAAATATCTAACCTATACACCGTAGAGCAGGCAAAGTTGAAACTAAAGTATTCTCCTAATGCTATTTCAGACTCTAATAGTTCCTCCTGGTGTTGTCTTTTGAAGGGAGTTTTCATCAACCCGGCTTTGGTTGAACCTTTTGGCCTCACCCTCATAGAGGTAAAGAGTTCTCACTCTATTCACAGATTAAAATGAACTTCATCCAGGGCCAATAATAATGTTTAATTGAACCTAGAAATCAGAAATAGAGACTTTAAAGTATGAAATTCACGAGAAAAATGCTTTTATAACTAATCACCAGGTTGATTCCACGACTAAATTTGCAGGCAGCTGCCTATGGCTTACCTGTTGTTGCCACAAAAAATGGAGGACCCGTAGATATTTTGAAGGTAGGCATTGCAAGCAAATACCTTGCCCTCAGTGTGCCTGGATCCGTAGTCCCCTTAGCTGCACCATTCAATAAGCTCTTCAATACCATGTTTAATGCCACGTGATATTTATCCCTGTCACTTCTAGTTTTACGGAGATTTGTGTTTATCATCAATCATCAAAGTAATAATGTCTTCTCAGGCATTACACAATGGACTCCTCATTGATCCACATGATCAGAAAGCAATATCAGATGCCCTTTTGAAGCTGGTTGCTGACAAAAACCTATGGATCGAATGTCGTAAGAACAGCCTTAAAAACATACACCGATTTTCATGGACAGAACACTGCAAAAACTATCTCTCCCACATTGAGCACTGTCGTAGCCGCCATCCTACCACCCGCCATGAGATCATGCCAATTCCAGAAGAACCCATGAGTGACTCTCTGAAGGATGTAGAAGATCTTTCATTGAGATTCTCCATTGAAGGAGAATTCAAGTTTAACAGAGAGCTTGACGATGCAATGAGGCATAAGGAACTTATTGAAGCAATTACAAAAAGAACGGTTTCCTCTAATCACAATGACGGTGCAAGTTATTATCCAGGTAGAAGGCAGGGGCTATTTGTAATAGCCACAGACTGTTACAATAGCAATGGAGAGTATACTGAAACCTTGCAATCAACAATTAAGAAGGTGATGCAAACTGGCTCAGCCTTGGGCTTAGGCAGAATAGGCTACGTATTTTTAACAGGATCAAGTTTAAGAGAAACAATGGAGGCACTGAAATGCTATCAAGTAAGCTTAGAAGAATTTGATGCGTTGGTGTGCAATAGTGGAAGTGAGCTGTATTATCCATGGCGAGATACAGCAGCAGATACAGATTATGAATCACACATCGAGTACAGATGGCCAGGAGAGAATGTCAGATTGACAGTGACAAGGCTTGCTAAGTTGGAAGGTGGGAACAAGGATGACATAACGGAACATGTAGGTGTATGGAGTTCAAGGTGCTGCTCCTATAGTGTGAAATCAAATGCCAATGTAAGAATCTGCTTTATTATACTGACTCGAAAAATGGAATTTGTGGCCTAGGACTGCACATTTCTCATGAGAATCCTAATGTAATTGGCAGATAAGGAAGACCGAAGACCTTCACCAACGGCTGCGGATGAGAGGATTCCGGTGCAATATTGTCTATGCACGAGCAGCATCAAGGTTAAATGTGCTACCATTGTTTGCATCAAGAAGACAGGCACTAAGGTTAGACTCCTTTCATTATGAAACAACAAAGACTCCACAAACAAAATAAAAAGATGATGATAAGAGTAATAATGATAGTATAAAATGAATTACCATTGCAATAATTACAGAAGAAGGAAAAAAAACAGCGAGAAGGAAATTACTTAAATGCCTGCTATTTTGGGTAGGTACCTCTCAATTAAATGGGGAATTGATCTATCAAAAATGGTCGTGTTCATTGGAGAGAAAGGAGATACGGATCATGAAGACCTATTGGCTGGCCTCCACAAGACCATTGTTTTAAAAGATTCTGTTGAGCATGGAAGTGAAAAGCTTCTTCATGGTGAAGACAGCTTTAACAGAGAAGGTATAGTCACACTCTCACGTGATAGCCCTAACATTTCCATTTTAGAGGACACTTACGGAATCCATGATCTTGCGGCAGCACTAAATGTTGCTGAGATCAAGAGCTATTAGATACCCTCTATTTTCTTATCCTCCTGTCCTGTTGGCCCATATGTAAATAATGAAAAAGATGTATTGCCATAATAAGAATGAACTTGACTTTTCGTGAGAACATCAATATTCATATAAAAATATACAATTAACAACCAAGGTTCACATAAAAGGAGACTAAGAAATAACAATTGTAAAATAGTTCTCGAAACAAATTGCTGTTATCAATGTGCACAACAATGACACGGTAAATATAGTTCAATTTCGGTATTTTTCAAATGTCATTGTTTTGCAATGAAAAAGAATTAAGAACTGTGCAGAACTATTTCTTAGCTTGAGTAGTAACAACGTTTTCCACAACAATAGGATCGAGAATCTGGCACATTATTCTTGTTAAAAGAGAATATAGTAAATTGCAACAAGTAAAGCAAGTACATGTTCAGCAAGTTAAATTTTGACAGATTCTAGCACAAGACCATAATCCAAACATCAATTTCCCCCTCAATTACCTGTATGGTGGCTAGCATTATCCCATTTCTTCCTCAATCTTCCGAATTACATAACTATTCACGATAAAAGCTCTGCATTATCATGCACCTAAGCCTACTCCAGCCTTGTATTCCTTTCCACAAGCACATTTAATCACACGGGAAATTCCCTAAAAAGAACGACATAACTGTTTCTTATTAAAAGACAGAAGTAACTCCATGGCGTAGTTATATATTTTTATTTAAAAAGAAAAAAAAAAATCCAACCGCCAAAGGTTAAGAAAAATCACTGATTTCAAATTCACCTTCAGTTTTGCAATTTGGTCTTGAAGGGATTGTGAGTACTCAGTTTCTCTAGCTTTATCTGATAAGAGAGCCTTGTACTCTTCCTCCAATGTAACAAGATCCATTGCTCTTAGTTCTGGCTGAAGTTTTTAGCCAGGCAAAAGTATTAAATAAGAGATTATATAAAACAGGTTGATTGTAAAAACTATTGTGACAGTTAGGAGATAAAAGGTAACTCAATAGCATTAGGAATTACGATATGTACAGTCACAGATCATAAAGCAGACATTATCTTCATAGAGAGTATTTCATGACTTCCGCTAGATAGTGTCTTCTATTGTGATCTGCTCTCGAGGTTCCAAGATCATAAATTGTAGTAAATATTCAGCATTGCTGCTCTTATTTACCACCACCAGTTCAACTTCCTATCTAAAATCAGCTTAATTTACAAAATAGAGAAATTGTCATCTGCATACACTAACCTTGAAATCATTTATTCTGTTCTTAACTTCCTCAATTGACTGTACAATCTGAAACAACAATAGATGCCAATCCAAATTAACGATCTACAGTTAGAAAATGTTCCCTATCTTCTTAGCCGCTCTTTCTTTTCCTTTACATATATGCGGATGGCAGGAAGTTACGAATGAAAGCACTCTCCTAATAATCGCACATACAACCTTTGATGACATTGATTACCTTGGAATTCTCCGAAACAACTGCACATTTCATCTTTGAAACTTGACTGAGTTTGGCTTTAGCAGATTCCAACTTGCCCAATCGATCTTTCTTCTCTTCCACCTGTAAACCAACATTAAATCAACACATTATGCTTCAACACATTTGCCGTGGCAGGAGTTTAATACCAGATTGTTCAGATCGCAGTACATATGAGTGCCAGCGATCCCTACAAGAGAGGACAAAATAAAATTAGATGAATTTCATGCTACAGTAGCTATATTGTTAAATGGAAGCTCAATTTTACATTGAACTTCACTTGCAAGCCGTTGTATAAATGCTGCCATAGTATTGATCAAATTGCTATTTAGGCCAGTTGGCTTTCCTGAATCCAACTGATTCAAAAACTACAAGAAATTATTTCAAAGAGCCTTAAACTTTGAGAAGCTTTGAAAAACATCTGACGATTTTACTTTATCATCCATTCTCAATCTGAACTGCAAAACTAGTTCCAAATAGGATAGATCTAAGCAAAACTATTTTGAAGTAAACCATTATACATATTATAGTTAATTAAAACTTGAAGAGGGGGATAGGAGGTCCAGAACTACCTCCAACTGTATTAGAAGATGCTTCCGTTTCACTTGTTCGCTTAGCAGTTTCAAGTTTAACCTGAAATAAACTCTAATTAGTTATTTTGGAATAACTTACTACACATAAGGGAATGCAAAACCTGCAGACAAAAGAGACATTGAAAAAATGATTCAAAGATCAAAACTTTTTCAGCCTCATCTTGTTATAAATAAATTGACAGGTCCTAGCACAATCTTTTAACTCCAAATTACTTGCTTGGTGAATAAGGACTAAGTGTCAAGAATGAACACTTCAACTATCTTCACTCCAACAATTAGATTGATAATTTACTACGGGATGGTTTTATTGACAAGATCAAGGCTCCAATATTTTTTTGAGTTCAACAACATTTGGGGGTGGGGAGATTCGAACCCATGACCATGGTCATGAGCACATACTTTATGTCAGTTGAGCTATGCTCTTGTTGGCGAGGCTCCAATATTTAGTTCTCTCAAGATTGTTTGATGGGTTCTCATTCAAAGCAAATACGATAAGGACTAAGTACCTAAAAGATGATAAAAGTAAAAAGATCATGATTAATGACGAATATACTTGAAACGATCATCCAAAGCCAAACTAAGTATATGTCATAAGAATGTCATTAAGAGTGTAAAATAAGATGAGACTTGAGCATAAAAATTCTAATGGATTCCACGATGGCATTTGAAATTCACATATAGTGACCCAGGAAGCTTCTACTTAGAACCTGAGAAGGAAAAAAGTTTCATATACGAGCTGTAGAATTTAAGCTACACGTACTCTAAATATCTAGTTTGGTATATACAGATATTAGATTAAAGTCAGGGTAAGAATCACTTGGATGCTTGTTTACAAAATCTCTTTAAACCCATGTACAAAATCTAGCAGTTATAGCTATTGGAGCAGTCTAGGGATAACCATGTAATCTCATGAGTGCAAAGAAAGGGCAGCTGAAATAAACCATAATTATTAATATGATAAAAGTAGTGGAGAGGCGGGAGAGATAATCTAGTGAGAAATACCAATTCGTGCTCTCCCACTTCTCTGCGAATCATGTTAGCATTTACCCAATCCTACAACAAAGGTTGCATAATAGACTAGATTTCAAAACAGGAATAATGGATTCAGATTCTATAATTGATAAGACATAGGTTTCGGAGTTGAACCTGCTGATCTTGAAATTTGAGACCGATGTTCTCAGCAACTTTGGTATAATAAGTACTATCATGGTTAAATATACTACTGTTAATAACATAGCGCACCACTAACAGAACCAGAAAATCCAAATTGCGTAGTTCAATCACCTCTTCTCAATAATTTTGGCTCCTAAGCTGACTTTTTCTTGCTGAATGAGCTCGAGTGTCTGAACATCAAACAGTTGAGAGTATTTAACTAACAAGAGGCGGATACAAAATAGTTTTCTTTGAAATTGATAATGGAGAGAAACTGAACAAATATTTTTCTCCTCTTGTTGAACAGGAGAATAAGTGAACCGAAGAAAAGAGTTCCCTTTGTTCTTGAAGACTAAGGGAACTAGACAAATTGAGTAATCAGAGAAGCTCTCTTGCTCTTAGTTCTATTAGATATACATATACAAAAGAGTTTGGGCAAAATATCCAGCCTCAGCTCACTTATCTGATCGACTAAAGCCAAGAGAAAAATGTATGGAGGGACCGGAAGAAAAAGTTCCAATTCCATTTCGTGAGCAGGACATTTGAGGTTGAGCAATTTTTTATAACTTACCTTTTTAGTTCATGACTCCATAATCGTATATATTGTATTTACTCAGCAAGTTCTATACTAGCACTTTAATAACAGAGGGAAAATAATTTTTTTGTTTTATTTTCTCCATCTTTGTCAATAATGAGAATTGATGAAATGGAGATTATGTACCATATAGATGCTACAGATCCTTTTACACTAATTACAAGCAGTTGCTAAACAGAGAATAGACCACCTGTGAAAGTGAACATATGTCAGCTTCCAAAGAGGCTATTTTTCTTTGCTTTTCTAATATCTGGGAGCATATTTCACCCTTTGCCCGCATCATTCGCTCAACATCCTCTGTGAGTTGTTTTAACTCACTTTTTGCTGCATCAAAACGTCTTTAGTGAAAGCAAACTAATCTAGTCATACATTCTAACAACTTAATATTTTTAGTTTGCCCAAAATATTAGGGCATTTTTGGAATCTAAATTATAATAGTCTATGAATAACTCTGCACTCCAAACACAGACAATTAGACTAAACAACTTTGCATCATAAACACAAATTATATAACGACACAAACTATTATAACCCACAGACTATTATAATCCACTCGGCACCCCAAACAGCCCCTTAATGTTTTAGGACAAAATTAATACAAAACTAAAATTAAATCTGCAGCCAAATTGAGCAAACAACAGATGAAGTAACGCTGCCAACGAGTGGTCACAGGCCCAATACTAAACTGAACATGCAACAATTAGTATCTAAGTTCATTCAGCCGACCTATTCTCAACAGAAAGTAATCAAACGGCAATAGCAGCTAATCAGCATTACATAAAAACTACAAACAAATAATGGATTTGTCAGGCAAAGTACAGTGAAAGCACCTACAAAAAAGAAATTGGAACTATGTTAAGCCAAAAATCATCAATATATTATATTAAAAAACTTTTAGAATAGGATGGATTAGGTAATAAACATAGGTAAAAAAAAAATGATAAGTCAGTCCTGTTTGGTCAATTTAAGTAATGGTTCGAGGACAATTATTTGGGAGTAAATTATATCAGCAAGATAACAGAAAATCTCAACCTGGCGAAAGCAAGAACAGAATGATACAAAATGAAAATACTTCAAGCACACGCTATGTATTATATGGCATCAAATCATCAATGACATCATTCTGAATGTGCAACAAAAGTAAAAAATTTATGCCTAAGATGAAAACAAAGAAGTTAGACATCATATTAGGTCCAATGGGCAATTTGTTTGATCCACGAAGAAGATGATGAATGTTCTCAGGTTTTTGTCATTCAATTCACGTAATTATATATTGTCAATATGAGTCATGACATTCTCGAAACAGGATAATTATACCACTCTGAAATGTTTTGGCAATAACAGAAATAATCAAATAGATTTTCAAACGGGCCAAACGCATCAACTTGTTTGAGAACTTGTTTATGTTAGTCTCTGAATGCATTAGAAGGATTCGTCAGCTATCGTTGTAAGAAAAACAGCAAAACCCTTCAACTTCACTTTGGTTACAGCAGGCAGGATGCAGGAAAATGGCATGAAATAATTAAACTGCTTTCAACTAAGCTAGTCGTTCATCCATATAGATAAGAAGAATTTAGAAACCAGAGAGAAAATGTGAGCAAATAGCAAAATCGATGCTGCAAAGTTTTGAGCACAAAAAATGATAACAATAATCAGTTTGACATCCTTGGAACGATCTGAAGCGAAATCAAACATAATTGATGACGAACTAGGAGCAAATAGAGAATAAATCTACAAAAACTCAGTATTAAAAAAAACGTCCTGAAATTTTTTAATAGATGCAAAAGGAAGAACGTTCAGATACAGAAATAAGGAACTAGAAGACTAGAAGTAGAGACTTGACCAGAAATGAGATCGTTCTCCATGGTTTGAATAGTAATAAAGTGCATATGCTCTTCGACAGAGATCTTCGAAGCTTGATCCTCCACGTCTAAGTCAAGTTTGATACAGAATCAGTCCAAATTAGTGTTACTAATCCACAAGAACACAAAAAATATATTTCTGTAAGTTAAAACTTGGATTTGGTCCTATGGAGATGGAGGAGTCGGTACGTACCGATCATTTGTAAGCGCAATGTCTTCATGTACTGCAAATACTCTTCCATCCTTGAAAGTTGACAGAGCAAGCAGCCGTAACCTGCAATTCAGTTCAAGTTTCTGTTCAGTGCCGAGAAACTTGAAGAGGTGAATGTGATTGAAAACGCAGGGCGGAAGCAAATAATAAAGAGAGGTATAAAGCGCGCGCCACACTCCGATACGATAAATACTAACTAGCTGAGAGAGGAAATTTTGGAGGCAAAAAGTTGTGATTTCTCCTTCGAGATGGACACCTTTCTTTTTAACTTTAATTTTGTCATCTCTGATTTCGGGGTATAAATACTAATTTGGCTCGGCTCTGAGGGGATTTTATCTTTAGTGTGAGTTTGGATCCCCGATATTAAATATCTAGACGTTAAAAATTTTGAATTTAAAGTTTAGGTAATAAATGGTTGTGTTTAGATACATAAGATAATTAATATCTTTGGTTTTATTTATAGAAAAATAATCAAATTATTAAATATAATTAAAATATGTATATTAAATAATCGATGAATAACTAAATAATAACGTTAAATTAATTTACACCTCAAGTAGTGAGTAATTTCTTTCGTTTCTCTCCTCCTTATTTCCCAAAAAACGAAGTCCTTAGTAAAAAAAACTTTCGAAAAATCAATATGGATGACCCAAAATATTGGGTCATATCTAACCCACGCTTTCAAAATCATGTTATATAAGTTTTTGCCAACGTCAGCATCCATACTTTGCCCTTGAGTGTAAAACTGAAAAATCTCCCCCGATTTGATCGTCTTTTCCCTTCTCCTTCTCACTCGTTTTGTGGGATGTTTACGACCAACAAAAAAAGATCCACCAACCTTAATCACTATCCAAATTCGACAACGAATGACTGTGTTAAAGATCACCTTGTTGGGCAAGTCGATACTCATTTTTCACTGGAAAATATGCCTAGAACTATGCCAGATCGAGACAGAGAGTGAAGAAACAAGGCACTCCGGGTAGAGATTTGAGGATAAAAAATTAATCATATGGGAATTTTGAGCTAGGGTTTGTGAGAGGGACAATTGGAAGAATAAGAAAATCAACATATGGGAATTCTCATTCTCATTCGGTCTCTTCTTCTCACTTTCTTTCTCGCTAGCTTTCTTTCCATCTCGCTCTCTTTCTTGCTCATGCTCTCTTCCTCTCGCTCTTTTTCTCGCTCGCGCTCTTCCTCACGCTCTCTTTCTCATTATTTTGTTCCTTTTGAACTGATGGCAAATCGAACATTTTGCTTCAAATGTTGACGTCAGCAAGATATTAGATAGCCTTATTTTAAGCACTTGGGTTAGATCGACAATTGGCCCAATATTTTGGGTCATTCGTACATGATCAAAATTGTTCATGAGATATTTTTATCCTTGGATAATAATTACCTTGATTTTGAAAAGCAAACATCCATGAAACAACACATGAGTTAATTGCCAAAACTCATGTCAAAATCAATGAAACAAACATGACCTTAATTATTTCTTTTAATTCATTGATTCCAGGGTGGGAAATACGACCATCAATGTTTAAGATAGTAATTGTTGTCTTATATACTGACCTATGTTTGGATTGACATTTCATGTTCAATTCTTACTCTTACATTTGTTGTGCTCAGTTCAAGTTGCCATTTTTTATATTTTAAATTCAATTATAAATATAATTTCTCTGTTTGATAATCATTTAATTTTTTTATTTTTTAAAAGTAGGCCTATAAATACTATTTCCATCTGTATATTTCCTTATCTTATTATTTACTTTTTAGACTTGTGTTTCAAAAACCAAGTGAAGTTAAAAAAAAAAAAAAAAAAAAAAAAAAAAAAAAAAAAAAAAAAAAACTAGTTTTTAAAAACTTGTGTTTTGTTTTTGGAATTTGGCTAAAAATTTAAATGTTTTTTTTTAAGAATGATGAAATCATTGTAGAGAAATTATGAGAAAACAAACACAATTTTCAAAAATAAAAAAAAACTAAATGATTATTAAACATGACCTTAATTTTCAAGCTTATATAGTAGAACTCAACTTTCAAGTTTGTGTCTAATAGGTCTCTGAGTGTCTAATTGAAAGTTTAAGGTTATATTAGACAAAAAAAATCAATTTTATGTTTGGTAGCTACTTTTTTTTTTTTTGGTCAACATAAGCATAGTTCAACTGGTTTAGACATTTACTTTCGATCAAGATGTTAGATGTTTTTAAAGTATTAGATACAAAATTAAAAGTTTAGAGACCTAATTAACTTATTAGACACAAACTTAAAAGTTTTGAAGTTGAACTTTATTTTTTTTTTCATGGAAGTTTGCTTTTAGTATTAAAAAAAAGGATTTGTTGGCAATAAAAGGAAAAAAAAAAACAGAAACAATAATAAATAAAATCAAATCAAAATAAGAGGCCCTTTTGTGACAATTTTATTTTTAGTTTTCTTAACAAAATATTAAGTTAAACATAATACACTTAAATTATTTTTAACAAATTTTAAGTTTTTAACTTAATCCAAGGTATATTTTACCCCAAAACAACTCAATGTTTTAAATTGGGAGAAAAAAACAAATTTTGTTTCTAGTAAATTGAACCATACAACTTTCAATTTCATCAAAATACTCTAAACTTTAGATAAGTGTTGTAATTATTACTCTCAATTCAATTTATACTTATTATTTCACTAATTTTAGCATACAACAATTAAAAAATATCCACAAACTCACTAGCTCCCATAAAATCAAACTTGGTACAAAATAAAGTTTGGTCAGTGCAAAAATAAGTCATTAATTAACTTTGCCAAAATTCACGTGTTTCAACAAAAATTAGTTTTAATGTCGTTTTTTTTTCCTTAAAATTTTATCAATTTTGTATTTTACATATGTTTTATAATTTACTAAATGCATAAGAGAATATTTTCTTTAGCGATTTTTAGAACGAAAATTTATTAAAGGGTTAAAATTGCAACACTTTTTAAAGTTTAAGTTTAAGTTTGTAACAATTATCTAAGTTTGAGATGCAATTTGATGAAATGAAAGTTGATGGTGAAATTTGATACTAGAGAAGTTTTTTTTTTTTTTTTTTTTGGTACCCTTTAAATTATATGGATTACATAAATTAATGATGTCAGATAGACAACACGGAGTAGGTAAGATTTAGATTAGAGATGCATTAATCGTCCCGACTTTCTGAAAGTCATCATGTCCATCACAATTCCATTCCTATAATTGGGAATGTGATGTATTATTTGTATCTGACTTTGCTGAAATTGCTTTTATTTATATATTTTACCAGTTTAAATAATTATTTGGTTTATTTTATTTTAACTATTATTATTATTATTATTTGGTTTATTCTATTTTAGTATTTCAATTTCCAATATTTTGCTTTTAATTTCCAAATATTATGTTTTCAGTTTTTATATTTTATGTATATATATTATATATATTTATATAACCATTTTAGTGATTTCTATCCATATTTAAGAAATTATTTGATAGAGACATGATATCGTGTTTATTTACTTGATCATTTGTATGGAAAAAAAATGTTTGAAGCTAGAATTAGGTGTTTGGTTGTCTTTTCATTTTTATTGGTGGCATTTCAAGCATAATTTTAGACATATATAGTATCTTAATTAGTCTAAGTTAAGTTCAATTGATGTACTATAGTTTATAATAACTTAATTACTTTGTGTCGATTTAGCGGTAATTGACATATAACTTCGACTAAAAAATCAGAAGTTTGAATCTCTAAGCCAAATATTTTTTTAACTAGACAAAAATAAAATTTGACTTTTAAAATCGTAGAAATTAAATTATAATTTTTTTTGTTCATATTGTGGTGACTAAATTTGTAATTTAACGAGGTAAAATTTAAAATTAAATCAGAATATTTATGAAGCGGGGTGATACGCCACTAATTGGTTGCCCCCTAATCTGGTCGGCGGTGGTCCTCCGAAGAGAAATCAGAAGAATTTGTCGATTTCTCTGGCTCCCGAGAAGGGAAACGAATCATATTGTTGGAAGAGAAAAATGACTATTCTTTCGTGATTGTTCGACCAAACGTAGTTGAAGAGCAACCAACCACGAAGAAAAAAATTGGCGTTCTTTTTTCTGGAAGATCAATAGAGCTTTCCCAGAAATCTCGGAATTCGATTATTATTATTATTTTTGTTTCGATTGAGGCTCTGGTAGGAAACAAGGATTTCTGAAATTTTCAATTTAGTTGGAGGCGAAGATGGCAACAGTAGGATATACCCGTCCGACCAGTTGGTTTAACCAGAAGATCGTCGATCCTCTCCTCCAAATCCTCCAGAGGTTCTTCCTCCACTGCTCATTTGAACTGTGAAATATTTTATTTCTCGTTGAGTAGTGAATTTTGTTGGATATGAATTTGATGAACTCTGTTCTTCATTTGGTATAATTTGGCTTGGGATTTTTAATCTGAGGATCTGATATTGCATGCATTTTACAGCTTGTCTTTGTTTGGAAGTATATTTTGAGTTTCTGTCCATCTAGTATGGAATGGGAAGCATATCTCTAAGAAGAAACCTAAGAACTGCTGGTTTCATTGATTTCAAGATTTTTTTATTTTTTCCTTTTCTTTTCATGGATTCAAGGAGTTGCTTTTGCTAATTCTTTTCTCAAAGAGATAAAATTTCTAAAGTTCTTTTAATTTTCTGACGGTTGGCCCTGAAGAAATTACTAAGACTTTTTTACTCTCTCTTCTTGGTTTTGTTGTTTAAGGGGCGCAGAGCCGAAGCAACTGGCATTCTCTGCAGCTCTTGGCATAACCCTGGGATTGTTTCCTATATGCGGTATATATATCATTTACAAAAGAGAGACGAATTTACTCTGTTGCTTTCACATTTAGGCATTATGTTTCTCAAGATGTGAAGTTTTTTAATGTGGTTAAGGTCAAGTTTATATTAAGAAAGGGTGGGATCTTTACTCTCTTGGTTACTTCTGTATTTTTATTTCCCTGTCTATCATTGTTTCTTCAATCTTTTTTGTTATATTGTTGGTGTTAAAAGCATGGCAGTATTTAAATCCTTAAGTAAATATAAACTTTCAAGCAGACCTAGTCTTAAAACCAGTATAGAACATTTGAGGCTGACAAAAGGTCAAAAGCCAGAAAAGGTGAGTATAATTTAGGTACTAGTGGGCATTGCTATTCTTTTTAGATAGAAACCAAAATAATATAAAAATTTAAGGATAGATAGTATCAGGGATATTGGGGAAGCTCCTTTCTCTTTTTCTTTTTCTTCGTTACTGTTTCATTTGTGACTAAACTACTTTTTTACGGCAAGAACATGTTAGAGATACGAATAATTTTTTACTGTTTATGTGGATAGTTCTAACTTCTAAGTAAATTTATGTTAAAATAATGTGTGAAGTTCAGACTGCCATTAATTCTACATCTTATCTTTCATTAACACAGGGGTCACTGTTTTCCTATGCGGGCTTGCAATTGCATTTCTTGGATCTCTTTGTCATGCTCCAACAGTGATGCTTGCTAATTTTATTGCTACTCCCATAGAATTGAGGTACTTGTATGCCTTAAGAATTTTACATTACTATAAAAACGAACACTGGAGAGTTGGATCTTATCCTAATATTCTGATGTGAAATGGTAATTCTTTTTCATAGGGATATATAATTGTTGTACGAAAATTTGCCTATTATTTATATATGCATGCATTTCTTGAGTCAGAGGCTTGGTGATGTTTCGTCATTATTTATTGATTTAATTTTTTCTCTGAAGTTTGGTGGTGCCTTTCTTGCGTTTTGGTGAAGCCATTTCTGGGGGACCTCGTTTCCCATTTACACCTGATGCTTTGAAGAAAGTTTTTACCGGCCAAGCTTCGCATGAAGTACTATTGAGTATTGCTCATGTGGTAAGGTTTCTTCTACATACTAGTATCCGCGTTGTGCATGCAGGGTTCTCATTGTTACTCTTGTTGTCTTTGCTCAGGATTAGACTATAAGATCACCTTTTAGTTGCAGTTCTCAAGATCAAATACTTCAATTGATTTTATTGAATTGAGACCTGGTTTAAGAAGCAAGACGATTGTATTCTAACAGATCCATTTTAGAGACTTGTTGTCAGCTGAGTAAACATAAAAAGGTCGTCTCAGGTTTTTTGACACTAAATCTTCACTCTTGCTTGCTAAAACTCATATTTACGTTTTAGATCTCTTCAAGGAGAATGTGAGAATATGGGATTGTGAAAGATTTCTATGAGTTAGATAAGTTAGACTTTGGCACTGTTGGTGCAAAATATTCATGAAAACTTAATTGATTGAGCAAATGAAGTAGTTGCTTAGATTGAAGGCTTGATTGTTGTTATGATTTTAATGTGAGCGTATAATTTGCAAATGGGGGTGGCAGACTGAATTGTATAAGCTTAGAGAGAAAGAGGGGCGGGGGGGGGGGGGGGGGGGGGGGGTTAACAACACCTCTTACAGTCTTACTCAACTTCCTTGGAATACACACACTAGAGTGGTCGGGGGGGGGGGGGGGGGGGGGGGGGGGGGGGGGGGGGGGGTAACAACACCTCTTACAGTCTTTACTCAACTTCCTTGGAATACACCCAATAAGAGTGAATGGTGGACCACTCGTGTATCGAAATGAAAGCTTTCATAATAGGAAGACAATAGAGCTGTCTAGATGCAACTCGTGTATTGTTCATTTCATTCATTGGATGGCATTCAACAATGGCGAAATGGGAAAGATGCATGAACTTAGTTTCTTATATTCTCCAATTGTCAACTTCTCTCTCTCTCTCTCTCTCCCTCTCAATATCGAACTGTTTCTTTGTATTGTTATCACAGTCATTTGTGTTCTGTTTATTTCTGTTCCCCCTTTTCCCAGTAATCTTGTTCTAGGGTTTTAAATGAACACCAGTTATCTTTATTTGCTCACTCTGCCCTTCGTATGATATATCTGCCAAGTAATCTGGAGAACCTAACCAACCATCCCTTGTGTGTGCCTGCAATAAGGTGTGATCAAATACATCAATTTGTCTGTTATTAGCCCCAACACTAACACCATGTCACCAACCTAAGTTTTTGATTATTTCACAATTAAATCTTTGTAGACCTTTTTGAAATAACTTTTCAAGTACTTAAAAAAAGGGTTTTTAAGTATTAAAAAATTGTTTTTAAGCAGTTGAAAAGTCATTCCAAACAGACCTTTAATTATCCCTGTGATTGTGATGATATGAGAATATTAGTTCCTACATTGTTGTTTTGTTCGGTTTCTTCATTCGAACTAATAAACTGGATGATTTTTTTAAAATCAATATTGGCAGTTGTTGGGATGGCTTGTTGCTGCACCCTTAATTCTGGGCATTGGATATTTGTTGTTTTTACCATGTTTCAAGATTTTGGTACGCAAGTTCAGCACTGTTGCTTCAAGCCCAAAGAAGTCACCTCATTCACACTCTGAAGTCAGATTGAAGGTAAGGGATGTTTGACTTAAGAATCCCAGAAATGGTGCATCTCCTGGAAACTTCGCGACTTGCTTTAACATGGTAACCTTCTTTGTATGTATTTCTACGGCGTTACTGTGCTCGGTCGATGCCCGGTATCTGTTTTCAGTTGCTTCGCTTTGTAATGGTATGAATACAGTTTTCTGGATGAAAGTTTGATCAAAATATCATAAAAGGTGGGCTGTCTACTTTTACAGCATGAAACTGATGCAAGTCTCTTGAATTCACTGCATTCTTGTATTGAGTGTAAATTGTAACCTACCTTCACTAATAAACCTTTGAAATGTCAAGTTCTGAAATTGAGGGGCCAAAATGAAATTTTATCCAAACTTTAAATGGACCACAAAGGTAATGTTTCCTTTTCAACGTCTTAATGGTGTTTGGTGGTATATTAAATAGCATGTTTTCAAAAATTTTAAGAAACATTATTGATTCTTTCTAAAACCATTTTTTTTTTTTTTTTTTGTGGCTATCTTGATTCGACATTTGTGATGGTTCTAATTAGAAAATAGTTCAACTTTTATCCCTAGCCTTCTCTATCTGCACGTATATTCCAAAGTTTCTCCACTTTTTTTTTCCTATCTTTATCATTTCGAAAATATATATTACTGGAGCGATTATTATAAAAGTATTTATTTAATTTTTTTAGAAGGTATTTTTTATTGTGTAATTAAATGTCATAGCAAAAGTTTAAAATATTTAAAATATTTTTCACTATTTAAAAAATTATATCAAAAACATTTTAGGGTGAACATGATTTCTAATTGAATAATTTGTCATATGAAGGGGAATGGGTACAATAATTAAATTTCTTATCAGTTATTCTATGTAAAAAAAAATGGATATGATAAATTTTATATATATATATATAAATAATACAATAAGTACAATTTAAGAACTTCATTCCGTGAGATTTTTTCCCCCTAATGATTTGATCGTAAAAGTTGATTTGACAATGTCTCATAATGCCATTAGTTGAATTTATAAACAATCAAGTATTGTTTTACATTTGCTCCCCCCTCCCAAAAAAAACTATTGTGTTTACATATTGGTGAATCTCTATAGTTTACGTCTTTGTCAATTGTAATACCAAAGGAATATTTTATTAAGATATTGTTTAACTCAACTTAATTTTGATTTTTGAAAAACGCTTTCCCTTTGAGAATTTTGTAAAAAAAGCACTTAACGTTAAATCATAAATTAGAAATTGAAGATTCAAAATTATCATGTATAAAATCAATGCATAACTATTTGAAATAGATTTAGATGGATCAAATTAAAATACAATCTAGTCTCTAGATGCAAAATTTGATCGAGTCAAATTAAAAGGTACTTTGAGCTTTTGATTTGAAAATATAAGTAATTTTATACCAACATATGTGTTTAATTTGTTTTGTTTGAAGAAATATGTGTTCAATTTACTTGAATATACATTTTTGTAAATCAATCCAATAAAATTTAATAGGATTGATGAAACTGACTAAGTTGAATCATTAGTTTGAACAATACATGCCAATCCATTCAATTTCATAAAATTAAAATTAAAATATTAGTCCATGGATATGATGATTTGAAATTATTTAGAATTCATTAGAAAATAGGGCCACTTTGATCCTTATGCCCTCCTTCCAGTTGAAGGAAAACAGAAATTCTTTCTTCGTTCTTACGTTGATTCACACAAGCTAAACATATTGATTTTGCATAAAATAAGAATTAAGAGCTAATTAAAAATGTACAAAGACATAGATGCGATGATTAAGAACATACGAAAATGCTAATACAGAGACGTGTATTTGCAAATTTCCCCAAAAAGTGAAAAATCCTCACCGATTTTTCTTCTGCTGGCCCAACTCCCAAGTCTTCCAGCCAGCGGGCAAGTAAAAAATAAGAAGCCTACCGATTTGTCCGAATTGGAAACTATCTTCGTAATTTCCTCTCCGGTATCTTTCCCGTTCATTATCTCTGAGATTCTGAATGATTCGGAGGCCTATTTTGGTGATTGTTCATAGAGAAATTTCACGATCTCTCTCTCGGCGGTGGAAATTTGCTAGAGGTGATATTTCTGTTTTGCATTTTTTTAAAATTTATTTTCACTTGTGGTGTACCGGATGTTTAGTTCGATTCCCCCAAGCAGTTCAGTTGCTAGATTTCAGGAATTGGACGGTCTGGCTGTTTATTTATTTAATCTGGAACTCAACTTACTTGATCGTTGACTACATACTGGGCTTGATTTTTGTTTAGTTTGATTATTTGCTATTTTAGTCGGTTTCTGTTAATCTCTTCCATTTGATTTTTGTATTGTTTCTTATTTAGAACTGTTATTGCATTTGAAGACGATCTATGATATCGGTTGTGCTTAACTTGTTTTCCGTGTTGTAATCTTCTAATAGGCAGAATATTCAACCTAGGAGAGCATGCTGGTTTCTTCTGAATTCGTAGAAAACAAGTAAAACTCCGTCGGCTCTTGGATCTGTGACCGATAATTTACTTGGAATTTGTTTGGTTTCTGGACGAATTGGCCAAAATTACTTGCTAATTTGTCGCTCGAAAAGCCAGACTGATGAATTTCAGATACTTTGAAAAGAAAGGTGGATAGTGAAATAGTGTTTGTTTAGCCTTGATTTCTAGGAGTTGCTTCTGTGTGCTGCTGAATTTGCTGGTAATCTTCCATCCTTCAAATGGATCCGAATCATAGCAAAATTTACTACTGTTCTGTTTCAAGGGGCGAACGTATGCTCTATGTGTATAGTAGTGGTGACCAGGAGATTGAGAATTTGGCTGATTTATGCTTGAAAAGTGCCCCTCCCTTTCACAAGTGGTATTTTGAGACATTGGGTAAAAAGACTTTTGGGTTCTTGATGAAAGAAGGGTATATTTATTTTGCAATTGCTGATGAAGTTATCGGTAATCAGGCTCTTCTCCAGTTTCTAGAGCAGTTGAGAGATGAATTCAAAAAGGTAGCAAAGAAGGGTTCACGAGGGAGTTTCTCAACTGTGAACTCCATTAGTCTGCAGGAACAGTTGCTGCCTGCAATTTGTAATTTAATCACCTCTCTTGAGAATGTCTCCAATAGTAGTAAGGATTGGATGGCTGAAACCCCCTCCTCGCACAATGGCCTATCTCCATCTCCAAGTAATGTGAATGGCCAAGTCGACGTTTTGGCTTCCACGAAAGCCCCTCTGTTGGGAAAGTCAAATAAACCAGAGAAGAAAAAGGGAAAGGACCATGTGATTACAATGAGAGGTATTGAGATGGAGGAGCACAGAAAGTCTACAGATAGAGGTTTGAAGGTTGATTCGGTTTCTTTGGAATCCAGTAATCAGGGTGGATCGGGGTCTTCAATTCCGGTGCAGAAAGATGTCAATCCGTTGAGGAGATCGAACTCTCAAAGCATCCGGAGAAGGTGGTGGCGTCATGTGAGGATTGCGCTTGCTGTCGATGCTGCTGTATGTCTGATATTATTTGTCATTTGGTTGATTATCTGTAATGGAATTTCTTGTGTCCGCTGAGGGTTCATCTATTTGTACATGGAGCTTTAAAGATGGCAATGGGGGAGATATATTACCATTAGACCAAGTGTCAGTGTTGTTAATGAGGTTAAAGTGTTTCTGAAGGCCTTGACTGAGTTCACACTTCTGAAAAATTTACAGCAGAATCAAAAGTTGTGCGTATATGCATATGAATTGTTAATAGGTATGAGAATTCATGATATACTTATTGTTATTGTATTTTAGGATCTCACTTACGGATGTCTGCAACTTATAGTTACTTCTGCTGCGATGTCTATTTTGGGCTGGTAATAGATAATGATATTTCACTTGTTAAAAACTGTTTTTCCACCTGTTTTTAGGGTAAAAACACTGCTTTAACCTCAAACGTGGGGAAGGACATGACAAAAGTGATTATAACTATTTCAAAATCACTCTTAAACATGTCCTTATAGTATTGGTCTTGTTTGAAACAGTTGCAATCATTTTTATGTTTTTTTTGAATAGATACTAAGCTAACCATGACGTTAGCCTTTTCAATTTCTTTCAACTTTCTGTTTCTTAACATTGTAAATGTTAGTTCTTCCAAACGTTTTTTTTTTCCTTTTTGTGAGTTCAACCCCTACAGGGTGGAGGATTTGAACCTCTTATCTCTTGATTGAGAGCATATGTTTTAACCAGTTGAACTATGTTTGGGTTGACTGGTTTTTCTATTCTTTCCATTCAAGTGGTTTTGATTATGTTGGTTGCAATGCATATTAATTTGGTATCACTCTGGAGATTCAAGATGGTGAATGGTCTTGATTTAGATTTTTTTTCCCTCTTGGTTGATTTGATATGGCAAGAGGTTTTTAGCTTTTGAACTTTCAGCAAAGAAGATTGGATGGGACAGAGAAGCTTGAATCCATTGATAATATGGGGGAGAGTAGGAATATTTTTTAGTCAAGTGGGTTTTGTTTTTTTTCCCTTGTATGCTTGCGGATGCAGAATAGTTTTTTTAGCAAAGTTCTTTCGTCTTTCAAATAAATATATTAATTTCCGTAATCAAAATTATTTTGTGAGTGATCAAAATTTTTATTTTTTATATTGCAATTACTTGTTAATAAAGGTTAGATTTATAATACACATTTTTAATATTTCATAGCAACTCATTCAAAATCTTGTTATTTATCTAGAGTGAGAGACTTTTATATATATATATATATATATATATATATAAGGTTGTTGGGTGGGAGATCGAATTATCTACTTTTAGGATGACACCAGATTTCTTATCCAGTGAGTTAAAAATGTAGAGACTATACTAATAACTAATCACGTAGAATTTCTCTAATTGCATGGACATTTAATAGACTCTAATTAGATAATAAGAATGATGAAGTATAAAGAACAAATTGCAACTATTATAAACTAAAAATATATATATATATTGCAACTAAAATAAAAATACGAGGGTCGCAAGTATAATTTAACTTGATATTTTTAACAATGTGTGGACTAGGATAAAGTGGTAATAGTCAGATTCTCAATTACACGACATGCATGTTTGTAAGGAACAACAATCAATGAAACATTACTGATGATATTGGAATCATAGAAACCATTTGTATATATTTTTTTAAATAAAGGCATAGTACAAATATATATAGGTAACTGTTTGATAAATTGAAATATTCGAAAAAAACTGTTTTAAGAAAGCTATTATCTTTCTACTTAAAAAAAAAAAAACTATTATCTTTTAATTTGATTTAATGGTTGTCGTTTTTTTTTCTCTCTTCTAAAGTTATAAATTAGGTAATGGAAACATTCACTAATTTTATGTTATTACAAGTCACTAAAAATGAATTAGAATAAAAGAAAGTCCAAAATTTTATAGGATTATGGATCTCGTTTCAAAATTTGCAGGGCTCAAATAATCTGGAATTTTATTTTAAAAAACTTACATTTCATAAAGCAAATAAATAAAGTATAGTTGGTGTAAAATATGGAGTTTTTTTATTTTTTTATTATTTATTTTTTATTATTTTTTAAGTTCATATCGAGTTAGACTCGATTCATAGTTATTTCTGAAAAAAAGTCACTATGCTTATTTTGATAAATATACTATTATTATTATTACTTTTATTATAGTTTTAGCAGTAGAGAACAAAATAACAAAATTAAATTTACCTATAAACTTATCAAGTTGTATCAATTTTCAGCATGAATTTTTAATTTGATCAAATTGCACTAACTTAAGTAAGTATTGCAATTTTAACCTTTGTTGCAATTTTTTTATTTTGATAAGTTTTCATTTGAAACATCGTCAAAAAGAGTATTTTCTGTGTTCAATGAATTATAAAATGTATGTATAGTCACAATTGGTAGGATTTCAAATAAAACAACATTAGAACTAAATTTTTGGTACAATTGTGAGTTTTGAAAAAATTATTAAGGCCTCGTTTGATAACTATTTGGTTTTTGGTTTTTAGTTTTTGAAAATTAAGCCTATAAATATTACTCCCACTTATGGTTTTACTTGTTTTGTCATCTATTTTTTGCCTTATATTTTCAAAAACCAAGCCATGTTTTGAAAACTAAAAAAATAAGTTTTCAAAAACTTGTTTTTGTTTTTAGAATTTGGCTAAGAATTCAAATACTTCCTTAAGGGAGATAAAAACTATTGTAGAGAAATTGGGGAAAAACAAGCTTAATTTTCAAAAACAAAAAATTAAAAACCAAATAGTTATCAAACGGGGCCTGAATGATTAATTTATGTATTAATCAAATTAAAATTTGTACAAAACTTGTTATTATTGAAATTAGTAAGTTTATGGAAATTTTTCATTACTTTTTGTTAAAATTAATGAATGAATTAGACGAAATTGAACAATGAGTAAATATTGCAACACTTATATATGTCTTGTCTAGGATATAGTTTGATGAAATTAGAAGTGTAGTAGTAAAAATTGAATTAAAAAAAAAAAAGAAAAAAAGGAAAAAAAAAACTCTCGTAAAAGAGAGAGAGAGAGAGAGAAAATATTGTTGAAAAGTAAATAGCAGCCATTCTCGCGGGTGCTACGTTGTTGACGATACATGAACTGCTTGAATTCTCTCTCCTCCGATAGAACGAGCAGTCTGCAAATTCAATTCCTCCGGTGAAGAAAGACATTTCTCATTTTCTCGACAGTATTGAAGAAATCACCGACGTCCAGTTGTTTCCATTGCTTTAGATCAATTTCGGAATTCTGAGGCTCAACTGAGGAATTGGAGAACAAAGCGGCTCCGCCGGCTCCGGTGTTCGAACCCCTTTCCGATCTGCAAAACCCTTAGATTCCTACCGGGTTCTTCCATCTCTGCCAGCTTCTCAAAACATATGCGAGGCGTCGGGTCAGTGTGAATTTAGCTAGTATTTTTCTGTGAGATGCAATTCTGCATTTGTACTTAAATTGATGCGTCTCCCTTTCTGATCTCGACGGGCATTTGCTTACTTGGTGAATGATTAAGTGATCGTTAAATGTGAATGTAAGAAGCTCATACTTTGTATTTCCATGACCCCGATTGGTTTGTTGTGAATCTAGATCGCGCTGGCGGACTGTCTGTTAAGCATTCTTGGCCAATTCGGACGGGATGGCCGATACTGCGATCGACCAAGTGGTATAGTAAATTAATCTTCGTTCGAATATATCTTACGCGCTTTTCGGTTGGAGTACCATAGAATTATTCTTATTAAACCAAGTTAGTACGTAAAGTGAGGATGTTAGTATCAACTACAAGATCTTCAAAAGTGAAGATTATGAATGTATCTACTAATCATGGATGTTGAGCTGCGTAGTGTTAGCTAAATACAGGCTAGATTACAATTCAGTTTTGGACATTGAAATGTATTATATATTTTGTTATGCTTCTTTACGTACTGCAGAGTCACTCTTATGACGAAGCCAACAAGACCCAGAAGAATGTATTTGACTTGGAATCATTTGTTGGGGACTTGACTGTCGAGGAGGATGCTTGCAGGTAGGTCCATAACTCATGTTTCTTATTCCTGTGCGGAGCGTACACAATATTTTCTTTTTCAACCATCTTAACAATATTGATGGCCAGAATTGCAGAGTGGGCTAAGTTTTCGTTAGTTAAGAAGAATATCATGAGTTTCTTTGGTTATTACATTTATTACCTTCTACTATTGAATTGCCAAACTTGTCTGTGGTATCAATTTGTCCTGTTTTACAGTGATGACATTTCATTGGAAGGACTGCAGCAAGAACTCGAAGAATGTAAAGATGATGATGTAAGTTATTTCTAATTTCGGTGTAAAATTTGTATTATTGAGAGCTTTAGCTTTACAATCATTATCAGTGCATTTTACATTGCATGGTAGTGTCTTTTTCCCCAACCAGCTTGTATCGCTGGTTTAGAATCTTTCAGTCATCTTAATGAAAGCTTGGTTTTTCATAAAAATAAAAACAATTTTAAACTTTTTTTTGTTGGTATCAATATATAATCTGTGACTAACGTGCTTCATCACTTGGTATTATTGTACATTATGACTCATAGATGAAGAATCTTGGAAGAATTTCTACTGAAAGTTGACTTGTAATTCCTTACAATTAATCTTCTTGGGTGCTTAGTTGCGTTATTGTACCTTCTTTATGGTCTTATAGTATAGTTTGAAACCGAGAAGCTAATGGTTTCATCCCTTGCCAGAATATGACATATCTACTCTGAAATTTGGAAGTATGACCTCCCTCCTTGGTGATTAGATCACTCTCCTGGGTTATTTATTTGATATCTTTGTTACTTCAGCACGACTTCAACCATCCAGAGAAGGTTATACAATTTGTTAAAAAATAAATATATTCATGCGTATCTGGTTCTACTACGTGACCTCAACTATTCTTAGGGGACTGCTTAACCCTATGACATTTGATTATTAGAAAACCTGTGGGATTTTGATATCCTAGGTAGGTCGTAGCATAGTCAAGTGATCTTCGAGACCATATGAAGTGCATTCCAATCCTTGGTTGTCCTAAAAACTTGGAATCCTTGAAATGCATTCAATTCTCTTGTTCTTTTTTCGAAAGGATTAATTTTTTTTTTTGAAAGGGTTTGATTCTCTTGTTCCTTAAGCATCAAGAGATCTCTGAGACCATATGAAATGCATTCCAATTCTTAATCGTCCTAAAATCTTAGATGGGTTTATTTTATTAGTTGTCTCAATTTGCACTTGTTGTAAGATCAACAATACATATCTAGAACTAGAAATTATTTTGTATGGTCCATTTATAGGCAGGGTATTCTGATCCATTCTATCTCTGGTTTTGGTATAATTGTCATGTCGACTGTTCTGGATGTTTGCATCATGTACTATGAGACTTTTATGCTGTTATCTCTGTATTTTGAAAAGGTTGAAAGATTTTTTTTTAAAATTCTTTATTAATCAGGTAGTTGCAAACATACTTTCTAAAGGTGTAAAACTGAGGGAGTATACAAAGGGAGTTGAAAACAATTTGCGGCAGGTTGAGCTGGATTCTATACAGGTTTGCCATCGTTTCTTAATCTTTTTTGTTTCCAATTCTAGCTTTAAATATTTGTAATCTTTGCTATCCCTTTCTTTTTAAAAGTGAATATATTATCTTGCCTTGTCTGTGATTAAGGATTGTTATAGACATCTATTTGTACTCTGTTTAGCGCTGCAAGAGTACTTTGGCAAAAGAACAAGCTCAAAAGTAATAATTGTGACTATCATAATTGGCTATTAATTTCTTTTCCTCTCATTAATATTTTTATTTTCAGACCCAACTTTAAAGATGGCTGCATATCAGGAGTAGTTGATGTGGTTGATTAGAACAAACTGGATGCTAAACACAATATGGGTTTTTGTTTGGTTTAGAATTTCATGATCTATGCTTGTTTTCATGCCTCGAGATGGTATTGTTAGCTATGTTATCATAATTCTTCTCTTTTTATGATTACTTGCTGAGATCTTTTTTAATCTTCTTGGACCCTTCAAGTGGGGGGTCTTTTTATTTTCCTTTATCTTTGGATGATTTCTCTTTTCAATATATTGTTTCTTATTTTGAAAAAATAAAGCATCAAAATCTATCTAGTTGAATTAGATTGGCATTACATATAAACCTATGTACACGTATAACTAATAAGCACACACTTAACTTGCTTGTGCAAACATAGAAAATATGCACATATATTTCTGGTCCATTAGTTCCAGTATTAAGGCTCACTTTTAATTGTTCAAACATTGCAGGAATATATTAAAGAAAGTGATAACTTAGTTTCGCTTCATGAACAAATTCGTGACTGCGATAACATTTTATCACAGATGGAAACTCTTCTCAGTGGTTTCCAGGTATTTTGGCCGTTGTTCTGGCACTCTAGTAATATCGTGCTTTTTAGCGGAATACAACATTCTGCTTGTATCAGTCTGTAGCATTGTTCTGTATCATTATGTCTTCTCTGAAGTCTAAACTTGTATTATGAAAAGATTTTAATTGTGAACCTGTCAATGCTTTCTACTTAAAGCTCTTTTTTATGCATTACTAAATATTTACATTTATCAAATTATTGGTCCTTGTCTGCATATTTTTGGTTAAACCTTTTTTCTAATTGGAAAAATATAACATAGCCCTTAAAAAAATTATAAAATTTCAGGGGAATTAAGAAAGGGTATGTGTTGCAATTTGTAGTAGCATCTTATTTATTTTATTATTTTTTTCAATAATAAAAATTCCTGCATTGCTATTTTCTTAAGTTGTATCTGATTCCTCTGTCTGATTTTGAGTCCTCGTTAGATGAGATACTATGGGACTTTAGGTTATCTGTCTCAAATTTGAATGCATATGGAATTACATTGACCTTCTTGAGTTTAATTTCTATTGTTAATTTATATCTTCTTAAAGGAGTTAGTCACGATTGTTTATCCCCACCCCCCCCCCCCCCCCCCCCCCCCCCCCAAACAAAAGAAATCATTATTTCTTTTATTTACTTTTGTTCATCCTTGAGATTCTCTTTCCTGAGGAATTAATATATATTTTTCAAATTTTCAGGCCGAAATTGGTTCTATCAGTGCAGACATTAAGGTCCTGCAGGAGAAGTCAATGGATATGGGTCTGAAGCTCAAGAATCGCAAGGTATTCTTGATTGGATGAAGAAACTTCATTACATTGGTAATTTGATAAAACTAAAAAATTAAGTCTTGGGATCTCAATAGGCGTTTGCAACGGCTTGCTTACTTGCAATATCCACTGCTGTTTAATTTAGCAAAGTATCAGATACATTCTTATTTTCCAGAAACTTTAAAGAAATTTATGTGATTTCAAAGTATAACTATATAAAATGCCAAGAGATAGGAATAAGTGAAATTAAGGTGCTATTATAATTTTATTACTACATTTCAGACTTCTTAACTATCGTATTTTGATAATATTGGTTAGTTATAATGTTCAATAAATATACAAGCATTATGCATTTGGCATTGATTTTGAGTAGCTATTCAAGACTTCAAGTGTTTTCTTTTTCTTTTTCTCCGGGTAGAACAAGTTTTTAGCAACTTTATTAATTAGAACAAGTTTTTAGCAACTTTGTTTATTCATTAATAAGACTGTCATTGATGTAGTTTCATTTAGCGAAGAAAACATAAAAAATAGTAGTGTGAAATAATATTCACTTATATTACTCTCTATTGAATTTTCTACATTTTAACAAAAAATGCTTCTTGAGAAACTTACCACAACACAACACTTGCCATAAGGTAACAGGAGATGCTTAAGTATTTTATTTGTGATCTTACGGTGTTCCTCATTAGTTTTTGTAGGAATCCTTTTCATTCTAGGCGTTGCTTTTCAGGTGGGAACAAGCATATTCTTTTTTAAATAGTATACGCTTTCTCATCTGTGTCTCTGGAAGTTTTTAATAGAACCTTTTTGTGGCTTAGCTTTCCGTCCCTTTTGTAATTTCATATTGTCTATGAAATTATTAATTTTTCCTATAAAAAAAGGTTGTTTCTTTTTTGTTCCTTCTTTCTTTTTAATACTTCTGTAAGTGAGAATCCATGTGAATTCATGCAGCAGTTGCTTTCTTTTGAAAATTTGAATTGCATGTTCATCTAGTATGCTCATTGTTTTAACTCAGTAATGCATTTATTTTTCTCTTCCTTCTTTCCTTTTAATACTTCTGTAAGTGAGAATTCATGTGAATTTGTGTAGCAGTTGCTTTCTTTTGAAAAGATGAATTGCATATTCCTACTCTATTATTTTTTTCTCATATGCTACTGGCTTTGTGTTCTTATTCAGGTGGCAGAATCAAAATTGGCAAAGTTTGTTGAAGAGATCATTGTCCCTCCAAGGATGATAGACATAATTGTTGATGGAGAGGTATTGTTGGTATCCGTACATTTCACTCTTTCCATTTGAAGCTTGGTATTGTTTGTTATTCATTTTCTTATTGTTCTTGCTCTAAATTTGTTTTTGGACACCTTTAATTTTTTGGAGTTCCTCCTGTATATCGTCCTTACTAATTTACAATTTAGTTTTTCTGTTGTTTGTAGTTAAAAAGGCATATATTTTGAGTAGTAATGAATATTTTTACTCATTCTAATAGAAGGATGCTAAAGTCCCATTTAATAACAATTTGGTTTTTGAAAATTGTGCTTGTTTTCTCATAATTTCTATACCATGAGTTTCATTTTTCTTAAGAAAATATTTGAATTCTTAGCCAAATTTAAAAAACAAAAACAAGTTTTTGAAAACTACTTTTTTTTTAGTTTTCAAAACTTGGCTTGGTTTTTAAAAACGTATGTAAAAAGTAGATAACAAAACAAGAAAACCCATAGAGGGGAGTAGTATTTATAGACTTAATTTTCAAGAACCAAAACTAAAAACCAAATAGTTATCAAACAAGCGCTAAATTACCCGTTCTTGAATTTGGTTTGTTAGCGCAGAATGTGTGGTGTATAAATTGGAATCTCTTCATATTTCCTTCCCATTTTTTCATTGAAATGCTTTTGTTGGATGTTCCAGTGAATCTTTGTTCCTTTCTCCAGGTGAATGATGAATATTTGAGAACTCTTGAGATTCTAAGTAAGAAACTGGTGGTCGTAGAAGTGGATCCCATGATAAAAAATTCCAAAGCACTGAAGGATGTACAACCTGAGCTTGAAAAACTCCGACAGAAAGCAGTGTCTAAGGTTGTCTTTTTGTCTCACAGCAGCTATATTCCTTTGGAAATAAATGTTAGTCTTTGTTTTCTTTGTGATATTTATGTAGTAGTATGTTATCTACTCCAACCTCATTCACAGGACTCTAGTAGTACATCAGTAGTTAAATATGTAGAAAAGCCATACAATTTGAAATCACCTTCCAGTTTTACTGTGAGTAACTTTTATAGCACCAGAGATGACTTTGGTAGTTTAGAAACAGCATACACTTTTTCCCCTCTTCCTGTTGTTCACTTGTTCTAATTAGTTTAAGCATGAAAATGTGAGTTCTCGCAATCACTTAGTTAGATTATGCATGCAACTTAATTGACAGATTAGGCATGTAACATGAGTGAAGACTGACAAGGTAAAGGTACTAACATTCCGTCATATTTCTGAAAGTCTGGTAGGTCATGTATGCCTATTTGGATTTATGCATCATTCCAATTGATGAAGCAGATGAGATTAATGTCTTGATTATCTCATGTTAGAGGTGAAAGATGTGGTGACCGTTGATTAAACAATGGATTATAAATTTTGAATTGGTGGTTTGATAGAATACACATGAGTGTGCTACTATTTACTGTTTTGGTTCTTTATCACAAACTTCAAACGTGGAGCATATTTTTTTTGGCAGAAAGTTCTGAACTTTGTTTCAGTATCCTCTGGTCATTTAGCATTGGTGCTAGCTAGAACTCCAATTTAAGTGCACATGTATCAGTTATTGGATTTTTGTTTCTTTTTTGTTTCTATGACAGGCTGTTATTGAATAATTATACATTCTGTCTATGTCATCATTTTGCAGGTCTTTGACTTCATTGTCCAGAAACTCCACGCTTTGAGAAAACCCAAGACAAATATCCAGATCCTTCAACAGAGTGTTCTTTTGAAGTACAAGTAAGTTCAAAATTTTGGGCTTCCCATACTTGCCTTTTCATTGTAGTCTGATGAAAAGACTGCCAAATATGGAATAAACAGATATTCAGAATGCCAATAAAATTTCCACTAACTTTCAGTATATATATCTTTCAAGGGAAGTGATAACATTCTAAGATAATATATCAAAAAAGTGGGGAGGATAATGCATTCTTCGCAGCCAAGAAATCACGATGAAGATTTTAAATTGACTTGTGTCAGAAAATAATTATGATTATAAAATGGCTTAATCAAAATAACCTTTATAGAAGGAAGGAAATTGATTCTACCAATAATTTATTCTTCATTGTCTAGAGGGAAAATGATTCCATCTATAATCTATTCACCATCAAGACAGCGATCTCCAAAAGAAGCCAGACTTGCCAAAGATAGCACCAGCCCCCATGAACTGTGAACTCTTGACCTTGTTTTTTAATCCATGGCCGACAAAAAATTATGGAGGAGCCACTCTTCAAGACCCTTAGAACCACACAAATTCTAGATTTTAGAGGCTGAGCAAATGGCTCCTAGAACTTCTGCCATGGATTGCTTGTCATGCATGTATCAGGGGGAAGAAATTAATAAGGATTCTCTTTTGGATTCCATATACCATGTTCATTTTGCAATAAGAGAGTCCAAAAGAAGAATCTGACAACTTTAGGAGCTTTTGCACTTCTACGAAATAGTAAAGTTGATTTGGCGAACATTCAGGCTATTCTAGCAGAATTTAGGACATGGATTTATGCAACAAGTACCCTATTTTGTCAATCTTCCATTTCTTCTATCGTGGGTATTGAAGGCCTGCTGTTGTCAATACTTGTGCTAAGAAGTTGAGTTTTCCAATTTTGCTCCAACTCATTCCACGTCTGTCAATATCCTGTTGTGGATCTTACAATCAGGGGTATACGTATAGTATTGTAAAAGAGATTTTGTGGACCTCCCTACCATTTCACAGATCATCGCAAAAGAAAATTTTGTTCCCATCTTTCAGTCTGAGATAGAAATTAAATTTTTGTTTGCCTTTTTCTATATGTAATTTAGAGAGTTGGTTGACAAACTATATTATTACATGCTGAATATTTCGATGCGTTTCTTTCTGTATTAGTTGTTGGTTTATTCATTGATTGTTCTTTGTTTTTCGTGCGTGTATGCACAATGAAGTATTAATCAATGTTGGCCGCATCATGATTATTTATTTCTTCCCCTGTTATTTTTCATCTATGAAATTCAATACTACATGATTCTGCGTCATTTTTGTCTACCTGAGGTTTATCATTGAATACTTTTTCAGATTCTGCTACCTTAATGATAATGTAGGTATGTTATTTCTTTCCTCAAGGATCATAGCAAAGAAGTTTATAATGAGGTTCGAACAGCGTATATTGATACAATGAACAAGGTAATTGTTGAAGAAATCATTTATTCTTTTAATAGTATGCATGGTTTAATTAAATGAACCCTCATGGAAGACATGAGGATTCAAATCCTTGGACAAAATATTACTCATAGAAATTGTATGCGATTATTGTTTTGAGTTGTTTCTATGCACGGGAAATTCATGGTTATCTTGATTTTTCTTGCCCTGGGAGTTTCAAATAATTGATGCTGGCATGTTGCAAGTTGTCGGACTATGTTAACAATGTACTTACGAGAGATTAGTGAAACCAAGATTGACCCAAATTAGAGGGAGTTGGATAGTTCCCCTGTATGGTTTAATAAAAAATATTGAAAGAACATCAAACGAAGAAATAACATGCATTTTAAGTATCAGTTTGACATGAAGAGAAGGGAAAAACCAGCCTGCACTGGAGCCATGTAAGTTTGCGAAAGGCTTTTCAGTTTGGCTATAGTAGAAGAGAGAGAATCATTAAAAAGGATTAGATAAAAATACACCGAGAAGAGGCAATAAAGACAACTGCCTTCTGGCCCTTCCATAAATCATCTTCATCCTAATGCCTCACAAAGCTTTAAAATGCTTTTCTACTCTGTTATAAGTTATAACCAACTCTCTTATTTCTTTCTTTCTTTCTTTTTTATTTTTTTTAATTATAAAAAAAAAAAACCAAATTTCTTGTAAAATACATATTCCACCTGACCAGAAAATCTTGGGCTTATCTTCGGAACTGTGACCATATGAAGTTGATGGGTGAGGTTCTTGATGCTCTTAGGGGAAAATCACATGAAAAGTGAAAGCCCCAAAAGCATTCCAACTAAACTTCAATGAGAAAAGGGAAAGAAACAAAGAAAGAAAGAACGAGACAATCTGCATCTTCACCATTCGTCCTATCTTATTCCTCAACACACCATTTGCCAGTTGGGCGTGACAACTCTCAATGGATTTCTCGGCCAGACTTTTTCAGTAGTACTGGTACCACCATGGAGGCAATTAGACCATATGAATACTTCACACTTTTTAGGCATCTTAGATTTCCAATCAGTAGTTCATCCACCCCTAGAACACTAAAAAATGACATAAAATTGAAGGGGTCCAATCAACTAAAGTTAAATTAATGTGAGACTCACAAAAAAGTAGAGAGAAAAGAAAATAATAAATATAAAAAGCGGTAATGAATGGGAATGACATTCCCACTTTCCGTAAAGGAATTTATTTATGGGAGTGATTCTTAGTTTTGGTGTGGGTTCCATGAATCATTCTCAATATTCTCTTGAGTGCTATGAGGGCTCATAGCATTGCTGTAGCGACAGTCTTCATGAACCTGCTTCTGTTCTTACCATGATTGCTTACCATATTTTATACTACAAGGAGGGTGAGGGAAGGGAAATCACTTTCCAATAAGTTTGGTGATGTCCACCTCCCACCTCACCTCAGCCCTGTCCCTAGAGAATTCCTCAGGAATGTAAAAAGGAGTTACCTATTCAAGATACTGGAACATAATACAAAGAACAAATATTCTAAGATGTTTCTAGTCTATGAATATTGTCATGTCTTCCTTTGAAATTGATATGGCATTACATTTCCACTATTCCAATGTCTACTCGATCGAGCATATGAAGCAATGATTTGGAGTATTTTTGGGATTGAACAATAATTAGTTTGTGATATCCTTATGATAACTCCATATGCATTTGGCCTTTACATAGTGGCTTTCAACAGTCCTCATGATACATTTTCACAAATCAATAAAAATTGTTTCTTGTTTTTAAAGGGAAAACATTTATCTATGAGTATTGAGTTATTGATGTATTAAAACTAATATTCATGTTTTTCAGGTTTTGAGTGCACATTTCCGTGCTTACATACAGGCACTAGAGAAACTACAGTTAGACATAGCAACATCTAGTGATCTGATTGGGGTTGAGGCTAGAAGTTCAGGTCTTTTCTTGAGAGGAAGGGAACCACTGAAGAACCGATCTGCCGTTTTCGCACTTGGTGATAGAATAAAGATATTAAAGGTTTGATTACTCTCTTAATTCTTGTAACTTCCTTGATCACGCCATTCTCTCACTCTTGTTTGCATTTTAATTTGTGACCTCTTCATTCTTCACTTCTTCTTTTCTTCATTCTTGTTTGAACTAGTAGCTTAGTCTTGGTCCTTTTAACTGTTTTACTTAAAGTTTTGAATTTATTTTTTCTCATTCCTTAGTTCTTAGGTTGTACTTTCATTTTGATGTATTGAAAATAGGTGATCGAAATAATCATCTTTTATTAAAGAACTTTTTTGAACTAAGAAAAAACAAATTTGGTTACATTCACGAAAAAACAAATTTGGTTTACATTCACATTTTAAATCACATGTAATAAATAACATCTAATTATAAGTTTTCATTTTTACTAATTGCACTTGGTACACATCCTGGTGTAAACTTCATTCAGGAAATTGACGAACCTGCATTGATTCCGCATATAGCTGAAGCCAGTTCAATTAAGTATCCTTACGAAGTTCTCTTTAGGAGCTTGCATAAGCTTCTAATGGACACTGCCACTTCTGAGTACTTCACAGTTTACTCTTACTTTGTTTATTACCTTCAGAATGTTATTTGTAGCAAGTTTGTCAATTTTCTAATGATTTCTTTTTACTTCACAGGTATAATTTTTGTGATGATTTCTTTGGGGAAGAATCTATGTTTTATGAGATCTTTGCGGGTAATTATGATAGAAGTCCTTGGCTTATTGTCAGTTAACATATCTGCACAGACATTAAGTTCCCAGTATGAGTTTGAATCTTCCATTACGAGTTTTCACCTTTCAATAAACTTGTGCTGTTGATCTTATATTCCTATTTTTTCAAATTTATTATGCGTATTAAATTCTATGAATGCAAAATCATCATTTTTTATTATTGTTTATTCCTACTTATCTTAATGGGAGTCAATTTCTGTGGAACCTCTGACCTTGCATGTTGCACAATTTCTGACTTTTCTTCTCAGGAAAGAATATTGAGTGGAAGATACTTCATTTTCCGTTATTATGGTGATTCCGTGCGGTTAACATGATTTAACATTTGTTCTCAAATAATCAGGTCCTTTTGCTGTCATTGATGAACACTTCAATTCAATTCTTCCAAACAGTTATGATGCAATTGGTCTAATGCTCATGATTCTGATAATTCATCAGCATCAGGTACATTATATTAGCTTTGATTCTGGTGCTAATTATAAAAGTACAAAATAATAATAATAATAAAATCTGGTGCTAATTATCTGGCTTCTTAATATACTACAGAATTGCTGCTAGGCTTCTATTTTAATTCAATGAGGGACATAAGCCCTAACTAGATGATAGGAGGAGGATATGTCAATGTGGAGCTTACGATTTAGATAATTTCTGAAATTTCTAATTATTTCAATTAACTCATCAAGTCGACATCTTTTCTCTTTTAAGAGCATGCCTTCATCTGATAATTATCTACCTTTATTTTTAACCTTTTAAAGAATTACGTGTTAGATGGCCCACAATCATTGACTGGATTTTAGAGTTGCATAACTTGTCAGGGCATGTCAGATACATGTTCTAGAGAAGCCTACTTATGCAACTTGGTTATGACATTGATTTGCAGCATATTCAGTTTTTATTTTTATCATTATTTTTTATTTTTATAAGTACAGCATATTCAGTTTTCTATTTCATCGTTTCTCTGCTTGCCTGACTGGTTGAATATCTTGCAACACATCTACACCCTCTTTCACTTGGTTGCATTTTTTATTACCTATAATATATCCACTTGCTGACAATGCTTATATGTCCAGCTCATCATGTCACGCCGGCGTATACCTTGCTTGGATTCATATTTAGACAAGGTCTGTGGTTCTTGACGTGGTGATTATACTTCTGCTTAAATTTCTAGATATCAGTTCCATTGATCTCAATAGTGTTAGTTGATGGCCCCTAGGGTTTATGTGGCTTATGATTGAGAACCTCCTGTGTGTGTGTGCGCTTTTGAGAAGGACCGAAACAAATGTTGAACTGATTTGCTTAATTGAAAATTTAAGGAAGAGAGAATTTTGAACTTAAATGTTTGAATGTTATATTTCTTTCATATCCAAAGTTGCGTGGTGATAATTGTATTGCTTACCTATGAACTTCACTACCTTCTTGTTGGATTATCCTGAGCAGGTTAATATTGCTCTTTGGCCTCGTTTTAAGATGGTATTTGACATGCACCTCAGCAGTCTGAGGAATGCAAATGTAAAAACATTGTGGGAAGATGATGTCCATCCTCACTATGTCATGAGGCGATACGCTGAATTTACAGCTTCACTTATCCATCTGAATGTTGAATATGGAGATGGACAGGTAGGTAGACTCAATAATGGTATATCTTTACTTTTTTGTCAGGTTTTCACCACCTAGCTAGTTGGATACTTATTGTGTAAATACAATGCCATGTTTGCAGCTTGATTTGAACTTGGAGCGGCTAAGAATGGCAATTGATGATTTGCTTATCAAGCTTGCCAAAACCTTTACAAAAGCAAAATCACAGACAGTGTTTCTTATAAATAACTACGATATGACAATTTCTGTCTTGAAGGTAGGGATCGGCTCTCAAGGTTTCTCTTTTTCTAATGAAATCAATGAAGTAGAAAGACAGTAGGTAATGTCAATCCATAAAAAGCTAGAAAGACAATCGCATGAGTGGTAACTCATCCTCATTCTGCCTTGCAGTCTTTTTTCTTTTTAATCTGCAGCACACTTTATTTCTTTTTAAAAAAGAAGAATGGTGCTTCCAAGAGTTCATTGGAAAAAAAGGATCTTCACATAATTTTCAAGCCCTCATTGAGAAAATAGAACGAACTACTTGAAACGAACTACTTGGACAAGATTATTTTTTCAGTTTTTCCTTCAAGCCAGGCACCACACGAGCTTGTTATGGCTCTATAAAGAGTGTCCCTCAAGGAGAAATTTTATTGGTGTTACTTTGATTTCAGGAAGCTGGTCCGGAAGGTGGGAAAATTCTGGTGCACTTCGAGGATCTGCTGAAGAGTAACACAGCCTTGTTTGTGGCAAGTAACTTGCTGATTGTGATGTCCTAGCATGGTTTTTCAATTACGTAATTGCATTACTGATGTTGATATTTGATTGCAGCTCCAGTTTATAGCGAAAATTCCTTAACCTCCACTCTGTTGTGTCCTTAATGCTTTGCCTTTTAATTGAACGAAAAATATTGGTCATCGAAACTTTTGTGAGATGACGACTAGCTACCACTAATCTGTAATATATAATTTTACATAGCCTAAAGTGGCTCGACCCGTAAAAAAATATCAACTAATACCTATGTGATCTGCACATGCCTTCTGCTTCTACACCTTTTTTTTTCACCAAAAATATGATCTTTTTTTTCATTCTTTGCGAGTCATTTAAAGATATAAATACCTTCATGCAGGAAGAACTCTTAGCAGAGCATTTCAGTGAACTTATCAAGTTTGTGAAAACCCGCGGCTGTAAGTACTTGAACAAATTTTTTATTTTGACTTCTGGTTTCTTTGTTGCTTATTCAAGTAATGAACTTACCAGATATTCTCTTTCTCAGCGGAGGACCTAAGTTCTAACCCTGACCGACCAATTACTGTGGCTGAAATAGAGCCCCTTGTAAAGGACTTTGCAAGCAGATGGAAAGCTGCAATTGAGCTGATGCACAAAGATGTCATCACTTCTTTCAGTAATTTCTTGTGTGGAATGGAAATCCTAAGGGCGGCTTTGACTCAGCTCCTCCTTTATTACACAAGACTCTCAGATTGTATAAAGAGGATCGTTGGTGGCTCTGCTCTAAACAAGGATCTAGTGTCCATTTCTTCAATTATGTATGAAATTAGAAAATATTCAAGAACTTTTTAAGGTTGAGGGATTCAGAACTAAGAGCAAGAAATGAAGATAGCATAATGTGTAAGCAAGCCAGAAGCCAAAATCAGTACCTTCTTTCCTCTGAGCTTCTTTTTTGTGGATCACATTTTCCTTCACAAAATGTTAGTGTTATTAAGCATACTTGTTTACACAATATTTGTTATTGCAGGTGCCAATGCAGCAATGTTTACGTTCGGTTATGCACAACATTCGATTCTTCGTAAAATCTCCGGTCGATGCTCGAGGTTGTGGCTTTACTCTTCAATCACATTTCAGTGCCAAGACATTACATTACATATCCTGTGTCACCATTAGTCAATTTACTGTGTACAACTTTTTCCATGGAACCTAATACAGCCCCTTCCCCTTCATCACCCCCACCATAAAAACCCAGAGGAACACATTTTGTTGTAAGATTCTGTTCCAAATTAGAAGAAAAATAGGAACAATGGCCTACTTTAGGAACCTAATTTGCAAGAGTGAAATGTTTATGGACAATTTCTTCTTCAAAGAGAGGTTTTGCTTTCCACTTGGAACAGACAGACAGACAGACAAACAGTTGGACAGGTTAATGTTTTATGGTTTTTCTGAGATGTTAATGTATAATCACACACTTTTGTTTCTCAACGGTACGATGTGTTGTGCATTGCTTCTTATCAATTATCATATCATCTTCGAGTTTTGAATTCGATGGCCATTAATTAGATTTCCCGATGATATAGTATAGGTAATGGGTGTCTTAGAGGCTCTTTTTGAGTGCTTAGTTTAAAAATTGTTCCAAATATATTATCAGTCATCACATTTTCTTTTCTTTTCTTTTTTTTCCCCGTAGGTATTGTTACATCTCCATCGTTAATTTTGTATTTAGTTTCAAAGGCATTATGATAAAGATTAAAATGAAAATTTTTAGGTTTAAATTCCACTCTTCTTCGGTCTCCAAATTTTTAAAATGTTCATTTCAATCCATAAACTTTCGAAAAAACAACTATTTAGATCCTTAAACTTTAAAAAAAAGCATATGTTTTCGTCTTTGGTATATTATCTTGTCACTTAATATTTGCTTACCCAATACTCGTTTTCAATATGTGGTTTGAATTTGAATACAGGCTTAGTTTTTTTTTTTCAAATTTAATATGTGGTGGCAAAAATTTGAACATTTGACTTTTTAGTTAATGATATATATCTTAGTCAATTGAGGTTGAGCTATGCTCAAGTTGACGATTACATGTACGTTAATATATATATTTGAAGTCATACTATCAATTTTTCAAGAAAAATAAAAGTAAAGACTAAAATAGTTATCTTTATAAAGTTTAGAGACTAAAACATACATTTTTTTGGAAGTTAAAAGATTCCAATAGAATAATTCTTAAAAGTTTAGTATTAAATTAGGATTTTTTTTGAAAAAAATTGCCACATTAAAAATTAATTAAAAAAAAAATTAAAATATTAGAACGAAACTGGAAAACATAATGAGCATATATAAAGAACGGAACTATATATATAGCCAAAACTCCCGCATAGATTTCGCCCTCCGTGTTCACTTCACTTCTGCGTTCTGCCGGCTTTAGGCATCCGAATCGACCCAATCTTTTGAACCCACAATTCCAAACACGACTTCACTGCCGCCCACAACCTGTTTGCAAAAATGCCTGCAAGCAAACCGGCGTGTGGTTTTCGCAACAAGCATACGGGTACGTGATCAAATTTCTCTCTTATTTTCCTTCTTCATTCAATCTGACCATCGAGGAAAGGGAACAGCCCAATTCCAGTATGCTTCCTTTTCGTGCTGTACAACTACTTCTCGGGTCCTCCAATTCCCTATACAAGCGCCGATTCTTTCTGCCGGCTTCGTTCGTCTTCCAGACTAGATGGTTCAAATCCTCCATTTCATGTCGCGAAGCCAGAAACTCTGAGCTTTTCGAAAGGCCACATGTTTTCAATAGTCCTAGTTTTATCAGATCTTATTCTTCGGGAAAGAACGGTGCCAATGGGTCTAGCGAGTGGACTGAGGATATAGAGTATCTTGATGAATCGGGAAGTGTGATTTTCTCTGGTAAAGGAGTTCGATCGGTGGAACCAGGTCTTGATGACCATGTAATGGTGGGCGGACTCAAAAAGCCCTTTCTGAATGCCTCGGCTGTTGCTAAGATAGTTGAGATCGTATGTAGGTGGAAATGGGGTCCGGAGTTGGAATCCCAGCTTGAAAAACTCCAATTTGTTCCTAATATGACACACATCACTCAGGCATTGAAAATTATCGATGATGCTGAGGCTTCTTTGAGCTTGTTTCGTTGGGCTAAGAGGCAGTCCTGGTATTCACCAAATGATGAGTGCTATGGGTTGTTGTTTGATGGGTTGAATCAGAATAGAGATTTTGATGCGATTCAGTTGTTGTTTGATGAGGTTGTTCGTGATTTGAGCAGTGATGGGACTGTGTCATTCAATGCGTATAATCGTGTAATTCAGTACTTGGCTAAAGCTGAGAAATTGGAAGTGTCTTTCTGTTGTTTTAAGAAGATTCACGATTCAGGTTTCAAGGTTGATACCCAAACATACAATTCGCTTATAACCTTGTTCTTAAACAAGGGTCTGCCTTACAAGGCATTCGAGATATACGAGAGCATGGAGGGAGCAGGGTGTTCTTTGGATGTATCTACCTTTGAGTTGATGATACCGAGCTTGGCAAAATCGGGTCGTCTAGATGCTGCAATGAAGCTCTTTCAAGAGATGAAAGAGAGGAATTTTCGTCCTGGCCTAAATGTTTTTACAACCCTTGTGGATTCTATGGGGAAGGCTGGGAGGCTCGACACATCGATGAAGATTTACATGGAAATGCAGCTGCTCGAGCTCAGACCGTCTGCTTCGATGTTTGTTTCTTTAGTTGAGTCACATGTGAAGGCTGGGAAGTTGGATACTGCTCTCAAGCTTTGGGATGAGATGAAAAGGGCAGGTTTTAGGCCTAACTTTGGTTTGTACTCTATAGTTGTTGAGTCACATGCTAAATCAGGGAAACTTGATGTTGCAATGTCTATCTTCACTGAAATGGAGAAAGCTGGATTTCTTCCCACTCCATCTACTTATTGCTGTCTCTTGGAAATGCACGCTGCATCGGGACAAGTAGATCCTGCCATGAAACTCTACAACTCTATGACTAATGCAGGTTTGAGACTCGGGCTAAGTACGTACACTGCTTTATTGACGCTCCTGGCTAATAAGAAGTTAATTGACATTGCTGCAAAAGTTTTACTTGAAATGAAAGCCATGGGATTCTCTGTTGATGTGAGCGCAAGCGATGTATTGATGGTTTATATCAAGGAAGGTTCTGTTGATTCTGCTTTGAGGTGGCTTCAGTTCATGGGTTCATCTGGGATAAGAACTAATAACTTTATTCTCAGGCAATTGTTCGAGTCATGTATGAAGAAAGGAATGTATGAGTCAGCTAAGCCTCTCTTAGAAACTTATGTAGACTCTGCTGCAAAAGTTGATCTCATACTTTACACATCCATCTTGGCCCACCTTGTAAGGTGTCAAGAAGAGCACAATGAGAGATATTTGATGTCCATCCTCAGTGCTACCAGACATAAGGCACACTCTTTCTTGTCTGGACTGTTTACTGGACCAGAACAAAGGAAACAACCAGTTTTATCTTTTGTGAGGGAATTCTTTCAGGGCATCGACTATGAGCTGGAAGAGAGCAGTGCAAGATACTTTGTCAATGTCCTCCTCAACTATCTCATTCTCATGGGACAAATAAATCGAGCTCGATGTATTTGGAAAGTTGCTTATGAGAATAAGCTCTTTCCAAAGGCCATTGTCTTTGATCAACACATTGCCTGGTCCCTCGATGTTAGGAACTTGTCGGTTGGAGCTGCCCTTATAGCAGTCGTCCACACTCTCCATCGGTTCAGGAAGCGAATGTTGTATTACGGTATAGTTCCAAGGCGCATAAAATTGGTTACGGGACCTACTTTGAAGCTAGTGATCGCTCAAATGTTGAGCTCTGTGGAATCCCCATTTGAGGTTAGTAAGGTGGTTCTGAGGGCAACAGGAGATTCTGTAATGGAGTGGTTCAAAAAACCAATCGTCCAACAATTCCTTCTGAATGAGATACCATCAAGATCAGATATCCTAATGCACAAGTTGAATACTCTCTTTCCCAGTTCTGCACCTGAAATTAGATCCCTTTCCCCTCCCAAACCCCTCATTCCAAGGAATTCAGCATAATTGTCAACCGCTCTCTTAGAATAGATAGATTCAGAGACACTGTTTTTCTAGACGTGTAAAACAATTTTGACCTGTAATTTAACTCTTATCACCATAACTTTTAGCTCCTGATACATAAGAATTGCAATAAAAAGCACTATACTTGTTGCAATTTACATAATATCATCTGTATACAAATAACACATCAAAACAAACCAGAATACCTGTCGCCACTCATTTCACTTATCTATATAAAGAAGACTAACTGTTATTAACTACAATGTTTTCATTTTCTCCACAATATTGTGGACAGAACAGAGACACGACGGTAAGACATTCTGGACTTTGTCACTTCTATTTCCACTGTGCCCCCCTCCCCACTCAAATGCTGTTTTATTTTACTCTATTGGCTTGGCTTGCTATCAATAATTGTGAGAATACAAAACAAAATGGCTAAGTGGAATCTATATTATAAGGCATATTATAAAATATACTATGAACATGTAAGAAATCCATCCTGTGTAATCAAATATCCTTCTCCACCCACACTTCTCCTCACTGCCTGATAAAGCTCCACCCAGGAAGAGCAATGCAAATCCTCCGTTCCCCACAAGAACGTGGGATTGGGGCTTGCAGGACACGCAGTAACCAAATCCAACACTGACGCAGCCGGTTTCAGTGGCTGAGGGAAATTGAATGCTAAATTGTCCACTTTGTGTTCATAAATTTTCCCATTTCGATCCACCTTATACCGCGAAGTGCCCTGAAACTCACCCCTGGTCTCCCATGGAACCCTAGGAACGCCCTTCAAGTTCCACCGAATCAGTATAACGTTTTCAGAAGGCTGCCAAATCCTGTACACCTCAATCCCAATCTCCCGGAACAGAATTTTGCCATGAAATCTCAACGCCCAGAATATCAATTTGTACCTCTCTATCCCACTGAACGTGTTGAGAGGATCAGTAAACGTTATATCATCCCTGAAAACGATCGAAACCCCCAAAAATAAGAAGACGGCCGAAAGAGCAGAAAAACAAAAATTAGGCCGAGAAAAGTACCTGTAAATGTCGTAATTGAGGTCTCTGGCGAAGATTAGAGGAAGGTCCTCGCGAAGCGTCCTGACAGCGAGGCCGAGATTGACATAGAAGTCGTCTCTCCGGTTATCGGAGTGGGAATCGGGGGAACCAGAAGGAGAGGCGAGTTGAGGGCCCTGGAGCTGAGGCTGAGGGGAGTGGACGCCGGCGAGCGAGAGAGAAGAAGAAGAAGAAGAAGCTCTGATGTGAGAGAAGAGAAGAGGATTGTCTTTGGATTTACAGTGAAGGGAGAGAGAAGGGAAGAGATGAGGAAGAAGAAGAGCCATGGGAGTTTGTTGGAAGAAATCCTCACGTCTGGAAATCCATGGAATCAGAGAGAAGATTTTCGAGCGTTGTGTGGTTTTAAGAGTGGCCATCTCAGTCAACATTTTTCCATGGCCTAACCAAATACTTACATACAAACAACAAACACATAATTCAAATATTACTTAAATTTTCCTTTTTTTGTCTTCTTCTTTTTATATGAAGAATGGGAAATTTTCTAGTTTTTCCATATTACCACTATTTATTATTATTATTATTATTTTTTAATTTAACATAATATATGAGAGCGAGAATTTAAAATTTGACCTTTTAGTCATGAATACATACTTTAATCAGGTGAGTTGCACTGAAGTTGACCATACTACCACTATTCATTATTTTTCATAATAAAATTATTTAATAATAGTGAATGACTTATGAAATAAAATAATATATCACTTATAATCAAATTGTGAATAGAAGGAATAGATACTCCCTAGTACTAAAAATTTAGAGAAATTTTTCTCTAAAGAATTTATTTCTCCCTCTTGCTAGGAGCTCTGGACAAGTCTAGAATAGAAAAGTAAGATAAATAATAATAATAATAATGGTACATACTATACTACCACTGCCCAAAACAATTTTTTTTTTTTTTTTTTTGAGTTTAATAACATTTAGAGTAAGAGGATTCAAACATTTGATCTCTTGGTGAAGGGTACATGCCAATCGAGCTATGCTCATTTTGGAAAAAAAAAATATTTTAGGGGCAAGCAAAAATTGAGAAACTATTTATTCTTACTGATTGGTTTGGATACATTTTATATTTTTTTTTCCTTCTTTTTGTGGGTCCAATTCCTGTTTGAGATGAGTACATTTTTTCTCTTTTTCTACTCAGGTTATTAATTATTAGTTTGTATATTTTGATTTGTTTGACTTAGATAGATTTTCTCTATTTTAATAGGTTCAACTCGATTTTAGTCAATTTGGTGATCAATTATGTTTATTTCAATAGGCTCAATTGGTTTTACCGAGTGGTTGATTCGACTTTATAAACAGTTTTAGTGTTTATTTTTCCTCTACTAATTTTGTGGTTCAAGTTCTCAACATTGATTTTGGCCAAAAGAAGGGAAAAAAAAAACACTCCTAATTTGTTTAGTTGTTCACTTTTCATTTTTAACTTAAATAAGTAGTGGGATAAATATTGTTCTCAAAAGCAAACTAAATCACCCAAAAACCAAAAGTACTCAAAAAAAAAAAAAAAAACTCCACGTAAAAACACCCAAATTTCATTTTCCAACTGGAAATAGTGTATTTGATTGCAGAATGATTGATTGAATGGGAAGGATCCAAGAGCTGTGGATAAGATGATAATATGATATGGTTTAATAATAAGTGGAGATAACTAAAAAACTGCTTTTTTGCTATTTAGGGCTGTCTGTCTCTAAGAGGATATTCCCTAAGAATCGGTATACATTTGAAATGAGAGCACATTCTTCCTAAGTTAAAATACCATTTTAGTCCTTGTATTTGAGTTTTGTTTTAATTTAATTCTTATACTTTCAATAAAGCTTAAAATTGGTCCATACGATAAGCTTAATAGAGGCTAATTTTTTCAAAGAAAAGTTAACAATAAACTAACTGTAGGGACCAATTTTAAGCTTTATTGAAAGTCTAAAGACTAAAATTTGACATTTGAAAGTCAGGGACCAAAATGGAACAAAATCCAAAATACTTGGACCAAAATGGTATTTTAATCTTCTTTCTACTACTTTTCCAACGTTTATGTATTTATCCATAATCAAACACAAGCACACATGTCAATTCTTTTCCCACATTTGATTCTGAATGATTAGATTGCATGGGCACAAGCCGAAATAGAAAAAAAACTAATGAGACTGACAAGAGTAAGTCGGTTTAAGCTATCATTGTTATTCAATTTGATTTTCAAAGTACGAAATTGAAAAACAGTTCGATTGTCTTGGTGGATAAATTTTGTTGGTTTTGATCGATTTAGTTCAATTTTTAATTAGATGAGATAAGCGGCTGGTTTCATTTTCAAAAACCACTGGAGTTAGGTTTCTATCATCCTTAAACCAATATGTTACCTTAAACCAATGTGTCGGCTGGTTTTGGCCAAAAAATCGACCTGCTTACATTCCAGTTTTTTTCTTTTTTTGATAATCGGGAGTTGGAGCTTTGCTCCCTTATATTTGGGGTACCCGTGCCCGCCCTAAAGCCCGGACCCAGAGACATCAAGAGTTTTTATTTATTAAGCTCACTCGAGGGCTCGAACCTGAAACCTCTAAGCCAATATGACCAAGAGACTCCAAACTCTTACCAACGGAGCTGCTCCTTGGGAGCTACTTGCTTACATTCCAATTAGATGTTTCATTCACCAAGTTTGAAATGTTATTAACATCATTTGGATGATTTTAAACACAAATCAAGAATGCTTTGGATGAATCTAGCAAGAGCAATTCTTTCGCTTCTATGGAAAGGGAGGAATTCTACTGTTTACGCTTCAAATTGGAGTGCCCAGTATATTCATTTGTAACTTCTCTATATCCATCAACTTAGACTGGAGGGTGGTTTTTTTTTTGCTTTTGCCCACGGAATGAAATTCTTTTATGTTTCTCATAAAATAAAAATAAAACATCACTTGGATGATTTTCTGCAGTTCTACATAAATAAAAATGACCTATGGTATTAAAAGATGTTGAATGAACCAGAAACCAATCGGTGAAACTATTTATATTATCTAAATTGTAAGAACTTTGTCCAGACTCAGCTGGAAGGAGGCAAAGCAGAAGCAAGTTAGATTAGAAGTTTTTTGAACTCACCAGATGATTCTGCCTGCACAAATGAATGGCAGAGACATTTGTTTAGAGTGAAAACAGTGCACTACTAAAGCCCTGCTATTGCATATAGATTAGCTTGATTCCCACAGTATACGAGGAGAAAAGGAATAATACATTTTTCACCTCAGCAAACTAACAGTATGGAGGTATGTATATTTCCAATCATAAAATCATAATCTAACAAAGGCTAAGCTAGTTTTACCTGTATGTATTCAACCATAGGGCGACTTAGACTCGTTGAACAAGTGAGTTTTTGTCATTGTTTTCTACAAACTTAGATAAAATAGTCGAATCGTTTTGTCTGTCTCTTTCAACCAACCACTTGTCTTGAAATTGAACATCGACATCTCTGTACGACAATTTGACCAAAAGCCATTAAAATATAGTTAAGAAATTAGCTACAATTCAAGGACACCCATAAGTTTAAATGGGAAAATGAAGGGAAAGGAATCACCTTCTTAAGGATAGAACTTTATAGTTGGTTCGCAGGTAATCAGCATACTTTGTAAGTGCATCTTGTGCATACGGTCTTCCCACAGTTCTTATTGCAGCAGCACTGAGTAGATTCTCCAAAGAACCATGTTTCTTTAAGAGCTTCAATGCAGTCTTTCGACCAAATCCAGGAGCAACATGCTGGATTCCCGGAACGCCATCTACCTCATCGCCCATAATGCATCCTATGCAATAAATCACTATATCATACTTCAACATTAATTTTATTTCTTTTGGGTCAACGATACGATTGCACATGTATATATTCTGAAGGACTTGTCGTTCTTCGGGATAAGAAAACGGTATGTGTGTCTGAACTTCTCTTTTTAAATGGATCTATATTCCATGTTTGCAAGCGGAATACTTACTAAGACTTAAGTCAGAGCACGGATCGCAGTTATACTGAGCTAGGTAGTGCCTTAAGGTGTAAAAGGACCATCTGTTGAGCTCTGGCAAAGGCATCACGAGTTGGACATCTTCTGAAATCAACTGCTTGAAATCTTTATCAGGAGAGGCTATTACCACCCGAAACCCTCTTTGCAAAACTTGTTCCACAAGTGTAGCAACAACATCATCTGCTTCGTGACCGTCGATCTTTATAACCTGCAAGATATAGCTTCTTAGCATGAAAAAGATAAGTCTTAACAATTCAGATCATTCATCCCTTCAAAATTTAAGACTCAGACAGCAACAATTTTGGTCCTGAATAATAGGATAGGCCAGCTTTCTGCAATTTACATTAGCTAGTCCACACCATCAATAAGTCCAACCAAATATGTCGCAAACTATTTAGACAAAGTTCACTTACTGGGACATTACAGTTTCTGAGAGCATCTCTTATCACTTGATATGACCTTCTAGAATTTCCCTTCGTAAATCTTCGTGAAGATGATTGTCTTGTGAATTTCATTCGATGGGCTTTATATGAGGGTAACAACAGCCTGCGATGCTCACTACCTCCTTCCCCATCAAAAACCTGTGGAGCCAGTACTAATTTGAAGAGTTAGAGAAATAATACATACTACTGATTCTGATAACCTTTTCTTTATTAAGAGAAATTTGTTCAAAGAAAACAAGTCTCGCTCAAAAGCAAATATCTAGCTATCTGACAATGCAAATAAGAAAATGATAACACCTTAGTTACAAGGCTATCAGGGAAGGGGTACCTAAAGTTAGGAGCAAATTGATGCACAAAGGAATATTGAAAAGTAAGTCATATTGAAAAGTTAGGAGCAAGTTGTGAACGTCCATCTCCCAAGTAACAAACTTAACTTATTCCAGCTAAAGACCACAAAATAATGCCAGAATCACTATACTCCAACAAGCGTTTACACTTAAAAAGAAAAATGAAGATCTCCTTCTCAAAACTTCTGCAGTAAGCACTCGGCCCAAAAGGTGACAGTGTGATCCTAACATTTACTCACTGCACTAAGCATTGGGCCCAAAATGCCATGAAAGAAAATGGGATCCAAATTTTTACCTCCCTTCCTGCACTAGAAAAACTATTCAGCTGGAGGGCAGGCAGGGAATCATATTTTATTCTCAATTAACAGTTGGTCTTGTTCCACAAGTTGCCGCTTACACAAGCAAATAGACCTTACGGACACTTGACTTTTCAAATTTGGAAATGATCTACAAACCTAGAAGAAAAAATACCACTTGAACAAAGACCAACTTTAGGTCATTAAGAAAATCAACTTATAAATTCAGGACAGAAAATCTAGGGCTTCTGTCATGGAAGTCTTAACATGTCTACTCGACAACACTAGAATCACGCATAACTAAATGAAGAGAAAAAGTCTCTGTAAAAGATAAATAGAAATATGCTCTTGCTATCGTCATCAAGAGTTTGAACAGATGTGTGTCACTTCTGGCAACCTTTTGGGCTCAATTGTTGTTTCCCTAATGATTAAAGATTGGCTCCTAGAATTTCTCGTGGTAGTGGCTCAAAGGCAGAGCCAAAAGTCTTTTAAAAAAAACGCATATGGAGCACCTTTATGGCCCATTTGGCTGGTGGAGCAATAGAATTTTCAATGATAATTACAAGAATTTTGATGGTTTTTGGCTAAATGTTTAAATATAGCTTTAAATTGGGGTGACCCTAATGGGAATTTTTGTAACTACAGCATCTTTTTAAAGCCTTTTTCTTGGCAGAGGGATTCTTTTTCCCCTCTAGTCTTTAGATTGCACTCTTTTTCTGATTGAATGAAATTCTCTGTTTCTTATCACTTATTTAAATAATAAATTTAATTTATAATTTTTTTTTAAAAAAAAACCTTGAACAAATGGAAAAAGATAAATAAGTAACAACGTAAAAGTTATTCTTATAAATGCGACCAGAACTACAAAGGTAAATTTAGTGTAACATTACAGACTGCATGATGAATAGCATCATCATCTAAAGTCTAGAACCTGATTGTAGTTCCAGCTGGGAAGAGTGAATTCAAACCTTAGATGGAAACAATGATTTAATGAAATTTTGTCCTAAACCAATTTAATAAAGAAATTTCAATCATTGAGAATTTAATTCCATCAAGTAAAATCTTCCAAAATTTTCAAAGTTGCGTCATTATAAACAGTCGAAGCAATCAAATCACTGAACCCATTCCAGAAATTAGCCGAATGAGATAATGTTTACTTCATCTCATTCGGCTAATTTGTAGATTGAAATTGTCCAGTACGATATCACAAAAATGGCAGCACGCGATCAAACAAATAAACTTATTACAAACAGACTGACTAAGAGACATTAATAAGTTCAGACATTGGTACCGGAATCCACGAGAATGTATAAAATTAGGCCCCAGCTCAGTAACGTGTATATATATATATATAAAGTGTACAAAATCAAACAACCTATGCGCTCGCCATTATTGATAATTAATGCAATAGAGATACAGTGGAACTTACAGCAATAACAGGATCACTGTGGCTAACTTCCTCGAAGAAGATGGAAACCCAGCGACCAAAATTGTGCAAACTAGGTCTGCTACCTTGATAGCATAGAGGATTTACGTCCAGGAAAAAGACCCTTCCCTTTCTTGAATCATCAGCTTCAATTCTTGGCTGCAACTTCCTACCATCTGTTTGCTTAAAAGCCTCAGAAGTAGAACGAGAAGATGCCGCAAAGGCACTTAGCTTCAATGGCTTCGTTCTCCATGTATTGGCTTTGGTTGTTGTTGCCGACTCGGCGGCTTTCAGAGTCCTCGACGGTAAGGAAGTACGCGATGCAGAGTTAAAAAATGGCGGAATATTAAAGCCTATGTTGGCGCTCGCCTCAGCCATTTCTAGTACGGGTCCTATCAGGAAAAATGAAAATCCGAAGGAAAGTAGATAAAATCATGGAATTGAATATTGTATGCATTTTTCTTTCTCTTTTATAGCAAACGTGTATTATACCCATAAACTTGGAAAAATTGCACAAATGACCTAAATTTCGAAGCTGTAATGGAGATTGACCCAAAATTTTAAAATAAGGAACTATACCCTTTTACTGACGTCACCAGGCTCGATTTATTATTATCGAACGATCACGCACATTGTGGGTCGATCACGAACGAACGATCAATCGTGATACGATACCGCGAATGAGGACGAAAAGATCGCGAGCACGAAAAACTTTATAAGCAGGAGTGCGAATAAAGAAGAATAGATCGTGATTGCGATTTAAGTGCGAGGAATCACAATTTTTTACAGAACAAAAGATACGAGGGGTTTTTTCTAAAAGTTTTACATGTCGTCTATTCATTCAATAGTTTGGCAGTAATAAGAAACACAATACAATTTTTTTTTTCAAAACTTGTACACTAGAGGAGGATATGTTGATTACCTCTAACTCCCATGTTCATTCAATCTAGTAGTTGAGGTGGGTTGGTTGCATGTTACTCTATTGTGTTTCACGTTCCCACATTGACCACATCTAGGCTATGGATGATGTTCTCCAGCGGATGGGATCCTTCGTACCTTACGTTGACCAACTCGAAACACTGTTTTGGGTGGAAGGGTTTTCATCTCAACACATCCTAGTGGTTTCTTCTATTTTGACATAGGGCCAACTTGATTTATAGGCTATGCATATAGAGATGTCCACAGGGCGGGGCGGGGACGGGGATGGCTTCCCCATCCCCGTCCCCGCCCCCCATTTAATTCCCCATCCCCGCGAAATTCTCCGTTAAATTTTGCGGGGATGGGGCAGGGATTCCTCACGGGGATCGGGTTCCCCGCAGGGAATTATTCCTCGTTTAATTTTTTTTCTTTTTTAAGAATCAAATAATTTTTTTGATAAATTTTCAAATAGTTAACTTCTATGAAAAATATCCATTAATTTTCAATTACATTGTTAATTATTCACCAAAAATCTTAATTTAAATAGTTAATTTTCTATTAAAAAAATATCTATTTAAAGATAAAATTTTTTAACATTCTAATAAAAACAAAACAATATTACATATCAAATTATCCAATTAATCCATACATATAATTAAAATATTTAACTATATGATTCAAACATATCCAATTATTTAAATCATTAAACTTTTAAATGACATATATATATTTACACACACACACACACACATTAAAAAATAAAATATAAATATAAAAAAATTAAACGGGGCGGGGAACGGGGACGAGGAATACCCGTTTAGCTCACGGGGAGTTTTTTTCTCCCACTCCCTCCCTCATTCCCTGCCTAAACGGGGATTTCCTGCCCCATTAAGGCGGGTCCCCGCAGGAAAAATGAACATCTCTATCTGTATATGCATCCATCAGGGATTTGACACTATAACACTTGTTGCAAAGAGTGTATGGGTTAAAGTTGCGACGTCTAGCTACGGCAATAGCATGTGCACATGGGATCTCCAAAGAGTCAAACTCTTTGCAAGTGCACTCACGTGTGTTTAGGTCAACAATACCATCGAACCAACCATCTCTCACATGGAATCTATAACAATCGATCGGGTCGACTCGGTATCTTCTGCTCATATCACACCCGGTAGCCATTCGCGCCTCCACATAGTCTGAGTGCGTTGAATTGCACGATGACCAATGGTTTCGCCGTTGGTCGGGTGAAACTTATGAGCAATTTTAATAAGAATTTTAGCTTAACTCTTAGTGCAAATATACATTATCGATTGCAAGTAATAAGAAATATATTCAAAATATCAAATCCCAAGGGAACAGACACTACAATTTAAATGCAATACAATTATAACAATTACAATTTTAGTAACCAAATTATAAGACGAAATTATTTTTGGGTGTGAGAGTAACAATAAAATTGAAAAACAAAACTTAAAACTGATTTAAAGGACACTAAAAAAAATGCAGGGATTCAAGTCCATTCCTGCCTATTGGTAAGATTGCCAACCAATTGTCTCAGCAATCGGACATTTTACAAAAACGTGGCAAACAGAATCAACTCCCATTTAGTTTTGATTCAAAACTTTTAGGAGACTAAGGGATTGAACCTATATGTCTATGGCCAATCATACTTAGGTGATTTGAGATCGGATTCTTGGTTTTGAGAGGCTCGTCCTATGTCTAGGATCGTGCTTGGCTTATGTCTAAGCTCTTGCCCCATTGCTTTTATGAAATCCGTCTTCTTCTAACCCTTTAGGTATTAGATTAGACTTAAAAACAACCCAATTTGATCATTCAAGGGTTCCAATAAAGAAATAAAATCAGTAAAAACAAACCACGTTAAGCTAATGTCGATTGCTTTTGAGTTTATTGGCTATGCATCCTTACTTTAGAACATTCATGCTCTTGAATCCCCATGGAAGGTTTAGCTCATGATTAAGTATAAAAATAGAACTGAATAAAAGGTAAACACCATGAAAACAGTAAATGGAAAATAACTCTTAACGAATCCAAGAGGTATAAAACAATATGTAAAAGAGAAATAGTAAAAAGCTTAATGGATACTCTTATATAAATGAAGGATAAAACAATACAATGAAGAACTACAAGAACATAATATAAGAACTGAATGGGAACTGTCATACTCGATAAAACATAAAGGAAAATTACAAACTACAACTACTTTTAAGCTAACTTGATTCAATTGTTAGTCGATTTCCCTTCGTATCTCTCGAGTTAGGGGAGATCTTCATAACTCAAGGTTGAGCCAATGATTGGACTTCGGGCTTTCTCAAGAGGAAAATACAAAAATACAAAATGGAAACATATGAAAATGAAGAGGAAACGACAGCAGGGAAACGTGAAATTGTGCGGGAGGAATCAAATATCTTTTTCTCCTCCTCTTGCTCCTTTTAACATATCTTATTTTTAGGGTTTCCTTTTTGGTGTCCTTCTGACTTGGAAGCTTTGAATTCTCTCTTGATTAAATGGAAAAAATTTCCCTTTTTACGCAATCTTTGATTATTCCAAAATCTGCTCTTTCCTTTCCTAATTATTGTAGTAATCCATCAGCAATTTGTCTTTTTTCACCAAAATTCCCTCAAAAACACCTTAATTAGTGCAAATCTTCTTTTTTTTTTTCTTTCATGTATTGATTTTGATTCACTTTGAAGATTTCATGATGTTTTTGTTGGAATTTGAAAGATTTTATAAAGAATTTTGCTAATAATCCAAGCATAACCTCTATTTATGGGCTAAATAATTCTCAAATATGAGATTTATTAGCTGTTCATGAAACCATTCGTGGAGGATTTCTCTTACGAACACAAGCAACGATGTGATGGGCAACAATCTCACTTTTATTGTTACGATATTGAAGCACTCAACACTATTGTTGGTCATATTGTCATATTGTCTTTAGGATTGATGAGATTGTGCCCACCTATCTACACTAATCTCTTCTAAATATTGCGCGATTGTACTACCTCGAAAGATACAAAGTTTTTCCAATAAATGTTGAACTCCGACTGGCGAAATGCACGAGTTGCCTTATAGAACAAGTTAGTTATTGGGTTGTTCTTAAAATGTGTGATTATATTATTCTTCAAGTGGTAGGTGCAAAGTGCATGAAATGTCGTTGGAAAGACGAATTTGACTGTGTTGGAGATAATGATATGATGATCATAAACAATAATGAGATTAGTAATGTCTCCAATTATACCTTTCAAGTTCGTCATGAACCATGTCCATGACTGCTCTGTCTCGGTGTCCACGATCGCATATGCAAGGGGGTATAATTGATTGTTACTATCCATAGCTACACCAACCAGCATGCAATCGTTGTACTTTTTTTCAAGTAGGCTCCATCCACAATTATTACTGAATGGTAGTTTTCATACCCTCTAATACAAGGTCCTAAGGCCATGAACATGTACTTGAAATGAATTGAATCCTCAAATTCCATCTCAAATATAGTATATGCAAGTGTATATGTCGTTTCTCATGCATGCCACATTTTTTCGTAACTTATATTCTTTCTAAACTCTTTCCTAATATCCTCCATAAGGTGTTTGGGTTTGTAGACACGACCAACACTTCCTAACTTCTTCTTTATTATGTTCCCAATTATCAAACCAGTTTCATGCTTATGGTCGTGATTTAATACCGTGATGGAGCATGTGTGCAAATTGACATATTTGGAGATCTGGAATATCCAGAGACCTTCCAATCTAACTGCATGAAGTCTCCACGTACAAGTCTCGCTGATGCATTGCACATTGTATAAATCTTTGGATGATTTCTTCACTCGAAACTCAAAATTTTGATTGATGGCAAATATTAACAGTTGATTTTTCAAGTCTCCCTTACATAGGAAGATTTGGCATTTTTCAATCGAAGACTGACCTTGCATCATGATGTCGCCCTTACGTATAGATGGAGCAACTGGTGGTGTAGGTATAGTTATAGACGGACCAAACTATTTTGAAGTTACATATTCTAGAACGATCAGAGCCTGTCAAAATTCATTTCCAACAATGGATGGCTCAAGCATAAAATATACATGCGATGTATCACCTCTATGATAGTCATAATTAACATCTGACCAATACGCATAGTTCGAACCTCATGCAACAAGATCACCCCATTGGTGTTCAGTGTTATTTCACGTGGTAAGATGTGATTCCCATGGGTTGCTGTTATTATTGTCTAGTGAGACAGCAGATGATATGTTGTTGTTTGGAGTTGGATCGTACGAACTTTCATCCAATGCATTTCTATGCATGTGGAGTGTAGATAGGTTTTCATCATATACATGGTTCTATTCCAGGTGTTGCTTCGATTTAATCGTTATACAAATTTGCCTTCTAGATAGATCTAGTTGAGCAAGGATAAATTCAACATCGTCATCGTCTATAATGTATACTGGAGGGGATACATATTCCAAATTGTATTTTACTCCTATTGTAAGGTCAAAATTTGATGGGCTAACCTTTGTAATCTTATACATACGTTGCTTTAGTTGGTCATATGTTATGGTGTTTTGCACAAGAATCCCTTTCAATCTACCACATACATAACATTTTTTCTCTTCATCTCAAGTACCCCTATATCGAATGAAAATACTTTTCTACAAATGAATAAGGTTATCAATCAATATTACATGAAGAAAAACAGTATCGAAAATACACAAGTATATCCATTTCAATCGATATTTAAGCTACGTACCTTATCCATGTTACAAAGTTTAAAGGTTGGAAGAACTTGGTTTGTTACGTTCTAGAGTTGGCTGAAGAACAAAAAGTTTCAAAAAAACGACAGTGAGTGTGAAGACTTTCTTAAACAATATCATGTAGCTCGATTTTTTAAAGGTAGTTTATCACCTCGTTTCATTAACATTAAAGGAATCGCAATTCACAATCGCGATCAAGCATGTCAGATTTCGAAGATTATCTTAGTTCAAAAAATCTATGTTTTGTCATTTACCATTAGTATTCGCGGTTGTGCTCACCCCCTCGTGATGTACAATTAACTTGTGATCGTGTAAATATTTGGAAACTCACGCTAATGAATGTGCGTCGATTCGAATTGAAAATATTGGTGGTTGGTTATTATAATACATGTCATGTCAGTTCGTAATTACTCGTGATCACGATTACATATATTGATTCGCAATTTGCGCTTGTGATGCATAATGAACTCGCAGTCATGCAATCTTAATCATGATCGTGATCAGGTAAGTCATATTTTGAAGGTTATCTTCGCTGCACAATCTAGATTTTGTCATTTACTATTAATATTTGTTGTTGTGCTCATCCACTTGCGATATACAATTAACTTGTGATCGTGCAAATATTTGAGACACCAATGAATGCACGTAGGCTCGATTTGAAATGGCTTGTGGTTTTTATTACTGTTACATGTCATCCATGTCAGTTTGTAATTATTCGTGCTCATGATTACATATAGAGATTTGCGATTTGCACTCGTGATGCACATTAAACTCGCGATCATGCAAATTATTATTTTGGGAACTCACGCTAATTAATGAGCATAGGTTCGATTTGAAAAGGTTGGTGGCTACTTTGTAATTATTCACGATTTTGATTATCTATTCGCGATCCAACAAGCATGTTTCAATCTTCACGATCGGGATTATCTATCGTAATTCAAAATCGCGATTATCTAATTTAATATTCACATCATCTTATTTTTACATTTTCCATTTTGTTTAGATTTAGTGATAAGGCAATCCTAATTCTCAGCCTAAAGATCCAAGCTTTTGAAGCAAAAACCTTTGAATCAAAGAATTTAACACACCCTTATGCAAATTTTGTATCAACCAAGAAAGATGGCTAGAATTTGATTATTTCTTAAGATCAAAGATCTAGAAGCAAGATTGAGAAATCTTGTTCTAGATTGAGTCACTCCACAATAAAATTTGATCAAGGCTCGATTGAATGGTTCGGTTGCAATCGAATAAGAATTGCAAGAACACTTAGAAATGGTAAAGATATGTTGTTGGATTTCTAAAAAAGGGTCTCAAACATAAGAGTTTTGATTATCAATAATCTATCAATTCCATAGCAATACAAGCCTTTAAAAGGTCAAAATGGTTGTTCAAAGGACCAAAGACAAAAAGTCTTCAAAAAGTGATAAATGCACATTGGAGGAAAATATGACTTAGGAAATTGAAATTCAATTGCACAACAATTGAGAAGTCTAAATGCTCCACAAAAATCGTAGAAATGCTTTAAATTGTCTTGAACAGCTACTGTAGGAGGCACTTGGCTCGATGATCATGTTTGACAATGTTTGACATCACGAAATCCCAAGATGTGCAATCTGAACAACAACCTATTCACAATTTCTGCACACTTTTTTTGTCCCTCGTGCCATCTTTCAAACTAGACAACTTTTCCCATGTCATCTTCATACTATTCTCATTTTGACATGTTGTAGTAACATTATAAAGAAATTTGGGCTAAAAAATATTTGTCTCTTTTTGTGCATTAGCAAGCTTTTGAAGATGTAATGTAAAAGCCTATTGAATCTTCTTTACCTTGCTTCTTGTAATAGGTCCGGTTGGAACTTGTGGAACACCATGATTCTTATCATTTAGGCTTTGCATGTTGCATGCATGATGGTTTACGAAGGATAGATATTTTCATTCATTATCTTAGAAGATGAAATACATAGTCAGGGGGGTAGGGGAGGGGAATATCAAGGGGGTACATAGTCGAGAGAGGAGGGGGATACAAAGTCAGAGAGGGATACAAAAAAAATAGTCAGACTCCGAGCCTGAAGAGATCTCTACGAGAGGGGTAAGTTTCTTTCTCTTCTTTTTCCCACTCGACCCAACAAGAGTCGTCTCTTCCTTCTTTGCAGCGGAAGGTGTCTCTTACTTATTTTTCCCACTCAACTCAACATGAGGCGTCTCTTCCTTATTCTTCCACAACGAGGGCCCCGAGTCTGATGAGATAAATATGATGCTTACCCAGGAGTCATAGTTAGATGGCAGGCTCGGAGTTGATAAAGAAGTAGGAGGGCTCAAAGTATTATATGAAGAAGGGGATGACCAAGAAATATCTGAGCTATAATCATTTTCAGAGGCAGAAGGGCTCGAAGAACTCAAAGAAGAAAGAGATGGGGATGAATTAGGGCAATCAACACTGTATGAATTATCGAACATTTTCAGAAAAGTAAACAAAAATTCTTTGTTTGGTTTGAATTGTGAGTTTGATGGGTGGTGCATTGATAATCCTATGAAATAGCATTATTTGAGCACTTTTCACGGCTTTTTATGAGACAAAGTAGGAGTGATTTGCATTAGTTTTTCATGTTTTGTGTGGTTTGTTCAGTGTTATCTTAGAAGTTAAGTTGATATTGTTTTTAGTTTTATTTGTCCTTATCGTACTAATTTTTGCCCCTATTCTAGTGTTTTCAAGAAGAGTTCTCTTATCATTTGTTTTGCTTTTGAAGATGGAAAACAGAATGTTGAGGATAGCATTTTGCTATGGGATTGTTGTAGCAAAGTTGTAGCATTGTGTAAGACATCATGTCGAGAATAGCATTTTGCTATGGGATTGCTGTAGCATTGTGAGTTGGAAAAAGTTGCGTAAATTTGGCATATGACTCAGCGCCACCTAGTTTAAAATGGACAAATCAGCCTTTAAACGTGCCACCTAGCCCTCCATATAAATAGAAAAAATGAAAGAGAAGAAAGGGGGGAGATTAGATAAGGTGTAATTGATTTTTCAAGGAAGGAGAAGAAAACTTGTAGAGGAGTTCGTGAGAAGAAGAAGCTCAAAGTGGAATAACTCTGCTGCAATGTTTCTTACCTCAAAACTTTTCTTCCTTCTATTTTTAGTTTTATCTCTTCTTAGATTTCACTCTAGATTATAGTTTTTGATAGATTGGTTTGTTCTAATTGTTCTATGACTTATTGTAGCTTTGATTTTCTGTATCTAAGGTTTAATTTCAGCATGAACTAATTTCTTTAGAGTTGAGATTTATGAAACCCTAACATTTTGTGGAAGCCCCTTTGTTATAGCTATTGCAAGTGTGTTGAGCATTTCATTTGTAGGTGTTTATTTATCTATCTTTCTTGCTTAAGATTGATCGCCTTAGGTAGGATTCTACTAGTTTTTAATACTGGAAGGGTTGAAAACTAGTAGAAAGACACAAGTGATGCAAGTTCATTCATTATTATTTTGATAATGAATTTAAGAGTATAGACATATATTCTTAGCTTGTAAAACAAATGAAATGGGAGGTTAATTGTGTTTATATGGTTGGTTTTTCATAGGAATATGTTGAACTTAGTTTATAAACCACAGTTCGTGATTTTGGAAGAAGTGTCGGGCACAAATAAGTCATTTTCGTTTACTGCTTGAACTTTGCTATAGCAAACTGGGCTAAAACAAAATTTAAGTTAGGAGTTCATAAATCACGACTCGCTTCTCTTTATCATTTTTAGTTTCGTTTAACTTTCCGTTTGGAGCCCTTAATTCTAGCATTAAGTTGTTATTATTGCTTACTTTATTTTGAGTCGTTTGTTGCCTAATCTTTCCTTGAGTTTCTTTACTTCTTTTTCTTTAGCATTAGTTTTTAGTGAGTCTCAATTTTATAAACTTGGCTTACTTTAGTCCTCGTGGGATCGACCTTGTCCACCAATTACTACCTACGATTGTGTATGCTTGCGTAGTGAGTTTTTGTAGAACATGCATTGTTTATAGAGTGTAAACTTATAGGAACTAGCAGCTATCATTAAATGGTGTGTTAAAGTCGTAATAGTGTACCAATTGTACATTAATTGACGGAATGCCAACCTACGGCTGATCATGATCGCGATCAATAAAATGTTGTTCTCATCGCAATCACGAATAAACTAATCGCGATAAGATCAATCGTGAGTGCGATGATACTGGTCATAACTATACGTAATCACTTAATACGAATCACAATAGTGATCAAATGGAATTCCTTCGCGATCGTGATAATTCTAAAGATCAATCGTGAAAAAAATACAAAACAAAAACAAACTTTTATGGAGGTAACGTTTCAATTTTTTAGGCAACCCAACATAGTCCACATATATCATCTTCCCACCTCACATGTTGAATTCTCAACAAAAAAAAATTATTTTTTTTCTCTTTTAAAAAGTTAAAGGATTGTGAGGGTGAGAACGAACCATGACTTTAGAACGTGCCTTATTCATTGAGATATGCTTGAATTAACAATGTTTTAGTTCTTTTTTTCCTCATTGTTTTCACATTTAAAAATATGATATGTGTTTTTTAATTAAATGTGAAATATTTTCTTGATTCAATTATTGAGTTCTTACTTCTTGTATAAATAATGTTGGATTGGATTCCTATTATTATTTATTTATAAATTGTTAAAAGTTCTAATTTACTTTTATAGACTTTAAAATGTGATTCTAGGTACAACTTTAACATTAATTTAGTTTTAATCGATGTGAGATGGAAGGAAAAAAAAATTTAATCTTAAAGAAGGTAATAGATACCTTATCCACATAACTATGTTTGAATTGGCAAATATAAAAATGGATGGAATATGAAGATTTACCAACTTATTATTACTCTCATCAAAACACACCATGTTATTAGTTCAACAACACGGGAAAGAGGGGAGATTTTAACCTCTTGAGCTGTAATTAGGTCGATCTCATCAAAATACATTTAATTACAAGTTTACAATAGGATCTAGTTCATTACCACTAACATAATTACGCCTTAATGATATCACATAATCATTAAATAAATATTTGTTAATTTAGTACAGTGTGACTAAAATGATGACAGAATAAAGTGAGCGACTACACAAAATAGAGTGATACAATTTTGAATAAATTACATAAACTTTCCATTCGTACTTTTTGATCAATAAAATTTCTATTATTGTGTTTTAGTTCCTAGAGTCACCATTAGTATAGTGTCAAGTTTTGAAACATGTTCAAAATTTTGTTAAATGAGTAAAATGCATGTTTAAATTAAAATGGTAAAGCTCTCTTTGATAACCATGTTGTTTTTGAAAATTAAGCTTATAAACACTATTTTCATCTATAGTTTTCTTTCTTTATTACCTACTTTTTAAAAACGTTTTCAAAAATCAAGTCAAAATTTGAAAACTAAGACCCTATTGATGATCATTTGGTTTTTGAAAATTGTGCTTGTTTTCTTCTCATTTCTCTACTATGGATTTTATTTTTCTTACGAAATATAATTGAATTTTTAGCCAAATTCGAAAGACAAAAACAAGTTTTAAAACTACTTTTTTAGTTTTCAAAATCTAGCTTAGTTTTTGAAATATATGTAAAAAGATAACAAAACAAGAAAACCCATAGGTAGAAATAGTTTTTATAGGCTTAATTTTTAAAAACCAAAAATTCAAAACTAAATAGTTATCGAACGGGGCCTAAAAAATTAGTTTTTAAATTTTTTATTTTGTTTTTGAAATTTGGCTTAGAATTTAAATGTGTTTGAATGTGAAAAACTTACCCAAAAAAAATTGTGAGAAAACAAACATAATTTTCAAAAATGGAAAACTAAAAACAAAATGGTTATCAAACAAGAGCCTTAAAATTTTGGAACTAATATAATATGTTTGAAAGTTTAGAGATTATTCTTTCAAAAAGAAAAAAAAAGTATAGAGACTAAAATAGAGTAAGAAAAGTTTAAGGCCATTATACAATTTGATTCTAAGAAAAATAATATAGAAGCACAATATTTATGTTAAATTGTAAGTTTAGTCTCCAGATTTTTGTGTTTATATCTAATAGGTTCTAGTATCCAATAAATTTTTAAAGTTTCGTTTGATAACCATTTAGTTTTTGAAAATTGAGCTTATAAATATATAAATACTATTTTATCTATGAGTTTCTTTGTTTTGTTATCGTTTAAAAAAATCAAGTCAAGTTTTGAAAACTAAAAAAGTAGTTTTTAAAAACTTGTTTTTGATTTTAGAATTTGGCTAAGAATTCAAATGTTTTCTTAAGAAATATGAAACCTATTGTAGAGAAATGATGAGAAAACAAACACAATTTTAAAAAATTAAATGGTTATCAAATGGAACCTAAATTTTTAAATTTGTGTCTATTAGTTCCCTAACTCATTTAACATTTTTTAAAATTCATTGACTTATTAAACACAAAACTAAAAATTTAGAGTTGTATTAAACACAAAACTAAAAATTTAGAGTTGTATTAAACACAAAATTCAATTTTAAGTCTAATAGATTTATTAATTTAAAAAATGTCGAATTTATCATAAACTCAAATTGAGAATTCAATTTTAAGAACTTATTTATATTAAAAAAAATCAAGAAACTTATTAGACATTTTTTAAAGTTTAAGAATCTATTTGACACAAATTTAAAAATTAAGGGGCTGTTTGGGGCGCTGAGTGGGTTATAATAATATAGGTTATAATTAGAGATGTTACGACAAATCTTCATTTAAATAGTTAATTTTCTATATAAAAAAACTTTATTTAAAGATAAAATTCTTAAGCTTCCTAATAAAAACAAAACAACATTTCATATCAAATTATCTAATTAATCTATACATATAATTCAAATGTTTGACTATATGATTCGAACATATCCAATTATATAAATTATTAACAATAAAATTTTAAATGATATATATATACTTATACACACATATATTAAAAAATAAAATTAAAAATATAAAAACAAATTAAACGAGGTAGGGAACGGGAACGAGAAATACATTCCTCGTCCCCGTCCCCGTTTAGCTTGCGGGGATTTTTTTCCCTCACTCCCTCCCTCATTCTCCGACTAAACGGAAATTTTCACCCTATTAAGGTGGGTCTTTGCGGGAAAAATGAGCATCTTCAGTTATAATAGTATGTGGAGTTATATAATCTATGTTTAGGATGCAGAATTATTTAGTCTGACTTATAATAGTCTGTGTTTGAGGTGCATAGTTATTCACAAACTATTATAATAAAGGTTATTATATTATGCACTCCAAACAAGCCGTAAAAGTTTATCTAATATTTTTAAATGTGAAGTATGAATATTTAAATCTCCTCTAAAGCATGGATTACATACCAATTAACGGTGGGCAAATACTTAGCATAAACCTAATAATTAAAATTGAAAAAAAATTAGATGTTATAGGAAATGGAATGATTGAATAGAATAATATAATATTTGGTAACGAAATTTGGCTCCAAGGCGTTTGTAAATTGTAATTGTAAATGACAAAGAATAAACATAACAGTTCGCCAGTTCCATGAAACCAAAACAGAGATCTCATCCCTTCTAACCAACGCACAGTTTCTTTCTTTCTTTGTCACCTTCTCCTCGCTTTCTGATCTACCACGCACCATCGCTATCTCTCTACGTTTCTCTCTCGTTTTCCTTTCCTTGATCTTCATCACTGAACAATCCAAACTTCTTTTTCATCATTTCCGCACCCTCTGACCCTCTGTTTCTCCGAGGTTTTCCGTCCTTTGCTTTCTTTCCGATGGTAGCGCTTCGAGCCGCGTTGATTGTGATTTGCATTACGGATTTGATGGGGCTACATTGAGTTTGCATGGATCGTATGGAATGGAAGCCTTTGGATTTATGAGTTATTATCAACTGCTCGTCCGATTTCACCTATGGCGGTTAGTGGGCCGGCTTCGACTTCAGAGAGCTCCTGGAGAGACTCTCACAAGGGCATGTCGAATGATAACATCAAGGGCTTGGTCTTAGCTTTGTCTTCCAGTTTCTTCATTGGTGCCAGCTTCATCGTCAAGAAGAAAGGCTTGAAGATAGCTGGGTCTTCTGGTGTTAGGGCAGGTAATGCACTTTTTATCATCTCTTCTTTCCTGACATTTTTGCATTTCGTTTCGACTCCGATGAATGTGTGATTCAGACTGGTGGTTTTTATGGAATAGTTCGAGTTTTTGCTAGCTTTATCAATTATTTTTGGATCGATATCGGTTTGCCCTACTTAATCTCAACTTTTCCCTAGCAGGCGCTGGCGGTTATTCTTACTTGTATGAACCGTTATGGTGGGTCGGCATGATAACCAGTACGTTTTCCCAATCTACGTGGTTGCTGCTGTGTTTTAATGTATTACATGGCTTGGTTGATACGAAATTATTTTGAAAATTATTTGCCCTGAGAAGAAGCAACTATTGAAGTTATCCTATCTGTGTAGCATTTTAAACTAGTAGATGATCAATTATACTGAAGTTTTCCTGCCGTTCTGGTCCTCGGTGGCTAACACATGGTTAAGCGGATGCATTTAGGTCCTTTAGGTCCAGGACAATTTTATCCTTGCTTTTGATATCAGTCTTGAGAATATATTGTCAATGTGTGCGTGTGTGTGTGTCTTTGGACTAAGATAACCTCTGTAAGTTCGTTCCATTTTCTGGCTAGTAATCATTGATGCTTTTTATTTCATTCTTCTGTTGCAAGTTAGACAAGGTCCCCTTCTCCCAGTTTCCCTGCTTCTTCAATTACTTCTATGTTTGGCCCTCAATTTCATAGGTGGATTTTTATTTACAAGTAAGAAGTAAAAGTCGTACAATAGATAATTATTTGTTGCATTATGATCTCCTTTCCTTTTGCATTTCTTTTTGAAGTATTATGCTGCAATGTTTTTACTTTACTAAAACCTTGAATGTTAAATATTTCATTTGAAAGGTTTGTATTCTAATAGTAATATTTTTCATTTGGCAGTGGTCGTAGGGGAAATTGCTAATTTTGCAGCCTATGCATTCGCACCAGCTATTCTGGTAACTCCCCTCGGTGCACTGAGTATAATTATCAGGCAAGAGGACAAACTGTCATTGTTGTTGTTGTTAACGCATTTTGGCATTCACTGTGCTTTGACCATTTTGTGGCATGTTTTGTGCAGTGCTGCTCTTGCTCATGTTATATTAAGGGAGCGATTAAACATTTTTGGTATTCTTGGTTGTGTGTTATGTGTTGTGGGTTCAACAACCATTGTTCTGCATGCACCTCAAGAGCGCGGGATAGAATCTGTCAAGGAAGTATGGGATCTTGCGACAGAACCAGGTATACACTAAAGGACATTCTATTTCTATTGCCATGTGTAATTTTTTAACTTTTGTGTGAATATCAAATACCTTGACTGCTTCTTTCCTTAATGTAACGTGTGCATGTTTTCTGTAGCTTTCCTTTTGTATGCTGCTTTGATGATAGCCACAACTCTCGTACTCATAATCCACTTTGTGCCTCGTTATGGGCAGACATATGTGATGGTCTACATAGGGGTTTGTTCTATTGTGGGCTCACTTTCGGTATGTAGTCAGTTTTTCATGTGTTTTTCTTTTTTAGTTTTTACACCGATCTATGTAAAGTTTCTGAAGCCGTTTTGACAGGTTATGAGTGTTAAAGCACTTGGAATTGCCCTGAAGTTGACATTTTCTGGAATGAATCAGTTAACATATCCTCAAACCTGGGCCTTCACAATGGTAGTCATTACTTGTGTGATCATTCAAATAAATTATCTAAATAAGGTATCCATCTCTCGGAAGAGACCATCTAAACCATCTTTATATTTGAAAGCATGAAATTAATTATTTAACCACTTTTGAGGGATAGCTCATTGATCGTTTTGCAGTTGGCACGATATAGTTGGGTAGTTGTAGACATATATTGGTGATCCTCACGATTTATAAGATACATAGGCTACTCTTCTGATTGCCAATTGGTTTTAAGATGGAACCTCATGTTTTTCTAACAAATTGTGAGGTCTCTCTTCATTTTTCCGATATGGGATCCTCAAAAAATGGTATTTCTAGCATGCTAGAAGGGTGGAAGTTTGCACATCCTTAGCAAAGTCCTTTTGTACTATTTGTACAACAGTGAAATGAATTCCTGAAACTTTTTTTATGGTCATTAGTCAAGTTGTGGCGAATACTTGCATTTATCAAGTGATGTCATGTTAAAAAATCGCAAAGTTCCTATATTGAAGTAATTGAAAATTTCATTAGGTTACTAGTCACATATGCTTGATAAATGACTTACAAACTTATAAATTTAAGCAATGTGCTATGCAGACTCTAAATATATAACTTTAATTTTAGAACAACTATGAAATTATCATTCCATGAACCATAAAATACGCACCATAAAATACGCAGTCAGAGATCGTACAATGTCTCCCTTGAGGGAAAAAAATAATCATAAAATGTCATCTGTGAAGAGTTTCAAAATTGTTTGTCATGATCCTTTTGTCTCATTTGTTAATTGTTATTATTGAACCTGAAACCCGCCAATAGCGTTAGAAATTTGCTTATGTTTTCTGTATGTTTTTTACTTTGTTGAAGAATCAGTCAGACTAGTTTGTTATATTAGCTAACTGTTTATATAAATCTTCTATTCGGACATATCAACTGAGAATACAAACTATCAGGCTATAACCTGGAAGAGATGAAAAAAATTACTTATTTTTTGTTTACCATCCAGATTATGTTTTTAAAAAAGATTTTAAAATTTTCTGATGGAATTTTATTATTGTAGGCTCTTGATACTTTCAACACAGCTGTGGTATCCCCTACATACTATGTGATGTTTACATCATTGACCATTTTGGCTAGCATAATTATGTTTAAGGTAAAGACATTTAGCTCTTATTTTTCCTTGGCTTCATAAAACATTATTAATTTCTTCAGTCTGATAAATATAAGAGAAGAAACCGTGCACGTATGATTTTCAAGATTTTCACTTGTGAATTTGACAAATATTCTTCTTCTTTTGTGAGTGCATTTGTGTTTTTGTGTTGTAAAGTTTTGGGGAAATCAAAGTGCTTTGGATGAGTAAGTTTTTTGTTAAAAATTTCAAATATAGAGTCAACTGTTGTATATTGCTGTTGTCTGATTTCATGTAATTATGGAGGCTACTAGTAAGTCAATTGTCCTGTCTGCTTATTATGTAATTATGTTCATAATCTATAGCGTTTTGTAGTTAGGCAGTTGTTTTTTAGATCCTGTCGTGTTGTCATGGACTTTCCTTTATTTGTAATGCTCTTTTGATTCTTTCATTCTTCTCAAATGAAGGCTAGTTTTTTCATCCACAAAAAAAAAAAATCAAAACGGTCAAAAGAGTACGCAAGTAAGGTTTGCTTGCAGTTGGTCTTTGAGAACATTGAACAGTGGCTCTGCAGGAATGCATGAATATCGGTATCAATATTCAATGAATTGAGTTCAAGGCCCTTAAAATACTTTGAAGTATACAAGTAGCTACATGTGGATATGTGTGATCTGAAATAAATCCAGAAAGTATATAATCCTGTAAAAACATTTTCTCCTGGTTCCTCATGCCTAATGCTTATGGAGAAGACAAGCTTTTGCATAACTTTGAAAGATTCTGGACTTCAAGTAAAAACAGCTTTCGTACTTTTCATCAAGTTTGGGATAACTATCTTAATTAGAATAGAGAAACTTATACTGCCACAGTTACATAGAAGCTCCAGAGTCCCTGACTCTCCAGAATAGTTTATAATCCAAGTAAATCCCCCCTAAACCTTTCCTCCTTTTTCGGTCACACTCCACAACTAACCAGTTCCTTTGGGCCCACTACTAACGCCTTTGTTCATGCAAAGAAGCACCAAAGTATGCTTCCTCTTCTATCAATGCAACCAGTTCCCTGAGTACTTTAATTCCCTCTCCACTGCCTTTTTACTCTTCTAACGTAGGTTATGCACCGGTGGTCTATCATCATTCCCCTTCTAAAGTTTCAAACTGTGAAAAAGCTTTTCATATGCCTAGCATGTTTATCGTTTCTATCAATAATTTGAGCTCTAGGGTCAATTGAGATGGTAGGGAGGGCTTTCTCTAACTGAATCTTGATAGAATAACTAAAAGCCAGTTTCAACCATGAGAAGTCAAGCACGGGATCAGTGCAGCTGGTAGAGGTTAGGGAAATGATAAAAATGTGAAGCAAGCTTCTCAGGGTGGCATTGTGGCAGTGACTTGTGTCTATTAGATTTTATTTAAGAAGTACCTGTTTTCTCACCTTAAAAGACGATGCCTTTCTTCTCATTTCAGTTGAATGTTTCATTTGTCATGTGCTTCGTCATTAAATTTCATCAGCACATCATCTCCTTTTCATAATAATTGCTCGACAGCATCCAAAGCATCCAAAGAAATACCACTGTTTTGATGAACAAGGTCTAAAGGATCCCTACCTTATGATGCCTTGAAGAATGTAAAGATGTTTTGTATGAAAATCAGCCTGTAGCAACAACCATACGAAATATCAAGTTCTACTAAACACAAGGCAATGCAAATAGGTTCCAAGAAAATGACCACAGCTAACTGTGCATCGGAGTGTGGATGGAGAAAGGTACTTCTCTTGAGCTGTATCCATTGTAGTTGAAAGAACTCAAGCCAGGAAGTTCCAATCCAATATTGCAGTCACTTTCTGCTAGCCTGCAGCCGCTCCCCATTTTAAAACAATGTTGCCTAGATACTCCAACTTTTCTCGAGCAAAAGACAATCCTTGAAGTTGGCATATAGTTGGTGCTGCTAAAAAACGGTGAATATGACACTCAGATGCCCATGCCCAATGTGGTCATTCCAATTCGAGTGTAATTAAGAATGTTTTCAAAACATCAAATTTAGGTATGCTTGAATACTTTGTCCATCATTGAATAGAAAGTGGCTGTGGAGCGTTCACGAGGCTGAACATTGAACAACATCGGTTAACATATATGACATCTATCATGTGTCCTGTTCTGACAACCTGTCTTATGTACTTCCTATTCTTTAACGTGATTTTGGTGATGACCTAATTTTAGGTCTAGCTTAGATGACATGGTTGCTCCATGTAGCTCATCTTTAACCAGGATTGGGAACTTGTCTATCAGACTATCACCATTTCCTTGCCCAGTGCATGGTAGTCTGCAAAATCTCGAACTATCATTTTTCCCTCTGACCAATGACCAATAATACAGGGCTGAAAAATGCGCTTGCATTTGGTTGGATGATACCATATCAATAGCAAACAATGGAATTACGACTGAAGATTCACATTTCTTCCTGTAGTTTGCTACTACCTGCTTCATTCCTTTCTAGAACTAATCAACTGAAAGTTGTGGTTAAGTCTTCAATTGTTAATGTGGAGTGGGGTACTTAATTTCCTCTAATACCAATTGTAACTATTCTAATCAATTGGTAGACTTCACTAAGAACTCTCATTGATTTCTGATCCTTGCCACTCTTATTCGTGCAAAGTACCAAACTGCCCTTCCTTTTTCATTTACTCAACCAGCTCCCTTCTCATCACTTCATTCCCCTATCCCTGTTTGCCTTTTCCTCTTTTAATATATGTATAATGCGCTGGGGGTCTATCGTTTTGTCGTTATTATACCTCTAAAGGCATGCAAGTAGCACAGAAATAATCCATATTTCTTTCCCTTTTAATTATATTTCATGTTTATTCTTAATTTTTGTGACTCATCGGGATGAATTTTCATTATTGACGCTGATTAACCTGTTCCTTAACTTCTCGTCAGGATTGGGATCGACAGGGTGCAATCCAAATTTTCACACAGATGTGTGGTTTTGTGACGATTCTCGCCGGTACTTTTCTTCTTCACAAAACAAAGGATATGGTTGAGGGTGGGTCCGCAGTTCCTCCTTCCATTGTTTTAATCCATATCAGTTTCAGAATATCTCATAATTGAAGTTTTGTTTCATTATAGCTTCGACGACCCCATCTTTTTCGATGCGACCTTCTAAACACGTAGAAGATGGTTGTGAACTTGAAGCCATCCCACTTCAGCGTCAAGCATCATTGTGATAAGATTAGCCATTAGTCATTAAATTTGCCACCATTTATGAATTCACTCTTATCATCTTGTCACATTTTGTGCACAAATCTTGGGGGAAGGTATGGCTGCCACTGGCTTTGTGATCGTGAACATTGTTGATAAATTTGAAGGGAATACAGGCCTGGCTGGACAGACGGTAATCTCATTTCTTCCTTTGAGGAAAATTATTTCGAACTCCCATTTTTTTCTGTTAGGAATCTCTTCGTGAGGTGCAATTTTTGGCCTATTGTTCTATATACTATATTATATCCATTCATTCATATTCACAAAGAAATAGACTATTGAGGGATATTTGGCATAGAATGGCTTGGAGCAAGTTGGAAGGACCATTTACATACTTGATTATACTTCACTCATGTACTCCCTTTTTCTACAATTCTTTCTTGATTTAATAAAAATTCGTTTTAGCATTGCCCTAGAAAATGTACCTAGTTACCATTTGAATCCATAAATATCGTCTCATTTATATGAGAATGACCCCATGAAAAATATGCTTAGTTACCATTTGAATCCATAAATATCGCATTTATATGAGAATGGCCCCACAAAATGGTTATTAGAAGTTGCAATTCATAATTGTTTTATTTATTAAAAAAAGGTTTGTTTATCAATAATTTTCTTAGAAATTGAACTGAAGTTTGGAAGAAGCTGAAAATAGAATAGAATCATGGTAATTATTATTATTATTTTTTGGAATCTTACCATCTAAAAATCATCTGGCTGTGACAGTGACACAACAACAAGATGAGTTTAAAATTTTCAAAATTGATGCATTGGGTAAGTTTCTTTTCCCCTTTTCTGCAGTTAAACACAAGTAAAGAAACAGCAGAAAGAGAAACATTAGTGGGTGGAAAGTTGGCAACAAGAGCAAACACAAGCAAGAAACAAATGAAATATCATCAATATCCAACATGATCCCCATGGTAAAATTATGTACAACTCATATCAACAATGTCTAATGTTCTAATATCTGTTTCTCAAAACTATAAATTTCACAAAATACATCCAAATAACACTTGTTGTACTTCTTTCACATATATGGATTCAATTCAGTCTCTTTTAAAGTGCAAAATCAGTTGATTTTGCGTCGAGTAATTAGGAAAATACTTTATAAAATTTTAACATTAGATTACACTTTGAGGCCCTATACTTTTAACCTTAGTATCAAATCAATCACTATACTTTCAAAATTTTCATTATCGTCCATATTCTTTCTATTTTTCGACCATAACAATGTCTTAAGACGAGCTTAGATTCACATTTTTCAACTCACTTGACCTATCAAACCACCATGTCATTAAAATAAAAATATTAGATCATAAAGTTAATCTACTACGTTCGTAAATAACTTGTTAGTATTCATTTTACAATTCATAGACCAAATTGACACGATTAAAAATGTAATTTAATCTCGATATTTAATTCAAATATCTTTTAATGAAAAAAAGTGATCTCCACCGGCCCTTCAATGCTTTTTCTTGAACGGGAGGAGTGATAACTGACAAACTAGTTTGCTTCATATGGCTGTAATTACTTCCATTTCTGATGTGAACTCATCAAACTCAAATCAAATCGTTTTTTGGGTTGTAGTGCCATCCTTTTCCCGATCTCCTTTGTCAACTCCGCGATTCAATGCAATAAAACGAAAACCCACCTCAATTTTAGCTTTATAAACAATCTCAAACCCCAATTTTCAATTAATTTGAACCACTTCCTACCTCAATCCCTCACCAATTCCCATCTCTTCTTTCCCAAGTTTTAATTTGATGATCAAATCAACCAAATCCACCGCCATGGAAGCTCAAGAAGGCTTCAGCTTCCAACCCATCAATGGCGGCTCCACCCCCGTTATTGAATCACCGCCCCTCTGGAGCCTCTCTTCTGAACACGATGGCAGTGGAAATATTGATTGTTCTTCAGGAAAAGCAACTAATGGAGCCCATAGAAAGAGCAATTCTTGCGGGGTGGAGAGCAGAAGGATTAACGATGGGGAAGAAGATGAGAAGATGGATATGCTGTGGGAAGATTTCAATGAAGAATTGCTGAAGAATTTGAGTTCCAGATTTGGGTCTGAGAGGTTGCCGGAACTTGAATACTCGGAATCGGAGGAAGCAAAGGAAGACGTCGGCGGAGCACTGCTGTCGGCGAGGATGGCGAGTGTGGTAGTGATAATGAAGATGTTGAAGAAGCTTCTGTTTCTTCATAGCTTTCGTAGGAAGCTCAAAGGTCGGACATGGTGATTGGGGATTTGGGAGAATAATAATGTGTTTTGGGATTTTGAGATGAAATAAAAATGAATTTGATGGTTGGGGATTGGAAAGAGTGGCTTTTTCCATATACATTGTGAATAAGTTGTAAATGAAGTTAATTTTTGCTTCATTATACGTGTATTTTCATCCAAGGCTTGGAGGTTATGTCGAAATTATTTTGCAATTTGAAGTTAGGAGGAATTTTTGCTTGTGTTGTCTTTAAAAAAATGACCATCCTACTAGTTCTTATTGCATTTTATAATTACATTTGATCTTCACTTTCACATTTGCTAACACAAAAAGAAATTGGTGTTCATTACATTCTGTATTTCTTGATTTTTTTAAAGAAAATTGATAGATTAGAATTGAAAAATGTTCTCGAAAACAAATCCTTTAACTTTAATCTAGGGAGGAGAGAAGAGAAGTTAATTACAAAGGGAAGTTAGAAAAAGAGTTTTAGTCAATTAAATATATTTGAAAAATGCACTTGACCACATCTCGAGAAAACATTAAGGTGGGAAACGACGTCTTTAACTACAAATGGATGGAAAATTCAGCTTGAGAGAAGGAAAAACAAAAAAACAAAAAGGAGAACAAAATTTTCCAGACTTAAAAATTTTAAAAAGAAAAGTGGAATATAATATTTGTAAAGTTGAAAAAATGTTCCAAACCTATCTGGATACTAATACTAACATGAAAAAAAAAATTTAAAATTTGAATATAAAATAAAAAGAATAGCTAAAAGTAAATTTGGAACCCCATGGAGCAATTCCACTATAATAAAACCCAAGCTACCATAGTTTTATTCCTTGCAAAATTAACCCAAGGAGTTCACAAAAAAAAAAAAAAAATGGTTGCTTCAAACTCAACCATTTCCCTTTGCAAGTTATTGTGATTCTTCATCAGAAACTAGGCATCACCTTTTATTTTTCATCGTTTTTTGCCCCCCTTTTCCCCTTCTAAACTGCCAGAAAATTATTGTTGAATTCCATCGAAGACTTAGAGCCCTTTCCTTCAAGAATTTTATGATTCAGAAAAACATGTCTTTGTTTTCTTTTGGCTACATCAATCAAAATGGCATTGGTTATTTTTTCTTTCCTAATCCTAGCACAACAGGGAAGCTCAAGATGCAGCAATGGGCATTAGTGACTTCTGAGCTCTCCCCAATTTTTATACTGTATCCTCCTCAAGGTCTACATAAATACGTATCTTTTCTCGACACCGACTATCATAGTAAAAACACGTATTTTTATAGATCATACAATCACACATAATCCTCATGGATTGGATGGATCACTGTAGTATGCTGAAATCTATGAACTCTGAAAGCAAAACACAGACTAAATGAGGATTTTTTGTTCAAAGTTGTCTAATGGACTGTATTCTAAGGAATCAAACTGGGATGAAATTGTGACTTTGGAGGTGAGAATGATCAGTTTCATGCTGATGAGAAATGGAAAGAGATGAACTAGTTCAAGGATAACATATCAAATATCAAAAGCAAGGAAAACCCCACATACTATTATTCATGCTCTGGAAGGTACTCTTTACAATATAAATTTATTGGTAGGTTTATATTTTCTGCACTAACTAGTCCCAGTCTCAATTCAAGTGGAGGAGAAAGATTTTTGCCTGCACACTGACCTTGAGGTTATATTAGTTCCCTTACGTAAGCTCATTTCTAGCTTTGACAAGAGGATTGAAGACGTTAGGGACAATCCGACATCCATTCCAGTCGAGAATAGAAGGTAAAAACTGCTATGGATCTTAGAGCTTGGCTTCTCGAGGGTATTGTTAGCTGTGCTGCTGATGAGAAGTTTGAGAAGAGTGTTAATTTGCTGAAGAACTCTATGGCCCTGGAGAAGGGTTTGCAGATGTTTGACTCTGCAGGTAATGAACTATTCACAGACATTATAAAAGGAAGGAACAAACTATTAGCGAAAATTTCTGTCGACATAAATCTTAGCAGCACAACAAATTGGGACTTATGGCCAATATACAGATACGAGTGTCCTTAAATGTGTTGACTTATTTATAGCCAATAATAAACAACAGAGAGGAGTATTGTATAGTTAGTAAATTCAAAATACACTTGAAAACTTACGGCCAAAACGAATCAAATGGGAACTTGTAGTCAAAGGCTACACCATATAGAAATGAGATATCATTAGCGCAACTCAAACTTGCAAAAGAAGCAAACAGTTTTGAATGAAACATCAAATTTTCTTCAAATGAACTGAACTCCATATCAATCGGTTTGAGAGTACATAGAATTACACATTTATATTGTCACAGAAATGGTACAAATGAATTGAGAACTTTCCCTTACCTCCAAAAGAAGCAATGAATAGAAAGGTAAAATTGCCATTACTAAAACACTAATGTAGCTCCCTGCCCTCCTCCATGGAGATGTTTAGTAGTAACTGCATCATCAGCTCTGTGTTTAACAATTTGTTGATATAAGATGCTGAAAAAAATCCACAAATCTCAATAGCAAAATTTGATGTAGGGAGTATATTGACTGGCAGCGAGTCCATAACTGTCGGACCAGGGATATATGTATATATTCACTAAGCACTCAAGAGGTGTATGGCCAAGCGAATTATGTCAAAACCAGCAACCATAAAAATATATAACACATTACTCCATTGCATTTTTCTGAACAGTTCGCTTCTCATCCGACCTGTGACGAAACAATTTCGCTATTTTTCTTCTCTCACAGTCCTGCAAAAACAGGTTGAAGAAACTGTTAAAACTGGTTCCAGATTTCTTTTCCCTTTTTAGTTTTCTTTTTCTTTATGTTTCACTTGAGCAATTTTAGGACAAGCCACTTGTGGATACTTTGTTAATAAATTTGTACTGAAAATTGAGGTGATATACTGCAGATTGATCACCTTGAACATATTAAGATAAAAAGGTTTTCCAGGATTCATCCTTCTTAATTTTTGGTATGTATATGCAAAACTAAGTTGATCTCGGGGAGTAAATTTGTCGACTTCATTGAACCATAGACAAGAGAACAGATTAGACATTGGAGTGTGGGCCCTAATGATGAAAGATCCTTCAGGCACATCTGCATTTGTCGGCAGAGAAAAAAAAATCATGTCAATGAAATGAGAATGAAGCACAGGGATCACTAATAATGTGCAAATTACTCCAAAAAAAAAAAAAAAAAAAGGAGGTTCTTAACAACATACTGCTGGGAAGAAGCTTGTTTACGTCTGATGCATTAAACCTCTTCAATCCATCAGCCTGGTAAAATGCAAATTGTTGATCTATGATACTATGGTTGTACTTGTTTAATCTCTTATTCTGAGCCACCTCTTCCCATACACAATGTCTGTCGTAGTGATTTGAAATTGCAAATTCATTACCTTTTCGCCACAAGAAGTATTCCAAGATGAGTAGAGGGTCATATTGAAGACGTAACTTACTATCCAACCAGATCGAATACCTGAGAAAAGTTTGCAAAGTATTGGATACAAGTGTTGAATCTTGTTCACACAAATTAACGATTTATTTAAATTAGACTTCAGAATAACAAATAGAAAACTCTAGGTGAATGGCTTCAAGGTAGTTCTTGGGAAAAGTGGGGGGGGGGGGGGGGGGGGGGGGGGGGAATTGTTTCTTACAAAAGAATAAGTAAAGAAATAATTTTCTTTTACTTTAAAAAAAGAAGAAGAAGAAGAAGATGAAGAAGATGAAGGAAGGAAGAAAGAAAAACCCTCTAAAGTTTATAGTAAGGATAATAGCACCAAGTTTAAACATCGTTGCATTCTCACCTTGCTGAAGGAAAAATTCGATGTGGCAATAATTTTGGTATTTTCCCAACTCTTCTCATATCAGTGTACGGTAAATTCTTTACCACAACAATCTTCCATAGGCCAATAAAACCCATTCTATCCACTGTTTGACCTTCTGATGAAAGAGTCTCCAAGGTAACTTCATCCATAAACATTACAAAGCAGACATTTGTTCTTGAAAAACGAGTAACCTGAAACAGATGCAAACTGGACTGAACTACCGTTTACCATTTTAATAGAAACATATGATATGTTGATAAATAATATGAGATTATTTTTTCTTTTTGAACAATAAATAATATGAGATTATTAGGAGCACATACTCACAAATCCTTGACTTACACACACACGAGCAAAATCGGGAAAAGAAGTTCACATGGAAAGAAAAAGAAGATCAACAGGGGAAGCAGAACACGGGAGATGTAAATAAAGAGAACATTGAGTAAACCTTGATAAAGCTGAAATCTCAAAAAGAATGAATACTCATCTCAAATCTATCTTAAAAAAGTAGTCACCAAGTTTCCTTAAAAGCAGTTTAACAGCATGGCTTTCCAATTCTGTGACATGTGACCAATAACATATATAACACGAGACCATCGTATACAATGGACAATAGTTTGATCATGGATAAGCAGTAATTGTACTTCAGAAGACAGGAGAAAAAGTACATTGTACAATCAGAACCTGTCATCTGTCATTTTTCATTTTAACTCCTCTGTAGGTTGACGAAGAATTAAAAATGAAATGCAAAGTGCTACTTGAAATTACTAACTAAAAAGAAATATTATACCGCTTTCCCAGTAGGTGATCTCAAGCGATCCGAATTCCCAAATATACAGGAGATCACAGCAATGTGGCATCTACTGATATAATTGGAATCATCTTCTGCCAGATCAAATCCCGTACTTGGAAAACTTTTAGGACCTTTCACAAAGCCACAATTTATCTTTTGATCCTGTGCATAGAATGATGTCTCTCGTTCTTGCAAAGTCTGATGCCCTGCAAATCTAGGCATCCATTTTTCTTTATTGCTAGGCTCTTCCTCTGTCTCAGTGTATTTCAAAGTAAATCTAACAAATTTTTTACTTTCTAAAGGTACAAGAATTTGAGCAGTAGAGTTCAAGAACTTCATCTCACATGATGAACCTGCCAATTAGGGTTTCAAAATATCATTAGACAGAACATTTTATTTAGATAGAACATTTTGTGGGCTCTCCTTTTTTGTATGCCCTTGTATTCTTTCACTTTTTTCTCAATGAAAGCTCGGTTTATTCTAAAAAAACATTTTATTTAGATCCTATCAAACAAGTAGAAAAGTAAAATGTCACGTTCCAGTCATCAATGTATAATACTTGCTAAGCTTAATACATATCAACATTACTTATCCAGGATGCATATGGCTGAGTTAAATGGACTCCAAATCTAGAAAGAAGCTGTTTTACATACGATACATTAAACCCTCTCATTTATCAGATAGCAGTACCTGAAAATTTTCGATGCTTTGGCTTCTTTCTCAGATCCAATTTTGACCTCTTTGTATGCTGACCATTAGTGACACTAACACGTTTGGAATTTTTATTAACCTCGTTAGAATTTTGGGAATTTGACGTATAATCCTCGTCAAATGAATGGTTGGAAGCATCAACATTTTCATCATCCTGCCGATACTTGGTTTCTCCATTAAGTACATTGAGGGATTTCCCAAGGTCATCGTTGAGGGATTTTCCAGTCTCAACAACATTAAATGATTTCCCAGAGTCTTCCTCTATTGAACTTGCTGCATCAGATTGGTCCCCTTTCTCGTGTTCTGTATCATCGTCTTCTTCCATAGGAGGATTTTGACTATCACTTCCATTACCATACTCATCATCTGTATCAATAACGTCATTCCAATTTTCCAAATCATCTTCATCAGCTACCTGGTCATCTTCATTTCCTTCTTGTCCCAATTGACCTGAAGTCTTTATTGAAGCCTCATACTCAGCTTCATACTTCCTCAACTCCTTTCGCCCAGCTTCATTATATAGTCCATGAGAATGTTCAAGGGATGATTCTCTGTGGCCCTCACTCACTTTTGCGGGAACGTCACCCTTTCCAGTATCCTTATTGGTAGTAGGCACATGTTCCACCACATCCTCATTGTAATCTTGGTCCCTTCTCCGATCATCCCCATCCCAATACCTCGAATCACGCCCATGCGCAACTAAACCTTTACCAAACCTGACTTTGGTTGTCTCTGTTCGAGTAACATTTGCAAGGAAATCAGGGTCGTTCTTGAAGTCATCATCCTCAACATTGGACTTGCTAATTTCTGCATCAATTTATTATCAATCAGTTAAAGGCCACCTAGGTTTCATAAGGACTTCTGTAACCAGAAGATTTACAGAAATCAACCCAAGCATACAAACAAAACAATTAGAGCAGCAAAAATACGTGGGTAAACAAATAGACCATTATTCAAACGATTTAACATCCGGATTCCACGTAATTTCACTAAGTAATCCTCTGCAACAAACACATTCTAGATTGGGGAAATAGAGAATAGTTACTTCAAAGTGACCAATAGGTATTCAAGTAAGGGGGAAAATAAAAAGGCTTGCCACATGCCGTGAGGACTAATTGATATCATTTCCAATGGAAGATTGAACTAAACCCGTGGAATTCAAAGACATGAATTTCTACATCCCCAACATTCTCTGCTACCAAACGGAGAAACCCAATTCCACACTGCATTGCAAGCTCTTTTCCTAGCTTCTTTCAATGTTTTTCTCGCCGCACAGAAACTCACAAAACCAGAAAGGAGAAAGTAAAACTGACCTTTGGTGTCTCTCAATAAATAGTAGTAAGCGAAGACGGTGACGACAAGAACAAGCGAGAGAACAAATATAATCGCCCCAAAGGAGATCCCTCTGCCCTTATCGGAGCGAGCTGACCTACGAGCCCTAGCCTGCTTATACGGCGTAGCACGAATTCCCACCGCAACATGATCGGCAACGCCATTGTTGGTTGAATGGAGCGCATCATGAGCCCTTGGTCCATATCTATCCGTCCCCGACTGCCTGTGCTGAGCCATTCACATATTCAATCATCCAATCCCAGCAATCTAGCGCTCCTCTCACTCGAACAAGAACGAATGGAAGTTCATTCGGTTTTGCCCAATTCGGTGGGACAAAGGAGATCACAAGAAATAAGGGAAATGAAGTGTCACGAGTAACTCGACAGATCTGAGATTTGAGACTGTGATTAAAGAGTGGGAATTTCAGATTGTAGAATTAATTACTGGTGTGTTTATCAATGGCGGATGAGAGAGAGAAGGAGGGAGATAACGGAAGTCGTTTGTTTTGAATTGAAATGCCTTCGAAATCTCTCACGCAAGTAACTTGTGGGCGTTTATGTTCAGTGTTGAATCAAAAATCAAAATCAACCAAATTTGCTCTCCGTTTTTCTCAAAAAAACATTATGCTAAATAATCACAATAAAATATTAGGAGTCTCTAAATGCGGAAGTGAACATGATTTAGTTAGCATATACTCTCTTTTAGAGACTAAAATCTTTGTAGTGTAATCTGTATTTGTTGTATTTTTTTTTAGTTCAATAATATGGTGGGAGGATTCGAACTTCTAATATTTTGATCGATGATATATGCCAATTATCGTTGAATTATATATTTTGACATTTGTTGTATTAAAATAAACAAAAAAGTTTGAGTATCTAAAATTCTTTTTAAAAAATAAAATTGTCAAAAAGTTATGAATCGTATTTCAAATTTGCTTAGAATAAAAGTAGAGAATTTTTGTTTAAAAAATTAGTACCAACAAAAAAAATAATTAGACTACAAGTTTAGGACTAAACTCAAAAAAGTCTTTAAACTTTTCATTTTAAAAGTTCAAATACCTATTAAATATAAAATTGAAATTTCATAAGTTTGTTAAACAATTTTAAAATCCAAAAACTTATTAAACACAATTTTGAAAGCTTAAGTACCAAATTTATAAATTACCTATAAAGACACTTTTCTCTAAGGCTTCATTAAGGGTTTATCTCTTAGGAATAAAAATGATGAAGAATAAGAATAAAGATGAATATGATTCTCAATGTTATTCCTTTGATAGAATCTAAATAAACATCCATTTATATTTTTTTTAGTTCGACAACATTAAAGAGTGGAGATTTGAACCTCAAGAATATATACTTGACCAATTGAGTTACGTTTACGTTGATTATTATATTATTTATTTAATTAATGATAGGAATCAGATTTATAATAATTATCAGAATACTTCTTTCATATTTTTAGGCAATTAAAAATACACTAACTAAGGTCTTGTTTGATAATCATTTAGTTTTTTATTTTTGAAAATAAGCTTGTTTTATTATAATTTCTCTATAATGGTTTTCATCCTTCTTAAGTAAACATTTGAATTCTTAGTCATATTCCAAAAATAAAAAACAAGTTTTTAAAAACTATTTTTTTTAGTTTTCAAAACTTGGCTTAGTTTTTTAAAACATTGGTAGAATGTAGATAACAAGATAAAGAAACTATGAGTAAAAGTAGTGTTTATAAGATTAACTTTCAAAAACCAAAAACTAAATGGTTATCAAATGGGGCCTAAATAATTTGCTGCCAAAGTGAGCATAGCTCATCGATAATTGACATGTGCTCATTCTCTTGAGGTTGAAGGTTCAAATTTTCATACCCCACATTTGTTGTATTAAAAAATAGTTTGCTAATATAATTTTTTAATTTAACCCTATGTGATCATTTATTTTATTATATTACAATTTTATTTTGTATTAATAATTTTTATCTCAAAAACGTATTTAGTATTCAACAATATTAACGTATTAAGAATAAAACCACAATCAACACGCCAAAGTAAGCTTAGCTTGGCGGTAATTGGCATGTACCTCAACCAAGAGGTCAGATGTTTAAGTTTGAATCCTCCGACTCTCAAATGTTGTTCAACTCAAAAAAGAAAAAACACACACACAATTAACACAATTTTTTTTTAATAAAAAGAACAATTATTGATAATATTATTTAACTTTATTACGATTCTATTTAATGATAAATCATTCATTTTACGATTCTATTTAATTAATTATTGATAGGCTTTCTCAAAGTCTATCTTAAAAAGAATCCCCTCCTACTTTCAAAGTTAGTTCCACAGGTAAGATCGGTGGCCATACTCACAATAGAGCTTTGAAAAGAATTTGTGGTAGAAAACATTAGTAGATGGAAAATGAAGCAAAATGTGGTTGAGATCCTCGAAAATCTTTTAGAGGGCCATACTCAAAGTCTATTTATGAATCTTGACGATGCATTTTTTCTCAAGGGGATGTTGGAATGCCAACATCAGAATAGGATGCATAGGAATAGAAAGCTTGGGGATAAGAATGCAAGGATTGAGATGTATGTGTTTGAAGTACCCATGATTGAATATTAGATGTCTAGAAATAAAGGATTGAGTGTTTGACATGCGAGAATCGGAGAGATATTAGTATAATTTGTATAGGAATGGGAAGCATAGGAATCAGAAGCTCATGGATAAGATTGGCTCTTTGTTTGAATGGCATATGAATGTGATTGAACTTAGGCCCATAAATCAATGCGTATCAAGTCCTCTAAGAGGCTTCTGAAGATCTCAACCACCTTTTGCTTCATTTTTCATCTACTAATGTTTTCTACCACAAATTCTTTTCAAAACTCTATTGTGAGTATGGCCACCGATCTTACCTGTGGAACTGACTTTGAAAGAGATCCTAGTTAGCCACCTGTCTAAATAGGCAGTCTATTAAGTTTTTTTTTTTTTTTTTTTTAAAAATAAAAAGAACAATTATTGATAATATTATTTAACTTTATTACGATTCTATTTAATGATAAATCATTCATTTTAAAATGTTTAATTAATAACTATTAAAATTAAATAGAATTTCATAATCTTTCTTCTTTTAGTATAATTCATTTCATTAGAAGAAAAATTATCGATGGAAAATATTACACAAATTAATTAATAACTAATCAAAACAAATAATTCAAAAATTATATAGGAATTTTTAATATTTCATAAAAAATAATAACATAAAAAAAAGATTAGTGAGCTTTTTTTTCAAAGAAAATTTATTAGTTTTGAGTCTTCAACCAACAAAATTTTAAAATAAAATATATTTTTTAATTTTTTAATATTTTATTTTCAAAATTTAGGTTTTTTGTTTTTTTTTTTTCATTCACAACATGTGGGGTGGAGAATTTCAATAGGTGAGAGGAAGCTGAGTTGAGCTAGATTCATGTTCGCTTCAAAATGTAAGTTTCAAATAAGAGCACAACTAAGTTGCATTCAAGTCTTATGCAGCTACTTCAACACCACAGAAAAAAATGATTTTTTTTAAGAGAAATTTATATGGTGTTGAATTAGGATGCACCCAAATTTTTTCCTTCAAGTAAAAGTTAAATTTTTTGTTTAATTTATTAAAAAAAAAAACATATTTGTTTCCTGTTTTAAGCTGTTAAGAGAAAGCAGCTTTATATTTTATATTTTAGAAGACCCAATAGAATTAGGAAATTGAATTTGTTTCCATATCCAACTAATTAATTCTCGATTCCCCAAAGCCTTCTCTTCTCGTCTGTAAACAATCCATAAGCTCTCTCCAATTCATAAACAATTCTAAAAATGATGGTCACCAACCAATTTTGGCAACATAAATTTTGTGTCAGGCTGCCGACAATCGAACCAAAGGAAGTTTCTCGAGATTCCAAAACTTCAATTGAAGAAACATCCATCAAATTCACATACCATACCAATACAATCTTTGTCGTATAGTTTCCACGGAAGAATTTGAAGAAAAAGTTGTACATGAAAATCTCGTCCTCGATATCCACTCCGATACCACAAATTTAACGTTAGCATCTTCAATGAAGGGGACGACTCACAGTTTCATTATCTTTCGGAGTGGCTACTGAGGTATGGACTCACTCGTGACATCGGATCAATGGGCAATGCGATCATAGCTGAATGGATTAGGATCAAGGATACAGTCTCGAGAACTTACAATCGAAAAGTGTTTCCGTTGTTTGTGGATTTGACAGGAACTTATGGACGTAGAGGACGGCATGGATGAAGATTGTGAAATTGTGATAGATGATTCCGGCGAGCGTGGAAGCGGTAGAAGAGCTTTTGAAGAAACTGCAAATTGAAAATTGAAGATGCATGAATGATACAATTCGGAAGGCAATCAGTCGAAAAGAGAAGAGGATTGGGAAATCGAACAGAGGAATGCAACATAATTTATCTTTCATGGAAAATGCAAAGAAAATTTAGTAATTCGTTCGTCTTTCTCGTGTTCAATATTAGGTCAAAATTTTAGGCCATTTTGTAAAAGAAATTGAAACACAATTGTAGGTTTATTTACCTTTACGAACTTCTGTTGCCTCTGTTAGAGTAAAAATTGCGAGGAAATCAGGATTGTTCTTGAAATCGTCATCATCATTCATCAACGTTGTAACTACTGATTTTTGCACTAATTCATTATCGATCAGTTAAAAGCTACCTAGTCTAAATTTCATAAGCACTTCCATAACCAGAAAATTAACAGAATAAACAAACAAACAAATCAACATAACTATGAATCAAAAGATCGACATCCAATTTTACTCGTAGTGCTTCAAGTTCACGGCATCGGATTCGAGTAGAACGATGCTGGTATAATGCTTGACGACGCCTCTGGCTTCAGCTTCATTGCCTCGTCGGTTATCTTCATCAGGTTCAACGTTCTCCCATGGCGGGAGAATCAATGAGGTTCAGATGTTTTCTTGTCGCCGATAACTCAAAAACTAGAGAGATGAAAGGAAGATTAGCCATTTCCGTCTCTCGGCAAACAAAGGTTTATATATGGCCGATGATGGAGGAAATGAGGGAAGGACAGAGCGATATCGGAAGAGTCGATTGTTCGAATTCGAAAGTCTGTTAAATAGGCCCGATTATGATTTGGTTTTTAAAAATTGTGCCGGTTTTCTCAACTTACATTTGAAAACAAAAATATCAATCTTAACTTTAAAAAAAAATGTCATTTGTATAGATATAACTTTATATTTCATTTTTATAATCGTAATGGTTGAATGATAAATTTTGGTCAGTCACAAATTGTCACGATATTATTTGTGAATTAATAATAAAATTATAAATTATTAAATTTGTGACCAGCTATAAATTTACATGTATCCCAAATTTAATTCGAAAACAAAAGTTGCAAATTCTAAATTTTGACCGATCAAATAATTAAATTTAAGGAAAAAAAATCATTTTTGACCCTACACTTGTCAGGTTGTATCAATTTTAACCTTGAACTTTCAATTTCATCAATTTAAACCTCAAATTTGGCAAATTATTTCAATTTTAACCCTAAACTTCCAATTTAATCAATTTAAACCTCAAACTTGAATAAACATATCAATTTACACTCTTGGTTAAGTTTTTGTTTCAATCCCCGTTCCCACACATGTCCAAAGCCACTAATTTCTCTATGACATATACGTATTTGTTATTTTAAAAAATAAAATAAAATTGCTGAAGAAAATTAGAGTAGATTCACCATAATGTTTTTCAATTTCAAAGCATTACTTTTTTTAACTTCTTATCTTCTATGATTCTACTGCTTTTTTCATTTCATTAATTCATAGTTTTTCAATTTTAAGATTGTATTCTACTCGATCCATCGACTTTTAGTAGAAACAAAGTTTATTTATACCATATTTTTATTTGATGGAGAATTCTCATTCTAGAATCGTTTGCCAATATTGGTTTTTTTTTAAAAAAAATTCTAGTCGACCTCGAGCTCGATTTGTCATCCATCTGTCGCAACGGACGTAAGGCTTTCGGAATCGCCCTCGTTGAAATCTTTGTCCCCTTCCTCTCCAGCATCGATGTCACTTTAATCCTCCATAAGATTGTTGATGGAGCCGACAAAGTCGGCTATGACCAGTTCATTGTGTTCATGGGTGTCAATCTGTCCACCACCTCCTTCACTATTCTCTCCTGCATTTTAGTCAAGCTCAAACTCCTCACCAACGAAGTCGACGAAACTACCATGTCGTCACCGCCTGGATCTTCTTCACACTCGTTGTCACTGGTATCGACACCAAAAGCGAAGGGAACATAAAAGTCTATTTATTTTCATGTGGGTCCTACTTTCGAGAGTCGAGTTCGTGGTTTTCATGATGGCGGCGACCCAATCTGGAATGATTTAGTTATTTTTTTGGTAATTTTTAAAAAAAAAAAAACAAACAAGTACATATTATAGAGCAACACGTGGCTTTGGGTATGTGTAGGAAACCTTTCTAATGGTGATTGAAACAGAAACTTAACGAATGTGTAAATTGGTACACTTATTCAAGTTTGAGGTTTAAATTGATAAAATTGCAAGTTTAAGGTTAAAATTGATATAACATGTCAAGTTTATGGTCAAAATTGATTTTTTCCCTTAAATTTAATTTGGTCAAATTAGGTATTTGGGTGAAACTTAAACAAAGCCCAAAAGAGTAGGCTTTAATCCAACAAAGTCCAAGCTCAAAGGGCTAGATCCAAAGTTAACAAAGTCCAAGTCTAATATTGGGTCTAAGAGACATTAAAGATCAAGCTCACATGCCCATGAAAAGCTCTATAAATAGAAGAATTGTCATTTATTTGAGGGGTTCATAAATTAAACTCCAAAAAATGATGAGAGAACTCAAAGAGAATTCAGAGTAAAAAATGTTAAAAGATTCCACATCTCAAGAACAGGCGCTCTAGCTCTTGAATGAAACACACTTACAAAGAATTAGATGATCATACGATAGAAATTGTACTCCAAATCATACAAATTCAAGTTTGAACCAAAAAAATAAAATAAATAAATTCAAATTCACCACCATGTATTAAATTTATCTTTTGAAATCTCGTGCCAACAGTAATTTTTTCTTTTGCCTCTTATTTAATATTTAATTCAAATTTTAGTTATTTAATAAATGCTTGGACTATTTGATTTTTTAATTACACAAAATTTAATTTATTTTGTTTTGATTAACGCATTAAAATTTTAATTGCTTACTTTTAAGTTTTAAATTTATGAAATTAATTTTAATTGAAAACTGTCAATAACGTTAATTATTTAAAATTTATAATATCCTTTTATATTGTTTTTTTTCTCACATATAATATTCATTTATTTATTGTATAAAAGATCAATTTTAACAAACAATAATGTAATTTATTTCACAAACTAAATATCAGTAAAATTTTAAATTTATGTTTAGATTTTATTATTTATACATTATCTTGAATAATTTTTAAAATTTACCTTGAAATATTATTTTAGCATATTAAAAATATGATTAAAATGTGTTAAGTACATTGGCTAGTCAACTCAACTAATAAAACATTATATACCAAAAAGTTAGAGGGTTTAATATTCATCTCTACGTGGTGTTGAACTAAATAAATAATAATAATAATAATAATAATAAGCACATTAAAAAAAAACCTTTCTAAGTTTTAAAATTATTTTTCAAACTTGGTTATTATTTTTTTAACGAAATTTCTCAAACCTCATTTAATTATAATGGAGAGAAGAAAAACAGTAAATGTGAAAAGGAAAAGAAAGGAGCGGTGGGTTGGAAATGGAGGCAAACATGACTACTGGCTGCAAGCAAAGGACAACAAGACTGCTCTCTCAGCCTCAGCCAATCTGTGGTCTGCATCCGCCCAATTCTCGCGGGCTGATCCTTCTTCTTCAACCTCCGCTGCACAACCACGACTCTATACGCTTGATTTTGAATCCCTCTGCGAGTAATTCTACGCCAAGCTCCCTCAAATTTCAGGTACTTCATTCAATTCAACTCTATACTCCGTCTGCAACTCTTTTAAATTTTCCTCTTTCATTCGTTTGGATTCAACGAGAAATTTAATTCGTGCTGGAATCTCGTTTCGTTTGTATAAGGAAGCAGCTACTTTCAATTGGATTCAGGCAGTTAACTGTCTCTTTTTCGCATTCAGTTTTGATCGAAATTCTAATGTTCAAAAGAAAAGAACCTCCTGCCTTGTGCTTCTTTTAATCTCTCTCGCACACACACAGTTCGATTCAATTTAGAGAATATTCAGATATAAGTCCTTGAGCTCCTCCTAATACGAAGAACAAGTTTAACTTTGGATATAAAGCGATATTGCCTTGTTGAGGATGATATGTTCCACTTCTCCTGGAGGAGGAAGATATTGGTTGAACATTTTGCTGCGTTATACACTCATAAAACGTAGTGTCCATATTGCATATTTTCATAATTCTAATGCATTGTTTGGAAGATCACATCATGTCGTGCAGTATCTTCTTTCTCGCTGTCGAGTAATCGCTATGGAATTGTTATTGTTACCTTTACTCTGGCAGCTCCGCGAACAAAATCTTGATCATGGCTAACTTTTGAAGACTGGCTGTCCGAAGGAAGGAATAATTGTTTATTTGAAAATTCTAAATGTTTACATGTGCATGAAATTCCAAAACTGATGTAAATTGGCCGTAGAGCACTGTCTGTCAGCGCTAACTTGAGTAGTTGTTTGTTTTTTCGATTTGTGTAATTGTATGTGTCATCCATATAAGCCGAGACACTAACGACTTCTTCAATACTGGTGGGAAAACATCGATGATCGAATCAGCAGTTTTACTTAGAATTTGACAAGACTGATGTTTACTTCTCTTTTCCATCAAATTGATAATCTCACCACGTACAAATTTGTCTTGATAGACTACTTTAGCTATAATTATGGATTTAATGAGGAGGAACCTTTCTATTTATCTCCCATCTTTTTTTCTTTTTTTTTTTTGATGAAATACCGGACTTTCATTGAGAAAAAATGAAAGAATACACGGGCATACAAAAAAGAAGCCCACAAAAAGGGAGCCAAATTACAAAAAGGGGTTCCAATGAAGCAAGATAAGACCTATCGAATAGTTACAAAAAAGCCTCGACACCGAAGCCCAAAGAGAAACATAGAATCTAACAAGGGACCACACATCACTAAAAGATCTCTCCCGCCTCCTAAAGATTCTATTATTTCTCTCACTCCACATACTCCACAAAATAGCACAAACCCTAGCCTGCCACAAAAACAACATTTTCTCACAAAAAGGCAAAAAAAGGAGCTCCACAAACAACTCTCTACTATCCTGAGGACCGACAAAGCTAAAGCCGAACTCCTTGAAGCTCCAAACAGCACGAACAAAGTCACAATTCCATAGGATATGATCAAGGTCCTCAGCTACCCTACTGCAAAGAATACAACAAAATGGCTCGACCAAAAGGGACCCTCTGGCGAAAATCCGATCCAAAGTGTTAACCCTTCCATCCCCAACCTGCCACTCAAAAAACTTAACCTTCTTGGGAACCTTCACCTTCCACAAAGAGGAAAAACAGAACCACTCGACGGGGCCGGACTAAGTAAACACTAAAAGAGAGAACTGCACGAAAAGCCTTTGGACGGACAAGGACCCCAAAGGAGAACATCCCCCTACTAGGACTGAATCGAAACACACTAATTATGGATAACAAAGTGATAACATTTGCTGTTTCCCTATTGGTCAATGCATGACAGAAACCAAAGGAGGGAGAAGGTGTGGCTTCAGAAGAAGAATGAGAGAGCAAAAGGATCAAAGTCACCGACTGATTCCTCAACGAAGACAAGTGATATAACCAGGGAAACAAGGAGCAGAGGGGTCTATCCTCCAACCACTTATCCTCTCAAAAGTAAGTATCCCTCCCATCTCCCACTACACTATGAACAAATTGAGAAAGAAAAGGAAACTCAATCGAAAAATCTTTCCACGGGTTTTTGGAAGTGCCTAAAACCCCATCAATGATCTACTCAAAGGGGTGAGGACCGTATTTGCTTACAATAACCTTGTGCCATAAGATGTCAGTTTCATGATGGAATCGCCAAAGCCATTTAGCCAACAGAGTCTTGTTTCTCACCTTTACGTTAGTAATTCCTAACCCTTCCAAGTCCAACGGCTTAGAAACCACCTCCCAACTCACAAGATGCGAGCCTTTCCCCTCATCCACCCCTTCCCACAAGAAATCTTTCATAAGCTTCTCAACACCCTTACTAATAGAACTAGGAATTCTAAACAATGACATGAAATAGGTAGGGATACTGCTCAAAATAGACTGAATAAGGGTGAGTTTCCCACCTTTTGAAAAGAAACTCTTCCTCCAAGAAGCCAACCTCTTATAGATCTTATTAATGACTGAGTCCCAAAATGAAAGGCTCTTTGGATTATGACCAAGAGGGAGACCTAAATAGGAAGAAGGGAAGGCACAAACCTCACACCCTACAAAAGACGCTCATCTGCCCAACTTAACAGGGTCACAGTTAAGGTCTAAAATCTGACACTTGCCTCTATTTATCTGAAGCCCTGAAATGGCCTCATAAAATGATAGGATCTGATTCAGGTTATGGAAAGAATCCTCCTTCCCAGAACAAAAAAAATTGTATCATCGGCAAACTGGAGATGAGACAAGGCCACCTAATCCCTCCCAACTTGAAACCCTTCAATAATATTACCCTCCACCCATTTCGAGATAATTCTACTCAAGATGTCCACCACCAAGAGAAAAAGGTAGGGAGAGAGAGGGTCACCTTGTCTGAGACCTTTAGAGGCTTGAATCCTTCCCCTGGGCTTACCATTAACAAGAATTGAATACCTAACTGTCCTAATGCAACTCCAAATCCTGGACCGCACTTGAATCCGAAGCACTTTTTCGCTAAGACCTTATCCAAAAAATCCCAACCAACATGATCATAGGCTTTCTCAAAGTCTATCTTAAAAAGAATCCCCTCCTGCTTTCAAAGTCAGTTCCACAGGTAAGATCGGTGGCCATACTCACAATAGAGCTTTGAAAAGAATTTGTGGTAGAAAACAATAGTAGATGGAAAATGAAGCAAAAGGTGGTTGAGATCCTCGGAAGCCTCTTAGAGGGCCATACTCAAAGTCTACTTATCTCCCATCTTGACGATACATTTTTTCTCAAGGGGATGTTGGAATGCCAACATCAGAATAGAATGCCTAGGAATAGAAAGCTTGGGGATAAGAGTGCGCAAGGGTTGAGATGTATGTGTTTGAAGTACCCATGATTGAATATTAGATGTCTAGAAATAAAGGATTGAGTGTTTGACAGGCGAGAATCGGAGACAGATTAGTATAATTTGTATTGGAATGAGAAGCATAGGAATCAGAAGATTATGGATAAGATTGGCTCTTTATTTGAATGGCATATGAATGAATGTGATTGAACTTAGGCCCATAAATCGGTGCATATCAAGTCCTCTAAGAGGCTTCCGAGGATCTCAACCACCTTTTGCTTCATTTTCCATCTACTAATGTTTTCTACCACAAATTCTTTTCAAAGCTCTATTGCGAGTATGGCCACCGATCTTACCTGTGGAACTGACTTTGAAAGAGATCCTAGTTAGCCACCTGTCTAAATAGGCAGTCTATTAAGTTTTATGATGGCATTGTTATTTTGGAAGTCAGAGCTTTGCGCTCTTGAGCGACTTCACTATGGCCTTCAGTTAACATATTTTGGGGGGAACACCTATTGTTATATCTATCTGGAGGCATACGTGTAAAGCTTTAATTTTTTGGTGGATCCTTTTTATACTCAGTACTCCGATTGTCTTTTTATTCCAATTTCCTGTGACTTTCTTGATCAAAGTCTTTTTCTTCTCTTGAACTCAGAACTTGGATTAAAGTTGACAATCTTAATAGACTGAAACATGATTTTGCGTGGAAATTCATCTAACTAGCTCGTTGACAAACTTTTATTGTTAGTACGGCTGTTTCGGAAATACTAATATTGGGAGGTAATTATAAGTTCAAAACTTTGTCTTTGATAAAATAAATCTCTTTGTTGCATTAACTCGCTTGTATCTTCTCCACATTTCAATGGAACTCATTGTTGGTTCAAATAAAATATTTTATCAAAATTTAGGGATTGGAGGAGTTTTCTGTGTGAGATGAGTTGTGTTTTATGAATGGTACGTGTGTTATATGATAAATTGATAATCACATTCTTTTAATTGGTATGTCGGTGTCTCCTGCCGGCTCTTACTAAACTTCTTAATATGGTACAGGGATGCTAGGAAAATCATTGGTGTCTTCCATATCAACAGTTGATTCTGCCACTCGCCTCTGCTTTTCTACTGTGAGTAGCAATTTTTGCCTCGTATTATGGAATAATATGGGAATAACACATCAGAGAGAAAACAATAATTTACTTCACACTCTTATTGTTACTTATTGCTCAAACAATAATTTTATAAACTCTTTCAGGATTTTAAATTTATTTTTATTCTCATTGCAGCCCTGCATTGCCACAGCCAAACCAGATGCTGTATGTTCAAATGTGAGTTTCTCCTATCATCCTGCGAAGTATATGATAAAGGATGTAAGGAGACAAAGTCCCTATCCCAGGAAGTGGGAAATCCATTCAACTGCTCAAGTTGAAAGCTTGGTATTAAGTGATGAGGATAAGAAGACATGGGAAGCTTGTCGGCAAGCTCTGACTGTGTTCAACTTCAGTGTTGAGGAGCAAGATAAGATGCTCGGAAAGGCGTTCGGCCACGTTCATTCACCTTACTGGGGCGAAGACAGAAAGAAGGAAGTCCCAAATATTAAAACTGTAAATGACATACTGGAATATCTGAGGACGCTTGGCCTTTCTGATGATGATCTCTCTAAGCTGCTCAAAAAATTCCCAGAAGTTCTTGGCTGCAATCTTGAACAGGAGTTGAAAACCAACGTGCAATTATTGGACAAGGAGTGGGGAATTCAGGGGAAATCACTCAGGAATCTTCTTCTGCGTAATCCCAAGGTATTGGGTTACAATGTTGATTGTAAAGGAGACTGCATGGCAAAATGCACGAGATGCTGGGTTCGATTCTAGGTGCGTTTTCTTTTTCAGAATTTCTTATAGCAATCATTATTTGTACACATGAAGCTACCTATAAAATGTCTTAGCAAATCATGTCTGAAGTTGTCAGTTATTTGGATCATTGTTTTCATGTTCCTCTCTCTCTCATTTGTATATTCTTTTAACATAAAACTGTTTGTAAACTAAAGACAAACAAGTTTTTAAACGATAGTAGTTTATAACGTACTTTACTTTTACTGAATTTTTGTTCTAAAAAGTAAATGAAGTTGTTTTTTGAAACAACTCACCACAAGTTATTTTTCAAGTTTTTACGCAACTTGTAATTGAGTTGGATGAGCAATAGCTTGATGCATAAAGTTTGCGTGACTAAAATATTCATTTGAAACAAAAGTAGATATAATATTCTATATGCCATTTGTGCTTTTTTTTTTTTTTTTAATGTAAAAGTAATATCACTTTCAAACATGCCCTTACTATATATATAAATATATATTTATGTTTGAGATAATGGTGAAAGTACTCGATTGCGTATATGCATTAAGAACATGCTATCAATCCATCCAAATTTTGTGCAAAAGCAATATCTTCATGACTTCAGGAAGTAGCATCTCTTTTCCCCAACATTGATCCATATCTCCCCATTCTTTTTGTCTATATAAACCCACTACCCTTCAACCCCATTTTATTTAATTAAGCACTTCTTCTCTTCCTCTCTAAATGGGCTCCCTCAGGGCAACAAAATTTTTGGCAATCTTTTTTCTTGTACTCATGCACAATGTCTGTTTTTTCTTCAATAAAAGAATATTCTAAATCAAATTTCTTTACTTTTTAACAATTATTTGTAATATTATTCTATTTAGCTTCATCTTCATCTTGTTCTTTTCTTTCTTTATTTTGCAGAGCTATAGTGGATCTCAATCTATGATTGAATATTCCCAAAAGATAGGTATGCTTTTTAATTTAATTTAATTTAATTTAATTTCTTTGAATTTTGATTAAAAAATGTTAAAAAGATGTGTGAATATTAAAAAGACTGCAAAGGAAAGTGCGACTATAGATGCAGCAAGGCTTCAAGGTCGAAGATTTGCATAAGAGCTTGCGAGACGTGCTGCAATAGATGCCACTGCGTGCCGCCGGGAACTTCCGGCAACCGAGACCTCTGCCCTTGCTATGCCAACATGACCACTCACGACGGCAAGCTCAAATGCCCTTGAATTTACCCTTTTGGCCCCCACCTCGGACTTTCTTGTGGATTGGAGATCTAATATATGAAAGAAATTAGATGATGGAATTTTGAATTTTGGATTATATGCTATATTAATTTGTCGTTGGATTAAAAGAAGTAACTAGTTTGGTCCTTAGCACTTTGAAAGTTGTGTCTAATAAGTCTCTAAACTCTAAAAGTTATTTAAGAAGTTCTTAAACTTCTAATAATTTCAATTGTTTAATAAATTTCTGGACTTTAAAATGCGTCTAATAAGACTTTGAACTTTCAATTTTATGTTCAGTAGGTTCTTGAACTTTTTTTCGATGAATAGACCAATAGGTTCTTAAACTTTAATAAATGTTTCATATATTAGAGATTTATTAGATGTAGAATTGAAAGTTCAAAAACTTATTAAATATAAAATTTAAAGTTTAGAGACATATTAGACATTTTTTAAAATACATAAATCTATCAGCCACAACATTGAAAATTTAGGAACATATCGGACATTTTTCAAAATCTAGGGACCTATTATATACAAATCTCAAAGTTCAAGAACCAAACTTATAATTTAACCAAGAAGTAATTGTTATGATTATCTCAACGAAAGAAAGTTTATACTTATTACATGTAGTATGACCGTTAATATACTTTTAGTATTCCCTCTCCAAATGGTATTCCAACATAAATTTATTCTATGCCACAAATCACTCACCACCATTACCAACATACATGAACTTATAATATGAAATACGAAAAAAACGATATGACATGCATTTATAAAAAAAAATAGAGCATTGATTTTTATTAAAATAATAAGCAACAGAAGCCACTGATTTTGAACCACATTATTAGTATTTAAAATGTCTAAATATCAATGAAAATACCATAAACCACCTCCAAATATGAATGAAAATAGTATAGGACAACACTAAAATTTAGGGGCACTTGGGCTTATTGGCGTGGGTCTTGAGGCGAGCATAGCAAGGGCAAGCTTGGTGGTTGCCGTAGGTGCCGGGCGGGACGCAGTGGCATCGGCTGCAGCAAGTTCCACAAGCGCGCATGCATATCTTCTTTCTTGACGCTTTGCTGCATCGCCTTGAGCATGAATTTTTGCAATCTAATCCAATCCAACTCAACCATTACTCACTTCTTTTCTTTTTACTTTCTTTCTTCAATTTTGTGTTTAAAAAAAAAGAGAGAGTTAAATTACAAGTTTATTCTCTGTACTTTTAAGTTTGTGTGAAATATGCCTCTAACTTTAAAAAGTGATTTAATAAGTTTATAGGCTTTATAAAATGTCTATTAAGTCTCTGATTTTATGTCTAAAAGGTTATTGACCTATTTGACATTTTTAAAAATTTTTGAACTTATTGGACATAAGATTGAAAGTTTAATATATAGTCTGTTACATACAAAATTCAATTTTATGTCTAATAAATTCGTTAATTTTAAAGAATGTTGAATGTTAGGACTTATTAAACACAAAATTGAAAGTTCATAGATTAAATTTGATTACATGACAACTTACTGATTTTTGGAAGATAGTGATGTTTTTTGCTGAGAGCTACCGTGGTGGTCCCTTCATCCACCTGAATCCAACACCAATGTTTATAGACTTGTAATAAATATTTACACCAATTTTTTTGGTCTTTCAAGTTTTTCCAATAATTTAGGATGTTTGATTCGTGAGTTTACTTTCTACAGTCTCATTTGTTGATTCCAATGTGCTATATATATATATTTACGTTTATAAATCACAAATTCATTCCACAAACATTTTATGAATTCTCTTAATAGAGACTACATAAACTTAAACTTCTTTAACTCTTGATTTGTTAAAACTAGGAGCCCAGCATCAAACATCTCGTACTTTGATACTCATAGAATGTGAAATGATCAGTTATTAGAGACTAATCCTTCCTATCTCAAAATTTCCATCCAATTAGTTTGCTACATATGATCCAATGAATTTCAAAACTTGAAGGTGATATATGGAAGGGGTAAAGAAAGCTAGAGAGAGAGATGGAGAACTCTCACAGTAGTGAAAGATGAGGAAGCCTCTGAAAAACCCTTCAACAAAATATAGAAAGAAAAAACATTATTATATGAACTTAGTTAATTAATAATAATTACTAGAAAAAAAATGTAAAATGTAAAATCATATATATAATATAAATAATACCTCCATGAGAAGGAGAAGGAGAATGAAAATGCAAAGAAGACTGAGTGGCTTCATTTCTGAAGAAGACATGTCCAAATTTTGATAGATGAACTCAGGTGTGAAGGTGGAGGGATATATATAAGTGCAATGCCTTCATGTATACATATATATATATATATAGGCCTTTTTTTTATTATTATTTTCTCTTTAGCAAAAATGAGCAAATGACATTTTTGTCCTCAAAATATTCATATTAACATCTATTTGGTTTTTGTTGTTACTTTTCTGTAAGGTAATTTGATCTCTTTTTCCTTTTCTTATTGTCTTCTTTCTGTCATTAACTATATCAAGAAGTATGAAAAGGATCATCCAAGCAAAGTTTTGTTCCTTTTAACTTTATGCCAATTGTATCACTTTTTCATATTCTCACATGCAAACAATTCAAAGGCTTGTTTACAAAGTGGAGTGGTTTAAAAGAAACAGCTCTTTGACAGAATTTTTCAACATGGGTAAAATTTTAAACGTTTTGGTGTTTAGCTCAAAGTGATTTTGGAGGGCAAAAGTGTTTTAATTCTTAAAATCTAGAGCATTTGGTAAAAAATAAAAATCATCTTTTAAATAATCAAATTGATTTAAAATCATTTTTTCAAGAACCACTTTAAAGTTAATTGTCCAAAAAGTGATTCTACGATGATTGATCAGAAATCACTTTATGGTAATTTAACACTTGCATAATCACTTTTAAGTGTAGTGCTATCAAACCACATGCAATTAAAACTACTTTTAAGAAAATATAACCAAACACACAAGAATTTTAATTAAAACTATATATATATATATAAAGAAAAAAAATGTTTTTGAAAAGTGTTTAAATATGCAAAAACTTGCCCTTAATACTTTTGTGATATATTTTTTTTAAGTAAAATGAAAAAACTACATAATAATAAAGATGTGTTAGAATTTAAAGGGTGAGAACTAAATAATGTAATTTAATTTGAGAAGTGGATGTTCTTTTAATACGAAATGACGAAGGTGTGTTAGATAGAGCCATTTTATTAAAGTTCAACCGTATGCGAGAGTGAGAAGATTTGAACCTCTAACTTTTTGATTGAGTGTATATATGTTAACTATCGGAACAATATTCAGATTGACGTGTTAGATAGAGCCACTAATGTCAGTATCTTATAAATTTGTATTGGCTTGACATGAGGGGGAATAATAACACAGCTGTGTTTGCCGATTCTTTACATGGATCCAAAAGGGCCAACATAAAAGCAAAAAAGACACACACATACATAAAGGCTGGGCCATTCTTCTACCACAAACAGTCCAACATTATCAATCAATAACGAGAAGCTTCCTCTCTCTTTTTTCTTCTCATATATATATATATATATATATATATATATATATATATATATATATATATGGTTCAAAAGTGTCTTATAGGTCCATAAACTTTTAATTTTGTGTATAATAGGCTCCTGAACTTTCAATTTTGTATCTAATAAGTCTCTGTCGAATTCAAATTTTAAAAAAATTAATTGATCTATTAGATATAAATTTAAATTTTATGTTTAATGAAACCCTAAAATTTCAATTCTGTGTCTATTAGGCCCGTAATTTTAAAAAATTAGAAAGTTTAGGGACTAAATTTGTAATTTTGAAAGTTCAGGGACTAAATAGACACAAACCTCAAAGTTCATGGACTAAATGTGTAATTTAACCTATATATATATAGGTTAACTAAGAGACTATTTTGGTCCCTATACTTCGGATCTTGTTCCATACTTTCAATATATCGTAAAATTAGTCTTTTTCATTAATTTAAAGTTAATTTTTATCCGACCCGACAAAAGAATAATAATAATTTTCAAGAAAAGGCACAATGTAAATATATATATATTACCAAAATTTTAGGCGAAAGGCTTATAGGAACTAAATATTTTTAGAAAAATTTAACAATAAATGAACTATGGAGACTAATTTTGAGATATATTGAAAGTACAAGAACTAAAATGAAATAAGTTCCAAAACACAGGGACCAAAATGATAGTTTAACTATATATGTATATATATTTTTTGTTATGTAGTTCATTTTTATTAGTTTGTGTTTATTTAAGAGCAAATTGCGAAAGTATTATAGTTGTTACAATTCCACCAACGGACTTTGTAAAAGTTAGACTCTTATATTTATAAGTTTGTAAAGATTGCACCATTGAACTTTTAATTGGAAAAGGAAAAAATTAAATCCTTAAACTTACAGGATTGTAAAAATTGCATCCCTGAATTTTTAATTTTAGTTAAATCCATTTAAAATTTTGTTTTAATTATACTAAAATTGGCCCCTTCTTTTGATTGTGAAATTGTTCTCGAATTTACAAGAACAGAAAAAGAATTACATCCGGAGTGGAAGGGCCATTTTTTAACAATCTTGTAAGTTCAGGGGTCCAGTTTTTGCAATAAAAAATTTGAGGGTGTAATTTTTACAATTTTATTAGTTTTGTAGTCTAATTTTTAGAATTAAAAGTTTATTGGTGCAATAGTGACAAACTGAATACTTCAGAGTAGTTTATGTAATTTTTTTTTTTTATTTAATAAAAACGAAAAGGGGAATGAGAATCAATTTAAAATACCAAAAGTGGAGATAAAAAGAAAGTATCTAACAAATAAAAAAGGTTGGGGTCCACATCTTTAGAAATTGATTTAATATTTCTTACAATTTTTAAGAAAATCTCGTCCCTTCAAAATCCTTCATTTAATACGAAACCCCCACAAAGTTAGATGGTAAACACTAATAACAAGAATGATAAGAATAATTTCCATTTTCTTATTTATATTCCCAGCACATTTAATAGTATCTTTCGTTTATTTAAATTATACTAGTTTTTCCTGGCGTGCAAGCACGTGACTCATCATTTTGAAAACTAAATTTAATAAAATAAAATTTTAATTTTGTATGATTAATAAATATATTATTATATAGTTTAATTTAACAAAATAATTATGAATTACATTATTTTGTTATCAAATATTTGACGTTAGCGCCATGGATACTTTCTTCAAATATTTAGTCTCTTTTCCTCAAAAAAAAAAAAAAAAAGTCTCTTCATGTTAATAAAGACAAAATAAATTAAATGTAAGACAGTTATGCATGATTAATAAGTATATTATTATATAATTCAATTTAACAAAATACTTTCTTCAAATATTCAGATATATATTCAAATGCATAACCCACATAAAAATGAATATGTAAAATGTTAGAAAAATACTTATAAATTAAAAATAACATTGAAAAGATTGTATCTCTTCAACAATTAAAATGAATTCAACCTTTTTATTGGACCTGACTGCTTGTATGTAAACACACATGTGCATAAGTGAGATTTTAAGGGACGTGGAGACGAATATGAAGAGGTTTGGAATCATTACTACTCAATTACTCAAATAAACATTTTTATGCAAATAGGGTTTAGGAATGTTAAGCGATTTAGAGCCATTATTACTCAATTACTCAAATCGATCATATTGTTTCATATAAAATACGAATAGCAATTCAATTGAATAAGATGCAAAACCATATTGAGATATTTTCACACTCAAAGATTTTATTGAGCTTCATGCTCTTCTGTGGGGTTCAGAGAGAGAAACTAATTTTCATTTGCATTATTTGGTGTAGTGCAATTTAGCTACCATCTAATAAAGACATGAATTTCATTAAAAGGTTTGAAGAATTACAAAAATAGCATAATTCAAATCAAATTCAAATTCAAGTGAAATATTAAACACAATAAGAAAATCCACACTTATGCTATATTTGAAAAAAAAATGATAAGTTGTGACATTTTTTAGAGCACAAGTTATATTTATGCTATTTAATGAAATTTGTCTAAGAATTATATTTTTACTAAAAATTAAAATTGATGTATGTATTTATATTTTGAGAAAAAATGTCAATGTCTGGTAAAATTTTAAGCATTTGTTACATTCAAAAAATGGAGAAAAATATATTTTTTAACTAAAAATAAAATATGTAAAATGTAAGTATGCAGACATCCAAAATAGAAGAAAAATCATAGTGTATATATTACCTTTCACCAATATTAAAGATCGCTAAACAACAATATTTAAAAAATTGGAATAATGACTAGTGTTTATTGCAATGATTAAGAAACCTAAAAAATATTTTATTATAAATTTATTCAATTAGAAATATGATTGATCTTTCTATATAAATATAGAACAAATTGAATGAAACATGAAATTTTAATAATTTACTAAAATTTTAAAAATATTTTTATTTATTTCCATTTATATTTGAGTAAAATTTTAATAATTTACTAAAAAAATGAAAATATTCTTACTTATTTTAATTTATATTTGAGAGGAAAATCAAATTTAAAAATAAACTAAAGAAAAAATATATAATATTTATTATTGTTTCATTTCATATTTATAAACATTTTAACGATTGAACTCAAAAAACAACCTTCTAAGAATAATTTTGATTTTTTTAAAGAAAATATATAATTTATAATGATAATTTATTAGATAAAACGTCCAAATTATTTAGTAAATAATGAATTATTTTTAATAAAAAAATGTAAGTATTTTTAATGAATATTACTTATCTTATTTAAATATAAAATTGAGTTTTGATATACATTTTTTTAAATGACTATTTATTTGGTTGAAAATTATATATTATTAAGAAACTTAAAACCAAAAGCTGGGTATGGGGGAGGCGAACCAAGAAACGATCTGCAGGGGGCTCAAGTCTACTTGCCAACAAGTGAAGACCCATTTTTGGATTTTAAAATAGAATAAATTATACATATAAATAAATCCTTCTAAGTTGAGGAGGGGCTCAAGCCCTCCCTGAATCCGCCACTGAGTGTTATGAAAACTATTTTTGAAGAAAGAGGTTATTATATAAAGCCCAAAACATTTTGGGTTATTTCTAACTATTACCCTTCTTATCCATGGGTTTCGATGTGACATGATAAATAATCATTGAATAAATTATGAGTATAGCTCATTCTTTATTAGATAAAACGTCAATTATACCATTTCAAAAGTCGGTGGTTAGATATCTCTCACCTTGCAATTATTAATTGTTGAACTAAAAAAAGTATAATTCTCTTTTCGTTTGATTTCAATGTGAATTTATTTTATATGACAAATAATCACTAGATCAATATTAACATCATCGGAGCAATAATGAACCAAAAAATTCAAAGTGACATTTAATATATTATTTATCAATCACAAAATAGTACATTACATGACTGACATAATTAAGCAAGGTGCCAACATGACGATCATAGGCGCTCAACTGGCACAACCTTTTATATCCCACCTTTCTGCATTGCCTTCTGCATATGTAACTGCAACCTAATCCAAAACCCAACCATTATTAATTAATAATTAAAATCGCTTTTTTTTTTCATTCTTTTTCAATTTTAATCTCTTATAAAATATAAACTACTTATAATAATTGAAATAAGATAAGTAATAATTATCGAATTAAATAACTTACGGGTTTTTTCGTCGCCAACCACCGTCTTGCTCCCAGCTTCATCCACAGCATTCAAAGACGAGGGAGATGAGGAACCCTCTGAAAAACCCTACAAAACAAAATATTATAATTAATTAAGATTAAACAAAAAAACATTATATTATTAAAAAAAAAACTGTGAAATAATATTTCCTTCTAAAATCATATATAATATAATATACCTGCAGGAGAAGGAGAAGGAGAATGAAAATGAAAGGGAGACTGAGTGACTTCATTTTTTAACAATGATAGAGGCGAAGGGATATGAATCTGCAACGCCTTCTTATATACAAATGTATATAAGAAGGCATTTTTTTTTTAATATTATTAATTATTATTGTTTTTCTCCTTTTCACTTCCATTATGTCTTTATTTACAAAAATAAATAAATACAAGCAAGTTACATCTATTTGGTTTGAGTTTTTAAAATGTACCATTTGATTTTTTAGTCTCACTTAATTTAAATTTTGGATTTATTTTTCATTTGAAAAACGGTTGAGGTTTTTTTTTTATTAAGTGATTATCATACTGTAAAATATTATTATAATGACGTACAATTTTTACTCCCCTAATTGAGACATAGAAAATAGAGAATTTCTGTATTGAATTTAGAATTTTTTCATTTATCTTAGTGTAAGGTATTTAATTTTATAGTTAATATTTACCATGCATGTCTATTTTAAATTGTAATATAATGAATATTATTGGATGATTAATTATAATTTTTTACTTTGTAAATGTGTCTATAAATGAAAGTATAATCTAATTTGATTGATATCCATTTATTCATTATAATATTCTTGTATATATTCACTTATTTTTATTATAAAATTGACATGTAGATATAATTTATTTATTTCACATATATGTACACTAAAAGTAATTATAATTACCATGTTAGTACATGAACAATTCTTCAAACAAAAAATGTTAATACAAGGAATATACACTGGATATAATTAAGCTAGAGCTAGGGTAGTGAAGGGATGTTTAACTACCCAATAATTAATGCAATTAAAGTGCAATGTTTTTATTCTTGTTAGAAGTTTAACATGAAAATATAGTTAATTTTTTTAATACAACATATACACTAAATTGTAATATAATGAATATTTATTGTTTGTGTACTTCTAATGGTTTACTTTGTAGAACTCAAAAATAAAAGTGTCATCTAATTTTTACAATCTATGCATGTCTATAAATAAAAGTGCAATCTAATTTTTACAATTTTAAAAGTTGAGGAGTTTAATCTTTGCAAATAAAAATCTCAGGGTATAATTTTTACAACTATAGTTCATTGGTGCAATTGTAACAACCTAAATATACTTTTGGATAATTTGTGTAATTTACCCTCTATTTAATAAAAATCAAAATCAATTTAAAACTATAAAAAATGGAGACAATTAAAAGAAAGTATATAACAAATAAAAGCATCAATATTCCATATGATTCGGTCCTGCTCAGATGAAGGGGAGGGAATTTTCCATCCTTCCGTGATATCAAACCATTGCCTGATTTCTCTCTCAAGTCTCAAGTAATGACCTTTTAGGAAGCAAAGACCACAAATTCGATTACCTGTTCCAGGCTTTCTTGGATTTTGAAATGAGATTTCTTAGGCCTCCTCAGACGACGATTTCGCTTTAGTTTTCTATTTTTGAAATTTATGCATGTTTCTACACAATTTCTTTACTATGATTTTCGCGTGTTTTTCTTAAATGAAATATTTGAATTCTTACTCAATTTCCAAATTCTAGAAACGATAATTTAAAACTACTTTTAGTTTTCAAATTTTGACTTGGATTTTGAAAGCATTTTTACGATAACAAAACAAAAACAACTCAGCTTAAATTTTCAAAAATTAAAAATCAAATGATTATTTAATAAGACCTTTTAACCCTTTTAATAGAATCTTGCCCCTCCATAATCATTAATATATCATGAGACCCACAAAGTTAGATGGAAAACATTAATAACAACAAAAATGATAAAAATAATTTCCATTTCCTTGTTTCTATTACCAGCATAATTATAACGTGTTTGTTTTATCTATAATATATTAAAGAGTAAGAGTTTCTAAAAGAACATTTTTAGACTAAAATACTCTTTTAAATTTTAATTAATTACATTAGTCAAATCATCTTAATTCGATTTGATAATTTGAATAAAAATGAATATCTTATTTAATTTCAAATTGATGAATTTGAATCAATAGTCTTAATTTGATAAACAATTTGATTCAAAATCAAATCAAATTTGCTTTTATAAATTGTATCCAATTATCATATACAATTCCTATATCCAATTCTTCAGCTATGTTTTTTTCATTTAGTTCATATAGTTCTTTTTTTTTAGACTGGAGTTCTTCTTCAAGTGCGTTTTCTTCATTTAATTCTTATAGTTTTTTTTTTAATTTTCTGAAATTGGAGTTCTTCATATATGTTTTTTTTATTTAGTTCTTATAGTTTTTTTATTTTTATTTTTTGAAACTAAAGTTCTTATATTTCTTTTTTTTTTTTTTAAACTGGACTTCTTTTCCAAGTATGTTTTTTTCATTTAGTTTTTAATAGTTTTTTTTTTTTTTAAATTGAAGTTCTTATAATTTTTTTTTTTTGAAACTGGAGTTCTTATAGTTCTTATAGTTTTTTTTTAAAATTTTTTGAAACTAAAGTTTTTATATTTCTTTTTTGAAACTAGAGTTCTTATAGTTCTTTTTTAAAAAAAACTGGAGTTCTTATATACGCACAATTATAATTCTTATGCTATTGAGTTACAATAGCCCAAAAATCTGAACTGGCTGGCTGGATGCTAATTCTTTTTCATTTTTTTGTTACAATTACGTCTTTGTATATATATACACAATTCTTACTTCACGTATTCAAATTATTCTAACTTCTTTTACATCCCATTTTCTTCTTCTTCTTTTTCATATGAGGTTTTTATTTTTAGTAATAACTATTTTTTTCAGGTCTAAAAATAGTCATCTCCAATTTTCCATCAGATCACACATCTTTTTTTTTTATTTGAATTTTTTTTTTCAGAACTTTGTCTCTTTTTCAAATTAAGTTTTTGGCATGACTATTGAACATCATATTGTTACATTTTTTCTCTTTATTTCTTTCCAACCTTTTTCGATTTTTTTTTCTTCAGAAGATCTTTTTTAAATTAAGTTTTTGGCCTTAAAAAATTTAGGTACCTCCAATTAATTACATCTTTGTGTAAGCAATTATTTTAGTTTAAAAATTAATATATATATAAAATAATAATAATAATAATAATAATAATAATAATATTAGTAATATCTATAATCTATAATTCTATAATATATTAAAAAGCAAATGTTTCTGAAAAATATTTTTAGATCACAATATCCTTTTAAATTTTAGTTAATTAGTTAATTACATTAATCAAATCATCTAAACTCTATTTGATAATTTGACTCAAAATGAATATCTGATTTAATTTCAAATTGGATTATTTTAATCAAATTATCTTAATCCGATTTGATAATTTGATTCAAAATGAATATTTAATTTAATTTCAAATTAATTAATTATCGATTAATTTGAATTAATATATATAACGTTTATCTATAATCTATAATCTATAATATATTAAAAAACAAGAGTTACTGAAAAATATTTTTAGACCAAAACAAGAATTTCTAAAAAACATTTTTAGACTAAAATATTTCTTTAAATTTTACTTAATTACATCAATCAAATCATCATAATCCGATTTAATTTCAAATTTGATTAAAACATAATTTGAATTTTTTTCTTTCACGTTTTTTTATTCAAAATTTAAAAATAATTTGAATTAATCGTTATTCTTAATTTGATATTTGATAGCATATCTAATTGGATTGAATTAGTTATTTTTTTCTCTCACGTTTTTTTATTCAAAAATAATTTGAATCAATTCTTACTCATTTGATCCGATATCTAATTAGAATTTGAATTAATTTTTTTCTTTCACGTTTGTTTATTCAAAATTCAAAAATAATTTGAATTAATTGTTATTCTTAATTTGATATTTGATAGCATATCCAATTGGATTGAATTAGTTATTTTTTCTTTCACGTTTTTTTATTCAAAAATAATTTGAATCAGTTCCTACTCATTAGATAGGATAGCTAATTTGATTGTATTATTTATTTTTCTTTCACATCTTTTTATTAAAAAATAATTTGAATCAATTCATATCCTACTCTTTTAATAAAATATCTAATTTAATTGAATTAACTCTTTTTTCTTTCGCCTTCTTTATTCAAAATTCAAAAAGAATTTGAATTAATTTTTATTCTTAATTTGATAAGATATCTAATTTGATTCAAAATCAAATCAAATTTGAATTTGAATCTAAATTTCTTCTATAAATTTCACATGTCCTCCAAATTTTTGTCCAAATCTAAAATAGCTATTTCCTCCAATTTTTCATCATGTTAGATGTTCTTTTTTTCAGATCTAAAATATTCATCTCCTCCAATGTTTGATCAGGTATCCCTGACTCTCTAATCAGGTATCTTTCTTTTTTTATAAATTTAAATTAGCCCACATGTTTCGTTTTCTTTCATGTTTTTTTTACACAAAATTATGTTAGTTGATACAACTCATGTTGTGTTGTTGATGTTTTTTTTTCAGATCTAAAATGTTCATCTCCTCCAATTTTTAATAAGGTATCTTTTTTTTTTTAATTTAAATTTTGTTAGCCCATGTTTTTTCTTTTATATATTCTTTTACTCCTCGTTTTAATTTATTTATAACTAAATTATTATTTTGAGTTTTGATTTAGGGTTTAGTTTATTTTTGTGTTTGATTTTTAAAATATTACTAAATAATGTAAACACTTTAATTTTAGAATATGCTCTTTTAATTTACAGATATGTTTATTGATTTTAAAAAGTATCTTGCTTTCTTAAAAAAATATTTCAAAAAGAAAAGAAAAAACTACAACTATATTAAATGACATTTTAGAAGACACTCTTTTAATTTTAAGAGGATGTTTATTAATTTTAAAAAGTTTCTTACTTTCTTAAAAAATATTTCAAAAAGAAAAGTATGACATTTTTTTAATTTACATAGCTCATTGGTCCTCATTTGATGTCATGCAAATTAATATATTGGTTTTTTCTTTTTCTTTTACGTTTTTTACACCAAATTATGTTAGTTGATACCACTCATGTTGTGTTGTTGATGTCTTTTTTCTAGATCTAAAATATCTACCTCCTCCAATTTTTGATGAAGTTTCTCTCACACTCTCATCAAGTATTTTTCTTTTTTTTATAAATTTAAATTAGCCTACATTTTTTTTCGTTTTCTTTCATGTTTTTTTACACAAAATTATATTAGTTGATATCACTCATGTTGTGTTGTTGATGCTTCTTTTTTTCATATCTAAAATATCCATCTCATCCAATTTTTAATAAGGTATCACTTTCTTTCTTTCTTTCTTTCTTTTTTTTTTTTTAATTTAAATTTCGTTAGCTCGCTTTTTTTCTTTTACATTTTCTTTTACTCATCGTTTTAATTTATTTATAACTAAATTATTATTTTGAGTTATGAATTAGGAGTTAGTTTATTTTTGTGTTTGATTTTTAAAATATTACTTTTGATTTTAAAATTTTAGCAATAATGTAAAGACTTTTAATTTTAGAATATACTCTTTTAATTTTAAGATGTTTATTAATTTTAAAAAGTTTCTTGCTTTGTTAAAAAAAATATTTCAAAAAGTTAAAAAAAAAAAACCACAACTATATTGAATGACATTTTTTAAAAAAAAATTTACATAGCTCATTGGTCCTCACTTGATGTAGTACAAAATAACAATTTGACCAAAAACATATGACTTTATAAACCAATTTGTTTAAAATATATTTTTGTATTATTTAGCATAATTATTGTTACTACATTTGCTATGATATGTCACATATATATATGTATGTGTATTTTTAATTAATTCTCTGTTAATAATTGTATGCCAAATTTAAATAAAAATTAATCGTTATAAAATTGCATTAAGAAGTACTATATAAATTATACAAAATATATTATTACAAAAGTATTTATTATATTATAAATAATAATAATAATAATAATAGAAATAAAACTAAAAAACTAAATAAAATATTATATTATATTAAAATTATGTTATATTATATGAAAAATTATATTATAAATAGAAATAATATAATATAATATAATATAATAGAAATATTATATTATATTTAAGTCACATTAAAAAAATATAAAATCATAATAAAAATAGAAAAAAACTAAACTAAACTAATTTAAGAATGCATAAAAAAATTAATTAATTAAATTCATTGTAGATCCAATTTAATTCATACTATTTTTGATTTGATTACACGTGTCATGCAAGTAGTAAAAAAAACTAGTTTATATTATATTTCAAAGATGAGTTAGATTACAATAGAGATTTTGGAGGAAGTATTTTTCAAGAGTTGTAGGCTTGCATGAAATGACATGTAGACGTAAACCATTGCTAGCTGTAGTGGTGTCGACACTTTTCATTTATTCATTTTTTTTTTCCTTTTGGTTATCTTTGTCCTTCATTTATTTAGATTTGGAAAATTTATTTTTTATATACAATATATATCCATAATGAAGATAAAATAATCAATACTGGCCATTGAAGATAGATATTGCTTACTACAACACACATCATCAATAAAGTGAGTCTCGTTGATAGTTCTATAATAGTTTTTTTTATTATTTTTTTCCTTTTGAAATATGAAAGGAGCTTTTTTTTTTTCGGAAGTAGCTCTATTATATAATTTTTTTAGTATAACAAATTTGGAGAATGAGGATTCGAATTGCCACTTACTGCTAAGCTATAGTGTATGTTTGGGAATGATTTTAGAAATAGTGATTTTAGCACAATTGATTTGTTTATAATTGATTAATTAAAAGTGATTTTCATATAATTATTTTAATGTTTGGTTCTACACTTTTAATAGTGATTTTCATACAATAAAAAGTGATTTTTAATGATTAAGGGCATGTTTGGGAGTGATTTAGAACAATAGTTTTGAGCTAAGTGATTCAATTATAATTAATTTTGTAAAAGCTTTAGTATAATTCATTTTAATTTTTGGTTCTACACTTGTAAAAGTAATTTAAATTTAATTAAAAGTATTTTTTTACATGATTAATGTTTGTTTTCAAAGGTGATTTTAGAATCATCAAATTACTAAAAAGAGTATTACATTTGAGATTAGAAATAATTAGAAGGTGGTAGATAAAAGTTCTACAAAGAGAACTAAAAATTAAGAGAGCAAAAGATATAAAGTTAGAGAAAACTTTCAAAGAGAAAAAACTGTTAGAGACATAGAGGGATAAATTTTTTATAGAGAGTGACAAAAAAATTAGAGAGAGACAAATTTAATAGAGAAAGTGAAAATTTGAAGATGGAGAATAAAATTCGAGAGATATATAAAATTTTTGGAGAGAATGATCAAAATTTTAGGAAGAAAAACTTAAATGAAGAGAAAAAAGTTATGAGTCATGGACAAAAAGTTCAAGAGTACAAAGGGAAAAAATTCAAGAACAAAAAGTTAGAGCAAGAGATAAAATATAAATTATAGAGAGAAGAACAAAAAAAATCTAGAGGTAAAAAAAGTTAGAGAGAGTTACAACTATGGGAGAGAAAAAAAGTGAGAAAAATGAATAAAAATTTTAAAAAGATAATAAAGAGAGACATTATAAAAACTTTAGAGAGAGAAAAAAATTGCATTATGTAAACAATGACGAATAACCTCAATGGTGACGATTTTGAGAAAACACACTTTTTGATTGAAATTTATGATTTTTATAATAGATGACAGTTCTAACCGTCACCAAAAGTTAATTTTTTTAAAATATGAAATAATAGTCATTTTAAAAACAAAATCACTCACAATCACTTGACAAAAATCACTTGGGAATCACCTTTCAAGTGATTGACGGAATCAATTGAAGTGATTTTGGATACTTCCAAAATCACTTCCTCACAATTGCTAAACATCAAAATTTTGAAACAAATGTGATTTTAGGCATGTCAAAAGTGATTTTGGTCATTCCAAAATCACTCTCAAACATGTCAATATTCACTTTGACAATTCCATTATATAGTTTTTAACTTATAAAGTAATAATTCTATACAACTTATATGTGATGATAGACAATAGTATTGAATAAAGTTGTGATTTAACTTAATCAATCCATGGCCCATATACTTTTAGTTACATAAGACAAAAATTGCGATAACCGAAGAAATATGCCTTAACCCATTGCTGTAGTTAGATGGACAAGTAATAGTATCTATATCTACCATGCCATTATTGATTTTTTCCCCTTCATTATGGGTATATATTGGGAAATTGTCAAAAATAGGACAAATTTAGGGGTATTAAAGAGATTTGGGATGAGTTTTAATTTTGAAGACAAATAGGACTTTTGGGGCTATGAAATTACAAATTTGCCCTTTTTAAAAAAATGCATAACTTCACTTCTCAGTGCTCTATTCTCACGAAGTTCTCATTCTTCCCTCATATTCCTTCTTCTTCCTTCATCCAAGCATTTGAGCAGGAGGCAGCGGCGAACAGCAGGCGGCAGCGGCGAACAGCAGGCGGCGGCGGCGGCGGCGGCAAACAGCAGGCGGTGGCGGCGGCGGCGATAGAAAAATTTGTTGAAAAAAAAAGCTCCATTTCTTGAAATCTCTCTTTGGGTAAGCTTGATAAACTTTCTTCACAATTTTATATTTTTTGTTGATACAAAAATTTGCTTATCTTTACTTTGTTGAATGAGGAACAAAAGGTGTGTAGTTTACATTTTTTTTTTTTGTTGGCATGAGGTATTTGAGTATGAATATTTAGTTGTTATTTTGGTTTGTGCTTTTTCTTGCTTTGATTTATAAGTATGAAATCCTAAGAAGGAAAAAAAGAAGAATGCAAAAGCTTTTAACTATGATCAATTTTTTTATGTATTTATATTGAATTTTTACTATTGTTATTTTGAGTGTTTAGCAATAAATAGTTGCTTGCTTGGTACTTTAATTATGGGCTTCCTCCTTTTTTGTTGCATTGTTTTGTGAGTATGATAAATTTTGAGGAAAAAAAAATAATGCAAATAGTAGTTGTTGTGGAATGTTTAGCCATAAATTGTTAATTGAAGCTTTGATTATGGTCTTCATTCCTCTCTCTTGCCTCATTTTATTATTTTTTTTTTTTGGTTGTAGGAATTAAAGACTTTGTTATAATTCAAGGATGACCCATGTTCGTGTGTTAGTTCGTTACGGTGGAGTATGGGATGACAAAGGAAGAAAATATGAAGGGGGTTTGTTGAAAGGTGTTGTCGTAAGTAAAGAAATCACGCACAATGATTTAGTGGTTGAAATATATGCTCTCACCGAAGTTGACCCTAAAGAGTTTGATATCAAATTGAGATGCATATATGAGATAAAATCTGAAAATCAAACTCCTCCATTTGAGATAAGTAATGATCGTGATTTGAAATTTTATCTTATGGGTGAAAATATGTTTGAAGTCCCCATGTACATCTCATTTGAACCTAGGAACAAAGGTTTGACCTCGGCCAAAGATTTACATGTTGAAGGTAATAAATCTATTTCTGGGAGCAATCAAGTTAAGAACACAACTGTTTCGATTCCAGTGCATGCAACATTAGATGATAATGTAGTTCAAATTGGCTTAGGTGATGACAGAAATGAGAGTTCTATATGGGAATCACATGATTCAAAAGAAGATAACTTTGCAATGGAGTTTGATGAGGCCAAGAACTTTACTTATCAATCCTATGACATCCCACAGGAAAGAAGTACTTCAAAATATTGTAAAAGAAAACGTGTTGTTAAATGTCAATCAGGTAGCCAGAGGACATGCATGAATACAAATATTTGGTCAGAAGGGAGCTCTACAAATGACGAGTTGGAGGTCGGACAAATATTTTTTGGCAAGAAGGACTTATCCATGAAATTAAGTGTGATGGCAATGAAAAAGAACTTTGAATTTAGGGTAAAGAAGTCTACCAAGGAGATTCTTTATGTTAGATGTGTTGATGATAAATGTAACTGGAGACTACGAGCAGTCAAATTGAAGGGTTCAGACATATTCAAGATTTCAAAGTATGTAAATGTACATTCATGTTCACTTGATATTTTGAACCATGACCATAGACAAGCAAAATCTTGGGTAGTTGGGGAATTAATAAAATCAAAATTCAAGGGAATTGGTCGTCAATACAAACCACGAGACATCATAGAAGACATGAGACAAGATTATGGTATAAATATGAGTTATGAAAAAGCGTGGCGTGCTAGGGAAAATGCATATATGCGAGTACGTGGATCACCAAAAGAGTCATATAATCTATTGCGTAGGTATGGTGAAGCACTTAAACTGGCAAATCCAGGTACATTTTATGACATTGAACTTGAAGATGGGCGTTTCTTCAAATACCTTTTTATGGCATTAGGTCCATGTGTTCGAGGATTTTTAAATTGTATGCGACATGTTATAGTTATGGATGGAACATTTTTGAAGTGTAAATATAAGGGTACTTTGATAATTGCCACTTGCTTAGATGGCAATAATCAAATTTTTCCCCTTGCATTCGGAATTGTAGATAGAGAAGGTGATGATTCGATAAAATGGTTCTTGGAAAAGTTAAAAGGTGCAATAGGTGAAGTTAATGATTTGGTTTTTGTATCAGATCGAAATAAAAGCATAGCAAAGTCTATTGCTTCGGTATTTCCCACTGCATTTCACGGTCTTTGTGCACAACATTTGAGAGACAATTTGAATACTAAATTCAAGAATGAAACAATAGAGCATTTGTTTTGTAATGCTTCAAGAGCATATCGTGAATCAAAATTTCAAGAATTATGGGGCCGCATTTTAGCATTTGATAATGGTGTAGGAAAGTATTTGGAAGATGTTGGCCTTTCACGTTGGGCACGTATGCATTGTCCAAGAAGGCGTTACAATATGATGACTACGAACATAGCAGAGAGCATGAATGCTGTTTTAAAAGAACCCAGAGAATTACCACTTGCTGCATTTGTTGAACATTTGAGAGCTTTACTACAAAGGTGGTTTTGGGAGCGTCGAGATGAAGCTTCAAAAGTTACATCTATCTTGACGAAATGGGCAGAAGGAATTGTACAGAAAATCCAGGAGCTTTCTTTAACAATGAAAGTTGATTCAATTGATTGTTATCAATTACATGTGAAAGATGTGGATGACGAGGAGATTGTTGACCTTAATACTCGAGAGTGTAGTTGTAAGGAGTTTCAACTAGAGCAATTACCATGTGCACATGCAATTGCTGCAGCAAGAGCTCGGAGTATAAGTATATATAGTTTATGTCATCGTTATTATACTAATGAATGTTTGTTGGCTGCATATGCAGAGCCTATTTATCCAGTCGGTAATGCCTCAGAATGGAAGACACCTATAGACTATGTGGAAATGGAGGTCTTACCCCCCAAAGTAGTGGCCAGGGTTGGTAGGCGCCGAAGAAAGAGAATCCCATCAATTGGCGAAACTCCCAAATTGCATAGATGTGGCAAACGAGGCCATAATAGATCGACATGTCGTAATCCCATTGCATATGCCGAAAAGTAAAATGCGAGCATTAATGGGCCACTTGTTTGTTACGTTGAACGCTTTCGTTATATTAACTTTTTGTTGTAGTATTGAACACATTTGTTATATTAATTATTCTATTTTATGTACAATTGATTACCTTTGCATTATAGTTTTATTTGCATTATATTTTTTTTTCTCGCAGTTTCACGCACCTATAAAACAAGCAAAAAAATGGATACTTCTATGAAAACCTTTTTTTTTTCTCGCAGTTTCTCGCACCTAGAAATCAAAGTTCAGATTAACAAATCATATCTAGACATAAAAATTTTTTCTTTTATCGTAGTTCCTCGTACCTAAAAAACAATCCAATATATCAAAGTGGGTACTTTGCGTTATGTTTGTTTTCTCATAGATTTCTCGCACCTAGAAAACATGACAATTAATAAGGAATAAGCTTCTTGACATTCAAACAATGTACTCAATATACTGAAATTCTCATTATAATATATATTGAAGTATTGGTCACTTAATACATCGGAGTATTTATCCATAGTTGGAAAGCCAACTGTTTTCTAAAATATGGCATGTTTGCCTGACATAAAGTTACAAAATCAGAACCAGTTACAACATATTCAAAAACTTTAACGGTGAATACACCACAATCACAACAATTATTCTGAACTGGAGCCGACTCTACCATTACAATGGGCCAAGGTTCTGTATGTCTAGACGCTCCACCTCGCTTTGTGAAAAAACCGGTGCATTGCAATATTAATGGTACCAAATTTCGCACTGGCTCCAACATCGTTGTCATCTCCTCGATTGTGGTGTATGATGGGAGAGAATCCCATACTTTGATCTCACACTGTATTAGATCAAAGCAAATCAGCACCCAATGGCTTCCCTTTACGTTGAACGGTGCATACACAGTATTAACGTCAACCCATGCATCCTTGAAGTCAGGGTTACTTCCGATGACATAATCAACCAATCGGTACTCAGCTTGCCAATCGAATGCACGCTTCTCCTCGATGCACTGTTGATATAGGGGCCACTTTGCTTGTAGATGGCGCTGCACACACATATATTAGTGAATATGATAAACATATATACATTTAAAAATGGTTTAATCAAATGCACATACCATGAACACCGTGTCCGTAGTTGTAAAGTTCTCTGAACATAAGTTTTCATTGGCCTTCAGCTTCAAGCGAATAAATAGGAAGATCGTGTCTAGGTGCTGTATAAAAAAATATCGGCGGATGGAGATTGTGTGCAAGACCACCGTAACATACGGGGTATAGCATCGTCGCTTATTTTCTTTGCAACACAACCATCTATGGTTGATATTATTTCATATGCCCATACCTATGATACATAAGAAAAAATAATTAATTATAAAAGCTAAGTATGTAAAATTTATGTAAAATAATGTTTGTACCTGTAACGCATGGGGAAATCCAACGATAGTATACCGGTCCATGGTGCCTTTCCGTTTTTCCTTCGCCATGATCAAGGCCTTTTTCAGCCCCCAGAGTGTACGTTCAAAAATGAGAGAGCCCCAGTCATAACTATTGAATGTGGGCCAATCATCAACGATATCCCATAACATCGTGTCGACTTTGAGTTTTTTCTCTTTACCCAACAAACCCAATTCCAGTAAGTATAGTAGGGCCAGTTTTACACCATCCTCGTCATTGCCTTCGTATTTCAGAAAAACATTCTCCAATTCACTTGCGTAAACAGTAGCCTTATCTTGAAAAAACTTTTTCCGCAATCTACGATTTACATTAGGTTGAAAAGTAGAATTGCTATGACTGCACCACAAGCCAGTTACTATATCAAACTCTAATCGACCAAATGTACAAACCTCTCCTCCTATCATGAAACTTATGCAACCATCCCTATCCTCCTCTACTTCTCTCAATAATAGGTAGTGGATGAGTTGCCCGTTAAATGTGACATCAAAATCAAGAAATTGACCAAAGCGAGTAGATCTAAACATTTCTTGTTGATCAGAGGTGAGCTTGGACTTAATGTTCTCAATTGTCTTCCCAATGTGGGATCGACTGCTAACTTGAGACCGAAAGTGACCAGATGGCTTAATCAAGTACTTGGGTGGGTTGCTCAACGCCATGGATATCCAAAATCTATAAGTCAACAAGAAAGCTATTGTTAATATATGGACCACCAAGACATATTCATAAAGTACTTAATGGGCATGTGAGTGAAAGAATTCAAAGAAATTAAGGCATTATGCATTCTGTTTTTTTTCTCGCACCCTTCTCGCACCTAGGATAGAATGCACTAAACAATCATAAACAACCTATAGAACCTATCCAGCACTCAAACATACCCATAAACTACTTAATGGCCATGTCACAAGTGTAAGAATTCAAAAAAGAAGTCATTCAACATTCTGTTTTTTTTCTCGCACCCTTCTCGCACCTAGGATAGAATGCACTAAACAATCATAAACAACCTATAGAACCTATCCAGCACCCAAACATACCCATAAACTACTTAATGGCCATGTCACAAGTGAAAGAATTCAAAAAAGAAGTCATTCAACATTCTGTTTTTTTTCTCGCACCCTTCTCGCACCTAGGATAGAATGCACTAAACAATCATAAACAACCTATAGAACCTATCCAGCACCCAAACATACCCATAAACTACTTAATGGCCATGTCACAAGTGAAAGAATTCAAAAAAGAAGTCATTCAACATTCTGTTTTTTTTCTCGCACCCTTCTCGCACCTAGGATAGAATACACTAAACAATCATAAACAACCTAGAGAACTTATCCAGCACCCAAACATACCCATAAACTACTTAATGGCCATGTCACAAGTGTAAGAATTCAAAAAAGAAGTCATTCAATATTCTGTTTTTTTTCTCGTACCCTTCTCGCACCTAGGATAGAATGCACTAAACAATCATAAACAACCTAGAGAACTTATCCAGCACCCAAACATACCCATAAACTACTTAATGGCCATGTCACAAGTGTAAGAATTCAAAAAAGAAGTCATTCAATATTCTGTTTTTTTTCTCGCACCCTTCTCGCACCTAGGATAGAATGCACTAAACAATCATAAACAACCTAGAGAACCTATCCAGCACCCAAACATACCCATAAACTACTTAATGGCCATGTCACAAGTGTAAGAATTAAAAAAAAAATGCATTAAGCATTCTGTTTTTTTTTCTCGCACGGTTCTCGCACCTAGAATATTAAGCACTAAACAATTATAAACAACCTAGACAACCTATCCAGCACCCAACCATATTTAGAAACTACTTAATGGACATAGCACAAGTGAAAGAATTCAAAAAAAGAAAGGAAGTTGCATGCTGTTTTTTTTCTTGCATGGTTCTCGCACCTAGAATAGAATGCACTAAACAAGGAGAAACAACCTAGACAACCTATCCAGCACCCAAAAATATTGAAAAACAACTTAATGAGCATAGCACAAGTGAAAGAATTCAAAAAAGAAGGCATTAAGCATTCTGTTTTTTTTCTCGCACGATTCTCGCACCTAGAACATAATGCACTAAACAATTATAAACAACCTAGAAAAGTTATCCAGCACCCAAACATATTAAGAAACTACTTAATGAGCATAGCACAAGTGAAAGAATTAAAAAAAGAAGGCATTAAGCATTCTGTTTTTTTTCTCGCACGGTTCTCGCACCTAGAATAGAATGCACAAAACAATGATAAATAACCTAGATAACCTATCCAGCACCCAAACATATTCAGAAACTACTCAATGAGCATAGCACAAGTGAAATAATTCAAAAAAGAAAGCATTAAGCATTCTATTTTTTTCTCGCACGGTTCTCGCACCTAGAATAGAATGCACTAAACAATTATAAACAACCTAGAAAAGTTATCCAGGACCCAAACATATTAAGAAACTACTTAATGAGCATAGCACAAGTGAAAGAATTAAAAAAAGAAGGCATTAAGCATTCTGTTTTTTTTCTCGCACGGTTCTCGCACCTAGAATAGAATGCACTAAACAATGATAAATAACCTAGATAACCTATCCAGCACCCAAACATATTCAGAAACTACTCAATGAGCATAGCACAAGTGAAAGAATTCAAAAAAGAAAGCATTAAGCATTCTGTTTTTTTTCTCGCACGGTTCTCGCACCTAGAATAGAATGCACTAAACAATTAAAAACAACCAAGACAACCTATCCAGCACCCAAACATATTCAGAAACTACTCAATGAGCATAACACAAGTGAAAGAATTAAAAAAAGAAGGCATTAAGCATTCTGTTTTTTTTTCTCGCACGGTTCTCGCACCTAAAATAGAATGCACTAAACAATTATAAAACAACCTAGACAACCTATCCAGCACCCAAACATATTCAGAAACTACTCAATGAGCATAGCACAAGTGAAAGAATTTAAAAAAGAAGGCATTAAGCATTCTGTTTTTTTTCTCGCATGGTTCTCGCACCTAGAATAGAATGCACTAAACAATTAAAAACAACCTAGACAGCCTATCCAGCACCCAAACATATTCAGAAACTACTCAATGGGCATAGCACAAGTGAAAGAATTTAAAAAAGAAGGCATTAAGCATTCTGTTTTTTTTCTCGCACGGTTCTCGCACCTAAAATAGAATGCAATAAACAATTATAAAACAACCTAGACAACTTATCCAGCACCCAAACATATTCAGAAACTACATAATGGGCATAGCACAAGTGAAAAAAATTCAAAAAAATAAGGCATTTTGAATTATGTTTTTTTTCTCGCATACTTCTCGCACCTAGAATAGCATGCACTAAAGAAAGATAAACAACCTAGACAATCTATCCAGCACCCAAACATATTCAGAAACTACTTAATGGGCATAGCACAAGTGAAAAAATTCAAAAAAAGAAGGCATTTTGAATTCTGTTTTTTTTCTCGCATACTTCTCGCACCTAGAATAGCATGCACTAAACAAAGATAAACAACCTAGACAATCTATCCAGCACCTAAACATATTCAGAAACTACATAATGGGCATAGCACAAGTGAAAAAAATTCAAAAAAATAAGGCATTTTGAATTCTGTTTTTTTTCTTGCATACTTATCGCACCTAGAATAGCATGCACTAAACAAAGATGAACAACCTAGACAATCTATCCAGCAGCACCCAAAAATATTCAGAAACTACATAATGGGCATAGCACAAGTGAAAAATATTCAAAAAAATAAGGCATTTTGAATTCTGTTTTTTTTCTCGCATACTTCTCGCACCTAGAATAGCATGCACTAAACAAAGATAAACAACCTAGACAAACTATCCAGCACCCAAACATATTCATAAACTACATAATGGGCATAGCACAAGTGAAAAAAATCAAAAAAATAAGGCATTTTGCATTTTATGTTTTTTTCTCGCATACTTCTCGCACCTAGAATAGCATGCACTAAACAAAGATAAACAGCCTAGACAAACTATACAGCACCCAAACATATTCATAAACTACATAATGGGCATAGCACAAGTGAAAAATATTCAAAAAAATAAGGCATTTTGAATTCTGTTTTTTTTCTCGCATACTTCTCGCACCTAGAATAGCATGCACTAAACAAAGATAAACAACCTAGACAATCCATCCAGCACCCAAACATATTCAGAAACTACTTAACGGGCATAGCACAAGTGAAAAATTTCAAAAAAGAAGGCATTTAGCATTCTGTTTTTTTTCTCGCAGACTTCTCGCACCTAGAATAGCATGCACTAAACAAGGATAAACAACCTAGAAAAGATATCCAGCACTCAAACATATGCATAAACTACTTAATGGGCATGACACAAGTGAAATATCACAAAAAAAAGAAGGCATTTTGCATTCTATTTTTTTTCTCGCACAGTTCTCGCACCTATGAAACAAGGCTAAAAATACAGAGAAACCATAGAAATCAAAGTACCATGCACCAAATCATGGCTAGACATTCTAAAAATGATCTTAACAAGAGTATGAATAGACAAAAATGCAACTTTTTGACTTAATCTATGGTTTCTCGCAGTTTCTCGTACCTAAAAGAGAATGTACTAAAGAATTATAAACATCCTAATAGAGTTGTCCAACATCAAGAAATATCTAGACATTATCTAATGGCAATAGAAAAAGTAAAATATTTAAAAAAATGGACTCATGTTGCATTTTGTTTTTTTCCTCGCAGTTTCTCGCACTTTGGAAACAAGGCAAAACATAGAGAGAAGCCATAGAAATCAAAGCACCCTGCACCAAATCATGGCTAGACATTCTAAAAATGATCTTAACAAGAGTGTGAATAGAAAAAAAAAATACAACTTTGTTGACTTAATCTATGGTTTCTCGCAGTTTATCGTACCTAAAAGAGAATGCACTAAAGAATGATAAACACCCTAATAAAGTTATCTAACATCAAGAAATATCTAGACATTACTTAATGGCCATAGCAAAAGTAAAATATAAAAACAAATGGACTCATGTTGCATTCTATTTTTTTTCTCGCAGTTTCTCGCACCTAGGAAACAAGGCAAAAAATAGAGAGAAACCAAAGAAGGCAAAAAACAGTTCAAGATCTTTCTCTTAAAAAAAATAATTAGTCTATGCCATTGACATTTAATTACTGGATCTGATGTGAGTGGCCCTGAAAATGGGCAGCTCGAGCTTAAGGATCTTGGTAGTTTGATATTTTTTTTCGTCTGGAGATTTGATCTCATAGAGGTATATATCTTTCTAAACGTAATTAGACTTTTCAACTACTTAATTTATGCATATGATATTTTTGGGCCGCAAGCCTCCTCATTAGATCCTAAAATTCAATGAAGTTCTTTTGATGGTGATGTTCTTAGTGATGCTTCTCGTCTTCATATTGGCATTTAGTTGGAAGGCTTCTCTACTTGACAATATCACGACCAAAGAGAGTCATGACTAACCTACTTTGTGTTGCCTCTAGATTAGACTCTAGTAAAAGCACCCAACGTGAATAAACATGGACGTCTTGGTTTCACTTTCAAAATTCCATCTCTTATTCCGCAAGTTTCGAATATTAGACATTTTAAGGCCGTTGGACTGAAATTTGTGGAAAGGACGAAAATAAAGTTCATAAGAAGAAACAAAAATGTTGTCGTCTAGCGCCATCATGTTGGAGTGAAAATTCAGTTTCACATATCAGAAGACAAAAAGTCATTCTGTTCTGCTTTACTAAATGGATTGCGTTGAAAATTAAACATGTTTTTAATTCTAGATACATTATACACAAATTAGTGTTTAATTAAGTGTTTTCATGTATTTAAATTTTTAAGATGAATTAATTATGGATACATGTATGTATGGATTTACAAGATGAGATTTATTATGGGATCTAGATTGTTCCATGGGAATCCTAGGATTGTCTTTGGTGTGTTTAAAGCAAGTGTGTGAGAAGAAAAAACACAGAGAATTTGAGAAAAAAAAAGTGAACTATATTTGTAGTTTCTTGAATAGTTTTCAATACAAGTGAATTTGTTTCTTCTCAAATAAGTTTTGTTTGATTATTTTCATCAGTGTCCATCACAAGCTTCTAACAGATTGCTAGTTGGGTAGGCAAGCAGATAATTCAGTAGCGCATTTTTCTGCTTAACGAAAATATCAAAACATGTCTGTCCAAAAACGGAGAAGATAGAGCTGTAAAAGTACCTGACGCCTTATGCCAAATTCCTACTAGTTCATGAGGTCCTCCAATCAAGTACTCCAACATAACCAAATCTGACCATATTTGAGTAGGTGTTTCCTCCCTGGTAAAGGCATTATTAGCGGAAATCCAAAATCGAAATTATCTAACATAAACTTAAGGAGGATTTAGGAAGTCAGAGCTAAAGAAATGAATAATTCTAGTAGAATCGAACATGAGCTCTTAGATAATCCAATAGGAGAAATTATGAAATATAAAATCTTAAAAAGTAAATGAACTTTTAGCACAATCTGGTTATCTTAGGGGTCGAGAATCCTAACCTGCGATCAATGAAGAATGAACTTACTGTCAGACGGAAGAGGGGGATGGGAATGAGAAAGGAAAATCTAAATCACAACCTAAAGAAGTGTCGAAGATGAACGTTTTACTGAAGCCGCAGTTATCGCCGTCAGTCTCAACAGAGCCGTTGCCGTCAGTCGCGATTGGAGCAGTCGCCGTCTGTTGCAATCGAAGTCTTCGTCGGTTACTCTGGTGCGTGCGTGAGGAGAATGTGTGAGAGGTGAAGAAGGTAAAAAAATTAGGGCAGAAGTAAAATTAAAAATTTTATTAAAATGGGTAAATTGGTAATTTCATACCCCCAAAAGTCCTATTTCTCTTCAACCCTAAAATTCATCCTAAATCTCTTTAATAACCTTAAAGTTGTCCTATTTTTGACAATTTCCCGTATATATTGTATATGAAAAATAAATTTGCCAAATCTAAATTTAAATGGACAAACTTATCCAAAGGGGAAAAACCAAATTTGAATAAATGAAAACTGAAAAATGTCAACACCAATACAACTGGCAATTGGTTTGCATGTCATTTCATGCAAGCCTACAAAATCTCTTGTGAAATAAAACTTATTTCTGAAATATAATTAAAATAAATGAAACACGTTATTAATATGCTTGGAATAGACAAGGAAATATAAATTATTTTAGGGCCAAACATACATTTTTGGTCATTTGAGATTTGAACTAATTAGTTAGTTTTCAAAACCAACACTTTTGGTCTTTATGATTTGAATTTAGTTTCAATTTGATCCTTAAAGTTTTAAAAGTGACATGTTGGTTTTCAATATTTAAATTTAATTTCTAATTGATATATACCTAAAAGTTGATATTGTGATTTCAATTAGCCGCTAAGTATAAAAAATAAAAAAAAATCAACTCATTTAAAAATAACATATCAACAAAAGTTTGACCAACATTTTAATTGTCACGTCATCATTCTATTATATCAACTAACGGTCAACTATACTTAAAGACCATTTAGTAACCATTTTCAAACTTTGGGTTAAACAATCAAATTCAAACCTTGAAAAGCAAACATGTCACTTTTGAATTCTCAATGACCAAACAAAAACTGTATTTTTTAATTTTGAAAATCCAATAACTAAATAGAAACTTTTGTTTTTTAGTTCAACAACAACATTTGGAGGTGGGGGGATTCGAACCTCTGACCTCTTGATCGAGGGTACATTTCAATTACCGTTGAGCTATGCTCACTTTGGCAATGATCAAATAGAAACTAAGTTCAAATCTTAGAGACCAAAAATGTATTTTTTTTCTCATTTTTATCATTCTTGTTATTAGCATTTACCATCCAACTTTATGGGTCTCAACTTTTCAAAAAAAAAAAAAAAAAAACCTTTGTGGGTCTCATACCTATAGAAGATAAATTTTATACCTTGTTTGTCCTTTATTATTTTCTTTTTGTTGTTCCTACCATCATTTATTTTTCTAAAATCAAACATCATCTTTCTAAGATTAAATATTATTATTTTATAATAGATATATTTATATTTTAAAATATTTAAATTTTCCAATGTCTCATCTTCAAAATTGTATAAACATTTTCGTTATCCCAACAATGTCATCAATAATTGTGATAGTGTGAACAAATTATATTCACTGAATTTTATTTTTGTTTCTAAATAATATGATATTGTTCATGTTTATAGTTTACAAATTTAAAAATATTTTGATTTTTCAATCTTAAAAATGACTATGGGAAGTAAAAGAAATATGTGATATTCTCTTTTTGTCTCTCAATTTAATATCTTATCATAAATTTAGTTATCTATAATTGAAAAGATTTAATTATATTGGTTATTTGAAAATTACAATATATTTGTCCCCTTTTATTTTTTTTTCATTATTCTATATTTTTTACTTATAATACCATAATTTTTTTTTCCATTGAGTAGAACAATTTTAATAAATGATTATATGTTTTAATTTCAAAATTATTTATTCGATATGATTTGAGATGTCATGTTTACTTCTTCTTTTTTATGTTCTATTATATAATTTTTAAATTTTATTGTTAATGATTTGTGTGTGTGTATCATGGATATATTTTGCACATGTTTTTTTAAACTAGTATACATATATATATATATATATATATATATATATATATATATATATATATATATATTATACAATAATGAATAACTATAATGGCAGTATTGTTTTTTTTTTTTTCATTATGGATATATATTAGATGGACAAAGTTATCCTTGTCCAAAATGGAAAAACAAAAAAAAAACAAAATTTGAATAAATAAAAAGTGTCAACACCATTACAGCTAGCAGTTGGTTGCATGTCATTTCAGTTGGTTACAAGTAAAAGTCATCTATGGATATAATTGTAAGTCTGTAACAAAGGACTAAAATTTTGATGTCGATATCGATGTCGAGATTTCAATTTATGGATATAACGATATAAAATATCGATTATCGACATCAAAATTTTAGAGAGTAGAAGTGTAACAGCCGGGATTTTCCAATACGGTCATTCTAACAATAATGCGGAAGCGTAACAATTAAAACTAAAATAGACTTAAACAAATTTAGCTGAAGTAATTTCTTACAAAGAATTTATAAAAAAAAACTAACAAATCTTTAACAACAACTTTCAAAGTCTTGTACCAGAACACTAAACTTCACTTCTTTCGAGTTTATCACTTGATCCTTCATCTGAAAACATTTTGGAAAAATAAAAATGAGTACAAAAATACTCAATAAGCAATTTCAACATCAAGTTCAGAAATTCATTTTCTTTAAAACAAAACATAGAAATTCAGTTTAACAAATCATTTCAATAGATGAATCAAAAGTCAAATATTCATTTGGTCATTTTATTTTAAAACAATCATAAACAAAATACTAATATCCTTGCAAAACCTTTAAAACAACTATTAAAAACTTTCAGTCAAAACTTTCAGAAAACAAAAATCTTTCAATCGTAAAAACTTTCAAGACAAAACTTTTCAATTGAACAAAACTTTCATTTAACCAAAACTTTCAAATATCAAAACTTTCAATTCAAACAATACTTTCAATCAATCAATACTTTCAAATATCAAAGTTGGAACATGCATTATTTGGGTAGCCTTCAGAACATATATGATGGTTACCCGTTGGTAACACCAATCAATCAATCAGAATTGTCGATAAAAATCGACTAGAACATTCAATTCAATTACTTAAGTGTGAGGCCATGTGAGTGAAACACACACATGAATCTTCATTCCAAAGGAATGCCAAACCACAAACTGTGCCTTCCCACAAATAAGCTTCAATCAGTCAGAGATGTCGATAAAATCGACCAGAACAATCAATATAATTACTTAAGTGTGAGGCCACGTGAGTGAATAACACACACATGAATCTTCATTCCAAAGGAATACCAAACCACAAATGTGTCTTCCCACAAATGTGTCTTCTCACAAATAAGCCATAACAATTCCATCGATTCCAATTTAGGCTACTACCACCAATAAGCAAAGTATTCCCAAAACAAAAAATTGGCATATCCAGATAGCCCTTATCAAATCGATCAAAAATTCTTTTGTAAACATTTGAAACAAAACATGTAGTTTCAAATAACAATTTCAATAAAGATTCATCAAATCAACCGTTCAAATTCAAAACCAAAACAAACTTACTTGCATTTTAAAATCAATCAAAACACATTTATTTTCAAATTACCCAAAATGGAAAACATACTTTTAAATAGAAGAACACTTTAAAGCATATAAAACAATTTTTTTTATCAATTTCAAATCATACAAAACATACTTTCAAACATTTGTCAAATAAACAATATTCAAAACATAATTGTACCAAAAATTGCTATTTTGGAAGGGATGTGGTACTTACCTCGATCGATAATCCTACAATTCTCAATCTCAATCTCAATTCCAAATCTTGTCCACTTTCTTGAACAATCATCAACTTTACCTAGAAGTCCAAACATATCCAATACTACACTGATCAAAAACCAAAATTCTATCTTAAAGGTCTAAAAGTTTATCTAAAATATAGACAATCTTATCTACCCAATTTTTCTCATTCAAAACAATTTTCTGCATAAAAAGTTAAGAAAAATAGGATTCTTGGACCAAAAAAACAGCACTGAAAAACTGGGTTAAAAGCAAATTAAAACCCAATTAATAACGTATTAAAATCGGTAAGATCCATACTTTTCAATACGATATAAAATACCAAACAAATTTTCAATCTTACAACTTTTAAAACCTTCAAAACTATCATAAATTATAGATAAATAACCCAGAAAATTTTACGTTTCATAAAACAAAATTCTTCAAGATTTTAACATTAAAAGAATCAAGATTTGCCACTTTTTAACATCAAAATCAGATCTGAAAAATCTAGATAAAACTGCTGTAAAAACCTTTAAAACATGATATTTTCATGTAAAAATCAAAGGTATAAATTACACTTCAAAAACAAACATTTGGTAAACTTTCTTGTACAAAAAGAACCCAAAAACATTACAAAAACAGTCCCAAATTTGAAGAAAATAAAAGCTGGAAATTTCTGAAAAATCTTCCATTATCAAACTTTAATTTAATCCAAAATCCATAAGATGAAAAACTTTGATAAAGAATTACGCAAACCAAAAACCTAAAAACTTTTTAGGGCAAAAGATTTCAAGAATCTTTTCATTCTAAACATTCATGAATTGAAAACAAAAATCCAAAATTTTCCAAGAAAGATTCAATCAAGAAAGAAAGAAAACAAACTTGAAAATAGAAGGGAAGAAAACTTACTGCTTTTTCTTTAGAGAGGAAACTACAAAACGTCTTCTTTTTTCTCTTTTTTTTGCCGTCAAAAGGTTTTGTCAAAAAGGTTAGGGCTTAAGAGACCATTTTTAAAAGAACTCTAATCAAGACCCTTAAAAGATTATATTCTCTTTTTAATAAATAAATAAAGATTTATCTCCTAATTTAAACAAATAAAGATTATCTTCTCTTTTTAATAAATAAATAAATAAATAAAAAGAAATAAATAAATAAAGATTTATTGATAATGGTTGTGTGGTAGGAGAGGAGAGTGGCCCTACCTATGAGTATGTGTGTGTCTTTTTGCTTTATGTTGACCTTTTGGATCCATGTAATTAAAGAAATCGACAAACACTAGTATATATCAATAACAATGGCTCTATCTAAGACTTCCATCTTTAAATATGGGAATTAAGAAGCCATCCATATCTCAAAACTAAATTACATTTTTTTCTCCATCCTTTAAATTCTTACCATATATGTACTTTTATTCCTTAATTATAGTTTTTTGATTGTGCGTTAAAAAATAAAGTGATTATGTCTAAACAAAATTATTGAGACAAAAAAATATCTCTCTCAAAGAGTTGTTTCTTTTAAAACCACCCCACTTTAATTTGTAAACAAGCCTTTTAATCATTTGTATGTGAATGTGGAAAAGGTGATACAAATTGGCATACAGTTAAAGGAACAGAACTTTGCATAGATGGTTTTTCTTCTTACTAATTTGGATATAGTTAATGACAAGAAAGGAGACAATATAGGAAAATGAAAAAGAGATCAATCAAGTTACCTATATATAGTAAAGTAACAATAAAAAAATTAATTAAGAATTTTTCATGTACTATAACATGGTAAATGTAATTATTTTTAGTGTATATATGTGTGAAATAAATTAATTATATCTACATGTCAATTTTATACTAAAAATAAATGAATATATACAAGGATATTATAATGAGTACAATCAATATTAATTAAATTAGATTACACTTTCATTTATAGACACATTTGCGAAGTAAAAAATTATAATTAATTATCCAATAATATTCATTATATTACAATTTAAAATAGACATTGTAAGTATTAACTATAAAGTTAAATACACCTTACACTAAGATAAATGAAAAATTATAAATTCGATACAAAAATTCTCTATTTTCTACGTCTCAATTAGGAGAGGAAAAATTGTACGTCATTATAATACTATTTTACAGTATGATAATCACTTAATAAAATAAAAAAAGACCTCAACCGTTTTTCAAATGAAAAAATAAATCCAAAATTTAAATTAAGTGAGACTAGAAAATCAAATGGTACATTTTAAAAACTCAAACGAAATAGATGTAACTTGCTTATATTTATTTATTTTTGTAAATAAAGACATAATGGAAATGAAAAGGGGAAAAACAATAATAATTAATAATATTAAAAAAAATGCATTCTTATGTATATAAGAAGGAGTTGCAGACCCATATCCCTTCACCTCTATCATTCTTAAAAAATGAAGTCAGTCAGTCTCCCATTCATTTTCATTCTCCTTCTCCTTCTCCTGCAGGTATATTATATTATATATGATTTTAGAAGGAAATATTATTTCACAGTTTTTTTTTTAATAATATAATGTTTTTTTGTTTAATCTTAATTAATTATAATATTTTGTTTTGTAGGGTTTTTCAGAGGGTTCCTCATCTCCCTCGTCTTTGAATGCTGTGGATGAAGCTGGGAGCAAGACGGTGGTTGGCGACGAAAAAACCCGTAAGTTATTTAATTCGATAATTATTACTTATCTTATTTCAATTATTATAAGTAGTTTATAAGAGATTAAAATTGAAAAAGAGTGATTTTAATTAATAATTAAAAATGGTTGGGTTTTTTTGGATTAGGTTGCAAGTACGTATGCAGAAGGAAATGCAAAAAGGTGGGATATAAATTCGTTTGTGTTCGCAGATGTCGAATTTGCTGCCCCAAAGATTACAACTGCCCTTAATTATAAATTCACACACAACATCTACTACACCAACTAGTTGTGTAATATTTGGTTGGTTTTATTATATATGCATGCTACTTTCATTACTACTATTCACACATTTTAAATACGTACACTAGTACGTCCTTTAAAATTAGTGTGTCGTGTCGTTTCAATAAAAGTTACATCTCTGTAACTTTAGTAACGCCTTGCTTTATGTCAGTTTTTTTCTTTTTTAAGTTCTATCGTTGTGGGATTCGAACCGTTGACCTCCTGGTCAAGGGTACATGTACATTATGCCAGTTGAGTGCCTATGCTCATCATGTTGGCACCTTGCTTAATTATGTCAGTCATGTAATGTACTATTTTGTGATTGATAAATAATATATTAAATGTTTTAACTTGGTATACTTGTATATCACTTTGAACTTTTTGGTTCATTATTGGTCCGGTGATGTTAATGTTGATCCAATGATTATTTGTCATGTAAAATAAATTCACGTTGAAACCCAAGCGGAAAGAGAATTATACTTTTTTTAATTCAACAATTAATAATTGCAAGGTGAAGAATATCCAACCATCGACTTTTGAAATGGTATAATTGACGTTTTATCCAATAAACTATACTTATGCATATTGACATGTAAGGAGTGGATGTTAAAAGTATGGACTTAATAAAGAAGTAATATAGTTAAAAAAAGAAATTGACAAAACTGTCAACTATATTGTGGTGCCTCATCGAATAATTTATGTGGAAGAAGAGTTTCGTTAGAAAGTTGGGATAAAAAACCAACCTGAACTAATGGGATCAAGAGCAGTGAATGTCGAAGGGTTTGTTAAAAAGGGATGCAGCCACGTCGTTTTTGTTGGCTATTTTATTTTTAGCGTAGGGCTTCGTTTTTGCAAAAGAAAATTGTAAAAGAGAGACACGTTGAGAATTTGAGTTAGTATGTTTGTGTTTAATACACAAAAAGAGAGACATGTTGAGAATTTGAGTCATAATTTTGAGGATATTTAGTGGGAGGAAAAAGAAAGAAAACATATGCATTACCAAATTTGTAGCAGCTGAAGAATTTATTAATTCTTTTTGTAGTTCAAATTAGTCTATTTGTTGTAGTCAGTTAAGAATATTCCTCATGATTGAGAATTGGACAAATGGAGAAAAATGAGAGTATCTATATGGAAAAAAAAATGAGAGTATCTATATTAGTTGTTTCCAAATTAGTTTTTTTCCAACTCAAAATAATTTTAAAGACATTGACTATTTGAGTGTTAAAATTTCTTATATTTATGTTTGAGCATCCTTAGAAATGAGAGAGAGTTCTTCCTATTAATTTAAAATTTTAATATTTAAGAATATAGGAGAAATGAGGAAAGTTTTAAGAATATTTAAGAGATTGAAAAATGGAAGAAAAGAGTAAGAGGGTATTTAAAAAGAAAGGGAAAAATAGAGAAGTGTTAAGCCATAGATGGAAACAAAACATGAGAAAGAGGAAATATAAGATAAAGGTAATTAGGTGTAGATAAACAGTTTTCGTACATATACTAATGGTAAGGGCATTTTTTAACATTTTTTAAGGTTAAGGGTATTAATGTGAAAGTTCAAAGGTATTTCTAAAATAAGGTACTAACGATTTCTATCCATATATTAACGGTAAGGGTATTTTTGAATTTTTTTTTGAAAGTTTAAGAGTATTAATGAAACTTTTAAAAGTTTAGAGGCATTTTTGAAGCTAAGTACTAACGATTTCCATCCAAAACTAATAGTAATGGTATTTTTGAACTTTTTTTGAAATTTCAAGGGTAGTAATAAACTTTTGAAAATTCAGATATATTTTTAAAACAAAATACAAAGTCCATTTGTAAATATGATTATGTAAATGCCCATTCCACCACATGCCCATTTAATATCCATGCCATGTGGCATTTTCTCCATAGCCAAAGTGTCTTCCAAAGACCATTGATTGGTGTCCAAATGTTCCACTTCATGCTCTCCCTTATGCCTATAAATAGAGGTTTTTGGTGGTTGATTATGTGAGATACATTTTGGAAAAGAAATAACAACAATTTTCTCTAATTTCTTGTGTTTTTGATTTTTCCATAATTTTCCACTTTCTTTGTTTATATCATATTTATATATACTCCTTTATATTCCTTTAATTGCATTATATATTATTATTATTATTATTATTATTATTATTATTATTATTATTATTATTATTATTATTATATGATTTGGTAAAGTTTTGGTGCCCGGTTTCGCCTCTCAATTTTACAACACGTTATCAGCACGAGACTCTGTCATTTTTCCCGCTAAAGGTAAGTCTTATAGGTAAGCCATTTTTACGCATTTGGTTTATGTTAAATTTCTAATATAAATATATTATTATTTTTGATAGTGTTATTATGGCAAACCTTACAAAGCTAGAATTTGCGGCCCTGGATATTAATGGAAATAACTACTTGTCATGGGTCATTGACGCTGAGATCCATTTAGATTCTATGAATCTTGGAGAAACAATTAAAGAAGGAAATGATGCATCAAATCAAGAAAAAGCAAAAGCCCTGATCTTCCTTCGCCATCATCTTCACGAGGGATTGAAAATGGAATATCTTACAATAAAAAAATCCCTACGTTCTATGGCAAGGTTTGAAAGAAAGGTACGATCATCAAAAAACAGTTATTCTTCCAAAAGCTCGTTATGATTGGATGCACCTGAGGTTGCAAGACTTTAAATCAGTAAGTGAGTATAATTCCGCACTCTTCAGAATTAGTTCAAAATTAAAATTATGCGGAGAAAAGATTACTGATGTTGATATGCTAGAGAAGACATTTTCCACTTTTCATGTCTCGAATATGCTCCTGCAGCAGCAATATCGAGAGAAGGGTTTTGCAAAATATTCTGAACTTATCTCATGTCTTCTCGTTGCTGAACAAAATAACGAGTTATTGATGAAAAATCACGAATCCCGACCAACTGGAGCAACACCATTCCCTGAAGTGAATGCTGTGAATTTTAATAACCGTGGTCGAGGTCGTGGTCGTGGTCGAGGTCGGGACCGCGGTAGAGGAAGAAATACCTATTTTCGTGGTGGACATTATAATTTTAAGAAACCCACACGAAGTGATGATCATAAAGGAAATGCTCCACAAGATAGAAGTTCGAAAGGTGATGAACATAAATGTTTCCGGTGCGGAATGACTGGGCACTGGTCACGTACCTGTCGTACGTCAAAACACCTTGTTGATCTCTATCAAGCTTCCCTGAAGGAAAAAGGAAAAGGAAAGAATGTGGAGGTAAATCTTGCCATTCAAGAAGATGATGTGTTTGACCCCTCCAATATGATGCATCTTGATGTAGCTGATTACTTTGAATCTCCTGGAGAGAGAATTGATGCAATCAAACAAGTAGAGGATGATTTGTATGAAAATATATAATTAAGTACTGTTTAGTATGTTTTTGTTGTTGTTTTGTTTGTATATATATTTAAGACTCTTTGTAATCGTTTTTCTTTTCTTTTCAATGAAGAAATATGAACAATTTCAATATGTTGAGTAACTCGAAAATGAGCAATGAGGATTTATGTCTGGCAGACTGCGCAACTACGCACACGATACTCATAAATAGAAAATATTTTACTAGATTGACAATGCTGGAAGCAAAAGTCAATACTATATCAGGTTCTGCAAATCTGATTGAATGTTTTGGAAAAGCAAACTTTATTTTGCCTAGAGGAACAAGATTTACAATTAATAATGCTCTGTTCTCTAGCAAATCGAAAAGAAACTTATTAAGTTTTAAAGATATACGTGAAAATAATTATCATGTTGAAACTGATTGTAAAAATAATATAGAGTGTCTCTATATAACATCTATTGTTTCACATGAAAAACGTATATTAGAAACACTGTCTGCTTTTTCTTCTGGATTATACTATACTCATATACGAGTAATCGAAAGTTATGCAATAATGAACCCGAAGTTCATGAATCCAGAAATATTCAGTGTTTGGCATGATCGATTGGGTCATCCAGGGTCAATAATGATGAGAAAAATTATTGAGAATTCACATGGACATCCTTTAAAGAGCCAGAAGATTCTTCAATCCAATGAGTTGTCATGTGATGCTTGTTCTCAAGGGAAATTAATTATTAGACCATCACCAGCTAAAGTGGGGATTGAATCACCTGCATTTTTAGAGCGAATTCAAGGTGATATTTGTGGACCTATTAACCCACCAAGTGGTCCATTTAGATATTTTATGGTATTAATTGACGCATCCAGCAGATGGTCACATGTATGCTTATTATCAAGTCGAAATCTTGCATTTGCAAGATTACTTGCTCAAATAATTAAGTTAAAAGCACAATTTCCTGATAATACAATTAAGACCATTCGACTTGATAATGCTGGTGAATTTACATCCCAAACTTTTAATAATTATTGTATGTCAATTGGGATAAGTGTTGAACATCCTGTAGCTCACGTTCATACACAAAATGGTCTAGCAGAATCATTTATAAAACGTCTGCAACTAATTGCAAGACCATTGCTTATGAGAGCTAAACTTCCTACATCGGTATGGGGTCATGCTATTTTGCATGCTACATCACTGGCACGTATTAGGCCAGTAGCTTATAATAAATACTCCCCAATACAATTAGCTTATGGTCAGCAGCCAAATATTTCCCATCTAAGAATTTTTGGATGTGCAGTATATGTACCGATTGCTCCACCACAACGTACTAAGATGGGTCCTCAAAGGAGATTAGGAATATATGTTGGTTTTGATTCCCCATCAATTATTAAATATCTTGAACCCCTGACGGGTGATGTATTTACTGCACGATTTGCTGATTGTCATTTTAATGAGACAAATTTTCCAACATTAGGGGGAGGAATTAAGAAGTTGGAAAAAGAAATTACATGGAATGCATCGTTATTATCTCATTTAGATTCTCGTAGAAATCAATGTGAACTTGAAGTTCAAAAGATAATTCATTTGCAAAATATAGCAAATCAACTACCAGATGCATTCACAGATACTAAAAGTGTGACTAAATCATATATACCAGCTGCAAATGCTCCATCAAAAGTTGATATCCCAAAGGAACAAGTTGTCAATAATGAGTCTGGAGCACGCCAGAAGCGTGGTAGACCAATAGGTTCTAAAGATAAAAATCCTCGAAAAAGAAAAGTAGTTGAGAATCAAAATGATTCGATAAAAGGTATGGATGTTCCAGAAGAAATCCAGAATACAACTACTCAAAAGAGTATTGGTGAAAATCAAACGCTTGAGGATAATAATGAAATTTCTATAAACTATGTTACAACAGGAAAGAGATGGAACCGAAATGATATCATTATTGACAACATTTTTTCTTATAATGTTGCTCACGATATTATTCATGAAAGTGATGATTTTGACCCAAAATCTATCAAAGAATGTCAACGTAGAAAGGATTGGCCGAAGTGGAAAGAAGCAATCCAAGCAGAGTTGAACTCACTTTCAAAACGTGAGGTTTTTGGACCAGTAGTCCCAACACCGGAAAACGTCAAACCTGTGGGATATAAATGGGTATTTGTAAGGAAAAGAAATGAAAAGAATGAAGTCACAAGATATAAAGCGAGACTTGTTGCACAAGGATTCTCGCAAAGGCCTGGTATTGATTATGAGGAGACATATTCTCCTGTGGTGGATGCAATAACGCTAAGATATTTGATTGGTCTGACTGTATATGAAAAGCTTGATATGCATCTAATGGATGTAGTCACGGCGTATTTATATGGATCTCTGGATAATGACATTTATATGAAAATCCCAGAAGGATTTAAAATACCAGAAACATATGAATCAAGTTCTCGGGAATTGTATTCAATAAAGTTACAGAGATCATTATATGGATTAAAACAATCAGGACGAATGTGGTATAATCGCCTGAGTGAATATCTGTTGAAAGAAGGATACCAAAATAATCCAATATGTCCGTGCGTTTTTATAAAGAAATCTCAGTCAGGATTTGCTATTATAACTGTATATGTTGATGACTTAAATATAATCGGAACTCCTGAAGAGTTATCCAAGGCAATAGAATATCTTAAGAAAGAATTCGAGATGAAAGATCTTGGAAAAACAAAATTTTGCCTTGGTTTGCAAATTGAACATTTAGCAGATGGGATATTTGTTCATCAATCAACTTATACAGAGAAAATCTTAAAAAGATTCTATATGGATAAAGCACATCCATTGAATATTCCAATGGAAGTTCATTCACTGGATGTAAAGAAAGATATATTTCGACCTCGAGATGACAGTGAAGAACTACTTGGTCCTGAAGTACCATATCTTAGTGCAATTGGTGCACTTATGTATTTGGCTAATAACACAAGACCAGATATTGCATTTTCAGTAAATTTATTAGCTAGATATAGTTCATGTCCTACAAAAAGACATTGGAACGGAGTTAAGCATGTACTCCGATATCTTCGAGGGACAATTGATATGGGTTTATTTTATTCTAACAAATCAGAGTATGATCTAGTTGGTTATGCAGATTCTGGTTATCTATCTGATCCACACAAAGCTAGATCTCAGACAGGTTATCTATTCACATGTGGAGGAACTGCTATATCGTGGCGATCAGTGAAACAGACTATAACGGCCACTTCTTCAAATCATGCTGAAATCCTCGCTATTCATGAAGCAAGTCGAGAATGTGTATGGCTAAGATCGATGATACAACACATTCATGAGACATGTGGCTTGTCTTCAAGTAAACCTCTTCCAACGATGTTATACGAAGACAACACAGCATGTATAGCTCAAATCAAGGGAGGATATATCAAAGGAGATAGAACAAAGCATATCTCACCAAAACTCTTCTATACTCATGATCTTGAAGAAAATGGCGATATCACTGTACAACAAATTTGTTCAAAAGATAACCTGGCTGACTTATTTACAAAGGCATTACCAACTGCAACATTCGATAAATTAGTATATAGCATTGGAATGCGGCGACTCAAAGACTTTAGGTGATGTCTCCATGAGGAGGAGTGAATGTATTATAGTAAACTATATAAAATATGTACTCTTTTTCCTTCACTAGGGTTTTTCTTCCCATTGGGTTTTTCCCTAGTAAGGTTTTAACGAGGCATATTTTATATAAATGGGCATTTAAGGGGGAGTATTGTAAATATGATTATGTAAATGCCCATTCCACCACATGCCCATTTAATATCCATGCCATGTGGCATTTTCTCCATAGCCAAAGTGTCTTCCAAAGACCATTGATTGGTGTCCAAATGTTCCACTTCATGCTCTCCCTTATGCCTATAAATAGAGGTTTTTGGTGGTTGATTATGTGAGATACATTTTGGAAAAGAAATAACAACAATTTTCTCTAATTTCTTGTGTTTTTGATTTTTCCATAATTTTCCACTTTCTTTGTTTATATCATATTTATATATACTCCTTTATATTCCTTTAATTGCATTATATATTATTATTATTATTATTATTATTATTATTATTATTATTATTATTATTATTATTATTATATGATTTGGTAAAGTTTTGGTGCCCGGTTTCGCCTCTCAATTTTACAACACATGAATATTTTCTATAATTTAACCTATTTTTTATTTATTTGAAGAAAGATAAAATGGAAACTCCTAGAAGACTAAACATGAAATTAAAAGAAAAAACTAATTGAAAATGATTTTGCACTTAGAATGGCCAACAGCCGAACGTCCGGGCATCAAGACTAACCGCCGGCTTCGAATTCCATTAGGCGACGGACGGAGAGACGTCGAATGTTGGAACCGCTGTATCTGTAAACTCAGAGATTCTTTAGACCTTCCAAAAAGAACCCTAATCTCATCGGCGTTGGAGTTTAACCCATGGAGGCGTCGCCGGCGTCTTCTGAGGGTTCCTCGCGAGAGGTTCAATGCGTCGGAAAATTGGAAATAGTGAGACCAAAACCTGCCGGTGGTTTTCTCTGCGGCTCTATCCCCGTTCCCACCGATAAAGAATTCCACGCCTTCAATTCTGCTCTAGTTCCTTCGCGCCAAACGTATTGAACCTCGTTTTCTGTCTGTTCTTCTATTCCTCATCATGATCATGCGAACTATTTTCTTATTGTTTAAATTTCAGAGGGATTTTATCTTTATTTGGTTTTTTGGTGGATTTTGTTTGTGAAAGGGTGACAGCTCCGCGGTATCGAGTGCTTCCGACTGAGACAGATCTCAATTTACCTCCACTTCCTTCTAATTCCCATGAGAAGATTCTCCCGATTGGGGTACTCCAGTCGAAGGATGCTGGAGGTTTGTTTCTGCCATTTATGTGTAGTGCTAATAATTTTGCTGATATAGCGCATTGCTGGAGTATAGCTCAAATCTAGTGGTTTAACGATTTGGCCTGTGACAAATATAAATGAACTTATTGTGTTAATGCGAGGCATCTGTTTAGTTTGATATAGTAGCTCAACGCAATTCTAAAGTAGAAACATATGCTCAGATTGCAACTTTAGCGGTAATGTGATTTCAATTCGTATTCTTCCATTCTCCTTCTGTTGACTGTTTCTTGTCAATGAACCAAAATACTATATATATATTTTTTCTTTCCGTCTTGGAAGGAATACATTTGACATGAAGAACTATTTCTTCTATGGCACTGGCACGGCAAGTGCAATTCTATCATATACTGACTGACTTCCTTGTTCCAAATAGCATTTACCCCGGGTCTTAATTCATTATCTCCATCATGATTCATAATAATGCATGGAGTCTTGAACATAGAAGTTGAATAGAAATCAAGGGAGAATGGAGATCTTATTTCCCTGCTTTATCTAGATTAGAATGTCAGTTGCCTCTGTAATTGGAGAGGAATCCTATTTTTCATTTTTTTTATATAAAACTTTGTTTTGTTTATAGGCAATATATACCAAAGATCACAATTGAAAGTCTGTTAGACTTTTGTTTTGTTGGAGTTTTCGTTCCATTCCATCGGGAAACAATACTTTATAACTTTTAAGATCTCCCTTGAAGTAGTTAATAATGTCTTTGCAACATTCTAATTTTATTTTCCTAAAGTTTTGATATCACTTGGATGACACTAGCATTCACTTGTTTTAGATTTGCCTTGGGATGGGGGTGCTGTTGCTTCAAATCTTACCAGAAAATGTGAAGCTCTTGCTGTATCTGGTTTGGTTGAATATGGAGATGAAGTAGATGTGATAGCTCCAGCTGACATTCTTAAGCAGATCTTTAAAATGCCTTATTCAAAGGCTCGATTATCCATTGCTGTTTATCGGATTGGACAAGCGCTTGTTCTGAGTACAGGGTATGTACTTGGCAGTCTTTTGCTTGCTGTTAAAATTTCAGTCCTATTGTTTATCATCTACATTTTCATCATTGTTCTTGGTGTTTCATTTTGGTTGTTAGATGTCATGGAAAATGTAATTATGATGTCATATTTTCCTTGATCTTCTTGGTGGAAGTGTAGGCCTGATGTTGAAGAGGGAGAAAAGCTGGTTAGGAGGCATAAAAATCAATCAAAGTGTGCAGAACAATCTTTATTTTTGAATTTTGCCATGCATTCAGTTAGAATGGAAGCTTGTGATTGTCCTCCAATTTATCATGCTACAACAGAGGAGCAATCTAAGTCATCTGTTCTTCCTGGACGAAGTACTTCTCAGGTCCTGGAGCAAACTGACGGTGTTTCACAAAAGGGTGTTAATTCTTGTGCCCAATATAAAGAAGTTAAGCAAGATGCCTTCTTTTGGGGAAGTAAGAAGGGTAAAAGAAGTAAGAAGCATGATCCCGTCAAAAAGGTTTCAGAAGTTGGTGGGAAGCCGAGGTGCTCGAATCAAGAGTCTGAAAAGCATAGAAGTGTTGGTGATGATGAATTTCTACGGGTTCTGTTTTGGCAATTTTACAATTTTCGTATGCTTCTTGGTAGTGACCTGCTTCTGTTCAGTAATGAAAAGTATGTCGCTGTGAGTTTGCATTTATGGGATATTACCCGACAGGTGGGACACAGTATTGTAGACTTACCTGAGTTTAATGATTATTATTATGTTAACACTTCTTTTTTCAGGTCACTCCACTAACTTGGCTTGAAGCTTGGCTTGATAATGTCATGGCAAGTGTTCCTGAATTAGCCATATGTTATCATGAAAATGGTGTTGTTCAGGGTTACGAGCTTCTGAAAACAGATGATATATTTCTATTAAAAGGGGTCTCTGATGATGGTACTCCTGCTTTTCATCCTTATGTGGTACAACAAAATGGCCTTTCTGTCTTCAGATTTCTCCAAGAAAACTGCAAACAAGATCCTGGGGCTTATTGGGTAATATTACAGTTTTCTTCCCGTATCTCTCATATAAATCATAAGTTAATTCTGGGTGGAATGACAACCTCATTCATATACTTAACATCAAATTTTTGCAGCTTTATAAAGGTGCGGGTGAAGATGGGATTCAACTTTTTGATCTTTCTCTAATTCCTAAGAATCATTCTTCCAGTGATTTTGATGACAGCTCAAATTCCTTACCCTCGATGCTATACAGAGGGAGATGTGACTCCTTATTTTCATTTGGCACACTCCTCTACCGTATAGCTCACCGACTCTCACTTTCTATGGTGAGGAAGATTTTTACTTCTATTTTCTGTTTTTGCATCTTGGAAATAGTTGGTTGTTGCAATTATAGTTGTCTCTTTTGCAGAATCCATCTAATAAGGCCAAATGTGCGAGGTTCTTTAAGAAGTGTTTGGATTTTCTTGATGAGCCTGATCACTTGGTAATGATATTGTTTCTAACAGTACCTTACGATTGCATCTATTTGTGTTTTGTTGTCAAGTTTTACTTGAATATATTTAGATAACTGACTATCAAGGCTGTGCTAAGCAGGTGGTTCGTGCATTAGCTCATGAACAGTTTGCAAGGCTCATTTTAAACTATGACGAAGAGTTAGATTTAACATTGGATTCTCTTCCACTGGGATGTGAAGTTGAAGTTGTGGATGCTGAAGAAGAAGAGCCGTTGGACTTTTTAAGCAGTGTATCAAAAACGGGTAAGTATGAAGGTTCCTCCTCTCTTGTAGGAGAAGAAAAACATGGGGAAGTTGATCCACGTCATCAAAATTTGTTGTCAGATGACAAAGCTTCTTCATCAATAACATCAGAGGCCTATGTATCTTCTCCAAGAAAGCTGATATCCTTGAGAGACCCACAAGGGATAGAACCACCGGTGGCTGCAGAAAATTCGCAAGACGAGGAAAGCTTTGCAGTCTGTGAAGTTTCTCCAACTGCCTCACATGTAGTTCAAACTATTGCTGATCCAATATCTTCCAAGTTAGCTGCAATACATCATGTTTCTCAAGCTATCAAGTCTCTTAGATGGATGCGCCAGCTACAAAGCTCAGAACCAAAGATTGTGGACCATATTGGTGCAGCGCCTGATAGTCTACCTTCTCCTATTAATATCTCTGTCTGTGCATGTGGTGATGCTGACTGTATTGAAGTCTGTGACCTTCGTGAATGGCTTCCAAAATCAAAATTGGACCATAGATTATGGAAATTGGTTCTTTTGCTTGGAGAGTCTTATTTGGCTCTTGGCCAAGCATATAAGGAGGACAGTCAGCTGCATCAGGCTTTAAAAGTTGTAGAATTGGCATGTCTTGTTTATGGATCAATGCCCCAGGAACTTGAAGAGACTAGATTCATTTCCTCAATGGTCGGTACCCCACTTTTGCACAATAAATTGAATGATAGAGATGAAAAGTTCAGATCATTCAATCAAGATCTGAAAGAAGTTGATTTGCACTGTGATGACTTTTCATTAGATCATTATTCTTCCACTTATCTGTTTTGGGCCAAGACATGGACATTAGTTGGAGATGTATATGTAGAGTTCCATTTGATATACGGTAGAGAAACCTCTGAAAAGGCAGAAAAGAACTTTTCCACAAGAGAATTGAAGATCTCATCTGAAGTTGTGAAAGAAGTTAATAGGCTCAAGAAGAAGCTTGGACAATTTAAAAACTGCAGTGCTTGCTCCTTGGTAAATTGCAGCTGCCAGAGTGATAGGGCAAACAGTGGAAGCAGTGCTAGCAGTAGTAGGGGAGAATCAATTGTCTACAGCAGAAAGCACAATAAAAAGACGCATTTTAAGACTTCCACCGCCCACTCAGTTTCAGGAGACCGTGAACATGATTATAATTGTCCAAAGATTGAGAATGGAACGGGCTCTAACCCCAGACATCTAGAGCCAAAAAGAAATTCCCGAATCCCAGTAGGAATATGCAATACGATCAATTCTGGGGCAAAATTATCGGTGGATAATTCTGAAGAAGTGGAGGATAATGTGGAGGCTTGTGGTAATGTTCTTTGTGCGACCTTTCAATCTCATGTGAATTCTAAGGAATCTCAGAAAGTTAAAACTGGTGGAATATTTAAGTATCTTGGGGGTCCTGTCTCTAGAGGTTCAGAATGCAATTTAACTGCAGCCCTAAGCTGTTATGAAGAAGCTAGAAAGGCGTTAGGTCAACTCCCAGCTGGATCCGTGGAACTGCAATCTGTTATGAGAAAAAAGGGTTGGGTTTGCAATGAACTAGGTCGATGGAGACTTGAAAGAAAGGAGCTGAAAAAAGCTGAAACGGCATTTGCAGGTGCTATTGATGCATTTAGAGCTGTTTCTGATCATACAAACATCATATTGATTAACTGCAATTTGGGTCATGGGAGGCGAGCATTAGCTGAGGAGATAGTATCAAAGATTGAGGATCTAAAAGTACATGCAATTGTACAGAATGCATATGCTCAAGCATTGGAGACTGCTGAACTTGAATATACTGAATCACTAAGATATTATGGGGCAGCGAAAAATGAACTGAATGGTGTTGCTGAAGATTCTATTGCTGTGCCTGGCAACCTGAGGACTGAGGTTTACACACAGCTTGCTCACACGTATCTGAGGCTTGGTATGCTTTTGGCAAGGCTAGATATAAACGAGGTACACGATATTGAAACATTGGAAGATGTTGGATCAGTTTACACAAATTCTAATAATAGAGGAGCTAAGAAAGGATTGAAAAAGCATAAGACTTCAGCAAATGATGCCATTAGGGAGGCACTATCTATATATGAATCTCTTGGTGACATACGTAAACAGGAAGCTGCATATGCTTATTTCCAACTAGCTTGTTACCAAAAGAATTGTTCTTTGAAGTATTTGGAGTCCGATGGCTGGAAAAAGAGCTTGTCTAAAGATGATAACAGCATTCTCCAACGGGTAAAACAATATGCTTCCTTGGCTGAGAGGAACTGGCAAAGAGCCATGGAATTTTATGGCCCTAAAACACATCCCACTATGTATCTGACCATTTTGGTTGAACGATCAGCTCTTTCATTAAGCTTGTCGAGCTCTTTACACTCAAATGCAGTATGGACTCTTTCTCTCTCTAATATTTCATGCTATAAGCATAACCTGAGCTTTTTGCTTTGTAACTCGTGGAGATTCAACATATACACCATATTCTTATTTATGTACATTGAGTCTCAAATAGGCCTTTCTTTCCAGTTTTCGAACTGATATTGTTTGGTTTGCTAGGCCACTCATTAGCGTTTCTTGGAAATGATCTGTCATGTCATTGACCATTCTTGAAAATAGTTTCAGTGTCTGATCTTCAGAGTCGAGCTCTAGTTTGTTTTGCATGTCCTTTAAAGCAATTCACTCTCATGGCGTATTATTGACATGCACGTGATAAATTTTTTCTCTGCAGATGCTAGAATTGGCATTCTCTCGCATGCTTGAAGGACGACACATTTCTGATACTGATGCAGATTCTCTGAAAACGAAGTACTCCGAGATACATTCGAAATTTTGGAATCATTTGCAGATGCTATTGAAGAAAATGGTGGCATTGACACTTCCAACGAATTCAGGCAAATCTTCTGCATCTCAACCTCATATGACACCCAACAGATCTGGTGAAGCTTCAAAGCTCAGGGAGCTTTACAAAATGTCTTTGAAGTCCAGTGACTTCAGAGAACTGCACAAGATGCATACCATGTGGACGTCTAAATTGGAATGTTGACTAAATAATTGTATCTATGTATACTCACTTTAGCATTCTCACTTTCTCAACTCAAATCAAGAATAGTATATAGATGGTTAGCATCATTAAGTTTAGTTGAAGTCCGGACTTTTATGTATTGTGAATTTTGTTACTGCTGTAGCATCCATTGGTGTTCTTGTGAATATTCGTTATTGAGAGTACGAACTTACTTGAATAGGATCTATTCTATAGGTCGTACAATTGTATAGGATCTATTCTATAGGTTATACAATTTTGTTGCAAGGAGAGTAAGGTCACCAAAAATGCAAAAGACTTGTCAAACTTTCCTGTGGGTGAAACAAAATTCCAAGTCATATATAGATAGTTTAATATGAAGGCGCTTTTTGTGCTTTTCTGAATGGACCACGACATTTCATGAGTATTTCACACTAAGCTCTTCACTCTTGCCTTGTGTCCCTTTTTCTTACATCAATCAAACCCGTGGGCAAAAAGTTGTCCCTTATCAGAAAAAAAAATGTCGTCCCTTAGAGTAACACATGCATAAATGACGTTTGGCATGATCAAGAACATCGAAATGACATCTAGCATCATTGAAGGGATTGAACCCACAATTTTTCTAGGGGGAGTTTTCTTCTTTATTGCCACTATAGTATTAAATTTTTATCGACATGTCAACATTTTTACATGTCTATGAATTCGACATCGATATTAGAGTAAATCGACAGTTACATTATATTGTGAAAGAAATTGATAAACTCGACATCGACATTGGAGTGAATTAGTTACTTATATCGTGAAAGAAATTGATGAAAGATAAAAAATAACAATAAAATGTCACTGATGTGAATATATATTTATTTATTAATTTAAATATTTTTTATAATTTTTCTAGAAATATCTATCCACATTAAAATGTGAAATTTTGATATTATAATGATAACATTTTTTTTTTTTAAAATAAAAAAAAATGATAACATTTTTTAAAATCAAATTAAAATGAAAGTTGATAATTGGAAAAGACTGTTGCTACCCAAAAAAAAAGGCATAAATTTGGCTGATCAGATTCATTTCAATAATCCATATGAAATGTATCTTGTATGTTGTAGTATTTGAATTGAGATTATCGTATTAAAGAAGAATGATGGACGCAAAGATGATGAAGTTGCGAGCGGCAAGAACCTTCTTGTTTCTGTTGGTGTCTTTCTTCGCCCATTTCCATATTTGCCGCCATGGCTGAGGCTGATGAAACTTCTTCGCCCATTTCCATAGCTTCATCGTCAGCGTCTTCACGGCCCGCAGTTCACATTGTGTACACCGAAAGGCCTCGGGATGAGGACCCAAAGGACTTCCATATCCGAACCCTAGCCTCCGTTCTCGGCAGGTTCGTCTCTTATTTCTCTCTTCCCTTTAGTTTCAGTTCATCTTTTCGAAATGCAAAAGAAGTAATCGGACCCATGCTTCTCGTTTCCATTTGCAGTGAGGAGGCTGCGAAGGATGCGCTTGTTTATAGTTACAAGACGGCTGCTAGTGGATTCTCTACAAAGCTCACTCCCGATCAGGCTTCTCGAATTTCCCGTAAGTTTAGCTTCAGTAGTCGCTTTCTCGAGTAGATAATTATGTTATAATCATATGAGACTGTTGCTACTGATTATTTACTCCGTTCATCGTTCTCAGTGGATCGATTGAGTAGTATACGAAATCCGAGTGTTTTAATTGAATTGATTAAATTTGATCGAGGACGATGTCTAGAGATTCATCTTCCCCACAACTCAGATGCATGAGTTTTGGACAGATCAAACGATGCCTTAAGCTTTGAGTAGCTTGCTTGCATCTTCTGCATTCATCCTTGTATCATTGTTTGTAGTTTCTGTAGCAACAGGACATCCCATGTTTGGATTTAGGCTTCCAAAACCCACGCCCATGTCCAACCCACCCCATGAGCTACGCCTCATTTCCTCCGTACGTTTGGCTTTCCTTCATCATAACCTCTCTCTCCCTTTTATGTCCTACGTTTCATCTTCTTCGCCCCTGTGCGTACAGAAATTTCCCCTATTGAAGGTTTCTTGTATTTACTGTTTGATGAAACCCCTCCTCCCTCCTCTTGCGGCTTCTATGAGCCCCTTTGTCCACCTGCTTCAGTGAACCCCTCTCTTTTCCCTCACTCTATCGGCATGGATGAAACCCTTTCTTTCCCTTTGCCAGAGTTTTGGAAGCATGGGTCCAGGGAGGAGAGAAGAGAAGAAATAGTCGGGTCGGGTGCTTGGGTTTGACGATATGCTTCTTCCTGCTTCATTTTTGGTATTCGAATTCTATTATCTGGCTGGGAATTTTGAAAATTCCTTCCTTCTAGCATTTTTGTCGAGTTGGTCGACTTTTTCCCCGAATTGCAATTGTTACTTCTAATTCTTCATCCGTTGATCTTGTAATTGTTATGGCTGGGAATTTTGGAAATTCTTCCTTCTAGCATTTTTGTCAGGTTGGTCGATCCTTTTCCCAAATTCTAATTGTTATTTCCTCTAATTCTTCATCCGTGGTGGAATTTGCTGATATAATTTTCTTATATCCTGTAGTACGAATTGTTTGGTTTAATTAACCGAACAACCTTGGTTTTGGTTCCGTTGTTTCCTTTGTTGATTGGAATTCTGTTCAATGCTGTCAGTAATTTGTTTGTTTATTTTTTTTTTTCAAATCTTCCTTAGTTCGTTCAACAGTTTTGCTTCAGTCTCATTTGTGTTTTTTCAAATCTTCCTCAATCAAATTGATTGTGAATCTAATATCCTTTATTAACTGTAATTATATTATTAACTACACCCATCTCCCTCACTAACCACCTTTTTCTTTATAATTGCTATTCTGGATAACCCCCACTGGCCACTACAACTCTCCTTGTCCCTCCCTCCCATGAACCATTACCGCTCTCTGCGTCTCCCACCTTTGCTTCATCCTAGACCCACCAGCATTGCATGGTGTAGGAGGGGACAAGAAATCGCCCACACTTACAAGCAGGGCCAATGCAGCAGGAATATCCTCTAGAGGGAGGAAGCGGAAGCGAGTCGATCTTACTTTCTTCCTCGAGATGTTTCTACATATGATGAGAGTTCGAACCATTGTGCTTAGAAGGATTTTACCCATGATGATGGGTGAGAAAGAGGAGGAAACCACCCATAGGCAACAGGTGTTTGACGAACTTCGTGAGATACCCGGTTGGCTCAACGATTGTCTTACAAGCGAGCCCAATGCAACAGGAATATCCTTTAGAGGGAGGAAGAGGAAACAGGTCGAATATACTTACATCCTCGAGAAGTTTCTACCTGAGGTGAGAATGCATACCATTGAGCTTCAAAGGATTGCATCCTTGTTGACAGGTGAGAAAGAGGATGAAGAGACCACTCGTAGGCCACGGGTGGTTGACGAACTTCGTGAGATGCCTGGTTTGAGCGTCGACTGACCTGTATTGAGCTTGCCAAAACGTTGTTTGGCAATGTCCAAATGACCCATTTCTTTCTTAGTTTACCAAAGAATAGGAAACATGAGTATCGCATGCATCTCTTAGGGAGGCGCAGTTGACCGTGTATCTGTATTAAGATTCCTATCACTTCATGCTCAGATCTCTTTTGTATGACGAGTTTTTTTTTATTTAAAAAAAGCTCTTTTGTATGACTTGTATGATGAAACTTTTCTTTTGAGCGTTCAAGTATCAATTATGAATTGCAACTTTATTATTTTCTTCAAGCGTGTATGACGATTTTTTTGGTCAAGTTTTGGGATATCATTTGTCCCTAAATTATTAAAATTAACTGTTAGTTGTCCGGTATATGTCAATAATTATTTATATTGATGTAAAAAGTTGTCAATGGGCAACTAAAATAAATTTAAAATCAAACAATTGATCTAATCCATTTAAAGAATTATGTTAATTGGAAATTAGTTTTTACATTAGTTTAGATAATTGTTTATATTAAACTTGTTGATGCGCCTCCCTTGAAATAAATAAACCACACTAGTATCTAATAGGTTAGATGTTGAGTTTTAAAATAGCTAAGAAATTTTTGTTAAAATTATTAATAAAAAAAATTAATGGTAAGAGTTAAATTAATTTTTTTTTTAGACAAAGGTTATTAGTCAAAACAAAACATTCTGAAGTAGGATTTAAATTTATTTAACCTTTATTTTGCCTGTTTTCCATTAGCCACGCTTGAATCTTAGATTCATACAACCCACTCCTGATTCTTTTACTTTTAAGATACACGCTCAAAATTCATCTTTGCTATTACCATTTTGATATTGATTTATCTGTTTTCTTAGATTCTCTTTCAATTCTTTTTTCTTCCTCATTCCAATTTTCTTCTTATTTAAGCGATAGCTACAAAGTTAAATAGTACTTCAAATTTTTTATTTCATTAATTTTTTCAATAATCAATGACAGAGAGTTTGACAATTAGTTTGTTCATATAAATTATCCTTTAAATCCTGTGAATGTAACATACACATTTAGCTTGCAAGTTATGGTAGGTAAAAATCATAAAAACAGTAGAGGTAAACCCCAGCAAATTTTCATCTTCCATTTAGTATTGTTCTGTTAATGGGTATAGAAATTTCTCTGTAATTTTTTGTATATATGTTTATAACTTTAGTAGTAGATTCAAATCCAGCTTCTTATCAACGAATACAAGATATTTATAAAATCATCAATCTGGTTTATTACTTCAACATTTACTTCAATAATTGCCGTCCTGTATCTATCATTGTCTCTTTTGGCAATAATTGAATATTGTTATAGATTGTTGTTCACTCATTAGCTGACCAACCAAACAAATTTTTCTGCATTACTGGGCAGAACAACCAGGCGTTCTACAGGTTGTTCCAGACAGCCAGGTCGGGTTGCATCGTTAGAGGGTTTCTCAGCCTCCCTTGAAGTCGGGTGAAGATGGTGTAATAACGAGTGAGTTTCACCTTCTGTAAACTCAGTTATAGTTCTTAAACTGCAGCACTTAGATTTGTTGTTTGTCAAAGCTGAACATGATCTCCATGTTGATCCCAACATTCACTCTGTAAAAAGACCTATAGACTTTCACGATATGAAATTCTATACTTACACGTTAGTGACGCGAATCCTGCATCAAAATTTATCATTGCTATGCATTTAGCCAATGGTACAAGTCTTTTTCTTTATGCTTCTGAGTAGAAGTAATGAAAAAAGAATACTATTCTCTAGAATGAAATCATAGTGCAAAAGAATAACCTTCAGAGATTATTCAGTAAATAAACACAGAACACTTTTAGGGTCTTTCTGAGTAAGGGAAAAACCTTGATATTATGTACTTGTGAAGCTCACATCATTGCCATAATTTTGACTTAGATCCTCCTGTCTTTCATTCCAATAGACGGTAGATCCTTTGATAACTCATGGTTAAAGTACTAGAATTAGTAAAAATTGTTGTTCGCAGAATCTTCATTCGTAGGTTCGCTTCCTCTTTAGAAGAGTGGGAAGTACGCACAAAGAACCGATGAAGAAGAGTACGGTCAAGGTTTTGAAATCATATAAATCCTTGACAGATTTGAGATCCCCAAGAGCAAGACCAGCCTGAGTAAAGAAGAGAGGATTAGAAACTCGATTATTTGAAAAGTTGGGAATGTAAATACAGAAGAAGTGCGTGTGAGAACAAATCTTCATGTGCGATAAAGGGAATCCTGTGAAAGAAATAGAAATCGTTTTCGTGATTAAATATCCAGAAAGCCACTGAAATATAAATATGAAGATGGTAGACAGAAATAATTTTGGTAATTAAGTATACAGAAAGCCATTTGAAGATAAATATGAAGATGATAGACAGAAAGCGTTTTTATAATTAAATATCCAGAAAGCCACTAGAACATAAATATGAAGATGATAGACGGGATGGGTCATAGCATAAATAATCGATATGATGAAGCAAAACCTGAAAGTGGAAAGTGAAATTTTAAATGTACAAATGGGTCTTCTGCTAGAAGTGGATTGTAGTAAATTGAGGTCATATTCATTATGCATATTAAAACACGAGTGTAAATACCTACAATCAATGCTTTTTTTTTTTTGAAAGTACCTACAATCAATCTTATAATATAGAAAGCGAAGTAAATAATAAAACTTGCTGATAGTACGTGATCGAAAATGGCAAAAGCAAAAAGTTTAAACAATGTGAACAACATAGTCTAGACTAGACATTGGATGACTGAAATAACTTACCCTAACCATAATATATGATGATGGAACAAGGCCGATCAGCGTCGCTAAAAGGAAAACATGAAATGGTATATCGACAATGGGCGACGCCAAGTTAATAAAAATGTTAGGTAGTGTTGGTGTTATCCTCAGGAAAATCATGTAATTAAGCAGCTTCTCTCTTTGCTTTGCTATCTGAAACCACATGCACATTTATTAAGAGGTTAGACTAGTGAAGTCACTTGACATAAAATGCTGCTGGGTAAATCAGGGAAACTAAGGATGGAATGGGCTTTACCTCTGACTGGAAAAGTTTCAATTTTTCAGGCCACATCCAACAAACTAAAGGTCTACCAATTAACTTGGAAAGAAAAAAACAAGTAGTAGCTCCAGCCGTAGCATTGAAAACCACTAGTATAAGGCCTCTAACAACTCCAAAAAGAGCTCCAGCCAACAATGACAAGAAAACTGTTCCAGGGATCATAAAAGTTTGCATAAATATGTAGGTGGAACAATAACCCAGGATGAACTGTGCAGGGTGACCCTTGGCGTAGCTTCCAAGATGATCTCTGGTTCACAAATTTAAAAGAGAAATGCATCTTCGATAGGCATAAGCTGTCTAAATTGCTATGGCAATGAAACTATCAAATGGAACCCACCAAAAGCCAAAGTCAACACAACATATTCAAAAGCAACAACAACACATCATTTATCATGATGAATATTGTTATTATTTTTTAGGGGGGTTGGTGTTGGTGGAGAGAAACGGATTTAATTAGTTGAAAAATACTATTTCTATGACTTAGATTGCTAACAGAGGATTCAGACAGTCACCTAATATTGTGTTTTTAGGACTATAGTGGAAGTTATACGGTGTCCTATCTGAAAGTTATGGTGTCTCCATCCAATTTTACATTAGTCATTTCTGAAAGCTTCCTCTCCTCTTCTTCATTAAGAGCTACCTTTCCAAAGACAATTGAAATTGTCAAAATCTCGAAATATACCTACTCTATTTTTTTTCCTTTAATATTATGAGTATCGAGGCTCACTTATACGCACCCCCGACTAATTTTATAGTGCAATTTGTCTAACCAATATGTGATGGTTAGGAAATCCATAGAATTTTAATATCTTAGATGGTGATTTGAATTTATAATTTCAAAGTCTATTTATAATTTCTCCAACCACTAGGCCAATCTCCAGTAGTTAAATATCCTTGCACTGTTAAAAAGTTGAACAAAACAACATAGCAATTCCTAGCCTCAACAAATGTCTTTCCCTCACATAGATCTCTATACTAAGTCGGCTATCATTTACTAACCTGAACTCGCTCCTCTAATGAAATAATAAGCAACAAAGCTTCACAAGAATGAAGTCAAGAAATTTACTTATTTAATACATCACTTATTAATGCAGCTCACGAGAAATATTAGCATGAATTGGATAAGGAAGCAAGAATTATTAAATATGAGATGAATGAGCAGGAGGCAACTTCTGCTATACACAAAGAACCTTTCTAAGTTAGTCAATTTCAATTAAAATATTTTCGAAACCAATCCAATTGGAAAAATGAACCAAAAATTAATGACCTACTTGAGCATACGAAGATCGGCGAGGGAACGTGGCAGCTTAATGTTCTGATAGTCGGCGGCCGGCATTGTACGGTAAATGCAGAAGAGCGCGGCGGAGAATGCCAAAAAACCGCCGAGAGCCACCGCGAGTCCCCACCGCGAGAGAGGATATCTCTCAGATTTCAGCTTCTTCGCCGGGGAGTCCATGTCCGCCTTCTCTTCGTCTCTAATTGCCAGATTCCTCGGAGCCGCCATTAGCGGACGATTTGCAGAACCTCAAACGTTGCGTAGAGAAATGGCTTCCGACCGGCTACCGGCTGAGCCGAGCCTCGAGAGAAGGGCACTGTTACCGGAAGCTAGGGCGAGAAAACCATGGCTTAAACACATGATCGTTACGGATCTGCTCTGTCTCTTCGACTTTTTTTTTTCTTTTTATTATTATTATTTTTTTGGGACAATTCTCAATCTCAATGAAACCTTTTGACCCCTGTATTTAGAATTAGAAAAGAGAAAATTCCTTTTTTCTTCTTTGTTTTTTTCTTTTAACGGAAAAAAGAAGTAATTGAAAAGCATTTTCTTGGTGGAAATGCAGGCAGCGTTACAGGCCAGGCGGTAAACGTGGACCGCCTGCCAATGGGAAATTGACACGTGGATTTTGAGTTCGTGGCTAAATGTCTCTCTCGGTTATTAATCGTGACAATTACTCGTATTTCTTGTAGTTTAATCGATTGATAAAAATGTCAATAAAGCAAAAATAATTAATTATTAGATTCAAATCTTTATTCGCTGTCTTTGTTTCTCTAAGTAACGAATTTAATGTGTTTAATTGGATTATTTGATACCTCTTTCAATGACATAGAATACATCAAATGCCTCAGTAATTCCTTTTCTTACTTGAAATATAATTTTATTCTAATTAAGAAATTTTAATCATTAATCTAGATCATTTTTTTTTTAGTTCAACAACATTTGAAGGTAAAAGATTCAAACATTTAACCTCTTGGTCGAGACAATTAGCATTGAGCTAAGCTCACTTTGGCTAGGTCAAATTATATTTGATCATTCAATTTCAACACTTTGTTTGCATTTTATGTTAAATTTCATATTACATTTTTGTAATTCTCTCTATTTTTTTTTCTTTTTAATAAGATGGAGTGAATTTGAATCTATAACAGGAGATATCTATACGAGTTCAACTAAATTAAGGTCCAATGCATGTAACTTAAAACATAAACCAGCGTTGACAAAACAAATTAAAAGGAAGCTTATTTTAGAAGAAAAAAAGACTGCAAACTTAATCACGTCCAGACCACAAAAAGATCCTTTCCTTATTAAATGAAAACTTTGTCTCTCCACTTTCTCATGGGTTTTCCTTTTCTTCCAATAATTTCACAAACCCAAGAAAGTAATAATAATAATAATAATTCACATATATATATTAGAAACGAAAATTCTAAAGAAACTTGAGGTGGGTTTGTTTGTGTTTGTGTGCGTAAAAAGCCAATCCCAATTCCCAAATTCTCAAATTCCCAAATTCTCAAAAAGAGAATGTGAAGAATCAGAGAGAAATAGAGGCGATGTTTCAATCTTCTCGCCGGACTCGTTCTATCTCTTCTTCTTCCTCCTCCTCCTCCTCGCGCGGTTCTTACTATTTTCCCGATGACTCTCCGCTCTCCGCCGCCACTCCGATCCGATCATTCTCCGGCAGCATTCCATTTTCTTGGGAGCATTTGCCCGGAATCCCCAAAAAACAGTCTCCGGCGAGGCTCCGGCGAGATTCCGCGTCTCCTCTGACCTCTCTCCTCCCCTTGCCTCCCAATTCCACCACTCCGCCGTCCTCCAAGCGCTTCGGATTTCACGATTGGAGGAAATCAAACCGCCAAAATTCGCAAAGAGATCCTTTCTTCGACGCCCTGATCGAGTGCTCTAAAGAACCTACCGCCGCCGCCACCGAGGTCTGGAGCGGCGGCAGCAATGGGAAGGCGGTTTCGAGAAGCCTAAGCGACCGATTCGGATTCTTGAATCTGTACTCTTCTTGCAAACGAAGCTGCGGCGTTTCGGAATCCATCGTGTACCTTCCGAGAACGGCGAGTAGTTCGTTCGATCTGCTAAACGACGGCACCGGCGAGTGAAAAAGGAGATAAGTGGGCGATTTGATTATATGTTTGTTTAATTAATCTGTGTGGTTTGTGGTGACTAATATTCATGTGAGGCTGTAGTGAAGAAGAGATAAATCAAGTGGCCGGGAAATTGAAAATATATTATGAATATGGAATCAATGGAGTTTGTTAATTGTTATGTTGCTTTACTGCGCTGGAATATTGTTTGTGAATTACGTCAAATTTGCAGTTGAAATTAAATTAGTCTCTTCTCATGTGTTGTTAATTGTTTATGTGTATTATTTCTCTATAATTGTTTTCTGCTGTATCGTTTACATGTCATGTGACACCTCCCGACAATCTGTTTGTAATTTACGATATCATCAATTTGCAAATTTGGACCTTCTTTTTTTCTCTCTCTCTAAATCAACTCAGAATATTGTATCGAGTTGTAATCCTTTTGGACCAATATCTCTCCTAAAACCCACACTATCCATTCTTTTACTCTCTCTCTCGTATATATAATATTAAAAAAAAAAAGATAATTTTCAATTTTGTATCTAATAAATTTATGAATTTTTTAAAACAAATGTCTCAAATTTAAAACAAACATAAAAATTTAGACAACGAACTTGTAAAAAACAAATATGTTAAATTACAAGTTTAGTCCCTAAACTTTTAAGTTTATGTCTATTTAGTCCTTGAACTTTAAAAAGTGTCTAATAAGTCCCTGAACTTTCAAATTTGTGTCTATTTGGTCCTTAAACTTTAAAAAGTGTATAATAGGTCATTAGGGGCTGTTTGGGGCAAGGAGTTGCAGGGAGGAGTTAATATGTCTGGGGAGTTAGAAAGTCTGGGGAGTTAGGAAGTCTGTGTTTGGGGTGCAGAGTTGTTTAGTCTGGAGTTAGGAAGTCTGTGTTTGGGGCAAGGAGTTGCAGAGAGTAGGAGTTCTGAAGTCTGTGTTTGGGGTGCAGATTTGTTAAACCTGGAGTTCTGAAGTCTAAGTTGATTTTATATAGTTTTTTTCTACAATTTCTCAAAATTTCATTCTTAAGAATTTGTCCCCATAAATTCTAAGATTGAGATTTTTTTGTTTTTATTAATTTATGTATATTTTACAAATTTCTTTAAAGTAAAAAATAATAATTTTGAACAAAATACCCCACATTCTTTTTTTCAATATATCTCACATTAATTATTTATTTATCTTGGATAGTTTTCAAATAAAAGAGTCTTACAATACTTTTTAAAATATTACATGTGATTTGGAAATATTTCAATCCATTAATCTAAAGAGATTCAAATAAACTTCAAGATTTTTACGTTTTTATTCTTTCAATTATAGAAATAATATAGATTTGTTTCCGTCAATCCTAAAATTGGGATTTTAAATTATATTATTTTATGAATATTTTATAATTTTATTAAAGACTTGTTTTCGTCAATTTTAAAATTTTAATTTAAGATTTGTTTTTCAAGCTTAATAAAATAATTTTTTTACATAATTTAAGATTTTATTTTTCTACATAATCAATGTAATAAATTATCTAAAGTTTGATTAATTTGAAAATAATATATTCTTTGAAGTTTTAAAATAACTAAGTTAAAAATAAAATATCAAATATTTATGCTATTTTAAAATAATTAAGTTCAAAATGAATATATATGTTTTTTAAAATCATTCAAAATGAATATTATACATACTTTTGTTCAAAATACTATATATTTATGTTATTTATTGTAATAATTTTATTTTATTAAGTTTGGAATGAGAAATTGTTTATCTTTTTACTTTGAATATGATTAGTTTGAAAATCAAAATTTTTTAATACGTTAATCTTTTTTAATACTAATTTTCTAATATGTAATACGGGTTAGTTTAAAATATGTTTTTCTTATATTCAAATCATAAAATTATATATATTTTTGAGCTATTAATAAAAAAAAAACTTAAAAAAGATGAGATGGTTATTTGTTATAAGTAATTTTAGTTGAAACTTAAAAAAAAATTGTAGATGACAAATGGAGGAAGTGAAATAGGAAGATTTTTATCAATTAAAAAAATTGTTATGTAGTACTATAATTTATATTAAATTTTCAATTTAAATAATAGTATCATGTCTAAAACATTCTTATATAATTTATATTTAAAAAAATTAAAATTATAGAATAAAAGAAAAATATTTTTGTTAAAAAATTGATTAAAATTATAGAATAAAAACATAATTATCTATATTTAATTAGTAATTAGTAACAATGATGAGAAAATTTATATAAAAAATAAAGAAAATTTTTCAAATTAAGAAATTAAAAAAAATAATGTAAAAAAAAATAGAGAGAGAAAGGAGAGGGGAGAAGAGAGAGAGGTATGAGTGAGGTGAGGTGAAGAAAAATGAGATAAGAAAGTTGTGGGACCCATAATGAGGAGTTGGGGAAGGAGTTAATAAGTTTGTGGGGCCCACAATTGGGAATTGGAGAAGGAGTTAATAAATCTGTGGGGTCCACAATAGGAGTAAAATTATCCTTGGGCCAAACAAGGAGTTGGGGGGAGTTATTAACTCCTACAAACTTTACTCCCCCAACTCCTCAATCCAAACACCCCCTAAACTTTCAATTTTGTGTCCAATAGGTCCCTAAATTTTCAATTTTGTGTCTAATAGGTCCTTGACTTATCTAATGTTTTTCAAAATTCACGAACCTATCGGACACAAAATCAAAAGTTTAGGATTCTATTAGACATAAATTTTAATTTTATATCTAATAGATCAGTTAATTTTTTAAAAATTTGAATATGTTAGGGACCTATTAGACACAAAGTTGAAAGTTCGGGGACCTATTAGACATTTTCAAAGTTCAAGGACTTATTAGACACGAAATTGAAAGTTTAGGGACTTATTAGATACTTTTTAAAGTTCAATGACCAAATAGACACAAACTTGATAGTTTGAAGACTAAACTTGTAATTTAACCAAAACAAATATGTTTATATTTATACTCTCTCTCCCTCTTGGTGTGTGTGATTAGATAGATTTAGTGTGTGAGATTAGATGGATCTAATAAGTTGGTTTTCTTATGGAGAAGAGAAGATGGTGACTTGAGGGTTGTTGAGCTACCACTCCATCTCTAATAATAAGTTAGTAGGTTGAAATTTATCTCTTATTTATTATATTTGGTTGTAAATTATTTAACCAATAGACATTATTGTTTTCTTATTTTATGCCTTGGATTTTTTTTATAAAGTGAAATTTTAAATATGTATCATAGACTAGTACCTAAAAGAACTCCTTGCCCTCAATTTCTAGTTTGTACTTTTGTTTATGTGAAATTTTGGATCCTCTTTGGTGTGTGTAATGCTAAATTCCCTCTTCTCTTTAAAGATTTTTTTAAAACAAAAAAATAAATGTAAACTTTGAGAAATTTAGAGATGTAACTTAGAATTGGGATTTTTTTGGTCGGGAATGAATTTTTGTATGTTTAGATTTTCAACAACAACAAAACTTGAGATCAAATTATCGACCTTTGGAATAGTAATAGTTGTATCCACTGATATATGCTCGAATTAGATATATATGTTTGGATTTTTCGATGGAAACATGCACTGTATTTGCATATACTTATTATAGAAAACCATAGGTTTTGAAAATGACAAGGCTTACGCTCATTCTCATAACTCAAATTCACATGATAAATTTCTTCTAGCAGTATTTGATTATATATTGTCTGAGAAAATGATGGGTATGAAAATTTTTTAAATAATGCTAACAAAATTTTAATTATATATTATACTTTGTCTAATAAGATAGCATTTGACTGATATAAGAACAAAAGTATTAGCTAATATTTCTAAGAAAACAGAAGTTAGGTATTGGAAAATATAAATTTTTTTTAATGAGATTAGCTATATATATATAAGAAAATAAAAGTTAGATATTGAAAAATATAAATTTTTAGTGAGAACTCTAAATCAATTCAAGGATTGAGTCATCATCACATTGATAATGAAGTTTATGTGTTCTTTTTGTTTTTGTTTTTTTTTTTTTTTTGTTCACTCCTTGTTCTTTTTGTTATTTAAATCATACATCAATGGTTAGTAAATTGTTAACAAATATCTTGTTTTTTTTTATACCTATTAAAAATAAAATTATATATAGGGTGGATATTTGAACAATATACTTTTAAAACAATACTTCCGACAAATAGATACATAATTGAGTTACCATCTTGACCATTGGTAACAAAAAAAAGGATTATGAACAAAAAATAATAGATCTATATATATATATATGTCGAGAAATACGAGACAAAGGAGGACATGACTTTGTTTTTTGGTTGGATTAATATTTTGTTGTGTTGTGTGAATAGTTTTTTGGGGGGTGTTTGGAATGATGAAATCCACTTATAAGGAGCAATTATTTTTTTATTTATAGTAAAAATCTAAATAGTGGAAGTTGAAAAGGCTGTGTGTAGTGAGGACAGAAAGTGAAAGCCAAAGGAGTCATGATGAATAACAGATGCTCATTATCACCCACCATTTATGTGGTCCCAACTCCCAACTCTCCATTTCTTTCTCTTCTTTTTTTTTTTCAATAGAATACAAAATTTCACTTATTATCAATTTATCATTCTAAATATATTCTCTTTTTTTTAAGATTGAAGGTTCAAATTCTTACGCTCTTACATTTATTGTACTAAAAATATAAATTAAATATCTCATCTAATGTTGAGATTCACTCAGATTTTGATTGACTAATCAGTTAGAACTATGTTCAAATTCACATCTCTATTCTAATTAATTATTAATTATAATATAAAATCACTACAACACAATTTTTAGGTTTTAATTCTTATTTTAATATTTTCTTCTTTTTTTTTTTTTTTTTTTTTTGCATATTTTTCAAATACATCATCAATTTTATATAAAAGGTTATTTTAAAGTTAATTTTTCACTCATCATTTAACCAAAAGTCAAATTGGCTCCAACCTACTCCATGTTAATATTATAAAGCTCCTATACCAGCCAATTTGTTTGGCATGTCTCCACCTTCTAAAAACATTCTCAAAATTCTTGAAAATTTTATTTTTGTTTCTTAAATTTGACTAAAATTTTATTAGTATTTTCCTAATTAATAAAAAAAAAGTATTATCCTAAAGTGGAAATTGGAACAGATAATTTGTCGGTAGTCTGCTAATTTAATTTCTTTAAAAAACAAAGATCAACAATATTAAATTATAGGGAAAAAAAATCAATTTATGCCCTTAAATTTTAAATTTTGGGCTATATCACTTAATTTCTTTAAAAAACAAAGATCAACAATATTAAATTATGGGAAAAAAATCAATTTATGCCCTTAAATTTTAAATTTAGTGTTATATCAATTAAAATCCTAAAATTTCATAAATGAATCAATTTAGACTCTCTAATTCATAATTATTTTCATTTTTGATTCCATTTAAAATCAACTCAAAATTACGTAAATATTACTATTCTCCTCCTAAAATCCTACAAATGTAGCAACAAAAATTATCATGTAATTCTTCATAAATAAGTAGAGAAAAATAGAGAAATAAGAAGAAATTAAAAAATCGTTCATATTAATGATAACTACTACTACCTATTTGATTTCTACATTTCTCTCTAATATTGTGAATTATGCATTAACGATCTAAAAATGAAATCCTAACAAAAAGACAAAATTGATTCACTTTTAAAACTTTAAGATTTTAATGGATACAATTATTAATTTAGAGTTTTAATTATTTTTTTTAGTTCAACCTGTGGGGGTGAGAATGCGAATTTCTAACCTTTTTAAAAAAGAAAAATTCGAACCTTTAGTCAAAGATATATGCACAACTATACTTAAGTTGGATAGTTTAGAATTTTAATTGATTTAACCGGTAAAGTTTAGAAGTATAAATTTGATTTGTTATTCTTAAAATCATTTGAAATTTAAACTTCAATAATGTCCTTAAATTTCAAATTTCACCTGCCAAATTAAGTATCGATCTTGACATTTATTTTGGTGCAGATTTTTTTCAACCACTATTACTTTTGAAATGATGCAGTCAATGTAATAATGGTAAAAATCTAGTAAAATGTTGTGTTAAGCTAATAGTAATAAGTAACAAATAAGTAACAACTCAATTGATAAAGTCACAAGTTTAATATAAGAAGGACTATTTATGAGAGTTTTATCATACTATATAAATTATTTCTAGCATTTAAAATTATAAGGACTAAATTTTGACTTTCTTCAAATTATAGAGACTAAATTTAATCTAAAAAGTTCTACTCTCCCACTTTTTCTGTTGTAAAAAAAAAAAAAAAAATTTAATCGCATGTTCGTATCCAAATTATTACAAACAATAGTTAGTAATATTTTATTTTAGGAACAGATTTTGAAAGTAAAAAAAATAATAATAATAACAAACAAGCTTTTTTTAAATGCAAATTAAATGGTTATATATATATATACACACATGTACTTTTTTTGTTTTTTTGAATGCACACACATGTACATTTACATTAAGGATGAGTTTTTTTTTTTAATATACTTTATGTTATAAATTAATGAATTATCATATAATACAGGTAATACTTGACAGAGTGGACGACAAAATCTCTTTGCTGATCGACAGCAATTATAGTTTTTTCTTCTTTTTATATATAATAATTAAAATTTCACATATTTTATTATAATTTTAAAATTATATACGAATTAAATTCCACATCAACTTTCTCTAAAACTCTATATTTAAAAATAGTTTAAATTACAATTTCAATTCTTGAACTTTAAAAGCATCTCATAAATTTATAAACTTTCAAATTTTACGTTTAATAGGCACTAACTTCTTCAACATTTTTAAAAAATCACTGACCTATTATAAAAAAAAAATTAATTTTTGTGTCCAACAGGACTCTAATTTTTCAATACAAATTTATAAGTATGTAAACTTGTAACAACCAAAAAAAAATATTATTTTATTTTATTTTATTTATTTTATTGATTTTTCAAAAACCTTTTTGAATTAGAATTTTATTTTTTTTTAAATTAGGAGATAAATATTTATTTTCTTTTTATTTAAAAAGAAAGAAGATAATTTTATCAAGGGTTTTGATTAGTTCTTTTAAAAAATGAGTCTTTTAAGCCCTAATCTTTTTGATCAAAAATTTTGACGCCAAAAAGAGGGAAACGAAGAAGTTAGTTCTGCAGTTTCCTCTCTAAAGAAAAAGCAGTAAGTTTTCTTCCCTTCTTTTTTCAAGTTTGTTTTCTTTCTTGATTGAATCTTTCTTGAAAAATTTTGGGGTTTTGTTTTCATTCTTGATTGTTTAGAATGAAAAGATTCTTGGAATCTTTTCCCCTAAAAAGTTTTTAGGTTTTTGGTTTGCATAATTCTTTATCAAAGTTTTTCATCTTATGGATTTTGGATTAAATTAAAGGTTTGATCATGGAAAATTTTTCAGAAATTTCCAGCTTTTGTTTCTTTAAAATGTGATTTATAGCTTTAATTTCTACATGAAAACATTATGTTTTAAAGGTTTTTACAGTTGTTTTAGGTACTTTTTCAGATCTGAATGTATTTGTAAATTGGTAGAAATCTTGATTTTTTTAGATCAAAAACTCTTGGAAAGTTTTGTTTTAGGAGCAGAAATTTTCTGGGTTATTTGTCCATAATTTATGATAGCTATGAAAGTTTTAAAAGATGTAGAATTGGAAAATTATTTCGTATTTTATTTCATATTGAAAAGTATTGATTTTACTAATTTTAATACGTTTTTAATTGGATTTTAAAGTGTTTTAAACCCAGTTTTCAATGCTGTTTTTTTTTCCAAGAATCCTATTTTTTTTCCTAACTTTTTATGCAGAAAATTGTTTTGAATGGGAAAATTTTGGTAGATAAGATTTTCTATATTTTATATAAGCTTTTTGACCTTTAAGATAGAATTTTGGCTTCTGATCAATGAAGTATTGGATATGTTTAGGTCTCTAGAAGATTGACCTTAGTTCAAGGAGTTGGTATTGTGGAAAATTGAGATTGAAATTAAGAATTGTAAAATTATCGATCGAGGTAAGTAGTTTCTACATCCCTTCCAAAATAGAAATTTGGTACAATTATGTTTTAAATATTGTTTATTTGAAAAATGTTTGAAAGTATGTTTTGTATGATTTGAAATTGATAAAAAATTGTTTTATATGCTTTAAAGTGTTTTGCTATTTAAAAGTATGTTTGCCATTTTGGGAAATTGAAATAAATGTGTTTTGATTGATTTTAAATTAAAAGTAAGTTTGTTTTGGTTTTGAGTTTGAACGGTTGATTTGATGAATCTTTATTAAAATTGTTATTATAAACTACATGTTTTGTTTCAAATGTTTACAAAAAAAAATTTGATCGATTTGATAAGGGCTATCCAGATATGCCAATTTTATGTTTTGGGAATACTTTGCTTATTTGTGGTAGTAGCCTAAATTGGAATTGATGGAATTGTTCTGGCTTATTTGTGAGAAAACACATTTGTGGGAAGACACATTTGTGGTTTAGCATTCCTTTGGAATGAAGATTCATGTGTGTGTTATTCACTCACGTGACCTTACACTTAAGTAATTATATTGATTGTTCTTGTCGATTTTATCGACATCTCTGACTGATTGAAGCTTATTTGTGGGAAGGCACAATTTGTGGTTTGGCATTCATTTGGAATGAAGATTCATGTGTGTGTTTCACTCACATGGCCCCACACTTAAGTAATTGAATTAAATGTTCTTGTCAATTTTTATCGTCAACTCTGATTGATTGATTGGTGTTACCGACGGGTAACCATCATATATGTTCTGAAAGCTACCCAAATAATGCATATTCTCACTCTGATATTTGAAAGTAATGATTGATTGAAAGTACTGTTTGAATTGAAAGTTTCGATACTTGAAAGTTTGGTTAAATGAAAGTTTTGTTCAATTGAAAGTTTTGACCGAACGTTTTAATAGTTGTATTAAAAGTTTTGCAATGATATTTGTATTTTGTTTATGATTGTTTTAAAAGAAAATGACCGAATAAATATTTGATTTTTGATTCAACTATTGAAATGATTTGTTAAACTGAATTTCTATGTTTTTGTTTTTTCCAAAATGAATTTATGAACTTGATGTTGAGATTACTTATTGAGTATTTTTGTACTCATTTTTGTTTTCCTAAAATGTTTTCAGATGAAGGAGCATGTGATAGTTCTGACAGTGATTGAGGTCTAGCGTTCTGGCAAAACTGTTGAGGAGTTAATTTTGGTCTTTAGGTTTTTAGCATTTAGGTTTTTGTTGGACTTGTCGTATGTTCAAAGTTATTCTAGTTGGTTTTTTTTTAAGTATTGGATTTGGCTTTATTTTTTTTAAAGCCTTGTTTTTCAGTTATTTGAAAGTATTTTACGTTTGTTTTCCTATTTTTTTTAGTATCTGTTTAATCGCTTCCGCATTTACCATTAGAATGACCGTATTGGAAAATACGGGTTGTTACAAAACTTTTGAGAATATCGAATAAGTTAGAGAATTATTAGACACAATCCTAAAAATTCAAAGAATTAATTTATAAAGTAATCTAATAAATACCACTTTAACAAGTGAAAATATATACATATAACTTCCATTGTTCACACTCTATTGTTGTCTTCTATCTTGTGAGACTATAATTTTTCCTTTTGTGGTTCTAATATATCTTCCTTTGAGAATTATGTTAGAAATGCAACGTTAGTATTGATACTGGAAAATTGGCAAAAATCACCTTTGAACTATAAGAGTCATTACAGTTACACATTTGAATTTTCAATTTGATCCATCAATTCCTCTAATTTTACGGAATTGTTGCAATTAAACTCTTAATTTGAAAAATGCACAGACTACCCTAGAATTGTAAATGTCATTCCAATCAAACCTTGGTTACTACAATCAAACTCAAATATTTATATTAAATTTTTATTTTTTAAATCAAGAAGATGGCTCAAACATCGATATGGAAATCAATTTTTCAATGGTTAATATTATAATTTTCAAATTTTGTAGAGTTAAAAAACATGTTAAATTGTAACAATTCAATCATTCAAAAGTTTGATTGTAATATTACTTATAATTCATAGGTGATTTGTACATTATAATATTTAAGAATTTAATTATAAAATTTCATAAATTTGGAGAAGGGGTGAGAAATAGAGATTGATCAAATTGAAAAGTTGAGAATGTGACAACTCTTATAGTTCATGAGTGATTTTTGCAATTTGTGTATGTGTATTAAAATCTCTCAATTTATTTATATTGACATAATCCATTTAATATTGAAAATTATACATCTTAAACTTTCAAGTCTATTTGAATTTTGTTCTTGATATATCATGTAAGGTTTTTTAAGTAGTAAATTAGTTATATAATCACATATAACCTTCTTAGAAATATTGATATAAATCATTTAAAAGCTATAAAATAAATATATAAATAGTATAAAGTCCAAATATTTTTCTTCAATAATTTAACATATTCAATGTTACACAAAGAGAGAGGTGAGACATTTATTTGTAAATACTTAATTGGAGAAGATGTTTAGAGCATTTTTTTAGTACAACAATATTTAGGGTATGAATTCGAATCTCTAACCTCTTTGTCGAGGTACATGTTAATTATCTTTGAGCTATGCTCAATTTAGCAATTTAGACCATATCTGATAGGTTAGAGAGATGAACTATTTGTTAAAAGCACATTAAATGTGAAATTTTATTCCAAGTTTCAATAAAAATTGGGTAAAATCTAAAATCCTTTTCCAATTTTAAATAAAATTTGGGTAAAATTTTAACCTTGCCCCAAGTTCAAATTTTGAATTAAGGTAGAGCATAAATTCTACTAAGTTCAAATCAAAATTTTATGTCACACAAGAAAAACAAAATATTGATCCAAATTCATATTTTGATGAATTGGCATAAAAAGTTTGTCAAATAAAAAAAATCAAAATTATGAGCCAAATTCATATTTTGATTAAATTGACACATCAAATTGAGTCTAAATTAAGGAGCAAATATCTTAAATTTTGATTCAAAAATATCTTTTTTCGATATTCACACACACATACTTGTGCATAAATCTCAAAAATGGGACATTTGTTGAATAAGAAATTTTGGCCAATCACAAGACGTCAAGTCATTATTCCAAATTAATGACAAAGTTACAAATAATTAAATTTTGGACCATCTATAACTTGACATGTGTCCTGAATTTAATTTGAAGGCAAAAGTTGACAGATATTAAATTATAAGGCCACATCTTCTCATTATTATTATTTAATCAAATAATTAAATTTGTTTGGTTAAATTGGGTCACATAGAATTTAGGTCGAAGTCAACAGATTCAAGCCCAAAGGGCTAAGCATAAGGCCAACAAAGTCCAAGCTAAAAGTTAACAAAACTCAAGTTCAAGTGGTTGGGCCCAAGAGCCATAAAAGCTCAAGCCCGCATATCCATGGAAGCTTTATAAATAGATGAACTCCCCTCCATTTCAAAGGTTCGAAAGTTGAAATTCTCTAGATAACTTAGAGAGAATTCATAAACAAATATCATAATCATCCCCAAATTCTTGAATATTAAACACTCTCTGAACCAGTGCCTTGAAGACTAGAAGACTTTGAAGATTGAAAACAAGCTGCAAAGTCTTTGAAACAAATCTACATTCGAGAATAAACTATAAAGCCCTCGAGACGAATTCACATTCAAGAACAAGCTACAAAGCTTTCGAGACGAATTTACATTCGAGAACAAGTTGCGAAGCCCTCGAGACAAATCCACATTCGAGAATAAGATGCAAAGTCCTCAAAACAAATCCACGTTCGAGAATAAGCTGCGAAGCCCTCGAGATAAATCTACGTTCGAGAACAAGTTGCAAAGCCCTCAAGACATATGTACATTTGAGAGAAAGAATCAGATCAATAAATTAGAGATTGTACTCTATTAAACTCAAATCAATACATTTTAAATTCATCTACACGTGTCTCATTTCTTTCTATTTCGAAATTACTCGTGAACATTTTTTTTTTTGAGGTAATATATAACGTCTTTCTTTTTTTAAGTTAGTAATATATAACGCTATTGAATGATAGGTTGATGAAGTAATTATTTAATCTGTATTTTAATTAAAAAAAATTAAGGTGTATTAAACTAGCAAAGTTAATTGAGATTGGGACTTGTTGAAGGGAAGCACGTGCAAGACAGCCAAATGTGTGAGAGTGAATGGACCTTCGTGGAATAATATCCATTTGTTGTTCTACTTCTATTAAGCAGTCGCCTTCGCCAGAAGGGAAGTTCGGGAATTAAAGAATTAGTATCCTCTGGGACCCATACCCTCTGGGAATTAGTATCCTCTGGGACCCACTTCATTTATATATATATATATATATATATATAGTTCAACAAAAGTAGAGAGTTTTGGCTATACTTACAATTAGATGAAATGTTTAGGTTAAAGACTTTGTCATAGAATGTGACTACTATTTTTATAATCGTAGATGTATTAGAAATTAATTTACTAGTTATATATCCTTTTAGGATGTTACCATTCTCTCAATCGAATAGATATTTAAATTTACAATCTATAATAATAGTTTATTTTTGTTATTGTATTTTCCTGATAGAATTATATTTATGTAAGTAAATTTCATGGATATTTTAATGATCATAGTAGTGAGGAAATTGGGAGAATGAAAGTTTATAGAGATGACAAAAGTCTATGTAGGTCCCACTTCACATGGAGTGGAAAATATTCCATTAAAGACGTTGAAATTCAAGAGAAATGATTCTTTTGATTCTTTTTTCAAAGATGAGAAATGTCATTAATAGACTGTTTGGGGTGCCGAGTGAGTTATAATAGCTAGAATTATAATAGTCTGTGGAGTTATATAATATGTGTTTAGGATGTAGAGTTGTTTAGTCTAGATTATAATAATTTGTGTTTGAGAGGTAAAGTTATTTAACTCCACAAACTGTTATGACTAATTCAGTGCTTCAAACATGCCCTAAATGTTTCGCTCTACACTGATTCCTTTCTTGCCCCTAAATTCATAAAATAAATTCTCCTCTTATCTTGACTCCAAATTTTCAACACACCATTTTTGTTAAATTAGATTAGTAATAAAAAAGATTAAATGTTATAGAAACTAATTATTTTAAGCACAAACACTAACTTTTAATACAAAAATAATTTAAATCTATATGTTAATATTGAATTGAGTTTGTATTAAAAAAATATATATAAATAAACTAGGTAGGGATGATGATTAAAAATACTTGCCTAGTGGGGCATAGAAAATGGCTTGATGAGGATTAATATAATTTAAATCTATGCTTCCATGATCTTGCTTCACCCCTTTGTCATTCCTAAGCAAAGATATTTTATGGTTGAAGAAAGAAGAACAAAGAAAAAATAGAGATCATTCCATGTGTATTTTGTTGTTTTTTTTTTTTTTTACTCTAAAAACAAATTCCCTTATAATTTCAATAATCTCAGATCGTTATTTTTCTGGTATATAACTTAATTAAAATAAAATAATTCGTTAAAAAAAAAAGGAGAGCTTTAAAAGGATAATGGAAAAATTAAGAAAATATTATGACATTATTTACAAATCTATTTACTTAGCATATTTTTCTAAAACTAATCTGCTTCTCATGTCAATGTCGTTTTTTATTTAGGAAAAAATATGTATAAGTTTAACCAATATGAGGTGAGAGATGAAACCTTCACTCTTTAGAGAGGAATTAGTGTCTTGCTTCTGTAGATGATTTATGAAAATATTCACATGTTTATAAATACATTTTATTAAGTGACACAATTAGTTGGAATAACAAAAATAAAGAAGTGGTTAAATTACTAGTTTAGTCCATGGACTTTCCGCCTATAAAATTGTGTCTAATATATTTGTGAACTTAACAAATGAGTTAAAATATCATAACGGTCCTTGTACTTTAGATTTTATTCCATTTTAGTCTCTATACTTTCAAATGTCCAAATTTAATCAATTTACTGTCTACAAAGCTTAAAATTTGTTCATACTATTAGTTTATTGTTAACTTTTCTATAAAAAAAAATACCAATTTCGATAAAAATTAACTTTAAACTGACAATAGGAACTAATTTTAAGATTTATTGAAAATACAGATACTAAATTTAGACATTTGAAAGTACAATAACTAAAATGGAATGAGGTCCAAAGTACAAGGACCAAAATGATATTTTAACCTAAAAAATGCGTAAAATGTCTCTAAACTTTCAATCTTACATCTAATATGTTTATTAAAGTGTCTGATGGGTTAACTTTCAATTTTATGGCTAATAAGTTCTCAATGCATTCAACATTTTTAAAAATTAATTGATCTATTAGATCTCAAATTGAATGTTATGTCTAATAGGTCTATGTGTATTTTAAAAAGGTTAAACTAAAAAAAATACCCTTATTCTTTTAAAAGTTGCAATATTACCTTTGACATTTTGTAAATGTTTCAAAACTACCATTGAAGTAGAGATTTGTTAGAATGTTGGAATAATAATCAACAAGGTGGTGACTATAACTCTTGCTTGGATTAAGTCTGAAAGAACAGTGTTACGACACGTCGACTTTTTATCCAACATTTTACTGAATTTCTACTTCAAGGGTAGTTTTGAAACTTTTATTAAAGTTCAAGCGTAATATTGCAACTTTTAAAAGAATTAGAGTATTTTTGAAACCAAAGACAAAGTTAAGAGGAATTTTTTTTAATAATTTAGCCTTTTAAAAATTGTCAAATAGGTTAATGACCTATTATACACAATTAAAATTTCAAGGATTTATTTGACACAAAAGGCTAAATTATGCAAAATACCCATGAACTTTGAGGTATGTTTCAATTATGCCCCTAGACTTTGAAAAGTTTCATTTTTACCTTTGAACTTTAAAATTGTTCCAAAACATATTTTTCCCATTAATAAAGAATGAAAATTAACGTGGTAGCTAATGTATACAAATTAGAAGACATACGTGATATTATTTATAATTATACAGAATATTAAGATCGTTGTTACAATTTATTTCATCTCAAAACATATCGTTAAAATCTTTTACACAATTAATTTTTACACATATGTTATGTCAATTTACGTGAATGATGTTGTAAATGATGTCACGTATGCCTTATAATTTTTATATATTAGTCGTCGTGTCAATTTTAACAAAAAAAATTCTCCAAGGGTATTTTTTTGGAATAAGTTTCAAAGTTCAAGGATAACAATGAAACTTTTTAAAGTCTATGGGCATAATTGAAACCTACCCCAAAATTTAGGATTATTTTGTATAATTTAACCGACAGAAAATTAAAAATTTAGGTACGTTTTTAGAAGTTTAGGGACCTCTTAGATACAAAATTGAAATTTAAGAGATATATAAGATATTTTTTAAAGTTTATTACACACAAGCTTGAAAAGTTATGACTAAACTTGTAATTTAACTCAAAAAATTAATTCCTTTAATAAAGTAATTCAATTCACAATGTTTAGATCTTACATGGGCCTGGCCCAAATTACTGAAAGAAGAGAGGGCATCCCTGATTGGTCGGTTTGGAATCGGATAAACATGAGAACTAACTCAGATCTGGGCGATGCTAATCCAAATATAATCCTTAATTATAAATTCTCTAAAAAGTAAAAAAAATCTTAATCATTATAATTCATGACATGGCACATGTGTATTTCTAGAATAGAATATAAATCATTAACTACTCAAAGAAAAAAGAGAACAAATCATTAATTATTATATTATCTTTCTTCAAATTGATTTAAATTCTGTTATTAAAAAAATGATTTAAATTTTATGGCTAAACTCGTACCAGCAAGTCGTTTTATATTTATGGCCAGTGTTTTGATTTTTTTTTTGTTGAAAATGTTTTAATTTTTTTTGTCAGCTTATTTTCTATCAACCATTATTATAGTTATGAGATTTAAACTTGATATCTATTTGATCCATGAGATTTGAACTTGATATCTATTTGGATCCATGAAATTTTAAAAGTGACATTTTAGTCCCTTAGATTTGAAAAATGGTTCTAAATGATCTATTGACCGTTAATTGACTAACAAAAAATGATTTGACAATTAACTTGTGATTAGATTTGGTGACATGGATTTTGTCTAAGGAGTTGGCAAATTATTTAATTTATTTTAGATTACATGACATTTCTCTCTATCTTTCTTTTCTTTCCCTTCTCCATCTTCCTTTCCATTCATCATTTTCTTCCTCTTAACACACGAGAAATATAGTGAGACAAGTGAAGAACATTTTCAAGCACATAACCAACATCGCCGTATAATCTAAAATGAATAAAATAATTTGTCAACTGCTTATAAAAAATCCATGTCACTAATATAGTCATTAGTTATCTACTAAATTATGTTTTCGTTAGTCAACCTTAGAACCATTTGTAGAATCATTTTTCAAATTTTAGAAACTAAAAAGTCACTTTTGAGACTTCAATGACTAAATAGATACCAAGCTCAAACTTAGGAATAAAAATGTATTTTAACCTTACGATTATTAAACCTATTTACTTTAAAGACGACTTTTTTTTTTTTTTTTTGGGAATTCGTTAAAGAGGAGGATGAACTATTATTATTATTATTACTTTGCTGCATTTTCCTCTTTATCATTATCATATATATTTTTTTCATTGTCTCCGTTTTCTCGTCGGAGTAGGCAAATTCAATCTCGAGAGTTATCTCCCAGCGAATCAACGAAACGAGGATTTTCCTTCTGAGAGATGGAAGCTGATGTTTCTATTGATATTTCTAAACCCTGATAATTCTGTTTTCCGTTTCGATCTCTATCCTCTCCTTTTTCTCTCTCACTGATTAGGGTTTTTGGGTCCATGGCTTTGAGTGCTGTGAATCCAGGTCTCGCGTTTTTGTTTTTACTTCTTTTTGTTCGTTGTTGCGGCTCTGCAGCTAATGTGGTGTTGATTGGGACCAACGTTACTCTTTCATTCGACTCCATTGAAGCTAATTTCGGTTAGTTTTGTTTATGCTCTCCTTTCCCCCCTTTGCCTGCTTGCTTCATTGGAAAATTTTGCCGAGTTAATTATCTTGTGTACTGGTGAATGCTTTCTGAGTCGGGCACTGGATTAAATGTTTGTGCTTTCGTCATCACCAGTCGTCGTGTCTTGTGCCAAAAGGCGATATGTTTGACTATATGGATTCTGTTGTTCATAAGGAATAATTTTATGATTTAAGATTCTGTCAAATAGTGAATGGTGATTTAGGATACTATTATGCGTTGAGAATATAAATCTGATATGGTTATCCAAGAAGGAAAAACAGGGAGACGAGTCAAATATATTTAATACAGACTGCTTATGGGTTCAGTTTTCTTTTCTACGCCCTTTTTTTCCTTTATTTTTTGATCGCCAGTTGCCACAATGGATTCTGTTACTTATTTATGGTTTTTCTGATTTCAGCTCCTGCAATAGAAAGTTCAGGGAAACCTGGGGTGTTGTATCTGGCAAAACCTCTTGATGCATGCTCGACGTTGGAAAATAAAGTTCAGCTGCCTGTAAACTCTAGTTCACCATTTGCGCTTATAATTAGAGGAGGATGTAGCTTCGAGGATAAAGTGAGGAGAGCCCAAGTGGCTGGATTTAAAGCTGCAATTATCTATGACAATGAAGATAGTGGTGGCCTAATTGCGAGTAATGACTTTCTACATTATTAACTGCATGCCCGTTGTCCATTTGTGGAAGTGGATGACTTTCTATACGATTTATAGGTTTTAACTATGTCTTTGTTGCTATGCATGCTACAGCAATTTGATTTACTTGTAGTGTAGATATTGAATTGAATTTAGTAAAAAAGAAACTATACTACAAAGACTTGCAGAATTTTGTTTTTAACATTTTTTGATGGAGAAATTGACATAGGAGTTGTTGTCCACCAAGATCTTCACTTAAAACCAAAGCCTTTTTTTTCGAAAGGATCTTGTCTAGAAGACCCCTAACAACGTATCGAATATCTTTCCAAAGTTGATTTTCAATCAATTTACCTTACTGATATTGTATAGAATGGTGTTGGTCTTGGTATATCTCAGTTTTATATTTTTAAATAAATGATAAACTAGAAAAGGTGAAATTACTTGCTCATCAATTATAAAACTCATCTAATTCTTGAATTATGGTCCTTTATTACTACGCATTCAGAAAACAAAGTTTCTGGATGTAGGCTGTCTTGTGGTTGGTGGCTACGATTGTAGCAGTTGTTTGGCATCTTGATGTTATTGCTTTATCAATCTAAACTTTATGCCCATACTTGATTTTCAATTATAAGGTTTACTCTTTTACTTTTCTCTGTTTTTTCTACTCTGTTAATGGGTATGGAGTTATTTGGTTAACGTGTATTGCATGCATGCATAAGAGTATATGTTTTAAAAAGTAAGCTGCTTTATGCACTGTTCTACAAAGACAGATTTTCTTGTTAGCTTGAACCCGGTCATAACTTTGAAGAGGTTGCAGTGGCAGGGAGCTCAGTTGGTATTAGAATACATGCTGTATTTGTTACTAAAGCATCCGGTGAGACATTGAAGAAGTACACAGGCTTGGCTAACGTTGAGATATGGATAGTTCCAAGCTTTGAAAACTCTGCATGGTCCATCATGGCTATCTCCTTTATTTCTCTTCTTGCAATGTCTGCAATGCTTGCTACTTGTTTCTTCGTTCGTAGGCATCAAATAAGACGAGGACATCCTCGATCTTCTCATGCTCAAGAGTTTCGGGGCATGAGCAGACGTGTAGTAAAAGCAATGCCAAGCCTGATATTTACTACTGCTTTAGAGGATAATTGTACATCAATAACATGTGCCATATGCCTTGAGGACTATACTGCTGGCGAGAAGCTCAGAATCCTACCTTGTCGTCACAGTGAGTTCACTCCTTTTATTCTAAAGTTGATATTTTCTTGTTATGTATATATCTTGCATTTATAGGAATATTAGACTATTAGTTATACTCTTTGCTGTAGAAACTGTAATGGTGTGGTTGGTCCTTGTTTCTTTTACTTTCTTTTTCATCTATAGCTCAGAGGCCAAACGTTTGTGAATTCAGGTTTATAAGAAATGAGCTCTTAATCTTTATAAAGCAAGAAGACCAGCATGTTTGTAAGAATTAATATAAGTCATCAAGGTAGTGGTTAATCAATGTCTTATTAAATCGTTGCCTCAAGACCTAGTTTATATTGTTCAAAAAATGTTAGAGATACTATTAGTTATACTCTTCACGACCTGAAGCCATTTGCTTTGCAATTACTATTTCTCCATTGACTCAAACAAAATTTAATAGTTAGAAATAGGTAAGATAGTTTAGAGTAGCTTTGTAAACCCTGGTTATGGCTTGGAGAAGAATGTTCTTAAACCCAGTTAGGCTACTTTATGAGAAGTAATATAAGGAGCAGATAAATTTGATGTGGAGGTCTTGAAAAATGGTTTAGATAATTCAGTTGCTGGAGGACTAGGCAGCAGCTCGCTTGCCAGCCAGCAACTAAAGTTTGGTTCATTTGGTTTTGTCTCTGCGGTTTAATTAAAGTCTGAAGAGTGAAGATATTTCCTGATTTCAATGTTTGAGGTAACATAAATGTACTTTTTTTTTTCTTATTGCAAAGTCCCACCAGCAGGATATAAAGTTGATTTATATAAATAAATTGCCAGATAGAACTGGGAATAAAAAAGATTGCATAGAAGTGGAGAGTGATAAAATTATGCTGCCTTGGTTAAAGGCAAAGCAAGGGCTGTGGGGGCCTGATTAACCAACTTCCTATGTATATATGCACATATTTTTGGGGAAAGGAAATCAAACTTTTTAATTGAATTAGCGAAAAGTTGGACGAAAAGAACTTTCCTATAATCTTACAAAAAAAGCTCCTCATTTTGTGTTAATTACAAAAAGAGTATAACTAGAAAAGAAAGTTAGAGAAAGAACCCCCATAGGAAAGGAGGAAGTTAGCAAAGTCAAGAACTTCATCCTATTGTCAGTCCTCTCCATTAAAATGCGCCAATTCCTTTCTAACTATATTCTCTGACATAAGGCCTTAACCACATATATCCACAGAATTCTTGTTCTTCTGAATCTGTTCTTACTTAGGCCCGAGAAATGTTGCCTTTTGCATCTCTGTCGAAGCCCCAGGATATATGAAATTGCAACATCAAGGATGTCCAACATTTGTTGCTAAAGGTACGGTGAAAAAGTAGATGTCAGCTTATCTTCGGGTTTCTTTTCTGCGTTTCTTTCAGCCATTGTGATACTACCATGGGCCCTTTCCTTTCAAAATCATGCCTGAGAGATTCTTTGTCTAGTGGGATGATTTAGATGTCAGTATTTTCCATCTTATTTTATCATTGAGATGAACTCCATTTAGAGTTCCAGATAGTTTTAGAAACTCACTCAATGCTACTGATAGAACCCAAATGTATTGAAATGTAAAAGATAACTAAACTACAAGATAAACAAAGTATTCGAGGTACTTGGACCCTCCCTAACTTGAGATCACTCAAGCCCTCAAGCCTTAAAAAACCAAATCACTGAATCAATGCTTAACTTCTCCCTTTTCTACTCTCTCTATTTATAACCAAATACCATAATAATTCTCTAACTACTTACTAATATATCCTTATAAATCATTACCCACCCCTAAAACACACCTTGTCCTCAAGGTTTGGTTAAACAAAACAACCACCAAAATTGGGTACAAAACAACTTTTTTTTAAGGGAGGAAACTTCAGTCTAAGTCCTCCAGACTCTTGAAACTCAGCCTTGCAAAATATAGAGCCAAGCTAGAATGGAGCGTGATGGGTGTGTTAAACGGCATCAGCAGTGATGACCGACAAATGGGTCAGGCAGGAGATGTGGAAATTGCTGGAACTATGCAGTGCAAAGGACAAGTAGCTGCATGGTGGAGGGTGGCGGCAAGGGATGATTAACGGCATACAGTTGTACAACAGTGAGCGGTGGACGTTCAACGATGATGGTCGACGATGGACTGCTGTGGCAATCGACGGTGTACGTGAACAACAAGAGGGGAGTTGCTTGCGGTGGCAATGGCTAGGGTTATTTCATGGATAAAGTCACACCAAACTGGGTCGGGTTCTGGGTTTAAAATATAGAAAAACTCGGCCCAAAACCCATATGGTAACAAGGCCTTCTTTTTTGCCTTTGTAAGAGATTGGGCCTCCACCAATTCATTCAAATCCAACCCAATGTTAGTGCTGAACATTTTCCAAATCCATGGCCCCACTCCCTGACACTTCACATGACTCTTTTGCCCTCCTCTTTACGAAATTTGTATAGGCACCTTCCTGATGGTTCTATCTCTAGCCTCACTTGCATTCATTGCTGGTAATGGCCTCCATTAGTGATTTTTCTTCATCCTTCGTGACTAGCCCACTTTATTTCCACTGTCGCTTCTTCACAAAAGTTGCATCGGCTAGTCACTTTATTTCCATTGTCGCTTCTTCACAAAAGTTGCATCGACGTCGTCCTCGCTTCCACATCTTCAACTGTAACTCTCACCAATGCCGCCCTCAGTTGGCCATTCTCTTCCTTCCATTTTCTTTATGTCAATGCTTTCGTGGATGCCATTTTTTTCTCTTCGAAACACTCATTGATGCTCGGAGGAATGATTATTTCCCAGTCAAGTGGTGAGTTTCTTTGATTTTTCTTCCTCTTCGATAATCACTTGGGCCATCAATGCCGTCTACGATGATTTCTTTTAAATCCGCTCCCAATGTTTTTACATGGTTCTCTTGCTCTCATCGTACTCGAACGAATGTGAAGAGCTCCCAATTTCTTCCTCTACTTGATAATTGCTCCTGCTTTTTTTACATGGTTCTCTTTCTTTAAATCCTCTCCCATTTTTTTTACATGATTCTTTCTTTTCGGTCATCACACACTCTTGATCAACAACCTTCTTAGTAACCTCGATTTCTTACCAAATGAGATCCCTAATTCTACTATAAATTTCTGCCTCTTTGAATTTGCCCTCTCATCTCTTTCTTTATTTTTGAAATCTCTTCTTTTCTCTCTACCATACTCAACACTAGTAACTCTCATTAATTTCCTTGAAACTTTACTTCATTTCATCATGAAAAAATTGGAATATCGACTTCATTCATTCTTGACATCAATTTACATTTGATCCATTTCTTCTTGCAAACTCAACAACTACTCTTCACGTAGAAACTTCGACATCTCCTACCATTCATTTGCATCTAATTCTATGCCCAGAACCGAACAACTCTAATACCAATTGATAGAACTCAAATGTATTGAAATGTAAAAGATAACCAAACTACAAAATAAACCAAGTGTTCAAGGTACTTGGACCCTCCCTAACTTGAGATCAGTCAAGCCCTCAACAAATCATTGAATCAATGCTTATCTTCTCCCTTTTCCACTCTCTCTACTTATAACCAAATACCATAACAACTCTCTAATTGTTTACTAATATACCCTTATAAGCATTCCTATCATCTACCTCTATTAGGTTTCTTCTCAAGGCAATGTTCCATCTCCCGTTGCTACCCTCCACATTTCCTTGACACAGGCTCCTCCTTATTTTGTGACACTACAAAAAGTATAGGAAGACATCATAGGGCTGAGAGCCTGAGACAGTTGGCCAGTTATCTTTTGAAAATTAGAAGGTTATGTGCTCATTTCCAGTTTTAATATGTAGAGAGGCTTCAGGCCTCGGGCAGCCCCATTGGCTAAGGCTTGCGGTCTCAAAGTGGAGGTTGCGTGTTTGAATCTCTAGGTGAGCTTAAAAGGAAAATCCTTAGGGGCTGTTTGGGGCACTGAGTGGGTTATAATAACAGGGGGTTATAATAGTCTGTGAGTTATAATAGTCTGTGAAATAATATAATATTGTTTAAAATGCAGAGTTGTTTAGTCTGGGGTTATAATAGTCTGTGTTTGGGGTGCAGAGTATTCCACAGGTTATTATAACCCTTGCCCCAAACAGCCCCTTAGTGTCTGTAGAAACTAATAAATTTAGACAGGGAGCAACATAAAATAAACCAAATTTGGGCCTGCGTGGACTTTTAAAAATAAAAAAAGATACATGCCAGAGGCTTCAAAAGGGGGTCTAAGCTTCATGATATACGTTTCTATTCTCTGACCATCTATTGCATGATGTTTCCCTCTGAACATGAGCAGTGAACCATGTTTCCTTTCACATATACTTCTTACCACCTGATTCTATAGTTACTATTATATATTCAATGGGAATCTCAGTTCATTTTGGCAACAAAACGTCATTTCTTTTCATCAAATTTCCAACCCCAGTTTCCACACCTTCAACCAGTAACCAGCAAACAGAATTCTAGTAGTTTCTTCGACCCTGTGCTTACAGGATCAAGATTGCATTGGTAGTTGATATGTACTTTTTTTTAAACTCTCTTTTTGTTATGCAATACTTTGTTTACATGCATACCTTTACCCTCATTTGTTTCATATGTATAATCTAGCTAACCATTTGTGATTTGATACTGAAAATAGTTTAATTGGAACTGATTTTCAGAATTTCATGCCTTCTGTGTGGACTCTTGGCTTACTGCTTGGAGAACCTTCTGCCCAGTCTGCAAGCGAGATGCAAGAACTAGCACCGGTGATCCACCACCATCAGAATCGACACCATTGCTTTCAAGCACTCCCAGCTCTGTTGCTTCCTCAATATTATCTTCTGTGAGATCATCATTACCACCAAGCTCTGCCATACAAATATCCCCATCATCAAGATCACCTTCGGTATCTCGGAACCACTCTCTCTCTAGCACCCCTTACCTTCAGCAGTCTCTTAGATCCTCCTTCCGCCAATCTCCAAACTTGAGCGTGAGCAGAAGTTCAGTTGAACTCAGAAATGCATCTTCCCAAAGATCTTATACTTCTCATTTGGTTTCGCCATATTCCTCGTGTTACCCATCCATGTCACCTTTACATTCAAGATACATGATTCCGCTTATTCCAAGTCCAAGCAATGCCTCACCAAGCATCTTTACTTCTTCCAGTCATCAACATAATCCCTTGCATATTAGCGGGTCAGCTGCAAGTTTTTCTCCATTTGCTTCGGCTCGGTCTCTTCCTGAATGCTGATACAGGAGCGTCGAGAATCTTTTGTGCAGAGATATTGCCAGCCCTCTTTTTGTAGAGGGTCGTCAGGGGGTAGGGTGAGGTATGGTTGAGTTATCTAGTATGTAAATCAATTCCTTAGTCCTTGATCATGTCTGAAATACCCTGGTTGGCCGACATCATTGTATATTATTTCATAAGATTCCTCCATTTTTTTTTTTTTTTGCTGCTTTGAAGTTGCATTTGTGGTACATGTTGTAGAGGTTGTTAAAATTTTAAAGTGAAGCAGAGTATATACTTCTGGGTGGGTTTGAAATTCTTTTAATGGATTATGGGATGAGAGATACACTGGAGACTTAGTTTAACAGCTAACGAGGATGTAATATAACACCGCTTCTCTCTCCCTCTACCTTTCTTGGAGGCCTTATGGATGGGTTTAACACAAATTAGTTGAAAAGGGAGCTTCTGTTTTTCCACATGCGGGAATCTTGGCTTATTTGTCTTTTTTTTTTTTTTTTTTTTTTTTTTTTTTTTTTTTTTTTTTTTCACGAGTTTATTATTTTCTTTGAATTCTCATTAAAATATTTATATTCAACTATTTAATCTCTATAGCCACTTCTCGATTTCCTTCAGCCGTTTGGTTTAAGGTTTTATTGGATACTCATGGGTAATAGATGCCTGAGAATAAGATGTCTAGGAATAATAAATGCATTGAAATAAGATGATTGTGTTTGGTTCTATATGAGAATGTTATCAGATTTTTATATAAACAAATGATATTTATATTTGTTTGATGAAATTAATATATAAATCTTATGTAATTGTAATAAATTAAATAATGAATTAATATTTCAATAAATAAATATAATTCAATTAATGTACTAACAGTATAGTTCAATTGACATGTACTTCTTCTCTTGGGTTCAGAAGTTCAAATCTCCATATCCTTATTTGTATTGTACTAAAAAGTAATATAGTTTAATTAATTATAAGTAATAGATGAAGTAGACAATAAACATGTTGGGTCAATATTTTGCAAGTTTGTTTCATGAGAGGTAAGCATCTTTCAATCACAAAAAAATATTCAAATAGACAATTACATTCTGTAAATAATATGCAAGTTTATTTTATGAGATTGATCTTATAAATCTTATATAATTTAATAAAACAATCAAAATGAATTTAAAAAAAGAATATAATTTTTTAAAATAATAATAATTAATTGTTAATTGATCACATATAATTATTCATTAGAATGATTATCTTTACCATAAATTAATAATATTTGTAATTAATTGATTAAATATAATATTAATTAGTGACTTAATATTTTCATAATAGATTTTATAATGGATGTTATGCTTGTTTTATGAAATTAATCCTAAAAATATTATTTTGGTACATTATTTTATGAACTAATCAAAATTAATTTCAACCAATAGAAATAAATAAATAAATTATAAATATTTTTAATTAAATAATTAATTATAATTACTAAAATGAATATATATATACTAAATATTAATAAAGAAGAGAGAGAGGAAGAGAGATGAAGGGTACAGAAAATCCATCCATCATAGAAAAAAGTAATGCATGGGAATAAGTGATGCTCATGTCCATGCTTGCAAACTTTGTTCCAAACAAGGAGATATAAAACTCTTACCCATTTCCATCCTTATTTCCTTCCATCCAAACGGCCGTTCAACGAAATTGAAGTGGGTTGATAGAGGGAGGGCTTGGTAGAGAATGAATTTCAACGGGATATTCAGAATGTGGGAAGATGATGGGTTTAGAAACGTCATTCAAAACTTATTATACATAAATAAATTACATTATTAATTTATGCCAAATAATTTGATTTTTGGTTTTTGGTTTTTTTTCTTTGTTATCTATTTTTTAAAAGTGTTATCAAAATTTAAGCTAAAATTTGAAAACTAAAAAAAAAAAAAGGTTTTTAAAAAATTGTTTTTTTTTTTTTTTGAAATTTGGGTAAGAATTCAAATGTTTCTTTAAGAGAAATAGAAAACTATAGTAAAGAAATGGTATGGTATGAAAATAAAAACAAATTTCAAAACAGAAAATTGAAAACAAAAGTGTTACAAACTGGGTACATTGAACTTTAAACATTGTGTTTATTTATAAATTTTACAAATTTGCAATTACGTCCAACACTTTAATTTAGACGTGTAGTTTTGCAGTTCACTTTTAACATAATGTTGATACTTTCTCTATTCAACTGTCAAACAAAGATAATACACCAACACTTTAATGATGCTGATATTAACAATACAAACTTAATTCAGTGAAAGTTTGGTTAAATTTACGTCATTTTTATTTTTCAAGAATCTTAGTTGGTCATGTTTAATTCTAAAACACTGTTAGCTAACTTTTTACAAAGATATCAACTGTGTTTGATGAGATGCTCCTAACAAAGTCTAAAACAACCAACATGAACTTTACTTAGCTCAATATCCTAGAACCTGCCATTAACTACAATAGTCAGCACGATGAAAAAGTGAAACTGGATTGCAGTAGTCAATTCGATTGAGCCAAAAACCTAACTGTAACAAAGTAAAGCATACATCAAATATAAGTTCTCTTTCGCAAGGGGTAAGCAGTGCTTGGGAATTGATCACCAAATTACACATTTCATCAGCTTTTTCATAATCATCGCTCCCAAGATAAATTTATATCTAATCCTTGTCAATATCTGCTTTCCCTAAGCCGTTCAAAGGCCCTAATAATAAATTAACCAAAATCCACATTCAATCTTCCTTGTCACCATCCCCATATTCAGTCCTCCTTTCAACCTGTGATGAAGTAGAACTGCTAGTTTGGTCAACCTGGTCTCGAGCAGGAGTATCGACTCTACGATATTCGCTATCATCTTTGGTGAGGTTTTGGAAAAGCATTATTCCTGCAACAATAATTATGATAATGTATACAGTCCTGATGCCTATCATTGAATTTATGAAGCCAATAAATGCAGGACCCGCAACTCTTCTTTCTTCAGTTCTCCCTTCCCTATATCCTTCAATAAATTTTGAAATTTCAGATGCATGGTCGTTCCCAATGATGCTTTCTGAACCAATAACCTATCAAACACAAAAACAGAAGTTTAACTACCTCAGTTTGCTGTGTATGTACATGCATATATCTCTTTTGTTTTCATGTTTCTTTCGGTTTTTCTTTGAATGAAATGTAGTGTCTAAAAATGTCAGTAAACCAAAAGGCGATTGATTTTTAAACCACAAAAAATTTCTTCATTTTTGCATGGGATTTTAAGTATTTTAGATTATGTGATACGTATGCTAAGAAAAATAATAGTCTTCTAATTCTAGAGACAAGTTCAGCAGGCATGAGAATGTAAGCGTATGAATATATTCATCAATAATCAAACATTCATTTACAGTGAAAATGTTTGAAGAATAAATCCTCAGATCTATAAACTAGAAATTTATTGACTTTTCATGTAATGATAAGAAATAATTTCTTTGATGAATGTCATATAGGGAAAAGAACATACTAAGGCCAAGGAGTTGCAAAAGAATCTCCAACCAGCCATGCTTAGGGAGTGATAATAACAGAAATAGTAGCAGTTGGATTTTTTAAAATTTTGGTTTTGACTTCGATTTTCAATTTTTTGTGGATCACCAATAGGATCTGACCAACCGACTCACGCCTAGCATCAAAACTCATCTATTGAATTTGTATTAATTGCCTTGCTCCTCTTTCTGTTTGCTGATAGGGATGGGAGCTAAGTACAGTTTATTTTCTCGGCCACTCAGAAAAACCTGAGTCCAAGCAGAAAACTCCTTGAAACCTCCAGCAGCTTCGTAGTGGACTAAAGCAACAAGTCTTTGCCCAACTTCACGACCAGATGCTTTCTTCTGAAAGGAACCAACTTCACCTCGAAGCAACTCAAACTGAAGGGGTTTACTCAAAAACCACCTTCCTTCAAAAAGCTGAACTAAGCCCCCTAACTCCACAGTAGCATAACCTCCTTGATTTCACTTCAGTCAGCTTGTGAATTATAAGTGGTTCTTTCAGATCTTCCGAGCCCCCATCTAGATCACAACTCCCCTCAAGCAAGGCCAACTCTTCCAGATATAGACTAGAATATTCATCTCCAGGGAGAGAGAGGAGCAGAAAAGTTCTACGGCAGCAAGATTGAGAGATGGAGTAAGGGAAGAATAGTCAACATCATCTATAAAAGGTAACCTTTTTACCCTTTGAACAAACGAGAGGAATAGCTCTACTATGTTGGTATGAGTGGTTTTAAGCCTAAATCCTAATCTACTATAAAGAATCTTTAGAACTATAGCCTGTTTTAAACCAAGCCACAACCATCTCTTGCTTTCATAGTACTCGGGGAGTACTAGCATCTTAGCAAGAAGAGTCAAGAATATAAGAAAAACAGACAGTTTCTTGTCACCTTCGTACTTACTCTCCCTCTTACTTTTGCAGCTTTATCTAGTTTTTGTCAGAACGGCTTCAACTCCTAAAAAATAAAAATTTTTGAGGATTCCTGACTTTTATCCAACCTCCGAGGGGCGAATAACAAAATCTTTCCCATAATAGCATTCCATTTTGAATTTGGGTAGAGTTCCTAAATACTGGACAGTAACCCACCGTAGATGTAGAGTCTAGCTTGGTTGATATCTCCAACTCTCACTAAAGCGTAACAAGGTGAAAAGGATTATATAGAATCCAACGTATATGGTCTCCTGAAGAAGAACCTCGTACCAGTCACAATGCAAATACCATTGGTGGACCACAAATTACAATGTTCGAATTTTCTCCACATGAGTTTAATCACACCTCAATGAAACTCTACCTTGAACTACTTACCAGAGGCTCTTCCTTCTTAGCTTTCCTACGAAAATCCTTTAAGATTTCCTAAAAGGAAACTGCTTTTAGTCAAGCTTTGGTTCTGGTTCCTTGTCAACTTCCATCCAGAGATAGACCTTTCTTCTCCCATGAATAATAACGAGCTGAGCAGATAGGCTGCAGAATATCAATTCTACACTGTAATCAATGCGTAATCTATGACTAAGATAGGCTGACGAATACCAATTCTCTTAGGGTCAACTGTATATACAGCCTTTGCTGTCTAAAGTTATAGCATACTACTTCTAATCCCATTTGAGACTGAATGCTTCTAGGGTCCAGATATTTCAGAAAAACTCATCTTGCCGCACAATTTAGTGGAACTAATTGAGTGAATAATTCTTTCAAAAGCATTAAACCTATTAAAGAAAACTTGTTTCTTCAGACTTGATACATGCATGAGTTATTGTTATCACATATGCACGTCTAATTATACTCATGGTTGGACATGCATGTTTGTGGCTATTTCTAACTGAAGATCTAATATTCAGGGTGACTTTTAAGACAAATAAACAAGAAATTTTGATTTTTCACAACTTTAATTACCCTACGGCAGTACAAAAATTCTGAGCATATTCACTCCTTCAACAAAGACATAGTGATGTGCAAATGTGACATTGTCAAAATGTGACATTGCAGCAGCAAAAAAACTAAATCTAAATGATTTTATGGACATGATATACAATATCATTTGCCCTCAATGAGGACTTACCAGTAAGTAATCATCCTTCCCATCCCAAATGATCATCTTTGGCAGTGTGGTCTTCTTGTCCCCAAATGAATCAGCAAATTCTCCCCACTGTTTAGCCCCAACATAAGCAAACACCAAGTCACGATTAGCAGATGCAGCAGCCTTTAATAAATTGATCAAGTTCTTTGTCTGGTCATGATCCTCATCCTCCACAATTGTGAGTGCTATTTTCCTCTCATCATCTTTTAGTAGCTTAAGAGTGTCATAGTTTATGGGGAGAACAAGAGGGAACAAGCTTTGTTTTATGAATTCCTCCAAGAATTGATCTGTACAAGTAAAATGGGAAGGCTTAAACTATTTTATCTGGAATACATAACATATCAACGATAGAGAATCAGATGGATGAACATTCAAGCACCTGAAGAACTATACATACACAACTACATATAGAAGAAATGTTATTGGGATGTTCATGGCAATGGATAAGAACTCAAGCAGGTACATCTTGGTGTACACAAGCAACAGATAAGAATTCAAGCAGTTTGGAACTTAGCCTCTTAAACAGTTTATATAAATATCAATAACCTCTGATCTCATAAGCTTTCCAAGCTTTTTTCCTTTGAATAGGTGACTAACCAGTGTAAAAATAATATGGTGCAGTTTAACATCCCTATCAACAGTGCATGAAACATTCAAAAGAATGTAAACTTCTAATACCAGATTCAAGAACTTAAGAAATTGTTACACTAAATGATCTAGGTATAACGTACTGCACAACAAGGTTTTAACTCTGAGAATCCATTCTGATTATACATGGATGTGGACACAGATGAGTTAACTTGATAGATTAGGGTAGTTGATAGACAAACGAACCTTCAAAGGGCCCATAAAAAATGCTCCGCTCATTGTTGTAATTTGGATGGATAGAAACCAAAGCAGGAACTTTATCAAAATCATAAGACACCATGATATCCTCTGAGAAACCCTTTGCCACTGAAAACCAAGCCTTTTTCTTGTACTTGATAGCGAATTTAGAAATAATAGACTCATCTAAACCAAAACCCAAATAGATAGGGAAGTAAGGCCCAGTAGCTTCAACAAATTCATTAATTGATGAATCTGACTCGAGAATTGAGACATCTGGAGCAACAAATTTCTTCAGATAACGGACAAGTAAGTCTGCTTTCCTTGGTCCATAGTAGTCTACTGGAATGCCATGCATGAAGATCTTGATTGTAGGATAGGCACTACAATAAAAAAAAAAAATTGTTCATGTAGTTAGAGGAGAATCATGGTTTGCCCTTCAAATAATTCAAGAACTGGTATTCAGTAGCAAACTCATTGAGAAGGGAAATGGTCTCTTGGAGATTCGCACTAAAACTCTGTGTCTAAGCCAAAAGGCACAACCAAACTCCAAGCCTATTGCAAATAAACCCACACAGTTTACTACATTGGAGATGTGAATAAGAGCCAATGACATACTCTACGTCATATTTTTTAGCAAGACGAGTAAACTTGTCAGCATTCAGTTTTGCTAGAACTACAGGCTTCTTCAACTTGGCAAGCTGAGGTGCAGCAGCGTCCAACTACACAAATGAAAAAAAAAATTAACAAAAGGAAAGAATACATATTTTGGGCATTATAGACCGCACTGCAGGGTTTAATATCTGTATTTTGTCCTGACGGCACGGCAAGTTACAAGAGATTCAAACAGCATGCAGCACATTAAAAAACGTGATAAATCACATGCAATAGAATGGCTGCAGAATAACAGTTGCAGTCCAAAAATTGTACCATGCTAAAACACAGCAACAACGAAGAACACCTGTAAAGAACTTTACAAGTACACTCCCCAATTGTTGACAATCAAAGCAAATAGAGAGATTTTGAAGCTTATTGGTAATAGTAACCCAAAGCAAAGTGTCAAAATCTACAAACTGGGAGTATTTGATGCATGAATAAATTTATTAAAGAAACTTTTACTCCTTTAAAAGGAACCATCTCCCTCCATATGGAGTGAGAGCTAACTTACAAGAAACTCCTCCAAATGTTATTCTAATATTCCAAAAAAAAAAAAAGAGAGAATGCACAAAACGAATTTGAAAGTGGAGCTCACACCACAAGACTGAAGAAACTTGCACCAGAGACTGTGGGAAAAGGAGATTGAACCACAGAGGTTGTAGGTTTGTAGGTACATACATGTATTCCTCCTTTACACAGTTTCCTTAGAGTTAATCCGCCAACTGGACAACCTTCTTAGAACCTTCCACTTTCAGATGTTCTTCAAAGATAAAAGGGAATTAACAGGGGCAAGAAGATAATACACCAGATGGGTCTAGTCACCAACACCAATTATCAACTAAATAGGAACGAAGAGAAGGCCCCTAAAGAATATCATGGATACAATCCAGATCAGAAATCTCTTCACAATTAAGATTCTCCTGAAGATGAAATCAGTCAACTCAATTGACCAGATGGAAGCCGACTTAGCAGATTCATATTTTCAAAATCCTCATCGCTACAAACACGGTTCAATCGGAAAACATATATGGTATATCCTCCATAGTATTAACGAACTGATTCGATACACAAATAAGTACTTTAAGTCCCATTCGATACTGTTTAGTTGGCTCTACACATCCATATTAAGGTTTGAACAAAAATTCCTTTGTTTCACCCATCTACGTATCCAGAAGGAGATCAAATGATAACAGAAAACAATGTAATTAAGAGTGCAAATCGACGGATAATCTAAAACAATGGAAGAAAGAATACGAGGGAAAGAAGGTACCTCTGGAGAAAGACGCTTGCAGTGGCCGCACCATGGGGCGTAAAAGTCGATCAATATGTAATCAAATGATGAAATGGCGAGATCGAAATTGGATTCGTCGAGCTCCAACACCTTTCCATCCGCCGCGAGCGGGAGCTCCGAGCTCGAAAAGGAAGAGGATGGCAGTGCAAAGATTGAAACGAGGACAATAACCACCGCTTGCCATGATCTCTGCATCTTCACAGTGCTCAATTTGACGATCACGATCTTGATCGTTCTCCTGGTTTCGATTTATTTCTTCTTCTTCTTTTATCTGCGGTTCTTTGTAATGCCGAATCTGCAAGTTTGATTCATTTCTAAGAACCAGATTTTGTTTCGTGTGTGAGGTCTTACAAATCACTTGCGAAGTCAGAATTGGCTCCATGACAATTTTGTTTTTAATGTTTTATTTTTTAACTCTTTTCTTTCTTTTCACTTTTTAAAAATATTTTGATTAAAATACTATTTTTAGTTTATGTGTGTTTTTTTTAAATACCAATAAATATCAATGTTATGGAGATTTGAACCTTAAAAAGGAAGTACATGCTAATTAATTAGTTCTTATTGTTAGTTTTAAGCCATGTTTAAAATGTCGAATGACATCTCGATTTTCCTAAAATGTCGAGGAAATGTCGAGATATCGAGAAAATGTCGAGATGTCGAGAAATATCGAGAAAATGTCGAAGAAATCTTGGAAAATTTTGGTAATTCTTATAATTTCTCTCTATCTCTATCTCTATCTCTTGGCCTCCCATCTCTTTCTCTTTCCATTATTCCTTTTATGTCTCTTCTAACCTCTCAACATATACTTTTATAATTATATAGTTATTTTTTAAAAGTTTAATACAGTATCGTGAAAATTATGCATTCATCTACAAAAAGTTGTATTAGGTTTTTTATATCTATCTTTGTGAAATATTTTAATATTTATGAATTTATTATATTTTTTACAATCATTTGTCATTTATCAACATTTGATATCTCTCTTAATCAAGGTTCAAGTTCAAAATATTGATGTCGACGAAAATGTATAGATACTGATTTTACGAAAATGTCGGCATATATATATATACTAAATTCGTAGTTTTATAATTATGAATTATATCATCATTAAGTTATAATTAAAGTCTCATTAATTAATTAAAATAAGTCTCATCCATTTTTACGTTTTTAATGATTTTTTTCAAAATTTTCACCAACATCGGCATTCCTCATATAAATATAATTTATATTTTTAGATATATGATGATCATAAAGGTCAATTATAGCCTAATTCTATAGTTAAAATTTCATTTACTAATTCAAATAATTTTTATCAATTTCCATGACTTCTATAATTTTTCCCAAAATTTTTGCCGACATCAACATTTTGAACCTTGATTATAGTATAATTAAATCACAATTAAAGTTACATGAAATAATTCAAACAATTTTAATCAATTTTCATATTTTTTTCCAAATTCCTATGCGCATCGACATTTACATCTACATATTGTCTTAATTTTTAGATATGGTGATTAAAAATTGTCAATTATAGTCTAATTGAGTCACAAGTAAAGTTTTATTAACTAATTTAAACAATTTCCATCAATTTCTACGATTTCCATAAAATTTTCCCGAAATTTCCGTCGACATTTCCATTTCCATCAACATTTCCGTAAAATCTAAACCTTGACATTTCCATCGACATTGACATTTCAAACCTTGGTTTTAAGTTAATATTTTATCAAACTTAGTAAAATAATAATAATAAATTTAATTCAACAAAAGAGTAACTAAAAAAAAAAAGACAATATGAATATGTATTTTGCTATTTTTTTTTTGGGATAAGTTAATAATAAACTAACATTAGAGACTAATTTTAAAAATTATTGAAAGTACACAGACTAAATTTGAACATTTAAAAGTATATGGACTAAAATAGAACAAGTTCTAGAATATAGAGACTAAAATAGTATTTTAACAAAATATTTTATTTCTCCAAAAAAAAAATATACACTTTTTAAAAAAAATCTTAATCAATATTGGAAAAACATATATTTTTTTGAGTTAAACAAAATACATTTTAAGACCTTTAAGAACAAGTATATTTTAACTTTTTTTTTTTAGAAAACAAACAATCAAATTGTTATTAAAAAACATCTTATTCGAATATAAGTATAATTTTAAACTAGAAACCCCCCATTAAAAAACAACTTATCTAGAATGGTAGTGGTTGAGACTGGCTAGAGTTGGTTTGTGATGAGCTTTGAAAAATAAAGATTTTAAAGTTAAAAGTACTTTTGTTTCTCGTAGTATCATTTGATTGCATTTGGAATTTTCAAAATTATATTTGATTATGTGTTATGTGCTTTTTTAATTCGGAACATATTGCACATCTTTTTAGGCATTGTTCCTTTGCTACTCGTTATTAGGACGTGATGCTTCCTACTTTTGGATGCTCTTTGACATTGCCTAATAACATTTATGATTTTCTTCTCTCCATTTTTGTGTGACATCCATTTTAGGGAGTGAAAAATATTTTATGGCTTGCATTAAACAGGTTTTCTGTGGTTTCTTTAGGGCAAAAGGAATGGAAGATTATTTAGAGATTCTTTCTTTACCTTTGATAATTTTTTGGAATTTAATTCTCTTTCATGTATGTGTTGGTGTAAACATAAACACACTTTTTCTAATTATAGTTTATCTTCGTTGATTTTCAATTGGACATTTTTTTTTATAATTCACCTTTAGGTGATGGAAGTCACACTCCATTTATTTCATTTATCAATGAATTTTGTTTCCCTTCTTAGAAAAGAAAATTACATTTGATATTATTATTTTTTTAATTCAACAACATGTGGAGGTGGAGATTCGAATTTGAACTTCTATTCTCTTGGTCGAATGTATTTTTAACCAATTATGCTCAAGTTGGTAATTACATTCAATTATGAAAAATGGTGATGAAAATAAATTACTTTAATTTTAAACTTTTTCTACATCGGGGTAAGTGCGTTGCTAAAATATAATGATACAATTTTTATAAAGGTTAAATTACAAATTTGGTCACTATTCGGAGAAAGTCAGAATTTAGTCCCTATAGTTTTAAAAATTAGAATTTTGTCTTAATGGTTTGATAAACTCTTATAAATAGTCCCTATAGTTTGATAAAACTCTCATAAATAGTCCATGTAGTAGGGACTATTTATGGGTTTTATCAAACATATGGACTAATTCTAACCTTTTAAGTTATAGGGACTAAATTCTAACTTTTCAAACTGTATGGACTAAATTCTAATTTTTCAAAACTATAGAGACCAAATTTGTAATTTAACCTTATTAAATTATTAATTTATGTAAAAAGAAAATTTCAATAAGTTTAAGTAGATATATTTGTTTCTAAATAAAATATTAAGGCCTTGTTTGATAACCATTTGGTTTTTTGCTTTTTGTTTTTGGTTTTGAAAATTGTGCTTGTTTTCTCATCATTTCTCTACAATGGTTTTCATTTTTCTTAAGAAAACATTTGAATTCTTAGCCAACAATAAGTTTTTGAAAACTACATTTTTTTAGTTTTCAAAACTTGACTTTATTTTTGAAACCATATGTAAAATGTAGATAACAAAATAAGGAAACCTATAGGTGGAAATAATATTTATAGGCTTAATTTTTAAAAATTAAATGATTATCCAACAAAATCTAAGATGGTAGATGCCATCTATATCAAGTAGATCCTTGAAACATTTGTGTACGTGGCACTACCTGTTCTTGTATGCGTATGTGTGCATGTCGTGCATATAACAAGTTTTTAAATTATTTTGATGAAGAGTGGTTGGATGATTTATTATTATTATTATTTTGAAGAAAGAACAACTTTAATTATCCAAAAAACAAACTATTTAATGGCCAATTTTTGGTAGAGAAGTTTAGAACAAGGAAGGAAGACTCATTGGGTTAGCTGGAAAAGGATGATGGCTCCAAAGATAGAGAAGGTTTGGGATTTAGGGATATACATTTGTTTAACCATGATTTGTTGGCCAAACATACTTGGCGAATAATATATAGGGAAGAGTCTCTGTTGGCACAGACTCTAAAAGCGAAGTGTTTTCCTTCAAATACGTTCCCTATAGCTTCTTCAGGCCCACGACCATCTTACACATGGCGAGGTATTTTGTGGGGTCAAGAATAAGCAGTCCAAGGAGGACAATGGAGGGTTGGACACGGAACATCCATTGACATCTACACAGATCAGTGGCTCCCCGGTGAATTGACGTTTAAAATTTTTACCCCACCTAGACCTTTGACCAATTATACTGTCAGTAGTCTTATCAATGAAGGACAATGGAATGAAACAAAGATGAGAGAACTGTTTTATTCATAAGATCTTGCGATTATTCGACACATTCTTCTATGTGATCCCAATCGCCCATATCTTTTCTTCTGGCATTATGATAAGCGTGGTCTATACACCATCAAAAGTGGGTACAAACTGGCTCACTTGACAGAGTGGGAGGCATCTAGATCCTCGCATTCTGACACAAATAAGATGTGAAAATCACTGTGGGCTTTAATGATTCTAGAGAAGGTTAAACTTCTCCTTTGGAGACTTTGTCTAAATGCACTTCCCACTCGAGACAATTTAGCTCATTGTGTCATTGTGACATTGGATGAGTGCCCATTTTGTCGACGCTCACTTGAAACGACTACTCATTTCATATGGAATTGTAAGGGAAGTAGGCAAATTTGGAAAAAATTGGCCCCCGAGTATGAAATTAAGTCATTTTCAATTTCCTAATACTGCTTTTTTGTTTTGCAGGGCATTACAGGTGTTCGATTTAATGGAAACCTACATTTTCTGCCTCATCGCCTCAGCCATCTGGAAACACCGAAACAGTCAGGTATTTGGAAACTCATAGAACTCATTAAAAGATCTGGTGACATAGGCGCTTGATTTTGTGGAAGAAATGGACGGCGTAGTTCCCCAACATGGAACGACTACTCATTTCATATGGAATTGTAAGGGAAGTAGGCAAATTTGGAAAAAATTGGCCCCCGAGTATGAAATTAAGTCATTTTCAATTTCCTAATACTGCTTTTTTGTTTTGCAGGGCATTACAGGTGTTCGATTTAATGGAAACCTACATTTTCTGCCTCATCGCCTCAGCCATCTGGAAACACCGAAACAGTCAGGTATTTGGAAACTCATAGAACTCATTGAAAGATCTGGTGACATAGGCGCTTGATTTTGTGGAAGAAATGGACGGCGTAGTTCCCCAACATGTGGGCGGCGAAGCTCATAGACACATTGATGGCCTCAAGAACATACCAGATACAAGTAAGGTGTTTTTCGGTCGGTCGGGGTTGGTTTTGGGGAAAAATTGACTCCGAAAACTAATTGATCAATATCCTCTAAATGGAAATCGACCATTCATTCAGGTGGTGCAAAAATTGTTCGACGAATGGTCGGTTCGGTCGGTCGATTTCATCGATTTTTTTTACCCATAGTGGCGTCGAAGTTGAAATCGCAAGAAGCTATGCGGCCAGAGGCGATCGTCGGAGGGAGAGAGAGCACGAGGGGGACGATGCTCGAGAATGGAGAAGGACTGGAGATTGGGGAGCGAAAACAGCGCACAAGGGGAAACGTCAGAGCTTACGACAATCGTTGGAGGGAGAGAGAGCATGAGGGAGACAACGATCGTCGACGGGAGAGAGAGCACGAGGGGAATAGCGCTGGAGAGAAGATTAGATTGGAGAGTCCAAGACAGCATTTTGAGAGAGAGAGCATGAAGAATAGTTTTGAGGTGAGGAGAATAAGGCAGGGGTTTTGAGTATGTTTTATTAAATTTAAAAAAATAAAATAAAAAAAGAATATTATATTTTCGGTCAGTCGGTTTTTCCATTCCTTAGACCTCCAACCGATGGATTTTCCATTTGACAAAATCGAACCTAACCAACCGACATCGATTCGGTAGTCAGATCGATTTTTAGTCTCCCAATGAACACCCCTAAATATAGGGGACCCACAACGACAACATAAAACCCAACTAGTTGAGGATCATCTCTTTTCGCCCCCATGGGTACCACCACCTTTGCACATGTTAAAACTGAGCTCAGATGTGGCGATTGTTGACACATCAGTTGGAATTGGTGTAATCATTAGGAATTCTTATGGTGAAACTGTGTTAGTTGCTGAAGATTATAGGGAGCAGGTGGGATCAGTAGAACTTGCTGAAATAATTGCTCTTTCATATGGGATTCATAATGCAATCGAGGTTGGTTTACATCCTATTTGTGTGAAGGTAGACTCACTGATTCTTTGGAAGTTATTGACAGGGAATGAACGCTTTATGAATGAAATTCAAGGCTTTGTTGATGCTCTTCGTAATCAACAAAGCAATCATTTGGTCATCGATTTTCTCCTTGTCAATCGAAAGTGTAATCTAGTCGCTCATGAGCTTGCAAAAAATGATCGCCGTTTCAAACACTCAGAAGTTTGGATTGGAGAACATCCTCATTGGGCAAATTTAACTATCCAAAGGGATAAACCTTCTTGTTAATTGTTTGTTTATTTGTTTTCTCATTTGTACTAAAAAAAACAAACAAACTATTTGAAGAGAAACGTTTATTTTTTTAAAAAAAACATAAGTTTACTTTATTTTAGTTCTAAAAAAAAACTATTTTTTTTAAAACAGCTTTGAAACTAACCTAGAAGTGGGTTTGAAGAGCAAATTTTATTTATGATTGCCTTTGATCATCACATCACATTACAGAAAAATTTAGAGTCCTCTCATAGTATATACTCCTTTCATTCACACTATAAATTTTGCTTTATAAAATAATGTTTTAATGTTGTTGGACCCTACACTATTCTTAAACGATAATGACGTAGCTGACAATCAATGGGAGTAGTATCATACTACCGTAGTATAGGAAAAAGTTATAACAGGGAGAATAAGGTATCCAAATTAGTAACTATATTTACAAGAGTAAAGGCATGGTTCCAACTTGGTCAGCAAGGCTCCAATTTGGAGAGGAGATTTGCTGTCTGCCGAGGTGGTCACTCAAGCGCACTTAAAGTTTATGGAAAAATTTAAAGTCCTCACGTTATGTCTACTCTCTGTTGACACTAAAGTTTTCTCCCATAAAATAATTCTTAAATGTTGTTAGATTTTGCACTAAAAATGTTGTTGGATCTTACAACATTATCTAAATGTTGCGAACGTGACGTGACCTACAATAAATGGTAGTATGGAGAATGGTCCATATTACTATAGAACAGGAAAGTTTTTCAAAAGCTTGTTTAATCCCAACTTAAATGAGCAAAAATGGTATAAGATCACAGCAGGCGATGCTAAAAGACTGGTAGAACTAAATCATTGGGAATTATTTGCCTAGAAGAAACAAAGTATGACACTGTGAGGGTATACAAAAATACAATTTTACTATATAAAATTAATCAACTAAGTTGCTTACACTGACAGCGTTATAGGAAGGATTGATATTTACATTTTTTGCAAACCAGAGAACTTGCATACTAAAATGTGCCTAGCAGTGAAACTTATATCAGGATTTGTATCCCCTTTTTATATAAGAGGCAGAAGTATATATTCCTTGTAGTCTATGCCTTATGGTATTTGAATATGGTGGCTGGAACATGTCTGAGCTTTTCATGGCTAGGCAGGTTCGCGAGTTTGAGTGGCCCAGAGGGAACTGAGAACACGAAGACGATGGAAGTACTCGCCCAAAGCGAGCAAACCTTGTGCTGCTTGTTTGGTTGTCAGGATATGAGACATTCTCTTCAAAGTTTGTTGCCTGAGATGGTCTGCCTGTTCAAGAAAAGAGTAACACACACTCGGCTGAACGAGTGAGGGTCGGTACCGAAGCAAAAACTATTGTCATACACTTATCATACTCTAGTTTTCATAAAGAAACAGAAATGCAGACTTAAAATAGCATAAGTCAATTGCTTCTTAAGCAGTAGCAGAAACTGAGAAGTTTGTTTTTTCCACCCACAGGGTTCTGAAGACAGGATACTTTTTAGAGATTTGATCCTCTACATAAAGTGAATGATTTTGAAGATATAGAATCTATTTCAACACAGAGTACAGAATTCAAAAGAAAAAAAAGTTTACTAATGATATCAGTTAGCCAGCATCTAGGATGAAAAGTCATGAAAATTTTTGATACTGTTAAGGAAGGGGTTTGACCATGATGAGATAATTGAGTATTGAAGTTTCTTGAGTTGCTGAAAATAGATTGTCCCTTCCTAAGATTTAGAAAATAGTTTGAGATGTATCCATTGCATTCTAAAGAATCATTACTCCCTAGCCGTAGCAGACTGAAATATTTGCAGTTTAAGTTCACAACACTCAAATGTCATCCTTAATAGGTTTTTAACTTTTTTATATCTACCTACTTTATTCAGAAAAAGAGGATAAGATCATAGAGTGCATGAAATAGGCGAATGTGAAAAAAAAAAAAAGGGAACAGAAAGGCAATCAACTCCATTTAATGTGAAAGAAAATGCAGTACATTACCTGGCTTACAAAGTTCTCCAATGCTTCTAGTCTCTCCATCCCGTCACCCATCTGAGAAATATAGCTTCCTAGAGGATCATTGGCAATGCTGAGGGATAGATTCTGGTGCAGTTTTTCCATTCCCTGTGAAAGGGCATCTTCAGCTTGCCGAGACGAATGTTGCAAATTGTGGATATCGGCTCTTTGTTGTTCATTTAATGGCTCAAAGTATGGCTTGAGAACCTGTCAGCATATGGGAGGTTTTTTACCATCTAAACTAGGATGCTGATCTGTTATTTGGCTATATAATGCAAAAAGAAAGGGATAATGTGCACATGTTGGTACACGCAAAATAGTGACGACTAACCGAATATTGTGAGAGTTTAGTTATAGTCTACTTTACTATAGAAGAATATATCAACTTAACTATATCATAGTAAAGTTCAATTTCCATTACAAAGTCAACCAAAAAGTCGTCTATCACTTATCATCATGTATAGGACCACACATTTTAGTAGTGATTTCCAAAGGATTGCTACTGATACTTCTTGGGAATAAAAATAGAAAAGAAATTCCTTTATGAAAACATCCGTCTTTCGAGCTCTGATATAAATAATAACCAATATACAATTAACTGTAACAAAACAACGCTTGTAATGAAATATAACGAAAAAGAATGAATGCATAATATGGAATGAGTGGCAAACAATTGTCATAAGCTAACTGTGAGGTAAGTTGTTACATTTAGCAGCTCTGATGGGCGAAATCCTCCAATCCAGAGGAAAAAACGCTCTGCCGATGTTCTCCATACACCAGACATTAAATAGAATACATCAGCCTTTGCAGCATTTGCCTTCATGCAAAACAAGTTGTGGTAATGGTTTAAGCTGCTCTCCACTAAAATTTGGAGTTCAATATCGGTTATATGAACTTGCAGCGCCTTTCTGAGTTCGGTGACCTGTCTCTGTTGCTCTTCAACCCAGTGATTGTACTCCATCTCAAATGCAGCAATCCCTGAAAGTTAAATAGCAGAAATCTCAGATTGGAACCAGCTCAAAGATTCTCTTTCTTCTCTTTCTAGGAGAACATAACAACTCAGTTAGAGTTCTGTCTGTTTAAAGATAAATAAAGACCTGCTGTTGGATTGGCGAAGAAAGAAAGTACCTTAAAGATACTGAGTCATTTAGTCGAACTATAAAGAAAAAACGGAGGCTAAGTTTGCCTATTAAGGTGAAATTGTACGAGGTAAGACATGAAATCACAAACCTGGGTTTACCAATCCGCCGAATCCCAAGTGGCTGGTATCTACTAAGCAGCTTGTGTATACACCCTGCAACAAAGAGATTATGTTTAATTGAACACAGGATAGAGACTGTGTAAGAAAAGATGACCTCCATCTTACCTTCTGCTTGGTTCTTTCTAGCTCCTGCTCCAACTGTGCCAGCTTCAAACGGCTAGTTTCTAACTGCTGCACATAAACCTGCAAGACAAAGTTCAATAAGCCTCAAATCATATATCAGATAGCAACAAAAACTTGTACAAATGATTGTCTTTCAGCACCTTTTTCCTCATACGGCTTTTACGAGCTGCTTCTCGATTTTGTGCTAAACGTCTTTGTACCTGCATATGTGTATTGGATGATGTACACAAAACTTAGTGCAAAATGGAAAAAAGAAAAAAAAAACGGAACATGTGAAAAGAACAAAGGAAAGAAATGAAGATTGCATAAGAGTGAGCTGGTTTGTAGTCTATTCACCTTATCGTTGATTGGCTTGTTCGTTTCTTGACTGCTCTCAAGATGATCCATCGATTCAAAAGGAATAAACTCGAGCTACAAAGTCAGGAAACAAAAATTACCAGAATCCAACAACAAGAGGATAACCTTGGAAACTCAGATTTTCTAACAAGAGCCAATATAGAGTGTTCTCACTTTATTGTCTACACAGTCGTCCACTTTTATAATAGGCGATATGCTTGTATCTAGTCGACTACTGAAGGCATTTCCCCATGAGTTGATCTGGTGAAATGGCTCATAGATGCCCATCCTTGAAGCATAGAGTTGAGTTGATGAAGAGCTCATACTCTGTTGGCCAATCATAAGAGTAAAATGGACTGAAAAGATGGAAAAGAGAAACAAATCTAAGAAGTGAAAAAGACAATACAGCCATCTTTCAACTTCGGAAAAGGTAAGTCGTACAGAATAATTGAGATCAGTGAGCTACAAATAACAGAAAAATCAAGAGGAAAGAGGGAAAAAAGAGACTGAAGTACCACAACAGAAAAAAACAGGGGAGGAAACAATTGGGTTAAGAGCTTTCATCTATGGAACTAATACAAAATCTTGATCATTCTATAGCAACTATTACATTTCTAATAGGCCGCTTTCAATCTAAAACAAAAATGAAAACTGGGTTCCTGAGGAGAAAAGATGAGCAGAATGGTCAAACCAAGCAATCATGAATCAAAGCCAACTGAAAAGTGAACACAACTTCAAATTCCCATCCCCTTCCAATTCTGAAAAGAAACTTATTGCAAGTGACTCCCACATGTAATAAACTCACTTGGAAACAAGCAAAAAGGGGCCAAACATGTATTGCAAAGCAATAACAAACACAAAAAGATTGGCAGCACAGCAGGAAGAAGAAAGGGATAAATTCAACTCTGAAAAGAAATATTCAAAACAGTCTTGAAGCGCCAGCCAAAGCCAGAGAAGAAGAAGAAGAAGAGAAAGAAGAACAGAGGTTTTGTTTCATGATGAAACAATTTGAGACACAAACCTACTTGAGTCGAAGTGAAATAACAGTAGAAAATGACCACAGAAAGCTCTGAAATAGTGGGCAGATCAAACAAGGTGTGAAAACGATGCCGCCTTCAAAATATAATAAAATAAAAAGGAAATGCAGTTCCTCGTTCATTCACTTCCCTGTGAGTTGGAAAGAAACACAAAGAATGAGAAAGCAACTCAACAATGGGAAAAAAGATACAGAACCTAACTTATATATACAAGTTTATTTTTAACTTTTCCTTCATCCCGCCCTCTCTTTCTCTCTCTATCTTCGTTTTTTCCATTTTTCCCTTTGTTTTTTAGCTCTGAATTCTACAGTCAATCAGCTGTTAACGTCGATATGACCTCACTTTCCACCATTGGAGGGTTAAGCTACTGTGCCATTACAACTATGCGGATTCTTTTTTGCTTTTTTCTCGAAGGATAAAAAAGAAGAGAAACAAAACCCCCCAATAATTCCGCTTTAAACTACGCTATTTTCTTACCCTACGCCTCTCTTTCCGTCGATCTAACCTACATTTTCCTGCGACGTCGCCATTTCCGGCGGTCCGCCATGAATCTGCAGTCTCGAGGTTGATTTTCTATGGCTGAACCTGCAAGTAACTTTTTGGAATAAACTTCTAAAACTGCCCCATGTGGAGCCGTTTTATATTGGGCCCAGCCCTATTCTGCCATGAAATTTGGATCGTCCTTCTCATATTCGAATTAGCATCGTCAACTTCCACGAGATCAAACGAACCATCCATTTCCGCCATAGATTCGAAGCTTTGAAGCTTCTCACACAAAATCCTCAATGCCCTAATAGGCCAATAATGTTTCTGTTTTTTTTTTTTTTTTTATCAAAACAAACCCAATAACAAGATTTCTCCAAACCTTCAAATCAACTCTTGATTTAAGCTTCTAAGCTTTGGCTTATTGCTGCAAATGTTAGAAGCCAACAAAACAATCGAGTCCCAATTCCAGAAAAGGATAGTCGCAAGCTTTATATAATTATAATATGGGGGGAATTAAGAAATATATTATATTAACAACAAAGCAAATAAATAAAGCAAAATTACACTTTGGCTGATTAAGCATAGTTTTAATTAAACATTAGTTCATTTAATTCTCTCTGAGGCCGCTATTGATGAGCAGTAGAAACTCCATGAGAAAGAAACCGCCATTGTCAGAGCTTCCCATTAACAATTAAACTTGAAAGTTAAAAGAGAGAATATGGGGTTTGAATCTTTGATCAACTGCTGAAAGATATTTTCATAGCTCAAAATAAAAAACGAGATTGATTTGCATACACTGAAAAAATGTCTAATCTGTTCCTTCATTGGGGAATTGTTATTCCTCTGTGATGATGTAATATTCTTAAACCGTTAAACGAATGAATAGTATAAGATAACTAAAAATAAATAAATACCACCATGTTTGACTGTCAATTTCATCCCAAATCAATCCCATCATTGGATTCCATTTTATATATTCACGATTTTAAACACGTCTATGGAAGTATATAAACGCTAGAGTGTTTATTCAGCAGTTAGATGCTCGAATTCTTTTTTTTTTTTTTTTTAAAAACAAGATGCTCGAATTCTTTTGAAACTTGAAGAACAAATATTAATTATGACCGAATTAATGTACAAAAGTGATTTTCTTGCCTTAACTTCTTCGTTTTTTTTTTAATTACAAGTTTTAGTCCCTAAAAATTTGAGTCTTTATTTGATTATGTCTAATAACAATAGGTACTTGAACTTTCAATTTTCTATTCAATATGTCCTTAAATTTTAAAAAATGTCTAATATATACTTAAACTTTCAATTTTGTGTTCAATCCGTCCTTGAACTTTCAAAAGTGCCTAATAAGTTCACAAACTTTCAATCTTGTGTCAAATAGATCCATAAATTTTTAATTTTATTTTTAATAGATCATTGTCTTATTCCACATTTTTTAAAATTTACAAACTTACAAAATTGAAAGTTTAGAATTCTATTAGACATAAAATTTAATTTTGCATTTAATAGATCGGTTAATTTTTAAAAATTTTGAATATGTTAAGGATCTATTAGACATTTTTAAAGTTGAGAATCTTTAAACACAGGTTCGAAAGTTTAAGAATTTACCCCTTTTTTTAATTAATATCAAGGAGTTTTATTTTTTTTTCCTTTCAACCCAAGAATAAAAGAAGATGACATATAAAGAAGATGCTAAAATAATAAAAAAGCTTCTTTGTGCATTTATTGGATGAAAGAGCATTTCTCCATCTATATTTGGACTGACTTGCCCACCATCCTATCTTTTTTTCTTTTTCTTTTTTTCCTTTCGTTTTCTTTTCTTTTTTCCCTTCTTTTTTTTCCTTATCTCTTTGTGTCTTTATTTCTTTTCAAGTGCAATTTTTATTAGTAAATAATAAAAAAGAAAGTGAAAATTAAAAAGGAAAAAGAAAAAGAGCCCTTTGTTCAAGTGCTGGAAATGTATATAAATATGTACAACTTTTTTCAAGGTGAATAGGCATAACTTGTACATAAAAAGAGGGACAAATATTACACGTAGAAAGGTTAATGTGATAGTTCATTTAATGTAAAAGGGAATTGAGCTATATATATAAATATATTATCCTTTTAGCTGGCATTAAAAAATATATGATCATATTAAATTTACTTAGGAGCAGATTTTGTGCATTAAGTCTTTAAACTATAAAAGATAAATTAACAATATCTTAATAAGTCTATACGAGTATAATTCATTATACTCGTATTGAATCTAAGTAGTTAACATCAATAACACAATATAATATAAAGGTAGTATATTTATTAAACAATGTTTGGTTGAATTAGCATTAGTTTAAAGAAATTTAAGAAAGATAGAACTAGACAAGTGGATTAGGTTAAATTAAGGTGGGTAAAGGGTTGAATTAGGAGTCTATTTTGATAAATTTTATCTGATTGGTTTACCACAACCACACCGTACCAATTAAATCAAAATTTATTTAATAGACATCAATTCATCAATAATATTAATAGCATGACTAAATAAAAAAACATAATTTGAACTTAATTGAAACTTTTTAAAATTAAATGACTAAATAGTTACTAGTGCCTGCAAAGTTTAAATTAATAATAATAACAATAAACTTATTTTTAACATCACAAATCTACCCAAAAGCAAACATAAATTACATGAGAATCCATTTTTATAAAAATTATCGTGGTTTGCTTTTCCTTAACACTGCCGATCCTATAAAAGTATACTATAAATTAAAATCTATAATTATAATCAAATGCGAGGAATCACATGAATCAAGAGAACACTTTTTAAACATCATTTTCTTCCAAAACAAGAATGGTGTGGAGAAGAAAGGAGAACTCTCTTAAATGGTTCAAATATATATATTAATTTTCACTTAGGTGTCGATTGTTTCGTGGTAATCCAAGATTTTCATGGGATGAGCATCTAGATTATCCTATTTGTTTTGCAATAATGTAAAATATAATGGCTAGGCATCTTAAGATATGTTCGAGCATCTTAGGATGTCCATAGAGGGAAGCATCCAAGAAGGTTTTGATGTCCTCCTAATACATGGGTTTCTAAGGCCCCGTTTGATAACGTTCTTGTTTCTCGTTTCTTGTTTCCTGTTTCTGTTTCTCGTTTCTTGTTTCTGTTTCTTATAAACTAAAAACAGAAACATGTTTGATAACTATTTCTGTTTCTTGTTTCTTGTTTCTTGTTTTTTGGTAAAAATAAAATTTAGTACATATACTATAATAAAACATATAACATGCATTAAAATAAAAATAAAACAATTATAAAGAGGTTATAATATTTATTAAGGCCCAACACCTAATTAATAATAATAATAAAAAAAGTTATCCTTCAAATTTTGTTCAAATTTGATTTGCAATGTTATTTCTTATTTCAATCAATTCACGTTGAACGATTTTGACTTACAAGAGTTAGTTCAATTAGACGAATTTGTAAATTGTCTAAGGTCAAAAAATCGAACATACCCACATTTCTTTAATTTAATAATAAACTTTATTTTTATTTTTCTTTAAAAATGCATTAGCCAATAATACACGCAAGTAAAATCAGAAAAAGAGAGAGAATGTATATATATTTTTTAAATTTAATGGTAAACATGAAATACATTATTAGTTTATTTATTTAATAAAAAAATAAAATTGTACCAAAAGAAAAAATAATAGAGAATTAAATAGAAAATAATAACTATAAGCTCGTTAATGTAAAGTAAAAGAAAATAAGAAAATAAGAGAGAAGAGAAAAACATAAACGAAAAGAAAAAAGTAAAAAAAAAAAAGAAAAAAAAAGATAATGAACTATTAAAAGAAAAAAGATTATGATGAAAGAGAGAGAACGAATAGAAAGAAATAAATCAAAGAAGAAAAAAAAATGAAGAAAAAAAAAGATTAAAAAGTATTAAAAGAAAAAAAATAGAATGGAAGAGAGAGAAAGAAGAGAGAGGGGAGAGATGAGTAAAAATAGAAATAGGAATACATGCATGAAAACTGGAAAAAAAAACAGAAACAGAATTTGAGAAACTACTTTTTGAAGTTTCTCAAAATCTGCCATTTTTTTAGAAACGTTTCTAAAAAACTAAGAAACAAGAAACATGATCGTTTATCAAACATGTCTGTTTCTGAAAAATGAGAAACGGGAACAAGAAACAGGAAACAGGAACGTTATCAAACGGGCCCTAAGATTTCCATGTTGAGGGAATTACCTATTGACGTTTTGTCTCTTCGTTTTTCTTTTACATATATTTTATTTCATCAATTTTCTTTATTTATCAATTTTTATTTTATAATTAAAATAAATTTGTGAATTCGTTCACTAATATATATATATATATATATATATATATATATATATATATATATATATATATATATATATATATATATATATATATGTTTCATTTACATATAAAATAAACTCCATTTAAATTGTATAATATATAGTTCAATTTATTTTCAATTGAAATCTAAAATAAATTTTTTTATTTATTTTACTTTTCCAACGATGATCATTCAATATTTTTTCAAAAAAATATATCACAAATTGATATTATTTCTTTCAAAATTTTCTATAATTCACTAAAAAAATACTATTAACTATATAATTATCTTCTCAAAATAAGTTAAAGTATTTCAAGTTTAAATCGAAATTAATGTTTCATTCTAAATTTTTTATAAAAATCTTAATCGATATAAATTAACTTTTTTTACAAAATAATATATAAAATTAATATAAATTGAATGGATAAAAATAAAAGATTAAATAATTTAAGAAAAAAAATGTTATCTACACTCAAATTATATTAAATTAATATATAAATTATCCAGAAAAAGGTAAGGGTGTTTTTGGATCAATACATCATTATAAAACATTTCTATGCAAAAATATTGCAAAACAAATATAACTATCTAAATATTCTCAGACATCCTTATAAATTTTTCTACAAAACAAACATGATAATCTAAAGATGTAGGATATCTAAAACTTAGATGTCGGACATCTTGATTTCCTAAAAACAAATGGCCCCTTATAGAATTATAGGTGGTTTTGGAACCAGTGATTCAAAAATTGCACTTTTAACAAGTTTTGAGAAATAATTTTTTTTAAAAAAAAAAATCCCTAAACTAATAGTACTATTAGTCTACAAACGTCATTGCTAACGTAGTAAGTTGAATAAGTAAAAACAATTCTCTCCCCTGGTGCCATATGCAGGAACAGAGTAAAAAATATGCGTAAGAATGAAAAACGTTTTACATTATTCTAGTTTCTAACTTTATATACATAATTTTAAAATTTTAAAATTTTAGTCAAGATCAAATTAAATACTTTTTAGTTTTATTACAACAACGGTAGATGCGGGAGATTGAATCTTCAATAATCGCGTGTCTTAATCTACTGAGTAATAACCCTTTTTTTTTAGTTCAATAATATGTTGGAGTAGAAGATTCGAACCTCTGACGTTTTGTATACATTATACTAGTTGAATTATGCTCGAGTTGGACTTTCAAACTTTCAAACCTTTTGACTTTTCTACCTAATACATCAAAGACAATCTACGGAGACAATCGCCGGCTTTTGGTCCCTTCCTTGTTTCTTCAGTTCCACCGGTGCCACATGTGCATTATTATGGTCGGTCACTTATTGCTTCAAAATTTCCACTGCACCATACAATTGGTAAAAGAGAGATTCCGAAGTAAAATAAATAAGTTGGAGACAGAGGTAGAGAGAGAGAGAGATTACGTCAAACAAAATGAACAAATAAAATATTGGAGACGTCAGCTTTCCGGGAAAAAGTAAAAGAAAAATGAAAAAAATAAAAGAAAAGAAAGGAAAGCAGCTTCTTTTGCTTTTTATTTTGCTTGGGATATTTGTCCTTTTCTTAAATCAATTAATAATGCACACAATACAATGTCCAACACAGTTACCTCCTTCTTTATAAACAAAACACTTCGGAGCTCTTTGGGACACTGAGTGGGTTATAATAGTCTGTAAAATAATATAATATTATTTAAAATGCAGAATTATTTAGTCTGGGGTTATAATAGTCTGTGTTTGGGTGCAAAGTACTCTACAGGTTATTATAACCCTTGCCCCAAACAGCCCTTCGCGTTTTATTCTTAATTAACTTAAGGGCTATTTGGGGCACTGAGTGGGTTATAATAACATGGGTTATAATAGTCTGTGGGTTATAATAGTCTGTGAAATAATATAATATTATTTAAAATGCAGAGTTGTTTAGTCTGGGGTTATAATAGTCTGTGTTTGGGATGCAGAGTACTCCACAGGTTATTATAACAAAGGTTATTATAACCCTTGCCCCAAACAACCCCTTAATAACTAACTCGCTTTAATCCCTCGCGCTTTTCTCCCTCTCTCTCTATGCTTCTTTTTTTTTTATGGTTAAATTATAAGTTTAGTCTCTAAACTTTAAAGTTTGTGTCTATTTAGTTTCTGAACTTTCAATAGTATCTAATAGATTCGTAAACTTTCGATTTTATGTTTAATAGGTCACTAAACTTTCAATTTTGTGTCTAATTGATCCCTGACAAGTTCGAAATTTTTAAAAATTAATTGATCTACTATATATAAATTTGCATTTGTGGAACCCTGAAATTTCAATTTTGTATCTAATAGATTCATGAATTTTTAAAAAATTCTAAAGTTTAAGGACTAAATTTGTAATTTTAAAAGTTCGGGAACCAAATTGATACAAACTTTAAAGTTTAGAGACTAAACTTATAATTTAACCTTTGTTTATTTACATTTACAACTTTTGAGGTACGAGTAATCTTGGTTCATGGTTGGATTAGATGTAGGATTTTTAACCCTAAAACCACTAACAAAATTTTTAGGGAAAAATTTAATTGATACTCCTGAGTTAATTACAACTCTAAATTAATAATTGTATCAATTAAAATCTTAAATTTTGAATCAATTTAGACTATTTTTTAGGATTTAATTTTAAAATTGTTAATGCATAATTCATACACATGTATGTTTCAAAAAAAAAAAATCATACACGTGCGTTAAGGCTTCTTTAAATATAGGAATTAACACAATATTAGAGAAATGTTGGAATCAAGTGGGTAGTAGCGATTTTTTCATCATTGTTGTTTACTTATTTAGAAAGAATTAAATAATAAGTCTTCTTGCTACTTTGGTAGGATTTTAGGAGTGAAAAATGTTGTTTAGGAAAATTTGAGTTGGAATTGAGCGAAAATAGTTATGAATCATCATATTGTCTACATTGATTCACTTATGAAAGTTTATAATTTTGATTGATACAATTATTAGTTTAAGATTCTTATTGATACAACTTGCAAAGTTTGAATAAATTGATTTTTCCCTCTAATTTTTATAAATAGTTTAGAGATTAAACTTGAAGCCAACTTGAGCATAACTCAACTAGTTAAGATGTTATATCCTAGACTAAAAGATCATGTTGTTGAACTAAAAAAATTATAGAACTTAACCGTTGAGATACTAAAATAGAACATTTGAAATTATTAAGAATTAGTATGTTAAAAAAGATTTAATAAAACATAACTATAAAAACCAATGCATTATCATACGATTTTTTTTTTTAGCTCAACTAATGTGAGAGTCATAATTTGAACCATTTGACCTTAAGAAACGGTATTAATATCTTAGTCATTGAATTAAGGTGGTTAAAATATGATTTAAATCTTATTACTTTTTCAGTCAAAGTGAACATAATTCAGTGGTAATTGACATGTACTTTCGACCAAGAAGTCAGAGGTTCGAATTCTCCTACGCCCAAATGTTGTTGAACTCAAAAAAAAAAAAAATTCTTATTACTTTCTCAATTAAATGGCATAATAGAAGATAAATCTTTTTCATATTATTGTGGTATTGAAAGTGTTTTCCTAAATAAATCCACCACGCATTCACACATAAAATTAAGGTTGGTTCTAGTCAATAATTAAGGTTCCGTTTGATAATTAGTTGAGCCTCATTTGATAATAATTTGGTCTTTGGTTTTTTAATTTTGAAAATTGTGATTATTTTTTCATCATTTCTCTACGATGGTTTCAAGAAACGAGACCTAAATGAATATTTCATGACTTATTTCACAAGCATTTTTTTTCTTTAAGAAATATTAATCCATAATTTTATTGTTTTTTATGTAACCTTGTACATGTGTTTTAGAATCGTAGCCAAATTTAAATACCCAAAACCGTACATTTCATTTTTTTTTCCTTTTTAAAACGTACGCAGCTCATCATTTGAAAGTATTATTAAAAACGTAGGACAATCTTTCAAAAAAAAAACGTAGAAGGACAAGAAATAAAAATTGTAAGTAAACAAATTTAATTTTTAAAATAAAAAACTAGAAACAGAGATTATAAAACAAGTCTAAATTACTTATTTATTATAGGCCAAGAAAATAATTTTAGTCTCCATACTTTCATTGAAAAAACAATTTAGTCTATGGCCGATCTAAAACATAGCTCAAGTGGTTTAGACATGTATCATCAACTAAAAAGTTAGAAGTTTGTCAATTTAAGCATAGCTCAGTAGATAAAACATCAATTACCATTCTAAAGGTCAATGTTCAACCCCCCACACTACAGCTATTGAACTAAAAAAAATGTTAAAGGTTTGAATTCTCACATCAACAATGTTGTTGAACTCCTTAAAAAAAACAATTTAGTCTATGAACTTTAGTATGTAACAATTTGGTCCCTATTTGTTTTTATATATCAATGAGTATTCGGGCCAGTTTACGCACACCTCGACTAATCTCAATATTTGGTCTCTATATTTTTAAATCTGTAATAATTTAGTTCATTAACTTTATCATGGGATGATTTTAGTCTTTGTAGTTTAAAATCTATAACGATTTAGTCTTTATCATGGAAATTTTATCAATGCAAGGTATCAATTTTTATTAGGTAAAGATTTTGTCTTTGTTGTTTATAAACACATTTAGTCCTTATTAAGCAGTCCATCAATCTATACATATGTTAAAAATCCATTAAATTTTAACAAAATTTTACATTGTATGAGCTCAATCGTTATAAATTTGAAAGTATAGAGAATAAATTGTTACACATTAAAACTTAAGGTCTAAATTGCTAGTTCACGAAAGTATGGAGGCCAAAAGTTTATTTTAATCTTTATTATATTCCTTTGTACAATGTGTGTGTTATTCTACTTAGAAATAAACACTTGCATTATTAAACCAAGAAAACACTAGAGAATCTTGCCCTCTCTCTCCTAAATTTATAAAAAGAATCTTTTGATATCTTTCATTGAATATAGAATATGGCAAAGGTGGCCATGAGTTTCACCAAATATCATCTCTTTATGGAATAATTATAATAATAAGAAAATATGTTATAGGTGGCCTTTTAAAAAAAATAAAATAAAATTTAAAAATATAGTCTACGTACCGTGCTTTCAAACTGTGGTCGATTTTATTTTCTCCACAATTTTTTACTACAATTTTAGTTTTTCCACGTGAAATAAATAAATCAATGAAAAAAATTAGGATTTGCACCCATGAACTTTAGAGTTATATCAATTAAATTCCTAAACTAATTTTTGTATCAATAAAAATTCTAAATTTTCGTAAGTGTATCAATTTACACCATCTGTTACCGTCTGTTAGAAATTCATTAGTTCACACGTGAGAGATTTATAATTGTATCAATTTACACTCCTAAACTTTCATAAATGAATCAGTTTAGACCCTCCATTTGAAAATTATTCAAGCATCGTTTTTTTTTGTGCTTTTGTAAAATTTTTGGAGAAAAATAATGTTGTTTAGGTAAATTTGAGTTCATTTTAAATTGAATCGAGTGAAAATAGTTCTAGAGGCATTTGTTCCACGAAAATGATAAATAATGTTTGTGCAATTTGGATGACATCAACTAATTCGAGTCTGAATTTTTTATGGTTGTATTTTTGTAATTTATTATTAAATTATTATTTTTAATTATTATATAATTTTGGTACTTCTTACATTATATGCTAACTTTTTTTTTTTAAAAAAAAAGATATAATTTAGAAAGGTAATTAAATATGCAACAATTTTTGTTAGCTTATTTGAAAGTGAAACTAAATTAAATAATGATAATGTTGTAAAAGATTAATTTATCTTGAGTTTCTATGTAGGACGTACAAATTAATTGAACTTTCTGCATTTATTAAATTGACTCTATTTTTTTTTTCTCTATTTAGCATGTTTTTGGCATGCCATTGCTAAAATATGTGATTGAAAAATGTGTAAAATATGAAGTGTAACACAACAAGTTTAAGTAGCTCGCATGATGCAAAAACAAAAAAAAACAAAAAAAGCTCACTGTAATACAAATTTAGCTAGAAGGAAATCCATGGTTTTAGCAATAGAATACTGAAAAACATGCTAACTAGAGAAAAATAAATAGAGTCACTTTAATAAATGCATAAAGTTCAGTTAATTCGAACGTGCTAAACATAAATTCGAGATAAATTAGTCTTTCACAACATTGTTATTCATTTAATTTGGTTTTACTTTCAAACAAACCAACAAAAATAGTTGCATCTTTAGATTACCTTTCTAAATTATAGAGTTTTTTTTTTAAAAAAAATGTTATAATGTAAAATAATACCCAGATTATAGAATAATAAAAAAATAATGTAACAATAAATTACAAAAATACAACCATAAAATTTCGAGACACGAATTAGTCGATGTCATCCAAGATGCACAAACATTTTATCATTTGAAGAAACAAATGTCTCTAAAACTATTTTCACTTGATTCAAATTAAAATCAACTTAAATTTACCTAAATAAAATTGATTTTCTCCAAAAATCTTACCAAAGTAGCAAAAAAATGATGCATGAACAATTTTCAAATGGAGAGTCTAAATTGATTCACTCATGAAAGTTTAGGGGTGCAAATTGATACAACTATAAATATCCCACGTGTGAATTAACGATTTATTAACAGAAGCTAACGAATGGTGTAAATTGATACACTTAGAAAAGTTCAAGGTTTTAATTTATACAAATATTAGTTTAGGGTTTTAATTAATACAACCCTCAAAGTTCAAGAGTATAAATTGATTTTTGTCCAAAAACTTTATTTATTCCTTTAAACTCTTATGGTTGAATCAATTAAAATTTTAAACTAATAATTGTATCAATTAATAGAAACCATAAACTTTCATACGTAAATAAATTTAGACACTCTATTAAGATTGCATTTTAAAACTGATAATGCATAATTCCTCCACTCATGCAAGACTTTTTCAACCGTATAGATTAATGCCATATTAGTGAAATAAATGTTGGAATCAAGTGGTCAAGAATTTTTTAAACACACGGTTGACTATTAATGCCAAAGTAGAAGGAAATATTGGAATCAAGTAGGTAGCTGTGATTTTCATTAATATGCAAGATTTTTCATGTTTTCTTATTATTTCAATATGTTTCTTATTTATTTAGAAAAAATTATGTGATAATTTTTGTTGCTACTTTGGTTGAATTTTGGGAGAAAAATAATTTTAAATTAATTTTAGATAGAATCAAATAAAAATAGTTATAAATCACTAACAAATTATCTAAACTGATTCATTAGTAAAAATTTAAAATTTTAATTGATACAATTATTAGTTTATAATTTAATTGATTCAACCTGCTAAGTTTAAAATATAAATTAATTTTTTTTCCTAATTAATCAATCAATAATTTACATATAATTAACTTAAAATTATGACATCAAATCTACTAATCAATTAGTAACACGGCTGATTGATTAAGTGTCAATTATTAAATTATTAGAGAGACAACGAATTTAATCATTTATGGACTTTGTAGTTGGATCTCCTGTTTCTTTAATTCTATACTTTTGTTGTTAGTTCTCTTAAATTCCTTATTTTAATAAAATAATTTATGCAATGATCCATAAGTTTGGTAAATAAGATAGATGGCGCATTAATTAATTAAATATTAGTTAAAGGGGTGTGAAAATGTAGTCTATTCTTGGAATGTAGTATTTGGTGGTTCAAGAGAAGGAAACACTCTCAACCATTGGAATTGCTTTCTCCTTTTTTAAAAAATTCTTCCTATATTTCTGTTGCCTCCATGTGGTCAATTTAAAGTGCAAAGTTTTTTTTTTCTTTTTTTCCTTTACATTTTTTTTAAAAAAAAAAACACCCATTTAGATTCTTAACTAAGGAAGAGCCAAATAATTGAGGAACCTAGAGACAAAGGAGTTTTGTGTTTTATTTTTTCTTTGTTTTAATTTTTTTTTTTAAATAACCATTTGCATTCATAATTAAGACAAAGCCAAGTAATTGGAGAAAAGTTATTCAGTATGTATATTCATCACACCATTAGATATATCATAAGTGATAAATAAATAAAAATTACACTTTTGGTCCATGAGATTTGAATTTAGTCTCTATTTGGTCATTAAATTTTCAAAACTAACACTTCTAGTCATTAAAATTTAAATTTAGTCTCTATTTAGTCCTGAAGTTTTCAAAAATAACACTTTTAATCATTGAGATTTGAATTTAGTTTCCATTTGGTTCTTGAAATTTTAAAATTGACATGTTTGGTTCTTAAGATTTGAATTTGATTTCTAATTGGTTTCTAAAGTTGGAAATTGATCCATAAGTATAAAAAATAAAAAATATATATAAAAAAATTAACCATGCATTTTATGACTAGACAGTGTGGTAGCTCCATTAAATAATTTTTATTAGAACGAGAAGTTTATTTTTTTGTTTATTGTTTTATTTTTTAAAATAAAACCCACTTAGATTCTTAGTTAAGGAATAGGCAAATAATTGAGGAAGCTAGAGATAGAGAGAGAGATGCAAATAATACACATAACGTAATGCATCCAAAGAAAGGGGTTAAAAAATAAAAGCAAAGAGGAAAGGGAGGAAAAAAAGGCAGCAAAACTTTGTGTGTTTAAAGTTAAGAGTGATGCATTTGCCACCCAAAACCCAAATATTAAAATAAATGCTTCAACTTCCAATTCCCCCACACAATTATTGTATTTCCTTTCCTCCCATTTTAATGTGGACTCACCACATTCACCACCCACCCCCTTCTACTTTTTCTTTTTTATATAATTTAAATCTATATTTTAGTATCTTTAAACATTCACATTTGTTTTGCTGCAATCCTTAATTTTTTTTAATATTTGGTATTAGTCATCTGATTCTTAGGTGTTGTATTTTAATACCTAAACGTTGTATACAAATTATGTTAATTATTGCTAAAGTTAGTTAATTTTGAAATTAGATGTATGTCTTACAATAGATGACATTAAATATTAATTCAAACAAACATTTACTAATAAAACAAGTAAACAAACTAAATATTTACTAATACGTATATTAGTCATGTATGGTAAATGCATATATATATATATATATATATATTCAAGTTTTATGGAGGTGGATTTGAACCTCTAACTTCTTTTTTTTTTTTTTTTTTGAAATCAGATGTATATATTGAATTAAACCAAAACCTCATTGGCTACAAGAATTGAGTTTCCAACACAGACTCATTTTTCAGAATATATAAAATCCAATCTGAAAAACTAGTAATCCACAGTGCATAAACTAATTGCGGCAGGTAAATGCAAAAACTTATAATACCATGTCATGGGCAGTTCAAACGTGCAGTATATTTGCACTATTTTAAATGAAAAGTGTTTTTTTTTATAAAGACATTTGTTTTTGGACACACTACGATGGGCTATGCTCCATTACTTGAAAACAGAAAATGGGCCTCTTCCGGCCCAATGGTTTGGAGTTCCTCTTGGGCGCCACTTGAAACTCACAGCCCACTTATTTCTTACACTGGGCCGGCCCAGCTTCTAGGAGTATTTAATGGGCTTGGAGAACTGAAGGGAAAGGCTTTACTAAGTAACTTTCTAATATACCCTTGTATAGAATTTATGTGTTAGAAATGCCCCACAGCTTAAAAACTTTATCCTTTTCCGCCCATGTGCAGTTGACCGTTGACCGGACAGCTTAAAATAGACGCTTTTCTCATGAACAAAACTAGAATGAAACACCTTTTAGAAAATAAACACGAAAGGAAATGTAATTTCACTTTTAAAAAACAAAAATGAAAACAAGGTGTCAAATATGAAAATTGTTGCATAGCTTGCTAGGCTGATTTTTTTTTCTTTTTTTTTTTTTTTAATGGAAAGTTGTTGGAATTGAGCTACTCTAAGTTGTTAGAAATTATGAAGATCAAAGAATATTTGCAAGAAAATAATTAAAATGCAACGTGGTGTTTGACGAATACCTCCTAAATGCCTAAATCAAGTTCGAGTTGAACAAGAAAAGGATTCATGTACCTAAACGCCTTTATTCATAAATAAATAATAATAAATAAAAAAAAGAGTAATAATTACTCCGCTTCCATAACTAGCTTGTAAAGGACAATAACCTAATGTTTAGGGACATTTATCATCTATTCTTTGGTTGAAGGTAGTCAATATTATTCAGGTACATTGCATAAATACTATTTTAAGAATGATTATTAATGTTCTTTAACTAAGGATGCTGAAAGTATCATATATTTAGAACAAATTCTTCTACTTACCTATAGTGTGTTTTTCAAGTGCTCGTAAAACAAGTCATTTTAGCAAAAATTCTTTGATTATAAGGGCTTTAGTTAAGGAGATTTAATAGCAAATCACTTTAATGTTAGGTAAGTGCTTTTAAGTACTACTTTTATAACAATTATGTGTGCCAAAAGTAATTTACAAATACTCTCTCATAAAGTATTTTGAGTTTTTTTTTTAACTTTTTCTAAAAGCAATTATTAATCCTTCCAAACATGACACTTTTGAATAAAAAGTACTTTTAGTCATTATAAAAGTGTCTTTCGATCATTCTAAAAACACTCACAAACATAGTCTTTAGTTAAATCAAATGTGTTCATTCTATGTTATTTAATTACGAAGAATACATACTTTACAATAATGCATATGAATACGCACTATACCTCGTACTATAGATTTTGATTGACACTCTCAATCAAACTCACGTAACTTTACTGATTGGTGCCGTGTAAACACGAAATTATCTCAAGATTTAGTCCAAAAGAGAGGCGCGCTATATAATGTATACATAAAAAGGAGATTTATGAGGATATGAAAGGATAGAAAGAATCTCTTCTTTATGAAAAGGCGACGTATGATACCTTGGAATTGATACTCTATTCTATTCGATTCCCACCATCACCTCCAATTCCATCTCCATAAACATCTTAACCAAACACGCCCTTCTTTCTCAGATTCCTTCAATCTCCATCATCTTCTCGCTCTCTTAAACGCATTCAAATCCGACGGCCGTAAATCAAACACGTCACAAATTCAAACCTCACTCTTCATTTTTTTTTTTTTTTTTTTTTTCATTTTTCACAACACATTGATTCTCCGCTTTCTTTGTTTTTTTTCTCTCGCTACTACATTTTCCCTTTTTTGCTTCTTCCCTTCACTTTCTTTCACTTTCCCGCTGTTTTCTCGCTCGTTTTCTTTCAGCTTTTCCTCGGAACTTCTCGCCTCGATCGCTGAGCTTTTGCTGCTGCACTTCAGGTATGGAAGCGATGATTCTATGTTCTTTTCTTGTTCTTTCTTTTTCTGTGTCTTACTAATTAGGTTTTCAGATCTGGAGGAGAGGATTCTAGGTTTTCGATTTTGCCTGAGTGTTCGCTTTCATTTTGTTTCTTTGTTTTTCTCGTCGGAGAATGAGTTTTTACGAGCTTAACTGTTTTCTTTTACGGTCTCGTGGTTGCTTGGGCTGGATTGCGAACAGATCTAACGGTGTAGGTTGTTTTCGTGTTCTCTTTGTTTGCAGGTTCTCCGGACCGTACAACAATGGAGACCGAAACTTCTTCTGTTCATCAGCGCTTGCTGCTAACGTGCGCCTGGCGCATTTCGGCCACGCTGCTTGGCCTCGTGGCCATGGCCGAGTTGCTTGCTTCACCTGAGGTTAAGTTACCGCTCTTTCTTCTTTCGACCTCGTTAACGATCGTGCTTGGTATAGTGATTCTGTTTCCATAAATTTTCTTCTAATTTTTTTATGAACTTTTGAAATTTTTTTTTTTTTTAAAGTTAGACACCGAAAATGATTTTAAATCGTAAATCAGAATAATTCCTTGTGTGTGTGTTTTTGAAAGTTGAATGATTCTTTGTGTTCTTTACCTGTTGACTTGTTTTTACAATAAGAAAGACGACATCTGGTGATTATTTTAATTTTATTTGACTAAATTATAAAAAATATCTCTAAACTTTGTCATTTGTTTCAAAAATAATTCTATTCTTTCAAAAGTTGCAATATTAGTTTTGACTTTTCATAAACGTTTCAAAAATACTTTTGAAGTAAAAATTCTTTAGAATGTTAAATGAAAAATTGACATGACGGTAATATGAAACGACATGGCAATGACTAAGATACTTACATAAATTAAGTTTACAAGAACGACATTAAGACACATCTGACTTTTTGTCCAATATTTTAATGATTTTTCTACTTCAATAATAGTTTTGAAGCATTTATGAAATGTCAAAAATAATATTGTAATTTGTGAAATATAAAGGATATTTTTTAAACAAACATCAAAGCTCAAGCGTATTTTTTATAATTTAACCTCATTAGTATAATGCAAATTATTAGAGACTGAAATCGAAGAACTTGAACCCGTGGAAAAGTATAAATCACATTTTTCTTCGACCCTGTCGTGTCGTTGCATGAAAAATGAGCCATTCACGAGGTCTTTTTGTTCTCTAATATTTAGACCTTTTTTCCCCTTTTTTTTAAAATGCGTTTGCAAATGTTTTTTTTTTCTTTCTAAATGTGAAAACTTTTAGACGGAAATATATTCGATATTGTTTGTCCTATTGTTGATTTCTTTAAATAAATTTTTACCAAGATTTTTTTTTGGAGAGTTCAACAACAGTGAAGAGAACTATGATCTTTTGGTTGAAAATATATGTTTTAACCAGTTGAACTATGCTCAAGTTGGTGAATCCTTACCAAAAGTTAAAAAAGACGATGTGTAAATTTAAAACTGATTTTTATGTGATTGTCATTGTTGGTACGTATAGTAACATTTTTATGACTACATTTTGTATAGCAATCACTCAAAGTAATTACAAGTCGGCAATGTGTAGTAAGTTTTTTATTTCTTCAACAAACATATCTATTTAATCAAATTAAAATATAAAGTATTTTAAACTAAGTTAATAAAATGTTTTTTTATGTTGTGTCATCATTTAATCAATAAATTTTAACATAAAAAGATTATAAGGTCTTGATTGGAAAAAAATCAATACATAAATGATCAAATTAATTTTTTAAAAAAAGATTATGAAAAGTATCACAAACATTGTAAATACAATGGTTTATTATGACATTCACATTCTTTTACTTGCTTATACATATAGACTTAGAATTGAACTACATTTAATTAAGTTAAACTTAATTTTTTTTTTTTTAAAAAACTAACAGTTATACATAAATTTGAAGAAACAACAAGACGAACACATGACAACAATAAATGTAATTTTATTTTTTTGTAGTTATTGAATACCATAATTTTTAGAACTTGAATGTATAAATTTGTATAATCATGAAATAAACCTATGCTCAGAATTTAGATAGATAAAATATAAATGTATTCTTTTTTAGTAACATCTTTCCATTAGGGTAGGTGGTTGGGTTTTTCTTATATAGATAACCTAACTAAGAAATTATAGCAAGTTAGTTCATCTTAAACTTAAAAAAACTTGTAGTTTGTATAATCAAAAGAGGAACACACAATTGAATAAAATAAATAAATAAAGGAGGTACACACAAATTATTCCTCGTATATGTATTGATTTTATCATATGATCTCTTAATATTAGTGACTGGTGATACACTGCAATTTTCTTTTATCTATAATTTGTGGCCCCACACTGCCTTCCCCCCGCCCGAGTGGGCCACGAAGAATCGAATCGCATGCAGTGACAAGACAATGCGACGCTTTCCGGAGTTTTATTTGTTTCTGTATTCATTTTTGTCACTTTCCTTCCTCGTTTTATTTTTCTGGTGATCGTGATCATCAATAAATAGCTGTTTTCTTGCATTTTGTTTACCTCTCCGACGGCGGAATTCTAATTGATTTTTCATACAGTTCCTGGATGCCACTGCTGCATCCAACCAGAAAAGGAAACCCACTTCTACGAAAAGTCAGTCGACAAAACCGACTGATGGAGAAGAAAATGAAAACGAGAATAACGACAGTGATAATGATCTCGGAGAAGATCAGGATGTGCTTGAAAATGGAGAAGAAGAAGAAGGTAAAAATGCTCCCACCAAAGATGGTGCTAATGGAGGAGAAGATGCTGGCAATGATAACAGCGGTGATGGTGGAAGTGAGAATAGTGGCGATGGTGGTGACGATGAAGATAACGATGATGATGGTGGGAGTGATGAGAACGATGAAAATAATAACGAAGACGAAGAAGACGTGGATGAAGAAGATGTAGAGGAAGACATCTTTGAAGGAGATGAAGATGAAGAAACCCTTCCACCACCAAAGAAGAGAAAGAAGTAAAAGAGTGATCAAGATAATTATCTTTCCAAACTAATGACAGATTCCAAATTTCCAATTGTATGTTTCGGAGACTAAAAGCTCTCAAGACATGGCTTAGCCAATTTGACCTAAACAAAGCAATCGCTATCTTAGTGTCATAGCGTTTGCATGCTGATGTTTTATATTGAAGTTCCTTTGTTCAATTCAACAAGGTCTAGAAAAGTAGAGCATTCTATTATTCCAATTGCAAATTGTCAATGCCATTCGCAATGAATGACAGAAAAACATTGGACCGTTTTGCAAACTAGAAAAATATCATATATTAAGCCCCGTTTTGATGACCATCCCATTTTTAATTTTCTGTTTCTAAAATTGATGCCTACTTTTCATAATTTCTATGGTATGATTTCACTATATTTGCTAACACGTAAATTCCTAGCCAAATTCTTAAAACAAACACAAGTTTTTATAAACTACGGTCTTGTTCGAACCATTTGATTTTTTTTTTTTAATTAGGCTTGTTTTCTCACAATTTTTTTACAATGGTTTTCATGTTTCTCTAGAAAACATTTAAATTCTTAGTCAAATTTAAAAATAAACAAAAAATAAAATAAAAGTAGTTTTTAAAACTTGACTAGAATTTTGAAAATATTGGTAAAAGGTAGATAAGAAAACAAAGAAACTCATAGGTGAAAGTAAAGTTTTTATCCTTAATTTTCAAAACACATAGATAACAGTAACATTTATAAGCTAAAATTTCAAAAACAGAAAACTAAAAACAAAATAGTTACCAACCTAGCATTAGTGTTTGTGTTCAATGAAATCAAACTGTGGAGTGGAGGGGTGTTTCAAACTAATGAAATCATGACATCGTAGGGAATGAGCAAATTTAAAAGGCCAATTTTCTATATACATTTTAAAGACATCCCCACAACCCATCTCCTCCATGTGCATCCATTTAAAAAAATTGCCAAAAATACTATTGGCTAAGATGATGGAATAAATATAAGTTATCCTAAATCTAAATAAATCCAGATAAGATGATGGAATAATAAAAGTTCTCCTAAACCTAAATATGTTCAGGAATGTACACCTTTTGAAGTCTTCATATTTACAGGTCGAAAGCTGATCGTGCATTGAGTAGTTCCAAGTCCTTCCCTTTCTCGTGCTATCTCCATATACCTGATGTGACACAAAATGTTATTTAAAAACAAAATCATAGGAGAACAAGGAAATATGTTCTCAGTATCTAAAAATGATAATATTACATGGACCATAAAGAGTTAAAGAACTAATAAAACAAAGGGCTTAATGCTCGAGGGCTTGGAGCTAATGCGACAAACAATACTATATTTTGTGTCGTTTGTTCCTTTTCCTTGTGGGTTTTTGTTTGTTTGTCTGTTTGACTTTGTTTTCGTTGTTGCAAAACACACTGACAACAATTTCACAGAAATAATACCATGATAACATCTATGTTAAGATACCATTATAGTCTTTATACTTTGGGACTGGTTTAATTTTAGTCCTCGTACTTGCAAATGTCTTAAAATTAGTCCATATTGTTAGTTTATTAGTGACTTTTCCAAAAAATAATAATAATAATCTCTATTAGCTTTCTCTCTATAAATTTTGAAAATATATTTACATTGTGTCTTTTCTGGAATGAAAATTATTATTAATATTTTACCAAGTTTGATCAAAATTAACATCAAACTAACAATAAGGACCAATTTAAGATTTATTAAAAATACAATGACTAAATTTGAACATTTGAAAGTACATGGACTAAAATTGGATGAGACCTAAAGTATAGAGACCAAAATGGTATTTTAACCTCAAAAGTGCAAGGGTCAGCAACATCATATTTTGTATCCACATTGAACCGCAGCAAGGCTAATAAAATCAAGACACTTCAGATGGGTATTTTTCAAAAACATAATCTACAAAATAGAAACAGCATTGGGAAATTTTGGGCATGACCACGAGAAAAACAAACAGCTTGAGATGAGTTAAATTAAATGAGATGCAATAGCATCACTTATTGGTGGCAACTTCTAAAAATTAGAAAACAGTGTTAGTTTCGTTACCATTAAATTACTGTTTGGTGGCATCGGTGATCATTGCTCGAGTCCAATGCTCAATATCCTCAGCTTGAGATGGCGGAGGAGGAAAAGTTGGATGCTCTATGAGGTCCCATCCGTCAATGGTGCAATCATTCTTTCCGGCATCAGAAAATTCAGTGGCATAAAGATAACTTGGAAGGTTACTCTCACAATTGGCTTTCTGCATTAAGACACAAAAAAGGAAATAACAAAACCAAGTCCTTTAAGCAGATATGCAAAAAGAGTAGAATCGCTTGTTATATACGATCTTTACACGCAATGGATAAGAGGATGCACAATGAAAATAGTGCACCCGATAACATGAAACTGAACATACGTACAGCATAGGTAGAGTTCCCTAGGGACAACAGAGGAGAACTACTAAGGGAAAACCATATCTTCAGTCCTACTTTATATTGTTCTCATTTGGACCCTCTTTTTCAATTTATCCAGGTAACCTTCTCACTTCTACTTTGTATTTTCTTTTATATATATATATATATATATATATATATATATATATATATATATATTATAGAGAAAGCAAAACCATTTCATTAAATAAATGGAATTACAAAAGAAATCTTAGCAACGAATTGCAAAGAACATTTTTAATTGGAAGTCAAATAATAAATAGAAGAGCTAACAAAAGCATTTGAGAGGGAACTCCAAGATGAAGCCACCAAAACTTTACAGTCCCAAATGTCTTACCTTACCACCATCTCTTAGCAAGTAAAATTTTTTCTGTTTCCCTCCAGATCATCTAAAGAAGTGCCCTATCCTCAAAAGAACATTAGCCTGCCTATTCCTATCAAGCGAACCCATCATCATTCTTTCCTTGCTTTTTTTTCCTCTGTTCATTACTCTTCTTCCAACACCCCCAACCCCCCTTTTCCTCTTTCATGCACACGTGGAGAAAATTTTGCATCGATTCAAATTTATGTATCAACAATGCTAGAAAAAAAAAAATCGGAGTTACACTTCACCTATACTAAGGGTGTAAAATTTTCCTTCGATCTTTTACCCTTGAGCTTATGTAAGGGTGTAAACTTTTCCACCAAGTTTGTTCATTCTCTCGATTTTTTATACGTGGGTTTCATTGATTTTGCATTTGGGAAAAGAATAGAGGAACAGGAATAAGAATATCAATAACCGAGGAAGATGAGAAAAAGTAACAAAGAAGATGACACAACAACATAGATGAAATAACAATGAAGTCTTGGCATGCAGGAGAAATTTGTCATGCAACTCCAGTTAATCTGATGAAACTTTATTACCATTTAACATGATGGATTAATTATGATGATAACTAACAAAGTTCAAAGAAAAATCAAATGAGGGTCATCTTTAAAGGTAGGGAGACTGTAATGGTAGTTTTTCATTTATTTAAAATTCCATAAATTCTTTAATTACAGATGATAGGAAAAAAAAATAAAAAACCCCAATAACTTATTGATGCAAGCAACACGCTAAATCAACGTCAAGTTTCAAATTCATACCATTATTTGTGAATGTGCACTCTCGAGCAGCATGCTGGATGAAATTGAATTCACATTCCATGCAGATTTGTTCAGTTTCTGAACGTGCTTAGGGGACCTTGAGTGCAGAAGATATAACCATGTGTATCAGACAGGGTAAGCTGTATGACTAAAAATAATCATCTACATGACAACATTTTTCCATTTCTTGTTTAATAAACAGAACATAGTGAGCAAGTTCAAATGTCAGAGAGAACCTTAAAAGTGAAAAATGGGACGGAAATACCTGGAAGAAGCCATTTTGAGGTTAAAAACAGAACGCACTTCCTTGGATGAAGAAAGAGTAGCCAATAATTTAGCGAATGCTTCAAAAGTAGAAGCTTCAGAAGGAACATCTAAAGAGAGAGAGTTATAGCAGTATGCGGTGACACATGCTACACTTTTCTTGAGGAGGGCAATCCCTTTCTGCAAATCCTTGTGCATTTCAATAGAATGTGAAGAAGCGGACGAATAATTGAAGCTATTACTTTCTAGTGAACTTAAATGTGGTTTCCTCTCTGATTCCAACGAAGTCACACCAAAGTTACTCGAGCTTTTATCAGACCATGAATTTTCCCCACTTGTTGAACAATAGTTTTGACGTGGTATAAAAACTGGATACTCATTGCTGTAAAATTCACCACTTACAATCAAAAAGTTAAGAAATAAGACTTCATGATGCAGGTCGCAAATTTAACCAACTTACCTTCGAGAAGATGGACCAGCGTTCCAATATGAATCCCTTTGCCATATGCGTGAACAAGAACCCTGCAATATTGTGCATAGGTGAATAAAAATAGAAGGAGACGTGTCACAATTAAGAACTAAGAATGAATACCAGAAAATGATTAATATAAATTTGAATGACATATAGATGAAATCATTTCATCTCATATAATGTAAGTTTACTAAACCCGTTACACCTCCAGGCACATAAAGAAGAGTTTTGTAGCCATTATTATCAGTTACCCTTATCCATAACTCCCTATGTTCAATTAAACCATCATCAAGATTATCAATAAAAGTTTACAACTTTAACCATCCCGTGATTTAAAAAACAAAGTTACAAAATAATTTCCAGTGACTTTGATAAGCCACAACTTTTTTCTTTTTCGTCAAATATTTTGATTGAGCCATCATAGAGATAGAAATTCAGTAAAGTGTACATACTGCAAAACCCGAGTTGTGAAGTGCAGGAGCAGCCAAATATTGAACAATAAGATTTAGAAGTTGCACCATGTATCTGCCAGTTAAGCCAAGGACGCTTCAATTAGATGAAAAAACATTCAATTATAATTGAAGGCAGAAAGAAGCCCTTAACAATTGAGTGTTAGAACTTCAGAAGATGAGACAGCAAACCCCCAACGTTAAGAACATAAATGAATCTAAGGCAGCATAATTATACTTAAACGAATCTGAGGCAGCATAATTATACTAAAACTGTGTTGTAACGTACAGATAGAACCATAAATATGCAAAAGTCAACCATCATACAGAGAAGAAGTTACCCCAAAGAAGCTGAAAGCTCATGTGGCTGAACAGAATGGGGATCCAATCTTTTTGGTAAGCTCACATAACAGATTTGATCAAATTGCTCGCCGGGTCCCTCTTTGTTCTCTCCATGAACTAAAACCTATGATCATAGATTGAATGTAGACAAATTGGGAAAACATCAAAGCACAAACAAAAAATTACTCGTCCTGATGAAAATTTTTCTTAAATTAATGGACTGAGAAACTAAAAAAAAATTGCAAATTCTTTAGTTTGATGGTGTATACTACTGCCTAAAATTTTTACCCCAATCTATATTGTAATTTTATCAATAAATAGATGTGACTGAGAATTAAAAGGTCTTAGGCCTTGGCTTAAACTGACCACACTTCTAGCTTTAAATATGTGGCAGAGGGCTAAAGGAGAGTATTATTTCATATGCAAGCAGCAAATTTTAATTCATTGTTATGCAGAACTTAAGAATTGTAGTTTTTCCTATAAGAATCCTCTCAAATCCTTCCGAAATGAAGCACTGCATTAATGCAAGGAAATGTGTATTAGCAGTTTCAACTCTCTATGCTCATAATAGAGCAAAGGCTAAACTTCCAAGACGAAAAGAAAGAAAAGCAGAAAGATTTGAGTAAGCAGACCTGATAGTTTCTGTAATAGCTTCAAAAATATTTCTTTTCATATTGAAATAATACATTATTTAGAATATAACAGTGAGAAAAGACAATCCAAATCCATTTTGCAGCACCTACTGGATAATTAAGTTTCTTTCGTGCAACATATGATAGAGTTGTCTATGGAAAAAAGATGGTTCATTAGGAAACCAATAGCAGTCAGTAGTATGTAATAAGCACTCAGAAATTGAAATGTACTTACTGATAAGAACTTACCCGACGTTGTGGAAACAATTTGCACATTTGTTTTACAACCACTGATTGTTTGTGAAGGCGTTCAGAGGTAATTGCCATCTGTCTCCATAAAACACTTTGGCATTAAGCATAAAGTCATATGTGAAAGAGGTCCAACTAAAGAATGAAAAATACTTGGACAAAACTGATCTCCAATACAAAAGCATGGTTTAATGTGAAAAAAAAAACATAATACCGTGTTATGTATCAAGTATAGTTTCATAAGGTCCTTAGTCATGTAGGTCTACATTTATATATGTTCAAACATGCATGTTTTTTGTTTAACCTAAACAGTTCGTGCAGACAAAACGGTACATGTACACAAGTATATTTATGCAAATATATATATAAAGAAGCGGCCATTAAAAGACAGGCTGGAAAATAATGTCCATATTAAAAAGGGAATATAAGTTATACATGTCCCAGATTCTTGGTGCTAATAAGGTCAGGATAGGCCTTCTCCAGTTGTTCAACTCTTTGTTTTTCCAACTGCAACAAAAAATCCAGAAAGAACCATGCTTATGGGATATTTAAATAGAGGGAAGAAAGGAAATACAACTAGTGTAAATCGAAAATAAATAAATGATGGAGTACCACTGTACGGGCTGATTCAAGCATCGCATATTTCAATTTGAGATCATAGGACGTTATCTCAATCTCTGCCTTTCCTGAGGGCATAAAATAATTTATTAGATTTGATAAGCACTTACTCATTACATAATTTGGCAAACATCTAAGGGACTAGGTTGCTTTTAAAAAGTTCTTATGGAAGTTCAGAAACCTTGCTCAAGTTGCTCTCTACTGCGCCGGAGTTTCTCCCTTAACTTTGTAAGTTTCTCATTCCGGGTCACTCTCCAATTTAATTGATCGTCTGCCTTCCCCTGAGAAGTAACAGTTCAAACGAAATAAAATTTCTCGACCAAGGCACTTTGCTCCACAAGTACATTGCATAGATAAATAATACTATGCACTATACAACAGCACAAGAACAGCAATAATGAAACAACACGAAGTCGAAGTAAATTCAAATGTTCAAAGGCTTTGTAAAAATAGGTGGAATAACAAAATAATTATTTTGTAAACAAAGGCATCGGTCATCTCGTCATCAATTTCTAGCAATCGCAACTCCACCAAGGTGCTTTCGCCGGTTATTTGGTATAAGAGTTTCAGAAAACAAATTTACGATAGTTAAACCTCAAACAAGAAGAAAATTAAAGAGAGCAACAATCAAGCAAGAACAGCACCAAACCTTTGCCACAAGCACGTCACTCAACCTCGAATATAACAAATCCCGCCGAGCTTTCAATGATTTTAACGTAGAGTTGTAGTCATTCAATCTGCCGGAAAATCGAAACCAAAAAGATAAGTACAGAAAACGTCTCTTCGAGTCAAGCAGGGAACTTAATTGCAGTCTCAAAGAACGTCCATACCTGTGATTGACGCAAACGGTGCAAATGGAAGCTTGATTTGAATTCTCACAGATAGCGCAGTTGCAGAATTTCCGATTCATCGTCGATCAACTTGTAATCATGCTACTCGGAGGAATTGGATCAGATGATGATCCTCAAGGTTTGGGAACGATAATTTCAAATTTGGATTGAGAAGTCGGGCCAGAAGGGGGAAAGCTTGAACCGCGGGAGCTGATCGTCTGGAAACTGGAATGTAGCTTTAACAACGAAACTCTAAACGCCGTAAAGTTTAAATTTCTTTCTTCGAATAGATAAATAATGGGTTAGATTGGAGGTTTTATCAAACTTTGAGCCTTAGGGTTTTTTACACGAATATCTACGTTTTTCCTTTTTAATAAATGAATAAAAATAGTTTTAAAAAACATAATAATAAATAAATAAAAGTGTTTTGATTTTTAGGGATTTTTTTTTCTTTTAAGTTAGATTTGAACTTTTAACAGGTAATTGATATGATCTTGACCAATTAAGTTATGTTAAGAGGTAAGTAAAATTATGTCTATTTAATCATTATATTTTTTTTAAAAAAATTATGATTATGCCATCATTGTATCATGTAAACTTTAAATTGACAAGATTATTGGTAGAGATTGAGAAGACAAAAAAAAAAATTAATAATGGATACAACCTAAAAGTTCAAAAACCACTCATGTAATTTAATCTAAATGAGAATTACCATTTTAATTATTTTTACAAAATGTTAAAATAGATTTTGCATGTTTTATATGAATCTAAAAGAAAGAAAAATAAAGAACTTACATTTGATTTAATGTATATGTATATAACATATTGGATTGAATTAAGCAAATTTGAGCATAGCTTTTTTCTTAAAAAAAACATTGAGCATAGTTCAACCGTTTCTTGGATTTTTTTTTTTTTACAAGCCCATTTCTTGGAAGTTAAATGTTTGAATTCACATTTGTAATTGTAATGTACATTTTTAAAAAAATAAATTGAGTTCAAATACAATATAAAAGTAATTAAATCTTTGAGTAAAAATAATAGACAAACGGATGGTGTATAATAATGGGTAGATGCTAAAAGTAAGATTTTTGAAAAATATTTCTTGAACATTTCGTATTTTCAGTATATTATGAATATCTCAAAAGACTCAGATTACAATATTATCTACTTCAATGTTTAATCCATCATAGAATTATAATTTCATCACGTGATCAACTTTTTATTACATAGAGTAAGATATCAAAGGTTTTTTTTTTTTTTTAAAAAAAAAAAAGGAAAAAGGAAAAGAGAGAGAGAAGATATCAACAATATATCTTTTATCAAATTTTAAGATATATTTTTGGGAGTTTAAATAGAAAAGCCATAAAAAAAATCGTTAGAATTCCATGTCAATAATCTTTTTACCTCTATGAATCGACCTACAAACTAGAATTAAGAATCTTTTACTCTTTACTCACTTATAATTGGTTGTTGAAATCACCAATTTTGCTTTGAAAAATTGCACGTTTTTGAGACTCAATGATTCTATTAGTTAAATCTATTAATATCAACAAAAACTAATAGACTATGCTCTTGAAATGTAATAGTATTATTTCCGATTTATCATTGATATAAGTCGCATTAGCTCATTTTACCATTAAAAAAGTAAATGATAGTTAGTTCCTATCAAAATGTGCACATTGCATTTAGACTTGTAATCTTTAGTTTCATATAAGTTCCGAAATGGAAATAACAAATACAAAACCAAAATACAAGGAAAGTATCAAAATGAGCAAATGGCAAAATAAGGATGATATAAAATTCCATTAATTAGAAAAAAAAATCGTTTTTTTTCAAGAATACTACATTGCAAATAAGAGAAGAGATTCTAATTTCTAACCTGAACCTAAAAACCGTAAAACAAGGTACAAATATCTAGCCACTTGAACTATACTCCAATTCTGCCAAGAAAATAAATTACTTAGACTACATGCTGCCATTATTCACATTCATTGTGTTATACAACAAAGGAAAGATCCACTATACAACTTTTCTTGCATAACTCAAAGAAAGAAATTAATACCTAACTACCAGATCCTTTTGAATCAGTGTGCAATACTGATGATGTTTTTAACTCACATGAATTTTTTCTCAACGAGATGTTTCAATTCCTCAAGTTTAACGATGACCTGTGGATTCATAAGGTCTCTGGCTTCCTTTATGAGGGTGCCTTCCCGGCTGAAATGATAAGCATCCAGCACTGTCTTTATCCACGTGTGAAGCTTCTCTGGCGTCCTAAAAGTGTTAAAAAAAATAAATAATAATAAATAAATAAACCCAATGACAGGGAGTGTTAAATCACCGACAATAAGTTAAGCTATATTTAGAGCATGTTTGGGAGTGATTTTAAAATTGTTAAAATCACTTTTGCTATGTTCAAAATCACTCCCAAACATGTCTTTAATTATTCAAAATCAATTGTGATGGTATGAAAATTGCGTTTAAAAATGTAAAACCAAACATTAAAATGATTGTATGAAAATCACTTCAACAAATCATTTTCACTAAAATCACTATTTCTAATCACTCCCAAACATGTCCTTATTCCTTTTAATACATTCTTAACACTCGTCCATTTGTGGACTACAAAATTGGCACAATATCCAACAAGTGGACTTTCAATATTATAGATAAGGGTACCTTAGAACCTCCAAATCCGATATCATATTAAATCACTATTTTTGGTTTACGCTAATAGATTATGGCATATTAAATATTTCAATAAATTCTTAACAATAAGGTCTGAAAGCATACGTGTATAAGCAGTCCACGTCTTGTCCTTCAAGTTCTTCGCCAGGGGTAAATGCATCCTTCAGGGCACTTAGCTTCTCCTCAGGATCCTTGATTGTGAGAAGATACTTCAGAATCCTGATTTCTTTTGGCATTAATCTTTGAAGGTTACCGCTTGCAGTCATGTACAAGTGGTATAATATGTCTTTCACCTGAGCAAGAGAAACCAACATCAACACTTTCACCATCAAAAAGTCATTACGCAACAATAGTACATATCGATTAAACGAGCCTTCTCCATTTGCTTAATGCTCATACGACTCGATATAGAGACTAATGAATCATGAGACCAAATTGGTATTTTTTTCACTCCGGTGTCTTAAGCTGTAGTCATTTCATTCAAACAGAAAACATTATTTGAAACCGTTATCGGTAGTTTCAGTAATTACTAACTTAGCACAGTCATTGGAATCTCTGGAATGGTCGGATAATGCCAACCAACCAGATTATATGAATTAGATCATAAAACTACATATTCGCATCAATGGCAAACAGCAAGGGTAGCAAATGCATTACCTCATCTTTCATCATGTTCGACTCCTTTGCAGCAGACCAAGCTTTTGTAATCATCAATACTAATGCAGAATCAAGTTGGTTTTTCTCCGCCAAACTGTCTATCTTTCTGCAAGCAGCATCTAAAGTTGGAGAATTGATGATTTCCTGGAATTTCAACTCTGCTGCATTTAGTGCTTCAATGTTTTCAGTTGCAGCATCGTATGCTTGTACAGCAGCCAGGCAGGAGTTTCCAAGTTTTGCCAAAGCTTATCAATTGAAATATAAGGGGGGAAAATATCACTTCATCCATGTCAATACCATGTCTTACATATGCATATAAGAAAAATAGACATTCACTAAAGAATGAAGACATCATTCAAACACTTAATAATAAAGAGGAGATCCCAATACACTTTTGAGGGAGAGGAACTAATTATAAATGAGCCAACCACTTGTTAAAAGTTCAAGAAAGAGGGATGATAAGAGCTGGAATTTATTTATCAATAAGGGTATAGTGGCAAGGGAAGAATTAGAGAGGTTCCCCTTCTTTCCCAAATACAGTCTATCACAAATGACAAGCCAAAGATACCCTACCAGCCCTTCCTAACGACCTATACAGACCCATTAACAAAAACATTCTTTCGTGCCCACTCCTAACCAACTTACAACCATCTATTATTCCCCACTCTCCCCCTCACGTGCCTTCTCTTGTATACATATTTAATAGGAGGTCTATCAAGGGATGCTCCTGCATTGTTCTTTCATTATTCTAAAAGGCACATCTATTTCTTTTCAACCATCCTTCCCAAATTATAGCCATAACAATGATTACCCAAATAATATACTTTACAATGTAAATTTATTTTATCCTTGGTTGAATAGGAAACAAAAAACTGACCTAATGTGCCATATCATAGTAAAAACTATCAACAAGAAAAGTTCATAAGTATTTTGCAGACTAAAAAGTATGCAGTAATACCATTTTGCTCAGTCTGATCATCATAATAAGATTCAGCCACTGTGTGAAGATGCACAAAGAATTCTTTTGTAAAATCTTTACGACGCCTAGAAATAATTTCACCAAGTTCTGATGGTGCTGCTGCTCTGACCACCTCAAGAAGTTCGTTATGTCTCTGCACATCTTCATCAATCTGTGAAAATTATTAAAGAAGGGAAAAAAAAGTATGATTAACAACTCACATACTGCAACTATGCAATCATAAAATAAGACGTACGGAACACTTCATTTTAGTTCTTCCCTCAGGAACACATCTAGAACTGATGATTGACCTCATTTGCATACGAAGTGTTAGTTTCCACTCTTATTATTTGCAGAATAAATTTTTTTTTTATCAAAACAAGGTCATTACCAAGTTCAGTATTTTACCCTTTTTTTAAATCCCAAGACTGACCTCTTTCAGCTTTCTTCCTAGCCGGAGTAGCTTATGCTGCATCCCAGGATCATCCTCAGAGGCAGCTCGATCTTGGCACCTCCTAAAGAAATGGGGCCGGATATTGTCCCATTCCTTGCTGAAAGCAATTAGCCGTCTCCAATCTGTTGGAGTTGGCTTGTCGACCAGAAAGACTTCAATGAGCTTGTCACACACTTTGGTCATTTTATGCTGGTCCAAGCATTCAACGCCATCTTTTGCATTTTGAACATTTCCCACTGGCTCATTGTGAGTCGGAGTTGGATACAAAGAATCAATAGTTTCTGAACTGCAATCACCAGGTACTGAACTCTCCCCTCTGACAACGGCAGAAAAGGATGATTTCTTCGGTCTCACTCGACAAACCAGTGAGCGGAACCCTGGTATTCAACAAAATTATTAATATTTCACTCTGTGGTAATAAACAACATTGTTACAATTTAAACTTGCAAAATAAAAATTATTTATACTTCACCCGATTATATTTCTAATACCCGAGAATAATGAACTTTGAAGATAAACTTGCAAAATAAAAATTTTCTACAATTTAAAGCAATTCATAGCACCTTCACGTTCACTTTGTGACTGCTAAGTCAATATCAAGCTTACTAAGATGTTGGGGCACGAACTATGAGGAATCAATAATTTAAACAACAGATATTTATCTAGACCAATGCATAGCCATACACGCACAGACAGACATAAAATTTTTATGGCCAAATTTCCAAGTTCCAATTTTCCGTTCAAAAAATTTTTAAGGGCCATTGTCTAAGTCGTGAATAATTCAGTAATATAATGAACGGAGTGCGAGAGGAGCACAGAGATATCAATCTCATGGTCTTATCTTCGCTACTCATCGAAAACTTTAACAAAGTTCAGAGTTAGTTACCTCTACTGTTAGAACCCAAAGAAAAATTTCGAGCTGGAATTCTTGAAAGCGAGGACGAGGAGGGAGAGCAGGCAACGGAGGCGTCTCCATGAGCAAGAGTTTTGCCTCTGAGAGAGAGAGAGAATGAAGTCTGAAGAGTTGCGCAATGGAGCTCCATCTTCGAATGTGGAAGCAGGGGATTTTGTTAGGGTTTAAAAGGGCAAATGGCACAACTTAGTTGTGGTTTTGGTACAGATGACCCATTTCTATCGCGTTAATAATTGATGACATGTGTTGTTAAAAATAATAAAATATGACTCATTCTAACGTGGCAATGCATGCAAAATTATCCATAAGAAGAGTATGAGACAGTCTTATTTGTTCGTGCTCTTGTATGCGAAAACACTATCGCTCTCACTCAAATGAGTGGTCAAAAATCGGAAAAAATAAAATAGGTCAGAGAAGAGCTAGAGTGAGAGCGATTTTCCTTGTCTCTTTCTTTTCTCCAAAATTTCGATCACTCATTACTATCATGAGCCAGAGAGCTAAAGCGAAAACTAGAGAATGATTTTCCTTATCTCTTTCTTTTTTCCAAATTTTCGACCACTCATTACTATCATAAGCGAGAGAGCTAAAGTGAAAACTAAATAATGATTTTCCTTGTCTTTTTCTTTGCTCCAGATTTTCGACCACTCATTACTATCATGAGCGAGAGCGAGAGAGCTAGATCGAGAACTAGAGTGCTAGAGCAAGAGTGAGAGTACGATGTCTTCACGGTAATTTGGACGGGATGTAAAGTACAAAAATGGTCATATGTCATTAATTTTAGAACACATGTCAAATGACATCAAGGTGTGTAAAAATGGGACTTCTGTAAAAATTTCCCAACTTAGTTCGTTAGAAATTATAATACATTTTTAAAAAAATTATTATTTTTATATTATATAAGTAAAAAATCAATTTTAGTGCCTAACATTTATATAATTCTTTATGCTTATTTATTTTATGAGTAATTATTTCAAACTTACACTTGTGAGGGGTCCGTGGCTAAAAAAATATAATTTGACAGAGATTAATTATAATAATGTATGGCTAAAAAAATATATGAGTAATTATAATATATAAGAGGTAAAGTTTCAAAATAAATTGTGAATCTAAACCTAGATTAATTAGTCAAATATTATAATTTTGACCAAAAGATTAAAAGCATGAATAAATGTTAAGATATTTTTATACAACTGTTAAAACACACTTGATATAAAATGATATTTGACATTTTATATTCAGAATAATTTAAACTTTTAAAATATTACATTTATTATGTATGAAACTACTATTGGATATAAAATTGGAATGGATGGGATTAGAATGAATTTAAATATCAATTTTTTTTTTTTAGTTCAACAATAATATATATCGTATATCATGTATAATTCGACTAATTAAAGCATTAATAATATTAGTAAAGTTATTTTAAAAATAGTATGTTTGAATATCTATTATTTGTCCATTAAAAAAAATTAAAAAAAAAACATCAAAACTTAATTGTAGAGAGAAATAATGTCAAAGTGAGCTTAGCGGTAATTGGCATATACTCTCTCGATTAAGAGGTAAGAGATTTGAATATCTCACTCTCAAATGTTGTTGTACACGTACTAAAAAAAACTATAGAGATTTTTATTTTATTTATTTTTTTTGTGAAGCAATTATGATTAATTGATTATTTTAAAAAAATTGTTAATTATGACAAAAATATCTAATAAAATATGTTTAAATAATCAACCTAAAGCAATTGGTCAACATATGACTGAGTGATAATTGGCATCCACTTCTCTTTGAAATTTCAAATATTCATACCCTATATTTATTGTACTAAAAAACTTGAAAATTTTTAGTACAACAAATGTGGGATAAGAAAATTTGAACGTTCGTCCTAAAGGGAAGAAGTACATATTAATTACCGTTAAACTATGCTCATGTTGGCAACTAACGTTCTTAGCCTTGGTTTGGGATTGTTGTAGCTATCAAAATAATTATTGTCTGCTTTGCTTTTAAGAAAATCAGTTGTCATATGAAGTAAATTAGCATTGGATAAATTTCAAATTTTTGGAAAGTCAAGTTACAATGTTTGGTAAATTAACACTAAATTGTTGCAAAATAGCTATAATGACAAAATATATATATATATCTCAATTAGGCATGAAATTGTATTAATTTTTAACTTCAAATTGTTTATAAGATAATTATGTAAAATTTATAATTAAAATTACAAATTATATTTTGTTTACGTTAAATAATTTGATAAAAATATTAAAAAAACAATTTTTATAAAAAAATATTATTTCAAACAAAAGTTTAAATACAACAAAAAAAATTAGAAACAACAAATTAAATTTAAAAAATAAAAATGATGAGATAATGTGAGATAAATGGTAAAAAATAATGTTAATTTTTTTTTTTTTTATTGTAGATAAGATATAAAAATATTACAATTTTTTTAAAAAAATTTGTCGCTTACACTAAATTTTTATGGAAGCCAAATTCAAAAGTACTCTTAACGGCTTTTACAAATCAACGTGATTTAAAAAGTAATTTTATTTATTAAATAATTAGCTTTTCTAAACACAAAAATGGTTTAAAATCTCCCATAATTTTTTTTTTTTTTTTTTGAAATAACCCATAATCACTTTTAAATGTTGGAATTTCTACCGTTATATTTTTTAAAAGAGTTCTCTCTCAAATCAAAGGACGGATAAAAATGTAATAATAACAAGGATAACAATTTAAATAAATAAATAATGATATGGCTTTTAAATGGGATTTTTTTTAATTACTATTGTACTTTTTGAACTTTTTATAAAAATATGGTGCTTTTTCAAACTATTTGTTAGAATATTGTAGTTTTTATTAGGTGGATGAAGGTTGCTCGACCTACAACACGTGGCTGAAGGTCTTTATTGCGTTTTTAAAAAAAAATAATAGACGACTTATACCTAGTTTTTTTTTTTTTAAAAAAAAATACATGTACAGGTCGTCTCTTCCTGTACTGGTTTAAAATCAAAATTAAAATTAGTAGGTCGTTTCTTAATATTACATTGTCTCCAGTTGGCACAAATGGTTGCATGTGTGCTTATCCATCTTTGAGTGTATGGGTTAGACTCCTACCTAATGCAAATTTTTTAATTTTTTCGTTTTATTTTTAAATTTTCAATAAAAAAATGAATTATTTAGGCCCCGTTTGATAACCATTTGGTTTTTGAAAATTAAGCCTATTAATGCTACTCTCAACTGTGAATATACTTGTTTTGTTATCTACTTTTTACCTATGTTTTCAAAAACCAAGCCATGTTTTGAAAACTAAAAAAAGTAGTTTTCAAAAACTTGTTTTTGTTTTTAGAATTTGGCTAAGAATTCAAATACTTCCTTAAGGGAAATGAAAACCATTGTAGAGAAATTGAGAGAAAATAAGCTTAATTTTCAAAAACAAAAAACTAAAAATCAAATGGTTATCAAACGGGGCCTTAGATTTCAATTTGTATAAAGAAAATTAGAAAGGAACAAAAAAAAAAAGAGAAAAGAAAAAATATATTATTTAAGTCATTTTTAATTGAGAATTTAAACTTGACCGCATGGATTCGACTCCTACCTAACGCAAATCTGTTAATTTTTTTTGTTTTATTTTTAAATTCTCAATTAAAAATGACTTATTTAAATTTCAATTTTATAAAGAAAGTTAGAAAGGAAAAAAACAGATTTAAATAAGTCATTTAAACTTGAGCGCATGGGTGTGCATGCAATCACTTTTGCCAATAGCAAGCATGTGTAATATATATTTGTAGGTCATCTCTTGAAGAGACGGCCTATACACATATTATTTTTTTTTTTAAATGCAGTAAAGGTCATCTCTTCGAGAGACAACTTTTAGCTGCGTGTTGTAGGTCGTCTCTTATCCACCTAATAAAAAGTACAATATTTTTATAATAGTTTGGAAAGCACTATATTTTTATATTAAGTTTAAAAAACTACAATATTAATAAAAAAAAAAATCATTTTAAATGCAATCAAACTGTTTTTTAAAATATCCAATGGCAGTTACCAATTTTGCCCCCGAACCCCAACGAGGGAAGTCCAACCCGACCAACGGCTCTGCTTCAAAGTTCAAATTATCCAGTGAAATTACGACGGACTAGTTTCCAGCCCGAATTGCGGTCGTGGCGGGAAGTTCAAACCAGTTTCCGGCTATGCTCTTGCCGGCGTTCGTCTCAACGGCCACTATTTCCCATCCACCGCCTTGTTTCTCCGTTCAACCTCCGCCAACATCACTATCCAAACGACGAACCTGTTCCAAATGGAACCTCACAAGTATCGACCGTTGTAAAAGCTCCACAAATTTTCAGTTCAATTTCGTCAAAGACCCATCTAGGGCTTCGCCGGTTGCCTGCACAACGGAAACATGTACTGCTCAAGAACACTCCGATGTTGAATCTTGCAGTAATCAGTCGGTGAGTGGAAGTATAAGTCCTTATTTGATTGCCGTTTGGCTTCGTTCTAGTCGTAGCGTTATGGAATTGAGGGCGATACATGCGTTCATTTTGCGAAATTTGACAATGGCGATCTATGTTGGGAATAATTTGATTAGTTGTTACTTGAGATTCGGGATGTTGGTTGATGCTAGAAACGTGTTCGACGAAATGCCTATGAGGAACGTTGTTACCTGGACGGCTATTATTAATGGATATATTGATTTTGATTCCACTGAAGAAGCATTAGGGTTGTTCCGTGATTCAGTTAAGAGCGGGGTTCAAGCGAACGGGATGATGTTGGTTTGCATCTTGAATTTGTGTGCTAAGAGGTTGGGTTTTGAGCTTGGTAGGCAAATTCATGGCGTCATTGTGAAAGGTAATTGGGGGAATTTGATTGTAGATAGTGCCATTGTTTACTTTTATGCACAGTGTAAAGATATTTCCAATGCTTTTGTTGCATTTGAACATATGCCAAAGCGGGATGTTGTTTGTTGGACTTCCATGATTACTTCTTGTTCCCAACAAGGGCTTGGACGAGAGGCAATTTCAATGTTTTCAAATATGCTAAGCGATGGATTTCTACCAAATGAGTTTTCTGTATGCAGTGTCCTTAAGGCTTGTGGAGAAGAGAGGGAGTTGAAGATTGGGAGACAGTTACACGGTTTGATAATTAAGAAAATAATCAAGAACGATGTTTTTGTTGGGACTTCCTTGGTTGATATGTATGCCAAGTGTGGGAATTTGGCAGATTCTAGAGAAGTATTCAATGGGATGAGGCATAGAAACACGGTTACGTGGACATCGATCATAGCTGGCTATGCACGGGAGGGGCTTGGTGAGGAGGCCATTAACCTTTTTAGGTTGATGAAGCGGCAGAGGATTTCTGCCAATAACTTGACCATTGTAAGCGTTCTCCGTGCCTGTGGCTCGATTGGGGCTTCGTTGATTGGGAGGGAAGTTCATGCCCAGATTGTGAAAAATTCATTTCAGACTAATTTACACATAGGAAGCACTCTAGTCTGGTTCTACTGTAAATGTAGGAACCAACCTACGGCCTCCATGGTTCTTCAGCAGATGCCTCTTAGAGATGTGGTTTCCTGGACAGCCATTATTTCTGGCTGTGCTCATCTTGGGCACGAGTCCGAGGCTCTCGAGTTTCTAAAAAACATGATAGAGGAAGGAGTTGAACCGAATTCCTTTACTTATTCATCGGCTTTAAAAGCGTGTGCCAAGATGGAAGCCATTCTGCAGGGTAAGTTGATTCACTCCTCTGCAAATAAAACATCTGCATTGTCCAATGTCTTTGTGGGAAGTGCACTGATTTACATGTATGCAAAATGTGGATACGTAACCGAAGCTTCTCAAGTTTTCGACAGCATGCCGGTGAGGAATTTGGTTTCTTGGAAGGCCATGATTTTGTGTTATGCTAGGAACGGTCTCTGCCGAGAGGCGTTAAAGCTCATGTACCGGATGCAGGCTGAAGGCATTGAAGTAGATGACTACATTCTTGGAACAGTTTATGGAGCTTGTGGAGATGTCAAGTGTGATGTAGATCCATCACTTGAATACAGCTTGCAAAGTCATTGATCTCCCAGTTTGAATGGTTATCTAGATTCGATTTTCAGCGACGAAATTCATGCTATATGGTTCTCAGCCATCTCAAAGAGCCTTGCACTCGGTTCGTTCGGTGTTTTGATCGGAATGCCAATGATCTGAAGAAGCACTTTCCTGTGCTCTCTGTCCCTCCAAAAAATAAAAATTTGTCCAGATGGGAGAAAGAAATAATCAAACTCTTCCCTGCCTTTGCTGTTTATCAGCTCTGTGCGGCATGTATTTTACATCCCAGGCCAATGGTTAATTGTAAAACCATTCAATGTAAACTATGTAAATCCATACCTGTCTAGATGCATAGTTATGTGAACAGCCATCCTTTAAACTTGCTTTTCATATGATTCCAATATAATGAATCTTGAAAAAATGTACTCTTAATTGGATATTTTAAAAAAATGGTTTGTGGTGAAAAAAAGGAAACATTTTTGCTATTATTTGCTCCCTAATCTTTTCTTATCTTGTCTTATGGAATACCTCTTTTCTAACACATCCATAAATAAAAGAGCTCGTCGGAGATGAAGGCATGTTTAGGAGTGATTTTAGTGAAAATGTTTTATTTATAAGTGATTTATTAAAAGTGGTATTCAATATTTGGTTTTATACTTGTAAATACAATTTTTATACGATCAAAATTAATTTTGAATGATTGAAAGCATGTTTGGAAATTATTTTAAACATGATAAAAAAATGATTTTAATCATTTCAAAAGTCCAAAGGCTAATTTGGTAAATGAAGTTTGCGTGATATTTTGCTTCTTTAAAATTGAATAAGGAAAAAATGGACAATGGATGCAATTAGGGCAGAATTAGATTTGAAAGATTGATTGTACAATAAATTAGGTTGAACACTTTAAATTACGGCTAAAACTAGGTACAATTTTGATTTTTTTTTGTTTTAATGAATTTAAATTTAAATGTATATGCCAACGGTTGAACTATGTTCATTTTGGTTTTTTTTTTTTTTAGAATTCTTTAAAATATAGCTTACATGATATTAATTTCACCAATTTTATTTTAATGTTTCTTCCTTTTGGAGTTGGTATAAATATTTTAAAGTTAATTATGGAGGTGGATTATACTTTAGCGAAAGTTGCAACCTAACCTCTCAACTTGATTACACGGCCCATCAATATTCAAAACCTTACTTTGTATTTTTATTTATTTATAATATGTCATTCCATAAATTAATGCACTTTTATAATTTTTTTGAGCATGCATTTTTATAACTTTTTTTTAGTATAACAACATTTGAGAGGAATTCAAATCACTAATCCCTTGGTCGATAGTACATGTCAATTAACACTGAGTTAAGCTCGCTTTGACATGCATTTTTATAACGTTAACCCTAAAACTAAATGACACGAGCATAACTCAGTAGTACAAATACTTATTATTTTCTTTACTCAGTAATACAAATATTTATTATTTTCTTTGAAATTGGAGTGTCAAATGAACTATAAAAAAAAAAAATTGGTATTTTAAATTCTTACTATTACGTTTGTTGTACTAAAAAAAACTCTAGAACTAAAGATAAATATAAATATAATTTAAAACATTTAAACTCTAGAACTAAAGATAAATATAAATATAATTTAAAACATTTAAAATTTTGAACAGATATGGTAATTACAAAAATGGAAAAAACAAGCATGGAATTTAGCCCAAATACATTATACTTAATACATTGTTTTAGCAACGCAATTAATAAAAAAGAAGAAAAAAAGTTGGAAAGGCTTGGCGGGCGGGCAGGGTCAAAAAGAAAACCCGTTTATTGTCCATTTTTCTATTTTCAGCTCACGGACTTCCCGCTTCTCTCCAGTTTTTTTTTTCTCTTTCTTGCGAACTATTTCCGGCGGTTTCTATTCAACTTCAAAGGGTGAATAAAAATGTCTAAAGAAACTTTCATCACAATTAATTCCCACTCGTAACCTCCAATCCTCTTCATTTTGATCCGTTTCATCTTATTTCCTACTATGTTTCTGCAGTTTCTTCTCAATTCAAACGCCTCTAGATCTTCGTCTTCCAAGGTTGTTCATCGCTCCGTTCTCGTCAAGAAAGATCTGTTGCCGGATTCTGGATTCATTTTTGTCATCCTAGACGGTATTGTAGTGTTCTGAATTTTTATCCTCATCAATCGTGTATGCAGTTTCTTCTTCTTTCTGTTTTCTTTCTGTTGCTGTTTGTTTGTTTGTTTGATGGTTTGGAAATCAACGATGGATTTTTTTTAACATGTTTGAATTCGGAGGTGGAAGATTTGAGGAAAAGGAAGTGGACGAGTTTGATATTTTGTTATGTGTGGAGAGTGATGATGTTAGTGAGAGGAATTCACTTTGACTAACTCGCGTTTTTATGCCAAGGCGTTGATGGCGCTGTTGTTTATGACGTTGAGAAGTTCTGTTTCTGTACTTTGCACGGAATTGAAATTTATAGAAATGCTCTTTGTTGCACTTACACAGATTTCTTCTCCTAAATATTTTGTTGGATAACTTCTATGCTTTCTTTTGTATTGTGCATCAACTGTTTGCATCATGTCAAACGTTTTGCAGGCTCTTGAATGCTAAGTCTGAAAGGTGCTGAGGGAGTAAGGAGACACTTACTTTACTAGGTACGACTGAAACTGAAAACAAGAGATGGCAACTTCACCGACTGCTAAAAGGGACGAGGAACATGGCCTTTTTAAACAGAAAGATGGAGGAGAGTCTACAGTGGAGATTGAACAGTCCTTGTCGGTTACCGAGGATAGCACTGCACAAACAAAGGATAAAGGACTTGGTGAAGTAGCAAAGGACAAGAACATTGATTCGAAATGTGAGGCTCAAGATGAAGTGGTGGAGAGGGAGAATGTCCAAGGTGAGGTGGAAACCAAGTTGGATTTGCAGTCTAAATCTGTAGTTGAAAAGTCGGACCAGATTATTAGAAATGACAACTGTAATGGAAACCTAGAAGAGGATAAGAATGCAGAATCTGAATCGTCGTCAGATGATTCAGACAATGATGGTGAAGGTTTAGATTCCAAGACTCAAATAGGGGCAAACCAACCAATTGGAGAAGTTCTTGGCGAGGAGAAAGCTCCAGAGCCAGTCTTTGATGGGACTGAGGTTCCTGGTATCGAAGGTAGTGGGAGTTTGTCAAACCGTTCCATGGATAGTGATTCAGAGAGCCAAGGCGTTGTTGACAGGGCTTTGGCACTAAAAAACTTTGTCAAGGAAAAGGGCGTAGTTGCAGTCTCTAGTGTTTTACGTCGTTTTTCAGGAAAAAAAGATGAAGAATGTCCGGATATTCCTAATGACGAGACTAAGGATGACTCCATTTCCAATAAAGAGAATGAAGCCAAGGAAATCCCTGAAAAATCTTTGGAAAGATCTGCGTGGAATCCCCTCAACTATATTAAGATATCTCGTGATGCTGATGCACAAATCAAAACTGAGCAGGTGGAGGACGTTGCTGGAGAATCAACATTAGATGTTGTAATAAAAGGCAGAATTGTTCTGTACACACGGTTAGATTGTCAAGAATGCAAAGAGGCTCGACTATTTTTGTTTTGGAAGAGACTTAGATACGTTGAGATCAATATTGATGTCTATCCGTGTAGAAAATTGGAGCTTGAGAAAATTGCCGGGTCTTCTGCCGTTCCGAAGGTATTTTTTAATTCGATTCTTATTGGAGGCTTGAACGAACTAAGAGAATTGGATGAGTCTGGCAAGCTTGATGAGAAAATTGAGTATCTGAAAGCTGAAGGGCCATCACTTGAAGCCCCTTTACCACCTCTTTCTGGTGAAGATGATGTCTCCAGTAGTGGGACTGTTGATGAATTGGCTATGATTGTTCGAAAAATGAAAGAATCTATTGTTGTTAAGGACCGGTTCTACAAAATGCGGCGATTCACCAACTGTTTCCTAGGCTCAGAAGCTGTGGATTTCTTATCAGAGGATCAATATTTGGAAAGGGAAGAGGTGAGTTGGACTATGTGCCTTTGTCGTTTTTTCATAAAGAAGAGACTTCTCTTTCAAATAACATGTTTCATAACTTCTCTCCCTCAAGTGCACAATGCAGTTAGGTATTAGGTCATGGCAGTTTGTCCTAGAGGAGTTTACTTAATCTTATGTTGAGTCTCTTTAAATATTAGTTTTATGAAACTTAAAAGTTTTCCCAGATTCTTTCCATTTAGGCAGTCTTTTATTCATATCATTCTTATTGTTTTCAATATATTATTGGAGTTTTCTATAATGAATGCCTTTGCAAAACCAAGAAACACATAAGAATCGTTCATGTTCAAAATTTCCCAATTATCAAAGAAAACTACTTTTTGTTGGTATAAACTAATATTTGTGAGTCTGGTTGTAGTTCTCTTCGTCCTCAAAGATGTTTTAGGAAATTATGGAACCCCGTGTCTACTTCTACTACTTTGTAGTGTTTATGTTTGACACTTACCAATACCAAGACCATGTTTACTTGAGTCACGCTAAATTTAAATTGGTCTTTATTCCAATACTAGATCAGATCGATGATGTAAACTCAATTAAAGTAATTTGTTAGAAAAACACTTTTTGCTTTTTGTAGACACTGTAGAAAGGAAGTTCTCCCCTCTCCCACATATTAGATATGTAGAGATTTTCGTTCCAATTTTCTTTTAAATTTATTCCTTACGAGAAAATGGGGCTTTAAAATACCAACTTTTTCCGTTTATTTATTGAACGAAGAAATAAACTAATAAGGATATTGTATATTTTCCTAGTAGCCATGGTATTGTGCATAAATCCGATCTTTTTTTCCTACAAAAAAATATTTGTGTTAAGTAAGTGCATAGCTTTGATCTTTATTTTGGTGTTTAAGTTGTAATCTGTAGCTCTGCTCTCCAATTGATCCTTGAGATGTCTTTGATTGTTTCCTTTTAAATTTATCGTTTTGGTGCAATGATCAGGCTATTGAATTTGGACGAAAGCTCGCAAGCAAACTTTTTTTCCAACATGTTCTCGAGTAAGTTACTTTAGCTTCTCCTTTCAGTGTCGTGGCTGCCACCCATTTCATTTGTCATTAACAATCCTGTTTTCAGGGAAAATCTATTTGAAGATGGTAGCCACTTATACCGGTTCTTGGATGATGATCCCGTTGTGGCAACTCAGTGTCACAACGTTGCAAGAGGTATAATTGAGGTGAAGCCAAAGCCGATAACAGATATTGCATCAAGGCTGAGATTTTTATCCTTTGCCATTTTTGAAGCCTATGTATCAGAGGATGGAAAGCATGTAGATTACAGAAGTATTCATGGTAGTGAGGAATTTGCTAGGTTAGTTCGTTGAATAAATTGTGATAGAAGCACATTCAAGTGTTTTGCTATATATACATTTTTTTTCTGCATACAAGGATCTTGATTTAACGGCAATATTTTGGCAGGTATTTGAGAATTGTTGAAGAGCTACAAAGAGTTGAAGTACAGAATTTGGCACGGGAAGAGAAGCTCGCTTTCTTTATTAATCTCTACAATATGATGGCCATCCATGCAATATTGGTATGTGGTCATCCTGTTGGAGCACTGGAAAGAAGGAAACTGTTCGGAGACTTCAAATACGTTATTGGAGGGGCCACCTACTCCCTTTCAGCTATTCAAAATGGAATTTTGAGGGGCAATCAGAGACCGCCATATAATCTCATGAAACCATTTGGTGCAAAAGATAAACGTTCTAAAGTGAGACAATCCCCTTTCCGATTTTTAGTACTAATTTTATGATCCAATGGAACAAAATTACATACCAATTTGACTTAAAAAGATTCTTAGTTTACTTTATATGTTGTTTTATTATGTGTGCCGATTATCCATGAAAGTATGACGCTGCGTGAATCTGTTTTAGTTAAGATTTTGAGACCACACCTTTTATTTGCATATAAGGACTCGTACAGTCATCTGGTTCTTTTGTGATGGTTGATCATAAGCTCAAAGTACAGTCACCTTGCTTTCTATCAGTTTCTCTTACAAGTGGGGCAATTGCCGCTATGAGCTTTAGGTCCCATATTGTTCTCTTCAGGAATTTGAGTTTTCATAGTCTGACTATATTATTTCTATTATTTTTTTTATAGGTTTCTCTTCCATATGTGGAGCCTTTAATTCATTTTGCACTAGTTTGTGGTACCCGATCTGGGCCTGCTCTTCGATGCTATTCTCCAGGGAACGTAGATCAAGAGTTGATGGAAGCAGCTCAAAGTTTCTTAAGAGACGGAGGACTTGTCATCGATTTGAATAACAATGTTGCATCAGTTAATATGATTCTTAAATGGTAAGATTGAAACAGTACCTCAGAAACCTTCCGTTTTCTTTCATACATTTATTGATATTTTAGTTTCCATCATTGCTTTATAAAATTTTCATCTAGGACCCTACTTTGAGGTGGACTTGCACCCTTCCCTTGTTACACAGACAGTCATCATTTCATAGTGAAAATTTTGAAAGTATATTATATATTTTGGAAGAAGCACTCTCTTGGAGATTTGTAGGAGACCCTGGTAGTACGTAGATCGTTGTTCGAACAGTATTTTCCTGGGGCCTTAGGTTCAATCTCTTGGATCGAATTATCTATAAAAGAATACTCTTTGACATCGCATGGAGCTTTCATTGGAGATGATGTGTGTGATTTCCCATGAATCATACCCCTAAAATCATGGATAAGTAAAATTATTTTAGCCATTTGTTTATGATAACTTGAGCCTTCCCAACTTCATTTGGCCTTGTACAAATCAGGTCATTTAGTCAATGCCCCAAAAAACAGAGTTAAGGAATCAACCATAGGTGGAGGTGTAACATACTTGAAACATCATATCCAATACAATTAACAGTAATAGTGATTCTGTGATTGGTATAATATTTTCTTTCAGAAATTGATCGGTGCTAATAAGTCTTTTTCACATCCATCATTGCTCAGGTTTAGCACAGACTTTGGAAAGAACGAGCAAGAAGTCATGAAGCACGCATCAAACTACTTGAAACCAGATGATTCACAGGCACTGCTTGAATTGCTTGCCAGTTCTCAGTTGAAGGTATTATATCAAGCATACGATTGGGGTTTGAACTGTTAACCATTGTGTTTGCATATCACACATTGCTGGCTCCAAATAATCGTAAAAATGCTCTGCTTTAGTCAAGCAAGAAAACCTAAAGGTATGATATTTAGAAGCAAGTATTGCCTTTGATGCTTTTGCACTCAGCTCAGATACATTATGGCCAAGCAAAAGGCACGAGACGTGCAGGCGAGGCAATACACTGCTTTGTCTACAAGGTAAAACTAAAACCAAATGAACTACAGGGCGCGTTTAGCGCCAACTTATTTCATTTTGGAGTTCCTTCAAAGCGTCTGTTGGAGGTTTCCTTTTTTTGTTTACTATGTAATTGTGTGGCCAAATATAACAATATTTGGAGGTAGAGGGGTCCAAGCCTCTAACTTTTTGGTCGAAAAATACATGTCAATTACTATCGAGCTGTGCTCATATTGACAAATGTAATGTGCATATTATATTGAAACAATGATATGACCAATATAATATACAAGTATTGTCTGTCCTGTTTTTGGATGTCTCTCAATTTGTTTAACACAAATTGAAAATAGTGTTGGTTCATTTCGGTTGATTTGAACAATGATGAAACTGATTAAATTGAGTCGGTTCGGTTGATTTCAACAATGCATGTGACCATTCAATTTTCTAAAATATAAGATCTAATGACAGCTAGTCAAGCCAGTTAGAATAAATTTTGTTCATTTTAGTTGATTGGATTTGGTGATCACTTTTGTCCATTTGGTTGGATTTAGTTTTTTTTTTAAATAAATAGTTTTGATGTCATTTTTTAATTCTTCCTTAAACCACCATGATGGATCAGGATCGATTTTAACCGAGTAAAAAAAAAAGGAAATTATTCAAGTTGCCACAACACAATGTAGCTTGCAGTTTTGAATATATGAGACAAACTACAAAAGTATTTCGAATTTGTATCCAGTGGTGTTTATTAGAGGCATGTAAATTTTTTAATTCACATTGAACGGTTATTATGCGATCTCGTTGAATAATTTTTCAAAAAACAGACCATACTTACACCCAATAAAAGTCACCTACAAACAACCAGAAAATTGTCTAGAAATGCTTGGTCGAGAACCCGAACCTAGAACAGTATAATGTCAATGATTTATTCAAGGGATGGCAAAAACAAAAAATTTATTATATAGAAGCCGAACTTTTTCAATGCAAACAATTTAGAACTGAACCAAAGGGCAATCCAGCGCATTATTAATCATTATACAATCGAAAATCCTTACAGTGCGTGCATTTTCTGCAAGAGAGCCTGCAGATTTCTATCCCCAAACCATGACTGGACGACAAGAACGAAGCCGAGATAGCAAAGACCACCTTCAGCATGGCAAGTTATCTTGAAAGAAGACTTGAGTTGGCACAAAAGGCAGGCATGATCAAATCAACTTCATGGTTTTCTCATTGCTCACACCGTTTTCTCAAGAACTATACACCAGTTTGATTTGTCATAAAATCGGTCGACCACTACCGCATTGTCCATACCAGAAACCAACCTACAAATACACCCAAGATGATCAAGCAGTAAGAGAACAAATTATCATGTAGCAATGTATCTCTTGATCTTAGCCAAAAGGCTGAGAAAGGTATATGTAGAAACGTTATTGAGTGGGTAAAGCAAGTTGAAATAAGAAGTCAAAACCGTGAAGTATGATATGCTGAGTTCCTTATTTCTACTCAGCATGGTATCTCAAGTCAAAAGATGGAATGTTAGCAAACTGGGGAATGATCATGGTTATCAGTTATCACCTTATCACACATTAATGGAACTAGAAGCAGTTGATACAGTACTTCTAATAGATTTTTCTTTTTTTTTAATATCCATGAGTGTTCAGGCCTGTTTGCGTGTACCTCCACTACTCTCACAAGACAACTACCTGACCCTACTATATTTGATTGCTAAGGTAACTCGTAGGGCCACCATGGCTTGAACTCATTTCCTCCAAACCCCTTTATTATTTATATAACAAACCCTTGTTGACCAAAACTAGTTATAACATAACATGTATTCCACGAGCAAATTATATATGGAAAATTATGCCCCCAAGTAGACATCTACAGCAGAACTGGTAGGAACAACTTTCAGCAGCCTAAAATTAGGCTTACTTTTCGAAGCACCCCTGTCCTCCTATCCTTTTTCTTTTCCCCCCTTTTGGCTTCATAACTGTATTCTCCTTTTTCTTTTATACTACCAATTGGTGGAGAGCTTTTTTGTGATCTCTTTTTTGTCTTGCGTATGGATGTCTTCTTATCTCCCCACCCTTTTTGTAAATCTAATTTCTACAGTCAATGCTGGTAAAAGTATAATGTTCTTTTTCCATACATTTCTTTTGTTTTAGAAATTTGGCTACAAATTCAAATTTTTTCCATACATTTCTAAAATGCACTATAAGGAGTAATTGACGGGACCAGCATAATCTCTCGTGCAAATACAAACTTTACTGCTACTGGTGCTTCTTTCAACTTTGTTACTTAGTACATTACGAAGATTTTTTTTGCACACATAAGAAAATGTCTACATCATTCCCTTTTTGCCCAACTTTCATCCAGCTACTTTTTGACCAAGAATATATGGCTTATGTTTGACCAACTTTCATCCAGAGGGAGAGAATAAGAGACACACTTTAACACATCTAGATACAGAACAGCACAGTCACATCTAAAGAAGATGTATTCAAGTGACTCACTCATACCCAATAAGCAAAAGGAGACAAGAAAAAAGAAACCATACAAGAGAGATGAGAGAGAGGAATACCTTTCAAGCTCGCCTTCACTAAAAACATGATAGTATCTGTTATACACAACAGCAGCTTTCTTATCATCTTTCTTTGCCAAACCACTAGCAAGGGCACTGGCAGACGTGCCACTGACTTCTGCACGATGATAAGGCAAGTGCCATGGCACAAAATATTCTTGCTGGGTCTTCCACAAATTTTCATCATTACAATTCGCAAAATCATTTCCACTTTGAGAGGGTAGAGGTTTATTTTCTGGCATGCTTCCAGTGAAGTTTTCCTTGGAATCCTTTAGGCAAATACCTGAATTATTTTCATTCATTTCAGGAATGCTTTCAAGTGCCAATGATGATGGACTACGAACACGCGGACTACCTGGTCCAACCCACTCATCAACATACTTCTCTGAAAGTGGCATCCATTTTGTCAATAAAGATTTATCCTCTTGTTCAACAGCCCAGACTGTTATTAAAACTAGGCCACCTTTTTTGACAACACGTATCAATTCTTCGATTGCTTTCTTCCTCCTGTTCTCAGTACTTAGATGATGTAATACAGCTATAGAGATTGCTGCATCGCCAAAACCAGTTCTGTAAGGAAGATTTACTGCATCAGCCACCAAAACTTCATGCCCCCTCTCGTTACAAATTTTGATAAGTTGGGCACTAATATCACATCCAATAAAAAAGCAGTTGAGATTAAAACCCAAGTACTTTCCATTACCACAGCCAGCATCCAGGATGAGGGACCCTAGAGGTAATGAGGATAAGAAGGATGCAACTTTTGGCCACTTTGCAAATCGAGTTGAACTAAAATGGGGAGCGATGGCATCATAAACACGATGCACATACTTCTTTTCAATTTCAGGGGTGCACTGCACATTTGATGATGAACAACCCTGATTTTCACAAGACAATTGCTGTGCATGTGTTTCGTCATTCAACAGATGAGGATCTGCATTAGAACCACTTTTGACTTTAATCTCTTTCATAGCACTGGAAAGTTTAGAATGATGGCCACCACCACTTACAACAGAGGATAAACCAAGGATCTTGCTATTGTGACAGAAGAGTTTGCTCACTCTTGTAGCAAAACCAAAAGCTTGAGGCATAAAATTCAGTTAGGCATACCCTGCAAGAAACCAAGGCTCTCTAAGGACTAAATTTCTCGCAGTTCTTTCACTGTATAGAAGACTATTATATATATATATATATATATATATATATATACACAAAGACGTACAATAAACATGATAATCTCATAAGAATCCTACATTCAAGGAGCAGGATGAAAAAAATGTCACCCAAGCAATAAAATGGGTGATTATAAGAAGCGCCGTATACATTAATTAAGTAGAATAGTTACTGAAAGTCCAATACAGAGCAGTCCAACTGGAGGCTTTGTATTATATAGAGATTAAAAGTTACCAAAATCTCCAAGTTCCGCTTCTGCAACATCTGTGGTTAGTAGATTTTGTTTCTTCATGTTCATGCAATTATTTAGGTTCAGCCACTTCTGTTTGGTTTTCTTTTTCTTCCTAGCTAGTATACATCCATTGAGTGTCTATATAAACACTCGTTTCCTCCATTCCCCAATTATTTGACTTGGTTAATTTTGTTTTCAATCTTTATCAAATACAAAAAAAATAATAATAACATTTGTGATTCTTTTTTTTTTCAATTTTCGTTTTCCATATAAAAATGTGCTCAAGCAAGTCATCAAGTATCTTGTCGTTTCCAAAACTAAAAGAAAAAGGTAAATAAAGTGTAAACACACTTAATTGTGTTTAATTGAGTTTCTCCATAGGCTCAATGATTGTCATTCAAATTGCTACATTAGATGCTAGAGGCTTGATACCTCAGTTATTTTCTCCATCAAGTCCTTTCAGCAACTCAATATGTGACAATGGATCTCCCCTGCAACTCGTTTGATGGTCATTTGGAATTCTAAGTTCTTAAGAAAATATGATAGCCGAACATGCCACTCTACCCAAAGGGATATGCAGTTTACAGGGCTGATAACAAGAGGATAGATTATTCATTCACTGCTAATACACAGCAAAGAATCGAGCTCTTCTCAGTTCCTTCAACAATTTCACCAAATAGCTCCCTCTAAAATCAAGGATTTGATTCTAATTGCTTCATATTTTAGCCAGGTCCTTGTCCAGAAGGAAAGCCAAGCTCATTTAGACAGGTCTAGTCAACTACTATTTGTGGAAAATATGCACAGAGATAAATAGAAGACATCGGAGGATTGGGAAAAGGACAGCACAATAATGGAGTGGGTTAGCATTAATGTAGCTACTTGGCCGTATTATCATAGCAAAGATCGTCGCATTCATCAATGAACCTCCATGGATTTCCATGGGGGCGAAAAAGGAGACAGATCCATTATCCAATAACATCCAAGCGATTGAAATGTAACACAGAACCAGTCGCAACTAGAAAAAACATCTTACAAATAACAAAGTAGAAATCGTGATTTAAATAGATCTAGGAAAAGAAAAAGAAACTTACGAAACTCAGGTACGGCGTGGCTGCATGATTGTGCTGAAAGATTAGATAAAAACAAATGGAAGGTTGAGATTGTGGAATCTACTTCATGATTGGAAAAAGAAAGAAAACGAGAGGAAAGAAGAAGAAGAGAAAACGAAGGCACCAATCTCGCAATGGCAGCTTCAACTTCAAGTGGTTGGTCGTCTTCGTCGTGAAGTGAAGGGGAAGAGTGCCCTAGCTTCCATGTACATTGATTTGCAGAGTTGTCAACAACTAGTAAATTATTAGTTAAAATAACATTTTAATCTCTCACCTTCATTCTTTCTTAGTTATTTTAAAGTTAATTTTTATCGAAATTGATTAAATAATAATAATAATTTTCACGACACAATGTAAACATATTTTTTTAAAATTTATAAGAGTAAAGCTAATAAATACTCTTTTTTTTAGAAACGTTAACAATAAACTAATAATATGGACCAATTTTAAATTTTATTGAAAGTACATATAATAAAATATAGTAAAATCTAAGTACATGAATCAAAATGATTTTAACCTAAATTATTTCATTAAAACAAAACGGTAAATAGTAATAATAATAATCAAATATCTTTATTAAAATTTTGATCATTTTAGTTTGGTCTTTTTTATTTTAAAAGCTTGAATTGGATTACTATAATGTAGATTTAATTTCAATTTAGTTTTTGTTATTTTAGAAGTTTTACTTTAATCTTTATAGTTGGGTGAACTTCCCACTTTTAAATAAATAAGTAATGTTTTAACTAATTGAGTTATTTTTGTTTTATACATTTCTTTTAGTTTAACAATATATGAGTGGAGATTGCTTTTGTGCCTTGACCTCCAATTGTGAGGTCCTCTTTTGTTGTTTAGTATATTGCATTTGCGAAAAAAATAAACATGTGAGAGTGGAGTTTGAACTTCTAACTTTTGTGGATACAATGTCTTAACTAGTTGAGTTGTGTTTGAGTTTACAACCTATTTGAGTTAGCTTAGGTTAATATCAAACACAGTAAATTAAATAGAAAATGTCAACTCACTGTCATATACTTAATATGGTAATTATGACTTGTAACAACATTGATAATTAGTATTATTTGACTAAACTTCATACTAAAATTAAAATTTTAAAATAATATGAACTAATTTGAAACTAAGACTAAATTATAGAACTAAATTTAATCTTTTAAGACTATAAGGACTCAATTAAAATCCTGATGGACAATATGATTATATGATTATATTTATCTTTGAAAATTTAAATTATTTTGAATTAAATGTCAATACAAATTACCAATATTTTGACGACCAGTTAAAATATTTTCAAATGGTTGAATTATATATTTATTTTTTATTTATATTATTTATCGATCTTAATTAATAATACGTAGTGTCAACTGTAGTATAACTCTCCTTTAATATATATATATATATATATATATATATATATATAAGAGATTCAATTCAATAAAATCTACATGGTATCAGAGCCTTATTTTTAGGTTTTTTTTTCACCACCACCTAGCACATCTTGCTACCGCTCGTCTCCTCTGCAGTCGCGGCCATCGCTGCCGCCTTAAACCCCACTGCCACTGTTAGCCTCACCTGCAGATCTGCTTACAGCCAGTGCACACGACACCACCAGATTGGCTTTCTTGTTCCACGCAACATCGACGATACGAGACCCACTGCCCAAAAAGCCTTCAACCCACAAAAGTCCCCATCCAGATCTACTCTCCAAGATCTTTCGTTCAAATCTGCTCTGCATATATATATATATATATATAACTCGCTAACCTGAACATAACTCAATTGGTTACGATATATACTATCAACTATGAGATCGGAAGTTTGGATCTCCAACCTTACATGTTGTTGAACTCAAAGGAGGAGAGAAAAAACTCAATGATTAAAATATTAATAACTTTCTTTTGAAGTTGAAAGTTTGAATTTGTATTTAAAATTTTGCTGTATTTTTTTAACAAATTAAATGAATTCAAATATACAATTAAATTTAAATTAGGTACAGCAGATTGGTTGAAATGGTAGTTTATTAAGTTGCCGGTCGGTAATAATTTCAAAATAAATTATTTTCATAAATGAATGGACAAAAATGAAACGTGCTAATGTTTGTAGACCAGTAAGTAGCAACTATATAATATAATTCAATTCATATCAATGTTTCATGAATTGATTTGATGTGATTCGGATCATCTGATCTTATCTTTTTTTTTTTTTCTTCATACAAATATCATTTAGTTTAAGTTTACCACGACACCATAAAAAAATATCAAATACTCATGATATTCACAACTGTTTATTGTATCCATGGTCTCAATATTCAAAATTAAATTAATAACAGGGAGGTTCTAAATTAGATGTGTTGATTTAAATATTTATTCCATTTTTGTCTTTATATTTTTCAAATATTTAATTTTGATTCTAAATTTTTTATTAAAAAATTATTTTGGCCATTTTTTATTCAAATATGTAATTTTTTATATTGCATTTAACAAAAAGAAATTGTCACTTCACAATACTCAATATTTTTTATTCGAGGGATTCACAATACTTAATAGTAATACTAATGTCGTTTTACAAAATACTTATTAAAAAAAAAGTGAAAATAAAATTTAACTTTACTCAATCATGTTTTCACGATTATTTGTTTGATAAGGTAGAAAGTGATTTTTTCATGAAATTCCCACACAACTCCTAAACATCATAATGAATAATGTTGACCAAATTAAGTAATTTAGAAAAACTCTACTATTTTTCATTATTTTAATACGCATGTGTTGACGAGTGAACTTTGGCCTAATCATATATTTTATTTTCTTGGAGTACTTTTTCATTTATGACAATTTTATTTCTATGCTTTGAATTTATTCATTGTACTTTTATTTATTAATTCAATAAACAATAAATACAAGTACAACGACCAAATTAAAAACGTAAAATCAAAAATATCATCAACAATATTAATCTACCAAAGTGAGCATAATTCATGGACAATTGGTATATAATACTCATTTCATTGATGTTGGAAGTTTAAATCTTTGTATCTTTATTTGTTGTACTAAAAAAACAATATTAATCTAAGGGAGTTTTTTTTTCTTTTTTTTTAATGAATGATTTATTTTCTTGGTGATGGTTAACGAATGATTAATGAATTGAATTTTTTTTAATTCAACATTATATGGTTTGAAGATTTGTACTTTTGACCTTTTGGTCAAATTCTAAATGTCTTAATTAGTTGAGTTATACTTAGACCGACATCAAAAAATAACGTGGAAGAAAAAATGTATAGTTTTTTTTTTAAAAAAAGTTTAATAGATGTAGTGTAGGAGATCAAACCTTTAATTTTAGAAAATGTAATAGATGTTTTACCCACAAAATTATTTTAGATAAATTAACTAATTAGTTATTTGAATACATTCAATCCTATTAGCATATTATACAAAATCATTCATGGTTTTAAACGACAATAAAACAATATTAATTTTCTAAAACTACCTATAACAAATTATATGTGTAAAGGGCTGAGACTTCTTTGAGCTAAGAAAAAAAGGTTGAGACTTTTCCAAATCTACAGAGTTGAAAAAGCCAATAATGGTGTGATGTGAACTGCTTGGAAATTTTATTATGGATTTTGAATTATTATTCTTCATGTGGAAATTACGTTATATATTCTCAAATTTTTGTGCAAATTTTCCACGGTGCATCGAACGTAACCTGAAAAGTGAAAACACAGGAATTTTTTTTTAATTGTTTCTTATTTTATTTGTTGCCAATGGATCCATTATTTGAATGCGATGTTAAATTTCTGTACCCAAAAAAAAATGCAATGTTAAATTTCTTGTCGGTTTCCTTACAAGTAACAAGGAAAATTTTCTTCAAAAAGGAAAAAATAAAAGGAAGTTTAATTTAAATCACGTGCTCAATTTCTTTAATTGTTTTTTAAATACCTCTGGCTCTGGCAATTGTCTATATTATATTATTATATAATCTCAATTTCTCCCATTTATTTATTATTAAGTTAAAATAACATTTTGGTATCTGTACTTTATATTTCATTTTATTTTAGTCATTATACTTTCAATAAAACTTAAAATTGGTCCATACCGTTAATTTGAAGTTAATTTTGTTTCAAAATTGGTTAAATAATAATAATAATTGTTATGCAAAAAAATATATAATGCAAATATATTTCCAAAATTTATAGAATGAAGGTCAGTAGAGACTAATTTTTTTAAAAAAAAATTAACAATAGGGACTAACTTTAAGCTTTATTGAAATTTGAAAGTACATAGACTAAAATTGAATATTTGAAAGTACATGGACTATAATAGATTGAACCCAAAGTACATGGATCTAGAGATGTCCACGGGGCGGGGCGGGGCCGGGGAATGGATTCCCCGTCCCGCGAAATTCCCCGTTTAATTTTGCGGGGATCGGGGCGGGGATTCCCCGCGGGGAATTTTTCCCCGTTCTTTTTTTTTTTTTTTTAAATTTAATTGAAACCATAATAAAAATTATTTCTAAATGAATAATTTTCAATATAATTCTATTTAAAGTAAATGTTATAAAATTTCCTAATAAAAACAATAATATACCATAAGTAAAAATACCGTAATATCGAAACAACTTAATTTCTAAAACTTTAAATTTCAATATTACAACATAGACTTTAATTTTTTTTTTTTATAACGAAATAGTCTTAAACTAATTCTTACTATAGTTTTTTTTTTTTTTACAAAAAAAATCTATTTATAGGTAATATATATATATATATATATATATATATATATATTATTATTATTAATCGAGGCGGGCGGGCGGGGCGGGGAATCGGGGTGGGGCGGGGCGGGGAATATATTTCCCTTCCCCGTCCCCTTTTAGCCAACGGGGAAAAAAACATCCCCGCTCCCTCCCCCATTCCCCGTGTAATCGGGGATTCCCCGCCCCGTTCGGGGCGGGTCCCCGCGGGTTAAATGGACATCCCTACATGGATCAAAATGATATTTTAACCTTATTATTATATAAAAGGTTAAGTAAATGAATATCAATTTCTAGTATTTTGAAATAATTATACCCCATTTAATAATATATTTGTTTTTGTATATTATTTGTTTTCTAGTTTGATAACCATTTGAGTTTTTGTTTTTAGTTTTTGAAAATTAAGCTTGTTTTCTCTCAATTTCTCTACAATGGTTTTCATCTTCCTTAAGGAAAACATTTGAATTCTTAGCCAAATTCTAAAAACAAAAACAAGTTTTTGGAAAAAAGTTTTTTTAGTTTTCAAAACATGGTTTAGTTTTTGAAAACATAGGTAAAAAGGAGATAACAAAACAAGAGAATCTATAGGTGGGAGTAGCATTTATAGGCTTAATTTTCAAAAACCAAAAATCAAAAACCAAATGGTTATCAAACGGGGCCTTATTGTTTTTCATCTCTATTTCCAATTGAAAATAAAATTAAATATGTTTGGTATCCTCTTCTAGTTTATTGTTCTCTCTATAATTTTAAATAATTTAATAATAAAATATTGAAAATCATAATTTATCTTTTATATTTATTATTCATTTTATAGTTAAGGGGAGGATATGATATTATGTTTAGATTAAATTACAAGTTTAGTTTCTAAACTTTCATGTTTATGTCAAATAGATCCCTAATCTCTCAATTTTGTGTCTAATAAGTGTATGAACTTTGAAAACGTATCGCATCAGTCCCTAAACTTTTGATTTTATATCTAATAAGTCCTTGAATTTTTAATTTTGTGTCTAATAAGTCCTTAACCTATTTGACATTTTTAAAAATTCATGAACCTATTGGACACAAAATTGAAATTTTAATCTCCTATTAACACAAGTCAATATGTTTTTGTTTAGTCAACACGAAATTCAATTTTATGTCTAATAGATTTGTTAGTTTTAAAAAATGTTGAATATCAATTCAAACATGGGTTTGATTCACACTCCATGTTCTAAGAAATATTTACCATCCGAAGAGATTTGAATTGAAGGGGTCGGTCTATATTCGACATCACATCCATAGTTAGCTCATTCATCATAGTTAGAAACTCCAACTCCGTATCCAAGGACCTATTAGAAGAAAATTGAAAGTTCAAACTTCAAAGACTTATTTGACATTTTTAAAGTTTAGGGACTTATCAGACATATAATTGAAAGTTTAGGAACCTATCAAACACATAATTGAAAGTTTAGAAACCTATTAGATATTTATAAAAAGTTTAGGAATCTACTAGATACTTTTTAAAGTTTGGGAACCTATTCAATACTTTTTAAAAATTGTGTGCTTATTTCGTCAGCTAATTTCTTTACTCTAGATTTCGCCTTTCCAAGAAAAACATTTGAATTCTTAACCAAAATTTAAAAACAAAAACAAGTTTTTAAAAACTACATTTTTTAGCTTTCAAAGCTTGACTTGAATTTTGAAAATTGTTTTAAAAAACTTGACTTCTACTTATGTTAGATAATAAGTAAACATATAACATAGGTAGAAGTAGTATTTATAAACTAATTTTCAAAAATTAAATAGTTATCAAGCAAGCAATAGTCAGTATTACCATTATTTTTCCAAATTTAGATCATCAACCACAATAATCGTAGGAAAAAAAAAAAACTATAGTCTAACATAATTTAGAAATATTAAAAAAAAACTATAGTCTTAACATAATTTAGAAATATTTTCTTTAATAAAAGTCACGTCAACAGAAGTCTACGTAAATTTATTATTTTGTTTCGGTTGTATTTGGCCCAATATAAAAAGTCAAAGACTTTTGCACCTTACAACTGTTTGAAGTGTAGAAAGAGAGGCTGCTGCTTCTCTTCATAGCCTTCAAACCAAGAAACGAACAATGATCGACTACTACTTTGAAAAGGGACGTAACTAAGAGAGAAAGAAAATCAAAATAAAAATTTTGAAGAAGAAGAAATTATATTGCACGAGTGCAACACACAATACATTAATTTTCACCATCAAATTATAATATGGTAAGCTACTTGGATAAGTAATAATTCATAGCTAACCTATTTACAAAGGGAATTTGTAAATAGGAAAGAAGACATAAAATAATCCTAATTAAAATATTCAATTAATGAAATGATCGATATCACCATTGAATTATAATATAGTAGCTTAATTGAAATTTGACAAAAAAAATTAGTGATTAAACATCAAATATAACTAGACAACCTAGCTGATTAACTAATATATCAATTAAACCAATTTGAGTATAGTTTGGTGAATAAGGCACCACTTATAATTAAAAAAAATTGATAGTTTGATTACCAACTTGTGTACAATTGTTGAACTAAACAAAATAGTATATCAATTAAAATTTATTACCAAATTCAAATCATATATATATATATAGTTTTTTTTTTTGCCCAACGAATACATTATATTAGAGTAGGGATTTGAATCTTTAACTTTAAGGGAAAAGGTAGATGTCTTAACTGCTGAACTATGCTCATGTTGGTAAAAAAGAAAAGTCTTAGAATCTAATAGGAAGAAAGAAAATATACATTACAAACTTTCTAAGTAATTTTACAAAGTCTTCAAATGGAAGCATCTAATTTGTGGTGTTGTTTCGAGGAACCAACGAGGAAAATTAAGTTCGTCTACCAGGAACCAACAAGGAAAATTAAAGTTTGCTTACTCAACTGAACTAGTATGCGGTTACTCTCTCAGCACAATAGAGAATTTTCACATTTTATTTAATTTTTTAATTGGCTTGAAACTTCTACTATATATATCTACACCCACACACTTTGGTCCATATTGTGTATGAAGAAAACATAAACGGCTGAAAATTTGGCATTGAAAAGAAGAAGAAGAAGAAGCAAAATGTTGAAGCAAATGATGCATGCTTTGCACGTTTCTTCATGCATTTCCTTGCAGCCCAAGACGAAGGCTCATGTTGAAAGGTTATACTCATTTCCAACTTAAATTCTATGTATTTTGGTTATTGAACTTTTACCTTTCGATTTTTAGGTATTTTATTTTAATCATAATCGTTTAGTTTTCTATGTTATATTGAACAAAATTTGTATATGCCATCAAACATGAGTCGGGAGTCGTGACATACATTGAGTTTACTATATGATATGATATTTATGTTATGGATGCATAATATAAAATTTTAACGACTAAAACAAGTATTTTTATGAATGTTTTTGAGCTAAAATATAAGATGAGAGTTGATGTTGATTCATCATTTTTCTTTTTTTATTGATTTATTTCAGTATGAAGCTCGAGAAGGAGAATGAAACTGGTAAGACATAACACAACTTTCTAGATATATGAGAAATTATTTGATGCAATTGTTATTTTATCACATTCATAACTACTAAATACATGAACGAAAACAAAAAAAATAGAACCAACCTAAAGACAGTTGAACCAGTCTAATGCTTTATTTATCTCTTTCGAGATTAGAGGTTCAAATAATCCCCACCCCTTGTGTTTTTTATTTGATAAAAATGAAGATAGAGAATAACCATTGAATCGGAAAAAAAAAAGTTAAGTAAAAAATACACTTTTAATCTCTAAGATTTGAAATTAGTGTCTATTTGATCCCTCATATTTTTAAAAGTTACTTTTAGTCGTTGAAATTTGAAAAATGATTCTAAATTGTTCGTGAGCTCAAATTTATTGTTACTTGACTAACTAAAAAATTATGATATATTTAACGCTTCATTCCTCTAACTTTCTTCTATCTTAGAGAGCCAAAATTGCAACTTTTATTAAAGTTTAAGATAAGTATTGTGACATTTGTCAAAGCTGGAAGTGCAATTTGTTAAAATTAAAACTTCAAGATAATATTTGATTACTCTTTTTAAGATAATGTGTCTTTTTTTTAATGTGGAAAAAAAAAAAGGAATTGTGAATGTGATTGATGTGGAATAAACAGCAATGTTGACACGTGTAGGTCATTGCACAAAAGTCATCCGCAGCGTCAATATGGAAAACCTGAGGAATGGGTATTTGTTCCCTGAGGTACTCATACGATACAAATACAATATGGTCTAAGTCTAAGCCCACGACTTATTGCACTTCTTGATTAATCTTCACAGCAGCTTCTATTTGTAACTATTTTATGAGTTTAGGATTTATTATATATATATATTTTTTAAAAAAAATTAAATGAAATTGCGCTTGATAAATATTTTTATTTTTTAACTTTAAAATTTTATTGCCTATATTTTTATTTTTTTAAAAAAAAATTGAAAATTATTGTTTACAAGCAAAGCATTCAAGTTGTTATTTCATCTTTTGCAGTTTTGATAATGTTTTAGAAGCATACAAGTTAATAACAAAAAATCGGATTACTTTGTTTTTCATATTTTTTAAAATAAGAAACAAGTAATAAAAAATATTATTGAAAACATTTATTTTTAAATAAAATGTTGCTGTATAAAAATGTAGGATGTTAAAGAATATATATATATATATATATATATATATATATATATATATATATATATATATATATATATATATTGATAAAAGGATGTTAAAGAAAATTATTGCTATATGAAACGTAAGATTTTAAAAATAACTTTAAAAAATAATAAAATATAGTTATCAAATGAAGTTTCAAAAATTAAAGACATGTGTGATACAAGCAAAAGTTTCCTACTGGAAAGCAAGTAAAAAAAAATCAATAATAACATTATCCAATGAGACGACTTTGATTTTAATGTTTTTTTAAAAGGCGTATTCTTCTTACTGTATTTATTTTGAACCAGATATCCATGCGAGAATATGAACACTCTCAAAGGTACCCAAATGCAAAGATAATTAAACTTGGAATAGGTGACACTACAGAGCCTATACCAGACTGTATCGCATCAGCCATGGCAAAAGTAATAATCCTCTTTCTCTAACGAATCTTTATATGCGTATATAAATCAATTGCTCATTGAGATTTGACCTTTTATTTTCCTTGCCTTACTAAAAATCAAGTTCCTCTCATCCTATATTTATTTTCCTTAAATAATTGAAAGTGTTAGCTAGACATATAAACAAAACCTAAATGAGATGTTTGGCTAGACTTTAATAAACTTAAAATTTAATTATGAAGTAATCTATATTTGAATTGTAGAAATGAGTAGAACATTAGAAACAATATAAATAAGTTGGTTGGTTTATAAATCTATGATTTGTAAAAGTTAGCATTTGAATATATTTTTTTTAGTGGACTTCATGGAGTAGCATGAATTTTCATGGCTCTTGTTGGATCAATAAATTTACAATTCGAGATAGACAAATTGACATATAAACATAAAATCGACTTCTTTAACTTATAATTAAAGTATAACTTATAAGCCAAACCTTCAGCGTTTCTAGTATTCAAATTCAATTTTCAAGATTGGAATAAAAAAAAGTTAAATTATCAAAAACACCTCTGAACTATGTGGTTGGTTTCAATTATACCCCCAAACTATAAAAAGTTTCATTTTAATCCTTGAACTTTGATATTTGTTTCAAAAATACCCTTGAAGGCTTTTTTTTCATTAAATTCATGGTCGGAAAATGATGTTTTTGTATTTGTATTGTTGCTTATGTGAACATATACGTTGAAAAAAAATCAAAGCATATGTAAATACGTCATTTTTCGTCCATAAATTTAACGACTTTAAGGGTTATTTTGAAACAAACTTCAAAGTTCATGGGTTAAAATGAAACTTTTCAAAGTTTATGGATATAATTGAAACCAACCCCATAATTCATGATATTTTTGATAATTTAACCTAAAAAAAAAGTCTCAATTGTTGCATGGCTTGCAATGGGATGCTGACTTGTTCCAACATGCATTTCAAATATGAATAACGTGCTTAATTAAATCCCATGGTCAATATTGGGATGCCAACACCACGACTTTCTTTTTTTTTTTTTTTTTTTATAACTTTTTCTTTTTCTGTCCTTTCTTAGTTGGGTAAATTACAAATGAAGGGCACCTTCCTATTATTCCATTCTACCTAACCCATTTTGTTGCCTTTTAAATTTCTAGCAAGAAACACGTACGTGGAATCTTGTCGTTTTTAATATAAAGTATAAAAATGGTGATTCTTTGTAAAATTTTAAATTAAATTCTATGGATGAATATTATTCTAAAACATTGAAAATATATATGTGCAACACACTTATATTATTTTTTTTTTTGTAAAAAAGATTGATTGTGAAGAAGAAATGGTATTATAACATTATTATTATTAATCATAATTTATTTTTTTTATTTTAAATGACATTTTAGCTATAAAAGTTGAAATACAACTTTTTATACATATGGATATAAAATAATGGGCAAATTACAAAAACTACCCCTAAACTATAGTAATTGTTGCAATTCCACCCTTAAACTTTTAAGGGCAAGACTTGGATGTAGACTGTATTGCACTAATCTTTTTGCAACCCACCCCAACCACACACCATAAAAAATTTAAAAATATTTATTAAAAAAAAAAAGAGTTTGCCACAAGTGACAAACTATAATGAACAATTGAGTGGGCTGCAAAAAGATGGGTGTAGCCCAAGATGCACCCAAGTTTTCTCCAACTTTTAATTGTAAAAATTAAACCTCCAACTTTGATATGTGTAAAATTTGAGTCCTTTTAGTTAACCATAGTTACGAAACAAGATGAGAGACTTTTTTTTTTCAATTTTTTTTACTCTAGTCATTTTTATCTTTCTTTCCTTCTCTTCCCCTCTTTATATATTACGTTCCTATATTTGTTTCTCTCACGTCTTCAACCCCCATTAATTATTCTTCTAGAAAATCAAACCCATTAAACTTGCAAAAAAAGAAACCCCAAATCCAATTTTTTAAGGAAAAAAAAAACTTTTTTTTTAACCACCTTGGTCGTGGAAAAGAGTCATAGAGAGGGTAGGAAACATGAAGACCTATTGCCGTGGAATAAGTTGCATTTTCCAACTAGGCTCCCGCAAGTCTTTTCTTTTCTTTTTTAATTATTATGAAAGAACACTGAGCTGCTTTTTCTTCCAATGTGCTTGAACAGTGATGTCAACGTTGCTAATCCATCCTCCTTCATCACGACTTCTTTGCCTTCTGCAGTATTTTTACATGAAAATAGAGAGGAAGATGAAAGGATTGAATGAGGAAGTTGAATAGTCTAAGGACCTTAATAACATTTTTTTAATTCAATTTACTCCCCCTTAATTATTATTATTATTATTATTTTTTTGGAGCTCTACTCACCGTACCTATTCAAGAGTACCTATTCAAGAGTCATTGGTTTAAATCAAAGTTGAAGAGCCATGGTTTTAAATTAACTTTGAGAATAATAAATAATAACGAATTTTGATTTTTTTTTTCCTAATATGCTTATTGACTTTTCTACTATTATAAAATTATCAATCATGTTAACTCAACTAGACAGAAGTATATCGTTTAATCACAAAATTGAAATGTATATATAAATATCATTTTTTAGCAAAATTGCTTGAAAAGTTGATTTTAAAAATTTTAAAAGTTGGGGTATATTAAAATAAAAATTCTAACATTTAAGAATATTATTGAAAATTCATATGTAGTTCAAAGACAACAACTACAGTTTGAAACGAGGTTAAAAATTAAGGACCCTCGAGAGTTTTTAAAAGTAATAAAGAATAAGCTAATTAAGAAGCAATACAGATACGTATATAGCAACTTGATCCTTTTTTTTTTAATTATTATTATTATTATTTTAAAAACATAACTTTATTAAAAAAAATGTAGAAAAAATAGACACAATGAAAATGTTAATCCTTTCAAATGCAGCAAGCAATTGCTCTGTCAACTGTTGAAGGCTACAGTGGGTATGGAGATGAGCAGGGCAACATGGTAAATTTGATAACATACTTTTAACAAAATATGAAATAAATTTCTTTTATAATTTTAAAACTTCTTTTTTGGGCCAATTTTGAAATTTTCTTTAGGCACTGAGGAAGAGAATTGCAGAAAAATTTTACAGAAACATGGGGATACAAGGAGAAGAAGTCTTTGTCTCTGATGGAGCTCAATGTGACATCTCTCGCCTTCAGGTATTTATTATTTTAAATTATCTTTTTTATTTTTTATTTTTGAAATATAAATGGGAGATACTCAAATCTCTAATCTCTAATACCTATTATGTAAATATTAAATAATTAATAAAAATTTAAATAAAATATTTTATGTTTTTCTGATGACCATTTACAGATGCTTTTGGGATCAAACGTCACGGTGGCTGTGCAAGACCCTTCTTTCCCGGTAAGTTCAATTCAATAAGGTCAAGTTTAAAAAGATAATTATTTATTGAAAACAAATTATAATTATAGTACAAATAACCTTCTTTGATGTTTCAAAAAAAAAAAAGCTCCTTTGACCATGCTTCTAATTTGACCAACAATAATATAGTTATTAATATAAATAAAACATATTGTTCGGACGTACTTGTTAGAAAAAAAAAAAAAAAGAAGCTTATTTCTCACTACAAGTCTTCTAAATTATATTATTTTGTGAAACATGTCCACACATAAGTTTAAATCCTCACAACACATGCATTTGTAATATTTTAAAAGGAGAGAAAATATGACTAACGTATGAATTTTAAAAATATATACTTGTCAACATGCATATAATGTATGAATTTAAAAAATATATATTTGTTCACACATTTGTCTAAGCTACGAACTTTAAAAAATATATTTTTAACAGAATTTGTTGTTATTATATTAATATTTTATTGAATTTGTCTTGTATAGTAACAATAAGTTGAAATGAATTATTTCTAACCTAAACATTAGCATAACTGATTTAGGTATATATATTTAACTAAGAAGTCAGGGATTTGAATCCCTCGCTCCATAGGTTGAAAAATATGTTAAATATATGTTAAATTATAAACAATTCTTACACTTTTTGAGTTATGTCTACTTAGTTTCTATACTTTGAAAATTTTCTTCTTCATTAACAAACTTATGACTTTGTGTTTATTACATTTTTATCATTACTTTATTTAGTTTAATTTTTACTCGACCAAATGTTCGAACTTGCATGAAATCAACCCACCATATAATCTTTAAATAAGAATAATAATAACGAAATTAGTGAGAGACTTATTAGACATAAAATCAAGTTAAAAAATTAATTAATTTTTTTTCAAGTACAAGAACAAGATAGACTTGATTTAAAAAGTTTAGGAACCTGTTGAAATTTTTTGAAAATATGAGGAGTAGATGGACAAAAAAAGTCTAAAAACAAACTTGTAATTTAACTCTTTTTTTTTTTAAAAAAAAAATTGTAATTTAACCTCGAAAAATACAAATGTAGTAGTATATTATTTGGTAAGGTTAAATTACAAGTCTAGTCTCTAAACTTTTACTTTTATATTTATTTGATCCCTAAACTTTAAAAAGTGTCAAGTACAAGATATACTTAATTTAAAAAGTTTAGGAACTTATTAAAAAAAATTAAAAGTATGAAGAGTAGATGAACAAAAAAGTTTGAAAACAAGACTTATAATTTAACTTCTTTTTTTTTTTAAAGAAAATTTGTAATTTAACCTCGAAAATAAAAATGTAATAGTATATTATTGGTAAGATTAAATTACACATATAGTCTATGAACTTTTATTTTTATATATCTTTAATCCCTACATTTTAAAAATTTTTAATAAGTTTTTGAACTTTAAAAAATGTTAATTAATTAAAAAAAATTAAAGTACAAGAACAAGTTAGACTTAATTTTAAAAGTTTAGGAACTTATTGAAAATTTTTAAAAGTATGAAAAGTAGGTAGGCAAAAAGTTTGAAAACTAGACTTGTAATTTAACTTTTTCTTAAAAAAAATTGCAATTTAACCTCGTAAAATACAAATGTAGCAATATATTACTGACAAAGTTAAATTACAAGTTTTATATCTATTTGATATCTAAACTTTAAAAAGTGTCTGATAAGTTCAACAACTTAAAAAAAATGTTTACTAGATCCTCGATTTATTCAAATTGTTCTATTATATATAAAATTAAATTTTATGTCTACTAGAACTTTAAATTTTCAATTTTGTGTCTTGCAAATTCGTGAATGTAAAAAAAAACGCCGAATATGTCAAGAATTTATTAGACACAAAATTAAAATTTTAAAGATTTATTAGACATAAAATTAAAATTTTAAGAACATATTAAATAGATTTTAAAGTTTAAAGACTAAATATATAACATTCTAAAAATTTAATAACTTATTAGATACTTTTTAAAATTTTAGAACTAAAAAGACACTAAATTCTAAACTTATAATTTAACTGAGTAACGAGGTTTGGATTTTGGACAGGCATACATAGATTCAAGCGTGATTTTCGGACGAGCGGGGGACTTACGAGGGCAAAACGGTAAATACGAAAGAATCGTGTATATGAAGTGTACCCCTGAGAACGATTTTTTCCCTGATTTATCAAACACTCCCAGAACTGATATTATCTTCTTCTGCTCTCCGAACAACCCCACCGGAACCGCCGCCTCCGCCGCTCAACTCCGCCGCCTCGTCGACTTCGCCACCGCCAATGGTTCCATCATCGTCTTCGATTCCTCCTACGCCGCTTACATCTCCGACAGCAGCCCTACCTCCATCTACCAAATCCCCGGAGCAAAACAGGCAATAATTTTCCCCGAATTAAACCTTACGCCCTAATTTTTTTCTTCGCAAACTGACGCTCGATCATCCTCGATTTTCCTCTCGCAGGTTGCAGTTGAAATATCGTCCTTCTCCAAATTCGCAGGCTTCACCGGCGTCCGCCTCGGCTGGACGGTGGTTCCGGAGGAGCTGTCGTATTCGAATGGATTTCCGATCATAAAGGATTACGATCGAATCGTCTGTACGTGTTTCAATGGAGCCTCCAACATCGTTCAGGCCGGTGGCCTTGCTTGCCTTTCCACAGAAGGTTTTCAGGTAAATTAAACTCAAAGATCCAAATCTCGCCGTGACGGCGTCTCCGCCGCCTGCGGCAATTTCTTTTCCGAATTTTCTAACGTCGATCTTTGAGTTCAGGCTGTAATCTCGCCGTGACGGTGGCTCCACCGCCTGCGGCAGTTTCTTTTCGGATTTCTCTAACGCCGGTTTTCGATTGAGTTCAGGCGGTGAGCAGAGTGGTGAATTACTACAAGGAGAACGCTAAGATTCTGGCGGAGGCCTTCCGAGGTTTGGGAATGGAGGTCTATGGAGGCCAAAACGCTCCGTATCTGTGGGTGCATTTTCCAGGATCGAGCTCTTGGGAGATATTTGCAGAGATTCTGGAGAAGACGCACATCGTGACGATTCCGGGGAGGGGATTCGGGCCCGGCGGCGAGGCATATATACGAATCAGTGCGTTCGGCCACAGAGAAACCATTCTAGAAGCTTCCAAGAGGCTCACCAGTCTTCGCAAATTGATCTTCAATTAGGTGAGAGAGTGATTGAATGATTTTCTCGAGCCTTTAAAACTTTATATATAAGTTATAATAATGTCAAAAAGTATCGCTCCATGATAAAGTGAAATTAAATAAGTGGGAAATGTTTTCCCCAAGAGAGAATATATTATCGCAATAGTTACAAAATGTTGTTGTTTTTATGAGATTTTTGGCTCGCTCGCTTTGAAACTACACAAATAATCAATTATGTAACCATGTTTTGTAGCATAATGATGGAAAATTACTTTCTTAGTACAGATACTCTTACTATTCCCACCGAGTTTTACTTTATAAATAATGTTTTAATATTGTTCGGTCTCGTGTCATTCTTAAATCAAATGATATTTGGCCAAAGTGATCAGCATAGCTCAACATGAATTGACATATACCTTTGACTAATAGATTTGATGTTCGAATTTTCCTACTTCCAAATGTTGTTGAACTCAAAAAAAAAAAAATTCAAATGATTGTTGATGTAGTTGACAATAATTTTTTTTTGGATCAACAATATATGGGATGAGAGATTTAAACCTCTAACTTCAATCTAGATACTTTAGGTCAGTTGAACTATGCTTATGTTAGTTAGTTGACAATAAATTAGAGTACTAGTCATACTATTGCAATATAGGGAATTTTTTCATGATAACATTTTCAAATGTGACGTTTTCCATAATGTAATGCATTACTTTTATCGCCAACCTGACTATAACTCAATTAGGTTAAGACATATAACAATGACAAATCCATTCAACCCACATGTTGAACAAAAAAAAACACCATTACTCGTCTTTAGGAATTGAAATGAAAGAAATAATTTTACATCAATAATATGATTAATTTGGCGTGGGATATATGAGTCAACAAAAACTTCAATTTCAAAATTCACAACAATAAAAATTCAAATTTGGGATAATTTTTCATTGAAAAATGTCAAACAAATGTAAAGTTAATAAAATGCTTCAAAAAAAATAGAAAACTTGAAATAAGTATATTGTTGTAACATTTGAAAATATAAGTTACTATATATATATATATATATATATGAAAAATGTCCTCATTGGCACAAGATCATCAATAACCCAACAAAATGTCTCACAATGACAGATTAATTATCGTTTAATTAAAAAAATGACAAATTAATCAACTAAAATTAGTTGGCCAGTATTCAAAGGTTCAAATCCAACTATTAAAAAAAACTAAAATTTGTTTATAGCTATGAGAAAAAATAGGAGAGATGAAATATACTTTTTCCACTTTTCCAATTTATCTCAAAAAAATTATAGTACTACTAGAGTCTCTAATATGGAAATCTGTTCTTTGATTATCATAACAAATAATATTTAAGTATAGTGTAGTATTCATAAAATAAATTAATATTTTATTTAATACATAAAATAAATTAATATACCATTTAATGATGTGTTCCATTATAAATAGAAAAATGAAGTATTTTACTATAAATTTTTGGAATTCGCTGGCATAAATGATAAAGGACTGTGATAAAGTCCAAAATGATGACCCAACCCAACAAGAAATTATTAATAATAAAAAATATATCAGAAAATCCTGAAATTGACATGCATGATGCATGAACGCTGTGACCACTATCAATCTTGCTTGGCCGGCACGCCATTTCTCATGTTAGTCCTCCCACGCGCCCTTAAAGTAAAACGACGACGCAAGCATTTGCAGACATTCAAATAAGTCAACATAAGAATTAAAGGTTCATTTTGTAAATAATAATCATTTTTGTTTTATTGAAATAATATTTTTTGTTTTTTAAAAACCATACAGGTTTTTATATTTTTTTAATAAAAAACCAATACTTGTTGTTTAGTAATAGCTTTCTTTCTTGTCAAAAAACAAAAAAAAAAAAGCCTTCATCAGTTCACAGTTACTCTAAAAATACTTTATAAGACTGCAATCAAATTTTAAAATTTTCCGATTCCAACGTAGTTCAATGAATAAGGTACTTTTTACTATATATTCCAAAAGTCATCATTTAATCTTTTTCCTTAGATTTATTCAACTAAAAAATCAATTTTTAAATTTAATTAAATTATCAATTTAGTTTTTATGATTTGAGTTTAATTTTAATTAAGTTTTCTAATTTTAAAAGAGTTAGTTTAGTTATTATGGTTTAGATTTAGATTTAATTTATTCTTTGAGATTAAAAATTTTAAATTATGTAGCGTTGTTCGATCCAAGCTTCACAAATTGTTGTTGCCATCACCAATGTGTTGCGTTTTTATTTAATGAGTTGGCATTTTATCATGGGGTAAACGTGTTAGGTTGACTTTATTATAGTTTAAGATTAGTATTAAATAGAAAAAAAAAATGATGGGTCTTTAGGTGGTTAGAAAATGAAACCATACTCAAACTATAAGGCGAATGGTGGAGTGAAAAAGAAAAATCCTCATTTTAGCTCGTCTTTTAAGTTAGAAAATTGTGCTAAAATGTTAATGATTTAAAATTTGCCTCTCTAATTTGTCCCTTTGGATTTTTAAAACGAAAAAATTGTATAAAATGTTGATGCACAATTCTAGACGAGGTGCGTCTGTTGATGTGTATCATCGTCCAAAGTAAACCTCAATCAACTAAGGTGTCAACCTACAAATAGAATATTGCGTCGGTGTGGTGCTCAACCCCATACACTTCGAAGTTTAGTATTGAGTCCGAGTTGGTGTCAAGGTGTGCTAAGGTCGAATTGCATACCTTTGAGAGAGAACGGTGATCCTTGCCTTTAATAGGGAGCAATTGTTAAGCATTGCCCTGCCGCTTCTAACGGTTCATACATGGTGGACAACGAGATTAAGCACTAGTGTTGTCCCTACATTTATATTGGCATGCACCTCGATGTTACCCATATCTCCACTTGGGCATGTCCAAGTTAGGGCCCAAATACATACACTCCAACGATTGGACCACATGACAAATCTCATAACATACGAAAAAAGTTAGAAAGTAAAATTTTGTCCCTTCCAATACATTTTTTTAATTTATAAAGACCAAAAAAACTAAAACTAAAAGGAAAAAACTTGGGTGCTGCCTGGGCAGCACCCAAAGTCTGTGCAACCCACTTTCTTACCATTGGATTTGAAACTTTTTTTTTTTTTTTAGAAAAGTGTGTGGCTTAGATGTGGGCTGCGCAGATTTGGGTGTTGCCCAGGCAGCACCCAAGTCTTGCCCAAACTAAAATGTAGAGAACAAATTGTAAAGTGAGCAAAGCTCAGTGATAATTGACATGTATTTTCGACTAACAGATTAGAGATTCGAATCTCCCACTTTCAAATATTGTTGAACTCAAAAAAAGAAAAAAAAAACAAATTAATAATCTATAGTGGAAAATGGTATACATTCCAATAAAAATAACATGTGAAATATTTATTTGTAATAATAACAATAAGGGCAAGACTTGGGTGCTGCCTGGGCAGCACCCAAATCATGTGCAGCCCACATCTAAGCCACAAGTTTTTCTAACAAAAAAAAAAAAAAAAACCCAAAAATCACAAATTCAATAGCTATGGAGTGGGCTGCACATGATTTGGGTGCTGTCCAGGCCGCACCCAAGTTTTTTCCTAACAATAATACCTACGAGAAGTCCGCGTCGTTTAGTGTTGCTTGGTGACCAAGTCGATAACAGCGGCCGAAAGCCAAACTCGACTCTGCCAGTCCACACTCGACTGCCTGACTAAGCGCCTACGAAGCTACCTCTGCCGTCTTCTTCTTCTTTTTCCCTTTACTTCCCTCCAAGCAATTTCCAAATTCCCCCCCCTATAAATAATCTCCCCCTTCAATTCTCTCACCACAACCAATTCAATCCTTTCTCTCTTCCCCTAATCCACAGTACTCTGCAAAAAGCTTCGTCGACGCCATGAATTACTGTCTTGCTGAAGCCTACGTAATGAGGAAAATGAACATCGAGAAATTGAAGAAGATTGAGAAGGAAGAACAGGAAAAGGCGGAGAAGACCAATTCGAGCCCTAATTTCGAAGCCAAACGCTCCAGTAGCAATGGCTCCCATTGGCTGTTCGGGAAAATGAAGATCCATCCAAGTAGTGCTAAGAGATCTAGCAAGCAAATTGACGCCGTCTGAATAGTCTATTGCATGATTATCGATCGATCTTCGTTTTTTAACCTGATCTTTGCAAATCCAAGGCGTTAGTTCTTCTCTTCTCCGTCAGTTTCTATTGATCTGTTATTTTGTTCGTTTGTAATTGTAATTTTGTATAGTTTCATTCGACCTAATCCGATCGAAGCGTTCGTATATAATGCTCTCGATGGATTCTTGTTTGTGTTATGATCATTACTGGATCAGTACTAGCAGTGTATAATTAATGAAACGAATATCTTGATTCAAATTTTTACCATTTCTATCTCTTGCTATTTATCAAATCTTTAATAAAGGAAAAAGCATGGTTGTCAAAGACCATATCTTTACATTTCGCAACCCTCTTTGAGTATGTGCTTAGTGCAAGGCTTTGGATAATAATTTCCAGGATATGCCGGTGGTATTTGATTGATCTTGCGCGATATGAACGACTGTCTGAAATTCTTCCTTTCGTTATCAAAGCCTCTCTTTTACCGTCCAAACTCTCTTAAATCAGTCAAGTAAAGTAATTTGAATTTCATAGTAATAGCTAGAAATACATGTCCTACCACCACATAATTTGTAACTTGGGTGTAGCCCGGATGGTAACAATCTTCATGTAGCTCACTTGAAATACACAACAGTAAAAAAATAAAAAATAAATTTTTTTTTTTTTTTGCTGCATAGAAAAGGTGGGTTGCATGGAGATTGGTGCAACCTGGATTGCAACCAAAGTATTTTCCAATGAAAAAAAAAAAGGGCCATAACTATTCATAAATATTAAAGCAAAAAATTGGTGAATGGAGGGTATTATTATTACTATTTTCAACAAGAGGGTATTACTAATATAAGTTTGTTAAATGTGAGTTTGTAAAAAAGTTTACAATTTGCCAATATAACATAACTGGAATAAAACACATATGACTTCGATGTTAGAAGTTCGAATTTTCCACCCAACGCGTATTGTTGAACTAAAAGAAAAAAGTTTACACTAAAAAAATGGGAAAAAAAAATATTCTATATACTTTTAAAATAAAAAAATTCTCTTTGATTCTTCAATTTTGATTAACCCCTTTTCCATTTATACCTAATATAACCTTTTTGGTAAATAATTATATAAGATTGGAAGCATTATAAGAAAGAAAGAAGAAGAAAAAAAAGCTGCATAGAAAAACCCTACTGCCCTCTTACAAGTGAAAGATTACACATGTTTGAGGGGCTAATATAAATTATTTAAAAGATTACAAATGAGAGAAATAGATTCTAACTTATAATCCCTTTGAAGGAAGTGAGTGATATATCAACAATTTTGTACTAAATATATAATATTTTATATAAAACTAGAAAATTGTGCAAATCAATTTTGAATTTTGTATATGAATTTAAAAAGGTTAAATTATTAAAAAAAACACCTAAACTATAGTGTTGGTTTCAATTATACCTCAAACTTTGAAAAGTTTTATTTTAACTTTTGAAGTTTGAAGTTTGTTTCAAAACGTAACAACAATACATATGCAAAAACATATCATTTTTCGTCCATAAATTTAATGAGAAAAAGCATTCAATGGTCGTTTTGAAACAAACTTTAAACTTCAAAGATTAAAATGAAACTTTTTAATTTTTGAGAGTATAATTGAAACCAATCACATAATTTAGAGATATATTTTAATTAATAATTTAACCATTAAAAAACAACCAATATAGTTCTCCAATGGAGCCAAGATTGACAACACATCCTTGCCTTGTGCATGTACAGTGTACCTAGCTCTGTAGATTATTTTTAGGATACCATGTTGGCAATGAGGGTATGTTTGTTGGAAGTGATTTTGACATGGTCAAAATCACTTTTATTATGCGAAAATCGCTTCAATTTGAAAATATTTATGTTTGGCAAGGTATATAATTGAATTTGCAATAATACAAAATTATTTTGAAGTGATTATCGGTCAATCATTTGAGAGGTGATTAATGTTTAAGTGATGGACTAAAAATCACACCAAAAAATAACAATTATTTTTCATTTCTGAAATATACATAACAGACAAATATATTTGTATTTAAAAATTAATATAATGTATATCAAATTGCTATTGGCTTTGTTGGTTAGTTATCCAACCTCTGTCTTTCTCAACCTTAATTGATTAACATAGTGTCAAATAATTTTCTAAATTAATAATTTTTTAGTAATTTAATGGTTTAAAATCACTTTTTAAATCAAACATTAATCATTCAAAATCACTTTTTATAATATGAAAATCACTTTTAAAAGTTTGGAACCAAACATTAAAATGATTGTATGAAAACCAATTTCACAAAATCAATTGTAACTAAATATATTTTTCTAAAATCAATAATTCAATCATCACTCCCAAACATGCACTGAGTGTCGTATGACATGCAATATTGGCAATAAAGTCAACATGTCACAATTATTGATGCAATACTTGTTAAGTTATTTTTTTCCGAAATGGATGCTCTAAGCAACCATCAAAATAAGTCCGTTATGAGAAAAGCTTTCAAAATTCAAATCACTTTTGCTTTTCACCCTTGTTTTCAAGTTTATTTGAACCTATAAATTTTTTACCTAAACATACACTAAAACAATCATTTTGTTGTATAAAACCAAAGAAAACTTGCAAGTAATTCTCAAACATAAACAACAAGACCCCTCTAGTAATTTTTTGGTGAGTGATTGTGTGTTTAGCAAAGTTTAGCTTCCATGCATTAGTTTATACGAATACAAAAGTGAGTGAAATATGTTAGGACAACCTACATAACTTAAAAAAAACAAATTGAGACCTTAAGAAAGCGAAGAGTATCCACCACAAATTTCAGAAGTAAATTTATTACAAAACTTCTTGATGAAAATGAGGTGCATTAGTCCAGTGAAATAGTACTGTTTAAAGTCCGATGATAAGTAAAAGATAAAGATTTTTTTTAATATAAAATTTATCCTTTAATGGAACTCTATTAAATGCTTTCCATATGAAGAATTGAATTTCATGATTATCGTGACATAAAACGTTCGAGGATACTTACCTTTTCGGAAGGAAAAAATAAAATTAACAACCAAACAAGTAACATATGCTTTAGAAAAATAATAGCCAAAAACTCAATAATTAAATTGATCCAAATTTCACTCCAAATATGTTATTCCAAAATGTGTATCGGTATATATAATTCATTTCACCTAAAAAAACAAACAATGGTGATGCTTACATGTGCATTGAAATCATCCATTCATCTTTGTTATTTTTAAAATATTTTGGTAGAAATATATATAGACACTTCAAAACATCTAAAATAATTAGAAACCCAAATAATTAGGAAACTAAATTAATTATCTAAAAAAAACCAAATTAATGATATATATATAAGTCAACGTCGAGTTACAAAGGCCAAAATGACGTGACAATTTTAGACTATTTTACTTAGTTCTAGACTATTGTAGTCTCTCTAAGCCCTAAAAAACATTCAATAGTTCACTTGAGGAGGGATGTTTGGCCCAAGTTTGCGGCCATCTTCAAAAAAGTTGAACCAATTGTCATTGAAATTATTAAAACGGTAAAAAAATGAAAGGGGCTCTTCTTAAAAAAAAAAAAAGAAAAAAATAAAAATAAAGGGGCTCGCTCTCTCCCATCCCTCTTGGATTTTTTTGGCCTTATTTTCTTTTATTATCATTTTATTTAGATGTGTGATATGGTCTACTTTTAAAAGTGATTTAAAAAAGTTTTGAACACTTAGAAAAATATTATTTTCCCTTTTAATAATAACTTAATTAGAGTTGCATTTTTTTAAGTACTTCCAGATGTTTTGCTTTGGTTCTTTTTTTATTTTAAAAAAAGTCATCTCAATGCTAGGGGTGGATTCACATAGGGGCCAGAAAGGGCACGTGCCTCCCCTCAAATTATTATTTTACTGTATATATGTATATATATATTTTACTAACTAAAATTATCAAAATTGGGCGTTGTTCTGGTCTAGGGTCACCCTATTCGTCTGTTGTCATTGAGTGCTTGTGTTCGAGATTCGATGGATGCACGTTCTCGTTTATTGTTACTTCAATTTTCATTCATACATATAATATAACAATGGAAAATGCTTTGATGGCTGCACGTTTTTGTTTATTTTGTACTTCAATGTTCAACTTTGCCATACATATAACAATACAAAATGCTAGAAAGGTATTTTATATTTATTTCTTAATTTTGTGTGTATATGTATATATAGATATATATTTATTCAATCTAAAAAAATACTAATATTTATTAATTACTAGTAAATTAATTTTAAAAAATTAATTGTATTAAAAAAACTTAATTATATTTAAAAAATATTTGGTAAATATTTCAAGTTTTATTCTTTAGCTTATATATTTATTTAGATAATATGACTTATTATAATTTTGTAATTAATAATACTTAATCTAAATTTTATATATCAACATCTATAAAATTATATTTATACAAAGTTTAAATTACAAGTTTAATTTTTGAAATTTCAATTTTGTGTTTAATAGATTCTTAAACTCAAAAAATTGTCTAATAAAAGTCTTTCAACTTTATTTCAATTTTGTATTTATTAGATCTTTGGAATATTTGAAAATTTTAAAAATGAATTGTTCCATTAGGCATAAATTTTAATTTTGTATCTAATTGGACCTTAAACTTTCAATTTTGTATATATATACAAGAATTTTTTAAAAAAAATGTTGAATAAGTTAAGAATTCATTAGACACAAAATTAAAAATTTTAGGACATATTAGACAGTCAAGTTGAAAATTCAATGACTTATTAGATATTTTTTTAATGTTTAAGGACCTATTCGACACAAAATTCAAAGTTCAAGAATTTATTATACACTTTTTAAATTTTAGGGACTGTATAGATAACTTGAAAGTTTATGAACTAAATTCGTAATTTAACCTTATATGTAGTTGTGCCCCTCTAACATAAATTTTTGGATCCACCATTGCTCAAAACGATCAATAACTAAGTGAAGTTTAAAATGACTTTTGAGAGTAGTGTAATCATATTTGATTTTGTAACCAAACACCACATATATTTTGAAAAATCACTTTTTTGCCATTCAAAAACCACGTAATTGAACTTAAAGTGTTAGTTCTAGTTGGGCGAATAAAACTATTTTGAATAATTTCAGTGGTGCTAGTTTTCTTTAGATTTATCATATCAAGTTGGAGAAGACTTTTGCTCTTTAATTTGATATATCACAAAACAAAAATTGATTTGATTGATTGAAGATCATTTCATTTCATTCAAACATTTGTTTTGTATCCACCATGCACAAACATTTCCTTCTATCAATCAAAAACCTTTTCCATCAGTTGATAACATGTATTTTATATCTTAACTTTAGATGTTTCTGCAATCAACTAACCATATATAAGCAAGATATAAATCATAGCAAAGTTTAATTTAATATAAATTAAAATCAACTAATCATATTCTTTCCTTAAACTTGTTTTACTTGCAACATAAATAAATATTTAAACATATAAATAACTATAAGTATTTTTGAAACTATAATATTTTGAAAACAATAATAGAATATTGCGTGAATCTAAATTTTATTATTTTTAAAAATAGTGAATCTTTAATTATTATTATTATTATTTATAGTTGGTCTTTTCAAAAATCAATTTGTAGACTACCAATCAAGTCAAACGTTTAGTTTCCTATAGACCATGGGAACACTCAAACTTTTAATGTTTAACTCTAAAACCAGTTTATTACTAGTAAAATCCGTCTTTACATTTAAATTGGTGTCTAGATTTTTTTTTTTTTTTTTTTTTTTTTTTTTTTTTTTTTTTTTTGTATGGTAGAGATAGAGTATAAAGTCAACATGAGCACAGCTCAACTGACATAAAGTATATACCATTGACTAAAAGGTCAGAGGTTCGAATACCTCACATCGTATATTGTCAAAAAAAACAGTGAGATATGAAGATTTGAACCTTTAACTTCAAAGGAAGAAATACATGTTAATTACAACTCTCACTTTGTCCTCCATATTTTAAAGTTTAATTCATTTTAGTTTTTAAATGTTTAAATATTTTATCCTAGCTCCTAAACTTTTTTTTTCAAGAAATTTCATCCATGAAAGTGAACAGCCTCTTGGACTACATTTTGCAAAGATTCCACTATGACCATATAAATGAACCACTCGGAGAATTTATATAGCCATAACAAGCGAGAAATTGACGATTTTGCTAGTGCTGTTAGCCAATGTGCTATGAATTTTGAAGATCGCCTAACATGCAAGAAGGATCTTTGATCGAAATGATTTGCCTAACTTCTATAATAAACTTTATAAAATAATTATTTTAATTATTGTTGTTGCCAAAATTTAGGCTTCGATGCTTAAGTCAAAGAGAGTTGAATTAAGGAGTTCTCAGAGAGTTTAGGTGGCTGGAATGAACTTTTCATGCTCTTTTTTCAAAAGAGAGCTTATATAGCTTCCTAATTAAGATTTTTCGTGGGTTTCCGTCTTCAATTGGGAATTAAAGGACCGAATGGGGATGGACCGAGACTATACGGACCATGACGGACCAAGGCAAGGCCCAAGGATGGGCCTTGCCATGTGGTCGGCCTCGGCCTGGCCGAGGCCAACCATGAGCTTGGGCTTCAGCCCAAGCCCGTTTCTTTGTCATTTCGTGTCTTAGGCCGGTTTCCTCTCTGTTTTGGTCCGTTTTGACTTTGTATCGGACTTCTTTTCCTCGTTTGGCCATTTATAGTAGCCTTTCACTCAACCCATTTCTTGTTGGTCCAATTTCATCCATAACATTAGCCTTCACTCCTTAGTTAGAATTCAAGATTATGAGCATATGAAATAATTGCATGGAGCCTGACTTGGGAGTAACCTATTAAATTTTGGAGTCATTTGTGACATTTTGAGATCTACCTCGAATTTTTTCTATTATAGTTGCTTATCCCCGTGCGGATATTTTAGCCTTTTTAGAGTATCGGTTTCTCTATTTTTCCGTATAAATTTTAGGGTTATGTGACGCTTATTTCACGTCTCATATCATCCCCATGATGTCGTCTAACCATGTAGGGAACATTTCGATCTTTTCTGGTGGGTAAGATTCTCCTCTGGATAGTGTGTTCGTCCACATCCTAGATAAAATTTAAGGACTTTAAGGTTCTCTTTGGTTCTCCTCAAGATTGTTGTCCAACCCCGTAGGGAACATTTCGATCTTTCTTAGAGGCTAAGACTCTCATCTGGATTCGCAATCAGTGCTGCTTTCCTGAAGAGAATATGTAAATTTGATGGCGTCCTCAAATTTAAGTAAAATTGCCATCAAACCCCGTAGGAACTATTATGGACTTTTCGACCTCTCGTAAGCAGAAATTTTGGCCATCTAGTAGCCGTGTAACTTCTGAACTTCTTGTAGGAGGGAATTATTGACTATTCTGTAGCCTCGTAGCTTCATGCTTTTCGTAAGCGTTTTCTGAATAAATGTAGCTTCATTCCAAGCTGATATCGTGAGAAAAGAAGAGGAAATGGGCAATGGAGTGAGAATCGGGGGCAAAATAATGACCCAGATTGGTCTACCTCGGTCAAACCAGATTGGCAGACGTACTGGTAGCCCCTTGGGCGTGCCAGTACGTCTGCTGTGTACATGTTTTCCTCAGCCTCTGCATCTCATTTTTCATGATTCTAGATGCTTTTTCGTTCCCTTTTCAGTTCCATGTGAGATCCATTGTTTTTCAGCTGTTCGAGCTTTTGTTAGAGTTGTAAAAAGTCTCGAAGTTTCAATGTGTTCGGGTATTTCCCTTGTTTGCGAGGAAAACTTTGTTTTATTCCGCCTCTTCTTCTGAAAGGTCAGATTTAACTTCAGATTCTTTTCTTGGTTGATGTGTTGGAAATAGCTCGACCTCGGCTGTTACACCTATTTCTACATTTTGGGAAAAAATTGTATATAATAGGAAAGTATGAAAATTAAGAAAGTAAATATATGGATATTTATGGTTTTGGTTGGAAGATAAGGATTTGGTTTCTTTTTTATTAATTAAATAATGAAAATTAAAAAAAAAAAAGAAAAGAAAAAAGAAAAAGAGAAAGTGGGATAAATATATTTATTTATTATATAAAACATGTGCTTTATTATTTATTGTTTAATAAAACAAAATGAGGGCTTTTGTTGGAGAAGCTATTTCGTAAGAGAGGAAGAGGAAGAAAGTGAGGAGATGATTCCTTGATTTTGGGCCATTTTGGAGTGTGAAAATTCAAGAAAGGGATCTCACAACCTTGGATTGAAGCTTTTGGTAAGTTTTCTAACTTTTGATTAAGGTTTCTCATGAGTTATAGAACCTATTTTGGTGGGTTTCCTTATGGGTTTTCTTCCTTTAGTTGGAAACTCCATAAACTAGCTTGAAAACAAAGATGATGGTGATGATTGAGTAAAAGAAGGAAATTTGATGAAAGTCATGAGTTTTATCAAAGTATGGATTGAAGGGGATTAGTTGTATGTAGAAATTGCAAACTTTTTAGGGAAAGAAAACCAAAGAATATATTCATGGAGAAGAAGAAATGAAAAGAATGATATTTCTTATGGAGAGGGATTACAATGAAGTTAATGGAAACTTTATTTTGGGTTATTGTCTCAATTTCTTGGTAATTAGAAGAGTAAGATGAGGAAAAGAATGGTAAATTCTTGGGTTAGTGAGAAATATAAAGGTTTGGATAATTTAGTGTTGTTACACTTTAATTTTGGCATTAAGAGGTTAGTAATATGTTGACAATGTATGATTTCAGGGCAAGCGGAGATTGGAACCATTTACAACCCGAACAAACCTCGTTCGTAGTAGTTGTGAGTGGTTATTTTATAAAGTATTTCAATTATTTTAGTAATTGATGAGATTTTATGAGATTTGAAATCAATTGAAATTAATATTAATGCAAAGGATTTAGTTATTTGAAAATTTGGAGGAAATTATGTGTATTCCACAAATTGTTTATTATTAAGATTGATGATTTGCTAATTTGATAAGAAAGTGACATATGATCACTAAATTGAAATCATGATTTAGCAAATTTGAATTTGAAGAGATTTGTGTATCTTGAAGTTTAGCTACAATGATTTAATTATTTGAATTTATTAAGCTTATGAAAGGTGAGTTTATGAAAATCTCTAGATTGTAGCCAATTGGCAAAAAGTTCAATTATTTGAAGTGAAATCAAGTAATTGTGAGTTTTAGAAATGACTTGATTTTTGAATCATGATTTTAGTTGATCTTTGACTTATGGCTTAAAGTTATGAAACCACAATTTGAGAATGTGTGGGGTTTGAGAACTTATGATGATTATTATATAGAAATTGTTTTCAAACCACTAGAATTGTACCCATGGTTATTACCCATATGCTATAAGAATGTGTTTCTATAGTATGATAGTGTGCCAAGGCCGCAGGGGATGCAGGGGAATGCCGGGGCCATTAGGTGCCAAATTCGGATTCCGAATCCTGGTCCAAATCCTGGACATGAGGCATTACAGATGTTAAGAGTTTGTTTTACGTGCACGTATGACATAATTTGCTCTGCTATGTATCTGGAGATTACTCGATGCATAGTATGGCAGGGATTTGGGTACGAGTTTGGTGATGAGTTTTGTTGGCCTATTATTTTGTACTTTCTTTAAAGAGTTATTGCTACAAATCTCTATGATGTTTTATTTATCTTGTGTATTTAGATTGTGATTAATTGATAAAGTTTCATGGAACTTTGAATTCCTTTTAATATAAAAGGTTTTTGTCAAGAGATTATTTTTCTTATTAACTTACCACTCACTGGGCTCTATTAGCTCATTCTTTCTTCCTAAATTTTTCCTCCAGGTAGCAACTGAGTTTCTAACGAGCCTACAGAAGTCGATATCTGCCACCAGACTTGATAGTTTGCATATCATTTTGTATGTACATTTTTACAAATACTTTTTTTGTGTAACTGATGTGGCTAGTGCCATTTTGGGATTTCCCTTTGGTTTGTAATATGAAACCCACCTGTTTATCTACTTTTAAGTTTTGTGGGTTTATATTGAATTTCTGAAATGATGGTTGGAGTTTGAATATATTATTATGGAAGCATATATACTGCTTTTCAGGTGTGTTTTACTCAGTTTTCAGGGGAAACTCTGCCGAAATTTTTATAAAATTTGGTGTTAATAAAGTTTTGGCTAGCCATTTGTGGTAAAAATAATAATAATAATAAGATTTTGGCATGAAAAGTTTGACATTGGATTCCATGGTTTAGTAGGGATCTAATGTTGGCATGCCTCATCCTAGGTTAGTTAGGATAATTTGGGGTGGGGTGTGTCATCGGCTATGTTGGTTGGCCTTGGCCAAGGTGATTGGTCTTGGCCATCCTGGTCGGCCTCAACCCCTCTATTTCAGCTTATGTTTTGTGTGTTTTCTATAACTCACGGTTTTGTCGCTTCTATTTTTCATATATGTCTCCATGGTCTGCTTCCTTCAAAAGAGATTATGTCTTTCTTGACTCAGATGACTCCAGTGGAAGTGGTGGAGTGGACATGAATGAGGACTAGTCTTTTTATGAAAAATTTTATCTTGTTTTTGCTTATCTTTTTTATCTTTAATCTTATTGTAAGACTTGTTTTTCTTATGAATGTCAAATTTTTACTTATTTTCCTTGTCTATCTTTAATGAATTTTACTTCAAAGATATAAACTCTAATAAAAAAAAATGGTCTAAGTCTTACTAAATAAGATAAAGTAAAAAAAAAGGGTCCCTCATTTATGAACTCGAACTAAAAATCCAAAGAAACCACTTACTTGTAGGGCCCTAAGCCTCGACCACTATAGGCTTTTTGGATCTTCTAAATCGTTATGTTATTATTTTTCTGTGTAGCTTCTGCCTTTTGTTTAAAAGTGAGGCATATCTCCTTAGTAGCCTCCTACTCAAGTAGGAGTTTGTTGTGTTTGATGGGAATAATCAAATTAAACCCAAGCGGAAACGTAAGAATCGGTTTGAGTTTATTTAGAATTAAATAATAATTTTGAGATTAAGCATAAACATACCTTGAATAAAAGAAGTTATTCTTGTATACTTGGTCTCTTCCACAAAAGCCTTCCTTGCTATGTCTCGAATAAAAGATCAAAAGGGTTTGTGGGAACCTTCTTGAAAATATAATGAGAGAATAAGGGGAGAATTTTTCTAGAGTTTCTTTCTCTTATTTGGAATGAATATAATGGCTCACCACTAGGGTCCTATTTATAGTGGCCCAGGGCAAATAATAAAATAATATATTTTAATATCTAATATATTAAAATATATTTATCTAACTGATTTGAATCAAATTCAAACATTTCCAAATTCTCCTACGACATCTATTTATTTGAATCTAATTCAAATTTAATAAATATCTTTTCTTTAATGTATCTTAATACATTAATAATTTATTTGATATTTAATGTATCATATACAATAAATATATTTTTCCTCATTTAATATATCACATATATTAAATTTTAATTTGAACATTTCAAAATTTTCTCTCAACAAAATTGATCCCTATTTATTCATATGAGCTAGCAAGGGGACCTTATGGACCTACAGATTATAAGCTCAAATGATATAAAATCAATTAATTAAACTCTTTAATTAATTAATTTTCATTCATTAACTATAGGTCATTCTACTATAGACCTAGAATTGCACTCTTATGTACTGTAGGACAAGTTGTGTCCATTGATCTAATCATTACATGCAAGTCGATCATTCACAAGTTGTTCGTAATTATAGCTGGGTCAAAAGTCCGTTTTACCCCTATAATTATATCTTATACCTTAAGTACCACTGATCCTCTAATGAACAATTTGTTTATGATCCAATCATAAACTAAGTCCCTCTCGGGCCAGTGAGAGGTGGGGGCCCCATTGTTCAAGTTCCGAAATCAGCACTTAATGGAACTACTCATCTACTTATCCTATATGGGAAGGAGTGAATTCCATCTTGTGAGATTATGTTCCCAGCTCCCTATTTGGTCAAGTCCCCAAAATGGTAGGTATATTAAATCGGCTACAAAAGCCACTTTCACCCATGCAAATTAAAGGACAAGCCCTCACAGGCAGGAGTTCATAACTCACTCAGGATTAAGATCGAGTCGCATATGATCATCCTGTGAAATATTATTCTTCTCAATTAACGGATTTATAAAGAGAGATTAAATATTTCGTGGTCCAGTCTTATACAAACTCATTGTATAGGATACCTCTACTCACATATCTCTACATGAATGATTTGGATCAAATCATTTGTAACAATTACAAAGTGGGCCGTATCAATAGTGTTACCAGGATAAGACACCCAATCTTATCTATATACTATAGACTCTTTAGGTTATTTCTTGAACATGATCCTCTTGTATGTCAACTACATACTGTTCAAGATTACAATAATAACCTTGGATTTTACATAATATTGGATAATGTTATACACAATGTAAAATAATAAATTATTTTATTAATAAATGAAAAAATGTTTAATTACAAAAAACGAGCTTTAGGGCACAAATCCTAACAGTGTTAATTTCATGCTTGAGTATAGTTGTGCAATAAAACAAGTATGACGTCTCTATATGCAATTTTCAGAAATGACATTTTGTACCTTGTGCTCTCCTTGGATTTGATTGAACTTAGCTCAATATGTAATTTTCTAACTAAGGGTCTTGCTTGGGACACGCCAAGGAAAAGTTTAGTTGATGTCGGCTTAGGCTCTTCGGTTTTGGCAAAGGTGGTTACATGTACTCTTGGGTCTACCTTCGCCTTGGTCTGTTTTCTTCGATTAGACTTCGTAGGTTTTATCCCATCGTCTTGGCTTTCCGAAGCTTTATATAATGCTATGATCGTAGGGTTTGATCAACTTTCATCTTTGGCCTAGGGTTGACCTTGGCTTTGGCCTCGGCCTAAGGTTGGCCTCGGCCTAGAGTCGATCTCGACCTCGATCTCTTCGACCTATCACATTTGTTTCTCTTCGACTTCGACCATACTTCGTAAGTCTAATTTTATCGCTTCGTCTTACCAATATCTCATAATCACACTATCATTACCTGATTGAATACGTGTTGCTTTATAGACTTGGAATCTCTATCCACGTTCAGTTCATGCACCACGATGTCAGGATTTATTCCTAATATGTCTTCATGAGACCAGACGAATATGTCTGCATTGTTTCTAAGAAAACTTATCAGTTTTTCTTTAGAGATTTATTTCTTTAGCATGTCTTCAAGTGGGACAGATTCTAGTTCCTTGGCGGGTTGTCCCCTAAGGTATGCCTCAGTCTCCTTAGGGGCAGGGAGCCGGTCAGCCGCCTTCTTTGTCACTTCTTCTTGAGATCCTCTAGGTCTGCGCTGTTGTGTAGTTTGAACGTTATGGTAGGCCTCGGCCTTGGTATGAGGTCGATGAGGTGCGTTCTTCTGCATTCATCATAGGCAACAATCATGATTGGAATCGTCTCCATTTTCGTTCCAGTGATTGTTTCCCAGCATTCTACTTATCTTTTCGTAAGATTAAACTCAATATTAAGGTTTTCCAAACAAGTGTTGTCGTTTCCCCACAGACACAAACGACGTCAACTGTTGTTGCTAAATTTTGGACAAGAGAAATCTCACATGACCTCCACGTGACAAAGACGGTGAATTTGTATTATTGGAGAAAGAACGCGTCCTGCAAGGCAAGAAAAACCTAGACACTAGTGTGGTGTAGGCCACACAGGCACCGATGCTTAAGTCAGAGAGAGTTCTTTAAAGAGAATTATGGAGTTGAGATTTTAGGCAGTTGGAATGAACTTACCCTACTCTCTCCTCAAGAGAGAGCTTAAATACCTTCATAATTAGTGTTTTTTTTTTTGTGGGTTTTTGTCTTCATTTGGGAATGAAAGAACCGAATGGGGCTCGATCGGGACTACACGGACCATGAGGGACCAAGGCAAGGCCCAAGGAGGGGCCTTGCCATATGGTCGGCCTCGGCTAGGCCGAGGTTGACCATTGCCCAAGCATGTTTCTTCCTCCTTTCATGTCCTGGGCCAGTTTCCTCTCGGTTTTGGTATGTTTTGACTTTGTATTAGGCTTATTTTCCTCGTTTGGCCCTTTATAGTAGCCTTTCACTCAACCCGTTCTTGTTGGTCCAATTTCACTCGTAACAATCATTATCTTTACTTTGTTTAATTTATTTATCAAATATTTCTCTCTATTTAGAAACATGACACATAGAACTATCAAATTTGAGTTCAAATATTTTTCACGTAGACACATGCTCATTAAAGTAAAATAAATAAAGATTTAAATCTTAATTTAGCACCTAAGCTTTCAAGATGTATATTTTAGTCTCCAAACTTTATTATTGGGTTTTTTTAGGTCAACAACATATAGGGTTGGGCGTATTCCAACTTATGATCTCTTGGTCGAATGTATATGACTTAACTAGTTGAGCTATACTTAAGTTGACTTTAGTCTCTAAACTTTAGAAAACTAACTATCTTGGTCGTTGCATATATTACTTTTAATTTTGTGTGCATAATATTCCTTAACCCAATACTACTTGCCTATGTTCTATGTAATTCGAATACATTGCTCACACTTAACACGTCAATGTATATTCTGGAAGCCACTCCACAAGTGAGAGAATGTGAATTTAAACATACAACCTATAATAGGAGGTGGTACAAATGTCTAACCAGTTGATTTATGCTCAACTCCAAGTTGGTGTTAACCTGAAGCAGAGCCATAAATCTTTCACAAGAAAGACTAAAGTCTTACATTTATATATGCACAATAAAAATTAAATTCTAAAAAATTAGGAGAGCAAATTAGAGAAAAATTTTAAAATGTTAAGTCGAGTTTGATTACTATTTTATTTGTTGTTTTCTATTTTTGAAATCAAGCTTATAAACACTACTGCCACGTAAAGTCTTCTTGCTTTATTACCTACTTTTAAAAATGTTTTAAAAAACCAAGCTAAAGTTTGAAAACTTTAAAAAAAGTAGTTTTTAAAAAATTTGTTTTTGTTTTCGAAATTTAACTTAGGATTAAAATGTATTTTCAAGAAAGGTGAAAAACTCACCAAAAATTTGTGAGAAAATAAACATAGTTTTCAAAAATAGAAAACTTTTTTTTTAGTTCAATAACATGTGGAGTGGGAAATTTGATCATCTAGCCTATTGGTCGAAATTTCATGCTTTATATTAGTTGAGCTATGCTCATGTTGACCAAAAAAAAAAAAAAGACCTTAAAACAAAATAATTATTGAATGGGACATTAATTTGGCTATTCAATTTTTAAAATGTAAGAAAACTAAAAAGGGGCAATTTCCCTCTTCCGTAGTTTCAAGTCCAATATTTTCTAATAATTAGATATATCTATCTAATCCTCACTTCATCTACAATATTAATATTTAAAAAGTATTTTTGTCAAAGTGAGCATAGCTCAATGGTAATTGATACATACTTATTTTCTTAAAGTTAGGAGGATTAAATCTCCATACCCAATATTTGTTGTATTAAAACAAAAAAAAAAAAGTACATCTAAAAAAAAATGTCAATATTTAAAAAGAGAATTCTGAATTGTAAAATGCAGAGGTGAATAAAGGAGGCGCGAGAAGAAGACCTGGCGCGCCCAACCTCATTCACAATCGCAAAGCCGAAAGAAATCAGTTCCACTACCACTTCCAGTTCCTTCCCACACCCGTGCGGCCCAAACTCTAGCGACGGAGCGACGTCGTGTCGAGCCTAATACGCTTCACAATCCCAACCAAAACCACACCGCTATTCTAAACCCATCTTATCTGGCGAAGCCACCCCCTGATTACAAAATCTCCGCTTCCCCTTCCTGGGTTTTCGTCTTCGTCCTCTATCTGGGTTTTTTTCTTCTTCGCACACTCCGTTTTCCCTTACCTTCAACTCCCTCACTTCCCCTTTTCCCTCTATTGGCCCTTTGCTCACTGTTTTCACAAACCCTTTTGCAATTCCCATCCGCTCTTCCATGGAGGAAGGCCTCGAACGGCCTAATTTCGCCCCCTTTTAGTTGCCTTCTCTCTAACCCACATTCCCTTTTCCAGGTATATTTTGTTTCTTCTTCTACCTTGTCTGTGCTGTTGAGCTCTAGAATTTTAGTTCCATGGGGGAGATAATTTGCTTGTGATCGTTCTTACTTTGTTTCTTCTGAGTTTTTCTTCTTGCTTTTAGTCATGTGCTTTCTCGTACTTTGTTTTGTATTATAGCTTATTTGCATATTTTTGTTTTTGTTTCACTTTTTTCCCCTTAATGAGATGAAGGGCAATTTCGAAAAGTAGATCTTGACTGGCGGCTACATTATTAGTTTCTTGATGTCTGAATTTGCTGTTTTGTGTAGGAGAGGAGAATGGTTATTCCTCTTTGATTTACTGTTAGAACTGGCTAGAATGAGTTCAAGTACTGTGGATTAAAATATATCATTCTGAAATTTAGACATCCATGGTCAGTGGGCTTTTTAAATTTTGAGGAAAACTTATTATTTACCCTTCTTGTTCAGTGAGTCATTGAGTTTGACTCTGAGCTTGCATAAGATATTCTCCTAAAAGCCGAAGTTTAGAAAACACTCTCAAATAGCTCTAACCTTCCCTCCACTTTCTTCTGCACTTTCTTTAGGAGTTAATGCGCTACTTTTTGTTAGAAAAAGTTCGCACTATGCACGTATGGGATGTTGTTACAAAGAATCCAGAAATTTATCTTACTTGCATCAACAACCCCGTTTCTAATAACTAAAACTATAAGTTGCACCAAATAGCTCTAATCTTCCATCCCCTCTCTTTTACATCTTCTTTTGGAACTCAATTGTTTCCTTTAGGAAGAGATGGCGCTAAGCCTTCATGGGATATTCATGGGATCTTGTTAAAAAGAATCCAGAAATTTATCTTACTTACATCAATGACTCCATTTTTAACCATTAAAATTAAATTATAAGTTGCACTGTAAATACACCAAGTTTAGTAGTTACGTATCAGTTAATATCACATTTGGGGTGATATTTTATGTTTAATTATTATAATATTTTGAGATCACACATCTACTTTTTTTTTTTTTTTTTTTAATTAGAGAAGGAGATTTTTGTTGAGAGGGGAAAAAGAACATGCAACTGCTGCCACAAAATACTGAAGCTAAGAGAACATGCATATATTCTATACTTCATTTATTCCCTTTTCTTTAAACATTTTCTCCTTACACAGATTGGCCTGCATTTTCTACTTTATTTCTGCAAAAAAGTTATCCAAATCAATGGGTGGTACATTCAATCCACAAATTTTGGTGGACAAGCTAGCCAGGCTCAACAACTCACAGGCGAGCATTGAGAGTATCCTCTTTGAAATTTATACTGTGTTTTGTCCAAGTTATGTTTATGATTAGTCTCTTCTTTTGGCTAAATTACTTTTCTTTTTCCTTATATCATGAATATTGGTGGCTTTAATTCTCTTGTTTTGTTGATCAAGATTCCGTATTATGAAATATTTTTTTTTATCTTTTGTCGATAAAAGTCAGTTCTTTTCTCAAGAAAAAAAAAGGTCTGACAGTTTTTTTCCCCTTTTTCCCACTGTTTCTTTGGCATTATTATTGTGGTGAAGTTGGCGCATTGGACTTGTTTAATTTTCGTTGCGTGTCCAATGAATCTGCAATGAATAACTTGTCCCTGTCACACATTTGGAAATAGATTAGCTTCCATTGGTGTTTTAGTCAAGCAACATGAACTGAACGGTAATTGGCATCTACTCCTTCCCTTGAGGCCGGAGTTTCAAATCTCCATACAACATGAGTTCAGTGGTAATTGACATTTACTCCTTCTCTTGAGGCTGGAGGTTCAAATTTCCATACCCTACATTTGTTGAACTCTCAAAAAAAAAAAGTGTTTTAGTCAGGCTACCTATATTTAATCTTATGTTTTGGGAGAAGTTTTACTTCTCTTCATCGTTGGTGTCTCTGTGTCTCTGTCCTGGTGATGTTTCTTTGCATTTGCTTTTACAAGATGGGTTATGGATGTATGTTCTCAATTTGTCTTTTAGGACTTATTGTGGTTTCTTTTCTCTGAGTTCCATCTTCTTTTCTATGTGCATACGTATATTATATAGTTTAGTACTGTAGACCTATGGTACTGGCCTGCCGTACTGATACGTGATACCCAATAGTCCATTTATTATATGCTTCTATGACTATGACACTATATACATATATATATGAGAAGATAAGAATAAGGTTATTGGTATTAGCCACTAGGTGAAGCACTAAAACTGCATGAGAGTGCTTAATTCCTAGGTGTGTGCCTTATTACTTGTCTATTTGGTTTATTATTTTCATCCTTAATGTGATTAAGCTTTATCCCATTGGTGTATATTTCACATGAACAAAGCCAAGCAAGTTGTAGAAACATGGGATAAGCAGTTTCATTGTTCTCCACGCGAGCAGAGATTGGCCTACCTATATCTTGCAAATGACATTTTGCAGAACAGTAGGCGAAAAGGCTCAGAGTTTGTTGGTGAATTTTGGAAAGTACTTCCAGATGCACTTCGTGATGTAATTGAGAGTGGGGATGATTTTGGAAGAAATGCTGCCCTGCGACTGGTACATCAATGCTTACTATGCATCCTTATCCTTTGTCAAAATTTTTTACCATGCATAAATTTTCGTGAACCTCCATCTTGTATGTTACTGTCTCTAAGAAAATATCTAATTAGGTACTTGGAATTTGAGATTTTTGTGTTATATGGAATCCCTACGTGTATTAAAAAATGCATGCTCATCTGATGTTAACGCTGTTTCTTAGATGTTTAAATTTGAAATTTAAGGGTTTTCCATATTTTATTTTCTGCCCCTAGGCAAAAGCCCTGCTAAGTGCTTGTGGTGCAAAAATCTTTTGTAAAAAAAAAAACCCCAAATTCCTAAGGAAAAAGAAATTTTATTTCCTGCATTAAAAAAGAATAGATTTTTTTTCTTATTTTTACAAAAAGAACGAAGAATAGATGTTTCGTCTTCATGAATTTAATCCATTCCATACAACCATTGTGAGTTGGCAACCTACCCAGGATAAACATCTTATGAGTTTTTTCAACGTAAATTGTATTGTAGGGTCAAGGTGGGTTGCATGCCATATAATGAATTTCTATGCTTAGTTCAATAGCATATGTGCTTAGTAAGTGTTATGAACCAAATTTCCAATTCATGGAAGTACGTTGTATATTTCAAGAACAAGAAAATATTATATAAATGATAAATGTAGTATTCTAGGAAATTTGAGGAACCTAGAATCCTCTCCTTGAGCTGAGCCAAACTGGAATACAAAATCCTCACAGAATAGTCTATCTCATGTCAATGCCTTCATCCCTTATTATGAATGTTGGTCATTAACAATTCTTTGGGTCTATTTGATCGAGCTTCTTTGTGACCTTCCTTTGTTTTCAATTATCAACAATTGTAATGTCTTCTTTGTAGTTTTTTCTTCTTTTCTTTGGAGCTCTTTGTTTGATTGCTGCCTGCAACCTTTTTACTTGTCATTCCTCTTAATAAAAGAGTTTTTTTTATTAGAAAAACAATTCTCTCTGACAAAGTTCCTAGATAGTAACTCTCTCTCATACTAGTTAAACTCCAATTCCTAGCATTACCTGTTACCTAAGTATCACCTTGTCCTCAAGGCGATGGATTTCTGAGTGATGCCTGGTTGAACCAACGGTCATATGCTTTCATAGTGGTCTGAAAATGTACAAGGAATCCAAATTGGAAATCTTTTAAATTGTTTTTCTTTATGATGTGGTTTGTCTACACGATCCAGTCCAGTAAGGAACGTCCCAAATTTTAAGGACACAATTGTTATTCTTCCTGTAGATTCCCCATATGGTAGATAAAATGGGTGTCAATCACAATTTGTGGTTTCTGTCGAATAGTCCAGTGGAACCCTCCACTGATTTGGGTACTACGGACCCTCTGCCATCCATTGCAGCAGAGCCGTTTCATGAGCGGGGGGGCTAAGTGCAGTTATTTGAATCAAACGTTGAATGAAATCGATTCTTTTTTAGATATCAAAATCAAAATCGTCTCGATAGATTCATCCATCTTTCTATTCATATATCTTACTAAAAAAATGGATTTCTTAAGTAGCGTGAAGCCTCAAATCCTTGATTTGGCTAGGAAAGACTGCACTGCTTTGGGCCATCCAAACGAGTACCCACTCAAGTAGGAAGTGGATGGCTTAGCATACCAAACTGAAAATTCAGAGGCTCAGCCACAGAAACCATTCTCAAACATACCATACCCCAGCATTAATCACCAAGAATATGTTGTTCGCCCCTGTGAATGGCCTTCAGCTCATCGGAATTGGAATAAGGAAATCAGCTTGTGTCCCACATATTATTGTAGCAATCATGCTAAATTTTGAAGCCTAGTTCCACTTCCATATGTGACTCCACATCATTAGATTGGAGATACTATGGAATACTGTGATTTTGAATTCACAAATCAGCTCCTTGATCATTTTGCAACTCTGCCATATATTATTCTCATCTTTGCCAACATTAAACACTATCACCACTCCAAGTGCTTCGAGGTTGAGAAAAGGGATTATGGAGGTGTCTCTCTCTCACGGGCATCATTGAAGGAGTGTACCTTTCAGCTACTGATGAATAATGACACTTGGTTACATCCCCTTGACCCTTCAGGTCCTTGCACATGCAGTTCCATCCTTCAAGATCTTCAACTCCCCTGACAAGGTTCTAAATCTTGATCTCTGTTCTATAGAATGGAAAGCTAAATATCTTAAAGAGGTCAACATTTTCATCTGGGAGGTTTTGTATTAGAAAGCATCAGCATTTTTGGTAAGATCCAAAGGAAAAAAAATCCTTCATCCGCTCTCTTTGCAAGGAGATGCATCCTCTGTAAAGGGGCAGCTGAATCTCAAGATGACCACATATTCATAAATGGTTTTCAGGCAACCTGCTTTTGGAACAGGATTTTCTCATCTTTCAGGTAGTGCTCTGGTTTGGACTTAAAGATAATAGCAAATATTCATTCTCTTCTCCTCCATCACCCTTTCGAGAAGGCAAAAAAGCTTTGGCTCAACTTCATTATTACTAACTTTTTGTTGTGGGTTGAGAGAAACCGTTGAATTTTTGTAGGCAAGGGTAGAACTTTGCTCTCTTTTCTTGATAATTTCATTTTTGTTGCAGCTATTGTTGTAAGCTTAGTAATTCCTTTTATAATTACTCAATTTCTGATATTTTGGCTAACTGTAGCCTTCTCGTGGCTGAGGCTAGAGGCTTCCCTCTCTTTGTAAATTTATTCTTCTTCATTTACGACTAACTTATACTCAATTTACTGTCCTCTTCCCTCGTCTATATCCGTTTGCCATTAAATGTTCCTTCCAACAAAAGTAACATACTCGGAGTCCAACTTTCCCATATAGTTACAAATATTATAATTCCTATACTAATTAATCGTATTCCAAACTTCTTTGATAAGGAGAGGGTTTTGTGGCAGGCTTTCTGTTTCGCTATCTTGTGGGGTGTGTGGATTGAGAGAAATAGCAGAATTTTTTAGAGGGGTGGAGAGGTCTTTTGAGGAGGTTTCTTTTTGTGGGGTGGGGGGGTGGCGTTTTAGTGCCTTGTTATGGGTGTACGTTTGTTGGACTCTTTGTAATTATCAGCTTAGTTTTATTCTTTTGGATTGAAGTCTGTTCTTGTAGGTAGTTGCGAGCTTGTCTTTTATATGCCCTCGTATATTCTTTCATTTTTCTCAATGGAAGCTCGGTTTCTTACCTAAGAAAAATTCCTATACTAATTAAACTCCAATGTGTAACAAAATACTATGGAATATGAATCTTCAATCTGGGTGTAAGTTAGTTGTAAATGAAGATCAAATCTTCATAATTTGCCGGGTCGTTCTTTTGTATTTAATGATTCTTGATATGTTGAAGTGGAAGAGAATTTTGATTGTTGTTTCTAGACTCTGTTAGCATGTGTGTTTTATTTAGACCTATTTTAATTTTACTCATAGATTGGCATTTGGGAAGAGAGAAAAGTTTTTGGATCTCGAGGCCAGAGTCTTAAGGAAGAGATAATGGGAAAGCATATGGAAACTGGTAATCGAAATGGGAAGCAATTCAGCATTAAACTGGTAAAATATTGCCTTCCATCATGACTACCGAGTTATGTTCATAAATAGTCTGCCCAAGTGGCCTTTCAGTCACCTATTTTCATTATTCTTTTCAACAGAAACAATCTGCCAGCGTATCATTGGACAAAATAGTTTCTGGTTACCAAGTTGTTTATGGAAGTGAGGTAGATGAAGATGTAGTATTAAGCAAATGCAGGAATTCTATTAGCTATCTTGAGAAACTGGACAAAGAAATTGGTGCTGATGTCAATTCAGGTACTTGTAGCTTATACTTTTTTTTTTTTTGTTTTTTTTTTTGTAGCTTATACATTGTTGTTGGGCTTATAATTATTTTTACTGCATATTCTGTATTGTATGAGTTCTCTCCTGTTATGTTGTAGAACTTTTTAGATTGGGAAACAATTCGTTCTGAAGTTGGGGAACCAATTAACCTTTGGTGCAATGTTTTCTTTTTGTTCCCTCCACCTCCACCTGACAACCTCAGACTCAGACCACCAAAAAAAATAAAAATTTTGGTTTTGGAGGAACTAAACACGTGAATTATTGGAAAAAGGTATTTGGTGCCTTCTTATCATATGGGCCGGCCTACAAATTGTTTAACCATTCTTTTCTCTCATGTGGTTCTACTCCTAAGTTATGATGCAAACTCATGTGTGTTGTGTATTCCCAAGAGATCCTTAGTCTCAATTGTGTTGAGACGTTTTTGGAGGAGCTTCTAGTTTTTTTTTTTTGGGGAAAATTTCAGTTTCCGCATTTTGTTGGGCTGGTTGGGTTGCAAGAAACAAGCATATCTTTGAAACATAAAGCTTAGAATTGGCAGTGCTAAGTAATTCGGGACAAATTTGTATTACTTTTTGTTTTTTGGTCTATATATGTAAAGTTTGGCCTTGTATTCTACATGGTCAACATTTTTTTAAAATATTTTTCTAATTTTGCCCGTTCATTTTCTTCAAAAAAGGATTTTTCATCCCTTCTCTCGAACACCTATATTTTTTATAACCAACAGATCACGTGGTTTCTGTCTGAAATACAACCTCTGATTGTAGATTTAGATATGAAAACTGAAAAGTACAAGGTAATTTGGTGATATTATTGGACTTTTTTTTTATTCGTTGGGTTGTATAACAAGAAATTATAATTTCAGAGAATTCCAAGTCCTCATTTGCCATTGGTAACTTACATAACTTGTTACAGTGTTATGCAATGTATAAATCAGAAATAAAGCGCGTTATTTATTTATTTAGTTATTTCTTCACTTTACTTGTCTTGTTTTAGCTAAACTTTAAGATTGCTTGCGTTTTGTTCTTCTTCTTCTTCTTTAACTACACAGGGCAATACCATGGATCTTCAATTGCAGAGGATCTGCGGGGACATCATACCATTTTGAGGGACTGCATCGAACAATTAACAGCGATTGAAACATCAAGGGCAAGTCTCGTGTCTCATCTGAGAGAGGCTCTTCAAGAACAGGTATGTTGGCATCTTTTTGGAGAAAAATTAATGTCATGGTTATTCAAAGTAAATCTGAAAACTCTTTCTTTTTAATATAAATTTCTTATGTTCAGGAATTCAAATTGGAGAAAGTCCGAAGCCAACTTCAGGTTTGCATTTCTGTTTCACAATGTCTTGGAGTATGGGGTCGTTGATTCTTCTTTATTTTTCTAATTACTTGGTTTAGATTGATCCTATATGAAAACTCCCTGTGTTTTGTGGGATTGGTTCAATTTTAACATGAAACTAACCTTTTTAGTCTCAAGTTGAAATTCATGCCCAGTCATTCTTTTCCATTTTAAAATTCATACTTAATCAAACCTTGATAATGCTAGGGAATTTGATCCCATGGCATAGGCTTTTCGTGTTAGTGTCGGTTAAACCATATTCAATATGAGTGAGTTGATATAAAACATGTAGGGATTCCTTGTATCTACCTTCCCGAGATTGCATGAATTTATTTATGAAGCTTCTATTTTACTGCATTAGAGTTGATGAAGATTATGCTTAATTAATTCATTCCCTGTTTAATGGATTGGGGAGCAACTATATAAGTTTTAAAAAAGCTATATGCTTAGTTTGAAGAAGAAGGAAAATGAAAAAGCAAAGTCAAGGTCCTCCCCTCTTTGAAAAAACACTGGATCAAATTTTCTCGATGCTTTCAATTTCGTTATAAGTTGGGTCCTATAAAAAATTCAGTTTTAAGGTTATGTTTGATGACCATTTTGGTTTTCTGATTTTAGAAAACAAAAATCATATGTTTGGTAACAATTTCTAAAACAACAGAAATTATAAAAATTATAGTTTTCTGTTTTTAAAAACAGAAAAAAATCGGTTTAATACCTATTTTTAGTTTTATATTTTTTTACAGAATGGAAACCAAACCATTTTTAAATTTTCTTTTACCTAATATACTCTAATTATAAAATTGTATTTTTTTTATATATTTTTTAAATTAGAAACATTAAATGTTCTTAAAACAATAGAAATGTTCTAAATGTTTAACGTTAATCAATCAATTAAAATACAAAATAACCAAATAAATATGTTAAAGATACATATGTATTGTTGATATTTATATAAAACATTACAAATGTATAAAAACATTAGTAAAATTTTTAGAATATAAAGAGGAATAGGACTTAGATTTGAACAAACGTGTGTATCTCAAATTAATTTTCATTAAAATAATTCACTCATAAGATTCTTTTTAGTTCCAATCATAGGGTGATAACGAGTCAAGAAAATTACCTTAAAAATGGTAGTGTTTATATATATATATATATATAGAATAAAGAATAGTTTATTTTATTTTAGATAACAGATGAATAGATAATCTTGATTCAAGGTTGCAAACCTTTTTTATTATTATTTTTTTTATAACATGGTTAAATTATCAAGAGATTGTTTCATTAGAATGTTAGAATCTTTGTATCATTTGACAATTCCTCTCATTATGGAATATTTTTGAGGAGGAAGCAGAGGATCAAAGTGGGATTAGAAAATTTGAAGTGGAAACCGGTTTTTGTACGCAATTTTTTCCCCAAAATTTCTTTATAATTTAAAAAATTTTCATGTATTTTTATTTTATTAATAAAATTTAAAAACAAAAATTGAATTAGTTACCAAACAAATATGTTTTTTCAAAAACAAGAAACAAAAACAAAAAAACTAATTGGTTATCAAACAGTTCAAAGATTTATAATTCTGGTTTTTTGTTTTTATTCTAGTTGAAGTAGTCAAATTAACCCAGGACGCATTGGCCTAAATATGGACCAAGAGAGGTCTCTGCCAAGGCAGACTCTTTGGAATGCAAGGTTGGATCCTTGCCTTTCATTATCTTGGCCTTCCCTTTGGGGGAAGCATGCGATTGCTTCCTTTTGGAATCCAATTGTTGACAAACTCAGGGCTAAGTTGGATAAGTGGAGAAACATCTCTATTGTAATGGGTGGGAAATTCACGTTGGCACAATCAATTCTTTCCAGCATACCCCTCCATCCTGCATCCTTGCTTAAAATCCTGATAGAAGTAGTGAAAGTTTAATATAAGAGACTTCTTTTGGAAAGATTCTAACCACAATAAGGAGTGGGCATCTTGTAAATTGGAAAGGGGCTGCTTTTACTCTCTTTTGGTGGTCTTGGAATTAGATAGGAGCTTTGAAAAAAGGAACCATGCTCTCTTGGTCAAATGGTTGGAGATTCACAAAAGAGGAAAATACCTTTGGAGGAAGGCTATAAGCAGTAAATATAGGCTTCCTCCAAACGGTTGGCTGTCCTAGAGTTTGATCCATAACAGAGGAAACTGGTCTTTGCTTGACTCTGCCAAAATCTGCAAATGCTTCACTGCTTTCATATGGTCTAAGCTGCAAAATGGGAAAAGAATTAGATTTTAGGTAGATGTTTTGGTTGACTCCACCGCCTTGTTAATATGCTTTTGATCATTTTTGCTATCTCGAACAAAAAAGAGTCATCAGTGATTGTTAGAACAATGAAGAATTGGAGCTGGGATACGGGTATTAAAAGGGATCTTTGTAGTAAATAAGTAGGAAGTTCGATTCAACTTAAAGTTAAAATTGACATGAGAGTGTCGGATCCTCAAAAGTGGGGTAGTATGGCCTCGAATTGGATTTTCACAATCAAATAAACTTTCTAATACTTTCTCAGTTTCTCCGAAGCTATAGATGTCTTTAGTTCAGCATATCTGGGAAGGGAAATTGCAAAGAAGGTAACTTTTTTTTTTGGTCAGTTGATTGGACACAGAAACTCTAACACTCGTGGAAAAGCTCCAAAAGTCTCAAATGCATGCTGTATGTGCCTTAAAGAAGAGAAAAATCTTTGACCAATAGTTCCTGCATTGTAATTTTGTTGCTAGAGGTTGGTCCTTACTGCTGGAAACTGCTAATGTGTTCTCTGTTCTACTGGATAAGATTGACCCATGGCTGCCTAATGCTCTTCTTGTTTCGTGGCTGAAAGATAAAGCTAAAATGCTTTGAATGTGTGGTTAGAGCCTTTCTTTGGAGTCTTTGGATTGAAAGGAATCATGGGATTTTCAAGACAAAGTTAGGCCTTTTGAATTTCTGTGAACTTGTTCTACTTTATATGGCCTTGAGTTAGGATGCCCTTCACAAAAAACTTTTTTGTAATCATGATTTGTTTTTTTTTTTGAGAAATTTGGATCTGGGATCCTTTTGGTAATAGTCTTTTTCCAGCAACTAAATTTTGTGATACGTGTGCTTTTGAGGAGGCAAACCCATTGGCTTGCTGAAGATATCACCTTGTTTAGATAGAAGAGGTTGGACTTCTATGGACTGAACCGATTTGCAACTCTACCTTTTGTCAGTAGGAAGCCTGATGAGTAGAGTCAAGATGTACCCTAACAAGCCTATGAGTTTTCTTCCTAAACATGTTAGGTGAACAGTTAGGAAAACTGGGTTTAACAGACCCCGTATTTCTGAAACTGTCTGCCAAACATGGGTTGGTTTTGGGTAGCATAGTCTGAATCCCCCCGGCCAAATATTTCCTAGAGGAGAAAATCTTTTGAAAGTAGTCTATTAAATAATTTCTTCATGGGACTTAACAGAAGATCCGTCGTTCTTGATGACTATGTTAGCATATTTTTATTTTCTTCCCCTCTGACGATCCTACAGAAGAACTGCTAAATTGATGAAGGGTACATTAGGTAAATAGGGAAGAGAAAACAAAACAGGGAGAGGAGGAAACCAGAGTTTTTGAACCCAAATAAAATATCCAATGCATCAAAGTTCAAAGTAGTTATAATTATTATTATTCTTTGTTTGGGTGGGGAAAGAGAAACGAGTTTAGTTGAAGTATTGAAATGCATACAAAAGGGAAGGAGTGCCTTCCAAATGCTATAGGGGTTAAACAAAGCCCTCCGAATATCCATTTTAGCTTGGCTTTCCATTTTTCTTATGTGGTTGGTAGGTCAACATCCCTGTTACCAGCTGAAACCTAAGAATTAGTGGCATTGCTAGACATGTTTCAAACAATATTTCGTGATCTTTTCCTTCCTTGTATGTATTTTGACAGGCTTCCCATTCCCAGTCGGAACAAACTCAGAATCTCTGCCGTCAGTTTCTAAATGGTGAAAATGTGCAACCTATGACTGAGGAGGCCTCAAAAGATGCTCAGACGTCGATAGCACCACACGGCCTGGTACCGAGGGAGAGAGAACAATCAGCGCCAGTAATGTATGCAGGCTCGTTACCTTTTCCTGCAAAACCTGGACCTATTGAGGAAGATCCCCGCAAGTCTGCTGCTGCTGCAGTGGCGGCAAAGCTAACTGCATCGACATCCTCGGTTCAGATGCTCTCTTACGTCCTATCTTCCCTGGCATCGGAGGGTGTAATTGGAAATCCAAATAAAGAGTTATCTGGTGATTATCCATCTGAGAAGAGGGCGAAACTTGAAAATGACCAGTCACCCTACACCTTGCCTCCGAATCCACAGCGACCACCTGTCTCTTCCTTCCCACACCCGGAGTCTCTCCAACATAATGCCTTGTCCACCAGTCAACAATACACTCCTACTGACCCTCCACCGCCCCCGTCATCTTCTCCACCGCCGATGCCTCCGTTACCTCCTGTAGCGCAGTTCCCTCTGCCCCAGTTTACACAGAATGCTGGGTCAGTGAGTACCATACCTTACAGTTACAGTATGACACAATCACTGCCACCATTGGCGATGCCTGGCTATCCAAATGTAGGTGCCCCGGTGACTGGGATGTCTCCTTTTACAATACCAACAAATTCTTACCAGAGTTTTCAAGCTTCAGATGGTAATTTCTATAATCAGTCTTCATCCATGCCGATGGCACCAATTTCTAGGCAATAGAGCTATGTAATACTAGTGCTACTTGATCTGTTGTGCTAACAAATCTTTCAGGAAGTGGTGCTTCCCATTAAGGCCTACGAGGAAATCTTGTATCCTTGTATGCTCCGTAAGTTCTGACGACTTAACTAAATGGATTTTGCACATAGTTATAGTTTGTAATTTATCTTCACTTTTCAATGTATTGCTTGGAGTCTTGAACCATATTTCGTCTAGTTGAATGGAGTAGTATGATAATTATGTTGACTTCATAGATTTTTGCACATAGTAAGAGTTTGTAATTTAACTCCATTTATTATTAATGTAATGTTTGGAGTCTGGAACAGAACTTCATCTGGTTGAATGAAGTCTGATTGTTTATATTGTTTTTGCTTGGATTTGTTTTAGCTAACAATTGGGAGTTAGAAATAACAGATCCTATATTTAGACTGAATAATTTTTTTGTCAACATCTAAAAGCAACTCAAGAATCATTCTGTTTCGGGCACCTGGGTCCTTTTGAGCAGCTAAATGAACTCCTCTTGTAGACTGAGTCATGGCGCTCATTCCTCCGAGACTTAGAGAGAATCCAAGTAGTATTGACATAAAATCTCATTGCATTTGGAGGATGAGGGACTTGATTGGTCAACAAACATCTTGTTATAGTAGGGTAGTTATTAGTTGTAGCTCAGCTCTGACTTGTTAGGGCGTCGTTGTGAACGGTTGCGATATGGTCGTATTGTAACCATAAGTAAGCGTAGAGAATGGCAAGTGGCAACACGCTATTGCTCACATTGTTTGATATTATCATAGGCTCTTGACATGAGATCACTGACAAGTCTTGTGCTATTTCGGGTGTTTGCAAAGGCTACGACCCACTTGGGTTGGGTGACTCTAGTTTTATTGGGTTGAGCTACGAGCTAGCTGGGGTCAAATGGCTTACCACATGGTTTAACTACAACCTCCCACTTAGGCCACATAGTTTGAATCTCACTTAGATCGATCTACATACACAACTCACATAGGTGGCTTCTAATATCACTTGTTTGGTCTCACTTGATTACGATATAACTTGAGGATACTATTCATACGAGATTGATATCTTTTGCATCTTAAGTATTGTATTTTATGAACACATCTTTCCTTTTTAACCTAGTTCTCATTCAAGATTCCAATTCATCTTGTAGATCATTTTCTCGACTTAGTTATCTCAAGCATTTATAGATCATTTTCACGTAGATGGTTTTTCTTCTTGGACCTTCACTTTCCATCGACCAACCTTTAACCTCTTAGGAAAATTATGAGAGCTGTTTGACCCTGTTCTTTATCTATTAAATTAATTACCATTTTATTATGTTACACCATAATCTCTTGCCTTCTGTTTTCATTGCTTATCCCTTGCAACATTATTTATCTTATACTTCATTTTCTCCTTCTCATGGTGCATTTTTTTTAATGAAGATCTCATCTCATTTGGAACCTCAATTCTATCGCCTAAGCAGTCTAAGTTTGAAAATTGGTGGCTTGACTAATGAATTGAATGGGATGGAGGCAAATAAAATTTAGTCAATGGTTTCCTTTATCAACAAAAACTGTTCTATATATTTTTAAATACTCTGTTTTGGTTTCCAAATTTTTATAAATACTTGTTTTGGTTCTTGTTGCTAAATTTTTGTATTGTATTTAACAAATATTCAAGCCACCTTTTTAAGAGTTTGATGCAAATTTGATCTTCAAGTCTATGTGATGCCACATAAGATAAGAAAATTTGAATGAGTAATTGCATTTTCTAAAAATATTTAAAAATATTTATTTTTCTAAAAAATAATAATTATAAATATTGCATTTTAAAATAATCATTAAACATTGTTTCACCATTTTTGGATATAATTAATATATTTGTATATTAGGTGGTGATTATTCATTTAATGATCAATAAATAATCTATGAATTGACTGTAATCATGGAAATCACTGGTTAATTTATATGTATATTTTACCAAGATTAATCTAGAGATTAATTGACGGTAGTTATAGCAATTACCAATTGACGTGTATTCTATTTTTTATCATCTTTATAATTATTTTTATCAATTTTTTTTTTAAAAATCTTAATGACGTTAGATTCGCAATCACTCTTATAAGATTTCAATTCAATACAATATATATATGGGAAATACTTGGGTGCAGCTCGGGCTGCATCCATCTCTTGCAATCCACTTGAAATACACAGCAACAATTTTTTTTTACTGTCTAGAAAAGGTGGGCTGTATGGAGATGAGTATTTCTCTATAAATATTTAGTGGCAAATACATACCATATCTTCAAACAAAAATTAAAGGACTAGGGCATCTTGAAAAAATCAAAAGCTAAAATGAATGAAAGCTAAAATGAATCAAATACAAACGATTGGATGTGAAAATGAAATTTATACATTTGTTTTTTTTTTTTTTTGCTTAAAAAACCTTTTTGTTTTTGATGAATAAGTCTTGACCTCTAAACCCATTAGTGGAAAAAAAACAAAAACAAATCACATCCCACAATCTATCACCATCCCTTTCTTTTTTGTTCCCACTTTCGCAAAATGCAAAAATAACCTTTCTTTACGAGTGCAAATCTAAATCTCTTTTCTTCACGTTTTAAGAATGTTGACTTTTCCCTCATGTCGATGTTGAACCCATGGACGTGAAAATGTTGATAGAAATGTTGACATATTGATGAAAACTTAATACCTTGGCTATGATCAAGACATTTCTATTTTATGTAAGAAGTCTAATCTAACATGTGAGGTAAAATTCTTAAAAAAAAAAGTAAAAACAAATTTTCTTTTTTATATATCAAGTGAGCTTCTAATATAAATTATTAGTAAAATTATAAGTTTAGTTCTTGAACTTTCATGTTTGTGCTAATAGGTCCTTAAACTTAAAAAAATATCTAATAGGTCTCTAAACTTTTAATCTTATGTCTAATAGGTCATTGACTTATTTGACATATTTAAAAATTCATAAACCAATTAAACACAAAATTGAAAGTTTAGGCCCCATTTGATAACCATTTTGTTTTTGGTTTTTGGTTTTTGAAAATTAAGCCTATAAATACTACTCCCACCCTTGGATTTACTTGTTTTGTTATCTACCTTTTACCTATGTTTTCAAAAACCAAGCAATGTTTTGAAAACTAAAAAAAGTAGTTTTCAAAAACTTGTTTTTGTTTTTAGAATTTAGCTAAGAATTCAAATGCTTCCTTAAGGGAGATGAAAATTTAGCTAAGAATTTAAATGCTTCCTTAAGGGAGATGAAAATTATTGTAGAGAAATTGAGAGAAAACAAGCTTAATTTTCAAAAACCAAAAACTAAAAACAAAATGGTTATCAAACGGTGCCTTAAGTTTCTATTAAACACAAGATTCAATTTTATGTTTAATAGATCTGTTAGTTTTAAAATATGTCGAATATGTCAAGGACCTATTAGACACAAAATTGAAAGTTATAGACTTATTGAATATTTTTTAAAGTTTAAGGATCTATTAGACACAAATTTGAAAGTTTTGGAGCTAAGCTTATAATTTAACCTAAATTACGATTTTCATTTTTCAAATATTATTTTTCAAACAAAATATGCTGTTGGACCATCCTTGAATTACTACGGCTCTGTTTGATAACCATTTGGTTTTTGAAAATTAAGCCTATAAATACTACTATCACCTATGTATATACTTGTTTTGTTATCTACTTTTTACCTATGTTTTCAAAAACCAAGCCATGTTTTGACAACTAAAAAAAGTAGTTTTCAAAAACTTGTTTTTGTTTTTAGTTTTTGGCTAAGAATTCAAATGCTTCCTTAAGGGAGATGAAAACCATTGTAGAAAAATTGGGAGAAAACAAGCTTAATTTTCAAAAATCAAAAATAAAAAACCAATTGGTTATCAAACGGGGCCTACTATTTCATTATTCAAATTCACAAAATTTTAAAGTAATTATTATAATAGTTTTTTTTGGTAGTCTATAATATTGTTGGACGTTGGATGGAGTGTGGTCACACGAGATTTCGACGGGGAAATTTAATACGTGGAATGAACTTTGTATTTGTATTGATTTCTGTATAGTGAGTACAATCTCTAGTATTTGATCATCTGATTCTCTCTCCTACTTGTATGCTTTGATCGAGGGCTGAATAGCTTGTTCTCGAGGTTGGAACTTCAATGGATTCTTGGAGTGTTCTTGATTTCTGTAACGTGTTCTTCGTTCAGATGGTGTTTGATCTTCAGGAGCTTCTGGAGTCTTCTGAGCTTTGTTTCTGAATTCTCTCTGAGCTTCTTCCGTTCTGAACCTCCGAAATGAAGGAGGAAGCTCTCTATTTATAGAATTCTCCATGGGCCTCAGATGGGCTTGGGCCTGTTGGACTGGGCCCAATTAATTTTGGGCCAACCCATTTGGATTGGATCTGGTGGACCTTGGGCCAGTCTTTTGGGCCTGGCTGACTTTTGGGCCTAGCCATTTGGACTGGGCCTGGTTGACTTTGGGCCTAGCCATTTGGACTGGGCCTAGTTGACTTTGGGCCAGCTTATTTGGATTGGGCCTTCAAATTGGGCTTTTGTCTTCCAAATTTCAAAGAACCCAATAATGTATTTGAACTTGCCATAATTTAATATAGGAATCGTTGTAAATTTAATTAATCCCTAATTAAATATAATTTCGCCATCAATATTGGGTAATGACGTGGCAATTTTGGGTTGGTCGAAATTTCTATTCCAACAAATGCCCCCTTTTCGAGATTTATACACAATTATGCGTGTGTGAATCTCGAAAAATTATTTTGGAACCCAAACCTAAGGTGCTCCTAATTTGGACTCCATTTGACGTGTCAATTTAATCAAAATATGGAATTTGGTTCACAATTTTGATTTTTTTTTTTTTGACACACATTTTTTAATGCCAAGTTATCAAAATATGAATTTGAGTCAATATTTTGATTTTCTTTTCTGGCATAAAATTTTGATTTGAATCTACTTTAATTCAAAATCTAAATTTGGGGCAAGGTTAAAATTTTATCCCAAATTTTATTTGAAATTGGATTAGGATTTGGAATTCCATCCAATTTTTGCTTGAATTTGGAACAAATTTTAAAACTTACTCTAATTTTGATTTGGAACAAAATTTAAAGTATGCCCACATTTTGGATTGAGCAACTTAATCTAAACTTTGACCAAAATTTTAATTTGGGATAAAAAAAATTTGAGTTATGCCCAAAATTTGAGGAACTTAATTTGGAATTTGGTCCAAAGTTTGGTTTGGGATAAAGAAAAAAATTTGTGTTATGTCCAAAATATGAGAAATTTAATTTGAGATCTGGCAAAATTTTGGTTTGGGAAAAAAAATTTGAGATATGCCCCAATATTTGATTTGAGAAAATTTTGCTTTTACCCCAATTTAGCTTGAATTTGGAATAGGGTTTAGAATTTGTGCATTCTCAATTTGAAACTGAAATAATTTCAAATTCCCACCAATATTCAATTTTAAAGCAACATTGGAGAGTTTATTCAAATTCAGTTCAACTTTTGGATTTTCAAAACCCCATTTTGAAATCTCTTTTCAATTTCAGTTAGAGATTTTTTTTTAAAATCCAACTTCAGTTTAGATTTGATGTAAAACCCAACCAAAAATAGAAAATCTCGATTCCAAATCTTCCCTATAAATACCAGCGAAAGGTGGGTATTCGTCGAATAAAGTTGAAGATTATGGGTGTGTTTTCTTCTTTAAGCCTTGCCGATTGAACAACCAGTGGCTGAGGAAGAAAGTCGCATGCTTGCCGGAGCCATCGCCGTCAGTGCGTGAGCCTCGTCAATTTGCGGATATCTACGTCGAGCTTGCTGAATGCTGTCGTTGGAGAGTGGATCGCGGGTGTTGTCGGAGCTGTCACGCAGCCGGCGGCAGCCAATTGTGCTTGTCGGAGTCACCGTTGTGAGGGTGGCTGAAGGAGGCGTGAGTGAGGGAGAGGAGTTTGGAGGAGATAGAGAGTAAAAGAAAGTCTGGGAGAGGGAGAGGGTACGATGGAGAGATAAGGAAAAAAGAAAAGTTGATTTCTCTTCTTTTCTCTTCTTTAATTCTCTGCCATGCGTAATGATAGTTTTTTTTTTTTCAAATCAAGTCCAGAATCCAGACTCCCCTTTCCTTTTATTTTTTTATTATTTTTAATTTTTTTTTCTTCCTTTTATGCTTTTGACGACTGCCCCTTTGCCTTTTTTTTTTTTTATTTCTTTTTTTTTTTGAACTCTTTTTTTTTTTTACAATCTTTCTTTTTTTTTTTTTAAAAGCAAACAATCTTTCTTTTTTTTCTTTCTTTCTTTTTTTTTGTTTTTTTTTTTGTTTTTTTTTTCAGACCTTTTTTTCTTTTTTTTTTTGTCCTTTTTTTTTTTCCTCTATTGGCTTTGCTAATAACATACTAATTCTCTTTTCTAGAAGTCGGCAACTTTATCCTTGAAGCTTTGTTTCAACATTAATCTCCATTTATGAGGTAAGTGGGCATTCCAGGTAAACCAATTTTTTTCTTTGTGATTTTTTTCTTTTTCGCTATGTCGTTCTTTATTTGCAGCTACAATGCCCCCAGTGACTGAAACTAGGCAAATATAGGGGTGACACTAATATAGAGCCAACACGAGTAAAGGTGATTGTGCCTTCAGTGTTTATCCCTTACTTCGCAACAGAGCATTATGCAACCTTCGATTTGAGGGCGGAAGCAAGTGTAGGGGTGTTTATCCCCCACTTCGCAACAAAGATTATGCCACCTCTGATTTGAAGACAGAAGCAAGTGTAGGGGTGATTATCCCCCACTTCGCAACAGAGCATTATGCAACCTCCTATTCGAAGACAGAAGCAAGTGTAGGGGTGATTATCCCCCACTTCGCAACAAAGATTATGCCACCTCTGATTCGAAGACAGAAGCAAGTGTAGGGGTGATTATCCCCCACTTCGCAACAAAGCATTATGCAACCTCCTATTCGAAGACAGAAGCAAGTGTAGGGGTGATTATCCCCCACTTCGCAACAAAGATTATGCCACCTCTGATTCGAAGACAGAAGCAAGTGTAGGGGTGATTATCCCCCACTTCGCAACAGAGCATTATGCAACCTCCTATTCGAAGACAGAAGCAAGTGTAGGGGTGATTATCCCCCACTTCGCAATAAAGATTATGCCACCTCTGATTCGAAGACAGAAGCAAGTGTAGGGGTGATTATCCCCCACTTCGCAACAGAGCATTATGCAACCTCCTATTCGAAGACAGAAGCAAGTGTAGGGGTGATTATCCCCCACTTCGCAACAAAGATTATGCCACCTCTGATTCGAAGACAGAAGCAAGTGTAGGGGTGATTATCCTCCACTTCGCAACAGAAAATTATGAAGCCTCCAATTCAAAGAGGAGAGCCGCCGAACATATCTCTGATGAAAGCCGCCGAACTTATCTTCTATGAAAGCTGCCAACATCGAAAGCCGTCAAACTTAACTCTGTTGATGAAACAACGAAGCCATCGAACTTAACTTGGAAGATGAAGATGAAGCAAAGCGCCAGACTTTGAAGACGAAGCAGCAACCCCGACTTTTGAGAAGAAGCGACAACCTCGACTTTGAAGATGGAGCGGCAACCTTGACTTTGAAGATGAAGCGAAGTCATCAGACTTTGAAGACTAAGCGAAGCCGCCAGACTTTGAAGATGAAGCGAAGCGCCAAACTTTGAAGACGAAGCGGCAACCTCGACTTTTGAGACGAAGCGGCAAACTCGACTTTGAAGATGGAGCTGCAACCTTGACTTTGAAGATGAAGCGAAGCGCCAAACTTTGAAGACGAAGCGGCAACCTCGACTTTTGAGACGAAGCGGCAAACTCGACTTTGAAGATGGAGCTGCAACCTTGACTTTGAAGATGAAGCGAAGTCATTAGACTTTGAAGACGAAGCGAAGCCGCCAGACTTTGAAGATGAAGCGAAGCGCCAGACTTTGAAGACGAAGCGGCAACCTCGACTTTTGAGACGAAGCGGCAAACTCGACTTTGAAGATGGAGCTGCAACCTTGACTTTGAAGATGAAGCGAAGTCATTAGACTTTGAAGACGAAGCGAAGCCGCCAGACTTTGAAGATGAAGCGAAGCGCCAGACTTTGAAGACGAAGCGGTAACCCTGACTTTTGAGACAAAGCGGCAACCTCGACTTTGAAGATGGAGAAATGAAGTCTAGGAATTTGGGGATGGAGTGGCGACGAATCCTCCTAAGATGAAACCGGAGCAACGACGAAGTATTCGGATTTGAAGATGGCGAAGCGATGATGAAGCCTCTTAACTTGAAGATGGCGAAGCGACAACGAAGCCTTTTGAGATCTCCTGACTTGAAGATGGCAGAGCGACGACGAAGCCTCTTAACTTGAAGATGGTGGAGCGACAACGAAGCATCCTGACTTGGGAGAAGTAGCGACGGCGATGCCTTCAAACTTGGAGAAGAAGCAACGACGAAACCTTCCGACTTGGAGAAGAATGGACGAGGAAGCCTTCGAACTTGGGAGAAGAAGTGACGACGAAACCTTCGAAATTGGAGAAGAATAGACGACGAAGCCTTCGAACTTTCGAGAAGAAGCAATGATGAAACCTTCTGACTTGGAGGAGGAGTGACGACGAAGCCTTCAAACTTGGGAGAAGAAGTGACGACGAAGCCTTCTGACTTGGGGAAGGAGCGACGACAAAGCCTTCAAACTTGGGGATGAATCGACGACGAAGCCTTCAAACTTTTGAGAAGAAGCGAGGATGAAACCTCCGAACTTGGAGAAGAAGCAACGACGACGAAACCTTCAAACTTGGGAGAAGAAGTGACGACGAAGCCTTCTGACTTAGGGAAGGACCGATGACAAAGCCTTCAAACTTGGGGATGAATCGACGACGAAGCCTTCAAACTTTTGAGAAGAAGCGACGATGAAACCTTCGAACTTGGAGAAGAAGCAACGACGACGAAGCTATCAATCTTTGAGAAGAAGGGACGACGACGAAGCTATCAATCTTTGAGAAGAAGCGACGACGAAGAAGCCATCAATCTTTGAGAAGCAGCGACGAAGCCTTCAAACTTGGAGAAGAAACGACGACGAAACCTTCAAACTTAGAGAAGAAGCGACGAAGCCCTTCGACCTTGAGGATAACGAAGCTAGAACTTTAGAAGGAGTGAGCAACAAACCAAACTTGAAGAGGCTGAAGCTCGAACTTTAGTAGAGTGACAAACGAACCGATCTTGAAGGGGTTGCATCTCACTCGTATGCATCAAACTTGCACGTTTTGTTTCTTGGGATGAAAATGTTTCTTTTTTTTTTTGGAGACTGAACTTAAAAGTTTTTTTTTTAAGCTGCCTACGTACCCTTTTAGCGAAAGGGATCAAGTCATAACGTAGTTCAATAGTTTTTTTTTATTTAGGGCCGTTCACCTTTTAAGCTCGTGCGGGCCAGGAGCATCATGCAGTTTATACTCTTGCGATGAGGAGCTTTTACATTTTAAATGTCCATATCATCACCATGGTCTTGATCAGATGCCTCATTTTTAGGATTCGTTATAATGACGAGATTTTTCTTCACCTTCAAGGAACCCTCTGTATTTATGAGAACGGAGAACTTCCTTTTCATACGTGAAGGGACGGTACTATGAATCTTTTTGTCATTGTTCACTTCATCGAACAGTTCCGTCTTCAAGGATTTCATCTTCCTTTCATGTTGATCGTTTGTTACTTTGAGGCGATCAAAAACAGATGTTGAAGGTTGACTTCTATTCGATGTGGAGACACTTAGCCTTTTGAAGACTGAAGGTCGAGTTGAGACAGAAGTTAGACATTGGTTTTCTTCTTTTGTCGCGGCCATACTCATCCTTTGAAAAACTGAAGGTCGAGTAGTTGAAGGCTTGATGCGATCGAAGACAGAAGATCTTTGCTCGTCTTCTTTTGAATCATCAATTTCTTTTGCATTGGTGCAGTATGAACTTGCCAAGTTTTCTTCTTTTTTTTCAACGGAAAAGAAATCTCTTGGGAAGAATTCCTTTAAGGTCACCGGTTGGCGAGGTTGGGAACAATTTTTATTTCCTTTCCTCTCAGGTTTAGGCTTCCTTGGATCATCCTTTCTTTGATGCCTATTCTTTCTTATGAATGAGCAATGTTCTTTCTGAACAACATGTTGTCCTGGTTTCTTTTGACGAGACATAACAGTCCAACCTTTATCTTGATCTTTGATAGGCTTGACCACGTCTTGAAGTTTGTTTCTTGATACCTCAGGTTGAAACCAAATAGATAGAGGCTCTAGGGTTCCAAATTGGACTAGGCGCACTTCTTGATCATGAAGCGAACTAGAATGTATTTGACTGCATGTATTTGTTGTTACCGCAGCATGATTTGTTTGAGCTAATTCATCAAAGTCTAGCTCAATTTTCCCTTCTTTAGCTAACCTTAGAATTAGCTCTTTTAGGATGAAGCACTTCTCCACTGGATGACTGATAACTCGATGATACTTGCAATACTTGGGATCATCAACTTTTTCCATCTCTTCTGGTCGTTTATGAAGGAGTTAATATTAAGAAAGCGGAAGCAATTTCGGATCTCGGGCACTCAAAGTACATCAATTTAACCAAACAAAAACATGCTCAAAACTGGAAAAAACCAGAAAGTATGAACACATACCTTTGTAGCTCAAATTCTCCAAATTCTTTGTAAATCTTGGATCACCAACAATACTTGGACCACCACTAGAGTCTTCCCTACTATTCTCAGCCCTTGGAATGGATTGTGGGATCTTTGATTGAGAGAAATTGGGAGAAGAATGAGTAAAGATAAAAAAGCTAGAGAGTTTTCTACAAAAATCTCTTGTTTTTCTAATCTCCTTTCTCCATTGTGTTTCTTCTCATTTATAGGCACTAATGAAACCTCATTAGGCTTCCTATGGAAGACAACATTTGTCTTCCTATGGAAGACAACACTTGTCTTCCTTTGGAAGACAACACTTGTCTTCCTTTGGAAGACAACACTTGGTTGGAATTAGTCAAGTTTAAATCAAAATTAATTAAAAAAAACTTGATTAATCAATTAAACCATTTAATTAATTAATTTAATTATTTAATTTAATATCAAATATTAATTAAATAATTTAGATCAATCCCTCTCTTTTATGACCAATCATTTGTACATGAATCCCTATTCACGTATTAAACCGAACAAATATTTAAATCACATTTAAATATGTTCCTCTCTATTCCTTGTGATTTTAATTCATAATTAAATTATAGTACGTTAAGTATATCGCATATAATTAACGTTTACTCCCAAAACCGAATTTGAACAATTCAAATTCTTTTATCTCAAATTATTCCAAGGCTTAGTCTGAGCTAGTAAGGGGACCTAATGGACCTACAGATCATGAGCTCCAACGATACGAGATTAACCGGCCAAACTCTTTAGCCTAGCTAATTAACATTCGTTAACCACCGGGACACTCCACTAAAGCCCAGTGGCTGCACTCTCCTCACTGTAGATATATTTCTGTCCACTCGATATAACCATGATTAGTAAGTCGATCCTTCACAGGTCGTTCGTAATTACAGCTGGGTCAAATAAACCGTTTTACCCCTGTAATTACTTCTTGTTCCTTAAGTCCCACTGATCCTCTAATGAACAATTGGTTTGTGGTCCAACCAACAAACCGAATCCCTCTCGGGCCAATGAGAGGGTGGGCCCATTGTTCAAGACCCGGAGTCAGCACTTAAGGGAACAACCTCTCTACTAATCCTTAAAGTAGGTAGGAGTGAATTCCATCTCGCATGACTATGTTCCCAACTATCTATCCGGTCTTATCCCCAAAATGGGAGGCTTATTGAGTCGGCGATCTCGGGCCACTCTCACCCATGCAAATCTAAGGATAATCCCAAATAAACAGGAGTTCATAGCACGCTCAGGATTAAGATCGAGTTACCTAGGTCATCGTATGAATATAGTCAGTTAAAACAGTAAACGGAGTTATAAAGTCTAAGTGACTATTTCGCGGTCCGGTCTTATGCAAACTCATTGCATAGGACGCCCCCACTCGCATGTCTCCACATGAACGATTCAGGATCACATCGTTAGTACTATACAAAGTGGGCCGCGTCCATAGTGTCCCCAGAATAAGGTACCCAGCCTTATTCTTATACTATAGACCATTTTGGCTATTACTCGAACTTGATCCACTTTTATGTCATACATAAAGTTCAAGTATACATACTATAGCCAAGGGTTCTTTGTTCATTGGATTTGGGTTATAGAATACACAATTCACTTTATTCAATAACACATTTACTGAATAAACCTCAATAACATATTTATAGTAAAATAGAATATACATTCAGTTTACAAAACCACGAGTTTTAGGACACAAAACCCAACAGTTTACACTCAGGAAGTTCGATTAGTCGTGTGTCCAGTAGCTGCTCTAACATGTCAGGAATGTCAGAATCTGGAAAAGGATAGACTTTTTCCTGTCTTTCCTTCAAGGTTAGACGACGCCTTTCATTTTCTGGTCGCTTTTTAGTCCTCTTGTCTATCGAATACAACTTGAGAGGAGTGGTATTTACAACCATAGATTCTTCAGAAGTTGCTTCAATGTTCTCTCCTTCTTTCTTCATGTTAGAGAGTAAAAGGTCTTTGTCTCCTCGACTAGTAATACTTAGCTCCATGTCGTGGGCACGAGTTGCTAATTCTTCAAAGGTGCGAGGCTTTATACCTTGGAGGATGTACAGAAGTCCCCAATGCATGCCTTGAATGCACATTTCGACAGTAGACAGTTCTGTGAGTCGGACTTTGCAGTCGAGACTCAGGGCCCTCCAACGGTTGATGTAGTCGATGACAGGTTCGCCCTTGCGCTGTTTGGCGTTGGTAAGTTCCATCATACTAACCGTTCGCCTCGTACTGTAGAAGCGATTCAGGAAATCTCTCTCAAACTGCTCCCAGCTGTCATTCGTCTCGGGCTCTAGGTCTGTGTACCAATCAAAGGCATTTCCTTTCAAGGTACGAACAAACTGCTTGACCAAGAGGTCACCGCGTGTCCCGGCATTCTCGCAGGTTTCAACGAAATGGGCAATATGCTGCTTAGGGTTGCCCTTGCCATCAAACTGCTGGAATTTTGGAGGCTGATACCCTGCGGGCATCCTCAAGTTGTCAATCCTCTTGGTGTACGGTTTGGAGTACATGAGAGGGTTTTGAATGGGCCCACCATATTGAGCCCTGATAGAGTTCATGATCATGTCCTGAAGTTGTTGCACAGATAGTGAAGCGATCGAAGTTGAGTGTTGTAGTTGATCTTCCTGCATAACGATCTTTCCTTTGTTGCGATCTTTGAGGACATGAGTTTGACTTGATTCGGCGACATTTTGGTTCTCAATTTGGCTCTTTAAGTATGCGATTTGAGAATCTCTTTCTTCGACCGCCTTCATCAAGGTGTTGATTTGCTCTTGCATTCTTGCCATTCTTTCTTCCATAGTGCTCGTTTCAATCATCATGGCGGACACTATGTCAGAATCGAGATCGAACAAAGGATTACACTTAATCAGGAACTTGTCATTAGTAGATGCCCCCGGCGGTGTCATTACTTCATCTTCTTCCAACCTTAGTTCATTAGAGCAACTATGGGTAGTAGAACCCGTGTACAAGTTGCTCATGACAGCAATCATCGAAGAAGTCTTGAATGACATCACTTTACTTGTGCTTTGAGATGAGAGAAAGAGATGAAAGGTAGAGATGGTCCCACTGGGCGTGCCAATCTGGTCACACGAGATTTCGACGGGGAAATTTAATACGTGGAATGAACTTTGTATTTGTATTGATTTCTGTATAGTGAGTACAATATCTAGTATTTGATCCTCTGATTCTCTCTCCTACTTGTATGCTTTGATCGAGGGCTGAATAGCTTGTTCTCGAGGTTGGAACTTCAATGGATTCTTGGAGTGTTCTTGATTTCTGTAACGTGTTCTTCGTTCAGATGGTGTTTGATCTTCAGGAGCTTCTGGAGTCTTCTGAGCTTTGTTTCTGAATTCTCTCTGAGCTTCTTCCGTTCTGAACCTCCGAACTGAAGGAGGAAGCTCTCTATTTATAGAGTTCTCCATGGGCCTCAGATGGGCTTGGGCCTGTTAGACTGGGCCCAATTAATTTTGGGCCAACCCATTTGGATTGGATCTGGTGGACCTTGGGCCAGTCTTTTGGGCCTGGCTGACTTTTGGGCCTAGCCATTTGGACTGGGCCTGGTTGACTTTGGGCCTAGCCATTTGGACTTGGCCTAGTTGACTTTGGGCCAGCTTATTTGGATTGGGCCTTCAAATTGGGCTTTTGTCTTCCAAATTTCAAAGAACCCAATAATGTATTTGAACTTGCCATAATTTAATATAGGAATCGTTGTAAATTTAATTAATCCCTAATTAAATATAATTTCGCCATCAATATTGGGTAATGACGTGGCAATTTTGGGTTGGTCGAAATTTCTATTCCAACAGAGTGTGAATGCGAGGTTAGACTTTGACTTAATCATATCTTTACATGAAATTTTTAATCCATGTACCTCATTCATCGATTATGAGAAGTAAAGATTATTTATTTATTTTTAATGAAAATAGCACCCCAAGGACATGGAGGAGAATATTTCAAGTTTTTTTTGTTAAAGATTGTAAATTATTTTATAAATTAAATATAGTTAAATCATAAATGTTCAAAAATATACTTTTAGATTAAAACAAGAGAAAACTAATTTTGAATTTATTTTTTTTCAATAATTAATTTGATAGAATATTCGATGATTTTCAATTTTTATTAACAGGTGAATAAAAAAAAGTTAATAGGCATATTAATATTAATTAAAAACTCTATAGTCAAGGTGGAAACAGTCAAAGATTAGAGTGAAAAAGCCAATGTCCATCTCTATCCACAAACTTAATTTAGGGGAATAAATTTCTATTCCTAATTGTGTTCTCATATTAAGTTCACATTATAGGATATAAAAAGAAATTGAGCCATTTAACTCAGCTGATATGCACTTGTTGAAATTCAGATGATTTAGAACATATTTTAGGATCGGTTTTGGAATGACTTTTTGTTTAAAGAAGTATTTTTAAGTGCAAAAAGAATATTTTAAAGTATTTAAAATGTCATTCCAAATAAGCCCTCCAATGAACATACATCTAAAATGTATCGATCAACTTTATCTCAAAATCAACATTGGAAAAAAAATTCTCTTTGTCCTTAACTTTATCTCAATCTTTAGTTAAATCGAGACCCACCCCAAGAAAATTGTAATTCCCACATCTTGGAAAAAGAAAATTTTGAGTCAAATTTAAATTATCTTCTAATACTACAAAATTTAATTATAAACACTTGTAGTTAATTCAATTTGAGCATATTTCACATAGTTAGACATCTGTCAAACTCGACTAAGAAGTTAAAGATTTAAATCTTTCAATTTCATTTATTGTTGAATTAAACAAAATAGACGACATCAATATCTCATTGTCATAGTTTCAAATTCAACATTTATTTTTAAATATTCATATTTCACACTCTAATTGCGATGTATTATTTGTTAATAAAATACCCACAGTTTCTTTCTAAGAAATAATTAAATCAAGTAAAAGACTATTCTAAACAAAAAAAAAAATCAATTACAAAACAATGGCGTAACGATTTCTGCAGGAAGGAAAGATCTTTGTAGTCTCACTTTCGCTTTCTTTTTCAGAAAAAACGTCAGGTTTCTTCAGCAGCGAAGGTTTATATATTTTAGTGAATAAAATAAAATTTTGGTTGACGTGGAAAATAAAATAAATAAATATTTGGAAGTTTGAGTCGAAAATAAATAAATAAATAAATGGGCTTTCCTTTAAAATATCTCTTTGATTATTTATTTATTTATTTTTTTGAGTACATCTCTTTGATTAGTTTTTGAACACTCTCATCATCTCTTTTAAATTCTTTCCCACTTGAAAATGGAAATGACGAGTCTAATGGGCAACGACGACTTGGAATTAACAAGTTCTCTTAAATCCAAATTATAATTCTCCAAAATTCCAAATCAATTTTCAAACCATCGCTGGTTTTGCGTCCGTGTCCACATTCAATTTCAAAATCAACGCAATCCTGATCATCGTTTTCGTCGCTCTCTTCACTTCACACCATCTGATTCACAAATCACTTCCCATTTCCACTGCCATGGCCCCATAACAGCCTGTCAAACACCCTAAATTAAGGAAATGGCGGTAGAATCTTCATAAATACCCACAGCCTCATCCATAGCCAGATCCACTATCTCACGTTGATCTCTTTCATTCTCAGATGGATCGAAACGGAAGAGAGAAGCATATGGAGGAGGAGGAGGAGGAGGAGAAGTACGGCGAGCTGGATCCGAACCAGAAGAGAGCGAGAGGAGATCAAGGATTAATGGCGGAGGAATCGATGTCGGTGGAGAGGGTTTTCGAAGCGCAGGAGGTGCCGTCGTGGCGGAAGCAGCTGACGGTGAGAGCGTTCGTTGTGAGCTTTGGACTGAGCGTGTTGTTCACCTTCATCGTGATGAAGCTCAACTTGACCACCGGTATTATTCCTTCGCTCAATGTCTCCGCCGGACTTCTCGGCTTCTTCTTCGTCAAGACATGGACCAAATTTCTGGAGAAATCTGGTTTGCTGAAGCAGCCTTTCACTCGCCAGGAGAACACCGTGATTCAGACTTGTGTTGTTGCTTCCTCCGGCATCGCCTTCAGCGGTATGCACTTTTGATTTTACTTGCAGTTTTCTTTTTCGTACTTGTTACTTGTTAGGGTTTCGATTTGGTAAACTTGAACAGAGATTGTTCTGCGACTATGAATTAATGTCAAACCTAAACATCCTAATTAGTTTTATTGAAAACTTGTATTTTTTTTTTTAAATGTTGAAAATTTGTATCAATTTACTAACATCTTTTCAGAAAAAGTTAGAAGAAAAACTATCAAAAGCCATATGTCTAAACATTATTATGATCCAATCTCAAAAACCATTATTATGATACTTCTTGGTTGGATTTGAGCATTCTATTATTTGAAGTGGATTTTTTTTAAAAAAATCTTATTAGTTTATCTTCTCGATTTTGTCGTTAGATAACTTAGATTAGGATATTGTCATAGCTATCTCTTATCTTTGGTATTTTTTTTTGGCTTTTATGGAAATATTATTTAATATTACTTACTGTTTAATTAATTAAGTTAAAAAATATTTTTCGTGAAAATAACATTATTATAAAAGAAGCAAATGTATCACGATAATTTTAGGATATTGGAAAAATATGTTTTTTTTTTTAAAATTAAATTAAAATTTTTATATTTATACAGAGTGGGATAACCCATTGAATTTTCAGTAGTCATTGGACTTTGACTGTACAAATAATTTTTTTTAATATTAGTATTAAAAAAATGTCAAACTTGTAATGATAAATCCTTTCTTTAAGGGCCTAATGGAATTCAAATTGAACTATTTGTACGATAATGACCACCATTTTAATAGTATTCTCTCCAATAACTATGACAAAGGTAAAAAAGATTAGCTTTAATATTTTTTTAATAAAAAAATAGCTTTAAAATTTAAATATTATACCAAAAGAAAGTGACATAATCTCTCGTTTCAACATAGATGTTAATGGTTTGATAACAAAACAGGCCTTAGAATAATTAATTATTTTTTTAAGATAAGAACATTTTTTTACATAGAAAATTTGCTTGACAGAACAAAAAAATAAAAATTATTTCCAAAATAAAAAAGAAGAAAACAAAACCAGAAATTTTCCTGTTGTGGTTAATGTTTTAAATATAATATAATTTAAGTGTGTTACATTACATATTCATTGGGTAGAAGAATATAAAAATATAATAATGTTAGAAAAATGAAAATAACTTTTTTGAAAAAAATTAAAAATAAAAGAAAATAACATCAAACAATTAATTTGGAAAACAATTTTTAGAACATATATCTAAACAAACCCTCAAGTCTCTAGATGGGACAAAAATCACGAGAAAAAAATGAATTTAACGTTTTATTATATTTATGGAACGATAAAGATGTAATTGAAAAAAAAAAGGAAAAGGAAAAAGAACGATACAAGACAAAGTTGAAACTTGCAAATTGAAACAAGATAAAACAATATACAATTGATTTGCTTTAAAGAAAAGATTCTCTGAATAAAAAAAGATTATGTTTTTATTAGCCTTTTTTTTCCTTGAGGAATCCTCTTGTGGGCCATAGTGAGTAAAGGTATTGAAGATCCAGCGGCCAAAAAAGGCTTTTAGAAAAAAGGACAATGCTTGGGTGTTTCGTGGGCAACACCCAGTGCGTGCAGTCTGCTACGTGGCCCATTATTATGGTGCCACGTGGCAGGCCATTTTTTTTTGCCTACATCTATTTCTCTAAGTTTTTTTTTTCTTTTCTTTCCCTCTTTTCTTTTTCATTTTTTAGAAATTTTATTTCCATTCGATCACTTTTTTTTTTTTTTTACAAACTCTTTCACAATATCAATTTATTTTTAAAATTAAACAATTTTTTTTTAATTTTTTTTTCTCTTTTTTCATCTATAGAATATCATTTATTTTAATTAATCAATTGAAAATTGAGAGTTTACCATAACAATGTAAAAAATATGTTTCATAACCTAAAGCTAACGACAGTTTCATAATCAATTTTATTTTTTATTTTATAATTTTTATTTATCTTATTATATTTTGTTCATTCTTCTTAATCAAATGGATTAGTAAAGATGGAAATTATGAAACTATTTGAATATAGAACCTTAAGAAGGTTTTGAAGTATATGAAAATAATTTCAAATGGATAAAAATGGTTTTTTTTTGTATTTGATGCTATAAGAATGTTTTTTTTTTTAGTTCAACCATATGTGGAGATGAGAATGCACAAATCTTTGACTTTTGGATTAATGGTACAATGTCTTAACTAATTGAGTCAGGATGGCAATGTTATAAGAATGTCGATTTGTATTTAATGTTATTGGAACTTGAACAGGAGGCTTTGGGAGCTATCTATTTGGACTGAGTCAGCGCATTAGCAAACTAGCATCGGCCGATGTCAATGACTTTAAGAACCCTTCATTAGGATGGATTATTGGTTTTCTTTTCATCGTCAGCTTTCTAGGCCTCCTCTCGGTGGTGCCTCTAAGGAAGGTATATTCAAACTTAAAAGAGAAGTTACATTTAGGCAGGACTCACATGTCTTGCTTTGATTTTTGAATTTTCTTATGGTTGGTTTCAGATAATGATCATTGATTTCAAGTTGACATATCCAAGTGGTACAGCCACAGCACATCTTATCAACAGTTTCCACACTCCTCGAGGAGCCAAGTTAGCCAAGTGAGACTCTTTACACACTACTAATTTTGCATTCTTTTGGTGTTTATTTGTGCTGTTCCATTTTTATTTCATTTAATATAAAAAAAAGTTCCTACTAATATTTTTGAACCACTTAAAACTAAACACGTCATTGGAAAGTAGGAGCTTTTACTCACCAGTGCGGAGGCGAGTTGTTTTCCAAACAAATATTTTGTATAGTTTATAGTTTTGGTGCAATCTGTGCGTTACAGGAAGCAAGTGAGAACGCTTGGAAAGTTCTTCTCCTTCAGCTTCTTGTGGGGCTTCTTCCAATGGTTCTTCACTGCCGGAGAGGACTGTGGATTTGTCAATTTCCCAACATTTGGCCTCGAAGCTTACAAATACAAGTACTTTTTAAACCCAAACCACTTTCATACCCCCCCTTCTTATCAATTATACAGTGTTCGACGGCTATAATTAACAGAAAACACACATTTCTTGCAGATTTTATTTCGATTTCTCTGCAACATATGTTGGGGTAGGAATGATTTGTCCGTACATCATTAACATATCTGTGTTGCTTGGAGGAATTCTTTCATGGGGTTTAATGTGGCCTCTTATTGAGAAAAGAAAAGGAGATTGGTTCAGTGCTGAGCTTCCCCTCTCCAGCTTTCATGGCCTTCAAGGCTACAAGGTCAAAAACTTGTCTCCACCCACCTTAAATTTTCATTCTAATAGCCCTTATCATTCCAATATTTACTTGCTCTTTATAATTCTGTTTTGGCTTTAGGTGTTTATTTCCGTTGCCTTGATTCTGGGTGATGGGATTTACAACTTTGTAAAGGTGTTGGCAACAACTCTCATAGGTTTGCACCGCCAGCTGAAGAAGAAAGATGCAATCCCGGTCTCAGATGCTTCCCCTCCTTCAACCTCCGACGTATCTTTTGATGACAAACGGAGGACTCAACTCTTCCTTAAAGATCAGATTCCCTCTTGGTTCGCCATTGGAGGTTATGTTGCGATTGCAGTCGTATCCATAGCCACATTGCCACACATCTTTTCGCAGCTGAAATGGTATTACATACTTGTCATCTACGTCATTGCTCCAGTACTAGCTTTCTGCAATGCTTATGGTACTGGGTTGACCGATTGGTCCCTTGCGTCTACCTATGGAAAGCTTGCCATCTTCACAATCGGAGCATGGGCTGGTGCTGCAAATGGTGGAGTCGTTGCAGGCTTAGCCGCTTGCGGAGTAATGATGAACATTGTCTCAACAGCATCAGATTTGATGCAGGACTTCAAGACTGGATACATGACACTATCTTCGCCGCGGTCTATGTTCGTGAGCCAGGTAGTAGGCACTGCGATGGGATGCGTCATATCTCCCTGTGTCTTTTGGCTGTTCTACAAGGCATTTGATGACCTTGGACAAACTAACAGTACTTATCCAGCGCCTTATGCAACGATCTACCGTAACATGGCTCTTCTTGCAGTCGAGGGCTTCTCTAGTCTCCCAAAAAACTGTCTCACCCTATGCTATGGGTTTTTTGCGGCAGCCATTGTGATAAATTTGATAAGAGACTTATCAGGGAAGAAGGCCAGCCAGTATATTCCAATACCAATGGCAATGGCGATTCCGTTCTATTTAGGCCCATATTTCGCCATTGACATGTGCCTTGGAAGCTTGATATTGTTTGTGTGGGAAAAGATAAACAAGGCCAAGGCCGAGGCTTTCGCACCTGCGGTGGCGTCGGGTCTGATATGTGGAGATGGAATATGGACATTGCCCAGCTCGATCCTTGCTCTGGCTGGAGTTAAGCCTCCTATTTGCATGAAGTTTCTATCAAGGGCTACAAATGCCAAGGTTGACGCCTTCTTAGGACACTGAAGCTTTGTTCACAGCCACAATAGAAGGTAATATTCCAAGTATATTTAGTGTTTATAGCTTCACGGTCTGAGTGCACAAGGGTACTCAAATAGCTCTTTGATGTTTAGATAAGTAGTTGTGCTTCATCTGTAATTGTCATATAGATAGGTATGAACTGTCACATATGTTGTGGTCAATATTCATAGATAAAAATAAAAAATATATTTTAGTATTTAATAGGAAAAAATATATGAAAATGAATTTATTCTTCAGTTAAAAGGCGTTCTTGAGATTTTACGAGTAATGGTAAATTTACATTTACTAGTTACACTACACCCAATTGAAAACCATGAATAAAGAAAGAACAGAAAAAACAAAAAGAAGTCCTTCCCGTCTAGGCGGTTAGTGTAATAAGAAAGAAGTCTGTGAGGTCCAATGACTGCAAAGAGGATCTCATTTTTGCTTCAGGTGTAACCATCGCCCAAACTAAGGACAGAAGGAAGGAGATAATAAGCGAGTTGATACGATTATATTAGACGAGTGGATCTCTAAAATTTTTATGTGTGTCATGTCATACCAGCTCAATTTGAAAACTTTTGAGGTAAAAAATTGTAATGCTTGCAATTGTGGAGATTTTCGGAAAGATTTAACTAAATCGTAGAGATTATAATGAAACTTTTAAAACTAGAAGAATCAGAACTAAAAATAAAAGTTATAGGGATTAGAATGACAATTTAACCAAAATTCAAATAACTAATTATCTGACAAATTGCACATTTGCAATGAAATTAATAATAATAATAAAATGGAATATAGAATATGATAGTTCAATTTTGTACAGAAAATATGTAAAATTCAAGGCTGGAAGTCAGCATGGTTAGAACAAACGAGCTTTCTCCAAAGTATGCAAAAGGGAGAAGCATGAATGCTTACTGAAAGTGTCAACAAAAAATCAATACTCACATTTTCACTCTGAAAGGGGCTGTTTGGGGTAAAGATTATAATAACCTGTGTTCTAATAACCTATGGAGTACTCTGCACCCCAAACACAGATTATTATAACCCGAGACTAAATAACTCTGTATTTTAAACAATATTATATAATTTCACAGACTATTATAACCCACAAACTATTATAACTCATGTTATTATAACTCACTCAGCGCCGCAAACAGCCCCAAAATGTAATTGAAGCAGATATTTAAATTTGTGTTATATTCTAGTTTGAAGTATTTTTTTTTTAGTACAACAAATGTGAGGGTAAATATTTGAATTTCCGGCATCAAGAGAAAAAGTACATGTCAATTATATGCTCACTTCAACTTGTTTGAAGTTTATTAATACTAATGCACTTGAATTTCTAATGAGAAGATGAGAATTTACCCATAAAATAGCTTATTTCTTATCTACATGTTACACAACCACTGTCCAATAACAAGAATGCAACTAATCTAATAATTTCTTATCTTAAAATACGTGGTTCTTTTAAATTCTTGAATTGGTATAACGTTTCTTGAGCATTTATTAATCCGTAGAAGTAACATGCGTCATGTCACGGTCATGCTTGTCCAGGGCGTGTTGCCCGTGGCCGCATGCCCATCTCAACCCCTTTTTATCATGCTTTCATTGTATGTAATTCATTTTGCTTAATAGTTAGCTTTACTTGTATTTTTATGGGCATATGACTCCTCACCACTTTGCATGTTCAAGCCTGTCAAAGGCATAAATCTTAGAATGTACTATAGGGGGGTATGACTAGTTGTCCATCCTTCATACCCGGAGTTATATGCAATCTAAGCTGTTGTTGACCCTTCTCTCGCTTATTGCCTATAACATTTATATGAACAAACGTTTTCTCAAAAGCTTTCAAAACACTTTCTCTCTCCCGGTTTTCTAAAACATTTTCTCCCGGGACTCGAGGGGAGGCTAGACCCTATACGGAAGTATTCCGCGACTTCCGTTTTTCGAAAGGCTGACTTGCTCGCCGGGTTAGAGCAGGTGCCGCACGGTCGAAGAGCTACGACCGTGATAAGTGGTATCAGAGCCTAGTTGGCTCCTCAAAGCGAAAAGTAGCGATCATGGCCGCGATAGAAGAGTTGGGCGAGGCCCATGTAGGCCGATTGGCTGTGATTGAAGAGCAAATGCTCTTCCTAAGAGATGTCCCCGATAATGTTCGGTTCTTGGAATCTCGCCTGGATGAGATTGCCGATAAGGCCGACAAGATTGATGCGGTAGCTGGCCGCTTAGACGGGATGCCCGTCAGAGAATTGATGGTGAGGGTTGAGGCCCTGGAAGATAGAGCCACAAAACCTGTTGGCTTCGAGCGTGGGGATAGCTCGTCGGGCTCTGTTGCCCAGTTAGAGGAACGCGTCGAGAATCTAGATGGCGCCAAAGAACAATATTTCAGATGGTGTCTGAACTATCTGAGGATGTAAAAGCTGCCATCGATGTAGTGAGGGCAGAAGTGGCGGACCTAAGCGCCCGACTGAATCTCACCATGAGAGCGGTGGGAAACCAAGCCCCAGCTGGGGGCATAGTCCAAGTAAACAAGGTAAAAGTACCCGAACCGAAGCCCTTCTGTGGGGCTCGTGATGCAAAAGCCTTGGAGAACTTCATATTTGACATGGAGCAATACTTCAAGGCCACAACTACTACATCTGAAGAGTCGAAAGTTACCTTGGCGACAATGCATCTAGTGGATGATGCAAAACTATGGTGGAGATCCCGGTATATGGACATCCAAGAAGGACGATGTACCATCGATACATGGGAAACATTGAAACAAGAATTGCGCTCTCAATTCTTCCCTGAAAACGTTGAAATATTGGCGAGGCGCAAGTTGCGCGAGTTAAAACATACAGGGACCATTCGAGAGTACGTGAAGCAATTTGCCGGATTAATGTTGGACATACGAGACATGTCCGAGAAAGACAAGGTCTTTTGTTTCGTTGAAGGGTTGCAATCAGGGGCTAAGTCCAAGTTATATGAACTCAGAGTACAAAGCTTGTCAGAAGCTTATGGGGCCGCCGAACGTTTGTTCGATCTCACCACCGAAGGAAGCCACAAACAATGTCAAGAAGTGAGACGAAGCAACTCTCCCCCAAATAGAGAAAATAGAAATTTTCGACCTAACTCTCCAAAGAATGGGGGAGGGAACCAAATTGCAAATGGGGGAAATTCATGGCGAATGCCACATTATCAAAATAACTACAACCAAACGCCCCCATTCTGCTACATATGTAAAGGGGCCCATCGGGCGTATGAATGCCCAAATCGAGCATCCTTCAATGCATTTCAAGCCTCACTGACAAGTACTTCAGAGGCCAAGGATGAAGCCTATGAAGAAAATGGGGGCGACACTCGCATTGGAGCGCTGAAATATCTGTCGGCCTTACAGAAGAAGGTGGAGGGAGGAAAAGGATCCACTCCACGTGGGCTCATGTACGTCGACGCATGAATAAATTATAAGCCAACGAGAAATACCATGGTCGACTCAGGCGCAACCCACAATTTTATAATAGAAGTAGAGGCCCGACGACTGAACCTACGTTGGGTTGGAGATGTGGGAAAAATCAAGGCTGTAAATTCAGCAGCCCTACCCATTTTGGGCGTGGCACGAAGAGTGCCAGTGAAGTTAGCTGCTTGGAGTGGTCAAGCAGACTTTGTGGTCGTCAAGATGGACGACTTCGACATCGTGTTGGGGATGGAATTTCTCCTCGAACACAAAGTAATACCAATGCCGTTGGCAAAGAGTTTAGTGATCACGGGGTCCAAACCCACCGTGGTCCACGCCGAGTTGAGGCAGCCGAAAGAGGCAAAATTGTTATCAGCCCTTCAGTTGAATAAGGGCCATAATGGACATCACAACACCAAGGTCTGTGACGTTGATCAACCTTGGAGAAAAAAGAATCAGCACAATTATAACTCCTCTGTGGAGCTTAACCGAAGCCAGAAGTTGCTCGGAAGAATACAAAAGAAGCACCAATGAGTACAAGGGAATGGGTCGAACGAAGATGGTACAATTCATCAGGAAGGCAAGAAGCGTCGACCCCACCGATCACCCTGAAGAATGCTTTCGAGGCACTGGCTGAGAGAACGCCTCAAGTCAATCAAAGTGAGAATATGAAGAAGTTTCTGGAAGACTGGAGAAGAAGCCAGAGCACAGAGGTCCGCTGGGACCGCCTTGACAAGACTTGAAGACAAGATGCTTGAGCGACTGCTGAGTTCGAGCTGAGACGGTTGACGAGGACGTCAACCATTTAAGTGGGGGAGAATGTCACGGTCATGCTTGTCCAGGGCGTGTTGCCCGTGGCCGCATGCCCATCTCAACCCCTTTTTATCATGCTTTCATTGTATGTAATTCATTTTGCTTAATAGTTAGCTTTACTTGTATTAGGTCCGCTGGGACCGCCTTGACAAGACTTGAAGACAAGATGCTCGAGCGACTGCTGAGTTCGAGCTGAGACGGTTGACGAGGACGTCAACCATTTAAGTGGGGGAGAATGTCACGGTCATGCTTGTCCAGGGCGTGTTGCCCGTGGCCGCATGCCCATCTCAACCCCTTTTTATCATGCTTTCATTGTATGTAATTCATTTTGCTTAATAGTTAGCTTTACTTGTATTTTTATGGGCGTATGACTCCTCGCCACTTTGCATGTTCAAGCTTGTCAAAAGCATAAATCTTAGAATGTACTATAGGGGGGTATGACTAGTTGTCCATCCTTCCTACCCGGAGTTATATGCAATCTAAGCTGTTGTTGACCCTTCTCTCGCTTATTGCCTATAACATTTATATGAACAAACGTTTTCTCAAAAGCTTTCAAAACACTTTCTCTCTCCCGGTTTTCTAAAACATTTTCTCCTGGGGCTCGAGGGGAGGCTAGACCCTATACGAAAGTATTCCGCGACTTCCGTTTTTCGAAAGGCTGACTTGCTCGCCGGGTTAGAGCAGGTGCCACACGGTCGAAGAGCTGCGACCGTGATACGTCGCACATGATATGGGAGAGCACACCTTAGATTGTGACCATTGATATTCGGTGTAGTCAATAAAACTTGTTGAACTAGGAAAACAATATGGAATTTGCAATTAATTACGGAGGCTGTTCAAATCAGATCTTCTATGTACAAGTTCATTTTATAAGTTAAAATTAATATATTTATTTTCAATATCTATGCTATATACTTCATAGGACAACAAGGCTGGAATATGAATATAAAACCATATATTGATCGTTAGAATCACAATTAAGAGAGTCGAAATTAATAGTTGAAGAGGTTGATGTCCTTTAAGATAGGATGACAAGACCGAGATAGATAGATACACATAGGAAGATAAATTATATCAATTTCCCTGTAAAAATAATCATTCAAATTAGGAGATGGATGAGTGGAGCATTGATATGATCGTGAATGACATTTCAGCCTTTCAGGATGATATTTTCAAAATAACCAACTTAAACATGACTTAATTGGTTAAGGTATATACTCTCAACTAAGACGTCAGAAGTTCGAATTTTCCTCATCATATGTTGAACTATATATATATATATATATATATATATATATATATATATATTCAAAATAAAAAGTTCTAGAAAAATATCTCATTCCCCATTGTTGTGCAACTGCATGAAATTAAACATAATGAGTCAATGTTACCTCATTCAATTCATTTACCTTTTAGTTGATGGTACACGTTTTATGCCAGTTGAGCTATGTTTAGTTTGACAAGACTTATGTTGACTCTTCGTGAAATCAAATAATCATATACATAGCTAGAATGAAACCCACTTACTAAAAAATAGGCTAAATTATAAAAAAATACCCTTGAATTTTGTCTTTTGTTAAAAAAAAAATACACATATTCTTTCAAAAGTTGCAATACTACCATTGACCTTTTATAAACATTTCAAAATTATCCTTAGAGTTAAAATCCATTAGAACGTTGGACAAAAAATTGACTTGGCACTAACTTGAAAATGATGTGGCAGTGACTGAGATGCTTGCTTGGATTAAGTCTAAAAGAACGGCGTACTGCTACGTTGACTTTCCATCTAACATTCTAACGAATTTTGACTCCAAGAATAAGTTTGAAATGTTTATGAAAGGTCAAGTGTAATATTACAACTTTTAAAGGACTATGGATATTTTTGAAATAAATGACAAAGTTCAAGAGTATTTTTATAATTTAGCTTTCAAAATATCACATGGTTGGAAATTGATTGATTGTGAGTGCAAGGCTAGATTTTGATTTTTCAAGAAATTAAAATAATGTCTTTATTATTTACTTGTTTTAGCAAGGTCTTTGATTAAATTATAATTATCTTAATCCTTGTCTCTATAGCATGTTAAGGAAAATCTCCCATCAGTACTTATATTTGTTATTTTCGTTATTATAGTGAGGTTTTCTGATGTATTCTTATTCTGTTGGGAGTGAACTCTATATATTTGACTGTCCTTGTTCAATATTAAATTAATGATAAAAAAAAATATCCTCATGTGAACAATAACTCTGTTTTCAAATTCTCTCTTCTTCTTTTTTGTTCAATAATCAAGCATACCACATTCCTTGATTTTGAAAACTCAAGGCGTTTGAGTTTTTGTTTTTGTTTTTGCTTTTTGAATGAAGGCAACATCCTATTGAGGTAAACTTTCTAGTTTTTTTTAAAAGAAGATTTAACATTACTTTATAAATAATAATAATAATAATAATTGTACAAAAGTATATCTTCAGAAGAAGAAAAAAAAAAGGAAAGCTAACTTTATATTTATTTATTATTTTTATAATTAATTTTATTACCATGTCAATAAAAAAATTAGCAGACATATAAATTAATTAAAAGCTTCCTAGTCAAGATGGAGACTGAGTCAAGTTTTGGTGAGAAACCTGTCCATCTTCATCCAAAAATTTAATTTAGGGGAGACAAAGTCAAGATTAGAGTGAGAAACTTTCCATCTTCATCCAAAATTTAATATAGTGACGAAAATTTTCTATTCTACCTCGTCTTAGTCAAATCAAGACTCATCTCAGCCAATCAAAGCACCTAAAAGAAAAGATTGTGACTAGTTATTTTCACATTAGGTAGATTTAACATCTTTTCTTATTTATTTTTAGTCAAAATTGAGTGGGGTGTACGTTCTATCTTTCTTTTAGTGAGTTTGTTGTAAAATTTAGGAGTAAGGTTATTTATTTTTGTTGGGAATGACTTGGACCTTGAGCCCAAAAATTCACGTAGAAAATGAAATACTCTTGTCCCACATTGAAAGGTTTAAAAAAGTAGAGGTAGTTTATATAGTAAAGCCTATATGTGAGTTGATAAAAATTGGTTATAGCGGTTATTTCTTTTAGGTGGGGGAGCTATTTCATTGAAATCAGCAAAGTAAACGTGGATAGTACGATCCACCATGGAATCAAAATTTACTATTTCACTATGCATCAATTTAAATCGAAAGAAGATATTATTGCTTAAGTTTATTCTCCTTTCTATACTTAGGAAACTATTCTTTTGTTATTTTATTTTGTAAGGCCCAAAAACTCACATAGGAAATGGAATACTCTTGTCCCACTAATGGAAAGTTTAAAGAAGTGGAGGTAATTTAGATAGTAAAACCTGTGGGTTGGTAAAAAGTGGTTTTAGTTCTATTAAAATACTTCCCCACATACGCATCGCAGCAGCCGTTCGTCCGGTCGGATGGGTGGGAGGGTGGGCGGGTTCGGGTAACTACTCTTGTGCAAAAAAGAAAATACTTTTTATTTCTTTCCTCTTAAAATTAATATCAAAATTATATGATATTATAAAATAATAATTATACAAAATTTATAAAAAAATATATATATATGTTTATAAATTAATTAATAATTATTTTATATTCAATTTAATATTTAGTTTTGCAACTTCAACTGGTTTTATAGTTTAAAATATATTATAAAATATATTTTAAACAATTATTTAAATTAAAATCTAATTTCTAAATCTGTTACCAAACACATATATCAAAACATGAAATATAACTCTATTTGTATTGAATTCCTTATTTTCAAAATTATATTTTCAGGACACGGAGGAAGGGTTGTTCATAAATACATATATCGAGAAGCAGAGGCAGATCCAACATCTCACGTGGAAGGGAAGGGGATATGGAGGAGAAGCAAGGCGAGGAGGTGGATCCGAACCAGAAAAATAGAAGAGGGAGAGGAGATCGTGAGGAATTGACGGCCGAGGAATCGATGTCTGTGGAGAGGATTTTCGAAGAGCAAGAGGTGCCGTCATGGCGGAAGCAACTGACGGCGAGAGCCTTTGCGGTGAGCTTCGTGCTGAGCGTGTTGTTCACTTTCATCGTGATGAAGCTCAACTTGACCACCGGTCTTATTCCTTCTCTCAACGTCTCTGCCGCACTTCTCGGCTTCTTCTTCGTCAAGATATGGACCAAATTTCCGCAGAAATCTGGTTTTCTGAATCCGCCCTTCACTCGCCAGGAAAACACTGTGATTCAGACTTGCGTTGTCGCTTCTTCCGGCATCGCCTTCAGCGGTACACACCTCCCACTTTTCCACTTTTTTTTTTTAGATTAATTATTAATATAGCAAGAAGGGAGAACCAACTATCTATCTTTAGATTGTTTTGTTTGTTAGGTGTTAAAATCATTATAGTGCTTGACCGTCTAAAAGTGATTATTTATGGGAAAATTTTTTAGTACTACTGAAATATCCTACTTTCTTTGTTCATATCTTTTTAGGTTTATAAATAATTTTTTAATACTGGTCGAGCCCACATAATTTTTAGTGAATCTCACATAATTTTTAAAAGGATGTTGACGTGACAAATAATAAATGAGAGTAGTATGAGAAATTTTCTATATACTAGAATTTTTTTCTATTATTAAGGTTATGTTTGTAATCATTTAAGCCTGTTTCATAACCATTTAGTTTTTAATTTTTGATTTTTGAAAATTAAATTTATAAATGCTATTTTCAACAATAAATTTTAGCTTCTCTGTTTTGTTGTCTACCAAACTAATGTTTTAAAAAATCAACTCAAGTTTTAAAAAATATATATATACACATTTAGTTTTTAAAAATTTGTTTTTTTATTAGAATTGGACTAAGAATTCAAATATCTTAATAGTAATAGTGAGAAAACAAGCCCAATTTTTAAATATTAAAAATAAAAAACCAAATTATTATCGAATGCCCTTTATTAATTTATCTAAAATTCCTCTTCAATATGCCAAATCAGGTAAATAGATTGCTGAAATCAGCTTTCTATTTTAACTAACAAAGGTTTCAAAAATTTCATTGTTTTTCCATGTATCTTTTTTTTTTCCTGGGCTTATGTCCCTCCTAGACTCTTCTTATATTTTTTGTATTTAGATTGGGAGAAAATTTGATTAACTCAATTTTTATAACATCTTTTTTTTATCAAATAATTTACATTAAACAATATAGCTTACAGTTTATATTATATAAATATTTATACAATTATCTAGTAATAAATTTAGATATTAAATATCTGTATAAAATTAATGAAAATAATATGTCTATCTATCTCATTATATTTAAATCATACCAATTTAATATTATTTACAAAAAATTATAACCTATTTTTTAATGTTAAAAATTGAAATTTATTAGACACTAATTTACTTTGATTACAATTAATTTTTCATCCGTAATTATTTTAAAAACTACGATAATTTTAAACTAAGTTTTGGTCACCTACAACCTAAACATTGTAAGACCATTTGATGATCATTTTCCAATTGTTTAAATAGACTTTAGGAAAAAAATATTATTTAGTGAGTTTACTAACTAGTAAATTAAACATCCTAATTTTTATTTATTTATTTATTTTTACAAAATACACTTTTGATCCGAGTTGATATTTGTTTTGTCCTTGAAGTTTTTAGAAGGAATACTTTAGTTCTTAAAGTTAGGAAAATAATTTTAAATAGTCATTGAGCTCATTTGAGTGTTAGTTGACTGACTATAAAATGATGTAGTGGTTAGTTTTTTTCTTTTCTTTTTTTTAAATTTTTTTTTTTTGTGACTGTACTTTTTTTTTTTTTTCTTCGTTTTTCTTCTCCCCTCAAACCTCGCTATCACATCCGTTTTTCTATTCATCATACTCCCATGCTGTCACTTTAGGGGCCGTTTGGATGGATAAGAATAAGGGTGAGAATGGATAAGGGTTAGAGATCTCTTTGTTTAGAACAAAGTTTGCAAACTTGGACATGAGCATCACTTATTCCCACGGTGGAGTGTATTTCTATACCCTTCAAAAAGTATGAGTTTCTTTATGCTTATTGCCCACACGCTCTCTCACTTTCTCTCTTTCTTCTTATTCTTCTTTGTTAATATTTAGTATATATATTCATTTTCAATAATTATAATTAATTATTTAATTAAAATTATTTATAATTAATTATTTTATTTCTACATGTTGAAATTAATTTTGATTAATTCATTAAATATTGTATCAAAATAATATTTCTAAGATTAATTTCATAAAACAAGCATAAACATCTATTATAAAATCAATTATGAAACTATTAATTTATTAATACAAATATATTTAATTTTTGGTAAGGATTTATTTTAAATCATTTTAATTAATTATTCATGGTTTATTTTTGATCAATTAACTATTAATTTTTTTCTTTTAAAAAATTAATTTTGATTGTTTTATTAATAATATATCATAATTATATAAGATTCATAAGATCAATCTCATAAAACAAATTTGCACATCATTTGTAGAGCATAATTATCTACTTGAGCATTGTTTCATGGTTGAGACATTCTTACCTCTCATAAAACAAACTTGCAAAATATTAACGTAACGTGTTTATACTACTTCATCTATTACTTATAATTAATTAAACTATATTGTTAGTTCATTAATTAAATTATATTATTAATTGAAATGTATTTATTTATTGGAATATTAATTAATTATTTAATATATCACAATTACATAAAATTTATATATTAATCTCACCAAACAAATATAAATATCATTTGTTTATAAAAAAAAATTTGATAACATTCTCATGTAGAACCAAACACAGTCATCTTATTTCCATACATTTATTATTATTTTATTTCCAAGCATCTATTCGATCTTTGGAATGAAGAGAGTCAATACCCCAAACTTAGCCATTTCAGTAAAATCTTCGGTTTTCGAACAAAGAAGTAGTGAACCTTGGTCATACGTGATCTGTGGTTGATCTCTATCAAATTGGTTGTGTACTTGAGAGGACAGAAGTTGGCTTAGATAAGAGTAAACTCTCAGTGAAACTAGAGAATTAGATGGATAGATGATTATTTGTGGGGAGGATTGTTGGAAATGCAACTAAAGCCCCACATTGGTTAAGAAAGTGAAAGATCGATCATGGATATATGTGAGGGACAACATTTCCATCGATATGAAGTATTTGGGTGAAACCAAAAATAAAACCATGAAGACTTATGTCTAAATAGACAATATCATATAATTGTGTATATATATGTAGGGGGTTTATTGCCCCAAACAATAGTCAACTTGCCAAATCGGTCGCAATTCCAATGGAAATAAACACATCTGCTAGTTTCGTCAATACAGGACACAAATGTTTTGGTTGTTGCTTGAAGATGGAACCTTAAAAAAAGGTTATCTTGGCTGTAACAACTAGGAAAATGAAATGTATTAAAATGATTTCAAATTTACAAAAATATTATTATGTATTTTTTTTCAGTTTCAAGATAGTATTAAGTATTTGATGTTAATAAATACTTTAAGAAAAATTATGAAGATTATGAAAATTTTGTTGAATCTATTTGAATATAGAATCCTTAAGAACGTTGAATTATATGAAAATAATTTCAAATGTAAAAAAATGTTGATATGTATTTGACATTCTTGAAAATTGAACAGGAGGTTTTGGGAGCTATCTATTTGGACTGAGTCAGCGCATTAGCAAACAATCAGGTGCCGATAACAATGATTTCAAGGACCCTTCATTAGGATGGATAATTGGTTTTCTTTTCATTGTTAGCTTTCTCGGCCTCTTCTCGGTCTTGCTTCTACGGAAGGTATATTCAAATTTAGGTTAAATTACAAGTTTTCTCCCTGAAATTTAAGAATGTGTCAAATATGTGATCGATTTTTAATTTTATGTTTAATAGATTCTTGAACTTTAAAAAGTATTCTATAAGTCTTTCAATTTTTAATTTTATGTCTAATTAGTCTTTAATCTATTTAATGTTTTTTAAAAGAAAAATACTTTACTGCATATCGATGTGTAGATATCTTCTTATACACTACTATTAAATTTCTAACAACTAAGAAAGAGAAAGGTGTGGAAAATGAGATATTGAAACTTTTGTACATTCTCTCTTTTAGTTGTCAAAAATTTAATGGTGATGTGTAGGAAGAGATACACACTGGTATGTAGTCGAGTATTGTTCAAAATTCATGAAAAGCAAAATTGAAAGTTTAGAACTCATTTGATAACCATTTTGTTTTTGGTTTTTGGTTTTTAAAAATCATACGTGTTTTCTCATTATTTATCTACAATGAGCTTCATCTTTCTTAAGAAAACATTTGAATTCTTAGTCAAATTTCAAAAACAAAAACAAGTTTTTGAAAACTAAAGCACCGTTTGATAACTATTTGGTTTTTGATTTTTCAAAATTGTGCTTTTTCTTTTTTCTTTCACAATTTCTATACAATGATTTTCATATTCTCTACCATGGTTTCCATCTTTCTTAAGAAAACGTTTGAATTTATAGCCAAATTCCAAAAACAAAAACAAGTTTTTGAAAACTTTTTTTTTTTTTCTTCAGTTTTCAAAACTTGGCTTGGTTTTTGAAAACATATGTAAAATGTAGATAAGAAAACATGGAAACCCATGAGTAGAAGTAGTAGACTTAATTTTCAAAAACTAAAAACCAAATGGTTATCAAACAGGCCTAATTTTTCTAGTTTTCAAAACTTGGCTTACTTTTTTAAAACATATATAAAAAGTAGATAAAAAATTAAAAAAACTCATAGGTGGAAGTAGTAGTTAAGGCTTAATTTTCAAAAATGAAAAACCAAATGGTTATTATTCACATGAGATTTCAACAAGGAAATTTAACACGTGGAATGAACTTTGTATTTGTATTGATTTCAGTATAATGAGTACAATCTCTAGTATTTGATCCTCTGATTCTCTCTCCTACTTGTATGCTTTGCTCGAGGGCTGAATAGCTTGTTCTCGAGGTTGGAACTTCAATGGATTCTTGGAGTGTTCTTGATTTCTGTGACGTGTTCTTCGTTCAGATGGTGTTTGATCTTCAGGAGCTTCTGGAGTCTTCTGAGCTTTGTTTCTGAATTCTCTCTAAGCTTCTTCAGTTCTGAACCCTTGAAATGAAAGAGGAAGCTCTCTATTTATAGAGTTCTTCATGGGCCCCAAGTGTGCTTGGGCCTGTTGGACTGGGCCCAATTAATTTTGGGCCAACCCATTTGGATTGGATCTGGTTGACCTTGGGCCAGCATTTTGGGCCTGGTTGACTTTTGGGCCTAGCCATTTGGACTAGGCCTAGTTGACTTTGGACCAGCTTCTTTGGAGTGGGCTTAGTTGCCTTTGGGTCTAGCATCTAGACTGGGCCTTTAATTTGGGCTTTTGTCTTTCAAATTTCAAAGAACCCAATAGTGTATTTGAACCTGCCATAATTTAATATAGGAATCTTTGCAAATTTAATTAATCCCTAATTAAATATAATTTCGTCATCAATGTTGGGTAATGACGTGACAATTTTGGGTTGGTCGAAATTTCTATTCCAACAAATGCCCCCTTTTCGAGATTTATACACAAGTATGTGTGTGTGAATCTCGAAAAATTATTATGGAATCAAAACTTAAGGTGCTCTTAATTTGGACTCCATTTGACGTGTCAATTTAATCAAAATATGGAATTTGGTTCACAATTTTGACTTTTTTTTACGCCAATTCATCAAAATATGAATTTGAGTCAATATTTTGATTTTCTTTTCTGGCATAAAATTTCAATTTGAATCTACTTTAATTCAAAATCTAAATTTGGGGCAAGGTTAAAATTCTATTCCAACTTTTATTTGAAATTGGATTAGGATTTGAAATTTCATCAAATTTTTTTTGTTTGAATTTGGAATAGATTTTAAAACGTACTCGATTTTTGATTTGGAACAAAATTTAAAGTATACCCACATTTTGGATTGAGCAACTTAACTTGAACTTTGGCCAAAATTTTAGTTTGGGATAAAAGATTTGAATTATGCCCAAAATTTGAGAAACTTAATTTGAATTTGGCCAAAATTTGGCTTGGGACAAAAATTTGAGTTATGCCCAAAATTTGAGAAACTTAATTTGAAGGAATATATATATATATATATATATATATATATATATTTTTTTTTACTTTCAATAAAATTTTGACTTCACTCAATTTTGGCTTGAATTTTGGAGAATTTTGAATGTGCCCAAAATTTAATTTAGCAAAATAAAATTCTCATGATTTTGAAGTTTAAATAAGATTGGGGCATTCTCAAAAAAAAAAAAAATTACAGTGAAATAAACCAAACCTTAAAGCCTTAAAAAAACATGTAATTTTGGGCATTAAAGTAGAATTTCAAATTCCAACTAAAATTCAATTCTAAAGCAAAATTGGAGAGTTTATTCAAATTCAGTTCAACTGAACAAATAATTTAGATTTTCAAAACCCCATTTTGAAATCATTTTTCAATTTCAGTTAGAGATTTTTTTTTAATCCAACTTCAGTTTAGATTTGATGTAAAACCCAACCAAAAATAGAAAATATCGATTCCAAATCTTCCCTATAAATACCAGCGAAAGGTGGGTATTCGTCGAATAGGGTGCGTTTTCAAGTCTTGCCGATTGAACAACCAGTGGCTGAGGAAGAAAGTCGCTTGCTTGCCGGAGCCATCGCCGTCAGTGCGTGGGCCTCGTCGAATCGCGGATATCTGCGTCGAGCTTGCCGAATGCCACCGTTGGAGCGTGGATCGCCGGTGTTCTAGGAGCTGTCCCGCAGCCACACGCCGGAGTTGAGGGAGAAGCTTCAGTCGCCGCCGTTGCGGCTGTAGAATGCGGGTTCGTGGCACTGGAATACACCGAAGTAGTGGGTCTGGGTTGGTGCTGTTGGCTGAGGGAAGAAGAGAGAGAAGGGAGAAGGTGAGAGAGAAAGAGTATGGGAGGAAGTCCTTCGGGGAGAGAGAAAAAAGAAAAAAGAAAAACAAACACTGCCCTCATTTTGATTATTTTATTATTTTTTGATTATTTTATTATTATTATTTTTCTTTTTCTTTTTCTTTTTTTGTTTTTTAATTTTACTTTGTGATTTTGGTTTATTATTTTATTTATTTTTTTTTAAAACCCAGGAAGCCCAACGTGGACATCACATTAAGGCCCAAAGGTTTTTTTTTCTTTTTAAAAAAAAAAAAAAAAATTACTTATTTCTTTATTTATTTTTACTTTACAAATCCTTTATATATATATACAAATTTTTTTTTGTTTTTTCCCCCTTTTTTTACGATTTTTTTTAATTTATATTTTTTGAATTTTTTTTGAATTTTTTTTACATATATATATATTTTTTGTTTTATTTTTTTATTCTTTTCTGTTTTTTTTTTTCTTTCTTTTTTTTCAAACTTGTTGCCCCTTTTTTTTTAAATTCTTTCTTTTTTTTTTTGCAAATTTTTTTTTTTCAATTTCTAATACTTTTACATTTTTTTTTACTTATTTCTTTTTTTTTTTTTGCAAACTTACATTTTTTTTCCAACCTTTTTTTTACAAGTTTTTTTTTATTTCAAACAAACCTTTTTTTTAAAGTTTTTTTTTTTTTTTTTTACAGTGTCTCATTCCCTTTTTTTTTTTTTCAGAGACTACTTACCAAGACTCACAAATATTTTTTGGAGTGAGCTTCTATTTACAAGGTAAATCTTGTTTATAAAACCTTGTATGTCTCCCTCGATTTTTTTGAATTGCAGCTAGAATGCCCTTTCCATGATCCTTCAACTTAGGAGGTGACTCAATTTCTTGCTAAGGAGAAGGATGTTCAATGCTGGAGGTGACCCCTTGCTAAGGATGGTTCACCTTCATGGCGGCCTCCCCACCGGAGAATGATGTTCAATGCTGGAGGTGACCCCTTGCTAAGGATGGTTCACCTTCATGGCGGCTTCCCCACTGGAGAAGGATGTTCAATGCTGGAGGTGACCCATTGCTAAGGATGATTCACCTTCATGGCGGCTTCCCCACCGGAGAAGGATGTTTAATGCTGGGGGTGACCCCTTGCTAAGGATGGTTCACCTTCATGGCGGCCTTCCCCACCGGAGAAGGATGTTCAATGTTGGAGGTGACCCCTTGCTAAGGATGATTCACCTTCATGGCGGCTTCCCCACCGGAGAAGGATGTTCAATGCTGGAGGTGACCCCTTGCTAAGGATGGTTCACCTTCATGGCGGCCTTCCCATCGGAGCAGGATGTTCAATGCTGGAGGTGACCTCTTGCTAAGGATGGTTCACCTTCATGGCGGCCTCCCCACCAGAGAGTGATGTTCAATGCTGGAGGTGACCCCTTGCTAAGGATGGTTCACCTTCATGGCGGCCTTCCCATCGGAGCAGGATGTTCAGTGTTGGAGGTGACCACTCCTTGCTAAGGATGGTTCACCTTCATGGCGGCTTCCCCACAGGAGAAAGATGTTCAATGCTCGAGGTGACCCCTTGCTAAGGATGGTTCACCTTCATGGCGGCCTTCCCATCGGAGCAGGATGTTCAATGCTGGAGGTGACCCCTTATTAAGGATGGTTCACCTTCATGGCGGCCTCCCCACCAGAGAATGATGTTCAATGCTGGAGGTGACCACTCCTTGCTAAGGCTGGTTCACCTTCATGGCAGCTTCCCCACCAGAGAAGGATGTTCAATGCTGGAGGTGACCCTTGCTAAGGACGGTTCACCTTCATGGTGGCTTCAATGCTGGAGGTGACCCCTTGCTAAGGATGGTTCACCTTCATGGCAGCTTCCCCACCAGAGAAGGATGTTCAATGCTGGAGGTAGCTTCCCCACCAGAGAAGGATGTTTAACGCTGAAGGTGACTCCTTGCTAAGGATGACTCACCTTCACGGCTGCTTCAACTTCAACACCGGAGGTGGCTAAGTGGATCCCTCATTTGCTGCTTCAACTTTGACGAAGATGAAGTGAGGCCGCAGACGAAGAAGAAGACGAAGCCTGTTTACTTGGCAGAGGAGCTAGCGATGGCGAACGAAACCTCTTGACTTGACGAAGGAGCGAGCGATGACGACGAAGCCTTCTGACTTAGCGGAGAAGCAAACGTCGACAAACGGAGCCTCTGGACTTGGAGATGCGAAGCAACGACGAAGCGACCAACTTGGAGACGGAACAACGACGAAGGCTCCGGATTGAACTTGAATTCGAGCGAAACTCAAACTTGTACTTGTAGCAAGGAAGGCTCAAACATACTTGAACTTGAAGATGAGTGAAGCTCGAACATGAACTTGATTGCAATCAAAGCCCAAACTTGAACTTGAGGGGAGCGAACACTCGGACTTGAACTTAAAGTGAGCAAAGCATGGACCCTGGACTTGGAGGAGCAAAGAACCAAACTTGGATAGAACAAACTCAAACTTAAAGTGAGCAAAGCTCTCTCGTATGCATCCGACTTACCGCCTCTTTGTCAGCTTGTAGGTGAATACTGTCACCATATGGGAAAGTACAATGAGCTGCAGCATCGCACCCCTCCCTTGAAAAGAAAAGTGCACTCCAGCAGGAGTTTGAACAAACACTTCTTGAGATTGAAGAATTAATATCCAACTCAAAACTTTCGAAGCTGACCATTAGAGAATCTTAACACTCATATTTGAGGAAGATAAGTCCTTAGATCGGCTGCAACTTGAAGTCTCCAAAATATGTGAAGACATGAGTGCAGTTAAAAGTGCCCTGATTGCTAGTGAACAAGATGCTGAGAGCCTTACAACGCTTCGTGATTGCTTAGAAGGTGCGTGACAAGAACCGCGAGACTTCAAATGGACAACTTAGCCTTTCTTTTTCTTTGTCTTTATTATTATCTTGTAGATGTACTGTTGGCCCGATTTGGCCCATTTGTAACCATAATTGCTCATGAAATAATAATATCTTTGAATTCTACTTCTAGCTTGGATTTTTTTGTTTATTGTTTTGACTGAACTTAAAGTTTTTTTTTTTGTTTCCTTTAAGCTGCCTACGTACTCTTTTAATGGAAGGGATCAAGTCATAACGTAGTTCATTTAATACATACATTTTTTTTTCTTTCAAATGGGCCGTTCACCTTTTAAGCTCATGCGGGCCAGGAGCAACATGTAGTTTATACTCTTACGATTAGGAGTGTTTACATTTTATGCATAAAATTTTTTGAGAAACTTTCCGTTGATGGGGCCGATCCTTAAGCCGTCTTTGTCAACAATCTTGTATGCTCCATTTGTGTAAACTTCTTTGACAATGTAGGGACCATCCCATTTAGGTGTGAACTTGTTTCCCGTATGTCGCGTAGTAATGATTGGCCTTCGAACAGCGAGCACGAGATCACCAACTTGAAATGAGCGTGGTCTAATACTTTTATCAAATGCTTTCGTCATTCGTGCTTGATAACATTCCAACGCCTGTTGAGCATCCAATCTTCTCTCATCGAGTGCTTCCAACTCTTGAAGGCGTAATTTCGCATTATCTTCTGTTGTCAGCCCTTCCTGCACAGCCATCCTCAATGACGAAATTTCTCTCTCCAGAGGGAGCACGGCCTCTACCCCATAAACTAGGGAATAAGGTGTAACTCCTGTGGGAGTGCGATGCGTGGTCCTATAAGCCCAGAGTGCTTCACCAATTCTTTCTTGTCAGTCTCTTTTTGTCTTAGAGACTACCTTCTTCAGCAAGTTGCACATCGTTTTGTTGAACGCCTTTGCCAACCCATTTGCTGTAGCGTTGTACATGGATGACTTGTACTGCTTGAACTTGAATTTCTCACACAACCTGTCAATTAGACTGTTGGAGAATTGTCTCCCATTATCTGTCACAATACGATGTGGAATGCCGTAGCGGTAGATGATGTGAGTTCGAATGAAGTCTGCCACATTTTCTTTCTTGGCCTCTCTTAGTGCTACTGCTTCGGCCCATCTTGAAAAGTAATCTGTGGCTGCAAGGATATAAGAGTGGCCTGCTGATGACTTAGGCGTTATTGGACCAACAAGATCGAGACCCCAAGCTTCGAAGGGCCATGAAGCAACAATCGGATGTAGAGGCTCTGGCGGCTGATGAATGAAGTTTGCATGGAACTGACAGGCTTCACACTTCTTTGCATACTTCATTGAGTCATGGACCATCGTAGGCCAGTAGTAGCCCATTCTTTTCAATTGGAAGTGGAGTTTTGGACCTGACTGGTGAGCCCCGCAGACGCCTGAATGTGCCTCTTCTAGTGCTTTGATGGATTCTTCTGTTCCCAGGCATCGAAGGAATAGTCCTTCATAAGAGCGGCGATAGAGGGTCTCTTTATAATAGATGAATCGGGAAGCCCTTCTTCGTACATCAGCCTTGCGTCGGGGTTCTGCAGGGAGCTTTCCATGTTGGAGATAGTCTATAATGGAATGTTGCCAGTCCTCTTCTTCAATAGTGTAGACAGATATTACGTTTATTTCTTCGCATTCATCTTCGCTGGGTGGCACGATCCATTTTTGACAAAGTGAAATGTTCATCGTTTCATCTCCTGGAATTGTCATAGCAGTGGCCAAGTTTGCTAGCGCGTCTGCTTTCTTGTTCTCTGCTCTTGGAATATGTTCGAGTGCTACGTTGTCAAATTTCTCCAGCAATTTCCTTGCGTAGTCAAAATAAGCCTCGTGTTTTACCTCATATTGGAGTGTGAGTTGATTAATGACTAATTTCGAATCTCCATAGACTTCTATGCACGTGATGCCGATCTCCATGGCCATCTGAAGGCCGATTATTAATGCTTGGTATTCAGCCACATTGTTCGAACATAATTCACTAAGTGTGAAGCTGTAAGGAAGCATATGGTTTTTCGGTGAAATAAGGACAATGCCTGCCCCCGCTCCATCTCTTCGTGCCGAGCCATCGAAGTACATGGTCCATGGCTCCATGTTTTGAACATAGAAGACCTCCTCGTCGGGTAGGTCCTAGCACAACTTCCAGTCTGATGGAATGGGGTGACTAGCCAAAAAATCAGCCAACGCTTGCCCCTTTATCGCCTTCTGAGGCACGTAAACAATGTCGTATTGTTGGAGCAAGATCGCCCATTTAGCTAAACGCCCAGAAATTATCGGTCTCGATAAAACGTACTTGATCGGGTCAGCTTTTGCTACTAAGTGCACTGTGAATGCTTGCATGTAGTGCCTTAGTTTGTCTACAGCGAAGAAAAGAGCAAGACACATTTTCTCAATTGGAGAATAGTTCACTTCGGCCCCGTTCAAAGTTCTACTTAGGTAGTAGAGGGCTCGCTCCTTCCCTCTTTCCCTTTCTTGCGCTAGAAGTGCTTCGAGCGATCTTTCTTGTGCTGCGATGTACAATATCAATGGCTTCCCTGCTACAGGAGCACTTAATACAGGGGGATTAAGCAGGTACTTCTTGATGCTTTCAAAAGCGTTCTGACATGCCTCATCCCACTCGAAGCTTTCTCCCTTCTTCATTAACCTTTGAAATGGTTGACATCGACCAGCTAGGTTGGAGATGAATCTCCTGATATAGGCCAAACGCCCCTGCAGCCCTCTCAACTCTCGTAAGTTTCTCGGCCTTGGCATCTTTTGGATGGCGTCGATCTTTGATTGGTCTATCTCGATCCCTCGATGTCTTACAATGAACCCGAGGAATTTTCCAGATGTTACGCCAAATGCACACTTGAGAGGATTCATCCTCAGCTGATATTTCCTTAGGCGATCAAATATCATCTTAAGATCTTTTAAGTGATCTTGTCGCTTCTTAGACTTGACCACGAAGTCATCAACGTAACACTCAACATGTTTGTGTAACATGTCATCAAAAATTTTCTGCATGGCACGTTGATAAGTGGCGCCAGCGTTCTTCAATCCAAAGGGCATCACCTTATAACAATATATCCCCTTAGGAGTTCGAAAAGCCGTCATTTCTTCATCTTCGAGAGCCATCCGAATTTGATTATAACCTGATGACCCATCCATGAAAGACAAAGCTTCGTGTCCTGTGGTGGCGTCGACCATGATTTTTGTGATGGGCAACGGAAAGTCGTCTTTTGGACATGCGTTATTCAAGTCGCGAAAGTCAACACAGACGCGGAGCTGTCCATTCTTTTTCCTGACATGAACAATGTTGGCAATCCAAGTTGGGTATTTTACCTCGCGGATGAATCCGGCTTCAATCAACTTATTGACCTCTGTCTAAATTTGAGGAATAAGTTCAGGTCGAAAACGTCGTTGGGCCTGCTTTACTGGTCGAAACCCCTGTTTGATGGCAAGGTGGTGGACAGCCACTTTCGGGTCAAGTCCTGGCATCTCTTTATAAGACCAAGCAAATACGTCTTTATACGAGGTAAGCAAGTTCATGTACTCACCCTCTTCTTCAAGAGTCAGTGACGCACTTATAAAAGTGGGGCGTGGTTCTTCCGTCGATCCAAGATTCACTTCTTTAAGTTCGTCCACCGTTGACTGAATACCATCTTCAAGTGGCAGTGGAGCTTCATCTGCATCTTCTTCAGACATCTCAGTGTCCGACTCTTCTTCAATTGTGATATGGTGGCAAGAGGTCTCACCTTCATCTTGCTCTAAATCCTCCTCTGAGGGATTAGTGATGACTACGTCACGTCGTTTTACTTTTAACGAACCCTCCGTGTTGACCGCAACAAATATTTTTCTTTTCATCCGAGAGGGAACAATGCTACGAATGTCTCTGTCAATTCTTTTCTCGCTACAAAGCGAATCTTTTGAAGTCTCCACCGAACTTTCAAGTTGAATTAGATCGAATACTGACGCGATATGCCCTTCATTTCTCGACGTAGTTACGCTTAGCCTTTGAAGAGCTGATGGTCGTGTCACAGCCGAAATTGAAAGTATATTCTCCCTCTTCTTTGCGGACATGCCTAATCTTTAGAAGGCTGACGGTCGCACCAAAGTTGGTGTTGAAGAGGTACTCTTTTCTTCATCTGCAGGTATACTTAACCTTTGAAGGGCCGATGGTCGAGTGGTATCAGAAGTTTGAGTTGATAAGGTACTTCCTTCTCCCATGATGGGCTTGCTCAACCTTTGAAAAGCTGAAAGTCGAGTGGAGCCAGTATTAAGCGGTGACTTCTTTTCCCCTGTTACAGCCTTACCTAACCTCTGCGAGACTGAAGTGCACGCAACTGGTGGCCTGACGTGCCTAAAAGCGGAGATCCTCTGGCTGACGTTTTTGTCTTCCTTTTTATCATCAATCTCATCCACCGTTATGTGGTTTACGTCCGCCATTTTTGCTTTCCCTCTTCTGGTTATGCGAACAGGCTCAGGTGACTTATATCCAAGTCCCCTTTTTGACGTAGGTAGGGTGTAACCCTCTTTCAAAAGCTTCTTTTGCGTCGAAAAAAGTTCAGGTCTTTCGTCAATGACCTTCAGACTCTCGAACTTGGTGTGCTTCGAAAAGTCGTAACCGGCTTTTTCCAGAAGCTTATACGCCTTAGGATCAAATCCATCCTTCGTTCGTCTCTCAGGTAATACTGCCTTTACTTGACCATCGTCGGGTGTCTTGACCTCTTGCTTTGCTATCTTGGTGAGAGGCGTGACAAAGTTTTCTTTCAGGATTTCGATATCCCCGACTTTCAAATTCCTTGAACATTCAGCAAAAGGTGATTTACCCTTCTTGTGTCGAGATAAAGGGACGTAGCGCAAGACCGGGGGACTTGGTACGTCTTTGTCTTTTGAAACTTCACCTCTTGTAAGGCCTGTTGAGACTTCATCTTTCCTAGCGTCAGACATCTTTGTTTCTTTAACGGCTTCATTTTTCTTCTCAATTTGTGGCTCTGGCCTGCTTTTGTCACTGCCTTTGATCAGGGGGACCTCTGCGGGCACAGTTTCCCCTATGTTATCACTCTTCATGTAAAATTTTGCATCAGCAAAATGGGACTCAGCCTCTGAAAATGGATTTGTGTCATCCTCCACTTTCTTGATGCCGTCTTGGTAAAACTTGAAGCACTGATGCAATGTGGAAGTTATCACCCCGTTTCCATGGATCCAAGGGCGACCTAGCAGGAACCTGTAGGTGGTTTTAGAGTCAATGACATGAAACAGAGTTTCAGCTTTTAAGTCACCGATGATGAGCTCTAAGCGGACCATACCAATTGCTCGTTGACCCCCTTGATTGAAGCCTTGGATTACCAATTTACTGTTTGTCAACTCCTCTGTTGAAATGCCTAGCTGCTTCATAGTTGACTTAGACATTATATTGACAGCTGATCCATCGTCAATGAGGATTCGACCGACCTTCTGTTCTCGAATGTATCCTGAGACGAACAACGGCATATTGTGAGGTTTTGACCCTAGCAACAAGTCTTCATCGGTAAAACCTATTGACATGCAGCATGAGGCACATGGGCGAGCCATAGGGGTCAAGGCACTTGCACTATCAGAATCTATCAAGGCCCCAATGAGAGCGCCTTTGGCTGCTTGGGGGAGTGACAACAAGTCTTCTATGCTGAAGGAAGATGAGCTTCCTAGCTCGGTTGACTTTTCCAACGAGTTTGTCGGCTCTTCATTGGTGTTGATGGCGTGACATGCAACAACCTCAAGTGTTTCTTCTTGGCTGTTTTCTAGGAAGTTACTTGGGAAGAATTTCGCTAAAGTAACTGTCTGTCGAGGCCGGAAGAGCTCTTCGCTTTCTTGCACTATAAGCTTTGACTTTATGGTAATCTTCTTGCCTTTTCTTCTTGGGAGTTTACTTCTTCTTTTTCTCTCCCGGAACACACGAGTTTCCTTCTGAATGTAGTTCTGTCGTCGCTTTTTGCGACGGGTCACGACAATCCACCCGCTATTTTCGTCTTCAATCTGTTCGCACTTCTCTTGAGTGCTCTTCTTTTGGTGGCTTCTTTCTTGAACATCCTTGCTTGAGGCAATCTTCGGTGCCCGAACCGCAATGGGTTCAAAGGACCCAAACTGGATCAGTCACTTTCCATTCTCGTGTAAGGGGATTGCAGACGGTTGAACACTTGGATTTGTCACTATTGCGGCATGATTTGTTTGAGCTACCTCATCGAGGTCTAACTCAATTTTCTTCTCACGAGCGAATCTCAAAATCAGCTCTTTCAAAACAAAACATTTTTCCACCGGATGACTAACAACACGGTGGTACTTACAGTAATTTGGATCGCCTACCTTTCCAAGCTCCCCTGGTCGCTTGCATTCTTGGAGCTCAATGAGTTGTTTTTCTAACAGTTGCTCCAACATGTCTGGGATGTCAGAGTCTGGAAACGGGTACACTTTTTCTTGTCTTTCTTTCAAAGTTGGGCGGCGTCTCTCGCCCACTACCTGTTGCTTATCTAGCTTGATTTCTTTTCCTTTTGAGGAAAACTTCAGCGGGGTCGTGTTGACGACCATGGATTCTTTGGCGGCGCTCTTCGTAGCCTTCTCTGCGCCTTTAAACTCTTTTCTTTCTTTCTTCACGTCTGGGGCTAGGAGGTCTTTATTCCCTCTCGCAGCGATGCTTAGCTCCATGTCGTGAGCACGAGTTGCTAGCTCCTCGAAAGAACGAGGTTTTATTCCCTGCAAAATATAAAGTAGTCCCCAATGCATACCTTGAGTGCACATTTCAACAGCAGATACTTCTGTGAGTCGATCTTTGCAGTCAAGACTCAGGGCCCGCCAACGGTTGATGTAGTCGATGACAGGTTCGCCCTTGCGCTGTTTGGTGTTGGTGAGTTCCATCATACTTACAATTCGCCTCGTGCTGTAGAAGTGATTCAGGAAATCTCTCTCGAGCTGCTCCCAGCTATCAATCATCTCAGGCTCTAAGTCAGTGTACCAATCAAAGGGATTTCCTTTCAAGGTACGAACAAACTGCTTGACCAAAAGGTCACCGCGCGTCCCGACATTCTCGCAGGTTTCAACGAAATGGGCAATATGCTGCTTAGGGTTGCCCTTCCCATCAAACTGTTGGAATTTTGGAGGCTGATACCCCGCAGGCATCCTCAAGTTGTCGATCCTCTTGGTGTACGGTTTGGAGTATATGAAAGGATTTTGAGTGGCCCCACCATATTGAGCCCTGATAGAGTTCATAATCATGTCCTGCAGTTGTTGGACAGATAAGGAGGCAACTGAAGCAGGGTGTTGTGGTTGCTCCTCTTGGATGATAGTCTTTCCCTTGTCATTCTTTCTCATAGCAGGGGTTTGACTTGACTTAGCCATTTCTTTGTTTTGCATTTGATTTTTCAGATGGGCGATTTCAAGATCTCTTTCTTCCACCACCTTCATCAGGAGGTTGATCTTTCTTTCCATCTCCGCCATCCTCTCATCGGGGTCTACATCAGCCATCATAACAGACATCACATCAGGGTTCGATGTCTCCTTCAGTTGATCGGAAGCGGGAATGGGCTGGTCAAACAGCGGGTTGTCTTTGATAGTGACTTTGCACTTGGCAGACTCATCAATCAGTTTTATGATTCTGCTTGCAATTGTGTCAGGGGTTCGGCTTCACTTATCTCAGCCCATCTCGAACGACTGCGAGTAACTGGTCCCGCGTATATGTCGCTTGAAGCAGTAGTCTTTGATGCAGCTTTCTTTGGTGCCATGATTTGATCTGAAGGAGAAAGAGATGAGAGGTAGAGTGGTCCCACTGGGCGTGCCAATCTGTTCACACGAGATTTCAACAAGGAAATTTAACACGTGGAATGAACTTTGTATTTGTATTGATTTCAGTATAGTGAGTACAATCTCTAGTATTTGATCCTTTGATTCTCTCTCCTACTTGTATGCTTTGCTCGAGGGCTGAATAGCTTGTTCTCGAGGTTGGAACTTCAATGGATTCTTGGAGTGTTCTTGATTTCTGTGACGTGTTCTTCGTTCAGATGGTGTTTGATCTTCAGGAGCTTCTGGAGTCTTCTGAGCTTTGTTTCTGAATTCTCTCTGAGCTTCTTCAGTTCTGAACCCTTGAAATGAAGGAGGAAGCTCTCTATTTATAGAGTTCTTCATGGGCCCCAAGTGTGCTTGGGCATGTTGGACTGGGCCCAATTAATTTTGGGCCAACCCATTTGGATTGGATCAGGTTGACCTTGGGCCAGCCTTTTGGGCCTGGTTGACTTTTGGGTCTAGCCATTTGGACTAGGCCTAGTCGACTTTGGACCAGCTTCTTTGGACTGGGCTTAGTTGCCTTTGGGTCTAGCATCTAGACTGGGCCTTTAATTTGGGCTTTTGTCTTTCAAATTTCAAAGAACCCAATAGTGTATTTGAACCTGCCATAATTTAATATAGGAATTTTTGCAAATTTAATTAATCCCTAATTAAATATAATTTCGTCATCAATGTTGGGTAATGACGTGGCAATTTTGGGTTGGTCGAAATTTCTATTCTAACAGTTATCAAATTGGGCCTTAATGTCCTATTAAATACAAAACTCAATCTTATATATAATAGATTTGTTAATTTTAAGAAATATTAAATATGGCAAGACTCGTTCAACACAAAATTGAAAGTTCATGAACCTATTTGGCATTTTTAAAGTTCATAAACATATTAGACATAAAATTGAAAATTTAGGGACTTATAAGATACTTTTTTTAAAGTTTAGGGAGTTATTACATACAAATATGAAAGTTCAATGACTAAACTTATAATTTAATCTCAAATTTAGAAGAGAAGTTGCATTTAGATAGGACACACATGTTGTGCTTTGATTTTTGAGCTCCGTTTGATAATCATTTGATTTTTCAAAATAAAGCTTATAAACACTATTTCTACTTATGAATTTTTTTGTTATGCTATCTACCAAGTTTTAACACTAAAAAAAGGTAGTTTTAAAATATTATTTTTGCTTTTGAGATTCAAATATTTCTTTTAAAAATACGAAAACCGTAATAAAATAATGGAGGGAAACAAGCATAAATTTTAAAATAAAAAATTAAATACAAAATAGTTATCACATATGACCTGAATTTTCTTATGGTTTGTTTCCAGATAATGATCATAGACTTCAAGTTGACCTACCCAAGTGGTACTGCCACAGCACATCTTATCAATAGTTGCCACACTCCTCGAGGAGCCAAGTTAGCCAAGTGAGACTCTTTACACACTACTAATTTTGCATTCTTTTGGTGTTTATATTTCATGAAATATTTCATTTACACTACTAATTTTGTAATGTTCCATTTATATTTCATTTAATATAAAAAAAAAAAAAAAGATGCATGAGCCAAGTTTTATTCCAATAAAATATTTTATATCGTTTACAAATTACAATTTAGGTGCATTCTCTGCGTTGTAGGAAGCAAGTGAGAATGCTTGGAAAGTTCTTCTTCTTCAGCTTCTTCTGGGGCTTCTGCCAATGGTTCTTCACTGCCGGAGTTGACTGTGGATTTGCTAGTTTCCCAACATTTGGCCTCAAAGCCTACAAATACAGGTACTTTTACGCTCAATTATTGAAAATACTTTTAAATTTAATCTCTCGTTTCAATAATACTATTGAACTCTAGAAAGTTACATTAATACTCTTGACTTTTCAAAAAGTTTCAAAACTATTCATACCATTAAGTTTTGAATGGAAAATGTTTATTCTTCTTCTTCTTCTCTGCAAATTCTTACTCTATGAAAATTAATGAAAAGCTTTGTTTATAAAGGTCATGTGCAATAGAACTAGATGAAAATAGAGTCTGATCAAATTGAAATTGAGCTCTCTCTCTCCTTTGCTTATAAAGGTTATTTGCAATAAAATTGGTCATCGATTATCCTATCAATAATACACTCTCCTCCTATTCTATATATTTATAAAAAAAAAAAACAAACAAACCCAATTGATAGAAATGGATGAATTTGGAAATTTGATAGAGATGGATGAATTTGGAAATTTTTACCTCGGAACTTGGTATGTTATATTGTGTTTAGATGGATTTGGGAATTTGGTTTGTTTGCTTTTTTTTTTTCTTATAGGATAGGAGGATGGTATATCATTGATAGGATAATCGAAGACCAATTTTATTGCACATGGTATTTATAAGAAAATGAGAGCTCGATTTCGATTTCAAACTCTGTTTTCATCTAGTTTTGTTGCACATAGTCTTTATAAGCAAAACTTCTTATTGATTTTTATGGAAGAAGAATTTGCAGAGAGAGAGGAAAAAGAAAAATAATAAATGTTTTCCATCCAAAATTTAATGATGTTAAGACATGACTTTTCAGCAATAGTGTACTTTTATGCCTTTTCCTTTTTGGTCACTGTTTTAGCTTTCTTGTTGTATTGGTTCTCTTGGTATTTGTAGTTTAGAGGTTAGTCTTTTCTAATTATTAGTGCTAAGGCAAAAGCCTTCTTATAAGAAGGAAAAACTCTCGTGTATGTTAGAATTAAGAAAGATCAATACGAAGCAAGAGTGTTTTTACTCACAGACTGCTGCTGTGCACTCTGCTGAAGCATTAGAAAATTAATCCTGGTATCAGAGCCATGGCTGAGGTTTTCTCTCCTTCAAAGGGTGAAACCGAAGTCTCCAATGAGACTACCACTGCTGGAGAATCTTCAAAAGGGACTACTGATGTGTCCTCACAGAACCAAACTAAAGTTCAAACCAAAACTAGCACTGGAAAGTACCAGGTAGGATTAAAGGATCAATCTGTTGGCAATCCCTCCTTTACAAATTTGCTGCATCAGGTGACCTCAATCAAACTGAGTCAAGAAAACTTCCTTCTGTGGCAAAGCATCGTTTTACCCATCCTAAGGAGCTACAAATTGGATGGACACTTGACTGGAAAGACTCCCTGCCCTGAACACAATATTATCATCCCTCCATGTGAAAAAGAACCTGAAGGTTTGAAAATGCCTAATCCAGAGTATGAGCTGTGGGATGCTGCTGACCAGTTAATCCTTGGATGGCTCTACAATCCCATGACTCCAGACATGGCTGCTCAAGTAATGGGGTATGACACTGCTAGACCCTTGTGGGAAGCTATCCAATAGTTCTATGGAGTTCAGTCACGATCTCAAGAGGATCACTATCGCCAGATGCTTCAACAAACACGCAAAGGAAGTATGAAAATAGCTGAGTATTTGAATACCATGAAAAACTACTATGATAATCTTCAACTTGCAGGAAGTTCCATGGATCTTAAGAGCCTAATATCTTATGTACTTGCTGGTCTGGACGAGGATTATACACCAATTGTGTGTGTATTGCGAAGCCAAGATGTACCGTGGCATGAAGTTCAGTACCAGCTCAGAATGTTTGAAAAATGCCAAGACAAACTTCAAGGTCTCAAAGGAGGAATATCTATTAACCAAACATCAGTCAATTATGCTGCTGTGGACAGGAACAAAGTTTACTCTCAAACCAATCGAGGAGGCTATAACTTATCAGGAAGAGGTGGAAGATGGAGAGGAAGGGTTAGGCACTCTCCCTATCCTCAACATAACAGACCAACGTGCCAGATTTGTGGAAAAATTGGGCATGTAGCCTCAATTTGTTATTACCGGTATGAAAAAACAGATCAAAAAAACTCTGCAAATGTTGCTGCCAGCCCAAACACCTCAACCCCGTCAACACCAACTGCTCTCATGGCCTACCCCGAGACACTACAAGATGATGTGTGGTATCTTGATAGCGGTGCCAGCAACCATGTTACTTCTCAGCTTGCAAAAATGAGCCTTAAAGGTGAGTATTCTGGCCTAAAAACTATTATGGTTGGTGATGGCACTAAGCTTTCTATTTCTGGCACTGGTACTACCTTTTTGCACACTAAAGGCTTGAAGTTAGCTTTGAGAGATGTGTTATATGTCCCTCGCATCAAAAAGAACTTGATTAGTATTTCTAAGTTAACCAAGGACAATGAGGTAACTGTTGAATTTCATGATCTGTTTTGTGTGATCAAGGAAAAGAAGTCCAAGGAGGTGAGACTAATAGGGAGGCTTGATCATGGGCTCTATCGACTAGAAGATGTAGGAACTAAAGCCTATTTTGTGACTACTGGAAATAAAGAAGCAAAGAAAGAAGTCTACAGTGAAGAACCATCTAGCTTCAAGACTTCTCGACCTCAACGACACCAAGATGTGACTACACAAGTTGATTATGCTTTTGTTTCTTGCACTAAACATGTTTGGCACCAACGTTTGGGCCATCCTTCATCTAGAATTTTGGGTCAAATCTTGGCTAAATGTAATGCTTCTATTTCTCGAAATGAAAGAGATATTTTTTGTGAAGCCTGTAAACTTGGAAAAGTGCATAAACTACCCTTTCCCATATCAACTTCTCGAGCAAAGAACTCACTTGATCTCATTCATATGGACTTATGGGGACCAGCCCCAGTTCAATCTTTAAATGGTTATTCCTACTACATTGCATTCTTGGATGATCACAGTAGGTATACTTGGCTATATCCCTTACCAAATAAAAGTGATGCTAACATAATCTTTCAACAATTCAAGGCATTGGTTGAAAATCAAGTTGGCACTAGTATCAAAACTATAAGGTGTGATGGAGGAGGAGAATTTAAACCTATCATTCAGTTTGCTAAAGATAAAGGTATAGAGGTTCAAGTATCTTGTCCATATACCTCCGTTCAAAATGGCCGTGTTGAACGCAAGCATCGACATGTTGTTGAGACAGGTTTAGCCCTTCTTGCTCAAGCCCAAATGCCTTTACATTATTGGTGGGAGGCCTTTCATACTGCTACATACCTTATAAACCGAATACCATCTCCAATCATCGACAACCAAAGTCCCTTTTATATTCTTAAGAAACAGCAACCTATTTACAACCATTTAAGAATATTTGGGACAACCTGCTATCCTTACACTAGACCATTCAAGAATCAGAAATTTGACTTCCATACAGAAAAATGTGTTTTCATTGGATACAGTGATCACTACAAAGGATATAGGTGTCTTAGTTCTACAAGCAAAGTCTACACTTCAAGACATGTCACCTTTAATGAAGCTGACTTTCCTTATCAACAACTATTTTCCGCCACTGCATCTATTTTTCCCAACACTCCCACTTCTTCTTGGTTGCCATTAGTTGTTGTCCCTTCCACATCTCATATCCAACCTCCAGACTACTCTACTACTTCCCCACTTCCACCAATTACCTCGGACGAGTCTCCACAGTCCAGCTCCAACAATTTTTCTCCCTTTTTGTCACCTCGGTCGTCCAACTCCCTTTCTCCCCAGCCTTTATCTATTTCTCCTTCCCGCCTGTCAAGTCCCACGCCTCTAGCCACACCTTCCTCCTTACCTCTTAACCTTCATCCCATGACCACTCGGGCAAAGGCTGGCATTCATAAACCTAAGCAGTTTTTTGGTGGCCTCACTCAACTTTCCACCTCTCTTGATTGGTCCACACTGGAGCCTCAATCCTACAGTGATGCTGTTCGGTTTAGTGGCTAGAAACAAGCCATGGATAGTGAATTTCGGGCCTTACAACACAACAAGACTTGGACCTTGGTGCTGAAAGAGTTAATATTAAGAAAACGGAAGCAATTTTGGATCTTAAGAACTCTAATTTGATCAATTTTGTCATACAAAAAACATGCTCAAAGCTGGAAAAACAGAGAATAAGAACACTACCTTTGATGCTCAAAATTCTCCTAATCCTTGGCCAATTACTGATCACGAATACTTCGTGGATCACCCTCAGGATCTTCCCTACTATCCTCAGGCCTTGGAACGTTGTGGGATCCTTAATTGAGAGAATTTGGAAGAAGAAGGGGAAAAGGTCTCAACCCGAAAACTAGAGAATTTTCTGCAAAATCCCTCATTCCCCTTGTGTTTCTTTGCTACTTAAAGCTATTAACAAGCTTCATCAAGCTTGCTAAAGTTGACAACACATAGATGAGAAGGATTATTCAAGTAAGAGGTGGGGAATTTTGATGAATTTGAAAAAGCACAAAGATTATTCATCAATTTGTGTATTTGGTCCAAAACCCATTCCAAAATGAATTTGAATTTCTATTTTAATTTTAATTCAAAATTAATATAAAATCAATTTTAAATTAAAATCAATTTTAATTTATTAAACAATTTAATTAATTTTAAATAATTATTTAATTTAATATCAAATATCAAATTAAATAATTGGACCAATCCCGATTTCTCAAATCGAACATTCGAACATGAATCCCTATTCATGTTTTAAACCGAACCAATATTTAAATCAAATTTAAATATGTCCACCTCTTCTTTATCATAGTTTAATTCATAATTAAGCTATGAAACGCTAAGTATACCACATATAATTAACGTTTTCTCCCAAAATCGAATTTGAACAATTCAAATTCTTTTATCTCAAATTGTTACAAGGCTTAATCCGAGCTAGTAAGGGGAACCTAATGGACCTACAGATCATGAGCTCCAACGATACGAGATTAACCGGCCAAACTCTTTAGCCTAGCTAATCAACATTCGTTAACCACCGGGACACTCCACTAAAGCCCAGTGGCTGCACTCTCCTCACTGTAGATATATTTATGTCCACTCGATATAACCATGGTTAGTAAGTCGATCCTTCACAGGTCGTTCGTAATTACAGCTGGGTCAAATAAACCGTTTTACCCCTGTAATTACTTCTTGTTCCTTAAGTCCCACTGATCCTCTAATGAACAATTGGTTTGTGGTCCAACCAACAAACCGAATCCCTCTCGGGCCAATGAGAGGGTGGGCCCATTGTTCAAGACCCGGAGTCAGCACTTAAGGGAACAACCTCTCTACTAAACCCTAAAGCGGGTAGGAGTGAATTCTATCTTGCATGACTATGTTCCCAACTATCTACCCGGTCTTATCCCCAAAATGGGAGGCTTATTGAGTCGGCGATCTCGGGCCACTCTCACCCATGCAAATCTAAGGATAATCCCGAATAAACAGGAGTTCATAACACACTCAGGATTAAGATCGAGTTACCTAGGTCATCGTATGAAAATAGTCAGTTAAAACAGTAAACGGAGTTAAAAAGTCTAAGTGACTATTTTGCGGTGCAGTCTTATGCAAACTCATTGCATAGGACGCCCCCACTTTCATGTCTCCACATGAACGATTCAGGATCACATCGTTAGTACTATACAAAGTGGGCCGCGTCCATAGTGTCCCCAGGATAAGGTACCCAGCCTTATCCCTATACTATAGACCGTTCTGACTATTACTCGAACTTGATCCACTTTTATGTCATACATAAAGTTCAAGTTTACATCTTATAGTCAAGGGTTCTTAGTTCATTGGATTTGGGTTAAAAGGACGCAATTCACTTTATCCAATAACACCTTTACTGAATAAACCTTAATAACATCTTTATTGCAAAATAGAATATACATCGAGTTTACAAAACCACGAGTTTTAGGACACAAAACCCAATAGGTGCCTCCTCATGCCTCACAAAATCTGGTTGGTACTTAATGGGTCTATAAGATCAAACGCGATGCTGATGGCAATATTCAGCGTTATAAAGCCCGGCTTGTTGCTAAGGGTTACCTCCAAACTCCGGGAATTGACTATGGGGAGACTTACAGCCCCGTTATTAAACCAGTCTCTATTCGCGTGGTTCTTATTCTTGCACTTACTTGGAAATGACCTATCAAACAACTAGATGTTAGTAATGCTTTTCTTCATGGCACTCTCAAGGAGGATGTCTATGTTGCTCAACCGGCTGGTTATGTTGATCCTCGTCATCCTACCTTTGGTTGCAAGCTTCACAAGGCATTGTATGGGCTTAAACAAGCTCCTCGAGCTTGGTATGAGCAGTTGCGGTCCTATCTCCTCACTTGGAGCTTCGTTCAATCTAAGGCTGATAGCTCACTTTTCATTTATCATTCTGCCACTGGTACGGTTTTCTTGCTGATATATGTTGATGATTTAATCCTCACAGGCTCCAATGTCGGACTCCTTGATCAGTTTACTCGCCAACTTCACTCTGCCTTTGCAATTAAGGACCTTGGTGCTCTTCATTACTTTCTGGGCATCCAAGTTCATCATACTACAGATGGCTTGCTCCTCTCTCAATCCAAATATGTCCAAGATCTGTTAGCTCGTCTTCATCTTCAACATCTTAAGCCGACCCCTTCTCCTATGTTGTCTGGCAAGCAATTATCCAAGTTTGATGGTGAGTTGATGGAGTATCCTCAATTATATCGCAGCACACTTGGCTCCCTACAATATTTACAACATACACGGCCTGACATCGCCTTCTCTGTCAACAAGCTTAGCCAGTTTAATCAAGCTCCACGGCTGCCCCATTGGCGTGCTCTCAAGCGCGTCCTTCGCTACCTTCAAGGCACTTCACATCTTGGCCTTATTTTACAGCAAACTCCTTCTTTATCCTTAACAGGTTTTTCTGATGCAGATTGGGCATCATCCCCCGATGATCGGAAGTCCGTGAGTGGCTATTGTGTATTCTTTGGTTCCTCTTTGGTGTCTTGGTCCTCCAAGAAACAAGCTGTGGTTGCCCGCTCAAGTACTGAATCAGAGTATCGCGCTCTTTCTCACGTTGCTTGTGAACTTCTGTGGATTCGCTCCCTCTTGCATGACTTACATGTCCGTCTTTCCTCCGTGCCCATTGCTTGGTGTGATAACATCTCTGCCACTGTCCTTGCCCGCAACCCAGTGTTCCATGCTCGCACTAAGCACATTGAAATCGATGCTCACTTCATTCGTGACCAAGTCCTTTCTCTTCAACTTGACTTGCGTCACGTCCGCTCTCAAGACCAAGTCGCTGATTCCTTCACCAAACCGTTATCCACTCAACCGTTCCTTATTCTCTGTGACAAACTCGGGCTTCAGGTTATTTCCTCGCCTCGTTTGAGGGGGGATGTTAAGACATGACTTTTCAGCAATAGTGTACTTTTCTGCTTTTTCCTGTTTGGTCACTGTTTTAGCTTTCTTGTTGAATTGGTTCTCTTGGTATTTGTAGTTCAGAGGTTAGTCTTTTCTAATTATTAGTGCTAAGGCAAAAGCCTTCTTATAAGAAGGAAAAACTCTTGTGTATGTTAGAATTAAGAAAGATCAATACGAAGCAAGAGTGTTTTTACTCCCAGACTGCTGCTGTGTGTCACAATCGCACTCTTCGCAACGGGTCAACGATTGTACAGCACTTGCTTTAGCTCGACAAACAAGTCATCCGTACGAAAAACGGAAGTCGCGGACTACTTCCGTATATGGTCTAGCCTCCCCTCGGGTCTCGAGAGAAAATGTTTTAGAAACCGGGAGAGAGAAAGTGTTTTTGAAAGCTTTTTGAGAAAGTGTTTTGTTATACGCAAGCAAGCAAATAAGGGACAAACAACGGCTTGATTATCATATAACTCCGGGTAGGAATGATGGACAACTAGTCATACCCCCCTATAGTACATTCTAGGATTTATGCCTATGACAGGCTTGCACATGAAAATGGCGAGGAGTCATACGACCACAAAAATACAAGGAAAGCTAACTAGAAGGCAATAAGGCATATATACAATGAAAGCATGATAAAAAGGGTTGGAAAGGGCATGCGGCCATAGGCAACACGCCTTGGACAAGCATGACAATGACATCCTCCCCCACTTAATTGGTTGACGTCCCCGTCAACCGCCTATGTTCAAAGTCAGCAATTTGCAGAGCAGCTGACTTCAGGTCTTCGACGCGCTTCCAACTTATCTCTGCTTCGGGGAGACCTTTCCACTTCACCAGGAATTCTTGTACGTTCCGTCTTGGTTTCCCTGTTCGTCGAGTCCTCTTAGCTAGGACTTCTTCTACTTGCTTCTCTTCGGTGTTCTTCATCGTGACAGGAGGCCTGGATACCTCGTTGCGATCAGCATTCTCAGGGTTCGGATGATAGGGTTTCAGATTACTTACATGGATCACAGGGTGGATCTTCATCTATGTAGGAAGTTGAACCCGATAAGAGGTCTTGCCGACCTTCTGGATCACTTCAACGGGGCCTTCGTATTTCCTCACAAGGCGTTGGTCTTTACTTCCCCGAAATCGGAGTTGTTCCGGCCTCAGCTTGATAAGAACTTGGTCCCCTGCTTGGAACTCCAAGGGACGACGTTTCTGGTCTGCCCACTTTTTCATACGTTTCGACGCCTTTTCTAAATAAGCCCGAGCTATGTCTGACGTCTGCCTCCACTCTTTTGTGAAGTTGTATGCTTGAGGACTCTTTCCCACGTAAGGGTGGTCCACAACATGTGGCATAAGTGGCTGTCTCCCACACATAATTTCAAAGGGAGTCTTCCCCGTTGAGGAACTCTTCTGATAGTTGAAGCTGAACTACGCTATATCGAGCATATCCACCCAATTCTTCTGTCTTGCGTCTATGAAGTGGCGCATATACTCTTCGAGCATGCTATTGAAGCGCTCAGTCTATCCATCAGTTTGGGGATGGTAGCTGGAAGAAATGTTCAGATTTGAGCCTAACAGCCTGAACAGCTCTGTCCAAAAAGTCCCCGTGAACCGGCCATCGCGGTCACTAACTATGCTTCCGGGAACACCCCAGAACTTAACAACATTTTTGAAGAACAACTGGGCCGTCATCTCAGCTGAGCACATCTTCGGAGTCGGGATGAATGTTATTTTGAGAATCTATCAACCACGACTAGGATCGCTTCGAATTCTCCAACTTTGGAGAGATGGGTGATGAAATCAAGGGAGACGCTCTCCCACGGCCTTGTGGGTACCGACAGGGGTTCCAGTTAGAGATGTCCACGGGGCGGGGCGGGGCCGGGGAATGGATTCCCCGTCCCCGCCCCCCATTTCATTCCCCGTCCCCGCGAAATTCCCCGTTTAATTTCGCGGGGATCAGGTTCCCCGCGGGGAATTTTTCCCCATTTTTTTTTTATCTTTTTTTTTTTTTAAATTTATTCTCAACCATAATAAAAAATTATTTCTAAATGAATAATTTTCAATATAATTCTATTTAAAGTAAATGTTATAAAATTTCCTAATAAAAATAATAATAAAAACAATAATATACCATAAGTAAAAATACTATAATGTCGAAACAAATTAATTTCTAAAAATTCAAATTTCAATATTACAATATAGACTTTAATTTTTTTTTATAACGAAATATTCTTAAACTAATTCCTACTATAGTTTTTTTTTTTAAAAAAAAAATTCTATTTATAGGTAATAATAATAATAATATATATATATATATATATATATATATATATATTATTAATCGGGGCCGGCGGGGCGGGGCGGGGCGGGGAATATATTCCCCGTCCCCGTCCCCGTTTAGCCAACGGGGAAAAATCCCTCCCCGCTCCCTCCCCCATTCCCCGTGTAAACGGGGAATCCCTGCCCCGTTCGGGGAGGGTCCCCGCGGGGCCCCGGCCCCGCGGGTTAAATGGACATCCCTAGTTCCAGTAACCCTACAATCTTGGCTCTTTCGACCTTGTCTTGTTGGCAAATCAGACAGGTCTTGGTGAATTGCATGACATCATCTCGGAGGTTTGGCCAGTAGTACCCCCGTTTCAACAGGGCGTATGTTCTCTGCCACCCAGTGTGGCCTGCCCATAACGTATCGTGACATTCTTCCAACAACAGCTTCCTCAAGTTTCCTGAACGTGGCACATACAATCGACTTCCTTTAGTGAGAAGAAGACCGTCTTCCACCCAGAATTGTCGGGTCTTTCCCTTTCTTGCGAGTTGAATGATGGCCTGTGCAGCAGGATCATTCAGCAGGTGTTTCTTTATGTCCTCTTGGACTGTTCCATTCAATCTACTGGCTTTCAAGTGAGCTAGCATGCACAGGGTCGCATGCTCGCTCTTACGACTAAGGGCGTCAACCGCTTGGTTGGCCCGACCGGGCTTATGCTCGAACTGGAAGTCGAACTCGGCGAGGTATTCTTGCCATCGTGCTTGCTTCGATGACAATCTCGGTTGGTTGAAAAAATGACAAATGGAGCTGTTGTCAGTTTTAACCACAAACTTGGCCCCTAAGAGATACTGTCTCCAGGCCCTCAAACAGTGAACAACTGCCAACATCTCCTTCTCAGAGGCAACATACTTTCTTTCTGAGTCGTTCAGCTTTCGACTCTCGTATGCAATTGGATGCCCATCCTGGAGGAGGACGCCGCCCAATGCAAAATCAGACGCATCGGTTTCCACCTCAAAGGGTTTGGTCACATCGGCAATTCCGAGTACCGGCCCTTCCATCATTGCCTTCTTCAAGTCTTCAAAGGCAAACTGACATTCTGGAGTCCAACTCCAACTAATACCTTTCTTTAACAGGTCCGTCAGGGGTCCTGTTCGTTTCGAAAATCCTTCAACGAATCGCCGATAATAATTGGCTAATCCGAGGAAGGAACGTAACTCTGTGACGAAAACAGGCACCTTCCAGTCCCGTATGGCTTGGACCTTCCCGTCTTCCATACCGACTCTTCCGCATTCGATTACATGCCCCAAGAACTTATGCGCTCTTGCGCGAATGAGCATTTTTCCCTCTTCACATATAGTTGGTTGGTCCTCAATTTCTCAAAAACGAGCTGAAGGTGGACTTGATGTTCCTCTAGTGTTGGACTATACACCACGATGTCGTCTAGGTAGACCACCACAAATTTGTCTAGGTATTCATGGAACACTTGGTTCATTAGTGTGCAGAAGGTAGCTGGGGCATTAGTGAGGTCGAAAGGCATTACAAGGAACTCGAAGGCTCCATATCTGGTAACACAGGTCGTTTTGGGCACATCACCTTCTGCAATACGGACCTGATAATACCCTGATCTCAAGTCTAGCTTCGAAAAGTACTTTGCCCCATGAAGCCGATCGAACAAATCTGTTATGATGGGCAAAGGGTATTTGTTTCGGACGGTAAGCTTATTCAGTGCTCGGTAGTCGATACATAAGCGTAGACTACCATCTTTCTTCTTCTGAAACAGGACTGGGGCTCCATAAGGAGCTTTTGCTGGTCGAATAAACCCAGCGTTTAGGAGCTCATCGAGCTGTTTTCGAAGCTCAGCTAATTCGGGAGGTGCCATTCGATAAGCATTCTTGGCTGGCGGTTTCACCCCGGGTATCAACTCGATCTCGTGATCAATTCCTCTGCGCGGAGGTAAGGCCTTTGGCAAACTATCGGGCATGACGTCGACATATTCTTTCAAGACATACTGAATCTTCGTGGGGACTATTTCCTCCTCAACTTCCTCTGTTACCATGGGGATGGCCATGAACGTGGGTTCATCATGAGTGAGGCCCTTTTTCAGTTGGAGGGCTGATATCATTCGTATCCCACTTGGTGTCTTGATGCTGGCCTGTACTACCGTGGGGCTGGACCCCGTAATCACCAAACATCTTGCAAGGGGCATCGGTATCACCTTGTGTTCCAGGAGGAATTCCATCCCTAACACCACATCGAAATCGTCCATATTGACGATCACGAAATCAGTCTGTCCACTCCACTCCCCTAATTTCACGGCCGCTCTCTTCGCTATTCCCATGATGGGCAACGCTGCCGAGTTGACGGCTTTCATCTTTCCCGCATCTCTGTGCCAAAGTAAATTCAGTCTCTTTGCTTCGGTCTCTGTCATGAAGTTATGGGTGGCCCCAGAGTCGACCATAGTGCTTTTGGCCGATCGGTGGTTGACCCATGCATCCACATACATAAGACCCTGTTTTATTGGCTCTTGCGTGTTTCCCACTTTCTTCTGTAAGGTCGATAGGAATTTCAGGGCCCCCATGCGAGGGTTGTCAATGCCTTCGTCTTGCAGTGTCTCGACTCCCACAATCTCGGGTTCGGCCTTGGTGTTTGTTTCTAATGTATCTTGAAAAGAATGGAGGGCTGCTCGTTTCGGGCAATCAGACACCCGATGTGCCCCTTTGCAAATGAAACACATCGGGGGTCGGTTGTAGTAGTTCTGTTGGTATGGCGCCCGCCATGAATTCCCGTTCCTTTGTGGGAAGGGTCTACGATCTCCCCCTCCGTATGCAGGTCTGTCTCCTCCACCATTCTTGGGGGAGGTTGGTCGGTAATTTCTGTTTCCTCCACTCGAGGAAGCTTGAGGCCGTCTTACCTCTTGAGATGGCTCGCTACTGAGGTCAAACAAACGTTCCGCTGCCGCATAGGCAGATGAAAGATCTTGGATTCGTTGCTCATACAACTTAGACTTAGCCCATTGCTTCAAGCCTTCGATAAAGCAGAAAACTTTATCCTTCTCGGACATGTCACGTATATCAAGCATCAGCCCCGAAAACTGCTTGACGTAGTCACGGATGTTTCCCGTGTGTTTCAAGTCTCTCAATTTTCGTCTTGCCAATATCTCTACATTTTCAGGGAAGAACTGTGAGTGCAGCTCTTGTTTCAGACTCTCCCAGGTGTCTATGGTGCATCGACCCTCCTGGATATCCCTATATTTGGATCTCCACCATAACTTCGCATCATCAGCTAGATGCATTGTGGCTAATGTAACTTTTGCTTCTTCCGCCACCGTATTCGTGGCTCGAAAATACTGTTCTAGGTTGAAGATGAAATTTTCTAAAGCCTTGGCATCTCGGACCCCACAGAAGGGTTTAGGCTCAGGGACTTTCACCTTATTAATCTGAATTGCACCCCCTGCTGGGGCTTGGTTTCCCACCGCTCTCATGGTGAGGTTTAGTCTGGCGCTCAGGTCCGCCATCTCGCCCCTAACAATGTCGAGGGCTGCTTTAACATCTTCAGAAAGGTTAGAAACCATCTGAACCAACACTTTTTGCGAGCTGTCTAGACCATCGACAGGCTCTTCCATATGGGTAACAGAGCTCATGGAGCTATCACAGCGTTCAAAGCCACCAGGACATGCAACTTTATCCTCAAGGGTCTCCACTCTCACCATCAATTTTGGACGGGCATCCCGTCTATGCGTCCAGCCAAGCATCAATCTTGTCGGTCTTTTCGACGATCTCCTTCAGTCGATTTTCTATGAACCGCACATTATCAGGGACTTCTCTTACGAAAAGCATATGCTCCTCGATTTCGACCAATCGGTCAACATGGGACTTGCTCAACTGCTTAATCGCAGACATGATTGCTTTCGGGAGCCGACTTGGCTCTGATACCACTTGTCACAATCGCACTCTTCGCAACGGGTCAACGATTGTGCGGCACTTGCTTTAGCTCGACAAACAAGTCAGCCGTACGAAAAACGAAAGTCGCGGACTACTTCCGTATATGGTCTAGCCTCCCCTCGGGTCTCGAGAGAAAATGTTTTAGAAACCGGGAGAGAGAAAGTGTTTTTGAAAGCTTTTTGAGAAAGTGTTTTGTTATATGCAAGCAAGCAAATAAGGGACAAACAACGGCTTGATTATCATATAACTCCGGGTAGGAATGATGGACAACTAGTCATACCCCCCTATAGTACATTCTAGGATTTATGCCTATGACAGGCTTGCACATGAAAATGGCGAGGAGTCATACGGCCACAAAAATACAAGGAAAGCTAACTAGAAAGCAATAAGGCATATATACAATGAAAACATGATAAAAAGGGTTGGAAAGGGCATGCGGCCATAGGCAACACGCCTTGGACAAGCATGATCGTGACACTGTGCACTCTGCTTAAGCATTAGAAAATTAATCCAATGATACGGGTATTTTTGAAATTTTTTAAAAGGTCAAAGGTATTAATGCAACTTTTTAAACCCAAACCACTTTTATCCCCCCTTGCTATCAATTAATCCAGTGTGTGACAGCTTTAAAAAAACAACAACATCATATTTCTTGATGCAGATTTCAAGTCGATTTTTCTGCAACATATGTTGGGATAGGAATGATTTGTCCGTATATCATTAACATATCTGTGTTGCTTGGAGGAATTCTTTCATGGGGTTTAATGTGGCCTCTCATCGAGAAAAGAAAAGGAGATTGGTACAGTGCTGAGCTTCCCTCCTCCAGCTTGCATGGCCTTCAAGGCTACAAGGTCAAAAAATGCTTAATTTTCTTTCTGAAAGCTCTTACCATTCCAATATTTACTTGCTCTTTGTAATTCTGTTTGTGGCTCTAGGTGTTTATCTTCATTGCCTTGATTCTGGGTGATGGGATTTACAACTTTGTAAAGGTGCTGTCAACAACTCTCATAAAATTGCACCATCAGCTGAAGAAGAAAGACGCAATCCCGGTTTCAGATGTTTCCCCCCCTTCGACCTCCGACATATTATTCGATGACATACGGAGGACTCAACTCTTCGTCAGAGATCAGATTCCTTCGTGGTTTGCCGTCGGAGGTTATGTTATGATTGCAGCCGTATCCATAGCCACTTTGCCACGCATCCTTCCGTTGCTAAAATGGTATTACATGTTTGAAGATACTTTGCCACACTTCTTTCCGCAGCTGAAATGGTATTACATACTTGTCATCTACGTAATTGCACCAGTACTAGCTTTCTGCAATGCTTATGGTACTGGGTTGACTGATTGGTCCCTTGCATCTACCTATGGAAAGCTTGCCATCTTCATGATCGGGGCGTGGGCTGGTGCTGAGCATGGTGGAGTCGTTGCAGGCTTAGCAGCTTGCGGAATAATGATGAACATTGTCTCAACAGCTTCAGATCTGATGCAGGACTTCAAGACTGGATACATGACACTATCTTCGCCGCGGTCTATGTTCGTGAGCCAGATAGTAGGCACCACGATGGGATGCGTCATATCTCCCTGTGTCTTTTGGCTGTTCTACAAGGCATTTGATGACCTTGGACAACCTGACAGTACTTATCCAGCGCCTTATGCAACGATCTACCGTAACATGGCTCTTCTTGCAGTCGAGGGCTTCTCTAGTCTCCCAAAAAACTGTCTCACCCTATGCTATGGGTTTTTTGCGGCAGCCATTGTGATAAATTTGATAAGAGACTTATCAGGGAAGAAGGCCAGCCAGTACATTCCAATACCAATGGCAATGGCGATTCCGTTCTATATAGGCCCATATTTCGCCATTGACATGTGCCTTGGAAGCTTGATATTGTTTGTGTGGGAAAAGATAAACAAGGCCAAGGCCGAGGCTTTCGCACCTGCGGTGGCGTCGGGTCTGATATGTGGAGATGGAATATGGACGTTGCCCAGCTCGATCCTTGCTCTGGCTGGAGTTAAGCCTCCTATTTGCATGAAGTTTCTATCAAGGGCTACAAATGTCAAGGTTGACGCCTTCTTAGGACACTGAAGCTTTGTTCACAGCCACAATAGAAGGTAATATTCTAAGTATATTTAGTGTTTATAGCTTCACGGTCTGAGTGCACAAGGGTACTCAAATAGCTCTTTGATGTTTAGATAAGTAGTTGTGCTTCATCTGTAATTGTCATATAGATAGGTATGAACCGTCACATATATTGTCAAAATATTTATAAATAGTTGTTTTCTGGTCAGTTCAATTTTGGTGTTTGGTCAATATTCATACATAAAAATTAAATATATTTTTTAGTACTTGATAGGAAAAAAAAATATTAAAATGAATTTATTCTTCAGTTAAAAAAAGTTTTGAGATTTTACGAGTAAAGGTAAATTTATATTTCCTAGTTACTACACTTGATCTTAGCCAAAAAGGCCTAGTTACACACAATTGAAAACCATGAATAAAGAAGTTATTCATTAAAAAGAACAGAAAAAACAAAAAGAAGTCTTTAGACGTCTAGGCCGTTGGTGTAAATAATAAGAAAGAAGTTGATCTAGCTGTGAGGTCCAATGACTGCACAGAGGATCTCATTGTTGCTTCAAGGGTAGCCATCGCCAACCTAAGGACAGAAGGAAATAATAAGAGATATCTATATATATATAAATGCTAGTTACTACTAAGTTATCTTCACTTTGACAATAATAAGCGAGTTGATATCAATATATTAGATGAATGGTTCTCTAAAAATTTTGTGCGTCATGTAATACCAGCTCAATTTGGAAACTTATCAGGTAAAAAATTTGTAACGCTTGTAATGGTAGAGATTTTCAGAAAGATTTAACAAAACCATAGAGGCTATAATGAAAGTTTTTTAGCTAGAAGAATCAGAACTTAATCAAAATTATGGGGATTAGAATGACAGTTTAACCAAAATTCAAATAACAAATAATTTATCTGACATATTGCACATTTGCAGAATTAAATTTTGGAATGTTTATAATTCCAAAAAAAAAAAAAAAAAAAGAATAAAGAATATGATATTTCAATTTTGTACAGAAAATATGTAAAATTAAAGGCTGGAAGTCAGCATGATTGGTTAGAACCACATGTTTGGGAATAAACACATGTTTGGGAATGATCTTGGCAAGGGTAAAATCATTTTTTGTCATTGACAAAATTACTTTCATTTTAAAATAGGGATGTTTGACAATGATTCATAAGTGATTTTTGGTTCCCGATCAAAAGCTTTATTTATCTCGAATTTTGTCTACCCTCTCGCTAACTTTTTCTTTAGTCTCTAATTTTTTCTATCTAATATAATAATTTGATTTTCACTTGTATTTTTTTTTCAAATGTTACGCTCTTTTTAGCAATTCGATGATTCTAAAATAACTTTAGAAAACAAACATTAATCATATCAAAATCACTTTTAAAATTATGGAACCAAACATTAAAACAATTTATGACTAAACACTTTTTACAATAGTGATTATAATTAAATCACTTAGTTTAAAAATACATATTCTAAAATCACTTCCAAATATGCTATAGATGCTTGCTTATACGCCAAGCCAGCGAACAAGAATATGAACAATCTAAAGTGTCAACCAAAAATCAGTACTCACATTTTGAACCTGAACCTAAAAATGTAATTGAAGCAGAAATTTCCATGGTGTATATTCTTGTTTGAAGTTGATTAATACTAATGCACTTGAATTTCTAATAAGAAGATGCGAATCTACCCATAAAGTAGCTTATTTCTTATCTACATAGTTACACAACCATGGTCCAATAACAACCAGTAAGCTGCGACTAATCTAATAATTTCCTATCTTAAAATACGTAGTTTTTGATTCTTGATTTTTTTTTCTTTTTTGTAGTATAATGAACGTGGGATATGGAGATTTCAACATTCGATTTCAAGAAAAGAAGTACATGTCAATTACCACCATATTAACTTGATTCTTAAAATTGGCATAACGTAATTTCTTGAACATTTATAAATTTCAAGAGGTAACATGTGTCACACATGACATGGAAGAGCAGCATTAAATTGAGACGATTGATATTCGGCGTAGTCAATAAAACTTGTAGAACTAGGAAAACAATATGGAATTTGCAATTAACTACGGAAGCTGTGTAAATCAGATCTTCCATGTACAAGTTCATTTATAAATTAAAATTAATATATTTATTTTCAATATCTATGCTATATGCTTCCTATGACAAGAACGCTGGAATATGAATATAAGGTACAAATCATATTGGCAAAAGTATTTTTGAAAATTTTTAAAAAGTTTAGTATTAATGAATCTTTTTAAAGTTAGAGGAGTATTATTGAAATAAGGTACAAAGTTTAAGATTATTTTCTATAATTTAGCCTTAAAAATGTCACATAGTTGGAAATAGATTGAATGTGGAGTGCAAGGCTAGACTTTGACTTTTCAAGAAATTATAATCATGTCTCAGGCCTTATATTACTCGTTTTAGTAAGTCTTTATATTAAATTATAATTATTTTAATCCTTGTCTCTACCATGTTAAGGAAAATTTCCCATTAGTACTTAATACTTATATTTGTTATTATAGTGAGGTTTTCACTTTTCTGATGTATTCTTATTATGTTGGGAGTGAACTCTGTATATTTCACTAGAGTTTTTTGTATGGGTGACCTAACAAATGATGTGGAAATGAAATTTAATCTAGTCTCTCAAAATAACGTTATATAATCTTTTGCTGATGTCATCAAATATATATATTTTTTATTCTTTTGGCTCTCGACTCTATCTCCTCTCGCTCTCTCTAACTTTAAATTTTTCTTCTCGTTCTCGCTTCCACTTCCTTTCCCTCTCGCTCTGGCTCCGTATTTTCTCTCTCACTCTCGCTTCCACTTCCTTTCCTTCTTGCTTCGATTTTCTTTTCCTCTCAGCTCTCACTGCCACTTTCTTTCCCTCTCGCTTCCATTTCCTGTCCCTCTTAACCCTCGACTCTCACTTCCATTTCCTTTTCCTTTTGCTCTAGCTTCGTATTTTCTCTCTTGCTCTTGCTTCCACTTCCTTTCCCTCTCCCTTCAATTTCCTTTCCCTCTCGGCTCTCGCTTCCATTTCCTTTCCCTCTCAGCTCTCGCTTCTATTACCTTTTCTTCTCACTATGGCTCCATATTTTCTCTCTCGCTCTCGCTTTGTCTTTCCAATTTCCCTCTCGCTTTGGAATCATCGACGCTCTCAGAGGCGTCAAGATGCTGTCCTGGCAGGTTGAGTGGCTTGAAGTGCTTCAGTTGGGTGTCTCAACGCTCTCAGAGTGTCGTGACGTTGTGCTCTTGGGTTTCTTGATTCAAAACACTTCTTCTCTTGACTTGGCCTCTTAATGAATGTCCAATTAGCTCCATTTTTCATCAATATTCTTCTAAAAACTTCGGTTTTGTTCTAAATGCTCGAAATCTACAAAATAACCAAATATGATCGTGAAAACATGCATTTAAATTACAAAACTAGCAATACACAAGACCTAAAGATAACACATATTGTGTGCTGTCAAGAAACTTGTCCATCTCCATCTAAAAATGTAATTAAGGGGAGACAAACTCAAAATTAGAGTGAAAAACATTCCATCTTCATCCAAAAAATTAATTTAGGGGAAAATTTTCTATTCTTCCTTTTCTTAGTTGAATCAAGACTCATCTTAGCCAATCAAAGTCACCCTAGAAAAAAAAAAAGAGTGTGATTTTTGATAAGCCTTAGAATTAAGGCTTATTTAAGTCCCAAGTGCTCAAAATATTCGTGTTTGTCCTAAGATTAATTGAAAATAGTGGAAGATTGTTTGAAATTAGGAAAGAATAAAATGTGATAGCAATTGGAAGAGAGTTCTAAAGTAATGTGGTTCTTTTTGCAGGAATTTCGGAAATTGCCAAATCAAATTGCTAAACCGTTTTGGCAATCCTGGGCAGAGCATATATGGAAAATCTGCACCCGCGTGAATGATGAAACCCATAAATGGGAAGAGGAAATTTCGCACGAATCAAGGGAATTGGAGCGTGATTCTTGGCATAATTGAACCCTAAAACGATCTACAAAAGAAGATTGAAGAAGCCGGAATAGGGGGAGAAGAATTCCTCGGTCAAATTGAAGAACTAGCTTCTGGGTTTTCGGTTTTTGGACAGCCTCTGTTTTCATTTTTCTGCTACTGTTTTAGTCATTTCAATTCAATTTCCATCTCAATTTCTTTCAGTTGGTATCACAGAGGCACTGTTAATTTACTTCTTGTCTCGATTTGATGTATTTTGATTAAGATTTGAGTTACTTTCAATTACATAGTGGGTAATTTTTCTCAAAAAATCCTCTGTTTTTCTTCAGCTTTTACTTATTCTTCTTCACCAAGAATTCATTCACAGGGCATCAACTTTACCTTCTTATGATGAATGGTCATGGGAAATCATTCCTTGTCTAGATGCAAGCATTGTGGGGAATTCCAAGTTTTGTTGAAATATTTCTTTTAGAATTCTTTCCTCAGTTCATTTTTGTTCAACCAATTTCTGCATTCCCCTTGGTTTTTCCAATCCGATTCAAGAGTTTCTTGAATCGTTAAGATCAATTTTTCTCTAGAAGTGGAGGAGATTGAATCGATTGGATAGGTAGGAGTGTGTTAGTCACCGATCGAAATCCTAGCTTCATGCTCTGTTTTTTCTTTCTTTTTCGTTTAGCTTCTGTATAAAAAAAAAAAAAAAAAAAAAAAAAAAAAAAAAACTTTTCAACTTATGTTTGTAAAAGTCAAGGCAGAAGGGAGGAGATAAGGAAAATCACTTAATTGCCCCTGTTATCTTGGCTTAAATTCCATTATTTATCCTTGCTTGAATTCCTAGGAATAGCCAATTTTATTTTATAAGCTAGTATTTTTATTTAATTGATTTACACCATTTTACTATGAACTTTCTCTTTAAAATTAGTTTTAGGATTTTTATTGAAAATATGAGCTAAAACTTCTTAGGGGGTTCAAGGATGTGAATTCCCTAAGAAGTAAATGTAGCCAAAATTCCAATAAAAACCAAGCCTACATCTCAATTGTTTGCTTGTGTTGATTAAATTTTCGTTGAGATCCTAGAGTGATCAACTAGGGTTTCAACTCAAGCTTAGATCTAATACCGACAGGGTTAGTGATAAGCGGATTTCACACAAGTAATGGAGTAAAAGAGCTTAGACATAAGTCATTCCTTACCCTAGACATAGGGATTAAGGACTCAAAGACCCATAAAATTGTGAGCTAAAAATTATCTAAGATAGAGGGACTATAGACATATAGGTCTCTCACTTAGCCTCCTAAAAAACCCAATTTCGAGGTAAATAGGAGATGCAATTTTGGTTTACAATTGAGTGTGGAGTAGGTTGGAATTGCAATTTTGGTTGCAATTACGACTTAGGGCAATGACATTCTTGAGCCTCATCCTTTATCATTTCATTATCTAAGTTCATCCAATTTGCTATTTCATATTGTCAATTTAGATTCAGCAATTTAATTTTGCAATTTTTAGTCATTTCGCTCATTGCCAAATTAGAATCTGCAATTCAATTCTGCAATTTCTGTTATTTCCAACATTGCCATTTCTAGATTTAGCAATTGGATTTAGCAATTTCTGTTTTTCACCAACAACCTATCCCAACTTTATTTTTGCATTTTTAGTTTTCCATTTGCAATTTTCCTTACACTTTTGCAAAACAAAACTTTTGTTACTCCGTTCCCTGTGGGATTCGATACTTGGTACTCAGAGACCATTTTATATTACTTCGATCGCGTGCGCTTGCGTGACCACCGATCAATTTTAATCAAGTTAAGTTCACATTAAATTTTTAAATAATGAATTAATCTCAAGCCACGTGCATGAAGCTTCTTCTCTTAATTATAAAAAGAGTAATTCATGGTTTCTGACAGCCCAAAGTGTCCAACTCAAGGTTGTCATCATCAATTGATAATCCCATAAAATGAGATTTAGCCAAAATTGAGTGAAAAGCACACATTTATCTCTATTTTAATACATTTGTTGTAAAATTTAGTAGGAGTTAGGTTGTTGTTTATTTTGTCATTTTCTTACGTCTTTTCCATATTTACTCTTCAATTTGTAAGGCTTTTGGAAAAATATTAGAAGAGAGTAATCTCACATTGGAAAGGTGGAAGGAAGTGAAGGGCTTCAAGTACTATAGAAGGAGCCTATGGCTTTGGTTTCAAATCATCCCAGTTAGAAACACTTTAAGCTTGGCTTACTAACTCTAGTTAAATTTCCTCCTTGTATTCTCTCTTTTGAGAGTGAGGAAAATGGTGTGAGTGATATAAAGCTTTAGGAGAGTGTTTTAGTAATTGGGGTCGAGGAGAAAATTCTATGTGATTGTAATAATTTTTCGTATAGTGAAGTTTCTTTCTGTTCGTGATTTTTTCTCCAGTTTTGGAGTTTTTCCATATAAATTCTCATGTTTCTTATTTTGTTGTTTTCTTTTATTTTCTCAGTTATTTTTCTGCTTATTCTTGCAGTAATAGTGGGAGTTTTGTTTCCCAACAAGTGGTATCAGAGCTTAGGTTCGTAGTTTCTTGAATTTCTGAGTATGCTCTGTGGTTGCAACACTGTTTGAACTTCCACATCAGAAAAGATTTCTTGAGACATGCTACGACTAGTACTGTGAATAGTGTGGGTTGTTCACTATTTGTAGATTCGCAAGGAGTGAAGTAGATAAGTCAAGCATTATGAGTCTAGTGAAGATTAACGTGGAGAAATTTGATAGAGAAATGAACTTTCGCTTGTGGCAAGTGCAAGTCAAGGATGTGCTGATACAATTTGAGTTACACAAGGCCTTGAAGGGATGACTAAGTGGTGGTGCTTCTGAAAAGTTGAGTGGTGATGGTGGTCCAGTGGTGGTTTCAACAGAGGTTCTAAGAAGTCCAACATGAGTGATGAAGAATGAGATGAATTGTATTTAAGAGCTACAAGTGCAATTAGACTAAATTTGGCTAAGAATATTCTTGCAAATGTGGATGGAATTTCAAAAGCCAGAAAGCTTTGGGAGCAGCTTGAAGCGATGTAGCAGGCAAAAAACATCTCAAATCGACTGTACTTGAAGAAGCAGTTTCACACGCTGTGAATGGAGGAAGGTACGAAAATCTCAGATCATCTGAGTATTCTCAATGACATCGTCTCTGAGCTGGAGGTGATCGAAGTGAAGATAGAGGGTGAGGGTAAGGCGCTCGGCTCATCTTATCACTTCCGCCTTCTTATGAACACATGAAGCCAATTTTGATGAACGACAATGAGAATTTAAATTTTGCTGAGGCTATTAGTAAACTTCTATTAGAGGAATGAAGGCTGAAGAGTGGCAGGCCTATCTCACAGGAAGATTCAGCACTGGTAGCTAGCAATTGGAAGAAGAAGAAAGACTTCGTGAAAATGAAAGGTTACTGGGTATGCAGACAACCTGAACATATAAAAAAGAATTCTCCTAACAGAGCAAGTTCGTCAAATGGCTCTAGATCGGATGCTAACATGGTCTCTCTTGTCAGGGGAGATGGTGACTTCCTCTGAAGAAAGACAGAATTCATCCTTATGATATGTCTGCTTTGCCATGGAAGATGTGATGTTAATGGTTCCACAGGTTTGCACACGGGCATTGACTTGACGGTTATACAAGGTGTGTGTGGTGGAAGTTATGTCAATGGCTAAAGAACTTCCGTGAGCCAAGTAGTTGGAAGTTGTACCATAAATTTCAGCAGATTTATCAACATGTGACGAAGAAAAAAAAATTCTTGGAAGGTGACGTTCCAAGTGGTCTACTTTTATGGTGGAGTAGGTTATAGTTCTTTCAATTAAGGATTATGATTGTCGGTGAAGACAATGATGCAACAAGAGTTGTGGATTCTTTAGATATCATGCCAATGTGGAATTTGTAGGGTTTTTGACAAAATATTAGAAGAGAGCAATCCCACATTGGAAAGGTATAAGGAAGTGATGAGCTCTAAGTACTATGAAAGGAGCATATGACTTTGGTTTCAAATCATCCCAGTTACAAACACTTTAAGCTTGATGTACTAACTCTAGTTAAATTTCATCTTTGTATTCTCTTGTTTGAGAGTGAGGAAAATGATGTGAGTGGTATAAAGCTTTGGGAGAGTGTTTTTGTAATTGGGGTCGGCAAGAGAACTCTATGCAATTATAATAATTTTTCACATAATAGAGTTTCTTTAAGTTTGTGGTTTTTTATATGATTTTGGAGGTTTTCTACGTAAATTTTTGTGTTTCTTATTTTGTTGTTTTATTTTAATTTCTCAGTTATTTTTCTGCTTATTGGTAGTGGATGGTTTTTTTCCTTCACAATTCATCCTTCTCTTGTGTAGATTTGTGCCTGTGAGTCAAACTTCAAAGGTGGTTATAGATCTTCCACCCACACATTTTCATTTTTGGCAGGATTCTGATTTTCCTAGAAGCTTTCCACCACTTCTAAAGCTCTTCATTTGATTGTTGCATTATTGTTGTCAAATTTCTTTTTCATCTCAAGATTGTAGGCACTTTTGACTATGAAAAAATGTTTGGAAAATTCCAAACGATTTTGGGTAGTGATAATTCTCATTTTTTAGAATTATTTAGCTCACAAAGGAAGGTTATTCTTGTCTTTTCTATCTTGTTGAATCCCAAAAATCTCTTGACTTTGAGCAAAGTGTTAAGGAATCTTTCAGCATGATGAGAATTCTTAAAATTAAAGACAATAGCTAAATATGTTGAAAAGTGGGGCTAAAATCTTTGATTATTGTGCAGTTTTAGCTAAAGGAAAGAATTGCAATACAATTGCAATTGCAACTTGGAAGGCAGAAAAACATAAACTTCGTGAATTACTCAAATTAGAAGATTCCAACATTTATTTTTCCTTAAATCAAGCAATGATTTCATACATCAAGCTATATATGGAGTGTGAAGAAACCCTAAATGCTTGAAGGCTATAAAATGGAGGAAAACGAAGGCAAAAAAGGAGGAATTCATCTACGGAGGAAAACCCATTTTTTTTGCACTTTTTCTTCTTCATCTTGTTGTCCAATTTTCTTTCATGCTCTATCCAATTGAGGCAAAATTCTTGATTTGTAAAGATCCAATTCACCTTGAAAGAGGTTGGGTTGTGTTCGATTGGACTGAAGGAAATAGAAGTCGGAGGAATTGAGCACTATGTAATTCAATTCGAGTCCAGTTTTATGTTCATTTAACTTTCAGTTTTGCTACTGTTATTTAATTTAGTTCCTTTGAATTTCAGCATTCAATTAGGGATTGCGTAGTATCATCTGTTTCATTTATTTAGTACTTCAACTCTTGGAATATTTTCCTTGCCTGAAGGCTCTTTGAATTTAAATTTCCGATTTAAGTTGCAACACATTTTCTTTTAATTCTTATCTTAATCATGTACTTAATGTTAGCAACCATGAATTTTCCTATTATTAATTATGGGTTTTCGTTTATTTTTATCATGAGCTAATCTTCCATAAGGATTCAAGTATGTGAATTCCCTAGCGGTGAGAATGTAAGCTTAAATGCAAAAAATAACATAGCTTAACACATTGGCTTGTTTGCTTTTATTGATTAATTTGTTTTGGATAAACTTAGATTGATCAATTAGTGTTGCTTTTTAAACATGAATCTAATACTGAAAAGGTTGAAGGAAAGCAGATTTCACAAAAGCAATGAAGGAAAAAGGGTTAGACATAAGTTCTTAACTTTGACCGCTACAAGAATTTTGACTTTTCCCGACGCAACAAAGCGTCGGGCAAAGTCAAAATTGCGTCGGGAAAAGTCTTGGTTGACGAAAAAAATTTCGTCGGCATAGAGCCGTCGGGAAAGCTTTTCCCGACGAAAATGGTGTTGCGTCGGCAAAAGTTAACTTCTCCCGACGCAATGCATTGCGTCGGGAAAAAGTTTCTCCCGACGACTAGTGTATGCGTCGGGAGAAGTTTACTTTTGCCGACGCAATGTGCGTCGGAAAAACTCTAAATCCTATTTTTTTTTCTCTTATTTATTTATTTATTTATTAACTACTTGATAGTTCATTTTAGTATCATGTTAAAACAAAAAATAATATCATAAAAAATAATAGTATTGATATGCAATAATGTGATTACAAAATATTCAATATCTACTCGTACTAGAGTTCGAAAGAAGAAAAAAATACATCAGAAATAAAACAATTAATCTTGAAGGCTTCAATCTTCGTCTTTGTCTTTATTTTTAGAAAATAGGTCTTCAAAATTACACAACTACAAATCTGAAAAAAAAAAATAATGTGAAAAATTTTAAATATAAAACAAAAAATAAAATAAGGTGCATATAGTGAAACTAAAACACAAAAGATTCTAAGTATCATTTTGACTCTCAAAGAAATTTAGAAAGTGCTTAAAGTGAAACTTAAGCACACAACCAACCCCTCAATGCTACAAAAGTGTCTTAAAAGTGCTTAAGCATACTTTGAGGCAAAAAAAACTCAAAATGACCTAAAAGTATCTATTTCGCTCCTTAGAACCTATAAAGTGGTCAAAAAAGTGACTAAAAAAAGTTTAAGTGTCATTTTGATTCTTAAAGAAACTTAGAAAATGTTGTAACCACACAACTAACTCTCTGATGTTACAAAAGTGTCTTAAAGATGATTAAGCATACTTTGAGGCGAAAAGCTAACTCAAAACAACCTAAAAGTGTCTACTCCGCCCTTCGAAACCTACAAATTGGCCAAAAAGTGCTTAAAAATAGTATAAGTCTCATTTTAACTCTCAAAGAAACCTAAAAATTAAAGTGAACCTAAAGCACACAACCCACCCCAATATGCTACAAAATGTCTTAAAGGTGCCTAAGCGTATTTCGAGGTAAAAAATAACTCAAAATGACCTAAAAGAGTCTACTATGCTCCTTAAAACCTACAAAGTTATCAAAAAGTGTATGAAAAGAGTCTAAGTATCATTTTGACTCTTAAAGAAAGCTAAAAAAATGTCTAAAGTGAACTTAAAACACACAACCCACCCTCCAATACTATAAAAGTGTCTTAAATGTGCCTAAGCATATTTTAAAAACCAACAAACATTCCTAACTCATTGAAGCTCTTACTTCAAATATCACAAACTCACTCAAACAACTTTCTTACACATCTCACTAACTCACCCAAACTAAACCTAAAAAAATGTATAACTTACCTATTCTTACTTAAAATCACTAAAAAGTGTCTAATGTACAAATTTTAGATGATTAACTCACTCCAAAATCTTCCAAAAGTGTCTAATGTACAAATTTCATTCTAACCATCCAAGGATATATTAAAGAAATGTGTCTTTGAGTATAGCATTTTGTGCACCAACCTAGTTCCAAGTACATACATATACAAGGCACTTAGGAATTTTAAGAGAATAAAATCACAATAAAATCTTCACTAAGCTCAAAATAAGCACTCTAATTCAATATATAACCTTAAAGTAAGCTAAAAATTAACACTTACATTTTAATGTTCAATAGGCTCAATAGGATAAAAATCACAAAATAGCCTACAAATCAAATTATACAATAAGATTAAAATCAAACTTTAATCACACACAAGATGCTCAAAATCAAATAAACACACACTTGGACTCAATGTCACAATTTAATCACACAAATATAGGCTCAAAACCACGTCTAATCCCACAATAAGCTTCAAATCAAACTTTAATCACATAAAGAGCCTATAAATCACAATTTAATCAAATAATTACGCTACAAATCACATTTCGAACACACAATAAATTCAAAATCACTATTTAATCATACTTTAATCCAACAATAAGCTCCAAACTAAACACCAATCACATAAATAGCCTCCAAACCACACAAGTATTCTCCAAACTACACTTTGATTACATAATACATTCAAAGTAAAATTTTTAACTTCAAAAGGCTTAATAACTAAGTTTAAATCTTAAATAAACTAAAAAAAACATAATGTAAAAATTCTATATACCTCCAAAGTAGCAAACTCCATAAATTTTCTCCCTCAAAATGCCCAAAATCGGACTTCCGCCTCATGCCGTCAAAACCTACAAGAAAAACACCGAAAATAGAAGATGGAGGGCATGGGTGAAGGAAAATGGAAGATAATGGAGAAGAACACTTTGGTTACATAATACATTCAAAGTAAAAATTTTAACTTCAAAAGGCTTAATAACTAAGTTTAAATCTTAAATAAACTAAAAAAAAAACATAACGTAAAAATTCTATATACCTCCAAAGTAGCAAACTCCATAAATTTTCTCCCTCAAAATGCCCAAAATCGGACTTCCTCCTCATGCCGTCAAAACCTACAAGAAAAACACCAAAAATAGAAGATAGAGGGCATGGGTGAAGGAAAATGGAAGAAAATGGAGAAGAATAAGAAGAAATGAGGTGACTGTATATGGAGTTTTAGATGTAGACGGCGGAGAGAAAAGGAAGAAGAAAAAGAGGGAAAAAGAAAAGAAAAAGAAGAGGAGAAGAAGAAGAAGAAAGGGCTAGGGTTTTATTTTTTCGCATAGGTCAAAAAAAGAGTCGGGAAAAGTGAAACGCGCGTTTCACTTAATTAATTTCTCCCGACGCTACAAAAGCGTCGGCATATCCTTTTAATACGTCGGCTTATCTTTTCGCCCCATATGACGAGCTATGGCGTGCAAATAAATCTCCCGACGCAACACTTTTCGTCGGGAAAAACATACTTTTCCCGACGAAAATGGCAAGCGTCGGGAAAAGTGTGTGAATTTTCCGACGCTTCCATTTTCGTCGGGAAAAGTATGTTTTTCCCGACGAAAAGTGTTGCGTCGGGAAAAAGTTCGTCGGCAAATCTAAAAATTCTTGTAGTGACCCTAGACATATGGTAAGACTCCAAAACCACTAGAATTGTGTTCTAATTTATCTAAGTACGATTGACCATAGACATATAGGTCCAATCACTTAACCTCCTAAAGATTTTGAATCAAAGTCGAATGGGAGTTTAATTCGGTTCACAAGTATTTTGTGTTAAGTTACGATTGAAACTACAATTAAGTTGCAATTCTCACCAAAAGGGCATAAGCATGCTTGAGTCCCTTAATTCGGTTCACAAGTACTTTCTTTCTACCATTTCACTCTTCTCAACTTTTTACTTTGGTTACCAAGTTACATTTTGAACACCATCATACTATTTCTTGAAATTTTGTTTAATCCGTTCCTTGTGGGATTAATACTTTTGAGTACTTCCAATTTTATTACTTGCATCGATAATGTGCACTTGAACTGGTGTTGAATTCTTTCTTTGAATATTTTTTTACACACACATTTCAGTCGATCAGACATGTCTGGAAGTGATTTTGAAATTGTTAAAATCATTTTTGTCTTATTTAAAATCACTTCAAACCAAACTTTTAATTATTCAAAATCAATTTTTATGGTATGAAAATGGCTTTTAAAAGTGTAAAATAAAAAATTAAGTTGATTTTAAATAATTAAAACCATGTTTTGAAGTAATTTTAAATATGACAAAAATGATTTTAATAATTTCAAAATCACTCTCAAACATACGCTTCATCACCTTCCTTATGATTTGTGGTTGGGATGCTTATTATCGACTCCCCATCACTCTCAAGAAGGTCGGAAAGTGTATCATTTTCTCCATTCATCTAATTCGATTATATGAGGTAGACTACATTCCTTCTTTTAAGAGAGTTTTCCACGACAATTGGTTTGCAACTGCCTTCTCCAAGGATCCATGGGTTTTCTTTTCAATATCTACACCGTGGCTCTTCCCAATTCTCCATCTACCCCATAGTATGCTCCTCCAAGCAATGGAACGATTTGATCCAAATTAAACTTTCAAAAAGTTCTTCTCTTGAAATATCTTCCCTGAAACTTCTCGGAGAGAAGCACTATTCGGGTTTCGGAGTAGACTCTCTAACTACATTACACACTTGCTTATGCACATATTTTTCCAACTAGGAAAAAACTTGGGGCTGCACCTAAATATGGTGCTACCCACTTTACAACTACACAAATCCAACCTTTTTTTTTTTTTTTTTTTTTTAGTTGTAAGGTGGGCAGCACCACACTTGGGTGCACCCAGGCTGCACCCAAGTTGTGCCCTTCCAACTATATCAATGTATTTTTTAGTTACCGTCTATTGAACAGCATTAAAAGTTTGTGCACATATTAATGAGAACCTTGACGTAGCTCATAACATAATTTGGAATAGCTTACGCCACTACTTTGACGATAACTTCTTTCTCGCATAGAGAAAATAGTTTTTCCTTCTGATGAAAGACTTTCCATATTCTCTTATTTCATGTTGTTTAGGATTGAAGCCCCAAATATCTGCCTAAGGTGTTGGTCTCATGTCCACTTGTGCTTTTCTACCCATGAACATCAACTTTTATAGTTGATATTCTACCGTGATGTCTTGTCATACACTTGAAGAATTCTTCTTGGATCATGTGATAGACGTTATGTGTAGCTTTGAAAAAACACCAAAATAAAAAAAGATTTTGTAATACTTTTGTAAGTTTAAAAGGGGATTGATCACGGTAAAACTCTATATAATGGAACGAATTTCGCATATGAAATTAACTGGAACTTGAAATTCACAGATGGTAAGTAACACAATTATGATTCCAAATTTCATAACTTGGATGATGGAATCCATAAATTGTAGGTAACACAATAATGCTTCCTAATCTCATTAATTAGAACATGTAATGGATTTTAGGTTAAGTAATTATATTATGACAACTGAGTATAACTCAACTAATTAAGACATTTGAATAAGAGATTAGAAGTTAGATTCTCCACTCCACAAATTTAATCTTAAAAAAAAAATCACAATTATGATTCACAATTTCATTAATTGGAACTTGAAATCCACCCATAAGTAACATAAGTATGATTCCAAATTTGACTATTTTGACATACTAATCTAAAAAATTGTCCTTAATGGAATTTGACCTTCCCTACTCAATACTCCCTATCACTCCTTTTTCTTTCTGTTATACCTCTCGTGTTTATCCACCGCCCCTTCCCTTCGTCTTTTTTCTCTAGAGACCAAGAGGAGAGGAAAAAAAATATTTGCTAACATTAGTAAAATGTGACATTAGTAAAAGGTTAAAAAAATATATGTTGAGAAACTGGGTCAAATATTATTTCGACCTAATTTTTTAGGTCATCTATACAAAAAAGAAATCCCTATCGAAAAGTCGTTGGACGGCAACGTCGTCAACAACCTCAAATCCCTCTACTCCGACGAAATCGAAGACACCAAAATTGTCGAAATCGACACACTATTCCAAAAACCCAAATCAAGTTTTCTGGCTGGTAGATAAAAAAATCAAAATTATCCTTCGTCAATCGCCAATTTGAATTAGAGACAACTAGGGAAAACATAAAAAAAATTGTTAAGAAGAAGGTTTTAATAGAACGAAGTGAGATTATAGATTTGAAATTTTGTGAGAATTCGAAAATCACAAAGGTTGATTTGAATCCAACAACAACAAATTGGTAAATTGTTGGATTCGCCAACCTTTTTCGGTTGGGATTCATCAATGTCCAGGTCAAGAATCTTCAGGAGGCTAGACAATGGTTCAAAGAAGAGAATGAGAAGAAGAAGATGAAGAAAACTTCATTTTTTTTTGGTCATTTTCCGGTAGGTACTATGAAAACAATGTTTTCAAAACGAGGCTATTTATGTAAAACCTAAAATTTTTTGGGCTATTTCTAGCAATTACACCATGTAGGTAAGTAACACAATTATGATTCCAAAATTCCAAATGAAAAGTCCTATCGCTGGTTTTGGTCCCCGTTCGCATTCAATTTCAATAGCAACACGATCATTTTCGTTGCCCAAATCGGTCTTCGCTCTCTGATTACAAATTCACTTTCCATTTGCAGTGCCGTAGAAGCAGTAAAAGTCAAGATATGGCGGAAGAGTTGTTGATAAATATATCCACAGGCAGAGCCTCTGATCTCACGTGGAAGGGAAGGGGATATGGAGGAGAAGCAAGGCGAGGAGGTGGATCCGAACCAGAAGAATAAGAGAGGGAGAGGAACCGAACCAGAGGAATGGATGTCTGTGGAGAGGATTTTCGAAGCGCAAGAGGTGCCTTCGTGGCGGAAGCAGCTGACGGCGAGAGCCTTTGTTGTGAGTTTCGTGCTGAGCGTGTTCTTCACTTTCATCGTGATGAAGATCAACTTGACCGCCAGTATTGTTCCTTCGCTCAATGTCTCCGCTGGACTTCTCGGCTTCTTCTTCCTCAAGACATGGACCAAATTTCTGCAGAAATGTGGTTTCCTGATGCAGCCCTTCACTCGCCAGGAGAATACTGTGATTCAGACTTGCGTTGTCGCTTCCTCCGGCATCGCCTTTAGCGGTAAACGCACCTTCCACCTTTTTATTATTTTTTTTTTAAAAAAATTGTTTTGGAAATTTTGATGGGTTCAATTTTTATAATAATATTTCCCCTTTTTAAAAAAAAAAAAAAAATCAAATAATTTAGGTTGAACAAAATAGCTTGCAATTTATATTATATAATTTTTTAAATAATTATCTAGTGACAAATTTAGATATTAAATATCTGCATAAAAGTAATTGAAATAATATGTCTAGGTAGGTTATTATATCTAAGTCACGACAATTTAGTATTAATTTATACCATTATAACTTATTTTTGTAAGTGTACCCTATTATTTCAAGTGTTATTGGAACGTATCATACACTTATTTATTTCAATTATAAGTAATTTTTCTAAAGTAGAGTTGTGAACAATTATTTTAAAAACTACAATAATTCCAAACCAAGTCTTGGTCACCCAAAAACCAAAACACCAGTTTTTTAAATAGACTTTAGGAAAAAAAGATTAGTCAGGGAGTCTAGTAAATTAACATCCTAACTTATTTCTTTTCTTTTTTCTTTTTCGCAAAATACACACTTTTAATCTAGGTTGGTGTTTATTTCGTCCTTGAAATTTTAGAAGGAATACTTTAGTTCTTAAAGTTTGAAAAATAATTTTAAATGTTCATTGAGCTCATTTGACCGTTAGTTGACTAACTAAAAAATAATGTATAGTGGTTATGTTTTTTTGGTGGTTACTGTACTTCCTTTCTATTCTTTCCATCTTCTTTTTTTCGCTCTTCTTCTCCCCTCAATCCTCGCTGTCTCCTCCTTTCTAGTCATCGTACTCCCTTGTTGCTATCTTTAGATCTCTGGAATGAAGAGAGTTAGTGCCCCAAACTTATCAATTTTAGTAAAATTCTCATGTGCCAAATAAAGAAGTAATGAATTCTCATCGAAGCTAGAGAGTTGGATGGATAGATAACTATTTGAAGAAAAACTTGATAGTACTTTACTCGAGAGTAGGATTATTGAGAATGCGATCAAAATTCCACATTGATTAGGAAAGTGGAAGATTGAGGTATATATGTGAGGGCCAACATCTCCATTGATATGAAGCATTTAGGTTGAAATAAAAAACAAAACCATAAGCGAGAGGAAGAATGAAACGAAAAGATGAAAAAAAAGGCCCCTACCCCCATTTGTTATACTAAAAAAAACCAGTAGCTGCTGGTTTTCCTAAGGTGGTTTTGTAGACTACAGTCTGCAAAAGCAAAATTGCATTTTTTTTTATAAATTAGAGCATGTCGGTTAGTCGGTCCCCCATTTGTTATACTAAAAAAAACCAGTAGCTGCTGGTTTTCCTAAGGTGGTTTTGTAGACTACAGTCTGCAAAAGCAAAATTGCATTTTTTTTTATAAATTAGAGCATGTCGGTTAGTCGGTCGGAATTGTGGTTTTCAGCCACTCCGACATACCAAACATCAGTTTTTTTTTTTTTTAAATCGACGCCGACTGTACAACCATCTTGATCGACCGATGTTGGTTCGATCGGTTTGGTTAAATTTTTTGTTTAATTTGTTCACCTTTAATGTTATTGTGGAGATATATGTAGAGGATTGTTGTTCTCAACCTAAGAAACACAGACACGAACATGCGACACGGATGCGACATGAACGGACACGACGATAGGTTGATTTTCAAACAAGTCGGACATGATATGTTAATATATATTTTTTAAAATATGTGTGAACGGTGAGAGGCTAAACGTGTGAGGATGCTAAAAATAAGTTGAAAAAAATCGATTGCAACAACAAAATGGAAGCACTCACGATTTTTTATTTAGGAAAGCAATTGCCGGTGGTCGACGACAACCAACAATGGTCGTCGGTTGTTGTCATTGATGAGCAGCTGTGAAGATTTTTTTTTCATGGATGCAATCGTGAATTGAAGGTTTGAAAGATGATGGAAAGAAACCCTAAGGCCCCGTTTGATAACCATTTGGTTTTTAGTTTTTGGTTTTTGAAAATTAAGCTTGTTTTCTCTCAATTTCTCTACAATGGTTTTCATCTCTCTTAAGGAAGCATTTGAATTCTTAGCTAAATTCTAAAAACAAAAACAAGTTTTTGAAAACTATTTTTTTTTAGTTTTCAAAACATGGCTTGGTTTTTGAAAACATAGGTAAAAGGTAGATAACAAAACAAGTAAATCCAAGGGTGAGAGTAGTATTTATAGGCTTAATGTTCAAAAACCAAAAACCAAAAACCAAATGGTTATCAAACGGGGCCTAAAATTTTGAGGATTATATGCGTAGTGGTCTTGGTTTAATTGTTGGGTATTGGGCTTTCGGGCTTAAAAAAGACTTAAAACTTCTTAAGTTTTAGCATTACGCGCGTGTTCCTAGTCATGTCCAAGCGTGTCCCCGCTGTGTCAAAAAAATAAAAATAAAAATAAGACACGCAAAACAGCTTGTCGAATACGTATCGACAACGTGTCGGAGTGTATCGGTGTCCAACACCGAACTTGGCCATTAGACAAGTGTCGGTGCTTTATAGTTCTCAACAATAATCAAACTTGTTAGAATTTTCCATCATATCATGGCTGCCCGTAAGAGAAAGAATTCGATTTTTCAGATTCTTTCTAGGGAGGGGAACAATTTACTTACGAATGGTGCGATTGAGGTGGAGTTCATTGATTTTTATCGGACTTTATTCACTAAAGATAATGGCATTAGGTTCCTACCAATCAATTTGGATTGGTGTCCAATTAGTAAATCTCAATCGATAGGTTTGGAGGCTCTTTTTCTTTAAGAAGTGTATCAGGCTGTGAATTCACTAGGCTCAAGTAAGCCCCTAGGTCCAGATGACTTTACTGTTGAATTCCTTTAATTTTCTTGGAATACTATTAAGCATGACGTTATGACTATGATTGTGGACTTCTATACTACAATTATTATTAATGTAACTCTGAATGAAACCTATATCTGTCTTATCCCAAATCAGTTACAGATTTTCATCCTATTATCTAATTCCTTGTGCATAACACGAGTTTTTTTTCCAATAGATTGAAAAGTGTTTTCCTTTCAACTATTGTTGAAAACCAAATGGTTTTTGTGGCTAACAGACAAATTTTAGATGCCTCAATAATTCCAAATGAGTTGATTAATGATTGACTTATCTCTCAGAAGAAGGGTGTGGTGCTTAAACTGGATTTAGAAAAGGCTTTTGATAAAGTTGAATGAGATTTTCTAGATGTAATTCTTCATGCCAAAGATTTTGGTTTAACCTAGAGGAAGTGGATTTGTGGATGTATCTTTAGTATTAATTACTTGATTATAATTAATGGAAGACCTAAAGGTAAGATCATCCTCTCTCGAAGTATTCTTCAGGTGATCCTCTTTCTCTCCATTTTGGTATCAGATTGTCTTAGCCATCTGCTAACACGTACGAATTGGGTCGAATTACTTTTCATCTTGTTGGTAACTCACAACTGCGTGTGAATCGTTTTCAATTTGTTCATGATACTCTTTTCTTTTCTACTTTTCATTCGGAAGCCTTGGTTAACTTATTTGATATTATCAAAAAAAAATTAGATGACCTCTGGACTAAATATAAATTTTTCCAAAAGTGAGCTTTTGGGGATTCATTTAGATGACTTGGAATTGTCGGTCGATATCAACTTTCGGTTGTAAACAAGGTGTTTGGTCTTCTATATATATTTATCTCTATTCAAGTTACCATTGAAGGTTACAAAAACTCTAGATAAACTTCTTTGTGACTTTTTTTGGAAAGGATATCTCGAGGAGAGGGTGGTAACTCTTAATTGGGATACAACGCAACTTCTTAAATTGTTGGGTGGTATTGGTATTGGTAGTTTTCAGCATCACAATTTAGCCTTTTTTGGCAAAATGAGTTTAGAGGTTTTTGCATGAGGATAATGCTCTTTGGCATAAATTCATTGTGGCTAAGTATTATTGTTCAGAGGATTTTCATCTTTGGCCAAGGATTATTTAGAGAGGTTCTTACTAATCCCCTTGGCGCTTTATTTGTACTAACATTGATCTTCTACTTCTTTTTGGCACGATTCTGGTCTAAATTGTTGTTGCTTCGGTTTTTCCTTGCCTTTTTCGGTTAACCAATCAACCAAGGTGTATGGTTGGTGAAGCATGGATTGTCTCTCAGACGGCTTGAGATTTGAATCTTTGACGCAATCTAAATGATTTAAAAGCAATTCGATGGGCCAATCTCTCTTATATCCTCTCCTCCATCAGTTTTCATAATTGTAATGATTCTTAGTCTTGGCCTCTTGACTCATCCAACACTTTTACAGTTAAATCCCTTATAGGAGATCTTGTGGGGACTCCTGATCCTTCATCAAGTGGTCTTTATAAAGTGGTTTGGAGTGATTACTATCCCAAGAAGATAAAAAAAAATTTCTTTGAGAGCTTAGTCTTGGAGCAATTAATACGACCGATTGACTTTAGAGACGTATGCCTCATATCCATCTTTCTCCATCTTGGTGCATTATGTTTTTTGTTAGTTCTGAACATCTTGGACACCTATTTCTACATTGCTTATTTGCTTCTGGATATTGGGCCATGATCCTTGAAGCATTTGGATGGTCCACGACTCTGCCTAATTGCCCTTTGAATTTCCTTGCCCTCATTTTGGTGGGTCATCCCTTCCATGGAGAAAAAAAGATCTTGTGGCTTGCTTTAAATAGGGTCTTTGGTTTTTATGGGGCAAAAGGAATGGAAGAATTTTATGAAAGAATGAATGTTTCACTCTGCAGTGGAAGTATTGGATCGTCTTTGATTTTATTTAAAATTAAATTAAAAAAATAAGATTAAGTAAACTTACTTAGAGTAAATATGGAGATGTTTCTGGCAGGTCCTTATCTCCTCCACAAAGTTTTCATGGAAGAAAATCTACAAGGGATTTAAGATGAAGAGGTTTAGGGAAAATTGTCTAATTCTCTTTTGAGAAGATGTATGTTATATCTAATGGCTCAACCCAAGGGTGTCCAATTTATAGAGACCAAGGGCAAATCTTTGTCATAATTAAAATATTATATTTTAATATCTAATATATTAAAATATATCTTATACTTATTTGAATCTTATTCAAATCTCCTACAATATTTGTTTATTTGAATCTTATTCAAAATTTATAAATATCTTTTAATATTTAATGTATCAAATACAATAAATATATTTTCCTATTTTACATTTAATATATCTAATATATTAAATATTGATTTGAACACTTCAAATTAAATATTAATTTGAACATTTCAAAATTTTCTTTCAACTAAATTGATCTTTTAGTGTTACAATGAGCTAGCAAAGGGATCTTATGGACCTAAAGATTATAAGCTCCAATGATACAAAATTAATTAACTAAACTATTTAATTAATCAATTTTCGTTCATTAAATCTATGGTCACTCACTATAGACCTAGAGTTGCCTTCTTATGTACTGTAGGACAAATTGTATCTATGGATATGATCACTACATGCAAGTCGATCATTCACGAGTTGTTCGTAATTAGAGTTGGGTCAAAAGTCCGTTTTTACCCCTGTAATTACATCTTGCATCTTAAGTATCACTGATCCTCTAATGAACAATTTGTTTATGATCCAACCATAAACGAAGTCTCTCTCGGGCCAGTGAGAGGGTGGGGCCCCATTGTTTAAGTCCTGAAATCAGTATTTAAGGGAACTACTTATCTACTTATCATATATGGGAAGGAGTGAATTTTCTATCTTGTGAGATTATGTTCTCAGCTCCCTATTTAATCAAGTTTCCAAAATGATAGACATATTGAATCAGCTACAAAAGCCACTCTCACTCATGCAAATCAAAGGACAAGCCCCCACAGGCAGAAGTTCATAACTCACTGAGGATTAAGATCAAGTCGCATATGATCATCTTGATGAAATATTAATCTTCTTAATTAACAGATTTATAAAGAGAGATTAAATATTTCGTGGTCCAGTCTTATACAAATTCATTGTATAAGATATCCCCACTCACATGTCTCCAAATGAACGATTTAGATAAAATCATTTGTAACTATTACAAAGTGATCCAGTCTTACACAAACTCATTGTATAAAGCACCCAACCATATCCATATACTATGACCCTTTAGGTTATTTCTTGAACATTATCCTCTCGTATGTCAACCACATGATGTTCAAGATTACACTAATAATCTTGAATTTTTCATATAATTGATAATATTATATTGTAAATAAAATAATCAAAATTATTATTAATTATTACATAAATCATTAATTACGAGGCTTTATGGCATAAACCCTAACATTTTCAGGGACTCTTTCTCTACCTTTGGCAAATTCATGGATTTAATTTTTTTTTTCATGCTTTATATTGGTGTAAATGTAAACACTCTTTCTCTTATTATAGTTTTTCTTTTTTGATTTCGAATTGGAAAGCTTTCTTGTAAGGCACCTTTAGGTGTTCAGAGTTTTTACTCCCCTGTTTCATTCATCAATGAATTTTGTTTCTCTTCTCAAAAAAGTCAAACTTGCCAAATAGATCCCAATTCCAATTGAAATGAAACATGGTTGCTAGTTTCTTTGATACAGAAGGACACAAATGTTTTGGTTGTTGCTTGGCTGTAACAATTAGGTAAATGAAATGTACAAAAATATTAGAAAAAAATATACTTTTAGCCTTTGAATTTTGGATTTAGTTGCATTTGAGTACTTGAGTTTTCAAACTCAACAATTTACCCCAAAGTTTTGGATTTAGTTTCATTTTTTTGTTCATCTGTCCGTTTTTTCATTACTCAACGTGATAATGTTTTTTTTTTTAATATTTTTAAAAAAATTTAATATAAAAATATATTAGATTAACAAAAATATATATTTTTAATTTCTTTTATTGTTTTTCATCTTCTTCTCCTTCCTTCTTCATCTTCTTCCCTACCACAACTTGCTGGCGTCCGCGGTCGCCACCGACGCCCCTCTATTTTTTTACTTTTCATTTTCTTTCCTTCTTCCTCCTCTTCACCTTCATCTTCATCTTACTTTTTATTTTCCTTTTTTTTTTTTTGTTCGTTTACAAAGGAGAAGAATCCAGATCTGAAAAAAAAAATGCTCATTGTATGATATTAGATATATGTTCACTCACATCAAATAAATTTGAAAATGGTGATTGGGTTAGAATTCAAGAAGTAGGATCTTCAAACCCCCATTTTTATAGCCTTTTATTTCTCCTTGCAGTTGGGTTTCGTTTCGTTCAACTTCAAGTGTGACACTTTTCTATTTTCTTTCTACAACCAACAACTCACTCTTAGAATTTATTAACAAAAACAAGTCATAATTATTGAAGAATAAAGGCATACAATTCAAGAATAATTATGAAAAAATTTATAAAAGGATCTAAGCATGAAAAAAAACTAAAACTAAAGAATATCAGAATTACCTGGAACCTTTAGACATGTTGAATCTGTAAACTTTGTGGTTTGTGGTCTTCCTCTCTATGCAACCTAGACTAGGATGGGCAATCCTCTCCATCAGATGAAGAATAGGAGGCTAAAGAGGCATAGTGTATTGGAGATCATAACCTGTTATTTATAAGTTGATCCTAGGGTTTCCCATAATGCCCTAGGATCAATGAGCTGGTTTCTGCTTAGCAGGCCACACCACTATATTGGAAGTCTTGGGCCCATAATCAAGACCACACAATATGCCCATTAAATAGCCTAAATATAATTGTCATTTAATTTGTTACCCACATATAAATTAATTATCAAATTAATTCCAACACTCACAAGAAAATTAAACAAAAAACTCTTTTTTTTTTTCCTTATAATCACTCACTGATTCCTTCCTTCATTCATTCATACTAGAACTTTCCAATTTATTTACACATTTCTTTAATTAAATTTCTTTTGACTTCATACCAAAACCAAAATACCCTATTTCCTTCAACTTTCAAACCAATACGCGCAAACAGGGGCTTCAAATACCCTCTTATTGAATCCCCACCTGTAAACAACATTACCACCATTGAAACTAAATTCAAAACTCAGGAACTCAAACGCAACCAAACTCAAACTTCATGGACTAAAAGTGCATTTTTTCTAAAATATTATTATGTATTTTTTTTCCGCATTCAAAATGGTATTTAGTATTTGATGTTAATAAATGAAGTCTAATATTATTGAATATTCTCAGTGAGTAAGAGAGCTCTTAGTGAAATAACATAATAACAAAACTATATAACAATAATTAGTTTAATGCAAACTAATAATAACAATACAAATAACAATAAATACTTTTAATTTAGTAAAAAAACAATAAATACTTTTAAGAAAAATTATGAAGATTATGAAAATTTTGTTTAATCTATTTGAATATAGAATGTTTAAGAATGTTGAATTATATGAAAATAATTTCAAATTGTACAAAAATGTTGATATGTATTTGTTGGAAATTGAACAGGAGGTTTTGGGAACTATCTATATGCAATGAGTCAGCGCAGTAGCAAACAATCAGATGCCGATAACAAGGAGTTCAAGGACCTTTCGTTAGGATGGATAATTGGTTTTCTTTTCATTGTTAGCTTTCTCGGCCTCTTCTCGGTCTTGCCTCTACGGAAGGTATATTCAAATTTTGGTTAAATATAAAGTTTTGTTCATGAACTTTAAGAAATGTGTGATGAAATTTTGATTTTGTATTTAATAGATCTCAAAATTTTAAAAAGTATCTAATAAGTTCCTAAATTTTTAATTTTGTATCTAATAAATTCTTGAACTTTTGATTTTGTGTGTAATAGGTCTTTAACATATTCAACATTTTTAAAATTCACAAACCTATTGTAAATAAAATTGAAGGTTTAATATCCTATTAGACACAAAACTCAATTTTGTCTAATAGATTTGTTAATTTTAAGAAACTAGTTGGATACTATGTGCGTTGCACGTGTTTCATAATGTTGAAAATGCAATGTACATATAAAAGTTGAATATAGGGTCTTATACATATGAAAAATGAAGAACTACATTTTAATATTATCTTTTAGTTTGATCATTAGTATCATTTGATTACTCACTTATTTCCAAACTTTAATTTAAACCAGAATATATATATATATATATATATATATATATATATATATATATATATATATATATATATATATATATATATATATATATATATATATATTTATTTATTTATTTATTTATTTATTTATTTATTTATTTATTTATTTTGATTTGCATCATTTGATTACCCACTTAATTTCAAACTTTAATTTAAACCAAAATATTTTTTTTCTATTTTATTTTAAAATTTCATATTATCTAGTAATTGAAAAAATCTTTTTTGCAATGAACTTTTTGAATTCAAGAGAATCATTAATTGGATAGTGGTTCTCAATTTTAAAACTCTTTGAATCTATGAAAGAAGTTTCGAAGAGATCTATTGGTTAATTTATTTTGTTTACAAAAGTTCACTAAATCGTGAAGATTTATGAATAAATTTATTTTTGTTTACAAAAGTTCAATTTCAAACTTTAATTTAAACCAAAATATTATTTTTTATTTTGATTTGCATCATTTGATTACCCACTTAATTTCAAACTTTAATTTAAACCAAAATATTCTTTTTTTCTTTTTTTTTAAAATTCGTATTAATTATCTAGTAATTGAAAAAATCTTTTTTTCAATGATATTTTCAGATTCAAGGGGATCATTGATTAGATACTTGGTTCTCAATTTTAGAACTCTTCAAATCTATGAAATAAGTTTCAGGATCTATTGGTCGATTTATTTTTGTTTAGAAAAGTTCAATGAATCGATAATATCTATTAATAAATTAATTTAAACAAAAATACTATTTTTTATGCAAGATAGAGAATTCAATCTTCCATCAAATAAAATAATTTTTAGAGTCTGGATATTAATTGTTACCATAATATTGGAAATTGCAATGATATTATATTTTTAATAACTATTAATAATTATATTTAAATAGAATAAATAACATAAATAGGAAAAAATGTAAGACTGTGATCAAACCTTCCTAAATTCTAGCCTACTAAACTCCAATTTATCCAAAAAAAAAGGAAACAAAAATAAAGAAGAAAATAATACAATTACATTACATTGTCTATCGTTTTCTACTTCTTCTGCCTTAAGGAGCCAAGGTTGCAATCATTTTCTTCTCTACCTTCTTTAATATGCCAAAGATTAGTAAATGAATTGGTGTGTCTTAACAAATTTAAAAAGAAAAAAAAAAAGAAAACTAAAAAACAGTAAATTACATTAAATCACTCTCTTTCATTTGCCGAAAAAAAAAAAGACAAAAAAACTACATAAGCCATAAATTACATTAAATCACCATCTTCCTCTACCATTTGCAACAAAAAAAAAACTACAAAACACATAAAAAGCAGTAAATTACATTAAATCACTAGGCTCTTTATCTGCCATTTGCAAAAAGCAATTGGAAGGGGAGCTCATTCACTTGTCGACCTCTAACATCACCATAACGAAGTCTATTCAATAATAAATTGGCTGAACCTTGAGAATTGAAAAAATGAATACGAATGATCTGGTTTATTAAAACGAAAGATTAGGCTTATATAGCCATAGCCATCAAATGAAAAAAGGGAAATCAAAATATATCCCCCATAATTTTTGGAATCAGTTTGGAAGACATGGAAGAATTTTTTTAAATATTAGTTAGTTGGAAAACTGGAGATCGTAGATATTTTACAATCTTTATTCAAATTAGAGATTACATGCATAGAGATTTTAGAACCTTTATTCAAATTGAGGGCAAAAGAGAAAATCTTTCAATTAAGAAGGTCATAATGGAAAGTTTTCAAATTAAGAAGGGGCAAAAAAGAAAATCAAAAGTTTCTCCCCTCAAGCGCTATTTATATAGTATAGATGATGAATATGTCAAGGCTTATTAGACACAAAATAAAAAATTAAAGGACCTATTTGACATTTTTAAATTTTAGGAACCTATTAGACAAAATTGAAAATTTAGAGACTTATTAGATACTTTTTAAAGTTTAGGGACTTGTTTGGCACAAACATGAAGTTACATTTAGATAGGACCCACATTCCATGCTTTTATTTTTGAGGTCCCACTTGATAACCATTTGATTTTTGAAAATTAAGCTTATAAATACTACTTTCACCTTTGAGTTTTTTTGTTTCTACTTTCTAACCATATTTCTAGAATCCAACTCACATTTTGAAAACTAAAAAAAGTAGGTCTCGTTTGATAATCATTTGGGCCCCGTTTGATAACTATTTGATTTTTGGTTTTTGAAAATTAAGTCTAAAAATACTACCTCTACCTATGGATTTCCATGTTTTCTTATCTACTTTTTACATATGTTTTAAAAAATCAAGCCAAGTTTTGAAAACTAAAAAAAATAGTTTTTAAAAATTTGTTTTTGTTTTTTAAATTTGGCTATGAACTCAAATGTTTCGAAAGATGAAAACTATTGTAGAGAAGATGAAAATCATATGAGAAAACAAGCACAATTTTCAAAAACCAAAAACCAAATGGTTATCATATGGGGCCTTGGCTTTTAATTTTTTGTTTTTGAAAATTATGTTTGTTTTCTCACCATTTCTTTACGATGAATTTTATCTTTCTCAAGGAAATATTTGAATTCTTAGCCAAATTCCAAAAACAAAAACTAAGATTTTAAAAACTACATTTTTTTAGTTTTAAAAAATTGACTTGAATTTTGAAAACACATGTAAAAGATGGATAACAAATAAAGGAACCCATAGATGAAAATTGTGTTTATAGGCTTAATTTTTAAAAACTAAAAACAAAAAATGAAATGATTATCAAACGGGAGTAAACCTGTTTTTTTAAAATTTGATTAAAACTTCAAGTTTGTTTAAGAAATATGAAAACCTTATTAAAGAAATAGAAAACAAACACAGATTTAAAAAACGAAAAAAGAAATCATTATCAAGGGTCTGAGTTTTACTTTTATTATGGTTGCCTTTCAGATTGTTAAAGTATATATGTTGTATTTTAGGCTCATTTTGAGGCAATCTTTCATATATTTTTCTTTTATGTTTTCTATGTATTGTCTATAAGATCTTTGGTGTATTCCTTTGTAAAGATATACGATTCATTTCAATAAAATTATACCAAACAACACAGATTATGATCATAGATTTCAAGTTGACCTACCCAAGTGGTACTGCCACAGCACATCTTATCAACAGTTGCCACACTCCTGGAGGAGCCAAGTGAGACTCTTTACACACTACTAATTTTGAATTCTTTTGGTGTGTTTATTTATTTGTATTGTTCCATTTATATTTCATTTAATATAAAAAAAATAGATGCATAAGGCAAGATTTTTTCCAATAAAATATTTTATATCGTTTGCAAATTACAATTTAGGCTCATTCTCTGCATTATAGGAAACAAGTGAGAACGCTTGGAAAGTTCTTCTCCTTCAGCTTCTTGTGGGGCTTCTTCCAATGGTTCTTCACTGGCGGAGATGGCTGTGGATTTGCCAGTTTCCCAACATTTGGCCTCAAAGCTTACAACTATAAGTACTTTTTAAACCCAAACCCTTCCTATCAATTAATACTGTGGTCAACAGCTTTAATTAAAAAAGAAAATTCTTGCTGCAGATTTTATTTCGATTTCTCTGCAACATATGTTGGGATAGGAATGATTTGTCCGTACATCATTAGCATATCTTTGTTGCTTGGAGGAATTCTTTCATGGGGTTTAATGTGGCCTCTCATTGAGAAAAGAAAAGGAGATTGGTTCAGTGCTGAGCTTCCCCCCTCCAGCTTTCATGGCCTTCAAGGCTACAAGGTCAAAAAATTGCCTCCACCCACCTTAAATTTTCATTCTAATAGCCCTTACCATTCCAATATTTACTTGCTCTTTATAATTCTGTTTTGGCTTTAGGTGTTTATCTCCCTTGCCTTGATTCTGGGTGATGGGATTTACAACTTTGTAAAGGTGTTGGCAACAACTCTCATAGGTTTGCACCGCCAGCTGAAGAAGAAAGATGAAATCCCGGTCTCAGATGCTTCCTACCCTTCGGCTTCGACCTCCGATTCCAACATATCTTTTGATGACAAACGGAGGACTCAATTCTTCCTGAAAGATCAGATTCCCTCGTGGTTTGCCATCGGAGGTTATGTTATGATTGCAGTCGTATCCATAGCCACTTTGCCACACATGCTTCCGTTGCTAAAATGGTATTACATGTTCGAAGATACTTTGCCACACATCTTTCCGCAGCTGAAATGGTATTACATACTTGTCATCTACGTGATTGCACCAGTACTAGCTTTCTGCGATGCCTATGGTTTTGGGTTGACCGATTGGTCCCAAGCGTCTGGCTATGCAAAGCTTGCTATCTTAATAATCGGGCCGTGGGCTGGTGCTGAGCATGGTGGTGTCTTTGCAGGCTTAGCAGCTTGCGGAATAATTATGAACATTGTCTCAACAGCAACAGCTTTGATGCAGGATTTCAAGACTGGATACATGACGCTATCTTCACCACGAGCTATGTTCGTGAGTCAAGTGGTAGGCACCGCAATGGGATGCGTCATATCTCCTTGTGTGTTTTGGCTGTTCTACAAGACATTTGATGACCTTGGGCTGCCTAAAAGTACTTTTTCAGTGCCTCATGCAGAAATGTACCGTAACATGGCTCATCTTGCAGTCGATGGCTTCTCTACTCTCCCAAACAACTGTCTCAACTTATGCTATGGCTTTTTTGCGGCAGCCATTGTGATAAATTTGATAAGAGATTTATCAGGGAAGAAGATCAGTAAGTTTATTCCAATACCAATGGCAATGGCGATTCCGTTCTATATAGGCCCATATTTCGCCATTGACATGTGCCTTGGATGCTTGATATTGTTTGTGTGGGAAAAGATAAACAAGGCCGAGGCCGAGGCTTTCGCACCTGCGGTGGCGGCTGGCCTGATATGTGGAGATGGAATGTGGACATTGCCCAGCTCCATCCTTGCTCTGGCTGGAGTTAAGCCTCCTATTTGCATGAAGTTTCTATCAAGGACTACAAATGTTATGGTTGATAACTTCATAGCATCATCATGAAGCTTTGTTCATAGTCACAACAACAGAAGGTAATATTCTAAGGACGTGTTTGAAAGTGAATTTAGACTGGCCAAAATCACTTTTGCGTTGTCCTAAGTTACTAAAGGAGCATGTTAAAAGTAATTTTGGTCATTATGAAATCACTCCTAAACATGTCATATATTATCTTCACGATCTGAGTACAGAAGGCATTCAAGCAACTGCTTGATGTTTAGATAAATAGTTGTGCATCATCTGTAATTATCATATAGGTATGAACTCTCAGATATTGTCAAAATATTTATAAATAGTTGTTTTCTGGTCAAATCAATTTGGGTGTGGCCAATATTCATAGATAAAAAAAAAATTCAAATATATATTTTAGCATTTAATAGGAAAAATATATATTAAAATGAATTTATTCTTCAGTTAAAAGAAAGTTTTTGAGATTTTACGAGTAAAGATAAATTTATATTTACTAGTTATATACACAATTGACAACCATGAATAAAGAAATTATTCATTAAAAAGAACCAAAAAAAAAAGGTCCTCTGATGTCAAGGCCGTTGGTAATTAAAGAAAAGTTGAACTAACTGTAAAGTCTAAAAAGGATCTTGTTGCTTCAAGGGCAACCATTGCACAACTAAGGATAAAAGTAGGGAGATAATAAACGAGTTGATACTCTTATATTAGACGAGTGGATATCTAGAATTACCATGCATGTAATGCCATACCAACTCAACACTTTTTTTCCACGTCTTCATATAACGTGAAAGAATTGCAATGCTGATAATTGTAGAGAGGTTTTGAAAGGGACTATAATGAAACTTTTAAAATTATAAGAACTAGAACTAAATCAAAAGCAAAAGTCAAAACTATAGGAACTAGAATGGTAATTTAACCAAAATTTAAATAACATACTATCTGACACTGCACAATTGCAGATGAATCCAATAATTAAATTTTGAAATGTTTATAATTAAAAAATTGGAATAAAGAATATGATAGTTCAATTTTGTACAGAAAATATGTAAAATTCAAGGCTGGAAGTCAGCATGGTTAGAACAAACGAGCTTTCTCCAATGTGTGCAAAAGGGAGAAGTATAATTGCTTGCTGATACGCCAAGCCAGCCCAACTAGAACCGTGAGCAATCTAAAGTGTCAACCAAAAATCAAAACTCACATTTTGAACCTGAAAATGCATTTGAAGCGGAGATTAAAATGGTGATTTTTTTTGTTTGAACTTCATTAATACGTAATGCACTAGAAATTCTAATTAGAAAATGACATACTGCCCAAGGATATCTTATGTACATAATTATATAACCACTATCATATCATCTATCAATGAAAAGTTTGTTTCTGGTTAAATAATAATAATAATTACTGCACAACCACTGTCCAATAACAACCAAGAAGTTATAATTAATCTCATAATTTCATATCTAAAAATACGTGGTTTTGAATAGGTATATAACATTTCTTGAGCTTCTATTAATCTCAAGAGCTAGCCTTTGTGATACATGACAGGGAAGAGCATCATTAAATTGTTACCACTGATATTTAGTGTAGTTAGTAAAATTTGTTGAACTAGGAAAGCCATGTGTATTTTGCAACTAACTACTGGAACTGCAATCAAATCTCCCAAGTAAGCCCAGTTAATATCAATATATCTATTTAAAATATCTATGCTATACACTGCATAGGACAATAATGCTAGGATATGAATATAAATCGAGATAATGAATGTTAAAATCACGATTAAGAGAGTCAAAATTAATAGGCTGAAGACCTTGATGTACCTTAAGATAGGATAACAAGACTGAGATAGATAGATGCAGATAGGAAGATAAATGATATCATTCCCCTGCAAAAATGATCATTCAAATTAGGAGATCGATTAGTAGAGAATTGATATGCAATCATGAACATCTCGACATATCAATTGACTAAGGCATTATATCCTCAACCAAAAGGTTAGAGGTTCGAATCTCCAACCCCACTGGTTGAATTCAAAAAATACTTTTAGAAAACATCCCATTCCCCATTATTGTGCTTGTGCATAATTAGGTATCTAGGTATTTGTGTCAATATTATCCAAAAATTGAGATGTTACCAAATGACTCCCCATCCAATTCCATTACAAGGGCATGGACACAGTTCTGCAAACTTCTCAGCATCGCTCGAGTTGACTCTTCTAGAAATCAAATCATCATATATATCTGCATGGGTCAGATAAACCATATAATTTTTATGCACCAACATTCTAGATTTCCAGTAATGTTATCATATTTATAGAGAAAGATTATGATATACCGTAAACCGAAAACAAACTGTTCATCACACCTGCAAGACATCAATATAAAAGTAAGCAGTCCTTTATCCAGTAAGGAAAAAGCATGTAATTTGATAAATGATAAAATAATATTCATTAAAAGAACAAAACGGCTATTACAGGAAAGATATATACCAATGAAAAGAATGACATAACGAAGTATGCGAACTGTAGTCGTTTCTTGTAGAACCCAAACCACCGCAAGGAAAATAATAAATCCTGAGGTATTCAGTTGGTGAATGTCAATATTAAGAGCAACGATAGTGGTCTTATTTAAACTTTAGTTCCTACGTAAAGATCATGGGAACACTTACCAACACAGAGTCCTCTAAGTGTCCACTGTCACAAGTATAACATGGGAAGTAAGAAATTGAAATTCAATGATAAATAATGTATTGTAAAATTATTTCTTGCTCATTTTTTTTCCTTACATTTTTCGCAATGAAGAGTACAACAAGAAGAGCTAAACCCAAACAACCCGCTGCAATTCTTGCAGTGAGAAGATTGGTTGATGCGAGAATCATAGCCATTCCCCAAAATGATGATCCGAGATCTTGGTTGAAGTGAAAGAATAAATAAAATAAGTAGCAGTACCGCAATAAAAGGAAGTGTACACTGGAAGAAATAATACAAACTTATCGAAAAGCATATATGATAACACTTCCTATAGATACAAATTAGAATTGTGAAATGTAGTTACAAGCCACATAACCAAAAAAATCCACCCTGCCAATTGAGAAAAGTTAAGGGAACTGAATGTCCTGAGACTCCTAAACGACTCTACCAGAAAATCCATCCTCTCTTCCCTCTTCTCTTTATTCTCATTTAAGTTCCCTAACTCTATGGTCCCCCTACCTAAAGCTTTTGGAATTTAAGTCAGTTGTAGACTAGCACCTCCTCCAGAATGAGTAGCAGCGTTCAAGCTCAAAAGTTAGATATGGAGTAAGGGGTTGTGTTTCTATAGTTGAACCATACATCGTTCATAGCTGGGACATGTGAAAATCTAGGCGAGTATTCTCGCCAGAAAACTGGTAATATAACTCCGTGGACTTTAACTCTCAATAGCTTTGACTTTCTACAGCACAAAGACATGTTGCAATTTACAGAGCATTTCAAACTGCACCTTCAAATGTTCTAAATGTTTTACCAAAATATGATTGTACACAAGTAGTTGTCAAAAAAAACTAAAATAATCTTAAGTAAGTATGGACTAGATACCCTCATTCATCGAGGACTAGAAGGTGGTAGGGGCAAATGGCATGGTGAATAACTTGTGGTGACTTTCATGAGTTTTAAAATTAATTTAGATTGTCAGCCTATGTATGCTTGTCTTTACACTGCAGAATGGATGAATGCATGCACACAATTTCAAAACATGATCCGCAGCTAATCTTATTGCTTATCAGGGAATAGAAAATAAGTGAAATTAGAGAATTACATCCTGCAGGAAGAATCAACCAATATGCACCACCACGTGTTTGAGTTACCCCTCCCTCATTTGCATGAACCTGGATTCCTTCCACCTGCATATAAACTGGTTATATCAACTTCCTCTGGGTACATTAATAACAAACCATGGATATCTTTAAAGAGATAGCATAATGACTTAAAAAATTGAACTTAACACCAGATTAACTCCAGATCACTATTTAAGTGTTTCATGAACTACCAAGATATCCACACGTGTGTAATTGATGGAATAGATAACTGTGTCATAGCAATGAACATAGTATACAATTTAGCAGTGAAGATGGCTTGTATTTAAGGTAAGAAGATGGAATGAACGAATTTTTAATGGAAATTTCTAAAAATTGGGGCATGATAACTTGAATAGGAGAAAATAGAGAGAATTTGGAAAATAGGGAAGATGTGAGACTACCCACCCACCCTCAAAGAACCCCAAACCCAAAAAATTACAGACGCAAGGAAAGACGGAAAAAGCAGACAAAAAAAGATTGGAATGCACGGATATCTCAGTGGTCCTCATAGCAGATTCAGATCTTACATCTAGTGGCAGTAGAAGAATCCTATTGCGAAAAAACACCAGATACATATCTTTCTGAGTCTCACCCTCAACCTCCAATATAATGAAACTAAATACAATTCATAAAACAAGTTGGGGATAACTAACACAGGAGGCATGTATAATGTAACAAAAGAGAGTAATGTCAGTCTACTTTTAACAGATTAATTGATAAAGTCAACTCTCATGGATAGCTTATGGATCTTAGATCATTACATACCTAGTCTTACTACAAAAAAATTAAAATAATTGTGCTTATTCTTAGCAATTCCACAAAAAAAAAATCTGTCAAGAGGCTCCTAGACATCTCAAATATTTCCTTGATAATTTGTGAATGAGGCTCCAATATGATTGGTAGAGTTCCTAAACATGTCGTCTATCTTTTATTCTTATCATCGTTTTGTTCTATTTGGTTGGGAGGAAAAAGATTGCAGGCTTGCAGCATAATTTTCACTTGAGATTACAGGGAAGAAATCTAACAAATTAATTCTAGGACTGGGTGTTGAAGTGGTCCAGAAAAGGCAGTCTTTACATCTACCCTAATATCTGCAGCCTTTGTAAGAAGGCTAAGAAAACAGTTGTGCAACCTTTTCTTCAGCTGTAATTTTAGCCAAAGAGTTCAGAATGAAATGTTTATCGAGTTCAATTGATCCTCGTACCTTCACAACAAAACAAAGGATTGGATTGTTTACTTCAACTTTCCATTGGCAAATCCTTCAACTTGAAACCTCATATTATTTGGGTGTCAGGACTCAAGAGCATTCTTTGGTCAATTAGGAAAGAAAGAAACCCCAGGGTTTTTGAAGAAACGGGAAAGTTTGGGAGGAAATGGGGACAGCACATTTTTATACTTCTTAGTGTAGCCTTTCTATACTCTTTTATAGCTATGATTCATTTGTTGTTAACATCTTTGGAAAGCCTTTCTGTAAACTCCATATGAAAAGGATTAGGACAGTTTTTAGACACAAAAGAAGTTTCAAAGCACGTTATCTTAGAACTTGAAAGATAACCCACATTGCTAACAAACACAAAACACAATAAGAAATATGCAGAGAACATCATGTTTCTTTTTTTTTTTTTATGAGAAAAGAACAAACTTTCATTAAGAAAGAATGAAAGAATCATGTTTCTTCCACTATGTCCTACGAGTATTACGGTGTAGACAGTTGGAAAAATCTTCAATTGGAGTAGAAATATGATATTGCTTATTAGATAAGAAAATCAAATAATGCCAACGCAACATGTCCCTTTTCAATTACCACAGCAAATAGAAGTGAAGAAAAAGCTTATACCTCACCACAGGTAAGCTTGCAAGCTATTGCATGGCTTGCTTCATGCAGGAAAACAGTAATGAGCTTGAAAGGAGTGATTATAAATGTCCTCCATAGCTGTCATATTCAGAGGGACGAAATCAATATTCGTTGAGCAAATAATAAAGGCAAGAATAAAGCTTGCTCAGCTGATACACACACAGTAAGGATTCCACCTCAAGTATACTCAAGAAAACCTCTTTACTTTTTCTTATCAGAATCCAAAAGCTACCATTATTAGACTCAGCCTACACTCTTAGGAAGCTCGATCAAGTTCCTATGCTCTTTCTTTAACTAAGTCAGATATCTAATTTTATTTTAAAAAAAGAAGTTGTTTGAGAGGTTGGAACATGACAAACAAAGACTACAATAGAACATGAAGGAAATTGAGTTCTTCAGAAATTTAATAACTGCACTCAGTTCAAGTCTATTGTTCTGATCGGTCCACGGTCGGCTAAGACGTCTGAGGATACAGATAGAGATGTAATGTTAAACCTAAGATCTCTTTCTTTCTCTCTCCACCTCCAATTTTAACTCTTCAAATACTTAACCATGTACATAATTCAACCATGTTGTTTAAGATGACTAACAAGAAATACCCAAGTTCTTGAAGATTTTAGGTCAGAGAAAAACGCAATCTTAAATGGTTTAATAACAAGTAAGAGCCATCATGAATTTCATAGATAACGAAGACCTAAGTCTGCTTAAACAGTTTACTTCTCAGCATCCAACACGAACTTAAAAACCGATCCTACTTCCAAAAATCATACAAATCTAAAACTTAAAACGAGCTTAAAAAATGAGAAAACACAGTAGAAACAGTCCAACGAAGCTTACCGCGAGAATCACAACAGTGAATACCCCAATCGTAACCAAGAACACAACCTGCTCGCGCTGACAGCAATTCCTCAGCTCCCAATTCGGCATTCTCTTTCAATCTCTTAGCCTTTTGCTCGATCAAACAGAAACTCTCAGACTCCACAGAACAAATACTGGAGCTTCTCAGGCAAAGAGAAGATTCAAAACTGCCAAAGGAAAAACGTTGGCCTCCACTTTCTACAGCAAGATCGTTGAAATGTCAGAGGACCAATCGCGAGAGAATTCGGAAGATATTTGAAATTGGAAGTTGCCTGGCGGAAGAGAAGACTCTGTGATTGGTCAATTGGGCTTTGGAGAATCCTTGTCTTTTTCTTCTGTATAATCCACAGCGGTTTAACCACCAAGACGCGGCCAATTCAAAAACGAATTATTCTTTTTTAGTCTGTTTGGAATAACATGTAAAAAAAAAAAAAAAAAAAAAGCCTTTTGAACCAAATTAATTTTTTTTTCAAGCACGTTTGACAAATTTAATAATTTAAAATGATATTACGTGATCAAAATAGTTTTTTTTTTTTAAATTTAATAAATAAAAAATGTTTCAAAAAAAATATATTAATTTAAAAACTTTTTTTTGAGTAAACACTAGATAGATGAATTATCTAAAAATGACTTTAAAGTAATTAATCGAAAATTCTCAAAATATATAATAAAAAATAATAATAAATTTATAATTAATAGAATCACTTGTAAATATAGTGCAACTAAACAAATTTGTTATTTAAAATACTTTTAAAAATGTAAGATATAATAATATTTTTATTGAAAACATTTTTTTTAAGTGTTTAAATTAGAGGGTTACCTTCTAGATACAAAATTGAAAATTCAAGCTCTTATTAGATATAAAATTTAATTTTATATTTAATAGATTCGTTAATTTTTAAAAATTTCGAATATGATTGGATCTATTAGATACAAAATTAAAAGTAAATGACCTATTAAATACTTTTTAAAATTTTAAGACCAAATAAATATAAATTTAAAATTTTAGAGACTAAACTTGTAATTTAATCAAGTATCATTAATTTGGCTTTTTATTGAAAAATTCATTAATGGTTGGCTCATAAATCAAAGTTGGTTGGATTAAGCCGTCAGGCATCAAGTTATTTCAATGGGACGTATTTTCCTCTTCTTCCTTTTCCTTTTTCTTTTTCTTTACGAAGCCAATTTATTTCGACTATGATATTTATTTTATTTTATTTATTTATTTATTTTATGAGATTATGGTCCAATTCTAAAGTAATGGTTTAAATATGTAAAAGAAACTTCTTTCGTGGAAAAAGTTTAATAGAAAATCGATTTTTAATAGGTTTACATTTTTTCTAGTTCAACTTTTGAAAGAGAATATAATATATTAATCAATTAAGCTATGTTTAAATTCATGAATTTCTTTCTAAAAAAAAATATTGATGGATCTCAATTTACTCCATCTAAACTTACTTTAAATTTTTGATTTAATCTCAATTTACTCAATCTAAACTTAATTTAAAATTTTGATCTAATAAATGAGGTCTATAGATTAACTCAAAGACTCAATTGTCAACTTGAAAATAACTAGCATTACAATTTGGATAAATAAGTTAAATATTCGAATTTCAAATTATTGTTGAACTAAAAAAGTATTTAGAAAACAACTCATAGATCAAACTATTAGAAGTTAGTGTGGGCTGGGATTTAAACCCAAGCAATACTTGAGGCCCAGTAGATTTGGGCTTTTTTTTTCCTTTTTTTTTCTTTCTTCTTTAGGGTTAAACGAATTATTAGATTCTAGTGATTATTTTGGTATCATCTGTTTTAGTCATTAAAATGTTTATATTTTGTATCTCAAGAAAGAAAAAGGTTAATATGTTGGTTCTTAAATTTTGGCAAAAATTTGTTTTAATCCATAGAGTTAAATTTTTGTATTGTACTCAGACTTATTAAAAGTATAGTGACAAAGTTTAGGTTTTTTACTCTTGCACTTAACTTAGTGAGTAAAATTTATCCTAAACTCATGAATAAGTGCTTAAATTAACTATAACAATAACTTGAAGGTACGATGGATTTCAAATTGTCTATTGTTCTATCTATATACATTAACTTTTCACAATTATTTGAAAGTGTTTAATTTGCGAGTTAAATTTATGTAACTTAGAAATAAGAAGTCGAGCTTATATTTAGTAACTAAGTTCATTATTTCAACTCTAAACTTGTGAATCTCAAGTACTATATAACTCATAATTCAAACACGAGTTATACGAAACTATATTTGTATAACTAAATTCTTTTATCTAATTCAAACACATATTACCTTTCAAACTTCTCCACTCTAAACTAAATGAATCCAAACTTAATAAAATTGCGAATGAAATGTTCCTTTTAAATTTTTGGTAGACGTGCCGGGGTGGCATATTCAATGAATTTGTTTGGAAACCTAAAAGGGTAAAAAGGATTATAGATAGAGGGGACATCCAAGTTGTTGTTTTAACTTCACGTCTCCTATGCAATTTCTTTTTCCTTTGGGCCATCATTTGCCTTTAATTCAAAAGATGGCTTTTTAAATTTATGTCTTTGGCCTTCATATCAACATGTGTTGTTCAATCTTTACCTTCAAACCCTCATGGCTTACTTGTAAAGTGCCCAACATATAAATCTTAGCTTCCTTTTTAATTCAACTTTCTCTTCTTTTTTTTTTTTTCCAATTATAATGTCCTTCTTCCTCATTTGGACGAGAAAAGTGCTAAATTTAAAACTAAATTCAATTTTAGTATGTGTTGTTCTTAGTTTTATTTTAGTCCCTATACCATTAAAAGTTTCATTATTTATCTCTTTCCTCTTATTAAAGTTTACGAGGCACTTTCACTATTAGTAAGAAATAACAAAAATTCTTACGCAATAAGTTGTTTGTGTGACTATAGTACGCTAAAAGTAGTTGCCAAAATATTTAACGAGTATTGCATTGCTGGTTGCCTTTCAAAATAGAATGGTCTTAAATTCCAAACATTAAAACAAATTAAGATTCAAACTTAATAATAATAATGATTATTATTATTTTGTCTGATTTGCCTCTCAAAATTTTTAGAAATAAAAGATTTTATATATAAAAAATTATAAGGTAAAACTATGAAAATTTATAGCCCAAGTCTTGATCAAAGCATATTTTGATAAATGTTACATCTAACATTGTCTTGCTGATTTACATATTCTTTGTTTTCTTTCTTGACGAATAAGAATATTTTGATGATAAATAGTTTTTTTTTTCTTTTCGTTTTTCTTTTTTTTTTTTCTTTTTTCTTTTTCTGTTTTCATGAAGGAAATATCTTACAAGGATTATGTAATTAGGCTTCAAAAGAGAAAATCAATTTTTTATTTATTTAAAATCCCTGGAACTATTATTTTTTTGTTTAGAACTTTATAATTTGTACTAAATCACATGATCATGATGTACATGTACTTTGATATTTTGGAGGGAAAACAACTACGGTAAAATTTCTGTTTTTTCTTTTGAATATAAAGAAATAGGAACTATTAGCTATTTGGAATGCTGAGTGAGTTATAATAACATGAGTTATAATAGTTTGTGGAGTTATATAATATTATTTAAAATGTAGAGTTGTTTAGTCTGGATTATAATAGTTTATATTTGGAGTGCAAAGTATTCCACAAACTATTATAACTCATGCCTCAAATAGTCTCTAGAAGTTTCTTTTTACATTTAAAAAAAAAAGGAAATAGAAAACTTTAAGGGGCTATTTGAGGCAAGGGTTATAATAACATGTGTTATAATAACCCTTGGAATACTTTGCACCCCAAACACAGACTATTATAACCTCAGACTAAACAACTCTGCATTTTAAATAATATTATATTATTTCACAGACTATTATAACTCACATACTATTATAACCCATGTTATTATAACCCACTCAGTGCCCCAAACAGCCCCTAAAAGAAAACTCAAGCTAAATATCTCATCTAGTCTAACAAGTATACTCCATTTTTTAATTTGGTTCATAATATTTGAAAAAGTTTCAGTTTGACTTTCAAGATAGGAAAATTTTTAAATCTCAATAATAGCAATAAAATTGAATAATAAAATGATGGTTTGACATTTAACATTATTTTTATGATGACAGTTTTTTAACATTAAATGTCAACCTTAATCTATAATCTTAAACTAATCCTCCTTGGAATAAAAAACTCACTTAACCCAATTATTAAAAGAAAATATCAATTGAAATGATCATATATATTTCTTTTGGAGTATGTCAATTTTTCGAATGTTATGAATAAAGAGGGAATCACAAGAGAATCAAGAAAGGAGCCTGTTGCATAAAAAAGAGAAAGGAACATACCTTGAATGATCATCGATAGATATAGAGGGAGATAGTGTATCTGGAATAGCTTTTGGAAAAAAATTATCTTTTTTATAAATACCTTTGAAAAAATTACTAATTTAACATCTGTTTGGATTAACTTTTTAAATGGTTATTTGTTTAAAAAAATTATTTTAATAAGATATGTAGTATTTGTCAACTACTCAAAATGACATTTTAAAAAATGAGTTTGTGAAATAAGATATTTTGAGTGAAACACTTGAAACCAACTTTTAGGAAAAGAGTTTTTTAAGTGTTTAACTTGGAATCCCCTTCAAATTTTCATAATATATGAAAATGACCAAAATACCCTCACACTATCATTGCTCATCGTCAACGATCATCGTCCACCACCTGCATCCACTGTCGGCGACTATCTTTGGTAACAACCTCTAGCGACCATCTCTGACAATAAACTCCTGCGACCACTGCTGGAGATCATTTCCAGCGACCCTCTGGCGGTGGTTGACAATAGTCGGCCGATCATAGTGTTTTAAATACAAATTTGAACTTATTAGTTCATAGTGTTTAATAGTAGTCATTTATAGTAATTTGACATTAGTAAAAATATTTTGAGTGTAGAGCAAACCAAATAAATATGTGTATAAAAACACTTTTAAGAAAATGTAACCGAACATATAAGTGTTTTAATTCTAAATTTTTTTATATAAAATGCTTAAAAAATGCATTTTTGAAAAACACTTAAATTAAAATATAATCTAAACGAGTCTTTAAAATGTGTGTAATATAGCTTATTAAGTGATTTTAAATGATTAACAGTATTTTTTTTTTAAAAAAAGTAATAAAAAGAAATATATTAGGTGATTAAATGTAGTTATCACTAAAAATCTAAAACATGTAGTGTTTTTTTTTTCTTTTGTTCTTTTTGAATTGAGTGAGATATATAAAGCATTCTCATGATAATACCTTATCGAGTGGGTCAATTATTTGGATAAGGATGGTTAGGTTTTTAGATTGGATTAAATGCCACACATATTTTTAAGAAAAGAAAAGTTTCACATCCTCAATTTCAAGGGTGTTACATAGAAGAAGAAAAAATGTGGATTGAAAAACTCTAATATCAACTTAAAAATAAAATTCTCTTTTAAAAAACTTAAAAGTAAATTTGAAACTTTCCGAAAATTTTATTCAAAGACCACAGGATATATGATATATCCAATTGAAAATTTATCCAACCCTTTATATAAGTCAATAACTTTTTTAAAAAAATACCAATCACAACTTATTGGTTCCAAAGGACTAGGAGAGAGGGGGAAAAAAAAAAGAAGAAGAAAAAGAGGAATCACAACTTTTTGACAAATTATTAGTAATAATTCGACAATAATTGTTGTTTAGATATTTCATTTCTTTTTCATGCCATTGTCAACAAAGAAAAGCTTAAACATTGAAAAGTTATATCAAATCGTTAAATTTTAATTTAAGAGTTTAATGTCAGTAATAACTTCTATGAAAAATTGGTCAATTTAAGTAAAATTTAATTATCTTTGATTGAAATGTTAGAAGTTCGAAACTCCACCCCACATGTTGTTGAATTCAAAAAAAAAAAAAAAAAACTTCTATAAAAATTGTAAAGAATCTCATTCTATATATATATTTTTTTATCATAATACAACAGGAAAAATAAATACTAAAGATTTGGCTTGGTTACTTGATTATTCGAAGAAAATTTTTCTATACTACAATAGTATGAATATTATTTTTATTAATGTTTTGTCACATTAGCATCATTTGAAAAATAATGTAGGATCCAATAGCATTATATAATTATTTATAAAAAAAAATGGACAAAACTCAATTTATACTCTTAAATTTTGGGGGGCGTATCAATAAAAACCCTAAACTAATAATTGTATTAATTTAAATCTTGAACTTTTATAAGTGTATCAATTTATACCATCTGTCAATTTTTCTTGAATTGCAAACTTATAATTCTATCAATTAAACCTTTAAACTGTCATAAGTGAATCAATTCAGGTCTCTAATTTGAAAATCGTCAATGCATCAATTCTCACATGTGTGTAGACTTCTTCAAAAATCTAAACATTCTATTTGAAAATTATTAATTATTTAAAACGAATTGTCTAAATTGATTCATTTTTTAAAATTTAGGAGTTTAATTAATATAATTATAAGTTTGCACACATATAAACTAATTTTTTTTAACGAAATTTGATATAGATTGTAAATTGATACACAGATTAAATTGATATATTTATTAGTTTATAATTTTTATTAATACAACTCCTAAGATTAGGTATAAATTAATTTTTGCTTAAAAAAATCTAACGTGAATATAAGGAGTAAATATAAAGCACCATAAATTTTATCCATTGCTCCCTCAAGGTCAATTGTGCTTTTTCCTGCCGACATAGTTGTCGTCGCCATATGTTTCCCTTCTCTTCGCGACGGAATTTTTTATAATCCGTTTTCAATTTTTTTCCTCGCAATCTTGTTTGGATGAGTAAGTTTCATTATTTTATGGCCTGCTTTAGTTCAATATATTCTAGAAATTGAGGAAGTAAAACATAATGTTGAAACAATTTTCTTTTTCTCAAACAAATCCTTTTTTTTATCCTAAACTTTTATGTCTATTATTTTTTTCTTTTTTCCCTCTAAATATATGTTTTATTTCAGTCTTAAAATTTTGTATTAAGAAAAATATTCTTTTTTTTTAATCATTTCATACAAATCTTGATATATTTTAAAATATGACACTTGATCCACTATATGCATATGACATCTACTCACCATGCATAGTTGATAAATAAAATGACATGTTACTTCTGACTTTTAAATAATCTATGAAAAATTATCGACGAAAAATTAAAATAGTTCTTGTTAATACAAAGAACCTAATAATCAACGTTGAAACTATCTTGTTAGTAAATGTAATGTCTATATAAATTAGAAATCATTAGGAGAAAACAATAAAACTGAATGAAGTTCATACACTAGCTAATTTTGTTAGAGCAAACTTAAATTCATCCAATTTTGTGTTATTTGATGGTGCTTTTGAGATTATGCTTTTATTGTTTTATGACATGATAAGTTGTGATAAGGACTTGAAAAGATAGAAGCAATTCCCTTTTTCCTTTGTATGGAAATATGGTGTGGGATTAAAGGGGTTGTTTTGGGACAAAAAGTGGTAAGATAAAAAGCCATTTGTGTGGTTGGAGGCCCCATTCTTGAATGCAACCTCTTATGCCATTTCCATTGGCCCTATCACAAAAATTAAAATAATTGATGCTAAATTTTCTGTTCATCTTGAAAAGTTTGGGTTTGAAGCCCACTCTCTTAAGAGTTGGTGTGTAGTAATTATTAGGAAGTAAAATTTATTTGAAAAAAAATCAATTATTAGAGATTAGACTAAGAATAGACATTATACTTGATCAGGAAAGGCGTAACTCACAACTTTCTCATGAATTTAAATTCAATTACATCATATTTTGATTCCAAGAATTAGGAAACAATCAAGTTGATACCTTGATTGGTTGACATGGACTCTATCACAAACTCAAAATTATAAAAGAATACTTAAATCTAATTATAAAAGAATACTCAAAGTTAAGTGCTAACCAAAGTAATAACGTCTAGAGAAAATAAGCAATGCAATTATCAACCATGATTCCGACTCATCAAAGACTGCATCAAATCAGGCAAATTGTTAGGGAAATAAGACTATCTTTGTGCACTAATCATTCAAGTGAGGAGAATATATATGGTAGGATAGCTATTGATAGCAACTATACAAAAGGATGTGATTACTCGAAAATTGATTATTTCTCGAAATAGATCGAGGTCAATTTTTTTTCTTTTTTAGTTCAGATCAAGGTCAAGTTGTACTAAAGAAGAACATGTAAAACTTCATTTTGATACGACTTTAAGTATTTGTAAATATATATTAATGCAATATTGATATATGTTAATTGATTTATCATTGTCTAAATACATACATTCATATGTACTTTTTTTTTATATCTGTTATTATCCAGGCCAGCTTGCACACACCTTAACTAATCTCATAGGACAACTGCCTGACTATACTACATTTGGTGTCGAAAAATACGTAGGATATTAAATCCTAAGTAGGTGGCCACCATAGATTGAACTCGTTCTCTCTAAACTCTTTATTTTCCTCATAACCCTTATTTGCATACATTCATATGTACTAAAAATCACTATTTTATATACTACACATACAATACATGTTATTCTCCTCCTTTTTAGATTCTTTAATTTGTAGTCACACATTTACTTGCATTTTCACACATCGACCTAACTATTGTTTGGTAAGGACAGACATATGATTGACTATAAATATAATTGAATAGAGCATCATCCAACCCACTAGGCTATTGATCTACAACATTATTGAGAGGAAATATTCCATGATATAACTCTATTAAGCAACTTAAAAGAAACTCTATTAAGCAAAAATACATCACACCACAAACATTGGTCAACTTTAGATCGTGTTGTTATATTAAATTATTTCTTTTATATGCTTCAATTTTATTGTTCCTATTCTAGCAAACAATAAAGAATAATTTATTGTCAGCCTGAATATAGCTCAATTGGTCAATACATTATAACATCAACTAAAAAGTACTGTGATAAGGAAAAATAAAAATAAAGACTAATTTATTGTGTCATCAAATAATCCCATAAATCAAAATTCAAATGAAGCCATATTTATACCATCCATGATAACCACAATCAATATTTAGTGCACACAAAATGAAAATTGAATAAAATCAAAAAATCAGCACATTATTAATATTGGTAACATCAACGTTATGATGACCTCATAAAAAATCAACGTTCTGAATTAATTATTTAGCAAATTTTTTGATTATTTATTTTGGGCACAAATGTGGTACTGCCCACTTTACAACTACAAGATTAAAATTTTTAAAAAAAAAATTATATTTGTGTGGTTGTAAAGTGGGCAGCACTCAAATTTTTTCCATTTATTTTTATATTGTTGTACTCTAAAAGCAAAGGATAAAGTACACTTTTGGTCTTTGTATTTGAACTTAATTTATATTTGGTTCTCAAAAGTTTCTAAAGTAACATGTTGGATTTTCCAACTTTGAAGGTTAGTCCCTCCAAAATAAAAAAAGAACTTAAAAGGTTAAAATACTATTTTGATCCATATACTTTGGTTTCATTTCATTTTGGTTCATATATTTTCAGAGGTCCAATTTTAGTCTATAACAATAACTTCTATGCAATACAACACATCATGTAAATATGTTTTTAAAATTTATAAACGGAAAATTAATAGAGACTAAGCATTTTTTAAAAAAAAATTAATAATAAACTTATTGAGGGACTAATTTTAAAATTTATTTAAACTATATGACTAAAATGACATGAAATTCAAAGTAAAAATGATATTTTAATTTCTAATTAGTACTTTAAAATTAGTTTTTAAATTTAAGGTAAAAATTGCAATTGTTTTTTTTTTTTTTTTTTGGACAAAAATTGAGTTTTTTTAGTTTCCTCATGAGAGGAGAGCAAATAATTGCTTTAACAAATTCCTCCATGGCCGGTTGTTATTAAACTCTCTCTCTCTCTCACAGTTCCTCTTCACCCAATAAAGTCTGATACGAAGACTCGGTCTCTGAATAAGCCTTCTGAATCTGTTAATTTGGTCGGTTTTCAATTGTCTTCATCTTCTTTCTTCTTTCTTCTTTCCTCTTTCTCAGAACCCATTTCTCCTTCTTCTTCCATTCACACATTGTTCGTTTATGCTCCATTCCCATTTCCATGGCGATCGAGGCCGTTTCTCCTGAGATTCCCGTTGTCGCAATGAGCCCTAGAATTTCATTCTCTCACGATTTCATCCACACAGAAACTATTCCCGTTGAACAGCGTCCTAATTCCCGATCCAATTCCAGCTTCGATTTCGATTTCTGCATTCGCGAATGTTCCGATCAGGAATCGTCCTCCGCGGATGAAATTTTCTCTCACGGCAAAATTCTGCCCCTCGAAATCAAGAAGAAATCGGACGACCCTCACGTGCGAGTCGATCAGTCTTCTTCTTCTAATCATTCTCCTCCATTGACGCGAACGAAATCGCTCGATGCTAATGCGGAGAAATTTTTGAAGAAGGATCGATCGGCGAAGGAAATCAAGGCCGCGAGTAGTGATTCTGAAGAGAAGCAAAGTTCTAATTCCAAATCATTTTGGCGTTTCAAAAGAAGTAGTAGCTGTGGCTCTGGATATACTCGTAGTTTATGTCCTTTGCCGCTTCTATCACGAAGCAATTCGACCGGCTCTGCGCCGAATATTAAGCGAACGCCATTGTCAAAGGACGGTGTAACTCAAAAACAGACCTCTCATAGAAATGCGCCAAAAAATTCACAACAGTGTTCGTCTTCAATGGGATATCAGAAACCTCCATTGAAGAAGGTACATGGTTCGTACGGTAATGGAGTTCAAGTAAACCCTATTCTAAATGTTCATTCGGGGAATCTTTTCGGTTTGGGCTCAATATTCTCCTCTGGCAAGGATAGGAGCAAGAAAAAGTGAATGGTTTCTTTTCATTTTTTTTTCCTCTGAATAGTCATCTGATTGTCTGATTTGCAAAAAGCTTGTGGAATCTGTAATTCTCTTTTTCTCCTTATGCCCTTTCTAATCTCGAATATGATTCTTAAAACTTAAAATAAAAGTTGGAACAGTTGCTTTTTCTGCCTGTGATTCACTGATTGTTGGATGTTAAACAGAAACTTTGTTGTTAATTGAACAAAGTCAAAGCAAAACCCATGTTGAAATAATTAAAAAAAAAAGGGTTAGATAGAAAGAAGAGGAAGAAGAAGAAGAAGAAGATGATGAAGAAGACGGATAACATAATTGAAGGCACATGCAGGCTATTGGAGCAAAAAAGGACAGGTTAGGCATTGCTTTTCAATGTTTGTCCATTGCTCTTCTTCTTTTTCTGCTTTTGCTATTTTCTAACATTTAGACATATAAATCTGAATTTGGGTTCTATCATTTTTTTTCCTCTTGCATAGAAACAGTGTACTTTTTGTGTGTAGGGTGTGTGTGTCTTTAAGTGTTTGTATTTTGGCTTTGAAGGAATATCCATGACTGTGGATCCATTATTGGGATCTTTTTAATTTCTAATTTACTTTTATATATTAGGCAAATCATAAAGTATTTTAGAAACCATTAGCCTCACCTTTTTTTTTAGTTCATCCGCACCTAGGAATGATGTTTCGAACTTCTAATTTTTGTTCGTGACATTATGACCTAACTGGTTGAACTATGTTCAACAATGTGTGGGAAATCTAGAGATATTATGTCTTTAACTGTTGAGTTATGTTCTTCTTGACATAAATTATTAGTCTCACTTGGTTTGAAATATCTTTTGAATAAATTTTTTAGAATAAACACTAATCAAACGCCTCTTTTAAAAACACTTTAAGGGTGCTTTTAAAATTTTTGAAGTAAGTTTAATTATGTATATAAATATTAGGAACATTTTTAAAGAAATACTTTTCATCACAAAAAAAAAAAAAAAGAAACAAAAATTCACTCTTTCAAAAGTCATTTTAAACTCTTTTTTTTTAAAAGCACGGTCTCATCATTTAAATTTTTTATATTATATTTCGAAAATCAAGTTGAATCCATCCGTTTTTTTTTTTTTTTTTATATACACGCAGATAGATAGATACTGTACTTGTATTATATTATACAAGTTGTGGGAGAAAAATATATAAAATTTAGAGCAATTTTAATGTGTGACCATTCACATATTTGCAAATATAGTAATGAGATTATGATTTTGCAAATATGACAATTTTAAAAATTTTCATGTGCTTATTTAGACAATTTTATGTAATTCTCTTGCCACTCCATAGTGATAGCATTGATAGACGTTTATCATTAATAGATAGATCGATAGGCGTAAGTTAGTGATATGTAAAACTGTTCACTAATAGGAAATGACAGTATATCACAGATTTACCATTTTTAATTTATTGAAATGGTAAAATGATGATAGATTTAATAGAAAATAAGTGATAGATTGATAAACATAAATTACTCAGAGACTCTACTATTAATAAATCTCTATCATTGATATGTGAGGGTAAAAAGGGAATTACCTAAAAATGTATAAATAATCGTGCAAAAAATTTTAAAAATTGGTTATATTTGCAAATTAAAAAGGTTGCTGCAATATTCACAATTAATTAAACTTATTTTGTCACATATCCAAGTGCCCCTAAAATTTAAAGATTGCTAATATCTATATTGTACAGGTCAATAATCTAAAAAAGGTAATTATAGGTTTAACATCTATTTTGATCATTGAACGACTTTCAATGGGATTTTTTTCTTTAAAAAAAAGACTTTTAATGGATACCAATTTTGATCCTTACTATTATTCTAGCCTCAATTACTTTAATACATATATGACATGAGTATGAATAATGTATTTTAACATACTGACATGAGTATATGTTGAAGTCACATGTTGATCCCCGTGTATTAGTTGGGATGGAAGTTGATGGTAGAATCATAAAAATAATTAAAATAGTTATTTTTTTAAATTCACAGACTAAAATGATCAATAGACACTTTGAAAGTTTGAGGGCTAAAACGAGATTTAAACTTAAATTATACTGCTCTATTTTAAGTTGGTTTCATTTTTTTTATGGTCTTTCTACTTTTAAATATTTTATTTTAGTCTTTAAAATTTGTGTAAAGAAACTAGTTCTTGTCATTAACTTTTCCAAGTAAATTATTTAATGAAAACATGTCTTTTGTTCATTTACCTTACTAATAGATGTCTACATAAAAAAAGTGTTTGAACTCGCGTATAATAAGCCAAGTGTTAGGTTTTACAATAGATCTAGTTTTCTTTTCTTTTTGTGGTTGAACGATAAATGAAAAATTAACAAAAATAACTAAAATAGTTTGTTTTGCTAAGTTTAAAAATTAAAACTACATATTTAAAAATTGAATTACCAAAATAAAAAATTAGAAAATATTTAAATAAAAACAAAATGAATATAAAAATTGATGATTCAAAATAGAATTTAAGGTGGTGTTTGGATTGAAGAGTTGGAGAGAGTACTATTTCTTCTAACTCCTGGTTTGGCCCAACAATATTTTAACTCCAATTGTGGGTCTCACAAATTTATTAACTCATCTTCCCACTCCATATTGTGAGTCCCACAAATTAAACTCCAACACCAACTCTCAATTGTGGGTCCCACAACTTTCTATCTCATCTTTTCTTCACCTCACTTTAGGGGTGTACATGGGTCGGGTTGGTCGGGTTGGCTACCCGAATGACCCAATCAAGGGTTGCAACCGAGTCGTCGGGTTTAGTTTTTCTTTTTTTTTTTTTTTTAATAATTTTCTTAATTATTTAAAATACTTTTTGATTGAATTAATAACTAAAATCACATAAAATTCAAATATCAAATTTCAAAGTTCATAACATCTTAATCTTAGTTAGAATCCTAAATGAAAAACATTAAAAGTTTACAAATAACTCATTTATAAGTATATATCTTAAAAAAAAAAAAACATAAATGTTGGGTTGGGTTGGGTCAACCAGAGCCTAAAAATGCCAACTCGAGAACTGACCCGAAAATTCGGTTATCTAAAATTTTAACCCAACCCTTACGGTTTGGGTTGAGTAGTCTGGGTTGCCTGGGTTATTGGGTTATTTGTACACCATTACGTCACCTCATTTCTACCTCCCTCTCTCTTCTCTCATCTATCTCTGGTAGTCTGGGTTGCTTGGGTTATTGGGTTATTTGTACACCATTACGTCACCTCATTTCTACCTCCCTCTCTCTTCTCTCATCTATCTCTCTCCATTTTTTTTAATTTCTTAATTTACAAAATTTTCTTTATTTTTTATATAATTTTTCTCATCATTATTACTAATTAATAATTAAATATTAAAAAATATTAAAAAATATTTTATTTTGATCCTATCATTTTAATAAACTTTTTAACAAAAATAATTTTCTGTTATTCTATAATTTTATTTTTTTAAATATAAATTATATAAAAATGTTTTAGATATGATACTATTATTTAAATTGAAATTCTAATGTAAATTAGAGTACTACATAACAAATTTTTTTAATTGATAAAAATCTCCTATCTCACTTCCTCTACCTGTCATCTACAATTTTTTTTTTAAAGTTTAAACTAAAATTACTTACAACAAATAACAATCTTATTTTTTTTAAGCTTATTGTTTTTTTTTATTAATAACTCAAATATATATATATATATATATATATATATATATATATTCATGAGTTGAAGATAAGAAAAACATATTTTAAACTAATATGCATTACAATTTAAGAAATTAGTATTTAAAAAGGTTAACGTATTAAAAAAAATTAATTTTCAAATTAATCATATTCAAAGTAAAAAGATAAACGACTTTTCCTTCCAAACTTTTTGTTGAATAAATTTCTCCTTCCAAAATTAATAAAATAAAATTATTCCAATAAATAACATAAATATATAGTATTTTGAACAAAAGTATGCATAATATTCATTTTAAATGGTGTTAAAAAATAGATATTCATTTTGAACTTAATTATTTTAAAATAGCATAAATATTTGATATTTTATTTTTAACTTAGATATTTTAAAACTTCAAAAAATATATATTATTTTCAAATTAATCAAACTTTAGATAATTCATTACATTGATTAGTTAGAAAAATAAAAATTTAAATTATGCAAAAAAAAAACATATAACTTTTATTAAGCTTAGAAAACAAATTTAAATTAAAATTTTAAAATTGACGAAAACAAGTTTTTAACAAAATTGTAAAATATTCATAAAATAATGTAATTTAAAATCTCAATATTAGAATTGACGGGAACAAATCTATATTATTTCTAGAATAAAAATTATCATAAGACTTTCTTTTATTTGAAAACTATCCAAGGTAAATGGATAATTAATGTAAGAGATATTGAAAAAAGAATATGGAGTATTTTGTACAATTTTTTTTTCTTTAAAGAAATTTGTAAAATATACATAAATTAATAAAAATTAAAAATCTCAATCTTAGAGTTTATGGGAACAAATCCTTAATAATGAAAATTTGAAGAATTGTAGAAAAAAAATGTAAAAAAAAAAAAAAAAACAGCTAAAATCAACTTAGATTTCAAAACTCCATGTTTAACAAATCTGTACCCTAAAAACAGACTTTAGAACTTCAGACTAAACAACTACTTGCTCCAAACACAGACTTTCTAATTTCAGACTAAACAACTCTGCACTCTAAACACAGACTCCTAACTCCTCAAACTTACTAACTCTTACTTCATGCAACTTCTGCTCCCTGCAACTTCTTGTCTCAAACAATCCCAAGGGTGCATTTGGTGAGTGATTTGAAAATAAGGTATTCAATGAAAAACATAATTTCATGTTTTCACTGTTTTCAGATATGTGCTTGATAGCAGAATTTAAAACTAGATCTCAATTTAAACAATTATTCAAAATATATTTGATAATAGATTTATAAACTATAAAAATAATTGTTGCTACAAACTAAATATTAGGTTGAATCTCTACTATTATTACTTAATTTATGAACAAGTTTTATGTTATAAGTTTTGTATAATTATTATTTTACAATATCATATAATTTATAAAATATTATATTATCATATTTTAATTTAACAAAATTTAAATGAGTTTATAACATGAAATATTATATTTATCAAAGTTTTTTATTATTTTTTTTAATGTAGTTCTACATTTTAAAATTTCAAATTCACAATCTAGATACACTGAAAAAATAAAAATATTATTTTCAAAATTTTCACAATCACAAAATCCAAAAATAGTTTAAAAGATTTGTTGAATCCATTTGACACCGTGAATGTGAAAACATAAAACAAAATGCAAATTACACGCCAAATAGAACCTAAACTAACTAGAACTAGAAGCAGTATATGAGTACAACCTTTTCTTTTCTTTAAATTATTTGTAGGTAAAATTTGTCTGAACTCAAGTAGAGAAAATTCAAGTTCTTTTCCAAAAAAAAAAAAAAAGGAAAAAAAAAATCAATTTTACTGTTGAACTTGATAAATTGTATCAAATTTCATCATAAGCTTTTAATTTCATTAATTTCAACCTTAAACTTAAACAAATGTTACAATTTTTACCCTTCATTATGCTAATTCACCAATTAATTTTAACCAAAAAATAATAATGTAAAAAACTCGAAAAGCTCAATAATTCAATGAAAATCAATTTTGCACAAAATTTAATTTGATTGATGTACAAATTTGACCATTAAATAACTCTACTAAAACTTACAAATTTCAATAAAAGAAAAAACCAACTCTAATATTGTTTTTTTCTTAATCCTATTAGTTGCATATCAAATATATATTTAATAATTAATTTGACGCACGAGATAAAACATTTTTTAACAATCTCTCAAACGAAAACTTATCATAAGGTATAAATTGCAATAGTTTTTAAAGTTTTAAGGTATAACTAAAACATTTATTTAATTTTAAGGTATACTTTAATAAAATTGAAAGTTTAGGTAACCCTAAAAATTGATACACGTTACTAAAGTTCAGAGTTAAAATTGATCTTCTCAAAATAAAAAAAATAAAAAAAAAACACATTGTGGGCCGTAATTGGGAAAAGCCCAAGTCAAGGCTTACCAGGCCCAAGACTAAGCCGTAAATCCACCCCCAAATTCCGACCGGTCATTGCATCATCTCCAACAACTCCGACCGGGCCCGTCGAAACTCCGGCCTGCCGCCGAACTTCTTGGGACAGCGGCGGCCGGGACAGAACGTAAATCCCCGCCCCCGCCGGTGGAGGAGGACCCACCACCGTTGGCGGCGGAGGCGGCACAAAGGACGACGACAGCCAGTTCTGCACGTGCAGAGCCGCGAAATAGTTACGATGGCAAGATTTCATTTGAGCCCTCTTCAAAAGCTGTCTTTCTTCTCTGTGGGCGTTTTGATGGCCGCCCAAAGCTTGCGAATTTGAAAATTCTCTGCAACAATATTGGCACTCGAACTTTGGGACGTGGGGATTTTCCGATTCCGGCCACTCCGCCGGCGGCGGCTCTGTACAATTTGAAACTATTTTGTTCTCTTTTGAGATGTTGAAACCAAAGAGCTTCAGCTGAGAGTTAGCCATGTTAGAAAGAGAAAGAAGAGATAGAGGAGAATGGTAAGATTTGAAATTTAGAACAAAAAATTCAATTAGTAGAGGAGAGTAGTTAGTAATTAATTTGGAGTAGTTATTAATTTCAAAAGCGCCAAATTTTCAACTTGACTTGCAAATGAAGACATGTGTTTTGCTTTCCAAAATGGACAGTTTTTAAGAAGTTTGATGTTTTTAATCTCTAGAAGTATTAGTTTAAAAGGCAACTAGGTACTCTCCATATGCAACATATTTTTTTTAATTATTAATGAAGAAAATTTGGCAACACATGAAATCTCCAACTTACTTTAACATAATCATTTTTTAAAGAAAAATTTATTTGTCTTGTAATAATGTTATGTTTAATAAATATTTATTTATCTTTCATGTGACGGTAAGATATAAACCTAATGGCGGTGTCTTTGTCGGGAATGACCATGTCATTCCAATGGAATAGCTTATTGTTGGCTTTGAGGTATTCAAAGCTTAAGAAAATATAAATTCATCGATAGTAGAATATAAACCTAATAGAGGTGTGCTTGTTGGGAATGACCATGTCGTTTAAATGGAATAACATATTGTTGGCTTTGAGATGTTCAAAGTTTAAGAAGTGTAAATTCGTTGGAGTTGAATCAGCTCCTTATGCAAATGATTTTTATTCTGTCAAAAAAATATATTGTTAGTAAAGATTATACTTATATAGTATCTTCCACCTCTATGGTATTTTAAAATAAAATTAAACATGTTTCAACATAATGTCAAATTTTAAAACAAGTATCTTCCCTATAGAACTCATAACTTCGAAAAACAACTTTCACACAAAAAAAAAAAAAAAAAACTTATTTTTTATTTTTATTTTTATCAAGTATTGCTTTTATAATTTCTAAATTAACCGTACTAATAGCCAATATGAGCACAACTCAATTGACATAAAGTATGTGTTCTCGACCCAAAAATCAAACGTTTGAATCTCCTACCCTACATATTGTTGAACTCAAAAAAAAAACAAAAAAAATTAACCGGGCTAAATTATTTTTAAGTCTAATTTGTTCTAATGTGTTATATTTTAGCATTAATAGACAGCAAAATAAATAAAAAGTTTAAGAATGTTATATGTGTGTAATTTACAACCAATCAGAAAATTGTCAAACAACGTTTGTTTTTGGTTGACTGACGTTGCAGGTTTTGATTAGTTTAATAGATAAAATCTATCGCAAATCTTAACAACTCCATTTGATTTGATCATCGGCTCTTTTTTCTTGTGTCTCTTTGGGAGGAAAATGCCTGCATGCTTCTGAGCTATATTTTTCTAATATCAGTTTTGACATAAGTTTTTGATAAAAACAAAGGAGGACCATGGACTTTCTTTGACTAACTAGATAGGGTTAAGTTAAGAGTTTTCTTCGTATGGCCAAAATTATTTAGGAGGATTAGTTCTTCTAATTCTGTTTGATGTTTTAGTTTTAAAAAAATTAAGTTTGAATATTTCATTACTGAGTTTGAAAGCTTTGTTACCTATGAGCATTCTGGAGCATGGTATACAAAGAAATTCAATATGTTGCTTCAAGAAATTAAAAAAAATGTTTCTCGTACCACTTTATTTCATCTAACCATTTTATCTTGTCTAGTTGCTCACTTCTTTTTTTTGGATAACCGGGAGTTGGAGCTTTGCTTCCCTATACCCGGGGGTACCCGTGCCGCCCCAAGGCCCGGACCCGAAAGACATCAAGGGTTTTTATTTATTAAGCTCACCCGAGGGCTCGAACTTGAGACCTTAAGCCAGTATGACCAAGAGACCCCAAGCCCTTATCAACGGGGCAACTCCTTGGGGCTGCTGGTCACTTCTTTTTGTCATTTATCTATTGTAGTATGTCAAATCAACCAACATTTGTCACTTGAACATGTCAGACTCATCATTTAGTTAACCACTTTAACCGAAAAAGTTACCTAAAATCACACTTCATTGTTCAAAGAAGTAACTTAGACATACATTAACCATTCAAGTTTAAGGATAAATTTACAATGCAACCTTGTAAATAATGGTTTTCTAAGTTGTGTTAAATCATCTAGAAATGTAGTAGTTTTATTTGCCAATGCAGAAGACATCGTACCTAGAGGCAATTCACAAGAACATGTCACAGTTTCCCTATCTCCAATCCAGTCTTCTCCATCCACAACGTGTAAGTTTCCACATAATTCAGGTCTGTAAGATCAATATGGGCAGATATAAGTATAAAACTGAGTCAATAAGTGGCCATTCAGCACATTCATGAGATTCATCACCCGTAATACAAACCTTTTGAGTCCTATCATTCAAATTCCAGAATCCAATTTAGTGCCATAGCACTTAGCAGCTGCACTCCACCTACATGTATGCATTATCTTTACATGTTTGCCTTTCTTTCCCATGGTTCCTTGGTGTCAAGCCTAACATATAAACAAGAAAAGATAAATATATAGAAGATATATGAGACAACAGATGAGGTCATGTCTATTTTCCCATCCAAATTCTCCAATTTTCTTGTTCTCTTTTAATAAGAAACAATAACAAAAATTTCATTAACAGCCAGAGAGAACACAAACGGCATGGCCAAGAGGTGGGGAGATGAGACATATTTCTGACCAGAGAGCTGCAGAAAATTTCCCCCAAGTTGATTAACTACAAAAGAGCTTATGGATTACTTTACACCCCAGCTAGAGGCCATATACGGTACTTAAATCCGATAACTAATGAAGATTCCTATGCTTATCACAAAAGAACCGGCACTCGACCCATTACCGTTTTAGAATGTCTTATTGAAGATAGGGCTAGTCCATTATTGCTTATAACATTTATAGGGATGTGTTTTCAATGTTTTTCAAACATTGGAAATATATATATTCATTGGAAATTTAAAACATTGGGAGATGACTTACTGAAATCCTTGAATACTACAAATAATACTACTCTTGATCGATAGGACTAGTCCATTCTTGTAACCTTTTATGCATCTAACCAACCAAACCCACCCACATTAAGATCAATCGTTAATGGTTGATCATGTTTGATAGATTTGCCCTCTGAAACAAGTCTTGACTGTGGTTCCCATCAGTTTAGAGTGTCTTAAATACTACAGACACACTCATATTTGTGTATATATATACTTATATACTCAATTGCATGCATGCTGATATTTATTATAATATCTCATACCCCCAATGTAATTTGTGTAGCTTTTTGGATGGAAGTGTAGTTTTCATCTCATCTTGCTGAACATGGGAGCTCTTTTCCCCAAAATCAACATCAGAATTGGAAGGTTTCAAGTGGTCGGCTTCATTAACCTCATCACTGGTATTCAGATGTTTGATTTGAGATTTTCCAGTCACATCTGTTTTTCCAACAAAGACTTCAAAATTAAAACATAAGCTTTCAACAAGAAACCACACCATAATATAATGAATCGGAAAAACCTTTTGTATTCTTTCTTATCTTTGACCTTGATTTTATCTGAAGTCGCCTCCTGTGAAGCTCCTGTCATATTAAATTGATAATATGAAGAGTAATGAAAATGAATAGAGAGAAATGGTATATAGGGGCAAGAACATATCAATAAAGAAAGCCCTTAACTATATCAGAAAATTGACGAAGCATACGCTGCTGGGTGCCAAAGAAAGCAGCCATTAAAACGTTGCTATGAAATCAATATTCATTCTTTACATGGCCATACCAGAAATAGACAGAGAACCTTAACTGAGTTCTCATTCTGAAACTTCAATCAAGTGAAAGCTACCGTTTCTATTCAACTAATAACTTAGCCTTCTAATATTTATCATTGTTTTTCCAACCACCATATGATATGGAAACATCTTTCATAATTTCACTTCCAAGAAGTTTCTTTTTTTCTCCCCTTTTAGCAACAAATTTTTCTTTTTCTTTTTTTTTTAGAAAAAAGTAGTTACAAAATTCTTTGATCTTAACTCCTATCTCATATATGCCTGAGAGTTTCTCCAAATCCTAGAATGTTCTTCTATTTCTTTCCTTCCTACACAAACCAGCCACGGATGGTATAAATCCAAATAAGTTCAGCTCCTCCCATAGAATTGGGGCCAAAGGCTAGAAAACTCAATTACCAACAGGGATACCCAAAGAAGGTTGGAAGCACTTAGGATATTGCCCCAAATAATTCAACTGCAAGAATAATGGATTAACAAAATAAGCAATGTCTTCAATAACCCATTTACAAAAAGCACATCCTTGAGTTGAGGTGAAGGGAACACATCAGAAGTTGCATTCTATCAACAGTTTGTAGGTTTCTAAGAAGAAAAAGACCAAATAGAAAATGAATAATATTTTAGGAGCTTATTCCAGAGAAATTACAACCTTCTATTTGAAGAGAGGTTTTCTAGTCCTACAAATGCAAGAAGAAACATTTTAAAATAGAAGTTCGTTCATTGAATTTAAGAGAAAGATCGCATGCGAATAACTAGAATATACTTGTTAGCTGCACGGAAAATTATCGGAAGCAAAAAAGCGAAAGTGAAATATTAGAAACCAGAAAGCAGAAACTTTAGAAGTAATTTCAATAGGAAAAGAATAATGAAGCCAGAATCAGAAGGAAATCAAGGTAAAAGAGAACCTGAAATTTAGAGAGCTGCTCGTGAGTGACTCCTTTCGGTTTAGGTTTGAAATTAGGTTGTAGCGATGGAGTTGATGCAATTGCTGAGTCTCTCCGCTCGCCTTCACCATCCGACATTTTCACTCTACCTTCGCAGTTCGCTCCTTTGGAATTATAATTTGATTGTAATTTTATTCTCTCTTCCGACGAGCAAAAACTGCCCGCGTTTTTTCATGAATGACTTCCTCCCTCTCATAATTTATTTATTTTTTAGTAAATAAGCTGGGAATTGGGATACGAGAATTTAACGCGTCGTGATAAGATAACTATCTCGTTTTTAGTTTTTGATTTTTTAATATTATGTTTATTTTTTCATCAACGAGCTTTAGCAAAATTTTTGAAATAAAAATAATTTTTCAAAAATTACTTTTTTAGTTTTCAAAACTTAACTTGATTTTTTAATATACATGTAAAAAGCTTCAAAAACCATATGATAAAACAAAAAAAAATTTATAGGTGAAAGTAGTATTTATAAGTTTAATTTCCAAAACATAAAAAAACTATAAACCAAACAGTTAACAAACGGGCTTAAACAATCAACCTTAAGATTATATGTCACTTTGGCCCTTCTAATAATTTACTTAGGTAAGTATATATATATATATAATATTTTGAGAAGGAGATTTGAACCTCTAACGTCTTAGGTTGAGAGTCTATGCCTTGAACTAAGCTCACTTTGAAAGTTAAATATATTTTTTAGTGCATTGTGTTAAGATGTTTTTTCAATATAATCTCAATTTGTTTTAAAAACTTTAATTTAGACTTTTATGTTTTAATATATTTTCTTAATTTAGTCCCTAACTATTAGTAAATATTAAAATTGAATACTGATAAACTTGTACAATATGATAATGAGTGGATGAATGAATATTTAGAGGAGAAAAAATAGTGTTATTTAGGAAAGAAAAATTTATTCTTCCTCCTCAAAATTCTAAGAATTTGGTAGAAATGTCAAATTTTCTTCTCTTAAATGACTTTTTTCTCTTCTAAATTTCTATCAATTCACTATGTATTGTGTCATGTAAGTATATTGTCAACCAATTTTGGCATTTATCGACAATGATTAAATTGAAAAAATTAAGCATGGTCTAAAACGATAATAGAGTCAATCTAAATATAACTCATTGGATATAACACCTATTATTATCCAAAGCTGATAGTTCTTCCACTCCTATAATTGTTGCACAATTTTTTTGAGCTCAACAATATTTAGGGTTGGAAAATTCAAACTTTTGACTCATTTTAACCTCTAATTGTTGCACTTAAAAATGATAGGATTAAAAATTTTAAAAGATTAACCAACAAATTGAAAAATTACTTTGAAAGTTATAAACTATGATACATATTTTGCTTAAGTTTTATTAGGTTAAATTATCAAAAATACCCCTAAACTATGAGGTTGATTTCAATTATACCCAAAAACTTTGAAAAGTTTCATTTTAACTCTCGAACTTTGATATTTGTTTCAAAAATACCCTTAAAGGTTTTTTTTCCATTAAATTCATGGTCGGAAAATGATGTTTTTGCATTCGTATTGTTGCTTATATGAACATATTTGAACGTATACGTTAAAAAAAAAATCAAACACATATGCAAATACGTCATTTTTCGTCTATAAATTTAACGGAAAAAACCTTCAAGGGTTGTTTTGAAATATACTTCAAAGTTCAAGGGTTAAAATGAAAATTTTCAAAATTTAGGGGTATAATTGAAACTAACCCTATAGTTAAGGAGTATTTTTTATCATTTAACCAAATTATTATTTGTGAAACCTCAAATATTTGTACTAAAAAAATTCTAAAATATTAAGAAGGGAAAATTGCACAAACCACCCCTTTTGTAACAATTACACCCCTAAACTTTAAATTTGATCAATTACTCCCCTAAAGTTTGATAAGTGTTGCAATCAACCCCTTAGGTTAAATTTGAGTGATGTAGGAGAAGGGCAAAATTATCATTTAGAAAAAAAAGATTTGTCTCTTCCTCTTCTTCCTTTGCCTTCTTCTTCAACCTCCATTTCTCTCTCCATGCAAATTCAAAATCTAACCCGAACTTATTCAGCTTCTCACAATGAAGAGTTGGGAGATTTTTGTTCCACTGGCGTCTTAGAGTTCTACAAGACAATAACGCCAAACTATATTTTTGTAATCCCTCATTTCTAATATCTACAGAATCCTGTGGTCTACCATCATCTGTTTCCAGTTTACAGAAATAGCTCCTAAGTCCTGCCAAACTTAAGAGAATTTGAAATGCCGCCACTTGCTTCTCTTCGATGTTTTTGTCATTGATATTTTGGTGTGTTGGAATGATTGTATAAACAAGTTGTAGTTAAATTTCAATTGGCATTCTGAATAATTGCAACATAAATCTGTCAGCACGAGCAGATTGCATTGATCTATATATTTGACGTTTGATTCATGACGTACTGAATTTTTCTCAGAACTAAATACCTACACCGGGGTTATTTTGTCATCCTTGCTTTAAAACTAACGAACATATACAGAATTGTATTATGGAATTTGAAATGTTTTAGAACTTTCTGTCCATTAACCTAGATGTGACTTGTACTTATATTTATCAGTTGCGTATTACTACTTTTTTTTTTTTTTTTTGTGATGAGGGATTACAAAAATATGGTTTGGTGTTATTGTCTTGTAGAACTCCAAGTGAAACAAAAATCTCCCAACCCCTCATTGTGAGAAGCTGAATAAGTTCGGGTTAGATTTTGAATTTGCAGGGAGAGAGAAATGGAGGTTGAAGAAAAAGGCAAAGGAAGAAGATGAAGAGACAAACTTTTTTTTCTAAATGACAATTTTGCCCTTTTCCTACATCACTCAAATTTAACTTAAGGGTTGATTGCAACACTTATCAAACGTTAGGAGGGTAATTGATCAAATTTAAAGTTGAAGGGTGTAATTATTACAAACCCTATAATTCAAGGGTGGTTTGTGCCATTTTTCCTATTAAGAAACTATTTATCTAAATAATAAATTAGAAGCTCTGCGTGGCGCCAACTGACCTGATGACCCACTTATCGGCTGCTCATCCTCCTCCCTATAAAACAGACCACAGTGACCGTCGATAACTGATTACTCCTCCGATTCTGTTATGGAAAAACGCCATTGATACACCACAAGAAACTATGCTTGCCACAACATGCTTCTCTCCAGCTCTACCCAGGATTCTCATTCCCCCATCCTTCCGATCAGACTTCACTTTCTTACAGCTCTCCACCCACAAGCCTCACGCCCCAATTTCCGCCACTCCAAACGATTCCCATTCACTCACCGCCACTGAATCATCCGTTCTTTCAGAGCCGCCTTCCAGTTCCAGTGCCGCCGTTAAGCTCCGTACAGCGCCGTGGATGAAGGGTCCTCTCTACCTTCAACCCCAAGAAGGCGTGGATCTCGCAAAGCCCGAAAGAAGAAATGGGTCCGACGGTCATGGGGGTGAAAAGCGCTATAGGGCGTTAGCTGATAAAAGAATTGATAAAACAGGGAAGTACGCGATGCGACGAATTGCTAAGAGCATCGAAAAGCTTCGGAAAAATGACGATTCGGGAGAAACCCAGATGAAATTGGAGGAGGTTGAATTTGGGGATTTTTATTTGGAGGGTTTTGTGGAGTCTGGAGTTCGCCAGAGAATGCCATGGGAGAAGGATGATGGGATTGTTTTGCGGAGGGCCAAGAAGAAAACAGTGAGTACAGCGGAGTTGAGTCTTGATAAAGTGTTGCTTGGAAGGTTGAGGGGTGAGGCTGCGAAAATGGAGAAGTGGGTGAAGGTCAATAAAGTTGGGGTTACTCAAGATGTTGTGAATAAGATACATTTCATATGGGAGAGAAATGAGCTTGCTATGCTGAAATGTGATGTGCCCTTGTGCCGCAATATGGATAGAGCACGAGAAATTGTTGAGGTAAGGTTAGTTTTGGTTAATTTTATCTTTGTTAGTATTTTGTTATTTTAAGTCCCTTGTATTCAATTAAGACGTCTCGAATGAGGAGAGGGCCTTATTTTGTAATTCCCTTTGGGATTAGGAATGCCTTTTCGATATATCAGTGAGAAGTGTTTCCTCAAAAAGACATAAGTTAATTGAAATGCTCTAATGTTGCTTACCTTATTAAGGAGATCACTACTTTATGTTGCCATCCAATTTTAAGACTTTCAGTTTAATGGTCATACATGCTAAAGTATTGATATAAGATTCAATTTATTGTAATCCAGCCACTAAGGCTTTTGGGTTCTGTGATTTAACATAGTATAAGACTAGGAGTTCCTATATTCAAACTCTTGTAATGTCCCCAATTAATATTGATTTTCACTTGTTGGGCTTGGGTTCATTGTAAATTTGAACAATTATGCTAGGATGTCTTTGTATGGTTATGGTTTCTCTTTCTTACATTGTTTTCCTCTCTTACAGATGAAAACTGGAGGTATGGTTATATGGAGTAAGAAGAATGCTCTTGTTGTTTACCGGGGTTGCAATTATCCATTGGGTTTGAACCTTAGCACAAAAATGCAAGTAGACAGCTCTTACTGTTCCAAAACACCGTTGCCAAAACAGAGTCCTATAAAGCTGGAAACAGACACTGGTTTTTCACTTGGCGAACATTATGAAAGTGGTTTAAATCAAAGAATAAATGACAATAATGGTGAATGGGAAGAAGCTTCTACTTCTTCCTTGATACAGCATGGAAATTTCCAACCAATGAGTGGGTCACTCTATGAGAGGGAAACTGACAGACTATTAGATGACTTGGGCCCTCGCTTCATTGATTGGTGGATGCACAAACCTCTGCCGGTTGATGCTGACATGCTTCCAGAGGTGGTTCCTGGATATATGCCTCCCTTTAGGCGCTGTCCACCTTTTACTAAACCAAAGCTTACAGATGCTGAACTACTTCATCTGAGGAAGCTTGCTCATCCCTTACCTAGTCATTTTGTCCTTGGTATAAATTTTGTTGTTTGTTCTTCTTTCAATAAATTTTTATTGAGCTCCTGTTGCAATATTAGCAGAGATAGGATGAAGGTAATAATCAGGGTAGAAAATTATGAAAAGTTGTTTTTTGATTAAAATACAATTTTGGTTACTGTACTTTGAGTTTTGTTCCATTTTAGTTCATGTACTTTCAAATGTCCAATTTTAGTCCCACTTTCAATAAAGCTTAAAATTGATTCCTATGATAAGTTTGAAGTTAATTTGTATCGAAATTGGTTAAATAATAATAATAATTTTAAGACAAGAAAATACACAATGTAAACATATTTTCAAAATTTATAGAGGGAAAGCTAATAGTGACTAATTTTTTTTAGGAAAATTCACAATAAACTCAGAGTAAAGACCAATTTTAAGCTTTATTGAAAGTACAAGAACTAAAATTGGACATTTGAAAGTATAGGGACCAAAATGGAACAAAACTTAAGGTCCAGGGACCAAAATGGTATTTTAACTTTGTTTTTTTTTTTTTTGCTTAAAATTTTATGGGAAGTCACGAAAAAACTGAAGCAATTTAAGTGAAGGTCGCAAGCAACACAATGACATGTCCACCTTAATCTGTTTGTTTATGTTTTTTTCCTTAATTAGTTGGTCTAGTACATGTACAACAACTTCTAATCTAACAGTGTAGAAATGTCTTGACATAATTTTAAAAGGATGGTTAATGATCATATGAGCTGAGTCAAATCCAATATTTCTTCTCTATTCTTCCACATAAAATAGTCTGTAGGGTGCATGGTTACAACTTCACCCGTAATCGGTATGCATTTCCATTTGTGAATAAAAAATATTGTGCTCTGCTAATGATTTTGTGTGTGCATGTTCATACATACATTCAGACACTGCTATATTATGGCTTGATTGAATATTCTCCACCTATTTCATTGCATATTTATGCTCCTTTTGCACGTATTAATTTTTTCTTTTCCAAATATTTGAAGGGAGAAACAGAAAACTTCAAGGGTTGGCTGCTGCCATCTTAAAGTTGTGGGAGAAAAGTCTAATAGCTAAGATTGCTTTGAAGTGGGGGATTCCAAATACAAACAATGAGCAGATGGCATGCGAACTTAAGGTAGGTTTCCTATAAATAATATTTGTCATAATAATATAGAAGTTATGAGACTTCGAACCTGAAATAATTGAAGTTTTTTTCCTGTATATTAAAGGCATTGTCATTAAATGTCATTAAATGAACATCAACTTGACTGAAGCAACAAAATTATGGTCTGTATCTACTATCTGTGAAATATCTTCAAATTGCTTGCAAGTTGCTAGTAAGATTTTATGGTTAATCTCTCTTTTGCTACGTAATAATTTTCCATTAAAGGGAAAGAAAATTCAAAGAAGAAAGAAACAGAAAGGAAGTACCCCTCCTAATGAACAAGAGAGCTATGCAAAACACTCTAATGCAAGCATTCTCTAAAGACTAACTGAATTTCTTGCTTTTAAAAGAACTCAACAAATTCAGTTTACAGTTGAGCACATATGTATCTAAAGTGTGGAAGTGTGGATGTTTGGATCTTAAGCGTGTTATGCATGCATGGGGTGATGTTATTGCACATAATAACTTTTACTGGTTCAGAGTCTCACAGGGGGAACACTGCTGCTGCGCAACAAGTTTTTCATTATCCTTTACCGAGGCAAGGACTTCCTTCCTGTCGGAGTTGCCAAGTCAATAATTCAAAGAGAAATGGAGCTCCAAAGATGGCAACTTCATGAGGAAAATTCACGGCTGAAAGCCAGTGAAATTTTTTGTTTTGACAATGGGAACATGGAAGAGAGTGCCAAGGCTGGAACTCTATCAGATTTTAAGGATATCACAATGGAGTATGAAGATTTGACGACTGGAAGTACAGAATCAAAACTTCAAGCAGATGCTGAAAAGGAAAAAATAATTAGGGAGCTGAGGATGCAAGAGCAAAGGCTTAGCATTGTAGGGTTAACTTTTGATCTGCTAATATCTGAATTAACCATCCTTATTAAGCTATGGTCACGACCCACTTATGTTTTTCTCTTGTTGGGATTGCAGCTTAACTTTAAGGTAGAGAAGTCAACAAAGGAGTTGACAAAGTTGAATGCATCATGGAGACATGTTGAGCCAGATGCAGACCAGGAAATTATTACAGATGAGGAGAGAGAGTGTCTAAGGAAGATGGGATTGAAGATGGATAGCTGCTTAAAACTCGGTATCTAGTTTAAATCCCACCCCATTCATTTAGTTGGACTTTTGTTTGGTTGCATTGCCTCGTACCTGATCACCTTTAGAATTTTATTGAAAGCATAGCTTGGACCAGCCTTAGGAAGTGAAAAAATGAAATAGAAGGGTTAAATTGTGGCACTCTATGCAGTAAAAGGCAAAAAGTACCGTAGCATTATTTTTTCTCCATGTTCTATGCTGTAGTTTTGGTTTTTTTGTGACTTTAGGTAGGCGTGGTATCTTTGATGGTGTTATGGAAGGCTTGCATCAACACTGGAAGCACAGAGAGGTAGTAAAGGTGATTACCATGCAGAGAGCTATTAAGCAGGTTATTTATACTGCAAAATCACTTGAAGCAGAAAGTGGTGGGATTTTAATATCCGTGGACAAACTAAAAGAAGGCTATGCCATAATTATTTACCGTGGAAAGAACTATAAACGACCTCTACATTCAGTGTCCAAAAATCTCTTGACTAAAAGAAAAGCATTAAGTAGGTCCTTGGAGATTCAGAGGATTGGAGTAAGTGAAGCTTTTTCTTTTGCACTTCTGTTCCCTGTTCTGTTAATATAAATGCTCCAGTTTGTGTCAATTTGGCTGCTTTTATTGTGTTAATTTTCCTATTTTCATCGCAGTCACTGAAATTCTTTGCTAATCAGAGACGGCACAAAATTTCTGAATTACAACTCGAACTGGTGAGCAATGAGTCCTCTTTATATTGAAAATGCCTGAAAGTGAAGATATGCATGGTTTTAAAAGATTAAGATTTCCAACGTTCTAAACTTCTAAAAGAGTGTTGCTCTGCAGGAGAACATGCATGATAGCGGGGAATAAATTAATCAGAATTAGAATCCACGGAAATCATCGATAAATGCTCGCTTTTCCTCTTCGACGTTTGAAATTTGAGCAAAATGGGTATGCTTAATAACTAGCTGTATCTCCCCAAACTACTAAATCTTTTACATCTATTTGTTTTTATTGGTACGTTAGGTCTCTGAAGAACACATCAGATCTCGATTTGAATAAAGTTTGTTCGGCAGAGGCCTCACATTCAATAATGGTTGCTTAAAAACTGTGAAGACAACAGTGAAGCTAAGATGGAGAGGAAGAAATCCTTTACAAGTTGTGGAGCATAAATGGATCTGTCTGCCTCGGTCCTGGAATGGATACTGTAAGTGAAGTGATAGAGATAAATTTTGGTCTTCCATTTATTGACACGAAATCATATTAGAGCTAATTTTTGTATTACAACCAACAATGATATTCTTTTATTTCTATGGAACATGTACAAAAAACAGTGGCTTGTAAATCCAATAAAAATGTTTCAACTAATTTTAGAGATTCAGAATTTTACCCAAATTGTCCTTAACTGTCAGAATGGTATGCCATCTTCAAACCCATAAGGAGTCATCATCTCTGGGAGGAAGATGACTATACTATAGTCTTTACCTTTCATGCGACCTAAAATCAACTGGTCTGTTTTTTTCTGCATCATAGGAACTTCAGACGACGATGGATGGGAGATGCTTCTAAAACCGATGAAACGGAATGAAATTCACATTGCTAGACGAGGTACCGTCATTGTCAAGTTTTATGATGTATGAAGTAATTATTTCTTGAGTTAAAATTAGGAGTTCATGGAGCAGGAGATGCCCTTTTATTTTCTGGCAGGTTTTAGTGGGAACTTTGATCTAAGTTACATATCAGATTATTTGGTTGAAGCCTACCACATTCTTTGAATTAAACTCTTTACAATTTTAAGGGGAGAAGGAAAACAATATATGATGTTGTGGAGACTAATATGGTTTGCTGAGGGGTTTTCTGACAGGATGTTGGGGAGGGTGAAATTGTCCATCTAGTCCAAGGTCGTCCTTAGGGCTAGTTTCTATATGGGTAGGTAGCTTTGAGTAAGTCAAAAAAAGTTGTTTGAATGAATCTCGACGAAAATCTCTTTCATAGAGTACAGTCTAATACGATTCTATGAGATAGAAGTAAGAAGATTGCCTTGAGGCTTCCAAGTTTTCTTTCTCATTCCTCCTTTGATAGGACAAGCTCCTGTTCAGTAACCTTTAACTTTAATGTTGTCACTGATTTATTTTGGTTTTAAGGATAAACTCATGAAGGGTAAAGACAAGATGAATCCAACTCTGAGCTAACCAAAATGGGTTAGACCAAAACCTTTTAACCTCTTTGAAAAATCAAATTTACTTACTTGAAGAAGATTTCTAGAGCAGTCACTATAGTTGCCAAGTGTGAAAAGTATCTTGGTTTACAACCCTGTATATTCTCTAGAAATAAAATGGGAGCAATGTGTTTACTTGAACAAAGGGGGTTGGAAAGTTTTCCAAAGCTGAAAAAGCAAGTTTGTTTGTTTTCTTTTCTTTTCTTTTCTTTTTCTCTCTCTAAAAGGTGGGAGAAGGAACTAAGTCTCATAACTTAGGCAATCTTAACATACACAACAAGCGATTGTGATGATTTATCTCCCAATTGTGAGATCTACTTTAAAAAGAGGTAAGATGAGAGATAGGGAGTGAAAGTTCTAAATCTATTTATCAAGACTGAAGAGAATTCAAAAAGTGCATACTCTCAAAATAACCTCCATTGTCTGCTATGAGTAAGGATAAAGGGAAATGGAATACATTTTTAATCTTAAAAAACTTAAAAAGGAAAAAAATTCCAAGCTAATTGTAGCCATTCTCTTAAGGCTTGTCCAACAAAGAAGATACCAAATGTGTCAGTGTGACAACTAAGGAGAATACAACAATAAAGACAAAGCTATATTGTTGCTTGCTTGCACTATTACTCTTGAAGAAGCTTCAAGAGTAATAGTGCAAAGGGTGGAATAACATTGGAAAAATCAAAACTCCTAGCAAAATCAAATGTTCATTTCTTAAACCTTTTATAATGTTCTATACTCATTTATGCTTTTGAGGATTTACAAGTAAATTACATTAAAATTGATTACTTGGTTTAAATGAATAATGTTGTAAATAATAAAATGCATATATAGAACCACCCTGAGTTGGTTTAGTAGTCAATAAGGGTCATGTAAATAATAAAGGGCTTAGAGAGAATAGTTTCAAGTCATAATGCCACCTACCTAAGATTTAATATCCTACGACTACGACTTACCTTGGCAATCAAATGTAGTAAGATCATAGGCAATTGTCTCGAGAGAATAGTCGAGATGTGTGCAAGCTGGTCTGGATACTCATGATTATCAACAAAGAAAAAATAAAACGCACATATAGTGACACTTCACTAATATAAAGCTGTCTTTTTTTGTTTTTGTTTTTTTTTCTCGACCTCTTGGTCGATGGTATACACCTAAACCAGTTGAACTATGCTCAACTTAACATTAATATAAAACTATGTTACCGTTATTTGAAAATTTTGAAACAACTAGGAAAATAAAATTAAGGTGTAAACATACTGGTATTGTCTAACCAATATTGATGTTGCGATTGGAATGTGATTGAGATCATAACTAAAGAATTCCTATCAAAGCACATTAATAGCAAAAGTGGAGGCAATTTATGAAAGCTCAAATTTTCAAACAAAGATCTTAATGATCCAATACTACTAGAGAATGAGGAAGCCAAAATTGCTTCAAAATTGGAACATTCACTCCAAAAAATTAATCTTTAGCTCATAGCTTTATTGGACATGTCGCTAATTACATTGCAAAGATCGCTTTGGTTAATAATGGTCAAAAGGAGCCAAAGTGAGCATAGTTCAGCGGTAATTGACATGTACTCTCGACCAAGAGGTCAGAGGTTCGAATCTTTCCAACTCAAATGTTGTTGAACTTAAAAATAATATTAATAAGGGCAACTTGGATAGAAATATTGTGTAATTATATTGAATGGTGGATAAGGTTTAAGGTAGGGTCAAAAACATGCACAATTTACAGCTGGCAAAGTTACATTTTTGCCTAAGAAAAGCATAAATGGGGTGTGACAAAAACATTGTGGAAATTATATTCCATTTTGTCTGTGTGGGAAGGAATATTTCATCTGCTTCTTTCCAAAGTTTGCTCCAAACAAATGTCTTTGTTGTATTTCTACCCAAGTTGCCCTTATTCCACGTGGACCATGTTTGGGACCGAGTCCTATTATTTATTATTTTGTTCTTTTTTTGGAATTTTCCTAATCTTCTTTTTTAAAAATTACATTATACAAAATATCGTTATCCATAAGTTGGTTTCATTTTTTCACTTTAATGTTTTAAAAGTTGAATACAAGTAAAATAGCAGATGTGTTAAAAATAGAAAATAAAAAACAAAATAATTATCAACCAAGTCCTAAACATGTAAAATTTTGTTGCATGCCTTTCCAAATTTGGGTAATTGTATTTCAAAAGTAAGCTGGTTATTCGTCTTCTTCTTCTTCCAATGTTTTATGTTTGAAAGTTAAGTAAACCTTTTGGAATACAGGAAAGAAAAGTCTATTACATTAGTTTCTTCATAGTAACATTTTTAAAGTATCGGTCAACGGTCATAGAATAGAAGATTAAAAATTATTACTAAACAACTTTTTTCTCTCTTGAAAAAAATAATATTTAAATGGCTGCTGAATCAATATTCTTTGAAAACTCTCTCTCTCTATGGAATATAATTTTAGATGTCTCAAATTGTTGGATGGTTGCTTCTATGGCTACAAGTCATTTGTTCAAATGGTTGGATTTTCCAGGCTTTAAGACATAGTCCCAAAACATGTTTGTTTCCTTTCATCATCCATGGGAGCTATGAATCTCTCCGTGGATAAAATACTTATTACTTTTTATAAAGTTAAAGGATCAATCTCTAATCATCTTGCATGTATATTGAACTCATATATATGTGTGTATGTGTATATATATAATATGTCTATGTGGAATGATATATATTTTGTTTATGTGATGTTAGAACTCACTAGTTATTTTAATTTTGAAAAATGTGTTGTGTTGTATTCCCACAACCCAAACTTAAGATTCGGAATCTAGATTCGACACTGATGGCTCTTGTATTCACCCAACATAAGTTTACTTTGATAAGTATTGGAGTTCCATATTTGCATATTCTCCCGATCTTAATTCTCTCATTCTAATGTAGAGTTAGTTCATTCATGTGCTCTTTGTTCGAGTGTTACAATATCCATTTTCTACTAGAGAGACTATATAGTTATAATAACTTCTCAATTGTTTTCTTATTCATTCTTACCCTACTTCATTCTTTTATGATAATGAAGTAACAATTCACATAGTTGCTTTTTCAAAGTTGACTTTTGATGAGAGAGGGAAATATATTGAGACAGAGTACTATTTTGCCTGTGAGAAGTTTGCTAATGAATAATGTTAAGAGGCTTCATGCAATCTAAGATGCACCATCGTTAGAAATATCAAACTGTTATAAAGTTATTCTAAAGCATTTTTTTTTATCAATTACTTTAGAATCACTTTCTTGAAAATCACCTTTAAAAAGATGATTCAAAAAATGATTTTATACTAATTTGTTTATTTCAAAAGTGATTTTTATTGGTGATACAAAATCAATTAGGAAGTAATCCAAACACACTTAATGTGATGGTGGGGATTTAAACCTCTAATCTCAAGGAAAGAAAGTCGTGTCTTAACAGTTGAGCTTTGCCCATATTGACACTATTATCAATTACTTCTAATTATTGTTAAATCAACGAAATACTTGTTTCCACTCATTGAGTTGCACCCATTTTTTTTTTCAAAAATATTTTTTTCCATTTAGAAGATAATTCCAACAACCAAAAAGTAATAAAGAAGATGAACTCACCTTTTAGGTTCACTTTTTTTCTTTTAATTAAACTTAAGAAGAACCCACTAATAAATTTGTAAATTAAAAGAGGGAATATGAAAGAGATAGAAGGACTCTCAATTGGGTAGCATAGAACATTTTAATAACAAAAAGATAAAAGACGACAAAGTTTTGAGAACTTTGCGAAGAAAGAATTAAAAAGGAATAAAAAGCACCTTTGAGTGGAGTGCGTCTTTTAATTTTATATAACCCTAGTCTCATACGTTAAAATTTCGGTACGAAAAAAAATGCAAAATCCCCAAAATTAATCAAGAGGAATTCCAATAGTAAAATCAGAATGAAGATTGAGCTAATTATAAGATTCAAAAAGCATAATTAGCTTCCCTAAAAAAGAGGAAAAAAAAGGCATAAATAGCATAATTATTAAGGATGAAGAAATAGTTTAATTTGATAAAGTTGGTGATGGAACTCTAGTGTCTGTTTTGGGGGAAATATATATATATATATATATATATATATAGATATATAGTATGCATTTCAATGATATTTTTGTAAACATTATAGAAGCATGAGGGGGAAAAGCAGAGAGCCAAAACTCTCCCCATGTATTATCTCTCACAATGACCTTAACCCTTCTCACTTTTGTCACCCCTCTATTATCTCTCTATGTTTTGCTTCTCAATCTATCACGGTCTCTGTTTTATCTCGATATATATATGGCTGAATCATGCATATTTGAGATGTATATCCTACTCAACTATACGTAGAAAACTAGTAAATTCAAAACATATGGCTTGTTTTATAAAAATTATTCAATGAAGTTGCCACAATGTAACTGTCTCTTATTAGATGTAAATTTGAAAATTTGCTTACTCCTAATAATCATGGGATATCAATTTAAAATATATTTGCAATTTCTCTCTCATACATCTAACGGTGCAAAACTATGACGCTCTCCTCGAGTCAAATTAATTTAGTTTCCATCGTTATGGTCGGATTGGTTCGATCAAGACCCAACAAATCAATTCAACCCGTTCGACCTAAAACCAAATCAAATCGAATTATACCCTAAATAATTATTTTCATCTCGTGCTCCACATTATTCCACATCATGATTTACATTTCCTAAAATCGTGCTAGTGTAAAGTACACACACACATAATGACCCATGTGACTTTTAAAAAAAAATTATTACAATTAATTTATATTTACGCACCACTCCTCCACATTCGTTGCCACTCTCTATTCTCACTTCTAAACAAACACACGTGGAAACATAAATTAAATTCGAAAATTACACCCCAACAATAATAATTACACGCATTTTTAACCGCTAAATTACAATTTTTACCTCACTCCCAAAACAAGCCATTTCCATTAATTCATCATTACCATCTTCAATTAATATTTAACGGTAACAGATTTTCTTTTGTTTTAATCGTTAAAACGTTCATTTTTCGTTAACGCATTGGTAAGTCAGTTGTCAATGTCGCGTGGCCGTTACGTCCTTACGCAACTACGGCGCACGTTATCAAAATACGGCGCCAATAGTTAATTAATTACTTTTTTAACAATAATAATAAACATGTTTTAAACTTTTAATTGTAATTTACATCAATCGTATTCGTATAATAATTTATTAATAAGTATTTGCTTTTTTTAATTTTTAATTTATTTACATTGCTCCACTCGTTCTCCTTGCCTAGCAGTCTAGCACTAGACGACTCGTCGGAATTTATTAGGGAAAAAAATGTTATGAAAATCAAAAAAGAAAAAAAAATTACGGCAAAAATATGAAATTTCTTCGTACAGATTTTACCAGAGAGAAGTATCTTCTACTCGGGAATGGCGACGAGCACCGGCCGCCAAGCTCGCCGGAGGAATCTGTATCGGAATGTCGCTGATATCGGCCTCAGGGACCGGCGAGTGGTGGAGGTTGTACCGATTCCGGCGGCGCTGGTGTTAGTCGCCGTTAACAATGCCTCCTGTTCTTCGATTCGCCTATCGGAAACCTTATCCTCGAGCGGCGGCGACGAGACGAACAAATCCTTGAGTTTCCGCCTGGCTCGGACCTCCTTCTCGTTCTTCTCCGGAATCATATTGTCATCGTCGCCATCGTCGTCGACATCTTGAGGATCGGCGGAGTTGTCTTGATAAGGAAATCGGCGGCGATCGGTGCGATTGAGGAGCATTCTTAGGGTTTTGCGGCGGCGGCGGCGGAGGTGAATGACGGGGCTAGCGGTGGGGCTTCTGGTAGGGCTACCGGCGACGGCACATTGGGAGGCTAAGAGCTTGAATTTATGCAAGGTAGCCATGGGAGATTGAGATTGAAATTTGAGAGATTCGTTGCTTAATTTCTGTTGTGTGAAATTGAAAATTGGAATTCAAATTTGGAGTGAAATTTCTTGAGAGAATTTGGAGAGATCTGATTTAGGGATGAGAAGTGAGAAGTGGGATGCGGATGGATCCTTTACTCTTTGGAGTTAGAGAGAAGGCAGCAGCAGCAGCGAATATAATTATTTTTCTTTAATATTTATTATCTTGTTTGGAGGGTTATACGCAGGGTTAGCCATTGCTTACACGTGGCGGGTCCTAGGAACTTGCATTCAGATCCTTCCAAATTTTCTATTTGCGTTTCTAGACACAAACCCCACTTAATCGGTGGTTAAATTATAGAAAATATCTTTAAAATTTGGCGTAAGTTCTAAATTCTAATTATAGTTTTAGACTTTAAAATTTTTCATTTTTATCTTTAAATTTTAAAATATGTTTCGATAAGTACATTTGAACTTTGAAATTGTTCTAATTAAGTATATTTTTCGTTAAAATAGATGATGAAAATTGATATGGTAGCTGATGTGTAAAAATTAAAAGACGAACGTGCTATTATTTATAACTATATAGAAGATTAAAATCGTCGTTACCATTTATTTCATCTCAAAAGATATAGTTAAAATCATTTAAATAATCATTTTTTACACATCATCTGCTACGTTAATATAAGTGAATGATGTTGCAAATGATATCATGTATGTTTTTTTTTTTTTTTAAATTCAACAACATTTGAGGGTAGGGAGGATTTGAACTTCTAATCTCTTAGTCGATGATACGTGCCAATTACCGTTGAGCTAATTTTCATCTTATTTTAACAAAAAAAAAAAAAAAAAACTCTCCAAGGGTATTTTTTGGAACAAAATTTAAGGTTCAGGAGTAAAAAGGAAATATTTCAAAGTTTAAGGGCATAATTGACACTTACACCAAAGTTTAAGGGTATTTTGTATAATTTAACATTTCCTTCACCTACAATAGGAAAAAAAAAGCATTTTGATCCTTAAACTTTCAGGGCCTATTTAGGGTGTTGAGTGGATTATAATAGTCTACGGAATTAAATAACTCTACACTTTAAACACAGACTATTATAACTTAAACTAAACAACTCTACATCCTAAACACATATTATATAAATCCACAGACTATTATAACTCACTCAGTACCCCAAACAACCCTTAAATTTACTGTATCTTAGTTTTTAGAATTTTAAAGGTTAAACTATAATGTTAGTTCTTGAACTAACACAACCTTAACAAGTGCTAATAGGTATCTAAACTTTCAAATTTATATCTAATAAATTACTAACATGTTCATTTTTTTTAAGTTTATGGACCCATTAAAGACAAAATTGAAAGTTTAGAGTCTTATTAGACATGGAATTCAATTTTATATTTAATTGATCTATTAAGTTTTTAAAATGTCAAACTCGTTAAAGGTATCTATTAACAATAAAATTGAAAGTTCAAGATATATTAGACAGTTTTAAAGTCCACAGACTTATTAGACGCAAACCTAAAAGTTTAATGTCGAAACTTTATAATTTAGCCAATTTTAAAATATTTGTTTTCTTCAACTTTCAAAAGTAACTCTTTTGGTTTTTATTATTATTTTATCCCCTCCAATATTTATATTTAAGGTAGATTATTAAAGTTGTGTGATTCATCTATTAAATAATAAGGTTAAGTTACAAATTTAGTTCCTGAACTTTTAAAATTACAAATTTAGTTCCCAAACTTTCGATTTTTTTTTTTAAATTAACGGTTCTACTAAACACAAAATTGAAATCTTAGAGTTTCATTAGACATAAAATTCAAATTTATATCTAATAGTTCAATTAATTTTTTAAAATTTTAAAATTTTCAGGGACCTATTAGAAATAAAATTGAAACTTCAAGGAACCTATTAGACACAAAATTAAAAGTTTAGGGACCTATTAGACACTTTTGAAAGTGTACGAACTAACTCGTAATTTAACCAAATAATAGTTACAATGACCAAAGTAAAGAATTTGGAAGTTGATGCACCAAAAATAGAATAAGCTTGAAGAACAAATTAGAACTAATGCATGCACTAATGAGCGAAAGAATGTTATTAATTTAGCTTTTACTTCGAAAGGCATTTTTCATTAATGAAGTTTATATAAATATTATTCAGTATTCACATAGGACAAACACAAGAGTGACAAAATAGAGGGAGGGAAGAGAAAAATGGCATCAATAATAGGTACTAATAATAGAACTAGAAGTGAGAAATTATAAGAAATATACTACAAAATCAATTTTCTATTTTTCAAAGTAAAACAAAAAAAAAAAAAACACACTATAATTGTTGGAAATAATAATTCGCTGTGTATAATAACTGAGTAACATTAACAAATTTGATTACAATTTAACTGGCAACAAACAATTACAGTGTATACAATAGTACAAACACTGTATGTAATAATAATTTCAAAACTCAAGAACAAAAGATAATAAATCGTCTCAGCATGATACAACGACTAACTTCGATAGAACAACAACCTTAAATACTCAAATCTGACAGAACTCTTGGATACTTCTTTCAACTTGACTCAAGATTAAAGAGAAGAAAGAGAGGAGAGAAGAACTATTTAATTGGAATGAGATACTCCAAAATGGAATAAGATACTTTGAATGAAGAAACAAGTCGCTATTTATAGGCTAGCAACTTAGTAACTTTCAAAAATAAAATTAATGTAAAAATTCAAACATAACTCACAAATTTAACTTTTAAGTTAAATTTGTAAAAGAAACATCAACACATTTTGATGTTTCAAACCATTTTGAAACTTTTGAATTTCAAGTTAAGTAACAACAACATAAATGAAACATCAATACCAACACTTTCTTTCACAAAATTTTACTATAAAATCCAACAATCCCCCACATGAAAGAAAGTTTGAAAATCAAAACAAAAACGTTGAGAGCAAACAAACAAACTATGCATCAGGATATGTGTCTTCTGGACTTGAACATTCCTTAATGAATATCCATCAAACTTACCGAAGAAATAGTGAGACCAACTCTGGAACTATCATTATCATTGGTAAATTGAGACAACAGACATCACACATAACTCATCTTGTATCTTTGAGTTCTATACATTTGTGTCAATTTTGGTCCTAGACAAAATCCCGAATTCATGAAAGCTTTAGAGAACATAAGCCATTTTAAAAGTCCTCATAGAAGCGACCCCACTTCTACCCTCACATAGGTGATATTGATTAAGAGTATTCTGTCATTAATTCTCTTGTAAACAAGATATCAACATGACTTTGGCATCAACAAATCACACACTCTACAACATCATAGAAATGAGAAGAAACTATAAGTTTCTTAGTATGTCAATTATAAATTATCCAACCAATTTGCCTATTGAACCTAGATCTTGGGATCTCCAGTCAACTAGGTTAGGTTACCATCAGATAATTTATTATAGGCTTTAGTCCCATTTCTCTCAATGTATATGTTACTTGCTCTCTTTAAAAGGATATGCAATATTCTCTTTTGATTTTACATGATCAATGGAAATAATTTCATTAGAGAGCAGCTGCCTTATCGAATTATGTCTATGTCTTATATGTCGCGACTTCCCATTATAGACATTATTCTTGGCCCTCATAGAGGCGGCCAAATTGTCACAATTAATACATATTGAACTTACAAGCTTTGACCATGATGGAATATCTTCAAGAAAATTTCTAAGTCATTCAACTTATTCTCTAGCTTTATCAAGAGCTATAAACTTTGATTCCATGATAGAATGTGCTATACACGTTTGTTTTGAAGATTTCCATGATACAATTGTTTCACCTTAGGTAAATATATACCCACTGGTTGATTTAGTCTCCATGCTATAAGAAATCCAATTAGCATCACTAATCCTTCCAGTACACGTGGATCTCTCGTATAATGCAATTCATAGTCTAAAGTGTACTTCAAGTACCTTAGAACTCTGACTAAAGCATTCCAATGATCATGCCCAGGATTGCTGGTGTATCTTGCTAACTTTCCTACTGAATAGGCAACATCAGGTCTTGTAAAATTCATTATGTACATTAAACTACCAATAACTCTAGAGTATTCTAGAGAAGACACACCTTCATCATTGTTCTTCTTTAACTTACAATTTGGATCAAATGGAGTAACGGCTAATTTACTTTCAAATTGATCAAATTTTCTCCACATTTTCTTTATATAGTGAGATTGAGAAAGTACGTATCCACTTGAATTTCTTGTTATACGGATTTCAAGTATGACATCAGCAAGACCAAGGTCTTTCATATCAAAGTTGGGTTTTAACATCCTTTTAGTGGAATCAATGACACTTCTATTTGTGCCCATTATCAACATATCATCCACATACAAGCAAATAATGACACAATGTTTATATATGGTTTTAACATAGACATATTTATCACACTCATTTATCTTGAATCCATTCGATAACATAGTGTGATGAAACTTTTCATGCATTGTTTGAGTGCTTGTTTCAACCCATAAAGAGACTTAACCAGTTTGCAAACTTTATCTTCAAGTCCCTTTACAACAAACCTTGTAGTTTGTTCCATATATATTTCTTCATCTAAATCTCCATTTTAAAATGCAGTTTTTACATCTATCTAAATCTTTCTTCATCTAAATCTTCAAGTCCCTTTACAAAATCGAAGTATTAAAGTTTGTTTCTTAATGTGATGAAGGACAAAGAAAGTCCCTCTATTTATAGCTCAAAGATAATCCCATTTCCTTTTTTCTTATTTAGTTTTTTCTCCAGAAAAATTCAATGAGGTACAAAATCTTACTGAACCAATAAACTCAAAATTGCATTGAGAATGAACAAATCAAGTCCCATAAACCGATCAGGAAATTGCAATTCTACAATTTTTTTTTGTTGAGTTCTTGTGAAATCAAAGTTCACTTAATTTAGCGGATTTCATCTATTTATTTGATTTTGATGTGTACTTATAAAAGAAAGAATGAGTCAGTCGTGTTACATAATTTCATCTATCTATTTGATTTTGATTTGCACTTATATAAGAAAGAATGAGTCAATCATGTTCATAATGACAAAGCACATTTATCAAGCTCTCACTAGCAATTAACTTCCATAGTCCAATGTTCACACCCAAATTCAAAGAAAAATTGAAAGATTCAAATCAGCATATGAATTGAGATAAGAATTCATATGCCATGGCCATGACTTGTGACTAAGAACAATAATTGAGTAAATGATGGGCCAAACTCATAGAAAGACGTACCACTATCCAAATCAAACACAAAAAAAGTGGATAGAAAATTAAATAAAAAAAAAAGGGAAGAAATAATTCAAATTGAGTTGGGTTCAAGTTAACAATGAAATGAATATATTATATATTTTTCGACATTTCTAATAGAAATATGAATCCAAATTCAACAGTCAGAAGAAGTAAGACTGGAAAACTTGAAAATTATGTTCATAAATCAATATTATGTAACGTAAAAGAGTGGGTCGTGAAAAAGGTATATATGTGGTAAGTTCAAATTTGCTCTTCCCAGTCTATACGCCAAATCAAACTTTAAAGCGAGAAAGAAACGGAACGAAAAGAAGAAAAGAAAAGTCTGAAATGCAAAAGTCGAGATGAAAGTGTGAGACTATTTTCGTTTGTGCAGAAAAAAGGAAGAGCGAATCTCACTCAAATGCTTATAAGAAAGACCAAAACTAAAGTCATTGATCAAGTCAACTGCGCGTCTAACAACTTCCAGGTTCCATTTCTACATGACTTCGCTTCAATTTTTGTTTCTCATTCTCGAATCTCAACGCTTGCCGATTCCTATATCATGCTTTCATCTCTTATGTCGCAAAATTCATCACATCCATAATCAATTTTCAATTTGTTCGTTGGAAATGAATTCCAGATCGTTTCCGTTTCCTCTTTTTCGCCTTTTTTTGCCTTTCTTGCTCCTGATTCTGGCGAACTCTCCTGCTTCCTCTGCTTATGATGACTGGTTCTTAAACTGCACAGATAAGTTGAAGTGCGAGAGTATTCCTCCGATATTTCCTCTTTGGAGATATAACAAAACAGGGAATTGTGGTTATAATGAGACAATGAAGGTCAATTGCGAGGGAAGCTACCCAACCATAGAAATTTTGGGAGCAAAATACAAACTCCTGGGTTTTATTATAAAAGATCAAATTCTCATAATTGCTGAAATCCACTTTTCAGATCGATTTTGTTCGTCAGATCAGAATACTTCGTCAAGTTCCATCTATGCGATGCTTTCTGTATTTAATGACTGCGGGCATCCCCAAAACCCAGTCAAACCTACCTGTTCAGGAACTGAATTTAGCTACATACCATTTGAAAACATGGTTCCAAAACCTCATTGTATTTTAAGTGCCGTAATGCCAATTTCATCATTGTTGCTAAAAGAACCTGGTGATTTGCAAAAGGTAGCGCGGCATGTCCTAGCAGAGTCTAACTATGGGGGGAAGGTAGACGGTCAAGCATGTAGAAATTGCAGTGTTCCTCATGGTGTTTGTGGTTATGACTTGCAATTGGATCAAACAAGATGTTACTGCCAATCTTCCTCTAATGGGTTTGAACAATGTCCTTCCTCACCGATTGCTGAAGCGCCAGGGACAGCTCAAGTGCCAAAAACAGCACCTGCCCCCGGTAAGCACACAAACTTTGTCCTCAACTCTTCTTGTTTTCCTTTAAAAATTGATGCAATAGTTCTAAGTTTCATCCTGGGTTAGTGATATATTTGGAGGAAACTAAAACCAACAAACTTGGTGACATAAAACTCATATCTAACACAGTTCCAAGATAGCTCAAGGGCCATGATATAACATTACAATTATGGGATTCCATTTTTTTTTTCTTTTTTAAAAAAGAAACTACTTTTAATAACTATGATTAAAAAAGATTAATAAGTTTTAAAATAAGTTATTCATTTTCCTGAATTTATTCTAAAAAACAAAAAAAATGGGTTCGAAAACAGTTCCATACAAGCCCTAGATTCTCAAAGAAAAGAATGAGTGTTTTTCTAGTTCCTTCCTCAGACATGATGGTTAATCTGTCTAGCTTTTCACAGAAAGGATCTCACGCTTCTTAGCAACAATATCTCTTAGTAATGATCACACTCAAGAACTACTCTCATTTCCTCCTTTTCAGCCAACTGATAAAAATCTCAACAGCATATATATATATAATCTCGACAATGTACCTCAAACACCAGGAGACATCATATTTCTTGAAAGTTAACATATATAGACACTGATTAAGCTTCATTTATAAGATAATGTCATCTTTGGAATAAGTGACCATGTCTCCTTCGTATGACAATGGTTCCCCCCCCCCCAATTAATATTTTTTCCTAGTCACTTTTCAGCTCACAACATGAAAATCACAAATTTTTCAACAATCATAATATAAAATAAGTAACAAAAATCCTATTCTGAGATTTAAAAATAACATTAATTAAGTTTCATTCAGAAGACGAGGCGATCACTACCAGTCACTGAACTTAATTTACAGGTGGTCTTTCAGGTTGACGGCCGGTCCTCATCTAACCATATTAGGCATATATGTAGAAAAAAAACTGTCTAGTTGTATTGTTGGAACCTCAGAATATTCATTTTACACCTTGTTGTTGACAAAATATGATTATAAAATCTTAGTTAAAGGCAATTACCTCAATCATCCTTAAAATGGTGATTACGCACTGAATGTTAATATTCAAAGTCCTGGTTAGAACATAGCTGTGTGGATACATTCTTTTCAAATATTGAAGGGTCTATTTGACTCTTTGGCCACCATTCATATATTAAAGGGCTAGTTATCAAAACCCAGTTTTTGTTTTTTAAATTTGGCCAAGAATTCAAAAGTATTCTTACAAAAGGTGAAATTGAAAAGCAAAGAAATTGTGAGTAAATAAACCCAATAATTAAGAGACATAAAACTAGAAACAAAATTGTAATCAAATGAAACTCTGTGTATATATATATATATATTTTATTTGTTCTCTATATATATACATATCTTAAAGATTTGTGCCACCTGATGTTTTTTATGGCTGTTCTGCATCTTCTACTCTTGTTGATATTATTTAGTAGATAATATCCTAGAATTTCTTATTTTCTCCCTGCCACGGTGGACTCCAACTTCTATGATTCTATCCTATGATACTAAAAATTCAAAAAGTCAGTTGCCACTTGGTTGGTATCCATTATCCTTCTTCTGCGGCAACGATTGCACTGCAAATACAGGGGTTTAAGTGATCAATGAGGTCGGACCAACTTTAGTGGCGTTCACTTGGGTAAGTTGTGGAGTTTAAAGTTGAAAGGGAGCTCCTAGGTGTGCAGGGGAAAAATTTTACATTTTGTTATCTTATATTTGTAATCTTTCGATTCCGAAAGTTTAGAGAGTAAATTAAAAAGAAATTTAAAATCTTAACTAATTTTATTTAGGATGAACTAAGTGGTAGGCAGACTTCCTTCTTTGCTTGAGCCCCTATCTCTACCTGTCTATAGGTAGAGGAAGAGATAGAGAGATTATGATAAATAGGATGTGGACATTTGTATTTGGACCAAGCCATAGCTAAGCTAAACGTTAATTCACTGGCATTGGTAGCGTAGCACTCACGGGAGCTTCTCTTTGATAAAACTTCACATCCCACCTCGTTAAAGTCCTTCAATGAAATCATCATTCCTGATAATAAACTAAACCATTTCCTTCCTTCTTCTCCATATCATACCTCTGAATTTACACTCCCCTGTAAAAAAATGCCCACCAATCCCTCCAAAACCTTGCTTCTAGTCTTGACATTCATAGCAACAATTCTAATCCAACCACTGATTTTTTTATGTGACGACGAGGAGGAGCAATATATGAACTGCAACTCATCATTGAAGTGCCTCCCATATCCAAATCTCGGCTATCCTTTCTGGGGACCGAATCAACCTGATTATTGTGGCCATCCAAGTTTTGAGTTAAGTTGCGAAGATGAAACTCTAGGAATCACAATCAACTCCATCGCCTATCAAATTTTCAAGATCAATACCGACACACAGACTATGAAGGTTGCTCGAATAGATTACTGGGACAATATTTGTCCACAGTACTTGAAGGACAACACATTTGACTCAGATCTCTTTTACTACAGCTCAAACACTCAACCCCTAAAGCTACTCTACGACTGCCCATCCTTGGATCTTCCTGGTCGGTTTAGTTGCAACATAAACAGTACAAGTTATGTTAATTTCATCCTAACACAGAATACCAATAGTGATATCTCAAAACCGATGAGATGCAACCATAGTGTTGAAGTTGCAATCTCTCAATCAGAGATGGAAACTCTACAGAGCAATCCAAGTGAGCCAAATCTAATAAAAGCTCTTAAAACTGGATTTGAGTTGCAGTGGAGGATAGATAATAGGGTGTGTTACCGGTGTCAAGAATCAGGCGGCCAGTGTGGTTCAGACCCAAGTTTGGGTGAATTCACTTGTTATTGCTTGGATGGAGCTTTCAAAACCACTTGTGGATCAACACCATCAGGTATGTATCATTCAATTCCCACTCTAACCCACAATTCCTTTGAAGTGTTTTTCTTTGGAAAACACAGATTCTTCTTCATATAGAATTGGTTCGTCCAGAAGCTAAGTTGATTCAAATAAGCTAATAGATGTTCATTCACTTCTCCCAAAAAAGTTTCTAGGGGTTCCTCAGCTTCTCATTAATTCCCCTATGAACTTTGGAACGATTTCTACTTCCTTGAACAAAATCCTAATTTTGTGTCCTTGTGAAAACTGAAGAACAAAAGCTTTCAAAGCAAATATCTTAATTTTTCTTTTTTTTTTTTAAAAAATAAAAATAAAAAAATCTTTTAAGGGTTTTTTTTCCCACCAAACCTAAAGGACAAGTCAATCCAAGACAGCCAACCCTGAAACTCCACTTGTACACACTTTGAATCCTACCACCACTCAACTCAAATCACCAAATGCCAAGTTATTATTTCCATTTCTACGATAGATACTTCAAAGTCAATATTCATAAAAGAAAAAACTAATGTGCAATTAAATCATTTTTTACTGATTTACCTCGTCTCATCCGTTCACCATCTTCTCCTGGTTTACTCGACGACGTCGCATCCTGACCTCCAAGTGAAACTTGGAGGCCGAGATCTGTTCCCATTTTCACTTAGTCCTTAAGAAATGGACAAATCGGTTCGGCGAGTGGAATAATGGGGCTCTGGATTCCTTCTTCACTGTTCGAGCGCCATCTCCATTCCCCTCCATGTTTCTCTTCTGTTCCTGCTCCGAACAGATTTTAGATTCTACTTTCCTTTTCCTTTTTCTTTTTCTTTTTCTTTTTCAGGAGAGTTTTAGGGTTTTTTTTTTTTTTTTTAACAGACCATGAAACCATTTTTTATTATTACATTTTAGGTTAAATTACCACTCAAGGGACTAAATTAAAGAAAAAGAGATAGAATATTTAGAAAAATATAAAAAAGGGCACGCGAAACTGTATACCGACAAAGTGTCGGAATTACCTTTTTATTTGACTTCAAGTTTTCAACATTAAAAAAAAAAAAAAAAAAAAAGTTAAAACACATCTATAATTTAACTTTTATGGCGTTTTGAATTCTAATATTATTAATGATTTAATCTAGAAATATGATAATTATGCTTAGAAAAATGACAATCGAGTATTTAATAATTTATCTGAGTAAAAAAGGTAAAGATAGGCATATAGTTTATAAACATAATAATTTTCAATATAAAATCCTTATTTTGAACGATTCAACACACAATCCCTAGCCAAAAAGATTCACGTGGTTTTAATTAGTAAATTAGTCACAAAAATACAACCTCTAACAATTTCTTACAGATATATATTCTTGAAGTTGCAAATAGATTTTTCTTTTATAAAATAAAAATTGCTATGAATGTCTTAATTTCTGTATTTTTACTTGGAACAAGCCTTCAAAATGCTATGATCATGGATAACAATGTTATTCATTTGTAATTGCATATATTAATTATTAATTAATTTGGTAATAGTAATTAACTTATTAATTATTTTTATTTTTAACCCTATAATGTAATTGATAAAAAGAAAACTCTACAATGTATTGTGAATATTTGAATAACTAAAAATAATGGATAATGTCTCAATTAGTTTAACTATGTTTGAGTTGACAATAATTAGGTTATTAATGATTGATTTCGATGTTGATTGAGATAATCATGGTTACTATGCAATGTAATGTAACTGATCATTCTTGTTTCTGTTTCCAATCGTTTTCAACCATCAACCTATTTTCTTTTCTTATGTGTTAATTTTTTTTTCTTTTAATTGAGTTCGAACTGATATTTCTTCGCCTTGTAAAATTTTGCAGACAAGCCAAAGCCAAAGAAGTCCAAGAAAAAAGAACCTATTGTAATTATTGGTAAGCTCAAATATCTACCTCCTTATTAACCTCCTCATGGCACTAGTGCTTCTCTACTCAAGTCGTAGAATTGAATTTCCTTTCCTTCAATTCTAATGTTGTATACTTATAATTAACAAAAACACGTGCCCATTGAAAACTTTGGTTTAAATCTTTTTTTAAGTTCAATAATTGGAAGGTGGAGATCGAACCATCGACCTATCTATATGCTCTAATTAAAAAAAAGTTTAAATCTTCATTCCACATTTGTAACATAATACTCTAAAAAACAATTCGCCTCACACATTAAAAATTTAGGTCTAAATTATATTTTGGTCCCTAAGGCCTATTCAACTTATTTTAATTTTTATTCATAAACTTTTAAATATTCTACTTTTAATCTCTAAACTTGGCATAAAAATTATTTTAGTCTTTATTGCTAATTTTTTAAATAAAATATCTAATAAAATCAGATATAAATACATATTTTATTCATTTATGTAATAAATAGACTTCTATAGTAATAATATTTGAAGTGATATATATAGGAAAAACAAAATACCAAAATGAAATAAATTACAAACCTAAATATAACTCAACGGGTTTAGACGTATACTCTTGACTAATAGGTCCGAGGTTCGAATCTCTCACCTTCACATGTTGTTGAACTCAAAAAAATAAAAATTATAGAGATGGAGATTCGAGCCTCTAACCTTTTAGTTGAGATTGTAATATAATGTCTTAACCAATTGAGTTATATTAGATAGACAATAAATGTGAAAGTTTAAATATTAGATAGAGATGATGTAGAAAATAAGATTTTCAAATTTTAGCTCAGTTTAATTATGGAAAACATTGTTTGTTTCAACTTTTACCATTAGGTGTTTCAATTGGAGGAGCATGTTTGGTTGCAACAATTTTAGGATGCTGCATTTTTTACTGTTTGAGAAGAAAGAAGAAACATCCAATTGGATCTATAAGCAAAGAAGGCCCTTCTCCTCTTGATTCTGATTCTCTTTCAAACAAAGATATGCCTCCTGCTCCCCTTTTAAACTCCTTTCAGACTCAAAGCATTCCTTCTTATCCCTCTTCCAAATCTGACCTTGAGAAGAGTGGCACCAACCATGGGATTATTCAAGTATTCAATTATGCTGAACTCGAAAAGGCTACCGATAATTTTAACCGCTCTCGAGAGCTTGGCGATGGAGGATTCGGCACTGTTTACTATGGTATGAAACTTTTAACATTGTTGTTATGCTATTAAAGATGCAAGTGGTAGGTTAAATTATACTCTGGCAGAAGAAAATATTCTTTAGTCCTAACTTTGTTTAGAAGTTGAACATAAGTATGCATAAAGCATCATGTCATGTATTACCAAACCTTTTTCAAAGGTTAAATTATAAGTTTGGTCTTTACTTTTCGGGGTACATCTATTAAGTTATTGAAATTTAAAAAGTTTGTAGTGGTATGTCTATTAAGTTGTTGAAGTTTAAAAAGTTTCTAACATATGTATTTGAACTTTTAAGTTGTGTATATCTTATCTCAATATTTTAAAAAGTTTCTAATATAGGTCTTTTGAAAATTTTAATCTTGTGTTTAATAGGTTTAATGCTTAGATGTCAAGTTGTCTATAGTATCTAAAGATTACATGGTTAGCTGACTTCATGTAGGTTTAGGTGTTCAGTGACATAAATGTTAAACTAATGAAGTTAACAATAGATAGGGACTTATTACGTACAAAATCAAAAGTTCAAAAACCTATTAGAAACTTTAAAAAATACAAGAACCAAATAAACATAACTTTAAAAGATTCAGGACATATTAGAAACATTTTAAATTCAGGGACTTATACAACCTTAAAAGTTGAGTCGTCAACCTTATAATTTGAACTTTTTGTCACTTTGAGGAAAGTTGAAAATGGGGAAAAAAAGTTCTAACCGTAACACTTAGGGGAACTCTACATGCATTTATGTTTCTATGTCCTCAAAAGTTTGATTAGATTGTGCTTTGTGCAATCAGGGAAGCTTCTTGATGGGCGTGAAATTGCTGTGAAGCGTCTATATGAACATAGTTGCAAACGAGTGGAACAGTTCATGAATGAAGTGGACATCCTTGCTCATTTAAAACACAAGAACCTTGTTAAACTCTATGGCTGCACCTCCAGATTTAGCCAACAAGGCCTTCTCCTTGTTTACGAATACATTCCCAACGGAACGGTAGCCGACCATCTCCACGGATCACGGGCAAAGTTGGGTTTGCTCAGTTGGCCTATTCGGTTGCGAATCGCCATTGAAACAGCGAATGCACTTGCGTTCCTCCATCACACCGAAATCATCCACCGCGATGTCAAGACCAACAACATTCTCCTTGACAACAACTTCACTGTCAAAGTGGCTGATTTTGGCCTTTCAAGGCTGTTCCCTACCGATGTAACTCATGTGTCCACTGCCCCACAAGGGACACCTGGCTATGTCGATCCTGAGTATTACCAATGTTATCAACTCACTACAAAGAGTGATGTTTACAGCTTTGGAGTGGTTTTGATCGAGCTTATATCATCTCTAAGAGCAGTCGACACGGATAGGAAACGACAAGATATCAATTTGAGCAATATGGCAGTGAGTAAAATACAAAGTCAGGCATTGAATGAGTTGATCGATCCGAAGCTCGACTTCGACAAGAATCATGAAGTTATGAGGGCGATAACATCAGTTGCGGAATTGGCTTTTCGATGCCTTCAACACGAAAGGGATATGAGGCCTTCAATGGAAGAAGTGGTGGAAGGACTAAGGGAGATTGAGAATGACAAATCCAGTTTCGGGATGGCTAAAGTTGTCGATATAGGAGTCGTTGGAGACGATATCGAGCTCACGAAGAGAATGCCACCTTCCTTTTCGCCGAATTCTGTCATAGCTGACAACTCGGTTAGCAGCTCTACCACCACAAATTCCTTGTGATGATTGTTGATATTTGCTTCTTTTTGTTTCTTCATATGGCCTCATATTTTGATAACATATTTTGTATTATATGTGTATGAGTAGTTTGTGATAGTAGAGACTGTAATTTGCCTTCTTATACATAGCCTTCATTTCAATAAGGGATTAAAATTTGATTTGCCTTTAAACTTATAGTGGGGTTTCAATGATATATCTTTCTTACTCAAATTACTTGTTTAGTCTATGAACTTTTAGGTCTATGTCCATTTGGTCCCTAAACTCTAAAAAGTGTCTTTTAAGTTCTTGACTTACTTATTCAACATTTGGTCCCTTGACTTATTCAACATTTTTTAAAATTCGTAGGTCTATTAGACACAAAATAAAAAACTTAAGGTTTTATTAGACACAAATTCAATTTTATATCTAATAGATTAGTTAGTTTTAAAATTTTTAAATATGTTAGGAACATATAGCACACAAAATTGAAAGTTTAAAGATTTGTTAGACACTTTTTTAAAGTTGAGGACCTATTATAGATATAAAATTAAAAGTTTATGAACTTATTACACTCTTTAACGTTTATGAATTTATTAGACACAAACTCAGAGACTACACTTGTAATTTAAGGCTCCGTTTGATAATCATTTAGATTTTTTTTTAAAAAAATTAAGTTTATAAACACTACTTTCACCATAGTTTTTTTTGTTTTGTTATCTACTTTTTACAAATGTGCTCAAAATTCAAGCCAGGTTTTGAAAACAAAAAAAAAAGTTTACAAAAACTTGTTTTTGTTTTTAGAATTTGCCTAAGAACTTAAATGTATTCTTAGGAAAGATGAAAACCATGATAAAGAAATAGTGAGAAAACAAGCACAATATTCAAAAACTAAAATTAATGGTTATCAAATGGGGCCTAACTTATGCATGTGGGTCCTACTGTTAACGACGACGGAACCTCCAACTATTTCCACAATGACATGATATTGATCACTTTAGGTATAGGCCCTCATGGCTTTGCTTTTGGTTTCACCCAAAAGGTTTTATACCAATGGAGATAATGTTCCTCACTTATATATTCATGATCTTCCAAAGTACCACTGAGCCTTCTCTCAAATAGCCATCTATCCATCTAGCTCTTATCTCGACCAACTTCTCTATCGGAGCACACCGCCAATTTGATAGAATCGATTCTACCAACCACAGCTCAAGGACATAACTCTGATACCATTGCTGGAGACAACGACCCTCCACATATCACCACATTGGTATGATATTATCCATTTTGTGGCTTTGTTTTTGTTTCATCCAAAATACCTCATACTAGTAAAGATGACTGTCCTCACTTATATACTCATGATCTACCACGTGGGTTTCATTTGAGACATTGGCTCAATTACATCAGTAAGCCATTAAGGAAAACAATTATTCTAAAGTATCGATGTGTGTGAGCAAATAGCTTCTTTAACTAGTCGATGAAGAAAATGGACCTGAAAGCTAATAAATTCCTAGATCTCCAGTATCCAATCATTAACTAGATAATTATTTTGTTTATTTTTTTTAAAGTTCAATAATTGTGCAAGTATAGATTGAACCATCAACTTTTAAAATGGTAATTTGTGTCTTATCTAGTAATATGTTTAGCTTGACAATATTTATTTCTCCCGACATTGTAGGTAATTTCTAAAATTATTAATCCTATCATTAATTTTGTAAAAGTAATTACTAAAAACATTAGTAAACACACCTTTTGAACAAATCAAATAACTTCTCACATAAACTCAAGGTTGGACCCACTTTTTTTTCCTCCTTGATATAGGACCAATTCATATTGGAGAGTCTTATAAAAATTTGACTAGTAACCATACCAACTTTATTTTCCAACACCATTCATGTGATTTTGCCTTAAACCATAAAAGAGTTTTGAGCTACATCTTTCTCAATTAGACTTCACCATTGATAAGCCAAGGATTGCATGTTGAAGTTGATGGTGCACATGGATTTCATTTGCCATAAAGAGAGAGTGCAAAATAGGGAGGGAGTGAAATGAAGAGAGAGAAAAAGTAGAGAGAGAGGGGTGATTGAAGGGAGGGAGAGCCAAAAAAATATGAGAGATAAATAGAGTAAATGGATCTAATTTTTACATTTAATTATAATAGTTTGAGAGTTAAAGCCCAGATAGATAACCATTTAATTTTTAAAAATTGTATACCATATGAATTCTTAGTTAAATTTCAAAAACAAAAATAAAAATTTAAAACTATACGTAAAAAGTAGATAAAATAAGAAAACTCATAGGTAAAAGTAGTATTTATATATTTAATTTTAAAAAATTAAAAACCAAAATCCAAATAGTTAATGAAACGAGACATTAATTTTTACATTAAAAAATTAGGAGTAATTTTTACACTTGCAATGGTTACAATTACCATAGGGATGGTTTTTACAATTTGTCCTTTCTTTTTCATTACACTATTTGCAGGTAAAAAGCACATAAAAACTAAAACATGGCTTCCCCAACTTTACACTTCCAATATAATTCACATCATGATTTCCAACCCAACAAAAAGGGGAGAGAGAGGCTTACAAATTTTGTCCTCCTCAATCCATTACCACCCTTTTGTAGAGAGAATAAATTAGACAGATACACACAAATCTGTGGGCGATCCCTAACGAGAATCATGTGAGCCCCCAACAACAAAAGATACACAGAAAATGACACAGATCCAAAAGGCAAAAGTTATCTGTGAGGCTGGCTGCTGCTGCTGCTGCTTTATTTGACAATATCATTCAACTTTCTCTCCAAAACTTCTGAGCAAATCTGACCCATCATATGGTAGAATGACATAAGATCAGACAATTGCTCTATTGTCATCTTCCCCATCACATTCTTTGCTGTTCTTTCTCTCTCTTCATTTAGCTTCAATTTCTCTATGTACGAACCTCCATTTCTCACTGTTGCACCCATTTGCTTCAGCCTGTTTTCTTGCTGCACGCTCAGAGCAGTGTTCGACTGAAAAAACAGTTCAAAATAGTTCATTAGAATGGCTGCATAGTAGTCCAATAAAACTTGTGCATTTGAGTTTTGAAACTTTATTGATGAATGATGATGATGATGGTGATGATGATGATACCTCTAGGAACTCCGCTCCTACTTCGAGCTCGGATTCTTTCTCCGGCTGGGCGTCACGGCCGGTTGTGTATAAGTTCTTGGCAAGGGAGAAGCTTCGGACTATGATCTTCCTTTTCTTCTCCATTTCGTTGTCCAGCTTTAAAGCCATTTTGGGTGCTGATAATGTGCTGCTGTTTAACTTCTTTTGGTATGCAACCACTGCCTTCACAAATTGCTGCACCAAATCCCATATGAAAAACTTCAGATAAATGCACAACATAACTTCCTCTAAAGTTACCATTATTTATAGTAAGAATTGACATCATTTCTTTTTCAAAAGTTGTAGAAGTATCAATGACTTGATACGATACCAATGTTTTGTTTCCTTTCTAAATGACAAGTCTTGCTTACAATAAAATGCAAAAATTTGTCTTTTGCTTAACCCTTTTGTTTCTAGAAAAAAATGCAAGATTGATTTCTTTTGCTTCGGGTCAAAAGATAAAGGGTGGGTCATGTGTCGGTTATAAAATGGACGTAAGATTTGTGTTAATAAAATACTTTCTGTACAAAAGTTTTAAAACGGAATTAAGATTTTAGGTTAATAAAATAGTTCATATACAGAAGTTCTAAGACTAAAAGAAACAACCTCTATCTGAATAACACAACTAGGTAGATAAGACACCTATTATTATTACAATATAAAGATCAATAGTTCTATAACATTCAAAAAGAACAAATATTGAGGCAAAATAACATTCAGACCTAAAATCAAGATTTAAATCCTATTACTTAAGATTCAAATCTTAATCTTAATTAGTTAGTGTTTATTTCATTTTGATCCTAAATTTCAAATCTTTTAGACACTTTGAGATATGCTCTCCTTCGTTAGACAAATATTTAGATATCTTATTTTGTTGCTAAACTAACAAATCTTTGTGGATAAAGGACACTTTGAGATAAACTTATTCAAATCTTATTACTTAAAAAAATATATTCAAAACTTATTTTAGTGTTATTTTCTTTTGATTCGAAACTTCAAATATTCATCTTTAGATTAAGGACACTTTTAGATCAGCTCTCTTTGGTTAGATAAATATTTGAAACCACATGAAAAAAAAAACTTTGTAAGTTTCAAAAAAGTTAGTTTAAATCTTTTGATGAAATAAGTAAGGTAGTTTAGAAACAAACTAGAATTTAAAACTAATTTGCTTTCCTACCATTTCAAGTGATTTTGATATGTTAAAAAAAAAAAAAAAAAAAAAAAAAAAAAAAAAAAAAAAAAGGACCAAATTTTAAGTAAATAATTAATTCAACTTCCATCATATTTTAACTTTTTTATTTCTTTTCCCTTATCCAACAAACCTCCAAAGGAAAAAAAAAATCATTTCACATCATTACTTAATACTCTATACTTCCGATTCCACAGTGGAAAATTAATCTCTCCTTCAAGTGGTAAACATAAACATGAACAGAAACAGAATTGTATTGATTGATAAAATGAGTGAAATGGTACCTGATAAGCAGCAGGGCATCCAGGATAATCAAATTCTTCAGAATCAGGGCGTCTCATTCTTTCAGGATGAAATTGAAGTCCCATAATGAACTTGCCCTCTTCAGGATTATAAGCATCTGGATCATAAAACCCTTCAATCAATCCATCAGGAGCAAAAGCCATGGGCACAAATCTCTGAGCCAACACCTTAACTCCTTGATGATGATAACTATTCACCATAATCTCCATCTCCTCTTCATCCAAAGAATCTCTGAACCAATTATGCAATGGCGTTTTCTCCACAACATTAACCCTATGCCTATGGCCATCGTAATTATCGTAATCCATATGAACCACTTTTTCCCCTCCCGGACTCTTCTTCCGAATCTCCCTCTCAACGTCCTGATAAAGCGTACCTCCGCAAGCGACATTCAGGACCTGCGATCCTCTGCAAATCCCTAGGTAAGGAATGTTCCTCTCCAGGCACAGCTTCGCCAATCGTAACTCGATTGTGTCTTTCTCTTTATCAATGGCGGTATCGCTGGTGTGTAACCGCCTGATTTCCTCGAGCTCCTCTTGAGACAGGCCGGTGGTATCGGTCTCGTAAAGAGACGGATCGATGTCCTCGCCTTCACAAAGGAGAACTCCATGGATCGGCTCGAAGCTGTCTAAAAGCATGTGAACGCCGGCGACTCTGGGGACTATCACCGGCACTGCGCCATAGCCAACGATGAGATCGAGATGGTACTCCCCTGAAGAAAAACAAAATCAAGATCAATCCATATTCATCAACAAACCGATGGTTTCGTTACAATGCATGAGAACGAAATCGAAGAAACGCACCGACGAAATCGACGAATTTGTTCTTGCGAACGCAGCGGCGAGAAACGACGAGAACGCGAGGGAGAATGACGGAGAGATCAGAGGCGGCCATGAAAATGGAAACAGATCAGAACGGCGTCGTGCTGTAAGTAATTTTGTTATTTGTGTAGGAGAATGGTGGGAGGGAACTGGGCTTTTATAGAAGAGGATTTTGATGGCTTTTGGATTTATGGAAATAGTTTAGGAAAAGGCAAGCAGAAGAAGAGAAATTAGATTGGGATTTGGATATTGATTAACAACTAATTAAAAATAACAATTTTTAATTAGATAAAAGGAAAAAAAAAACATAAAAAGAGGTCTAAAAAAAGAAAAAGGGAAAATGGATAGGGCCGTAATCGTTGCGCCGCGTAGGTTTTGAAAGTTCCCCAGGTTTGTGGCTTTGGTGGCACGCGTGGCTGCCGCTGCCACTAGTCTTTTAAATTTAAAACGTTTTTTTATTATTAAAATGTTATAATGTTTCAAATCTTAAAACTATTACTTCATTTTGGAGTCTTTTTTTTTTTTTAAAACTATTCTTGTAGTTGTAAGAGTTTTATTTTAATCTAATTACGATTTTGTTAAATCTCTTCTAGAGATCCTTGGAGTTGCTAGTTGATAGTTCTTTTTTTGGGAGATTATGATTTGTTTTTTTTTAAGATGTGCTACAAAATCCACTTTCTTTTGACATTATCAATTTCTTCTCTACTCGAAAATCTACTTGTTTTTCTTTAAAAAAAATTGTTAAATTATTCTTAATGTATATTTTATAATAAACTTGAGACTTAGACAAAATTATGAGATTAAATTGAAACTCGTCTCAAATTATTGATAGTGAAACAAAAATTATAACTAAATGCTAAATATAAAATATATTTGGTTAAATTATAAGTTTTTCCATCGAAGTTATATCTAATTAATTTCTCAACTTAATATTGTGTTAATAGATTTCTACGTTTTAAAAGGTGTCTAATAGATCAAGACAAAAGAATTAAAAGTTCAGGAGTTTGAAATCTCATATACATATTAGACCCTAGTAAAATTGACTCTTTTTTTTTTTTTTTGTTTAGTTGAACAATATGCAAAGGTAAAATTATATATGTATCTTAACCAGTTAAGCTATGTTTTGGCTAATACTATAACGAAAATTTAAAAATTTTACTAGACACATTTTAAAGTTTTAATAAGATACAACCTAAAAATTTAATCTATATTTAAAAAAAGAAAGTAAAAAAAACATTTAAAAAAAAAACCGAGTAGAAAGAACTGAGACAGGTCAAATGTAAGGAAGGGAATACGTGGGAATAGGCAAGGTTATGGATAGCGACGTGTCTACGAGGGTTCGAGGCGGCACCGTCTGGTGGAGTTCTTATCTCATTTTTAGGCCAAATTGATTCTCTCAAATCTCAAGTCCTAATTCAATGTGCCTTTTTTTGGTAATACAATAAAATATTATCTCTTTTTATCTATTTCTTTTTCTCTTTCTCTGTACACTCGTTAACACGTAAGTAAGTGCGTATGTGTGGTTCTTTTTACGTTATGCCCTTTTTTTTCTTCACCGACAATACTTTCCTACACATCGGTTACTACAAACTTTTATCGACTCAAATTTATTCTTAGGAGTTCAAAAATTATTAGAATATTTATTTGGTAGAATCTAACTATTTTTTTTTAATAATTAAATTTGATAGGATCAAGTGGTTGTCTTGTGACTGATCTAAATGAAGTTTAGTGGATAAGATAACTATTATCTTCATTCCAACTATAACTACTATATATATATATATATATATATATGGTGAATTAAAAAGTAGTTGTTATCCATAAAAATGTAAAAACTAAATTAAGAAGTCAATGAGAACTTACATTGATTGTGTAGAGGTAACACTTGGAAGGTTAATGTTATTTCAGTTAATTATTTAGTTATTTTAAGATTTTTTTTTAGAGGTAAGTGTTGTTGGAATAATATGTTTTGAGTTTGAATAATTGCTATTTTGGATAGTTTATCTTTTTTTTTTTTTTTAAAGGAAGATTTAGATGAATATCTTTCTTTTCACCGTTGTTTTCCAATTTGAATTGTTGAAAAGTCATAAACAAAAAAAAAAAAAAAAGTTAAAAAGTTGTGAAACTTAATTAGTGAGAACACGCTTTATTGTATGTTATTCTTACGTGAATATTATATTGGTATGTGTAAATGCTATTCACTCACACATAAAATGTCCTATTAATAAGTATTTGGCCTAGGGGGCAAAAATTGAAACGATATGAAATTTGTGATGGTGAGAAAATAGAAAATTTTCAAGTACTACCATAATATTGTACCCTCTTTGTTCATACTATATTTTTTAATCTAGTTTTTTAATGTTGATGGACTTCACATAATTTTTAAAAGAATACTGACGTGGCCATCAATAAATGAGATTAGTATGAAATTAGAAATTTTCCATACAAATGTAACACTAGAAAATTTTCCAATAGTAAATGCATTTATCATTCCTATGTGAACAAATGAAAATAGGTGTTTATGAATGCAATCACTCACATTAATGCCTCACAAATAAGTAATCACTCACATTAATGCCTCACAAATAAGTATTCGACCTATCGGTATTATGATAAAATTGATATTGATTGAAAGTTATCCAGGGGAAACAATTTGTGAATCGATGAGCTAATTACCTATTGACAAATTTTTTTATTATGATTGAAGATTGATACTGAAAAGCTTTGATCAGAAAAATATTTTTAAGCATTGATATTTGATTTAGTTGAATTTAGTTTGATTTCAACTTTAAAAAAAAAAAAAAGGAATATATGTGTTTTGTTTACTCAGTTTTGTTTTAAATAATTAAGAAAATTATTATAAAAAAAACCCTCAACCCGACAACCCAACCCAACCTGAAAATATAGGTCATTCAAGTAGCCAACTTGACCAATTCGAATTTTCGAGTTGGCTCCAAAAAATCCTTCAACCCAACCCAACTCAACGCAGGACATTTTCCTTTTTCTAATGGCTTCTAGAAAACCAATAATGAAGATAAAAAATGGCATTAATTGGGGCATTCAAAATCAGAGAGCTAATTAACGGGAAACTTCGTATTTAATAAAAGGTAGAAAATGGCATTAATTGGGGCATTCAAAATCAGAGAGCTAATTAACGAGGAAACTTCGTATTTAATAAAAGGAGATCCTTTTTGTTTTTTTTTTTTTGAGTGGGCTGGCGAACTGGCGGCCAATGCTTTCGTTATATCCGTTGGTTAATTCAATTTAAAAAGTAGTTAGTATATGAATTTTGATTTTGGAATCCCTTTCCATTTTGAATTGCTCCATATATTCCATGCATGCTATTTGATTGTTTTTCAATCAAATTAATAATTTTAACCTGATGGCTTGTACGTTATATTTCTAAAAATATAAGAACAAAATTTATTATGATTTTTTTTTCTTTTGAATTGTATATAAGGTGAAGATTTGAATCTATGACCTTTTGATCAATGATATATAATTTAATCATTTTTTTAAAAATTCAACAATATTTGGGAGTGGGAGATTCGAACTTATGACCTCTTGGTCACAAGCCCATACTTTATGTCAGTTGAGCTATACTATTGTTTGTAGTATATACCTTAATCAGTTGAATTATGTTTAGATTGACAAAAAAAATTATTATAAATAAAATTAAAGTATGAAGATCAAAATATTATAAGAATTATAGTATGAAACCAAATATTAATTGTGTATTTGCACTAATTAATAAAATAGCCTAGATTTGAGATCTGCCCCCTCTATAAAGTTAGTCAACTAGGTGGTTCTGGAATTAAGGATATAATTATCTCAAATATTTTAGGTCAAAAGTCATGTTGTATGAAATTATTGTGGAAAGATAATCATATTTAAGAGATGGAAACCTTAAATTAAAGTAATTGTGTCGAGCGTTTTAAAAAAAATGTAATTGTGTGAAGTCGAAATTTTCTTGATTTTAAGAACTACATATTGTATTATATAAAAGAAGATAAAACGAAAATATAGTATACCATTTTGTAATTAAAGAGATCAACTAATAGTTATTTAATTATATATAATAGGTTAAATTTGTATCCTTTGAGTCTATGATTTTTTTTTTAAAAAAATTATTATATTAATTAAACTTTGAATTATACTTCTATGTGGGGGCCATGTTATTTACATTATAAATAAAATGTCATCATGATATGTTCATTAGTTAATTCAGCTATCTTACTGCATCAATCCAACCAAAATTTATCTAATAAATATATACCATGTCAACATTTCATTTGACGTTAACTTAAAACCATGTTATTTACAATATAAATCAAATGTTATCATGATATGTTCATTAGTCAATTTAGCTATCTTACTACATCAATCCAACCAAAATTTATCTAATAAATATATATATACCATGTCAACATTTCATTTGACGTTAACTTAAAAAACATTAGAGATTATACATGCAATTTGTAACTTACAAATTTGCAACCAATATCTTAATGTTCTACTCAAAAAAAAAAAAAAAAAAAAACCAAATATATTAATATTGTTATTATTAATATTATCAGAGAAAATTAGAGTCTTAAGATTATGAAAGCATGTCCACTTGTAGAAATGTTACAAAATATTTGACTTCATTATGCAGAATCTCACTCTTTATCCTCATATAGAATATGTGTTCATACTCATAATATAGGCAACTATATATATTTATAAGCGATCTTATCTTATCATATACATATATAGCGATCTTATCTTTACAAAAAAAGTAAATAGCAAGAAAAAAAATAGAAGTATGAAAATTTTGGGTGTTATAAGATATTATTAGTTGACCATTTTTATGTCCTATTATATGGGTAGGTGGTTAGATAAAATTCAAATCAATTTGGACATGTATGTCATTTCCTAAAAACAAAAATTCATGCTCTAAATTAATAGGAGTGTTGAAAATTTCGTAGATAAAACCACCTCTGAGCATAACTCAAATGTAGTAATTAAGACATATATCATCAACCAAGAGGTTAGAAATTCAAATTTCCACACTCACTTGTTGAACCTAAAAAAAAAAAAAAAAAAAAAGTAAAATTATGGTTATTGACTCCTTTTAAGTTGGAGTGCTATTTGTAGAACTAAGATGATGTTGTCAAGATGGTAGATATTGAGGATGTGGGTTAATTTTTTATTTTTCTTTATTTTTTCTATTTTGGAATTTGCAGCGAGTATGTGTGTCATCTTGCACCTAGATTCTTTAGATTAACAAGTTTCTTAATCATTTAGATGAGGAGCCTCAATAATGGTCTAAGTGAAGCTCCTTTATGAGTGAAGAGGATATGAATTGAATTGCAAGGATTTATGGACATCTTCACGGGAGTGTTTGCAAGTTGGGTTGGCTAAAATGCACACATTTTCACAAAGGTGATCGATATCTTAGTTGAGAAATATTTCCTAAGCAAAACATTATTTGATTGCACATAACGGTAATATGTCAAAGGGACATTAAATGATTGTGATGTGTTAGGCCTATATACCTAAATCAACTATGACGAGCCAAGTCTGTTATCCATTGACGATATGTATTTATATTCATGTGGTTCCACAATAAAGTTCGTGTGATTTTTCAATATACGAAACACAATTAAAGTCTTTATTTGTGAATGATCATGCTCTGATAGTTGGGATGATTACGTACAAAACAAATATTTTCATTCATTGACAATCACTGTAACCTATAAATAATTCATGTAACGTATAATGAAACAAGTTAAATCTCCAATAATTAATTTATATTGAAACTTGACATTAATTAAGATTTTGAATTAAACCATGCTTTTATTTAATTTAGGACGTTAATAAAATGAATGAAATAAGAGTAAAATTATCTAATAAATATATATCATATCAACATTTTATTATTGATATTAATATAATATTAACATCACTAAATGAAAGCAGAATTCAAATTCAAAAGTACCACAAAAAGTAACAAAAATTTAATCAATATAAAAGATTGATATGCAATTATATGCAGGTAATCAAAAAAAAAAAAAGCTCGCCCACTTATAGAAATGTCATATAAAAAAATTGACCTCATTATGTGGAATATTGTCAAGTCCCTATCCCCATTCCCCATTTGGAATATAAGTATTCATGATCTTATAATATGGTCAACTATACATTTATCTATCTTATCCGCACACAAAAAATGATAAATAAAACATGAAAAATGAATTGACCAATTCTAGGCCTTATTATTATGGCAGGTGGTTAGATGTTCATGTCAACTCCAATATATACGTGGGTTGATTGTTCAAAAAGAAAATTCTTAAATTTACATTTATGGTAGGAATATCATGGGCGAGATAGTTAGATTTGATATCTTCTAAATCATATAGATAATTGAGGAGTGTCAATAATGTCCTAGTAGAGTTCCTTTATGAGTTGAGGAGCCACGAAATGTAACGGCTTATGGACATTTTGCGTCATATTTGCAAGTTAGGTAAAATGGAATGTATATTTGCAAAGGTGATGAGTACCTTAGTTGAGAATTGTTGCCAAAGTAAATACAGTATTTTGATTGCACGAAATGGTCATGTGGTAGGGATTGTGACATGTTAAATATTAGTGTTAACGTGATGCATCCAATCATTCATGACTGGTTTGGTTGGATTATCCAATTTAAGGTGGTTATCCAATATAATATATACACACATGCAATTATGCAATCAATCACATGTAATTTAATTTATAACAAATATATGAATATAATTATTGGAGAAGAAAAGCTTAAAACTATGAAATGTGTTTATTTGACTTCTTAACTAATTGTTCTTGAGTATCTACATAAAAAGATAGTGAATGAATTTACATGTAAATGAAGTATATAAAAGTAAGATCTTGATTTCTATTAACATTTTAAGCGTTGTTGTTCAAACAAAAATCATAAGTTTATTTAGTGTATAATATAAATTATTAAGTATTTTGTTTTTTTTTTTTTTTTTTTTTTTTGGTTAATTGTCTACGATTAGAGCATTTATTTTCTACCAAAAAAAAACCGTAAAAGATGGCAAGTTACCTAATTTAAGGTAACCCACCAACATCTGCAGAATAATATAAGGCACCGAATTCTTAAATAATTCTAAGGGGAAGGTCGACTTTACTCATAGTTATAAAATCATTTAAAATTCACATTACACGAGGTCTAATTACCAATTTAATTGTCAATTTAGTTGTTAACTTAATGAATGGTTGATACACTTAAGAGATCATTTAGTACTACTTTTTATATTTTAGAGACTAAATAGAAATTAAAACTTAAAGGTAATTTAGTCTTGAAAGACTTATGCAGATTTAAAAGAACGAACAATTTTTCAAAATATTTGTCCTTTGTAGAGGATATTTATCTCTTGAAGTTGCTTGTTAAGAAGTAATCATGAGATAGTTTACAGCCTCAAAAAAAAAAAAAAAAAATCACGAGCTGGTTTACCCTCTTCAAAATGTATTTCCACATATCTATGAATGAAGCAAAATAAAATGAAACATTCATTTTTGTTGAATGGTCAATTATATCATAAGGCAACAGGTAGCAGTCAGCACAATTGTTTCTCCATGAACAAAATGTTGACATTACATACTCATTAGTCTATTTAGCTACATGCCACGTCACGTTATTCTAACCAAAATTTATCTAAAGAATATGTGACACATCAATGTTTTATTTGGTGTTTAACATTTTTTTTAGTACTAGAAATGCCGTAGAGATTTGAACTTCTAACATTAAGGGAATAACTAAAGAAGTACTCATCTTAATTGTTGAGCTATGTGTTTATATTGAGTATTTGATGATACAGAAAAAAATAGAGATTAAATAAAAGTATAATTCAATATTCAAAGTAAAATATTAAATCTATAATTTTTTTTTATCAATATATTATGTAAACATGCAATTGTAATTTACAAATATATTATTATTGTAATTATTATTAATATTATCCGAGAAAAGAAGTCTAAAAAATGTTACATAAAATATTTGACTTCATTTTGTGGAATTTTGTTAAGTCTCTATCCCCATGTGGAATATGTGCTCATTATCGTATAATATGGTCAACAATATATATTTATACATAGCCATCTTATCCATACAATAAATAAAGTATGAAAAATGTGAGTGTCATTAGTTGAGGATGGTTATTTTAGATGCAAGGTGATTCCACCACAAAGTTAGTGTAATTATTCGACATAGAAAAGAGGATCAAAGTCATTATTTGTGAATGATCATGATGATTTAATAATTAGGATGACTATGTACTAAATAGGATACGTTCATTTATGGATGACCACTGCAACCTATAAATAATGTATTTTATGCACAACGATATAATTTAGGTCCCGTTTGCTATTGCGTTTGTTGGCGTAAAAAGCAAATTATGAGGAATGTTAACCGCCTATGTTGTTTGGTAAAACAAATAATTTATTAATCTACTAACAATCACTTTACAATTTACTGTGCCGTGCAAGAGCTGACAGATACGAGCTTTCCTAAAAATCTACCACTTTCTCTAATCGTTTGCAAATCTCAATTTTTTTTTTTTTTTTTTGAGTTCTACAAATCTCAAACTTATCCTTCCATATTTGTATATTTTTTTCACATCTATTATCTCTTCTCTTATATCAATGAAATTTTGATTGATTCAATTTTTTATAATAATTATTGTTCTTAAACTTTTATCAAGTAATTTAGATTAACAAAATTAGATGCAATTTAAATCATATAAATTTTTAAATAATTATTTTATAAATTATAATTAAATTAAATATCAATATGAAAATAATTGAAATAATAAGTCTACTTTAGTCATTATAACTAAATTGCAACAATTTAGAATTAGTTTACTAAATATTGTACCTAGCTTTTTCTAATTTAAAATTGAAATTTACCAAACACTATTTTACTTCATTTCACAATTGATTTTTCTAAAAGCACAGTTGTTAGCAATTATTTTAAAAGTTACAGCAATCTCAAACTAAGTCTTAGTCTCTAACAATTGAGTTAGTTGAAAATTAGAATATTTAAGACCATATTAGACCATGTTTTTATTGAGTTTATGTCGTTAATAACATGAATGAATATTGAAGTAACATTCTTGTTTGTCTATTTAGTTATGTTATATCATGTCAATTCAATCAAAATTTATCTAATGAATATATATCATAACAACATTTATTTATGTGTTAACAGCACAGAATAAATAGAAGCGTAATTCAATGTTGAAAGTACCAAAAAAATTATATCTATAATTTAATCAATATAATAAATAGGCATGCAAGCATGTAATCACATGCAACTTATAATAAGTACATTAATATTATTATTATGGTCGGAGAAGAAGGAAAAAAACCTAAAACTTTTCTCAAAGGAAAAAAAAAATGCCATTATATAAAAAATTGACTTCATTATGTGGAATCTTGTCAAGTCCCCATCCTCATTCTCCATATGGAATGTATTTATTCATCATCTTATAATATGGTCATACATATGTATGTATATCTACTTTAGCCACACAAGAAATGATAAAAGCATGAAAAAGGAGTGTCATTATATATTATTGGTTGACCAATCCTAGGCCCCGATATTATGATATCAATGTGAACTCCAATGCATACATTTATTATCGAGTGCGATACACGTGATATTAATAATAAATTAAATTTGACTGGTAATATTCATGAAATTAATCGCATATGATATATGCAATTATGCAATCAATTTATAACAAATATATGGTTATTATTATTGGAGAAAGAAAGCTTAAAACTATGAGATGTGTGGAATATAAAGTAAAATAAAAGCATGATTGACCATTTTTTTAGTTCAATAATACATGGAGTGAGGAGATTCAATTTTCTGATCTATTGTTCAATGATATATGTCTTAACTAGATGAGGTATGTGGAGGTTCAAATTCATGGATCAATTTCATGTTATTTATGGTAGGTGGTCGATATTCATATCACAACTCCGATGCATGTGAGTTTGTCTAAAGAACTTCTATGCTCCAAGTTAATTGGAGAATTGAAAATTTGGTGGGGATGATGCAAAAAGGCTCAAAGTAAAATTGTGTATGTCCGACTTGTTAACCAAACTTTAGTGAATTTCTGCATAAAAAGAGTGCGATTAAATTATAAGGTAAGTGAAGCATATAAAAGTAAGATTTTGATTCATATATAACCAAGGTTTAAAATGTCGATGTCGATGAAAATATCGAAGACCAGATTTTATGGAAATGTCGATGAAAATTTTGATGTCGGTGGAAATTTCAAAAAAAATTATGGAAATATGAGAAATTCATGAAAATTATTTGAATTAACAAATGAAACTTTAATTGTAGCTTAATTAATCTACAATTGACTATTTTTAGTCGGCATATCTAAAAACATATATAATATTTATATGAAACTATCAAGCATAACATTTAGAAAATCATGGAAATTGATGAAAATCATGAAAGTTGTTTGAATTACTAAATGGAACTTTAATTGTTGTTTAATTAGACTATAATTGACTATTTTTAATAATCATATCAAACAATACATATAATATTTATCCTGAAATGTCAACTCCTTGGCAAAAAATTTGGGAAAATTATAGAAATTGATGAAAATTGTTTGAACTATTAAATGAGATTTTAATTATGACTTAATTAAAGTATAATTGACCATTTCATCATCATATAAAAAAATATAAAGTAATATTTATTGAAAAATTATGAAAATTAATAAATGATAATTGTAGGTGTGGTTTGTTTAAATTAAGCTCTAATTGATTATTTTTAACTATCACATATAAAAATATATCAAATATTAGTAATTATTTACAAAATTGAAATAGATATGAAATATATGTATATGACAAAATAATTATGAGAATTTAAGAGTAATAGAGAGAATTGAGAATTTGAAATTGAAATGTGAAAAAAGTGAAAATTGAGAAGGTATTTGTAAGTGGTAAAATGTAAAATAAATAAGAATAATAAGAATAGTTTTTGTGTTATAAAAGAAGTTTGAAAAATTGTGTAATTTGATGTGAAAGAAAATTAAATGAAAAAAAAAAGAATATATATATATATATCAAAAATAAAATAAGGTTAATGTTTTAAAAAGGTTGCCTCATGCCAATGTCTGTGGCATTAGAAATGATCAAATATAAAAAATGGAAAAAGTATATATTGTTGTGGCCTGTGTGAGGAGGAGAGGGAGAGAGGACATGTGAACTTGTTCCACATCGAAAAGGCATGGAATTGGAGGCAGCTCCTCTCCTACAAATACTCACCTCTCTTCTCACCTTCCTCAATATCTCACCTTCAGCTCAACGAAATTTCGTGGAAAAGAAATTTTTCGAAATTTCGATATATCGGTTGTGGAAAAGTTTGAAATTTTTCGAAATTTCGATATGTCGGCGACAATAGGAAAAAAACAGAAATTCAACATACCCAAAAGTTTAGTTCATGTACATTACAAATTACTAATATTTTCTCCAATCTTCATGGCTTTGGAATGGATAGCTTTAAAGATTCTGTTGATAATTCCAACAAAGTTTGTCCTCTACTCCTTCAAGGATTAGCAATTTGTAGAGTGCCATGCATCAACTTAATTGTCAGGACTTAAGGTAACCCACCAGCATCTGCAGAATTTCACCCACAGAATTAGCAAACAGTTCCAACAAAAGTTTGACTTCACCCATAAATCGTTTAAACTTTACAGGACACCCAAGTCTAATCACCAATTTAGTTGTCAAGTCATCTAGCTGTTAAGTTTTAACACGCTCAAATGATCATTTAGAACTATTTTTTAAACTTTAAAACTAGATAAAAATTAAATCTTAAACACCAAAAGTGTAGTGTGCCGTAAAAGCATAATAGAATAAAAGATTTAAACCATGAAAAAGTTAGCTTAAACTGAGAACAACCAATTTTTCAGAATGTTTGTCGTTATCAGAGTCATAGAAAATGTATTGCCTTTATGACAAGCTGTTAGCATAGATGGCTGACAACCAGCATATCCAAGAATGAAGCCAGATAAGATATCACACGTTCATTTTTATTCGATACAAATGAGATTGTGGTAAGTCCGAATATAAAGGGCTTTTGACCACCAAGATTATTATAAGATATTACCATATTCTATACTAACATTTAGGCAATTAAGCTTATTGGATGATCAGTTGAATAAGAATGCACCAGCACCAGGCAGCAGTCAACAAGAGCCTTTTAATCCTTTTCTTTTATAATTATTTTGTGGTTAAATTACATTTGGCTCCTATGGCTTGGTCATAATTTTAATTTAGTCCCTATAATTTGGAGTTAGTTTTAATTTGGTCTCTATAGTTTCAAAGGCTCAATTTGATCCCTATGGCATAGTTAAACATCACAGAATTATTCCTACCATTGCCATATGTACTTTTTTACACGGCAATGAGCTGATGTTTGTTATTGTTTTCTTCTTGGCTAAATGACTAGTTAATTTAATTAGGGTTTAGGGTAGAGTGAAAAATAGAAGAAAATGGATGAGATTTTCTAGTGGGTAAAAGACAGTTTAGGGATGATTTGTGAGGTTTAACCAAACTATAGGGATCAAATTTTAACTTTTAAAACTATATGGATCAAACTGAAGCAACCCTCAAATCAAAGGAACCAAATTGAAACTATTAAAACCATAAAAACCAAATTGAAACTATGTCCAAACCAAAGAGACTCAACTTTGTAATTTAACCTTACTTTGCAGTGATTTTATGAGAATACTATTATATGGAGGACAAATATGATTATCAACAGAGATGTAAAGGTGTTAGGTTTATAAAAATGTTAAGGAACGTGAAAGTAAATTGAGATTTTATGTGACTAATTGACAAAACACTTTCTTTCCAACATCTCAATGTACTTTCCCTCCTCTTACAGAATCACAACTAAGGTGAATTTTTAGGTTTGCCATTTAATCCAATGGGATAAAGCCCCTATCTTCCTTGGTAGAGGGGATCAGGGCATCGTAAGAGGAATACAGATGAAACTCTTCTAACCAAGTATATTTGGATATTTTTAGGTTAAAAAAACACTTTTAGTCCCTAAACTTTCATGAAAGTAATAATTTAGTCCCTAAACTTTAGTTTGTAACAATTTAATCCTTGTACTTTCAAATTTGTAAAAACTTAGTCCTCGAACTTTAATATTTAACAATTTAGTTTTTGTACTTTAAACTTTGTAACAATTTAATTCCTATAGTGAAAAATCCCATCAAAATTAAGAGTCAATTTTTATAGTGTAACGACTTAGTATTTGTAGTTTATAAACACATTTGATCTACATACGTAAGAAATCCCATAAAAATTTAACAATATTTTTTACACTAGAACTAAATTATTACATATTAAAGTTCATAAACTAAATTCTTACAAAATTTAAAGTATAGGAACTAAATCGTTACCAACTAAAGTTCAAAGATAAAATTGTTAGTTACATGAAAGTTCAAGGACTAAGAGTTTTTTAATGATACTTCTAAGAAGTAAATATGGTGCACACCCCTTTGGTCACGTTACCAAGAAAAACATATTTAGTTTAGCAAATATATTTACCAGATTCAAATGGCTGCAAACAATGCAATGACTGCAAATAAGACTGAGATAGATGATATAAAAAAGAAAACATGGCAATATATCTCACCAGGAAGAAGTTCCCAATTGAGGAAGCCTCCTTGTCCTCTAGCATTATTGAACTTGTAAACAGCACCAGAAGCTATTTGAGGACAAAACAAACAACATCACAAAATTGAGCTTAGAGTCGAGCACCGTTGTCGTAAACAAGAAAGTTCATTTCGGTTGTTGCGATTTATAATGTTTACCTTCATAACCTCCAACAACAGGATCTTCTGTTAATAAAAATGGTGTATCAAGAACAATGTACCTGCAATGTGAATAAGAAACTTCATTGAAACCAGGAAATCTAAACATGCTGCTCCTAGAAATGGCATAAACAGAATGATGAAGGTGATAAAAAAGACATGAAAAATTACTTAAAGCAACCAACTCCAGCAGCCAAATGGCCTGCAAAGCCGGTTGCGAGTCTCGTCTCGGCCATGCTGTCAACCATAAGAATCAAGCCAGATTTTCTTGCTAGATTTATTATTTCTAGGACTCCAAGGACTCCAAACTTGGGTAACTTAACGTTTATGGCATCCACAAGATTTTCATCAATTATCTTCCGAACATCGGCCAAACTCCGACAGCTTTCATCTGCTGCAACAGGTATTCCATATGTTCTAGCTATGTTACTGACTTCACGAAGACCTTTCCAATCATCTCTGTCCACAGGTTGCTCAAAAACAAGAGGAACTATCCCCATATCTGCCATTAGAATAATCATTTAAGACAATTTATCCCTACTGATGACATGAGATGCAAGTGATAGGAAGGAATAATAAGCATAATCATTGAAAATCTACTACACAATAGAGACTCTTAGCACATTTTCTATCTTGGCAAATTATTTACCCTTCAATTTCTCAAGAAATTTAATTGCTTCGTTGGGTGTGTATCCTTCATTGGCATCAAACATGAATGAGCAGCAGGGTTGAGCTGCATGAATGGCCTCAATAGCTGCAATTTCAGTAGCAAAGTTTTTCCCAACTACAAGCTTAAGAGTCCCAAATCCTTGATTGTAATACTTTGAAGCCAATAATGAAGCCTCTGCTGGGGAAATAACTGGGACCTGCAGAATCAAGTTTTACAAAGAAAAGTATTATTCAACAATCAAGCAAAAACACTATTATGGGACAAGATTTTATTGAGCTCAACTGTTATCGCAGTCGTTAAAGCACTCGTCGCACCACCGAATAATCTCCAGAGAGGAACACCGATGCTGTTTGCAACTGCATCAATCAACGCCATCTCTACCCCAGCCCTGATCTTTAGAACACAGAAACCGCTTAAAGAGTTGCTATTAATACAGTGACCAGAGTCAATATTCAAAACTAAGAACATTTTATCATAATACTGAAAGCAAAGTGCCAAAGTCTATTAGCACTTGAAGTTGAAACATAGTAAGCTATGTCCGGATGTTTTTGCCCGCATTGACTATGAGATCAATATCAAATTTAAAGAGTCCTCGAAATATATGCACATGTAGTGATAACTGGGTGACAAATAAACATTTTCGTATTTCCACAATGGTATAATATTATCCACTCAAAACTAGTTTTAAGTATTCTAGTGTTTTCAAGTAGCAATCAAGTAATTGCCTATGATGAGGGGTGATGCGAGGTGCATGCCCCACACTTGAGTGATATCCTAGAGGAACACCTTGAACAAGATGCTACTAATTTTGCACTGTTGGATATATAAAAGAAAATTTGCAAACGTACTTCAAATCTGTATCCAATGGTTATTAGAAAGCATGCAAATTTTCAAATTCACATTCAACGATTATTAAGAGCCAACCACATTGTGGGAGTCTCATTAAATAATTTTTTCAAATTTCTTCCTCCAATTATATAGCTTATATGGATGGTTTAATACTTAGTCAAACCCCACTAAAAAAAGATTCCATCTCTATTTTTTTCCTAAATTATTTAAGTACATTTTTGTTAAAATATTTAATAGTTTTGTTAATATTTTTATGTTTTAAAATTTCTAAGTTTTTTTTTATAATTATTTTCTCAAGTGTGTCTTGCTTCACTAGGCGACGCGTCTTTGTTGCCTCTCACTCTAAGGTGAACAAGAGACTTGTTGACTTAGAAGGCACCAACCGCCTTAAAAATATTGAGTCACTAAAGCTTTACTTTTGGTTTCTACCAAAGGACCTCATTTTAAGACATCCTTGTATCCTAGAATTTTTCATATTTCTAACTAATATGGGTTCATATCCCAGCAACAAAAGATTGGTGTAAAGAACCCATAAAAGATTTGAATCTCCACCTCAATTTGCTTTGTCGATAGGGAAAAAATGAATACCATAAGTTGGCCTAGTGGTCACTCGGACTGGTGAAAGGGTAAAAAAACTTCTTGTTTTTATAGTACGAAGTTTGTAATAAAGCAAAGAAAATTACAAAAATGAAGAAATGTGCAGAAGGACCTAAAAGGAAACGGGTCGAACTATGGTAGCTATCTACGATTTAGAATTCTAAGGTTTTTCGGATATCAAAAATACAAAAAAGGAAAAAAAAATGGAAATTTAAGTTAGCGCAAAAAGAATAGGATTTCCAAAACAATGGAATTGGAGTGAAATTCATTTCCAAAAGAAGTATTGCTGTGTAATAATGATGGAATGAAAGCGAAATATATTCCCACAAAACATACTAAATAAACACATCTACTCAATTCCTTTCAATGAAATCGACCAACCATAGAAACAAAATCCACAACGAAATATTTCATCAAGACTTCACTCACCGGAGCAAACTCCCGGGGGGAAAGAAGCCCAGTAATATCATCAAACACCGAATTCAGAGTGGCCGGCTGAGTCCGCCGGAGGTAGTTGCAGACCTCCTCAGCCTTCGCAAGAGCGGTTTCAAGATTCACATCAGTAACTAAAGGAAGTACTTGAACTTCCCCCCAACCAACACACCCATTACTCAGTTCAACTCTAATCGCAACATTCTCCACCGTTTCGAGCTTCGAGTTCCCAAAATGCAATGGCGAATTAAGCCCAATGCTCAACGGCCTTCCCTCGGCCCTCTGCACATTTACCCAAAAAGTATCCGCCAAATTTTTGAACCCGAAACTTACCCTATCGGCCGAAGGGGCGGCTGAATCTGCAATTAGCTCGACACTGCCGCCATGGCTGGAAACGATTCGGAGTTTGGAAGTGGTTCTGGGAAGGCGGTGCAGAAGAGAGGAAGAAGAAGAAGATGGGAGAAGAGCGGCTGATAGAACTGAAGCCATGGATTATTGTTGCTCTGTTGCAGAATAGAATACAGTGACACTCTCGAATTACATTGGTGGGTGGGTTCTTCTCATTGAGCTTTTGTTGTGTGGAAACTTGGAGCAGATTGCTAAAATTTTCGTCGTATTGTGAATTTCGTAAGATCATTGGTCCAAATGAACATTTATGCTGATTGAGACTTCATTCATTTTCGTGCTGCTGCGAACCACCAAATTATCATAGAAAGGTTGAGTAAACCAGCGTCTTTCTTCATCTTTTCAATATAGGATTTTCAACGCACATGTCCTTTGCTGTCATGTGAGGGCCAGGGTTGCAGTTGCCTTGGTTTTTCTAGATAAAAGTTAAAACAATGAATAGAAATTGACAAGATTATAAATTTATGTTATATATAGATGATAAATATGTGGGTCGGCCATCAGATTTCTTGATCGACATATGATTTTAGTCTTTTATATAGTTTAATTTTCTTCTTTTTAAGTACACCATCCAGATGAAATTGAGTTTTAAATGATGTCAACTTGTGCCTTTTAATTTTTATGCATTAGTTGTCACATCAATTTTTATTGGTCATTTCATAAGAAAAACTCTCTAAGGACTTTTTTGGAACAATTTCATAATTAAAAGGTTAAAATGAAACTTTTTTAAAGTGTAAGGGTATCATTGAAATCTACTCCAAAGTTAGGAATATCTTATATAAATTAACATTTTATTTTGGTCCTAAAACTTTTAACATATCTTTTTTTATTAGTTCAACGGTAAGTGGAAGTAGAGAATGCAAACCTTTGATCTCTTTGATTGAGGGCACATGCTTTATGACAGTTGAGTTATACACAATTTGAGTTTAACATATCTATTTGAATTGCTCAACTTTAAAAAATTAATTATTATGGTCTCGAAAATATTATGTTATCTATTTTAAGTTCTAAACTTTTTAAAATAACAAATTTTGTTTTTTTTTAATTTTTTATTACTTTATATCTTCCAACTCAATATACATTTTAGAAAAATTAGGGTCATATTTGATAACCATTTAGTTTTTGAAAGTTAAACTTATAAATACTACTTCCATTTATGATTTCTTTGTTTTGTTATAAACTTTTTGCAAATGTTTTCAAAATTCAAACCAAGTTTTGAAAACTCAAAAAATAGTTTTAAAAAACTTGTTTTTGTTTTTGAAATTTGGCTAAGAATTCAAATGTTACTTTAAGAAATATGAACATCGTTGTAAAAAAATTGTGAGAAAACAAATACAATTTTCAAAAACCAAAAATCAAATGGTTATCAAACATGACCTAAGTAACTCAAATACAACAAACCTAAACATAACTCAACTCGTAAGCATTATACATTTGTTCTAAAGGTCAAATGTTCAAATCTCCACTCTTTACATTGTTGAACTAAAAAAAAATTAGCTCAAATATATACTCATATTAGTATAAATACTTGAAGTCATGTTATTTATTTGTTAAGAGCAAAATATTGATAAGGACCAAAACAATCATTTTTAAAAAAATAAAATAAAATAGATTTTATCAAAAAAGTAAGAGACCAAAATAAAATATCTCTAAGGGAATGTTTGGGGCATTGAGTGGGTTATAATAACATGGGTTATAATAGTCTGTGGGTTATAATAGTCTATATAATTATATAATATTGTTTAAAATACAGAGTTGTTTAGTATGGGATTATAATAGTCTGTGTTTGGGGTGCAGAGTACTTCACATATTATTATAACACAGGTTATTATAACCCACGCCACAAACAGCCCCTAAAAGTTTAAGATTAAGATAGATTTTGTGATGTCTGGCTCAATCAGGTACGTTAATTTTGGAAATTTGAAGTTTTAAGGCTTTGGGTCTATTTCTTCATCATTTAATCATTTGGGCTTTCCTTTTTAGAATGTTTGGTTGGTTGGGCAAGCCTGTAAAATTTTGACCTGGGGAACCTGTGAGAAAGCCCTAATTGGGTCTACTTAATTCAGACTGTGTGCAGCCTTATAGAATATGCTTGTGGAACTCTTCCTATTCCCCATCTCCTTTGCGTATAGCAAGCCAAGGTGGGGAAAATTCAGTCCGGCAATCCGGTGAATCAGACTCTCCTCCCTTTTCTCTTTTCTTTTCTTTCTTCTTTTCTCCTAGCCCCACCGTCTCTCTCTCTCCCACCGAAACCCTTCCTCATCCCTCTTTGTCTCTGCCCTTTTCTTTCTCTCACCGTCGTCCTCCCTCTCCCCGTGCCCCTCACCGCCGATTCCCTTCCCCTCCCTGAAATCGAGCCCTCTCCCACTTCCTTTCCTCTCTCCCTCTTTCGATTCCCCTCCCCAAAACCGAGTCCCTTCCCCTCATTTCCTTTTTCCATCCTTCCATGTTCTCTCTCTCCCTTTCTGTTCTCTTCTCGTCGGCAAAACCCCCTCACCGACCCCTCTGCCCCCACTTCCCCTCTTTCTCCCGTGTTGTAGCCCCAACCTAAAGCCCCCTACTTCCATCCCCTCTATCTCTCTTCCCTTCCCTCCCTCACCCCCTCCTTTCCATTTTTCCTCAATTCGAGGCTCTCTCTCTCTCTCTCTCTCTCTCTCTCTCTCTCTCACGCACACACACACACTGTACTCTTATGGTTTGGGTTAAGTAGTGCAAGGAACGGTATGGCCATTTTAGGAGATTTTGGACAAGTATCGGTCGGGTAATAGTCTGTGAAGCGACCTTTGAGGCAACCTAAAACTCGGTTCAGCGTGGTCGGCGCGCATTGGCTGTGGGTGAGCTCCTTAACCTTGGAAATGTATTGCTCTATGTTGTTTAAAGTATGTTGTGGTTATTGTGGATATAGACCGGAGGTGGCCTTTGGGTGCAAGTCCCTAACCTAGTGGGCTATGGTAGTTCTTGGTCCTTATTTTAGGTTAATGAAGGTTGGTTTTAGGTTGGCATTAAAGGCTTAGCTTTTTGGTGTGGTATGTTTTCGTAGGTGAGATGGGCACCGGTTAAAGGAAAGAGGTGCTGCTCAACCTTGGCACTTGGCATAGAGGTAAGTAGCCAGTTGGATTTATGAATAAGACTTCGTGTACAAGGAATGTGTATGCATCCTGACATGATTAACTGAGAAGCAAAGTTGCATGTGTGATATTTGTCTGTTGTGTAGTTCCTCGATTGGACTGTTGATTGTGTTGTGTTGTTTTAAATGTGTTGTTAGATGTTGTATGTGGCTAGACTTGTGACCTTGGGTCAGGTTATGGTTGAGATACCCTAAGGGTTACAAGGTGTTACGAATGGGCTTGAGTCGTTAGACTGGGCCACCTGCTCTCGTGTCACCCCTGGGCGAGTTTGAACTTTAGGTTGACGAGATGTGAGATAGCATGGGGGGTTGCTTTCCCTTTTTCTTGTGCTAGTTTAGAAGGCAATTCCCCCACCGTGTCCAGATTGAGGGTTGTTTTCCTTCATCGACGTACTAGCTTAGAGGGCGATTCCCCCACTGAGTGTAGGTTGATGGTTGCTTTCCTTCATCTGGTGTGCTAGCTTAGAGGCGATTCCCCACCATTCGAGCATGAGAGTTGCTTTCTTTCATTGCTCTGTACTAGCTAGAGGGGGATTTTCCCTCAAGAGTATAGGCGTGAGAGTCGCTTTCTTTCACGACCTTAGTCAACCTAAGTTACGGGACTTGCAGGTAGAGCTCGAGACAATACCATATAGGGGTAGACTTGGGAGTAGGAGTAGGGTGTGCGAGTCTTGGCTAGCTGGACGATGAGTGAAGTGAGGTAAGAGCCCATGCATGGTAGGGCGACTGGTGTGATGTGGTTTTGAGTTTTGGTGGGTTTCTTACTGAGTATGTTTATACTCACTTTGCTACCTTGTTTGTACCTTTGCAAATTGCGCAAAACCACAAGGTGGATGACAATGGTGGCAACCTGACGAGACTATGGAGGCTTTCCTTTTATGTACCTAGGCTCATCTTTTGCTGTCTTTTGATTTACACTGTTTTTCGTTGTGTTAGGTTGTGAATCCTGTTAATGAATGTGAACATGTTTATGAACTTTAGTTCTTGAGAAGTTTGTGATTGGTTATTCTGATATGTGTGGACTACGCTCTTATTCTGGTAGTTTGGTGGGTGTTGAGCATTTCATTGTTATAGAAAGTTTTTTGTATTCTCTTTCAGGATCTTGAAATTTTTGAATTTCTTATAGTTACGTCGTTATGTTGCCGAAATTTCGAGCATAATCGGGGTAACCTTGTTACACCTCCAAAGTATTCTACTATGAATTTTAGGGTCATTACAGATTTTTTCTGAAAGTTTAAATATCATCATAGAATAATATAAAAAATTAGAGGGTTGAAAGCGTAAAGATCAGAAATAGAATAATATACAAAATTCGGAACGAAAATTGGAGTGCTGAAAGATGACAAAAGAAATGGAAAGAGAAAAAGTTTATGCAAATTGACTTTTTGTCTTGGCATTCAAAAAGACGAAATTGTCCTTGGATTTTTTTTTTTTTAGATGTGATTATTGCTATTTATCTCACAAACATTTATGGATACGAATTTCATATGTTAAATAGGACAGAATATCCCACCGGTATATTCGTTTTATAAAGTGTCACAAACGTGAAGGGGCAATCTCATCCTTTCCTTTTTCTCGAGAAAAGTTTAATGTTCATAACAAAAACATGGAAATTTGAAAACATTATTCATTTTAACATTTAAAATACAAAAGCTAAGACCAAAGTGAGTGTAAAACAACAATAATTGATATGTATTTCTTTTTTTGAGGTGAGAGGTTTAAATTCTCATACCTCACATTTGTTGTACTAAAAAAATACAAAAGCAAGCTTGTTTCTTCACAATTTTTATACCATGGTTGTCATCTTTTTTAAAAAAAATATTTGAATTCTTGGTCAAATTTAAAAAACAAACACAAATTTTTAAAAGCTACTTTTTTTAATTTTCAAAACTTGGCTTTGAATTTTGAAAAAATCAAAGAAACTCATAGGTGGAAGTAGTGTTTAAAAGCTTAATTTTCAAAAACAAAAAACCAAAAATCAAATAGTTATCAAGCGATGTCATTTAAGCCTTAGAATTTTAATTATATTAGTGACACTATTTTAATTTTTCATTAAGTAGGCTCTATGATAATATAATATTTTTCTAATTAATGTTTCATGTTCACTCTACTAAGGGTGAATGTTAGTTACAATATTTGAAATAGACATGTTGACAACACTAATCAACTGAAAAATATAGTTCAATTTTTTTTTTAGAACAAAATTATTTGGAGCCGGGGATTCGAAGAACCTTTAACCTCTGATTGAATTATGTTCAAGTTGATAGTAAAAATTAAATTTCAATTACACAACTTTGTTTTGTAGATTGCAAACGAATCAACTACACCAATCGATTGGTCTGAAATTATCAAAACTGACAACTAATAGGGAGGGTAATGTGATGATGGTTGCTATTGAATTAACAAAGCCAACGTTGGCTGGTGAGACACCCTTCACTCTCACATTGGAAGCAAAGGCCACCATCCCTTCACTTTTAATATTTTTGAAGAACAAGCAATTGTTGACCTAGTCGTTGATCTTCCTTAATCAAGAGAAGTCCTCTAAAGTCAAAATAATGCATTTGAACTTTGATAAGCATCCATCCTTATCATTGATCAAGTCTCATCCCATCTTTTGTATTTTCTTTTTTTAATAAGAAACATCCAATCTTCTGTATTCATTCAGGCTTTTTATAGACCAAGCTGTACAGAGCTATCAAGATATAACATATAAACAGAAGGATCGAGTTCACTACCAAGTCAAATGGGCGAAACCGAGAGTAAAATTACCCTGAATCACTTGTTACCAAGTCCAGTTAATTGTCAAATAGAAAAGAAAAAAGGGAAAGCATTCAATATTTACATCATAAATTACTTGTTAGCATTAAGGCAACGACAATAACATGAGGATGATATAGCAAGGAAGAAAAGCTGATTCTAAGGCAATAAAGAGATCTTCAACAATATACGAATCTTTTTCGTTTTACACATGTTTTAGATAGTATAGTTCCTTTTTCCTTTCACTATTGAGAGTAAGATACAAAAGAGAGTTGAGGTAAAAAATAATTTAATGAAAGAATGTAACCTTATTAGACATGGTAATTTCATTTCATGTAAGACAAAAAAGGTTCTTTGCTATTGACTATACTAAGGAAAGGAAAATACGTGCCTGAACGGCGCCTGCGAGAAGTCTCCAATATCATAGGCTCTGAGAATCGTCCTGACTTTTTACTTTGCCTCGGAGCATGTCTGTGAAACTTCCTCGCATAATTCGCCTGAACCTAGTGTCCTCAGTTGTTGGCGGCGGCACAGGATTTGGTGGCTCAACTGGTTCAGTTGAAGATGGCTCCAAAGTTTCTTTCTTTCCCAACAGCCCACCATCACCACCAAAGAAACTGCTAACTGATGAAGCAATTCCAAGATGTGCACCCATCACCTTACTGATTGTTTCAAAAGTTCCTCCCGATCTCTCCCTCATTATGATTTCAAGAGCTTCCTTGTGTGCTGGATCCAGAGCGTCTAAATCTTTTAAAAGGTTTTGTATGGTAGGAAGGAACAACTCTCGTATGCTGGTTGCTGATAGGTCTAAGACAAGCATTTAATTGTATATGATTAAATTGTAAAAGTTTCACTGGTTTGTATGAGTAAATAAAAACATCAACAAAAGAAAGCATGTCTGAGCATCCAATTTATCAGACTCACAAAATGAAACAAACCTGTAGCATCCAAAGCCCGAATTGCCTCACAAAATGCATCAGCTCTCTCATGGCGACGCATTAATGCACTTGATGTAGGTGGTGTGGCTGAGAGTTGAAAGATCTTGGATAAAAGATGTAGCATGTTAAAGAAACAATAGACTATATTATAAGCCTACTGAATATATAAAATGTTCAGAAAGTAATATGCCTTCTTATTAGGTTGAACAGTCCTAAATACTTATAGAACAATATTCAGAACGATGGCTAAAGGATATAATCTCTAAGTCTTTCTGTTGTATGAGGTACAGCCACCACCAATGCACGGACCACAGCTATTGTAGCCTCATGGGATCCATCTTCGAGAAAAGCATCCATTTGAACCCTTATCTTATCCACTATCTATGAGGTTAAAAAAATTTAGTCAGCTACGACTCTGAGAGTGCTCTAGAAGTCTAACAGTATAGTCAATTTTAGCTAAGCAAAGATACATACAATGTCATTCTTAAAATGTTGTGCAACAGCTCCAAACGCATCTATGCTTGCATACTTCACATTCAAGTTTGGGTCTGATCCCAAAGTAACCAGAGCAGGCAAAATGTGAGTAGACGCAACTTTTGAATCAGTGTAAGGTACCTAGCAATAAATTATAATTGATTTAGCTTTCAATATGATGTGGAATTAAACAGATAACAATTCCAGAACAGTTAAGCTTACAATAACTTTGAGCAGATTGGCAGCACTGATCTTCATACTTATGTGAGAGCTAACAACCATCTCCCACAGAATATTAAAAATCATACTATGGTGCTGTTCAAATGTACTGCACAATGGAAAGAAACCTCAAAAGAGAAAACGATAAAAATTAACTACATACAGCTATTTATTTAGATACAAACCAAAAGAAGCGGACTGCATCTACAATCTCAGTATATTGATTTGCTGACTGATTCTCCTCTTTAGAGCCTTCGACTAATAGTTTCCTCAAAAACTGCACCAGCTCTTCGTGTTTACTAGGAGCACCCAAAACACCAGCTAGAAGAAGTGGCAAAACACAAATTGTTGCAAGTCTCTCGCACAAAATTGTTTTTGGTTTAAGACCTTCAATAAATAAACCACATTAAGACGGTATGGAGATATAATATATATAAATCATGCTAAATACGAAATAATACTTAGGGAAATTTTTAATTTTTTAAGTCAATTTTGACCTTAAACAAATTGAGCCATAAGCTAAAAGGGTGAAACTAGTGTCCTCCTTAAAACCAAATTAGAATACTGCCTATGAAGTATGAACCAACCAATAAATCACACAAAATTCAATAATAAAACCCAAATCAAGTTATAAAAATGTCCAAACCCAACTATAAAAGTAACCAAACCTAACCACAAAATTGAGCCGCTAAAAGAATACTCAAACTCAATACCAAAACATTAAAACCAAGCTAACACCTCAACACAACCGAAAGAACCAATACCTACAAAAACAGTCTCATCCATCTTAAAAAACACCCATAAAAAATGGAAACTCAAATACGGAAGATACTAATTCCACCCCTTATATAAATTTTGGTTCAATTTGATAAAATTAAAACTTTAGGTTGAATTTAACTCGGTCAGCTAAGCACCCAGGTAAAATTGTTCCCTAATAATTACATGATGAATTTGGCAATTTACCTTTAATTCTTGAATGGACAGTTGAAGGGAAAAATGCCAAATCTGCACTTTCCCCAACTGCTACCAAGAATACAGGCAGCATAATATGTGTCAAATAAGGATCGCCAAAACGTTCAGATACAGCCAATAGAAACTGCGTAGTCCAAACACAAAAAAATAGAAAAGGATATTAGAGAAAGAGGGTGATGCACCAAAAAACAAAATTAGAGTTGAAGAATGTCAGAGAGAATGATGAGGCACCCTGGTAATTCGATTTCTTAAGTTGTCTTCTTTCTGAGGTAAAAAACAAGCCAGCTGTATTAAATCAGGAAAGCAGTCTACATGAATCCATTCAAATGCTGGCCATTCGATGCATCCCCTAGACCAATAGTATCACAAGAATCAAATTGATATGAACCTCTTCGAAATGTTAGTGGTAATGTTAGAGAAAGGATCACATTCCAAATGTGTAGAAAATGAAGAAAAAACAATGACGAGAAAAGAGCAGAATTTACCCTGCATACAGTTCAAGCACGGAAGTTGAGATCATGGTTCCTGTTGTTTGTGTTACAGAAGAAAATGGGCAAGTTTCTATTGCTTTATGGTGCACAAATGGAAGCAATACTGCCAGCATTCTTAGTAAAACATCAACATTCCAGCGCTCACGTTCACCTAAAGCACGAAGATGAGACTCCACTGATCCTTCAACACCCGAAAGGGGTGGGCACCGCTTCGATATTTAGCAGATAAATTAGTGACGAATACTAAAGTTCTCAACACTGACAGAAAAAATGGTGAGATAAAAGCACACCTGAGCAGAGCTCAAAATATGAGACAATAATACTCTTAAGACATGGTCTAATTTGTTTCCCCACTTTACAACAGCAGGAACCAGTTCCTTCATTGAAGTTTCCACAACCACACCAGCCGGATCACAGACCAGTTGAAACATCATCTCCTCTACCTGTAGACAAACAAAATTAAGAATTATATAAAGAAACCCTTGTGTCCTAATACTTCTTTTTTCCCTCTTATGAGTCATCCTATCAATGGCAAGGGGAAACGGCTCCACTCCCGAGACCATGTGTTATCAACCTGTTCTAGAGCTTACATTGTAGCAAATTCTCTCAAGTCAGAATTCTTCTCCATGATTGCCTCGTAGCATATTTAGTGAGGCTGACCTTGTAATATTTGTCAATGTTTGGAAAGAGGGGAAGCAGCATAGCAAGATTATGAACAGCAGCCTCCCGCACAACAGTTGCAGAATCTTCAATCAGTTGTTGCACAATAGACAGAATAAGAGAATCACGAATCTCTGGCCGGACAAATTCTGCTAGCTCCCCACATGATTGAGCAACAAGTAGTCTACGTTCCTCGTACATGTGATTAATCTGAAATCAAATTGAAAATATAAATAAAATATTCCTTCAAAAAGTACACAAAGGTACAAATGATATCTCCTACAAAGTAGACTGCAAAACTCACTTGTTCCCAGCACTGAGGGAGTAACTCTGTTTCTGTTCTCATCTCTCCAACACTCTTAGCGAGGGTAACACATGCCTAAATAGTAGATGAAAGCTTCAGTATGAATAACATAAAAAAGCAACCTCCAAACACAGAGTTGAAGACAATAAAAAAATCCCACATCCATGATGATACGTCTCTGCTGTTCATCTGGACGTTTGATTAAATTAAACAGTGTGTGAGTTAAGGAATCCCGGGTGCAACTATCTGGATGACGCTCAATTGCACACATTATAAGGGGAAGAAGCTCCTGAAGTCAGAACAAACATCAAATCAGTATATGGAAATAAGAGAGATATTTAATATGTCATAGAGAGACTGAAAAGAACCTCACGATGATTGATCAAAACATAAGGAACTATCTTTGGTAAGGCATCTGCAAGTATCTGAATGGTCCCCAAACCCTGTCGAACAATTACCATAGTTCATATATCTAAGTTTAAAAGCAAAGATGAACATTAAAGATCTTTGGATAGGCATTAGAATTGCAGCCAGACCCAAGTAGAAGAAAACATATGCACCTTAATCCTGTACTGGTATCATAAAAGCCTAATTCAAATGTGAACTGGCTAAGGCACTGATTAATTACCTTTTCAAAAACAGCTTCATCACATGGGTTGTCTGCTTTCACAGGTAGCACATTGTCTTCTGCCAGTTGCTGACCATTTTTTTTGGAGATGCTTTCTTTATTTTCCATACATTTATCATTATTTGATGAAACTACTGAAAATTCATGCAAAACTTCCTCGGATTTGCTCATGTTGTTACCAGAAGTTTGAGTAGCCATTGATGGAGTATCTCCATTATCTACAACAATATTCCCTGCATCTGACATATGAGCTAAAATGTTTTTGTCTTCATGTATCTCAACAATTCTGTCTTCTGCCTTCTCAGACACTTCCTTGGAAACAATTGGTTCTACAGGATCTGAAGTATTCATACTTTTTGCTTTTAAATTCTCAATTTCAATTTGCAGTAACTTTATTTCCTCCTTGTATGTTTCAGAGGACTGCAGTTGGCCAGGATCCACATCATTGGTAACTGAGTACAAATTAGAACGAGATCCCTCAATGTGCATTTTTAGTGCAGTGATTTCAGCTCTACAGTCATTGAGTTCCTTTCTCTGGTGCTCCCAGGATTTCTTTAAATCTTGTACCTAAAGATAAGTGCATATCATTTTAAGAATTAGGAGCAAAATTAGGCAGCACCTCCAAAGTCTATTGAGGGGAAAATACCAGGCTCTCTTTGTCTTTAATTTCCTTCTGCATAGTTTCTAAAGACTTTGTTAATGCACCTATCTGACCCTCTGCCAAATCTTTGTTTCTTAGCAAGCTTTCCTTTTCATGATTTAATTTCTTGTTTGCTTCAAGCAAAGACTCATTCTGTCGAATCATAGCAATTTTTTCCTGTAAAGCAGACACGTGGTAATTATACAAAACTGAAATTTAGAAACACAAGAAAATCCAAACTTAGTTCAGTTCTGCATGTTAGCCTCAAGTGACCAAGAACAGTTCTTTCTTTTCTTTTTTTTCTTTTTTCGAATAAATAAAACATATTTCATTAAGACTAATGAAAGCATAAAAAAGATCGTAACCCAAGGCCCATATATGTACAGAAAAGAGCCAAAGATGATAATTATTAAAAAGTTTAAAAGAATGAACCCAATGAGAGGCATTTAAATGTGCCTGACGCCCTGACCCTAGCTGTTGGCTGCAAGAGCAATAGGTTGAGGGCAGCAACAAATTGATTTTTCTCCTATTGAGTGCCAATATGTTGAGGATACAATTATTTTCTTCTACAACAAGAGTGGTATTCTTGAAAATTGGAGGTCTCTCTCTTTTTTTTTGGTAAAAGAAACAATTTCATTGATGGATGAAATGGAAAGAACTCCAAGCACCAAAAGGTGAATTACAAGAAAAATTTCCAATTGGAGAGGAAAAAAGATAAACTAAAAAAACCAAAAGGTTGTACATTTTTGCACCATAAAAAAGCATTAGAAAGAATATTATCCATAAAGCGGTCAAAAGTAGAGGAAACATCCCTGAAGAGTCGACCATTTCTTTGAATCCAAAGATTCCAAAAGAAAGCACGAACAATCGCAAGCCAAAGAATCTTCTTTGCACCTTTGAAAGGATGACCCACCAGAACGGAAGATAGGAAGTCAAAAATATTATAAGAAAAAGTCGTTGACCATCCAAAAGCTTCCAATACACAAGTCCAAAATCTCGAAGCAAAAGGGCAATGCACAAACAAATGGCCTGCAGATTCAGAACCTGATTTGCACATGAAGCACCAAGAAGGAGAAAGAGCCATATAAGGCATTATTCGTTGTAGACGATCAGACGTATTGACAGCTCCCAAACTAAGCTCCCAAACAAAGATTTTTATCTTCTTTGGATATGGATCCTTCCAAATCACAGAGTAAATATCCCGTAATTGCGTATCAGCAAAGCCCAACAAACTATCAGTAAGGGATTTAACGGAAAAGCATCCAGAAGGTTCCAAAGGCCAATTCCAATAATCAAGAGTGTTCAAAAGTCTAATCTCCGACAATAAATGAGAAAGAGAAGCCCATTCAATAATTTCCAAGTCGGTCAAATTACGTCTAAGCTGCAAGTCCCAAGCTGAAGTAGTCGAATTCCATACATCTGCCACAGAAAAGTCTGGATGCAAAGAAAGCCAATAAAGACGAGGGAAAGCAGTAAGAATAGGACCACAGGAGATACCAATAGTCCTGCAGCTTTTCAGAACCTGTAATGGATTGGATTAAACTGGCCAGGAAAGAATTTTCCAGTGTCAAAAGGAGGTAGATTAACTTGGGCATATGCAGTTTTATCTAAAACTCCAAACTACTGCTTTCTTTTTGAATCGCAAGCCAAGGTTGCTCACAATATGAAAAGGATCTTGTGGAATTTCATCTGGAAAGGAGTCAGTGAAGACAAAGGATGCCATCTTGTCGATTGGAATTGGACCTCTCTACCTCTCTCCCTTGGAGGTATTGGTGTCAGCAATTTGAGAAGCTTAATTGGGCCCCCTTGATAGAAAAGATCAGTAGGAGAGCTGAGGCACAAATGAAGTTGGAGTTGTCTAGAAGTTGGACAGCCAGGCACATTCTCTTGTAAACCAGCACACTTCAAGTTGATAGCCAATACTCCTAAATTGAATTTTCCTCCCACAACAATATTTGGTCTGGAAAGATTCCCTCCATTACTTATAAGAGCTTCACACAGAAGACAGGGTTCAGAGAAAAAACTCTTTAATATTCCCCTTAGATGAACCATCTGTTTATACTTGACCCATAGCAATTTGGCAATGAAGAGGTGTCGGTTTCTTCTCTCAAAATTTGGGATGGCCCGTTGTGTCTCTAAAGGCATCATGGATAGGCTACAGGAGATCCTTTATGATTGGTAGTTAACCAACAAGGCAACATGTTAAAGTTGTGCGACTAAAGCTCTCTTATGGGCTTTTCTTAGAAGGATAATAAAGCTTTTTAGCGACTAACAAAAATCTTTTGTTTCCTTTTTGAGACATTATACAACTCACCAGCTCTAATTAGAGTGCTATGCTATCCACCAGCCTTATTGCAATTTACTAGTTTATTGATAAACCTTGATATAGTATCTTTTAGGGCAGGTCTACTCCATCCCTAACCATTTGTTGTTAGTTTTCTTTAGTTGGAACAAAATGCTCATTTCTTGTCCATAAAATTTTTACAATCTATCAAAACCCAAAAAATTTTCCTAACAACAAATAGGGAAAGAAAAAAAAGCTTACTAAAACACAATGGGATATTAATATTTATCAGTAGCATCTAACTTTAACTATTTCTTTGATGGAGCATCGTGAAAAGTACAATGGAATATTAATACTAATCAAAATTGTCTTTAAAATCAACATGAGAGCAACTTGCACACACTTGTACCAGGAACTACCTCAGCAGCTTCTGTGGTGGAGGATAAGTATTGATAATAGTAGTGACGCAACGCATCTGATACACATGCAGGTGAGTTAGGCCAAACATCAAGGTTTTGATCTGTAACCTGCACAGGAAAAGGTTAATATATAATTTAAAACGCCAATTGATACCTATGTACAGTCTGAAGCACAATATATGCGACCATAAACCTGCTCCTTAAGGCAGACTCTACATTTTCTTTTTTTTAAATCAAGATAGGAAGGAGAAAAAAAACTATTCCCCTAGAACAAAAGAAGATAAAGGTTGAGTACGGAAAAAATAGCCACTTAAAAAAGTAATTGAAAATATGACAAAAAAGCATAATACCCATCCATTAATAAGATTATGATAATCATCTCAATCAATATTTAAGTCACAAACCAAATATTGCCGTAAAAAGTTAGAATAGACAAATTCTTTTAATCAAGTTAATTAGTGATTGATGAGTTATATATATATATATATATATATGTATGTATACACAAACACTAATTTTTGCAATTATCAACATATTTGTGAATATTTTAGAAAATGATGAGACCATCCACATAAATTTTCCTACAATTCTGGTAGAAACACGAATATTCCTTGCTCTATACTCAAACCAGTTGTCTCTGACATTAAACAACTTGAATCATCTTAAAAGTCATCTTCTCAAAGGTCATGACGTTATCTATTGAAGTTATTAAATTTAAGATTATCTTTTTTACAGATGGAAACCAAAGAAGGTTTCTCAGCTCCCCTCTTCTAGGAAATTGATGCATACTATACAACAACTAACCCAAAGAACAACATGACAACAAAAAATCCATAATCTTGCATGGTGCATACCTCTTCATAAAATGTCATTGCAGTAAGTCGATAACCTGCTATAAGCAGATATTCCTTCACAGCACAATTAAGATCTTGACGTTCATTGTCTTTAAGTGGACCCAGATCTGAGGAGCCATCCCTCTTTTCTTGATGACTCTCTTGCCGACCTCTAATGGTAGAATCAGCCTTTGAATCTACTAAATCAATCCAGAGAAATAACTTCAGGAATCAGATAGCAGTAGATAAACATTGACCAGTCAAATAATCAAATACTATAGTAATTATCCACACGCTGCAGACAAGAAATTATTCAAATACTATAAACATTTGGGCTTGAGTCTTTTCATGTTTCTGAGAAATCTTATTTCCATTGATTGAAATCACAAAGCAAGGATTTGAGGGGTCCACAAGGATACCAATCACCCCAGCTGATAAAAAGGCCATGGGTGCGGAGTGAGAGTGATTAGAGTTTACTTCAGGAATAGAGAATTTTGATGCAGTTGCGCACATTTTTGCCTTTTTCATCAAGATTGGGTCGGTATTCAAAAACCCAATTCTTGTTGACATTGCAATTGTAGCAAGCAAATAAGGTGGGGCCATCATTGGCCGTTGCACTAGAACTTTCTACCTTTATTTCCAAACCCACTAATCTTTTGGGGAGCAGTTCTTCAAAATCTGAAATGCTGAAAGGATCAGGTCTTCAAAGAATATTTTAGATGGACACTGTAGTCTTTGCACCAAGTTTCCCCATTTTTATGCCCTTTTTTCAGTCGCCAGGTTAACATTGACTTAGTTTTAATAGAAAATAATCAAATGCAATCAAATTGATGCAAAAAAATCTTACCACCCAACTCAATTGAATGGGCCTCATTCTTTTTCTGCAATTCGATCTTCAATTTTGAAATGTCTTCTTGAGCTAAGCGCAGCTCATACTCACTGATAGCTAACTTTTCTTCTTTTGCTTCTTTCTCCTCCAACAAAGTTTGAGGGTCTGCAACTGCTCTCGAATAGGAAAGAGAGAAAAGGGACATTACATTCAGAAACAAGATTAAACGCCAATATCATGATCGATACTCTACGAAATTTAGTCTTAGACTGTAAAGAAAGCAGAACAACTTTAATTTATTCTACAAATTCCTTCTTAACCAAATATATAAAAGACAAATTGATGTCAATATTAAAAAAAAAAACCTTCGTTAAAGAAGCAAGAGAACAGAAATACAATGGGAGACAAGGTATCAACCCAAAAAGAAGCCACAGGGATTACATAAAGATCCTCTAGTTGGTAATAAAGAAAAAGAAGTAAAATTACCAAAAGGGAAAAAAAATTATTAGAGTGAACGCCAAAGTAGCCTTGGATTTAATGGTTTCTCAATTCTCAAACTCTCCTTTACGGTTATCCTTAAATATTACCAGATTTATTTCCAGCTATACCGCCCAAAACAAAGACTTGTTTGCACAATCCGATGGGAGGAATGTTTTGATTTGTTCTCCATTGGAATATGAGTTGAATTTTGAGTCGTCTAAGGTCATAATCAAATTATTGTTTATTTGAGCTTATTCTTTCTGCCTCTATCTGTCTTGCTATATTTTGCCAACTTCTATCGCATTATCCCACATTCGTGGGTATTCAACTAGTTTTCTCAACCATGATGTCTATCCACTAACTTACATAACAAGACAGTTAGAACTCCTGCATCAAACCTCCAGCATAAGCTATAAGCGACACATGTGAGCAAATTGAAGCAAGACAATGAAAAACTATTAACCACTAAAAAGACAGAAAATTATAGACTCGTCTAATTGAAGCCCAATCGTTTTCCTGATAATACTATGATTCATTTCCTCCATTTATTGAACAAAAGGAGAAAATCGTAATGTCAGGTCTAAGGATAACGTAGAATCTCATAAGAGCTTGTTGTTCAAGCCAAAAGCTGCAATTGAAAATTGGGAAGATCCCGGTCACAATTTGTATCGGTTAAACAAATTATAGGAATTCCAAATTAATGTTTTACGTCAATGCAGGCTATCGAATTGCCATTGAGCACAACAGAAAGATTTGGAGCTCTAAACTTAAGATTGAGCGCGAATTTTAAAACCGCCCTACTTCAACAAAATTTGAAAATAGTAGAAATCAACTACTAACCACATTCCCCTAATTTCTGTGCCCGAACGGAAGAAATAGAACTAGAGTAAATACATGCAAGGCAAATTAGAAATCACGAAATCAACAACATAGAGGAGGGGAAAAAAAGAACCTCGAAGAGAATTGAAGCGAGTGATTTGATCAGGAGGGAAGTGAGCAGGATCGGAGAAGAACTCCTTGAGGCGAATGGCCTGCGCATCCCGGCCATCGTCGAGAAGCTCGTGGAGCAGCTCAAATGCTGTCAACACATAGTTCTCCTCCAGCAGAAAGTTAACGACGCAATTGCACAACGACGACCTTTCCACGTCCATGGAAGTGGGTTTGCAGAATTGGGTCACATACTACCTCAACTCAACGAGAACCATTGTTTCTGCTCAAATTCCATCTTCATTACGTCGAAATTGATTTGAAGGAGAGGGGAAAAAGCTGCAGCGAGCTCTGCTAGATCTCACGTCTCCAGTCTGATTTGCGCGAATCGGTAATTTTTGGATCTTCGTGGTTTCCCAAGAAATTAACATTTTGTTATGTGGTGGCAAAACTGCACTCTTTTTTTTCTTTTCTTTTTTTTTTTTTAATTCACTTCTCATCATTATGTTTAATTTAATAATTTAAATTTAAATAAAAGAATAAAATTTATGTTTGGTTGATTTTTACTTTAAATCCTTTTTTAGTTCCTAAACTATAAAGTTTATGCCATTTCTAATCACTAAATTTTCAAAAATTTCATTTTAGTCCCTAAACTTTCAAGGTTATCCTATTTTAGCCACCAAAATTTTAAAATGTGTTTATTTAGAAAAATAATCATTTTGATCCTTACTTTTATTTTACTTTTAATAAATTGACATTATTTTTTTTTAGTTCAACAACATTTGAGGATGGAGGATTTGAACCTATGACCTTTTGATCATACTTTATGTCAGTTGAGCTCATACTTTATGACAATGTAATTTTGAGTATGTATATTAACGCATTAATGTAAGTATGTATTTAATCCAAATATGTGGAAGACATTAAGTAAATGAGTATTAAGTGATAAAATAATATATCAATGACCAAAACAATTATGTTTTAAAAAGCTCAAGGACTTAGTTTAAAAAAAAGTTTAAGGACTAAAATATACATTTTAAAAGTTTAGGAATCTAGATGGTCATTTTTTTTTATAGTTTATGGATTAAAATATATATGTAAAAAGTTTAGAGACAAAAATAAACTAAACTTAAAAGTTCAATTTTTTTTTTGAGTTCAAATAGAGTTTAAACCTTGATTTAATGATAAAGGCTTAAACTAACATGCAATGAACATAAGCCAATAATTACTAAGCGCAACTTGAATTGATTAAGCGATTGTACTAACATTGCAACGAACATAAGCCAATAATTACTAGATTATCTATTTGACTCTCTCGAGCTCATACAAACTCATGCATAAAAAGTACATCAACCTCTCGGTCTAATTCTACAACTAAGCATGGCATAACGGTATTCTTTTAACAGCTTCTAACGATAACTTATTAATTCTCATGCAACAGATTATTAATAGTGAGGCATCTAAGTTCTTTAACTAAAAGATAAAACTGGAAGACGCGTGCTAACACTTGTTCCCGACATGATGTCCTGCGATCTGAAGCCTTGAGTCTCCTCCTTAGCTTTTGAAAGGGTCATCTAGGTCCCAAAACTAAGCTCCGATCAAAATTAGGGTTTTGATCTCTAAAAAAATGGCACTTTTTTTTCATAGCAAAACTTGGTATTTATATTATCGTGACAGCGTTGTGATGCTAGAGGTAGCGTCTCGACACTATCCCTTTATCGCATGAATAAATTAAATATAGAAATTTAAGTAGGCATTGAGACACTATGGACGAAAATCTTCAATCGTGTGTTTTTGGTAGAGTCTCAACGCTCTCAGGCAGCGTCTAGACGCTATTGTGGCGGGTCCTCGTGCATGATAAGCTTCAAATGTAGCATCTCGACGCTTTGGGTGGTGTCTTGACGCTATGCCCTCGGGTCCTTTTGCTTTTACACTTCCTTTCCATGTCTTCTTTTGCTCCGAAGTGGCCCCAAATAGCTCCAAAAGTCCGATTTGGCTCCAATTGTGCTCGAAATCTACAAAATATATGAATAACCCTTGAAAGCTCACTTATAAAGGCATAAACTATCAATAAATTAAGTCTGAAAATAGCACACTTTGCCTACTATCTGGAATATTGTATCAAAGCAACAAAAAAAATATTGAGGATAAAAGAATTTTAGATTAAAGAATGAGATGGATCACCATGTTTTCCAATAAAATTCTTGTTATGAGAAGAGAATAAAATATTTTGTTATTTTGATGGGAGATAATGATGGAAATATGATGTATTAAAGTTCGTTTTGGAGCCAATGAAGGAAACAGGTTGTAAAGACATTAAATGTGTATCAGTTCCATTTGGATGTTGTAGTTGAAGATTTTTAATTGGACACAAAGTTTGTTTAAATTTGAGATCTATTGGTATGTGATTTTGAATTTTACAAGTCTTTGAAAAATTATGAAGAAATTCATGAGTCAAGAGGAAACAGTTGAGGAAGATGAAAGGAGGCTTGAGTAAATTTTAAACAGTAGAAGCACTAGAATAAAACATATTAGAGATATTATTGCAATATGAACTATATATTAGTCAATAAAACTGAAGACGGAACAATGTTTTTCATTGGTGGAAACTCTATACCTGAGGAGGGAAAAATACATTCTTACGATCAAAGATTCTTAGGTTAAAGAATAAGATGGGAACACAACTTTGGTGAAAAAAAAATATGCTTTCTTATGATCAAAAGAGTTTTACATTAAATAAGATGATAGCATAACTTTCTTCTAGAAAGTTCTTGTTCGGAGAAAAATATATGATTTTTTAACCATCATAGGTTGGCTTAATGGTCAATAAAGGACCAATGTAATAACTATGAGGTAGTTGCATATATGACAATCTAACTCAAAATAATAGCAAATATAGAACAAGCTAAAAGTATTTATAAATATGGCACAATTTTAAACCCAACAAGATTAAAGCAAGTGAAAAGTCAAAAATGTCTATCAACATATCTCAATTTCGCAAGTCTATGAGTGATAGACATCTATCAATGACTGAGATCTATCACCAATGATTGAGACCTATCAATGATAGACCTATCACTAATTGAGGTCTATCGGTAATAAATGTCTATCATTGATTGTTTGCATACTCATTTTCTATTATGTTTATTATTGATATTTCATATCAATATAATATAAAATGGTATATATAAGTGATATTTGATTTCATTTTCTAAATAAAATTTCAAAAATTGTCATATTTGCAAATTATGTTTATTATTGATATTCCATATCAATAGAACAAGTGACTGCTTGCATGTTCATTTTATTTTAGGTTTATTATTTATGTGCATTCTGTATTTCAATTTTTGCAACAATTTAGACCATAATTATTAGTATGTAACAATTTAGTCCTTATATGTTAAATTTTGTAACAATTTAATTTCTACAATAAATAAAATTTATCAAGTATCAATTTTCATTATGTAGCGACTTAGACTATGTAGTTTACCAAGCGCATTTGGTCTAGTCTCAAATCAGTTTATCAATCTACATATGTAAAAAATCCTATTAAATCTTAACAACATTTTTCAAGACTAAATCTTTACAAATTTTGAAGTATATCTATATAGACATGGTTATATGCTAAAGTTCAAAAACTAAATTATTGTAAAATTAAAAAAATTGGGACTAAATTGTTACCACCATAAAAGTTTAGAGACTAAAAATGTTTTTTATTTTATTTTCTTAACGAAGAAAGAAGTTTCCGTGGCCTATCTTTTTTTAATTTAAAAATAAAAAATCATTGGCCTATATATTGTGTGGTGATTGGGGGTAGGACGTGGCATTTTAGGTGTGGTGGATTTATTGGTGAGGGTGCACGTACGCTGCAGGCTTTGTCTCCGAATAATGAACCAGACAAATTTGCATTTATGTTATCATGCTCAACAACAAAAACCTCTTTGTCCTAAACTTTGTCTTTTCTTATTCCACTTTGATTTTTTCTTTATCTGATGTTGATGTTATGCAAATAATTCATTATAAAAAAAAAAATGGGGGTTTGCAAGGAAATTTTCTTTTCAAGAGAGAAACTTTTAAGAATTATCACAATTTTTTTATTTAGGGCATGAATTTAAAATTTGCTCATCATTCGTACTTTCATGATTGAGTCAACTCTCTTGAAAACACAATTGTATTTAATCACTGTACCATTAAGATAATCCTTACGAAATAAGGTATATACTTTCGACCAAAGGAAAGATAAGAGGTTTGAATCATCCCACTTGAACTTAAAAGAAAAATTATTAAGACACTTTATCTAGCCATTGTAAAATTACTACAACTACATGATTCTCACCAAGAGAATTGATTCGAGCATGATTCTTGCCAAATTAGATGCTTCTTTTTCCAATGATATTAAGAAATAATTTGATGGGCAACCAATCTAACTTGCATTGAATCTCACAACCAAGAAAGTACTTGGAGAAAATTTTCGACAAATACCCTATTCTTTAGCATTTCTTATTTAGCAGTAAAATGAGATCAACCCAATTCATTGATGAAATACATAGGGCTCAATCTTTTTCAAGTTAAGTCATTCGTGTCACTGAATATCAAAATTCATTGACGAAATAGTTAAGGTACACATATACTCTCACAATGTCGAGTTAAGATGCTTAAATTGAGTTGCATATGTATATGCAATCAAGATCTTGCAAATCGTTCTATTTTGGCTTGCCCAAAATTTGGTTGGCCCCATTATTCTTAAGGAAATCATCCATGATATAGCCAATGACGATCACATATGTCAAAGAGTATTATGGGCCGTTTGGATGGAGGGAAATAATGATGGAAATGGGTAAGGATTTTAGATCTCCTTGTTTGAAACAAGATTTGCAAGCATGGACATAAGTATCACTTATTCTCATGCATCACTTTTTCTCACGATGGATGAGTTTTTTATACCATTCAAGAAAGGTGGGTTTTCTTTATACCCACCTACTCTCTCTCTCTCTTTCTTCTTCTCTCTCTTCTTTATTAATATTTAGTATATATATATTCATTTTCAATCATTATAATTAATTATTTAATTAAAAATATTTATAATTAATTTACTTATTTCTATTGGTTGAAATTCATTTTGATTAGTTCATAAAATAATGTACCAAAATAATATTTTTAGGATTAATTTCACAAAACAAGCATAAACATCCGTTATAAAATCTATTATGAAAATATTAAGTCACTAATTAATATTATATTTAATCAATTAATTGCAAACGTTATTAAGTTATGAGAAGGATAATCATTATAATGAATTATTCATGAGTTATTTGTGATCAATTAATTACTACTTTTTTAAAAAATTATATTCTTTTTTGAAATTCATTTTTATGTTTTTATTAAATTATATAAGATTTATAAGATCAATCTCATAAAATAAATTTACACATTATTTACATAACGTAATTGTCTATTTGAATATTTTTTGTAGTTGAAAGATGCATATCTCTCATAAACAAACTTGCAAAATATTGACCTAACATGTTTATTGTCTACTTCATCAATTACTTATTATTAATTAAACTATATTACTTTTTAGTACAACAAAAATGAGAATATGGAGATTTGAACTTCCGACCTCAAGGAAAGAAGTACATGTCAATTAAACTATATCGTTAGTACATTAATTGAATTGTATTTATTTATTGGAATATTAATTCATTATGTAATGTATTACAATTACATAAGATTTATATATTAATTTCATCAAACAAATATAAATATTGTTTGTTTATATAAAAATATGATAACATTTTCATATAGAACCAAACACAGTCATCTTATTCCCAGATATTTATTATTTTCAAACATCTTATTCTCATGCATTTATTACTCATGGGCATCCAATAAAATCTTAAACCAAATGACCATTTAAGAACTTTACTTGTCAATTTCTCTCTCTTACATCCAATAGTACAAAATTGTCAACCACATTATAGCGATCTCATGAGATAATTTCTCGTTAGCATGACTCCATATTACAGATATGGAGTACTGACTTGATCATTGGAGGAGCTTCACTCACGACACTGGCCCACTAATTGATTTTATGTTTTTGTTTTTCCACCATTTTATACCATCAATTTTTTTTAATTAGAAAAAAAAAAAAAAAAGACGGCATAAAAAACGAGTATTTATTTAGAGGTGTATAGTGAAGTGTTTTTCTACTAATAAAATATGTGCCCCTGTTCGAATCCACGTACCTTTCTTCCTTTATTCTTTTTTGAAAAAAAAAAAACAAAAATATATATTCGGTATAAAAAGCAAATTATTAAAAAAAGAAAAAAAGTAGTGGAGATTTCATTAACCCCGTTGTTCAGCTCTGTTATCTGTTGCATTGTGGTTCTTCTTGGCTATGGCGTTCTCCACTTGAACGCGTTCGCAATCTCACTACAAGAAGAATCCCCATGGTTTTCACTCCCAATTTTCAGGTAAATCGATTTCTGGTAACATCGCGGCTTCATATTGGCATTTTTAGTTTGAATGGAGCAACGGCGAAGGAAGATTTTAGCTTACTTTTCTGTGGCTTGTTGAAGTGTTTGGTTTTGAATCTGCGAGGATTGGATGGATTTGTTTCTTAGTTTCCTAGTTTAATTTGAAAGAACAAGCTCATTTTGTTTTGGAGTCGATTTCGAATTGAAAAACGGGGATTAACCTTTTCTTTCTTGAGGACGAATAGCTGGAGATGGAGAGAAGAGATTTTGATAGCAAAATTAGAGGCGGATTAGTCAGAGCAGCTATTAACCAATATGGAGATGGAAAAGGAGATGGTATTTCATGGAAGAAATCACTCCCCGAAGACAACTCAGAGGTATAGAGGTTTAGCTTGAACTGGGCATTACTTCACTTCAAATGTGTTTTTACCAGCTTTTTAAATACTTATAAAGGACTACAAGTGCTTTACTAAATGTTGTAGGAAAGTGCTTTTGACTAATTAAAAACATTTTTTAAAATTTTTATAATCAAAAGTAAAAATAGATAAACAGTAGTTAAGTGACAAAAAAGTGCTTATATAATGTATGATTCACCTATAAACATTTTCTTTAAAAAGGCATACCAAAAACATTTTCTTTAAAAACCATTTAAAATGTTAACACTTTTTTTACTGTAACTTCATGAAAAGTTTTATTGGAGAGTAGTTAAAAGTCATGCCAAACATCTCTCTTATCCAATTGCAGTATTCCTCAAAGGCAAGAGAGCTCCAAAAGGCAAAGACAGACATTGACCATTATAAAAATAGTAGAAATGCAGCGGATTCCTTTACAGCTCAAGCTCAACTTCAGCTCCGCAACGCCAAAAACACAGTGAAAAAGCTTTCTTCCCTTTTTGACAAATCAAATGCCACAACGCAGGCGCATAAGCGGGAACTCGAAACGTTGAACAAGTCGGGATCGGTCCAGGAACGGCGGGTAGCTGTTGCAAGCAGTGAGAATCATGAGTATGCCGAATCGATGCGGGAATTGGAATTAGCAAAACAAGAATTAGGCAAACTCAAGCTTGATGTGGCCACTGTTTTTGATGAGAAATTACAGGCAGAGAAGGAAAAAGAAGAAGCCATTTCCAAATTTCAATCCTTGTCAAGTTCCATTGAAGAGCTAAGGAAGGAGATTGATGAAATAAATGAAGAACAAGTACTAGTTGAGTTAGCCCAGATAGAGGCTTTGAAAGAGTTTCAAGAGATTGAAGCCCAGAGAAGAATGGAAGCCAATGAATTCTTATGTGCAATTGAGAACAAGAGGCAAAATATTAAGGATCTTGTGCAAGAGGTTGAAGACTTAAAGGAGCTAGAAAAGAAATTGAGTGTCACAACGTCAGATGTGAATGTGTTGCAGAGGGAACTAAAGTTGGTCAAGGAATTAGACATCAAAGCTAAGAGAAAAGCGATGATGACAGAAGTGGAAGCTAAATCTCAGGTAGATGAAGATGAGCTTTTGTTGCAATCAATCAAACAAGAACTCAAGACTGCAAAGAAAGATTTGGCCTCGATTCGAGATGAAGGCTTTCAGTTCATGACTTCAATGGATGCCATACGGAGGGAACAGAAGCATGTCAAGGAAGAGATTGCTAATTTGAAGAAACCTGATGAAAAAATAGATTTGATTGTTCAAAAATTAAACTCTAAGCTGCTTAGAGCAAAAACCAAATTGGAGGCTCTATCTTCAGCTGAAGAGAAAGCCAAAGCTATTGCTTCTAATCTGTCTCTAACTATAGAACAAATGAAGAAAGAAACGGAGGCTGCAAAGAAAGAAAAGGAGCTTATTGATGAAGAAATAAAAAACATGAAAGCCGAAATCCGAAAGATCGAATCTGAAGTCAACTTAAACGAGGAAAGATTTCAAGATGCCTTGCGAGAGCTCGAAATGGTGAAGTCTTCTGAGGCCTTGGCACTTAAGAAATTGAAGTCACTGACTGAAAGTACAATGAGATCTAGAGCTACTGCAACTAAGAATATCTCCTTCATCACCATCTCTAGTTTCGAATACGAGTACTTAGCTGGTCATGCGGTTGCAGCACAAGAACTTGCTGACAAAAAAGTTGCGGCAGCTCAGGCTTGGATTGAAGCCATTAAAGCAAGTGAAGTTGAAACAATAAAGAAATATGAATTAGTCGAACTGGAAATCAATGAGATGAGAATGGAAGAAGAAAAACTGGCATACAGGACAGACAGATCACTTTCTGCAAAAAGAATGGTGGAGGGAGAGTTGCAGAACTGTAAACAAAAGCGTGAGAAAAATGCAGAAGCTGAAAACGTGCAGCCGGTGAATCGTCAAAAATCCATTAGGAGAAATGGAAGTATGACTGCATCAAGGCGATTAAAGTTCAGAATATCAGCCTCACCATCTCCTCATATGATGAATGGAAGAACTAACTCCTTTTCCATGAAGAAGAGAACGAAGGTTGTGAAAAATCTTGCCAAATTCTTTAATGGCAGGAAAGCTGAAATGGACCTTTGAATTGGCTGAAAGCTTTTTCCTGCTGAATGTGATTGTTCCAGTCAGAAGCTCCATGACCCCATCAAAGAGAAATCATTCCTTAACAATCAGTGGGAGTAAGGAGTTCAGATAAGGATTTTTTTTTTCCTTTTATAAATTGATGTGTATAGAAAGATAACACATTCAACTTTTGATTTTTCTTATTGGAGTAAACTCAATTCAAGAGTCCAGATTATCGATTTGCAGCTTCATCGCTCTTTAACTTACTACTGCAGTTTTGTTTTCATGATCTCTCCTATTATCATACACAGAAGTCAAGTTCTTGTCTGCTTGTTCCAGTAACTTTCTGCTTCATATAAGAGTTAAATAACATTGGTATAATGCCTTTTCCTTCTCCATCGCCTCTATGAAGCCTTCATTTTGCTTTTCAGAACTTATAAAAAGGACACCTGTTAGAGTTCCAGATTCCAAAAGGAAAAATTACATTACCTTTTTTTTTTTAATTAAAAATGTTGTTCATGAAAGCATAGTAAAAGAAAAAGAAAGAAAGACTTAAAAACTAACTATATAAATAAATTTTCTATTAAATTACAAATTTGGCCATTAAGTTTGTGCCACCACCAAAAAAAAAAAAAAAAAAGAGTTTGTGCCTAATATCTAATCAAGTCTTTCAAATTTTGTATCATATACTAGGTGCCTCTTTTTAGTCATTAATTTTTTTGGTTAAATCATCTGAACTATGAAGTTGGTTTCAATTATACCTTTGAACTTTGAAAAGTTTTATTTTAACCCTTGAATTTTGAAGTTTGTTTCAAAACAACTCTTGAAGGTTTTTTCCGTTAAATTTATGGACGAAAAATGACGTATTTGCATATATTTTGATTTTTTTCCAATGTATATGTTCAAATATATTCACATAAGCAATAATATAAATGCAAAAACATCATTTTTCGTCCATGAATTTAACGAAAAAAAACTTTCAAGAGTTATTTTGAAACAAACTTCAAAGTTCAAGAGTTAAAATGAAACTTTTCAAAGTTCAAGGGTATAATTAAAACTAACCTCATAGTTCAGGAGTATTTTTGATAATTTAACCAATTTTTTTTTCTTCTACAAAGTCATATCAAATCTCCATATCAAGTGATTTGGCTGGTTGGCTCACTGACTGAGGACAAAATCTTGAACTTATTATTTTAACTTTTTGTATTAGGAATTTAGGAATGCTTATTAGTTAGTTGGAACTGAGAATTTTTTTTCCTTTTTTTGGGGGAATAGTTTGAACTGAGTTCAGAAACGTTGATAGATCCAATAGTATTTTGCATTGGATTAAAGAATTTAACTAATTCTTTATAAATGAGAAAAGGAAGAAATTTAAAAAAAGATCGACCAACACAACATATGCAAGTAACAGTGATGGGTCTATGTATCACTTTGACTTGCATCGTCACCAATCCCGCCTAACTTCTCTTCATTCAAAAACAATTCACGATTTCCACGAATGGTGGAAACAAAACAAACTTTGTCAGTTTCTTACAACATCTTCCGCTACAAACAAATTTTAACCCAAAATTTCCAGCCAAATTCCATCAACAATCAGCTCAGCAAGAATCGCCTCCAATCACGCTGAAACCAGTCCAAATGGACCACCTTTAAATTCACAAATCACAGCAGCCCTTCTTGTTTTCTTTCCCAAGTGTCAAACTTACTGGTTTCTGATTAGGAACCTCCTGGCTTTCAATTTTGATACTTATTTCAAGGGAAATACTTTCAGATTGTAACATAACTAAACCATATGGTTCTACTGGAGATTTGCTTTGTTTTCATTGTGAGCAACCATTTTTCATCTGTGTCTTCTCTGAATGAAGAGGGATTGGCTTTACTTTCCTTCAAACACTCAACTTTTGATGCTGAAGGCTTTCTCCAAAATTGGAACTCCTCTGATGCGACCCCGTGTTCGTGGAATGGAATCAATTGCACAGAACAAAGAGTTGTCTCTCTCAGTATTGCAGACAAGAAACTCTCTGGTACTCTCCATCCTGCACTTGGGAAACTTGTGTCACTCCGCCATTTAAGCCTCCGAAACAACAAGCTTTTTGGAAGCTTCCCTGTTGAGTTCTTCAACCTGGTAGAGTTACAAAGCTTAGACCTCTCACAAAATGTCTTCAATGGTTCTATTCCAGATGGATTTGGTTCCCACTTGACATCTCTTCAGAACCTCAATCTTTCTTTCAATGCGATCCAGGGTTCGATCCCTCCAGACTTTGGCAACTTGTCCAACTTGCACAGCACTCTCGATTTGTCTCACAATGTGTTTATCGGTCCAATCCCGCTGAGGCTAAGCAGCCTGCCTGCAAACCTTTATATTGATCTCAGTTACAATAATCTCAGTGGCTCAATACCACCGCAAGAAGCTTTCCAGAACCTTGGACCAACGGCTTACATAGGCAATGCCTTTCTATGTGGACTTCCCCTCAATGTTTCATGTCCATCTATAGCGCTAACGTCAAACCCCGACTTGTGGTTCCATTGCCCATCACATGGGAAAGGTGGAAAATCCTGCTCCATAATCACAGCCTCTGCATGTATCATTGTTGGTTTCTGTCTGGTTATCCTGGTAGTTTTTTGGTGCAAGAGAGCTTATCCTCCTAAAGGGAGTGAAAATCTAGATGGCTGTAACTTTAGAGAGGCATTGATGTTTAAAACAGAGTTTTCCTGTTTTGCAAAGTATGAAGTTGAGCCTCTACCAGAAAACATGGAGAAGTATAACTTTGTGCTACTGGATCGGCAAGTCGACTTCGACCTCGAGCAACTTTTGAAAGCCTCGGCTTATCTTCTAGGCAAGAATGGGAATGGGATTGTGTATAAAGTGGTTCTAGAGAAAGGACTAAAGCTAGCAGTTAGAAGATTGGAAGATGGAGCTTATGAAAGGTTTAAAGAGTTCCAAACTGAAGTTGAAGCAATTGGGAAAGTCAGACATCCCAATATTGTAGCTCTTTTAGCTTACTGCTGGTCTGTTGAAGAGAAGCTACTCATACATGAATACATACCACAGGGAGACCTGGCCACTGCAATTCATGGTAAATTTTCAAAACCCTTCTAAACAAATGGATCAATTGCACATCAAACAGAATTAATCATCCCAATTTAGAGTGAATTGGAGAGTGTTTTTTTTCTAATCTTCCTCACTAATAATGCTTCTATTTCTAATGATATTGTCAAATATTCAACCAGGGAAAGCAGAGATTTCCTACTTGAGAACACTTTCTTGGGCTGATCGAGTGAAAATCATGAAAGGAATAGCAAAGGGATTGACATACCTTCACGAATTCAGTCCAAGAAAATACGTCCACGGCGATTTGAAGCCGACCAACATTCTGATCGGAAACAACATGGAACCCTACATCTCAGATTTCGGACTGGGACGACTTGCAAATGCCGCTGGAGATCTCACCGCCTCATCATCGGAGCAAACCCCCGCCGCAACGCCGCGGCAGCAGAACTCTCCGTTCCGATCAAACTCCATGTGCTCCTCGTTGTCGATAGGGTCCTATTATCAAGCCCCCGAAGCCTTGAAGGCGGCAAAGCCATCGCAGAAGTGGGATGTTTACTCATTCGGTGTGATATTACTGGAAATTATCACCGGAAAGTTGCCGGTGATTCAAGCGGGCTCGTCGGAGATGGAGCTGGTTCAATGGATTCAACTTGGAATTGATGAAGGGAAACGGCCATCGTGTATCATAGATCCGTCAATGGGCGAGCAAGTGGACAAGGAAGAAGCTGCGGCGGCCATTGAAATAGCTGTTGCTTGCACTCGGAAGAGCCCCGAGAAGAGACCCTGTATGAGAATTGTCTCTGAATGTTTGGAAAAATTGGTAACTTCATCGTAGTTGAAAGCTATTGCAAAATTTGATGATCACTGTTTTGGCTGAGTTTCTGACTGCACATTTTCTGTAGAACATAAATTCAAATGTTTTTTTTTATACAAATAATTTAACCTTTTTTATAAGATTTTTTTTTTAGATTTTTTTGTTAAGAATATTATGCAATAAATAAGAGGGTGAGATCTTAAATAAAGAGGTCTAGATGTCTTAATCTCTTAGCCACTTAATTACGTAGAATTGTACTTACATTTTTTAAATCTTTTTTAGATCTTTTCACCCTCTCGTTGGTATCAAAAAAATTCTAAAAATGATTTTAAATCTTGTGATTTGAAACTTGATAAATTATTTTAAATTCTTTATCCTGTTTAAAACGAAAAATATTTAAAATGAATATAAGTAAAATTCTCGTTTGGATGATAGCAGAAAAAAACAAAGGAAATAAAAAGTTTACTAATATAGGTTTTTAATTTTTATTTATTAATAAAAAGCTAAAATACGACATGATTAATAAGTAATCTACCTCCAAATTATATAAAATTTAGCAAAGTTCAATCATTTTAGGAAGGAATTTTTTTTCATGTAAAATTCATTCTCTCTCCTTTGATAACAAACATCAAAATTCATTTTAAATATATTGTGATTTGAAATCTCTCAAAAGCTTGAGCAACCAAACAAATCATTAACTTTAAAATCTTTCATTTTAATCTCCAAAATATATAAATACTTTATGAGTTTGTTTCAAGCTTAACTATTGACATACTATATGCTTGAGAGGGAAAGTAAATAGGAAGAACTTAACAAAGCCAAATCAAACGAGAAAATGAAAAGTCAAAACACTACAGATAATTCTAAAAGAAAAAGGTAAATTAGATTGCTAAAAAGAAATTCATTTTAATCACTTTGGCACAGGTAGAGAAAGATTAAAAAAAAAATGTCACTTTAGAGATTTTCTTTAGTACAACAAATGTAGGGATGGAGATTTAAAACTCTGACTTTAATAGAAAGAGTAAATACTTTAACTGATGAACTGTGCTTATGTTGCAATCACTTTATAGGTTATCATCCATAGAATAACTAACTAATTTTAAATGTATAGCTAATAGCCAAGTAACACAAATTAAAGATGTACATTGTTATATTGGTGTTAAAAATAAAGTGCCCCACAATATACTGTAAAAAAAAATTATACTGAGAACCTTTCTAAATTGGAAGGAAGTTAAATGTATTACAAATTTTCATAAAAGGATGTGGTAGCATATATGCCAATATAAGCAAAATCAAGCTAACCTTCTCCATGGGGAGAATTTTCAAAAGAACAAATTCTTGCCGAAGCAAAGGTAAACATAAAGCACAAAAAAATAAATGATCTTATATAAAAAGATACGAAGCACAAAAAAAAGAAAATGATATTATAAAAAGAGAAGCAAAAAAAATATGTTGATTGATCTTATCTAAATACTTATCTATATAGATATATATATTCGTCCTAAAGTAAATTAAGGAAATGAGCGTATGTGTAAATTTTTATTAAATCATTTAAGAAAATTAATGAGAAAGTCAAAATTGTTTTTTATGAAAATTTTAGAAGGTGCATCGGATGATGATATTGACAACTAAAATTAGAGCATTTGAAGGGTGACAATTTTTCCACCTCAAGCTTCATCCTCCTTAAGAGTTGCCCTCTTTGAAGGCTTTTTAGATATCGTACAATCACCAAATTCATCTAGATATTGTTTTTATAGTATTATTGAGTCGGTGTTCAAAAGAACTTCTCAAAGTATACCACAAGTTAGGTGCAGCCCACTTTACAACACAAAAAAAAAAAGGTTTTTTTTTTAATAAAAAATTTTGTGGTTGTAAAGTGGGCTACACAACACTTAGGTGTTGCCCAAGCTGCACCTAAGTATTTTCCTTCAAAGTATCTTTGGGTGTGTATATTGCAAATGCTCTATTATAATTAACCATTTTTATGTGACAATGACTCGATAATTCAAAGACAAGTCTTACTAAAATAAGTCTTGACTTTTCGGTTGTCAAAGATAAAGTACCTAGTCACCAATTAAATCTAATATTCTAGTCCTAATTGTATCTAATAATCTATTTGTCAACTAATCTTCTTATCCAAACTTTATCCAATAGTGTCACATTACCATTACACTAAATAATGTTTGTACAATGTCTAAGAAAAACATAACTCACAATTTGGGAACATAATTATAAATTTTCAAAATTATAATGACTACATTGTCAGTACAGAACCACATTTGTAATTTAACTAAAGAAATGTCATCACAAATTATAATGGAAAAGAACCACCATGGATTGGCCATTGATCTACAGGTTAATAAGGGCCAATATAATATAAATAGTAAAATGACTTAGCACAGGTTAACCGAACACTCATGGATATATAATCAAAAAGCATAAAGTTGGGAGCCAGATAGGGAATAAGATAAGTAATAACTTTATTGCACCGAAGTATATAAAAAGAAAGAGAGGAAATATGTAACAAGAGCAGAAAAACAACAAAAGCAACAAGCTATGGAAGGCAAAGAGCTAGAGATTTTTGAAGTTGGTCCATGCAAATCTGCACACCAGATGGAAAAACAACGAAAGCAACAAGCTATGGAAGGCAAAGAGCTGGAGATTTTTGAAGTTGGTCCATGCAATTCTGCATACCAGCTGATAGAAAAACAACAAAAACAACAAGCTGTGGAAGGCACAGAGCTGGAGATTTTTGAAGTTGGTCCATGCGATTCTGCGTACGAGATGGGGTTCTTGATTGGCAAGAGGTTCATTGATAAGATAAAGAGCAGATTGGAGAAAGACCTCGTACTTCGTCACCAGCTCGTTCCTTTTTCTCAAACCCCAGAGTCAAAGCCTCTTATAGAAGCTCTCTGCAACAATAACAAGACCAAGTACCCAACATACTGGGAAGAACTCATGGGAATTGCAGAAGGAAGTGAATCGCCTGTCCTTGAGGTAATAATACAAACTGTAGGGAGAAAGAGAGAGAGAGAATTAATGAGATATTTCGTTCTTGCTAATTAACTTTGGAAAATGGAGGGAGTGTGGAAATAATACCAGGTTTTCAGTCTTGTTTCTGATGTCTTCATTGAAAATCAATGTGCAGATTATTCTACTCAACCTCAAGAAGGAGATTCTTGCATTTATTCAGGAGGATTCTTCAATTGTTGATTGTACAGATGATTGTTCTGATATTCTTGTTGTTAGTGATTCCTTGGCCCTTGCAGCACATAATGAAGATGCCAACGTTGCTCTGGTTGGCCACGCGTATGTTCAAAAAACTAAATTTCATCCCTGCAGTTTTAACAAAGAGCTCAACATACACTGTTAAACAAGTTACATTTTTTTCTTCACTTTTGAAGCTATTTGATCAAAGGAAAACTGCAAAATGGGCTGTCTTTTATTGCTTATACACACGCTGGAGAGATTCCAAGCCGTGCTTTCAGTTTTAATAGCCATGGACTGGTAAGTTCTCATACCATCATCATTCATAGCCTTGTTTTAAGCATTTAGAAAGTCAATCCAAACAGACTCTCATTCATTCGGAGGGAATTTAAAGAGCATGATAGATCTTAAAAAGGAAATAATTGGCTTGGCTAGTTGTGCGACAAGAATTCAAACTCTTCATAGATGTTGAAATAATGAAAACTGATGCATAATATCTTTTCCAACGCTGTCCAACTATTTTGATATTGAACGATAAAACATGGCATCTTTTCCAATCTTTTAGGCATTTACCATGAATACAGTGCGTCCAACCAATGAAGAGATTGATCCTGGGGCAATCGGACGAAGCTTTATCTCCCGGGACCTCCTTGAATCTACCAGCCTTGAAGATGCAATAGCTGTAAGACTGCAATAATGTCTTCTATTATAGATGTTCCAGCTTACCGGAGAAGGTTCAAAACATAACACATACATAGGGGATTGCCTTTTCAGAGAATTCGAGCAGCAGAAATATCCCTCGGGCAAAATTATAATGTGATTGATGTTCAGACAAGAAGAATTGTGAGTGTAGAAACAGCATCAAAGTTTAGACTTTCAATCCATGAGGTTGGGGCTACACCATTTTTCCATGCAAATATGTACTCTCATCTTCAGATTAACCAGGTAATAAATACCAGAAAAATAAGTTCCGGTTGGATAACTATTTGGTTTTTTTTGTTTTTAGTTTTTAAAAATTAAGCTTTTAACCACTACTTTCACCTATGAATTTCTTTGTTTGGTTGTCTACATTCTAAAAATGTTTTCAAAATCCAAAACAAGTTTTGAAAACTATAAAAAGTAGGCATGTTTGATAACCATTTGGTTTTTTATTTTTGAAAATTAAGTCTATAAATACTACTTCCACTTATGGATTTCTTTGCTTTGTTATCTACTTTTTACCGATGTTTTTAAAAACAAGCCAAGTTTTGAAAATTAAAAAAAGTATAGTATAGTTTTCCAACACTTGTTTTTGTTTTTGAAATTTGGCTAAGAATTCAAATGTTTTGTTAAGAAAGATGAAACGAGCACAATTTCCAAAAACCAAAAACCAAATAGGTAGTAGCTACATGTTACTTGCATTCTTTAGTAATAAACTATATCCTCAAAACTTTCTCCATGACATTGAAATTTGAACTAGTAGGTAGTAGCTAATCTGCCAAGTGATCAAGATAAAAGTTTTGAAGCCAAAATAAATTGTTTTGGAACACAGATAATAGATGAAAACTCTACAAGCAGGAAAAGACGAGCTGATATCCTCCCGAAACAATCAAAAAATGATTTTCTGTCGGTTCTTGGCGATACAGATAACAAGAAGTATCCTATCTATATGACAGGTAAATATAAATATGATGTAAATTGCCTAGTCCTTTCAAACCAGCATTTGAAAATTTTCTTAATGTCTTCAGGTCCTAAGCTTTACACAATGTCTTCTGTTCTAATTGACCTGGACGATCAAACTCTATCAATTTTTCAAGGAAATCCGAAGAACAGCGTGATATCCCATATCTTCTCTCTGCCGGAGTTGAAGAAACCATGAGCACACTGTTGCCTCCATATGCTGATAGTATTTAAGAAAGTTAATTCTGAGCTCTTATGCAGGTTCATAAAGGCCCAACATATTTATATCAACCCGTAAAGGATTTCAAATTATGATGCACATTTTATTTAAGAGTTTTGATTGTTTTCCATTTGAGTATTTTAGTTTTTTTGTTTTAGGGTGATGATTTGACATCAAATTAAAGTTTCATTCCTAGCCACCACTATTAGGGTTAGATGAGGCATAAAATTGACTATTTAAAGCTTAAGTTATTTCCATGTAAGGCACATTGAATTTGAATAAGCATGGAGTGTTTTCTACACTTGAGAGCCACGAGTCTCACCACTTTGCAATTCTTGATCTAGGATTGCATGCTTGAACATTTACATAAGTCTAATTAACTTGCTTATAGAGTGTTCAAATATTGAGTAGGGAACTAGTTCTCCTTACTTCATAGTCTTTGATCATCGAGGCAAAGGCAATCTTTTGTCTAATCCTTCCCTTGAGATTGAAATCAAATCAATTTGGGGAGTTTTAATATTTGTGAATTAGGGGTTCACATAACACAAGGATTTCTAATTCCAAATCACTAGAGTTTTCATATCATTACAAAAATACTATTCACGTTTTATTTAATTATTAAATAATTTTGATGTGTATTAATTTTAATGTTTTTCAATTTTATCCTTTCTAGCATATAATATAAAGTAAGGGTATTTTTGTCTTTATGCTATGATCGATGACATGGCCTTTAGGTTTGGTTGGGAGGCTACTAAAAGCCTTGCCATTAGATTGTACAAAACAAAGTTATCCGAAGTGAATTTTAGCTTTGAGTTTTTCCTTTCAAGTTTAGCCAAGAACTTCTTGAATTTTTGTAATTTAATGTCTTGAGTTGCATGTCAAGAATATTTAAAATAGGGTGGATCATTCTATTTGTGAAGTGTTCGACTCTTAGGCTAAAAACTCGAAGGCAATCTGTGTCTAACATAATCCTATCTCTAATCGATAATAAAAAAAAACGAACCATTTATAATTATATACCAAGCTCGGTACACATTGGCTGGACGAACCGATGCAAACACATTCAAACCGAAGTTGGCTAATAGTCTTCGACCGTTTTTCGTTCTTAATTTCTCGCAGGCAAAACATCAAACACGAACAAGGCATCTAACTATGGCATATTTTCTTCCGCTTCAACAGAACACCAAAAGACACGAAAGGAATGGATTTAGAAATTCGTAGAGAACAAAAAATTGTGTAATTACTTGGATTGCATGAGAGCGAGTTTGAGAGGTCCGGACTGAAGCTCCACCCAACGAAGAGCGCAGACATTAACGGTGAAGTCCAAGCCATCTGAGTAGAATTTTGCCGCTTTGGGGACGCCTTTGTGTAATTGAAGTATCCACCTGAAAGACTCTGCTGCCATCGCTGATCTCTTCCAAGTTTTCACTGCATCACTAGCTTTGCCGGCACGAGGAAGACGAAAATGTTACGTTTTGATTTGGAGTGGGAATCAACAAAACCAAGAATTGTACATATCCTCGAACTTACAGTGACGAAATGGCTAAACAGAAGAAGACTAGTGAAAGAATAGCCCTCCATTAGTTTTTTACATTTTAATATTTTTCAATGGTTAAATGATCAAACATACCCTTGAACTATGAGGTTAGTTTCAATTATATCTCTAAACTTTAAAAAGTTTCATTTTAACCCTTGAATTTTGAAGTTTGTTTCAAAACAACTCTGGAAGGCTTTTTTTCGTTAAATTCATGGACGAAAAATGATGTTTTTGCATTTGTATTGTTGCTTATGTGAACATATTTGAAGTTTGAACATATACGTTGAAAAAAAATCAAAATATATGCAAATACGTCATTTTTCGTCCATAAATTGAACGAAAAAAATCTTCAAGGGTTGTTTTGAAACAAATTTCAAAGTTCAAGGGTTAAAATGAAAATTTTCAAAATTCAGGGGTATAATTGAAACCAACTCCATAGTTCAAGGTATTTTTGATAATTTAACCTTTTTTCAATATACCATTTATGGTAGAGAGTGTTAAAAAAGTTTTACTTCTTTAATTAAAATCTTAATTAAATTACAAGTTTAGTATTCAACTTTTAATTTTGGGTTTATTTAGTCGGGGTAATTTTATGAATAATAGGTAATTTTATGAATAATGTATTGTAAATATAAATTGACAAAATTTAAGTAGTTTTGAAAAAAAGAATTTTAATAATGTTAAAACAAAAACAAATTACAAATCTAGGGTAAGAAAGAAAAGTAATGTTTAAAATAGAGTGCCAAAATCATGTACCATGTACACATTTTACATGTATGGCCATTTAATGTGTAAATCATGTACATAGGACTCATGTACCATGTACACAATTTACTTATTTTTTTGTAATTAAATTTATAAAATATATTTCCAAAATTTGAGGTTGGAATAAAAAAAATAGATGTTATCTAAAGTATTTAAAAATACAATGCTAGTCCATTAAAATGAAATAAGTATATATATATATATATATATTTTTGCAAATAATGAAATTAGATATGATTAGTAAGTATTAAGGATTTTTTTTATTAATTTTGTGGATTTTCAAACTTATTATAAAAATATTGTATTTTCCAAACTATTTATATTAATATTGTTGTTTTAATGGCGTGGAGGATAGTCGTCTCTTGAAGAGACGACCATCTATATGCGGCTTGATGGTCATCTTTTCAAGAAACGACCATCCTCCTGCGTATAGATGGTCGTCTGGATTTAAAAAAAAAAAAAAAAAAAAAAAGTGGATGGTCGTCTCTTCAAGGGACAACATAATTATGTCAGTTGGCATATTGGTCAGTTGAGCACTCTAAAACATAAGGGGCGGCCTAGGTTCGAGTATTGTGAAAATGCAGTTTTCAACTCTTTATTTCTTTTTTCCTTTGCTTTCTCTACTTTCTTCTTTCCTTCCGGTTTTTTTTCTTTCTTTCTTCTTTTTCTTTCTTTTATTTGTTCTATTTAAATCCAATAAAATATCTTTCGTTTTTTAAAATATTTGAAGTTAATTGAATATTCTATTGTAATCTTTTTTTGTAAAGAAATTGAAATTTATTTTAAGCATTAACTATTTAAATATTATATTGCAATCAACTTTGGGAGAAGAACAACTTCGTTTATGTCATTTTGAGTTGATTTTAAATAAAATGATCACGTTATTCAAAATTATCATGTAATTCTTTCTAAATAAATAAAGAAAAATACAGAAATACGAGAGAATGAAAAATCACTCATATTAGAAAAGAAAATATTTAAATAATTAATACTTCAATAAATTTCAATTTCTTAGAAAAAAAGAATAAATTGCAATAGAATATTCAATAGTTGAAAACTGCATTCCACAATCCTCGAACCTAGGCCCCTTATGTTTTAGAGTGATCAACTGACTAATATGCTAACTGACATAATTATTAAAAAATTTGTAAGAGACAACCATCCACATTTTTTTTAAAAAAATCCAGACGACATGGTCGTCTCTTCAAGAGACAACCATCCTCCACGTCTTTAATCCAACAATATTAATATAAATAGTTTGGAAAATACAATATTTTTATAATAAGTTTGAAAATATACAATATTAATAAAAAAAAGTCCAAGTATTAAGGTTTAACAAAAAGTTATATACAAATGGTAAAATATCACTAAACAACTCATGTACCACATAGTGGTCGTCTTCTCAAACAGGCTCCACGACGCGGGCGAGGCACATCAAAGTGTGACTGATGATGAATCACATCATTAATATCTTGTTGTACAATAGATAGCAATTGATCTTATGCATAACTCTTGTTGATGACTAGAACTTGAAGCAATGTCCGCTGAACCTTTGAAAAATTAAAAACACAAATAATTTAATCAGTCCAAAAAATATGTAGATCGATCTAAAATAAGTCAAAAAACATGAAGATCCGTCTAAATAAGTCTAAAATGAATAGATTAGACCAAAAAAAGAGCTTAAAACGATATAAATCAATCTAAAAAACTCAAAACTACCTAAACTCATTTAAAACATGCACATATTAGTCAAAGAATGAAAACACACACACACATCGAACACTTACCATGGTCGACGGTGGGGAAGATGACAAATGGAGGGGCGGTACGCAAGAAAGAGACTGGGGTTTGGCGGCAGCAGCATGCGTCTACACGAGAGAGTTGATGAGAGAAAGTTGGGTTGGCCAGCAACACGAAACTCGTGTACAGTGTACACGATTTTCGTGTAATTCGTGTATGATGTACACAATTTTCGGAATTAGTTTGAAAACTATCATATTTTTGTTTTTTTTTTTGAAAATTACACTATTTTTATAAAAAAAAAATCCTATTTAGTCCTTAAACTTTAAAAGAATCTAAATAGATCTCTTGACTTTAAAAAGTGCCTAATAGTGGCTTAAACTTTAAATTTTGTGTCTAATAGGCCCCTCAGTTTTCATTTTGTGTCAATAGGTCCTCAACATTTTTAAAAATTTCCAAGCTTACTAGACATAAAATTGAAAGTTTAGGGTCTTATTAGACATAAAATTCAAGTTATACCTAATATATTAGTTAATTTTCAAAAACTTCGAATATCTTAAGGTGCGTTTGGTTGGTGATCTAAAAACAAAAATTTGAAATCAAGAAATTCAAAGAAAATATAATTGTATTTCTTATTTTCAGATATGTATTTGGTAGTAGATTTAGAAATTGGATCCCAATTTAAACTTGTTCAAAATGTGTTTGATAATATATTTATAAACCATAAGCCTAGTTATAGTTACCAACTGAATATTAGGTTGAATATAAATTATTATTAATTAATTTATGAACATGTTTTATGTTATAAATTTTATATAATTATTAGTTTACAATATATTATATTATACATATTTTAATTTAACAAAAATGAATTGAGTTTATAATATGAAATACTATATTTATTAAAGTTTTTATCTTTTCTAATATAATTCTGCATTTTAAAATTTCAAATTCAAAATCCAGATACACTGAAAACATAAAATGTTGTTTTTAGATTTTCCACTATTTGAATCACAGAATCTAAAAAACAGTTTTAAAAAACACATACTTGTCAAACACATATTCGCTGAACTGAATCCAAAAAATAAAACAGAAATCATATTGTCTACCAACCAAGCCCTTAGTGACTTATTGACACAAAATTAAAAGTTCAAATACTTATTAGACATTTTTAAAGTTTAAATACCTATTAAACACAAAATTGAAAATTTAGGCCCCGTTGGATAACCATTTGATTTTTGGTTTTTGAAAATTAAGCCTATAAATACTACTTCCACCTATGGCTTTCAATGTTTTCTTATCTACTTTTTAGATGTGTTTTCAAAAACTAAGCCAAATTTTGAAAACTAAAAAAAGTAGTTTTCAAAAACTTGTTTTTGTTTTTGAAATTTGGCTAAGAATTCAAGTATTTTTTTAAGAAAGATGGAAACCATTGTAGGGAAGATGAAATTTATTGTAGAGAAATGATGAGAAAACAAGCACAATTATCAAAAACCAAAAACCTAAAATTAAATGGTTATCAAACAGGGCCTGAGAGACCTATTAGATATTTTTTAAAGTTCACAGATCTTTTAGACACAAACTCAAAAGTTTTAAAATCTTTCATTTAATCTCCACACTTGACATAAATACTTTATTTTAGTTCATAATTAATTTTCTATTAATTTTTTTTTTTAAAAATGATTTTATTTTTAACTCAACAATTGACCTTGCTATACGTGGTGACTGGTGAGCTGTTTATATATATAAACATGTATTTATTAATTAAATAATTAAAAAAAGAAAAAAAATCAATTTTTAATTTTTTTTTATCAACTTTCAATTTCATGTTTCGATCGTTAAAAAAAATATTTTGATGTGTTGAATGAATTATATAACACATGTATGATACAAAATTGATAAATTTTCAAACAAAATGATAATAAAGCTAAAATTTCCTTCAAATTTGTAAATTTTGACAAGATTATTTAAAGGTTAATTTGGATCAAATTTAATTTTGTGCAATTTTTTTTATTGAAATTAGTGAGTTAATGAAAGGTTTAACATTTTTTTTTGTTAAATCAACAGGTGAATTAGTAGAAATTGTATAAAAGGTAAAAATTGTAACACTTATCTAAGTTTAGAGTCAAATTTGATGAAAATGAAAGTTTAGACGAAAATTAATACAACTTGAAAAGTTTAAGAGTAAAATTAATTTTTTTCCATTAAAAAAAACACATCTATATAATTTTTTATTAAATAATTTACGGAAAATTAACGATACAATCTAAAATGATTTTTTTTTTCTGAAAATTGTTGTAAGGGATGTTTAGAGGCCAGTATCAACATCTAAAATTCAAGGTGGTGACAAATTTTCCACCTCAGGCTTAGAGTCATCCTCTTTGAATGCCTCCGGATGTTATGGTATCACCAAATCCATCTAGATATAAAGTAGGTAAAATTATCAAAAATACCCCTGAACTATGAGGTTGGTTTCAATTATACCCATGAACTTTAAAAATTTTCATTTTAACCATTGAATTTTGAAGTTTGTTTTAAAACAACCCTTGAAGATTTTTTTCGTTAAATTTATGGATGAAAAATGAACTATTTTCATATGTTTTGATTTTTTTTTTCAACGTATATGTTCATATAAGTAACAATATAAATGCAAAAACATCATTTTCTATCCATGAATTTAAAGAAAAAAAAGCTTTCAAGGGTTGTTTTGAAACAAACTTCAAAGTTCAAGGGTTAAAATGAAACTTTTCAAAGTTCAGGGGTATAATTGAAACCAACCTCATAATTCAGGAGTATTTTTGATAATTTAACCTATAAAGTATCAATGAGTCATGTTACATAAAGAGTCCCTGAAGTATTTTTGGGTATATTGAACCCATTATTTAAGCAGTGTGTCATTATTAGTATTTTTTCTTTTCATATACGTGAGTCTCCGAGTCAGTTTGTGTGAATCTTGACTATTCTCATGGAAATTGTCTGACCTTACTATATTTGGTTGCCAAAGAAACTCGTAGGATATTGAATCTTGGGTGTAGTTGCCTCTAGGGCTTGAGCTCATTCTCTCTAACCTATTTATTATTTGTATGTGCTATTGTTGCTTGACATGAATGGTTATAAATATCCATGACTGAATATGACTCACAAATTTCATGTGACAACTCTGTGACAGTCCAAATTAACTATTTATTATCATGCCATTATAAATTATACTAAAAAAGCATAAAGCTGGGCCTGGGACATAGATAGGGAAGAAGATAAGTTATACCTTTCATTGCACCAAAACGCCAGGAGAAAATAACGAAAGTTGAGCTATGGAGGGCAAAGAGCTGGAGATGTTTGAAGTTGGTCCATGCGAATCTGCATACCAGATGGGGTTCTTGATTGGCAAGAGATTCTCTAATACAATAAAGAGCAGATTGGAGAATGACCTTGTTCTTCGTGACCAGCTCCTTCCTTTTGCTCAAGCCCCACAGTCACAGCCTCTTATCGAAGCTCTCTGCAACAATAACAAGGCCAAGTACCCAACATATTGGGATGAACTCATGGGAATTGCAGAAGGAAGTGAATCGCCTGTCCTTGAGGTAATAATGCAAACTGTAGAGAGAGAGAGAGAGAGATGAATGTAAGTCCAAGTGAGAATTTTAGCATCAACTGGATAAAATGAGATACCTTGTTTTTGCTAACTTTAGAAAATGGAGTAAAAAGAGATAGAAGTGTGGAAATAATACCTGGTTTTCTGTTCTGTCTGTGATGTCTTTGTTGAAAATCAATATGCAGATTATTCTAATCAACTTCAGGAAGGAGATTCTTCCATTTCTTCAGAAGGAAGTACCTTTCGTAGTTGATTGTTCAGATCTTCTTGTTGTTAGTGATTACATGGCCATTGCAGCACATAATGAAGATGCCAACGTTGCTCTGGTTGGCCACACGTAAGTTCACAAACCTGAAATTTATCCCATTTTTATAGAAGAGCCCACCGAAAATAAACAAGTTCATTTTTTTCTTCACTTCTGTAGCTATTTGGTCAAAGGAAAACTGCAAAATGGGCTATCCTTACTTGCTTATACATACGCAGGAGAGCTTCCAAGCTGCGCTTTCGGTTTTAATGGTCATGGACTGGTAAAGTTTTCAATTTTCATACCATCATCATTCATTCATTCATAATGAAAGAATTAAGCACGGATAAATCTTACATAGGAAATAAATGGCTTCGCCAGTTGTGCAACAAGCATTCAAGCTCTCCATAGATGTTGAAATATTGAAAACTGATACACATCTTTTCCAATGTTGTCCAACTATTTTGATATTGAACGCTACAATATGACATCTTTTCAAATCTTTTAGGCATTTACCTTGAATTCAGTGCCTCCAACCAATGATGAGGTTGCAGCTGGGGCAATTGGACGAAACTTTATCTCCCGGGATCTCCTTGAATCTACAAGCCTTGAGAATGCAATATTTGTAATACACTGCAATAATGTCTTCTATTATAAATGATGTTCTAGCTTATCAGAGCAATTTTGAAACATGACACATTGGGTTGGATTCTCTTTACAGAGAATTCGCTCGGCGGAAGTATCCGTTGGGCACAGTTACAATCTGATTGATGTTCAGACAAGAAGAATTGTGAATGTAGAAACAGCATCAAGGTTTAGATTTTCAGTCAATGAGGTTGGGGCTACACCATTTTTCCATGCAAATATGTATACCCATCTTCAGATTAACCAGGTAACAGTATCAGGAAAATCCACTTATAAAGCAATGACAGCATGCAATTGTATAAGGTTTGCCTTCTCATAGAAAATAAGTAACTTACATTCTTTATCAATAAAATTTCTCCTCGCCAACAAGAGCATAACTCAACTGACATGAAGTATGTGCTTATGACCAATAGGTCATGGATTCAAATCCCCCCACCCCCAAATGTTGTTGAATTCAAAAAAAAAGAAAAAAAAAATCTCCTCAGAACCTTCTCCATGACATTGAAATTTGAACTAGTAGCTACGTAACAGGCCAAAAATAAAATATGCCAAGTGATCATATAAGATAAGGTTTTGAATTCAAAATTAACTGTTTTGAAGCACAGGTACAAGATGAAAACTCTTCAAGCAGGCAGAAACGAGCTGATGTCCTGCCAAAAGGATCAAAAAATGATTTCCTGTCGGTTCTTGGAGATATGGATAACAAGAAGTATCCTATCTATATGACAGGTATATATTAAGATGATTTAAATTGCCTAGTCCTTTCAAACCTACATTTGAACATTTTCTTAATGTCTTCAGGCCCTACGCTTTACACACTGTGTACTGCTCTAATTGACCTGGACGAACAAACTCTATCAATTATTCAAGGAAATCCGAAGAAAAATGTGATATCCCATGTCTTCTCCTTGCCTTTGGTGGAGTTGAAGAAACCATAAGCACGCTGCTGCCTCCATATGTTGCTAGTATTTAAGAAAGTTAATTCTGAGCTCTTATGCTGGTTCATAAAGGCCCAACATATGGCCATCGATACATCGCATGGATGCAACCTGAAGCAAGCAATTGACACTTGAAAAGTCTTAATCATTTATGATTCAAGAGGAAGGGGGTGGGGAGTTTATACCTTTCCGTGTATTTCATACTTTATGGAACCATCTAGTTCAGCTCCCATTGCCATTAATTTGGCCACCGTGCTGTTAATATCTGCCACCGTGAATGATAGCAGCGAAGAATATCCCTTCTGTTGTACTATATGGTCACTGTGACCCCAAGTTAGCAAATTAAGCATCCAATCAAGGCCCAAGCATCTAAATATGTGAAATTAAAACCTCAAATTTCTAAATCAAACGAGGATAACAAAAATTTTATTTCAATAATATATGGCTCAAGTTGCTTGCTTTGATAATTCACATTAAGGACAAAGCAAGCCAATGCAGCGATTTAAACACTCAATAACTCACAATCATGGCCAACTCGAAAGGGAAAAGATTTACAAAATAGTACTTCATGAGCAATACTTTTAACAAACACCAGAATTTTCATGAAATGTCCAGCAATCCACAGTTCATTATTTTTCTCGTCTTAAAATGCAGATATCCTCCAGAAAAATAGAACCAACATAAAGCTTTTTTTCCATATTTTCATGGTTTATTCTTCCCTAAGAGTTAACATCATATATCTTCTGTAATCAATAAAATGAAATTGAACCATTTATATACCAAGGTCGTTACCCATTGGCCTGGCCCGATGATTCGATGAACCTCTGTACGAATACAACCACATACAGAGGACACTTGGGTAATAGTTCTTTTAATTTCTCGCAGGCAAAACATCAAACACAAACAAGGTACCTAAGTATGGCACATTCGTTTTGGTGTAAAGAGGTCAACAGAACACATAAAATGCAAGGATTGCACAATTACTTGGATTGCATGAGAGCGAGTTTGAGAGGCCCGGACTGAAGCTCAGCAAAACGAAGAGTGCAGACATTAACAGTGAAGTCCAAGCCCTGTGAGTAGAATCTTGCAGCTTTGGGAACGTCCTTGTGTAATTGAAGTATCCACCTAAAAGACGCTGCTGCCATCGCTCTCTTTACCTTCAAGTTATCACTGCATCACTGGCTTGGCCGGCACGAGGAAGACGAAAAATGTTACGCTTATGATTTGGAGGGGGAATTAACAAAACCAAGAACTGTACATATATATCGTCGAACTTACAGTGAGAAATGGACTATAACGAGAAGAAGAGTGAAAGAAGAGCCCTCCAGTCCAATCCGATGGACCGTCGACGGAGGCTGGGAATTGATGAACAATTGGCCGTGAACAAGATCTCCAAATAAGGTTTCTGTATTTACCTTAAACAATTTAAGGGGTTTTTTTTTTATTTTTTTATTTTTTATAATTTATTTATTTTACAAGTTTAGTTCATGAACTTTGATATTTGTGTCTATTTGATCCTTAAACTTTTTAAAGTTTTTAATAGGTCCCTATATTTTCAATTTTGTGTCTAATAGGTCTAGACTTTCAATTTTGTATATGATTGGTCCCTATCAAATTCAAAATTTTTAAAAATTAATTGATCTAATATATATAAATTTAAATTTTATGTCTAATGGAACTCTAAAATTTTAATTTTGTGTCTATTAGACCTGTAAATTTTAAAAAATCCAAAAGTCTAAGGACTAAATTTGTAATTTTGAAAGTTCATGGACTAAATAAATACAAATCTCAAAGTTCATGGAAACGAAATTGACAAGTTTTCAACTTTTAACAATGAAATCGAGTTAAAAATTGAACCTAAAGAATCAATTCCTATGAAAATAGCATGGTCTAATTACGAGAGAATTCATAGCTATCCACAAAAGCCATTACGAAAAAAATAAACTTGACTATATTTTTTTTTAGACAAAAAAAAAAAAAACTTAAGTAATTGAGAGTAGTAACTTACACCACCGTTTATAGTTTAATTTAATAAAATTTGAAAGTTTAAAATTAAAATTATTGGTTAATCTAATAAAAAAAATATATAACTTAGTTTAGAAGTAAACAATTTAATCATTAATAATTTTTATAATTTTTTTGATTTATAGAAATACCCATCGAAATTAATATTTTATCAATATATCTATAAAATTAAATCCTAATATTGATATTGGCATCAAAATTTTAATACTTGGTGTGTGTATATATATATGGTTTGTAATTGTGTTTATTTAATCTCTATACTTTGAAAAAGTTCTAAACAGTCTCAACTTTTAATTTTGAGTCTAATGAGATCCCATTGTCAAGGATATCTATTTAATATTTGCACAACTAAATAGAGATACAAGTTGAAATAAGGTCATCGCTTAATTGTTAAATAATACAACATATCAAGTAAACATTATAGTAGGAGCTTAAGGACAAAAATTCCTATTCGATTAATAGTGAAAGTTTAAAAATCTATTAAAAGTTTTTAAAAGTATATAGAACAGATAGAAATAACTTTTTTTAAAAAAGATTTATTAAAAAGTTGCTAACAAGAATATTTTTTAAAGGCACATGTTGAACTAAAAAAGAGAAAACCTTAAATTTGATCTTAGACTTTTAGTGTTGTGATATTAGAAAAAAATATATATTAATTTTTTAAAAAGGGACAAAACAAACCATCCTCTAAAAATTTGCTAATTTAAGCATAATTCAACCATTAAAATATTGTATCATCGATCAAAAGATGAAATGTCCAAAAATCCACCGGTGAACTCAAAAGTTGCCATTTTTTGTGTTATCCCATCCGGTCCCTATGGCGCTGATTCAACACTAACGCGTCGTCCAATAAAGAAGAAGGGGCTTCCCATTGTTGCACGTCAAATTTCAAAATAATACTCTCTTTCAAATAAAACTATATTATAAATTGAAACTCGTTAGCCATATCCAATTCTCCAAAGTGGAAAAAAAAAAAAAAAAATCCAAAGAAAACAAAGCACGAGACAAAAGAAAGACAAAAAAAACACAAGGTCAATTCTCCTTCCAATTCCATTTGGGTCCCCTCTCCTGTTTGAGTATCTTCCCGTACGCTCCCTCTAGCCCCCGATCTCAGAAACCCAAATGGACCCACCACCGCCACACCCACCGTCGCCGCCCCAATCCGACGTCACCCCCGCCCCCACGAAGCTCCGTTTGATGTGCAGCTACGGCGGCCACATAACCCCACGCCCGCGCACCAAGTCCCTTTCGTATTTGGGCGGCGAAACCCGCATAATCTCCGTCGACCCAACCACCGTCAACACCCTCTCTGCCTTCATTTCTCATATCCTCACAATCCTTCCCATTAAACCCCCCTTTTCCCTCAAGTATCAGCTCCCTCACTCCGCCCTCGACTCTCTCATCTCCCTCTCCTCCGATGACGACCTTCAATTCATGCTCTGCGAGCACCTCCGCCTCTCCTCTTCCACTTCCTCTCGCATTAGGCTCTTCCTCTTTTTCCCTGAGCCCGAGAAGACCCATAATGTTATTCATCATCCCAAGACTGAGGCCTGGTTCGTCGATGCGCTTAAGAGCGCCAAGATTTTGCACAAGGGGCGCGATTGCTTGGTGGGTTTTGATGGGGAGGGGTTGATTGGAGATAATGAAGCTAAGGGTGTTGCAGATTTGGGTAATGGCGGTGTTTCTTTGCCCGAATCCATGGTCTTGGAGACTAGTTCTTCTTTTGGATCATCGTCTTCTTCGGCTTCTTTGGCTAATGTGCCTCCTGCCATTAAACCTCAGAGTGAGGATTTTGGACTCAGTTCGCTGGATAATGCTCTTAAGCTGCAGACAACTTCTGATTCTGTCGCAACCCTCGCGAGGTACCTTTGACTTTTCTTTTTGCTCATTTCAATTTGGTTATAGACAATTTTCCTGATGTTTATGGTTTTGGAAGTTTTATTGTAGTCACCATTTCTACTATTTTTGGACGTGAATGTGAGAGAGGATGAGCTAACATTTCTGTATAATGTATATGAGAAGTTTAAATTGGTTAATTGTGTTAAGGTTTGAGTTGAGTAAAGAATGGAGAAATTTTAACATGTTAATTTTACTGCTTTCTGAAGATGGGAAATAAAGATAGGAAGAATATGATTATCAGCTCTGTTTTTTCTGTTTTGGGTAATTTTAATTTATCCATACCCTTGTCCTGGATTATCATAGTTTTGCCAGTAAATGGGTTAGATTTGGGATCTAAACCTTAATTTCCCCAAAAACATACAGATCAGTTTCAAGATCATATTCTCCTTTTATCTTGAGCTCTGATACTGCAGTTTTCTAATAGCCAAAAGAATTTGTAATCTTTACAGTGAGATCACGCCTACCAACTCTTGTTCTTCAGTTGAGAATCCAGTTATGTCTATCCCTGTGATTTCAGAGAGTAATTTTCATGACCCGGCTGCTGGAGTTCATCCCCAGAACCCCATCGACTTTTCAGGCTATGCACTAGCTTCCCAACCGAACTCTTTTCAGCAGCAGGCATTGCAGTTTGTTCAAGCAGGCGCACCAGTAGAAAGCTGCCTTCCTGCCGTGTATCCGATGGCTTCTTACTATCCAGTCCAGCAGCCTCAGTTTGTGCATTACCAGCCAATGCCGAACCATATGTATCCTGTCTACTTTTTGCCTGTTGGGCAGACACAGGTTTCAGCCCCTTCCAACCTGCCTGTGCAGTGGGGCTTGCACGATGCTGCGACTGGGAATTTAAGTCATGCTCCGGTTCTGCCTGATGCTTCTCCTGTTCTTCCTCTTCCTCAAGTAGCTTACAAGGAGGTGATACCCGAGCCACGCGCACAAAATTTTGGAGCAATGTCACCTCTTGCAAATCCAATTGTTATCGAGTCTGCTGATGAAGTTCAGCAGCAGCCTGTAAGCATTTCTAATGATGCTGCAACTGCTGCATCTGGTGAAGTTGCACGTACTCGTAATGAATGCAACGACGATGATCCAGCAAGAACCTTAATATACAAATCTCAGCCTCCGCCACCCCTGGTTCCTTCTCAGTTGCAAAGTAAAGCTAAAGCCTCGACGAACCTTCTGTCAGATGCAATGGCACAGCTGCAGATGATCCAAATCAAACAATGAATTGGAAGCCTGCAAGCACAGCGAGTAAGAGATTTTGATGACCCAGTTTTTGGGATTTTTTTTTTCTTCTTATGATTGTCCTTCCTGAATATGAGCTTGTGTTATAACTTATAAGGTGTAAAGACTGAATGCTTCTTGTTCTTATTCTTGTTCTTTTTCTGCTCTGGCTACCTTGTATTTCATATTTCTTGTTGTTTCTTTGGTCAATATGTTAAATTTGGGATATCATCTATATATGTTTATGTCATTTTTTTTTCTCTTTCAATTTTAGTTTTCTGTATTTAAATTATGCTTGTTTTCTCATAATTTTTTTGGTATATCTTTAGTCTTTAGATTTGAATTCTTAACCAAATTTCAAAAACAAAAAATATGTTTGTAAAAACATTTTTTTAGTTTTCAAGTTTTGGCTTAGATTTTGAAAGCATTCATAAAAGTAGATAGAAAAACAAATGAACACATTAGGTGGAGGCAGTTATTCAAATTTATTTCTTCATTCTTGAGCTTTCACGTTGTACCTCCCAAAATGCCAGCTGTCTAATTTGACTCAATGTTTGGCTTAGGATTCCGTAGGCCTAGGTTTATGGAGTTCTTCTTGTTTTTTGAGATGATAAGGTTTATGAAGCTTGTGTAACCTTTTCTTTTTTTAGTTAAAAAACATGTGGGATTGTGGGATTAGAGGGATTCGAACTTTTGAGCAATTTTTTTTTCTTGAGGGTGACAAACTTGCATTTGATATTTTTTTTTTCCTCAAAACAGGTTTAAGGTGGATTTCATGCCTAAGTTTATTGTAGTACGTGGGATTAACAAACCTGGAACTTGTGACAAACAAAATCATGTTTGAAACATATTTTTAGCTTTTTAAATCTTGAATGACACAAGTTTAATCTATTTTTTAGCTTTTTGAGTCTTGAATTACCGAAGTTGTCTATGGTACAGAAGTGTTGTGAACAATGAATTTTTCCCTTGTAAGTTTTACATGTGTTTTTCCTCTAAGTCTTATATCCGAGCGCCATGATATGTACTCTATATCAAATATAGATATTGACCTTGATTTGGACTCTGTCCATTCTTAAATTGAATATTGCTGCTTGTTCAGGGGTGACTTCTTTGCTTTCACACTGACATGTACAGCAATCACCATAATTTCAACATATATATATGTATCCAAGTTGATGTAAATGATTTAAAAAAAAAAGTGGTCATGTTGGAAGAACCTTGGAAATCAGATAAAGAAATGCTATAAACAATCTATTAAACTTGAGAATTTTAAGGTTGAAATTGATTAACTTAGAAGTTGATTTTTTTCTTTTCTTAATAATTATACATTCGTTGAAGGTATGGTATCTCGATTCTCGAGGGCTTGAGAAACTTTATTTAATTTTACGTCATTGTAAGAGATATATTAAATATTTCTTTCATTTTGGTTTTTTTTTTTACACCATTAATTCAATTGACATATTTTTTTTATTAGGTTAAATTACACATTTAGTCTCTAAACTTTGAGGTTTGTATATATTTAGTCTCTGAACTTTCAAAATTACAAATTTAGTCTTTGGACTTTCGAATTTTTTAAAATTCACTGGTCTAATAAACACAAAATTAAAAATTTAGAGTTTCATTAGACATAAATTTTAAATTTATATCTATTAGATCAATTAATTTTTAAAAATTTCGAATTTGATAGGGACCTATTAGACACAAAATTGAAAGTATAGAGATCTATTAGAAACTTTGAAAGTTTAGGGACCAAATAGACACAAACTTTAAAGTTTAGGGACTAAACTTGTAATTGAACATTATTATTATTATTATTATTTCTTTTTCCAAGTTGAAAGTTGGACATATTTCGAGCATTGGAAAACAACATACAGCCAAACAAAGTAAAAGAAAAAAGACATGAGAAAAATTAAAAATTCCATCGTTCTAACAAAAGCATGTGAGTGCATGAGGGATATATTTGGATTTGGAAATTTTCACATTTGACAAATGCCAAAGAAATAAATAAATATTGTAATCTTTTTATTTCACTATATAATATATATCACTCTTTTGGTGGGATGCTAGCTTTAAATAAAAATTGTTGCTAAAATAAGCTTGACTCAATAGTAATTAACATGTACCTTCTATCGAGAGGTTAGAAGTTTTAATCTCTCTACTCTCAAATGTGGTTGAACTAAAAAAAAAGAAAAAAAAAAGAATGATTGCTAAGGCCCCGTTTGATAATCATTTGATTTTTGGTTTTTAGTTTTTGAAAATTAAGCTTGTTTTCTCTCAATTTTTCTACAATGATTTTTATCTCCCTTAAGGAAACATTTGAATTCTTAGCCAAATTCTAAAAACAAAAACAAATTTTTGGAAACTACTTTTTTTAGTTTTCAAAACATGGCTTAGTTTTTGAAAACATAGGTAAAAATGAGATAATAAAATAAGTAAATCCATAGGTGGGAGTAGCATTTATAGCCTTAATTTTTAAAAATCAAAAACCAAAAACTAAATGATTGTCAAACGAGACCTAAATGATGAAAAATGTATATTTATATTTGCGTCGGGAGACAAAAAGGGGAAGGTCTTGATTCTTGGGAGGAGGAGTCGGAGTTGTCTCACTTGAATGTCTCTATTATTGTGTTTGGTTGTGTGGGTCCCTTCAGTTTCAAATTATTATGTTTTTTAAAGAAAATATAAGTATATATACCTAAAATTTTATTTAGCCCTTTTGTTGTACTTTCATTCTTAATGAAAATTGGCAATAAAAAAATTGGTTTAAATATTATTTAGAATTTAAGCTTTCATTCTTTTTTTTTTTTTAAATTGTAATTGCTTTTCACTAATCATTTAACAAAAGTTATAAATTTGTTTTAGAAATCAACACATTATGTACAAATATACTAATATACTAAATGTAGCTCTAAACAATTGTCCATATGAAAATTTACAAAATAATTAAAATTTTTTTTATTGAAAATAAAATATTTTTTTATGTCAAGTTTAAAGGTAAAACAATATTAATCATTAATTAACCTTAAAGAATGGTAATCAATCAACTAGAGTTATAACAATCATCAATTAACTTAAATATTGATTAACTATATATTTTTTAAAAGAGACCACTAACTATATTGCTAATGAACTTATGTATAGATTAACTGTAATCACTATTTAAATTAATATATTGATTTTTTTAGTTCAACAATTGCGAAGGTGGAGAATCAAACTATTGCCCTTTTGAGATGATAATAATTATTTTATCTACCAAGCTATACTTAAATTTACAACTAAATATTGACTAATGGTAACCACAAATATACCTATAATTTAATTTGAACCATATTTAAATTATTTTTTAGTTGGTAGATTTGCAGTTACCCTACATTTTATTGCCTCCATCCAAGAGAGAAAAGTGGGTAGAGGAAATGGAATTGGATTTCCAAGAAGATGCCTTTTTTTTTTCTCCATTTTTAGATCGAATTACAGGTTTAGTTTATAAATCTTTTAGGTTGTTTTAATAAATCATTGTACTTCAAAAAGTTCATAATAAGTCCATAAATTTTCAATCTTATATTCAATAATTCGTGAGGTTAATTTTGTTGGTTAATGCTTGCATCATCTAAGTGTCTAAATCTATTTGCAATTAGCTCAACATGTAATCTGTCAATCCGAACATAACTTAGTGAATAAAGTACTAATTACTATCATCATGAGAGGATTTAGGAGGATTGGGGGTCCTTGAGATTTTAAAAGTGACATCTTTGATCATCGGGTTTGAATTTGATTTTTAATTGTCTCTAAAGTTCGAAAATGATTTCTAAAAGTTTTCCAAGTAGAGTTGACTGTTAGTTGATATAACGGAAGGATGACGTTGGCTCCCAAAACATTATCGAAATTTGGCCTCCCAAACTATATTATTTGGGTTCGCCCCTGATCATCCTAAAGTTCAATGGTTTGATACCCCACTCCCATAATTGTTGAACTAAAAAAAAACACACCATATAATCTTTAAATAATACATTAAGTGTCCTACATAACAAATGAATTATTGTCAATACCTATTACATATAAAATTGAACCTTTACCAAGCTATTAGAAATTTATAAGACCAAATAGGTATGACATGAAAAGTCTATAAACCTATTAAAAACTTTTTAGGTTGTTTTAATAAATCATTTTACTCCAAAAAGTTCATAATAAGTCCAAAAAATTCTAACATTGTGTTTAATAGTTCGTGATGCTAATTTCGTTAGTTTAATACTTGCACTTGCACCACCTAAAGTCTAAATCTTGTCGAAATCAACTCGCCATGTAATCTTCCAATCTGAGCATAGCTCATTAGATAAGACATCAATTACCATTATATGATTGTTTGATATTCCACTCCTGTAATTGTTGAACTAGAAAAAAAAATACCAATGTAATCTTTAAATAATATAATAAGTGTTATACATAGCAAAAGAGTTATTGTGAATATCTGTTACATATAAAATTGAACGTTTACCAAATTATTATAAATTTATAAGACCAAATAGGCACAATATATGGTAAGTTTGGAAACTAAAAACTTTTTAAAATATATTAACGAATTAGAGACAACACTGGAAATCTACTTAACCAACTTCTAGTTTAGCCCTTTGTCTCTGTTGAGGTTCAGCGTTCAACAGTAATACTAAAAGGAGAAACAGAAATGGACTAACCTCATAAATGTTCGCCACGGCGAAACAGAAATGGACTAACCTCATAAATGTTCGCCACGGCGTGGCGTTCTCTTTAATAATTGTCTGAATGATTGATGTCCCATCGATTGGAACAGTTTCGGTATTTTATTGTTGCTGGGAGGAGACAGGCCAGAAAAAGGCCACAAAATATCTCCTCCCACCAGATCCAATTCTGGCATCTAAAGCTTCACGAACTTTTGAAACCCGTCAGTTTTTACTGCAAAATTTTCATTCTTTCTTTTGTGGGATTTTTTGAATCTTTTGCATATTCAATTCGTCGTTACTTTTCAGCGGGTTGTCGTCTTTCGAGGGGCCAGCGGCTTTCTTCTTCTTACCTCTTTCCTTGTGGATATTTTTGAAGCCTTGGACTCTGATAAGACGAGGCTTCTTCCTATGGTATAGAATATTTATATATTTGCTTTGTTTTGATTTGTGAGATCTTGTAACGAGCCCTCATTTTGGGGTTCTCCCTGCTTTTGATTTGGTTGATAAAATGCCGTGGAGGAATATTATTGGATCTCTTTTTTGTTTTAAGATTTTCGGCGACGGCTTTCAGGTTAGTGGGTTTGTTGTAATCGAGTTTCTCAGTTGCTAAATGTAAAGGAAATTTGAATTGCTTAAACTCTGTGAATGATTGGCCTGTCGTTTACAGTTAATTTGGAATATATGTGTATTTTCTGTTTGTAGAGGTGGATTGTGGATCCACCGAAGTTTCATCTTTCCGTTGAGTTCTCATGTTGATTAGATTTGGAAATGAAATGGGTTCTTCTTTTGACATAGCTTGTGATTTTTTCTTGAATTGTTTTGCTTAAAATGGTTTTTGTTCAGAAGCAGAGCCACTGTTTGAATAAATGTCGGTGAGAACTGTAGGGGCTGCAGAAGCTTCTATTTATGATACCACTCATTTGGTGGAAGCCTTTTTGGTCAAGCTTTTCTTTGTTTTGGATAACTGTATGAACAAATATAATCCTTTGGGAAGAGGCATTCTAATGATAGGACAAAACGACGAATTGATTGTAATAGGGTCTTTTTAGAGACTTGTCAAGATCTCTTTTTAGGAACTCTTTTAAGATAACTTTTAGTTGAAGTGGGTATTCTGGAGTTCTTAACAATACTTTTCCCCTGAAGGTTTTGTTGGGGTTATTTAGGTTTTATCACAAACGAGGCCACAGCTTTCCTCCATAACTAGCGATTGCTTTCCACCCATTTATTTCCCATTGATAGATCACCAGAATCAAGAGTATCAAAAGGTATCATCTTTTATGCTTTGTTTTTCTCTAGGCTTGTAAAATCTTATTCTGAGCTTCTTTTTTCTTTTGTATCTTTGCATGAAGCAGCCTTTTTCCTATCTTTTGCATTAGAGTCAGATTTGACCAGTGATTGATATCTCATTAGTGATTTGATTAATGCTAGGTTCGAGAATATTTTTTTAATCTCCATTTATAGGAGGGGAAATTCTTCATTCTCTCTCCGTCCCTCCTATATAGCTATTCTTATTAATGAAAAGTCTATTGTACACTTTTCTTTTTGGATAACTTAGGACTGTAGAGGGGGTACAGAATTTTAAATCATTATTCCTAGTTTTTTTATTTTTCTTTTGAATTTGTGTTATACCTTCTATGTTGATCACTTCAATGGTGTCGGTTGGGCAAGCGGGCGACTCGGGCGTTCCTAGATAAAATCCCACTGAAATCCATTCAAATTCATCTTGATTGTGACAAGAACCCCAAAGAGTGGGCACACACCCACTTATGCTAGGATGTTCATCAATGATTTGTTGTATTCTTGAGTTTTGAGATCAAGTTCTGTTGTTAAACTTCATCTTTTCATGTACTATTTTCAGTCTGCTTTCCACTTAAGGAAGGGTGATTCTAACATTTCTATAATACATTACTTCTAAATCTTTGGATGAATTAGTTAATGCCTAATAGAATATAATATTTACTTAAAACTCTTCATTGATTCCACTTCTACTGTGTTCTATCAACTTTATTCAACTATTTGATTTTGATGCCCAAAGAGCCTAAGACAACAGCCAGGACAACCAACAAACTGTTTTTGTGGAAATTCATTCTATTTGGGGCTATCTACTTTGAGCATTCTGGATGCATTTGAATTATTATCCCTCTTTCATTCATAAATAATCTGACTTATCTCTTATACAGTAGATTTAATGTCACTATTTCTATTAGCGTACTTGTACACAAGCCCACACACACGTACAGACATGTGCGTACATGTGAAATTCTTTGAATTGTCGTAATGTGGAATACACAACACAACTTTCTTTGATCTTCTTAACCTTTGTTGAGACTTGGGAGCCTGGGACTAATCTCTATTCTTTTTCACTGTACATGTTTTTCTGTTTTTGGACAAAGTGCAATATGATTATTTTAAATTGTACAATTAGTACTGTTGAGAAAAAAGAATTCTGGTATTTTCTCATGGTTCTTTTTTTGTAATCATGTTTTACAATGGAATGTACTGCTATGCTTTTGCCGCGAGGTAGAGGTGGAGTCTGATATATTTGATTTCATCGTTTTTGTTTTTGTGCTTGTGCAGAACAACAGAATGAGGGAAGTGCAGCTTGGTTCCCACACTTTAAGGTCCCATGGAGTCGCCGTTGCGAGGATACACATGCACGATTGGTTTATATTTCTTCTTCTTGTGCTGATTGAGATCATCCTATATTTGACCCATCCATTTTATCGCTATGTTGGGAAGGACATGATGACTGATCTCAAATTCCCCTTTAAAGATAATACTGTTCCTGTCTGGGCTGTACCCGTAGGTTTGCTTGTGTCTTTCTTGTCTATGAAAACCTTGAGATATAAACTGGAATGGAAACTTATGTGAATGCATTTCTTTTTCTTTCTGATGCGTGGATGATTAGATGTATGCAATGCTGTTGCCAATAGCAGTTTTTCTGTTCGTGTATTGGCGTAGAAGGGATGTCTACGATCTTCATCATGCCATACTAGGTGAGATACTTTATCATTATTTCCTTTTTTCCATTGCTGATACATGTATGCAACTAGTTGATGCAAACTGGAATACCCTGCAGGTCTCTTTTACTCTGTCTTAATAACAGCAGTCATTACTGATGCGATAAAAAATGCAGTGGGACGACCTCGACCAAACTTCTTTTGGCGTTGTTTTCCTGACGGGAAAGATGTGTGTTTCTTGAAGCGATATTTGGCATTTTTCTTCTGTTTTGATACATATGTTGCTTGGCTTGATGTTACGTATTGATTTCTTGTTTCTCAGGTTTATGATAAATTAGGCAATGTTGTATGTCATGGTGATGAGAATGTTATCAAGGAAGGGCATAAGAGCTTTCCAAGTGGGCATACTTCATGTAAGTTACAAAATGTTATTGTTCCCCTTCTAAGTTGAAAAGTAAGCATCCCTAGCAAGATACAATAGTAATGTGATTTTCGATATTGGGATACGGTATTGAACCTTCTTTTTTCTTTTTGCGGCTTTTGACGTGATGCAGGGTCCTTTGCTGGTCTTGGTTTCCTGTCATTGTACTTATCAGGAAAGATAAAAGTATTCGACCAGAGAGGCCACATTGCAAAACTCTGCATTGTTTTACTTCCCCTGCTTTTTGCAGCACTCGTTGGCGTTTCTCGGGTGGACGATTACTGGCACCATTGGCAGGATGTGTTTGCTGGAGGTCTGCTTGGTATGTGCATTTTCCTTCGTCATCTCGTCGTGTTCGCATCTTGTACATTACAACAAATAGTTATAAAGAGCTCTACTTTTGCAGGGCTTGTAATATCTACCTTCTGCTACTTGCAGTTCTTTCCTCCTCCATACCACTCTCAAGGTATAGTTTTGAACCCAAGACTATAATCCATTCTCTCTCTATTGAAAACAAAACTTAGCTAATGATGAATCAACAAGACGTGTGGGCGTTGCAGCTTGCTCGTTCGTCGTAACTAAATCATGGAATATTTTTATTTGATTCTGGCTTGAAGGTTGGGGACCATATGCATACTTCAAAGTGTTGGAGACGCTTCCTAATCCTCCACCACCGACGAATGCCATAGTTGTGCACAATGAACAGGACGTCGAAAGGCAGGCTGTGAATGAGGAGGACGACCGAAGCAACGATAGATTTCTACAACTGTCCATCGATTCTAATTCTCGTTCGACAATGCAAGAAACTGAAACTGAGAGGAAATAACTGCTTGCATATATGTTGCGTTGGAGGCTTTTAAATTACGTTGCTGCACCTTCCATGGCACAGCGTTGCTTGTATGCGTGTGGTTCATAGGCTAATTATATGATACGGATCTTTTGTACAGCAGGTTTTTCTTTGGTTTAATTTGTTCTTTTTTTTTACCAAAACTGATACTAAAACCAACTTTATGTTGTTTCTTTTTAATAATCAAATCTTGTTGACCTATTCGTGATTGATAGATATTACCCAAATTGTAGAAATCGTTCAAGGAGGTTAGAGCAATGTGATTGGCATTCCTAAACCATTGGAGATAAGAGAAACAAAATTCTGATTTGACTTTACGAAGTTTATTTAGAGACAGTTACAATGTAGTGGTTACATTAAATAAATTTTCAGCAACTCTAAACCTCGACAAGATAAATAATCTGCAACTCAATTCGAAGTGAAGAAAAAAATGCAAATCAAAGAGACTAGATGTGTTTATCCTATCATTCATAATAATAATAGAAATAGAAAACAATTTGATGAGTTCTAAGTGAAATGAAGGGCTTGGGGCTGTTTGGGAATGTTGTAAAAAACTATTCTTAATCTTAAATTAATTTTTTTTCCTTAATGGTGGGCTTATGAGCCAATTTCTAATTAATACTTGAGTTTTGAATTTTCGTTAGACATATCGACATTTTTATATGTCTATGAATTTGACGTCGACGTAAAGACATAAAGATTGAATTGACATTTCTATTAAATCTTAAAAAATCAACAAAAAAACAAAATTATCACTAATATAGACATAATATTAATAATAATAAATTTAAACATAGTTGAAAAAGATAAAATGCTTATATGTTAATTTAATATTTACGTTTTTTTTATGTTTATAATTATTAAAAAATATCTGTCAAACATTGATACTATATATATTTTTTTGAAACAAACATTGATACTATATTTTAATTGACATTTTCATAAAATTGATACCTCAACATTTCATATTTATCCCCCCCAAAAAAAAAAAAAAAAATCTAAAAAGCCTACAAATTTCTTAACAAAAAAAAAGAAAAAAGAAAAAAAGAAACATAAAATCCTCTTCCTCTTACCTCGCAATTCGCAAGAATGTCTATAAACAAGCTTAACGAAATAGGGAAGACTTCAAATTTGAATCAGAGGAGGCTTATGTTTAGGGTTCGGTTTGTGATCAGAGAAATAAGAATCGAGAGAGTCGAAGGAGAAGCCATAGCCAATCCCTTGGCCAATTCCAAGCCCGAAGCCAAGGCCGCAGCCGAGACCGAGCCCAAAAACCAGGTGAAGGTGATTCCAAGGCCAGGCGCCGTGGCCAATCCCGCCGACGAGACCGAAGCCCAGTCCGACGCCGCAGCCAAGCCCAGCTCCTCCGCCCGCCTCCAAGACTAGGGCTGGTGGTTCCTTTGCGTTCCGGCGATTGTGGTCGAAAATGTTGGGGAGAGAGAATTTGGTGTCGTCATTCTTGGTCTGGAAGTTGTTTGTGATTGCTCTGTTCCACTTCCATGGCGAACTGGAGTCTGATTTCATAGTGAGATGGAAGGGAATATGAAAAAGAGAGAGATGTGCTGTTGGTTGTGAAGTCGGATTCTTTTCTTCGCTTATCTTATCTCATCCATGTCACTTGCTCTTTCTTCCTTTAGATAAAATTGTTTAAATATTACAATATTTTTGTCACTGTATTTTCAAGGTTAAATTATAAAAAATATCCTAATTTTTATATTTTGTTTCAAAAATACTTCTCAACTTTAAAAATTTTCTATAAATCCTTAAACTTAAAAAAAAAAAATTGAAAAATACATTTCCTATTAGTTTTGGATAGAAACCGTTAGTACTTTGTTTTTAAAATACTCTTAAACTTAAAAAAAAGATTCATTAATATCCTTAAACTTTCAAAAAAAGTTCAAAAATGCCCTTACCGTTAATAAATGGACAAAAATCGTTGGTACCTTGGTTTTAAAAATACCCATAAACTTTCAAAAATTGCATTAATACCCTTAACCTTAAAAAAAAGTTAAAAAATATCATCACCATTAATATATTGATGAAAACCGTTTATTTACACCTCATTAGCTCCCTCTTCTATTTCCTCTCTCTCCTGATTTGCTTCAATATATGGCCTAACACCTCTCTATTTTTTCTCTTTCTTTTTCAATACTCTATTCTTCCATTTTTTAATCTCTAAAACTATCCATTTCAATCAAGGTATATAGACTATATCAAGAAGAAAGGAGAATAATGAAACCACAAAGGGATCTTAAAATTTAAATGCCTATTTTCAAATTTGGTTCATTCTTGTACCTTCAAATCTGTTTAGGTTAAAATATCATTTTGGTTGCTGTACTTTGAGTTTTGTTCTATTTTAGTCTATGTACTTTCAAATGTCTAATTTTAGTCTTTATATTTTCAATACAGCTTAAAATTGGTCGATAAATTTGAAGTTAATTTTTTTAATCAAAATTGGTTAAATAATAATAATAATTTTAATATAAGAAAAGACATAATGTGAACATACTTCCAAAATTTATAGAGGGAAAGCTAATAGAGACTAATATTTTTAAAGAAAAATTAACAATAAACTAATAATAGGGATCAATTTTAAGCTTTATTGAAAGTATAGGCACTAAAATTGGACATTTGAAAGTATAAGGATCAAAATGGAATAAAGTCCAAAGTATAAGGACCAAAATAGTATTTTAACCATCTATTTATTTTGATCTTTGTACTTTCATTTTAGTCAATGTACTTTTGAAACCTTCGTTTTAGTCTTGTAATTTTAATTTTTTTCACACTTTAGTTCATGTAATTTGAAAATGTGACTTTTTTTCTAATATTTTCTTTTTTTTTTATAATTTTAGCATAACATTATGCATAATCAGGGTATTAAATTTCCGTCGACATGTCGACATTTCCATCGAAATTTTCACATGTCCATGGGTTCGACATCGACATGAGGGGGAATCGATATTTCCACTATACCATACAAAATTGACGAAATATTTAAAAAAATATCAAGAAAATGTAACTTAATGTGAATATAATAATGTAACAAGTATTTTAACTTATTTAAAAAGTGTAAAATGTTCATTTATTAATTTAAATGTATTTTTTGAATTTTTTGTTTTTAAAATTTTTCCAGAAATATCCATCGACATCGACATTTTATCGATATTTCCATCGACATTTCCATAAAATTGAGACTTCGACATTTCCGTCGACATCGACATTTTAAACCTTGTGCATAATAAAGTTCTTGAAAATGTAGCCACAACTATGTATTAAAAAGTTTTCGTTGTGTATAGATATTGTGTTAGAATTTTGTAAATAACTACTTTTTATGTATAGATATTGTGTAGAATTTTGTAAATAAGGAACTAAATTAACTACTTTTTAAAAGTACAAGGACCAAAACAAATTTTTTGAAAGTACGTAGATTAAAATGAACACAAATTAAAAGTATGTGGCCAAAATAGATATTTTGAGAGTAGAAGGACTAAGGGATATTGCTAAAACTAGATATTGCTAAAACTAACTATAAAAATCAAAAACTTTGTTAGAAATAACCTGATTACTTTTTTGACTTTTTTACTGTGTGAAATTTTGTATGTACATATCCTTGAATTTAAAAAAACATCAAATACCCAAAATTTATCTCTCATATCTGTCTTCTTCTTCTCTCTCATCTATGTTCTTTTTCTTCTCCCAACTCCTCTCTCATCCCACCATAGCTTGAGCACCGATGATCCATCTTCAACGCCCTCGTTTTTCGTTTATCTAGAACCAAGTACGACCATTTTTGGGTAGAAGAGTAGAATAAGCTACCTTTTCCAACACGTTGATGAGACCAATATAGTCCTATATTTTTATGCCTAAATCATGTTAGTTTGGAGGGTTTAATGTAATTAATTGATCATTTTGTAGGGATTTGAACATAAGGCATGTTCCAAGAGATTCTACGTTGAATCAAAGTTCCAACGCATCAAACCGGAGGTTATTCGGACACCTGATCAAAGAGTTAGAGCAAAAATGACTAGTGTTGCGCGCTAGGTAACTTCTAGATGCTATTGGTAGTCCCCTGAAGCCTCCCTCGACGCTATGGAGAGCCCCTGTGAGGATGGGAAGCTTCTAGACACTGTCCAGAGCATCTAGACGCTCCGTCGATTCCTATAAATAGATTTTTTCATCCTCTAGGTCATTTTTCTTCAATTTTTAGCCATCATGAAACCATTTTAAGCTTTCTCCTCTATGTTTTCCATAGTTTTACGCTAGTTTAGGTATTTTAGATCAATTCTCGATGTTGGGCAACGTCGGTGCGATAGATTGCTAGACTTTTGATGTCGTTTCGAGGTTGTAAATACGGTATTATGCATTTTATTGTAAGATTTGATTGTTAATTTCATTTTCCAGCATTGTTTTACGGCTTGCAATTTCTTGTGTTTGTTTCTAGTTATTTCTACTTTGATTGACCTGACAAATCAATTAATTTAGAAATTTCTTAGCTATGCTAGAGTACTTGTAGGTGTTCTCAGTCTCTAACTTAATTTGAGTAGTAAATAGACTAGTTGCCACGTCAGTTAAATTAAATAGAATTGCTTAATTACGAGTACATGGTAGGCCTTAGAATTGTTAGCACGGGCTTAATTAATTTAGATTGACCAGCCTTAATTAATTAACTCGTTTCAGCTTATCCCTTACGTGTAGTGCATTTAATTAACTCTTTTGGTATTGGTCGTGCCAAATTAATTAATTAAAGGCTAAATTATAAAAAATACCCTTGAACTTTGTACTTTGTTTCAAAAATACCCCTAAACTTTCAAAAGTTTCATTAATACCCTTAAACTTTCAAAAAAAGTTCAAAAATACCCTTACCATTAGTTTTGGATGAAAACCGTTAGTACTTTGTTTTAAAAATACCCTAAACTTTCAAAAATTTCATTAATACCCTTAAACTTTAAAAAAGAGTTAAAAAATATCCTTAAACTTTAAAAAAAAGTTCAAAAATACCCTTAAACTTAAAAAAAAAAGTTCAAAAATATCCTTACTGTTAGTATATGGACATAAATTGTTAGTACCTCATTTTAAAATATCCATGAACTTTCAAAAGTTGTATTAATATCCTTAACCATAAAAAAAGTTAAAAAATACTCTTACCATTAGTATATGGACGAAAAACATTTATCTACACGCCATTTCCTTCTTCTTCCATTTCTTCTCTTTCTTGATTTGCTTCAATCTATGGTCTAACACTTCTCTATTTTTTTTTGTTTTTGTTTTTTTTCTTTTTCAATACTCTCTTTACTCTCTTCTTCCATTTGTCAATCTCTAAAACTACCCATTTCAATCAAGGTATATAGACTATAGTAAGAATAAATGAGAATAATGAAACCACCAAAGGACCTTGACTTAAATGCTTTAACAAGGTTGTACATTAGTAATTTGAGTTAATATGTTTGGGTTTAATACACAAAAGAGAGACATGTTGAGAATTTGAGTCATAATTTTGAGGACATCTAGTAGGAGGAAAAAGAAAGAAAACATAAGAATTAACCAAATTTGTAGCGGATGAAGATTTTATTAATCTTTTTTGCAGTTCAAATCAGTTTTTTTGTTGTGGTCAGTTAAAAAGGTTCCAACTCAAAATAACTTCAAAGAAATTGACTATTTGGGTGTTGAATTTTGATAAGCGTTAGTATTAAGGCTTATTTAATTCCCAATTGCTCAAAATATTCTTGTTTTGACTTAAGACCATTTGAAATAGTTGAAAGATTGCTTCAAATTAAGAAGAAAATAAGTATGATGGCATTTGTGATAAGATTTTAAATAAATTAATCTTATTTGCAAGAAATGAAGAAATTGCAAAACCAAAATTGCAATTTCGAGATTCTGAAATTTTTGAACAACAGAAGAATTCAAAGAAGAAAGGAAACCCTGCGCAAACCCATATATGGAATGCCTAATTTATGTCACGAATTAGGGGAATTGGAGCACAATCTCTAGACAATTCAACCTTAGGGAAGATCTACAAAGGGTGGATGAAGAAGAGGCGGCAGGATTGTTCGTTTTCGAGGAGAATTTTGGCTCGTGGGTTTTCAAAATTGAAGCTCTGTTTTTCTGTAGTTTTGCTCTGTTTTGCGGAGAGTTTCAACTTTCTATTTTTACCTTTATGGAATTTCTTCTTGTATTACCAAGAGTTGCTGGCAGTACAATTTTGTATTTTCATTCAAATTCTGTTTTGCATTAAGTTTTTGTTTTAATCCAGTTTTTTTGTGAGTTTTTGTGGGTTTCCTCTTTGTTCAATCTTCATATTTTTGTTGCAAGTTGTTTAATTTATGTTTTTATTCCAGTTTACCCAATCCGATTCAAGTGGTACTTAGGTTGTTAAGACTAATCGTCTCCTAGAAATAGCAAAGAGATTGAATCGATTGGAATGAAGTAAAGATTAATTGAACAAATATTGAATGACTTGTGTTCCTAGTTTGATTATGTCTTTTGTTTTTATATAAGTTTCAATATTGTTGGTATACTTATAGATTTATCAGATTCAAAGGTAGAAGGAAGAAGATTGAAAGTCTTATTTATGCCTTTGATTCGCTGTTTTTAAATTAATATGAGAATTTTAGAAATCCTTGAGGTTAATTGCCCAGAATTGCGTAAAGGTCATTGTCATAGTTGTTCCATCAAGCAATACTACTTCGGATAGAATTTTGTATTAATTAGCAATTTACTCAATTTCCCAATATGAGCTTTTCCTAAAAAATTAGTTGTGGGATTTTTACTTTCAATATGAGCTAAACTTCTTAGGGGGTTCAAGAATGTGAATGCCTTAAGAAGTAATTGTAGCCAAAATTCCAAATGAAAACCAAGCCTACATCTCAGTTGTTTGCTTGTGTTGAACAAATTTCCGTTGAGATCCTAGGTTGATCAACTAGGGTAAAAACTCAAACTTAGAGCTAATACCGACGGGGTTAGTGATAAGCGGATTTCATACAAGTAATGGAGAAAAGCGCTTAGACATAAGCCAATCCTTACCCTAAACATAGGGATAAAGGACTCCAAAACCGATAAAATTGTTGAGCCGAATTATCTAAGATAGAGGGACTATAGACATATAGGTCTCTCACTTAGCCTCCTAAAAACTTAATTCAAGGTGAATAAGAGAAGCAATTTTGGTTTACAATTGAGTGTAGAGTAGGTTGGAATTGCAATTTTGGTTTGCAATTACAACTTAGGGCGATGACATTCTTGAGCCACATCTTTATCCAAATTCATTTTGAAATTTCATTCACTAAGTCTATTTAGTTTGCTATCCAACATTGTCATTTCTTGATTCTACAATTCAATTCTACAATCTTTATCTTTTCAATATTGCAATTTTGCGATTCTGCAATTTAGTTTTGCAATTTTTATCACTAGATTCTGCAATTTTTCTCTTTTTACCAACACACCATCCCAACCTTGTTTTTGCAATTTTAGTTTTCAAGTTGCAATTTTCCTTACATTTTGCCTTATAATATTTTTGTTATACCGTTCCCTATGGGATTCGATACTTGGTACTCACATACCATTTTATATTACTTCGATCACGTGCGCTTGCGTGTACACCGATAAAATTTCTTATATTTATGTTTGGGCGTGCTTAGAAATGAGAGAGAGTTCTTCATGTTTATTTAAAGTTATAATATTTAAGAATATAGGAGAATTGAGGGAAGTTTTAGAGATTGAAAAAAAAGAAGAGTAAGAGGGTTTTGAAAAAGAAAGGGAAAAAAGAGGAAAAATATATAAGTGTTAGGCCATAGATTGAAGCAAACTAGGAGAAAAAAGAAATAGAAGACGGAGATAATCAAGTATAGATAAACGATTTTCGTCCATACTAATGGTAAAGGCTTTTTTTTTTTTTTTAAAAATTTTTTTATTATTTTTTTTAATGTTAAGGGCTTTAATGTGAAAAGTTCAAAGGTATTTTTAAAATGAGGTACTAATGACATTTCTTTCCATATATTAACAGTAAAGGTATTTTTGAACTTTTTTTTTAAAGTTTAAGGATATTAATGAAACTTTTGAAAGTTTAGGGGTATTTTTGAAACAAAGTACAAAGTTTAGAGGTATTTTTGAAACAAAGTACTAACGGTTTCCATCCAAAACTAACGGTAAGGGTATTGTTGAACTTTTTTTTGAAAGTTTAAGGGCATTAATGAAACTTTTGAAAGTTTAGAGGTATTTTTGAAACAAAGTACAAAGTTCATGGGTATTTTCTATAATTTAGCCTTAATTCAATTAGAACCAATTAGACATTTGTAAATTGGTTTAATTAGGGGAGGGTCCTATGGTGTCTCGAGGAGTTCGATTGGTCTTAAAATGCTGGAAATTTGTCTGTTAAGTTAGTTTCAATGATAAATGAATTGCATAATTACCTGTTTACCCCCCAATTCAGTGCGCGAGGTGAGACCTCTACCTTTATTGTTTTTTAGTCCTTCTGTCTATCTTATGTTTTATGTTTAACTTCCCCCTAGTCCATGTCAAGTAAGAAACCTAGAATTTAGAAATCAATTAATTCGGTTCCCTATGATCGACCCTGGCCACTTATATTGCAAATTATTCGTGGTCCAGTTTATAAATGTATTTTATTGTGCCTTCGACAAGCACCTTCACACGTAGATCTCAAAAGTTACATGAAATTTAAAAAAAATATATCATCCAATTAGTCAACTGAACTCAAAGTTATGACCCTTCAAAATTTAAATTAGATTACTTCAATTTTTGGAGGCATTAGAAGTCAAGATCATTTAAAATTTTGCTCAGTTTATATGTATAGTTGTATAGAACATGAAAAATGTATAAAAAGGGATGGTCATTGATAACTCTTAATTTAAGAGTTATATGCTTGTATTTTTTGGACCAAATTGCCATATTTTATCTCATTGTATCTTGGAAATTCCCTAGCTTGGAGTCATTTTGCTATAGGACTGATTTTGATATAGTAATATTTTTATTAGAGCAAATTTATCTTAATTAAAGTCTTTTATGTGATTAATTTAGGATGGATTAATGAGGACTCAAGAAGCCAAGAACAGCAGTTTTACAACTAATTGCTGGAGCAAATTTCGCGATTCAGGCTTATACGAAATTCGCACGTGGGAGCTGTTATTCATTAATTGAGCTAGAATCTGTCAGTCCAGTCACTCGTTTTCAACCAACCAGAGCCCGCCACGTCGCAAGGACAAGTCTAATCAGCCCTCATTTTCATAAAGGGTGACTATTATAATGGGGCAGCCGTTTTTGTTGAAAGGAGGAGGAGGAGAGAGGTGAAGTTCCCGAAATAACAGAAGGGAGGAAGGAGCTGTCGAGAGAAGCTTCGACTAGGGAGCCACCGCTGGAGTTTTGCCAAAAACGGAAGGTTTCCAGTCGGAGCAGACGCCGATGTTGGGGCAAGAAACTTGGGGCAGCATTTTGACTTCTCCTGCTATATTTTCTTCTGTCATTTAGTCGTTTTCTGTATTTATTTTCATTATGTCTACATTTCTACTGTTTTTCCGTTTTTCCTGTAGCATGAACTAATCACCATAAGGTGAGGATTAGAGGATGATTGTTGTTAGCTAATGTTATAGTTGAGTAGACTTCATCTCCTTCGATTTGGTTTTTAAGGGGTTTTATTCTTAGTTTGTTTCCGCTTGGCCAGCCGTTATGAACATCATCCCTCTGATTTCTGGGAAGAATAGGAGGGGCTGAAAACTTGAAAACCACGTTAGCCTCTTGTTTAGGTTAGTAGCTAACTAAGTGGGTAGGTTAGGGATAGCCACTCGCCTAACGCACATAAAGTACAGTGGGGATATTGTGCTGAAGTAATTTAATTGCGACAGCATATATTCGGTGATTCGGGAGAATACCGTGTAGCCTGTAGTGAATCGAATGGAATGAATGTGTACTCAGTTCGTAACTTAGCTAATGCATGACTTACCTCTAATCCGAGCCTTTCGTTTAATTAAAGCACAAGTTAATCGTTCTCTGTTTTCTAAATCCTTACTCTGTTTTTGCATGCTTTAGCATTAGTTTTGTTCCAGCATTTATGACTTCTTTTATTGCATCGCTATCGATAATTTTGAATGGTTACCAACTGAGTTACTGAGAATTAATTTGGGTTCAGTAGAAAGATCAATAGTCTCCGAGGATACGATAATTTTACTTGCCACTTGCTATAAAAAGGATGTGTACACTTGCACATTGACACTCTAATTTGCACAATTGTTCACATTGCTCTAGCAAACGCATCAGTCATTTAGCTCAAACAAATTTGTATCGAGGAAAATATGACCAAAGTACGATCGCATATCACAGTTGCACTACGTGTGTGCAATCTATAGGATCCTATACAAGATCGCGTATAACATCTTATACGCGATCTATAAGATCTTATACACGATCTTATAGGATCCTATACAAAATGGTCGTAATTGATTCTAGATGAACAACGACGAGGGTGTTGAAGATGAGTCATCAGTGCTCAAGCCATGGTGGGGTGAGAGAGGAGAGGGAGAAGAAAAAAAACACAGAGGAGAGAGAAGAAGAAGACAAAGATGAGAGAGGAGAGATAAATTTCGGATATTTGATGTTTTTTTTTAACTTAGGGGTACATATGAAATTTCACACAGTACAAAAGTCAAAAAAAGTAAGTTTTAAAATGTCAGGTCATTTCTGATAAAGTTTTTGTTTTTTTTTTAAAGTTAGTTTCAACAATTTTCCAAGAACTAAAATGAATCAAAGTCGAAGGTTAGGGACTAAAATAGTATTTAAACAAAAAAATTTCCAATACTAAGGCATAAGAAAATCTCCTATATTACAGTTTAATAGATACTACATCTTATTTATTGTAAACTACATTAAGTCAATTTGAGCACAGCTAAATAAATAAGTCACCAATTACCTTCCTAAAAATCGATAGTTCAATCTTCCACCTCACAATTATTGCACTAAAAAACCATTGTAAGCTACAGTAATAATATTTAAAATTGGTGTGAAATCTAATAACATTTAAAAATTATTTATCAAGAAAAATTTCTGGAGTAACATAAGAAGTAGATAAGAATGTTAGAAAGATTTCCCTTTCTACTTGCACAATTTATTTTTAATATGACATTACAATTGTGTAGGTAAGATTAGAATTATTTAACTATTGAACTATGATTAAGCTAGCTTAAGAATGTGCTAAGTGATGATAACAAGGGTCTCTACTTTTTCTTTTTAGGCCCTAGTTTAAAGAGTGAAATATTACTATATTAGTAAGAAGTTTAAGGTCTTTTTGGTATGCTATGTGAATTCTGTTTTATGTTTTCATATTCACTGAGTCAAATAGAATATTCGTTTGATTTGTTTTTAAAACTATTTTTGGATTATGTGATCCAAATAGTGAAAATTTTTAAAACAACATTTTAATGTTTTCAATATATTCAGATTTTGAATTTGAAAATCTAAAATGTAGAATTACATTAAAAATGATAAAAACTTTGATAAATATAGCATTATATGTTATAAACTCATCTTATTTTTTTGTTAAACTACAATATGTATAATACAATATAATTATACAAATGATATTGTAAAATAATGATTATACATAATTTATAACATAAAACATATGTTCATAAATGAATTAATAATAGTTGAGATTCAACATAATATTTAGTTGGTAACTACAACTATTTTTATGGTTTATAATTATATTATCAAAGACATTTTGAACGGATTTATTTAAATTAGGCTCCAATTTCTAAATCTGTTACCAAACACATATTCGAAAATATTGAAAACATGAAATACAATTATGTTTTTCATTGGATCCTTTGTTTTCAAATTTATATTTTTAGATCACTAACTAAACACACCCTTAACTTTCTTTTCACTTATTTATAAAACATGATATTGTGATCATGAGCATAGCTATTAACATTTAAAAGTATTACTCTTTTTCTTGAGGTTGAAGATTCAAATTCCCGCTCCACATTTGTTTGACTAAAAATATATGTTGGTTTAGAATTTGAGTATCTAACTTAGCATGTAGGATAAATTCATGGGAAGATGGTTTTTATTAATGGAATAGTCCAACATGGTATTTGATTAAGTTCGTTTATATATGTAGAATACTGTAAGCATTCAATACAATTATAAACACGTGCAATATAATTCCTATGAATAGTCAACAACTAATACGCGAGATATTAAAAATTAACATTTTAAAGTTATTATAGAAAAAATTAAGCTGGTTTAAAAGTTTAATTAGTTAAGACATATATCATTAACTGTCTTAACTTAAAAGGTAAAAAAAGCTAGTTCAAAAGCTCATATCTTGAATAATGTTGACCATATCTCTCATCTAAAGAATATGCCATTGTAAAAAAGATGGAGAATTTATTTGGCATAACTTGTCACTCTATAAGCAATTCTCACTTATACCTATAAGATGTATTGTTAAATTGACAAGGAATCTTAAGGATGAGGGCATTTAAGTAATTGGTACAAATGGGCATTTTTTTAATTAACACATCTCTTGCCTCTTAGGGCTGTCTTCTTCGTGAAACAGAGGGAGGAGAAGAAAAGGGTACAGCAGCCGCACCGAAAACAAAAAATACAGAGGGAGAACGAGTAGCCGCAATCAGTAATCCGACGTGGGTCTTAGCTTCATTCGACTGTAGTCGCCGGCGTGAGGTGCTCGTCAACCGATTTTTCCTTTTGGGTATCGATTTCACAGTCAGTTCAGTACCGTGGGTCTCTGTTTTTCGGGACTGCAAGCCGTGGGTCTTAGCTTCTGGTTGACGCTGCATATGTGCTCCGTTGAGTGGGTATCTCGGCCAGAACAGTAAAGATCAGTGGGTATCGGTTTCACTGGTTGTTTGAACGACGTGGGTATTCTATTTTCTTCTATTTCCGGCGAGGGTCTCGGTTTTCAGGGGCTGTGATCGGGAGGAAGGGTGATTTCGGTGTAGGGACTGTTCTCCGACAATATCGAAGGCTGTCAAGGCAGTGGTATTCGATTTGTTCTCAAGTCAAGAAAGCATTTGAGGTTTCGGTCGTTTTATCGACACGATTTCAATCCATAGATTCTTGGATTGGTTTATGCTCTTTGTATTTGTAAATTGTGACTTATTGCTTCCTAATAAAAATCCTAACAAGCTGGTTCTCAAAGTGGATGTAGACCGAAAGGTTGAACCACTATATATCTTGGTGTCAAACTTTACTCTTGCTTACTTGATTATAATTTGTTGCTGCAAATTGCGTTCTGATTTGGCATATTCGAGTTCGTTTTTATAACAAGTGGTATCAGAGCTCCATTCGATCCAAAGGTTCGAAGGTTTGTGGTTTTGTGCTTTGGTTCATTCTTTGTTCAGGATATATTGTGAGGTTAATGTCTTCAATGTCGACTCGCTTTGAGGTTGCTCGATTTGATGGGAAGGGTGATTTCGGGTTATGGAGAAAGAAGATTAAAGCTCTTTTGGTTCAACAAAAGGTAGCAAAAATCTTGTGTGACGAAAAGGACCTTCCGGCGACACTCACAGAAGATGAACGAAAGGAGATGGATGAAATTGCCTATTCGACAATTATACTCTATCTTTCGGACGGAGTACTTAGGCAAGTAGATGAGGCAACTACCACAACCGAGTTATGGAAGAAATTGGAGAGCCTTTATTTGACTAAGTCTTTGCCAAATAAGTTATATCTAAAGGAGAAATTCTTTGGATATAAGATGGACCAGAATAAAGGTTTGGAAGAGAACTTGGATGAGTTTCGAAAGATTGTGGTCGATCTCAATAACATCGATGAGAAGATGTCAGATGAGAATCAAGCAGTCATTCTTTTGAATTCTTTGCCAGATACATTTCGAGAAGTTAAAGCAGCCATAAAATATGGAAGGGATTCACTGACCATGGATATTGTGGTGGATGCTTTGAAAACGAGAAATCTCGAAATTAAAAAGGAACGCAGGGAAGGAGAGTTACTTATGGCCAGGGGGAGAACTGAAAAGAAGAATTGGAAAGGAAAGGAAGCTAGAAGCAGGTCTAAGTCCAAAGGGAAAGGCAAAAAGTGTTACTTGTGTCGAAAGGAAGGACATTTTAAGAAAGATTGTCCTTTGAACAAGAACAAAGAAGCTTCTAATAACCAGAAGGGTGAATCGAGTGCAGCAAATATAACAGATGGATATGATTCTGCAGAGGTCTTGATGGTGTCTAGTAGAGATTTTCAAGATGAGTGGATCATGGATTCTGGTTGCACATTTCACATGACTCCCAGGAGGGACTATCTGATTGATTTTCAGGAAGTCAGTGGGGGAAAGGTTTTGCTGGGTGATAATGGCGTCTGTAATGTGAAAGGAACTGGCTCAATTCGGCTTGCAACACATGATGGTTTGATCAGAATACTTACAAATGTAAGGTATGTACCAGAACTTAAACGAAATCTAATTTCCTTAGGTGAATTAGATAGATCAGGTTATTCATATAAATCTGTGAATGGAGTTCTGAAAGTTTCCAAGGGGTCTCTAGTTAAATTGAAGGGAACCTTGAGGAATGGTCTCTATGTGTTGGAAGGTACTGCAATTACAGGGAACGCTGCAGTTGCATCTAGCAAAGGAATTGATATGTCTATGCTATGGCATAGGAGGTTGGCTCATGTGAGTGAAAGAGGTCTACAAGCTCTTTCACAACAAGGTTTACTTGGTGGAGTTAAAGACATCGAACTCCCATTTTGTGATCATTGCGTAATGGGGAAGTCTACCAGGGTGAAGTTTGGGAAAGGGAAGCATACAACTAAAGGCATACTGGATTATGTACATTCAGATTTGTGGGGTCCTACCAAGGTACCTAGTATGGGAGGTTCAAGGTACTTCATGTCCATCATTGATGATTTCTCAAGGAAGGTGTGGATTTATCTACTGAAACAAAAGGATGAAGCTTTTGGAAAATTCCTTGAATGGAAGAAGCAGACTGAGAACCAAACAGGAAGAAAGGTAAAGTACCTAAGGACTGATAATGGTTTAGAATTTGTGAATCACAAATTCGACAAACTTTGCAAATCTGAAGGAATCACGAGACATTTTACTGTTACACACACTCCACAGCAAAATGGTTTAGCTGAGAGGTTCAACAGAACAATAATGGAGCGTACTAGATGTCTCTTGTCTAATGCTTCGTTACCTTTGAAGTTTTGGGGAGAAGCTGCCCAAACTGCCTGTTATCTTATTAACAGGAGTCCGTCTTCTGCAATAGACTTCAAGACTCCTCAAGAGATATGGAAAGGAAAAGGTCCAAGTCTTGATCATCTCAGAGTATTCGGTTGTTCAGCTTATGCTCATGTTAAGGATGGAAAGCTGAACAACAGGGCATTGAAATGTATGTTTCTGGGCTATCCTCCAGGTGTCAAAGGATATAAACTTTGGTGCTTGGAAGAGGGTAAGAATAAATGTATTATCAGCAGAGATGTCACTTTTAATGAAGAAGAGATGCCGTTTTGTACAAAGAGCCAGCCAGAACAGAAGTCAGTTGAGAATGTTGAAACAGAAGTCAGAATTGATTCTGAACCAGGACCATCAGGTACTTCAGGTGAATATAGTGATGAGTCGCCTCTGGTTTCACAAACAGAGTCTTCACAGAGGTCTGAATATGATGGGGAACAGTCTCAACAGGAGAGGATTTTGATTGATGAGGGAGCTTTCACTGAGGAAAGTTCAGGTAACCATGACTTACAGAACTATCAGCTTGCACGTGACAGATCTCAGAGGGTGAGACAGGCTCCTATGAGGTATGGTTTTGCTGACTTAGTTGCATTTGCTTTTAATTGTGCTTCTGATAGTATTGAGGCAGAGCCTATTACATACGAAGAGGCTATAGCGTCTGATTTGAAGGAACAATGGAAGACTGTAATGGAAGAAGAATTGTTCTCTCTGCGTAAGAATCAGACATGGTCATTGGTTCCAAAGCCTCCTAAACAGAAACTCATTCAATCAAAGTGGATCTACAAAATCAAGCCAGGTACAGGAGGTAACAGCAAGCCTAGGTATAAAGCTAGGCTAGTAGCAAAGGGCTTCACTCAAAAGGAGGGAGTTGATTTTCATGAGGTTTTCTCTCCAGTGGTGAGGCATTCATCCATTAGATTAATTTTATCTATTGCTGTTCACTTTGATATGTTTCTTGAACAGATGGATGTCACCACAGCATTTCTCCATGGAGAATTGGAGGAGGTAATTTACATGGCTCAACCTAAGGGCTATGAAGTGAAGGGAAAAGAAGATATGGTCTGTCGCCTTCACAAGTCCATATATGGACTGAAGCAGTCACCAAGACAGTGGTATATTCGGTTTGATACTTTCATTCTAAAGCAGGGGTTTCACAGGAGCTCGTATGATGCATGCGTGTATTGGAAACTATCTCTGAAAGGTACTTATATTTATCTACTGCTTTATGTAGATGATATGATACTAGTGTCTAAGGATTTTGCTGAAATCTGTGAACTCAAGAGACAGTTGAGTAGTGAGTTTGAAATGAAAGATTTGGGTGCATTGAAGAGAATCTTAGGCATGGATGTTAAAAGAGATAGGGAGAAAGGTTTGTTAACCATTTCGCAGGAGAGCTATGTGCATAAACTGCTTGACAGGTACAACATGTCTGATTGTAAGGCAGTTTCGACACCCTTAGCATCTCATTTTAGACTTTCTTCGTCTCAGTGTCCTACTACTGATCAAGAAATGTTAGAGATGTCGAACATTCCTTATTGTAATGCTGTTGGAAGCATAATGTATCTCATGATTTGTACTAGGCCTGACTTGGGTTACTCAATGAGCATGATAAGTAGGTTTATGTCAAATCCTGGGAAGGAGCATTGGAATGCAGTTAAATGGGTGCTTCGGTATTTGAAAGGTACTGCAAATGTATCACTGTATTTTGGGAACAGGTGTGATCAATCAGCATTGTTAGAAGGCTTCGCAGATGCAGATTATGCTGCTGACCTTGACAAAAGAAGATCTTTATCAGGTCACATTTTTCGCTTGTATGGTAATGTGGTCAGTTGGAAGGTTTCTTTACAGCCAGTAGTAGCTTTATCAACTACTGAATCAGAGTATATTTCTGTTGGAGAAGCAGTTAAGGAAGCAATGTGGTTGAAGCGTATTATTGGTGAGTTGTTGTCACAAGAGTTTACTCCTATCATCCGTTGTGATAGCCAGAGTGCTATTCATCTTGCGAAGAATCCATCTCACCATGAACGGTCTAAACATATCGATGTTAAATTTCATTTCATTAGGGATGCAATTGCTCAGAATGAAATTGAACTGGTTAAAGTTCATACAGATCAGAACTTGTCAGATATGTTAACCAAAGTACTTGCAGCTCATAGGTTTAAATACCTGTTAAATGAGTTGAATGTAAAGCTAGGATGATAGGAAAATTTTAGAGAACCAACTTGGTGGCTTAAGATGTTCTTGTCATGAGGGAGATTTGTTAAATTGACAAGGAATCTTAAGGATGAGGGCATTTAAGTAATTGGTACAAATGGGCATTTTTTTAATTAACACATCTCTTGCCTCTTAGGGCTGTCTTCTTCGTGAAACAGAGGGAGGAGAAGAAAAGGGTACAGCAGCCGCACCGAAAACAAAAAATACAGAGGGAGAACGAGTAGCCGCAATCAGTAATCCGACGTGGGTTTTAGCTTCATTCGACTGTAGTCGCCGGCGTGAGGTGCTCGTCAACCGATTTTTCCTTTTGGGTATCGATTTCACAGTCAGTTCAGTACCGTGGGTCTCTGTTTTTCGGGACTGCAAGCCGTGGGTCTTAGCTTCTGGTTGACGCTGCATATGTGCTCCGTTGAGTGGGTATCTCGGCCAGAACAGTAAAGATCAGTGGGTATCGGTTTCACTGGTTGTTTGAACGACGTGGGTCTTCTATTTTCTTCTATTTCCGGCGAGGGTCTTGGTTTTCAGGGGCTGTGATCGGGAGGAAGGGTGATTTCGGTGTAGGGACTGTTCTCCGACAATATCGAAGGCTGTCAAGGCAGTGGTATTCGATTTGTTCTCAAGTCAAGAAAGCATTTGAGGTTTCGGTCGTTTTATCGACACGATTTCAATCCATAGATTCTTGGATTGGTTTATGCTCTTTGTATTTGTAAATTGTGACTTATTGCTTCCTAATAAAAATCCTAACAAGCTGGTTCTCAAAGTGGATGTAGACCGAAAGGTTGAACCACTATATATCTTGGTGTCAAACTTTACTCTTGCTTACTTGATTATAATTTGTTGCTGCAAATTGCGTTCTGATTTGGCATATTCGAGTTCGTTTTTATAACATGTATGACACTGTTTTAGTCGTTTCTAGACTCTTAAAAGTAACCAATTTAGAGATACCTCAATTGGGTTAAAAGTCTAAAACATTATAATTTAATTAGACCAAAAGGCACCTCTACATATTATTGAATTAAAAAAAAAAAAAAAACTCTTGAAAGTGCTTTCCAAGTCAAATGTTTGGAGGAATAACTTTTAACAAAATACTTAAAATTTTGACCTTTTTTTTTAATTCGAAACGTACTCAAACAAGATAAATTTGAGGGAGATGTGTTTTTGGTCATCGCAAAAAAACCTTTTTGGTTGTGTTTTAAAATTAGGCCAATATAAACTAAATGGTTAAAATGTGACTTAAAAACATTTCAATGACAAAAAGAATCAATACCCACAAAATATTCTCATTCAAATGTAAAAATTCTTATATACAAATATTAAAATTTGAACGGACATCCACAATGAATGAAGAGTATTGATGCCATTATCTAAATTCTAAGGTTAAATTTTATAAAATTAAAACTTTAAAGTTAAATTTGACACTCTTTATCTAAGGCAAGCCCTCACAACTTTGCTAGCTAAGCCATTACCCCCACGAAATGGTTGAGAGACCAAACAACCAATGCAAGCATTATCTAACAAACCACCTTGAGTTTGACTCAACATCCTACTCTGACTCTGATCTTTAATTTCTTGACGAAATAAGGGAATGTATACACAAAGTAATTGTGGCCAATCTCTTTCTCCTCCAGGTAAGTTCGCTACAACTTCACTAGCTAGGATCGTGAAAAAATCGAGGTATTGAACAATTTTGCAAGAATGAGGGATCAAACCTTCAACTTTTGTAGTGGTAATAGGTATTTTATCCACTAAACTATGTTCAAATTGACCATAATTAAAAGATGATGAAATTTGGATAAAGTTGTCAAATAGTATATATGGCATACGTATTTTCTATGACATATTATACATATATGCATATACATAAATAAAATTGGTTTTGTTTGACATCCATGTGTTTTTTGTTTCATTCAACACCAAGTAGGTGAAAGGATTTGAACCTTTGACATTTTACTCGAGGATATATGCCTTTAACCACCAGTTGAGATTTATGCTCAAGCTGACATCAAAAGTACTAGTTAGTTGTATGAATAATTAATTAATGCATTGGGTATTTTGTTTATGACATACTATATGTATACATATATGCAAACATAAAATTGGTTTTGTTTGACACACCCAAGTGGTTTGTTGGGTGGTAATATATAAATCAAATCCAAATTAGAAGAAAGGGGAATTAAGAAGGTTGGTTTTTATAAATCAAAAGCATATTACAGTTGTGGAACATGCACCAACATATGAGGGCCATCCAAGTTAGTTAAAGTTGTGACAAATAAGCAAACCATTTCCCCCAACTTTGTATGATTATCACTACACATCCAACCCTCTTTTTTTTTTTTTTTCCCTCTCTCTCTCCCTCTTTAAAACCTAAACCCATTTACAGATTTAGATATTGAAACCAACACCACAATCATTCATCATTTGCTTAATCAACAAAAACCCATCAAACCCACACAAAAAAAAAAAAAAACATACAAATTACCAATCTTCTGATTAACAACTCCCATCTTCTCCAACTTCTCTCATGCTTCAACGCCACGCCAAAAATAAAAAAACCCTTTTCCCTAACAACTTCCCTTTAACAAACTTCATATACATAGATATACATATTTATATACATACACACGTGTGTATCGTTAGCTATAAAGCATGCCCATTCTTCTGTTAGGGTTTATCTAACTGCCATTGGGCTTCAAAAACAAAACTGGGTTTTCAAGTTTCAGATTGTAAGGGAAGACGGCCATGGCGGATTGAAGAACAAGTTCTTGGGTATAGTAATTTCTGTTCTTATTTCTTTGTTTTCTCTTTCTGTTTACGTCTCTCTGATGGTGCGTGATGCCAAAATCATTTGTGTGTTCTTTCTTTCTTTTCAAAAGCAATATCCATCATTATGTTAAGTTTGAGATGTTTGATATTTACTTTGATTATATACATGTTTTATTATTGGGTTCTTTTAATTGATGTTGTGAGTTGAAGTTCACATGGGTGATCTGGGTTTGTAAAGCTTTTTGATTAGTAAATTTCAATTATATTATTTTTCGTTTATTTTTTGATAGCTTTATGAACAAGATTTGAGTTGTTTAAACTATTGGCCCATGGATTTTAGGGAAAGGAGAGTCATCATCTTACTATTTGACGTTTCGTTGATATTCTATATTGGTGAGTATGATTATGTAAATTTAGTGCTGGTTATCATCCTCTAATATTTTATACTTTGGCTGATTTTGTTGATCGATCATATTAGAGTTCAATTCTGCTTGTTAACGTTCCCTTGTGTTTTATATATATTTTACTAATTGTGTTAATTGAACATGTTTGAGATTTTTTTTGAGTTGAAGGTTGAGTTGAAAAAAGTAAAAGAAAAATATATAGATTTTTGAGAAAGTAAAAAATAGTTTGGACACAACTCGAAAGGTTTAATTAAATTATAGGAACCATATTAAAAAATTTAAAGTTAATATGAACATACTTCAACTAGTTAAAAGCATATGACTCGATCAAGAGGTTAAAATCTCTATCCCACATGTTGTATTATTAAAAAAACTTAATTAAAATATAATATGTTCAAATCTTCAGAATTGTTGAACTCACAAAAAAAAAATACAAACAATAAATAAATAAATTATAAAAATCAAATTTTACTAATTAGAAAAAAAAAAAAAAAAGAAAAGACCAAAATTAACATTATATTGAGATCTAATTCTACGGAAAAGTAGAGTAAAAGTTTTAAAATCACAACGACTAAAATGTAAATTGAAACTTTTATAATAATTAGAGTTTAAGGCTAAGTAAAAATTAAGAATAATAAAAACAAAAGACCGAATAATTGCCTAAAAAAATAATAAATATAGACCAAATTGAAATTAACAATAAAACCGAAACTTTAAAGAAAAATGCTTACCTGCTACCTAGGCAGCAGGTAACAGTGATACAACCCATTTGGACATCACAAGGTTTAAAAAAGTTGTTTTGTTTTTTTTTTAAAAAAAAAAAAAAAACAATCAATAGTATCCAAATGAACTGCACCATAGCTACCTGCTACCTGGCAGTTGGAAAACTTTTCTCGACTTTTAAATCCATAAGAACAAAATGATATTGGACTCGAGCGATAATTACCAAATCTCTAATTTAATTTAACCTTTGTTTTAAATTTGCAGTAGTTTGATAGACTCTGATCCACAGTTCCAATGGAAGACGACATGTGTCCGCCATTGCCGTCCAGTCTTTCTTCAACAACAGAAGTGTCAACCAACTCGCCGGAAGTGGAGAATTTCAGCCTCCATTTCGCTTCAATGTACCACTCCATTTTCCCTCCATTATTATCATCATCTTCGTCACTTCCAACCTCTCTCTCATTCACACCGTCTCCGTCCTCCTCCGCCGACGACGACCTCAACCACAACCACTGCAGCGCCGCCGCCAGTTCCACCACCGACGACCTCCTTTTTCAGGCCCGGCTTATACTCGAACACCGCGAGCTTCGTCAGCGCCACGATCTCTGCCTTCGCCGCATCCGTCAAGTCACCGACGACGCCGATTATCTCCGGCGGAAGAATGCCCAGCTCCGATTGGCCAATGCCGAGCTCGTGAAGGTTCTTTCGTCGAAGACGGCGGTTGATGATCTCGTTGCGATTCCGAATTCCCATCTCCGATCTCTGATCGGAGGGGGGAAAAACGGGGAGGAAGTTGGTTATGAGATTATAAGTCCGACGAGTGTTATAGGAAAATGCAACAACCAGTTCGACAGGAGGAATAATCGCCGGCAGATCTCTCCTCCCAAAAGCATCTCCGTCCGCTCTGCTGCTGCCTCCGCCGCCGCCGCCACTCCACTAAACATCCAATCGGTAGAATTTCTCAATTTTTTTTCCTTTTAAACACTATTTTCACCCATGCATTTCTCTGTTTTGTTTCCCTTGTTTTACTATCTACTCTCTTAAAAAGTGTTCAAAATACATGTAAGTTTTGAAAACTAAAATAAAAATAGTTTTAAAATTTTTTTTTCTGTCTTTGAAATTGGACTAAAAATTCAAATTTCTATAAAATAATAAATAAAGGGAAAGAAATAAACATAAATTTCAAAAATAGAAAATTAAAAAAGAAATCATTATAGACAAAAAATAACCAAAAATATTTGGTTTTTAATGTGATGTATTTTTATTTGCCTATTTCTATTGCATGTAATGGATAAATAGATTTCTTTTTTTTAAAAAAATTATTTAAAATGCACCCATCTAGGATATCCTAAATGAGCCATTATAATTGTGAGCTACTAATTAGAATATCAATGAATGTGAATATATGCATTATATGCTCAAATAATAGGATCTCCTACCCACTTTTGGTGAGTTATTTTGTCCATTGGTCTTAAATCATACTTGGTTGCACATCTGCGTGCAGGAATCTCCAATCTCTCTATCTATCATCATTCAATTGTTGACAATAAGGGGAGAGAAAATATTTTCTACCATTTTCTCTCCTAATTGTGCTTTCTCTCTCCTTATTGTCAACAATTGAATAGTGGCTAGAGAGATTTCTATCCCAAGGTGCAGGTTAAGTATTATTCCTAAAAATAACCCACTTCGAAAGAGTCTAAAAGCCTCTATATTGACCGTTATTAGCTAAGTATTATTGGTCAAATTAAAGGATTCACTATGAAAATTTTGAAGTTTGAATTCTTTGGAGATGCCAATGGAAATATCATCAATAAAAATATTGGTGGTGGTTGGCTTTTTTTTTTTTTTTTTTTTTCAAGATAATTAAAATATAGGCTAAATTATAAAAAATACTTCTGAATTTTGCCATTTATTTAAAAAATATATCTCTTCTTTCAAAAGTTGCAATAGTACTCTTAACCTTTCATAAACGTTTTAAAACTACCATAGCGGTAGAAATATGTTAGAATATTGAGCGAAAAATCGACATAGCGGTGACTTGGAATGACGTGGTGGTGATTAAGATGCTTTCCTGGATTAAGTTTGAAAGAACAATATTCCATCATGTCCACTTTTCGTCCAATATTCTAACGAATTTTCTACTTCAAAGATAATTTTGAAACATTTATGAAAAATCAATAGTAATATTGTAACTTTTGAAAGAATAGGTATATTTTTGAAACAAAGGGCTACGTTCATGATTTTTTTTTTTTTAGCCTAAAATATATTTAAATTAATAAAGGAGTATTTCACAGTTCAAAATATTTTAAAAGTTAGGTTAGATTACAAATTTGGTCCTTGAAATTTCAATTTTGTTTAATAGGTTCCTCATCTTTAAAAGATTTCTAATAAATTAGTAAACTTTTTAATATTTTGTTTAATAAGTTTTTTTTTTAAATTTTTTAATAAATTATATAATACGCCCTCAAACTCTAAAACATTTGTCTCTAATAAGTTCTTAATCTATGAGACATTTCTATAAGACACAACAATAATACTTCAGGAACATATTAGATGTAGTATTGAAAGTTTAAAGACTTATTAGAAATAAATTCAGAGACCAACCAAACTTATAATTTAAACAAGGGAAGTTATTATAATTAGCAATTATGTTAAACATTTTCTTTATATATATTGTTGAGACTTGTACAATGCAGTAGAAATATGATCTATTAATCCTATGTGCATTATTTTTAAAGTCATAGATAAATGAAAATTTCAACATGTTGATAGGAATTTAATTAGAGCTGAACTTGTATTCTAACAAAAGTAGATGATTTTGTCGGTGGGCAGCGTCGGGTGTGCGCTCCGGTGAGCGGTGGCGGGAGTGGAAAGAAGGAGGAGGAGGCGATGCAGTTGGAAGTGTACAACCAGGGGATGGCGAAGACAGAGCTCTGCAACAAATGGCAGAACACTGGCAATTGCCCTTACGGTGACCATTGCCGATTTGCTCACGGACTTGAAGAGCTCCGGCCAGTCATGAGACACCCACGTTACAAGACAGAGATGTGTAGGATGGTACTCACCGGTGAAAAGTGTCCTTATGGTCACCGATGCCATTTTCGCCACTCTCTAATTAGCGAACAATAGAGACGACGGCGACAGCGACGACAACGGGGTATAGGAATTAAGGTACCTGAAAGTAATAAAAATGAAGAGAAGACGAGGTTGATGGAGCAAAAGAGAATTCAATAATGATAATAGAAGGAATAAGGGAAAATTTTTACTTGGCTTTGTGTTGTGTATATAATAATGGCCTTATATATTTGTTGTTGTTGTATTCTTATTATTCTTATTATTATTATTTTGATTTATTTGTGGAATGATTTAATAATGTTTCTTTTTTCTCCTTGAAAATGATTATGTATGATACCTGATACTAGTACTGAATTTGTACTCATGAGCACCGAAAATAAGAAAAAGGATCCGTGTTTAATAATTACTGTTTGTTATGAAGAACCTTTGAATTGTCTTCTTTATATATATATATATATATATTATTTCTTCTTATTTATGATAATGTACAATTGAATAGGTATACAAACTCTGCTTCAAGTCTGCACAATTGATCTAACATTCTCTAGTGGTTTTGATTAATCGGGTGAAATTAGATAACCAATTTATGGTTCTTATGATATAGAATAGGTTAAAAAACACTTTTGGTCTTTAAACTTTTAGTTTAAACAAAGTAATAATTGTCTTTAAAGTTTAGTTTGTAAAAATTTAATTTAGCTCCTAGACCTTCAAATTTATAACAATTTAGTCTCTCAATTTTAATATGTAACAATTTAGTTCATGTACTTTTAATATTTGTAACAATTTAATCTCTGCTATGAAAAATATCATCAAAATTAAGTGTAAATTTTTATGATTTAATATTTTTAATTTATAAGCACATTTATTTCCTAAGTAATTTTGTCAATCTACATATGTGAGAGTCACTAAATATTAACAATATTTTTCACAATATATAGGGACTAAATCGTTATGAATTTTAAAGCTTAAGGACACTGGACACTAAATTGTTATATACTAAAATTCAGAGACTAAATTGTTTTTTACTTTCATGAAAGTTCAAGGACCAAAAGTGTTTTTTAACATCTAGAACATTGATTAATTTAATTTAATTCTAAATATTAACAATATTTTTCAAAATATATAGGGACTAAATCTTTATGAATTTTAAAGTTTAAGGACACTGGACACTAAATTGTTATATACTAAAGTTCAGAGACTAAATTGATTTTTACTTTCATGAAAGTTCAAGGACCAAAAGTGTTTTTTTAACATCTAGAATTAATTTAATTTACTTCCCCTTTTTATTTTAAAGAAATAATCAACTTAATGTTAGGTATAGTTTTCAGTAAGACCTCCAAGTAATATCATAAAAATGTGTTTTCTGTAATTTGGTTAGTGTTTGAACTTTTTTGGGTCACATACATTATATAAGGACTCATGTGATGTCAACCTACAAATTATATTCTATACAATTCCAGCTTCTAAGGTTCTGATCTATTCGACCAATGTGTCTATAAATGATTGAATCTTGGCGTGGTTGGTCGACCATTAGTTTCTGGATTGGTCCAATTGTTGATCACTTGTCTTTTTTTAACCTCCTTTTTAAGCCTTTGGAGTGATTTTTGCTCAAATAGAAAATTTTGGAATAATAATAATATTTGTCTTTTTATTCTTTCTTAACTGGAACTTGCTTAAAATATTAATGGCCGTAGTGAATTGATTTGGTTTGGATTCTTGTTCTTTTGGATGGATTTGTTACCTTGTCAAGCTACCTATATTTTCTCCTTAATTACGATGGTTGGTCCTCAAACAGATGGAGTAAGATTTGGACTTCATTCCTTTGATTGTGATGCTAAAGAAGGTACTAGTGTCATAGGGTTCATTTTCATATTTTGGGAAATTCTATCTCCTTAAAATAAGATTTTCTAACGTGCATGCTTTCTATTGGTTGATGTTATTCTTTGAATTATTGGTAATTCCTTTTATGGGGCATTTGGCCCATGGTTTTGGATTGAGACATCCCAACCCAAAACCATGTTTGACACAAAGTGTTCAAAACTCTTGGTTTTGAAACACAACCTCATAAGTTACAACAGTGTAATTCCATGGAATTTGTGCCATGTTTTCCTCTTCCATTTACCGTTTTTCATTTTCGGTGACCACTTCAACAACGACTCCGACGACCACTGACAATGACAACTCCAACGACCACACTGGCGACTCGAGCACCGCTGACGATTAACTCCAGCGACCACTGCGATGAGAACTCTAGAGACCAGTCTGACGACCACCCATACGACTCAACTACCCCAACAACGACACCCCGATGACCCAACCACTCTAGCAATCTGACTTTTCCGAACCATCGACAACGACCATCTGACAACCACTTCGACGACCTGACGACCCGACAACCATAGTTCACTACCACTCCGAAAACCTGATCACCTAGCAACCACTGCCGATGACCACCTAGTGACTACTCTGATGACTCAACCACCATAGTAACCCAACCACCCCAATGACTATTTTGGCGATTACCCCAACAACCCAAAACCACTGTTGACGACCACCTGGTGACCACTTTGACGACTCGACCACCCTAATGACCACTCTGGCAACGACTCCAATGACCCAACCACCGGACAACTACTACCAAAAACCACTCACAACCACTCTGACGACTTGACCATCGTGCAACCACCATCGACGACCACCTCGGCAACCCAACCATCCCAACAACCTGACCACCCCAACGACCACTCCAACGATCAACCCAGCAACCCAACTGCCTAGTCAATTTTTTAAAAGGTTAAAATAAAACTAAAAATGACTACTTTTCAATTTTTTTAACCCATTGTATTTGAAATAGGTTTCAAAATATTGTGCAAAATAAAGTTTCTAATATTTTAATTTCTAAACTAGAATTCGAATTTTATAACTCATTTCTATTTCAAAATAGAAATTTTGTTTAAATTTCATAATTTCTTAAATAGACTTCAAATATTTTAATTTTTAAAATAGAGTTCCAAAAATAGAGTTATGAATACTTTGTAAAATAGAGTTTTAAATTCCCTAATTTCTTAGATAGAGTTCAAATTTTTTAATTTCTAAAATAGAGTCCAAAAATGAGTTTATGAATACTTTGTGAAATAGAGTTTTAGATTCTCTAATTTATTAAATAGACTTCCATTTTTTTAATTTCTAAAATAGAGTTCCTAAAATAGTTTTCTGAATACTTTGTGAAATAGAGTTTTAAATTCTATTTTTTTTAATTTCTAAAATAGAAGAGTTATTCATGTTTAAAAATCTCTTATTAAACTTGCTTGTTTGAATGCTTTTGGTGATTTTTGGTTGTTAAAGCCCCAAGTTTTGTATGTGTTTGCTGTTAAGAGAATTCTTATAAGATGTGAAAATGGTCTACTTTTGGCTAAGACATGGGCATAATTTATTGAATTTTTCTTCAGGTGAAGAGCTTTGAAAACAATGTTGGGAGATGAATTTGGATAGAAAAGCAAAAATCCTTGTTAAAGCATCTATTTATTAAAAGAACCACATGATTCACACGTGCAAGAAAATTCATTAATTGAGCTGTCCAAAAGTGGAGCCAACTATACTTAAGTGGACCAATGGGAGGTTGCTTATGCATAAAAATTGTCCAATCAGTCCTGAATTCAAGGCTTCAGATGAGGTATTTAGAGGAGACACTTTGGATGGAGAAAGGATGTTGGAAAAGGAAGAAAGCTACAGAAAGGAAGAAAGAAGAGTTGTATCATGCTTTCTTACTTGTCCTAGGATTCATACTCATCCGTTCTTTGCATTCTCCCTAGATTGGAAGTATGATTACTGTGTGGAAGTGTTAGTGAGACAACTTGGAACCCGACCCTCCATGGACAACAACTCAATGCCTTTATCACTTTCAACTACTACTTCGTTTTAATTCAGTTTGTGTTTTAGAGAACTACTGCTATTTCTTTTCTTCATTCCTTTCAGCTTATGTATTATGTTATTATGAATTTCAGACCTTAATTTGTATTATGAATTTCCTTTACTCCAGCAACATCATTCTTTTTTTCCACGTACTAATTATTTAAAATATATGTCCTTACTAATGTTATTTAATTTTTCATCATAATGAATGGAGTGAATGAGATATCAATCTACTTGTATAAATTGTTAGGAGTGCTAACAAAGTTCCACACATCGGCTAGGGAAGGAAAAGATCTATGGTATATAAGTGATGACAATTATCTCCATTGGTATGAGACATTTTGGGGAACCAAAAGCAAAGCCATGAGGGCTTATGCCTAAAGTGGATAATATCATACCATTGTAGAGATATGTGGAGGGTCGTTGTCCTTACCAATTGGTATCAGAGCCATGGTTTTAAGCCTAGTTGTGTGTCGGGCAAATCCTCAAAGTAGAACAAAGATTAGCAAGTATAACTCTATCATACGTCTGCTTGATAGAGGAGGTAAATCTTTGTTTGAAGGGGAGAAGAGTTGGTAGATGGTGTGATAGATAATTGCCACCATCAAAGAATATCTCACAATGTGAGTGATCCGTTGGAGTAGACAGATTTGTTCGAGGAGAGGCCTAAGTGGTACTTTGTTCGAGGGGAGGATTGTTTGGAGTGCTAACAAAGTCCCACATTGGCTAGGGAAGGAAAAGATCTACGGTATATAGGTGAAGAAAATTATCTTCATTGGTATGAGGCCTTTTGGGAAACAAAAAGCAAAGTCATGAGGGTTAATGCCCAAAGTAGACAATATCATATGATTGTGGAGATATGTGGAGGGTCGTTGTCCTTATCTTAAACTACACATTCATATTTAACTATGCTTGAAATAATTGATCTACATAATTAGTTAAAATATTAATATGCAATTCAACAAACAATTCAAGTAAAAAAAGCTCAACCCGCACCATAATCAGGAACTCTAGGAATTCTATTCAGGATTCCTAATTCCAAATTAGCATGCCAAATAGCCCATTAAAGGTAGATTTTCTTCCACTTTGATTCAATGTATAATTCATTTGGTTGAATTACGAATCAAAGTATAATTCATTTGGTTGAATTACAACGTCTTTACATTTCTAGTTGATTGTTTAATGCCGTATATGCACTTTAGAGGTTTATTTGGTGTTTACTCCTACTAAGTTGGCTTAAAAATTAATAGCATCGAAGGTAGCTTTTAGTAATCTTTAGTTTTTGTTAGTTGCGGAGGTATATTGTTTTCATTATCATAGAGAATTTATTGAAAGTTGTTTTTGTTATTTCTTGAAGTTTTTTTTTTTTAATGCTTTGGAAGTCATGTTAGATGAGGTGCTATATATTTATTTGACTAATTATTCTTCAACCTTTGGTTGATTGGTGCGATATTATTTATTATTGGAGATTGAATTAATATAAAATTTCACTTATTTCATGATTATGCTTTGGTTAAGGGTATGTTAGATTCCTTTTGTCTCAGTATTAAGCTCAAAACAATGTCAGAGTGAACTTAGTTCAGCAGTAATTAACATGTACCATCAATCAAGAGATCAGAGGTTCCAATTCATACATTCAATTATTGTTGAACTAAAAAAATAAACTCAACAATGTTTATATGTACTTTAATTTCTCAAATAAAATTATTTATGGTCACTCACATTTATATTATCTTGAAAGTAAACGTTGTTGTTGTATATCACTTGGCTTATTATTTTTCCTACTTGGTGCTTGTTTCCCTTCGACTAGCTTTAATTTTTCCTAATTTCTTTATTTTAGATTATCTCATAATAGACCTTTTTTATTTAGTTTTTGTATTAAAATATTTTCATTTAATAATATAAATTAAAATTTTGATTAGATAATGTTTTAGAGTTTGGAACAACAAAATTAGAATGTTTGGATATAACTGTTCACACGTAATTTTAATAAAGAAATAAAACACGTGGGGAATGAACTTTTGTATTTATATTAATTTGAATGTAGTGGAATACAATCTTTAATACTTAATCCTCTGATTCTCTCTCCTATATGTATGTTTCACTCGAGGGCTGCAAAGCTTATTCTCGAGATTGAAACTTCAATGGATTCTTAGAATCTCGAAGAAGTATTCTTGACCTTCGAGAAAGTGTTCTTTGTTCAGATGTTTGATCTTTAAGAGCTTAAAGAGCCTTCTGGTCTTTGTTTCTGAATTTTCTCTGAGATCTCAAATTTCTGAACCTCCAAAGTGGAGGAGGGAGCTCTCTATTTATAGAGTTCTCCAAGGCCCCCAGGTAGACTTGAATCTAATTGTTGGACTGGCCTAGTGAACTTTGGGTCTGGCCTTTAGTGAATTAGAGCATCCTATTTGGGTTTAGTCTAAAATTGGCCCAAATTTCATATAACTCAATAGCATATTGGGATTTGCTTTAATTTAATTTAGGGATACTTGCAAATTTAATTAATCCCAAATTAAATAAATAACTTTGTCACTAACTTTAAAGTAATGACATGACAACTTTTGATTGGCCAAAATTTTTATTCGAACAATAACCATTAATTCCCGTCACTAATAATTTATGACAAAATTATCATTGAGGGCTAGCATAAAATTCTCCACTCTTTATTGCTAGAATCTAATCTTCAAATCAACTTTAATAAGGTAGTATTTGAAACAATCATGTATATGAAAATAAACATGGCATGTACAAACTCAAAAAAAAAAAAAAATGGCATGTATATATGGAATAATGTTGGTATTATGTGTTTAAATGCTTTATCACAAAGTATTTTAAATGATTATTATATGTTTGAAGCCTTTGAGGCTATTAATATATATCCTCTAATTAACGGGAACAAATGGAGGAAAGCTTACTTTGAGATTGTTGTAGCTTTTAAATAATTGCTGGCAACTGTGCTTTTAGAAATATCAGCTATAAGATGAAGTAAACTATTGTTTGGTATATTGCAAATTTAAATTAGAAAAAGCCAGTTACTATATTTGGTAAATTAATGCTATTGACTTATTATATCAATTATTTTTATATTGATATTTAATTTATGATTTATAAAATAACTATTTAAAAATTTATATGATTTTTAACTCAAAAAAAATTATATGATTTAAATTGCATCTAATTTTGTTAATCTAAATTACTTGATAAAAGTTTGAGAAAAATAATTGAATCAATCCAAATTTCATCGATATAAGAGAAGAGAGAATAGATGTGAAAAAATATATAAATACGGAAGGATAAATTTGAGATTTGCAAAGGTTAAAGAATGTGGAAGATTTTTAGGAAAGTTGAATCCTAAAAGTTGGTATCTATTAGTTTTGCAGTAAATTGAAAAGTGATTATCGGTAGATTAATAAATAATTTGTTTTACCAAACAGTCTAAGCGGTTAAGATTCTCCCATAATTTCTTTTTACACCAATCTCAAACAGGACCTAAGCGGATGAATATAATTCAAGATAAAAAGGAAAAAAAATACAAGTTGCAAAAAAGGACTATTCATGAACTTAAGTAATCTTCTACATCTTTGAACATTGGTTTTGATAATGTAATAATCAAAACCTATAACATAAATATTAATATCAAAATCTATACCTAGAGAATAAAATTAAAGAAACCTAAATTCACGTCTTTCTTGAAACAAATCAGGCTACTCTCGCCAACTTGAGCATTAATTGATTAAAGTATATTGTCTCGATTAAGAAGTTAGAGATTAGAGTATTTCGCTTTACTAGTCGAACTAAAATAATAATAATAATCTTCTAATGTCTCAAGAAACAATTTGCATTTTGATGACGTCTTTTCCTTCTCTCTCTTACTGGGTATCTTCTGATCTTAGGGCCTTCGCCTCCTCTTGAAAATGAAACCCAACCTCCTTCTAATCCATTCATCATGTAGGTGGATCCATAGCCTTAAAATACGATCCATTTTCTTTTATTTGTATTGCAAAAAATGTTTGTATTTTGATGGTCAAATATGATAGATGGTATATTATTTGGATTAGATTGGATTAATTCATTTATGTTAAAATTATGTAGAATAAAAATGAAAGCATAGATTTAAAATAGTCAACTCTCAACATTTTTTTCCATAAATTACTCACAATAGATACCATTAATTCCACAAAAATAACAAATTGGTTGGAGAAAACAACCAAGAATAAGAGAAATATATAATACCAAAAGACTAATAGAGAGGCAATATACAACACTTGAACCAATTTAATTACCTCTTTCATAAAATTATTAGAGAAAAACAGAAGAGTTATCAAGTGAAATAAAATTTAAAGTCTATAGCACTCCAATTTGTTAACGCCCGTTTGATAATCAAGTTTTTAAAAACTATATATATGTTTTTTTAGTTTTCAAATTTTGGCATGGTTTTTATGATTTTTTTTTTAAAAAAAAAGTAGGGTGATTGTGTTTATGAGCTTAATTTTCAAAAATAAGAAACAAAATAGTTATCAAACAGTGCGTAAACCCAAACCAATCCAACTTATTCACAACAAGAATCGAATTTTATGTCGTTCATCATGCATATTTTCTCAATACCCAACACCAAGTTGAAAAATCAGTGATAAACATAACCTCTTCAACCATATTATTTTCAGGCCATCCAAAACCAAACAGACAAAAGAAAGAGCAATTAGTGCATCCATATGAATCACAACAATTAAGAGAAAAAAATGTAGGGTTAGAAAGAAAGATTGAAAAGATGAAAAGAAAAAATGGAAGTGATTAAAAGAGTTGAGTTTAAAAGGGGCTGAGAAGGTGATGACAGAAGAATAGAGAGCACAAAGGAGTGAGATGCCAACAACCAAATGCATTTCATCATCTGTGCTCTCTATCTTCTGTCAACAACATAATATCTCACACCTTTTAATTCCCCTAATTCCAATCACAAACAAATTATCAGATCAAAGAAAATAAAAGAAAACTCTAAAAGGAAAGAGAGAGAGAGAGAGAGAGAGAGAGAGAGAGAGAGAGAGAGATCATTATATTAGAAGAGTTTGTATAGAGATATATCGATGAATGGATCGATGGGATATATGGTTTATCAAAGTTGAATAATAATGTCTCAATTTATAGGAAAGGCTATGGCTTTGGAGTCGTCCATTTGTAGCCGTAAAACCCTCTTGATTGAATGAATAAAGTGTGCAACTCCCACTTTAAACACGATGATATATTCTGCTCACAAACTTTTATCTCTTTTTTATGCCTTTTCTAGCTATTTTTTGGTTAATTCCAAATTTATGAAGACATTGGAACTAAACTTGGATGGAAAAGTTCTCCATTTAAATTACGATTCTCGTCTTTACTTTTGCCTTTTTTGGCATTTTATTCACTCTCACTTTTGCTCGGTTTATTATAACCTTTACTTTTTTTAGACGTATCAGTTCGATATTTCATTTTATTTAGTCGTGTAGATTTTTATACCTTTTCAATGTGGTGTGATATTAAATTTTTCGTATAGTATTTAACTAGGTTAATCTAATTGATATACCTTTATAAGTAGAACATATTTAAATTTTGATGTAGATTGAAGATGACTAGAAATGAACATATCTATATCTATATCTTATATAATTGCACACTTTAAAATGTTAAATTTTGAAAAGGTGATAAGAACTAAGTGAAATTGAAGGTAGCTACTATCAGAAAGTTTTCATAGACCTCTAGTTTACAAACCTATATGATCACATCGAGAAGCTTTTGAATTTGGATGGAAATCCACAAAACGCAACCCATTTTTACTAATGGCCTTGTATATTTGATGTTATTATTATGATTTATTTGTGGAATGATTTAATAATATGTTTCATTTACTTTGAAAACTATTATATAGGATACAAACACCGAATCCGTAATAGTGAGCCGAAATAAAAGAAAAATATATAAAAGTTCAGGTTTGTTAATTATGAGAACTTTTAAATGACGTTTAATTTGTTTTTAATTTTGCTTTGGTTATTTATGATAATGAGGTGATGAATGTAACAATTGAAAATGTATACAAACTCATCATGAACTGCGCTTGAAGTCGATCTTCACAAACATAGACATCTAACACCCTCTAATTTTGAGTGGTTTTGATTAATTAAGGAGAAATTAGATAAACCAAATTTAAGTATCATGGTTTTTATTTTTTATTTAGAATATTAATTTTTTCGACTTTTAATTTTAAAGAAACAATCAACTTGATGTTAGGTAAATTTCAATTTTGGTCAGTAGTGTTTGGAAGTTTTATTCAAGGACTCATGTGATGTCAAACCTACAAATTATATTCTATACAATTCCAACTTTTATATTTATTCAACCAACGTGTCGATAAGTGATTGAACCTTGGTGTCTGGTTGGTTGATCATCATTTTAAGATTGGTTTGTGGATTGGTCCAATTGTACTTGATCACTTGTTTTTTTTTTAGCCTCCTTTGTACGTAGGCCTTTGTGAGTGATTTTTGCTCAAGTACACAAGTTTGGAATCTTTGTCCTTTAATTTTATTATTCTTTTAAGTACTTGAACTTTCTTAAAATATTAATGGCCGTATAAGTCAATTGATCTGATCTTGGATTCTTATTTTGCTTCGACAGAATCGTTACCTTGTTAAGCTACCCTCTATTTTCTCCTTATGACGGTTGGCCCTTCAATCAAATGGATTAAGATTTGGGCTTCATTCATTCATTCCTTCTTATTTCATATTTTGGAAAATTTGATCGGTTTTTCTAACCTACTTTCTATCGGCTGATGTTATTCTTTTAATTGATGCTTTTTGTTAGAGGTAGATTCTCTTTCACTAATTTGGTTCAATGTATAATTCATTTTGTTGAACTACAACATCTTTAATTACATTTTTTCTAGTTGATTTTTTAATGCCCTATGTACTTTAGAGGTTATTTGGTGTCCACCCCTACTAAATTGACTTAAAAAATTAATAGCATCATCGAACTTAACTTTTAATAATTAATCTTTAGTTTTGTTAGTTGTGGAGGTATACTGTTTTCATTATCATAGATAATTTATTGAAAGTTGTTTTTGTTATTCTTTTAAGTGTTTTTTTTTTTGTTATGCTTTTAATGTCAAGTTAGCTAGATGAGGTTTCTGTTCATTTGACTAATTATTCTTCAACCTTTAGTTGGCATTGTATCTATAATTTGAGAGAGATTTTTCACTTATCTCATGATTATGTGCTTTGTTTAAGTTATGTTGGATTCCTTTAATCTCAGTATTAAGCTCATAAAAATGCTTCTCTTGTCATTATCGTATTATTTTTCCTACTTGGTGCTTGTTTCCTTTGACTAACTTTATCATATAATCTCTTTATGTTAGATTATCTTATAATAGACCTTAGTTTTTGTTTTAAATTTTTTTGTATAATCATATAAATTGAGATTTTGATTAGATGATGGGAGTGTTAAAGTTCGTGGCAACACAAGTAGAATGTTTTGGATATTACCATTAATTCTTGTCACTAATAATTTGTGACAAAAATATCATTGAGGTCTACCATAAAATTCTCCCCTCTTTATTGCTAGAATCTAATCCTCAAATCGACTTTAATAGAATGTAGTGTTTTAAACCATCATATATGAAAATTAAATGGGATGTATATATAGAATAATGTATAGTATTGTGATAGTGCTTTCACAATGTTTTTCTTTTTAATGATTATTGTGTTTTAAGCCTCTGAGCCAATGAATGTATATATCCTCTAAAAGCATTAAATGCAGCAAACTACAACTGATATCATAGGAAATATTAGTTTTTTTTTTTAATCGACAAATGTGGTGTGGGAATTTGAACCTTCGACCTCAAGGGACAGATTAGATGTCAATTATTGCTAAGTTATACTCACGTTGGCTAGATGATATTAGTTATTAGACTTTGTCTAAGTTCTATTTATATCTAATTATTTTTTGTGTCGATCTTTGTAGTTTTTTCTTTAAAGTTTGGATTTCTATGTACATTGATGTTTTATATCTTTCTGCCTAATTAGTACTACTTATTCTCTTATCCTTGTACATTCTAATAATCAATTAATTTAATCCTGAGGTAAGAAAAGTGAAATATTAAGCAATAATTTTCAAATAATATATTTTGATTCTTTTAAATAACGTAACCATAAAGGAAATTAGAAATCCATCAAATGAAAGTGCATCTCGACGAAATTATATCAAAGCAACAAAATTAAGGGTTGAAATAATTTAGTAAATATGAGTCAGTAGGCAACATATCTAATATAATAGAGTAATTGGAGGAATTCAATAACTCAAGGTTAGGAGAAAATGCAAAAAGGACTAGTATTATTTATGAAATTAAAGTAAGCTTTTGACATCTTTGATCATTGGTTTGATCAAAACATATATATAATTTCTAATAAAAATCTACCAATAGGGAGAATAAAAGAAACCAATATTTACCTATTTCCAACATAGATCGCCATACAAATCAAGTTACTTTCACTACTACGTACATCCGAGAGCCTTTATAGATGAATATATTTAATCTGTAGGTTTCTTTCTCTAAACTGTTGTAACCATCTTTTTTTGGAGACCTTTAAAAGTCGAATTACTTGAAGGAAGTACTTGATGATCAATCACTTTTCCCTTGATATTAGATGAGCCATCGACATAGGGCCTTCTGGTCATGATCTTGAAAATCAAACTCACCTAATTCCCTTTCATCCATTCATTTCTGCAACTAGAATTAGGTACATGCATCCATTTTCATTTATTTGTATTGCAAAGAATAATGCTTGTGTGTTTCGATGGTATATTATTTGGATTAGATTCATTCAAGTTGTTTATTTCAAAATTGTAAAATAAAAATGAAAGCATATATATAGACTTCAATAGTCAATAAGTCAGCATTTTCTTTTCATAAATTATTCACAATAGATGTCATTAATTCCACCAAAATCACAAATATGTTATGTTCTACCTTAACATTTGAATTGTCTAACAGGCCAGAGAGAAATATGCAAATTAATGTAACAAAATACGTAATCTAAATATCATCTAAAATATTGAAAAGGAACTACTATACAAGTTGCAGAAAACATCCAAGAATAATAAGAGAAATAATACCAAAACTAATAGAGGCAATATACAACCACCACTTGAACCGATTTGCTAATTTCATAAAATTATTATAAAAAAAAAAACAGTAGGGTTATTGAGTGAAATGAAATTTAAGGTTTATAGCAGTTCAATAGATTAAAATCCAAACCAATTAACCCAACTTGATCATTCCAAGCAACTTGGAATCGAATATCTTGTTGTTCATCATGTTTTCTGAACACAAAGTTGTAGGAATAATGGGGGAAGATTGTAAAACACAAAAGAAAAATCAGTGAGAACATATAATAAACTATATAAACTCTGCAATCCTTTCAAGCCAGAAAACATAACAAAGAGCAATTAGCTAGTATTAGAACAATTAAGAAAAAATTAGAAAAGAAAAATGGAAGTGGTTAGTTTTAAAAGGGGATGAGAAGGTGATGACAGAAGTATAGAGAGCACAAAGGAGTGAGATGCCAATAGCCAAATGCATTTCATCATCTGTGCTCTCTATCTTCTGTCAACAACATAATATCTCACCAATTTTTCCTTCTCCTTTTAATTCCCCTAATTCCAATCACAAACAAATTAACAGATCAAAGAAAATAAAAGAAAACCCTAAAAAAGGAGGGAGAGAGAGAGAGAGAGAGGTAATTAATTATATTAGAAGAGTTTGTATAGAGATATATCGATGAATGGATCGATGGGAAATATGGTTTATCAAAGTTGAATAATAATGTCTCAATTTATAGGAAAGGGTATGGCTTTGGAGTCTTCCAATTTGTAGCCGTAAAACCCTCTTGATTGAATGAATAAAGTGTGCAACTCCCACTTTAAACCTGATGATATATTCCGCTCACACACTTTTATCTCTTTTTTATGCCTTTTCTAGCTATTTTTTTTGGTTAATTTCAATTTTATGAAGACATTGAAATTAAACTTCAATGCAAAAGTTTTCAATTAAATTACGATTCTCGTCTTTATTTTTGCTTTTTTTGGTGTTTCTGTCTTCTCACTTTTGTTCGGTTCATTCTGACCTTTACTTTTGTAGACGTATCGGTTCGATATTTCATTCTGTTGGGTTGCGTAGATTATACTCATACATTTTCTATGCGGTGTGATGTTAGATACTAGTGATAGTATTTGATACACCTTTGTCAACAAAATATATTTAAAATTTGATGTGGATTGAGGATGACAAGAAATATGGACACATACACATTGTTTTGGTACTTGCAAATTTAAAAAAGTTAGGACTTGTTTTGGTTGCAAATTTATGTTTTTAGATTCACTGACTTTCGTGATTATGCATTTGACAGATGTATTTTTTAGAACTGTTTTCGAATTTTGTGATTCAAATAGTAGAAATTCTGAAAACAACCTAATATATTAGAAAAGATAAAAACTTTAATAAATCTAGTATTTCATGTTATAAACTCAATTTATTTATGTCAAATTAAAATATGTATAACATAATATATTATAAACTATATGATATTGTAAAATAATAATTATACAAAATTTATAACATAAAACATGTACATAAATTAATTAATAATAGTTTAATTCAACCTAATATTTAGTGGGTAGCTACTCAACTAGTTTTATGGTTTATAAATATATTATCAAACACATTTTGAACAATTGCTTAAACTGAAATTCAATTTCTAAATCTGCTATCAAACACATATATGAAAATCTATTTTCATTGAATCCCTTATTTTCAAATATTTGTTTTTATATCACCAACCAAACACACCTTTGATTTTGAAATAGTGATAAGAACCAAGTAAAATTGAAGCTAACAACAGTGAGAAAGTTCTCATAAACCTCTAAATTACAAGTTACAAAAGCTTTTTTTTTTTTTTTTTTTTTTTTGAGTTGAACAACAAGTGAGAGATGAAGAGATTCAAACTTCTAACATCTTGGTTGAAAACATATGTCTTAACCAGTTGAGTTATGAGCTCAAGTTGGCACAAACGATATGAATTGAAATGCAAAAAGAAATCCAACCATTTTAGAACTCAAATCCTTTTGCTTTGTTTGAAATTTGTTAAAAACGGAAGCAAAAAACAAACATGAAAACACAGAAAGAAAAATGATACACAGATTTACTTGGTTCACTAACGATGTGTTAGCTACATCCATGGGCAGGGGGAGAGAGAGTTTTTATTATCTTGAGGAGAAAAAAACAGAATAAAGAATACAGAAATATCTCAAAAAAAACGATAGCGAAACCCCCGTACTTGGTCATTCGGAGCACCAGATAACAAATTCAAGGCATTTCTATCAACAAAATTGATGCTTTATTTTCAAATGATCTGAAATCTTCCAAAATGGAAACGAGAATCATGGAGAAGGGAACAAAAATTTCAAAAATCCCCCAAGTTGCAAGAAGCATGGAGAAGGGAACAGCAAATATAATTCAAAAATCCCCCACCACTAAAAGCTTATCCCATTCTTCTTTTCTTATCATTTGGCCACCTTGACATTCACAAAATGGACGGGGTGTTGTTTGACGACTCATATTCCTTCCATTTGTCACTTCCCCACCATTTGTTTTCTTCTTTCATTTGGGATATTGAGAATTGTTCCAATGTAAACAAATACCATATAAAGATAGAGTTTGATTAAATTAAAGTGTGTGAATTTAGTTCTTAGAGCTTTGAACTTTCATTGATGGAACCTTGGTTTGAACTTTCTCGCGGTCTACCACATTATGCCAATTCAATCAACATTTACCTAAAAAGAATCCAACCAAATCAATTAACTGACTTTGCCCATTCAGTAGGGTTAGTTTTCAATGTCATATGATTTTGAAGCATAGCTTCAAGTATATATTTTGAATGGTTTTTCTACTTCTAATTAGTCTGAAAAACCCTAGAAAATTTTAGAAACAAATCTAAAGTAGCATTTAAAATTTCAGATTAAACTTCCAGGCTTCGTTTGGTAGCTATTTCGTATTTGATTTTTTGTTTTTAAAAATTAATTAAACTTATAAATACTATTTCTGCCTATGGTACGTTTTCTTTCTTGTTGTCTACTTTTAAAAAACGATTTCAAAATTTAAGCCAAAATTTGAAAACTAAAAAAAGTAACTTTTAAAAACTTGTTTTGGTTTTAAAAATTTGGCTTAGAATTGAATTTTCTTTTAAGAAAGGTAAACTGTGTACTAAAGAAATTGTGAGAAAACAAACATAATTTTTTAAAAATAGAAAATTAATTAAAAACGAAACTGTTATCACATGTGAGATTCTAATATCTAGTTTCATACAAAAAAATAAAAAGATTGATATGACAAGTTTTTCAATAATAAGAACAGGGAAAAATATACAAAATAGCTCCAAATCTTTTAAAATTTCTAGTTTTACCCTTAATTTATTTAAAAAATTCAATTAAGTCATTCTATAAAAAAAAATGTTAAAATTCGTTAACACAAAGTTGATGGATCATTTTATCAACATATTTAAACACAAGGATTTGTCTCCGAATATTATTTGACACATAAAATCCAAATTTTCCATTAGTAAACTATGATCTGCTTATCAACAAAATTCATTTCTTCCCAGTAGTATACCCACATGTTCAAATTTGTTAATTTGAAGAAAAAAATTTAATGTCACATTAACTTTTGGGTAAAACACATTTTTGGTTACTGAGATTTGAATTTAGTTTCTATTTAGTTATTGAATTTTCAAAATTAACACTTTTTTAGTCCTTAGATTTTAATTTAGTTCATATTTGGTTCTTGAAATTTCAAAAGTAACATGTTTGGTCTCCGATGTTTGAATTTACTTTCTAATTGGTCCTTGAATTTTGAAATTGGTTTCTAATTGGTCCCTTAGAAGTATGAAAAATAAAAATATATATAAAAAATTCTAACTCATTTAAAAAATATATATCTATAAAGTCTAGTCAACATAATTTAACTATCACGCTTTCATTTTACTAGGTCAACTAACGTCAATTCTATCCAAGGACAATTTAGAAACTAATTGCAAACTTCAATGACTATTTAGAAATCAAAATTCAAACTTTGGAGACCTAATATGCTACTTTTGAAACCTCAAGGACCAAATAGAAATTAAATTCAAACCACAAGACTAAAAATGTTAGTTTTGAAAACCTAAAGACTAAATAGAAACTAAGTTCAAATTCTAGGGACCAAAAGTTTATTTTACGCCTAACTTTTTGTTCAAATGCACCATTAAAAGTAAAATTGAGAAATTCAAAAGATGAAATATGAAATTGAGAATTACCTAAAAAAAGGTGGAGTAGTATTTGATAAATTTAGGGTAAGGAAGAAGAAATGGATTGATGATAGAGTGATGATAAGACAAGAAGAAACATGGGTTGCCATTAGTGGCAAGTGTTGTGTCATTGTCATGAATGGTGTGACCCCAAGTGGGTAGGGCAGGGTGTCCTTAGATATATCCCCTTTGGGTGCAGAAGAACCTTTCGTTGAACATCAAAACTATATATTCCCCATTTGGGTAAGGGAAAGGAAAGCCCATAACGTCACCTGTGCCCCCCCTCTCTTTTTCCCCCATATCTAAAGTAGTGCTCCCTTCCCCACTACTTCCTTTCGTCAACACAACACTGTCTTTTCCTTTATCGAGAAAAATGCATAAACTACTCTTCAATTCGATTCGAGTATAGTTTAACTGATTATGATATATATATCTTCAATCAAGAGATTAGAGGTTCGAATCCTCTTGTCTCTCACATGTTGTTGAACTAAAAAAAATAAGAAGTTATAATCGCACTTGACAATTTTTTAATTCAATATCTTTTTCAAAAGGCATGCCTAACGAATGAAGCAAATTACCCCAAACTTTAACCGTTGTTATATAACCTCTTACATCTTTAACCTTAAACGTGGTTTGTATCGATAGAGTTTAATTGCAATAATTCTAGGAGAAAATTATTGCTCAAATTGAAAGTTCCAAGTGTGGCAACACATGGATGAGTTCGTTTGGAAACAAGATTTCAAAAACAAGTTAATATTGTGTATAGTTTTATCTATATTCATAATCTTAAATATTTGAGAAGTAAAGGTCAAAATGAGCATAGCTCAGCAGTAATTAACGTGTACTCATTCCAAGAGGTTCAAATCTATACCCTACATTTGTTCCACTAAAAAAATATTTGAAAAGTAAATAACTTCAATCAACAAGGATATACTATTATTGGGCCAAGATGAACATAACTTAAATTGGCTAAGACATATACCCTCTGATCTCGATCAGAGGTTCGAATTTCTCTACCCATATTGTTGAACTTACAACAATAATCTTACATCGTTAACGGCAACAACATTACTCATAAGTTTAAAAGGCCAAAGTACAGAGATTAATTAATTTCTTAGATCTTTAAAAGTTGAAAGTCTTGATGTAATTGTTTGGTGTACTGTGTTGAAAAGGGGTGCATGGAATAGAGAAGAATAGATGAAAAGCATCATTCTGAGTGCTGATTGAGTGTTCTTTATTCTTGCCCTTTTGAATATAAAATTGATATATTTTTTCTTAAAGCAAAGACTAGTCCCATTTCATATCTTCCATGGATTTGAAGTTCTTTCTGGTTGCAATTTGAATAGTAATTTATTGGGATCCTTCCTTTCATCTCCCTTTGTCACCACCATATGAATAGCACAAGTGCAAGAGTATAAAAACATGAGAATGGAAACATCATCTCATTCATATCAAACATAATATCACAATTACTTAATTGGCTTCCACCCAATAAAAGAATGTGATTCTCAATCTTTTCTCTTTTGTTGACCATTTTCTAAAAAAGCTTCAATTATTAAAATAGTCTTGCATCCATGGAAAGATAAGATCTAAAACTGATGAGTACTACGTACTAAAAAAGATGTAATTGTGATATCATTATCATTAATGCTCATTTTAAAAAAGTAATGAAATTTTTTCCAAGTCGAATCTAGTTGTAATGATAGGTATAATCACTAGCTAGAGTTTGATCTATTTTTAAGGGATAATCATTCATTATTATTTTTTAAGTAATCATACTCACAATGTATTTAATAGTTTAAATTATCATTTAAGAAATCTTATGACATATGGAAATGTATAGTATTTAACATTTTATGCTCTCTCTCCTATAAGTTTAATTTAAATATTGTGTTTTTTTAGATGTTGATCAACATTATCTATTATTAATGTGTGTAGCTACTAATGTCTACAAAACAAGAAAACTGATCTAAAACATATATTCAACTACAATACCGGTGTGGTTGTATTTTGCCAAGAACATACTTTTGAGTGATTAATTTGGCACAGCCAAAGGTATATATATAATAATTTTGTAGGAATTGAAAGATGGAAATTTAGATGTTTGGCTCACATCAAGGGAGTATTAGATAATTTCTTTTTTCAGTTCAACAATATGTGGAGTAGGGATTCAAACCTTGACTTTTTTCTCAAGAATATAATCCCTTAACTTGTTGAGTTATGATTAAGTTTGGCGAACAACATTAGACATAGGCAAGGGCAATTGCTGTCAATTTATCTAGGGCTGCAAACCTCTCACTCTTTGGATAACAACATTTAAATAAATACAACACTAACTTTTTTTTTTCTTTTAAGCTTCTTAAAGATTCTATACGAATATCTCAAGTGTACCATATTTGAAAATGTTTCAAGATGTTCTAAAAATATCTAAACCTTTTGGATTCCAGAAAAATTTAAAGAGATATTTAGAGGATCCAAGAAGGATGTAAAAAAAAATATTTTACTTGTGTTCCAAAGATCTCTTATCTCCCCACATCTCATGCAAGCGAGTGAAATAGTTAACAAACGAGGATTAGAGTGTGCAGATGTGTCCACACGTGTATTTTCTTAATTAAAATCGTCAATAAAGTATCTCTCAAACCTTCTATTTGGTTCATCTTCTTCCTAAGTTCTTCCTTGTTCTTTCTTTGTTATTGAAAATTTGGGTCATATATATTTTATCTTTAAAATCAAGAGGTACCCCTCCAAGCCAAGAGAACTTGAGCTTCAAAGTGGCCGAGTGAAGTAAGAAGTCCGTCTAAAGAGATTGTTATTGAAATGGCTGTGGACATACAGCACTCTACCCTAAATGCTGTTGATGGAAAAATTTTCCTTTTGCTATTTGTATATCAAGTTATCTTAGCTAGGCCAACGTTTGTTTGGTTCAGATCATTATTTAGTTAAAAATGCTAATAAGAAATTTGTTGAGGCTTAAAAACTAAATAAATACAAACATTAAAGTTTAATGACTAAATTTGTAATTCCACCTTCTCTTGATTTAGACCTTAGATTTAAGTATATCTCATACAACTCTAAAATAAATCTGAAATAATAAGAGTGTTTTGAATAGTAGAAGAAGAAAAGTACATATACCTGAAATGACAGTTTGTTCCTGTTCTTGACCTTAAGGAGTGGCGAGGAGCACAAAACTCTAACCAATCATAGAGAGTTTCCATTTGTTGGAAATTCACAATTCATATAAGATTCGGAACGTCACTTCTCTATGAAAGCATGATTCTTGTCTCCCTCATTGGAGCTCGTCCATCAAACACCTCTCTAAAGTTGAGTAAAAGTTGAAAAGGGTGTTTTGGCCCTAAGAAATACCTTGCAAAGACAATTGCATTATCCCTAAAAAATGCAATAAAATCAATTAATTAGTTTACAACTACTTAACCAATTTGATTGGCTAACCTGAGAATAACTCAATTGTTAAGTCATATATTTTTGACTCAGAAGTTAGATATTTGAATCCTCCACCCCACATATTGTCGAACTCTAAAAAAGAAAGAAAGAAACTTGATTGACAAACATATAATTTACGTGTCACATATTAACCATAGCAAGTTTTCTAGTATATGGATGAAATTCAACGACCGGTTAACCAAAATGTGGATTCCAAATTGCATGAGCAATATGTCATGGGAGTCCTATGCCCGAAACGAGAAGCAAAAACATTATAATAAAGGCGTTCTTCAATTATATCATTATGATTTTCGAACTCAGGCACATACATGCAAGTTTCCTTAGTATATGGCTCATCCATGCTTTTCAAGATATTGTTTGCGACTCAACAGGGGAGAAACGGATAGGACTTCACACATTTTAATTTTTAATGGAACTGACATGGATTTGAATGGAACCTAGAGAGAAATATAAGGTAATTCAATTTTAGAATCTCTGAACTATCGGAAACCATCTGAAGTTTCAAACATCATACTAAATCTGTTCCTTTACATTTAAATTATAACCCGAATACAACTAAATAGATTCGTGTTCATAATTAAGTACTTGGATAATTAGTTCTAACCAAGAAATCTCAATCTATGCAAGAAAGATTTGTCTGTTGTCGTCAATGAAACACAGTTCAAAATATGAACATACTCCTATCACCATTTAAACGGCTCCTCCACATTTAGTTGCTTATCTGCCAACATCAGAACCCTGATTTAACTAATATACCAAAAGTTTTTTTTGTTATCAAACCAGGGCTTCAAAATAATGAATTTGAACTATCTTTGTACAAGTACAAACCATAGAAATACAAGTCAACATGCAACAAACTGAGTTGCAAATTCAGCAGCTGAAGACACGTTGAACACTGCATTCCAACCATCACATTCTCAAAAATATTTCAGCTTTTGGAGCCAAAAACCATCCAGATTCCGGCAATGATGATCTCCGAGAACAAGTGACGACCATGACACAGAAATTTCCATGACTTAGTTGGGATGGAAGTTCCTTTAACAAACCTAAATCTAAGGATTTTGTTCGTCTGAAGGATGTTCAGGCGAAGCAGGTAGTTGTTCCTCACCGTCGGTTTCAGCTGATACAGGATCGTTTGATGGAGGTTCCTCTCCACCATCATTAGTCTCAGGGTAAAAATTAATGGGAAACTTTGTAACCCTGGGTTTATCAGATAGAATGTTTCTCTGAACCCTATCGATCAAGACTTTGGCTGGAGGTTCTTCTCTGAGCTGCTCGTCATCATAATCATTGTTTACATAGTAACCGACGCGGACAAACTCCTGACTCATATATGAGCAGGTCAACAGAAGTACAGTTACGCCAATGATATCTTCTTCAGGAATTTTGGACGGGTCTGGAGGGTCTGCCTGGGAATGATCCATATGGGAGGGGATTGCGAGGTTAGCTCTATAAAACAAGATGGTGTATTAACAAAATACAGAAATTTGTCATGGGAATTTACCTGCAATACAAAACGATAATTACCAACATTGACAGGTCCCACAAGAACACACTCCAAGAGTTGATCATAAGTCTCAACCTCAGCAGACCCCACGTAAATTAGCTTCCATTCCAAATCTGAAGCAGAAAGAGAAAAAAAATCGGGACAGAAACATTCAGTCAAAAGGGTACTGCTACAAGTGCAATGATAACCAATATAATTGACTAGACTTCTAAAAAAGAAAATGCATCACACGCAATATGATAAATTTTTACCAATTCAATGATAAGACTATCTTTTCATAAACTAGAGTGCGTATCACAGTTAAAAATAAACTCCATACTTCCACTCAAATTTCCTTCTAAATAACAGAGTTAACATTTCCATTCATCAATTGGATATACTTTTCTCGAGGGTCTCATAGAAAAAACCTGCATATTCACACCTCTTCAAGAAATGTCCACGTCTCATCCTACAACATAATCTAGTTGCTTAATCATATTTTTCCTCCGTAAGAAACAGTTATATCCAATCGCAATAGCTCGTGGGGCTTAAACATGAAGCGAGGGGTCTATATTGTGAGGCACACAGCACAATACAATAGAAAAAGATATGGCATTATGAATAGTACAATAATGAAAAGTTTTTAGAAACTAGAGCTTCTGTAAGAGATTGGTTAGAGAAATAAGGGTTTTTGAGAAATATTTCTTAAGTTTTAATAGAAAAAATAAAACAGGCTGAGGCATGTGCCTCACTAAGGAGGCTTCTATGAAGCTTCTTGGAATGCGCACCTGATCCATACATTACCAAAATTAGACAAATTACAAAGGGTAAATATCATGAAGAGCTTTATTTGCTCCCTATACAAGGGGATTGTCCTAACTCCACGGGGACTGTTTGAGAAACATGAAACATCAAATGAATACGACTATATGAGCAGCGGAAGGTAACTCCAATCTGTAAGCGATGGTACCCACTATTTGGATGATACAAGGTGGACCATTATAGCGAGAAGTAAAATTTTCATATCTACAGGCTAATATGGACTGTTGACTGTATGGCCAAAGTTTCAAATGAACCAATTCACCCATTGCAAATTCCACATCTTTAAGATGGAAGCTAGCTAATTCTTCCATTTTGAGCTCTAAGCCAATTCCAATTCCAATTCCAACCATCCAAAACTGTATTTCATTACAACAAGAGCTAATCCACACTGCTGAGACGAGGTCTAAGAGATAGAGTTAGAAAAATGGACTATAGGCTCATTTCTTTGGTCCAAGAGGCCAGACCAAACCAAGACAGTGACAGAATACAACGTAGTCCTGGAAGTTAAGGGTTATTTTCAGTATAACTCTGCTAACAGAGTTCTGCACTCAGCCACTAGCCTCTTGGATCTGTGTACTTTTAATCTGATTGGGAAGGGCAAGGTCCAAAAAGAACCAAATTCTTTATCTGAACCCTTGCACACAGAATCTTAAACACTTTAGACAAAGTCCAAAGAAGGAACCCCAGATTTCTCTCTCCTCAAATTTGTTTAATGTGCATTGTGCAGCAATAGTGATGAATCTCTTAATCACCTTTTTCTCAACTGCATTTTTACCTCGAGGAACTAGAACTTCATTTGTCATCGTTTTCATCTCGGTTGGACCTTACCAAAAAGGGCGGAAGACAAGATTTTTTAAGAAATGCTCTGTGTTGGGTGGTTTAAAGATAAAGCTAGAATTTTGTGAAGAAAACTTGTAGAGCTCTTTTTAGGCTGCTTTGGAAAAAAAGAAACTCAAAAATAGTCCAAGGTTGGCTTTGACACAACCATTAACCCATAGCTAGAAGCATCCATTTCAATTACAAACTGTTTTAAGAAATCCGGCAAAACGGACGTTGGTACTCATGTCAATTTTTTTTTTATGAGAAACCATGACGTTGGTACTCATGTCATGGCAAAATTGAGCTGATTGAAAGCAATTTCGGCCTTGTCATTCCATCTAAACTAGTCCCTTTCTAGCTACTCTTCTAATGGCCATGCTATAGAACTATACCTGGCCACAAGTTTTCCTATAGTAGCCAGTGAGACCAAGGAAAGCTTTTAAGTTCCTGGATTGAAGAAGGCATTGGATGTTGACCAATCAAACATTGCTTGAACTTTCTTTTGGTTAGCCTGAGATGATATGGCCTAAATATACTAGTTAGCTTTGCAAAAATGCACTCTCCATTTACTTAACATACAACTTGTGTTTCTAACAGGTTCCTTAGAAATAAATAACAAAAATAAAAACCAATCTGAATTTCTGTAAGAACGTCTTCAATACATCATTCATTGAAGCCTTAAAAACAGAGTGTGTGTTGGTCAAAGTAAAAATTGTGATTGATTTCATTGACCTTCAGCCATTATTCCACAAATAATACCACACAAAGTAATTCTGAACGGTGACTTTTCAATATCCAATATCAAAACCAAATGCACATCAAACAATCCCTTTTTACGTTTCATCATAAACCTCTATCAAAATAATTTTTTAACTTGATGCCTCTAAAGCCACTGCAGCCTATCTAATGTTGCTATCATCACAAAAATTTAATCATACTCAGGATCTGCCAAAATTCTTTGTTTGATATGCTCATATAACAATCCCATCGACCAAGATATATAAATAACCTCAGGCAAATATTCTGCTGACATCTATGACCCCGATACAGATCCAATAAATTTAAAATTAGCAATATCCTTTCCATCAACATATATAGGGCTAACAACATCAATTAGCTACCTTCAATCTTAGATGGAGTAGCACTGAATGCAGAGGGAAAACGTTAGGAATCTTGATATGATAACCATTGGCATACTCAATAACATGCAATACAACATAGAGAACAAGGTCCTAGACTTTCCAAATGTATCTCCAGGCTCATGATCAGAAAGCATGCTGAGAATTTTGCAACCTTACAGGTACAGATTAATAAAATCATGGACCAAGACGACAATAAGACTCTCAACTAAAAGTCTAAGACGAAAAGGTCAACTGAGTTAACTAGCCATTTTGCAGATATCAAATATCCAGTTCCAGAAGATTTATAGTTTGCCCCAAATGATAAGGTAAATCCTTAGAGCTCAAGTACGCAGTTGCACAACCTATAGAACATATCTTGTTCAAGTAAGGGCGTGATAATTACATCAGCTCCCCGTCTCACTAGTCACTACTCACTAGCATGATATAAATAGTAATGATATAAACATAAACTAGAGCGCCCATGAAGAAGTAACAAAAATTATAATATCCAAAACATCGTAGACAATTCGAATAGAGAGATTAAATGGAGACAGAACAAAATTGAAAGGTATGATTATTATTCATTGCCGATCTAAAAACCAAAGGAACAATTCCATAACCCAAAATGTTTAACGCTATATTCTCTCACAAATGACCTCTTACACTGTCTTTTACAAGCAAACCACATTTTTCATTCCATCAAGTAATTCGGCTGTTGTAAGCAGAAATTCCTCGGACCCATGAGGTAATATTCAAAACTTTATATTAAGTACATCAATATTAGATATACAATTCATTTTATCAGCCCCCTCAAAGTCAAAGACTAAAGGACTTGGGTATGGAAGTGATCCCGACTACCACAAACTCGTTTGTAAGTTCCCAAACCGAATAATCATAAGTAAAACTAACTAACATTAGTTTAACTTTTACCAGCTTACATTCACAGTCAATTACACAAAAAGTTCGGAACAGATTAACCCCTAAAAAGTAAACCCTAATAGAAACTTAATAGAAATAGTATTGGAAGGGAAATAATCATTGAACACAGACAGGAAATAAAAAGCGACAAAAAGTAGATCGAGGGAATACCGTATTTGAGAGGAGACAAACACTCGTAAGAGATCTCAAACTGAAGAGGGGTAGAGAAGGGCGAAGGGTTGTCAAGAACTGCAACGTTCGTGATATTCACCGCGCTCATTGTCGTTTAATTCGATAGAAACAGACAGCTGGCATGGAATTAGCTGAGAAATGAAATAGCTCAAAACCCTACTGTTCAATTCGAAGTGTGAATCGAACTTCAAACATGACGGAATCGGAGAGAGGTTGAAGAAGAAGGAAGTCTCATAGCAACCAACGAAGAAGGCTTTTGTTTACTCAAAAAAAAAGTTTGGCGTTTGAGTTTTTGTTTTGTTTTGTTTTTGAGGGGCTGAGGAAGAAAGATTAAGAATAAAAAAAGAAAAGAAAAGAAAAGGGAAGGATACCGGAAATGTGGGCCGGTCACCGGCGATAACCGGTTGCGGGATTTGGCGGGAGCTGTGAGGGCACGAAAATCATCGGTCGGCTGTGGTGGCGTCTGGCGAGCAGGGTTGATGACGAATTTCAGGCAAATTTACGTTATCGTTCATTACAAATCTAACGGCTAAGAATTATGTTTCTTTAAAGTTAGAGGACGGAGCCATAAGTAAGTTTATTAAAAGTTAAAAAGGGCTAAAAATCTAAAACTCCAAATTAACAATTATATCAATCTACTCTAAACTTTTATAAGTGAATCAATTTAGATTCATCGTTTAAATTTTCATTTTAAGACCATTAATCTATAATGTTATGGATAAAATTAGACCAAAAGGATAAACTCAAGCTATAAGGGAGATCATAAACTAAGTTAATACGAAAAAAAGTCCAATGCAAGACAATTTTGGGCCATTGCAAAAGGACCCAACCAAGAGGAAAGGAAATGAGAAGAAATTGGGCCGAAGCCCAATTTAAACCCTCGATATCGACATGGGGTCAAGGGCAACCTTATGGTTGGCCTATTTAGAGGAAACGCTCCATGCATGCCCCTGCTCATGGTATCCGTGTTCAATCTGGTCCAGTTCATCTTTAACCTAATTTGAAAAGGGTAGGAGAAAGACCCTAAAGGGATCATATAAATACCTATCTTCAAACTAGAAAAGGTAAGTCATTCTTCATACTCTAAACCCTTAATACACCCAAATTCTATATGTTAACTTAAGCATTGGAGTTGGTGTGGCAAGCACCACATTAGTGTGCAGTTTCTTTCTCTTTTGCAGGCTACGTTTTCCCTCCATCAAGTAAATTTACCGTTGTTGTCACATGAAGGCTAGGTGCCGATTTTGCCATCAACACATAACTTTCACATATGTATAAAACTTATTTAAATGTAGAGATTAATGTAAGTTAGAGAGAAATGCTAGACAAATAGATAGTAGTGGTTTTTCTTCATCTCGTCTACCTCTAGTTTTCTCTACTTATTTAGAAAGAATTACGTGATAATTACATGATAAATCACTAACAGAGCGTTTAAATTGATTCACTTATGAAATTTTAGCGTTTAAATTGATATAATTATTAGTTTGAGGTTTTAATTGGTACAATTCTCAAAGTTTAGTGGTATAAATTGATTTTGTTTTCCAAAGTTAAATTACAAGTTTGGTTCTAAACTTTAGTTGTGTCCAGACTCAACTTTTTTATTTTCTGTAGAATAGATCATTGAATTTAGGAACCTACAAAACATAATGTTAAGAGTTTGGAAACTAATTAGGCTTTTTAAATTTAGTGATGTGTTAAACACAACTTTGAAAGTCCATAGGAACGAAACTTGTAATTTTACCATTAATAAATATTTTGAGTGCATTAGAGATGATAAAAAGATAAGGTTAGAGATGCACTATTCGATCCTCTCAAATTCACAAGAACTCTTAATCTCTATTCCTACTTTCTTTCTTTTTTTTTAAATCAACAACAATGTGAGGGTAAAAATTTGAATCTTTAACCTTTTAATCAAGAATATATGTCTTAACCAATTGTCTTATTCTCAAGTTAGCTACCCCTACCTCATTTTTTTGGATTAAGGAATTACCTTTATAATTTGACATTAGAAATTCAAAATTGTTGTTTAGGGATTGATCAGTTCCTTATTAAGGTGATTTTCTCATTTTTTTTTAATATATAATTAAGGTTAAATTACAAGTTCACTTCTTGAACTTTCAAATTGCGTCAAATATGTCCCTAAACTTCAAAAGTACTTGATAGGTTTTTTAACTTTAAGTTTTATGTCTAAGAATTAAACTTTAAAAAATGTCTAATAAGTCCCTAAGGCCCGTTTAATAACCATTTAGGCCCCGTTTGATAACCATTTGGTTTTTTGTTTTTGGTTTTTGAAAATTAAGCCTATAAATACTACTCACATCTATGGATCTACTTGTTTTGTTATCTATCTTTTACCTATGTTTTCAAAAACCAAGCCATGTTTTGAAAACTAAAAAAAATAGTTTTCAAAAACTTGTTTTTGTTTTTAGAATTTGGCTAAGAATTCAAATGCTTCCTTAAGGGAGATGAAGACTATTGTACAAAAATTAGGAGATAACAGGCTTAATTTTTAAAAACCAAAAACCAAAAACCAAATGGTTATCAAACGGGGCCTTAATTTTTTGTTTTTTGTTTTTTAAAGTTGTGCTTGTTTTCTCACCATTTCTCTATAATGAGTTTCATCTTTATTAAGAAAACATTTGAATTCTTAGCCAAATTTTAAAAACAAAAACAAGTTTTTGAAAACTAGCTACTTTTTCTTTGTGTTTCAAAATTTGGTTTAGTTTTTGAAAGCATATGTAAAAAGTAGATTACAAAGCAAGGAAATCATAGGGAAAGTAGTATTTATAGGCTTGATTTTTTAAAAACAAAAAATCAAATGGTTATCAAATGGAGCCTAAACTTTTGATTGTATGTCTAATAAGTCATTAAGCTTTCATTTTTGTGTCTAATAAGTCATTGACGTATTCGACATTTTTTTTTAATTTACGAACCTATGGGACAAAAAATTAAAAGTCCTATTAGACACAAAATTTAATTTTATATTTAATAGATTAACTAATTTTTTAGAATATTGAATGTATCACAGCTACTACATATTAGACACAAAATTGAAAGTTCAATGATCTATTTGACATTTTTAGCTGTAGAGACCTGTTAGACACTTTTTAAAATTTAGGAACCTATTAGACACAAACATGAAAGTCTAATGACTAAACTTGTAATTTAACCATTAATCGATTAAACATTAAATACATATACTAACTAAATACAGTAAATAAACATAAGAGTGGAAATAGCCCAAACCAAATAGGTTGTATTTGCAAAAGTGGACTTAGTTCAGCAGTAATTGACATGTACCATCGACTAAGAGATCAGAGATTCAAATCTTGCACCCCAATATTTGTTGAACTTAAAAAAAGAAAAAAAAAGGTTACATTTGAGTTCATATGACTTATGTCTCATATAAATAGTTCATGTTGGGTCATGAGTTGGATATGTAATCCATGACCCATGATCTATGGGCAATCCATTGGGCTTAATGTACATATAATATGGATAATTCTTAGTAAGATATTTGAAATAGCTAAACTTCGGTTTCAAGATCCCTTTAAATAAGATTTTTGGATTAACATTTATTCATTCCAAACTTGAGAAAACTTTTCTCCATTAAATCTTTTCCTCAATCTCCTGGTAGGGTGTGTGGTTAAAAATAATAACTCTTCTTTCTTTCAATTTCTATATTTTAAGAATGTATCTACCTAGATCTAATAGTAGAAACATACTTGGATACATTTTGTCTTTTTTTTTTTTTTTAAAAAAAATGAATTAAAAGAGAAGAAAAATATAGAAATCGAACTCCCATATATTCATGTGAACAATCAAGATGAAATTATTTATAACATTTATGAAGTAGTTGGCAACAATTTTACTAAAAGTATGATTTGGCACCTGATTTTATCCCTATATCATAAACATTCGTTACTTTTTTTAAACATGCTATATATACGGTAACATAAAGTTTTAATTTTTGAATTATAAAATACTACTTTTAAGCTTTAATTCACATGATTTTTAATTCTTTCTTGGTTGGTGGTTTTACCCATCTTCTTCGTATTCTATTCTATTTTATTGTAGCAGGTAGAAGAGGATAAACTTAAGTAGCAAAGTTAATGGATTGAACAAAGATTTTTTAATTGTCTTATTCCACTTGTGCACTTGAAAAGAAGTAAATAATAATAATTAAAAAGAAAAAAAAAAATCCTAGTGAACCAAACATTCTCTTAAAAGAGTCAAAGACAAAACCGCATGGAAACACGAGCGAGACAAAAGCATTCCCCGTCAGATCCCAAACCCTCTCTTTCTCACTCTTTCTTTCCATTTTTTATACACTTCAAGTTCCTAAAAAAGCAATCAAATTACAAGTTTATACCATAAACTTTCAAATTATATTTAATAGGTTGATAAATTTTTAATTTTGTGTCTAATAGATTTTTAATATATTCAACCATTGTTTCAAAATGTTTACAAATTTATTAGACATACATTTAAAAGTTAGCGTTTCTTATTTCATTTTGTGTCTTATGGATTTGTGAATTAAAAAAATGTCAAATAGGTCATACACCTATAAGTCACAAAATTGAAATTTCAGTTCTTGCACCTATTAAGCACTTAATTGAAAGTTTAAGGATTTATTAGACATTTTCTTAAAAAAATAAGAATTTATTAGACACGACTTTAAAAGTATAGAGACTAAACTTGTAAGTAATTGTCAACCCAAATATAGTTTAACTGGTTTAAACATATATTCTCGATCAAGAGATCGGAAGTTTGAATCTCACACTACCACATGTTAAACTCTAAGGAGAAAAAAAAAACAATGACTAAACTTGTAGTTTAAAAAATGTTAAATTACAAATTTTTTTCTGAACTTTCAGGATTGTGTCTATTTAGTCCCTTAACTTTCAATTTTGTGTTAAATAGGTCCCTAAACTTTAAAAAGTGTCTAATAGATTTTTAAACTTTCAATTTTGTGCCCAATAGGTTTCTGAATTTTCAATTTTGTGTCTAATAGATCATTGACATATTTGACATTTTTTAAAATTCAAAAATTTACTAGACAAAAAAATTGAAAGTTTAGGATCCTATTAGACATAAAATTCAATTTTATATCTAGTAAATGAGTTAATTTTAAAAAATTTTGTATATGCCAGAGACATGATATTAGACACAAAATTGAAATTAGACATATTTTAAAATCAATGACCTAGCTATTAGATATAGAATTGAAAGTTTACGAACACATTAAACATTTTTTAAAATTCAAATATCAAATAGATACAAACTTAAATGTTGAGAAACTAAACTTAGAATTTAACCAATCATTTAAAAAAACAAAAAACACACATGGGGAGTTTGAAATTTGGAAGGCAGGAATAGGAAGATGAATGATGAGAGAGAATCCCACTCAAGGCTTGGATAAAAAAGCGACAAACTGAGATCGATGCAGCTTGTGTACGTCGTAAGATGTAAGAACACAACAAAAATATATAAAATAGAGAAATTTAAGGAAAAAGACAGAGAAGAAGACAGAACCTTAAAAAAGCAGTCAACGTTGGGATAACGTCAGCAAAATATGGAGAAGCCAGCAAAGGCTGCCAAAGTGGCCGTCCATGTCTGTCCTCTCCTCTCCTCTCCTCTTCTGATAAATGCTTAAATTAAAAGGGCGTTTCATTTCACATTTAATTAACAAATGAAAAAATGTTTGCTTTTAATTTATGCTTTGAAAAGGGTGTGTGTTTGTGTTTGTGTTTGCGCTGCGTCAGAGTTTTGCTGAGAACTTTGTGTGCTAAAATTAAAACACACACCATGTTCTTAATAATTGTTAATTATGAGAGAGAAATTGAATAGGGGGATGGGGAAAGGCATGGCCTTGGTTCTTGGGTTGGCTAATCTAATTTGGTCTGTTTTACACAAGTGGGAGACCAACAGACAGCATAAACCACTTCCCACAACTCCTCGCACTCATTAATTCTCTCCTCTCTAACTTTCGACCTTTTACTTTCTTCAACTCTCTTACACTTTCAACTTTTATTAATTCATGTCAATTTAAATATAATTGAACGTGTTAAAATATTTGAATCCTCACATTCTACATGTTGTTGTACTAAAAAAAATTTAGGAACTAACGTCAACCTAAGCGTATAATTTAGCAGTTAAGACATTTATACCTCTCTTAAAGTTGAAGGTTCAATATCTTATATTCACGTTTGTTGAACTTATAAAAAAATAGTAAGTAACTATTTAGAATATCCTTTCATCATAATTTTGAATTAATTTGTGTTTTTTTTTCTAATGATATTATGTAAATATAAGAGTTAGGTCTTATCAAAGTAATTCTAAAGTTGAGATAATTGTGTTTTTAGACCAATGACCGTTTTTCTAATTTCTTATAGAGATGGGTTTCTTAACTTATACACAAAGTTAGACATCGATTAATTTAGCTTGTTGTGCAAGTATTAGTGGGTGGATGCAACATGCAAGTGCCTTGATTGACATGCAAATATATTGTTATGTGTTAGGGACAATGAATATCTCTCCATATTTATACAATGGTACGATATTGTTTCATTTTGAACATAAGTCATTTGTGGCTTTAGTTTTTTATTTCACTTAAAAGGTTTCATAGTAATAAAAATAGTTGTCTTTACTTATATATTAATGATCTTCTCCTCTCAAAGTAGAACTTTGGTCGCATTACCAACAAATAAAAGTTAAGAAATGTTGGAAAAAAGAAAGTAAGAAATGGGACATTTTAATTTGCCTTAGATGTGCAAGTCTCCCATTGCATGGAAAAGGGTTCTCTTCTAATGTTGGAAAAAAGAAAGTAACAAATGGGACATTTTAATATGCCTTAGATGTGCAAGTCTCCCATTGCATTGAAAAGGGTTCTCTTCTAAGGTTTCAAAATAGGGGAAAATATATAGCTAGGCCACTTAGTGACACATTCCTTTAAAGAATTTCCTTCAACTACGTGAACGTTGATGATATTTCAATTGACTTTAAATCTCATATCCTACTGATAACATTTATTTATGAGTGTTATTTAGCCCTAAAAACTAAACTTATTGTTAAGAAAGTAAGTATTTATTGTTATATTTTATGTAAAAAAACAAGTTTTGCATATGTTTGAAGTCATGATTCTTGAAAAGTTAAGAAATAGGTATAAATAGAATCAATTTTGTTATGAAAGTGTTAAGTTTTGTTGTTTTTGTGAATATGCTGGAAATGGACCAAAATGCACCAGAGTTGTGACAGCAATTGGAGAACAAGTGAAGAAATTTTTCTAAGTGCTGAAGCAGAGAAGTTGCACCCAGTCTTGCGCGACTGCATCTGAAATTAACAGATTTTTAGTAGATTTTTGACCAAATCTTCTCAAATTAAGGAATCTTGTCATCCAAGCCTTATCACACTGATCTCGACAACAAATCCTAGATTATGAAATCTATAAAAAGCGGCTTAAACATTAATTTCAAAAGAGCTCGAATTCCTGCATTCTCCAACATTCTGTCTTTTTTCTTTCTTTCTTTCTTTTATGCTGCCACACTTCGAGTCTCACCTAGGTTCTGTTCATACTCCATTCAGACACTAACTTCGAAAGAAGAAGATGTAAGTTATTGTTCTCCTTGAAAAAGGTTGAGCAAGATAGAAATGAGGAACAAGCATAGGGTCCTTTGTATTTCCATTAAGTTGTATTTTCTGTTTTTCATAGAAGTTAGTTGTTGTTTTGTTTTAGTTCGAGTTGTAAGTTCTACTTTAGTTTCTAATTCAAATTTGTATTTGCAACTTTAATTTTGTCTTCATTCTAGTTGTATTTTTTCATTTACAAACTTTAAGTTGGATTATTTTTCATTCTTTCCAATGAAGTATTATTCTTTACTTTCATGTTTTTCTTCTTTCTTTTCTACTTTTGTTTTCTTTACCACTATGAGCTTAAACTTCTTCAAGGGGATTCAATGAAGTGATACCCTAAGAAGGAAGGAAGTCCCCCTATATGTTTAAGCAACTTTGCTCAACATTTAACATTGTTTGCTTTTATTAAGGTTTAAGTTTCATTGTTAGCTTAAACTAGCCATTTTAGGTTAGCATAGTTTGTGTGAGATTCAATATTGAAAAGGTTGGATTGAACATGCGGTTTCATAAAAGCAATCTAGGAAAAGAGTCTAGAAAATAGAACTTTGCTTTTTGTATCTAGAAATTGGACAAAAACTTTTAGAGTCAATTTAGTTGTGTTTTTCATTACCTAAGTGAATTTAGCAATAGACATATAAGTTTAAATTGTTTAGTCTCCTAAAAGCACTTGAAAAATGACTGAATAGGTGTTGAACTTGATTTACTTTGTTGAGTGTCGGTTAAGGTACGTAGGTTGCAGGGAAAATTCAGTAGCATTCTGCTTGAACTATACAGAACTCAAAAGAGGAAGATGCGTGCGCATATGGGGCAACAATCTCTAAATTAGCCAGACCTAATTATGCAAGTTGCGGGCGCATGGTGGGCGAATTCTCCTTGGGGTTGAACCAGACTTGAATCCCCTCGTTTCTCATTAGTGTTTTTACCATCCTTTTATTATTCCAGTGTCTTTTACTCTTTTACTTACCTCACAAAAATTATCATTTTTTGGTTACCTTTAGTTGCAAGCTTTGAGGTCTTTGACGTTAAATTAAAATAATTGTTAATCATTCCCTTAGGTTCGATACTTATAGTACTTCCATATATTAATTACTTGAGAAACAACGTGTACTTGCGCTTTTTACACCCAACTCACCACCTACCCTTTTGAATTTTTCCTTTGACTATGTCAATATTGATGTTATTTTAATTGAATTTAAATCCCACACCCTACCCTTTTGAATTAAGAATAAATAGAAGTGCAAAAGTTATAAAGAATTGAAAAAATAGATGAAACTAGCTAGCTTGACCGAGTCAATTCAATGAGTTTTGAACTATGTATGTTGGTTAATTTGATTCGAATAAACTTTATTGAGTTTGACTAGTTCGATTTTATTTTTAAAAATTTTGGTTTAAATGTTGGTTTGGCCAAATTCTAGCCCTAAACTAAACCACACCCTTGCCCCTCTAAAATCAAGCCTTCCACCTACCTATACAAATATCAAACTGAAAAAGAGGTATATGTGTATATTTAATCATTTATATATATTCTTAACACTTCTCCTTACTCGAGTTTGAAAATTTACGCAACACAAAACAAATAACTACAAATACTAATTGAAGAGAAAGTGCAATTGCAAGAATTAATTTGCAAAGTGCATAGATTATTGATTGCCAAGGCTGCTTGCAAAGTTCATCTCCTTGCATACGACTTAAGTGTACTAAAGTTTCTTGTGCACATATCACCTTCAGTTAAAAATATCACAGAATCTAAAAGCTTAATCGGACAGAGATTATGGTATATTCAATTTTGGAATGACTCACAAACAATTAAGATCTTTCTTTATTATATTTTTTTTTTTAAAAAGATGCAAAGGAAAACAAAGAGAAAATTGAAATGAACAAGAAAAGAAACATCTTGAAACAAAAATGTTGGAAGTGTGGTTTATGTTGTTGAGGAAACAAAATTAGTATGGAAAAAACATGTGGATAATGAACAAGTGAGTAGATTAAGGAAGAGAAGTATGATGAGGGTTGACGAAACATAAAACAAAACAAAGAAACAAAGAAACAAAGAGCAAGAACAAGAAGAAGCATAATTAATAATTAATGTATAGTAGTAATATGGGAAAGATTAAAAGGGGAATGTTAAAAAGATCAGAAGAACATGTTGTGTACATGTCTGAAACATAAGTGAAACATGCGTGCTGCTGCCGCTCAATACTCTCTCCCCTGCACTGCACTGCACTGCGTGCTCCCATTCCACTCACCAATATCACTAACTATACTTAATTAACAATGAATAATAATAATCAAATATTCTAACTTTAAACACCTTTCCCTTTTACCATCTTGTTTTACCAACATGGGATGGCCGGGGATTTTTTTTTTCTTTCTTTTACTTTTATGGGAGACTGTGGTACACTTCTCTTACAATTATTGAATGTTTTTGATATATGATATTGTTAGGTTTTAAAATATTAGGGGCAGTTTGTCTTCTGCAATTTTTTTGTTTTTCTCTTCTCCAAAAGTTTCACATCAAGATTTTTTTTAGGGCGAGTTGAATCCATCATATAAAACACATATATATAGTTGAGAAAAATCTAGAAAAGATTATGGTAAATATAATTACCCTATATCCATATATCTTTTTTGCTAACATGAGCATAGCTCAACAATTAAAAACACTAATAATCATCTAAAAGTCGAAAGTTCAATTCCTCACTCCCATTATTGAATGTTATATTTAAAAATAATAATAGTAATAAGGCGTATATTTGTTTGTGTACTCATTAGATGAGAACTTCATGGTCAAACATGTTTAGCTTTTGGAGCATAATTTTATATTTGCTTGGTTTTTGAAATGGACGTAGCAGGGTTGTTGTTACATGCGGTAGATAGTTAGACAAATTAATTATCAGATGATGTTATAAGTTTAAGGAGAGCCTAACTCAAACATGTATGTTTTCTTAATTTGAATATATATTCTCTTCTAAAAAAAGGAAAATTTATTTTGAAAATAAATATAAAATAAAAATCTATAACTTTGAATATTAAAAAGAAATCTGAACATTTATTGAAATGAGTAATTACTATTAGGGAAAATAAAATAAAGAAAAGTAAGAGGTGATGAGCTCTCTTGGGAAGTCCCAAAGATTGCGAAATGAGGCATCTTGTCTAAGTGTAAGTGGGAAAAGAAATGGAGTCAAAGGGATCTCACCTGCAGATTAATTCTTCCAATTCCTCTCTTCACTTCAAATAATTACCCATTTACGCACTACAGACTTGTTTGCATGTACTTTGATTAGTCTTATGAGATAACTGCTTGACTCTAGCTATTACATTTGATAACGTAGAGAAAAACTCATACGATATTAAATCTTAAGTAAGTGGCCACTATGATTTAGGACTATATTCATGTCTCCGAACACGATAAATATATAATTAAAAAAAGTTAAAATGAGACGCATATATCATAAAATTGCATAGCAATTTGCAAAAGGGAAGAAACAAAGATTTGTGATGTCCAGGTTGTTTTCTTTGGTAGCCATATTATTTAATGAACAAAGGGATTGGAATATAATGCAATGATCAAGATCAGTGGCAGCCGTCTGATCTCTCTCTCTTGCCGGCCAACAACCATCGAAATACTTCCCAATTTTGGAGATTTCTATTTTCTATACCAAACATTTTTCCATTTTTTCTTTTTGGTAACTTGATTTCGTATTTTGATTCTTTTGCTTAGGAAGATTTAGATTTTAAATCGACCAGTTTCGTCTGCAATGCGTGTTTATTTTTTTTATTTATTTTGAAGACCAATACGTGTTTATTTATAATATAATAGGGAGAAAAAAGAAAAAAGAAAAAAAGAAAGATCAGCCTACTTACTATTTATTATTTAATACACACTTGAGATATAATTTAATTATTTTGAAGCGCAAAACACGTGAAGCCGTCTGATATTTTACAAAATAAAGCTCGTTCCCATTGTACTCGAGAGTGAGCTATATATATATCTCGTAGATCTCATCTTTAGCATTATGCTTTTCCTATTTTATTATACTTCTAAAGAAATCTTTTATTTAATAATAGTACGACTTCTCCGTTTAAGTTTATAAGTTATATATTCATTCAATATTAAGTCTTATGTGAAATTAAAAGTGAATGAGAAGGCATCAAGAATCTCTTTTTTAAGATTAAAGGTTAAGAGGACTAGAAACATCTCGACTTAAATATTAGAGATTTAAACTTTTGCTACCTTGATCTCTCTATAAACTTTTATATTTAGAAGTAAAAATGACTTTACTACCAAATTATGTTGAAATGGAAAAAGTAAATAAAAGAAAAAATAAGAAACAATCTTTGATATAATACAATGAACTTACTCTAATATATATGAAGTTAGTTGGGTTCTTAGATCTAAATTAAAAGTCATTCAATTATTTATCAATTTATATGTCAATATTTATAATAGGAAATTTAGCTTCTTTCAAAAAAAATAAATAAATAAATTAGCATGACCCAACCGTTACTTCAACTAAATTCTTTAATCAAAGTATTGGACAAAAAATGTGTGATTGACTCTCTAAAGTGAGGTTAGTCCATAACACCATTTTTAAATAAGTAACATTAAAATAAAAAATTGACATCATACTTTCATTAAAGTGAAGGGCAATATAGCCTTCCAAAGTTTATTGTTAATTAGCAACAACTTAAATAAGTTATGACTTTTTGGATTATTATGTAATATTTATAGCCGTTGCTCAAAAAAGAAAAAAAAAATTACATCATGGCTTCTACGAATTAAATAGTAAAGTCAGAGCTACAATTTTAAATTGTCTAATTCTTAGATGTTTCTCATTTAAAAGGTCTGTTTCTATAAAAATTTAAAAGAATTTGAGGTGCTAAAATTATATATACATTTAATAGGAATGAGCATCGTTCAGTCAGGGTCAATTATCCGCCCAAACCGATGTCGAACCAACCATATCGATTTTCGTTTGGTCGGAATTTTTTTTTTAGCAGAAGAGTTAAACCGACTGACCTGGTTCGGTGGTCGATTTCGGTTTAAAACCAATTTCTTTTTTTTTTAATATATGTATTTATTTTAACTTATATTTATATGCATTATATATAAATTTATTTTTTTATATATTTTATATTTTATATATATATATTTATTATTATTATTATTATTATTATTATTATTATTATATATATATATATATATATATATATATAATTTTACAGTTTTTGTATTTTATTATTATTTATATTATATATATATATATATATATATATATATTTTTTTTTTTTTTTTTTTAAATCGGTCGGTCGGTCGGGTTTGGGCTTTTTAGCCCCCGACCGACTGACTTGTCGGTTTTGCTATTTGCAAAATCGACCCCTGATCGATATTGCCTATAAACCACCCAGTCGACTTCAGTTTGGTCGGTTTCGGTCAGGCAGATCGATTTTTTGGGATCTTTTGCTCACCCCTAACATTTAATATATATATATATATATATATATTTTTTTTTTTTTTTTTTTTGGGTCAATGGTACATGTTTTATGTCAACTGAGCTATGCTCATGCTGGCTATAATTTTTTAACTAATTATAGAAAAATTGACTTCTTTTAACATAAGGCCTTCAATTACATCCAATTGAAGCTCAAAGTTAGGTAAGTGGTGAAATTAATACATTTCATACGTATTATATACATATATAATTTAAATATTAATTGTGATAGTTATGGAGACATTATTCTTATAATTGAATGAGACTATTTTCATGAAAATTGGTCGTTTGATGTGTTGATTGTTCTTTTAATGAGTTAGCATTTTTGTTTGCCTGCATCATTTTGTTGCAAAATTTAGATATTTTTGTTATTGGATCAAAGACATTTACAAAGCATCATTTTAATTGTTTTTCAATTACATCTATTAGTTGGTTTTATCAACTTGAGCATGACTCAATTAGTCAGGTTAGAAGTTTAAATTTTTACTCCACAATTGTTTGAACTAAAAAAAAAAAAAAAAAAGTTCACAAGAGATAATAGGATGAAAATGAAAAACCACAAAAGGCCATAAAGTATTATCACATGCAAGAATTTAGTCAACAATAAACTTGTCTACAAAAGAAATGTAAAGAGTTAAATACCGTATTGGTTTCATTTCCAGCTCTTGAAGTTGGTATTGTAAAAATAAAAATAAAAAAATAAAAAAGCAAAAAAGTGCTTCTGTTCTTCATTTTGTCGTTCTTCCCAAATGCTTTCACTTTTTTTTTTCCTCTCTTTGAAACCTTCCTAATAATACTCCAAAAAATGCAAACTCCACAAATCTCTCTCTCGTTCTGAGATATCATCGCATGCGCTCGCTGACCACTATCTCTCTTCCACTTTTGAAGGCAGACCAAAGCTTTTGCTTTTTTGGCCCCCTTATTAAATTAATTCCCCAAAACTCCAGCATTCAAAAGCTGTCGTCCCTTCAAAAAATCAACAAAAAAAAGAAACCCCATCATCACCCACTCTCTATAAATACACTCACCCCATGTTTATATTCACATCACTTCATTAACCAAAACCTCAGCACAATTCATACACACACAAACATACATACATAGATCAGAAATCCCATCTTGTGTTTTGAATATGCATTACCAAACCACGCAATCTTGGGGATGTTACGTGGCCTCGGCGGCCATGGAAGATCCTGTGGAGCGGATAGAGCGGTTGGCCTCGGAGAACGCGGTGGTGATATTTAGCATAAGCACGTGTTGCATGTGCCACACTATAAAGAGGTTGTTTTGCGGGATGGGAGTGAATCCAACAGTGTACGAGCTCGATGAGGATCCAAGAGGAGGAGAGATGGAGAACGCGTTGATGAGGCTTTTGGGAAGCTCCTCGGCCGTCCCTGTCGTGTTTGTTGGTGGCAAACTCATCGGCGCCATGGATAGAGTCATGGCCTCCCATATCAGTGGTACCCTTGTTCCTCTCCTTAAAGACGCTGGAGCTCTCTGGCTTTGACTTTTCAGTCTTAGTTGAGATAAAAATTATTCGAGAAGTGCCAGAATAAGTTTTTTTTTCTCAATTCTGCAAACCAAGGGGGAGAATACATGTATGACTTTTTTTTCTTTTCCTTTAATTTTTTTACAGAGGAAGAGGAGTGTGTGTTTTTTTATGGGTTTAATTTCTCAGTCCACTACTTTGGACATTCTAATTAATCAACTAATTAATGTTCAGTTTCTGTAGAACTTTATTGTTTGTTCTTATCATTTGTTTAGTCCTTTGGTCTAGTCTTTTGATTAGCAGTGAGATTAATGTAATAGCTGATCTCCCTCCTCTGTATTTGCTCACAAATTAAGTGATGTTTTATGATATAACTTCTTTTATAATTTTTACTTCAATGAGTGAAGAAAGGAATGAAGCGGAGTTTTGTTTTTGTTTTTTTTTTGTGAATACAACAAATATGGATTGTGAGGTTTTGAACTTTCACCCTTGAAGAAAGAATTACATGTCAATTATCGTTGAATTATGCCCACTTTAGTGAATGAAGCGGTGTTAAGCTTAACTTAATGGTTAAGATATTATTCTTACTCCTTTTAAAATGTTGTAAGTTCAAATCTTTATCCTTATTGATGTCAATTCAAACATAATTTAGAAGATAAAATATTTATTATCATCCAAACTTGATGGTTGGATACTTAAAAACCCATTTTATCTCATGTGTGATGTAATATTAAAGGAATGTGAAGGAAAAAAAATAATAGGAAAAGGTGTGACAAAGACTTTAGAATGGGCGCAGTTAACTTTAAGAGGTCGAGGCCCGAGGGAGCCATGCAGCCTTTCATTCCCTTGTATTGCGCCAAACATGACATCTCACTCAATTTTACATTAATATAAAAACAAAACACCATTTCATATCCTACTTGAATTGTACTTGTACCAACCCTTTAAAAAAAAATTAGGAATGGGTTTCAAATAAATTACCTAATTATATATGATTTGTTAAAATTAAGCTATAATACAAAACGTAGTTAGGTTTCATGAGACTAGATTCGTGCCATATAAATTTAGTATATGATATGATGAAAAAATCTACCTTTCACAAACAAATATTATTGGACTTTTCATCCGTCATCAGTCAAATATTGCATTAATTTGTATTCTATAAATAAAATAAAATAGTGATAATTATAATAAACTTTAATGAACATTGGCTTTCTTTTTCTATGTGATGTAACATATCATTTCTTTTCTTCATCTTTGCTCTTTCTCCCTTTTCAGCTTTAGTTATCCAGAAATACAAAGTGGAGGTATATTGGGATCCTAACAATCTAGAGGCCAGTTTTCAAGTCAATTTTCTTAGGTTTCTTGTCATCAATCTAAATCTCTAGTTGATTCTCTTTTTATCTTTTTACATTTGAAATTCTGTATAACATAACCACTGGATGATGTGTAATTTCTTATTACTTTGAAATATTCTTATGTATACTAATAAGTCCTATTTATGGTACAAAAGTGTAGAGAATATTACAATTGGTAAAAGGGTAAAAAGACCCCCCCAAAAAAATCCTTCATATGGTAGGCCAACTATATATCTTAGCCCATTTACTTAGAATTAATTTTTAGGGCTTTTTTTTTAGGCAAAAAATCCCTAAAGTTTAATTCTAAGTAAATGGCTAACCTTTAGGGCTATTTACATGTAGAGCACTTTTTATACATTTTCTTTTAAATTTAGCCACAACTTCTATAATTATCTTCCTCAAAAAAAAAAATCTGTAATTATCAAAACTAGCAATTCATTGCTCCCTTGTATGCTATTGCTCTTGTATTTTACATTCAATCCCAAAGATTGTTGCATTTAAAAGAATAAAAGAATTTTTTATTAAAAAAATTAGTCAATTCAAACATACCTCAGTGGATAAACACCAATTATCATTCTAAAGCTCAATAGTTCGACCTCCCACCCTGCAAGTGTGTGTTGACCTCAAAAAAAATGGACTTTTCAAATATGGGCCAATCAGATCTCCCTAACAAATAACATAACATACAAAATATCAAATGAAAAACTATATTAGATAGTTTTATAAATGAGATAAATCATATGAATTGCACATCTTTTATACACAATATACATAATTATTGAAATGATGGACATTTTTAGATGAAAAATGTGAAGTTGGACAACTAAAATAGAAGCTAACACGAGCATAGCTTAACTGACATAAAGTATACATCAACGATCAAGAGATCAGAGGTTCAAATCCCTCACCCCACATATTGTTGAACTTTAAAAAAAAAATACATTGAACAGTCCCAACATGCATATTATTTATAATTGCATATACTACATACTAATATTTTTTTTGTTTTGTTTTGAGTTCAACATATGAGGTGGTGGAAATTCAAAACCACAAACATCTTGATCAAAGGTATATATCGTAACTAGCTGAGCTAGTCTCAAGTTGGCATTACATTTATACCACAAATTCAGCATATAGCCCTCAAATATTGTGTGATTAAATTGAAAAGGATCACCTTTACCAATTACTAATTTCAATCTATTCCCTTCTTCAATCATGAACTCGGAAAACTATTTTACGAATGATGGAGGGTCTATTAAATAAAATAATATATTGATAATGATATTTGAAAAGAAAATTGTCCCATAAATATATACTTACCTTGACAAAAAAAGCTACCTCACTTTGAGTTGTTTGTTGTGGTTGAAGGCAACACAATTATTAGCTCTAACATAATATGGGGTAATTAGAGATCTCTTACAATAGACAGCTTATTACTAGAAAAACTACTATAAAGTCAAAACCCTTTATTTGAGTTTTACAATTCCTTATTTTACGAGTAGAAATCTTATAAAAATATTGGTTAAATTATACAAGATATCCTTGAACTTCATAGTAGGTTTCAATTGTATATATACTCTTAAACTATGAAGTTATTCCCAAAAAAAAAGAATTTGGAGAGACGTTTTTCCATGAAAATTGACACAACAACTGATGTGTAAGAATCTGAAGGCACATGTGGCATCGTTTTTTACAACATCATTCACGTAAATTGATGTAGCAGTTGATATGTAAAAATTAATTATGTTAATGATGTTGTAAATATTATTAGTGATATCTTTTGAGTTGAAATAAATGATAACAAGATCTCTCTTTTTTTTTACCCAGATAACAAGGTTCTTAATCTTCTATATAGTTGAAATTAAATTAATCTTCTACAAATAATGTCACATATGCTTTCCAATTTTTACATATCAACTGTCACTTCAATTTTCGCCGGTCATTTTAGCCAAAAAAAAAAAAAAAAAAAAACTCTAAGAATTTTTTGGAATAATTTCAAGGTTTGAGAGTTACAATGAAAATTTTCAAAGTTTAAGGGCATAATTGAAATTTACTTCCAAGTTTAGGGGTATTTTGTGTAATTTAGTCAAAAATATACATGTACACATGCAATTTTTTTAAAAAATAAATAAATAACAAGTTTATTTCTTGAATTTTTAGAGTTGTGTCTAATAAGTATCTGGACTTTAAAAAGTGTCTAATAGGCACTTTCAATTATATGTTTAATAAATTCATGAACTTTCGAGAGCTGTTTGGGACACTGAGTGGGTTATAATAACATAGATTATAATAGTCTGTGGAATTATAAAATATTATTTAAAATGAAGAGTTGTTTAGTCTGAGGTTATAATAATATGTATTTTGGGTGCAGAGTACTCTACAGATTATTATAACTCACGCCCCAAACAACCCCTAGAAGTTTATAATTAAGTTTCTGAACTTTGAATTCTATATCTAATAGGTCACTAACTCATTCGATATTGTTAGAAATTCACAAATCTATTAAATGCAAAATTGAATTTTCTACCTAATAAGATGACGGCATTTCAATTTTGTATCTGGTACGTTTGTATTAGACTTAAAATTTAAGTTCAAGATCTATTAGACACTATTATACTGAAGAAAAACCTATTAGACACATAAATTTTAAAATTTTGAGATCTCTCGAACACAACTTTGAAAGTTCCAGAAATAAACTTGTAATTTAACCCCAAAAAAAAATCACAATTTGACTTGAATGTACAATAGAATGAAATAATATCTCTGTTAATATCCAACAGAAATGGTTTACAGATAAAAACAACAAACTTATAAAATAACCTGTCATATAACAAGGAACAAATTGATCTATAATCCAAGAGATCTCTTTTCCCTGACCTTATATATGATATGAGAGCCTTCTAGTTTTTAACTATTTTTCTTGTTCTTGTACATTGTTTGTAAGTAAGTAATTTAAACATAGATAGAAACTATAACAACAAATTCATAATTAAAAAGAAACAAAAAATATCACAATTATGTAATAAAAAGAATATTTAAAATATCCTCCTCAGCATCTCCATGCAGAAGCTGCAATAAGAGCCCTATCTTGCCACCCCAACAACAAGCAACCCTTGTCCTCTGTCAACCTGTAACCATCACATGAATATAAACCAAGCAATATTTTGGACTGTGTCACTGCATTACCACTCAATGCCACCCCTTTGAAACCCTTTGCTTCCATTAATTTCCTCCATTTCTCCAGCCTCTCGTGTCGTTCGATTCGCTCCACTCCCTCGCACGCCACTATGTTTCTTATCTCCGGCGCGAATATGTACTGCTCCACCTTTGCCCGCTGCGCTGAGTCCGATGGGAACGTCGAGTCGAGCGAGTCGAAAATGGCGGAGTAATAGTGTAGGGCTTCGAGGAACCTCCCTAGGAAGTAAGGACCGTTATGGCTTGCTTCTTGTTCCACTAGGGTTACGATGTTCGGAGCCTGATCCCGGATCATTGCTAGTAAGTTCCCAAGGCTCTTCCCCGGGACGCGGTGGAGACGGTTCACTGCATTGACTGCCAGAGCCTCTCCGACGCGACGGTTGAACATGTTCGGCTTTAGGGCTTCGAGTTGCTCACCAATAGCATGAAATTCGAAAGGGACGTTGAGAGAATGAGCTAGCTCTGTTAAGCACCGACCGGTTTCTCGTACGGCGTCTATGACAGGGCCGACTCCGGTGATTCGGAGGAACGGAGACCCTCCCGGGCGAGCTGCTAGGGCTTGCATGAAAGCTGGCCATTGATAACCTTGGAGAATATCTAGGTCTATAACATGGACGCGCTCTTCAGCTTCAAAAGCTTCAAAAATGGCTTGATTAGCGGTGAAATGAGCAAACTTTACATAAGGGCAAGCTTGATAAACGATCTGATAGATCTTTAGGATTTCGAGGGAGTTTTGTGGGAATGGAGGCATTGAAGAAGTGGGTTTTGCAGTGGTGAGAGTTGCAGCAAGACGAGCACTTAGGGCTTCGGTGAAACAAGAAGCAACTCTTTGCATGGAGTCGCCAATTGGAGTAACTACTCGGTTGAGATGATGAAGATATCTTCTTGCTAACATGTAATCCTCTTTGGCAACTGCTTCTGCACATGCAAGAAGGAGGTGCACCAGTTGAAGTCCACTATCTTGTTCCTACGTTTTTCAATGGCAACAACAAAATAATTAGTTCTCTTAATGATTCATGGTTTAATTTTACTTCTAATGAACCTAACTTATTTTGGAAAGCAAGAAGTGGGGTTGTTTTAGAAAAGAGAGAAAAAAAAAATGGAAGTTAAAATTTTTACCAGGTGAGGGAGTCAAATTTTACCTTTAAAAGAGTGCAATTTAAACCTTAGAGTTGAATAAGTTGTGCAATTAGGGTTAAATTTTAATTTCTGCTAAACATTGGTAACTAGTTATGAACATTCTTATAATTCTATTAGACTATTTCACAGTAGATATTGGTTCTTCTGATTGTGTTTGGATGGTTTTAATTAGTTGGATTTGAGCATTTTATTACTAAGTTTGTGTATTTTTATCTACTTGATTTTGTATCTAGGTTGGACTACTTTCATAATTGGATTTGAGCATTTCTTTGGACATGATTTTATGTGTTTTTGCTAGTTAAATTTTTTATGATTTCTTAGTTGATCGAAAAAATTTAAACGATAAGAATGGAACTTCTACCAATTAATAGTAAAGAGAGTGTATACCTGCTCAGACCCAACAGGAAGAGACACCATCAAGCTATGGTTGAGCTGATTTTGGGGCTGCTTTGGCGGTGGCAGTGGCGGAGGCGACGGGGTCGGTCGTGGCGGCTGCTGCGGCAGATTCCCTTGTTCTTGATCTTGTTGTGGCAAGGAGGCAGTTGTAATGGACCCTATTTGATTATAGAATTCCCTCTCCACCGTTGATGATTCGTTTGTGCCACAAACACTTGAAGAGTTTGGCACAGCGAAGTCCTCAAAAACAGGTGGAAGAGAAGAAGTTGATATGTCATAATATTGCAATGATTCTCCCATACCTGAAATCTTGGGCAAGTTTTGATATGTTTCAAACCCCTCTTGATCTTGATAATCTTCCAACAATTCTCCAATAGTTGGAAGTGAAGAAGTGCCCTCTATTGCTTGCATATATTGATTGCTTGGAGAGTTAAACACCTTGTGAAGTGGGCTAAGCCCTTTTCCTTTATTCACACTACTTGAAGCTCCAACTTGAGAGGAGCTCCTAGGTGGGGAACATTGCATTGGTTGCCCATAGTTGTAGTTATAGTAATTGAAAGTCAAGTTTTGGGGCGACGGCAAGCTCCGAACCGGCGACGAGATCATGAAGTCGCAATCGAGTTGGTCTGCGAATAAGGAATCCCATACCGAGTTGTCAGGCGACTGAATCTCGATATCGCCATCGATCTCAAATTTGGGAGCGGGGAAGTTGAGGCTGGGCGGCGTGAGGCTGGTTTGCTCCAAATCGGAGGACGATACTGGTGCGGTCTTTGCGGAAACAGATTCATTTGGGGAAGTGGGCTGAGGAAGCTTGGTGCAAGAGGAGCTTTCAGTACTCTTGCTTGACCCAATGCTTCCACAGAGAGAATTGATCATCTTCTTTTTTCTTCTACTGAAATTTCTCAAACACCCAGAAGATGAAAACAACTTTTTTATGAGAAACAAACAAGTTTAAGAGGGAATTTCATATAAAAGAAAGAGCTTGGAAAGAGGTCAGTTTGGTTCTTTTTATATATTGTGATGGGAATTTTGTCAGTTAGTAGAGGGATTAAATTTTAAGAAATGAAGAAAGAGTAGAGACAAAAAATGAATATAATTAGAGGTTTGTGGATGAATAATTATGCTCTCATAATCACAATTATATACCTTGCCTTGTTAGCTGTTTCCGAGAGATTTGTTGTCGTGTTTGGCTAACTGTTTCAACTGTCCACTGACAGCGTTGGAAAGCCTGTGTGTGGCAGTGGGAGAGCCAATTCCATTAGCCCTCAAACATGGGGCCGGCTGATGACAGAAGACGCCACTTTTTTTTTTTTTACCAACACTAAGTAAAAAAAAAAAAAACAAAAAAACAATTTAATGCATAATCCAATAATTTCTCTCAATATGATTCATTCTTTGCTATATTTTCATGTTCGGAAATCAACTTAGCGTGTTAATTTTTTAAATTATAGTTTGTCGACAGTAAACAGAGGAATATAGATGCGAGTTACTAAATTAATATCTATATAGGCCTAGTTCATTCAATAACGTTAATTTTTTTAAATTGCAATTCATCTTACTAAACTATCATCTATACATGCTCGTCTTATTCAATAATTTTTTTGTTAATAATAAAAAGTTTATGTGGAGAGAAAATTCTATGAGGAAGAAGGTATGAATGTAGAGAAATATATTAATTAGAAAGAAGTTAATGGAAGATGTATAAATTAGTGACAGAAATGTGAGTAGAAGAGTATGTTGGTACTTTTAAATCATAGGTGAAAATTAATATTAATTGGAGAGTAAAGAACATTAGAACATAGGACATTTTACTCTAATACCATATTAAATTACCACTAAACCTAAAAGTTTAAAGTTGATGGGTTACGGTAAATTTAGTTATATAATTAACATAAGTATGTATAGAAAAGAATTGTGAGAGAAAATATGTATATGTATGAAGAAATAACACTTCCTGAGTATTAGAATGACCATGAAACTACATATATATATTCATGCTTAATTTAATCAAAGGAACACATAACAATTAATTTTGTTGACTATCATATAGTATTCTTGGAATCTTAAAGGCATATCTAGGAATTGTATTTTAGGAATTGTAAAGTCTATATAAAATTCATATTTGATATATGATTGAAACTGTTAGGGCATATCTAGGAATTGTATTTTAAAATATAAGACCAAAGAGATTATATTTGTAACTCAGAAAAACATGTTAATTGTGTCAAGTATATCATTATTCTTGATGTTAAGGATTAGGAAAAAGTACAGATTAATTTCTTTTTGAAAGTTCTTCTGCAGAAGCTTACATATTATGCATTTGCTAACATATATACTAACTTATTATTTATAATTTTATGAGGGTATTACCATTTAAAAATAAGAGGATAGAGAATGAAATTTATGGAGAAGTTTTACTGATGTTTTGACCTAGTTCATAAACTGATTTTTTGTTATAATTAATTATGTATAGGACCACAATTAAGACCATCTCATGTCAATGATTGAAGGGAAAGGTAAAAATTAATAATAATTATTGTTTTCTTGTTCATTTATGTCAAGAGAGTTTTTATGGCAAAAAACCATAGATAGAGAAGAAGATCAATTCTCTATAATAATAAATTGATACAAATGATATGATCGTAGCCAAAAATACATCATTTGCTTAAAAGTTATACCAGTTTTCTCAACTTAAAATCACATCGCAATTGTCAATCTGAACGTAGCTCAGTGCATAAGGTGTCAATTATAATCCCAAAAGTCGATTATTCGATCTTCTACCCTTGCAATTATTGAATTAAAAAAAATCATATCACCTTTTAAATTAGACAATGGATTCATATTACATATTTATAACATTTCCAATTACTTAGCTATAAAATCAAACAAAAAAAAATGTTCTCTATTCCTATTTTATGGGTGCATGGACCTTAATGAATCTCATAGAACACCTTCTCATCCCTATAACATTTAGTTTGTAAGGTACTTAAACAACTTAGATACTCTTTCGAGTAACACTTTCTCCATTTTTTTTTAAGTTCAACATCATTTGAGGTGAAGATTCGAACTTCTAATCTTTTGGTCAAAGGTATATGTCTAATTAAATCAAGTAAACTAGACTCAGATGTTGGCCTCCGTTTGTTTATTAGATCAATGTAGGATGATTATCCAATATATCGTGATTTTCAAAACTAAATTCCCAAGAAATGATATCTTCAGTGCCAAGAGGATTGTATATCTTAAAAAGAAAATGACTAAAATCCACATATAAATGATTATTCTTATGTTCATTAACTGTTTTAATCTATATAGCATATAATTAATGAATGTGATTACTTGCCTCTCCTATCCTTGGGGAAAATGTGCAGTAGTTTATCCTAATATTTAAAGTTATAATACTAATATTTTCAAAAGGTAGAATGAAATAGAAAATAATTGAGATATGAAAGTATTTGTATTGTATCCTTTGTCAATATCAATATATAATTTTTGTATAGTGTCCTAATATTTAAAGTTATAATACTAATATTTTCAAAAGGTAGAATGAAATAGAAAATAATTGAGATATGAAAGTATTTGTATTGTATCCTTTGTCAATATCAATATATAATTTTTGTATAGTGTCCGTACAATATCATAACCAACGCAAGCCCATAGAATAAGAATATATATAATATAACCTTTCATGCAGCGGCTGGGCAAATAAAGGGTCTTGCCCCATTTTACAAAGTTACATATTCAGGGGCATATTCCATTAAAAAAAATATATCTATTTTGATTTCTAATCTTAATCTTTATTTATTTATTTATTTATTTTTAGTTCAATAAATGTAGAGTACAAGATTGGTATTTGGTGTCTTTATCCACTAAGCTACGTCAGATTTGCTTCTAATCTTAATCATTAGACTTAGTTTTATGATTGTAACTAATCTTTTGATAGTAAGGATGAAAGAAAAATTTTATGAAAGGTTTAACCTGGACCAAAGAACCCTTGTCCAAACCTTTGAAAAATATTATTAGATTACTTCTTTTTAAAAAAATTGCACTTTTTTTTAATATTCGAAATTATTATTAAACTTTGAAATATTTTATTTACAGTCTTTTAATTTTTTAATAAAAGTTTATTTTTGAGTCGTTATCCTTAAATTTACATGGTATTTTACAAAAATCTTGGTCATTAATTTCCAAACATGTTTGTATCATCTATACATATGGATGATTAATCCCATAGGATGCACTTTTGGGAGATTTTTGTTAAATGAAAATAAAAAGTTTCATAAAAGAGACCAAAATGAAATTTATGCAAAATTCAATCATCATCATAAAATATATAGTCGAATAAATTTTATCATAAGCAATTTGTTTTAATTTATACACTTTCAAAAAGTTTCATTTTTAGTTTTTTTTAGTTCAAAAACATACATACATATAGGTAGGGATTTCGAACTTCTAACCCCTTGATCGAAACCATACACTTTAACCATTTAAGCTATGCTCATGTCGCAATTTTTGGCATTCAATTTTTAACCTCTAAACTTTACGAAAAAAACACTATTTTGTGATCTTTGCCATTATCAGATAAGACTTTGGTTTTACAAAATGATTATTCTCTACTATCGGTTAATTATTAAATTAAAAGTTATACAGCCATATATAATCCAACTGCATTCCAACTTGAAGATTGTAAACTTCACAGCTGGTTGGTACCCTCATCTATATAATCACTATATATTGAACTTGAATATATTTTCTTCACTTCTTACAGCTGCACCGTTGCCAACTTTATTCATATATAATCTTAAATCTCCCCAAATTCCCAATACAATGCTTAGGCCCTAATTTTCACTCAAAACAAAAACAAGAGTTAACTTAGAAGAATTAAACCAAACACCAACAAATCTCTTCATATTTCTACTATTGATATCATCACTCACATGATCATCTTTACTTATATACACGTAGATGTTAAAATGCAATGAAATCCGATTTAATTACTATGTTTAGAAAATTAGATTATATTACAAAGTTTGTGAAAAATATGAATTTGGGAAGTAAGAGATTTAAGTGAAGTAAAAAGAGAGGAAAAAAAAAAAGAAAAGGAAAATGATTAAGAAAAGGACGAAAAGAGAACATAGGCAAAACCGTCGGTTATGGCGTCGGTGGCGCCGTCTACCCCTTGGATTTGCCAAAGGAATCAAGTGTTTGTCTTTTTTTTTATCTTTTCATTCTTAGGCGGCCAATTCTTTTCTCTCGGCATCTTTGCCTTTTCAACATAATCACTATTCTCAAAGCCATAATCTAAGCTCCTTCATTTCCAATCATAATCCTAGCTTCAAATCTTAAATAACCTAATTCATAATTAACCTCGAAACAGGCCATCATTCATAAGCTAGCTTATTGTTTTTCTTTAACAACTAATCATGTTTGCTTCTTTTTCTAGCATTTTTGTCCCCATGTGCATCTACTACACCCACTTATAGAAGCTTCACATTTCTTCCAAATTTGTTATAGTTCGGCGTTTTGCAAATTTTCAAGTCCACAAAAGTAAGGAGAAGTGTTGAAGTATTGATAAAATGATTGAATTTATCCTAACCCATTAGTTTAAGCTTTTAGATTTATGGGTGATTTAACATGGTATCAGAGCAATAGGTTCTTTCTTCAAACTCTAATATCATCTCCTTCCGAATTAATATTGATTTCCACTTGTTGAGTGGTCTTCTACAAATTTTCAAGCTCACGAGTAAGGAGAAGTGTTAAAAATTAAATTTACGGTAAGTCATTAGCTTTTTAGTGGCGATTTAACAAAATTTTCACATTTTCAATCACTTTCGGACACTATTTTTCACAATTTGGTTAAATATTATTGTCTTGACCCTAATCTCTAGAGGTCCTCATTTTTCCATAACCAAACAAATTTGAAGTAAATGGCAAAGTTCAAATTGTATGCTTCTAAACTTTAGATTACAAAACAAACAAAAGTGCATGATATATTTATAAAAAAGTGGAAAATAAAAAATGAAATCATTATCAAAAAGACACTTGGGATATTAGAGGTACCAAAGTTTCAAGTCAAGGGATATAGTTAAATAGAAGAATATGAATGTGAAATATTGGAAATTTCCAATAGAAATGATATTGTGTTGCAAAAGGGGTTTGTCAAGACTAGGGATAAAAACAAATAGGAAAGGATTAGTGAGAGATGAAGATAATTACAACATTACAAGACTCAGTCTTCATAATCTGTCCTTAAGGAAGAAGATATGATATTAATTAAAAATAAATGGCAAAGTTCAAGTTGTATGCTTTGAGCTATTTTTGAAGAGAGACAGTAACTTGTTTTATTCCTTGTATTCTTACGTTTGTGAAGTGAAGAATATAACAAATACTGTACATATTCATGGAGGATATTGAAGGTTGGAGGCAATAATTGGATCATACAAATGAAAGAATTGGCAAAGCCCATTTCTAAAATGATTGTTCCCAAGCCCACTGAAAAGTTCATTGACTTCTTGGTGAGTTTTATTGAAGTGTAAAATTAAAGAAATAGAAAATTCAACTACAACACTATAAAAATGATTAGACATTAAATCAATTATTGATTCACATTAAATATACTAGTCTATCATTAATGTAAACAAATCATGCAAGCTTAGATATAAAGTGAACAATATCATACTATTATAGAGATATAAAGAGATTTCTTATGTCTTTAAGTAATTATTAGAGATCGATTTAGAGTGAGGTACATCTTAAGTATATATATAAGGATAACATCTTTATTAGTATGAGACTTTTTGGAGAGAGTCTAAAAGTAAAAACCATATATGTTTCAAAAACAAGAAAAAAAAAAAAAAAAAAAAAAAAAAAAGGTGAAAACCACGTAGGGTTGAGTCTAAAGTGGATAGTATTTCACATTCACCACCATTCTTTCTAGAGATTTAAAGAAGTCTATTGTCCCAACAAGTAGTATTAAAGTCATGCTCTAAATTTTGCAGGATAGATAATCTTTAAGTGCCAAACAAAGAAAATTGATAAACCATAGAGATAGAATTATGAATGAATTTGAAATGAATTGTGAATGAGTTGGAAATGATGAAGTATAGGCCTTTCAACTAGCTTCAAAAAATTTAAACTTTTTGCAGAGATAATAGACATTTGATTTTTAAAGAATAAATTAAATTTTATTGGTCTTAAATAGGCAAATATTTCTCAAAGAATTATGAACACAAGACTCCAACATTATCTTCCTATCATCAAATTTGTTTCTCGAAAGCTGGCCTCTCCCTCCAAAACAATAGTGGGAGAGTTTTTCCTATTATTATTCTCTTTTTTTTTTCCTTATGAAAATATTTCACCAGAAACAAAGAAAAAAAAGGAAAGAAAAAACAAACTGAAAATTATGTCAAACATATCCTAGGTACAGACAGACAACGTTCAGAAAAATACAGCTAAAGTCGAAATTTGAAAGGAAAGAACGTGGGAAGTAGCTAACTAAATCTTTTTCATAATCATATTCCAACATTCAAGGAAGATAAAAATATAAGATTTTTCCAATTTATCACAATCAATCTTGTCTTCATAAGCTAAGTCATAAAATTGTAGACATAGTACATCATCCTCAATTGGTCTGAAGAGCGATGTTGAAGGCAACTGATCCCAAAAAGTCATGCCTGGCCACATTTGCTTAGACAAGCAACACCTTCTTCAAGATAATCTTCCCTGCTGATCCAAAATTCAGGTGCATCCTGGATGTGTCAACAACAGTTAATTTCTTTTACATAGAATGACTTCTTTTCTCAATTGGTTTAGACTTTAGAATGTTATAGATATGGCGATAATGGTACATAACGTCAATGGAAATAACGACACTACTATGTCATCTACCTTCATTATTCCTGCTAGGACTGCACCGCCTAGATACACCATGTGCTTTCTTCTTGGTGGATCCTCTATGCGCAATCTCAATTTCTAAGAATCACAGGACATAAAACATAAAAGTGTTCAGCTACACCTTGTAAATATTGTTTTTCCTTTCCAAATTAATGTTAAAAACTCAAAAAAGATCAGCTCATCAACAACTGTTCATTTGGTATTAGCTTGGGCAAAGTCCTAAAACTGCAAAAAGTACCTATCTAAGCGAGTTCAGAATGATGTCAAGAACACGAAACACACCATGAAAGAGATGATGAACAAAAAGGTATTTTCCTTTGTAAGAGACAATACATATTTAATACGAAGCAATTCATGAATGACCCCATGAGGTGCATCAAATATTCATCAAGGATCTTGTAAATCAGATCAATTATAGGCATATAAAATACTTAATAGTATAAGATTAGATATTACCTTTAAACCATCTCTGTTTCCCTTCAAGACGACTTCAAGATACCGGTCAAGTATTTCTTTCTCCAAACTGAATATTATTACAATCAGTCACCATTTTATCAAGATCTGGGGGGGGATTACGTTGAATTACGATGGTATCACAAGAGTAATACATAAGCCTACCATCACCTTCTAACAGTGAAGAATAAATGGCTCCTTCGAGGCAAGGTTGTGATATTGTCTACGAATTTAGTTTACTAATTTGACCTTTTACAAAAGGTTTTTACAAACACCAAGTCTTTAAAGGAAATAGCTTTAGTAAAAAGTTGTTTAGATGGTCTAGAGTAAAAGAATAATATAATCACAAACCAAGAAGTGCTACACATTACCGGCTAGGTAATCCTGGATACATTGTGCTCCCGCCACTTAAAACAATATGCTGGTAAAGCTGCAAAGCAATAATATTCATATTTAATTTAACGTGGCAGAGGAATAAAAGAAAGTACTAAATTGTGAAATTAATTCAATATGCTCTACCAAGCTGACTTGGGATCTCAGAAGATCGACCAACTGGTGGCTGTAATTCGCATGAGATAACAAACTTAAGCATCTCAAGAGAAGAGAAGGTAAAGAAAAAGATAATACAAAGAACTATGCCTGGTACAATACGAATAAATGGTAAGTTTTTTTTTTTATGCAGCAGAGTGGGGGAATCCGAACCTATGACCTCTTGGTAAGTTCTTCTTTGACTGTCAACTCATAGTTATTTATGGCTCACCAATTCATCAAAACATCAATGTTTTCTCTAAGCCTACAGACAAGATGCATAAGTGGCATAGTGTTGAAAGAAAATGAAATAGCATACTATTACACACAATATACTTTACTTTCTATCCGTTTTTGTACATTCTAATTGTACCACCTAAAAGATTTGAACGGCATTGATTTCTCAGGCTAGAGTACTCTCTATCCCTTCCCTATCACTCTCTCCTCTTCCCTGCCCTAACACGTGTCCTCCCAGTCACTTTCCTTGTCATACGTTTTATTTTGCATTGTGGACCCTTCGTCTTACAACTAACTCCCCCGTCATTGTCAAGTTGAAAACAAGGACTTCAAGATTTCATTCAATACCTCCTCATATGGCAGAGTAAGGACATTAAGAACTTTTCACCTCATTTTGTGCTTCTATTTGGGGTCTAAAAAGTATTTAATTTGACCACCTAACACAAACACAACAAAGAACACCAAAATTACATGCGCATTGTGCCTAAGAATGTCCAATAAAAGTCAACAGGCACAAACCACGCCTTTCTAAATTCACTCCCCTGAGGCCAAAAGGCATAAAGGTTGAGCCTCGAGAGGTTTTAAGGCTAGGCCAATGTTCCAATATGCTTCCTAAAAACACCAGTTTAACTTATGTAATATTGATTCGTTTTACGTCTTAGTAAAACCCATCAAAAGGGTACCAAAAGAAAGATATTATTTCTGGAAAGCATATGAAAGATCTAATCATACCATCATCCGATTATCAATATCCATTTCTTGAATGCAGCGGAAAACCATATCTGCCATCCCATCCCCTTCAACATCTATCAGTTCCTGAATGAAAGAGCAAACTTCATTGATTTAATCAACATTGTTATAACTACAGTGCAAATAACTCTGCAAAATATATAATATAATAAAAAAGATTACAGCATGTAGTAGAGATAATTGCTTCCTTGATACCTTGGACCTTGTAACGCTTCACGTTACTAAATTAGGCTATTTTTGAGCCATTGGACTTAGTTTTTCGTTAGAAATCTAATTTGGCAAATTAGAATTTCAGTTTACCTCCCTAAGTTTGGTAATTTAAATTTTTATGATTTTGGGAAAGATGATTTTGAATTAAATCTTTAATCCCAAGGTTTTCAATTTTAGAATTTATTCCCAAGTTCAAAAAGGATCAAAATCCCTTTTGATTAGATTTTATCTCAAATATTTTGGATGCTTTATTTGAGATCTTAGGATTTTTCCGTGTCTTTTATTTATTTGGTCATTTGTATATTTGGAGAATTAAAAAGAAAAGAGGAAAACAAAAGCCCTAAGGTTCATCTCATTCTTCTTCCCTTCTTATGTTCGGAGCCCTAGCCATTCAACCTCGTCTTCCTCACGTCAAACAGCCGCCCAACTCCTTCTTCTTCATCTTCTTCGGTGGTTTGCTTCCCTTACGAACAGTGATACGATGCTTCTCTTCCTCAATGACAACAACCCACGTGACAGCGTGCTACGGCGATTGAACCCATGGCGTGGTGAGCAATGTGACCAACCGTTCTGAACCATGACCCACGTGACGACGAGTTTCGACAGCCCTCTCCTCTGTTAGTTCGTGACCCACACAATTTCGGTAGCTTCGTCCTGCAAATAGCAAGGCCCACACAACAACAACATTGTTTTCACTCTCCAACATCTTCTCTGGCAATTTTGGTTCGAACCCACACAAATCTTTGCGAGTTCCAACATTACCCACTCGAATCTAGGCTTCATATGGATTACGACTCGTGAACCATAGCCTGATTGTTCTCATATCTTGTTGTTACCCATAGGATGTGAGGATCAGATTTACGATTCCAAGCCCCGTCGAGTGCTGTCCAGCACGTAGTTAGGCTGTTTTGGTGCTGATCGGTAAGTTTTAACACGTTTTGCCCTTTCGCAAATCAATTTAAGTGTTGTAGCTTAGGTTCTAAAGTGTGGGAGCCTTTTATTTGCAGTTTTGAACTAATTCATTCCCCTTCGATCACCAACTAGCAAGTTTTTTAGTCCTTTAAGCATTGATCGGTAACTTCTAGCATGTTTTAGACCTTTCACAAATCAATTTAAGTGTTGTAGCTTTGGTTCTAACATGTAGGAACCTTCAATTTGCAGTTTAGGATCGATTCGAACACCTTCGAACAGCAAACATCAAGCGTAAGGGCTCTTTCGGTAAGTCTTAATGCATTTTAGACCTTTCGCAAATCACTTTAGGTGTTATAGCTCAGGTTCTAACGTGTACGAACCTTCGGTTTACAGTTTGGGGTTGATTCGAACACTCTCGAACACGATTCAGCAAGGCATTGTTCCTGTTTTTGCAAGGTTAGCACCCCTTAAACTCATTCGAACTAAATTAGAGTATCTTAGATTAGTTTTTAATGCTCGAAAACTTTTTAATTGTAGTTTCAAATACTTTTGGCCATGACCCATAACCCGAATAGCTTCTTTTTAGTTTACCCATAAGCCATCAAATGAGATTAGCAAAAAGGGGTTGATTCGAAAGGTCGACCAGCGAGGTTTCGAGCCATTTTGGTAAGTTTCAGCACGTTTCATCTATCCTATTTAAGGTGTTGTAAATTCGTTTCTAACCCTTGGATAACGTTGGTTATAGTTTGGATTGGTTCTAAAGAGCTCACTTTAGCATTTTAAGGCCGTATCTATGTAAGTATACCCCTCTTTGAGCTTGTGGTAGTTGTTTGAAGGATTTTTGAATTAAGTATAGCCTCTGAAACTTATTCTCTTGGTTTAGGAACCCTTAGAATATTTTTAGGAGCGCTTTAAGTAAGTAGTTTCTACTTGGTGGGTGTGTTTGATTGTGTGGAGCATGTTGTGTGCTTTAATTTTGTTTTATATATATATATATATATATCTTTCCATGAACCGTTATGTGTTATGTGTTCTGATATGTTGTGTACATAATGTAAGCATGTTGAATGTTGAGGTTTCTTGAGATTATATGATGTTGAGATGCTTATGATTGAAAGCACATTTATGTGGTTGTTGGGCTGAAAGCATGGTCTAGAAAGCATGCTAGGTTGGCATTTTGGGTGGAGCTTGTTTGGTAAAGGTTAGAGGACTTTGAGTTTGTGATAAAAGAGGGTGCTAGGATTTCGAGTATATATAGTAGGGAACTAGCATTGTGTTGAAAGGAAGTGAATTGGATATCAGAACCTTGGATGGAAAGGGTCGAGGGCCGATATTGTTGAAGGAAATAAAGTGGATGTCAATACCTCGGGTAATATGACCAGGGGTTGATATGGCACTATTGGGTGGCGATACCTCAGGTAACATGGTCAGGGGTCGACATGCCAATCTTGGATAAAGAGGAGCATCAATACCTTGGGTTATATGGTCAAGGGTCGATGTGATGAGTCTTGAGGCAAGTATTGAGATCTTGGGTTAAATGGTCAAGGGTCAATACGTTGCTAAGTCATCGATACCTTGGGTAACATGGTCAAGGGATGGTGCACAGTTCAAGACTTTGGATACAAAAGCCAAGGGTCAAACACCGAGCTCCGTAGAAAAGCGTTGAGACCTTGAGTAACATGGTCAGGGCTTGATGCAACTCGAAGAGTCAGTCTTGGAGAGTTTTGGTAAAGGCGTTGCTAAGTCATCGATACCTTAGGTAACATGGTCGAGGGTTGGTGCACAATTCGAGACCTTGGGTATAAAGGCCAAGGGTCGAACATCAAGCTCCGTAGAGAAGCGTTGAGACGTAGAGTAACATGGTCAGGGCTTGAAGCAACTCGAAGGGTCAGTCTTGGAGAGTTTTGGTAAAGGCATTGCTAAGTCATTGATACCTTGGGTAACATGGTTGAGGGTTGGTGCACAATTCGAGACCTTGGGTATAAAGGCCAAGGGTTGAACACCGAGCTCCGTAGAGAAGCGTTGAGACGTAGAGTAACATGGTCAGGGCTTCATGCAACTCGAAGGGTCAGTCTTGGAGAGTTTTGGTGAAGGCTTAATATGAGTATCAAATGAGCTCTTGGAGGTTGAGTGCACATGGCAGGGCGTAGAATTCGTGTGTTGGGCTAGTCTTGCATTCTTCTTGCTTATGTATATTAAGCCTGTTGTTTGTGTTATTAATGTTGATAAGCATGTTTTGGATGCGTGTGAATAGCATGTTGGTTGCCTTGATTGATGCTTGGTGGTTCAACAGGTGTGAGCTACTTATTGAGTACTTTTGTATTGAATCCTCCCCTCAACCAACAGTTTTGCAGGTACTTGAGAAGGATCTTGGTGGTGAAGAGGAGACACGACAATGAAGGAAACCATTTAGCTAGTTTTTAAACTAATTCTTTGTCTTCATTATAGTTGATGTTTAGTTTGAGGACTACGCTTGTGTGGTGGTTTACTACCTTTATTGTTTAAGTTTAAAAGGTTGTTAGATTGCTAGTTGTTTGTTTCTTTAAGTAGTTATGTTATTCATTAGTGGTTGAACTTGCTAGGTTGCTTTATCTTTTATGGTTTGTGTTGTTGGAGTTTAGTGAAGAACTCTAGTTATGCTTATGTTTGGAATGTTGATTGGTTCTAACTCTTTGGTAGTTCTTGAGTTGAAGTTAGAATGGTTGTTTGGTGATTCTGGTTTTAGAAGTGTGTTTATCTTGTCTAATAGGTATGTATTGTTATAGTTACGTCGTTATGCTGTCGAAATTTTCAGAGTATGTTGGTCGTAAGTTTAGTAACGTTCCCTAAGTTAGATTAAAATTTGGAGGCGTTACATACCTTCTAGCAAGTTCTTTCTAGTTCATGTTCATTTTAATTTTCTCAAGTAATTTTGGGTGCTTTAGGACATTTTCCAATGCCAATGAGTTTTTTACGTATTAGATAGGATTCGACTCTTTTCAAGAGTGTTGGAAGTTTTTTCCCGAGCCCTGGGCTACCTTAATGCATTAGAAGCAGCCTACGTGATATTTCAGTTATTTGAACTCCTGTAACCATACATAAGGGTTTCCTTTTCCAACACCCACCCCCCCCTCTAGAAAACCAAGTTGAGCACGCCTTCAAATCTATTCTTATATTTATCGTCCTCTAATTCTAAATCCCTAGGTGAGTCTTTCTTCTTCCATTTCAATTATTGTGAAACCATATTTAGATGCCTTCAGGTGTCTTCTCTTGCAAGTTTTTATTCTAAGAACGATTATTCATGAAGAATATGTGAAGCTATTCTCCTTATGTCAATATTTTGAAGGTCAAATGCCCTAGAAAATAAAAATGTTCTTAAGGACGATTTTTCATGATGATTTCTTGACTTGTGATGAAATATAAGCTAGAAATCATTTGTTGGATTTCTCCTAGTCAGCATGGAGAATACTGATTGTATTTTCCCAAGTTGTTCGCTCGCTAGATCTTTTAACACCTTTAGTTGGCCTAAACCAAGCCCTTGAAAACTTTCTGAGTTCCTCTTCATGGTGTTCAGTAGCTACCCTATCAAGAAAAAAGCCAAGTTTTTGTAGTAACTAGTAAAGGAACTTTCACAAGAATAATGAGGGATTAAGAGAGCCTTTCAAATGTTGAGAAGAGAGAGAGAGAGTTCAAATACGGAGAAAATAATTTATTTTGGAGCGGGATAGCAGTTCTTTTCTTCTTGGAGTGTAGAGATTAATTTTTTCCAAAATTTTGCTCCCGCTCTAATGGCAACCCATTAGAGAGCTTTTTCGTGATTCAATTGGCTGGCACAACAAATAACTAATGTCCCATTCTTATATAAGAAGTAAGAACTAATGTTCCTTATAAACTGCGCCCAATATTATGTTAATGTGACGTAAAAATGAGCAATAAATGTGAAATAAATAAAATCAAGAGCTAGAACAAAGAAAACAAAGATTAGTTTAAAGCACACGCTTACTGGAGTAAAGAGCGCCTCAGGAGCTTGAAAACGTTCAGTGCCAACTTTGATTACCCTTCCATCTGGAAGCTGGTCAAAATAACTCATCCACGTGAAATTAAAATAACATAAAAGTAACATTCAACTCTCAATGAGACCAAAGCCAAGTAAATAGGCTATTAAATAAGCAAACTTCAGAAAGTCTGCAAAATCACGTCAGAACAAGAAATGTTCATAAATGATTAGGAGCATTTTGGAAAATTTATGGATTTTAGTAATAAACAATAAGAAACAAATATAGAAATAAAGAAAAACTGAAAAATATGATTCCCAATGTGATACAACATTTAAAAGTGAGTAGAAGAGCTTTCAGATTTGAAGCACAATAAGAAGCAAACTCAAAGAGGAGGTTGAACCATAAAACCAAGCACAATCACGTATAAAAGACATCAAAAACCACCAAACTCGATGAAAAGTTTGAACTATAACCCCTGAAAAACACTAATATAGAAGCAAGGACATAAAGAAAACAGGGGAAACAGTGAATGAATAGGAAAATTAAACGGAGACAACATGCCAATTTTTAAGAAACAAAACAATAATGAGAGATGATAGGAGCACGTTACTTAAAATATATTTATATATAACCACTTTGGGTTGGCCCATGATCAAAGAACAAGTTGAAAGCTCAAATATATCTTTGAGATCATGCATACAAATTATGCCACAGACCTACCTAGAATATTAAATCCCTAGATGTAGTGGTCAACAAGTGGAACATTCAAAGAAGCTATCAACCTTCACTAAATGGTAGCAAAAGCAAGCCCTTTCATCCTAATCTCATCTCATGAAACATTCTTTTAGGGGAGGATGCCTAGGCTGCTGAAAACTCAATAAAAACTTGTTTTCAAGGCTTTATCATTTAGCTCAATCAAAGAATCATACCATAATGGGCTGCTAGGAGGAGACATCTAAAGCTAGGACCTAGAATTTTGAAGGAGATAGGTGGAACAATAATTTATGGAAGTGGTCGGCTTGTTGGAGAGAAACCCAAGTTGCAAATGTCCAAAAATGGCATAAGGGTCTGGAACTTGCAACCATCAAGGGAATTGTCTTCAAAATTCCTCTTATCTAAGCACCTGATGGACAAATCTCACTACCAACCATTCATACAATGGACAAATCTCACTACCAACCATTCATACAAAGGAAACTTGGAAACAAAAGACTCCGGTTGGATTTGGGTTTTAGGCCCATCACCTATTTTCAAATCAAATAAATAATTTTAACTACGATTCATTGGAGCAAAAAAAAGCCCGACTAGGTACTGACTAGGCCAAGCCATGGAAATAAAAAGAAAATGAGTCAAAGTGTTTGTTAATTGTTTTTTGGCTATCTTACGGGTCTTCAAGGATCCTTTCATGCATTATGTTAGATATCAAGGAAGATCTATTCTAGTTTCAAAAGATAAGCCACTTCTAATGAATAAGTGGAAATATTACCTTATCAATTTATGGCAATGTCATTTTTATGTGTGGTCACAGACTCACAACCACCCATCACCCATTAAGTTATGTAGCTAGGTCCATTAGGTTTATTACTGTTGTGGCTTCCGGACTCTTCAATCAAGTCAGAGGTGGTTACCAATACGAGTATGATTAATATTAATTCTTAGAAGAATTCACAAAGGTGACTTACAGTATAGTTCTTGACAAGAATGGTGGTTTCAAGTCCCAGTTGATATTCCCTCTTGTAATCATAACTGCACATATATATACCTACCATCAAAATGTGGTGAACAAGCATATATCAAAAAGCATACAACGTCAAGCTGGTTAGTTCACCTTATATAGCATAACTTCTCCTTGATTTCCCTCACAGTCTCAAAATCAGCAGACCTATTCATCGCATACCTTAAGAAGCCGCATATGTTAGCTAAAGAAACAATCAATTAATTGAAGAAATTTTTTTTTTAATTTCCATCCACTTTATATTGACTATGCAACGGAAAATAATCCTCACCCTCTCCGTGAGAGTAAATCAACAAGATATGAAGTGATGTGTCGCCCAGCTACATTCATTCTTTTTGTAAGATGAGGAAATGAGTAACCATCAACAACTGGAACCTGGGGAACAAATTAGTAAAAGGCTGTCAACCATTAAACTCAATCCACACTCTCCACATAAGCTTCATAACACTCATAAGCTGTTTCATTAAATATCAAACATAGTTTTTTATGCAGAATACTTGTCAGTTGTTTGATAGAATAATTAATAAAACAGAAAAAATGAAATTGTATTTTGTTAATGTATTTTCTACTACGTCTTTTTTTTTTTTTTTTTTTGAGAGGAAACAGTTACAATTTTATTCATGAGACAAAAATTACAAAAAAAAAAAAAAAAGGAAAACCCCCATCCAAAGGTGGGTTACAAGAAACTCATCCAATTGGATAACAGAAAGCTCATGCTAAATTAACTATCCATTTATAATTAATTAATTGATTTTTTTAGGTATAATTTGATTCAAATGTATTAGAATTTAGAAATTGAATGGATTCAGTCTGAAATTAATGGCACAACTTACGTGTTAAAAATGATTGATGCTTTAAGGAAAAAAAAAAACTTCACAAGATAAACAAACGTACTTTGCTCAATAAGAAGCACATGGTAGAGAAAAGAGTATCCACTGAGATTTATGAAAAGATTTCAACAATATGTAAATTATTTACCACATGAGTGACACCATCACCAGAGTCAATGACTAACCCAGTCAGTAAACCTGCCAGAGCAAAATAATGAGTGAAGAATTAGCTGAAAAACTAGAGTGAATTTTTTAGGATGTTTATCATAGGGGCATGCCCTTTTCTTCACCATCATATGAAATGTACTTATCAATTGAACAATTACGATATGCTAACCAAAAATCTAAGGAAAGGTGCACCTATAGAGAGAAAGAGAATGTGGGGGGGGGGGGGGGGGGGGGGGGGGGGGGTTGAAAGATGACAAGTTTAGAAAAATAACTAAGGACAATTTTGACCTTCATTCATCTTTATAAGCACCTTGAGCATACAAAGTTAAAACTGCTTGGATTTGAATGAAGACCCCAGAAAAGTTGTACTTCTCAAACATCGTCTCAACCTGTAAGGTTAAATTGACCCAACTCATTAAATCCCGCAAAAGATATTGAAAGAAAATTAAAGGTCACAAACCATTTTTTCACGATTCTTTGAAGGATTGAGAGGTGGGTCTGTGAGCAAAATTTTACATTCTTTTGGATCTATCTATTGACAAAAAAACACACAAGCAATTTAGTTCAACATTATGATTTGTCCATGGGAAGAATATAAAATGCTCATAGAAGGTGGTAAATAGGAATTTAAGTGCTAGAAAATACTTGCCTTTAGTTCGTTGAAAAATGCATGGTCCCACACATGACACATATCATCCCAGTTTTGTACAATACCATTGTGAACTGGATAAGTTATATCGAGTTGATGACGCAAATCTGCACAGCTTTCTCCAACAACAATGTCCTAGAGTAATTCAGAGAGAAGACTTGAGAACGAATAATTGAATACATAGGTACCAACCTCAGGATCACTCTTTCCATAAAATGTGACATCCAGACTGAAAATATCTTCGATTCACTAAAATGCAATTTGCACGCTCATAAAAGATAATCTCTACATGGGAAATGAACATGTCTACTCTATTTTCCAGCACCCAGGATATTCGTTTAATCAGTTACACTAATTAATCAAATAGAAATCACCCTTTAACCAGGTAAACAATGAGCATTCCCCCTTCTGCTCTATAGAGTAGAAAATACAATTATACCTAACAAACGGATTGAAAGTTGAAAACTTCTGACCATAGACAAACTACCTTTCGGAGTGAGATCACAAGAGGAATATACCCCATTGTTTTCAGTATCAAATGGTCACAAACAAAGATCATGACTACAGTTCATCGTTTATGAGCTAATGCTAGAAATGAGAAATCAGTCTTAATATTAAGCAAATGGAGGAGTAGGACAAACATTTCAACTCTTCCTTTTCACACTCACAAAATAACTCATAAGACAAAGGGAAATTACAAACCTTCAACTCTTGTTCGATGAGTGATTCTTCATAGCGAAGCAGTGGCCTTCCGACCACACAAGGAAATACAGAAGTGGGAAAATTCTCCCCGGCAAATCCACATTTCACATACTGCAATTAATCAACAATCTAATCTTAAACAACCGAACCAAAGCACGTTAAAAAACAAAAAAAAAAAGTATAAGAAATATTGGGTAGATTTATACAGGGGAATGCAAGATCAAGAAGAGGGTGATCAAGGGGAAAGAAATCAATAGGTTGAAACAATGATTAAAAGAAGAAGCAGATACCCCAGTGCCATTGTCGCAGACGACAACTTTCCGATTATCCATGCCGTCGCGATGCGGCTCTGTAGCAGATGGTAGTGGCTGCCACTTTCTAAGACGGATTTGGTGGCGAGGCGATGGCTTCAAGTTAAGGAAAGTACGGAAGCGTCAACGAACACATTACACAGACGCTCTTTTATATTCTTTTTGGCTTTTTGAAAGAAAGGAACAGAGATACTATGCATTACTAGCAATTAGCAACCAGCCTGAATTACAGAGCCTAATACTTCAAACAGGCATCGTCTTGGACCAGGACCCCAGATTTGACACGAACGGAGGAACCTACGCGGGTTTTTTTTTTCCCCCACAAATGACAAGGAAAAAACAAAGGTTTTTTAAAATAATTTTAAAATTAAATTACAAATTTAGTTCGGTCCTAAACTTTTAAAATTACAATTTTAGTCTTGAAACTTTCAAATTTTTTAAAATTCACGAATCGACAAAATTAAAAGTTCAAAGACCTATTAAACACAAAATTAAAAATTCAAAGATCTATTATACACTTTTAAAAGTTCATGGACTAAATTAATAATTTAACCTAATTTTAAGGAAATTTTCAAGATGTATTTCTAAGTCTAACACCAATATTTTTTAAGAATATAATGAATGTGGTGAACACTAGCATAGCTTTGAGATCAAGACCATCTACTACTTTCTATGAGATGGGATGTTGAAATCCTAATCTCCACATTTGTGGTAATAAACAAAAAAAAAAAAAGTATTGTGTGGTGAGGATCTTCTAAAAATGTGAGATAAGGATTTTAACTAAGTTCTATATCTACCAAATTTTGTTCGAATTGGTATGGAGGATTTCAACCTTCAAACTTACGAAAAAAAATAGACAAAATGTTGTCATTTCGAAAATGACTTAACTAGTTAAAATATTATATCCTCAACTAAAAAATTAGAATATCAAACCTCCTACTCGTGTTCTTTTTATAAAATCAAAAAGTTTGATCTAAAAATAATATTTATAAATTAAAGCATGTGACATATATTTGTCTAAGACTTAGTTCTTTTTTTGAATGATATGATTGGGTTGGCGAGAAATTGAACTCAAGGCAAAACTGTCAACCTAAACATAGATTTACTTATTAAAGCATATTTTCTCGACAAAGAGATTTAGGGAGAGGAAAAAAAAAAAAAAAAAAAGCTCAACATGTTATAAAATTGATGACGAAAGGTTATCTCCACCTCCGTAAAAACAAAATAGTCAAGTTCAGCGATAAATATGCTTAAATTCAGCTTAAAAAACATTCAGAGTTGAAAACTTGAACTCGACAAGTATAGCATTCAGTGGTAGATTTGTCAAAATTGTAAATTGTGGAAATTGATACTTCTGTTTCAAGGAATCCCAAATGCTTTTCAGCTTTTGGTTATATCATTCTTCAAAACGAGATTTCAGAACTGATTTATCTCTAGCTTGAAAAAAGATATTTCTTTTACCTCCATATCTTTCAATCCCACATCATCAATTACTCCCAATTAAGGGTAGAAGGAGACGATTCGAGTAAGAACTTACACAAAAACAGAAGTTGTTGATTCCCGCGCTGATTTGAAATGAAACCCCATTTACCAGAATTAGCTACTCGAATGAGCAGAGCCATACTTTCAATTTCAAATCACACAAGCCCTGCTGGATCATGGACGCCTTCACTGGAGCAGAATTTGCATCGACTCGGTTTCCGCGAAACGCTAAATCCATCTCTCGTCTCTCAAGTCATCGACCCACATCTTCTCAGCCACCACTCTCTCGCTCTCGGTTTCTTCAATTGGGCTTCCCAGCAACCTGGTTTCGCCCACAATTCCGAATCCTACAAGTCGGTTCTCAAGTCTCTCTCTCTTTCACGCCAATTTGGGGCCATCCATAGTCTCTTGAAACAGGTAAAAACTCAGAAAATTGGCCTCGATTTATCAGTTTATCGCTCTGTTATTGATTCGTTGATCATTGGCAAGAAGACCCATGATGCTTTTTTGATTTTTAATGAGGTTTCTTCAGTTACTGACATTATTGGACACGAACCATGTAATTCGCTTTTGGCTGCTCTTGCTTCTGACGGGTTTTTTGAGCATGCCCAGAAGGTTTTTGATGAAATGTCTCTTAAATGCATTCCTTTTAACAATCTTGGATTTGGTGTGTTTATATGGAGGGTTTGCAGAAATGCTGATTTAGTTAAAGTTTTGAACATGCTATATGATGCCAGGAACAATAATTCGGAGATCAATGGTTCTGTTATTGCCACATTGATCATTCATGGGCTCTGTGGAGCATCTAGACTTTCAGAAGCTTCAAATATTTTGGATGAACTTAAGAATAGGGGTTTCAAGCCTGACTTTTTGACGTATTGGATTATTGCAGAAGCATTTCAGTCAGCAGGGAATGTGGTTGACAGGGAGAAAATCCTGAAGAAGAAGAGAAAGCTGGGGGTAGCTCCAAGGCTTGATGATTATAAGGAGTTCTTATTTGCTTTAATAGCTGGGAAACGAATATGTGAAGCTAAAGAGTTAGGTGAAGTGATTATCAAAGGAAATTTTCCTATGGATGAAGATGTTTCTAATGTGCTGATAGGGTCAGTTTCTTTCGTTGATCCTTCTGCTGCTATTATGTTCTTCAAGTTTCTGGTCGAGAAAGAGAGATTTCCTACTCTCTTGACTTTAAGAAATCTTAGTAGGAATTTATGTAAGCATGGAAAGATTGATGAACTGTTGGAAGTTTTCCAAGTTCTGAGTGTACATAACTACTTCAATGATTTTGATAGATACCATTTGAGAATGACATTCTTATGCAAGGCTGGGATGGTGAAAGAGGCCTATTGTGTTTTGCAGGAGATGAAGAAAATTGGATTTGCCCCTGATGTATCCTTTTATAATTCCGTCCTAGAAGCATGTTGTAGAGAAGATCTACTTCGGCCTGCTAGGAAACTGTGGGATGAGATGTTTACTAGTGGCTTGTGTGGTAATTTAAAGACATATAACATCCTTATTCAAAAGTTTTCAAAATCAAATCAAATTGAGGAAGCTTTGATGCTTTACCGTCATATGCTTGGAAAAAAGGTTGAACCCGACATTACAATCTACACGTCCCTGCTTCAAGGGCTCTGTCAAGATTCACAACTTGAAGCTGCTTTTGAAGTCTTTAGCAAGTCTGTTGAACAGGATATAAATCTCGCGGGAACTTTGCTGAGCACTTTTATCCTGTGTTTGTGTAAAGCAGGCAAGTTATTTCCCCTGGTTATTATTTGATGTTAATTCTTGAGTGTTTATTTATTTGTGCTTTTTTGGAGTCATTTGTTTCTCACTGAACAAGTCCCCCAGCCACTACCATAGTTGACCCAGTACCGACCCATCCCAGATCATCACATCGCATATGACATATCTAATTCCCAAATCACTCTCTGTTGGGGTTCTCTTTGACTACTATTAAATCACCAATCAACCCAAAAACTTAAGCTGATAGGTTATGGTAAATTTAATTATATCAACACTCCAACACTCTCCCTCACTTGTGAGCTTGGAAATTTGTAGAAAGACCCAACAAGTGGAAATCAATATGAATTGAGGGAGGAATTGACATTACTGAAGTTTGAACACAAGACCCCTCCTGCTCTAATATCATATTAAATCACCAATCAAATCAACAGCTTAAACTTATAAGTTATGGTAAATTTAATTATATCAACACTCCAACAACTACACCCTCCTCTACTTTGTTACCAAGACACTCATCCTGAGCAATCACTGCCATGGCTGACCCTGTATCAACCTTCCTTTCTAGACCCTCGCTTCTATGGGCCAAATCACTTGACATTCGATTTGGGGTTATCTCCATGACTACATCCTTCTCGGCCTTGTTGCTCAAACAGTCATCTTGAGCAATCTCTTTCAGATTAGTGAGATCTAACATTATCCTCTAGAACCAAACAACGGTTCAGTATTCATTTTTGTCATTTGTCAGCACTACCCTTATGCTAATGATGGAGCTTAATATAACTGGAACTCTGAACAATGCAGGTCATTTCCTTGCTGCTTCCAAGTTACTCCGTGGTCTCACGAGCAACATTGCTCGCCCAGACTCCCATGTAACTTTACTGAAAGGTTTTGCAGATGCTGGGGAGGTTCCACTCGCTAAGCAACATGTAGAGTGGGTTCGAGAAACCTCTCCATCAATGTTGTCTGTTATATCCACAAAATTATTAGCATTTCTTCCTTCTTCTCCAAGAGCAGATCCAATTTTACAGATTCTACAGACAATACAAGAACTGTCACGTTTCAGCAATGACGAATGATATTGCAAAGATCTTCAATAGATGCGATTCTACATGATCAAGTTGGGTGCTGGTTGCTCTATGGCACATAATATGGTAAAAAAAATTGTGTTACAAGGTATAAATATCTTCAATATTGCTTCGTCTTCCTCTATGAAAGCCTGAGAACTATACTAAAAAGTGTAGATTTTTATTTAAGTCATGCATCAAACCTAGTTTTTAGGAATCCAATTTTTAGCTGAAACTTTTATAAGGGTTGTTCATCAGCTCGCATAAGGAGCAATTGTAATTATTTGACCATGAATCTTGGAAACGATAAGTTAATTTGTTCTCTTCTTGCTCTGTTTCTTACTAAAATATAAAATTGACTTCCTAGTCGTGGCCCAATTGATTTATATACCCAAGATTCCACAAATACACTTCCTTTTAAGAGTAACAAATACCCCACAAACCTAGCCCAATTGATTTATATACCCAAAGATTCCACAAATATTCTTCCTTTTAAGAGTAACAAATACCCCACAAAGCAAATTACCCACAAAGCAAATTACATATACCATTATTTTAAATATATGTGTGTGTATATATATATATATATATATATATATATATATATATTTCTAAAAAAAATTAACATACATCCATATATTTTTAAGAGGCTAAATATATGTTTTAGCAATTTTTTAATTTAAACCTTTATGTATTAACATAATTTAGTCTCTCACTGCACTTAATGTGAGGGTGAATATTGAAATTGGTTGATGATAAATTACATGGTGTAATACTTAGTGAATTAGTAAAAATTTATGAGAGAAAAGAGGTTATCTAAAAAGAAAACTCGAAATTTTTACCAACTAAATTTTTTTGAAGAATAATTAGACTTTCCTCTTAGAGATACCTTTTTTTTTTTTCTAAACTTATTATACACCAAGTACTATGTTGTGTAAATTTCTCACCAACTAAAAAATGTTATAACATAAGAGACTAAATTAAAACATTTAAACAATAAAAATTAAATTTAAGAAAAAAACAAAAAACAAAAAACAACCACCTAACCTCTATAAGTTATAAAACTAACCATTCAAACTTTTCCTCTTAAAAATGAGTGCTTAGTACAGCATTCGTACAAGGGATCGTCCTATATGTTGCAAAAGAAATAATGAATTACCTAACATTTGAAGGCACCATCTGTCATCCATGAAAATAAATCCAAAGTGACTGAGAAGCACATGAGTTTGACATACAATAAGCAGACCATTTTCTGCATCCACTTTCCATTTAGCCAAATAATGATAGCTTTACAGTCTTCTACAATTCTGTAGAAACAGCATTTAATTTACCACACACTACACTTACACTGTTCTGTACATATACGTGCATCCCAACCAACTTGCCTTTCAACAGAAGGTGGTTGGTTTCTTCTGGGTTTATTACCTTACCCCTACAATATGAGCAGATTGTACCAAACCCCTCAATTAAAAGGGTGAAATGAAGGGTTCCTATGTATTTACATTCTCCCTTGAACTTTTCATGTATCTGTGCATCTTTTTTTTACTTGGAAAGAATATACATACAATGGGCAGAGCAGCTGCTTTTAAGAGTAGGATCTTATCAATTTGAAATTCTGGAAAGTTCTTGCTTTGAAGAAGTTTCCCAAGAAGAATCCTGTTGTTGTCTCCTTTGAAGGCATTTCGGAGAGGCATGAGTTGTGTTTCACCTGCAGCATGGCGTCGCCAATTTGTTTACGAATGGACTCAACGATCTTTGCGTCGATGGTGGTTCCTGTCATGTCTGTGACATAGAATATGTCTTTGGCTTTTCCTCGTTTGGTGGCAATTTCTGCTCTCCTGATACATAGGCTATTCTCCCTAAATATTCTTGTGATATCTGAGAGAAGCCCAACTCTGTCTTCTGCATACAGTTCTAGCTTAAGCCCCTGCAAAGGAAGGCAGACAGCATTATGTATTGCATATACTTAACCTTTAAACAATAAGGAAACAAAACTCAACAACAATGGCCTCTCTTGTACCTCAGACTCCCTTCTTTCAATGGCTGCTTCAAGACAATGCAACACTCGATCTCTTTCCGCTTCGGAGCTAATCGGCAGCCCATCCTTATGTCTTATATAAAATTCCTGAAAAATAAGTAACAGTTTTCCTTTAAATCACAACTGAACTCAAAAGCTTAAATGGCTCAACTATTCTCAACAAAAAAGGGTCTTAAAATTACCAGATAAGCTTCCCTGCTCCCAGTGTTGACCATCCCATGAAAGACAACATACTCCATGTCTGTCAAAGTGCAAATAACATCGAACAGCAGCTTAGGCCGATCTCTAGATCTTGTAGTAATCACAGTATAATCCTTGTCAGTGCAATCCAACACAGTAACATGAGGTCTCAAGTTCTTATCTTCAACACCAAGCCTGGTTTGGCCAGCCCTTTCATAATCTCTATCAGCCAGCATGATCTGATGCAGCCTTCTGTCTGTGCTGGTGACCCCAGGAGGAGAAAGGGTCATTTTGGCTTCCTTTAACTCGCCATTCCCTCTTAGAACATTGCATAGTAACTCCTTGATTGTTAAGAGCCGCTGTGTATCTTTGATTGCTCGGCCAGTGCTATCATCAGTCACATGTACTACAGCTGCAGCCCTATTATTGTGTGTCCAAACATCAGCATTTACTACATTACAGTGAAGGTCCGCAAGAACAGCACATACTTCAGACAATAAACCAGGCCTGTCAGTACCAGACAGCTCGATTGAGGTGTGATCTTCTGAGGGCATCACACCGACAGACTCTCTCAATGATGGCACGAAACTTGCATCGACTTCAAGCCTCTGCTTGGTGTAATTAATAAACACATTATAACATAACCCTCATAGAAATGAAACATTCATTTATTTATCCCATAGTACATGTATAAAGGCTTAAAATCCTATAAATTTCTAGTCTGGAACGTTCGTACTTACTGTACTCAGCAAGGGCTAAAATGAGTTTTATGCAAATTTAAGAGATTAAAATAAATTAAGTATGGAAGTCTTTTGCAAAAATAGATGAAAAGAAAAGTGTTTTACCATTTGAATGGCGTTTATCACTTCTTGATCTCTGATTTTGTTTCCATCATAAGTGATAACATTAAAAACTGGAAAAACAAAGTAACCCATAAGTGGTTAAGCATTTCAGATTCAAAATAACTGAAGAGTGAGAATTACTTACCATCCATGAACCAGCCTCCATCAGATGAGATATAAGCTTTGGTAATTATTAGGTTCATATCCATGAGAACTTGCACAACTTTCAAGAGAATCCCATGTTTGTTCATGCTGTCAACCTGATGGGTAGAAGGAAAGGATTGATCAAATCTTTAGCTCGTGATTGAATAAAAAAAATTGAACCAATAAAAAAAGAAACAATAATTACAGAGCAAACTTAAAGATCAAAATCCTAGAGCAAGCACCTGAATGACTGTAGCATCCTTACAAGCGTTATTATCAATCACAACTCTGCAAGGACAAATTGAATAAATCAGAAGAAGAAAGGCAGAGAAGAAATTAGATTCTGAAGTAAAACAGAGAGGTTTAAAATTTAAATCATGAGTTCATTCACTTCAGCTCGAGTAAATAGATTGCAAACCACCTCTGCTTTTAATTATTGACATTACTCCAAGATGTCAAGCAAAATTGAAACATCAAAATTTCAACAAGACCAAAAAAACTGGAAAGAAGAAATATTAACTAAACAGATTTCCAGTAGACAGAATTTCAAACCCCAAGACTCATAAAGACCCAGAAGCAAATTCAGAGTCGAAAATCAAAACCCGTTCCAATTCTAAACGAAAGAGAAAACCACAGAAGAAGGAAGAAGAGTACCTGGGTGGGTTCAGCCTCCTGATAAGTTTATCATACTCGCTGTCCATGCTTGACAAAAACAAAAGAAAACCCACTTCAAATCTCCACCCAAAACTTAAAGCCAGAAACGATGAAAGAAGCTGTAGAAGAAGAAATCCCTCCAGTAGCAAAGAAAGAGAGAGAGTAAAGAAGAAGAAGAGGGGAAGAAGGCTTAAAAGTGAAGCAGAGAAAGGGGAAAGGGAAATAAACAACAGGGGGTAAGGGGGATTGGAGGAGAAAGACGGCGAAAGGAAAAGGGAGTGTTGGATTTAGGGTAGGCAGTGAAAGATTGACCATCCATTTCCATGGCGATGGGGGGAGAATTGAATTGAATTGAATTAAAGTGAAGCTTTTTCAAGAGTTAAAATTTTGTGGGTATTATTGATGGCGATCGCCCGAGTTTTAGGGGACCACTGCGGGCGCTGCGAATCACGTGTCATCTTAGCCGCGGGGGTTTGGTCGGAGAGTTGCCGCTCATCTCGCCGGCAATTTCAGCGTGAGCCACTGGTAATCTGCCCACGTTATTTTTATTCTGTTCTTTCTTAATTAATTTAGTTATCATTTTTTTTTTCTTCTTTAAGTTTAATTTAATTGTTTGTGTTAATTATTGCATTTTCGATACTAAACAAATCTGATTAACTGTTGATTTTTCGGCGGACACAGCACCACCGACCTACTTTCCCCAAATCATATTATTAGTTTTTCTTTTTATAAAAAAAAAAAATGAAAATTAGGCTATCTCCAACTTATTATTTATTTAATTTTGAAACTACTCCCAGTAATGGGATTTTTTTAATTTAGGAGGATTTTTGTGATTATTTGTCCTACATTTTTTTTTTGTTGGGATGTGAATATAATCCTCATATTGATTAGAATCCAGAATTGTTTGTAGATTTAAGCAGAGATAACTTTTTTATTAGTATAAATTCTTTTTAGAATAATCAAAAAGTGAAATTAAACAACTTTAAGAAGTGGATAACATTGTACTGTTAAAAAATGTGTGAATGAATGTGTGTTTTAAAAAGTGATTTTAATGTATTCATTCACAATCAATTATCCAACATAAGAATCTGTTAAGATTCTTCAGTAATTACTTTTAACACTCTCAAATTTAATTTGAAACGCAACTTAGACATATCAATTTTTTCCCTTGTACATTTTGAGACCAAATTAAATTATATTTTTTAACATGCAATTTAATTCATCTTCTTCATTTTTCTAAAAAGATCATTTATATCACCAAATATGTAATTTAGAAATTATATTTTCATTGTGATGATTGAGTTTAACCATTTTTTCTCCTTTTATGAAAAAACTACACGATTCATCTAGCAATTAACCATGATAATTTATAATTTAAACAAGACAATAATAAACGATTTACAACAACATCAAATTTATTTATGACAATATTCTTCATTAAAACAACAACATCAAGTAAAGTAATATAACAACAACTATGCATCCACGTTCAAGCGTGAAACACGAGACGTGACTTAGAAAATTTTTTAAAAAACAAATCTATTATAAGATTCAAATAATATTTATGTTATCTTAAAAAATTTATCTTTTCCATCTTTTTTTTGGTTTAACAAAGTGTGTTTCGAATGACCTTTTGCTTGAGAGTACAATGCTTTAATTTTTAAATTTCTAGGAGGTGTTTGGAGCAATGGGTTGGGTTGGGTTGTTTTGGAATCCAAACCCAAACCCTTGTTTGGGTCACTGTGTTCAAAATCCAATGGTTTTGAAACACAACCCCATGATTTTGCATAGTGAAATTGGTTGGGGGGGGGGGGGGGGGGGGGGGGTTTGATTTCCAACACACCAGTTTGCTCGTCATTTGGAACATGTTTTCATTATCAAGTTTTCTTATCTCTCTCCCGTCTCTTCCATTGTTTTTTTTAATTGGTATCTCACTTTTTTTTTTGTAACAAACAATAAATTATTACAAATGTTTGTTTTATACATGTCATAACTTAACCAAATTTCGTATTTGACAAAATAATTATTTTTCATTGGAAACTCATTTTTTTTTAAAAACAATAAATTATTACAAATATTTTGTTTTTTTTATACTTGTCATAAACCTAACCAAATTTGATATTTGACAAAGTAATTATTTTTCATTGGAAACTTACATTTTTTTTTTTTGTAAAAAACAATATATTATTACAATTTTTTTTTATACTTGTCATAAACCTAACCAAATTTGATATTTGACAAAGTAATTATTTTTCATTGGAAACTCACATTTTTTTTTTTGTAAAAAACAATAAACTAATATAAATATATTTTTTTTATACTTGTCATAAACCTAACCAAATTTGATAGTTGACAAAGTATGTTGATTTTTCATTGGAAACTCACATTTTTTTTGTAAAAAACAATAAATTATTACAAATATTTTTTTTATACTTGTCATAAACCGAACCAAATTTAATATTTGACAAAGTATGTTAATTTTTCATTAGAAACTCACATTTTTTTTGGGTAAAAAATAATAAAATATTACAATTTTATTTTTAAATACTTGTTATAAACCTAACCAAATTTGATATTTGACAAAGTAATTATTTTTTATTGAAAACTCACATTTTTTTCTGTAAAAAACAATAAATTATTACAACTATTTTTTTATACATGCCATAAACCTAACCAAATTTCGTATTTTACGAAGTAATTATTTGCATTTCCAGTAACAAATTTCTTATTCTTATACTAATTAAAAGGTCCGTTCAAAAGTACTAAAAGAATTACCCAACTTACACAAAGGATTCTATAACTAACCAAAGATTGCCACTAGAAAATAAGGAAAGGAAAAAAAAGAGACCAAAGTAGCAAAGGAAAAAAGAAAAAAGAAAAACTGCACAACTCCAGGGTTCAGAACACTGCACTCCAAACACTGTTTCCTGATTCTCAGGGTTCATAACACTGCACTCCAAACACTATTTTCTGATTCTCATGGTTCAGAACACTGCACTCCAAACACTGTTTTCTGATTCTCAGGCTTTCAAACCCCCCAAAACAAACTCCCGAGGGTTCCGATTCCAAAGGTTCTAATTCTAGTATTTTCTGCAATTAGTACTAAAAAAATGCTTTCCGCAATTAAATAGTCCACAAAACGTAATATTTGAGAGTTGTTCGGAAGTTATTATTAAGAAATGACTTTTGATTTATTTTTTTTTTCATAGTTTGTTTATTTAAATAATTGAAATTTTCCTTTTAAAAATTGAAAGTTTGTAAATAACTCCGTTATAGGTAATCCAATCATCCATTTTAAAAATCATTCTTCCAACCAATGTATTAAATTTCCATTGACATATCTACATTTTCATCGACATTTCTACATCTCTATAAGTTCAACATCGACATGGGTAGAGTGAATCGACATTTTCATTATATCGTAAAAAATCGATAAAATATATAAAAAATTGCATATAAAAATTTGATAAAATATATGTAAAAAATAGCAACAAAATGTAACTAATGTGAATATAATATTAATAATAAGTATTTTAACATATTTAAAACGTGCTTATTAATTTAAATTTTTTTTTTATAATTTTTTCAAAAATATTCATCGACATTTTCATAAAATTGAGACCTCGATATATCCATCAACATCAATATTTTGGAGGTTCTAATCACCCCACCTCTCGTTGAACTAAAAAAACAACCCTTTGCCTTAGTACTTGAAAGAAAATTTAGATTTTGTTTCCAATATTATAAAAACATTAGTAAATTAATCGTTTATTTAAAGAAAATATTGTCTTTTACTCTTGAATTTGCTCAGACGTATCAATTATTACTCTAAATTTAAAATTTCATCGAATTGCTCCTGCAACTATTAAACTTGGATAAGTGTTATAACCTTTATCTTAAACTTGAATAAGTGTACTATATTTTTTACTTTTTATTAAACTTTCCCTTGAAGAATTTTTTAAAAAAATATATTCTCATATGCCTTTAATAATTATAGAACATATATTTAGTAAAAAATTGGTTGAAATTTAGAGAAAAACGATATCATAGTTGTTCTTTTTAAATTTGTGATTTTCTAGAAAGTTAGTCCGTCAATTTTATGCATTACTTGAATTAATTTTGTGCAAAACTTGATTGTTATTAAAATTAATGGATTTTGGGAGAATTTTTCTTTGCTTTTTGATCAAATTAGTGGGTGAATTAGTGAAAATTGAACATAATGTGAAGCGTGCTTTGCTTAGCATGCTTTGTCTTAACTCACATGCTTTCTAGAAAAATTCTCAGGAGGTCACCAAATATAAGATTGGGTCATATTAAGCATGCTTAACTTCGGAGTTCCTATGATTGAGTCACTGAAAAAGAATGTGTATCTTGTTGGTATAGATAGTAACTATCAATTCTTATACGTCTTTCTTAACTATACTTGCATATCCTCATAATCCCTCTCACTTAGAAGTGGTCACAGTTCTTTCATGTACCCCTCATGAACTCAAGCGTTACAAAATGATTTGGAGATTTTACTTACAATATAAGTCACCAATGTTTTAACTAATTAAGTTATACTCAAGTTGGCAATAAAGATTATTAACAAAATAAAATAATAAATACAACAATTTTTTTTTTTGTAAAATAGTGATATATTCCTTAATTCAAGTCTAACTCAATTGATCAAAATATGGTAGAAATATATTTCAAAGATTAGATATTTGGATTCCGATAAAGGAAATATTCAAATGCATCCAAAGAAATAGGATATAGTTTTGAGATGGAAATCTGAGATAAGAAAAGAAAGGGAGGAAGAGAAAGAAGAAGAGCATAGATTATATTATCATCATCATTATCCTGTGTGTGGGTAAGCACCTTATCTTGAAAGAAAACAAAACGGCAATTGGCCGCTGACAATTCCAAAGGCTGAGTGATCAACAACCCACAAACGTGGACTTTCTCTAACAACGTAACTTTGGATAAAATAGATAAACACTCGCACATTCTAATTCATTTCCTCTCTCTTTTCTTACTTCTTCATATTCGATTTTGTTTCCTTATCAAATTTCCTTCTTGGAATTTTCCAATGCATATTCCAAAATCAAGTGGCCAACTTGTTCTTAATTACAGTCTTCAATATTAGCCAATTGGAATGGACATCGATCAAATGTAATCTTATTTATTGGGATAGTGAGAATTTGATAGAGACTATCCACCTCAAACTCTATGTTTTATAGTTGTTCTCAATACATCCAACATTTTTTTTTTATAAATATTTTCATTTCTCATCCAACAGCGAGAGATCACTTTAATGTAATAGTCTTTTAACACGTGCGTTGCACGTGGTATTTTTAATTATTTTATAATATTGATGATATTTTCATTTGATTTTATTTTATATTGAGATGAAAATAGTAATATTTCAATATTTTTATTTTATATTGAGATAAAAATATTAAGATTAATATTACTAATTTTTTACCATACATAATGTTAAAGTCAAACATAATCAACCGTTATATTATTTTGTAATTTAACTTAACAAAAAAAATATATACTAAATTAGAAAAAAATATATATGCTGCATAAAATTTTTGTTTTTTTTTTTTTTAAATTGTGCTTACTAAAAAAATATGCAACAATATTCATTAAAATAAACTAAGAAAAAAAAATAAAATAGTGTGATTTCTTATTAACGTGGTTAAAAAATGAGAAAATACTAAAAATTAAAATTAAGATTGTAAGGGTATATAAAAACTTTCATCTACCATAATTATTGTAATTGTTCTTATTATTATAAAATAATCTAAAAAAAAAAAAAAAGAAGCTACTTATTAACTTGAAACATATATGTGTTTGTTGGAATAGAAAGTCGAAATTTCTATTCCAACAGTGTTCAACTTCAAATGGTAATATCATATATCATCTTCAAGCTCAATTAACTATTTCTATGTCTCATCAAACCTTTTCTAAAACAAAAAATTATCAACATTTGCATCAAAAGAAAAGTAAAGGATAAAAAGTAGATCAAACATTCCAACAAAAATTATAAAGCAAAAGAAAATAATGAATGAATAAATAAATGAAAACTAAAAAATAAGTTAATACTTAAATTCTAGTAAAAAAGACGAAAAAGTAGGAGGGAGCTTTTTAGATAGTAGTGGGAGATAAAGAGTTATAAAACTTGAGATTCTAAAACTTTTGAAATTTTATTATTAATCATAATTAAAGATAAATGCATACCTTTTAAAGTTAATTTTATGAATTTTTGAAAAAAAATTAGACTTTTCATATCAAAGTTCTTCATATTCTACCTCTTTACATTTTAATGGTTCATATTCCAACTTTTCTCATTATTAAACTATACTCTCTCAAGAGTTAATGAGAGAAAAAATAATAAGAAGAAGATTAAGGGAGAGAAAGGAATTTAGATGGATGGGAGAGAGAAAGTAGAATTTGTAGAGAGTTTTTTCGAGAGAGTAAGAGAGGGTGAGATCTCTAGTGTATTTAATTTAATTAATTTTTTTAATTTGAAATTAGAACAATTTAGATTTTTTTTAAAATTAGATATTATTTTTTTTAGTAAAAAATCTAGATATTATCTAATATACCATGTCCAAATGGCATAATGTTATTTATTGAATTTTATAATAGAATAAAATTTAGCATGAATATATCTCTAATGAAATAAGTCATCTTTTAAATAGCCTATACTCTGTATAGATTCGATTTTTTTTTCTCCATGTTTCAAACAATTTTTTTTGAAAAATTAAACAACATAGTTATTCAGTTATATTTCTTTCTTAAAGAATATTTATTTAGTTGAAGTTAATATAGTATAATACAATATAAATTATAAATTAATGTAATATATTTATGTTTTGTTATTGTTGTTATTATTATTAGGAAAAAAAGAAAGAAAAAAAATCATGCTAGATTTGAATAAAATTTGCATGTAAAAATTTAAAATTCAAAATAGATACAAATATTTTGAATTAAAAAAATATTATAACAATCATTACAAAATAACAAAAAAAAAATAATGAAGAAGAAAAGGTAGATATTTCAATACACAACTTTCTTAAAATAAATTTACATTTCAGTTGATAATAGTAAAACAAAGATCATTATATAACTCATCAAATTAAATTTAGGATTGAAAATATGAATAGGAGTAATTCCAAATCATTAAAATCTATAATGACCCAAGTTTAGAAATGAAATTTACATTTCTAATTTTCTATTTTTATAGTTGAATGTGATGAAAAGATACAAAAACTTTTGAAATTCCAAATCTTTAAAATCTATAATTAATTATAATTATAATTATAAACTAAATCTTAAATATTTTAACAAATGAAAAGACTAATATTTTCATATTCAAAATGTTTAAAATTCCTTTACTTCAAAAAAAAAATGTTTTTTTAATTCCATATATTTATTACAACTTTATGGTGCATTTAAATTTACATTTATTCATAAGCTAGAATTTTATCAATTATAAATTCAACAAAATTATCAATTATATTTTGATCCCCTTTTTCCTACGCCTCAAAAAAAAATATCAATTATATTTTGTTTATTAAAATTTTTAATAGTTAATTATATTTTGTTGAATTTGTAATATTTTTATTTTTGTATTAAAATAATAACTAAATGAAAATTATTTAGTATAGTTAAATTTTCCTGTTATAATTATTATAGGTGTATTAAACTATTAGATTGATGTAAATAGTTAATTATATGAGATAAAAAAAAGTGACTTAATGTTTTTTTTAGTTTATTTGTTTATAATTAAATTTATATAATTTATTTATGGTTGATAATTAATGATTAATGGCATCATTTGTAAATTTAAGAATTAAATAGGGGCAATAAATAATAGTCCAAGAATGAATTAAGGGACATATTTGGAATTAAGAAAGTATCATTTGGACATAATAGTCAAAAAAAATATTCTCCCAATAAGCTACTTTTTAAGATAGTATGATTTTCCTTTTCCCCCAAAAATATATATCAGGTTACAAATGTGAGGGTGACAATTTAAACTTGCAACTTCTTAGAAGAGAAGTACAAGATGGATTAACTATTGAGCTATGTTTATGTTGGCAATCCTACTAATGTGTGTTTAATTGAAGAATGTCATTATTGCACATGTTGTTTTAGGTATTTTGTTTAGACTACAATGGATACTAGCTATATGAAATCTAGGTCGGTATGTTCTACCTCTTGAATAAAGAGTAATCAAAGTGCATAAATGAAGGATTCAAGAATTAAATTATGGTGTTGAGATTTTGTCTCACATAACCTTCTTCTTTTTTTCTCACCAAAAATTTTGGCAAATAATTAATTTAATGTTGGGTTTAGTTCTTTAATTCCTAGAGATGGAAAATAAGTACTTCAAATTTGTTTGGAACAATTTTTTTCCTTGGCTCTTAGTTTTTATTGTTTTATAGTAAAGGGAAAAAATTAAAATGAAACTAAAATTTTATTCAGTAAACTATAATATTTGTAATTCAAACGTATTTGTTGATTTTTTTTTTTTCATATTCATCTATATTTTAACAACATTGAAAAGGAGGGGGAAAAGGATATCAAAAAAAAAAAAAAAAAAAGGAGGGGGAAAAGAGAATTTTTTTTTTCTTGTAATTAATAGGTTAAAAATTAATAATATAGATTTTTAATTTTTTTTATTAGTCTACCTCCTAAAACTTGCTTGTTCATTACTCATCTCAACCTATCTATAAGGCTCTTTTACACATTTATGTTGGCACATTACAACAAACATTCGAAGTGAGGCTATCTCTCTATTAAACTATGAATGAAAAAAAAAAAACAATAATGAAATAAAGATGATTATGTTTTTTTTTGGTTTAACAAAAGAGGATTATGTTTTTATTAAAATACATATTTTAAAACTTCTATAATCAAAATGAAGTAAATGTTTGTTTAGAATGCCTTCTCATTTAAGCATTTTTTTTTTAAAAAATATTTTTATATCTTACATTTCTTAGAAAATGTTTTAAATAACAAAATTATATTTTGAAGATTATCAATTAATCACTCAAAAAATCATTTTTGGATAATCTATCTCTCAAGGGTTTCTTAAACAATAGCTTTTATATTAATCCATGTTTTTTTTTTAATTTTTTTTAAAAATATTTTTCTTCTAAAATCATTCAAAAAGTTACACTAAACTAAATACATTTTAAATTAATATTTTTTTAAAATTGATTTTATTTAAAAAATAATATTTTTTTGCAAAAGTTATTCTAAAAAATCTAAACACGGAGTTTAAACATTTTAAAACTAAAAATACAATAATTTTCAAAATTCAAAAAAGAAAAATGAAATGTAAAACAATTTAAAAGGTTGACTTGGTAAGCTTTTTTGGATTCTGTATGCAGAGAATCTAAAAGAGAGAGAAATAAAAAGTAGCAGCAATCCCCTGTGCACAGCACACACAAAATGATAATGAACCCATAATTCTCATCGTGTGACACGTGGCTACAAGATGATTGGAGTATCTCCCAAATCCGAGCTGCCTGGTGATGACGTGTACCAATTCGAACACCACCGCCACCGGTACGGTTCGGAATAAAGTGGCAGAGTGGGACCGACCCGGCTGGAAGCTGTGACAATGACGTGAAAGAGACGGTTCGAAACCAATTACACTTTTTCGAAAGATATTTTTAATATTTATATTCTCAATTTGCTTACACACACAACACAAAACGACCCACCCACTCTAGATATTTTCCTTCCCATTTCTTTTTCTTTGTAACTATTTCGTTTTTAGTTTTTTACTTTCATACATCGTGCTTATTTCAGCACAACATTTTTACTATGATTTCCATTATTCTTTAAAAAAATTTGAATTTCAAACTAAAATTAAAAAGCAAAAACAAATTTTCAAAAACTATTTTTTTTGGTATTCAAAACTTAACTTGAATTTTGAAAACATGTTTAAACAGTAGATCGCAAAACAAATAAATTCATGAAAGAAATAGTATTTATAAACTTAATTTTCAAAAACTAAAAACTAAATGGTCATCAAATAGGGCCATAATTTTCACCATTTCATCGAATCTTCCAAAATGTTCTAGTTAATAACAAGTTAGCAACTTTCTTACATGTTACATGTTTTCTTTTAATCCAATTCATCGCTAGTAAAATTTATGGTACTACAATAGCATGGTATATAAAAAAGTTTTGTATTACTTCATTTCACTTCTCCTTAGTCATGTTAGAAGTATTTAAAAATAATATGGAGTTTAAAAATAAAATAATATATTGCTTAGTTATATGTTAAGAATGAATAGAGGACTGAATAATGTAGAAATACTAGATTTTTTCCTTGCCTTTCTATGCCACATCCAAAAAAAAACGAGTAATATTTTGAGAATCAAACTATTTGAACCAAATAAAAAAAAAAAACTATATCACATAGATCAAATTAAAATCAAACACAATTATAGAGATTTAAAATGATAATCTTATTTTGAACTATTATTATATGGAGATTGAAATATTAGAAATCGAATATTGAACATGTGACAATGAGGCGGTCTTTTTGATCACTTGAGGTTGAGTATTGTTGCAAAGGAGGAAGAAGAAAAAGGAAAAGGGTTGGTTGATTTATTTAGGAAAAGAATTGTTGAAGAATACAAATATTGGTTCGTAATGATTGGAGCGTGTTTGAAAGCTACATATAAAGTAACATTCCTTTTACAAATTGATAGGGAACTTTAGCACCATTGGAGTGTATGTTGAAGGAATAATAAAAAGTCTTTCGGTTATACCTACACTACTAACATAATTCTTTTTGTTCACCTCTCAATATTTGATGGTATATATATATTAGATATTCTAGATGTAACTTATATATATCTACTCAACTAAAATTTTTATAATCTTTAAGGCTAAGAAACTCTTTGAAAAATATTATATTATAATAAAAAGTCTTTCAGTTTTTTCATGATATTTGATTAATTCTTTTAATTAGTATTTCAAAAAAATAACTCTCAAAATCAAAACTTTTTTTTTTCCATCCATAGGAATAGAATCAGCTGCTGGGAATACAGTAGAAACGAATGTTGGGTTGTGGAATCTGGGCCACTTGCCAAACTGGTAAAGAATAAATGGAAATCAACTCACAATACAATTATAGTGGAACCCTATGAACAAAAAAAGATTATGTATTCATGAATCATATTATTCTTTTCACACTAAATCACTGAAAAATGAACCAATTTATTTAGTGGGATCACACCTTCAAGTTCCATCATCTGCAAACAAGTTCCAGAAAACAATGGAGGCCAAAATCCCAAGGTTCCAAAACTGTGGCCACTAACAGAGAAAACAACAGAAATGCTTTAATTTGCGTCCGAGTTGTTAAGGATTATAATATCGATATGAATGAAAATGGAAATCAAGTTCAAGTTCAACAAACCCAAGCTTCTCTACATCACACCTCGTTTGAAGAGGGATGTAGGAAATAATCTAGTTTGGTTAGAATGTAATTGAATTAGGCAATATTTACTAAAAAATACAATACAGATATGTAATGGCAATGTTTAGTAATTTGAAGATTTGGAAAAGGACATATAGTCCAAAATTGTTTATCCATAATGTTGTTATATTTTAGATACTATTATTGAATTTACAAATATTCAAAAAATTCCCATCAGAAACAGAGACAATGCAATATGGGTTGCCTACCTTTACCTTGTGAATCTCCAACCAGTTTTGGTCCTTGAGTTGATGCAGTGACTCACGAAAGCAAGAATAAGTTGCACCAGTGTACAAAGCTGTGGGTGATGCCATGCTGAAAATTTAAAGCAAAAACAAAAGATTTCATCAAAATGAGGAGAATTCAGACCAAGAGGTAATGCAATGGCAATCTAATTATAAAAGTCGAGAAGCCCATCATAATTCTGAAAGAATAGAGTGTACAAGATTTTCAAAACATACGTCTACGTCTATCATACATATTCTCTTCGACTCCACGATACAGAGAACGACAAATTTTAATTTTAATGTTGAACCTCCACTCCCCAATTCTCCTAGCTACATCTACATGACTAGATAAAAAAACAGTTCATTTAACAAAATCCAACACAAGTTCGGTTACCAGATAGTGGCAAGTTTTTCTGAACAAAAATGGAAGAATCGAGAGGAAAGAACAAAGTAGCAAGTATCAGCAGGAAATAATACTCACATCATTAATGCATAGTTAGAAATTACAAATTAAATAGGCAGAGCTTCTTCTCTAAGAACACCGCCCATTTCCATTCTCCATGAATAGTCAACTAAGCCAGCGAACTCTCTGAAAGGCACACAGAATTTCATGAGTGAACAGGAACACCTTTATCAAATGAGATGAGAATTTACATAAAAAGCAGAAGAATAATAGTGTTAATAGTCTTTTACCAGATGTTGGTGTAAGCAATTAACTGTAGTTGCACTAGGTTTGGTGCAATAAACTTGACTCTTAACAAATTCAAAATTCAGAATAACTAGAAACCATTGGAAATAAGGACACAACAGCATGGTAAACTAATGAGAAAGTGATGTACAACAAGTTTAAGGTTCACTGTTTTTGTTAGATCTATCTCGGTGAGAAATAGTGTTTTTAAATTGCAATGCATGTATGCTTGCCTAGAATTGAAAGGCACCTAAAAGTTCTCACACGATTGAAGTGAGGTACAGAACTTTAAAAGAGAAGCATTGTTATTTATAGAACAATTATCACCAAGATGATCACCCAACTGAAGATACTTTCCATAGAAGAGAGTCAGAGACTATTCCGCGCAAGGGCATTGGCCATTGCCATGGGCTTGCCACTTGCCTCAAATACATGGCTAAGATATTATGACATATGTTCATTTTAGCTAATCTAAGGTTTGATCATTCACTAGGAAATTAATGTTGAGAATGTCATTGACATTGTCGCCAACAGCCGAAAATTGAGGGGAGGATACTTTCTGGATCAGTTTTTAATGCTACACCAACATCATTATTATTATAAAAAATTAATAAAAAAATCTCCCATCAGCTTTTCATTACTATAGCTAACAGAAATGTGTGAGAGTGCTAGTAATAGTATGGGTTATGTGGAGTGATTAGTAGGATATTAGTAAGGACATAGTAGTAATTAGTTGGGAGTGTCTGGGTTATAAATAGGGGAGTTAGTTCTTACTTCTTAAAAAGGGGGAAAATGATTTTGGTATTCAGTGTTGGGACTTTGGAAGAGAGATAGCCCTCTCGAAAGGCTATTGTTATATTGTAATTTTTATTTTTTTTTTTGGATACTGCAATGTATTAGTATCTTGTGTTTTCTGTGTTTGGGTACCTAACAAAACGTAACAAATCTATGGCCAAGTTGAATTAAGACCTCCATCCATTTATAGAATTTTAAATACATGATTCCAAAATAACATCAGTAAACCATGAGAGGATAAAATTGTCGATGTAATTAAAGAATTTATTATTATTATCATTATTTTGGGTGGGTGGGGGGCAAGAAATCCAACTGATAGAACTAATAGTTAAAACAAAGCTGGAATAGGGAGTGAAAAAGCAGAGACTAACTTGAGATCATGGCTGACGACGAGTATAGTTAAGTCTTTCTTTAGATTCTTTAAAAGCTTCACAACATCAGTACGAGCCTTCCAATCTATAATATAAGAAATTAGGGGAATTAGACAAAAGCATAGGCCAAAATTACATGATACATCCTACATATCAAAAAGAAGCACCATATGCTAAGATACAAAGCGACATGAAACGAGTCCTTAAAAAAATAATATAAAATTTCTTCCAAAAAACCATTATTTCCAGCAAAATATTGTTTAAACTAATTGTAAGGCCAAGGGAAAACGAGAATCCAAGTTTGAATAACTTAAAACAACTTGAAGCGGAAGCAATTCATTCTAGCCTTCTGATTTAATTAATGACATACTCAAGGTCAAGACCTTCAATTCCTGGAGTTTCAATGATAAAAGTGCCATCAAGTCAACATAAATACGTGAATTAAATGATCCAGAATCTCCTAAGTTGGATTTCCAATTTTATTGAATCCCTGAGTTTGTGAGACATTTAACTTCTTTAGTTTATGGCGATAATAGTATTTCTTTAATAAGGATCGTTAAATTGGTCTTCATACCAAGACCAGCTAGAGGCTCATCTAGTAATAACAGATCTGGGATCTGCACCTGCAAAAAAAGTGATTTATTCAGTGTATATGTTCTGCTTAAGACAGCATTTGGAAAGGTACAAAATAAAACTATAATTATGTTTTAACTAAAGAAATTAGAGTTAGAATCAAATGAAAGAAGAATAGCATTAATTTTTGTTCCACGTCAGCAATAAAAATTATGTACTCATTAATTATAGTAGTACCCCAACTATCCCTAATATTGTAGAGTGGACAATATTTTTCATCAATAATCAATTATCCTATTTATATTTTAATTTTTAAATTAAAAAAATTTAAGCTTTAACAGAAATTCTAACTGTAAAATGTTGTTAGATTAGACCGAAAACAAAAGGCACAATTGCAGTTAATTTTTTTTTAAGGTGCTCACATGAGTTCATTTTGTTATTTAGGCTTACCAATTGGATTGCCAAGGCAAGACGACGCTTGTAGCCACCACTTAGAGAGTGAGGATCTTTGTCCAAGGCTATGCCATTTAATCCCACCTACAATCATCGACAGAAAGGAATAAAGCAATCCATCGCTGTAATAATAATTAAAATAAATAAATAAAAAAGACGCGTACAACATAACAAAATGAATGTAATCACTGTTGGTGAGGAAAGATCAGAAGTACCCAATTAATTGCTCTTTGGAGTCTCAAAGCAAGGTGCTCTTTCAAATGAAAATCACTCTTTTGCCGTGGCCACCCAAATGTGACTTCGTCAAGCACATTGTCAGCGATGAAGTACCTATCTTCAGCAAAAGAATATTTTCAGCGACTTATGAAGAAGTTGGAGAATAAGGGCAGAATTGTTCCTTTCAGTCATTTGGAAAATTGACGATACAGAACAAACTGGTAGGAGTGCCATTAGAGTAGCTATGATTTTTTTTTTTTTTTTTTGAAAAGGAGTAGTTATGAATATCATTAGGGTATTAAGGGTATATGAGTCATTAGTCAAGGGATTGGATAAAATAGAAGCAGTGAGAGGATATGAAAGTAGTCAATTGTTTAGTGGGTTTAGGTTTGAGTGAGAGTATTCTTACGCAAGAGAGAAGTTCCAAGTACCTCAAATACTTGGGGAGTTATTGTATTCCTTTATCCTTGTTAGCTCTTAGAATAAGAGCTATGATTGAACTTTTAATGTGATTTGCATTTTTGCTATTTTAGCTTTTAGAAACCCCATGATTTGGTGCTTTCATGTGCTAATTATCACAAAGTAATTGTGAAGTACCTTTAGGCCATTGAAGTACATTTCCTTGCTGAATTATATTGTTTTTTACCTTAACAAGAGCCTTTGGTAGGTTGAAAATGGCTAAGTGTGGAAAGCTAAGCTTTGGAGTATTGGAGTTGTATAAATGTTGAAAGATCAAGCTAGCTAGAGCATTTTCTAATAGCAGATTGCAGATTAGGCACGTGTGAGATGGTTCATTAATTGAGCTGGACAATTTTTTTCCATGTGAGCTATTGAGAACCAATGAGAAGCTGCTAGACCTCCTTGCCTTGTCTATTCAGCCCTGATTCCAATAAGGAAGGAATATAAAAGCTTGCTTTGCCGTTTTAGGGTAAGGAGGAGAGGCAACTTTGGGGAGAACTTCGAGAAGGGAGAAGAAGATCCATATTGGGAGGTGTTCCTCTTCTGGAAGGGAGCTGGAAGCATCAAATAAGAGCTATTGGAGCTTTCCCCATCTGTTATTTCTCTATTTTCTTTTCTATTGTACTATTTTACATTGTAACTAGGGTTTTTAATTATGTTGGGAGCTGTAATCACTGTTTTATTGCTTTCTTTTATGTTTAGTATGAACTAATCACCCTTGGGGTGAGAATTAGGGGATGTTATGTTGATTCAAGTTTGATGAAGGAGTAATTTCTTGCAATTTTTTCACTCTTATCCTTTGTGTTTTTATTACTTAGCTGAGATTTGTTTGGTCACCTCATCTTAGCATTGTTTATTCCAACTTGGGAAAGGGAAGAGTAAACCGATTTCAAAGCATAACACTAGTTTTGATTAAGAACTTACTCTCAAGTGATTGAGGAAATTAAGGATAGTCACTGTTGGTTTATGAGATTAATTCTTTCCTTATTTGTATTTATTTGTTGTAATTAAATTGTAATTATGTGTTAAATTCTTTCCTTTTATTCTTTAGAGTCTTCTCCTATTTAAGATAGGTCTCTTGTAACCTTAAAATTATGAGAAATAGACATAATCTATTCAATTATTATTGATCTTTTGAGCAGTCACTCACCTAGTGTTTACAGCTAGGAGCTGATTTAGGGGGTTTAATGAGAATTAATCATCCATTTGCGAGAAAATCTGGAAAGATTATGAGAGTTTAGTTGTTTAGGGTGTTGAAGCAAGTTTAGAGCTCCAACATTAAGTTTGATGAAGCATAATTTCACCCCTAATTCAATCTCCTTTTTACTGTTTGGGTTTAAAACTGATGTTACTGCCTCTACTGTCTCTTTAGCTATTCAAGCATACTTTTGAGCATTTTGTTTACTTTATGCCATTTAAGTTTAGTTGCACAAATTTATGTTGGTTACCTATCACCTCACTAAAACCAACTCAAGCATTGTAAATTTCATTTAACTAGTCCCTGAGGAGAACGATATAAAATATACTTATCACTTGCTGCATTAGACTGTGTATACTTGCACATTAGGAGTGTCTTTATTGAAAAATTTCATTCACTTTGCTAGGCAACAATCCTTTTATCTTTCAATGTTATTCTAGTTATTTGGGTTCTATCACAAACATAAGCACAAACTAAAATTTTTTAGAATTTGCCAATTTCAATAGTCAGTTGGTGTATAAATAAAACATTGAACAAATTAAGAATTATTATTCTAATATATAGGACTGTCATTGGAGACAATGCAAATTTTTATGGCCATTAAGTATACATTCGTCCTTTATTAGACGAATCCTGGATTCTTGAACCTCCACAATTTTTTTTTATTAGAAACAATGAAGGCATTTCATTGATAGCATGAAATGTACAAAAGATGCAAAGGGTGCCAGGAGTTACAAGTGATAATCCCAATTAGCCATGAGGGATGTGAGGCTATAATCACAAAAAGGGGGGGAAATTTTACACCACATGAGAGCCATGTACAACAAGTGTTCAAAGAAAGTGTCGAAGTCCTGTTCCTTTTCCTCAAAGATACAATGGATCCGTTCAAGCCAAATGGACCATAAAAAGGCTTTGATGAGATTGTTCCATTTACAAGCCATGCCTTTGGTGAAAGGGTGACCTATAAGCAAGGAATCAAGCAAAGTAATCATGTTTCCAGGGAGGGGTAATTCAAGCTGGAAGGCATGGAGAAGTTGCTCCCAAAAATGTCTGGCAAACTGGCAAGTGGTGAAAAGATGGAGCATTGATTCACTGTTTCTTCGGTAGAGGACACACCAACTTGGTGAGGAGGTCAGCCAAGGAGCCTTTTTAATCAATGTATCTGCCGTATTAATGCCTTCGTGGCTAAGCTCCCAAAGGAAAAATCTAATCTTTTTTGGCACATACCCCTTCCAAATGTTCTTGTATAGTCTTCTATAGGAGCAATGGCCATTGGACCTAGAGATGTCCACGGGGCGGGGCGGGGCCGGGGAATGGATTCCCCGTCCCTGTCCCCGCCCCCCATTTCATTCCCCGTCCCCGCGAAATTTCCCGTTTAATTTTGCGGGGATCGGGTTCCCCGCGGGGAATTTTTCCCGTTTTTTTTTTTGTTTTTTTTTCATCTTTTTTATTTTTTAAATTTATTTCTCAACCATAATAAAAATTATTTCTAAATGAATAATTTTCAATATAATTCTATTTAAAGTAAATGTTATAAAATTTCCTAATAGAAACAATAATATACCATAAATAAAAATACTATAATGTCGAAACAACTTAATTTCTAAAAATTCAAATTTCAATATTACAACATAGACTTTAATTTTTTTTTATAACGAAATAGTTTTAAACTAATTCCTACTATAGTTTTTTTTTTAAAAAAAAATTCTATTTATAGATAATAATATATATATATATATATATTATTAATTGGGGCGGGGCGGGGCGGGGAATATATTCCCCGTCCCCGTCCCCGTTTAGCCAACGGGGAAAAAAACCTCCCCGCTCCCTCCCCCGTTCCCCGTGTAATCGGGGATTCCCCGCCCCGTTCGGGGCGGGTTAAATGGACATCCCTAGTCTGGACCCCAAAGTCAAGCCAAGGGATTTGGTTGAAAAGGAACCTTTATCATCAAGAGTCCATTTCCAACAATCTTCGTGATTTGGTCACGGAGGGAGCTGAATAATGGTCGATAGGCTAGTCCACAACGACACAAACAAAGGTTCCATAAGTAGCCTTGAGAATTCCACATATCCGCAATAGACCCATATTTGTTTCGGGAAAGGGCAAATAGCCTTGGGAAAGCTAAAAAAAAGGGGGTGGGACCAATGTGGTCTTCCCATTGCCAACGATGCTCAAAGTGTTATCATAAATCATCTCTTTATGCTCCATGATCTTAGTCTAGGGCACCGATGGGACTTAAGAGCCTTATGGTTTACAAGTCGAAATGTGTCGAGCCATATTTGGCGGCAATGATCCTCCTCCACAGAGCATTTTTCTCAGTGTGAAATCTCCAAACCCACTTCGCAAGTAAGCTACGATTTTTGTTTTTTATGTCCATAATCCCAAGGCCTCCTTCAATCAATGGCCTTTGGACAACCTGCCAATTAATGGGGTGAAATCCCCTTTTCTCCTTGTTGCCTTGCCATAAAAAGGTTCTATAAAGCCTCTCCAAGGAGGAAGCGGCATTGGCTGAAAGCTTGAACAAAGATAGATAATAAGTGGGTAGGTTGGATAGGGTTGGATAGGGTTGCTTGTATAAGGGTTAACCGGCCTCCTTTTGATATACAAGTGCCATTCCAACTTTTCAGTCTTTGCTCCACCTTCTCAATAATTGGCTTCCATAACCCAATATTGTGTGGCTTACCGTTAAGTGGGAGTCCCAAATAGACCGCCAGCCAAGTACCTACTTTACAACTGAAATCTTGGGCTAAGGCCGCCGTATCATCCATAGATAAACCTCCACGATATTCTTGACTTCTAGGAAAATTCTTTCTCTAGTTCTTTGTTCAAGACAGATTGTACACTAATCAGGGAAAAAAAAACATTGGCTGATATGGAGAACCAAAAATCATATATGATCCAAGTGTTCATTTGGCCACCAGCTCTTCGGAAGGTTAACATGAATGAAACCAACCAAATATGACTTTGAATCCACTCAAGTTATTTTGTGTGAGAAGGCTTCAGACGAAATGGACCACTTGTGTATTGCAAGCTTAGAAGAAACTTTTGGGAGAAGTTCCAAAGAAAATTTAGAGCTATAGGTGCTTTACACTTGAAATAGGATTACATCTCTCTATTCTTTACTTAAGTCCAGTATTTAATCCTAAAATAAGAATCCTTCAGTATAATTCCATTTTAGCAGGTTTTTCTTTTCTTGAAAAATTAGTAAAGAAACAAAAAGGTTTTTGAGGGAAATGTAAGGAGCAGAATGAAATTCAGGATTGAATTACTGTGTCTAGATGGCTTTCTCTCTAACAAGTTTTGTATTTTTCCTCTTTTTTCTTTTTGACCAATTGAAGAGTCTTTCTATAAGCTCGATCTTTTGGGTTGGAAACCTAGTCCTTCCTACATACTTTTCTACATTAATACAAGTGTTTCCCGTCCAAAGGAAAGAAGATAGATAGCAGGAAAAATGAGGTGATGTGTATGAAAAAGAAAGACCACACAACTCTATGAAACTAAGCAGCCTAGCCGTTGGAATGCTTCTTATAATCATATTTCAACAATACTCTACTAGTTTCAAAATATTAGTCCCATCATGGCTAACCAAAATGGATGATACCTCTCTGGAAATTGAAAGACAATGCCGACTCTCTCAGGGGTTAATGGTTGAGAAGACTGACATGGTTTGCCATCTTTATCGTACTTTTGGACACAAATGGAACCTGAAGTTGGTTTGCTCAGACCTGCAAGAAGCTAAAGAAAAACGGGAAGAAAGATTAACATACTTGTAAACAATAAATCAACAAATAAGTAAATAAAAGAGACCACGAAAAAAGTAAGGGAAAGCCTAATACATTTCAAATTCAAAGAAAATAGCTTAACCTGCAACAAAGTAGTCTTTCCACTTCCACTCTGTCCAAAAATTAACCCAAAACTGCATAAATCAACAGAAAAGGAAAGTAATGTGGGAAAGATAATGAAGCATATGTGTGCATTAATAAACTGAGAAAGAAATCTTCGGGAAGAAGTCCAAGTTAGAAATATGTGATGAAACATCCTTTATTACTAAAGGGAGGAAGGATAAGTCCTTCATAATCGCCTTGATGATCGATTGAGGTTAGCCAGCCACAGGCTGAACTGCTTTATGTAATTATTAGAGCTACAGAAGATTTTAGGCTTCAGAAAAATATTTTATTCATTCATCAACTTTTACAACCATTTTCCTATCCATGCTCATTATCAGGGAGTTAGAGAAAGTTTGAGATAAGCTTTTAAGAGTAGTGCTTAAAGGAAACATTTTTTCAGTGTTTTTAAAATTTTCAAAAGAACTTTTAGTCATGTAGCTAAACATCATGATAAATTTGAAAATATTTCTAATTAATTTTCATCATTCTAAAAAGATGTCAAAGACACTCTTAATTTATTTTCTACCTTCCCTGACTATCGGACCAATCACAAACCCATAAGACAACTTGAACTCAAGATTGAAGAATGTCTACTACAAAGTATAGCACATCGTCTTGCTCTCACTATATATGGTCAGCACAATTAGTTAGCTTAAAAACATGTAAAGAGGTTGAAGTAATATGTTAAATCAAACCCTCCTCCCCTCAGATCCTAGTCAAAATTCATCCATGAAGCAATATATCGTAGCAAACCATCCCCCCAAGTTGAAATTCATCCATGTTGTAGTCAAGCTCGTCGCTTAAAACCAAGCCATTAACAAGGAAAACAGAAGTTTGAATCCTTCGTCATGCAATATTACACAGAAATATACTGTGAAATCAGAGCAGAAAGTAGTACCTTTTCTCTCGAAGGGAAAAATTAACTGCGTCGAGAAGAGTATGCTCGATCCCTGGAGGTCGATAGCTTAAATCCCTAACCTTAAAGAGTCACAAACAGACTTAGTAGCCGAATCAAGTTTCACATTAACATCCACATACCACCAAATTGCGCTACCACCAGATTAAAGATGTATGCAATAAAGGATAAAGATGTTGAATTCAAGACACTGAGGTCCAATATGAGATGACCTATCAAACTAAACTCTATGAGGCGTAAGATTGAAATAGTTTCTGTTTCAATTTAGAACCGGAGGACGTTCCAATACAAGGTGCAATTGGGCAGAAATTGTGACGAAATGAAATGGGTCAATCTTAATTACGGCAACTGGAAGAAAAAAAGCTATGCAAGAAACATTCATTAAATTTAAAGAACAACAACAGATATAGCTGCCGAATGGTAAAAAAATCCAAGCAAGGAAAAAGTTGAGAGATTGCAACTCACTTCGAAACAAGAGTGATCGGATTTCACTCTGAGAGCATTGGTTCTTCGGGAATTCGAACTATAAATGCCAAATAAAAGTGATGGAAGTGAAACTGTATGCTAGTTAGGAGTTGTCTCTAAATAATGGCTTGAGTTCGAAAGACAAGATAACGAAATTGAAAGGAATTTGTACTTCTTTTTATACCTTGAGGAGTCGCGTGCAGCTACATTTGATAGTGAGGTTGGTTTCCAGCCAATGAACAGCTTGGAACCAGAAACAAAGCTCGCCATAGCATCAGTTCAGCGGGGACGACGAACTTCAATTTGTCAAAATCCCCAATTTCAAAGTAAAAATACTTTCATGCTATGGTAAACTTGTGAGCTCAAAACAATATAAAATAATAAAATAAAAAATTGAGTTCAACCTAATTTATAGATAGAGATTCAAACCTTTAAAACTCTTGATCGGTAATTTATGAACAAACTATACAATACACTATATCCCAAAGATCAAAATTTTGAAGTTTAAAAATATTAGCAATTTGAATTTAGTTAAGTTAATCGATATTAATTTAAACTTTCAAATTCATTAATTTAATTGAATAACTATTTGGTTTTTAAAAAATTTGCTTGTTTTTTTTTATCATTTCTTTACTATATTTTTATCTTTTTAAGAAAAATATTTGAATTCTTATTCAAATTCTAAATTCTAAATTCCAAAAATAAATTTTTAAAAACAAATTTTTTTTAGTTTTCAAAACTTGAAAACATTTGTAAAAAGTAGATAAGAAAACTAAAGGCTTTTGTTGATAACCACTTGATTTTTAGTTTTTAGTTTTTGAAAATTAAGCTTATAAACACTACTTTCACTTATGTGTTTCTTTGTTTTGTTATTTATTTTTTACATATGTTTTCAAATACCAAACCAAGTTTTGAAAACTAAAAAAATTAGTTTTTAAAAACATGTTTTTGTTTTTTAAATTTGGCTAAAAATTTAAATGTTTTCTTAAGAAAATAAAAACTATAGTCGAAACAAAGTGAGAAAATAAGCATAATTTTAAAAAGTTAAAAAGCAAATGGTTATCAGACAAGCCTACAAACTCCCTAAGTGAAAGTATAGTTTATAAGCTTAATTTTCAAAAACATAAATAAAAAATCAAGGCCCCGTTTGATAATCATTTGGTTTTTGATTTTTGGTTTTTGAAAATTAAGCTTATAAATACTACTCCCACCCATAGATTTACTTGTTTTGTTATCTACCTCTTGCCTATATTTTGAAAAACCAAGCCATGTTTTGAAAACTAAAAAAAGTAGTTTTCAAAAACTTGTTTTTGTTTTTAGAATTTAGCTAAGAATTCAAATACTTCTTTAAGGGAAATGAAAACCATTGTAGAGAAATTGAGATAAAACAAGCTTAATTTTTAAAAGCCAAAAACCAAAAATCAAATGGTTATCAAACGGGGCCCAAATGATTAACTTAGGGCTCGTTTGATAACGTTATTGTTTCCTGTTTTTTGTTCATGTTTGTCATTTTTCAAGAAACGTACATGTTTGATAAACCATTATGTTTCTTGTTTCTAAAAAATTTAGAAACATTTCTAAAAAAATGTTAGATTTTGAGAAACTTCAAAAAGCAGTTTCTTAAATTTTGTTTCTGTTTTTTTTTCCAGGTTTCATGCATGTATTCCTATTTCTTTTTTTACCAATCTCTCACCTCTCTCTTCCATTCTATTTTTTAATACTTTTTAATCTTTTTGTTTTTTTTAATATTTTTTATTTTTATTTTTTGATTTATTTTTTTTTTATTTGTTCTCTCTCTTTCATCATAATCTTTTTTCTTTTAATAGTTCATTATTTTTTTTCTTTTTTCACTTTTTCTTTTCTCTTTTCATTTATGTTTTTTCTTTTTTCTCTTATTTTCTTATTTTCTTTTACTTTACATTAACGAGCTTATAGTTATTATTTTCTATTTAATTCTCTATTTATTTTTCCTTTTGGTATGATTTTATTTTTTTATTAAATAAATAAACTAATAATGTATTTCATGTTTACCATTAAATGTAAAAAATATATATACATTGTCTCTCTTTTTTTGACTTTATTTGCGTGTATTATTGGCTAATGCATTTTTAAATAAAAAAAATAAAGTTTATTATTAAATTAAAGAAATGTGGGTATGTTCGATTGCCTAACCTTAGACAATTTACAAATTCGTCTAACTGAACTAACTCTTGTAAGTCAAAATCGTTCAAGGTGAATTGATTGAAGTGAGAAATAACATTGCAAATCAAATTTGAACAACATTTGAAAGATAAAATTTATTATTATTATTATTATTATTATTAATTAGGTGTTGGGTCTTAATAAAATACTATAACCTCTTTATAATTGTTTTATATTTATTTTAATGCATGTTATATGATGTTATATGTTTTATTATAGTATATGTAGTAAATTTTATTTTTACCAAAAAACAAGAAACAAGAAACAGAAATAGTTATCAAACATGTTTATGTTTTTAGTTTTTAAGAAACGGAAACAATAAACGAGAAACAGAAACAGGAAACAAAAATCGAAAAATGAAAACGTTATCAAACGGAGCCTTAAGTGCTTGCTAAAAGAGTCAAGCAATTAAACACTAAATAAAGTTTGACACGATACAAATAATTTACAATTTTTTCTTAATGTATAAAAAATTCTCAATTAGATTGGTTTGAAAACAAAAAATCTCGATTAGATCATTGCACAAAAAAATGTTAAATTTTGTTTACAAAAAGTTTAGGTTAAAAAAAATACTTTTTAATTCACGTACTTTTATTGAAGTAATGATAGTGTGTATTTGGAATAATTTGTAAAAAAAAATGTTTTTTTTTTTTGCACAAAATTAATTTTTCTATAAACACCTTAGAAAAGTTAATAATTTAAAATGTGTTTAGTATAGTTTATTGAGTGCTTTTAAATGATCCAAAGTAATGTTTTAAAATAAAATCTTAATAAATAAAAAAGTACTTCAAAAAAATTGGATTGATTTAAAAACATTTTTTTGAAGAAACACTTGAGAGATGGGTGGTCCAAAAATGAATAGAAAATCTTCAAAATATGTAGTAAAAAAATTAAAAAAAAAAACAAGTTTATAATTAATAGAATTGCCTTTTGAAATGTCATGTAATGAAACAAATTTATTTTTTAAAATACTTTCGAAAAAATGTAAGATATAATAATATCTTTATTAAAAATATATTTTTTTTTAAAATGTATAGTACATATATAGTAAATATTAAAAATTTAGAAGAAGAATCAAGTCACCGAAGAGAAGAGAAATCAAATCGCCTAAATCTCTCTAATAAAGAATTACTAATGTATAGTACTTTAAGTGAAAAGGTTGGTTGAACGAAACTTACTAATATGGACACTTTTATAAATGCGACGCGCATAATGCATGGAATTTATGGAGAGGGATCACTCTCAAATACGTGGAGGACAAATTATTCATAAATTAATCATGAATTTATGGAATGAGAATGAGATGAGATGTATGTGGGCAATTCTGGCATTATTGGATTGGACATTCAAAGGTGGGTTAAAATGTAAAGAAAGTCAAGAGCAACCAGACAATTAGGTCCATATTTTTCCAATTCATCTTGAAATTTCAAAATCGAGGCTGCGGAGCTAATGATGGCCAATTTGGCCCAAATTTCTTTAAAACTTTAAATCCCACCTGCCCCATCCAATTAATCTCCTAGATTTATGTTTACATAAAATACTTATTGGAGAAGTTTGTTTAATTACATTTGTTCAAATTACATGAGATTAACCATTAACTATCATCTTAAACTATAAATTTACGTCCTATTCCATAATCATTTTCATGATTTTTTAAAATTAAGCATACAAACACTTCTTTTACTTGTAAGTTTTTTTATTTTGTTATCTACTTTTTAAATATATTTTCACAATCCAATCCAAATTTTAAAAATTAAAATTTTTTTTTCAATTAATGACTAAATTGTAATTTAACCTTAAATATTTTTTGTTAAATTATAAGTTTAGTCATTGAACTTTAGGCTTGTGTCAAATAGATCATGAACTTTAAAAAGTATTCAATATGTCTTTAAACTTTCAATTTTGTGTATAATAGGTCCTTGAATTTTAAAAAATATCTAATAAAGTCCCTAAACTTTCGATTTTGTGTCTAACAAGTCATTGAATTTTCAATTTTGTGTCTAATAGATCATTGACCTATTCAATATTTTTAAAAATTCACGAACCTATCGAGAACAAGATTGAAAGTTCAATATCTTATTAGACACAAAATTCAATTTTATGTCTAATAGATTCGTTAAATTTTTTAAAAAAAGAAATGTTATATGTTAGAGATCTATTAGACACAAAATTGAAAGTTAAAAAACGTATTTAACATTTTTAAAGTTTAAAGACTTATTAAATACAAAATTTAAAATTTAAAAACTTATTGAATAAAAGTTCAGATATTTATTAGATACAAATATGAAAATTCAGTCACTAAACTTGTGATTTTAACCTATATATATATATATATTTTAAAGTTAATGTATATACACCCAATCACCTACAACTTTGTGAAATAATTGCCAAGTTAATAAAGCATATATTTTTTAAAGTTATTAACCAACATGGTTAACATATAAAGTCCATCAAAAGCATTCCAATAATTGAGATGAAAGTAGATAGGATTTAATTGAGAATAATGTAGTACTGTTACAAAGTACAACGTGGTTCATGCGTTGTTAGCCAACCACGTGTTTCTCTTTTACAAATAAGAGTGGTGCACAAATTTTTTGAGAAAAGCAAAAAACTTGCACACCAAGACTCCTAACCAATATCCTAGCTAGCTACGTGCAATATCTTCATATATATTCTTCAACCTAAATTTGTTGAGAGTGTTAGATAACTATTTGATTTTTAATAAATTAAACTTATAAGTTAATACTATTTTTATTAGGATGTTCACGGGACAAAGTGGTGATGGAAAAGTCCCAATCCCCACCTACCATTTGGTTGTTCATTCTCTGATAAATTATCGGTTAAATTTTACGGAGATTGGTGCAAAAAGTTCTCAACAGAAATTCGTGGAGGTCGAGTTCTTGCATGAAATTATCCTCTCTTAATTTTTTTTATATGTATATATAAAAAAAAAATTACAATTTGATAATTTTTTAAAATAAATTTTCAATTAAATTGTTAATTCTTCGCTAGGAATTCTCATTTAGATGATTAATTTTTTTTTACCAAAAAAGTCATTTTCAAGAAAAAATTATAAACAAAATAATATTCATATCAAATTATCTAATATAATTATCCATACATAAGAGTTCAAAGCGGTTAAGATATATCATCAAATTATCCATACAATATCTCACAAGTCATTAAACAATAAAAACTTAAATTTAAATATTACCATCAACAATCATAAATATGATTCAAAACATAATCATTGAATTTTGTGTGTAGATATATATGAAAAAAAAAAGTAAACGAGACGGAGATGGGAAACAGAGCAGGGAGGAGAAATATTTCTCGTCCCCATTCCCGTTTATGTAATGAGATCATAATTTCTCCCCTACTTGTCTCTCTCACATTCTCCCACCTCATTTAGTACGAATCTCCATGAAAAAAATGAACATCATTAATTTTTATCGATAAGTTTTCTTTGTTTTTGTTATGTATATTTTAAAAATATTTTTAAAATTCAAGCCAAAATTTGAAAACTAAAAAAAAAAAAAAAAAGTAGTTTTTATTTTTAAAATTTGACAAATAATTTAACTATTTCGAAAAATTGAAAACCATAATTTCATTAAAAGGAAACCAACCTAAATTTTACAACAAAAAAAAACTAAAAATGAAATCATTATTGAATGAGACCTAATTAATGTTTGAATGGGTTGGTTTTCGTTAATTTTGATGGATATAGTAGATTAATTTACAAATAAATGAATTAGGTTTGTAGCGTGTTCGATTCCATGTGGTGGGTTTCAATTTGACTTGGATGAATTAATTTGAGAGAGAGAGAGAGAGAGGTGGGTTTGAATTTCAAATGAACAATGATGATAATAAAAGCCGCCAGCAAGCATTTCCACTAAATGACGAAAAACAAACCATTCGTTGTTTTAATTTGACCAAATTAGACCAATCTGAGATTAATTTCGTGTCGTCTACGACACACCCTCTTCACAAAATCACATATATTATTTCCTGAGGGTGTTCTTCTACATTCATTTCGCCAACCTTATACACATCTTTTTAATTTTCTCCTCTCTCATTTTATAATTAAATGGATAATTACCAAATCTTCTTTCCGTCAGCTTCATCCTCTAATAACTCATTGCCAATGGCCATGAAGTTCACAGACAGAACAGATCGAGAAGAAGAAGAAGAAGACGAAGAAGTAGAAGAAGAAGAAGAAAGTGTGAAAAGTGAAGGGAAATTATTATTGAAAGGGGAGAAGAAGATCAGAAAGCCCAGATTTGCGTTTCAAACTAGGAGCCAGGTTGATGTTCTTGACGATGGCTACCGCTGGAGAAAATATGGTCAAAAGGCTGTTAAGAACAACAAATTCCCCAGGTAATTTATTTAAATTTTTATTTCATTCCATTCTAATTCAAGTTACCTTTTTCTTTTCTTTTTTTTTTTTGTGTGTTCTTCAATTATTTTGCTAATTTCCAATGATTTCCATGCTATGCATGTTCTTCGAGCGCCAAAAATAACCATGTTTATTGTGCAAAATTTCTAGCTAGAGCCTAGGAGGAGAAGAGAAGAGATTTTTTTTTTAAACAAAAAAAAAAACCTATAAAAAAAAGTTTGCGGTGGGCAGATGTAACTCAATCGAACGGTCCAGGTGTTGTTTATATGTATTATCATGTTTATATTCTTCATTTATTGTCAACCGACATTAAATAATATGATGTCCAAGTCCAACAATAATATTAAAAATTATTTATATATGAAAAATCATCACATCATTATTAAAAAAAATATCTAATTTGAAAGGGTGAAGCAATACTTTAGCAATGTGAAAAGGTTTTCTATATATGGAGAGAGTTTATCCATTAACTACATCTAATGAATAGAATGAATTTAATTTGAAGATAGTTTAATTGGTTGGTGTTATATCCTTCGGAGTGATTTTGAACTTTCTCTCCTACATGATGTTGTACTCTATAAATTAAAGGACAAGACAAAAAGAGAACATGTAAAGTATTCAAGGAATATGAAAAAGAAGAGATTAGATATGGAAGAATTATTGATTGCCATGTAATAAAACGGGTAGTTTATAATTTATAATAAATTATTCAATGGAACTGCCGCATATAAATATATATAAGACAAATTATTTTTAATTGTTTCATGTTAGAAAGATAACGGTTGAATTTACGAAATATTTTCTAATGTAGTTTTGAATATGGTACACGAATATTTTTAATAAATTTATTTTTTATGATGAAAAATTATTTCAAAATAAAGTGGAGGATCATTACTTTAACTAATATATCATTTATAGTAAGTTATGCAGTGTTGGTATATGGTGCAGTACTAGAGAAAGGTATGTATATGAATTAATTTGTATAATTGTATGCAATGTGCAGGAGCTATTACAAGTGTTCCCATGCAGGATGCAAAGTGAAGAAGCAAATTCAACGGCTAACAAATGACGAAGGCGTTGTATTAACAACCTACGAAGGAGTTCATTCCCATCCCATTGAAAATCCTCGTGATAACTTTGAACATATCTTGAGCCACATGCAAATTTACCCTTCCTTTTAGTTTTATTTCCCTTTCTACCCCCTCCCTTTTTATTTTTCTTCACACATTTTACCCTTTATGCATATATAGGATACCTTTTTTAAATAAAATACAATAATACTAACTCTTTTAGAAGTTTTTTAAATTATATATATATATATATATATTCTACATTAGCTATCTCTAGCAAGAAACGTCTTGAACTTTGAAGATTGTATATATACTAAATGTATATCACATGTGTTAATTTTCTTAGCTAGGCTTTAAGGAATTCTCTAATTCTCTTAGATAAGAACAAACTTCAAAAGAAATATATATCTAAGATACTTTAGAATGAAGAAAAAGGTTGATAAAATCTAATTGTTTAGACTCGAAGTATCTCTTGCCTATAAATGGTAAGTAAAATCCCACACACATATGAGGTAAGTAAGCAAAACTACAAGAAGTTAGTCTTTGTCTATCCCTCTTGGACCAATTTCTTCTATCCTACCTTTCAAAAAAATAATTACAAATAGAATTTTTAGTTAGAGTTTGTTTGGAATAACTTTCTTGACGGCTTAAAAAAGTGTTTTTTTAAGTATTTAGAAAATCATTTCAAACACTTGTTAGTTTTGAGAATAATTATCTTCTAAAAAAAACTTTGATAACAATAATTTGCATGCTCTTAATTATTTTATTGACAACTTTTTGTTTGCATAATAAATATAATTGTTGGCTTGAATATGAAAAGAAAAAAAATCCAAACTTAATATTTCGAGTTTTTTACATAAATAGTATAATATAAATATACATTTACAAAATCAGTATTAACCAAAACCCAATTTAATTAGATTCAAATATAATATAAACTACCATTAAAAAAAAAGTCAAAATTGTGCTATATATTTGTTAATTATTATGTGAGAATATTTTAAAAATACATATATTAAATCTATGCAGGACTAAAAAAGTGTAATATATATATTTTTAGGCAGTAAAATAACTCATACAAAAAACCTAGCGAAATCATCTACTTTATTTTATTTTATTTTGGTGAATTAATAAAATGTAAACAGATACAAAAGCCCAACAACTCTAGAGGAGCTTGAACTTTTGACTCATAATTATCGATAAGTTGTCTTAGCATGATCTTCTACTACTTATTAGTAAGTAGTCAAATTTGATTTTAATTTCTAAGTATGAAGTACTGATTGTCAAATAATCGTACCAAATCAGTAGTCATAATAAATAAAAGAAAATGAGAGAACACAAGTTGCTAGAGAGTGATCGATAGGATTTTCTTGACCACCCAAATCTTTTCCAAACTTGTCTTTTATATATATGCAAAATTATTGAAGGTAATTAGTAGCTAATTTAAATATAACTTACTTATTAATATTTCAAAAATTAATGAATTTTCCAACTAAAAATATTGAGACATCAAAATTACATTTTAAACGGGACAATGATTTCTTTTTTTTTTTTTTCTTTTTTTTTGTGTAATTTAATGGACAATGATTTATTGTCCTAAAACCTTTAAGATAGTTTTTAATGTAATTTTGTATTTTAAAATTTCAAACTCAAAATTTGAATACGCTAAAGTATAAAAAAAAAGAAGTTATTTTCAAACTTTTAAATATTTAAATTACATAATTAAAAAAATAATTTTAAAAAATAAATCTAACACAAATATTTATGTGGAATAAATAAGAGAATTTAAAACCTCTAATCTCTTAGTCAATAATACATACCAATTATTATTTAGAGTGGATTTAACTTATTGGATTTGAAAATATAAAATAGAATCCAAAGGGGATATGCATATGGCTGTGAGTGAGGCCTTATTTTGTAAATTGTAACGAAATGTATTTGTACAAAAAGAAGTTTATCCATTTATCTCGATTTTGCCAAAAGGAAATAAATACATTTTCAGTTTCAGTCTTTAGAGGGGGTCCTCTGCATGCAAAAAGTATTAGAAATTAAAATTAGGTTTAGTTAAATATTAGTTATTTGTTATTTAGTTTGTTATCTCTGTGTAACACCTGTATATATATAGGTGTAAGTTCTCAGAGTTTTGAAAAGAAACCGCGCGGAGTTCCAGTTTCACGATGACGATGAGCCACGAAGAAGATCCTCCAATTCCATTTAGGGCTTTTTACGAGCTCTGCTCCAGGATCATCGACGTCCTCAAAATTCCTCCATTGCCAATCCCCGTCCTCACCTCCTACTCCACCCTACCTCCCTCCTCCAATTCCTCTCCGGTCGTCTTCGCCTCTCTCTTCATCGGAATTTCTCTCGCTTTGATTCTCTTCGGAGCGATTACGCTCCTGATTGGATTCGTCTTGATGCCTGTTGTTGTAACCTTGCTCCTTCTCTTCTACTTCTTCAACGTCGTTTCAATTTTGTCCAATTTTGCTCGCTCCATCTTCCCTGTCGACTCCCCCAAAGGTGTTTCCGGCGGTGAGTTCCTCTGTTTCTTCCTCAATTTTCGGCTCTGTAATTGTGTTGTTCTGTCTTGAGGTTAATCAGATTTGATTGCTCTTCTCTAATTTGCAGTTTCGAAAGATTCGTGCTGCTGCTGTTGCTGCTGCTCAATTCCGCCGCCGCTGACAACTTAGGGTTGTTCAAGATTCTCAAGGTCGTTTCATAATTTCATTACCATTACTTCTTTTGCCCTATTTCCCCCCTTTTTGAATTTGAAGTTCATGTAGAATTGTAGGTGTTCTCTTTTTTTGTACGCTATATATTATTTAAGCATTAGGGTTAGCTTCCACTACAGTGCATACTTCACTGTTTTTTCTCTCTTTTCTTTTTTACAGTGGACACGGAGTGCATTAATATTAAAATTAAGTACACACATTTTACAAAGTTTTTGTTTCTCTATTTTTTATTTGGTTTTATTAATTATATTAGAAATTGCTTAGAACAAGTGATGGAGGATGCAAACGGCAGATACATTGGAGATTCAAGTTCAAGATCGAGTGACCAAAAAAAGAAAAAAGAAAAAAAGAAAGTTCAAGATTGGGTCTTTTAGGGCTTCTGTTATCTTTTCATATCTTGGATTCTTAGTGGGCTTTTTTGCGGGCTTTTAGACTTACTTTGTCTGGATTTGGGCTTATCCATTTTCAGCTCTTTATTTGGTTAGCAGCCCTTATGACATTTTTCCTATTAACTGGGTCTGTACAGGTGAAGGTGAATGTTGTTTTTTTTTTTTTAAAGACTGATTTGAATAAAATTTCATATTTTGAATTGCATTAACAAGTGTACATGTTATATGTTTTAATGTAGTAGTGATTGAATATAAATGTTGCCATTTGGATTGGGTTTTTAAGTCTACAATTACTCCATTTTTAGAGAATGGTAAGAATCAACCAAACAATGCTAATGATAGAAAATTGATGAAGTGTAATCGATTACACCAACAAAATTTATGAAAGGCCAAGAACTCTCAATTATCTCTCTTTGCGTTAGTTAATTATCAAATTAAAATTTCATGGTGTTAATGAACCAATCTTTTAACAACTTCTAAAGAATTTTAAATTTCTCAATCTACATACCTTATTAGTTATACATCTCAGTTGTGACTCAATTACCACCTCTCAATAGCATATGATTCTAAGTATGAGATCAATTAACCAATGACTAGTAAATTAAAATCATGAAGAACCAAAAAATGTGAAATGGAACATTCAAACTCATTCGATCAAAGGAAATAGGAGAATCAATTACATCATCGTTAGGAGCAAGAAATCTAGCTACTCATACTCAAAATTAAATCACCAAGTCTCATTCTAAATTCCATCGAGAAGAAATAATTCAAGGCATGATGCCATAAGTGAGTGTCATGGCACCATGGGCGAATGGTAGAAGGGACTAGGGCCCTCCAAATTTTTTGAAATTTATGTATTTTTTATATATAGAAGTGGACTCCACAACATATTTTAATATTATTCATGTCATCCATATGAGAGGGTGACCCTCCAAATCTTTTAAGATTTTTTTTACATACAGAGCCATTATTGTTGTGGCCTCCACAAAAACTTTTTCTTATTATTGTTATTATTATTTATATATATATTTTACTCCAAATTTGGCTTAATTTTATTTTTATGGAAAATTAACTTCATTTAATTACTAAAACAAGAAGCCACATGGGTTAAGACACATTCTTTTATGGTTTTTATAAGGACACAATCTTTTATGGCTTATTTATAAGCCATCTAGGAAAGTTGAAAAACCATAAACAAGGGTTTCATCTAGAACTTTCTACTCCCAAAAGATGAGGAATTCGATTTATTATTTAGTCTCCATTTTGACACAAACAAACTGTATTGAAAATGAAATTTGGTAGAGAACCATCAATTATTGCACTTGATTGGGAAGGAGAATTTTAAATTATTGTGGCCTGATTAATTTGCTCCAGGTAATGTCAAAATTGGCATACATTTAGCTCCCATTATTATTGTTATTATTATTAAAATTTTGAGATTCTTGCTTTATATGTGTTAGCTTGTAATGTTGTTTTCTTTATTATTGCATCCTCACCTACTACCAACAATTTGTTATTATTAGTTTTTAATATTTAATTTACTTACAACTTCAATTAAATTGGATGAACTTATACTTTGGTATATATTCAATTAGTTTAATTTTCTATATATTTTATCTTAAATTCACATATTCTAAATATTGAAATCATATTGAATGATGGAGAAGCCACAAAAAAACTATTGATACTTTTTTTTAAGAGAAAGAATGTCGATAGCTTAGATATATCTACACATCCTACATCTAGTCCTATTGATTCAATTCTTGATGAGCAACAACCTTCTAAAATTTCTAGAACAGAACACGAAGAATTTCAAGAGTTTGATAAGCCTTTAGAAAGAGATCTCAATTTACAATGTCAAATATAAGAATATCCTATAAATTTAGGTGATGAAATTTGACGAGCTTATATTAAGAAAGAGTCTTATCAAGTTATTCTTTGATTACCTATGTTTTGGTTCATAAAAACATCTTAGAAGATTTCAATTTCAATGACTTAATGTTAATTTGTTGGCCCCCAACCTATATTGTCTAGATCCGCTCGATGCTGCCATCTCAGAAATGGGCCTTGCAGACTCCATGGGCACTAAGCCTCGACTCTTCGCTTATTTCCTTGATGTTGCAGGAGCCTAGGCACTAATCTATTGGGTGCGTTGGGCTCACAGTCCTCTATCTTCTTAACTACACATAATTCATTCATGTGCTGATGTGCATAAATCTAGCATAATTTACACAAAAAAAAAAAATCGATTTATAATTCTCATAAACTATAGTCCACAAAATGTGTTATTAATTATGTATGAAGTTTTCATTCACAACCAGAGATTAAACACATGGATGTGTGTGTGTGTGTGTATATATATATATATAAAGAGATTAAAACATGGAAATTGAGCTATTGCGTGTTTATTTTATTTAGTCTCTAAATTTGTATAAAAATTATTATTTTATCAATGGTTGTTAATTTTTAATAAACTATTTAATTGTAATAGATACGAATTTGTACTCGTTGATAAATACTCAAATGAGAGAATTTTGCGTGGAATCTATTACTCATTGATAAAGAGATAAGTATGAAATTTTATTGATTAAAATAAGTTTAAATTATTTTTAGTTTATTAATTTAGGGAATTTATCGTTTATATTTAAAGAAAGAAGGAATGTTATTTTAAATTTTATGGTTCCATTACTTTTAGTTTTTTTTTTTTCATTTTTCCGTCTTCTTTTCCATTGTATGTGTGTGCCATCTGTACTATAATCTATAAGTTCCAAAATGGCAAAATGTTATTAATGTAATTTACAAAAGTATCGTTGCATTAATATAATACAGAATGGGAATTTAAAAGTACATATATACAGAATGGAAAGTTTTCCGATAAGATTCTGATAATGTTTCTAAATCCCAGATCAAATTATTTCAATAAAAAAAAGTTTGTAAAAATGTAAATAACATCTTAAACATCCAAAATTGTTAAATTTTCATATCTAAATTTTGAAGAAGAATCAATTACATGTTTCGGTTGTTTTTATCTCTCAACTAACTAGCTTCAACAAATGAGGAATATAATAATATATTTTCATGTATGATCAAAATGTTATCTTAAAAAGAAAAAAAGGGGAAAAAACTTTTTTTTTTATTAAAATAAAAAAGAAACTATTTTGAAGGTTTGATCACTTTTTTATTTTAAGAAATCAATTTATAGAGCTTCTGTTCTTATATTTTTATAAAAGAATGGTTTGTGTAAAAAAAGATTATGAAAATAGTAAATTAATAATTAATTAATTAATTCCATATATTCCATCAAACTATTTTTATAATTATATTATTCTTGGAATACATTTAGAATATTTACATATTAAATTGTTATATCTACAAATACTATGTTCCACTATTCGTACATATTCGAATTTGTTGTCCCACTACACATTATACATATTCCAATTTATTTTGATCTCATGTGTCGGTCCATTATCCAAACCTAAGATAGCCTTTATCCATTTTGTAATAGAAGAGACTCCACCGAACTTATGGAAAACATCATTTAGCATCAGATAAAGTTTTTCAACAATTAACGTAGATAAGGATATTATGCTAATTACTTGTATGGATTTTTTTTTTTGAGTACATTACTTGTATGGATTTGTTAGATTATGTGCTTAATTATCCACTTAAATACTTAGGATGACACTAACATAAATTCCATGTTAATATATCTTGTAGCCTTGTCCTTGTGAGATTTGGAAGTTACCTTGTACAAGTGGGTTAAGATGTTGGTATTAATCTAGATAAGATAAGACCTGGAAACCTACCTAACTTAGTAATTTAAGTCCAAATATTTGGGAATTTGGCCCATGTGAGGCTAGGAAGGTATCCTACTTGGTTCATGCAAGATGATAGAAAAATTTTCTAGCTTAAAAGCACCTAAAACAAGAAAAATTATTGAATGAGGTCATCACGATGCATCTGTCTCCTAATAATTGTTGAATATAAATTTGAAAATCTACATGCCCACTAACAACTACTAGATACATATAATGTTCATAATAATTTTTTAGTTTCTTTCTCATATATCTCTACTATATTTGTGTAATAATTTCTTCTAAAACAGGCTAGAAAGGCCCAATATAATAGAGATTGGACAAGATCACATAAAGAGTTAGCTAACCATCTTGTGACAATTAGCTATGCTTGATATTGAAAGTAAGACAGTTATGGTTGTTTTAGAATAGAAAGTCACATCCATAAGACAATTATGATTGGTATGTTTATGTGACATCCTAACAATCAAAGTATTAAATTTCCGTTAACATGTCAACATTTTCATATGGGTAGGTTTGAGATTGACATAAGGGGTGAATCAATATTTTTATTATACCATTAAAAAAAACAATGAAATATTAAAAAAAAAAAGTAATAAAATTATGTAACTAATATGAATATAATATTAATAATAAGTATTTTAACATATGTAAAAAGTATAAAATGTTTATTTATTAATTTAAATATTTTTTTTGAATTTTTTGTTTTATGATTTTTTTTTCTTTATCGACATTTTCGTCAACATTGACATTTTAAACCTTGCTAGTAATATAACAATTCACATATATGGGCAATTGGGACTAGTGCATCAATCTCTGCTAGACTTCTTGTGATATCTCTATCTCTTATGTATGCTCACTATTATATCAAAAATTTGTCAAACTCAAAATTTGAACAAATTGAAGTATCATATATATGGTGTTTGGCAAATATCACACCAATGTTTAGCACAATTTTTTGCACGCTCTATTCTATATTTGATTCCATCAACCCATATTGACGTCATTTGATCAACCTAGGGAACTATCTAATTGCAATCACTAGTGTAACTTTGTTTGAAAAGGTTGTTCAAATTATTTGACAAAATTTTTTCAAAATATGTGTGTAATCTTGAATGGTTAAAATATAGGTAGGAGTTAGAACTTTTGTAAATTGTTGATGGTTGGATTTTAGTCGGACAGATCAATAGTAGATTTGTATGATCGAAAAATGAACGTGCTTGCAAAACAAGAGAAATGAGTTGAGGGAGTGGTGCTAAGCCACCTCCGCTCCGACGTTTTCAAGTCAGTATCGAGTTTGTACAAAGCTTAGAGAAATTAAGTAGGCGAGTATTTTGGACGTACCTCTAGCAAATGACGCCTTCTCGCATATATAATATCACCATTTCGTAGCTGAAACTTGAGTTCATCATTGCCCTTAAATTTTCGAATAATTACCCAATCAGTTATTTTAACCATGATCTCACTTACGCCTTTAATTGATTTAGATCGCATAACGCCGATTCTCAATTAACAAACTAGACCAACCAATGCACAGGTTGGCCAAGCAAGGCCCATGGCCGACCCATATGCGAGTTGGTCGAGCAAGGCCCTCAGCCGACCCACATGTGGGTTGTCCGAGCATAAGCTTGGCCGACCCTCGACCAACCCACATTTGGGTCGGCTGAGCAAGGCCCATGTGGGTTGGTTATATGGCGGCCACGATGGACTTGGACCTTCTCTTATTCATTTTCGAATCCCGAATCTCTGCAATTCTCAGACTTGGCCTAACTAGCTAGATCCATGCATAACATAAATAATGCAACCTTCATCCCATAGGATTATTGATAAGTTCATTTTATATATATTTATTATATCTTGTTTAGGTTGTTTTTAGTTAGTTTTCATTTAGTTTTTGATTTTTAACTCTTGAATTTCTTTTATTTTTATAGGTATTCAAAAGATATATTTTGAAGGTCATGTTTAAGGACTTTTTGGAGGGCTTTTCAGGTTGAAGTCTTAAAAAAAAAAAAAAAAATAATAATAATAATTTCGGGCGCCCAAACCGGCGCCTAGGCGCTGCAGACTGAAGCAGTTGGACAGAATGCCAGCGCCTAGGCGCTACGTCGCAGCCCTAACTTTAAATTGGGTTGATTTTTATCATTTGTGGGTGGATTTTTAGATGATTTTTAGGCAAAAAGGGGCGAAACACAGGGGCAAAGAGGGAGAACGACCAAGGAAGAAGAGATTGCTCAATCTTGGTGGTCTTTAGCAACCAAAAAGGAGTAGAGCTAAGCTTAATTTGTTCCTATTTTACTTCTCCCTTCTCTTTTGTTGTTTGTAAAGACCCAAATGATGACTTTTTCTGGTTTTGTGAAGTTTTACAATATGAACTAAGTCTTCTTTTCTAGGGCTTTGATGTAATCAAATACTCGAATCCTACTCTTTCTTAGTTAATGGTTGATGTCTCTATTTCATATATGGTTGTGAGATTGCTTTTGTACCTAAAGTATGTTTGGATTTGGCCACTCTTTACATTATTCCTATGTCATGGTTTGAGGTTGAGAAACAAGAACCATTGATGAACTAAAGCATTTTCCCTAATTTACACTTGAGATAGAGATATCCTTGTGGGTTTTGTGGCAATTTTAGGTTCTACGGGCTTAGTATTTGACTTGTTTGAATTGTCATAGAGATATAGTCAATTTACACTTCAATGAATATCGTTATTGCTTGAGAAAGAATATCGAGTCTATAGGGTAGAGCTTGCCAACAATCTTGAAATAGAGGAAAACATTAGCTATTAATGAACAAAGAGTAGGAGGAAGTATTTGGTGAAATCATTGCTCTAGAGTTTTTACAAAATTGGTTTTATCCTCTGTTTTTGCTCTATAAATTGTTGAGTTTAATCACATTTTCTTTTTCATCAAGCAAGTTAAATTTCCATTCATCTTTGAAAATTAGGTGCTTAGATAAAATTGAAGCTAAGAATTTGGTAATTGGTAACTTTTAGTCCCTGTGGAGAACGAACTTTGATTTAAATCACTGTATTACTTGTAACGATTCTTGCGCTTGCGAATTCGACCAACAATTATTTGGTTGGATGTATGTGAATAATAGATTTACAAGTGTAAACTGTTTGAAAACAATATAGTTGGGTAAGAATCAATATCGGTTGATTTTTAATGTAGTCATATCATCAATTATAAACTTAATTTAAATTACCATCTTAATTAAATTATACAAATAAATATGAATCAACAAAAGTTAAAAGAGTAAAAATAAAAAGAAGAAAGGGAGAAGAAAAGTTCAATCCTAAAGCATAGAAAAAAAACCTTGAAAGCATCTGGAATAATATCTTTTGCATGGGTATTTAAGATCATGAAAGAAATTATTTATTCCCACACCTAAACTACAAACCTTGTTTCAAACCAAGGATTTACAAACTCTAATTTTTATTAGAAACAATGAAAGAAAGAAAGGAAAAGAAAACTTAGCTTTGGATTAACTACCTTTCTAGCAAAGACCAATCTTTTTGGCACAAAGCTAGGCAACTATTTTGCCTTATTAGGAAGGGAAAATGAAGAGAACTAACACAGGTAGAAGAAGGTCTTTGTCTTTGTTTAAAAGAGAATGGATTCTCCAAAGCACAAATATTAATCAAGAGATTAAACCTAATCTTTTATTTGGTTACAATCATAACGCATTAATCTATATAAAATTCATGAAAAAATGCCATTAACTCTATATTGGGTCTCTAAGTATATAAAAGACTTAAGGTCTCCATCCATATCTTACCAATATAACTTTTTAAAAACATCAATCTCTGAATATTATGCTCCTAGATATTTGTTTTTTCCCTTGGTGGGTCACCACTAGAATACAGTAAAAATTCCATCATATCTATCTCCGATTTGTTCATGAATCAGATAAGATTAAAATATCACATGCTCCTTCACATATAAATAGGCCATTCCTCACTTGGAAAAAAACATTGAGAAAAAAACTTAGTAGTGAGCTTCACAGGATCATCAAATTAAAAGAAAGATGGATTCAAGGTGTAGAGCAAGAGGCCTTGTGAAGGGCATGTTTGGTCCTCTCCATGGGGAAGCTATAGCCAACAGCAGCTCACACAGAGGCAGCAGAAAGACAAAGCCAACGACGATGTCGTCAAATACTTCATCGTGTTCGAGTCATGTTTCGTTTATGGTTCATCATCAGGAGAGGACGACAATGACTCCGTCGAACCATAGAGTTGTTCATGAGGCTATGAATGTTCACGAGGCTAACTTTTGGAACCCTTGTGGCGTCGTCGTCGATGAACATATCGATGGGAAGGCTGCTACGTACATATCCACTGTGCAAGAACGCTTTAGACTTGAGGGCTTAATAAATTGAAGAAGCTTCGCTACATGATATGCTCTAGAGGATCATTAATAAAATTTCTGTCTTTTTGGTTGCAAGTGTTTGTAAATATTAATCATTTTCTACTGTCTTTTTGGTAACTATGCTCAAATGATCAATAGAAATGTATAACATATAGTTACTTTACACTTGTAGCTTGGATTGCGCCAGTGTTTAATCAATCTAGATATTAAATATCTATGAGTTAATTATTTGAAACTATAAACTCAATTATTGACACTTACTTGGATTCTATGCTCTTTTATAAAAAAGTACTAATTAGGTGGGCATGTCACGGAATCATTTTGATTAATATTGTGCGCCAAAGACTTGACCAATGTGAAGTCATTTTGAATAATATTCTCTCAGATATTTATATATACACATCAGCAGAGGTTGAGGCCCTAACCCAAGTTCAAATAGTACTGACATGGTTACATGTTGTGTTTTGAGCATGAGCCTAGGGAATTATTTGGGTTGATGACCAGTAATCTTGATAAATGGAAGGGTCATAATCAACTTAACTAAGGTTAAGAGCACAACTTGACATAATATAAAAAAATTAAGGCTCGTTTGATAACTATTCAGTTTCTTTATCTTTATTTTGTTATGTACTTTTTACGTATTTCTTTATCTTTATTTTGTTATGTACTTTTTACGTATTGTTTTGAAATCAAATGGTTATCTAACGGGTCCTAAATTAAAAAAAAATTAAAATGTTGAAAGAGATAAAATTTTGTAATTTAACCCACTAAAAATAGAATGAATCTTTACTGAGTTTTTTTTTTTAAATTTCATTTGACAAAGTATTGATGATCCGAAGAGCTTTTAACTCTAACAACTGGTCTGAGAAAGTGTCTTTCGTTTGAATTCAAGAGAAAGTGCTTTCCACAGTGCGATGAAGAAAGAATTCAGAATATTTTCAACATTATCAAATATCAAACCTAGTTGAGTATGGAATTCTAATAAAGGATAGAGAATTTTAAACAGGAAAGGCAACAATAACGGAAAAAAAAAATAGAGGATTTACATAGATAACAGAGAAGAGGGAGTTAAAGAAGAATAGTTAAGTAGTACAAAAAGGGTCTTTTGAAGTGATCACCAAATCAAGATTTAAAGAGATGATGATGATGGGATGAGATCCTCTTGGTCAGCCAGTAGTAATATGAACGCCAATGGCGATGAGAAATATAGTGATGAGTCCAAAGTAGATGATGGTGTGGACGAAAACAGAGATGGCGCTGGTCTGCATGTTCACGAACTCCACAACTCTGTTTTTCCCCGGCAGTTGAAATAGAACTCCTGGGCTCAGAACAACGAAAAGTATTGTGGCTATTAGAACAGGCCCCCAGTCAGCCATTTTCAACCGATCTGATCTCTGATCTCTGATCTCTGATCTTAATGGATATGGATATGGAGAGTTGAGAGGTTTATATTTTATTTATATATATGGGAATTATTGACCACGTCGTTCTCCTTTGCTGATTCAAATGCCGCTTCGATACTTGCAAGCTCTGCTGAGAGTGATGGCCTTGTCTTGTCTCTTTGAGGCCGCCGGCGGTTGAGATAATGGAGTTTGTTTGTGTTTGAGCTTTAGGTTTGTCCATCCATGGTGAATGAAGATAATGGGCCCAAATGCCATATGTTATGGGTCTTACAATCACTCGGGTCCGGTCTTCTATATCCAATCCAACAACGACATTTTTCTTAGGAAATGGGTGTAGATGGCCATAAAAAAAAATCCGTTGTGAAAGATCCCAACGAAAAATAACTACCGACACTCGTGTCTAACTTTTCTCCATTTGTGCGATTATACCCCTAATTCCCTTTAAATCCATAGTTTCAATTATATTGTATGGACGTTTGACGCGCAAAGTTGAGTTGAGTTAGACAAAGTTAAATTGAGTTGAATAGAGTTAGTTTTAAAGTGAATTCAGAATTTTGTGTTTGGAGTGCAGAATTGGGTTGGGTTGAGTCAGAAAGTCTGTGTTTGGGGTGTAAAGTTGAGTTCATTTGTCAAGGTATCTGATGCAGTTTTTTGTAACCCGAAGTAGACTATTTTTTAGCTTACTGTTTTGTTTCCTTTATTTTTATTTTTTCCAATCATTCATCTAGAAACATATTTTCCCAATTTTCCAACACTGATTTCAGATGTCCACTTCAAAAAAATAATATATTTCAACATTGATTTTTTTTTTTAAAAAAAAAAACATCATTATTTATCTTTCTTTTTTTAGAATTTGACTTCTTCCAAACTATAGGCAATGTAGTCTTGTTGTCTCTTTATGCTACACATTGAACTTCTTTCAATTTACAGAAATCAAGTGTTGCATTATTTATAACAACAAATAGCAATTGATGAATGGAAAAAAGGCAATGTACTTGTATTTTTTTTCTTTAAACACAAATTGAATTTCTATCAAAATATAGAAATCTAAGGTTTCATTTTCTAAACACACATTGAACTTCTTTGAAACTTACAAATAAAGACCTTATTATGACATTTTTCGATCACTAATAGGATCTTCATTATGAGGGTGTTTTTTTTTTTTAAGAAAAACACATTGGCCATTACAGGTTTTTTTTTTTTTTTTTTTTTTTTTTTTTTTTTTTTACAAAAGAACATTGTTTGTTTACATTTGTTTAAACACATGTACTAAATTGAACATCTTTGGAAAAGAGAATGCCAGTATTTTACTTTTTCAAGATGACAAGAAAACGACAATATATTTCAACATTAGTGTCATGTAGAAGTGGAATATTCTTAAAATATTGGTACGTCATCAAGGGCCTATTTACATGATTCACAAAATATATGTAATGGCCAACTATGGGTCGATTTCATAAGTTCGAAAAAAGAGTGTTGGAGCAGAGAGTCAGACCAACTAAGTACATGTGCATTTCATATTATTTTGAACCATGGGAGTGTCGTCGATCGCTGGAAATTGTTGTTGGCGATAGTCGCCAGAGATAGTTGCAAGCAGCGAACGTCGGTTATCGGATATGGTCCCCAAAGATTGTCGTTGATCGTCGGAGAAGATCGCCGACAGTGGCCACCGGTCGTCGGAGAAGGTCGCCACCGCCGGTAGTCAAAGAAGGTCGCCGGACGCTGGCAGTGGCCGTTGGTCATTGGAGAAACGGTGATAAAATATGTTAATAGAGTTACTGTACAAGTTGGTGGAATTAATATCCTAACATTGTAGCAAGTCGGTAGAGTTGAGTTTTTTTATGGAGAGTTAATTTCTCTGGGCCAAACGGTGAGTTGGGTTTAAAACCCAACTCAACATAACTCAAGTCGAAGGGCCAAATGCCCCCTAAAAATTTAAAAGTTGGATTTTAAATTTTATCTCAAATTTATATATGAAATCTAGATTTAAATTCTTTATGATTTTATCTTTAAAATTTTTAAACAAGTCGTTCTAGACCAAATTCGTAGACCAAAAAATCTCACCATCTTCACTCTCTACGACTATCTCCTTGCAGATTGGCGAGATAGAGTTACTAGAGGGTAATTTTTCTAGATCTAGTAATCGTAGATTGTTGAGAAAGAACTGTTGGTGTAACTGAAGAATCGATGCTGGAAAGTAATCCTTCAATTGGGAATTAGACTCTGAGGTTTCAAGTTTCACCTCCGATTGAAACCAAACCATAGAAGGAAGACACAACACTCAATCTACGCCGGTCTCGGAGTTATGGAATCTAATTTAACTACTGAATTGATGCCAATGAAAGCCCTTCAGTGGATGATGATCATGTTAAGAGTTTGGGGTTGAAATCAATTTCGTTGGCGAATGGCATTTTTAGAGTAGAGGAGAAAATGTATCCGTGAATTACACGGCTTTGTTGTCCAAGAAGTAGGAGGGTGAGAGACGAAACCTTGTAGAAAAAAGGAAGGGCAGATAGTTTTGACGGCGAATTGTAAAGATAAAGGAGGCTGCAATGGAGGTGGCGGTTGTTCTAAGAAGTTTGTGCTCTGAAACATAGTAACAAATACTGGGTACTTGTTTTTCTTTTAGGCAGTGATGTGGAAGTGAAAATGCAAAAATATCAATATTTTGTATTTACACCGAAATGCAATCGGTTTGCTGGAGTTCTCAACATTGGCTACACAAATTCATTCTATTCAATTGATAGACATATACAAAGTACAAAATCATAAAAGATAGATGGAGCAATGAATTTTAGCAAAAAAAAAAAAAAAGCTATGATTCAAGGAATTTTGGGTTTATAAAATTAGAATTTAGAGTTTTGAAGTGATATGTTGTAGGAGAAGAATGCTCGCATGTTACTTCACAGGTTTCCAATTTATGATACAGAAAAGGTGCATCAGGTTAGTGTTTCTTCTTTTTCTTCATCCAACTACGTGGTATTTAAGTAGGTAGCCAAGTCACAAAATGTTCTTCTTGATGTTATATTAACTTTATTTTAAATCTTGATTTTTTTTCATTTGCTATTTTGTAATTTTACATTATTTTGTAGGTTTATCTAATTTTGAACTATGAGATCTTGTCTCCCAATTTTATAGGTTTTACACTTTAGATAGATTTAGTCGTATATTCTTTTGATTTGATTTAAGATTCCTTTGTTTTAGGGAGTGGTTTGTTGATTTTAGGCGAGAGGTAATTTAGTTGATTAATTCTTTCTAGAGGACTTTTTAGTCGGAACTTTAAAAATTGTCTAATAGGTATTGAACTTTCAATTTTTTTTTTCCAATAGGTCTTTGAACTTAAAAAAGATATGTTCATAAACTATCTCTAAAAAGTGAAATATATCTATGTTCTTAAACTATTTCTAAAAAGTGAAATATGTCAATGACCTATTAAACATAAAATTGAAAGTTCAAGTACTTACTATATCCAAAATTAAAATTTCAAGAATCTATTCACAGACCTTTCAAAACCAAACTTAAAAGTTTACAACCAGTTATTAATTATTGACTAAGTTTGTTCTACTTTTTGCTAAATTTAAAATTGTTTTTTAGTTGCTATTTTCGCAATATTTAATTATTTCAATCATGTTAGACTTGTCCATGACTCTTTTTCTTCAAAGAATGTCTTTTTCTTTTCAAAATAGTTAAATTGGCTATTCCTAGCATTACCCTTTCTTTTTTTCTTTTTTCTCCATTACATGTTCAGCCAGCAATTATAAAATTTAAAGTTATTTTTCAATTAACAAATTCATTGTATTTAAAATTGGGGGTGACTTTTCTTAAAAAGGTTGTTGTCGCATAAAAACAAGAGAGAGGCAAGCGTGCCGAAAAAAAAATTAAAAAGAGGGAGAAAAGAAATTTTGTCTAAGTTTGATCAACAGTCCATTCAGAAATTGATTTGTGGTCCAATTCAACTGAAATTTTAACAATATGTTCATAATCCGATGGGTTTCAATCAGAAAGATCGAGATTTCTTTTCGAACTTTAAAGGAGATTTCTCTAGTATTTTCTTTGAATGCCTATAATTGTAATTAGAAAGAAGTTTATGTACCTAAAATAATTGATAGTAGAATTTTCTACTACTACAGGTCATTTGGTTTTTACTTCTCATCCTGGAGAGAATTTCCACAATAAAATAATTTGTGTTCTAGTGCTTTTTGCTCTTTCATTTCTTTGAGGAGATGACTGATCTTGATTGCCTACAGAGGCAAAGAAAGGAATAGACCAATTTGTTACTAATAAATCTCAAAAGCAATGCACAGAGATTAAAATATTTCCACAACTTTAAGATATTATGAGACCACAAAATATTCTCTTTATTTCCCAATCAAAGTGTGTGTGAGTCCAATCTGCCTGCTAAAATAATATTCATACTTGCATCATGGGATAATGAATTCCACAAGCTTTAATCATCTTTATGACAATCCTTCTAAGGTTTTGCTGTAAAGGAACAATCAAACAACAAGGCATTCTCAATACTCTAACCCTTATAACCCACCTTTACACTTGCACACACATCCATTTTCTTTAAACAAAAGGCTCCACCTTCATCACACATCCCTAAAGCAAGAAATAAAGTGCACTTCCATTGGACAACTATTGGAATTCAAATGAAGCAAAATTGAAATCCTTTTCTTTCTATCTTCATAAAGCAGATCCACTGTGATCAACTCATCAACATACCTTTCCCTCGCTTATAAACCATTTTCTTCTTTCTCCCCAAGTTTGGCATCCCCAAGCTCCTTCTTCGTTAAGCAATTCAACAGACTCCTTCACCCTTATAAGCCCTCTTTTCTTTTCAGGTTAGTTTCAACCTTGAATTCTCTCTCTCACTGATCCTATTCTCTAAAACTTGAAGACGAACTCCACTAGTTCAAAACATACCTCCTCTTGTAGATTGAGATGAGTGCTGACTGGGGACCGGTTGTCGTGGCGGTGGCGCTCTTCATTCTCCTGTCGCCGGGGCTGCTTTTTCAGTTGCCGGCGAGAATCAGGGTGGTGGAGTTTGGGAACATGAACACCAGTGGGATTGCCATTTTGGTGCACGCCATCATTTTCTTCTGCATACTCACCATATTGGTCATCGCTATTGGTATTCACATACACGTTTAACTAACTTCATCATCTGCTTTGGCTACCTTCAGCAAATGAATTGCTTCCTTTTTTCTTCTTTTTTTTCCCCTTTCCTCTAGGACTTAGCATACGTCTTTCTATTCTGCTCCATTTCTTGTTCGAACAACAACTTTCTATATTGTAATCTGTCTAAATGTAACCTATAATTTCAATTCTTTTTTGGGGGTTAATAAGAAAGGTAAATTTCTATAAATACTCTCACGGTAATTCCTTGACAATTTTGAGCAAAATTCTTCTCTATTTTCTAACCAATCGATAATATCCTTCTAGTGGCTTGCTTTTACTATGGAACAAACCAAATGTAAACAAATATTTGGGCAGATTATCCACACTAAGACGAATATCTTGTACTTGAGATGCGTTAAATTTTATGAAATCAAAGAATAGAGGGAAAGAAAATGAAGCTTCTCGATGAGAAAGAGTAGCTACAGAGCCCAATGTTCGATGTAATTAGATCTATACTAGAAATGGAAGCCATAGGCGCAAGTAAAACCAAATAAACATACAAAATGCCTTCTATCTCTTCCGAGTCTCCGACTACACAAGTCGCAAATACAGACAGATCAAACAAGATCCGCTTCAAAAAGAAAAACAACACACAAGGCACAAACATCACCAAGATTGCAGCAGCTTCAATTCGTAACGGAAGAGAGACGAGAAGAAGATGTTACCGGATCATCCAGTGTAGATGTGGACATGAAGAGCGAGAATGAAGACGGCGTAGAGGACGAAGAAGATGAGAGTGTGAATGGCTACAGCTTTACCGTTAGTCTTCATACTCCCGAACTCAAACTGGCGATTATTCCCCGGAAACTGGAACAGAAGCCCCGGCGAGAGCAGCACGAACAGTACAACTCCGATCACCACTGGCGCCCAATCCGACATACTTGCAGAGATATCGTAATTCACTTCACCTAAAGAGAGGAATCAAAAGAGAGACTCGCAATAGCAGAACGTGAAGAACTTTGGTAAAAAAAAAAGGGAGAAAAAATGGCTTTGCAGAAACGCGATGAAGATGAAGAAGAATGGAATTCAGCAGACTTTCACTTTTTTTTCTCTCTCTTTCCGCATCGATTGGAAAAATGACGCTTTATTTCAGGATTCGAAAATTGTGGGAATCCGAGAAATTGTTGTTAATTACGAGAATGACACTGCTTAGTGGAAAAATTATGGCAACACTAACTAACTAATTATTAACGGAATTTATTCAGTGCGGGTGGTAGTAGAATCGTTCATGGGAGGCAGTAAGTTAAGTGAAAAATGGGCCCAGTGGCCCACATTTTGATGAAGAAGTGGGCCAGAGTGGATGGGCCCGAACATTGACGGGTCGGTCACGGTCGGCAGCAGAATAAGCGGGAAGGAAAAAGGGAGGTCCGGAAACAATGGTGGATTTATGTGCAATGAGCTATTGCTTTTCCTAATTCTATGTCTTTGACCAATTATTGCATTAAAATTTGTGTCCTCGAACATTTTATTATTATTATTTTTGTTTTTAATATGAAGGCGTGGGAATGAGAATATAAAACAATATAAAATCTTTTTCTATGATTCTTGTTCCACAATGAATAGATGAAAAAGTGCTAAAAGTTTGTCCAACATAATTAGTTACACCAATATTAACATAAAATATGCACATTCTCCACTTAGGAATTGGCCAATCTTGAACCTAGTTCAATTAATCAAGTGCTTGAGAAATGAGCCCGTTTAATTTTTTAGGGTTTTAAGATTTAAGGTGCTATATTAAAAAAGAATCCCCCAACCATGCATTGAGAAAAGAAAAAGTAAGAATGAACCGTTGAAAAAATGACCAATATGACCATTTTTAGCAATTTTTCAAATGCCCCGGAAGACGATTTTTCTTTTTTATTTATAAAATGGGTTAATATTCATCAAACATGTCACATTCTCCACTTTGGAATTGCTCAATCTTGAAATGGAAAGTAGGATTTACGATTGTTTGGTTTTGTGGAGTTAAAACAAGTTGCAGAGCCATTGGGCTCGAGGGGAAAGTGTCGCAATGCCGTCACAAGATATGGAAAGAGTACCCTTAATCTCATCCCCTCTACATGAGGATATAACCTTCTTATCGGTCTACCTGACTTGATAGGCTACTATTCATCTTTCTAATAGTATGCCTGACCTTATAGAGCTATACTTGCTCTTCACTCGAGCACTTTTTGTCCCATCTATGGATTCATCCATACGTTGGTATGATTATAAGGCTCACTGCTTCTTGGTTTGGACTCTGAGGATTTCATCAACACAATTAGGTTTAGACCATGAGTCTGATACTACTTGTTTGGAACAACGAACTCTCCACATCTCACTACAATGTTGTATGATATTTGTCCACTCTAGACATAAACTCTCATGGAATCCTCATGGCTTTGCTTTTGGTTTTCACTAATAGGCTCCATACCAATGAGTATACCTATATATATATATATATATATATATATATATATATATATATATATATATTGAGTTCAACAACATTTGGGGTGGAGGGATTCAAACATCTGATCTCTTAATTGAGGGTATGTGTTAATTACCGCTGAGCTATGCTCACTTTGGCCAATGACGATAATTGTGTCTCAATTAAATTGTTGGAATTTATGCCATAATTCTTGTAATTTATGTTTTTATTATTTATAATTAATTATTGATTATTTTGATTTGCAATATTCATTATCCATTTTATGAAAATCCTAGATTACTAATAAAGAAAAAATATCAACTAAAATTGTGCTAAACTTCTTTTTTTTTTTCTTAAAATAAAAGTTATTGACAATTGAATTCGAACAAACAGCCTTAGAAATTTCTATTTCAATGCAGAAACTAAATACAAAAATTAAGTCTCGTTTGATAACTATTTAATTTTTTATTTATGGTTTTTGAAAATTATACTTGTTTTCTCTTCATCTCTTTACAATGAGTTTCATTTTTCTTAAAAAAGCATTTGCATTCTTAGCCAAATTTCAAAAACAAAAACCATCTCTCTACAATAAGTTTTATTTTTCTTAAGAAAACATTTGCATTCTTAGCCAAATTCCAAAAACAAAAACAAGTTTTTGAAAACTACTTTTTTTAGTTTTGTTTTTGAAAACATATATAAAAAGTAAATAACAGATCAAGGAAACTCGTAGGTGAGAGTAGTATTTATAAGCTTAATTTTCAAAAACCAAAAACCAAAAACCAAGGTCTCGTTTGATAACCATTTGATTTTTAAAAATTGTACTGTTTTCTCACAGTTTATCTATAGTAGTTTTCATCTTCACTACAATGATTTTCATCTTTATTAAGGAAACATTTGAATTTTTAGTCAAATTTTAAAAACAAAAACAAGTTTTTGAAAACTACTTTTTTAGTTTTCAAAACTTGGGTTGGTTTTTTAAAACATATGGAAAAAGTAGATAAGAAACATGTGGAAATTCATAGGTGGAAATAGAATTTATAGGCAAGTATAATTTATAGGCTTAATTTTAAAAAACAAAAAATCAAATGGTTAATCAAACGGGGCCTACATGATTATCAAACGGGCTTAAGTAATTTATTCAATAATTACATAAATTATTGGTGGTTTAAATGAGTATTTGAGATGTTTGAAAGAAATTGGTCAAAACATATATAAGGCGTTTTGAAAAGATGGGTTATTTTCAAATTTCCCCTTCAATTTTAGGTTATTTACTAAAAAACCCATTTATAGAAATCAGCAGGTGAAGTTTGAGTTCTGGCCGGTCGCATTTGGGCATAGTTTGGCCTTGGAGATTGGAGAGGAGAAATCTTCAGCCATACGACACTGTGAGATTCCATTCCGGTCTTCGGTTTGGCGATTCTAGTTGTAGGGAGAGTCACCAATAAACTATAATCGATGATACTATTGCAGTCCCACTCCAGATTTCTGCTCCAGACTTTGTTAAATCGGGTGCATAAGTAGGTTCTTTATTCGTATTTATCTATTTCTGCTCCAGACTATGTCACGTTTCCATTTCCAGCCTTGAACTCTGACCAAGATTCAGAACTCTGATACTTAATGATGCAATTTAATTGACCCGAATGGCTCATCTTTTTCTTGTTTATTATAGTCTTGAAAAAGCAGTGGAAGTGGATTACAATTGGGTGGAATTTGATGATGTGCGTTACCATGTCCAGGTAATTTTTCTTATTTTTATTTTCATCATTTTTAAGCAGATTGAATTTCGTTATAATGTCTGTGATTGATCTGTATTGTTTCGTAGGTCTCAATGAAAAACCCCCATCTCTTCCTGCTATCTGTATCATTGCCCATCCCTTCTGCAGATACTGTTTTTTGTGGTGGTCTTCCATCTGGAGCTATAGAAGCTATTAAAGCTGCATATGGCGTGCTTGTACAGATTCTTGACCCTCCAAGAGATGGTTTTAATCTCACATTAAAATTGAATCTTTCGAAACTTCCTCTTGACGAAGGTTCATCGAGTTTTCTTTTTAAGGTCATTATAAATTGTTATGAACATTGCAGAAGAAATGGGTTATTGATTTATTTTTCAGTATCTCTTCTTGTCATCTGTATCATTGTTTACGTCTCCAACCACTCGGCTTGCACTACTGCCTTTGCAGAGAATATACTAGTTTGGGAACTTAATATTTAGGAATTTTCCTTCAGCTCCATCGAGAAAAATCCTAGGTAGGAATATGTTAGAGTATTAGCAGGGAAATACTAGAGATGTTATTAGGATTTTAGTAGTGGGATCATGCTAATTACTTAGGGGCGAAGTAGTTATAAATAGAGGGAGTTAGGGAAATGATTAGACAAAATTTGGAAGAGTAATTTTGGAGAATCCAAGCCTCTTCAAGTGCTTGGCTAGGAGAGTCTATACCTTTCAAAATGCTCAGAGTTGAGTATTGTAATTCTTCCTTTATTATTTCAATATGATTTTTGTCCATTTCCACGACAAGATCAAGTTCCTATCAGTCAAAATTCTCTCATCCGGTTTGAACATGAAATCCCCATTTCAAGTGGGAATGGAGGATTACTTTTTAATTTTAATTTCGGGGATGAGGATGAGGATGGAGAATGCCACACCACCTCTATCATAGTCCTTGAAAATTTTTAATTCTTTTTTTCCTTTGTCTCCTCTTTTTGAACTAGAAAGAAACTTCTCATGGATATAATGAAAAGATACAAAAATTTTCAAAGGAAACGAACTCCCAAAGGGAGTGAGAGAAAAAGGAAACTTACAAGAAATATGAAGGAAAAAAAAACTAATGAGAGAATATGGAACTTAAGTTAGTCATTTCTTTTTCAATGTCACACCTAGTTTGGTTCGAGAAATCTCTGGTGGAGCTACTACGTAGTCTTCATTTTATGGTTTTCTCCAAGCAAGAAATGAATGAATTCGGTACCCCCAGAATTCATAAGCGGAGATTTTAATCTGGTTGGCTTATTGAATGTATAGTGTGGCCAATCACTGGTGGCTGAAAGGTGATTAGAGTGTCGGTTGGTCTATTTAAGAGAGGATGACTCCCCTTTTGGGATATGTTGAGGGATTTCTCTCAAAATACAAGATCTCTATCTCGAAAACTCAGTCCAAGCCACAATTTATTCCAAATGTACAAATTAGGCCAAGTGATCAAGCTCCTTTATTTCTTTTGCGGATATTGTCAAAACCAAACATTTACCTCCAGTTTCCTCATCCGACCAATTTGTCTCCCATGTTCTTCATCCTCAAACTCCTTTTGCACCTCAAAATTCTTACCGGATACGAAAAGAAAAAGAAGTGATAGATTTAGATTGGGGATCCCTCATGGTAATTTCCAGGCTGAATGTGCATGATGATTGGAAGGATATTTGGAAAGCTATTGAGAATCATTTTGAGGCTACTTTTGTGTTCAACCCTTTTATGGCTGATAAAGCCTTATTACAAATGGAAGATGGTAGGATTTTAGGCAGTCTTGGTTCAAAGGGTAAATGGATGAGTATTGGTCCTTTCCATCTAAAATTTGAAGAATGGGCAAATAACAAGCACAACAAACCAGATTTTAGTGTTGGATATGGGGAATGGATCAAAATTGTGAACTTACCTTTACAATATTGGAACATGAGCTCTTTTGAAGCAATATGAGTTTACTTGGTGGATTGATTAAGGTTTCATTTAACACCCTAATATGTTGGATTGCAGTGCAACCTTTATTGAAGTGAAGAAGAATTCTTGTGGTTTCATTCCGGCCACCATTGAAATCAAAGATAAGAATTTGGGCAACACTTGATTCAAAGATGTTATTTCTCTTGATTCAAACTCAGTATTGGAGTCTTCTAAATGGAGTTTGGTTTTAAGTGACCTTTCAAATCCATTAGATTTGGACCGAGTAAAGGTTGTTCTTGAAGATGAAAAGTCACCTTGTTTTTGTCTGTTACTCCCGTCTGATGATGAACTAGATTAACTCCCAGACTTATTAAATGCATCAGGGGTTGAGGTATTAATTGATCCTGGTCTGCATGATAATGTTCCTTTGAACCCACAACCTTTAAACATAAATAACGAGGTGCCTTTTGAAGATCGGTTATTTCCAAGACAAACATTAATGATGGAGTTGGTAAGAATGTTAATGAGACCTTGATAGAAGAAAACTCATCAATTGATGTGGGCTTTCAAGATTTGGAAATGCAGTTTAAGCCCCATACATGATGATACTTTTACTAAAGAATATGAAGCCCACCCTACCCTTTGTCTACCCTCAAGTTCTAACATTGTCAAAGAAGGATGCTAGTTTGCAGACATCGTGGGCAAAGATAAGGAGGAGCTTTGAGGAAACTAGATGTAGAAGGGTCAGAATAAAAGCCCATCAAAAAGCTCTATTATTTGGGCGTGAAGTCTGGTCTCTTCTTCATCAAATGGGAGAAAACCATAGTATTCACCTGCTAGAACTTTCACGACAATTGATTCAAGGTTAACTCATCTTTACAAGAGCTAGTGGATGAGAAGTGCATCATTCCCATCCTAACAAAGCCTTGTTCACTCGTCACAACGAAACGATTGCTATATTGCTTTGCTCAAATAAAGGATGGGTTACTATAGGGTCATTCACATTAAGGTTCGAAAGATGGGATCATCATCATCATGGTAGAGTTTTTGTCATCCCTTCTTTTGGGGGATGGATCAAGATTAGAAATCTTCTTTTGGATATGTGGACGGAGGATATCTTTAAATACATGAGATCATTGCGGTGATTATATTCAATGTGCAACAAAGACATTAAATATGCGGGAATGTCTTGAAGCTCTCATTAAAGTAGAGGGCAATTATTGTGGCTTTATTCTAGTTGAGGTGATAGCAACTTAGATATCAACAACTAAGGACATAAGCCTATTTGTTAGAAGGGTTATCGACTAAGAAGCACGAACACGGACACGACAGGACACGACGATACGTCAATTTCTAAAAAACTACGACACGGACATGTTGGGGATATGTTCTTTTATTATTATTATTATTTTAACATATATGTAAATATAACATAAAATACTAAATACACCCTTCTAAAACACATAAAATGTCAAGTTAATTAAGTTTAACTTACTCTAATTTAATTTAACTTATAGAAAGTTAAGGAAAAAAAACATACTTCTAAATGGTGAACAACCGGTGGTGAAGAGGACTAACAATGGCAAAGAGAACTGACGGCTAGCGGTGAGTGGTCGGCGGTGTTACTTGTTAGGGGTTTTAGATTTCATGATTTTATGTCCTTTTTTTTGTTTTTATATTTTTAAATTTAAATGATTTGAGCCTTTTTTTTTTCAAAATTTTCCCAAGCCATGTGTAGCCGTGTATAGCCGTATCCGAGCTGTGTCCAACCGTGTCCAAAATTAAAAAAAAAAAAAAAAAAGGACATGTAAAATAGCGTGTTGGACACGTGTCCGGAGTGTGTTCAGACGTATCCGTGTTTGACACGGACACTTGGCCTAAAATGAAGTGTCCGTGCTTCCTAGGTTATCGACATCTGCAATAACTTCCCTTCTCAGGCAAGAAACACTTTAAACGATAATTGTAATAATCTAGTGGATATTTGCCGCAAACCAAAGCTCTATATCCTTGGTAAGTTAGAGTTAGGGCCTCATTCCTTCCTTGTGCGGTGGGAATAGAAATTTAAATTTTGGCAAGGAGCTTATTTTGTCCCCAAGTTTCTTGTAGAAAGACAAGCCGATAGTCCCATTAGAGCCCATCAATCAGCCCATCTTGCTCTCTAAGTTTGAATCTAAAGCCAGTGCCAATCGTGGACCCATTCTTAGTACCATGAGGATTAAAATCCTCAGGGAAGAAAAGGAAAAAGGCGAGCAAATTGTGAGAGGTGATCTCTCATGTATGATCGAAGGTAAGGTGTCCTTTTTCGACAATGAGGATTGCTTTTACCATCAAAGCTCACCTGACTTGGAGGAAAAAGAGTATGAAACATATGTTGTCCTTGCAGATCTAGAGTTTTTCTTTTTCGACAGTCAGGATTGCTTTTACCATCAAAGTTCTAAAGTTTTCACAAAAAATCTTCATTAATTCAATAAAGCACACTTCAGCCGTATTTATTATTTTATAGAGGCTGAAGAAGTAAACCAAACTAACAACCAAAAGGATGTAGGCATATCACGAATTTTGTTGAATCTACAATGATGAATGCAGGAATTTGCACTACATGAAGCTACTGTATCAATATTATTTGTTAAACTCATTTACGAGTAGTTTACAACCTAATTAAGCTTAAATATTTGTCAGTTTAAACTTTTGTGGAACTTTCTACTTTTGATTCCTCTGTTAGTTATCAGGTTTTTGTGCTTGAGCTTTATGGTTGATGATTTCTTTGATTAATTTCTTGCAGATAATAGGCACACTATTTTGGTAAAAGTTGCATCTATTAGGGAAGTGGTTCTTGGTGCTCCATTAAGAGTAATTCTTAAACAACTCGGGTCGAGGGTTGTTGCTTCTGATGTCAATAGGCTTGTTGCACTGGTACATCGTCCAAAAGAGTCATTTTTTCTTGTACCTCAGGTAGAAGGATCATTTTGCTCCTGCTTTTACTATTTGGGACAATGTTTACTTCTGTTTTTTAAAGCTTGAAGTGGAATAATCCTTGAGAGCTAAAATGTAAGATGCAAAAATAAGAGCAGGCTCTAGTGAGGCAAGGTGCACAACCTAAAATAATAATACAAATTTAATATATGAAAAGTTTAGTTTAATGAAGTATGAGATAAGGAAAAGTAATTGAAATAAGGCTTTATTTAAGACATTGTAGTCTTTGTGAATTCTTTTTTAATGTTGTCTTTATTTCTTACTTGCATTTGCTAGCAGTTTATTCCGTAATCTGTTGTGCTGGATTGGTTTATACTGATATTAAATGAAACATTCGATGCCTTGTAATTGTACCTGCTCAGTTTATTTTATCATTTACCCATATTGTGACTTAAATAGATCATTTTTTATTTGACAAGATTAAAATTTTGGTTATAACAGGCTGAAAAGGTAACTGTGGTGTTTCCGATGAGATTTAAGGATTCTATAGACATTGCTCTTGCAACTTCTTTTCTCCAGGTAAGGTCATAATTTATTCGCCCAATCAAGTGAATAGAAGTCTGCAAATGACACCTTTAACTTTCTTTATGAAAAAATTAGGGTGCCATATATTTGTGTATCTGATCAGGACGGACTTAGCAGGATATTCTAATGGTTGTAATTCTACTGATGGCACTTCTGAAGTTATGCTTCTGACTATTTGGGATACCATGTTTTCTTTGACTAAGTTGTGAAATTTCATGTTATGTCTGTTCAGGAGTTTGTAGAAGCAAGACGAACTGCTGGACTTAATAATGCCCCTCCTTGTTCATGGTCTCCATCTCCTCCTCAAGAATTGAAGGGAGCTCCTAATGATGCATTATCAGCCAATGCAGGATTTGTGACTTTTGGTAATGTCCGAATTTAGTGCTTGTTTTACAAGATTTTTCCATTGTTCTAACCTGCATAATGTCTTTTTTGAATGCAGTAATTTTCCCTCGGCATGTAGAGGGGAAAAAGGTGGACCGTGTAATTTGGAGTTTGTCAACATTTCATGCATATGTTAGTTATCATGTTAAGGTTTGTTCATTTACATTATAATAACCTAAATCAATTTCTTTTATCATGAGGATTCTTTAAGTAGTTCACTTTGTTTCTTGAAAATGCATGACAGAATGAACACATGTTTACTTTATGATACAATATCGATCCCAGGCTTTGCGTGTAATAGTTATCTTTGCTAACCAATCCCGAAAATAAGTTTGATTCTTTGGATAGCATAGAGAAAATGACATGCTCTCCCCTCTCTCCTCTTTTCTCCTACCTCTAACCTTTCTTTCCTAGCCTTCATCCGGTCTGTTCCTTATTGGATTTTGCTTTAGAGTTTAGCATCTTCTTCTGGTTTCATCTTCCTCAAAGTTAGTTATTACCACTTTTTAGAAATATGGATTTAAAAAGTTGTTGTGTCTACAATGTGTATTTTTGCATTTGGTTCGTAAGTGATAGTTTTTTTGTAGAAGACATGGCAAACAAGCTGGTACTTCCCCTTTCATTATCTCATTTGCATTGGTTTGAAAGTTCATTAGTGGATCTGCTTCAATATCTAGTGCATTTGCACTTTTTCAAGCAAGATAGAGATGAGAGTGGTACTACTCGGTTGTCGAAACAAAGGTCTTCTCTAGGATGGAGTATAGAATGTGTTGTATGGCCATCTTCAAGAAGAAGGAAATTGCTTAAAGTTCCTGCAGGAATTTCTAAACGAGGCTGGCTCACTTTTTGGGATATGATAAAAGACTTTCTTAGGAAGTATGTGGAAAACTTACAGTGTTATAAGGATTTGGTTAAGCTCCCCTCTGTCATGGGAGATACCAATCACAAAAGCTATGTGGAGGTTGTGAAAGAAAACTTGACGCCCATGGATTTTCCAGTTAAGAGTTCTAAATCAGCGTCTTTGAAAAATTCTGAAGCTTTAAATTCTTCTCAATCATATTGGGTAAGGAAGGATCAAGAAATGGTGAATATGAATTTTTGTGAAGTAATGGTTTTAACTATGATTGTTTGCTCATGATAATTGGAAGGAAATAAAGAAGGCACTGAAGGATCATTTTGAGGCCAATTTTCAGATTAATCCTTTCATGGCCGACAAAGCTGTGCTCAAATTGGAAAATGGGAGAAACCTAAAGATCTAGGATCAACTGGAAATTGGAAGCTCATAGCCTCCTTACCTTTCCTTCTTACTTCATGATCAACATACCATTCTTTTGATGGCAACTTTCAGATTCCTTAGTTTTGAAGCTATTAGATAACCAGACCAACCATATGAACGATCTCATTAAAGAGAATATTCAATAACCGTCCCACAATCTGACTTATGCAACCAACTATTGTAGAAGCAAAAGGGAGATAGCCCCCAAGCAAAGCTCCCAGCTTCAAGGATTAATGGAAAGTGGTCAGAGAAAATACGTTGTGATACCCTTGAATTATCAAACAACATATCCCATTCCTTTGATACAAGGAATCTATCAATCAAAGAATGCAAAGAATCGTCACCCAACCTTGACCATGTGAATTGAACAAAGGTATTTCCATAAGGCCTAGGTCTTCAATTAATCTATTAAACTTTCTCATTCCTTTAGATTGCCTCCCTATAGGAGATCTCTAAAAGACTATTAGTTGCAAAAAAATTTTGGGTACATCAAGAGAAGGCATGAAATCCCAGATTAACTCTCAATCTCCGTATCCATTATTTGAAATTCTTTGACCCAGATTAACAATTACCGGAAATGGTTTTTTAGAAGTCAAGCCTCCACTTTTTCTATCTTTATTTATTTATTTATTTATTTATTTATTTATTTATTTATTTATTTATTTATTTATTTATTTATTCACACATTCTCCCACCAAGAACGCATATCTAGGCTGGTAACTATTAAGTAGGAAAGCTAGGACTAGGGGTCTCGATTATTGAAAACTTAAGGTAGTACATGTTCTCCTTTTACCTCATTTTGCATTGGAGAATCTTCCATTATTTGATTCTAAATAAATATTTTCATATCTTTGGACAGTGTTCAGAAGGTTTTATGCACACACGAATGCGACGTCGTGTTGAATCTTTGATTCAGGTAGTATTCCATCTCTCATGTTTACATTCTTTTTTTTTTCCTTCTTTTTTGAGTTCAGCTATGTGAGAGTGAACACTCAAACATCTATCATTTAGGACAATGTATAAGGTTTTAACCAATTGAGCTATAGTTAGGTTGGCTATTTGCTGCTTCTTGATGTTTGAGAAAATTGTTGCTGGTTTAAAATAATTTGAAATAGGAGTTGTAACATTTGTGATGATTATTTTGGGTTGTGAAGTCCTATATATCTCTTGTGTGTGTGTTTTGTTTTGTTTTTCATATCTCTTAATCGGAGTATATTTTTTCATTTTATCAATGAAAGTTATTGTTTCCTTGACCATAATAATAATATCAACAATAATTTGAAATAGTTTACTGTGTAGATAGAATTCAACGAGTTATGCATTAATAACCATTATTTGGATTGAGCCTTAAGAATTCCAAAATGTGTAATGTTCATTGGGCAGTAGAAGATATCGATGGCCCTTTTTTTATTTTATTTTATTTATTTTTTGGTTCTTACATTGTATAGAGTTCTTTATGAATTTGTTAAGCTGTTTTTGTTCAAAGATTTAGAAAGCATGCATCTACTGTTTATGCAAACCTGGTTAAAAAAAATATTCAAATAATGGTGTGACTGATTCCATGAATTGGCTGGAAAGTGGGAGGGTCATGTTCCATTATGCGTTGTAAACTAAGTACTGGGCAAAAATACTATTCCACCCGGGTGTTTGGTCTGTCAGGAATTAGAATTACTACCCCTAAAATTTAAATGAGCGCCATTTAAACATAGATAGGGGATACTTAGAACTCGAGGATTTCTTGATTGTAAATAAAAGGACTTATTTTTATTTGGCTTAAGTTCCATCTTTCGCTCATGAAACTGGTGGTTCAAGACATGCCTGATTTATGCTTTTCTTCATATTCCAAGCTAACGTCCATGGGCCTTTTGGTCTTGTCTGTTATGTTGATTTCTTCAGCAATCAATCCAATCCAATTCTTAGTTTGAGCCTGGAGGCCGTTGCTTATTTCTTATCTTTGATCAAGCTTCTACTTTTGTATGGTGTTCATCAATTTAGCTACATAGCCTTTATTTTACATGCGTTGTCCTGTAGGCACTTGATCGTGCCAAGCCAGATGTAATCAATACAAAGAAAAAAACACACAGCAGATCCTTCAAACGGCTGGATAGTGATGGGAATGCTGGCTGATGATGAATTCCATAACGCCTTTATAGAGTTGTGGAAATTTTGCCATTCCAGTTTCTGGGTGAGAACCACTCTGTTTTCTCCATGATTGTTGGAAAGGTGATGGGGTTACTGTATTTTATTTCTTCCATTTATAGGGCCATCTTTGCTTCTTCTTTTTGACTCTCTGGCGATAGTTTAGACTTGTCAAATTTGAAGTCTCAATATTTCATTTACCCTCCAATGATAACTATCTTACCTTTAATAAATTTACTTAAAGAAGTTTTTATTTGTCTTGATTAAAGTTTAGGAGTGGAGGTTGAGAAGTGAGTTGCACTTGTAATGTGATTATGTACTGGATTACCTATAATTGCTTCATATTATGCCCACTGATGGCAAGTTAGAACATAAAATATTTGTTGAGCCTGTTAGTATTTTGAGAATTTACTAGTAATGTAATATAGCCAATGGCAACAATTCCTATTTCATGTAATTTATATTTAATTTATATATACGCTAAACTTTATTTTCAAACATTCCTTCCAAAGAACTTATCATTCTCCCATTCTATCGTCTCTCCCTTCGATCTGTACTTTCATTTTTATCCATTGATAATTGTTCAATGATTGTTGCTAAACTTGGTGATTCAAATTTGCATCGGCCTCTCGTTAGGAGAAAAAATTACATATAAATTATATGTACATTATATACCATTTTACTTCAATAAGTGTATAAATATAAATTACATTCAATTATGTATTAATACATGTTATCTTATACACATGCGTGCATATTAATTTTGTTTCTTTCTATATGTTTATAAGTATATAGATAATCGATAGATAATATATACTTTAAAATAATTTACATATATCTTCTCAAAAACAAAAAAACAAAAAAAACGTAAATAATGTATGTACTTATAAATATGTAGACATAAACAAAAATTATAATAATGCATGTTATATACATGTATGTTTAATTTTGTTTGTATAGCATGTGTACAAGTACATTTATTTAATAGAAAATATATGTTATATACATCAATTTGTTGAAAACTTAGATTCTGTTTGATAATCATTTGGTTTCTGATTTTTTATTTTTGAAAATGAAGCCTATAAATACGACTTTCACCTATGAGTTTCCTTGATTTGTTTTCTATTTTTTACATATGTTTTCAAAAATCAAGCAAAGTTTTGAAAACTAAAAAATAATAGTTTTCAAAAACTTGTTTTTGTTTTTGAAAATTGGTTAAGAATTCAAATGTTTTCTTAAGAAATGTGAAACCTATTGTAGATAAATGATGAGTAAATAAACACAATTTTTAAAAAATCAAAAAAATGAAAATTAAATGGTTATCGAATGAGGCCTTAACTTTTTCTTCCATTTGATTCTTTTATCAATATTTTATTTTAAATATATTTATTTAGAATGTGACTGATTTGTTTGGATTTTATTAAACTTCCTTCTTTGAAGTCATTTCATTAATTTTTTAAACAATAAAATTAGAACTGAGATTTATTGTAATTTTCCAAATGTATGTATTTGTTGGGATCTTAATAGCCGCTAGCTATTGTTGAGATTTTCAAAACCTTTAGGTTAAATTTCAAAAAAATTGTTAAAACTTGGCTATCCAAAAATATAGCTATTTATTTATTTATGAACTAAACATAAGGTAAGGATAAGGATTCGAAAATATTATAAATGTCATTAAAATATAAGGATATTGGAAAAATATTTTTAGACAATTTATATGTATGTAGGTAATAGGTATATAGTTGGAGTACATACGTATATTAATTTTGGAATTAATAATGATATTTGACACAAATATATAAAGGTAGACATATTTAATTATGTTACATTTACGAATAAAAGAAATGTGTATATATAAGGAAGTAGACAGTAAATTTCATTCAAATGTATATGTAATTTTTTTTTATTATGAATGTATCCGTAATTGATACTACATAAATAGATTACTTACTTGTCAACATGAGCATAGCTCATTGACATAAAATATATATCCCGATCAAAAGGTCGGTTGGAATCTCTTACTCCACGTATTGTCCAAAAAAAACAAAGATTACTTACGAGTTACAACTTACAATACTATTCTATTTCCTCAAGAGTAAGAACATGCGTTCTATGGGTAACCTTTTTAAATGATATTATCTCCAAAAACATCCTTTGTTTCAAGGGATGGTATTTTTCTTTCCGGTAGAAAGCATATGTATTCCTTTTATTTTGTTTCCACTCAACATACCCTATTAGTCATTTATAATCTTGTTCTTCCTTAGGTTGTACCTCGTTTTGTTATCTCATTTCTTCTGAAAATGGTCATATCGGTCATTTTTTCTTTTCTTTTCTTAATGTGTCGTTGGGGAATTCATTTTAACCTAAAACCCCAAAGCTGTAAAACAATAAGCCTTAAAAATAGCACCTTAAAATTTAATCTCTAAACCCCTAAATCTCAAAATAGGTTACTTCTGAAGTAAATGGTTTAGAGTTTAGGGTTTTGTAGGAATCCGAGAAGTTGTTAATTACGAGAATGACACTACTTGCTTTTTTTTTTTTTTTTCTTTTTTGAGTTCAACAACATTTAGAGGTGGATGGATTTAAATCTCTAATCTCTTAGTTGAGATACATGCCAATTACCGCTGAGCTAAACTCATTTGGGCAAATGACACTGCTTGCTTAGTGGCAATGGTTACTGATTACTCACACTAACTCACTAATTACTAACGGAGTTTATTCAGTGCGGGCAGTAGCAGATAATTACTTTTGTAGTCGTTAATTTGAGCCAGTAAGTTAATTGAAAAATGGGCCCAGTGGCCCATATTTTGAGAAAGAAGTGGGCCAGAGTGGATGGGCCAGAGCATTGACGAGTCGGTCACGGTCGGCAGCAGAATAAGCGGGAAGGAAAAAGGGAGGTCAGGAAGCAATGGTGGATTTATGTGCAATGTGCTCTTGCTTTTCCCAACTCCATTTCTTTGACCAATTATTGCATTAATTTTAAATTCTATCTTGGGTTTTTTCTTTTTTAATATGAAGGCGTGGGAATGAGAATATAAAACAACATCAAATCTTTTTCTATGATTCTTGTTCCACAGTGAATAGGTGAAAAAGTGCTAAAAGTTTGTCCAACGTAATTGATTACACCAATATAAGAGAATGAGAATTATAACTTACAACTATTAAACGCTTTTTAAAGTTAAGAGACCTTTTACACACAAATTTAAAAGTTAAAAAACCTACCCTATCGTTTAACCAAATTCTTATTTAGTTCAAATTGATTGAAGTGGAGGACATAATTATGCAATGCACCCACCATGTGTGGGGTTATTGTCATAGAAAATATAGAATAAAAAGAGGTAAAGGGATGGTGGATAGAGAGAAGAGGTCTTTTACACAAATTCTTATTCCTCTCATAATTCCCATCCATCTTTTATTCCATTTCCAGCAGCATCTTCTTCTTTTTACCATAAAATAAAACTCTGCTCCACCACCTCCTGCCATTTTTACAACCAAAAACAGAGGAGAAGAAATTAATAAGAATGAATGATTTGGCTGCTCCACTCATCGCTTCGATTTTGTTTGCGTTTCTGTCGCCAGGGATGATCATTCAGATGCCTGGATCGGAACGACCGCTTGAATTCATGAACTTGAAGACCAGTTTCGCTTCCATTTTTGTTCATGCCGTCGTCTTTCTTCTGCTACTAATTCTGTTCCTTGTCATGCTCAACCTCCATATTTACATTTAGTGCTCAACCACTTTTTCTTCTTCTTCTTCTTCATCTCGCTACCTGCTGCTCCACTCCATGTAATCTCTCTCTCTGTTCTCTTTGATTGATGATTTGTAGTTGTAGACCTTTCATGTTACTATCTAATGGAAAAGTCTCTCATGGTGTTGATTTCAAGTTCACAACTCTTGTCTTGTTCTTCATGTGGTTTTTACATCACTGTTTTCACTTTCCTCACTAGAATTTTTAATTGTTCATCCAAAGTAGTTAAGGTTCATGCTCGCTCTCAAATTTTGAATCATGCTATCCTATCTGCCGGTTCATTTGTTGATTCCATCTGTTCTTGTGGACCCTATTTAATTATAGGTTAAATTACAAGTTTAGGCCGCCCCGTTTGATAATTACTTGGTTTTTTATTTTTATTTTTTGAAAATTAAGCCTATACATACTACTTCCACTTATGATTTTTCTTGTTTTGTTATTTACTTTTTACATATATTTTTAAAAACCAACATAAGTTTTGAAAACTAAAAAAATTAGTTTTTAGAAACTTGTGTTTTGTTTTTAGAATTTGACTAAGAATTCAAATCTTTCTTTAAGAGAGATGAAAATCATTGTAGAGAAATTGAGAGCAAACAAACTTAATTTTTAAAAACCAAATGATTATCAAACGAGACCTTAGTCTTTCAACTTCCAAATTTGTGCCAAATAGGTGCATAACTTTAAAAACAAAAGTGTACAATAAGTTTCTAAACATTTAAATTTGTGTATATTAAGTCCTTAAGCTTTCAATTTTATGTCTAGTAAGTCATTGACCTATTCAACATTTTTTTTAATTCACGAACCCATGGGACATAGAATTGAAAGTTTAATATCATGTTAGATACAAATTTCAATTTTATGTCTAATAGATTTATTAATTTTTTTTAAAAAAGGTGAAGGGACTTGTTAGACATAAAATTGAAAGTTCAAGAATTTATTTGACATTTTCAAAGTTCTATTAGACACAGTTGAAAAGAGCATATTAGACACTTTTTAAAGTTCAATGATCTATTGGACACAAACAGTAAAAATTTAGGAACAAAAGTTGTAACTTAACTTTAATTTTTATTTTCTTGGGAAAAGTAACTTAACCTTTAATTATAAAGATCAGTTGGGTAGTTTTAAGGATTAATTGGGTAGTTGACTTGACCCTAGTCCATTTCTGAAAGAATAAAGTCATCAAGTAGTGATTCACTTTCTTAATAGATAAGGCCATGATCTTGCTGGTAAATAAGATTCCTTCTACGTTCTACCTAACGGATGAACATTTGTTTAATGGGTGATTTAACCTAATTTTGAGTGATAAAGCAAAATAAACTTTAGCCCATTTGTTTGAACACAAAACATTAGTAACTTTTTCCAGAAAGTTTGAATTTTGGCCCAACATTTGTAATGTTATATATATTCAAAAAGCAAAATTGAACTGTGGGTCAGACATCAGTCAACTGTAGGGCACATTGGTTGTATTAAAAGGGTTGAATGTTCAGAGTTTTTAGTGTCATCCAGTCCTATTTTTCAGTTCAAATAAGGGTGGGAATTCAAATCTCATAATGCATTAACTAGTTGATTGATGGATTTTCCTGTGTGTTGTCGTTGTCGATGGAACATAATCGATTATCATTTGTTAAGCTTTACTCGAATACCTAAGATTCATCCATTTAATTTCAGGGATCAAATCAAATTCCTTAAAATCAGACTTAAACGATTGGAAAACAGAGCACAAAGTCCAGAGAATGATTCTCGCAATTGCTGATAATACAGATTATAACGCATGAATAAATCTAATCACACCTTCCTTTTCATCTTTCATAGAGTTATAAAACTAAAATCCAGATCAAACAAATTTACAGAAAACACGATTAGGGCAAGAGAAATTAAGAAAGACAATACGATACATACGAAGTGTAAACGCAGTTAGGAGCCCATATAGACATGAACGCCAACAGCCAACAAGAAGATGCAGATTAGGGCAAAATAGAGAATGGAATGAACCAGAATGGAGACTCCACTGGTTTGAAAATTCCCAAATTCGACGAAACGGTTCTTGCCGGGCATCTGAACGAGCAATCCGGGGGTTAGAAGAACGAAGAGCACCACCGCCACAAACACCGGCCCCCAATCCGCCATTGTCGGTAGTCTGTGTAGTGGAAATGAAATGACGAAGGAAGACGACGAAGAAAGGATTTTAAGTGGTTAAGAAGGAAAAGGACAAAGGAATGAATGGTGGAGGGATGAGTTGGAAAGGGGAAGGTTAGTGAATGAAGTTATTCAGATTCACATGTTCAAGCCACACACTTCCATTAACGAAGATTTTTGTTTTTGTTTTTGTTGCCTTTACAGGATTTTTGTGTTTAACTTCTTTACTTCAATGTGTTCATAGTTTGTTAGTGTAACTGCATGTTACAAATTAGTGTTGAAAATGGAGGTATTATAAAGGGGTTTGGGACAATTATGAGTTGTGACTAGCTTGATAAAATATAGTTTGACCTATTATCGAAAAGGACAATCATAATGTAGTGGCCATATTCAATAAATTTTTATTGATTGATATCGAATGATTCTTCCAAAATTGTGTGTAGTGTCGTTAGGCTAAAATATCATATTTCAGCACCATGAAGTTTCAATTTCATTTGTCATGTGCATAAAGTACTTCATGTTTTATTCTTAGCTTTCTATTCAATCATTATAATCATTACAAATTCATCTATAACTTTTACAAAAATGTGTTGCTATATATATATAATTCAAACGAGGAGAGACGGAATCAAACGTTCAATTTTTATAGAGGTAAATAATGTTTTAACTATTTGAGCTATTTCATGTCTACGTGTTGATTAATAGTATTACTACTATAGGAAATTGAGTATTTTTTTTTTAACAAAATCAACAGGAAAAATACTTTACATTACAATTTCTTTTGGGTTAAAAAACACTTTTAGTCCTTAAACTTCCATGAATTTAACAATTTAGTCATTGAACTTTAGTTTGTAATAATTTAGTTCCTATACACATTTAATTTTGTAATAATTTAGCCTCTGAACTTTAACATGTACCAATGTAGTATCTATATTTTAAAATTTATAACAATTTAGCCCCTATCACCAAAAATATTGTTAAGATTTACTAGGATTTCTTATATATGTTGATAGATAAACTTATTACAAACCAAATGTGTATAAAAACTAAGACTAAGTCCTTACATAATAAAAATTAACACTTAATTTTAATTGGATTTTTTCCAATAGAAGCTAAATTGTTACAAATTTTAAATTACAGAAACTAAATTGTTATATACTAAAGTTCAAAGACTAAATTATTACAAATTTAAAAGTATAGAGACTAAATTATTACAAACTGAAGCTCAAAGACATCATTATTTTCATGAAAGTTTAGAGACCAAAAATGTTTTTGAACCTTTATTTTTGTCATTTAAGTGGGTGGTCCTCAAGGTATTTACCTAATTGAGTAAATGAGGGGTTGCATAAGAAATTTGGGCTTGGGCCATTTGAGTGATGGGATTATAATCTTTATTTGGATTCTATCTCTGTGGGCTTATGGGGATGGGGCTCTGGAGATGGTGTTGACTCTCAAAATATTCATCAGGACATCTTCAATCAATTAAATTTCACAATCAAGTTAGTAAAATAAAACGGTTTTTTTTAAGTTAAAAAACATGTGAGGGTGAAACTTGGCTTATGATATGACTCATATGAATGAGTCATATCATATCTAATACCAATAATTTTATTTTTACCTTGCATTTAATCCCCAAAAATATATAGAGAGAGAAATAAAAACAAAAAAAAAGAGTAAAATTAAAAAACGTCGACAGCAGGGTTCGAACCTGCGCGGGCGAAGCCCAACAGATTTCAAGTCTGTCTCCTTAACCACTCGGACATATCGACCTTTTGTTCCTTCAGGCCCGATATTATAGATAATAAAAACAATAGAAATAGACTATTTTAAAAACTGAAAATAAAAATCGGGTTGCAAAGTTCCTTATTTGAAAATTGAAATATTTGTTTTAGTTCAAAACTAAAAATCTTGAGCAAATTATTTAAATAACAAGAATCAACCAAATTCAATTATTCCATGATTGGGTTTGAATATTGAATCCACCTTTTTCTTTTAGTTCAAGAGTGGTAGGAACTCCACCCATCGACATTTGAGTTAGTAATTAGTGTCTTATTCACCAAACTAGACATTGAATCTACTGTTTACTTAGAATTTTGTAGATCAAATTTTAGTGTTCGAACAATAATTAGATTATGTATTACAAAAAAAAAAAAACAAAAACTCTTTAATCCAATCAAAGCTCAACTCATTGACCACTCATACATCAACAAGGACAAGAACAACTCCTACTCGAAGAGGTTTAGCAATGAAACAAGTAACCAGACACATCAAAATCCAAAGTTAAATGTTTGATATATCTGAGTCCACATCCCAAAAGAGCTTATACAAAAACCAAGATACCATTTAAGGAGATGTTGACAATTGACAAAATAAAACAATAACTGCGTTTGCAAACAGAAATATTGGTCGATAAGATCTGTTTTGATGCATATCATTTACACAGATTATCTCAAACAAAAGATTTGGGTCTCTATTCTTTACAGATAATTTCAAAGTCGCATCGATTTGGGAAGACGACAATAAAGCATATAGAGAAAATTCTATCGTTAAATTTATGCATTATTGAAATTTATAGACACAAAGACACAACTTGCACGGTAGTCGGTCTAACTAATCAGTTTGATTAGTATTATTTCATTCGATTAATATCAATTTCGCCTTTATTATTTGAGAGTTTGAATCCTTTTGATCAGGACTTATTTTAATTTGTTTATTTCAGCTTTAAAAGTTTTGATTTTATCGTTATGATTGGTTAAACCTTACAAATTGTTTCTAATTCTTTTGTTTATACATCAAAATCGAAAGTTAATGGACTTATTAGACACTTTTTAAAATTTAGAGATTAATTAGACACAAAATTAAAAATTCAAAAACCTATTTAACATAAACTTGAAAATTTATGTATTAAACTTGTAATTTAACCTTAATGGAATTAGCTAAAATAGTTAACTTAAATAAAAAATATTAAGTATTGTTTTTTTGAATAGAGACAATGTATGAGGTTTAAACAAACTATATGAACTAAATAGAAATTAAACTTAAACTATGAAGACTAAATTGAAGAACTTTTAATGGTAAGAATTCAATTTTAAATTTGTAAGAATTGAGTAAATTTTTTTAAATAATAAGAACTAAATTAAAATTAATTTTTTTTAGTGCAAGAGTCGAATTTCATTTTTAGGTGTGAATATATTGTAGAAAGGACTAAATTGAATTTTATAAAATTTTAGGGTTGAATTCATGCCCAACCTAGAAGACTTAATTAGTAATTTACATAAAGTATAGATTTAATTGTCAACAAGAGCATAACTCAACTGACATAAAGTGTGAATTTATGATCAAGAGGTCATAGATTCGAATTTCTCGCCTCAAATGTTGTTGAAAAAAAAAAAATAACGTGCACGTTAATATTTTAAACATATAAAAACAAAACATCGTTTTTTGTCCTCCAATTTATTAAAAAAAATGGACGAAAAAGTATAAAGAATGGATACGGGCAATCTTTCCAAGTGGATCACGGGTTGTATCATCGTCGTTATCCACTTAGGTTGAATTTAGCAATCAAAGGCAAAAAATGTATAAACATGTTGTCCGTGTTCCATCCATACATTATATAATTTTTTTAATCTTTTTAATTTAGTTAAATTCAATATTAAAAGTCTAAAATTTAATAGAAAAAGCATATATGAGTTGTTTTTGTTTTTATTTTAATAATTCAAATAAACGTGGGACAAAAGAGATTTGACTTCAACTTTAAGGATGATAGTAAATTTTTTATACACTTGTATGTTTGGATAGAAAAAAAATCGGGAAAATTACTTTTTGGTCCATGAGTTTTTAAAATTAGGTGCGTTTGGTCTCTAAATTTTCAAAAGGTACCATTTTAGTCCTTGAGTTTTGAGAAATAGGTTTAAAAGGTCCCTATAATTGTTTTTCCGTTTGCTACGGTAACGGAATAATTTTTTTTATTATTAATTTTAATAAAATAAAATTATAATTATAATAAAAATAATATTAAAACAAAAACCCACTCTCTCTCCTCTTTCTCTCATTTCTCTCTCCTCTCCCTCACCCTCACCCCATCCCCATGCCCCCACCTCCACTCCCTCTCTACCGAAGCTCCTCTCCGGCGCCGGCACCAGCGTCTCCTCTCCGGCATCATTGGCTCTTAGATTTGAATCTTCTCCTTCTCTTTCTCCTTCTAACTTCTCTAAGCTCTTTCTTCTTCTCAAAGCCTCTATTTTTTCCTCCATCTCTCTCTCTTTTTCCCCATTTTCTCAAGTGTGGAATATTTTCTCTCTCTAGGCACTGACGATGGCGGAGATGAGAGGAGAGTAGACGACGATGGCAGAAAGGAGACGCTGGCGCTGGTGTCGGGGAGGAGCTTCGGTAGAGAGGGAGTGGATGTGGGGGAGTGGGGGTGAGGGAGAGGAGAGAGAAAGGAGAGAAAGAGGAGAGAGAGTGGGGTTTTTTGTTTTAATATTATTTTTATTATAATTATTATTTTATTTTATTAAATTTAATAAAAAAATTATTCCGTTATTGTAGCAAACCGAAAAACAACCGTAGGGACATTTTAAACCTATTTCTCAAAACTCGTGGACTAAAAGGGTACATTTTGAAAACTCAGGGACCAAACGCATCTAATCTTAAAAACTCAAGGACCAAAAAGGTAATTTTCCCAAATATATATATATATAAAGTAAAAACATGCATTATCGTCATTTTTAAATATTAAATGAGTTTTAATTATAAATATGAAATCAATAAATTCAAATGATTTTCAGATTCAATTATTAATAAGAAGATATTTGTTCTGACTTCAAAAAGATTATTACCAATTTAACCATAGTTCAATTGGCAAAGACAATAGGATAAATGTTCAAGTCCACTTATGATATTATTGAACCTAAAAAATATATATTACAAGACGTTTATTTGATACCATAAACGTACTGGTAAAATTATTGAGTAAACTACACCTTTTTGTCATTAAATCGGTCTTAGAGTTTAAAATCCCACTAAATTATATAATATATACACACAAATACATACTCATACCTATCTTTTTCTTTCTTTAGATTCCTTCCATTTTTTTCTCTGTACTAACCTTGAACTATTTACCAATACGAAGTAGTAGTACATACATAACTTCAAAATTTCAAAAAAATAAAAAATACATAACTTTAAATATAATAAAGGATTTTTTGTATGTATTGACTTTTATTGTTGTACAAATGAAAATGACCTTTAGAAAGAAAACGGAACAAAGAAAAGAAAAGCTGAAGAAGGCAAAAAAGTTTACCATGATTTATAGGGGAGGTGAATGCTATTGACTTCTTGTAAATAATTTTTTTTTTTGAGTACACAAAAAGACAATAAACATTAAGCTATAAAATTCTGAAGAGGGCCAAAAGGCTCTTCAGACCAAACTTCATCATTCTGTAGACGTTGACCCCTTTGAGTAAGTTTATGTGCTACCTCATTTCTCCCATGTTGAATATATGAAAAGCTAATTTGGGGCCAAGCGAGAGACAACTCTTGCACATCTCGAACAAAACTATGAGCCTCTGTTGCATCGTCCATCTCGTTATTAATCAGAAGAATAGCAACTAAGGAATCTGATTCTACCACCAAAGGAATAGAACGATCAACAATAAAATTCAACCCTCTGACAATCGCCTCAATTTCTAAGATCAAAACTGGCCATTTTTTATGAATAAAATTATGTCTGGCACCAATAATTTGGCCAGTCCAATCACGAATTATTCAACCCAAACCATCACTATTGGTAACCGCATTCCAAGAGGCATTTGTGTTAATCTTCCACCATCCATGTGGCGGAGTGCTCCAGGTGCTTACTCTGGAAGGTGCAACAACCTCAACATTCGATACAACATAATTGCCGCGTTGGCAAATTTCTTGGAATTGGGCATCAGCCTGAAGCAGGATCATATTCCAATTGATAGGAACATCCAAAGTCTGATGCACTACCATATTCCTATAGTTCCAAATCTTCCAGATGACAAAAAGAAATCTACTCAGCATCTCCATTGACTCATGTTCTTGAACCCAAGAAAAAAAATTAGCTGCGGACCATATTTCCCTGTGTGCATAAAATAAACCTGCATTAGACGGGGATAAAACGGTACCAGAGTTTAGAAGTTACCTTACAACCCCAGAAGATATGATTGGTTGTCTCTGAGCACTTATGACAAAAAGGACACCAAGGTTGAATTTGAATTCCTTTCTCAACTAAAGCACACCTTGTAGGCGAGATATTGTGAATAGCCTTCCAACAACATATTTTCATTTTTGTTGGAATGGGAGTTCTCCATGATTTCCTCCAAAATTGTTCAGTTTTATTCGTACTGGAAGAAGAAGCCAAATTATCATTATGACACTTCACTGCAAGAGTATATGCACTCTTTACTGAAAAGTAGCCATTTGTAGTCAATTTCCAGATAATTTCATCATTAATTATGTGCTTGGAAATTGGAATATTGAGAATCCTTTCAGCATCATCGGGAAGAAAATTTTGACGAACCATATCTTCCTTCCAACTCCTATTTCCATCAATAAGAGTGGCCACCATTTGGTCAATGAGAGCAGAACCAATCTGAATCGGTCGATCACGGTCTTCATTTGGAAACCATGGATCATCTTTTATAGAAATTTGTAAACCACTCCCAATCTTCCAACGATAACCCTTTAAAAATAAATTTCTTCCCCAAATGATACTTCTCCAGGTGTAAGAAGGATTAGAACCTATATGGGCCTTAAGATAATTTCCAGATGTAAAATACCTTCCTCGAAGAACCCAAAATAGAAGACTATCAGTATTTCGAAGCAGCCTCCAACTTTGTTTGGCAAGCATAGCCTGATTAAAAAGAGATAGGTCCTTAAAACCCATTCCCCCATAATCCTTACCTCTACAAAGGCGATACCAGCTCTGCCAATGAATTTTTCGATTTGTCTCTGTAGTACCCCACCAGAATTTTGCACACATAGAAGTGATATCATTACACAAAGAAATCGGTAATTGAAAACAACTCATTGTATAAGTAGGTATTGCTTGGGCCACTGCTTTAATTAGCACCTCCTTACCACCTGAAGAAAAAGTTTACCTTTCCAATTCTGAAGGGCCTTCCAAACTCTATCTTTAATAGACCTAAAAATTAATGACTTATTCTTTGCATTCTGTGAGGGGAGACCCAAATAGTTTCCCAAACATTCTGTATCAGTAACTTGTAACTCTCCTTTAACAACCTCCACCAAATTTTGAGTCGTATTCTTACTGACCATAAACATAGATTTATCAAAATTTACAATTTGTCCTGAAGCCTTCTCATACATATTTAAAATACGTTTGATTGTTGAACTATCCTTTTTAGTTGCCTGAAATAAAAGTAGACTATCATCAACATAAAAAAGATGGTTAACCACAGGACAATACCGATTAATTTTAAGGCCAGTGAAATTTTGCAAAGCCTCTTCCCTATACAATAAACTAGATAAACCTTCAGCACAAATCAGAAATAAATAAAGAGATAGAGTGTCTAAGGCCTCGCGATGGGGTGAAGGGTGTTTGAGGAACACCATTAAGCATAACTGAAAATTGTACCGATTCCACACAACCCATGATCAAATTTATCCACCTTTGAGCAAAACCCATGCGTTCCATTACCTTTCGCAGATATATCCACTCAACTCTATCATAGGCTTTACTCATATCTAACTTAAGTGCTACCACACCTTTTTTACCAAAGCGTTTGTTCTTTAGCGCATGTAAACACTCAAAACCCAGAAGAACATTATCGGTTATCAGACGACCAGGTATGAAAGCAGACTGAGCGGGAGAAATAAACTGATCAAGCTTCCTTTTCAGCCTATTTGCTAAAGTCTTTGCAACTAACTTATAGGCAACATTACATAAACTGATCGGTCTAAAATCAACAATTTTCTTTGGAACACTAATTTTAGGGATGAGTGTAATTAAGGTATGGTTCAAACTTTCTAAACTACCACCTTCATTCACGATCCTTTAGCAAATACGAACCATATCCTCCCCCATAATTTCCCAGTATGATTGGTAAAACACAGCATGAACTCCATCAGGACCAGGGGCTCTATGAGGATATAATGCATATCCTTCAAAGCCTGTTCAATCTCCTCCCTTGTAAAAGGCCTGATTAACTCTTGATTACAGGCATCAGTAATTGTCGATGAAATTATAGGCACTATTTGTTTGTTGGCTAGAAATTGGTTGCGGTAAATATACCATAAGATGGATATCAATTAATACTTTGTTTATTTTATATTACTAATTAAGACTAATCAATCTACGTCCTTGAGAATACGAATAAATAATATAATATAATAGATATACATAATTATGTTAGAAATAACTATGATTTATTGCATATATATAAAAGCACTATAAATAAATAATTTAAACAACATATGAAATATTTACTACATACATAAATTACATATGATGTGATAAGTAATACTAAGTACTTAGACTATTAATTTTGTCACATGATTGTTTGAGCTTTCCAAACATTCATTAATAAATGAAAGTTTTATTTCCTACTTAAGCTATGTTTGGATTAGCAAAGTATGATTTTGGTTAAATGATGAATCTAACAGATGATGTAAATTGATTATAAAACTTCATGGTTTAAATTGATACAATTATTAGTTTAGAGTTTTTATTGATTTAACCTAAAGTTTAGGAGTATAAATTGATTTTTTCCCTCTAATTTAATAATCCTTAAACAAATATATGTGGTATAAATTACTATACTTTTAACTCATTAATAATATGATGCCACAGTGAGTGAAACTTAACAATAATTGACATGTACTATTTTTTTTAAGGTCGAATATTCTTTTTTTTTTTTTTTTAAAAAAAGGTCGAATGTTCAAATCTCCGTATCTCTATATTTGTTGTACTAAAAAAATCATTAATAATAACAACGTGTAAAATTTGGTTGATTTGAGATTTTCTTTCACTTTATAATCCTCCGATGTTCATGGTAATTTAGTCAAATGTATTAAAGAAAAAAAAAAGACAAAAAAGGTCTAGTCATTAATGCCATTATTAAAATTAAGAATTAACACACAAAAAAAAACAGAGAGAAAAAATTTAGAAACGATGCGGACACTTTTTTTTTTTTTTTGAAATTGGAAACCAAACAGAAGGAACCAAAGTTACAAACCAACACTCATAATTAAAGAGAAGGGAGAGAATATCCTCCGAAAAATTATATTTCCAAACTTGAGAACAAGATCAGCATCTAGATCTTCTAACTTTTAGTTTTTAAATAATGCAAATGATGGTACCCATATTATTCATATTTAATAAAGTAAAATATTTGTGGTAGCACCCTTGAAGCATCTTTCAAGTTTCAGCCCCACAATTGGTTTAAATATTTATTGCGAAAATAACCCCAATAAACATAATCATTGAATCAATGTTAGGATGGTTAGATATTATTCTTATTAAAGAAAAATAAAATATTTGTAAGTTGCACCATTAAAAATATCTCTCTACCCCACATTTGATTCAAATATTTATTACAAGTAAATGAGTTATCATTTTAACTTTTATAATTTGTCATTGGTTTCAATTTAGTTTAACTTAGTTGTGTTTCTTTGGATGCACCTTTATTAGACAGAATAGAAAAAATTCTCTCTCAAAAAAAAAAAATAGAAAAAAAAAGAAGACAGAATAGAAAAATGATAAGCTAATTTAAAAGGAAAAATGTGTGATGTCAAAAAGCTTTCAATGTTTAGTCAACTTAGAAATTTAATTAAGACCCATTTGGTAACCATTTGGTTTTTGGTTTTAGAAAATTAAACTAACACTTATTCTACCTATAAGTTTCTTTGTTTTGTTATCTACTTTCTACCAATATTTTTAAAAAACTAAGGTAAGTTTTAAAAACTAAAAAAAATAGTTTTTAAAAACTTGTGTTTTGTTTTTGGAATATGACTAAGAATTCAAATGTTTAGTAAGAAAGATGAAAACTATTATAGAGAAATCATGAAAAAACAAGCTTAATTTTCAAAAACAAAAAACCAAATGGTTATCAAATAGGGTCTAAATTACAAGTTTAACTTTTGAACTTTCAAATTTCTGTCTAATAAGTTTCTAAACTTTAAACAATGTGTAATAGATCTTTTAACTTTCAATTTTATGTCTAATATGTCTAATAAGTCTTTAAATTTTAAAAAGTGTCTAATAAGTTGTTAAACTTTCAATTTGTACCTAATTGGTCCCTCAACTTTTGATTTTGTATATAATAAGTCATTGATCTATTTGACATTTTTAAAATTCACATACCTATTAGACACAAAATTGAAAGTTTAAGGTTCTTAACTCATTTATATATGTCTAATAGCTCTAATTCTTTTTAAAAATTTCAAATATGTCATGGACTTATTAGATATTTGGTTAAATTATACAATGAATTTTATGGTAGGTTTCAATTATGTCCTTAGATTTTGAAAAGTTTCATTTTTACCTTTAAACTTTGAAATTGTTCCAAAAAATGCCCTTGGAGACTTCTTTCCATTAAAATGAAAGATAATATTTAGCACGACGTATGATTGTAAAAATTGGAATGCATATGTAACATAAACTCAATTTCAACTATATAAAAAATTTTAAATCATTTTTTACATGTCATTTCAACTCAAAAGATATCATCGACGTCATTTATAACATCATTCACAAAATCAATTTTTACACATCAACTACCATATCTATTTTTACATGAGTAATATTGTAAATGGTGTCATGTTTGACTTCCAATTTTTATACATCAACTACCATTAAATTTACATCTATGGTTTTAATGGAAAAATCTTCAATGCTAGTTTTTGGAACATTTCAAAGTTTAAGGGTTAAAATATAACTTTCAAATTCTTGACATAATTGAAACATATCCTAAAATTTAGATGTATTTTGTATAATTTAACCAAAATATTTTTAGAATTCAAAGACTTGATAAACAAAAAATTGAAATTTTAAGTAACATTTTTAAAAAAAAATTTAAGTATTCAATGTAATTATAAAAGTTCAAAAGACTAAATTTATAATGTAATTCAATTGAGTGGAAGCATTTTTCTTTTTTCAAATCATTAAGTGGAAGCTTTTAAAATCAAATACAATCTATAGAAATTGAAATAGTAATTAAATCTTACCCAGGGTATTAAATTTCCGTCGACATGTTGACATTTCCATCGAAATTTTCACATGTCCATGGGTTCGACATCGACATAAGGGAGAAATCGACATTTCCACTATACCGTACAAAATTGACGAAATATTAAAAAAATAGCAAGAAAATATAACTTAATGTGAATATAATAATGTAACAAGTATTTTAACTCATTTAAAAAGTGTAAAATATTCATTTATTAATTTAAATATTTTTTTTTGAATTTTTTGTTTTTAAAATTTTTCCAGAAATATCTATCGACATTGACATTTTATCGATATTTCCATCGACATTTTCATAAAATTGAGACTTCGATATTTTCGTTGATATCGACATTTTAAATCTTGATCTTACCCAATAAACGTCACATTTTAATCTCTTTTTGTTATTGTAATTGAAATCAAAATTTATATATATATTATAATAAAAAAAAAAAAAAAAAACATGATTTGTCAAATGTCAATTTACCTTCCATCACCGGCCGCTATGGCCAACCACTCTCCTCGTCAGCCTCACATATTTTTCACGTGCTTAAATTAATCATAAATTTTGAAATTAATGTCCTTTTTAATAGTTTTAAAATAAATGTCTTAGATTCCCCCATCATTTTTCTAAAAACAAATAAAATAAAAGTGCTTGATCTTATCCGAGAAATGAAACTCTGAAATTTTTATCCAATGGTGTTTCATAGTCGCCCCACAAATTATTATTATTTTTTTTTAAAAAGGAAGAATGTGACATTATGGAAAGAAATATATATATATCTTGTACTTGTACCAACGTACGTTTTTGCTTTATTTGAATATTGTTTGATTATCCAACTTATTTGTTGAAAAAATATTTTAGGTGAAACAACAAAGAAATATAAAATGTTAAAACTAAATCAGAGAATTAAATATTTGTAAATATATTTTTCATGTACTTAAGGGATTACTAAATTTTTTCACTATACCATAAAAATATTGAAAAAATATAATAAGTATTAATAAATATCACTAGTGTGACTAGTGTGAACATAAATGGTAATAATAAGAATTTCAAACTTATTTAGAAAATATATTTTTTTTCACTCATTCAAATTTTTTTTTTTTGAATTTATTGAAATCCATATTTCTTTGTTAATAAAATTCACTATATCCCAAATTTATTCCATTGACATTACCATAAAATTGCAACCTCAATATTTTTATCAACATCGATACTCGAATTGTTTGAACTAAATAAACAAGCTCCGTCAAATCTAATAATAAACTTACCAAACTCAAGTAATAAATGCCCCGTTTGATAACCATTTAGTTTTCTATTTTTGATTTTTTTAAAGTTGAGCTTATAAACACTATTTCTACCAATGAGTTTCTTTGTTTTGTTATCTACTTTTTACTCATGTTTTCAAAAACTAAGCAAAGTTTTGAAAACTAAAAAAAAATAGTTCTTAAAAACTTGTTTTTATTTTTAGAATTTGGCTAAGAATTCAAATGTATTTTTAAGAAAGATGAAAACCATTGTAGAAAAATAATAAGAAAACAAACATAATTTTTAAAAACAAAAAACCAAATGACTATCAAACGAGGCCAAAACCAACAAACTTATTTTAATTAGGTAGTTCATTTTTTCTCCTTTTAAATTCACGTTTTCAATGTAGAATGAAAAGAGACAACTGATCTTCATTTTTTTCTTGGCTCAACATAACAAGTTGAGTCCCCACCTCAATTTAAAACCAATTCAAGATGCCCTACTTCGACAACTTGTTTTTAAGAGGACATGTCCTTCAGCACATAAATAATAGATGCAAATGTTGTAGATGAATAGAAGAGTATAAGTTACAACCGTTTGTGAATTACCATTTGCAAGTCAGTCACACTCATCGTACTAAATTTCCGTCGACATGTGACATTTTCATCAATATTTCTACATGTTCATGGGTTCGACATCGACATAAGGGAAAATCGATATTCCCACTATACCGTACAAAATTGATGAAATATTAAAAAAAATAGCAAGAAAATGTAACTTAATGTGAATATAATAATGTAACATGTATTTTAATTCATTTAAAAAGTGTAAAATGTTCATTTATTAATTTAAATATTTTTTTTTGAATTTTTTGTTTTTAAAATTTTTCCAAAAATATCCATCGACATCGACATTTTATCGATATTTTCATCGACATTTCCATAAAATTAAGACATCGACATTTTTGTCGACATCGACATTTTAAACCTTGGTCACCCTAAAGGTTATTAGTTTTTAAATTCAATCTCTATGAAGACATGGGCTACTCATAAACCAACCCTTCTCAATCTCTTATATCTATTGCCACTACGACAAGTACGACAAGCACTATATTGTTTTTACAAATTTGCTGATCTAATTGCTTCCACCTATTAATTCTTTAAATGGAATACATATCCTTTGTTTTGGAATTGAGTTGATCACCTATGGCTTATAGGTACATCCAATCTAAGCCTAATCCAAAGTTTGATTCAAATGAATCAAGTTCATATACTCAATTTAATAGATATCGTGTTGCTTTTTAGGCTCAAACAATAATTGAAGCCAATTAAACTAGTCATAAACTTAAAGGTACTTTTAGGGATGATGATAGAAACCAATTTAAACATAACTCAACTCTTTAAGGTAGTATATATCATAACCAAAAGTTAGACCCCGTTTGATAACCATTTGGTTTTTGGTTTTTGGTTTTGAAAATTAAGCTTATTTTCTCCAAATTTCTCTACAAAGGTTTTCATCTCCCTTAAGGAAGTATTTGAATTCTTAGCCAAATTCTAAAAACAAAAACAAGTTTTTGAAAACTACGTTTTTTAGTTTTCAAAACATGACTTGGTTTTTGAAAACATAGACAAAAAGTATATGACAAAACAAGTAAAACCATAGGTGGGAGTAGTATTTATAGGCTTAATTTTTAAAAACCAAAAACAAAAAACTAAATGGTTATCAAACGGGGCCTTAGAGATTCGAGTCCTTAGCTCCACATATTGTTCAACTAAAAAAAGATGATGTTAAAAGTACATTATATCCCATGTGTTTAAACATTATTGTAGTATTAAAAATTTTATATATTATACATTTGGTACACGTCTCTAGAACACATGGCTTTAAGTCTAGTCACGTGAATTTATTATAATGATAAATATTTTAATAAAAAATTATTTTTTTTACCCAAAAAAATAAAAATAATATTTTGTATTAAAATATTTATGATAATATTTAATATAAAAAATTAGTATTTATTATTACGAGTATGCAAATACATTTTAAATAAAAATCATAGTGAATATAGCTTAACGGTAATTGATATATATATTCAACTAAGAGGTCAAATGTTTGAATAGTCTACAATATTGTTGAACTAAAAAAAAATGTATTTTAAATATAAAAATATTATTGATCAGATTTTTTTATGAATAAGCCACATGTGTATACTATATAATTAATTCAAAACTAAAATAGAAACAGTGAATGGGCAATTCTTGACATTGTTCGGATTCGGACCAATTGAATTTAATTTCATAGGTAAAGAAGGAAAAAAAAAATTCTTTTCTTTCGAGAGACCCAAAAAAAGAAAAAAGAAAAAAACCTTTATCGACTGTCTCAAACTCAATGATTTATGGATTTATTTCAAAAGGTTAGACGCTTTAAATTGGATCAGCATCCCCATATGAAATGGTCAAACAGTAACTCTTTAGAAGGTGACATTTCTGGTAAATGATCAATTTTGCTTCGTTGTCGTCTTCTAATTTGAATCGCCATCGCCATTGCCAACTCCTAGTTTCTTGTGTATCGTGCTTGCATAACAGATCAGTGTGAAGCGCTATCATTCATGGGGATATTTGAATTTCTAATAAATAATAAAAAAAAATCCATTTTTATTTTGCCACCCCCTTTCCATCAATCGACCCCACGTTATCATTCCCCATTTCTCACCGCCTGCGCTGTGTTTGTCCCACCCATCTCTGCCAATTGGCCTCGTCTCTTACATGCTCCTCCATTCCTTTCGATTCCCTAATTCATTTTTCCCATCCAAATTTCGAGACGGGCGCTAAATCGGAGAGAGTTGGGTTTCTGGGCATTGATGGCTCGGTGGAATGAGAAGCTTGTGGCCTTTTTGAACAATAGATGGTTGGTTTTTGTGGCTGCAATATGGCTACAATCTTGCGCTGGAATTGGGTATCTTTTCGGAAGCATATCGCCGGTGATCAAGACGAATTTGAGTTATAATCAGAGGCAAATTGCGAGCCTCGGTGTTGCGAAGGACCTTGGCGATAGCGTCGGCATTTTGGCCGGAACCTTGTCGGAGATATTGCCCTTCTGGGGTACTCTGTTGGTCGGTGCTCTCAATAATTTTGTTGGGTATGGTTGGATTTGGCTCATCGTCACTGGTCGAGCTCCTGTTTTGCCTCTCTGGGCCGTAAGTTTTGAATCTCTCGCTCCTGTTTTTTTCTTTTAATGCCTTTTCTTTGAGTTTCTATTCGGATTCCAATTCCATTTCTTTATGGCTATGGGTCTTCATCTTTAGATATTTCGAATGGGATATCCATTATCAGATCCTGATTGGATGGTTTCTGATGGAGGTAATTTAGTTTTTGCGAACTAGTTTCAAAAATTGCATAGTGGTCAACGAGTTGGAATCTGTTAATGCTCTCAATAGTGCATCTGGATGTGGGGGGATGATTTTTTTCTTTACGAATTTAATTGATTACTATTAGATTAAAGATATTTTGGTGTTTTGCCTTAGAATTTCTCTGAAAGATTGCTTTTAGTTGTGTTGTAAAAAAATGCAGCAGGAAGCAGCTTATCTGTTTGATAATTTATTTCTTTAAGATTATAGAAGTAGTTTTATTGAATATTCATGGATGGAAAACTGATTGCTGTGAAAAGTACTTTACAAACAGATTTGCTGAATCTATAGTTTGATTGAAGCTGTTGAAAAGTTCTTTTGAAAGGTCCAGAATCAATCTTAGCCTGTGCGTTAGGATTGGTAAAATGCATTATCTTCTGGCTAAGTTTCTCTAGAATTTTTAGTTTGAAGAAAACATTGGCTATTGAACCACTCTAACCAATTGAAGTTTGAAGAACAAATTGTTATGCTCTTTCCTTTTTTACCATGATGTCATCGTGCAGATGTGCGTTCTGGTATTTGTGGGAACAAATGGGGAGACGTACTTCAATACAGTTTCTCTGGTTTCTTGCGTACAAAACTTTCCAAAAAGCAGGGGTCCTGTGGTCGGGATTCTGAAAGGCTTTGCTGGTTTAAGTGGTGCAATTTTGACTCAGATATATGCAATCATGCATTCTCCTGATTCAGCCAATCTTATATTCATGATTGCAGTAGGTCCTGCACTAGTGGCTATTGGTATGATGTTTTTTATCAGACCGGTCGCTGGTCATCGACAAGTAAGGCCGTCCGATGGCATGAGCTTTACTACTGTTTACGGTGTCTGCCTCCTTTTGGCTGCATATTTGATGGGAGTCATGCTTGTTGAGGATCTTGTTACCTTGAGCCCCACTGTGATAGCCATTTTTACTGCAGTTATGTTTGTCATCCTTCTTACTCCCTTTTTGATTCCTGTGACATTGACTTTTAGCTCGGAGACAACGACATATCCCGAGCAAGAGGCTCTCCTACAACAGTCACCGAAACAGGAACCTGCTAGATCTGAACCAGATAGTAATGAAGTGATATTTAGTGAGGTCGAAGACGAAAAATCAGAGGGAGAGGACTTACTTCCTGCATCAGAGAGACAAAAACGCATTGCTCAGTTGCAAACAAGACTATTACAAGCAGCTGCAGAAGGAGCAGTACGAGTCAAGAGGAGAAAGGGTCCTCGTAGAGGGGAAGACTTTACTTTAGGTCAAGCTTTAATCAAAGCAGACTTTTGGCTTATATTTTTCTCCCTTCTCCTTGGTTCTGGAACTGGATTGACCGTGATCGATAACCTTGGACAGATGAGCCAGTCTTTAGGTTATGATAACACACATATTTTCGTATCCCTGATCAGCATATGGAACTTTCTTGGCCGTGTTGGTGGTGGATACTTCTCTGAGATTGTTGTGAGGTACAAAAATGATTTTAGTTGTCTCAAGGCTAGTGAGTAAAACTTTACACTTCTCTTAGAATATTCCAATATATCTTACTGTCATTTTCTTCAACAGAGATTACGCTTATCCAAGACCCATTGCAATGGCGATTGCACAATTCCTTATGATATTTGGACATATCTTCATCGGTATGGGATGGCCTGGGGCAATGTACATTGGTACTCTCATCACGGGGCTCGGGTACGGGGCTCACTGGGCAATTGTGCCTGCTACTGCCTCTGAATTGTTTGGCTTGAAAAAGTTTGGGGCTTTATACAACTTCCTCACCCTCTCAACGCCTATGGGATCTCTGATATTTTCTGGCTTAATTGCAAGCAGTATATATGATAGTGAAGCAGAGAAGCAAGCTCATAATCATCTCTCACAGCTGCAGAGCTCCTCATCAGTTTGGTTCAGCAGATTTTACGCCGAGGGACCGCACAAGTGCGTCGGTGCCATATGTTTCTTTCAAACTTGTATGATAATGGCTGGATTCTGTGCTATTGCAGGCATGCTAAGTTTGATTTTGGTGTATCGGACGAAGGGTGTTTACTACAACCTCTATGGAAAATCTCGTGCTTCGACGCTTTCATAGATTGGTTTCATTAGTCGTGTTACGATCATGTTCGTTATTTTGAGATTGAGTGAAATTTTTGCTTGGATGGCGTTGCAAGAACGACACGAGGAGCCTTTTGCAAAAGCCAAGAACCCGAAATACATTTGCTTCACTCCTACCGTTAGAATTCACCCTTTTGGTATGAAAGCCTTTTTCCTGTGTGTTGCAGACGCAGTTGGGTGGAAGAAAAACAGACATCGTCATGTGCCATCTTCCTTCCCTCCAAAAAAACAAAAAAACAAAAAGTAAGAAAAATATATATGAAATATAATTGTTGTGGAACATTTTATATTTAGGATTCACCATTATTGATCAGTGAATAAAAAAAAATGCTATTTATTTATTTATTTTTGTAATTTTTGTTGTCTTCTCTCTTTAGATTGTCATGTATAGGCTATATTATTGCGACTTGTTCAACACCTATCATTTCACTGTCTGTGACATTTTTTTCAATATTTATGGGGAATGCACAAGATTTTTGTTTTTGTAATTTGTTTTATTAGAATTTCTATTATATTGTTTCAAAAAAAAAAAAAGTATGTGGTACCTTCTGCTGAGTTGGCTAGGCAATTGGGAGTTTGACTTAAAATTTTCTGTAAAATTATTTGTTCAACAAATGATTTGAATAATAGAAAATAAGAAATGGTCGGTCAAAAAGATAAATTCCCCTTTAATTAATATGAATCAAGATATTTGTCGAGCAAATAATGTAAAAGAAGATCATTGTCGTTGCGTTGTCTTGTTAATTAATGTATTAGTGAGAATAATCTTCCTAAACATCTACCTCTATATATTAAGAGTAGTTTTAATTTTCACTACACTATCTGAATTTTTCTGAAGCAGTTGAGCGTCTATTTTCTCGACCTCTATGTCCACCTCTTCTTACATTAGATCTCTCTAGTGCTCTGTTTAATAGATGAATTTTGTAAGAAATAATTTTAATTTCTAGGATTTTAAAAGATAGAAATGATTTCAAATTTCTATTTGCTTTTGGAACTAAATTGTTTTGAAATCACCGAAATTAAAATTTCTTGTTTGGATGTTTATGAAAAATGAAAAGAAAGTATAACATTTTCCTGTTATGCCCTTATGATTTTGCAGGATATTATTTTAATTAATAACAAAATATTTTAATATCAAATAACAATATCAAATACATATAACCATGAAAACATATCATTAATCAAAACAAACGAACTTATTAAATTAAAATTTGCAAATATCATTATTATATTGTAAGAAAGAAAATAAAAAAAGTTACAAATGAAGAGAATAAAAATTGAACTAAGCCGAATCTAAACAAAACCCATCAATTATTGCCCCATTCTCCAATCAATAAATAAGGAGAGAAAAAAATTTAAGGAGACGAGCAAAGTGAAAAAAGAAAAAACTCACATCTAGTTTGCTTGGCTATAAAAAACTTGTTGGAATCAAAAAGCTGCGTTGAAAAAATATTCAAATTATTGTTATCAGTTTAAAAAAAGAACAAAATACAATAAACAAACAAAATAGAAACTTAACTTTGAGTTTATTTGAATGACTTTGAGTTTGAATGTAGAAGAAATAATCGATATGAACTGTGTAGGGAGGTGTATAAAAGAAAACTATCTTATGGAAGCGTAAATTAAAAAAAAAAAAATTCTATGGGTAAAATTAAAAACAGATTTTTTAGGCACCGTTTGATAACCATTTGGTTTTTCGTTTTTGGTTTTTGAAAATTAAGCTTGTTTTCTCCTAATTTCTCTACAATAGTTTTCATCTCCCTTAAAGAAATATTTGAATTCTTAGCTAAATTCTAAAAACAAAAACAAGATTTTGAAAACTACTTTTTTTAGTTTTCAAAGCATGGCTTGGTTTTTGAAAACATAGGCAAAAAGTATATGACAAAACAAGTAAAACCATAGGCGGGAGTAATATTTATAGGCTTAATTTTTCAAAACCAAAAATTAAAAACTAAATAGTTATCAAACGAGACCTTAAAGTTTACCATCTACTCAAATCCGACAATGAAAGGGAAATTTTTTTCTTGGCTCCACCAACTAGAATGCATTCCTTAGAGAAACAATTGAGATTGCAAGATATTGTTGGTGGAGCCTTGAATCGAGCCCTCGTACAACTAAAATAATATATACACTCATGAAACCCGAGTTTGAAAAGAATCGTTTTAGAATATCTCCATTCAAGTAGGCTGTCTTTTTCAGAATTATAATTTTTTTATTTTTAGAATTTAGTTAAGAATTTAGATGTTTTTTTTTTAAAGAAATATGAAAATTATAGTAAATAAATGGTGAGAAAACCAACATAATTTTCAAATATAAAAAAATAAAATATCAAATGATTATCAAACATAATCTAAATTTTTACATCAATTAACTAGGTTGAAGTCAACTTTAAAAAATACTTAATTTTCTTCCAAAATTTAGGAACACACATAAGAAAAAAGAAAAAAAAATAAAAGGGTGGAAATGAGAGTGGGGGTTTGAACTTCATAATTTTGAAAAGGATACTAGACTAGATGTTTGATGGTCAATATAAGCATATATTACCGTTAAAACATCTACTTCTTTTTAAATTCTAGGTTTAAGTACTATTTTGATCCACATCTACTTCTTTTTAAATTGTAGGTTTAAGTACTATTTTGATCCACATGTACTTATGACTTTTGGTTCATTTTATTCTCTCTACTTTTAAAAAGTGACCAATTTGATCCATTTTTTTTTTCATTTTTTTTTATCATAATTCTAGCATGACACTTTTTAAAAAGTCATAAATTAGTACTAAAGAAGTTCCATAGTGTATAAAATTTAAATTTTGCAAATAAGGACTAAATTGGTCACTTTTTAAAAGTACATAGACCAAAATGAACCAAAGTTAAAAGTATAGAGACCAAAATGAATGTTTCGAAAGTACAAATTAAGACTAAAATGAATTAAAGCCAAATGTACCGTGTTGAGAGTGCGACCAAAGTTCTGTATTGGCTAGGAAAGGGAAACATCGTGGTTTATAAGTGAAGGACAACATCTTTATTGATATAAGGCTTTTTGGGTGAAACAAAAAATAAAGCCATGAAGACTTACTCCCAAAGTGGATATGTCGAGGTCCTTGTTCGAAGGCCAAAATAGTATTTAAATCTAAATTCTAACTCTCACATCTGTTATACTTTAAAAAAAAAAAAAAAAAAAAAAAAAAAAAAAAAACTAAATGCTTTGATTAGTTATAGCTACGCTAAAATTATATTGACACATAAATTTAACTCAATTACATTTTACCTTGTTTACATCAAATCACTGGTTACATAAATTCAACAACACAATTTATTCTTTGGAGTTCATCACACAAGAATCATCATCATCATCATAAAATGCTGAACTCACTAATTAAAGGCAGTGCAATCCCTTCGAATTTCACCCTTCCTTCCAGTCTTAACCCCGACCCGACCCAGCTTGGTCATGGCCCTGACAAACGCCGCATTAAACCTCGCCCCATTGTTGGCAAAGTCAAGGATTGTCGGCTGCGATTTCGACTCCGTGAACAGAATCTGGTCGGCAGTGAATAGCCCCTTGCCGGCGACGAGGTTCTGGTAGTAAACGTTGTCGAAGGTTTGAGGGGTTACAGGGTCCATGCTGACGACTACGGCGGGATCCGGGTTCGGCGGACAAGCCAGCATTAGCTGTTGGGCGTAAGTCGGGTCGAGCGAAGGGTCCACCGGAGACGAAGGGGAAAACGAGTAGAGGCGGTTCGAGAAACGGCTGCAGTGGGAGACGCCGAGGGTGTGGGCGCCGGAGAGGGCGATTATGTCAACGAGGCTCAGGTTGTGGGCGGCGAACATGGTGGTCAGTTGTTCCAGATCGAAGAATGGTTCCGGCAGGTTTCCGGCCACTCGGGATGCTTGAGAAATTAGCCCATCTCGCCGCCCCAGTTCCACTCTGTATTGTGGGCCTCCCGCCTAAAGGAGACACAATATTAATGAGATGACGAAATGAAAAATAAGGTACAACGTTATCAAAACGACGACAAGCTTTTACTTAAAAGTTATTTCAAATTCACTCTTACTTACCAAGACGACGACATCCCTAGTTGCAAGAGCCAATATGTCGGCACAAGAGACAACACCCGGGCAAACAACTTCAACAGCTTGTTTTGCTCTAATAACAGTGTCAAACCCATCTCCTGCTAATGAAATGTTGTCTTGAGCGTCCTTCTCTGCGTCCCCATTTGGTGACGCTATCAACACTGAAGCATCACATCCCTACGTTTTGTTTTTTAGAGAAAAGAGTTGTTATATATCATAATAAAGAAAACAAACTAACATTAAAGAAGTGTAAAGTCAATGGTTCTATTTCTCAATCTTTCTAACCCTGCTCCTATGAAACTGAAGTAAAAAAGATTGAGAAAAATTAGTCATTCACAATAATCATTGATAGACACGCCTCTACGCCCACAAACTCTACGTTTCTTTAATGTTACTCTGTTTAAGAATAGAATTCAAATGACTATTTTTGCAAGTTTAAGTTGTGACAATAACATATAATATTACATATCAATACAGAGGATGTGTTATCTTAATAACTCCGACTTTAATACGACACTATTTTAAATCAGAAAAAGAGAGAAAAAAACCAAAACGACACTCATCTTGTGTCGGGAAAGAAAAACGGCTCATGCAAACCTATAGTTGGGATATTCAAGAAGCTAATTTGCCTTGTTTGGGAGCCTTCAAGTCAAATGGAAATTGACTTAGTATAAAAATGCATATTAGATATTACTAATTTCCCTCTTTTTGTTTCTTTCTTAACATTCATACAAATAATAGAAAATATAGACAAAATATATGTTTAGTCCTAATGTTAAAAGATATATATTTGTTTTAATTTAAGTTTATTTTATTTAGAAGTTTTAATTTAGTCTCTTATATTTAACATGTTTCAATTTTACTATTTTCGTTGATGAATATTAAAATTGACTAATGATAAGCTTTAATTTCATGGCATAATACTTAATAATTTCTTTAAAATTTAGAGAAGAAATTAGGCCACCTAAAAAAAGAAAAGTCGAAATTTCTACCAACTTGAAATTTTGAAGCTGGAATTAGAAAATCTCCCTACTTAAATGGCCAAATTCTTTTCTAAATTTATGTGATCAACTCACTAAGTATCATGTAAGATAATTTTAATGTTTATCGAAAAAAATATTAATTAAAACACAATGGATTAAATCAAAAAAAATTAACTAAATTGAGAAAAAAACACTCAAATATTAGAGACTAAAAAAAATATACTTCTAAACAAAAAACTATATCTCCATAATAGTAATAGCACAGATACACATGAAATTCAAAAGACCGGCCACTTTTATTCAATACGAGACTATGTTTGCACCTACCATGTGAATTGTTTTTTTTTATTTATTAAATAATGTGAGAAACAATAAACATGATTATGAATATAGTGAAAAAAGCTCAACTAGCATAAAGTGGGTATATCCTCAATCAAAAGGTCAAAGGTTCGAGTCCTCCTCCACCTCTACTTGTTAAACTGAAAAATATATGTAAACATAGTGAAAAGAGATTTACCTCAACAAAACAATCATGAAAGAAGAGTCGCAAAGTTGCAGGGATGGTGACCAAGGTCTCAGAAAACTTGGTCTGAACAGATTGTGCAACTATTTGCTCCACGTTTGGACAACTTCGGGCGTAAAAATTCTTTGCTAATCTGCCCTCCCCCCTCTCCACCGTCGTCGCTACAACCACAACCACAGCCAAAACCAAAGCCCTCCAAAAAAATCTCATTTTTTTCTTTCTTTCTATAGAGAGATCACTTTGATCTTCTCTTTGGCACTTCAATTCAATGCATCAATGGCTATTTATAAAAGCATGTGGGTGAAGAAAATATGGAAGATGATGGTTTTTGTGTATTTGGTCAAAGTTTTATGGTAAAAACATTTTTCCAAAAAGAGAATTAAAACTATATGACGTTTGAATTGTTGGGGTCTGCAAGATTACTATTAATATATGTAAATTGTAATCTAATTATTAAAGATCTCACTTGCAATACTAATTAAATAGTTTAGGTGACTTGGTTTGTTTAGTGTTAAACAAAATAGCTTCTCCAACAAAATAAATAAAGGGTTTGAACTTTGAAGAAATATAAATTTTAGAAAAAGAATATTGGAAATATATATAATTGTTATGGGTGAGAAAAAACTTTACACATTTGTCTCCCTCCCAGCTGAGCCGAGGAGTGGTAATGAGAAGAGCCAAGCATCAAATTTTGACTCTAGCTAACCCTACGTGTCCACCACTGATGGAATTCAAATTGCAATGTCGAGTACGAACTAACGGTATAATATAGCCATTCTAATGAGACTCCTTATGAATAGTGGAACCTTTGTTTAAGTATGAACTTAAACATTGAAGTTGTTAAGTTTATTTTGTTATGAAGCCAAAATAATACCCCATCTCAGATTCACGCTCGCAAATTTTGTTCCTTGAAGTAATTGGGCTTGGGCCCATTGGCTCACCTTAACCTTTTTTTTTAGGTTTCAACACATATATAAATGTAACTCTGCGGCAAGTTTTTCAGAGAGTGAGACCGAGTGGCCGTACTTTGTGTTAGTGAAAATACAGTGTATTTCGTGAACTGTACGGGCGTGTGGCAGTGAGTGATTTGTGAGAAAAAAAAGAGAGTATTTTTCTCTTGGGTTGAGGGTTTTTTATTTGTTATTTATTTAAAGCTATCGGATTGTGATACTTAGAAGTCAATAGCCATTATTGGGCTATTGAGGATTAATTTGTAGAGCTTGTTTGAGACTTCCTGTAATCTCTCATTTAGTAGCATCTGCAGTTACAAAACTGGACGTAGTCCCGAGTTTGGGACGAACCAGTATAAACTTCGATCTTGTTCTCTTTTTCCCTATCTCTCTTTATTATTTGTGATTTTTGTTTGATTGATTTATCATGTGGAATGGGAGAATTAATATTGTAGTAATTATTATTATTATTATTATTATTTTCTCCCAACAGAAGTGTCTTGGTGTAAGTAGTCTCTTTTAAGTAACTCATCTCTTATACTTCACCTATTTAAATCACACCTCAATCGCAATAAAATATAGTTTAAATTAGCGACTAGTGTGATTAGTTTGTTTAATATATAACTCAATCATTAACGTAAAAAAAGATATATTTGTTTTGAATACTATTATCAAAGTAAATTAATGATTGAAAATTTCTAGTTATATATTTTCATTTCTTTAAATAAAATGTCATTTCAAATTAGTTTTATAAAAACACACATAATTTTCTGGAACGTCATCAACATTTTATATTAATTTAGAAAAGTACGAATTTTACCTATGCGCTTGGTCAGTGTAAATGTTAATCTTCATTTTAAATATTGAAATTGAACAAATTTGTATAATCAATATTCAAAATTAGTTAATTTTCATTTTTTTTTTTACAAAGATTTTTTACTAACTAGCTAGGGATGGTTTTTACGTTTTGGACCACTATTTTAGCATGTACTGATTTTAACAATTGTGTTGGATGCCATTAATTAATTGAATTTAAATATTTTATTGCTAAGTTTGAGATTTTAATTGTTTTGGTTTTGTAGCTAGTTTCTTCTTAATTACTTTTATAGTAAGGTTTGGATGTTCGCATGAAATGATTTAATTATATGGGTTTATACACAATCTTCTCATTTAGTTTTAAAGAGATATTAATTGCAATACTTATTTAAGTTTTAGAGTTGATGAAATTGAAAATTCAAAGTTAAAATTAATAATCGAAAAAAAGTTCAAGAGTAAAAAGAAAATTAAAATATCCCAACTAATATTTAAGTTTAAATTAGTGAATTTTTTTAATACCTTTTAAACATTTTTACGATAAATTGATAATAACATTTTATTTCTTTTATCCATGTCAAACTTAAAATGAGATTTTGTTAATTCCTTGTACCGACACTTGTATAGTTGTTTTAAAAAAATTTGGTCATCACCCTCGCCATTTATTCCACGTAGGGTGCCACGAGGATTCAAAGTCAGATTCTTTATTTTGATCTTTTTTTCCCCTCAAATAAATTCGTTTTGTATTATTGTAGAATCAATCATACATGTACATGGAAATGAATGAGTATTTGGTTTTATTATTTGACTAACACAGGTTCCTTGCAAGGCTGCATGAAAATGACATTAATATTCAACATTTGTGCGCATGAAACCCACATTTTCTTAATTTAAAGCCAATGTTGGAAGTGGGGGTGTGCACACGTTGAATTGGAATGGGTTGGATTGAAGAATGTTTTGGAACCAATCTGAAAATTCGGATTTGGTCGGGTTTGTCGCTACGGGTTTGCGACGCGGAGTAGCCAACTTTGTTTCCAAGAGGAGGAAAATGGAGTCGCCACCAGTCTCATTTAGAGGGTGTGACTGGGCACCCAAAAATGTGTTGAGATGATCTGCGAATAAAAGATTTTGGATTCGGGGGTCGTTTGTGTATGGGGAAGGTATTAGCACCCCACAACACTCGTTCAATGAAACAAAATTTTACAATTCTTGTGTTATTTTAAAAGAAAATGACCTTTGTAAAAAAAGTGTTTGGTTTTGATTTTTTAAATGTCCCATGTTTTACTGATCATTATTCTTAAATTAAATAATGAGCAATAATTATGGGTGGCATAAAGCCATTCAAAATTTATTTGAATTTAATTTGGCATCCCAAAATAAATTCATCACCTCAAGAATATTAGAGAATCAATATCTTGATTTCCTAATCTCCATCATAGGAAAGTTTTTTTTAGGAAGATGTTTGGTTTATTAATTTAAAAACATGTGTGATAAAATGATTCTTTTTAAGGAAATTATTTATTATTTTTCTAATTTTAAAGAAGTGAAACTTTTATAAAAAAAATATTTTAGATTTGATTTAATGCTTTGAAAAGAAATCAATAGGATGTTTTTTTTAGAGAAATCAAAATTCTCTTTAAGAAAATCATTTTATGGAAATGCTCTTTATAAAACTATTTTTCCTTTGTACTTTTTTATGGAAAAGATTTTTTTTAAAGGAAAACTTCAAATTTAGACAAAACAAAGTTTCCTAGAAAAAACTTCCTTTGATGAAAATGCTCTTTATGAAAGTATTTTTTTGTATCCTTTATAAAAAAAAGTTTTTTATTTTTTTGTTTTTTTGTTTTTTATTTTTTTAAGATGGAAAACTTCAATCAAATATTTTTCCTTTTAAATAACTTCTTTTTTTTTTAAGAAAAAAAAACTTTTTCATGCAAATTTTTTTTGTATTTTTATAGAAAATATAATAAAAAAGGAAAAATTCATGAAAAGATAAATAACTCTAAGTTCCTAGCTAAATAGCATGCAAATATAAAAAATAAAAAGACATAATACATGCTTGTAATGGTTATGCTAAATAGAATGTTACACCAAAATAAAAACAATGAATGAAAAATAAAATGTTACACCAAAGATTACTGTTGTATAAAGGGTAGTATTACCGGAGAGAAGAAATTGCCACAAGCTACCTTGGGAGGGATCAATTGGTTGAGTGGAGCAAGTAAAGAAGAGGATTTTCTCTTTTTACTTCAAAAAAAATTTAAAAAAAAATGTATGTTGGGGTCAAAAAACGTGAGTGAGAGAGGGGAGAGATTTTGTGGGGGAAGAGAGAATATGTGGGGGAGATTTGAGAGAGAACTTTTGTGGGAGGTGAGAGAATATGTGGGAGAAATTTAGGAGAAGATATTAATTCTATGTTGGAGAAAAAAAACGTGGAGATGGCTTGATGAGAGAGAAATATGTGGGTGGTTGAGGGAAAATGTGTGAGGGAGAGAAATTGTGTGTCTAAATAGATGGTTTCCTCCCTTTTTATAGCCCAAACCCCAATTTTAATTAAGGAAAAGAATAAAATAAAACCTAAAGGGAATAAAATAAAACAAAATAATATCAAATAACACCTAAATAAATGATTGAGTTAATCATTCCAAAAATTTCAAATTTTGATTTGTCCATAATGAAATCTCCTTCTCAAATAAAAGAATATATTTGGCTTAATTAAAAACACCAAATCTTCAAATATTTGATTTGGCAAATTAATTAGTCAATAAGATATTTGCTCTAATTAATTTTTACCAAATTTTACATATTTGATTTGGCTAATTAATTTTTACCAAGATATACTCATTTTCCTTTATTTTCTCTTTTTTCACAAAAATGCAAAATAAAATAAAATAACGGACAAATTTAGGGGTCTACAGGGTTGGCTACCCAAATGACCCGATCAAGGGTTGCAACCCAACCCAACCTTATATTTTCAGGTTGGGTTGAGTTGGATTGTCGGGTTGAGTTTTTTTTTTTTTTTTTTAAATTATTTAAAATAATTTTTTACTTGAATTAATAACTAAAATCACATAAAATTCAAATATTAAACTTCAGAGTTCATAGCATCTTAATATTCGTTAAAATCATAGATGAAAAACATTAAAAGTTCACAAATAATTAATTTATAAGTATATATATATATATATTTATTTATTTATTTATTTATAAAAACTTAACTTTTGGGTTGGGTTGGGTCAGGTCGGGTCAACCTGAGCCTAAAAAGGTCAACCCGAGAACCAACCCTAAAATTCGGTTCTTCAAAATTCTAACCCCAACCCAAACCGAAAAAAACCTAACCCAACCTAACCCTTACGATTTGGGTTGGGTAGTCTGGGTTACTCGGGTTATTTGTACACCCTGTTAGGTTTATTGTGAAGCCAAATATGCATTTTGAAGGCAAATGGGCCTTGGCCCATTTTGGAGTTTAGGTTTTCAATAGAAATTATATATATATATGTGTTACTGCAGCCGCATGAAAATGAGAAAAAAAAAGGAACGGGAGAGTTGCCGTGAGGGTGAGCATTTTTCTCCGATTGTTGATTAAAATCTCACAGTGGTGATTTTTCAGTGGTGTGGCAGTGAGCTTTTGTGAGAGAAAAAAGAGTTTTTTTTTTCTTGTGGGTTTGAGGGTTTTTTCTTCGTTGTTTATCCCAAGCTATCGAGTTGTGATACTTGGAAGTCAATAGCCATTGTTGGGCTATTGAGGGTTAGTTTGTGGTGCGAGTTTGAGGCTTTTTGTAATCTCCCATTTAGTAGAACTGCAGTTGCAGAAACTGGACGTAGTCCCGAGTTTGGGGCGAACCAGTATAAACTTCGATCTTGTTCTCTTTTCCCTATCTCTCTTTAAATTATTATTGTGACTCTTGTTTGGTTGGCTTATCCTGTGGAAGGGGAGAATTAATATTGTAGTAATTTATTATTATTATTAGATTATTATTATTTTTATTATTTTCTCCCAACAGTGGTATCAGAGCTTTTGGTTCAGGAGTCATGGGATACGTGGAGCCAACAAGTTTTGATGGAGTCATGAAGTTTGATGGAAAAAATTTTGGGTATTGGAAGATGATGGTCAAAGATTATTTGACTGTTAAAAAGCTGGGTAAGGCTTTGAAAAAGAGACCGGAAGGAATGAAAGACGAAGATTGGGAGACTTTGGATGAAGAAGCAGTTGCCGCGATAAGAATGTGTCTGTCAATGGACGTGGCTAGTCAGGTAGCCGGTGAGACAACTGCAATTAAATTAATGGAAGCGCTCACAAACAGGTATGAAAAACCCTGCACAAATAATAAGATCTATCTGCTTAGGAAGTTTTTCAATATGCGTATGACTGAGGATGCTTCTGTGAATTCCTATATAAATGAGATAACCACTTTGATAAATCAGTTGAAATCAGTTAAAATAGAATTTACTGATGAAGTGAATGCTATTCTGTTATTAACCTTCTTACCTGATAGTTGGGAAACGATGAAGACAGCAGTGTCTAATTCTGTAGGAGAAAATACTCTGAAATTTTCAGGTGTTTGTGATTTAGCCTTAGCTGAGGAAATTCGTAGAAAGGGTAGTAGTAAAGAGTCTACTATAGGATCAGCTTTGGTTGTGACTAAGGGTAAAGAGAAGATTAATGAGGAAAGTACAACGAGTAGCAGTAGGAAGAAGTGGGATTATAGGAATAAAGAGATAGAATGCTTTTACTGTCACAAGAAAGGTCACTTTAAGAGTCAGTGTAGAAAGTTGAAAGAGGATCTAGAAAAGAAAGAAAGGCGGGAGGCAAATGTAGTGCAAGATGCCTTAGTATGTGTTGGGAGTGACACAGAGAACTGTAGAAATTCATCTGAGTGGATTTTAGACAGCGCAGCTACTGTACACATAACTTCAGATAGGAGTTTGTTCACATCCTTTACAGGAAGATATCATGGCCTTGTGAGGATGGGAAATGGTAGAACATCCAAGACTAATGGGATTGGAGAGGTCAGTCTGAAGACAGAATGTGGGAATAAATTGGTACTGCAGGATGTCAGGTTTGTACCCAGTGTTAAGATGAATCTCATCTCCACTGGCAAGTTAGCAGATGAGGGCTACATGTGTGAGTTTGGCAAAAGCCAGTGTAAACTCAGGACAGGATCCCAGGTAGTGGCAGTTGGCCACAGGAAATCTACACTGTACAGATGTCGGTTGGATGTTGCCAAAGGATTGAAGAGACAGTGGATGTCAGTTAAAGCTGCAGATGGTTGTAGTAGAGGTACAGTTGAGCCAGCAGCAACGATAGCCAATTTTGATCAGTTAGATCAAGTTCCTTCAGTTCAGAAACAATTGGGAAGTCCAAGAGAGAAAGTTGATGGCTATCATGAACCCCCAATTGTCAGACGGTCAATTGAATTGAAGAAGTCGCTTAGGCGAGTGGAGGCATCAAAGTGGAAGGCCAGAGCAGTAGCTAAGGTCAAAGGTAAGGTCTCTAGTTTGGCAGCAGGTTTGAACAGAGGATTCAAGCCCTTCTCAGAATGTATCTTCTTCAAGAACAGTGGTTCAGGGTTGAAGAAGATGTCAGTTGTTACCACTTAGCTGAAGTGGGAGTACGTGTCTGTCTTTTTCGTCTGGGAGACAGGTCCACGTAGTGAGCCCATACCTCAGGGCGAGCACAGATGCACTACAGTTATTTTCAGATGGTTGCCTGTTTTGTGACTTTGTTGTTTTTCAGGTATTTTTTAGCCTTGGAGTTTGCCAAGAAGATCAGAAATAACAGTTGTAGTGGGAGTTAGGCCTTGGAGTTTGCCAAGGTGATCAGAGCTTTGTTGCAATGGAAGACAATACCGTATTTGTCTTCAAGTGGGAGATTGTTAGGTTTATTGTGAAGCCAAATATGCATTTTGAAGGCAAATGGGCCTTGGCCCATTTTGGAGTTTAGGTTTTCAATAGAAATTATATATATATATGTGTTACTGCAGCCGCATGAAAATGAGAAAAAAAAAGGAACGGGAGAGTTGCCGTGAGGGTGAGCATTTTTCTCCGATTGTTGATTAAAATCTCACAGTGGTGATTTTTCAGTGGTGTGGCAGTGAGCTTTTGTGAGAGAAAAAAGAGTTTTTTTTTTCTTGTGGGTTTGAGGGTTTTTTCTTCGTTGTTTATCCCAAGCTATCGAGTTGTGATACTTGGAAGTCAATAGCCATTGTTGGGCTATTGAGGGTTAGTTTGTGGTGCGAGTTTGAGGCTTTTTGTAATCTCCCATTTAGTAGAACTGCAGTTGCAGAAACTGGACGTAGTCCCGAGTTTGGGGCGAACCAGTATAAACTTCGATCTTGTTCTCTTTTCCCTATCTCTCTTTAAATTATTATTGTGACTCTTGTTTGGTTGGCTTATCCTGTGGAAGGGGAGAATTAATATTGTAGTAATTTATTATTATTATTAGATTATTATTATTTTTATTATTTTCTCCCAACACACCCCTAGTTGAAAGTGGTAAAAAAAAACTTAAGGGTTGATGAACAACAAATTCCAAAGCTTGGCGACTATGGTACATTGATGATCACTGAAGAAATTGAACAACATGAGGCATAAACTAAGCTTACAGTCTTCGATTTTGGTTCAACATTTTCAGTGATATATATTGAGAGATTTAATGTCTTTTTCTCCTATTGATATCTTTTCTCTTTCGTCACCAAGTTTCAATGTCTCTCTTTGGACATCGATCTCTCAAATCTGATAGAGGACTTGCATGCACGTGGATAACAAAACACAGATTCGCGATATTTTCGGGTTGCCATTTCTTTCCTGCCAGGTTCACAACTGACGTAAAATTTTAAATGTCTAAAGAGTTAAAACTACATAGTACATAATACATTAGAATTTAGTTTGTATATTGTTTTGTACTTTGTTTGATGCTTAGCAAAAGTTGCCATCAACAATGAAAATTGGGTTTCTAATTCTATATTCACCAGAGTTTATACCACTCTCCAAATATTGGGCACTTGGTTTCAATTTAATCTTATGGATTAAATTTTAATTTGGCACTATAATTTGGTTAAATGTTTTCTTTATTTACTTGTTTGTTGAATTTTTTAATGGCCACAATACATTTTACGGATAGTATACATTTTTGTGCGAGCTAATCCTTACTTTATACTCCATATATGATTACATTTCAAGTTAGTTTTGATTTAGTTTTGTTAACATGATCTTGAAGAATACATCTAGTGTTTTTATAGACACTTGTTTGAGAACTAATCTTTTAACTAATCACTAACAACTTTACTTATCTAATACAAAATACATTTTATTCATAAAAAAAATACATTTATAAATATTTCTCTAATATATCTAAGTTTGCAAAGAAACTTTTTTTTTTAGAATATTTCCATTTAAATAGGGGTGAGATAAGTGGAATTTATTAGTCTAATCTTATAAGATAGCTTTTTTATTATTTTGCCAATTCAAACTAGGAATTAGAAAAATTAAACCTACTTTTAACTTAACTAGTTAAATTACTCAAGTGTTAATCTGAATGTAACTTCACTGGTTAAGAGATATTATCTCGAATAAGAGAGGAAAAAAAACTCTGCTCAAGTCCACTATTTTTACCTTAAAAAACTATGCTAGATTCTTGGATTAGATTAGTTAAAGCTTGAAAAAAATGCATAAATAATAAACTTAATTTCATTATATGTTGTTTATTTTTGGTTCGAACAAATACCGAACTATACTCGACATAACAGAAAATCACTAGTTACATAAATTCAAGGGCACAGCTTATACTTTTGAGTTCATCACACCACAAGCATCATCAAGTTACGAATTAAAGGCAGTGCAATCCCTTCGAATTTCACCAGCATTACCAGTCTTAACCCCGACCCGACCCAGCTTGGTCATGGCCGTGATAAACGCCGCATTAAACTCAGCCCCATTGGTGGCAAAGCTACGGACCGTCGGCCGCGATTCCGACTCAGTGAACAGAATCTGGTCGGCAGTGAACAGTCCCTTACCAGCGATAAGGTTCTGGTAGTAGACGTTGTCGAAGGTTCGAGGGGTTATAGGATCCATGTCGATGGCCACGCTGGGATCCACGTTCTGCGGACACACATCCATTAGCTGTTGGGCGTAATCGGGGTCCAAAGAGGGGTCCACCGGAGACGAAGGGGAAAAGGAATAGAGGCGGTTGGCGAAACGGTCGCAGTGGGAGAAGCCCAGGGTGTGGGCTCCGGAGAGGGCGATCATGTCGGCGAGGCTCAGGCCGTGGGAGGCGAACATGGTAACCAGCTGGTTCAGATTGAAGGACGGTTCCGGCAGGTTTCCGGCCACTCGAGATGATTGAGAAATGAGCCCATCTCGACGGCCTAGTTCCACGCTGTATTGTGGACCTCCCGCCTAAAAAAAGACCCAAAAGAAAGTACTAAAACGTTACCAAACCATCCTTTAATTTTTGCTTTGATGCAAAGAAGATGCTCGAGTTTGAGACCAGTCTTTTTTATGTTTTGGGTATAGTTTCAATTTCTGTCCATTTTAAAAATTTTAATTTGATTCATATAGTTTAGTTAAACCTTATAAATTGTCTCTACTTTATCTATATTGACTATGTAAAGCACTTTTTTATTTGTGCGCTAATGAATTGATGCTATAAAATAAAATATCAAAAGACATTCATTATTAAATATTTTTTAAGTAGTTATAATTGAAGTATTTTTGTTAAAAGCACTCCAAAACTTATATACTTTTTATTAGTTAGTGTTTTGAAAATTTCCAAGATCACTTTTAATTATATATATAGTCAAATGTTATGAAGTTTTGTAAAGAATATTTTTAATTAACTAAAAGTGTTTTTCATCGTTGAGTTTACAAATTATTTAAAATTCACTCTTACTCACCAATACAACAACATCCCTAGTTGCAAGAGCCAAAATGTCAGCACAGGAGACGACGCCAGGGCAAACATTTTCAACAGCTTCTTTTGCTTTAACAACAGTGTCAAATCCATCTCCTGCTAATGAAAGATTGTCTGTAGCATCTTTCTCTGCGTTCCCATTTGGAGATGCTATCATCACCGAAGCATCACATCCCTGTATTTGTTTCATTCAAAAAGAAAATGAAGAGAGTTGTTACATATCATCAACCTCTTGCTATATGAAAAAAATTCAAGAAAGACCCCTCTCTCTTTTAGCACAACAAATGTGGGGTACCTCCTACCACTCTTATGCATAGAGCAATAATATCATATCAATATAAAGATAAACTTTACAATTTTAAACTTCAAACATGACACTCTTGTATTAGAAAAAGAGAACGGTCATGCACCTAATAGTTTGGAATATTTATTCATATTCCTTGTCTCTTCAAAGGTGGTTGGAAGGACTCAAGAAATGTCTTTCAACATATATACTTTTGCAAAGTTGGTTCTTATTTGGCTACCTCCTAAGTCAAATGGTTTAGGTACTAAATAAGTTGCAAGGGTACGTTTGATAACGTTCTCGTTTCTCGTTTCTTGTTTTCCGAGGACTCAGTCAAACATGAAATACATTATTAGTTTATTTATTTAATAAAAAATTAAAATAGTACCAAAAGAAAAAATAATAGAGATTTAAATAAAAAATAACAACTAAATGTTCGTTAATGTAAAGTAAAAAAAAATGAGAGAGAAGAGAAAAACATAAACAAATAGAGAAAAGAAAAAAAGAAATAAAAAGATATGAACTATTAAAAGAAAAAAGATTATGATGGAAGAGAGAGAAATAAATAAATAAAAGAAAAAATAAGAAAAAAACGTAAAGATAACAAAAGTATTAAAAGAAAAAGCTTAGAATTGAAGAGAGAGAAAGAAGAGAGAGAGAGGAGCGATGGGTGTAGAAAGAGAAAAGAGAAGTATGAATACATGCATGAAATATGAAAGAAAAAAAACAGAAACAGAATTTGAAAACTACTTTTTGTAGTTTCTCAATTTTTTTTTTTTTTTTATAAACGTTTCTAAAAATTTAGAAATAAGAAACATGATGGTTGATCAAACATGTCTATTTCTAGAAAAATGAGAAACGGGAACAAGAAATAGGAAATAGAAACATTATCAAATGAGCCTAAAAGTATATATTACTAAATCTTCTTGATTGCTTTCTTAACATTCACAATAATGAATTGGAAGCCTATTTTATAAAAATATATATATACATAATTTTTAAAAAATCTGTCAAACAGAAAAATAGTTTGCAATTATGGATTTTTTTTTTTATAAAAAAAAGTTTTGTGCCTACCCATTTAAATAGTTTTACATAATTTTCTTTTTCCCCTACACATCATTTATATACTATTTTTATAATATATCACTACTAAGTCTTTCATTGATATATCACTTTTACATATAACTATATAAGTGGTAAGTGTTTTTATTGATAGACGTCTATAATTGATATGCCATTTTTATGTCTATCAATGATAGATTGATAGACATCTATTAATTACCGATAGACATGTGGAATTGAGATATATATGTTTATGAATATTTTCGACATTTCAAACATTTACTTTTGAAATTCTATTAAAAAAAAAGTCTTCCTTCTAATCTATAGGACACTATGTTCACATTTCCAACATGAACCTTCGACCCCTTCTATTTGAATGTCTGTGAAAAGAGAAAACATTACCTCAACAAAGCAATCATGGAAGAAGAGTCGCAAAGTTGCAGGAATGGTGACGAAGGTCTGAGAAACCTTGTTTTGAACAGATTGTGTAACTATTTGCTCCACGTTTGGGCAACTCGAGGCGTAAAAATTCTCTACTAATTGGGCCTCTCTTCTCTCCACCGCCGTAGCCGCCACAACCACAGCCAAAACCAAAGCCCTCCAAAAAAATCCCATTTTTCACTAAGTCTTTTTTTCTTTCTTTCTTTCTTGCTATTGAGAGATCACTTTGATCTTCTCTTTGTTGGCTCTTCAATCCCATACATTAATGGTTATTTATAAAACCATGTGGGAGAAGAAAATATATGGAAGACGATGGCTTTTGTGTACTTAGTCAAAGTTTTATGGTTTCAACATTTTTCCAAACAGAGACTAAATTATATATGACGCTTCAGTTGTGGGGGTCATGCAAGATGACTATTATTGTAATCTAGTTAAATAATTGGTCTGACTTGGTTTTTTTAATGTTAAAAGAAATATTAGTTCCCCAACAAAAATAAAAGTAATTTGGACATTTTTCTGAGATATGATTTTGAGATTTTATTTTATTTTTTAATTCAATATATAATATATAGGTAGGGGGAGATTCGAGTTTCTGATCTTTTGGTCAAAGTTATAATTTCTTAATCAATTTAGTTATGTTCACATTTTGGTAATAATTTAGAGTGTTTTCTTAAAAATAAAAAACCTAAAATAAAATAATTATCAAACAAGACCTAAAATTTCTCTTTCAATATTTACGTTTAAATTAGTGACATTTCCCTTTATACATTCTCAACATTTTTATGATAAACTGAAAATAACAATTTATTTCTTTTATCAATGTGTCAAATTTAAAATGATATATTGTTAATTGGACTTGTTCTAACACTTTGTACCTAGCTAGTTGTTTGAAGAAAATTTGGACATCACCCTCAACATTTATTCCACGTAGGTGCCACGAGGATTGAATTTTCTTTTTAATCTGTTTTTTCTTTTTCCCCAAAGGAAGTCGTTTTATATTATTTGTAGAATCATTCATACATGTAATTGGAAATGAATGAGTATTTGGTTTTATTATTTCACTAACACAAGTTCCTTGCAAGGCTGCCTGAAAATGACATTATGATAATATTCAACTTATTTGTGTATGAAACCCTCATTTTATCAATTTAAAGTCAATGTTGGAAGTGGTAAGAAATAGAGAATTAAACCATAGTACAATTTACAAGCACCAACTTGGGATCAGAAAAATTCAACAACTAGAAATTCAAAACGCTTACTATTAATTAAGAAATCAATAACCTACTAGAGACTTCCTCGAAACTTAGAATGGATGTTATTTTTTTTGAATTATATATAGGTTCACTAATTTAGTGTTTGAACTTTTGAGATTATGTTTAATAAATCTGTAAATTTTAAAAAGTGTCTAATAGATTACTTATAAACTTTCAGTTTTATGTCTAATAAGTTCATGAACTTTAAAAATATTTAATAGGTCATTGACTTATTTGAAATATTTTAAAATTTATGACCTATTAGACACAAACTATTGAATTTTGTATCTAATAAGGTTTTCACTTTTGCGCTCAAAGGTCTATAAATTTTGTATCTAATTGAATTTTGTACCTAATAGATATTAATAGCATAGCGGACCAAGCTTTTTTTACTAGAAAAAGAAATGAGAATGTTTCTTTAGACACAAAATTTAATTAATGTTTTTTGCCTTGTGCCAAATTGGGTATAGATGGGATATGTTGGATTATATTTAAAGCTTCATTGAAAAATTAAAAAAAAAAAAAAAATTTATGGGTAGCTGCTTAAAAATTGGTATTCAATTTTCAATTTGAGAGTAATTTAAAGTCTCCCACGCAACCGTGTTTTAATTTGAAATCAACAAGTTATTCAACTACTCCACAATATCTTCAAATTAACAAAGAATGCTGTTTTAAAAATATTATATGCATATTATGTGAAACGTTGATGATTACTATATCTCATATTGCAAGCCTTCATTAATTTAATTATTTTAATTAGCTTCTAGTTTATAGACGTGTGTGGCCTTTCGCCCTCTATAATATATTGATTTTGTTTATTAATTCTAGTGGCCAATTAAAGTTGGTCATCTCCAATTATTTAATTATACTCGATTGAACAATATTGTAATTTAGCAAGCCAACCAACTGTAGACATATATCTGACTTCTCCAATACAATGGATGATATTCTCCATTTTAGACATAAGCCTCCATGATTTTATTTTTTGTTTTGACCAAAAGGCCTTATATGTCCTTTACTTATATCTATGATCTTTCCAATTCTTAACTAATGTGGGACTTTGGTTGTTGTTGATACCTGAATTTAGTTAAAGGGTAAATTTGCATAAAATTGGGAACGAACGAATGCCCTACAGAGAAGAGAGAGGATTAAGCACTGGTGTGGTGCTAAGCCACATGCACTCCAACGATCAAGTCAATAATCAGTTTGGAAAATAGCTTAGACCGAAGAATTTGGGAGTCGATTTAAACATACCTTGGGAAATTACCATTCTCATTTATTTATAATGTTTGTCGTAGTGTAACCAAAAACAGTCATTAATTCCGCCCTTAATTAAGGCTAGAATCTCAGGATTGCATGATTTAAGGAATCGAGTAGGTCTTGCATCATTGAGGTGATTATATTGACCTCCTTTAAGTCGTCTCATTTGGCTTTTGGACCCACTTGGTTGGTGGCCTTTGGCTTGACGAGCCCAGGACTTGGCCCGTTTGGGCATCTCCCTTTTGTCTGGGCCTTGGCCTCCTTGGCCTAGGGGGTCGCCCCTTTGGACCTTGGCCTCCTCAGCCTAGGGCGACCCCTTTGGGTGTTAATCCTTTTGGCCTTAGCTTCTTTGGTCATGGTTGATCCTCCTCAGCCTAGGGTTTCCAAGACCAAGACAACTTTTTGGTCTTGGACAACTTTTTGGTCTTGAGAGTCAACTTTTTGAGGTCACCCTTTTGGCTTTGGCCTCTTTAATCATGGTTGATCACCTCCTCAACCTAGGGTGACCCCCTTGGGGGTCAACCTTTTGGCCTTGGCCTCTTTGGCCATGATTGATAAATCTACCCTCAACAGTTGTATTCCCAATATTAAATGGGTTGAGCTATGTTTAGATTTGGTAGATTGTTTGATCTTAGTATATGCTTAAAAAAGAGATATTTTTTTTTTAAAAAAAAATCTTCTTAAATGATTCCTTTTGATCCTTTGGTAACGAATGACTAACATGGTAGAAATAAGTACAACCAACAACAAGCTTTCATCTCCCACTTATTAATGATGATATATGTTTTATGTTTAAAAGGCCAAATTTTTATAGGTGGGGACAAAAATATACCATTTAACTTGGTTTGTATACAGTCGTTTAAATCTAAAATTAAAGAGGCAAACATTAAATTTTGTATATGTATTTTTAAAAATTTTAAGACAAGCAACATAATTAGAAGAATACTATCCTGCTGATTCGAAAGTATATTGGAACAAATTTTGGTTGCCCACCACTAAGCTTTTTATATGTTTTTACGTATTTGGAAAAAAAAAGTCTCTCTTCTCATCCCTTCGAGTAAGTATTCTTTTTAAAAACAAAAAGATTTCTCTTAATTTTCTCTCCATTTCTATACTTTCTCTTTTATTTATCAAAAACACCTTGAGAGATCTTTGTCAACTAATAAAGAGGTAAGTTTTATCCTTGTTCCTTCAAATGTGGAGGATGGAAAATGAGTACATGCATGTTAATTACCGTTAATTACCGTTTAACTATGTTGTTTTTTTCTTTTCCGCTCTAATTGTTAAAAGTAAATCAAATTTTTACTCCCACACATGAATATTACTTACACCAAAGTCAAAATTAACTTATTACGATATATTTTTTTCAACACAATTATTAAGCACAAGTGAATTTACATATTTTTTTGATCTATAGAACGACCAATTCTGCAACCCAAATGCAAATTCATTTCACGCACCTTTCGTATTTGGTAAACTAACTCAACTTTTTTATTCATTCATATGGAAGTCATTGTTAAAGCTCCCAATCAATTAAAGGCACTGCAATCTCTCCTTATCTCTCCAGCACTCCCCGTCTTAACCCCAACCCTCCCAAGCTTCCTCATCGCCGCCACAAACGCTGCATTGAACTGCCCCCCATTGTTCGCAAATCCCACCACCGTCGCCTTCGACGCCGAGCTCGTGAACAGAACCTCATCCGATCTGAACAGTCCTTTTCCGTTGATCAGATTCTGGTAATACACGTTGTCAAACGTGTTCGGAGTGGTCGGATCTAGCTGGACGACGACGTTTGGGTCAACATTCCGAGGGCAGGCTTGTTTCAGCTGTTCGGCGTAGGATGGGTTTAGCGAGGGATCGATGCCGGAGGAGGAGAAGAGGCGGTCGGCAAAGCGGTTGCAGTGGGAGGCGCCGATGGTGTGGGCGCCGGAGAGGGCGATCATGTCGGTTTGAGAGAGGCCGTTTTTGGCGAAGATGGAAGTCAGTGCGTTGAGATCGAAATTTGGGGATGGTAAATTGCCGTCGACGCGTGAGGCTTTGGAGATGAGGCCGTCGCGGCGTCCTAATTCGACGTTGAAATTTGGGCCTCCGGCCTGTAAATCATGAATCGAAGGTAATTAATGAATCGATTGTGTGAGGTTTAATTTAATTGGTTTCAGAAATGAACGACGGTGGCGGTGACTTACGAGGACGACGGCGTCTCGAGCGGCGAGAGCCAATACATCGGCGCATGAAACTAGGCCGGGGCAGGCGGCTTCGACGGCCTCCTTGGCCTTGACGACGGTGTCGAAGCCATCTCCGGCAAGGGAAACGTTATCTTGAGCGTCCTTTTCGGCGTCCCCACTCGGGGATGAAATCATCACTGAAGCATCGCATCCCTATCAAACGAAGATGACAGGAATCAATTAAACCATCCGGTTCAAGTAATGCTAAAACTTATGTTTGGAGTGGAGTGTTGGGTTGAAATTGAGCTGTTTATACTATTTTTTTAAAGATATTTTTTATGCTGTTTTTTTTTAAATTTTTATTTTTTGTAACCTAATAATTTATTTTTGAATTGCATATCAATATTTTGATAAAATTGTGACATAATAATTTGTTTTTGAATTACATATCAATATTTTGATAAAATTGTGTGAAAATTTGCATATCAATATTTAAAAGATTTTGTCTCAACCATATTCAAATTGGAATTATATCATGTGTAGTCTGTGTAACTCTAATCTATGTCATTCATTCTATTCACGATGATGTTAATTTAAATAACATTATCAAAAGCATAAAATGAATAAGTTAAAAGTAGGAAGGGCATTGTTAAGATTTGATAACCATTTGATTTTTGGTTTTTAAAAATTAAGTTTATAAATACTACTTCCACTTATAGATTTCCATGTTTTCTTATCTACTTTTTAGATGTGTTTTTAAAAATCAAGCCAAGTTTTGAAAACTAAAAGTAGTTTTCAAAATTTTGTTTTTGTTTTTGGAATTTGTCTAAGAATTCAAGTATTTTCTTAAGAAAGATGAAAACCATTGTAGAGAAGAAGAAAGTCATTGTAGAGAAATGGTGAGAAAACAAGCACAATTTTTAAAACCAAATAATTATCAAACGGGGCCAAAAGTTTTGGAATTTTGAACGTATATTTTACAAAGTAGTTTGACAAAAAGTTCAAACATTGAAAAATGAATTTTTTTTTTCAAGTATTTTTCCAATTTTTCATAAATTTTGGTAGGTGTCATAAGTTAAAAGTAATTAATGAGAAAAAAAATTACATGGTTCATGGAAAAATTAAAATTAGTATATAAAATTACATATAGGAAAAATGTACATAGTTTCTCTAATTTTAATTTGATTAAATTAAAATAAAATACATTTTATATGTTATTTTAAAATGACTAAATTAAAAATAAAATAACATATATTTTAGTTATATAAGTTATAACTAAGTTCAAAATTAATATCATACATATACTTTCATTTTTTTTATCTAATTTAAAAAATAAATATTTTCTTTACTATAACTAATTTAAAATTAAATATTATTTATTTTATTTTAATAAATTCAAAATAAAATACCATTTATTTTTGTTACATTGAATATTGTTAATTTGAAAATAACATATAGACTTAAATTTTAATTTGTTAACTTAAAATAAATGTTCTTTTTAAAATATTAATATAAGTAAGTCGTCTAAAATATATTTTTCTTATCTTAAAATTTAAAAATTATACATATTTTGAACTATTGTTAATTGAATTAAATATAAATAAACAAAAAGAATAATTTTATTTAGATTAAGATAATGTAACCTCACATTTTTAATTGAAGAAAAACTATATAATTGTAATTTTAAAAAATGTTTTAATAGAGAAAGAGAGATAGGGAGGAAGAGAGAGAAATGGCGAGACCCATCATAATTATGAGAAAAAAATGGAGAGAGGAGTGGTGAGATCAACCATAATTATTACAAAAGTAGAAATAAAAGTGATGAGCCTCACTAGCTTTTTTGTAATTTCAAGATTAACTCATGGGTTTGGAGGAGGAATCCCATGGGACTGGATGGGAGTTTATTGTTTGAACTTTAGGGATGAGAAACCTATCCCCCAAACATGAGATTGGGTTTGGAAGTCAATCAACCCAAACCAAACCCATCCCCCAAACACCACCTAGATGTTTTAAGAAGTCTATGCACATGTGTGAGAATTATAAGTTTGCACACGTATAAACTAACGTTTTTTAAACGGAATCTAACAGATGGTGTAAATTGATATACTTAAGAAAATTCAATATTTAAATTGATGCAATTATTAGTTTATAGTTTTTATTGATACAATCCCCAAAGTTTAGGAATATAAATTGATTTTTTTTAAAAAAAAAATCCATTTCTTTCAAAAGAGATGTGTCCAATTGACATGCCTGCATATCTAAGCATGTAATTAGATAAATAATAGTTCAATGACATAATAGTTTTATATTAAAAAAATTCATCAATCTTTTTTATGGAATAAGCTAATATTGAGAAATTTTTAGTGTAGAGCATAAAATTCCATTTTAGTGGTTTCTCCACGAAGTTTCAAATGTCCAAATTAATCCTTGTACTTTCAATAAATCCTAAAAATAATTCATAGTATTAATTTATTGTAAACTTTATTAAAATAAATTATTAGTCTTCATTAGAATGTATAAAGATTAAATTTAGACATTTGAAACTACAAGGAATTAAAATGGAACAAATTTTGAAGTATCAATGTAGGTTTAATATATTACAAATTTACAGATAAATTAATAGAAAGTCTTAAAAGATTAAAAACGAACCAAATTGAGAATTGACATATATTTAGTTAAAGAAGAAGAGAGAGAGGGAGGAGGAAAATTGAAATATGTATATATATATATATATATATACCTCAACAAAACAGTCATGGAAGAAGAGACGCAAAGTAGCAGGAATGGTAATAATGGTTTGAGAGAGCTTATTCTGAACTGCCTGTCTCACTATTTGTTCCACGTTTGGACAACTCCTTCTATAAAAATTCTCCACCAACTGCCCTTCTCCTCTTTCAACAACAATCGCCATTAAAACCAACCACACTATTATTCCTCCCTTCCAAACATCCCCTATTTCCATTTCCCTCAGATTTATATTATTCCTTCTTCTTCTTCTTTTTTTCTCTATCTCTAAATCTTCCTCTTTTTTTATGCCTTTGTTTTCTTTTTATAGGCACCATTTCATAGATTCATAGGCTTATCCTACGAGCTTCTTCAGATTTTAAATCACAGAGCTTTCACCTTACGTGTGAGACTTTATCTCAATTATAATATTCTTTTGTTTTTGCTCCTTTAGTCAACGTCCACCATACCCACGTCCAAATTTAAACATTTTCTTTTAATTAACCCTTTCTTTTGCTTTAATTTGTTGTTTAATTTCAAGATTACATGAGTTTAATTATATTCAACCTACCCACGTCTACCTTTCTTCTTATCAATCATTAAACTGTTAAAAAACCATTTTTGATAAGTCATTCCAAACAAACTCTTTAAATCTTCAATTTTAAAAAATAATGATAGATATTTTATCTACTAAGAGATATTCGAATTGCCCTTTTTTTTTTTTTTTTGTTTGTGTATTTCATGGTGTAAAAGTTACAATTATATATGTTGTCATGTATTAAATAATTGAGAAAAAAATTTAGTATCTCAATTGTAGGAGTGGGAATCAAACTTTTAATTTTAGAGATGATATTAGATGGATGATCTAGGATGATTTTTTTCTCTACTTTTGTACTTAGACTTAATTTTTTTACCTTAAATATATATTTTTTCCAGTTGAACTTTTAATATAAATAAATGGTAAAATTAATACCCTCAATTAATTATTTTTTTTTTCAATAATTTGTGGCTTGCTATCAACCGTCTTGCAGTTGGACGAGATTATTTTCTAGTATTGGTTCTTTTAACATATTGGATATCATTTAGCTTAGTTTGGAGGTTTCATAGCTACGTTTAGATTTTCTTTTTTATCGGCATGGTTTTGTGGCTAACCTCAAATATTTTTTTGGCCAAAGTTCGGATATTTTTATAATTTGATTTTAATTATTTGTGGGTTGAATTTTGTGTGATATGCTGGTTGTCTCATAAATTAATTTCTAATTCTGTGCTTTAAAAAAAACTTAATTTCATTACCTATCAATTGGTCAAATTTGATAAATTAAGGTCCCATTTGATAACTATTTTATTTTTAGTTTTTTATTTTGAAAAATTGTGCTTGTTTTCTCTCCATATTTCTTTAAATGGTTTTCATCTTTCTTAAGAAAACATTTGAATTATTAGCCAAATTTTAAAAATAAAAACAAAATTTTAAAATTCTAATTTCTTTTTTCCAGTTTTCAAAACTTGACTTAGATTATGTTTTGAAAACATTTGTAAATAGTAGATAACCAAACAAAAAAATCTATAGATGGAATTAGTGTTTATAAGTTTAATTTTTAAAAACTAAATGGTTAACTCACAAGCCCTAAAGTTTTAATATTAAACTTTTATCCCAATCCATATATGTTGAAAGAAATTTGAGGTTGGAAGTGTGTCTGGAAAAATTATTCAATGAGATCGCCACAATGTGACTGCCTCTTAATAACCATAGCATATAGATTTGAAAATCCCTATGCTCCTAATAATTACTAGATACAAAATTGAAATACTTTTGTAGTTTCTCTCCTTTAGTGCAAAATTCTCGACCACAATGTGATAGCTTCTTTGAATAAACTTTCTTGTGTGTTTGTGTGCGATAGTGATTTTATAGCCTCCATTTGTTGAATAATCTTTTGGTTTTTGGAGACTTTGCCGTTGGTTTTGGCTGCCCTAGTTAAGTGAAGCTCGCATGGTCCTTCCCTGATTCTTTGGACTCTTCCACATGCTTATATTTCCCCACAAGCCGCCCCTCTCAAACCTCCAATTTATAATCATTTTCGAAACTACTCTTGTCACATTATTGCAGCTGGCATGCATTTCGGTGCAACTCTTTGGAAAATAGCTTTCAATCACTTTCATTTAACATTAAATTACAAGTTTGATAAATTTCAATTTTGTGTCGAATAAATTTATATTATTAATTGCATTAATTTAATATAACGTTTGTGGTAGCATGTTGATTGTGTTGAAGATTTCACATCTAAAAGATAAAGAGAGATCTCACAATTTATAAGATACATGAGTTACTCCTCTCATTGCCAATTGATTTTGAGATGAAACCCTATGTTTTTCTAATATGGTATCAGAGCCTATAAAGCTCAAACGAGTATTCAGTTCAAAAAAAAAATTGAGATCCAATCCAAAAATGATAAACCCAAAGAAGCATCATTTTGAAAAAACATGTTGAGGATCATGTGTGACAAATTAGTGAAACTTATTATGTGTTAGTTAATTTTGGATATGTAAGCTAATGAGGTCAGATTTTTTTAGAGAAGTTGCTCGATTTTTTAAGCTTAAACTCTCATGATTAGATTAAAGATCATGTAATTTTAACCTAAATTTTGGCACCAAGTAATCTTTTCTACATAGATTATGAGAGCAAATTTGTTTGATAAAATCACTAAATAATATATAGCTAGGCAAGTTTCATATGCCATGTCAATTTGTAATAGAAGGACCAAACCCGTTTTGTTTATTTGTTAAGTAGGATATAGGTATGATCTGAGGGAGGTTAATGAACCTGAAAATTAGTTCAAGACTTGCTTTACAATTACAGCTCATCTTGTTCGAAAAGACTTGGATTTGTCATTGTACCCTTGACATGATAATTGTTATTCTAGGAAAAGTCAATATTAGGGCATGTGAAAACTTTTGGAGTCCTTCAGTCTAATAAGATTCAAATTTAAACCCTAAATTTGCCGAGAATTTTCAACCATTAGAGACCAATATGATAAATCAAAAAAAAAAAAAAAAAGAGTAAATTTTAACAAATTGAAAAGTTCATTTACTAAACGTGTATACAATAATATTATTTGTTAAAACTTTATATTTCTTCTATGGAGAAAACTTCAAAGACGAAGGAAATATATTTAATGGGAATTAGAAAGTGACACGAGGTTGAACAAGTTGTAATTATATAATATTCAAAAAAAAAATTTATATCATATTCAATTTGTTTGAAATTAGAGAGGTGTGTGTATATTTGGGAGGGTTACTGATTTTAATAATTAATTACCTAACCGAAAACCACAAAGGACAAAACCGCCCCTAATGTTCTCTTAAGAAGCTAAAGATGAAAATGACGCATTAACAAATCCAGCGCGTGATTTGATTGCAAGAATAATGCCCTTCCTCTTTGTGCCAATCTACTTACTCAAAAAAATAATAATAATAATAAAATAAAAAATACTTGTTTTGTCTTTTTACTTAGTTTTTTCTAGTTTCGATAAGGATCATTTCTCTAAGGGGCCGTTTGTTTTTAGGGAATCAGGATGTCTGACATTTTCAGATGTCCAGAATCTTAGATGTCCAGAATTTTAGATGTCTGACATCTTTAGATTACCATATTTGTTTTGCACGAAAATTTATAAGGATGTCTGAGAATATTTAGATAGTCATGTTTATTTTGCAGGATTTATGTACGAGAATGTCTTAAGACTATGTGTTATACCAATAATGCCCTTGCTAACCTTTACATAATTTAATTATTAGTTTAATATAATTAAATTGATATCACATGCATTTTGGTGTTTGTTAATTTAATATTATATTTGTACATCAATTTATTTTATACTAATATTTATGTGCTATTTTGTAGAGCAAATTAATTTATATTAGTTTGATGTTTTTATAAAATGTTATATATTAAATATTAATTCAATTTTAAATCAGCTTTATTGTATATCTAAATGTAAAATATAAATATAGCTAACTACATAAGATCGTTTATTAGTGCATAAATTCATTAATTTATTTTTAAATAAAAATAAAAATGTAAAATAAAGAAAATTGATAAGGGGCAAATATGTCATTAGTGAATGCCCTCAACATGGGAATTTTAAAAACCCATGTTTCAAAAGGGCATCCAAATTTAATCAGATGTCCCCCGAATGGACATTGTAGGATACCTAGGTATCTTGATATGCTAAGGTATCTTACATTCCTACAAAACAAATGAAGTAATCCAGATGCTGATTTCATGAGAATCTTGAATTACCACGAAACAAATGGCTCCTAATTGATTATTCCTTAATTTATAATCAAAAGTACTACTTTTCAAGAGTACAATACAACTCAAGCGGCTTGTAATGATTTGAACCTCTATGACCTTTATAAAGAAAGTTATTTATATTTTGACCAGTTAAATTATGATAAAATTATACCAAGTTTCTTGAACTTTAGAGTAAGTTTCGATTATGCTCTTATCATTTTAAAATTTTCATTTCAACTTTCAACTCTTAAAATTGTTTCAAAACAATCATTCTATAAATTTTGCTCATAAAAAGAAAACGGTAATTTGACATGGTGGTGAATTGTGAAAACAGAAGAATTACATGTGTATTTAAATAATTTCAATTATACCTTTGAACTTTGAGAATGAGTTTTAATTATACCACTATTATGTCCAAAGAATCATTCTAACTTTAAGTTTTAAAGTTCAAAACTACACTTCATTAGTAGCTTTCTTAAATTTTTGGGACATTTTGTATAATATAACCTTTAAAGGTATTTATAAGTTGAAATTTCATGGAAATAAAGTGAACTTTTCTTTTTTCTCTACATGCAAATTAGATTTACCAAAATAGAACTTTATCTAAACTGCTACACGAACCCCATTTGATTTATATAGAAAGTCTATACGCCTCTACAAACAGTGAATAATTTAATTCAATCGTTTTTTTCTCATGGTCTCATTAATAAATTATCCAACACATAAGAATTTTAATAGAGTTTGCTAATAAAAAAGTATTTTGAAAGAGTATGCTAAACAAAAAGTATATTGATGGAGCTCATTGACTTCAAAAAATCATTGGCTAAAGATAATACTACAAGAAATATTATTTTTAGAAATAGAAGCATATGACAATGATAATGAAGACAATAATCCATATAATTGCTAGAAATGGTGCAAAAAATTTTAAAAAAGAAAAAAGAAAAAAAATATTAAATTACAAAAAATTGATCTCTATGATTTGAAGAAAGTTAGAATTTAATCATTATGTTTTTAAAAATTAGAATTCGTCTCTATGATTTGATGAAACCCTCATAAATAGTCTTTTAATATAGAGACTATTTATGAGGATTTTATCAAATCATAGAAACACTATTTATGAAGTTTTATCAAACCATAAGAAAAATAGGCTATGTTCTTAATGAACTTATTACTGTGTTTGAAAATTTTCTCAACCAAATACACCAATATCATCGTAAGAATTGACTTCAACTCAAAAGACTATCCTCTCATAGGGTCCTAACCCATCTATAACTTTATATCCTAATATGGCTTATAAAAAATTTGATTTTTTTTGGCCGTATGAACTTTTTTTAAACTTCACTCAATTAATGATATATATTCAAAGTTTGCTTTATATTTTCAAAGAGAACTTGCTATAATTTAAAATGCGTACTTATATGTGAATACTAAAACTTCATCACAAATTAAATTTTCTATTATAAAACCAATTTGACTATCAAGACCACTTCAAGATCACATACCGCAACACTGCCATATTAATGAAACCTCTAAACTACTTTGAGTTGTCTTAGAAGCTTAGAATCTCAACCTATGGATCTTATAACATTTAACAATCTATTTTTTCCATTAAGAGATATAATAATTAAAAAGAAAATGCGTTATTTTTAAATAAGAATTGCTTGTCAATAACCAACAGTCAGAAAGTTTGGAATGAATTTTGATAGAGGTAGGGTCGTTTGGATTAACTTTTTGAGCCTTTATTTTTGCAAAAAAAAAAAAGTATTTTAATAAAATTTGTAGTGTTTGACAACCACTCAACCTTAAAAAAAATGAGTTTGAGAAATAAGCTATTTTTTAGTAAAACACTTAAAACCAAATTTTAGAAAAAGAATTTTTAATTGCTTAACTTGAAATCCCTCCTAGATTTTTATGATATATGAAAATAACAAAAATACTCTCACACTATCACTGTCCGCTGCCTCCAACCGTCGAAGACCAACTGAACACACCCACTGCCAACGACAATCTCTGACGACAATCACTGGCAACCATCTCCAGTGACTACCGCCGACAACCCCTCTGATGGTAGTTAGTGGTTGGTCAATGGTCCTAGTATTTTAAACTTATTAGTATATAGTATTTAATATTCGTATTTTATAGTAATTTGATATTAATTAGTTGAAGTATTTTAAGTATAAAACAAACCAAACAAACTTATGTATAAAAACACTTTTGAGAGAATGTAACCAAACTTATTAGTGTTTTAATTCTAAACCGATTTATAAAAAATGCTTAAAAATGCATTTTTGGATAGCAACTTCAATTAAAAGGTAATCCAAAAGAGTCCAGTAATTTAATTAATTAAAACACTTTCTTCATACATTATTCTTCAGAAACACATTTTACCTTTAAAAAAAAATATCCCAAACTCACTTTTTACTTGTACTGTCAATCACCAAATCTCGTATTTAACATGGAGTAATTCGTGAATAATCCTTCCTTCAGCATTATTTCATCCGTGAGAAAAAATCTCCAAGTACATTCCTTAATCAAGAATATAAACCCAAAAAAGAAAAGAAAAAGTATACAGTAGTAGATAGCTTTGAATCACTCGAACAACATATAGAAAGGAGAACCCATATCTCAAGAATTAAAGGCAGTGCAATCTGTTCTTATGTCACCCAAAACCCCAGTCTTAACGCCCACTCTCCCAAGCCGAACCATAGCCACCGCAAACGCTTTATTGAACCCATTCCGATCGTTGGCAAAGGCACCAACAGTGGGCTGCGACAAGGGGTCGGTGTAAAGCACCTGGTCCGACGTGAAAAGGCCCTTGTGGTTGACGAGGTTCTGGTAATAAACGTTGTCGAGTTTTCGTGGGGTTACAGGGTCCATGTCCACGGCGATTCTGGGATCGACGTCTTGGGGGCAGGCTTTCATGAGCTGTTTGGCGTAGTTACGGTCGAGAGAAGGATCCACTGGGGAGGTCGGGGAGAAGGAATAGAGGCGGTTGGCGAAGCGGTTGCAGTGGGAGAAGCCGACCGTGTGGGCGCCTGATAAGGCGACCATGTCGGTTTGGGTTAGGTTGTTTTTTCCGAACATGGCGTTTAGTTGGGCCAGGTTGGAGCTTGGTCCTGGTAAGTTTCCGGCTACTAGAGAGGCTTTCGAGATTAGACCGTCTCGGCGTCCTAATTCAACTGAGAAACTTGGCCCTCCCGCCTAGTATCAAATAAAAGAAAATTTGCAAAAGGCGTTCAAGGTTGTTCAAAGGGCATAATTTATATAACAGGTAAAGAAAAAACAAATTGTAAGCATCTAATTTGATCTCATTTGAATTCTAATATATTCATCTCATTTAATACCAACTTGGTTGAATTTATGTGGCACCCATTCATGCTTTTTTTTTTTTTAAAAAAATTCAAGTTTCGAACTTTAATTTTGATTTCTTCATCAAAGATATGTGTCTTAATAAATTGAGCTATGCTCAAGTTAGTTTACATGTTCATGTGTTAATTAATACAATGTACTCAAATTCAAACAATGCATCATTTGAAAGAAAAATTAAACTACCAGAGCCACAACGTCCCTAGCTAGGAATGATCATTATAAGCAGGTGTGGGTAGTACTTTTGAATTTAATTTTTATTTGGTTCTTGTTGCAAAAGTGAATAAAGTCTCACATTAGTTAGATAAGGAAAATTAGATGATGGATATATATAACTGAAGACAATTATCTCAATTGGTATGTGACTTTTTGGATGAAACTAAAAGCAAAGCCATGAGAGTTTATACTGAAAGTGAACAATATCATACTATTGTGGAGATATGTGAACAGTCTGTTGTCCCTAATAGTTCTTAAGATTTCAAAGGTGGCATGTTTGGTTCTTAAATATTTGAATTTGATTTATAATTGATTCTTGAAGTTTGAAATTGATTTCTAAACGATCTTTAAGTAGAGTACTTGACTGTTAGTTGATTTAACAAAATGATAACGTCATAGTTAACGTATGTGCTTATTAGACTTTCAAGATATGTATTATTTTAAAGGAGTTGATTTTTTTTTTTTTTTATTTCTTATAGTCAAAAACAAACTAGATACTAAGGCCCCGTTTGATAACCATTTGAGTTTTTGTTTTTAGTTTTTGAAAATTAAGCTTGTGTTCTCTCAATTTCTCTATAATGGTTTTCATCTCCTTTAAGGAAGTATTTGAATTCTTAGCCAAATTCTAAAAACAAAAACAAGTTTTTGGAAACTACTTTTTTTAGTTTTCAAAACATGGCTTGATTTTTGAAAGCATAGGTAAAAAGGAGATAACAAAATAAGTAAATCCATAAGTGGGAGTAGTATTTATAGGCTTGATTTTCAAAAACCAAATGGTTATCAAACGGGGCCTAAAATATTTGAGTTTGAAAAAACTAACCAGAACCACGACGTCTCTAGCGGCGATGGCCAATATATCAGCACACGAGACTTTTCCAGGACACTGTGCTTCCACCGCCTGCTTCGCCTTAATCACTGTATCAAACCCATCTCCTGCCAACGACTGGTTGTCCTCCGCGTCCTTCTCTGCATCGTCACTCGCCGACGCTATCATAACCGAAGCATCACATCCCTACAACAAAAACATCACACAATTAGCCACCCAAATGGAAGAAAATTTAAAAAAAAAAAAAATCTTCACCTATCAACAAAACAGTGTCCCACATGAGTTAGTGACGAAAGTATATAAGGATAACATTTTTATGGGAGTAAGAGAGTTTCTTTTGTGAAATCAAAAGCAAACTCACGCGAACTTAACTTGAAGGCGTAGACAAAGAAAATATAGATCGAGCATAAAACTAAAATTTGTGTCTATTAAGAATTTTGTCTTGTGAATTGTGTGTCTAATAGGTTTGTGATTTTTTTTTTTAAAAAAAAAAACCAACCTATTAGTCGTAAAATTGAAACTTAGTAGATTTATTAAATATTTTTAGAGTTCGAAAACATGTTAAACACAAAATTAAAAATTTAGAGAGTATTAGATACATTTAAAGTTCAAATATCTAATAGATACATGGTTAAATTACAAGTTTACTCCTTGAACTTTGAGGTTTGTGTCTATTTGACCCCTAAACTTTTAAAAGTGTCTAATAGCTAGGTCTCTAAACTTTTAATTTTGTATCTAATAGGTCATTGAATTTTCAATTTTTTTTTGTATAGAACGACCCTAAAAAAATTGAAATTTTAAAAAATTAATCAATCTATTAGATATAAATTTAAATTTTATGTCTAATGAAACTCTAGAATTTAAATTTTATGTCTAGTAGATTGATAAGTTCATTTTATATTTATTTATTATATCTTGTTTAGGTTGTTTTTAGTTAGTTTTCCTATGGTTTTTGGATTTTAATTCATGCATTTCTTTTATTTTAATAGGTGATCAAAGATTTCATTTTGAAGGCCAAAGTTCGAAGATTTTCAAGCTTAAAAAAAAGTGGTTTTTTTTGGCGAATAAATACATCTTTTTATCAAATTTGAGGGGATTGGGAGAGGTAGAATGAGTGGAAGACGGCTTGACACTATTTTGGAGGATTCGAGCAACCGAACAGAGCGAGAGCGACAATTATTGGAAACTCATGGAATTTCCAGAATTTGTTTCTTTTTTCTTTTTCTTTATATTTTATTGGCTGAAATGATTTCAATAGTTTTAGCTAGTTAGGACTTTTGTTGATGTTTTCATTATGAACTAATTTACTCTTTCTAGAGCTTTGATATAATCGCTATTTGAATTATATTCTTCCTAGTTAATAGTTGATATTTCAATTTCGTATTTGGTTGTGAAAACTTTTTTAAGCTTAATGCATGTTTAGATTTAACCAAACTCTTTGCATCAATTTCATGTCATAATTCGATATTGAGAGAGACAATAATTATTGATAGATCTAAATAGTTTTCGGCCCTAATTTATACATGAGATAGAGATATCATTGTAGATTTTGTGGCAATTTTTAGGTTCTACGTTCGTCATATTTGAATGGTTGGAATTTTCATCGAGATATAGGCAATTTACTTTTCAAAGAATATCGTCATTGCTTGAGAGAGAATATCGAGTCTATAGAGTAGAACTTGTCAACAACCTAGAAATAGAAATTGTTTCAACTATTAATGAATGAAGAATAGGAGGAGATAATGGTGAAGTCATTGCTCTAGATCCTTTAGAAATTAAATTTAATAATCTATTTTACATTTTAATTTTAGAGCTTTACTTCCTTTATTTGCAAACAAGTTTAAAATTTAATCTCTCTTTGATTAATCAAGACTCAGATAAAATCGAGGCTAACTAATTTGGTAATTGGTGTGGTCATTCAACTACTATCTTACTTGTAATGATTTTGGTCATTCAACTACTATATTACTTGTGGAGAACGATTTTGGTCATTCAACTACTATATTACTTGTAATGATTCGTACACTTGCGAATTCGAGCAACATAGATCCATGAATTTAAAAAAAAAAATCAAAAGTTCAAGGAGTAAATTTGTATTTTTGAAAGTTAAGGGACCAAATAGACATAAACATCAAATTTCAATGACTAAATTTGTAATTTAACCTAAATACAAAATTAATAAGTTTAGAGACTTATTAATACAATCTCTAACATTTATGGATTAAATTTGTAATTGAACCAATAATATATATGTATATATAAAGATAACATCTTTTTCCTTTTGGTAGAATTAAAATAGAGTCAAGTAGAGTTAATTGAAAATTAAGTAGAGACAATATCACACTATTTATGAAAATCGTGGGAGGTTATTGTTGTTTTAAAACAAAGCAATCTTTCTAAGTTACCTGGACAAAGCAGTCGTGGAAGAACAGCCTTAGAGTTGCCGGAACTGTAACGAACGTTTGGCTAAGCTTTAGGCTGACGGCCTGCCGGACGATTTGTTCGACATTTGGGCACGTCGAGTTGTAGAAGTTTAGCGATAGCTGGCCCTCGCCGAGCGCAATGAGTACACAGACCAGAGCCAAAAACAGCACCACTCGCATTGCCATGGCTGCCATTGATGAGCAGGTTGCCCACTTATTTGGAGGTTTAAATAGAAACAAAGGAAGATGAGAAGGACAGCTAATTAAGAAGAAAACTAAACAACTTAATGGCTGTCTTAGTGGGTTAGTTCCTCGCATGTAAAACGATTGGGGGATTTAATTTTTAGTTTAGTTGACTTCATTAAGTCAGGAATTTGAATTTTAAATTATAATTGTTGAATTTCGGAATGTGCCATGAACAGACATGTGTAGGTTTAAAAAGAAAAAAAAAGGGGGGGGGGGGGGGGGGGGGGGAGGGGGGAGGTTGCAAAATGGTAAAAGGAATGTTGATGCTATATTAAGAAAATGGCCTTTCAATGATTAATATTATTTGTGGTTTTTTTTAACACAAACATTGTGTGAGAAGGAAAATTTTGAATGGATGTATAGGTTTTATTTTCTAGTATATTTTGCAATAATGTGAATTGTATGTTTAAGTTTTATGTATATTTCATGTTTTATAATTATTTTGGAATCAATTAATTATAGGATTTCTTTTTTTTTAAAAACAAAACAGATTTATGCTAAAAGAAGTTGTAAATTACAGATTGCTTGCCACTTTTTCTTGATATTCTTGGGCTATAACTTCCTTGTACAACATCTCTGATAATAAAAACACATATTGGATGTAGGCAAAGTACCTTGTGGAACCACTTTAAAAAGTACTCTCGCGTTCTTCCTCTTTTGAACTTCTTGATTCTTTTCTGTAAAAGATTTCTAATTAGGACTATGAAATGCACTTTCAATCTTTTTGAAAAAATTTGTGTTGATTTTTGTGACTCACATCTGCTGTTATTTCTTTAGCCCGTTAACCCCTTCTTTTTACCACAGTCATTTTTTGTGAATTAGTTTGACAGCTTTTACGTAAACAATACTCTGTTAATTGGTTTACGGTAAAAAGAAAAATAGGGGTGAGCTAGAGAGTTGGGTGGTGAGCTTTGTAATTTGGGGATTCTCCTTCTTCCGATGTTGCGTTTGTGAGTTGAATAAAAAAGTCTCTCTCTCTTATTCGAAAGTGCATGTAGACTACGGTCGAACCACTATAAACATTGGTGTGAATCTCTCTTCCCTCTTAAGTCTTTTAATTCCTGGTTTATTGTTAGTAATTGGTGAGATTTTGATTGATCGTTTCAATTTTATCTCAACAATTTGGCTTATACATAATACATATATAAATATTACTTACACGAAGTGTAAAGAAGGGATGAAAATGAAAGCCCAACGGCTAGTTGCATCCAGAGGTGATTCTTGATTTCTGTCGTTTGTCTAAAGTTGTTGACAAGGGGAGAAAATAAAGCTGGAAATAATTCCATAGAAAGAAATCAGCATAAATGAGATACCATATGTGTGATGATTTCTTTACTCCAAAATTGATGCCCACTACTGCATTGTGAGATAAAGAAATCTCCAGCTATATGTGATGTGGCGTTAGTAGAAGATTTTGCACAGTAGGTAAATTTCTTTCCTTTACCAAATGCATGGTGATGCTGAATTCCCAAAGTGAAGATTTAAGAAAAGTTTGATGATTTCCCATTGGTTATGGTCGGTTGATGGTTGGGCCGAGGCTTTGAAATTAGGAGGCAGATTGTTGATTGCATTGGGAGTTATCGACTTCGTCGGCTCCAGTGTGGTTCATATAGTTTGGGGAAAATCGCATGCATGTCTATGGGACGCAATGATTGAGGGCAAGAATCAGACGATTCCGCCAGTCGGTGATGCTGCCAGGGCACAACGTCTCATTACCAATTGCTGTTGTGCCTGACTTCAATCTCTAAAACTTTCTGTTGTGCCTGACTTCAATCTCTACCCAGATTACCAATTGCTGCCTTTGGCAGACTTAGACATGTTGATTGAACCATATAATATTGCCTGAGATTGTAGATGCAATGGATTGGGGACCAGAAAATGAAGCACAACGTCCCAGAAGATTATTCTACTGGTGGGGATCAGCAAAGCAGTCTAAATTCTAACTGCTCAACGGATCCAGAATGCAACATTTCAGATGGAGGTCATGACTTCTACAGGAAGGCGTGTTAAAAGACGGAATATGGATGATGATATCATCATTTAAGGGCAAATCTACAGATGGAGAAGAAGAATATGAGTCAGGAGGTGATTGCTCAGAAAGTGAATCTACATTAGAAGATTCAGACATTGAGAGCGATGAGTATGAAAGGTAGCATTCAAAAGGGAAAGAAGTATTTCTAGATGGAAGCGAGGAGATTACAAAATCTCTTGATGTTCCTGAATTATCTCCTGTAGATGTTGGAAACAGAAACAAGTTGATCCTTAAATTCTCCCTTAAGAATCCAAATAAGGTTGATCCTCCTTTAAACACAACACTTACTTGTTCCAACTTGGCTGGGCTGATGTGGCTAGTGTCACGGTCATGCTTGTCCAGGGCGTGTTGCCCGTGGCCGCATGCCCATCTCTACCCCTTTTAGTCATGCTTTCATGTAATGTATTTAGTTTTGCTTGATAGTTAGCTTTCGTTGTATTTTTATGCTTGTATGACTCCTCGTCACTTTGCATGTTCAAGCCTGTCAAAGGCATAAATCTCAAAATGTACTATAGGGGGTATGACTAGTTGTCCATCCTTCCTACCCGGAGTTATATGCAATCTAAGCTGTTGTTGACCCTTCTCTCGCTTATTGCCTATAACATTTATATGAACAAACGTTTTCTCAAAAGCTTTCAAAACACTTTCTCTCTCCCGGTTTTCTAAAACATTTTCTCCCGGGACCCAAGGGGAGGCTAGACCATATACGGAAGCCGTCTGCAACTTCCGTTTTCGTACGGCTGACTTGCTTGTCGAGCTAAAGCAAGTGCCGCACAATCGTTGACCCGTTGCGAAAGAGTCCGATTGTGACAAGTGGTATCAGAGCCTAGTTGGCTCCTCGAATCGAAAACTTGCGATCATGTCCGTGACCGAAGAGTTGGGCAAGGCCCATGTCGACCGACTGTCCGCGTTTGAAGAGCAAATGCTCTTGCTAAGAGAAGTCCCTGATAATGTGCGATTCCTGGAATCTCGCCTGGATGAGATTGCCTAGAAGGCCGACACGATTGACGCGGTTGCTGGCCGCCTAGACGGGATGCCCGTCAGAGAGTTGATGGTGAGGGTTGAGGCCCTTGAAGATAGAGCCACAAGACCTGTTGGCTTCGAGCGTGGGGATAGCTCGTCGGGCTCTGTTGCCCAGTTAGAGGAACGCGTCGAGAATCTAGACGGCGCTCAAAGAACAATATTTCAGATGGTGTCTGAACTATCTGAGGATGTAAAAGCTGCCATCGACGTAGTGAGGGCAGAAGTGGCGGACCTAAGCGCCCGACTGAATCTTACCATGAGAGCGGTGGGAAACCAAGCCCCAGCTGGGGGCGTAGTCCAAGTAAACAAGGTAAAAGTACCCGAACCGAAGCCCTTCTGTGGGGCTCGTGATGCAAAAGCCTTGGAGAACTTCATATTTGACATGGAGCAATACTTCAAGGCCACAACTACTACATCTGAAGAGTCGAAAGTTACCTTGGCAACGATGCATCTAGTGGATGATGCAAAACTATGGTGGAGATCCCGGTATATGGACATCCAAGAAGGACGATGTACCATCGATACATGGGAAACATTGAAACAAGAATTGCGCTCTCAATTCTTCCCTGAAAACGTTGAAATATTGGCGAGGCGCAAGTTGCGCGAGTTAAGACATACAGGGACCATTCGAGAGTACGTGAAGCAATTTGCCGGATTAATGTTGGACATACGAGACATGTCCGAGAAAGACAAGGTCTTTTGTTTCGTTGAAGGGTTGCAATCAGGGGCTAAGTCCAAGTTATATGAACTCAGAGTACAAAGCTTGTCGGAAGCTTATGGGGCCGCCGAACGTTTGTTCGATCTCACCACCGAAGAAAGCCACAAACAATGTCAAGATGTGAGACGAAGCAAATCTCCCCCAAATAGAGAAAATAGAAATTCTCGACCCAACTCTCCAAAGAATGGGGGAGGGAACCAAACTGCGAATGGGGGAAATTCATGGCGAAGGCCACATTATCAAAATAACTACAACCAAACGCCCCCATTCTGCTACATATGTAAAGGGGCCCATCGGGCATATGAATGCCCAAATCGAGCATCCTTCAATGCTTTTCAAGCCTCATTGGCAAGTTCTTCAGGGGCCAAGGATGAAGCCTATGAAGGAAATGGGGGCGACACTCGCATTGGAGCGCTGAAATATCTGTCAGCCTTACAAAAGAAGGTGGAGGGAGGAAAAGGATCCACTCCACGTGGGCTCATGTATGTCGATGCGTGGATTAATGGGAAACCCACAAGAAATACCATGGTCGATTCAGGAGCGACCCATAACTTCATAACCGAAACAGAGGCCCGACGACTGAACCTACATTGGGTTAGGGATGCGGGAAGAATCAAAGCTGTAAATTCAGCAGCCCTACCCATTTTGGGCGTGGCACGACGAGTGCCAGTAAAATTAGATGCTTGGAGTGGTCAAGCAGACTTGGTGGTCGTCAAGATGGACGACTTCGACATTGTGTTGGGGATGGAATTTCTCCTCGAACACAAAGTAATACCTATGCCGCTGGCAGAAAGTTTAGTCATCACGGGACCTAACCCCACCGTGGTCCCAGCGAAGCTAAGACAGCCGAATGGGGCGAAATTATTATCCGCCCTCCAATTGAACAAGGGTCAAAACAAACGTTGCGACGTCAAGGGCCATGTCGATAATCAAGTTAGTTATCCTCCCACGGAGTGGAGGCCAAAGACAGATGTTGCTCAGAAGCTTGCAAAGGAAGCACCAATGAGCACAAGGGAATGGGTCGAACAAAAATGGTACAATTCAAAGAGAAAGCCAGAAACGTCGATTCCGCCGATCACACTACATAATGCTTTTGAGGCATTGGCCGAGAGGGCACCTCAAAAAGCCAACCAAAGTGAAAATATGAAGAAGTTCTTGGCCGACTGGAAGAGAAGCCAAGAGGTAGAGGTCAGCTGGGATCGTTTGAAGAACTGAAGACAAGATGCTCGAGCGACTGCTGAGTTCGAGCGGGGACGGTTGACGAGGACGTCAACCATTTAAGTGGGGGAGAATGTCACGGTCATGCTTGTCCAGGGCGTGTTGCCCGTGGCCGCATGCCCATTTCAACCCCTTTTAGTCATGCTTTCATGTAATGTATTTAGTTTTGCTTGATAGTTAGCTTTCGTTGTATTTTTATGCTTGTATGACTCCTCGCCACTTTGCATGTTCAAGCCTATCAAAGGCATAAATCTCAAAATGTACTATAGGGGGGTATGACTAGTTGCCCATCCTTCCTACCCAGAGTTATATGCAATCTAAGCTGTTGTTGACCCTTCTCTCGCTTATTGCCTATAACATTTATATGAACAAACGTTTTCTCAAAAGCTTTCAAAACACTTTCTCTCTCCCGGTTTTCTAAAACATTTTCTCCCGGGACCCGAGGGGAGGCTAGACCATATACGGAAGCCGTCCGCAACTTCCGTTTTCGTACGGCTGACTTGCTTGTCGAGCTAAAGCAAGTGCCGCACAATCGTTGACCCGTTGCGAAAGAGTCCGATTGTGACAGCTAGCTCATCATCAAGATCACCAAAGGAAGTTATTGAAACCAGTCAGAATCTTATGAGATCAGAGAGGCAATTTGGAAATACTGATCTGACCGAGGTCTACACAAATGGAAACATAAGATGGGGAGGATCCTGGGTTCGTTCGTCCAAGCGCATAAGATTAGGAGACACTATGCCTTCTGATGCATATGCGGCAATGTCTAGTTCATTTCCCGATGGTGATCATAATGAAAATGAGAATATTGTTCATGAATATTTAGAACAAGAAAATCATTTTGGTGCACCATCCCCCCATCAAAGATACAGAATCATTGATGATGATGCTTCTGGGCAATCTCAGGAGGCTGTCAATGGTGGAGACCTTTGTGTTAGCAACAGCAAGTCATGTGATCATGATGTGATTCAAATAATTTGAATTTCATGTTTCCTTCAGATGTGCCCCACCACATCAATACAAAATGGGACTCCTGCTTCTGAGCAAACTGAAATATTGCACCAATGCGTACGAAGATAAGGTTGAAAAGTATTAATTTCTTTGGATCCTGAACATTCTCTGAAGCACAAAATAGAATCCTTAGATGAAAGCTCGAAGAATGATGAATACAATACAGTGTCTGGAAGCCCTCGGCATCTAAATGGGCTGCAGGATAATGTCATGAATGGAACTTATTCTGATCATAGAAATGATTGCCCACAAGATATAGACATTGCGAATGATGAAAAACCAATTATGCAACTCATCAGAGTTGCAAGCAGTAGAGACTAACAAAATTTTCACTGCTGTGCTGTTTATAGAAGATCGACGTCAAACAAAGGAAAGAGCAATATAGAAAGCAACGGTTGTGGGTCAGGAGAAAATGCTTTGGGCAACATTAGTCTACCTGCAGAAGCAGACAATCACAAAAGTATGCTTCGTAAGACAAGATCTTTATGGTTTAAGGATTCCTCATATGATCTAAATAATGTGGGTGACAATCTAAACTCGGACGAAGATCAAGAACTTGAACAGAAATCAAGACGTTCTGGAAATACTTCTACGAACAGATTCCATATACCAAGTAAAGAGTGGGGATCAAGCTCAAGGGTGACAGTTGGATCCAGATCCACTCGAAACAGAAGGGGTAGTTTTACTCGAGACATAAATCCAGTAGACAGAAGAAAGTCGATTCAATATGCCAGAAAAGGATCGTGGTTAATGATGCCTGCACATGAGGGTGGCTCCAGGGGATGAAGTTGCATATCTGAGGCAGGTATGTACATCATGGATGGTTTCCTGCTGTTTGATTCTTACATTCCTTCTTTTAATATGTAGTGCTAATTATGGTTTTCATTGATTATTAATGAAATGTGAATACTTTCCTGACAGAGCCACATTGTGCTAATTACTGTAACACAAAAGACATGGGAGGGACCTTGGACCTCAAACCGAGGAACCATACGAGCTGTTGAGTTCTGTAAGGTTGTTAACTGCCTTTGACAAATTAATGTCGACGTCCACGCAGGTAGTCTGCTTATTCAAGGTTATTATGCTTTCTCTCTTCATATGCATGTGATGGGTATATTCTGATGTTGTCCATAAAATCTCAGGGTCGGTATGGGATTCAAGATTTGATGCTTCACACACAGAAGACACAATACAAGAATAGGTAGTTTAATGAATCCATTTTCCTATCAATTTGTTGATCCATCATGTTGAGCCTCTAAATTACAGTTCCTTATTCCAAGTAACTTACTCAGCAGATCCGTATATACGGTATGTAACTGTTATTTTGGCCTCTTGTTCATGTATAGGTTTCATGTACCATTGTGTCTTGAGATAATCCAGGAAAGATTACAGAATGATTACTTCTGAAGCTTGGAAGCTTTGAAGCATGACTTCATGGTAATGCTATCGAATTTCGAGTTATTCGTGGCATAGAATGAAGACATGTTGAAGAAAATTAGACGACGGTTGTCGGAGTGGTTTCATCGCAACAAATCACCTTTATAGATTCTTGTAAAATACAGCTCTTAGGATTCTAAGAATTTTGGTAGGAATTATTGGCCGCCAATGTTAGGTTGAAGAAGAAGAAGAGCCCACTTGGGTTATTTCTCCTGTATGTAGATAATTCTTTTTCCCTATTTGATTAACCAATGCCTTCCATTTATATCCTTGGACAATCTCCTGATGGAAGATTGAGGTCTACTAGGAAATTAGAGACGGAGAGGTGGGTGCCATTTTCCAAATGAAAAATCAGTACTCAGCAGTCCCAATACCTGCCGATTTGTCAAATATTTTTCGTCAATATTTCATAAGATAAAGAGTTTAATTAATATCAACTTTTTTCTTTTTTTTTTTTTTTTGCTGCAGTGAGGTTTAATCAAGATTTTAAATACCCATGTTCATGAAAGTCAAAATCTCAATTTTATTGAAATGTCAATGAAAACACTGATAAAACTCACCTTTTTTAAATAGAAGATAATTCGTGGATATTTTAGTTACATTTGGTTGATTTTTCTAAGATATAACGAATATATTAATTCACCCTTCATGTCATCTAAAAATGTGAATATATCAACGAAAATTTAAAACCCCAAATTTAATATCAATATTAAAAACTAATTGATTTTTCCAACGATAGTTTAATCATATTTTTATATTGATTTGTCCGAGTTGGAAGTGAGAAATGAAACTAAAACAAGCAAAACTTAGTATTTTTCACGTCACATCTCTGGGAAGTTAAATTGAGAAGTTGCAAAGTTAGTGGTCCTCATCAACCCACATTGACAATCAGTACAATCGTACACCCGATGCAAAAAATTACAGTCTTTAAGCATAAGAGGGTTAGAACACTTGATGACACACCAAGGCGCCAATGACACTTCGATCGATTGCATAAAGGAAATATAAGTTCATCATATATTTGATATCAATCTCTCCACCTGTGGCCACAATTTGGATTGCAGCAAACGAAAAATAATGTCATACCTTCCTCCCCTCTGGCAGTGGCCTGCATACAGTTACGCAATGAGATCATGGCTAGATATAAGTACGAACACGGTGAAATGATATAAAACAAAATTTGTAACCTCCAGCAACTTGACAAAATCCAACAAAAGCAAACTAACAGTTCACATTTCAGTGAAGAAAACATTATTAGTATTCACAACCGTATTAAGATGATGATGCAAAACTTTGGGAGTTAAGAAAGAATGAAGCATGTGTTAGAAAATCTCAGAACACCGATGATATCAAGAGAAGGGGGAAAAAGAAAAGTGAACCTGGAAGAAAACAGCTTCTCCGTGGTTGCATTGAGCACATCGGACAGCTTTAGTGCGAGGGAGAGTTGGATCTGCAGCAACATCTTGCAGAACTTGAGTGCGTTCCCCTACAGCATGATGAATCTCATTCCTATAGACACAGTTATTGTCAGCAACTTCCTGTAAACAGAATTTTAAAAAAAAAACATGAGATTTAATGGGCAGAATAAGAGGGAAGGAAACCATCAATCTCTAGAAATAAAAACAAGTCAATACACAAAGTGACAGAGAGGAGGATCAGTAAGTAGAATCAGAAGAAAAGAGGGGAGGATGTCAATCTCAGCATACGAAAACAGGTCTATCTTCCAGTAGGTAAAAATAAAATTTATTTGGTTACACAAAAATAGAAAGGAAGTTTTCAACAATGGTTCATCAGGAAAACATACATTGAATAGAAGTACAGAAGACATGCAATTCAATTAGTAAAGAATTTCAGACCACAAATAAATACAAAAAAACTGGGAAATCAAAGGCAACTCGTGAAGATTAACTTTAACAATTCCACGACTTAAGGGAGTGAGTTAACTCTAATATCAATGAAAAAATAGCTCAAACTTGCAACCTTCAGAATTAAATTAGTAATACTATCCTAATAATTTTATAAAGGCTGAATTAACTGTCCCAGCAAAGATTATATTTCCTCTCCTAAATTAACTGAAACAAGTGACTGTTTCTAGCATTTGTCTAGATATATATTCTTACTGATGTACATGCATATCTCCAACTAAGAACTGTAAGGACCCGTTAGCATTTCATTAAAAGATGATAACTAGTTAAATCTTAATCTTCATAAATTTTCCCTTCCTGAAAACTATCTATACGAAAATGAACTACAAAAGCAGCCAAGAACAAAGGGTTCCATCAAAGTTCAGAGAAGGGTAAACTCAAAAACAGATATAATAGGACGCCACCATAAGGAATACTTCAACAGGGTGACGAACGTAAGTGGCAACCTCGAGCATTTGAGGGCATAATCATGAATCCGGTCCAAATATCCTTATCCTAGGTCAAAATTACTATAGAGCAAAACAATTCACATTTAGAAACAGAATAATATTTGATTTTAACTGCAGAAAGAAAACGATAACAAAGAGTTTCACCAGAGACCAGACATAAGAGAATACCCCGTGCTCGTAAGGACATTAGAAATGAAAGCCTAACCAACAAACCTAAAACGTTCACAGTGTTAGAATAAAAAGATGAATTGAAAAGAAAGAGAAGGTACCTGGTGATCACAGTTGCGACACGCATAGAGAAGAATCTTCTCATCCCTGTCCTCCTTCGGATAGAGAATGTTGTTACTGCAACAATACAATTTCCATATTCTCAACATTTTTCAACAACTTAAACTAATCAACACAGAAGAACAAGAGCCATGTGTGCGAGTGTGTGCGTATGTTAAACCCTAATGCATACCATTCCCGGCAAAACTTCATGGTACTCATCTTGCATAGAAAAACAAGAAACCCCGGGCTCAATACAGATCAAGTTTCTGCCTAAAAAACAAAAAAAAATTCTGGAAGATTCAACCTAAAAACAAAAGTATCTAATACACTTGCTCTTTGTTTCAAATATATATATATATACATACTATGCAGTGGAGAATCGAGAGATGGCGTTGGGAAGATGAAGCCACAGATCGTCGACGAGCAGACGACGACGAGTGGACAGAGACGGATGTCGGAACGGCGTGAGGGAGAGAGGAGGAAGACGAACGTTGAAACGGCGTGAGGGAGAGAGGAGGGAGCGGACGGCGTGAGGGAGAGAGGACAGAGAGGACGAGCTAAACGGAGCAGGCAGCGGCGGCGGCGGCGGAACCGGACGTCGGCCGTGAACGGAAATGCGTGAGGGAGATGGGTTAGCGTCTGCGAGTAGCGTCTGGCATCTAGTGTTTTTAAGTTGATATATATATATATATAAATTAATTATCGGTTCGGTTTGGGTTGAACCGAGCCAAAACTCCTAAACCCGAGAATCAAACCAAAAATGCGGTTCTCCTAAAAATTAATCCAACCCAATCCGGCCGGTTTGAATTGGGTGGTTCGAATTGTTCAGATTATCGGATTTTTTGTACACCATACATACACATACATATATACATTGTATAAGCTATCAATTAACTTAGCACAATGCAATAGCTCCAACAATTGCTATAGTGAGTGTTGGAGATTTATCTCTTCCTCAATAAGCAATCAATGCAACAACGTTATGGAGCTTTTTATCAAAAATAGTATCAAAGAAAACTGACAATTATAAATTTTAAGATGAAAATTTTTGAGAGGGATATAAAAAGTTTGACGATAAAAAACCTTTTGAGATAAAAGAAGTTGGAAAGAGATACAATACAAATTTTGAAAAGAAAATCATTTAAAGGTGAGAAACAAATTATAGAAAAGGTTTTTTAAATAGTAGAGTTTTTATAAGATTTTAGGGAAAAAATTGGAGAGTGAAATATAGGAATTTTGAGATGAAAAAATTTGAGAGGGAAATAAAATTTTTCAAGATAAAAGAAAATTTGAAAAGAAAATCATTTGAAGTGAGAAAAAACTCGATTTTTTAAAAAAAAAATACTTTTATTTTAGGAAAAAACTCAAAACTGAAAAATAGAAATTTTAAGATTAAAAATTTTTGAAGAGAAAAACATTTGAAAAGTGAGAAGAAAAAAAAACTTTAGAAAGAGTTTTTGAAAGATGTTTTGAAAAAGCTAGGAAATGAGAAATAGAATGTTGTAAGATGAAAAAAAATAGAGTGAGAAATAAAAACTTTGAAGTTAAAAATATTTGGAGATAAAAAATTTTATGAGAAAAAAAGTTTGAAAGTGAGAAAAAAGTAGGGAGAAAGTGTTTATAAAGAGTTTTAAAAATATTTTTGAACAAAAGCTAGGAAGTGAGAAATATAATTTGGAAGATGAAAAAGTTAGGGTGAGAAATAACAAATTTGAAGACAAAAAAAGAGAAAATTATTTGAAGAGAATAAAAATTTGAGAGATTAAAAAGAATAGAGTATTAAAAGATAAAATGTGGGAAAAAGTGGGATAAAGATTTTAGGGAGGAAAAAAAAGGATAGAAAGAGAGAGAAAAGATTTAAGAGATAAATCATGTAAGGGAAAACAGAGAATAATGAAAACAATCAAATCATACAAAGATTTAAAAACAGAAAACAAAAGTATAAAGATTTAAAAAAAAAACAGAGGAAATCATACAACATGTACTGTAAAGAGAGAAAATTAAGAGTGTGATAGTGGTTACTTGGTTGATGTCCAAAGTGTTAGGGACAACGACCCTTACATATCTCCACAATGATATGATATTGTATACTTTGGGCATAAGCCCTCATGACTTTGCTTTTAGTTTTCTCAAAAGGTCTCATACTAATAGAGATAGTGTCCCTCACTTATAAATCCATGATTTTTCTCTTATCTAGCCGATGTGGGACTTTGGTCGCACTCCAACACAAAGTCAGATGCATCAATCAAGATTCAAATCAACCACGGTTTATTATACTGAGAAATCTGATAAATTAAACATGGGGCAGAGTAAGAATTTATGTTCAACAGATCATATATTCATATTGGTGAAACGTAACTGCAATGCAATGGGTGGATAGGATATGGAGTTCTTACTCTGTCATATTCAACAGCCACGGATAATATCCCCATCCTTAAGCAGAGGCAAATTCTGATTTCTGAATCTGCACTGCAGTAAACAAACTTTGGGTTTTCAAAGGTTCCATAATAAGCAGCCTATATTATTTTTTATTGAGTCTAATCTAACAACCAACAATTGTGTCTCCTCCTCGATCATATTCATGACTTGAAAATCGAATAATTAAGGCCTCGTTTGATAACCATTTGGTTTTTGGTTTTTGATTTTTGAAAATTAAGCCTATAAATACTACTTCCACCTATGATTTTACTTGTTTTGTCATCTACTTTTTACCTATGTTTTCAAAAACCAAGCAATGTTTTGAAAACTAAAAAAAGTAGTTTCCAAAAACTTGTTTTTGTTTTTAGAATTTGGCTAAGAATTCAAATGTTTCCTTAATGGAGATGAAAACCATTGTAGAGAAATTGGGAGAAAACAAGCTTAATTTTCAAAAACCAAAAACTAAAAACCAAATGGTTATCAAACGGGGCCTAAGAAGTATACAAACCTTGTGATCTGATAATCCAATGAGACTAGAGCCGGTGTCGATACCAGCAACAACAAGTGTGAAGAAGATCTAGGCAGTGACATCATTGAACGTGGCGATGTCATTGAGGACAGCGACGACCATGGCGATTTCGTTGACTTCGATGGTGAGGGATTTAAGCTCGACTATAAAATGAGAGAGAGAACAGGGAAGTCGGTGGTAGACAGAGTGACGCCCATAAACACAATGAACTGGTCATAGTCGACCTTATCAGTTCCGTCGATAGTCAGTGACATCGATGTTGGAGAGGAAGGGGACAAAGATTATGACGAGGGCGATTCCGAAATACCTGCGTCCATTGCGGCGGATGGAGGACAAATCGAGCTCGAGTCCAATGAGAAATTAAAAAAAAAAAAAAATATTGGCGATCGATTCAAGAATAGGAGTACTCAATTGAGAAAAAATATGGTACAAATAAGTTTTGTTTCTACTAAAAGCCGATGGATCGAGTAGAATCATGCCTTAAATTTGAAGAACCTCGATTAATGAAATGAAAAAAACAGCAGAATCAGAAAAAGATAAAAAGTGAAAAAAAGTCAGGCTCTAAAATTGAAAAACATTATGGCGAGTCTACTCCAATTTTATTCAGCAATTTTATTTTTTTAAATAACAATACGTATCTATTATAGAGTAACACGTCGCTTTGGACATGTGTGGGAAACCTTTCTAACGGGAATTGAAACAGAAACTTAACCTAGAGTGTAAATTGATACACCTATTCAAGTTTGAGATTTAAATCAATGAAATTGAAATTTTAGGGTTAAAATTGATACAATCTACTAAGTTTGAGGTTTAAATTGATGAAATTAAAAGTTTATGATTAAAATTGCTACAATCTGCTAAGTTTGAGATTTAAATTGATGAAATTAAAAGTTTAGGGTTAAAATTGATACAACCTCCCAAGTTTAGGGTCAAAAATGATTTTTGTCCCTTATATTATTAACCAAACTTAAAAGAATAAAACATATTTTTAAATTTCACTGCAAAAAGTTTAAGATTGAATTATATAAATTTAATCCACGAAATTAAACTCATCTATCTTCTTTTCTTACCTATCTACCTTAATTTCAGAAAATGTTTTTAAAAAATAAAAAATTCAAAATATGTAATTACAAAATTTGAATCGGACCTATTGCTGGATGGATCTAACCCGGAAACATGCGGGTCGGAACGATTGAAATTTGAAGGCTGATTAGCGTCCCTTCCCTTCGGCCTTCAGCCATTCAAACTGAATTGAAAGAACGGTCCAATGGAAGTTGAAGCACAATCAAAGTTTCCGTTCTGGAAGCCTTTCCAACGGAGGTTCGATCCTGATTCTCCCTTCTTCGCCTCTGGAAATGTCGAGCGCGAAATCTTAGCCAAACAGGTTTTTTGTCATTTTTGTTGCCCTTCTCCTGAATCAATGCGTTTATTTATTCCTAATTTTATCCAGTATTCATGAAATCAACTCTTGTCTTTCCACAACTTGATTATGAGTATGTCTGTTTGATTGATACTGGAGCTTGCTAGGTTTTGAGTTTTCTGTTTGTTGACTTGCGCAATTTTCATTCTAATCCCTATTATTGACGCACATGATATTCCATTTCTCCTTGTTTTTCCTTTAATTTTGAAGGTTGCTTTGGATTTAACCGAAGATGAAAAGCTCCAGCTTCATAATATGGTACTTGATGCCGGCAGGTAAGCCTTTAATTTGCTATCTGCTGCTGCTCATATATTGTCAAGTCTTAATGACTCTTTAGAAGTTAAAGTTGATTGGATTGGTTACAATTCCTAGAGGAAAATTCATTGCGAAGTTGGAACTAATGGTTTTGATATTTGTTGACTATTTCAGTATTTCTTTCTTTATTGTCAATCTATATCATCAAGTGTCCATTCTCGGGTTTCCAGTGTTTTATTATTGGAATTTGTCATTGTAATCTGTACAGGGAAATCTTTTGCCCAATTGTTGGTTGCGGTGCGCACTTGAAATCGCTGGATGACTTTGAAGATCACTACAATTCACGGCATACTGCCTCTTGTTCAGTTTGCCCAAGAGTTTACCCGACATCACGACTGCTTAGTCTGCATGTGTCCGAGGCACATGACTCGTTCTTTCGAGCAAAAGTTGCTCGTGGCTATGACATGGTATATAACTTTGAACTTGTTATCCTATATATTTCTGTTGTGCATCCGTATTTGTTTTTATCTACTGATCTGTATATACAGGGAATTACTTATGCTTTGCTGTCTTTTTATCAAAGTTGGGGCCTCAAGGCCTACTTTGAAGTTTCAATAGTTCATATATTGTTATTGCTCTGTATGATTATGATAACAGCCTTGAGCATGAAGCTTTTAATCATGCTTAGTGGGGAGGGATTAGAGCTTTAGTTTTCAGGGACTGACCTACTAGTATCATTATAACTTGATTTCTTTTCCAAATTCTTGGTCATGAGAAACGCTGAAATAAAATAAAAGCAGCATTGTTGTAATAGAATGACTGGATAAATCATATAACCCCATCTCTTTTATAGATTATATTATCATATCACTTGAAATATGCTACTGATTAATGTAACTTGAAATATTTAGCATGTTCTTGTTAGATGGATACCACTTTGGTTCAATGTTTTTTTGTTCAATATAAATGTATACTGTGTGTCATGTCACAGTACGAATGCCTGGTGGAAGGTTGTGGTTTGAAGTTCAAGAGCTACAAAAGCAGACAGCAGCATCTAGTGGACAAGCATAAGTTTTCTGCTTCATTTGAATTCTTTAAGAAAGCTCAACCATCTAAGAAACAAAGACAGAAATTACATCGTAAACTAGTACTTCAAGAAAGGGAAGAGACTTCTAAAATGGAAGTCGAGAATGAAACTATAGATGGCCTCATTTCGCGAGTGTCTAAACTAAGTACTTCAGACTCAACTCCATCGTCAGTCAGCTTTGGTCAAAGGCACAATCGAGGGTTAACGTTTGTTCCTCGAGCAGTTCAGCGTGACAAAGTGTCAGACTCCTCAACAGCAGGATCAAAGAAATAAAAGTTCTACATCTAGACCAAGTAAGGATATAGTACCTGTCAGTTCCAGCTCATCTGCTTCCGATTTTTGCTGTTAGTTGTATATTTCTTAGTTCTTCTTAAGGATATCTGGTGCTGCAACATTTCGGAGTTAGATATTTTTTTAAAATTTGATATTGACCATTAACCTCATCAATAGGATGATTCATAGTCATTTTGTGGTTGGGATGTAATTTGAGGTCATATGTGAAATGATGGGAAGATCTTGCATCTCAAGTATCAGAATTAATTTCTATTTGACTTGCAATGCACTATCTTAGTGGAAGAATCAAATTTAATTGAAATGGATGGATGTTCATGTTACAATGTTGGTAGATGAATTAGAGGATTAGTTGCTATGTACTTCTAATGGACTGAATATTGTCCTAGTCAGGAAGGAAATATTGTTACTAGAAATATGCTTTTCTTTTAATATATAGAAAAGGATATTTTAATGCTATAATGCTAACATAAGTTGTTGCAAACAATATATTTGGATCGTCTTCAGTGTGAGTGGTTTAGTTGAACAACTCAATTCCTTAACCTCTTCTGGAAAAATTGATCCTCTTGTTCACTTTGTAAAAATTTGGGTAGGCTTTTAGAATGATAAGGACCACGGAACTTCCACCTATCTCCACATTAGTATGATATTGTTCACTTTGGACCTAAATCTTCATGGTTTTACTTTTAGTTTTTCCAAAATGTCTCATACCAATGGAGATAATTGTTCTCACTTATATACATATGATCGCTTCCTTTCCTAACCAATGTGGGACTTTATTTGCACTCCTAATATTGAAGTATTTGATGATGTTAGTTTGGCTCTTCACATAGCTTCTCAAGACATTATGAGGAAAGTGCTTAGCATATCGATTCAAGAACGAAAAAATAGAACTTTAGTGAGTTGGTGGAGACAAACTTGATAACTTACAAGGGCCATGAAATCTAAGGTCGACTACAAAGGAAACCACAAAATCTAAGTCAAAGCATCATTTAAAAAAATGACAATCCAGAGTTGAGCATTTAGGAAAGTATCCATATTTATCTTGTCTTTCTTTAATCATCAGCTATCCTACATTCCTACTCGATTAAAGAATTCTCAAGGAATTAACGAGGAATGAAAATGTGGGGTGTAAATATAGAGAAGAAAAATTGAGAAGGGAAAACAGAAAACTAGAGTTTCATCAAACATGTGTTAATAATAACGTTTAAATATAGTATACCAAAAAAAGATGTTAGAAGCAAAAGACTATTCTACCCAAACAAATAACACAATCAACAATGAGAACTGTTGTATTTCTTTCTTTTACAAGGTAATTAGATATACAAAGTCTTCCATTCTTTTTTTTTTTTTCAAATGCTCGAGTCCTTTGCTAATCCAAATAGTTCAAATGGTTAGGCACCTACGCCTTTAATTTCATAGATCCAAGTCTATTCCTTATTTACCATGTAATATTCATTTATTTCAAAATAGTACATTACAAATATAAATATGATAATCAAAAGTTATAGACAACTTAAACATAGTTCAACTTATTACATCCTCAACCAGAAGGCTAGAAAATGTTAAATTACAAATTTAGTTCCTGAACTTTCAGCATTGTGTCTATTTGGTCCCTGGAATTTAAAAAGTATCTAATAGATTCCTGAATTTTTAAGTTTGTATCTAATTGGTCCCTATACTTTAAAAAGTATCTATTAAGTCCTTAAACTATCAATTTTGTGTCCAATAAGTCATTGAATCTTCAATTTTGTGTCTCATAGGTCATTCACTTATTCAACATTTTTTAGAATTCACAAATCTACTACACACAAAATTGAGAGTTTAAGGTCTCATTAGACATAAAATTCATCTAATAGATCAATTAATTTTTTAAAATTTCAAATATATCAAGAATTTATTGAACACAAAATTAAAAGTTTAGAGACTGATTAAACATTTATAAATTTCATGAACTTATTAGACACAATATTGAAAGTTCAGGAATTTATTAGACACTTTTTAAAGTTCATGGACCAAAAAGATACAAATTTAAAAATTTAACGACTAAGCTTGTAATTTAACTTAAAAGAAAATCTTAATCCGAGATTTGTTCAAGGTAGTACAATCTAATAATTGTATTGGAAAAAGAAAATTTGTCGCTCATTTTTATTTTTCCGTAAGCTATGTAAAAAAAAAAAAAAGAACCCAAAGGGCAATCTTGGCCATATATAGCGTAATTTGCCGCATTTACAATTTGATCGTCGTTTCATTTTAGCCTACAGTCTCTCTCTTTGCCTATCTTTTACAGTTTCTGGAGAATTGTGGCGGTTGTCGTTCTAAGGTCCCAAGGATAAGGTTCGCATTCGCTCCCTCTCTCTCAATCCTCTTTCATCTCTTCCATCTATTGATTCATTTTCTTCGCTTCAAAATTTCTTTCAGGTCACAGCCAAAATGCCTGTTACAGCCATGAGTTTAAACCTAGTTAGTGCTTTCAGAGGTCTTTCTCTGGTCTCTACCTCTTCTTCCTCTTTCTTCAAAGGCGATTTCGGTTCCGTTCAAGCGTCTCCCAGGCTCTCCGTCTCCTTCCCTAACAGATTCCCTTTAACCATCGAAAATGCACACAAGAAAGGAGCTGGAAGCACCAAGAATGGCCGAGATTCCAAGGGCAAGAGGCTTGGCGTTAAAATCTACGGCGATCAAGTCGCCAAGCCCGGTTCCATTATCGTCCGTCAGCGCGGAACCAAGGTAATTTCTCAATCTACTCATTTCTCCACTTCAATTTTGAATATTGCATGGAGTTGAAGTTGGTTCCCATTGAGCCCGTTGTCAAGGCATTTATGAGCTAGGAAAGGTCTTAAAACACAAACATACATCGAATTTTTGTAATTGTGTTCTATGGTTTCTGTTCTTGTATCAATCGTTTCAGTTCCATGCCGGAAAGAATGTGGGGCTTGGCAAGGACCATACAATTTTCTCATTGATTGATGGGCTTGTAAAATTCGAGAAGTATGGACCTGACAAGAAGAAGGTTTCACTTCGAATCTAGACCTTTCAATATGTGGATACTTAGTTTCACTGCAAGAATGAAGTGAACACAAAACTGAGATATATTTGTTTCATTTCAGGTGAGTGTCTACCCAAGAGAAGTGCAGCCTGAGAATCCCAACAGCTACAGAGCAAGGAAGAGGGAGTATTTCAGGCTGCAAAGAGAGCGCAAGAAAGCAAGAAAGGAAGGCATTATTGCTCAACCCCAATTAGTATTAGCTTCCAGTGATGCTACTACAGAAACCAATCCAGTTTGCTGATTTCCAAAGGCAGCACTTCAATCACTGCTTGTTTAAAAGCTCTGATGATCTCTTGCAGGAAGAAGGTCTGTGTCGCTAGCTTCTCTCTTCTTTAGTTGTGCACATATAATTTGCTGGATTCTTCACAGGAACATGTTTCTTAATTATTCTCAACTAGCAATATTCACTTGTTCTACTTGTTGCTCTGAGATTTTCTATACCATTCATAGCCCATTTTGGAGATATTTCAGTTGACAACTTTCACTGTTCTTTTTTTTTTTTTTTTGTGTTGATTTTGCTGTCAAAATGGCAAGTTTAGATGAATCTTCTGTTGAAATGGCATCCAATAAATTAGATGAATTTGGCTGCCCTGCCCTGTACCAACACCAATAGACTGTAAAGTTTGATATACATCATGTAGCAGTTGTATTTTTCATGAGCTTCTTATTGAAATGGCATACATCAAATTATGTTAATTGGGAATTGGGATGCCCAATAGGATAGATTTGATAGCAGATAACATAAGAAAGTTCAGGATATGGTGCATAAGATAAGATAATGAAAAGAAGGTCAATATATTCCTGGTATTCCTCGATGACTAAAGACCATCGTGTGCCTCGATCTTAACAGTATTGAGTAGAAGAGGTGTGAATCATTGACTTAAGGGGCGAAGTCAAGAATTTTTACGAAGGGCAAAGTTTTTTCATTTTAATTTATGTAATCTTTCAATTTGAAAAATTAGGGGCACGCTAGAGGAAAATATTTAAATATTTGAATTTTATATATATTTTTTAAAAAATCGTAAACACTCGCATATTCCATTGGTGTAATAGACGTGACACATCAAATACATGTGAGCATAGAGACTTTGATATTCCCATTTACAACAACTATCGATGAATTACGTATGAAATAGAAAGGAGTTAGATAAATTTTACTTGGATTGTGAAGTTTTGTATAGATACGTTGTCTACATTATTATGATAAAACAAAACCAATTCATTGTCTAACTTATTATGGTATTCCAATTCAATTGGATGTTATAAATAAATTTGACATTAGTCATTAGAAACAATGAGCAACTTTTTCATGGATTCTAGTTGCCAAATCTCAATAAATAACCAAATACTTTACGCTCAATTATTGTATTGAGCAAAAAATGTAGCCTATGGACTAAATCAACCATACTCCACTATTCAAATTATACTAGCGTAGAGGACTAAAACAACATTTTACACACAATCCGCATGGGAAGGTGACTTGGAGGAAGCATGGAAAATGTCACCTTTTTTTATGGTCGCCTTCCTATCTAAGATCCTGACCAAGAAGAATGGCAACAAGGTGAAAAAATTGCCTACAAAAAAAAAAAAAAAAAAAAAAAAAAAAAAAAAAAAAAAAAAAAAAAAAAAAAAACATGATAAAAAACTATGGGACTTTGAACAACGATAGGGGTGTTCAAAAAACCCGATGAACCGAAAAACTCGATCAACCCAACCCAATTCAACAGTTTGGGTTGGGTTATCAACTTGTTTGGGTTGGGTTGAGTTCAAACAAATGGAAACTTTATGGGTTGGGTTGGTTCGTGGGTTCACCAAAAAGGAGTTTGGGTTGAACTGAACCAACCCGAACTTCTTATTAATTTAAAAAAATAATTTTTTTACTTATATTACAACTATATGTACATATATTTATTTTAATTTTATTATTATTTTTAGATTATTTATTATTCAACAACTTTTTAAAATAAGTTTTTGAGTCTTTGGAAGGTAAAAATTTATGATATAAATTGAAATTGAATTGCTAATCTTAATTCAATATTTAAAAATAAATAAATATATATTTTATATATCAATACTTAACTTTTTCTTAAAATAAAATTTTGAGTTTATAACCCGACCAACCCGAACCAACCCAACCCAAATATTTCATGGTTGGGTTGGGTTGGGTTCATTATTTAATAAGGGTTGTTTGGGTTGAAGAAATTTGCAACCCGAATAATTGGGTTGGGTCTAAAACGTACCTTAACCCGACCCAACCCAACCCACGAACACCCCTAAACAACGATAAGAGTAACAACGATTTTAGTTTTTATAGTTGTAAATAATATCATGATGTATGCCTTCTAATTTTTATGTAGGTACCACATCAATTTTCATTCTTTATTTCCTTGTTTAAAAGTTTAAGTTCAAGAGTAAAAATGAAAATTTTAAAAGCTTAAAGAATAATTGAAAGATAAACCTAAATTTCAGATTAGTTTGTATAATTTAGCCGAAAAGTAACTGATTGTCACTTTTGGCTTAGCCCATTCGACTGATCTACAAGAATGAGAATGCAAAACAAGAATGATCAATGGGAAATGTTAAGATGAATACAACTTTGACAGAATGAGTTTATAGGATAATACCAAAATACTCTGCTATTTTACATCTCAAAGCAATCAAAACGATTCCCTACAATGGCCAACTTATTATGAAACAAGAAAAACCCTATACGAAAACTGATTCCATTAACAAACATGAAATTTACAGAGCCAAAACTAAAAAATAAAAACACAATAACTCAAAGAACCCATCTCCTAAAAATCCTCATCCTTCCATCTTGAACTCATGAATCCCTCCATTGATATTCAAGCTCGACATCACAGGCCCCTTCTGATACTCTCCCACCCTCTCCTCGAAGAAGTTCGTTTTCCCCTGCAACGATAGTAGTTCCATCCAATCGAAACGGATTCTGCACATTGTAAATCTTGCTGTGCCCTAACGCTACCAGCAGCCGATCCGCGACGAACTCGATGTATTCACTCATCAGATCGCCGTTCATCCCTACCAACGCGCAGGGCAATGCGTCACAAACGAATTCCCTCTCGATATCCACCGCCTGCCGGACGATCCCCTGCACTTTCTCCTCGCTCAGCTTCTTCCTCATCAGCGAGTACAACAAGCAGGCGAAATCGCAGTGCAGGCCTTCGTCTCGTGAAATCAATTCGTTCGAGAATGTCAATCCCGGCATCAGGCCGCGTTTCTTCAACGCAGGCGAATGCGATCAGCCTTTCTGCGAAGGACTCGGAGCCGTCGATTCATTTGAGCGCCCACTCGGCCTTCTTCGTAACGCAAGGTACAGTCTCGATGGCGTGGAACAACCTGTTCTTCTCGACTGAATCCTTGGTGTAGGTTTCGAGCAACAAACTGTACATCTCAGAGTGAATATTTTCAATCGCAATTTGAAAGCCGTAGAACGCTCTCGCCTCCGCCACCTGAACCTTCTTCATGAACCGGCCGGCAAGATTCTCCAGAACAATCCCGTCGGAAGCTGCGAAGAAGGCCAGAACGTGTGATGAAGTGCTTCTCGTCGGCGGTGAGACCTTCCCAATGGCGAAGGTCCTGAGAGAGATCAAATTCCTCGGCGGTCCAGAATGAGGCCACCGCTTTCTTATACATTTACCAAATCTGAGGATATTCAATTGGGAACATACAGAATCTATCGGGATTAGGGGCGAGCAACGGCTTCTCTAGAATTGCAGGCATTTTGAGAAACCTCCGATTGAATTGAAAGAGAGAATTTCTATGGACCGATTGATTAGACTCTTAATGGATGAGATGAGGGTTTTGCAGAGAATTTCAGAACACTGAGAATTATATATAGGCGCGAGAGGGAGAAGATTAAAAAAAATGAAAATTGAAAGAAAAAAAATAGAGCTGGTGATTTTGAAATTTTGCAGAAGCTTGCGTGAGAAGGGAATGAATGAAGACGAAGGGCAATTTGGGAATGTGGAAGATTAAGATACGATTCTCAGCATTCCGCAATTTAGAACAAAAGGGTACAACGGTCATTTAACAAATTTTTTCGGGTTTATTGGAAATAGCTGAAGCTAGAGAGGGAGCCTGTAATTTTGCTGATAAATTTGATATTCGTAAATCTCAAATTGGCGACGTTGAAAGTTGGCACTAATTAAAATGTTTGTGTTTAAAAGGTTGATCACCTTTAAAATTGTAAATTTTTTATTTCGTGTCTAATAGATTTTTAAACTTTAAAAATATCTAATAGATCTCTTAACTCGATAACCATTAGATTTTTAGCTTTTTATTTTTAAAAATTAAACCTATAAATACTACTTCGATTTTCATGTTTTCTTATGTATTTTTTTACATATGTTTTTTAAAATCAAGTCAAATTTTAAAAATTAAAAAAAAGTAGTTTTCAAAAATTTGTTTTTGTTTTTGAAATTTGGCAAGAAACTCAAATATTTCTTTAAGAAAGATGAAAACCATTATAGAGAATATGAAAATCATGGTAGAAAAATGTGAGAAAACAAGCATAATTTTCAAAAACCAAATGGTTATCAAACGAGACCATAACTTTCACTTTTGTGTTTAATGAGTTTGTGACATGTTCAAAACTTTTCAAAAAACTAGTCTATTAGATATAAAATAGAATTTTATGATTAGTAGTACCCTCAATTTTTTATTTTGTGTCTAGGTTTGTGAATTAAAAAAATGTTGAATAGATCAATGACCTATTAGATAAAAATTGAAAAATTGTATTAAACACAAATTAAACGTTTAGAGCCTATAAAACACCTTAAAGTTTATGAATTAAATAGACACAAATCTAAAAATTTAGAGACTAAACTTGTAAATTAACCTTAAAAATTTAAGAAAAAAGTGATATTCGTTGCAACTTATCCACAATTATTGGAGAAATGATCTCTTACAACATTTATTAATAAGAATTTTTTAGTATCAAATCTTTGACATTTAAAAAAGATCTATAATATTTTGATCGATTTTCGATACTTAATCGCAAAATTGGAATATCAAGTGATTATCATAAAATTCGTTAAACAAAAGCAAATCGTGACTAATACAAGCACACACGAAGAAAAGAAGGTTGGGACCGGTCGGTTCGATCCGGTCCAATAAGGTAAAAACCGAATCAACCCGAACCGATTTAAATTCCAAAGTTTTGTGAATGCGCTCATTCCTTCTTCCTCGTTCACCCCCTCTCGGGTTTCTATCTGTAAGTTTTTCTGTATTTTGCAGAACTCTTCATCGACTACAAAAACGAATAGAAGGAGAAAGAAACCCTCCCCATCAAATAGATTCAGCTCACGACAGTTACTGGAAAGCACCTTTGCGTTTGCAATTTTACTCAAACAAGATTCAAAGCCGTCAACTGAGGAGCAAATTCGTTTGGAATTCCAAACCCTTCAGGTAGTAAGGTACGATGTACACACTTTCTTACATTGATTTTCTTGCTGTCTTTCTTTGTTGAATCTTCTTAATTTGCTTGGCATTGATACTTTTATTACAAATTTATTTAAGTTAGAGATATAAGCTAATAGAATTTGGGTTTTCCTTAGTTTTTAATGTAAGAGTGTGATTTAGATTTCAAGGTTAAAAAGAGTGCTGTTACTGCTATTACGTTTCCTTGAATAGGTCGGGGAGGGGATTGGTAATTGGATCGCGGTTTGAAATTTTCATTGCTTTTTTTCCTCAAAAACATGGAAAAATTCACAGAGCTCCAGTTAACCAATTCGTACAAATTTTAATTTTATCAAATTGAACACTGAATTTAAATAAACAAGCAGTGAAATTAATGATTAAATTTCTTTTTATTTTTTTTAAGATTTGTGTCCAAGTAGGAAGGTTCATTATTATGGTTGGTTAAGACTGTTTTAGTTGGATTTGACCATTTAATGGTTGAGTTTGGGAACTCTTTTACCTCCCTCATTTTTAACATTACAAGCATCACTGAACCGCTGACATATTCAATTTATTTTCTCAGAGGTATCTGTAAGGAACATGGAGAAAACTACAATTGATTCTGTAATTTCTGCCTCTGATGGTGGCGAAGAATATGTATTGCTTGATCTTGGTGATGTATCGCTACTTGACATTCCACCCAATGCTCCATATGTTCTATCTGTATGTTCCTGACCTACTCTAATTTCAAGCTATGAATTTTTCTCTACGAGCTAATTCTTTATATTTAATTGCTTGCTTTCAAGATATAATGGTTAAGTTAAAAAAGCAATGTTCATTAACTCTCACTTTAAGCAGTTAAGAATACAACATTTGAATATTTAAGAATAAGAGCTTAGCAGGTAAAAGAATAATCTTCATTAATTTCACATACAAATATTATACAGAAATTTGATTGTACGATAGTCCCATATAAGATATATTCACTGTATTTTTTTATATGTACCCTTAGAAATGTACTCTTCCTTTATTGCACCATGCCAACCTTTCCAACTTGAAAGTCCTTGCTCTATCGTTTCCTGTTTGCTTCTGCATATTGTACATTAGCCTTAGTTTAACGGTTATACCAAACTTGGTGGAGAGCTAAGCCAAAAAAGGGGCATCTTAATCTTATTGATTTAAAAAATAATGAATACAGATGGGCAAGCCCCACCTTCATAAATTGGTTAGATTTGAGGGAAAGAAGAGCAAATTACATTAGTTACCATCAAGTAAAAACTAAATAACCCCAAGTAAAAACTAATCCTGACAACTACTCAAAGTAAGGTTTGTTTCTTTCCCAAAAAAAACTACTCAAAGTAAGGTTATAATTTAACCCCTATCCCCAAATCAAGAGCAGTGTCAAGTTTATATCCATGACTGCTGCTCAACTGACTGGCATTAATCACCAACCAAGCCAATTTATTACAAAAAATTTCCAACTGTTAATACTCCTCTACTAAGCTTCAGTTCTAGAACAAGACATAACTTGTGATTTTCCTGGGGTATCTTGTTGAGAGTTTGATTAGGTTTTTGATAATTACGTGCAGGGAGCTTTAAGAATTAAATTGTTATGTATGTAGTTGGGCAAGCATTTTGTTAATCTGTATGGTCTATTTAAAGATTTGATTAATTTTTATTTGCAGGGTTTGGACACCCTGAATCCAGTGTTGACTATATGTGATAAAATTAAGATGGTAAGTCGTTAATACTGAGTTTGCACATGAGCGTTTTCTGCACATTTTTCCATTTTGCAGTTGATTTGTTCTGAAATTATCTTCTGCATGCCTCTCTGTTTGAGAGGAGCATGGGGCTTCACATGCTATGCTTGAGTTATTTATGATTTATCTAGGTGAAGTTGTATCTGTTATTTGTGAATTATGTTTTTGTTTTTTAAATGAAGAAGCTTTAATCTATTGTTTACTGTTGTTAGAGTACATAAAGTTTTACCGTTCAAGGATAAGCTTTCAGATGTATTGTAATTTATTATGCTAACGCTCACAATTTAAACGACATTAATCTTACTCTTTCATTTTTGGTTTGGATGGGCAAGGCTGTCGCTGTCCATTTTTTGCGAGTAACGGGCAAATTCATGTAACTTTTGTATCAAAATACTTGTTCTTTATAAGATATTTCATAGAAAAATATTAGTGCGTTAGATCTTTCCCATTTTGTGATCATACTATATATAGTGGATTGCTTATTTCTCTCTTTTTTAGGTTGGAGAATATGAAGAAACAATAGGCACATGTCTTACCTTTGCGGAAGGTGAGTAACCTCATTTTACTACATTACCTTAGCATGTAAATATAAGATACATATCTTAACCAGTCAGTCAGATTATTTCAAAACAACCTTTGATCCAACTTCGTCCAGTAAATCTAAAGGAGATGTAACAATTTGATTTCTAAACTTTTTTACAAGTCTTCGATTTGTTCATTGAACCGTGGAAAGAAAGTTAGTTTGGTCAACGAACTTAAATTTTTTTGAATATGTTATGTTACTGTTTTGCATATACTGTGTGAACATTTCATTAGAGATTGGAAAACCATTCTCTTACACTGAAGTCATGTTCCCTACTGTAGAGGAAGTCTCTGTGGTTGAAGAGGAAGCTGGGCCGTCTGAAACAAATCGCCCCACTGTCGAAGCAGTTAAACCAAAACAAGCTCCAAGGAAGGAATTGAAACCCGTTGCTGCAGTACATAAGATTCTTAAATTTAAATTGTTGCCTGATTCTGCTGTTCCAAACTCAACATCTTAGCACACTAAAGAGTCTAATGTTATTTGTATATAGTACTTTGGTATGGTCCTTTGATTAAGAGAAGAAATTTTGTGTGGATTGAGTTAATAGTTTTATCAATAGTTGGAGCTGCAATGGACAGAGCTGACAAATTTAGATGTGCTCTTGTTATACATGTATGGTTCAAAATGTTATACATCCGAATTAGAAGAAAAATGTTTTAAGTTTTATAATGTTTGATTGTACCATTAATTTTGAAACTTCAAATTATTAAAAGTTCTCTAGAATCTTTTAACCATTATGGTACTTTCATTCTAGCGGTTGAGTAGAAAGTATTGTTTTTTATTATGACAAAAATGCTTTTAACCATACCAAAAATTGTTTTATTCGTGTCAAAACTACTTTGTGTATAAGTGCAATATATCTACTTTTGAGTTTTTTACAATGTAAAAGAATTATTATAATAGTTTTTAATTCAACAATTTGTGGGGTGCAAATGGAATCTTCCAAATAACAATAATATCACACAATTAATCACCACTAAATTGAATTAATTTAAACCTTCCGTTAGTGATTTATAACTATTTTTACTTGATTTCATTTAAAATCAACTCAAAATCACTTAAATAAAATTATTCTTCACTCAAAATCCTACCAAATAGGAAGAAAAAAAAATTATAATATAATTCTTCTTAAATAAGTAGAGAAAATAGAGGAAAAGATGAAAAACTACCATATTGATGAAAGTTGCTACTCTATCTATTTGATTCTATCATTTTTTTTTTCTAATATTTTGTTCATCCTTGCATTTAAGAAAGTCTTATACACGTATGAGAACTATATATGAACGGTTTTAAAACGAAATTTTAATGAAGGGGTTTAAATTCATTAAAAAAAACTAGAAGTTTAAATCCTTACTCGACCTATTGTTGAACTAAAAAAAAAAAAAAAAAAAAAAAAAAACCTCCTTGTATGCAAGACTATACTGGAGATTTAATTTTTAGTTTAGTTGACTTCATTAAGTCAAGGAATTTGGATTTTAATTCATAATGGTTGAATATGGGATGTGTCAAGAATACAGACATGTATAGATACGAAGTTTGGGATGTTTTGTTTAAGAAAATAACAAATTTTGTAATGGTAGTGGACCATTGATGCTATATTAAGAAAATGGCATTGGATTTTTTAAACACAAATACATGTGTGATAAGGAGAAATTTGAATGGGCATTGCTTTATTTTCTATAATGTATAATTTCATTATTTCATATCTGATAATTATTTGGAATCAATTAAGTTTCTTGTGAATTGATTCTGTTTTGATATAATTCTTAAAATCAAAAGATTTGATTTTTGAAATAAAATTAGGAGAATTTCTTGTTTTTACATGGTCTAGTAACCTTTACATGCTCATTCTCAAAAAAAAAAAAAAGGGTAACCTTTACATGCTCGCTATAGGTCTATATATATACATACATACATACATACATATTTGAAAAGGTTTAAAAAATAATTAGGATATATAGTCCTTTCATTTTTTTTTTGGTTCTATCCATTTTTTATAAAGTCAATTAAATCTTCAATTTATCTTTATCAGTTTCAATGATCTATTCTTTTAATTTGTCAATAAATTAAAACAAAAATTTAGGGAAGAAAAGATGATGAAACTTATATAAATCTACCAAACCAAATTCATATTTGAGTTATATTTTGCCCTCAAATTCATGTTTCATTCCATTGCTAAAGTTGCACAAGGGAAGAAATTAATCATATTTTCCCACGTCATCCTTCAAGAAATTTATACGTATGATCCAATATATTGGATAAATTGTCAATGTAACCCACGCGTTCAAAATAAGAGTATGAACCTTTTGTCGACATTAGCATTCAAGACAAAATGTTTGAATTACCCTCAATTTAAAATGCACAAAATAGAGAAAGAACAAGAAAGAGAGCGAGAGAAAGAGAGGGAGTGAGAACGAGAGTGAGAGGAAGAGAAAGTGAACAAAAATGAGAGTAAGAGCATTAGAAAGGAAACGAGAATGAGAGTAAGAGGAATGAAAAGTGAACGAGAACAAGAGCCAGAGGAAGATGGGTTATTGTATGGATCTTGTTGTTGCGAATCGCAAGAGCTCACTTGGACCTTCTAGAATCGGCGTTGTATGAGGAAGGAGCGTCGATCTTGGATCTCGATTGACGTGAGTCAGGACTCTGCGTGAATCGATGAAGGGAGAGATCTTTGTCGAAGGAGGCCCGTCGTTGTCGAATGTGGATGTAGATCAATTCTGAATTTGGGGTGCTAGCCTATGAAAACAAATGCCAAATGAGGGAGAAAATAGAGGAAGAAAAGATGATGAATAGGAGAAGAAGAACACTGAAGGGTAATTTAGATATTTTACCTTAAAGGCAAAAGGTTACAACTTACCAAACTCATTTTGAACACGTGGTTGCATCGGCGATCGGCCTTGGGTCATCGGTACAAATTTCCCTTATCCTTCCCTCACTTCTCTTTTGCCCACATTGTTGATTCCGCTACCAGAAATTTGCCGATGAACATGGCGTCTTCGCTAATCGGTTCTCAAGCTCTCCCACTTCGACCACCGAAGCTCCATTCTTCTATTGCCCGCTCTTCCCAATTATTTAACCATCGACTACCTTCCCCTCTTCACAAACCGCTCTTTCTCCCTCACTGCGCCATCAAGTCTCCAAATCTTGGCCCTAGGGTTTTAGCTTTGTCGTCGCCGTCCTCACTTTCCCATCAATCAGTAGAAATTCCGATCGGATCGCTCCTTACCGGCCCAACACGGATTCTTGCAACTATTCTCTCTATATCCCTAACATTTTCGACCTTAATTGTTAAACTCCTTCAGAATATTTGCCCTACTTTGATTTTGACTTCCCAATGTCTCGTAAATCCTTGTACTGGGCTCGGTCCGTTCCAGTCTGCTGGCTCGCTGTTCTTCGCGGCGCTACGTGACCGCCCCAGCGGATATCTCAACACGCCTTTGACGGTGGTGGCTGCAGGGTTGGCCAAGTGGCTCGATATTTACAGTGGTGTTTTGATGGTTAGGGTTTTGCTGAGTTGGTTCCCCAACATCCCTTGGGACCGGCAGCCACTCTCTGCAATTCGGGACCTCTGTGATCCCTACTTGAACCTGTTCCGGAATATCATTCCTCCAATATTCGATACCCTGGACGTTAGCCCGCTTTTGGCTTTTGCGGTTCTCGGCACGCTAGGCTCAATTCTCAACAATAGCAGGGGCATGTATTGAAGGAGACGGTTTAGTTGGTAAGATATAATTCAATTAATGGAAACTTGGATTTGAGTTTAGGTTTTTGGATACTTTGTATTGTATTGTAATACCGTAATTTGGTTTTTTTCTTCAGGGGCTTTGAATTTGCAAGACATGATTGTAAATTTTAGTTCTAATATTTAAATTTTGATAGCTTTCAATGAAGCATTTGTTGGATGAGGTGATCGTTTCGGTTTATGTTATTTGAAGTTGTTTGCTCTCCTTAAATTGTCCATCTGATCTGCTGTGGTACAGCTTGTTGAATGATTTAGAAGTTGGCCCGGTTTGTTTCTTTGCTATGTCGATATTATATTAAAATCATATATGGGCTAAGAATACAGGGTAGTAATGAATGGTCGCTCATTACATTACACCCATGTATTAGAAGCTAGAACACTCAAATTGAATTGTATCTCAAGTTGAAGGTACTGGCATAACTGAGTTTTTCTTCTTTTTCTTTTTCTTTTTTTTTTTTTTTTTTTTTTTGTCTATTTCCTATGATTTGAATGAGCTTGTTTTGGGGATGTCACTTGGAGAAAATATAATACTTCCCGTCCCTGGTTCTCTCATACTGGGTGTGGTCAATAAGTCACAGAACAAAAATTGCGCTTACCTCGTGCACATTGAATTGGGCAGTCAGAGTTGACAGAGAGTTTAATTTGATTCAAAGCATATGACATTTATTTCTTCCTGTTTTTCTCCCAGGAAAGACGTAGACATAGGATTTTGCGTGGTTTAATAGTAAATGATATTGTTTAATTTTATGATTTCTTTGGATGGACTAGTCTATGTATGGTTGTGCAGTTAGTTAGATTTTTCATTCTTGCATTCATTTTTAGATGGTGGGGAGGTCAAAAGTGTAGAGGTGGATTTGATTATTGTGTAGAGGTGGATTCTGGCTGTACCCATATTGGCATGGAGAGCTATTGGGATCAATTAATCAATGCCGAGAGATTTCTTAATAAGCTAAGCTGGTGATGAGTTGGTTGGATACTGCGTATATGTGTATGTATAGTATTATATAAATATGTATCATTTTACTCTTCTAGTTGGAGATTCATTTGTAGCTCTTCAGCTTGTTCAATGAAGTTGGATTTGATCAACTATTATGAGAAATATCTTTACCTTTGGACAGGTGGAAAATTTCTAAAATAGACAGAATTCAAAATGAAACCTATCGTGGTCTCTTGTTCTGCTTCCAAAATAATAATATAGTTGGACAAGGGGCATGCATCTTGAAGTTGAGCTTGACTGATGTGGCAAAGTTCCCTTTTTCCATTTCACGGCTTGGATTAGACTTGTATTGTAGTGTAGTGTATTGTATCAGGTGAGATGTGCATATTTTCATTGCAACGGAACAGCTTGAAGATGGAGAAGGGTGGTTTTGTTTTGGTGTCATGGATGATGTTGGTTGTTGCCAAGGCTTATGAGGAGGAAGCACCAAATAACATTGAAGAGACAGTAGTTAGAGTTACATTCATTGGGTTTCTTTATTTGTTTTGTTACATAATAATACTATTACTAAAAATGGGGTAGGTTTGGGTTTTAGTTTCCAACCAGGAAAACCTGTGGAAGATGGACAAGTGAAGGGGAATGGAAATATGAAGGAAGCCCTTACCAAGAGCTGGAGGATTCTGTCAAGGCTGCCGCCCAAACGCTTCAACAACAACCCGATTCAGAGTTTCCTTACTGGAAGCCTTTCCAACGGAGGTTCGATCCTGATTCTCCCTTCTTCGCCCCTGGAAATGTCGAGTGCAAAATCTTAGCCAAACAGGTTTTTGTTGCCCTTCTCCTAAATGCATTTATTTATTACTAAATTTTATCCAGTATTCATGAAATCAACTCTTGTCACAGCATGATTATGAATGTCTGTTTGATTGATACTGGAGCTAGCTAGGTTTTGAGTTTTCTGTTTGTTGACTTGCGGAAGTTTTCATTCTAATCCCTAATGTTGACACTCGTGATATTCGATTTCTTCTTGTTTTTCGTTTAATTTTGAAGGTTGCCCTGGATTTAACCGAAGATGAAAAGTTCCAGCTTCATAATAAGGTAGTTGATGCCGGCAGGTAAAGCTTTAATTTGATATCTGCTGCTGCTTATATATTGTCAAGTCTTAAGGACTCTTTAGAGGTTAAAGTTGAAAGGGTTACAAATCCTAGAGGAAAACTCATAGTGAAGTTGGAACTAATGGTTTGTGACATTTGTTGACTATTTCAGTATTTCTTTCTTTATTTTCAATGTATGATCAAGAGTCCATTCTCGAGTTTCCAGTATTTTAGTATTGGAATTTTTCATTGTAATCTGTATAGGGAAATATTTTGTCCAATTGTTGGTTGTGTTGCGCACTTGAAATCTCTGGATGACTTTGAAGATCATTACAATTCGCGGCATACTGCCTCTTGTTCAGTTTGCCAACAGTTTACCTGACATCACGACTGCTTAGTCTGCATGTGTCTGAGGCGCATGATTCATTCTTTCAAGCAAAAGTCGCTCGTAGCTACAACATGGTATATATCTTGTGGAACGTGTTATCCTTTATATATTTCTGTTGTGCATCAGTATTATTTCTTATGATTATGATAACAGCCTTGAGCATGAAGCTTTCAATCATGGTTAGTGGGGAGGGATCAGAGCTTTAGTTTTCAGAGACTGAGCTACTAGGATTATTGTAACTTGATTTCTTTTCCAAATTCTTGGTTGAGAAAAACACTGAAATAAAATAAAAGCAGCATTGTTGTAATAGGATGTCTGGATAAGTCATATAACCCCATCTCTTTTATAGATATCAGAAGACTGGTCACCATATGTCGCTGATAGTCCAAGCAACCACAAATGGGCATGGGTGTTCTTTGAGGTCACGGGTTGATGTCCTACGAAACACGGAAATTGTTGCCAAAGCTGTAAGTCTCTTATGTTGAATCCATGGAAATCTGATCTAATGCAAAGCTGCAAGTCTCTTTGATTGAAATGGTGGTGATGGGCAGGACTGTGTTGAAGTGGATGCAAAGCTTTTGAGCTTATTTGAGTTCCTAACTTGTGGAGGTTGATTCAGCAGCAAATGTGCAACCGCAAACAGTGGAAGAGATACGGAACTTAAGAGGTATACTGAATGCCTCATGGCATAGGGTTCAAGTTCGAGTTGGTCATTCGAATATATAGAAGAGATGAAGGATACCCAAAACTTAAAACTGTATCATCTGCCCATTTCGTCTCAGAAACAAAATGTTGTGCACCATAAACTCTTCTTTTTACTAAACTTCACTGTGCAAGGATTTTGATTTTCCATTAGAAATGCGAATAAGAAAATGGAACCTGCTTACACTGATTAATAATATACTTCCTTCAAGTGTGCTTTTAAATCTTTTTAGAATTACCAATGACTTTGGACGATCTGTCCAAGGTCATGAAAATGTTTAAACTTCCAACTCACTTGATACTATTTTTAAACTCATAACAAACCTACCCTTAACATTTGAGATAGGGAGATTTGAATATCTAATCTCTTGGTCGAAAATACATATCAATTATCATTGAACTATGTTCACTTTGACTATGACAAAACACATAAGTTAAAGACATTTTTGTGCATGAACTTGCAATTATATAATAGAATTCTTCATGTTAATGTCATTTTTTAATTTCATTCTCAATCTTTTAAAACTATTGAATCTTTTGTTAATTAAGTTTTTAACATCATTAAATGTTAAAAGAATGAACTTTGAGGCGTCTTTTTATGAGACTATTGGTTGGTATCAACCATTTCATTTCAAGTTATTACATGTAAATCATATGAAATAGATGTATTGTCAATTTTATGGATGGACATGAATTCAAAATTTTCTTTTAATGACCACATCAACTTTCAAGAAAACGAACTAAAATGGGATTAAATTTTGAAAAGCAACCTCAACTATTGGCGATGAATAAAAAAGATTAACTACATAAAAGGTTGGAAGTATCAAGTATGAACTACAAGGGTGTTTTAAGTACATAATATCTCAAGCCTCCTCCCACGGATCTTCAATACATGAAATATTTTTCCACTTCTTTACCATCAAATATTCCACAAAATAATGAAGAAATCAACTAACTTCATTATTGTAGAACTCGAACTCGAATCTGTAAAAAGATCGGAAGCCTACAAAAGATGACACTCTAGGTACACACCTTAGTAGTTAGTAGCAGAAGAACCTTGCCGCAAGACGAGAGACAATTTGAATCTTTAGATACGCTTGCGTGGAACACACCTGTTGGAGCCATAGATAAAAATAGAGGCTTTGTTAATAAAGGATAAGGTGTTAGTTCAACATTGGGAAAAATTACAGGGAAAAAATTAATCGTTTTCCAGAATCTTCTATTCCAAGGCTCATAGGGAGACCGGCGATGAAGGAGATTACACCAACCAAAAGTGAAAATGCCACAAGGCTTAAAAGTACTTTTGGAAGAAATACTCCTAAAGAACTCAAACTTACCCATCAATTAATTGCTTAAGGTTCTGTATATTCCTGAAAACTCCACATCAACGAAATAAATTTCTAAATGCTGCACGAGATGTGAGATTCTTTCAGTTCTCAAAATGAAAGACAATGACAATTGGTTTAAATCCCGCTTATAATTTAGTCCAAGCTCAGTCCACCAGCTTACCTTCTATGTCAGGTAAAAAATTTCAAAGTGATAAGCTCCCAAATTGCTTGTTCCATTCATCATATGTGCCAAGTTCGCTCAAAGAAACAGAGGGCCTGACCTCTTGCATTGCGCTCTCAAAGTCCTACAAAAACAAGCCAGAAAGAAACAAAGGATAATAACCCCGAGAAAGTAAACATAACTATACTTAAACAACTAAAATCCTACCTTAAGGGTTACAGGCCGCATGTCCTCCTTTTTAAGCAATGTAATTTCTGTGCCTTGTTTCAGAGCCTCCCTTAAAGGGCCCATTGAAGCGTCCTTCACAAGGTTTTTCATGTCTGAACCCGAATATCCTGAAAATGCACATTTTTCAGGAAGGTTTCACAGAGAAAGTCAAAGACGGTTATTATGCATTCAGTCCTAAGTAACATAGTGAATGAAAGAATTTAGTACTAAACTTTGTAATGTAGCTACTACCTTCTGTCAAAGTGCATATCGTATCAATTTCCTCGTTAGAAAGCTTGAACAATCCATCCTTCTCCAGAAGATTACGCACAATCCATGCTCTTGCTTCTACGTTGCCAATATAATAAGTTAGCTATGTGCTAAGAGTGTCAGGTACATTCAGTTGACATGGATAATAAAATCATCACTTGTACCTAAAGAAGGGAGGGGAATGTAAAGTCTCTTGGTAAGACGTCTCCTTGCAGCTTCATCAAGTTCTTGTGGTCGATTAGTTGCTCCTGGATAAGTTGAATATCTTTAGAATGTGTACAGTTGCTTTAAAATTGTGTGATAAAAACAATATCAGGCTTGAAGCTAAACATGATTAATACTACAAAGTAAATCTTGAGAGAAATCATGTCAACTTTCAGCGTTGTGCATAAAAAAATGTAAAACTTCAAAGAGAAAAATTGATTCAGAACATCTCTTCTGTGATAGGATTGAAAATTGTACTAATCAAAACCTTTGTTTTCAAAACAAAAAGATTTTGAATGTAAGGTCCTATTACAATCAAACATTTACATGAACTTACTCATTGTACATTGTGTTCATCATTCCCAAAATTTTCAAGAAAAAAACACAATTTCAACTTAAATCTTTTGGAAACTAATGCCAGTATTTTCAATCTCGAATCTATTTCCTAGAGAATCTAAACAGTAGGATGTATAGAGCATTCTTCGTATTGCAAACCATTATTGATTTAGTCAGAATACAAACTATTTTCTTTCACAAAACAAATGACAAAGGAAAAATTATTTACATGGGGAAACATTACCTATAAGAAGAATCTGCTCACTGCCATTGTCAAAACCCTCCATTTCAATAAGGAACTGTGTTTTGAGTCGTCTACTTGATTCATGTTCACCTTCTGATTTTCGCTACAAATAGAACAAAGTATCATATGTGATACTGATACTAAAAGAATAAATATATGAAGTATGAACTGATCATAAAGCAACATGAATAGTCTTGCTTAACAAACTTGTTTAATGAACAGCATTGTTATACGAACTGAGAACTAATTCAAGCATGTATGGGATATAAGAAGTCTACCTGAGACAGAAGCGAATCAATTTCATCAACAAAGATGACAGCTGGCTGGCGACAACTGGCAACCCCAAAGAGAGCCCTTACTAGCTTTTCACCCTCACCGATCTACGTTTACCACTTGAAAGTTATATTTGACACGCAATCCACATATTTTCAAGAAAACTAAAGGCCGTTTAGAAGTTGTTTTGAAAAATAGTTCTCTATTTTTTTTTAACAAAGCTCAGTAAAAATATGCTATGGGGAATTGTTTTCAAAACGTTAATTTTTCTTATAGTTTGTTTTCAGTAATATTCTGTAAATAGTAGTTTGAAATGCGCAATAACCTTATCTTTGCAACTATCCAAAATAGTTTTTAAAAAAACGCAAAAAATTGTATTTCAGACCAATTCTCAAACAGCCTATAGACTATTGGGGAAGTATCATCATGACTAATTTTTTATTGAACTATGATAAGTAGTACAACGATAACATAAGCAGCGGAGTCCTTTTTTATAGCTTGGCTCTTTTTGTTTGACTTTATTTTTGTTTGTCCTTGTATTCTTTCATTATTTTCTAAGTGAAAGCTCAGTTATTCATAAAAGAAAAAGGATAAAGTAAGCAGTGAAGCAAAAACATTTAATATTCCTAAAACTAGTAGTTCAAAAATGGCAAAGAGAAGTCTAGTTTCAATTAAAATCTAATGATTGATTCAAAAAGGTATCTAAAAACTATTTTTGAAACATTAAAATCAATTAAAATTTTCCCGTAAGTCTAAGAATATTCACGACCATTGCATAAATAATGCCAATCACATTAGCACTTACCCACTTGCTTGTTAATGAGCTGGCAGATATATAAAAGAAAGTTGCTTTTGCCTCTCCAGCGATTGCTTTTCCGATCATTGTTTTACCTGTTCCCTGAAAGAAAATAAAAGATTACAAAACAGAACTCCCGTGTAGAATATTTATGATCTTATAAACTTACCGGTGGACCAAAAAGAAGGAGACCTCTTCCAGGAGAACGACAACCCTTGAAAATGTCGGGTCGTAATAAAGGCCATATTACCATTTCAGTTACACACTTTTTTGCATGTTCTAGACCGGCTACATATTGTCGTGAAATGAGCTCAAATCAGCACAATTTCATAACCAAAGCAACTGTATTGAACAATGAAAGAACAAAACACCTTGTTTTACCTATGTCATCCCACCGAACATTAGGATCCCCGTCCATAATCTCATTGCTAACATGTTCTATAAGTCGAGGCTCCAAATTCCTTAATTTTTCAGGAAGCTCACCATCAGGTCCGCACAACATGTCCAAACTAGAATACAACATGAAGCGTGTCAGAATCTGAATAGTTACCAGAAGCAACTTGTAATTCTTCGTCACATCTAAAGGATGTTGTGCATGCATTTTGTTAACCATTGGAAAGTTCAATAACAAAATTTATAGTAACTATCTTATATCATGTAGAAGAATTAACAATTCCAGGAAGACACTCTAACTACTAAAAACCTTGCATAGGAAAAAAAAAAATTAGTCGAAGCATCGCAACAATTGGCAATCCTTTGGGCATTGTACACAGTACAGTAGCAGACCCCAGAAGCTATACAGAAATACAGCATCATTAGTTTGTCTAGATACTAAAAAGCATGGCGACGAGAACTTAGAGACGGTTTGGAGAAGTAACAAGATATCAAACGAAGTTGGGAACTTTCATCAGTAAAACTTTTGATCTTGCAATCCAACTATTTACCATCTCTTTGTTGAGTCATCCAGAGAATCTTCACCTTTTCCACCAATTCGTGAATTTACCATGTTCCCAGCAGTCCCCCCATTAGACCTAATAGGAGGGACAAAATTGCCACGCACTCCACGGCGTGAAGAACCATATGATCGCATGCCATATCCTTTATGGCAAACGTTATAATCACTTTGAGGGGAGACAGAAGTATTTGGTGATCCTGCAAGTCCTCGTCTTTTCCTTGCATCCATTTCCTAAGAACAAACAAGGTCTTCAAAAATTATTGATATAATAAACAAATGAAACGGGCTAGGGGAAGAATGCAAGAACCAATTAGCTACTGTACAAACGATTTTTCCATTGAGAAAATATTAACGTTAAGTTACTTCATAGTCAGGATATTAGCTCGCCTAAGTCTCCTCAAAATAATTTCACTTTCTCTGATTTTGAAATAGCTTTTACAAAAATATGCACCGGCATTAACTGTGAGAAAAAAAATACCAGTTTTGTTCTTGCTGTGACAAATGCATTGCCAGAGAAATCAACATTAGCTTCTTCGGTAATCGATGGTGAGTTGGCATTGTCTACCTTAGGACTACTTATTTCCATCCGAGCACGTCTTGTGGCAACCATATTTCCATAAGGCCGCCCTTCCTCTTCATGTTTTGTTAAAGATATACCTTGGGCTTTTGTATGATCATATAATGAAGGATCCCTTTCTACAATAATACAGTCGTCCAAAGAACTCTTGTACAGACTAGGACTTGTCCTACTATGATCTTTTCTATACAAGGATGTAGCCTTTGCTTCTGCAGTGATTTTTCGTGCCTTGGTACTCAACTTATCCGCCCTCTCCAGTTGATCCTGAGAAGATATAATATGATGAGCACTCAAAACATTCTGGCGTGAATAGTCAGATAACGGAATTTTCAAATGTCCTATGGAAGTAAATGAATACAATTTTTTAGGGGATGTCAGTTACCAATTCATTTATAACCCTTCCACTGGAAGGCTGAAGTCCCTGAAAGTACTTTGACTGCTTAATCTTGCTAAAATCTATTTCTTTGCTCATGCTAAATACACATCCTGGAGCTGTCTTTGCTTGTTCAAACACTTGTCTGAAAGCAAATAAATGGCGTAACAACCAAATTGGAATTATTACAGGATAATACATGACCATGAAATGTTTCAACTTTCAAATCTTCAAAGATTAAAAAAAATATCGGTATATTTAATGAGATATCTTATAGCAACCGCAAATGCTATAATCTACTAGTTAATACCCAATTAACTCAATGTGTATACTACACAACACTTGGAATTGCATGTTTGTTGTTCGTAAAAAAATGTCAAAAATATCATCTGTCATCCAATTTATCAGCCGTCTATAAGTGCTTATGATAGCTTTAATATCTCTATTCCAACCTTAAATGCTGTACTTTCTCCCATTACCTACGGCCCGATCAAAGAATTTATCAGCCGTCTGTAAGTGCTTATGATAGCTTTAATAGCTCTATTCCAACCTTAAATGCTGTACTTTCTCCCATTACCTACGGCCCGAGCAAAGGATAGAAAATTCGTTTCTATTTTCCTTCTCTGTGAGTGCTGCTCTACTTCAATTTAAAACTATAATTGTCTCGGCTAAACCGGAGACTGAGATAAGTATCAAATCCAGCACAGATTCTAAGTTCTCGGAAGTATAGACTAATTACACTATCCATTAACTACGTATTCTGAACAGGTACGTTCTTAGGGCAAATGAGCTTCAACTCAAATAAAGCAACAGTTCATATTCATTTCCTAGCACTCAATTGCATTTCCTCCACTAGAAGGAAAAAAAAAGGAAGATAATGTATGTGCTTTTAACATTCATACCGATCGGATTCCGGCATGAGGGATCGGCGAGCGACATGAATTTTCTCAACGGCTTCGCGCCTAATGGGCTGGATAAAAGCTTGATCAACATCGGTACGAGTCTGAGAGTCGATAAATCCTAGAAGACGGAGACCAAGAAGTTGAGCCGCAGAGTAATCGCCTTTTTCAAGGGCGAAATCGACGCCGAAGAGGAGCGATTGGAGCCTCTTCAGATTCTGGTCCACTTGCTTTCTCCAGCATGCTTCCTCCTGCTGGGATTCACCGATTTGTTCTTTGGATAGAGAAGACGAAAACAAAGATGAGTGTGTTGAGCTCTGCTTGGACTGGAACTCCTCTTTTCCCGCCATTTTCGTTTTTGCCACTGTGGCTAGCCACTTTATTTGAGCATCCGCTCTTTTGCGGGTGTGCTTGAATATATATATATATATATATATATTTCTTTTTTTTTTTTTTTTTTTTTTTGTGGATAAAAGTTCAGCTTTATCTCTAAACTTGTCACTTTTATAAATTTTCTATCTTAAATTTTCAATTTCATCAAATTAGACTTTAGACTTAGCTAAATGAAAATTTTCTCCTGTTCAATTTTCGCTAATTCACCCCCTAATTTTAACAAAAAAAAAAATATAAAAATCTCCGTAAACTCACTAATTTCAATAATATCAAGTTTTGCACAAATTTAAGTTTGATTAATGCACAAATTAATCAAAGTGAGCTTAGCTCAACGGTAATTAACATGTACCCTCGATTAAGAGGTTGCAAGTTCGAATCCTCCCACTCCCAAATGTTGTTGTTAATACACAATTTAACCATTAAACAACTTTGCTAAAACTCACAAATTTTAACAAAAAATTAGCTCTAATGTCGCTTTTCTTTGACATCTTATCAATTTTGTACCATACACATGTTTTTTAATTCTGTTTTTTTTACCATATGTTTTCTAATTCATTAAAAGCATATGAGAATGCTTTTTTTTAATGAATTTTCAACAAAAAATTATCAAATGGTATAAATTGCAACACTTTTTCAAGTTTAAGGTTAAGATTGCAACACTTATCTAAGTTTTGATGAAATTGAAAGTTTATGGTAAAAATTGATACAATTTAATAAGTTTAGAGGTAAAAATTGATACTATTTAGGTTTCATTATTTACAAATATAGCACTTTTGAAAAAGATTTGCAAATATGGCAAATCATTAAAATCGGAATAATTAAGGTCATGTTTGATAACTATTTGAGTTTTTAAAATTAAACCTATAAATACTACATACATCTAGGGTTTTCTTGTTTTGTTATCTACTTTTTATCTATGTTTTCAAAAACCAAGCCAAATTTTAAAAACTAAAAAAAAAATAGTTTTCAAAAACTTATTTTTGTTTTATTATCTACTTTTTACTTATTTTTTACTTGTTTTGTGAATTGAAAGGTTGGTTGGGCATGAATATTTTAGGCCCCGTTTGATAACCATTTAGTTTTTAGTTTTTAGTTTTTGAAAATTGTGCTTGTTTTCTCACCATTTCTCTACAATAGTTTTCATCTTCTCTACAATGGTTTCCATGTTTCTTAAGAAAACACTTGAATTTTTACCCAAATTCCAAAAACAAAAACAAATTTTTAAAAACTATTTTTTTTAGTTTTCAAAACTTGGCTTGGTTTTTTAAAACACATCTAAAAAGTAGATAAGAAAACATGAAAAACTATAAGTGAAAGTAGTATTTATAAGCTTAATTTTCAAAAACCAAAAACCAAAAATCAAAGGGTTATCAAACGAAGTCTTATCTATTCATGTTTTACCCTTATTTTAAACAGTATTTGGGCGTACTTCTTCTTCCTCACGCATTTCCTTTTCCTTGCGCTTCTCCGTGTTTGCCCTGATTTGGAGTTAATCGATTGTTCGCCAGCGTGCCTACATCTGTCCATTTAAGCCAAGCCAACCTTTGCGTTCACCTGATATAGTGCTGGTTCAAACGAATTGTAGCTGTTAGTGCCAGTTAAAAGGATGAGTGACAAGAAGTGTAGTTGGTCCATGTAAATTTCTGTATTATTTCTTGAATATACATTTGACGTATACAAAGGAGATAAATACACTGAAAATAATACAAGAAAGGAAAGTTTCTAATTTCCTAAAATACTGTATAATATATTTCCATAATTTCCTAAGATACTGTATAATATATTTCCACACCCTCCCTCAAACTCAAAGTGGTAAAGTTGCAACCAACTTGAGTTTGTGCTGTAATTGAGTGAACCGACTTGGAGGCAAGGCTTTTGTGAAGATATCAGCTGGTTGCTCGGTAGTGGAGATGGATTGTAAGAGGAGAGTGTTGCTCAAGAGATGATGGCGAACAAAGTGGCAATCATTTTCAATGTGCTTGGTACGTTCATGAAAGACATCATTGTGAGCAATTTGGATTGCACTACGATTGTCACAGTGAAGTATAGTAGCAGATGATTGACGAACACCCATGTCAGCAAGAAGCCATCGAAGCCAGAGTAATTCAGAAGTGGCATCAGCAAGTGCACGATATTTAGATTCAGTGCTGGATTTGGAGACAACAGTTTGTTTCTTACTTCGCCAAGAGATGAGAGAGTCCCCCAAGTAAAAACAATAACCTGTGGTAGAACGTCGATCAGTGGGATCACCTGCCCAATCAGCATCAGAATAGCCAGATAGTACTAATGATGACTTGGAAGAAAACTGAAGTCCATGACCAAGTGTGCCCTTAATATAGCGAAGAATACGAAGCACAGCAGTAAAGTGTATTGTCCGAGGAGAAGCCATGAACTGGCTAACAATGTGAACAGCATAGGCAATATCTGGGCGAGTTACAGTCAGATAAATAAGACTGCCAACGAGTTATCGGTACAAGGTGGCATCTTCAAGTGGAACACCATCAAAAGGGGTCAGGCGAACATTTGGATCAAGAGGTGTTGGTGTTGTGACCGAGTCAAAAATACCAGATCGAGTGAGGAGATCAGAGGCATATTTTGCTTGAGATAAATAGTACCCATCAGTGTGATAGGAGACCTCAAGACCAAGGAAATAACTGAGTGATCCCAAATCTTTCATTTCAAAATGTTTCCCAAGGTAACATTGTAGGTCAGATATAGCCTGAGAGTCATCACCTGTAATAATCATGTCATCAACATATAAGAGGAGAAGAACAATACCATGAGGAGTTTGTCGCGTAAATAATGCTGTATCATGGGGACTGGAAGTGAACCCAAGCTGGGTTATGGTGGAACTGAATGTTGCAAACCAGGCTTGTGGAGCTTGTTTTAGACCATATAACGCACGACGAATGAGACATACTTTCTGAGGTGGAGAAGAAGCACCAGGTGGAGGTGTCATGTAAACTTCCTCAGATAAAGTGCCATTTAAGAAAGCATTCTTGACATCCATCTAAAGAAGTGGCCACTGTTTGGCAGCTGCAACAGCTAAGAGACAGCGAACTGAGGTCATTCGAGCAACAGGAGCAAAAGTCTCCTCATAGTCAATGCCATATTCCTGGGAATAGCCCTTCGCAACAAGACGTGCTTTATAGCGTTCGATAGATCCATCAGAGTTTGTTTTAATTTTATAGATCCACTTACAGCCAATAGGTCTCTTACCATGAGGTAAATCAACATAGTCCCATGTTTGCGTCTTTTCTAAAGCTTGGAGTTCCTCATTCATTGCTTGCTGCCAGAGAGGGTTAGTGCTGGCCTCTTTATAAGAGGTAGGTTCAACTAAAGAAACAATAGTGGAAAAACAATGATAATCTTGGAGATGGTGAGGAGTTTCTCTTACCCGAGTGGATCGACGGACAGAAGGGACCAGATCAGGTTCAGGTTCAGCAATTGTGACAGATGGTAGATCCGAGATTGCATAAACTGGTGTAGATTGATCAAGCTCAAGTTCAGGAGGAGACTCAGAGGATGGGAAAAGATCATTAGAGAGATCAGTAAAAAATGATTGATGACTCGAGAAAGAGGTGTGAAATGACGAGAGACTAGAGAACATGGTATGTTCCCAGAAAGTAACATGTCGAGATATGCGTAGCCGATTAGAAATGGGATCCCAGCAACGAAAACCTTTATGTTCAGTTCTGTAACCAAGAAAACAACAAAGGCGTGCACGAGGTTCAAGTTTAGTATGTTCATGAGGATGAAGAAGGACAAAACATGCACATCCAAAGACTTTAAGATGAGAATAAGAAGGAGGAGTACCATATAATCGTTCAAACGGAGAGATATTCTGAAGAACTGAAGAAGGAAGCCGATTAATGGTATAGACAAAGGTAAGAGCAGCCTCACCCCAGAACTTCTCAGGACAGGAGGCAGAGAGAAGTTGAGCACGGACAGAATCTAAAATGTGACGATGTTTACGTTCCGCTCGCCCATTTTGTTGGGAGGTATGGGGACATGATCGTTGAATAAGAGTACCTTGTTGGGTGAGAAATGACAGGATACTAGAATCCTTATACTCCATTGCATTATCTGTGCGAAGAATTTTAATGGTTCGAGAAAATTGAGTTTGAACCATATTAGCAAAGGCAATGTAAATCTGGGATAAGGCAGATCGATTTTTAAGAAAATATATCCATGTAAAACGGGAGTAGTCATCAACAAATAAAACAAAATAGCGATAGCCATTGACAGTACTAATAGGGGCAGGACCCCAAATATCTGAGTGAATTAAGCCAAATAGAGTATCACATATAGAAGATGATGTAGAGAAAGATAACGCAGGTTGTTTTGCAAGTTTGCAATTCAAACAATCAAAAGGAATAAATTTGGAAACATTATTTAAATTGCTAACAGAAATTAAATGACGAAGTTTGTCAGGAGAAGCATGACCAAGACGAAGGTGCCACTGATATATTGCAGAGTCAGTGACAGGAGCAGAAATAGATGAATAATTTGGGAGTTGGAGTGATGTGAGCTCAAATAATCTTCCCACTTTGCGACCCGTACCAATCGTCTGTCTCGTTTGCGGATCCTGAACCTGACAACCAGTAGGAGAGAAACAAACGATTAGGCCAAGATCACATAATTGACCCACAGAGACAAGATTAAAAGTAAGATTTGGAACGTAATAGGTATTGGGAAGACTTAAAGTAGGTGTGTCTACTTTGCCAATATGAGAAATAGTCATACAATTACCATCGGCAGCATGAATGGGAGGAAGAGATTTTGCAGTGGTGGATGAAGACATAAGAGAAAAGTTAGAGGTCATATGATTACAACAGGTTGAGTCAAGAAGCCATGAATTACCTGATGAGACAGCAAAGGCAGTTGAATTGGATGAAATCACCTGTTTTAATAAGTCCTGAAGATCACTAATCTGAAAACTGGGAGGAGTGAAATCATCAGATGTGGTGGCAGCAGCAACAGATGAAGAGCTAGCTTTAGAAAAGTTTCTGGATTTTGTAGAGTGACCCGGAGGGCGAGGTGGTCGAGTGGGACAGTTGTCTAGGATATGACCACGTTTGTGACAGTACCTGCACTCAATTTTGGAACAATCAGCAAACTTGTGACCATGGGATTTACAATTCTTGCAAAAGAGAGACCCAGATGAATTGTGTGGATGAGTGGTTGCGAGCACAACTTCAGACTGTGGAGATGAGACTATGCCAAGTCGTTTTTCTTCAAACAGAATTTCTCGAATCGCTGCATCTAATGTAGGTAAGGGATTTCGATGTAGCAAGGCAGCACGAACAGACTCATATTCTGGGCGAAGTCCCATAAGAACTTTAATGAGACGAAGATGATCTTGGCTAATTTTAGCTTGATCGAGCAGAGTCCAAATAGGTTGAAGTGCAGCAAGGTATTCATTGACAGATTGACCAATGTCCTGATTTAGACTAACAAGACTGCTATGCAGTTGATAATAATGAGCCAGTCCAATAGATTGAAACCGAGTAGATAAAAAATCCCAAAGTTCTTTAGCATTATCAAAAGCATCAAATTGAACATGAATGGCAGGAATAGAAGTGTTACCAATCCAAGTCATTATTTGATGATTTTTGTTGTCCCAGTCCTCTAATCGCTCAAGAAATTTGGCATCGTCTTGTATCCTTGCTTTTCACAAGTTTGGAAATATCACCAGTGACAATTCGCCATAACTTTCGACCTATCAAAAAACTTTTCATTTGGTGTGCCCAAGTGATATAGTTCGTACCATTAAGAATCGTACTAATGGGACGAAAAATATCACTGTTCTCCATTATAACATAACAATATTAAAGCTGTCTTGAACCAGAAGGGAGATCTGAAAAGTTGTGGCCAACGATCTGAGACCCGGGGGGTCGGAGTCAAAACGGAGACTCGGATCTGTGTGAGGGAGGACTGCGTCTGATACCAAGGGAGGACTGCGGAGGGTCTGAGGCGAGCGAATCTAGACGAGACGAGCGGATCTGTGTGAGGTGATGATCTAGACGGAGACGGAGGTGAGGATCTGTTCGAAGGCGTGCGGATCTGGACGGAGACGGCAGCGTCTGGATCGGAGATGACGTGTGACGGAAGGGGCGGATCTCAGGCAAACAACAGGATCTGAGGCGATCTGAACAGATTTGGGGCGAGCGGACTCCACGGTCTCGCAGATCTGGGAGTTCCAGCTGCTGGCGGCGAAGGTCTGAGACTGCGGAGAGATCGAATCTGACGGCAGTTTGAGGAAATCAGGCGTCGACGACGCACCACGGGGGAGGCAGATCCGTGCGCTTGCAGCGAACGATTGTGATGTTGCCGGAGCTCACGCGAGACTATTGTTTCGTGAGCGGCGGCGCTGCGTGGCTGGCTAAGTGGACCGGATCTGGGTGTATTACACGACGGATCTGGACTGAGCGGGTTTTATCGGAGTTTGCTAGGCAGGGCTCGCCGCCGGTGGACCTTGCCGGAGAAGAAGAAGATGACAGTGGGCTCTGATACCATGTAAATTTCTGTATTATTTCTTGAATATACATTTGACGTATACAAAGGAGATAAATACACTGAAAATAATACAAGAAATGAAAGTTTCTAATTTCCTAAAATACTGTATAATATATTTCCATAATTTCCTAAGATACTGTATAATATATTTCCACAGTCCAAACGAATGATGAAAAAGAGATGGATTCAATGGGTTTGGATTGTCGCTGATGCATCAAGATTCTAATTCTCTATATCCACCATAAGTAAAATTGGAAATCAATAACAATATTGAACCAATCCCGAAGGATGAAGCCCACGAAATCATAATAATCTCTCAGTTAAGAAGATCCTCACACTGGAAATAAATTCCATATGCTCTAAGACCATAATACAGAGACTAAGACGAAAAGGGAATTTATGCATTATTCATCTATATGAATTAAGGTTACCTCTTTGTTATAAATACATTGATTTACAATACATAGCAAAACAAGTTAAAGAAGGGGGTTGTGTTTGATTTAGTCTATATGTGTTTCATTTAGAAGCTAAATTGAGCAAAAGTGGTTTTTAACATTTTATTTTTATTTTCTCATTGAGTTCCTTGTAGTAATTCTTATTTTTTGTTTGCTACGCTCAATATATGATATGTATAACTTAGATATAGTACTGGTTTTGATCTTTTAGATATATATTTTTAAGTGATAAACTGATATTCCTCTATGAAATCAGAGAAAAATATCAATCTATTATTGATAGACTTCAATATGTGACTGAAGTCTATCGCTGATAGACTAATATTTCTCTCTGATATCAATCTATCACTGATAGACTTTAGTCACATATTGAAGTCTATTACTGATAGATTAATATTCCTCTGATATCAATCACTGATAGACTTCAATATGTGACTAAAGTCTATTACTGATAGATATCTTTCACAACCTGTAGCATGTCTCTTGTACAAGTCTATCAGTGATAGCAACCAATCACTTCTATCACTGATAGACTATATTGTGTTGTGATTGAACTATCAGTTATAAGACTCCTATCACTGATAAACTTCAATCACAATACATGTAGACTATCAGTGATAGCCTAGCACCTAATCAACAATAATTACAATTGTGATTGAAGTCTATTTGTGATAGGCTTTTATCACTAATAGACTTCACTCATAATGATAGTCTATCAGTGATAGACTCCTATCAGTGATAGGAGAGGTTTTTAGGTTTTTAATCTTTTTACATTGGCTGAATTTAATTTTTGTCATATTTGCAAATAGTTTTAGGCTTTGCTATTTTTGCTATTATTTTGGTCGATTTTGCTATATTTGCAACCACCCCTGTATATAATGTCATCTCACTTTGGTCCTATAATTTGAACTCGCTCTACTTTCCTCTCTATAATTTTAATTTATTCCTATGTTTAGTCAAATCTCACCCATAGATTCTTTTATGACTAGATTGAGACCTTTTCTACATGACAATAAACTATGTTTTTTATGTATTAGAATTTAGTGTTAAGTAGAAAATAGAAGAAATAGGTGGCTTAAAAGATGGATTATAAATGATTTGTGAGGTTTAACTTATTCATAGAGACTAATTTAAAACGAAGCCAAAACCATATGAACAAAAATTAAAACTTTCATAACAATAAGAGCGAAAACTTTCATGATTGAATTTGTGTCTATTTAGTTCATGTACTTTAAAAAAATTATAATAAGATTTTGAACTTTCAATTTTGTGTCTAATAAGTTGTTAAATCCTTTTATTTAACACTTATGTTGCACAATGTTATTTTAGGATTACACTCGAAATTAACTAGCTATTACATAATATTTAAATAATATATATTTATCATGTTATGTAAGTATTAAACAAATTAATGACAATAATCCAGACATAAATTGAAAGTTCAATGACTTATTAAGGCATGTTTAAGAGTAGTTTTAGAATAGCCAAAATCACTTTTATTGGTTGGCCAAGAACAAATTGCTTCCAATTACTCATGACTCAATAGTTTCCAAGGACAGGATCCTTCTGTTATTTGCCATTATGCAAACTCATAGCATAGATGTGGGGAAGATGATCTCTTCTAAGGAGATCTTTAGCTGTTTCAGGAAGAAAATAGGAAACCTTTTATTTCCTAATATCATCACTATGTTATGTGTGAAGGCAGATGTGCACTTCCAGCCCAATGGACCTTTTGTTTGACAAGGGGGTGTTGGATGTAGTTATTTTAGGCTGATAACATTGATTTTGGCCTTAATCATCACTCTCAAATATATTCTTAATTTTTGTTTGGTAAGTTTTGAGACTAAATAAACATAACTTTAAAAGTTCTATGATCTACAGTAGACTTTCTAAAGTATATAGACTAAATATACAATGTTCTAAAAGTTAAGAGTTGAACTATAATTTAACCTAAAAATAAAGAGAACTTAAAAAAGAAAAAAAACAATAAGTTTTTTTCAGTTCAACAATATGTAAAGTAGAAATATTCAAACCTCTGACCTCTTAATTGAAAGTACGCGTCTTAACCAATTAATTAGTTAAATATAAAGATTAAAATGTTGTCTAAATCAAAATACAATGACTAATTAAAAAAAATATTATATCTTTAAACGGAGTTTAAATCTTATTAAGAGTTAACTTGAACATAATTTAACTAGTTAAGTCATTATATTTTCGATCAAACAAGTTAAATTTTCGATCAAACAAGCTGAATTCTCAATTAACTAGCCACAATAGGGGTTACTTAAAATTGGTTTACAGACTTCAAAAAAATTATTTTGCACCACTGTGGTGTCACTTTAAATGAGTGTACGTTTTTAGGTCAAACTTAGTGAAATTTTAATATATAACATATATAATAAATAATTATACTATTTTATTCATAATTGTAATTTATTGTGATATAGTAAATTATTAGTCATTTTAAAAGTCATTACTTTAAGAGAAAGAGATCATTATTAAAACAAATACTTCCTTTCTATCACATATAGGAAGAATAATTATTTTATTGAGAGTAAGTAACGCATAAACTACTTATGACTATCGAGATGATCTATTTGTTACTATTGATTTTTTTTTTCTAAAGAAAAAGACTATAATACTTTTACTCAAACAACAACAATAATAATAACTTTGTTTAAATCCTATCTGTTGTAAAATGAGAGGCGAAATCGGGCACCAAAACTTTACCAAAATATATAATAATAATAATATATAATAATAATAATAATAATAATAATAATAATACAAGTGTTAAAATATAAATGGATTATATATAGATAATATAAATAAAAGAAAATGGAGATTTATGGCAAATTAAATAAACAAATAAATTAGAGAAAGTGGAAGAGAAAAGAGAATCGGAGTACATGCTTAACTCCGTTCCAATGTCTTTTTGTAGGATATGAACTATATCTAGCTAATAAATTTACTGAAAATGCAATATCTGGTCTTGTGTTATTAGCCAAATACATAAGTGCACCAATTACACTAAGATATGGTACTTCAGGACCAAGTAGTTCTTCACTGTCATCTCGAGGTCGAAATATATCTTTCTTTACATCCAGTGAACGAACTTCCATTGGAATGTTCAATGGATGTGCTTTATCCATATAGAATCTTTTTAAGATTTTCTCTGTATAAGTTGATTGATGAACAAATATCCCATCTGCTAAATGTTCAATTTGCAAACCAAGGCAAAATTTTGTTTTTCCAAGATCTTTCATCTCGAATTCTTTCTTAAGATATTCTATTGCCTTGGATAACTCTTCAGGAGTTCCGATTATATTTAAGTCATCAACATATACAGTTATAATAGCAAATCCTGACTGAGATTTCTTTATAAAAACGCACGGACATATTGGATTATTTTGGTATCATTCTTTCAACAGATATTCACTCAGGCGATTATACCACATTCGTCTTGATTGTTTTAATCCATATAATGATCTCTGTAACTTTATTGAATACAATTCCCGAGAACTTGATTCATATGTTTCTGGTATTTTAAATCCTTCCGGGATTTTCATATAAATGTCATTATCCAGAGATCCATATAAATACGCCGTGACTACATCCATTAGATGCATATCAAGCTTTTCATATACAGTCAGACCAATCAAATATCTTAGCGTTATTGCATCCACCACAGGAGAATATGTCTCCTCATAATCAATACCAGGCCTTTGCGAGAATCCTTGTGCAACAAGTCTCGCTTTATATCTTGTGACTTCATTCTTTTCATTTCTTTTCCTTACAAATACCCATTTATATCCCACAGGTTTGACGTTTTCCGGTGTTGGGACTACTGGTCCAAAAACCTCACGTTTTGAAAGTGAGTTCAACTCTGCTTGGATTGCTTCTTTCCATTTCGGCCAATCCTTTCTACGTTGACATTCTTTGATAGATTTTGGGTCAAAATCATCACTTTCATGAATAATATCGTGAGCAACATTATAAGAAAAAATGTTGTCAATAATGATATCATTTCGGTTCCATCTCTTTCCTGTTGTAACATAGTTTATAGAAATTTCATTATTATCCTCAAGCGTTTGATTTTCACCAATACTCTTTTGAGTAGTTGTATTCTGGATTTCTTCTGGAACATCCATACCTTTTATTGAATCATTTTGGTTCTCAACTACTTTTCTTTTTCGAGGATTTTTATCTTTAGAACCTATTGGTCTACCACGCTTCTGGCGTGCTCCAGACTCATTATTGACAACTTGTTCCTTTGGGATATCAACTTTTGATGGAGCATTTGCAGCTGGTATATATGATTTAGTCACACTTTTAGTATCTGTGAATGCATCTGGTAGTTGATTTGCTATATTTTGCAAATGAATTATCTTTTGAACTTCAAGTTCACATTGATCTCTACGAGAATCTAAATGAGATAATAACGATGCATTCCATGTAATTTCTTTTTCCAACTTCTTAATTCCTCCCCCTAATGTTGGAAAATTTGTCTCATTAAAATGACAATCAGCCAATCGTGCAGTAAATACATCACCCGTCAGGGGTTCAAGATATTTAATAATTGATGGGGAATCAAAACCAACATATATTCCTAACCTCCTTTGAGGACCCATCTTAGTACGTTGTAGTGGAGCAATTGGTACATATACTGCACATCCAAAAATTCTTAGATGGGAAATATTTAGCTGCTGGCCATAAGCTAATTGCATTGGGGAGTATTTATTATAAGCTACTGGCCTAATACGTGCCAGTGATGCAGCATGCAAAATAGCATGACCCCATACTGATGTAGGAAGTTTAGCTCTCATAAGCAATGGTCTTGCAATTAGTTGCAGACGTTTTATAAATGATTCTGCTAGACCATTTTGTGTATGAACGTGAGCTACAGGATGTTCAACACTTATCCCAATTGACATACAATAATTATTAAAAGTTTGGGATGTAAATTCACCAGCATTATCAAGTCGAATGGTCTTAATTGTATTATCAGGAAATTGTGCTTTTAACTTAATTATTTGAGCAAGTAATCTTGCAAATGCAAGATTTCGACTTGATAATAAGCATACATGTGACCATCTGCTGGATGCGTCAATTAATACCATAAAATATCTAAATGGACCACTTGGTGGGTTAATAGGTCCACAAATATCACCTTGAATTCGCTCTAAAAATGCAGGTGATTCAATCCCCACTTTAGCTGGTGATGGTCTAATAATTAATTTCCCTTGAGAACAAGCATCACATGACAACTCATTGGATTGAAGAATCTTCTGGCTCTTTAAAGGATGTCCATGTGAATTCTCAATAATTTTTCTCATCATTATTGACCCTGGATGACCCAATCGATCATGCCAAACACTGAATATTTCTGGATTCATGAACTTCGGGTTCATTATTGCATAACTTTCGATTACTCGTATATGAGTATAGTATAATCCAGAAGAAAAAGCAGGCAGTGTTTCTAATATACGTTTTTCATGTAAAACAATAGATGTTATATAGAGACACTCTATATTATTTTTACAATCAGTTTCAACATGATAATTATTTTCACGTATATCTTTAAAACTTAATAAGTTTCTTTTCGATTTGCTAGAGAACAGAGCATTATTAATTGTAAATCTTGTTCCTCTAGGCAAAATAAAGTTTGCTTTTCCAAAACCTTCAATCAGATTTGTAGAACCTGATATAGTATTGACTTTTGCTTCCAGCATTGTCAATCTAGTAAAATATTTTCTATTTATGAGTATCGTGTGCGTAGTTGCGCAGTCTGCCAGACATAAATCCTCATTGCTCATTTTCGAGTTACTCAACATATTGAAATTGTTCATATTTCTTCATTGAAAAGAAAAGAAAAACGATTACAAAGAGTCTTAAATATATATACAAACAAAACAACAACAAAAACATACTAAACAGTACTTAATTATATATTTTCATACAAATCATCCTCTACTTGTTTGATTGCATCAATTCTCTCTCCAGGAGATTCAAAATAATCAGCTACATCAAGATGCATCATATTGGAGGGGTCAAACACATCATCTTCTTGAATGGCAAGATTTACCTCCACACTCTTTCCTTTTCCTTTTTCCTTCAGGGAAGCTTGATAGAGATCAACAAGGTGTTTTGATGTACGACAGGTACGTGACCAGTGCCCAGTCATTCCACACCGGAAACATTTATGTTCATCACCTTTCGAACTTCTATCTTGTGGAGCCTTTCCTTTATGATCATCACTTCGTGTGAGTTTCTTAAAATTATAATGTCCACCACGAAAATAGGTATTTCTTCCTCTACCGCGGTCCCGACCTCGACCACGGTTATTAAAATTCACAGCATTCACTTCAGGGAATGGTGTTGCTCCAGTTAGTCGGGATTCGTGATTTTTCATCAATAACTCGTTATTTTGTTCAGCAACGAGAAGACATGAGATAAGTTCAGAATATTTTGCAAAACCCTTCTCTCGATATTGCTGCTGCAGGAGCATATTCGAGACATGAAAAGTGGAAAATGTCTTCTCTAACATATCAACATCAGTAATCTTTTCTCCGCATAATTTTAATTTTGAACTAATTCTGAAGAGTGCGGAATTATACTCACTTACTGATTTAAAGTCCTGCAACCTCAGGTGCATCCAATCATAACGAGCTTTTGGAAGAATAACTGTTTTTTGATGATCGTACCTTTCTTTCAAACCTTTCCATAGAACGTAGGGATTTTTTATTGTAAGATACTCCATTTTCAATCCCTCGTGAAGATGATGGCGAAGGAAGATTAGGGCTTTTGCTTTTTCTTGATTTGATGCATCATTTCCTTCTTTAATTGTTTCTCCAAGATTCATAGAATCTAAATGGATCTCAGTGTCAAGGACCCATGACAAGTAGTTATTTCCATTAATATCCAGGGCCGCAAATTCTAGCTTTGTAAGGTTTGCCATAATAACACTATCAAAATAATAATATATATTTATATTAGAAATTTAACATAAACCAAATGTGTAAAAAAAAACTTACCCATAAGACTTACCTTTAGCGGGAAAAATGATAGAGTCTCGTGCTGATAACGTGTTGTAAAATGAGAGGCGAAACCGGGCACCAAAACTTTACCAAAATATATAATAATAATAATATATAATAATAATAATAATAATAATACAAGTGTTAAAATATAAATGGATTATATATAGATAATATAAATAAAAGAAAATGGAGATTTATGGCAAATTAAATAAACAAATAAATTAGAGAAAGTGGAAGAGAAAAGAGAGAATTGGAGAGTTTTTTTACCAAAAATGCATATCTCATTTATCCAAAATGAACCACTATTTATAGGCAATTTGGAGAGCATGATGTGGTCCATTTGGACACCAATCTATGGCCTTTGTTGGACACATGGAGGACACTTTGGCTATGGAGAAAAAGCCACTTGGCATGGATATAAATGGGCATGTGGAATGGGCATTTACTTGTCATATTTACAATACTATCATGGTTATTGAAATTTCATATTTATTTTGTTGATGCCGGATTCTGGCCCTTGAATTTGGTCGGTCTAGGGTTGGTGTCGACTTGGTAACCAAGGAGACATGCAAGACAAGAATCCTAAGACTGATGTGATATTATGCCCCACACGCTCCATGCCTAAGTTAGCGAAGTGGTTGGAGTACATGGAAGTTGAGCACATGTAAGGTTGCGTTATATTGTGTACCTTTTGGAGGGGGTGGACCCCTTATTTATACTACTTTCCCTCGATATGGGTGTCGTATTTTTGTGATAGGATAGTAGATTTGTTTGATGGGACTGTTGTTCTCTATGATGGTCCTTGGTTCTCGATTTCTGGTTCAGCCAGCAGACGACCGAGGTGTTTTTATCTCATTTTGTAAAGCGAGCCCGAATTGTTCCATACCTTTGTGTCTCATGGGCCCGGGTGGGCCTCGGTCGTTGGACTTATCATGGGTTTGCCCCTAACATATTTCATTTTAGTCTCTAGACTTTCAAATATTTTGATCCAATCTTTCAACTCCATATAATAAAATTTTCAAGCATAATTTTAAAAATCTTTAAATAACTTAGTTAACGAAAATCAGTTAAATTTCTATATGACAAGTATTTGAAGTCACATATAATTTGTTTAATTTTAGATTTTCAAATGAATTGGGGTCATATTGAATACTTAATAAAATTAATGGTAAATACTAAAATAATTTTTAATACAAAGTGTAAGAAATAAATAAAACATTTGATTGTGTAGAGACTAAAATAAAACAGGTATGAAATTCTATACACTAAATTGGGATTTATTTACTTGTTATTTTTTTTTTATAGTATAGATACTAAAATAAAATAAGTATAAAGTTCCATAAACTAAATTAGGATTTCTTTTCCACTTTTTTTCTAGTTCAATAAATATATAGTGAAGAATTAAACCATCCACCTTAAATAATGTACAGGTGTCTTAACCTTAAATAATGTACAAGGTTAAGACACTTGTAGATTATTTGAACTAAAAAAAAAAGTGAGCTAAGGCCTCGTTTGATAACCATTTAAAGCCAAGTTTTGAAAATTAAAAAAAAAAAATAGTTTTCAAAAACTTTTTAAAAAAAAAAAAAAAAATTGTTTAGAAACTCAAATGTTTCCTTAAAAAAAATGTAAACTATTGTAGAGAATATGAAAAACATTGTAGAGAAATTGTGAGAAAATAAGCACAATTTTATTTTTGATTTTTGAAAATTAAGCTTGTTTTTTCTCATTTTCTCTACAATGGTTTTCATCTCTCTATATTTGGAATTTAGCTAGGTATTCAAATATTTCCCTAAGAGAGATGAAAATTATTTTAGAGAAAATAAACTTAATTTTCAAAAATCAAAAATCAAAAACTAAATATTTATCAGGCTCAAATAATTATCAAACGGGACCTAAGCTATATTCAAAGCCACATTTATACTTCAAAAATAATTTTGCATATATAATCATGTGATGAACATTATTATAACTTGATCAGATACATTCATCCATTACAATAAAACTTTTCTATATTTACATTGAAATATCATTACATCGTTATTCTTTAATTCATTTGAGACTAAGAAAATAATAAATAAATAAAATAGAAAAGAAAAAATGTGAACTGAGATGCTTTTTGTTTTGTGTATTCCCTGATGCGTGGGAGAAGTAGCGTCTCGAGAACGCACCGTTTTGCTTTCAATTTTCAATTTTCAATTTTCAATTTTCAATTTTCCTACGTCTCTCACCACACAATTTTATAGTCTCTTTTTCTTCTTCCTCATGAAGCCCGTGTTTGTTTGTTGGAATAAAAAAAGGTTCAATTAAAATTTAAATCACATCAATGCATAATTTACTCCAATTTCTTCACATTTCCAAACAGGTTTTCTAGAAATTCTCTTATAATGGGACCCAAATCCAGCTTTTCTTTCAACCCCATAAATCCATAATTCTAGTCAAATTAGTTTTTTGTTCTAAATATTTTTTCTGTTTTTCCCTTCTAATTTTATTTTTTCTATTAATTTAGGGGTAATCATATTAGATACTCCATTGACTGTGGAAATTCGTTCAAAGTTATATAAACCTATTTATTTTGTTTTTATTGTTCAAAAATTGACGATGATAAGATGGATAATCTTTTATTTATATTTTATAGTTATTGCGTAAATCATGGACACAATATTTATCCATTAAAAAATAAATGTGTATTAATGTGATTATTTAATATATTTTTAAAAAATATTGACAACGTCCTCCCACCAGAAAGCACAAATATTAATAAATTGGTCCAAGTTTAAAGTCTCCAACATAAGAAATGAATGTATAGAAGGTAACATATTATAAAAATAAATAAATAAGTAAATAATTTTTTTTACCATAAAATTAAATAATGGCTAAAATTAACTTCTTCAGTTAGCTGGGTTTTTTTTTTTAATGTTTGTGGCTAGCTATAAGCATTATTGTGATAGGTACATGTACATCGTGCATGCTCTTTTAGTTGCATTAGATTTTTCTTTTTTTTTTTTTTAATATAAGCTTGAGTGTTTCTTTAATCTACTAATTAATTTTATATATTTTTTAGTTCAACAATTGTAAAACTGGGGGATTGAACCATCGACCTTTAGGATGGTAATTGGTGTCTTATCCACTGAATTACGCTCGGATCGACAATTAATTTTATAGTTAGGTTTACAAAAAAATATTTAATATGACTACCTTTTAATACTGTTTGTTATGAATTTAATAATATACATGTTTCCTAATAACCATTAGATATAATTTCGAAATAATTTTAGTGTTTCTCTCTCATACATCTAATGAGACAAAACTGCTAGCTACATTTTGGTGACCTCCTCCAATAATTTTTTTGGCTTACAATATTTTTGTGGTATGGATAAACATTCATGTGATTGATCTTGAGTGTTTCGTTGGTTGAATGCCATGTTAATACAAGAGTATTAATTTTATCACTTATATAAATTAGAGGTTTGGTTGGATGAAAGTGAAATTTTATTTTTAAATGAACTTACAAAACTAAATACAATAGTAAAAGGAAAATAATTGGCTGCTCCTTGTGTAGAAATTTCTCTGCTTTCCACCATTTAATTGTTGACAACAAAGAGAGAAAAAATATTTTTCACATTTCTCTCTCTTTGTTGTGTTTTCTCTCTCCTAGTTGTCAACAATTAAATAGTGGAGAACATGGAGATTCCTACGCACCGAAGAGCAGCCAAATATTGTTGCTAGTAAAAATAAATATTTTTCGGTAAAAAGAACTATCCATAATAAGATGCAAAAGTTATTTTTATTTACACATGAAACATTATAATTGATTTAATTTTTTTATTTTATTTATACCAATTACTTTGCAGTTAGAGTCCACTTGATTCAATGTCAGAAGCACATTTATTTTCTTAGTTCAACAACATGTGAAGGTGGGGATCCGAACCTTTATCATCTTAGTTGAAGATATATGTCTTAACTTGTTGAGTTATGCTTAGATGGACTACATCATAAACACATTTAGAATGGGTAATTGGAACTGTATATTTATAAAATGTCATTCGTCTTTATTCCTTAGAAATAGAAAAATAATTGTTGTCAATTGAAACATAACTAAGTAGATAAAACACTAATTACCATTCTAAATTGATGTGGTTTGATCTCTACCTCCAACTCAAAAAAAAAAAAAAAAAAAAAAAAAACAATAGTTGAAAAATGAATTTGTTGGTACAATAGTCTAAAATAACTATATATATTATTCTTTAATATTATTAATGATCGTTTGTTTTTTGTTGGGTTTAATAGGGATTGGTAAGAAAAAGGAAAGATGTGGAAACCAAACGCCAAAAGGGCATCCATTCCCTTTCCTCTCATAGATAATAATTTAGATTTATCCACATTTTTTACCTTTCATGGGACTCAAACAACCCATCTGCACATTTTTTGATATTTACCACCTGTCCCCTCATTAATTTTGACATTTGTCGTACATAAATTTTTTTTACGATATGTAGAATTCGAGAGTACAAACTTTATGTCATAATACATATTTGTCATTTGTCTCTTCATTAATTTCAATCTTTCACGGTACACAATTATTCTTCATTATTTCCTCCATGTTATAATATTTTTAGTACATAATACATATTTGTACGTGAAAATGTTTTTTTCTTTTTTTCTTTTTTTAAAAATATATGTATTTCTGGTTGCTTATAGTGTTTTCTTTTGTTTGTTTTCTGTTTTTAGTAGTTTATGATATCTTAGTTGGGTTTAAATAGTAGACAAATTTCTAAAATCTCTTTTTCCATTTTTTAGTTTCGCTACATTATAAATGAAAGAGAATCAATATTAAATAGAGTAACAAAGAGATTATACTTAATTATTCTTTTCAGAAGTAGTTTCCAAGCCAAACAAGTACTTGATTTCAAATATTATTATTTTCATAATGAAAATATCGCAATGATACCAAAAGTAATTATTCCTCATTTTCAATACTATTATATCTTTAAAATAATAATAAAAAAGAATATTCATTTCAACATCTCTATATTAGAAAGAAGAAAAAAAAAACTACCCATAAGGTCCACATTGGTCGACTTGGACAGGACAAGACAAATCAAGCAATAATTTTTATTTTTTTTATAAGAACAAAGCTATAAAGTTTTTATTTTTTTTATTTTTTTATTTTATAATAAAACAAAGCTGAAAAGTGGTTGGCTAAAGTTATTGAAATCACGTACAAGTAATATTACCAAACTTAGATAGGATACCTCTTCGATATCCGAAGAGCCATTTATGATCCACCGTCCATTCTTCTCGATCCATCGGTGTAGATCACACCACGCGTTCCAACGCAATTGGATTAGCAATTTATGTTCATTTCCCAACTCACGGATCCAACTTGCCCCTTATCAGCAATAATATTTACAAAAATGACAGATATGAATGTGCTAATTTATGTTAATTTGAAATTAAAAAAAAAAATTATGTTAATTTAATTTCAATTGCATCATATAAGTAAATTTTTAAAAGGGCATGAATGTGACATGTAGGGATAATGTCTATGTGGATGAAACTAGAGGTTAATTTCATCATTCAATTTTTTTATATGCCTAATATTCAAAGTCAAAAAATGTCACATCAAATGGAGAAGAGACGTACAGCCTATAGTTTGTTTTTAATGTTTTCAAATTATAATGAATAATGTTGGAGTGGCACATGGCACATGTGGGTATGCATGTTAAGACGAATGGATCTCTTTGTGGATATGGAGTATAATTTTCAACAAAAAAAAATTTATACTAAGAAATTATAATTAAAGTTTTCATATTATAAAATTATGAACAAATATATGTTTCATTTTCTAGTTTCTAATGCTTAATCTTTGATAGCCTATCGACTATCTTTAGCAATATTTTATCTTCTATTATTTTGTTTCCATCTTCATTTTTTAATATTCTATTTAAAATTTTTAATTTTTAATAAAAGTATATCTCATCAAAATTTGATTTCCAAAGTGGGTTTTAAGATTTTTATTAAAAGCATCACTAGAACTTTAACACCAAGAATCAAAATGAAATTTCTATTCTATATATAACAATCAAATATTTAAAATTGGATAAAACTTGCCTCTTTACAAGTAAGTGGATAATCACAAATCTTTTTTATCTATTAAAACAAACCAAGCAACTTGAGTTGGGACTTGGGTGACAAGCTCTCTCTTTTCTTTTTTTTTTTTTTTTAAGAAATTAAAATTATAAAGATAGAGAATAAATTTATATAAAATTGACATATTTGGTGAAAGAAAGGTGCCATAATGGTAAACTAATGAGTAATGATCCAAATGTTTATCGGAAGAAAAAAAAAAAGAAGAGTAATGATCCAAATGAGTGCCAAGTTGCCTTATTGAAAACTATAGACCAAACCAAAAACATGAAATTAAAAAGAACAAGTGTTCATTCAAATGACCACAAGAGAGAATATCTTCAAAAAAAAAAAAAATGACCACAAGAGAGAAGGTGACGAGACAAATGCATGATTGAGACAACTTTTGGTGCATTAAAAATCCAAGAACAGAGGAGAAGCTTTGCACTTTTTTCCAATCCACAAACCAACCCACCCCAAAACTTCACGTCTCTCTGTGCTGTATCCATTTCAATGGAGGAAAATTCAAGCCTTGTCACAGAATCAACTCTCACAAACGCCATGGAAGCAGGGCCTCAAGAAGAAGACAGAGACCCAGAAAGCAATTCCTTAAACCAACCCCTTCTCAAGAGAAGCAGAACTCTCTCTTCCAGTCCTCTCGCCATTGTTGGAGCCAAAGTTTCTCTCATTGAAAGCTTGGATTACGAGTAATATAACACAACACAAAAACAGAACATCACTTTTTGTTTTTTTGGTTGAATTCTCCAATTTTCTGAATTGGGTTTGGTTTGAATTCAGGATCAATGAGAACGATCTGTTTAAACACGATTGGAGAAGCAGATCCAGAGTTCAAGTGTTGCAGTACATATGCTCGAAATGGACATTGGCTTGTCTTGTTGGACTTCTTACAGGGATCATTGCTACTCTCATCAATCTCGCCATTGAAAACATTGCTGGCTACAAGCTTTTGAAAGTGGTCGGTTACATAAAAGAAGAGAGGTAAGTATTTAGTACATCCCCAATTGGACTTGGTTTTGTTCATCTGCAAAAAGAGGAACTTCATGAATTCAAAAATTCTGGTTTTGAATTGATTTGGATTTAGGTACATAATGGGGTTCGCCTACTTTACCACTGCAAATTTCCTTCTGACTTTTGTTGCTGCTGTTCTCTGTGTATGCTTTGCTCCCACCGCAGCTGGGCCTGGCATACCAGAAATCAAAGCCTATCTCAATGGCATCGATACTCCTGATATGTTTGGCGCCACAACGTTGATTGTTAAGGTGCGTATATGCCGTGCGCATTCTTGTTGAATCTCCACTCAACGAACACCAATCGAATCGTCTTTCGATTGTCATATGTGTATATTGTCGTATCCTCATTTGGTTTTGATTGATTGGATAGGCTTAAGATTTAAAACGGGTTCTGTAATGCCATGAATGTCAATGAGACTGATCTGCAGCTCATTTATAAACATTGATCCTTGTAGATAATTGGGAGCATTGGAGCAGTGGCTGCAGGGTTAGATCTTGGGAAAGAAGGGCCTCTAGTACACATTGGCAGCTGCATTGCCTCCTTACTTGGGCAGGGCGGACCGGACAATTATAGAGTAAAATGGACGTGGCTACGCTATTTCAACAACGATCGGGATCGTCGGGATCTTATCACTTGCGGGGCGTCGTCGGGGGTTTGTGCAGCGTTCCGAGCTCCGGTCGGGGGTGTTCTATTTTCTCTAGAAGAGGTGGCTACTTGGTGGAGGAGTGCCCTGCTGTGGAGGACCTTTTTCAGCACAGCCATTGTTGTGGTGGTGCTAAGAACTTTCATTGAAATATGCAAGGCAGGTGAATGTGGGCTGTTTGGAGAAGGAGGGCTTATAATGTTTGATGTGAGTGGTGTTCCTGTTAGTTACCATATTATGGACATTATACCAGTCGCTATCATTGGCCTTCTTGGTGGGTTCCTTGGAAGCCTTTACAACCATCTTTTGCACAAAGTTCTCATAGTTTACAACCTCATAAATCAGTAAGCAACTTTACTTTCACTTCCCTTCTTCCACATCATTGGATCACATTGAAATCAAAAGGAACTTGATAGTTGTGTTGTACCTAATTGATAACAGTCTCAGTGAGCTTTACCTCACTACGGACATGTTTGGAAGTGAATTTAGTGAAAAATAAGTGATTCATTAAGTGATTTTCATATCATCATATTCATGTGATTTTCATATCATCATTTTAATGTTTGACTTTATACTTTTAAATATGTTTTTCAATGTTTAACCATTAAGCTAAACTCAACCTGGTAAGTGTTTTCATAGTTTGAATATGAACATCATTTCGATTTTGATTGTTTTGTTAGTTAAATTTTGAGTGATCTATTAATTTATTCATTCATTACTCAGAGAGGCATATTTTACTAAGGTTTAAGGTTAAAACTAAAAAAAATGGTGTAATGGTATTTGCAGGAAGGGAAAAATGCACAAGCTGTTACTGAGCTTAGGAGTTTCCCTCTTCACTTCAATTTGCCAATACAGTCTCCCTTACCTTGTCCAATGCACCCCCTGCAACCCTTCTCTTTCAGATTCCGCCTGCCCCACCAATGGCCGCTCCGGCAACTTCAAGCAATTCAACTGTCCAAAAGGCTATTACAACGACCTCGCCACCCTTCTCCTCACCACCAACGACGACGCCGTTCGAAACATCTTCTCCGTCAACACTCCGGCGGAGTATCAGCCCCTCTCCCTCGTCATCTTCTTCATTCTCTACTGCGTTCTAGCCTTAATCACCTTCGGCATCGCCGTCCCCTCCGGTCTCTTCCTTCCGATCATCTTGATGGGCTCCGGCTACGGCCGCCTCATCGGCCTCCTCATGAAGCCTTACACGAATCTCGATCAAGGACTCCTGGCTGTTCTTGGTGCTGCCTCGTTAATGTCCGGCTCGATGAGGATGACGGTTTCGCTCTGTGTTATATTCCTCGAACTCACTAATAATCTCCTCCTGCTTCCGATTACGATGATTGTTCTTCTGATTGCGAAAACTGTCGGGGACAGTTTTAACCCTAGCATTTATGATATCATTCTGCATTTGAAGGGGCTTCCGTTCTTGGACGCGAATCCGGAGCCGTGGATGAGGAACATCACCGTTGGCGATCTCGCCGACGCGAAGCCGGCAGTGGTGACGCTGCGGGGATTGGAGAAAGTGTCTCGCATTGTGGAGGTTCTTAAGAACACTACGCATAATGGCTTCCCTGTTGTGGACGCCGATTCGGTGGTGCCGCGGATGGGGATGTCGGTGGGCGCGACGGAGCTGCACGGGCTGGTGTTGAGAGCGCATTTGCTGCAGGTGCTGAAGAAGAAATGGTTCTTGAGAGAGAGGAGGAGGACGGAGGAATGGGAGGTGAGGGAGAAATTTACATGGGTGGAATTGGCGGAGAGGGAAGGGAAGATTGAAGAGCTTGTAGTGACGAAGGAGGAGATGGAAATGTATGTTGATCTTCATCCTCTTACTAACACTACGCCTTATACAGTACTGGAGAGCATGTCGGTGGCCAAAGCTCTGGTTCTGTTCAGGCAAGTGGGGCTTCGCCATTTGCTCATTGTGCCCAAATATGAAGCAGCTGGGGTAAGCTTTTTGCAAACTATCTATCATCTTCTTCTTCCTTTTTACATATCAAGTGCAGGCATCAAACAGAGTTCTCTGTTTCATTCTTTGCTTAAAACTGAAAAACAGTCCCCTTCTTCTACAAACCCATTTAGAATAAGCACTGATAAAGCATTTTCTTTGGAATTTTAATGGGCTGAAGACATTTTTTGCCCTTTCAAGAGTCATTCAAGCTTGCATTTAGTACTTAGAGGTTCTATTTGATAGCCATTTCATTTTTTATTTGCTATTTTTGAGTCTATCACTCTTATTTTATCTAGCTAGTCGATTTTATTATGTGAAATCATCATTTATTAATCCAATCAACATGTCTTTCAAGAAATATCGAAGTGAATGTATTAGGAAGTAAAATTGAAGTTAGAAGGCAATCCAAGCAGTGTTTAAAGGTAAATTCATGGGGGAAACTTAAAAGGTGTTTTGATTTGAAATTGAATGGTGCAGGTTCCGCCTGTAATTGGGATATTGACGAGGCAGGATTTAAGGCCATACAATATTTTGAGTGCATTTCCTCATCTGGCCAGAATCAAAGGCAACGAGAAAGGGAACTGAACAATCAACTTTCTCTCGTTCTCGTTCAACACACATACTCTCAGATATTGCAAGTGTTTCCATTATTTCCTTTTTTCTTCACCAATTTTGTGTTATTTTTATTAAATTTTACAATAAACAAATGGATTCTCCATTCAATTTTGATTTCTTTTTTGTTGAAATATAGTTGCGATCATTAATAAAATTTACCTCCATTTACTTCTACTTTGTTCTTTTGAGCTTTTACCAAGTTCCCAATTGAGTCTTTAGTATGAAAATTTGAATTAAGAAGTAACGAAACATGATATAACTTGTTTTAATTATGGATTGAAATCTACATATATTAGATTATGATTTGGAGGAAAAATAGGATTAAACTTGTTCTCTGAGAAAAATAAAGTTAGAAGATGAAGAAGATTTCATCACAAAATTTTGAATAATCAAAATCGAAGTTGTCAAATAACAAAGAAAATGGACCTTATGTTACTTTTTCACTTATTTAAAAATTGAATTTTTTTCACTTAGAAACTGAGGACAAGAATTATAATTAAAATATACATTTTTAAAGGATAGCTCTATTCAAACTTAAGAAGTGTATCTTTAATTATGATAATCACTAAAAGAATGGTTATCACACCATCTATATATGATTCAAAGAAAATAAGAAAGAGGTGTTATATACTCGACAACATCATCCCCTCCTCATTTCATATTAATAATCCACGTAAATATAATAAATGCCAAATAATATTTTAACAGTACAAAAAAAATGATGAAATCAGGACAAGGGTTAAAAAAGAACCCCATAACAAAACCAAAAACTCCTTTTAAACCCATATATAAAAACCAAACACAAAAAGAATATAACTCTAAGAAAACTCATTTAGGATTTTACAAAACCATTACCTAATAACAATTTCACATGAAACTCAAGGCATAGCAAGCCAGCAGGAAGAAGCAACCCAAAACAGAAGAATGTGAAGTTGAAGAAGAAGCATGAGATGTAGAAGCTGGTGATGGAGTAGAGGAAGCAGTGCCAGTGGCTATTTTGATCTTGACCTTCATGCCTTGGCTGCAATGGCCAATGGTGCCACACGCGAAGTATCGTGTTCCCGACTTCGTCAATTTGATCGCATCGTTCCCACTGCTCTTCGACTCTATTACATTCCCAATATCGCAATTCTTATAGGCACTCTCGTCTGGAAGCTCAACTACACTATGCAACCCCGAGTCATACTTGAAAACTGTCCAAAATATTGCCATTTGTCAATCTTCCCATCTTAAAGTTTAAACTTTTGAGTTTAGAAATGCTTTGACATAGACATGAAATTCCTACAATATTTCGTTTATTACAAATGAATAGGGATGACAATGGGACAAGACAGGGTCAGAGATGCATTCCCCATCTCAATTTTTACGTGAAATTTCAATAACCATTTTCAGCCAATTTTCTAATTTCATTGAATGTCGTGCGTTATCATCATTAGTAGGAAGGGAAGTTTCGAAGAAATTAGAATGAAAAACGAGTTATATGCTTATAGGGAGATCAAATGAAAGATGGTTTAGAATAGAAAAATTGGAAGAGAAAAATATACCAAGTTGATCACCAACTTTGAAGGTCTGAGCAGAAGCCCAAGAGTCGAAATCAGTGGATTCTTGCCAACCTTGGCTTCCCCCAACCACATGTCTTTGATCTGCCAAAGCCTTTTCCGCCATTGAAGCTGCAGCAATCATTACAAACACAGCTCTCCACAACCCCTCCATCTCTATTTGCTTACTCTTCAATTCTTGGTTGCTTTGGCTTTTGAACCCTTCTCCTCTATTTATACACATCTATAACACCATATTAAAAGTTCCCTTTTTCTTTTCAAACTTAAAAAGAAAGATAGAGAAAAACTTACAAATTTAAGGTGTATACGATTGCTCTAAATTACAATTTTAGTAACATTTTAAAAACAAGAAATTAACATACTAGCTAATATTTTAGTTCTAATTTATTTCATCAAAAATGAGTATTGTGCAACTGGTTAAAATATAAGAGAATTGAATCTCCACCATCATTCCTTGTTTGGAAAAAAAAAATATGGCTTCTCAAAATAAAGGGCAAAGTTTTGTAAAAGAAAAAAAAAGGGTATAATTTAATTGATGTTGAAATGTGTGGATTTGCCGCAAAGCAAAATGTGGTTGGTTTAAGAGTTAAGAGAAAGCTTGGAGTTGAAACAAAGCTATGTTGTGTATAAGGTCACCATGATTCATCAGTCGTTGGAAGCTCAAAACACTCATAAAAACGACAAGTGGAACAGCACACATCAATATAATTTGTAGGCTCCATTATCATTATCATAGAGCTTTCTTTCATTATCAAATGGCTCTCTTTCACTATTAATTTCATTCCTTCATCAAGAATGATTTTATTGATGCAAAACATGCCAACCTTATATTACCAAACCATTATTAGCTATCTTTCTGTTTAAGCAACCAAATTGAAATTGCATTGCCATTGCAAGGCCTTTTGGAGGTGGGAGATTGAACCATCAACCTTTGGAATGGTAACTGATGTCTTCTTATCCACTAAACTACGCTCAGATTGACTGTCATTTCAAGGGTTAAGCTTATATCACTTGATTGCCTAATTTTTATTGAAGATCTTTGTGAGTAAACAAAGATAACTTCTTCGTTAAATCAATCTAAGTTAACATTACTACTTCATGCCAACATGAACATAGTCCAGCGGTTAAGACATGTACTCGTTTTGAGGTTCAAAGTTCAAATCTCTACCACCTCACATTTGTTGTACTAAAAAAATATTACTACTTATGATTGTAAGTATGTAACCAAAATGTATAATATATATAGTTTCTACCAATTTTTTTTTTTTTTATAATCATAAATGTGTCATTTTTCAATTATAAGTTCGTTGGATTGACTAATACTGAGGATTAAATAGATACATTTACAGAAATAAAATGAGAAAATAAATCTAATGAAAACATAGAAAATCAAATTGTTAAAGACATGGCGCAATGATCGTAGCCTTAAATTAATAGGTTTGATGTGGATTTTTGTTCTCCATCATATCTGCCAAAAATAATTGACACAGATGTCGAGCATTAACAAAATCAATTAATGCTTGCCGTTCAAGTCAATAAAATGTGATTGGAAAAACTCATTAACAAAATCAGTCATAATTCAGTTAATTTTGGTTTCAAAGGTCACCTAAGAAATTAAACTCGTATTCAGAATTCATTCTTCATTCTTTCAAGCAAAATTAACGACTTTTTGTATCATTCATGAATTTTCTCAAAATTTACATCAATTTTTCATAAATCTAATTCAGACATTAGCATACAGAATCTTGACAGTACATTGTCACATATTTCAACCAGAAAAAGCATTCACGGAGCAAAAATTCTAGGCATTGCCTAACAATAAATAAATCTTGGTCAAAATTCACTCTAAAATATACAATATGCCTGTCCAAAAAGAAAAAATGAGAAAAAGAAGAATAAATAAATAATGAGCCGTAAGTCTTGTTCTCTTCAAATTTTCTCAATCACAAAACAGACACTGCCCATTGAAAGCTTCCCTCCTCCAATGGCCCCCAAAATCATTATCCAAGCTGGAATGCTTAGCTTAACTTTGGCTGGAACCAACCTATGAAGACCAAAAACAATGGGAAATGCATCATTTTACCTATTTCTTTCATTGAGTTTTTGCCAAGGCTATGTAACTTCTCCAGCGTATTCATTTTTATCGAGACGTTTTCCTCTTCTTTGCCTTATTTGCAGGCGAACGGTTCTTCTTTTTTGATCCCTGTGATGGCGCTTTCGGCTTATGAGTTTGCTTTCTAACAGGTTCCATATCCTCCTTGCCATCACTTTCAGCAGAAGTGTCACTTAAAGGTCCATCATCCTCATCCGAACTGAGCACCAAGTCCTCCACAACATCTTCATCTCTAGGAGCTGCCTTATCTTGTTGCTCCATCTTTCTTTTCTTTTTCTTACTTTTCTTTTCTTCTGGATGCTTCTCCCTAACAATTATAAAGTTTAACCACGGTTCATTTTGTGTGCTAAAAAGTCAGCAAGAAGATGATGAAAGTGGCATGAAAATGTTCCATGTTGACTACGTAACTTACTTGGAATTGCTTCCTGGCAACCAGGTGGAACTAAAGACAGAAATCCCTTCTCTTCCCCCAATATCCTCGTCTTCACTGTCTGACCCACCTTTCCCAAATACGGATGAATGTTCACCGACAAGAACACTGCAATATACAAGCATGTTAAAAAGAAAAATGGGATCATACACATCAATTACCAACGCGGGTTTTTTGACATTATCTTCAAAACCTTTGCTTCAATAGTCAAAAGCAGAAGACAAGTTATGATGTTAATTCTTATTCTTCTTGCAAAAGGACATCTTGCCCCTTTGTCCTTTAGGTTGTAGCCCCTTTGAATGTTATTCTCTGTTTCTACTAAATAGAGAATACATATCCCGATTTCTGTACGTCACCTAATTGGTGCACTATTTTGCTATAATCGTGGGGAGATCTCAAACCATCTATTCTTGCATCATAACGTTTTTAAGAAATTATGATGGCATGTGTTTCATACATTTGAATTTAGTTTCTGTCCTCTGCTAACTTACAAAAATCCTTGTACATCTAATGGCCCTATTTATCTCCTAGATGGTGTTTTTTATGTAAAAAAAAATATCTTGCGAATCCCTTCTCTTGTAATCTCCAGACTTGCATGGTCAGCCACTTTGGTTATCCAGCAGTGTGGAAAAGTGTTCCTAGACTATCAGAACTATTCAATACTTTCTAGGCGTGCTCAATATTTTAGAGAACTACCCTAGATTTCTTCTTAGCTAGGTCAAACCTAGAACTTGGGGAATCATTTAGTCTCTTTCATTGCTAGATATCTACATTTATGGTCATTCTGAAGGGAGAAATCTAATAGGTGTAGCAAGGGATAAATTAGTAGGGTTTGCTCTAGAAATTAGAGTCTTTTGTTCTCTCAGAATTGGGTAAGTTTGATTCTGGAAGGGAAAAGAAGAGTGACCATTGGTGAGGTTTGCTCTAGAGATAAAAGTTGAAAACAAATAACATTCCAACTTGAAGGAGTTGAGCCGAACAAATTGTATAGACACCATGTTGGATTCATAATAAGTTGAGGTCTGCGTAGATAGCTGAAGGCATCTGAATTAAAGCATCATGAAAAAGTGATAGTTGCAGCAAGTCCGAAGGTGCCCATATATGATGTAAGTCGATTTATATCTGCTAATCTCATTGTTTGAAGGATCAGATTTTCCACGTCAATTGTAGTGTCTTATGACTTATTTCTCTTTACGTTTAGCACCTTAATTGTTCATTTTTAATAAATAACTTGATTAACATAACAAGATCTAACCTTAAAAGGATAAATCTACAGAATTCTAAAAGTCCCCATGTGGTGTTTAAATCCATTGCATGTGGTGTTTAAATCCATTGCATATGGTGTTCTCTCTAACTTTTTTGTTATCACACTCACTGATGTCTAAGTCCGTCTCAGGTCTCTTGCAAAATCTCCTTCGGTTTCTTACTGAGAAAGAATATCTTCTCTTTCTCTTCCGCCCCCTTTCAGTATATATTTTTTTGATTGAATACATTTCTAATGAATAAAAGATGGAAAAGGAAAATATGAAGAAACATCCCCATACAGAGAAATATATACCTAGATTCTGATAAAGAATGTGTTTGTTGCTGAGCTCTTTGACGTAATGTTGAGACATACTGTGACAGTGGGCTGGCCCCCGACTTCTTTTCATCCTAAAACAAAAGGAATGGTACTAAAATCCATCACATACACGATTATCTTTTTCAAATATGATACAAAATTTTAATAAAATAAAAGATATCAACAGGAAAAGCCTAGCACATAGTCCTAATGCAAGACTAAAAAGAACTATAAAAAAACTGGCATACAACTTCCAAAAAATTAAAAGCAACGGAATGGTGGTGTAGAAGATTAAAACTAAAGACTATAAAATTGCAAGGAAAGGGACTCTAAGCCACATCATGTATTCATCAACTCTATTCTCGAGGGTTTTTAACTTTCATTCTAATCTTTTGCTCTCCGTCCATATTCCACAAAGAAACAGCCAAAACAACAAAGTTAAAAGGATAATTTTCCTCTTATGCTCCTGAAATATTCCATCAACAAATTACTCTATGGAATGTTAGATTCACCCATTCAATCTCAAAGAGTAAAGAACTTACTCCACAAGAAAGGAGCAAAGGAAACCAGCATGCAAATTAACAAGGAGTTAGCCTGGGGTGGGTGAAGCCTCCATGGAAATTAGGCTGGGGTAGGCTATGAGCCTAAGGTAAAAGGTGGGCCTTCGACAATATAGTTATTAAATATATATATATATATATATACAAATAAACTGAACATTTAGTAGCTCTGTATGTACTGTAATCAACAATTTTAAAGTGGCACTTTAAGACAAGAAACTTGTATTTAAACAGAAAGCCACTATCTGACTATCACATGTAAATATAACCAACTTTACAACAACAGAATATATACATATTCCTTCAAATTCAACTGTGTAGAACAGTAGTCTTTCAAGATCAACCTGAGAGACAGAGGATTAGGATTGATAAAGTGTTCTTTTTTAGGGGGGAAATGGCTCCAGTGATTCTCTCAACAAATGACTCCCCAAGAAGCAAAGAACGCAGGATGTTAATTAATTGCTCCATATATAATATGGTAAACAGTTCCATACAAGACAATTGTGTAGAACAGTAGTCTTTCCAAATCAACATAAGAGACAGAGAACTTGGGATGCTAAAATGTTCTTTTTTAAGGGAAAAAAGGGCTCCAGTGATTCTCAACAAATAACTCACCATGAAGCAAAGAAAGCAGCATGTTAATTAATATTGCTCCATATATAATGTGGTAAACAGCTCCATAGAAGAAACTCAAGGTAGAAATTAAATTTTTTTTTTAAAAAAAAAAAAAAGAAAACAATTATATCGTGGCCACACCAAGTTCTTGGAAATAAATTGCCTAGTTGTGGATCATTTACTAGTAAGTCAACTGCTGCACATATATGCTCCATCAAATCCATCTTTCTCAAAAATGGAGTAAACTTTTGAAATGGAACTTTGAGAAGACAACTGAGGGAGCCAAGACTTGTCCATTCTCATCCTATATAGCAAGTCTTACTCTTCATATGATTCCTCGAACCCTCGTCAACACTCAACTTCAGCAAAAATCCCAATGACTGGAAGGTCCGAGATCCTTGTACTTTCTTCCATCTATGTCCAATCCGAAAACTAGCAGAGAGGATTCAGGACATGGAGGGCAACCTCTGGTGTTATTCTATACTCTAGTCCTTTATAAAATTCTTCGTAGTTCACAAAATTTTATATCATCATAAATAAAATTTTGTGAACCACAAAGAATGTTATAAAGGACTAGAAGGCCAGGCCCCATTTAAGGTAACACTGACATCAACAATGATTGACGTAGAGCACAGATAAATATCCCGGAAGCATAGGAAAAATACAAATGGAAAAAGAAGAAGAAGAATCAAATACAACAAAAAAAAGGGGGAAAAAGTAACTAAAAAAAAAGACAAGAATCAACACAATCATAGAAAATGAGTGGATCTATACAATCACTGCCAAATTAACATGTTTATTTCAGGTAACACTGACATCAACAATTGTTGACCCAGAGCACAAATAAATATCCTGGGGCTGAAAGCATTAAAAAAAATGCATATGGCAAAGGCAAAAGTCCAAACCTCAAGAAAGGATGATACAGCAGGATCATTCGGTAAAAAGGAAATTGATTTACGCCTTTCATTAGTAAACTCTGAATTTGCCTCAACCTAAATAAGAAAGATATCAAAAATTAATGTACGATAACTTTGCAGTATATAAAATACTAAAATTAACCTTTTAGTTAAATTAACAACACTGGGAAGCCTATGGATAATTCTCTAGAATCTATTCTTATTGTTGCTCTACCTTGTGTAAATGTTAGTTGTTAGGAGCTTAAACAATTATAGTCTCAATGTTCTTTTGGCCAATTGGAAGACTTTTTCTGTAATCTTCCTGGGCTATGTATTGCCTTTTCTCCCTTCTTTCTAATATCTCACACAATCAATGAAATATTTGTCTCCCATCCAAAAAACAGATGTATAAGGGAGAGGCACTTCATAAGGATATAGGAAGCTTTGCGTCAACCTTTGTAGGGGCCTACCGTTGGAAAGCAAAGGATCTATCTTGACGCCCAAACAGATATTCAAAAAGCAAAACACTTTGTTGAACGACAGTATTTCTAAGAGCATCTCGAAACACTCTCCCATTTATTTAGAATATTTGACATAAAATGGGGATTGTTTGCCGTGCATCATCAAATATAAACAATCTTGCTTTTTCTTCTTTCTCAATTTGTATTCTGGGATCCTATTAGTAATTTTCCTAATTCTCTTGCTGTGTGTTCTTTATCCTCTTGCTTCTTCTAATTCTCCCTGATTATCTTATACATTAAGTAGTTTTAGTTTCCAAGGAAAAAACATGTGCACAAGAAATTTGATAACACCCAAGGAGTACCTGACGAATAAGCTGTCTACTTTCCTTTTGAAACCTCTGAACTTTGGTCGATTTGGAAAAACTACGCAGGCGCACAACAGGAATAAAAGACAACTCAAAGAAAGAGGCAGAATAACTCCACTGAGATAAATGGTCGGCAAGCTCTTCAATAACTGAAAACACACATGCCTCCTGAAAAGCTCGTGTTTTTAGGGTGGGCTTGCTTACCTGGAAAGGGGAATAACTATATAAACTAAGGCGATAAATAATATTTAAAAATAAAAGCTGCAATACACAACAAAAAGATCTTGAGGGTTGAAAAATACCTTCAATATAGTCCGCAAATCAACTGCTTTGCCAACACCTCCTGTTGGGGGTCTGTTTAATTCTTTCATTTCTAGCATGTCTAAAAGAAGCATGGACACAGGAACAAAAGTTCCAATAGAAGCAGCTATTCGATTCAGCATCTTAATGCATCTTAACCTCAGAGGAAAATATCTAGCAGTTGGTACTAGACGGGCTACTCCAGAAATAATCTGAGTCAGGGGATATGCAAGGGGCTTAAAATCAACTTCTGAGCCATAAGCACACACAGCACTAGTCCAAAGCTCAAGGCAGTTTATGTACTTCCATTCATAAACCTTTCGGAATGCTTCCTGTAAAAAATCATCAAATTAGAGAAATAAACTCAGACAAAAACTACTATCAGTTAGAAGTAAAGAAGTGGTTAAATATAATTCATGTTGAACATGGGGGAAAAAAGAAAGAGAAACGAACAAAAAGGAAAACATTCCAGTGGTTCAAGCCAAAGACTAAGCTGATTATAACCCAGCCATTCTAGGATGTTCTAATAAAATCCCCTGACCAAGTTAATTTTATCATCCCTTGTACTCACAATTTTTATTAACTCCAATTGTTCACCCCATCATGTCGTCAATTTTCCATTTAAATAAAAAGAGCATTGGCAATGATTAATACCCTAAAGAAGTAGAGACCACAAGAACAATCTCCAACCTTCCACTGGAGAAATAATTTGCATATGGAACACAATAAATAAGAACGGCTTAGAGATAGTTACCTTAGTTCTAGTGTTTAATGCCTCTCTGAGAATCATTGCTAATTGACGGATGAAAACAAAAGCATGTTGATAAGCAGTTGAAAGATCAACACCAAACAGTTCGTTGACACAATTTCCAAGAAATTGAATGTGCTGTAACTTGGTTGCATTAACAAATTGGCAATTCAAAACATAAGCTTTATACATCCCTTTATAGCATTCATCTAGACAATCAGATCCAAGTCGAATACACAAATCTCTCAGAAATAGAAACGAGGTCACAGGGAGAGCACCACCACCGGTACCCCAAAAGTGAAGGGCAACCTGAGAAATTCAGAAAATAAAATCACGTCCTTTGTAAAATTGATGACGACGAAATAATATTGTGTGAATGGAATGGATAATGATATGATATTTCAATCTATTCTTAGCCATTCTATTGTCTATGTAGCACAATTAGAAAAGTTGGGAATACCTTTATGTACTTTCTCTGAAGGCTAGGAAATGCAACCAAAAACACAGAAGAATATTTGAGGCGTCGCAACGTGAATGATATCATCTCGGTGTCCGTCATTTGGTTGAGAATGTGAAGGGCATTCCCAAGATATGACTTCACAATATGGTTGAATGATTTCCACTGTTTTGTGGTCATCAGCTCTTGTATCGTCTCTTTCTTTCCACCAGAGCTGGGAAGCTTTAGAAACTTTCTAAGTATTCCATCCATTTTACTTAATACAATTAGCATAATTTTATTGAAAACATTACTGGACATGGTACTAAAATTTATTGAAGTATCACTTCCATTGTCATCGCCATAATGACATGCAGTCCTAAAAGCTTTCATAAGAGAACGAAGAGCAACCAATTTTCCATTTTCTTCTATTGAATGACACCAAGAATCAACCATTTCCGTAGTTATAACTTTTTTAGATGGTTTTTCTTCTCTCTCAGAAACCTCAGGTTCGTAGTTCTTATCATTTTCATGTAACTCTGCATCTTCCACATCATCATCAGCATCCTCCTGCACCAAATAGTGAAGGAATTGAGACAACACATTATGTGGCACACAGTTGAAGCATTGGAAGATTGCAGCTTGAATAATTGTAGTGTACTTACATCAATATCCTCATCATTAAATTCGAGGAGCTCCTTGTCATGCTCTTTCAAAAACTTGAAAAACTCTGGGTCCTATCAACATAGCAAACAACTTCAATCAAAATAGGTAGAAAATGCATAGACACAGAAAAATAGATCTAGAATGTTAATTAGCTCCTTTTTTTCAATTATATAAACAATTTTCCCAAAAAGAACTATAAGGAAAATTTTCATTAACCAAAAGATGGATGAAAAATGGGAGGATAAGACATTCTCCCAATCGCCGAATTGATTAAAGAGAACTTTTCATGTGGCTTGAATATAAAGAAGAATTAAAAATATTCGGATAAGACACTCCATCTAGAAACTAAATGAATAATACCGTCAGACAAAGATATGAGCTTCTAAAACCTTCTCCTATGAGATTCATCTATTTCTTTCATGTCAACTTGACCATGCTGTAGCAGAAAAACTGAATTCCACAAGTTTTTATATTTGTACCAAAAGCCCTCAAGGTGAAGTCTGTACCTTGAGGGGAATTTCCATTTATATTACCACACCATTATCTCTTAAACAAGGATGTACAACATTCTTTTTGTCTTAATAGAATCAAACTAATGACTGCTTCAGTTCATTATTTTCTAACAGGTTTTCTTTTCACTCTGGGCAGTTTTATACAAAATAACAAGCAAGGTTAAAGAATAAATTAGTGTTCAAGTGTTGATATATAATTAAATTTACCATAACCCATCAACTTAGGCTTTTGGGTTGATTGGTGATTTAACATGGTATCAGAGCAGGAGGTCCTGTGTTCAAACCCCTGTAAAGTCGTTTCCTCCCCAATTAATATTGATTTCCACTTGTTGGGCCTTCTACAAATTTCCAAGCCCACAAGTGAGGGGGAGTGTTAAAGTGTTGATATATAATTAAATTTACCATAACCCATCAGCTCAAGCTTTTGGGTTGATTGATGATTTAACAATTAGTAAATGTTTCAATAGTGGCGTAGTGTAGTATGTTAGGCCTCCAATAGTCAACACTTATGTAAGAAGGGTAGAAGTGGGATTTTACCTCTCTAACGTGGCTCGTGTGGTGGTGGGGGGGAGCATATGTAGCTTTTGTATTAAGGGTAGTTAGTGTGTGTGTAAAGGGATCATGTTTTGAGTAAAGGAAGGAATATCCTTGCTAGGAGAGATTGCCACCCTCTCGAATAGGTGGTTAGGACTGTAATTGTTCGTGACTCTACATTTTGTCTATTGTGAATACAAAATCGTAAGGGGATACCTTACATGGTAATACTGAAACACATGTTAATATTGAAAATTATCATGAACGCCAATGTTCGCAAGAGGAGCCCATACAATCCCCTAGGTGGTAGGCAAGATGAGCCTTGTGCATGTGGTTGTCTATGGCAAGCACCTTCACTCAGGCAACTACCTTGATCACCTTTCAATTGTCGTTATGTCACCTTGTACAATTAGGTGATGACAATCTTCAGCACTTTATGATACTTTTTAACTAAAAGAATCCTTTCTCTGTTCATCCTTTCTTGAAAATACATGGCATCAAAGTAACTCTGTTAGATCCAAATCTATGCCCAACAATATATATTTTTTTTTATGTTATCATGTATTCCTAGTTCCTATTAACAATATATGATTACATGATTTTCTATTTCCATTGTGCACCTCAATTCACCAATGCAATGTAATTTATGCACTTTTGGCCTGCAGCCAAGCAAGAAGTTTGTCGTCTTAGCATACTTCAAGCCTCTAGGCAAGTAAGAAGTTTGTAGTCTTAGAGAGCACTGTGAGTTTTCAAAAAACTTAACGGCCAAAAAAAAATCAATGACCTAAGAAACTTGATCGACCCAACTCAGACCATAAAGGTTGGGTAGAGTTATAACCTTCTCTGAGTTGGTTTGAGTTCAAATAAATTAGACCCTATGAATTGGGTTGGTTAATGGGTTGTCCTAAAATTAGCTTGGGTCAAACGAATTAATCTGAACGTAATACAATTAAAAAGTACATCTTTCTTGGAGTCTTTGCAATTGCTCAATATGTTCAATACAATTAAAACTGAAATTAGCAGTAGGGAATAAAGTGAACTAATTGTATTCCCTGGCAATCGAAAGGATTACTTATAAAAAACCAAAATACCTTTTCTTGGAGTCTTTGCAATTGCTCAATATGCTCTTTGGCTTGGCCCTGTGTTTTTGGAAGTGCATTCCACCCAGTTTCTTCTTCCTCCCCATGGTTTAGTTTGAGGTCCCGTTTCTTAGCTGATGTAAAGGCAATAAAGTTTGGTTACTCAAAAACGCAGATGAAACAAGAACCACGAGCAGACAAATGCCATGAGCAAAAGAAATTATAAAAATATGTATATACGTACCTTTCACGCTCATGTTTGATAAGTAGAAGTATACCTACTTCAAAGGAGCCTACAATGATATCTGATAAAGATGATTTAGAGCTAATCGCAAGTTTCTTTTTCTTGCTGGGAGTTCACGAACCCACAGCAACTGAGACTCGGCTCTGAAGAAAGAAAAAAAAGCGAGGGAGAGGGAATAGACGGAAGAGGTCCGGCGAGGGAAGCTGCGGCGACACGAGCAAAGAAAGACGGCGGCGGCAGCACCGAACGGGAGAGATGCGGCGGCGCCACTGAGCTGCTGAAACGGAGGAGGAGATGGCGAGAAGAAGAGGTAGCACGTGAGAGGGAAAGGTTAGGGGATTCCGCCCTTTCTTTAATTGCTTTTTATTTTATTTTAACAAATTGGGCTGATTTTTTTTTCCCATTTCTTTTTTAAGAAAAAAAAGGGCTGAGTAATTGGAGATGTGGTGGACAGATTTTACATTGCCTTTTTCTTTAGCCTTATTAATTTTTAATAATATGTTTGAAATCTAAATTTATAACTCTAAATTTAACCATGTGTTGATACTTTTACCCTACATTTTTAATTTTGCCTAATTGAGCCTTAAATGTTGTCATTTTTACCTTAAACTCTTAAAATATGTACATTACACGTGAGTATTAACTAGTGGAAGAAAATGCCCTCAAATTAAAATAAATATGTTTAATTACATGTTTAGTCCTTGACTTCTTTAATAGGTATTTTTTAAAATAGCCAAAGATGTATTTCATATGCGCTTAAATTAAACTCTTACAAATATTTAATAGGTTTTTAAACTTTCAATTATGTATTTAATAGGTCTCTCAAGTTTAAAAATGTATGATAAATTCTTGAACTTTTAATTTTGTATCTAATAAGTAATTGTCATATATTCTATGTTTTTTTAAAATTCATTGACAATTAGACATAAATTAAAATGTCATTGTTTTATAAAATGAAATTTAGATATGATGGAGCCTACCAAAGTGAATATAGCTTAGCGGTAATTGACATGTGACATCGACCAAGAGGTCATAGGTTCAAAGCCCCACCCTCAATGTTGTAAAAGAAAATAGATATGATAGGGACTTGTTACACACAAAATCAAAATTTTAGGGCTATATTAAACACATTTTAAGTTCAATGGTCTCTCTTTCTTATTTTTATGAAAGTTCAATAACCTGTGAAACAAAATTTTAAAACTTTAGGCTTGGTTTTTTATTTTTTTATTTTTTAAATTGAGCTTATAATAACTATTTTCATCGATGAATTTTTTATTTTGTTATCTATTTTTTGTTGGTGTTCTAAAAAACCATGCCAAGTTAAAAAAAAAATTGACAACATGTTTTTGTTTTTAAAATTTGACTAAGGATTCAAGTGATGTAAAAAAATGAAAATCATTGTATAAAAAAATGTGAAAAAATAAGCACAATTTTTAAAAACAAAAAATAAAAATCAAATAGTTATTAATGATTAAATTTGTTGTTGAACTTAAAAAATGGTTAAACTTCTAATTTAACCAAACAAAGATTAGGAGAACTTTTGTTTTTACTGATGTAAATTGTAATTCTAAGTCACTTTGTCAATTTTACATTTTGAATGTTTAATTTCATCGCATTTAAATTAAAATAAATTGTGCAATTATTATATATGTATATATACAAACACAATGCTATGTTTGTGACAATTGATTCTGTTGAATGCACCTTTATTTTTTCTTTTTCTTCTTTTTTTTTTTTTGACATTATTTGGGGTGGAGGAATCTAACCTCTAACCTTGAGGTCAATAGTACAAGCTTAATGTCAGTTGAACTATGTTCATTTTGGTCTGTTGAATGCTTTTTTAACTCATTTTCCACGTTTTATTTATTGAATTTAATATTTTTTGTTGCCTAGTTAAAATTTATTGAAACATTAAGGGTCTGTTTGGAGCACTAAGTGAGTTATAATAGGTTAAATAACTTTGCACTCCAAACACAGATTATTATAATTCAAACTAAACAACTTTGCACTCTAAATATATATTATGTAACTCTACATACTATTATAATCCACTCGGCACCCAAAACAGCCTCTAAGATGTTTTGATAGGTTTTTGTAAAAATAATTTAAATGGAGATGGAGGATTTGAACATCTAATCTTTAGTGAGGTAAGTGATAACTCGCCCATTTAAGCTATGCTCATATTGAGCATATTTTTTTAGTTAAGTTTTAACATTCACGTGCTTTGTCTTGAATACTTTATTGGTTGAATTTCAATATATTTACTCTAGAATGAAAGGGACGATCTTGTAGTTTTTGGTTTGTGCTGCAATGTTGTTAGGTGGTCTATTTTATTTTTTCATTGGGGTTGAACTTCAAGTCGTGCTTGAGAGATATCTGTCCATACACTAATAAAGTTTTGTTTCTCAAGTTTTGATGAAGTATTAATTGCACCACTTATTCAATGGGTTGGAGTTTGATGTGATAAAATCAAGAGCTTAGAGGTTAAAATTGACAAATTAAATTAAACATATAGGCACCAAATTAAGCAGAAGTTTTACTGTATAACATAAAACTAATATAAATTTTAAAACATGTCATAGCTTTTTTTAGTACGAAAAATCTCATAATAGCATAAATTTGACTTCTTATTATGTTTTACATAACATTCTATTTAAGTTGGGTTTTGATCCTGTAATTTTTTTAAATCTGTTAATCTTCTTATTATATTTATAAATACATATTTGCAGTATTTCTTCTTTAAATAGCTTCTTATTAACTTTTTTTCCCACAAATAATAAAATTAAGCAGAAGTTTTACTATATAGCATAAAATTATTATAAATTTTTAAAAATGTCATAACTTGTAGTCTTATACATGTATAGCGTTAATTTGACTTCTCATTATATTTTATATAAAATTCTATTTAAATTGAGCTTTGATCCTGTTATTTTTTAAAAAATTTGAAACTTCTTATTATATTTATATATACATACTTGCATATCCTCTTCTTTAAATAATAGCTTCGCATAAACTTTTTTCCCCTAAACCCTAACTAGTCTTTTAATTCTTGTAATTAGACAAAAAAAAAAAAAAAAGACATTATTTTATTTATTTATTTCTTTTTTTTTTGAGAAGGTGTTCTTCCCCATTTAAAGTTCATATAATATATAGTTAATAGTTAATTTTTAAAGACTTGTATAGTTAATAGTAAATTATAGGTTACGTTACTCGTATTTTTAATGGGTTACTTTTAACTTTCATATTAAATTTTGTTTTATTTTATATTTTTTATAGAATCTCACAACTAGTCCTCACTATTAATTAAAAAATAATGAAAAAGGAATAAACTAGTCTATACTATTCATATGGAGAGAAAAAAGTTAATTATGAAGAAGCACAAAGAATAATTGTATTACTATTAGATGTGTAGTCATTTCAACTTTTCACGATGCCTCACTAATTGAAAATCTATATCATCATAAAATGACAAATTTAGAGAAAAATAGATGTGATATAAAATGAGTTGGGTTAAAATAAACTTTATTAATTAATGGAAAACAATTTGTTTATAGAGAATATCAAGTAATCTGATCTTATCTTTATATCATAAAGTCCAAAGCTTAATTAATTGGGGAATATCTTAGAAATTCCAAAGACAGGAAAAGGAAAGACTTGAAAGCACCTATGTTATTGTCATTACTCATGTCATGATGAACCATTTCTTTATTTCTCTCTTTTTTTTTTTTTTTTTTTGAGTTGATGATGAATCAAAAAATTAGGCAGGTTCTCCTTACGTCAAAGTGAACATTGCATAGCAGTATTGACATGTACTTTTTTTTTTTTTTTTTTTTTAAGTTGGAGGTTCAAATTCGTATACCCTACATTTGTTATATTAAAAAAAAGTATGTACATCTCTAAGCAAACTTTGTACTTGAATTTGACATCATATTTTAATTCAAGGTTAGTTGGTATTGTTACAAAGAAAATATTATTTCAATCAGTATAGAGTTGGTTTTTAAAGTCAATTTTATTATTACAAAATGTTATTGTAAAATTGAACCTAACTCAATAAATAAAGTATCTGTTATTATAAATTTTGATTGTTCAATCTTCTACCTAGTTGTAAAAAAAAGACTGGTTAAATTTCTGATTTATGTTATATACATATTTTTTATGCACAAACTTTCATATAAACTTAAAAACAACACGTGTGACCCATTATTGTTAAGAATGTGTAAATTGGATGTGGTTACAAATTTTAAATCCATCTACTTTAATGATTGTTCAATACAAGTTGGGATTACAACTTTAATTTTTCTTTCCTGAAATAATTTCCCCAAGATCCAAACCCTGAGAAAGGTTGCTCGCATTTCATCAAAGTAAAAGGTATGGAATTTTCAACCAATGAGTAGATTTGCTAGTCAATAAAATATTCCATTTGAGCGCAATTGCTCAAGTAGAAAAAACATCTCTTATCTTCCTTAAGATCAAAGATTTAATCATCCACCTTATATTTGTTTTACTAAAAAAATAGTCAATAAAATATGTCAACCTAATTTCTAAATATAACTCAATGAAAAGCACTATATCATCGACTTAAATCTCAAAAGTTTATAGCAATTTTAATAACCTTTTGGTTTTTAATTTTTGAAAATTGTGTTTGTTTTCTCACTATTTTTCTACAATACTTTTCATACTTTTCACTATTTTTCTATAATATTTTTAAAAATTATTTTGTTAAGTCTCGTTTGATAATCATTTAGTTTTTGGCCATTATGCTTGTTTTCTTATCAATTACAATGAGTGTCATATTTCTTAACAAAACATTTGAATCATTAGCCAAATTTCAAAAATGAGAACAAGTTTTTAAAAATGATTTTTTTTAGGTTTTCAAAACTTAACTTAGTTTTTTAAAACATAGATAAAAAGGATATAACAAAATAAGAAAGCCTTTATAGGCTTAATTTTTAAAAACAAAAAGCGTTATCAAACCGGTCTTAAATACACTTCGTTGAACTAAACAAAAATTACATGTTATACTAAAAAAATCAAAAAGAAAAATTACAATTTCGCTTTTATTATAGTATGTATTCACATTTTATATTCCGTGCTTCAAAAACTCATCCCACCTTCTTCCAACTGCGGGAAAAAACCAAAAGATTTTCCATTACAGAGGATCTGATTTATTTCAACTTATAAAGATCAAACCTTAAAGTTCAAGGTCGCACTTCTCCTCTGCAACTCTTCCCTAAGCTCTAATTCATAAGATTTTCCATTGATTTCGGGCTCAAGATACGCCATTAACAAGCTTCAAATCCTCCTTCCTCTCGCTCGAACTGTGACGCGAAACCAGCGGCGGAAGGCAACAGAGCTTCGACCCAAATCCGATCGATTTTTCGTCACCTAATTCATCACCGCCGGCGCCGGCGGTCCTCTCGCTGCTGCAGACAGAACCAGTTCCAGAAAAGCAAGGTTTATCGGCTTTTCGATTGTCCTCGTGATTTAGGAAACCAAAACTCGCATCATCTCCAAGGCTCTCTCGGAACAGATCGGCCAGTTTCTTCCTCCTCTTCGCCGGTAATGGTGGCGGGTTGAAATTGGATGGTTCGTCGTCGGCACCGGCTTTGCTAGCTCGGGGAGTTTCCGCCGTAAAGCGGTGGTGAAGTGGAGTGTTGCCGCAGGAAGGGGTGAAATCTGTATTACGAAAAAAAAAGTAGTTTAATTATATTTTGTTTTAAAACTTTTAAACTATTTATTTTAAGTTAAATTATCAAAAATAACTCTGAACTAGGAGGTTTGTTTCAATTATACTCTTGAATTTTAAAAATTTTTATTTTAAGGCTTTTTTTTTGTTAAATTCATAACGAAAAATGTTGTGTTTGCATTTGTATTGTTGCTTACGTGAATACGTTGAAAAAAAAAAATCAAAACATATGCAAATACATCATTTTTTATCCATAAATTTAACAAAAAAAGCATTCAATTGTTGTTTTGAAACAAACTTTAAAGTTTAAGGGTTAAAATGAAACTTTTCAAAATTTAGGAGTATAATTGAAACCAACCTCATAGTTTAGGGATTTTTTTGATAATTTAACCTTTATTTTATGTCTAAATTTTGAAAATGTTTATTTAAGTTATAACTCCCAACTTTTTTTTTTTAAAAAATAATCATTTCAACAATTTACCTTTATTATGGTTTTAATAAATCAATGGAATACGAAATGTATTAATTTGAGTATATATCAAACTCCATAAGTTAGAAACAAATATGAAATAATTAAGTGACAAAATAATACAATAATCATCAAAATAGTTTTTTTCTTTAAGGATTTTTCCACTAATGCGGACATTTTAAGAATTCGAACGCCAAAATGATTATATTTTGAAAGTTAAAAAACCTAATAAAACAAAATTAAAAATTGAAGATCAAAATTAAAAAAAAAAAAAAAATTGTTAGTTCAGATCAAAATGAAATTTCAATATTAATATATATATATATCCTTCTTATGCGGTAGCCCCTCAAATTTCGTTAGAAAATCCCGTGAAAGTAAATTATATTTGCTTTTAGTCTATAACTATTACTATTAGTCCTAGCGATTTATCAATCTACATTAACATAATCTCAAAACGGAAAAAAGAAAATCTACATACTCAAGAAACCTCGCATCTTAATAAAAGTATGATAAGGCTTAAATCTGATTAAATTATTCCGTATTAAAGTTTTAAGGATGGATAATATATTACAAAATTTGAACGATTGAAAGTAAAAAGGATTAAAGAAAAAGTTTTTTTTAACCAGAAGAGATGATTGACGATGGCCAAACAAGGTCGAGAAACAATCACAAAACAGGGGTCGGAATAATATTTGTGCTCACCTCCTTTGACACTGAAGAAATCTTCACAATCAGAATCCAACCACGCTCGAGAATCAAAGAACGGTTCTTCTTTACTCCCTGTGGAGAACCAGCACTTGAGATTGAAAAAAACAGAGAGCAAAACAAAACCCAGAAAAAAAAATGAAAGAAGAATCAAACCAGAAGGCGTCTTGTGGTGATCGGATATTACAGAGATGTCTTTAATGGCGGATTCGGTGTTGTTCTGTAGCTTAAAGTGTTTGATCGGAGAAGGCGGAATCTCAAACTTGTCCGTCACAGTCTCCGCCGCGGCCGGCACCTTCACGGCGGAGCATTCCGATCTGCTGTAAAGGGAAGCACATGAGCCCATTTCTCTTCACTTTAAAGCAATGGAAGAAGAAAGAAAAAAGACAGAGATTGAAAAAGAGAGAGAAAAGGAACAAGTAAGAAATGAGAGAAAGAAAGGCATGGAAATGGGAGTTGAGTTGAATTGTTGGTTTGGTTGGGACCAATTTTAGTTTTTTTTTTTTTAAATAAAAAAATTAAATTCCAAGAGGTTGATTAGTGTAATTGGAATGGAGTTTATATGGGGAAGTGGGCACCCAGTAAACAGAGATTTCAGAAATGAAAGTGATTTTTTAGAAAGTAACTGAACAGAAAAGCTGTGGAGGTGTTGTTGCCCATCTTGGGACATGAGACTCAATTATTTACATGTGCAAGTTTTGATATCACAATGAAAGCTTGTAAATGCCACAAAATTTATTTTCAACAACAAAAATGGATTGAAAACAACCCACTTTCTAATTTCGCTATTTAAACTCTTATATTTTTCTAGTTCTAATCTTTTATACTTATAGAAATGTAATAATAATTAGCAAACAACCAATTTATGAAAATTTTAATTGATGTTTAAAAGAATCGAGCAAAGTGCTTTTTTGGGAAATGGGGATTAAGAAAATTGAAGGGACATCCCAAAAAAGGCCTGAAGGGTGAAGGAAAGGAAAGTACAAATCTTTCATGTTAAGAAAACAGGCACTACAAGTAAATAATGGAGAGTAACGTGGCCGGTAATTGACCGGTCAAATCCACAGCCTTGACTTTAAAGAGAGTTGACGTGGAGGTTTCGGAAGCGAACCGTTTGAGGAGGTTTATTTATTTTTACTTTCCTTTTTTTCTTTTCTTTAGTACATTATTTTAATAAATTTTGTTAGTTTGCTCCCTCAATTTTAGGTATGTGTCTTATAGATATTTAGATATAAAAATATATCTAATGTGTCTTTTAATATTTAATTTTATCTCTAAGTTTTGAAATTTAAAAAGGGTTGATGACTCTAAAAAAATTTAAAGTTTGGGTACCATTAAATTTTTTTTAAGTTCATGGATAGAGAATTTTAAAAGTTAAACAACAAAATTTGTAATTTAAAACTTTTATAAATGTGAAGTAAATGATATTTTTTAGAATATGATGTGATAGAGAGGTCATAAATTAATTAACTACTAAGCAATACTCAAATTGGCCTTTTAATAAATATTACTAATATTTTAATTAATAAAAATTTAATTTTATTAAATATTAATAAGAAGTCATATTTAAAAAGCACGTTCATATGCTAATTTGAGGATATTAGTTAATACATTATACATTATACGTATGTTTTAGAGATCAAATGTTCAAATTCTAAACTCCACATGATTGAACGAAAAAAACTATACCCACATCACTTTTAAGGTATAAAATCAACCATAAAGTAAAGTTTCTTACTCATAGGAGACTTGATATTTTGAACTCAACCAAAAAAAAAAAAAAAGACGACTTGATATTTTTTTTGAAAATAGAAGACTTGATATTTTATAGAGTATAACCATTTTTTAATAATTTTTTTAAACGGTGATCGAATAGTTTGAGAAGATTAAGGTTAATATGTGCTTAAGATGATAGTTAATATTAAAATGACTGTTAATAAGTTTGTGATTTTCAAGAACCGGCATATCAAATTAACAGTAATTCAAAAATATATTCATCAATTTAAAAAAAAAAAACAATTATTTAAATAAACTTGCAAATAATTCCAAACGTGGAATTAAATTTAAATTTTGATTACGCGACTTCGCACGGTTTTTGAATATCTCATACTTTATCAATAAATAAAGAAAAAATAAACAATCAGACTACGTGACAAAATATGACACATTCTCCCATGTTCTCAGGGATGCTTAATTTTTTTTCTTAAAAATAAAAACACAAATTTTGCCACCTCAGCATCATGCTCTTGCCTCTTTCTATGCTAGGTTCACGTGGTAGGCTGGCTACGGCAACCAATTATTCCAATCAAACAATATGCCTCTCTTATAATCTTATTCAATTTTTTTAGTTTTTCTTTTTCCTCCAAAATAATGTAGGCGTTGAAATTTATTAACAAATTACGGTATTTTTATTTTTAAAAAATAAAATACATTTTTTTAGAAAGTTATTATGAACACATAGCTTAGTGATAATATCATTTCTTTCTCTTGAGACTTTGAATTATTGCACCCATATTTTTTTTAATAAAACAATGTATTTAACATTTGAGTACTATGTGATTTTGGTTAAATACATCTCTGGAAAGTATACTTTTTAAGTTAAATTGTGCATTTTGTCTCTAAATTAATTTTGAAAATTGTATCTATTATCATCCATTGATTTTTATAAGTAGGTGACATCATTTTAAATTAGTTAACATTTATCTAATGGTCATGTTGGGTTAACCTTTCTTTTAATGGTGGCAATGACAGATATCAATGTAACAGAAAATATTTTCAAATCTGAAAAATGTAATGATAACTATTAAAAATGTATATACTAAATCAACTTACTACCCAAATGTCGTAATTAGCAATTTATAATTTAAAATATTTTATAAAATGCATCAAACGTTTTTAATAGTCACGACCATCTTTAGGATGTTTTATGATACTATTTCAACCCGCATAACAATTGACTTACAAAATCGAATTTGTTCACGTCCTTAAATTAAGAGATTGAATCTATATTTGATACATGAGTCTATTTATGATTTGTTAATCTTATAGCTATATAGATTCATGTTACATCACTTTTGAAACACGCTACATACTTGTCAATATGAGTACAATTTAATTGCTCAAGACGTATATTCTCAAATCATTACTCCTACGTGTTAATTGAACTTAAAAAAAAAAAGAAATAAATGCAACATACTACATAAAATACATATTAACTTTAACAAATCAAATCACAGACTAAGGGTGTGTTTGGTTTAACTTTTCAATAGTTTAATTTTTTTTTTTAAAAAAAAATCATTTTGAGAGAAATACTTGAAACCAAATTTTAGAAACAAAGTTTTAAAGTGTTTAACTTGTAATCCCTAACAAATTTTCATGATATATAAAAATGAAAAAAAAAACCCTTACACTATCCCACTCACCGCCACTTATTTTCGGTGAGTGGGACCATTGATGACCACTCCAGCGCAACCATTGGTGCACAACTTTGATGACCACTCCAGTGACCCCGACAACTTCCTTAGGCGATCACTACTGCACAACAACTTCGACGATCACTGCCATCGACAACTCAGACAACCACCCTAGCGATCTGACCACCTACAACAATTCAACCATGCTGGTGACATGACCACCCTGAACAACCCGACCACCCAAAAAATCCAACCACCTAGACGACCCGACCACTCCAAGCAACCTGACTACTCAAGGAACCTAACCACTCTGACAACCTGAGCAACTCAACCTCCTGAGAAATCCAACCACTCTGACGACTCGACCACTTCGATGACACAATGAGCAACCCAACCACCCTAATGACACGACCACCTCGAAGACCTGACTATCCTGAGTAACCTGACCACCCTGATGACCTAACCACCTTGGTGGCATGACCACCATGACGCATGTAACCACCCCAGCAACCTGACCCACTCGAGCAACTTAACCACCATCGACACGACCACCCTGGTAACCCGACCACCCAAGCAACTTGATCACCTCGACGACTTGACCACCTTGGTGACACGACCACCCCGAGCAACCTGGTCACCTAAGCAACTCGACCACTCTGACGACACGACCACCCCGACGACTTGACTACCCCGAGCAACCCAACCACCTTGAAGACTCGACCACCTCGGTGACATGACCACCCCAATGACCCGACCACCCAGACAACCCGATCACCTTTGATGACCCGACCACCCCACAAACCACTGCCAACGACCACTTCGAGGACTCAACCAACCCACAACCATCGCCGCCAACCACCGCTACCAACCACCTGATAACCATTGTCAATAACCTCCCAGTGTCTACTTTGATGACCCGACCACCTCGATGACCACTCTAGTGCTCGGCAACCACCACTGATGACCACTCCGACAACCACTCCAATGACACTTTTGCGACCCGACCACCCGATAACCATTGCCAACGACTATCCAATAACCACTATGACGACCTGAACACTCGACAACCATCGTCAACGACCACTCCGGTGACCCAACCACCTCAGCAACCTGAACTCTCCAGCGATCACCATGGCGACATGACTACTCTAGCAATCGCCCTAGAAATCACCACTGATGACCACCTCAGCGACCACCCCGACATCTCTGGTGACAACTTCAGTGACCTCCTCTAATGGTGGCTGGTGGTAGTCAACCGATCATACAGATGAGTGTTTTAAATACAAATTTAAATATATTAGTTTATAATGTTTAATAATCGTCCTTTATAGTAATTTGACATTAGTATAAACATTTTGAGTGTAAAACAAACAAAATAAACTTGTGTATAAAAATATTTTTGAGAAAATGTAATTAAACATAAGAGTGCTTTTATTTTAAATGATTTTTTTTTAAAAAAAAAACAAGTTTAAAAGTAAGTACAATTTTGAAAAACATTTTTTTCACGGACAATCCAATGAGGCTGTAAATATTGATTATATAAACTTAGAATTTTGAAATTCGTTTGTATATACAAACCAAACATCAAGCACAAATTCATGCCTTCTCGAGCTACACATGCCTTTTTTCCTTAGCTCAGGAACCAAATATTTTCTGAATATGGTTTTTATTTATTTATTTATTTTTGAGATAATATGGTTCAATATCTACAATGAAATTTGTTAGGGGTTCTAATATCACTGTGTAGAATTGATACTATTCAAACTGGCTTATTAAAAAGGCGTGGATCAAAAATCTCTGTCCTCCCAGTTTGAAGGAGTTTGCGAGACTCGAAACTTGGAGGCCCCCGCCAGAATCTTTTTGGAAGATGAATTCGGACGCTTCCTGGAACCAATCTGAAGGGACCGGAGGTCTGGGTTGGACTGTTTGTGGAGCGGACGGTCAAGCGATCTGCGCCGGAAGCAAATTAATTAGAAAGGGGCAGTCGATCAAATACCTTGAAGCTTTGGCTATCCTTGAAGGTCTACAATTTATTCATTTCAGTCATCTTAGACCCTTACCTCGGATAGTTGTTGAAACTGATTCTTTAGAGGTAGCGAAGCTGTTGAATCGGGAAGAAGAAGATCTGACAGAGATCCATTCGGTTATTGATGCAATTTGGCAATTATCCTCGGCTTCCAGTGTTATTTCTTTCACTCACTGCCGAAGGAGTCAAAATGAGAAGGCTCATTGTCTTGCGCGCGCTGCTGGCTGAAGGTTGGATGTAGTCTCGCCGGAGGTTTTGGGTTTTTTGGAAAACCTTCTGGTTTTCGGTAGGGAAGAGGACAACCTCTTCTGGGTTTGTAATTTTGGGGTTGGTAGGGGTCTTCGTGATTAACGAGCCCACCGTTTTGGTTCCTGTTGCGTGGTTTATTGATTATTTCTTCTCAAAAAAAAAAAAAAAAAAAGGCATGAGATAGTTGAACTCATGCTTTTTTTTTTCTCCAAAACAAAAAAGAAAAAAAAAGAAAAAGAAAAAAAGGCATGAGATAGCACAGGAAAGTTCTATTAGATGTGTATAGTAGTCCTTTCAACTTTCCATGGTTCCCATTTGATTCCATATCTATATGAGAAATTATGTGTGAAAAAGTTGACTTAAGAAAAGTCAGGAGTCAAGTTAAACTTTGAAACTAATAATACCATTTGATGACAATTTTAGTTTTTTTTTTTCCTATTGATTTATTAATATTTTATTTATTTTACAATTTACTTTTATAAGTGCTTTTAAAATAATTATCATATTATCAAAATTAAGAGCTCTTATTTCGATTGATTTTTTTTTATTTTTGTTTTTTGTGGTTCAAAATTATGCTTATTTCTTCATTTTATAATCCATTTTCTAAAGCATCTTTAGAAATTGTAGTCATTTTTAGATTTTTGAATTTGACAGAGATTTCTAAAGTGTTTTATTTTTCCTATTTAAGTAAGACTAAACACAACATTGCTACCGATTGTGAGTATAACCTTTTTTAAATGTTGAATATTGAGTTTATTTATCTCTCAAACTTTTTAAAAAAGTTTGATTAAGTAAAATATTAGTTCATGTTTATTTTCAGTCATCATCCTTAACATTGTTCACAAAATATTGTGACATGCCTATTATATTTCATATCAAGTCAACTCAGTAAAATTCATCATCATCATCATCTTGTGTGAAAGAAATAAACACTTGCATTAACCAAAAAGAATGAGATTAACACATTTTGGAACATCTTCGACCTAGATGCCCTCAAGATATTCCTCTTCATTGTCTCTCTTGCCAAAGCATGCTGTCATCTAATCTAATAAATTCATTTAATAAATAGTTGTAGTAGTGTTTTATACTAATAATAGTAACGGCATTGACTAAATAAAATTATAATCTCAAGGTTATATACAATATGAAATTTATGTCGAAACTTATAGATTAAATAGATTCCATACCTAAAATTTAAAGACTAATTTTTTAATTTATAAACGACGTCGTTGTTAAACAAACAATTAAAAAAAAAGTATGCAACAAAAAAGAAGGTTTGATAGAGCCACTTTAATTTCAATAATAAATTACAGAAGTGATTCAAAGGAACTCCTCTCGTGAACTACACTCGAAGTCCAAGTCCACTCACTGTTCCAAACCCTTCAACTATTTTTGCCCAATGTTTTGATTCATGAATTAAAACATAGGGAAAATCGAGTAATAATCCTGGTGGTTTAATTTTATTCAGAATAAAATAGTTAAGAATTAAAGAATAAATGTGATGTGTTTGCACTTTGCAATTGCAAGGTTTATTTGGATTTGGTGTCGGCCATGATTCACACCTGACAAAACTCCATCTCCAATCGAAACATTTGTTTTTGGTAGCTCAAGCTTCATTGTCACACTTTTTTCTAAACGTTATTATTATATTACAGAAACATTATATCAATCAATTAAAAAAAAAGCATTATATCAACCAATCAAACCAAAAGTTCACTCAGGTAAACATCTTGATCTATTCAAACTAAACTACACCGTTTGAAGACAGTTATTATATTAAACTGAATTGAGTGAATATAAATTTTATTATTGTTTTTTAAATGCAGTATTATTTTAATCATGCAATATAGAGAGAAAATTATTTTAATGGAAATTTAATTGTATCGATTCAAGTTTATCCTTTCTTAAAAAAAAAAAAAGAAGCTATAATTACATCATTCTAGGAGTATTTTTTAAATCGTAACTAATATGTTTTACAAAACCATAATCACACCCAACTATTCTTTAAAAATCTCATTTTACCTTTATGTTCTCTCTCTAATGTTATTGTTGACAAACGCCAACCCCTTCGTCCATTAGGATATCTCTTATATTATTGTGTAGAAATGCCTTGAATCTGTTATCTGGTGCTCCAAATGACCAAGTACGGGCTTTTTTTCCGTAATTTTGGGCTTTTGGGCCTATTCTGTATTGGGGTTAGATGAGTACCATATATAAACCATCTAAACTCTTATATGAGACATCTCTGTATTCTGTATTTAGTTTTTCTCCTCAAGATAATAAAACTTCTCTCTCCCTCTGCCCGTGGACGTAGCTAACACATTGTTAGTGAACCACGTAAATATGTGTGTCATTTTATTTGTTATGTATTTCTTGTTTGTCGTCTGCTTCCGTTTTAACAAACTGGTATCAGAGACGTGGTTGCTAGGGTTTTTTTTTATTTTTTTATTTTACAAACAAAGATGTTTGTTGTGAACGTGAAAATCGACAAATTCACTGGGAGAAACAGTTTCGGTCTATGACAGATCAAGATGCGATCCCTGCTAAAGCAGCAGGGGCTGTGGGCACCGCTATTTGGGAAACTGAAGAAAGCGGATGTAGATGACGATGAGTGGAATAGCCTGGAGGAGAAGGCTCATTCGACAATCATGTTGTGTTTGGCTGATGACGTCATCATCGAGGTCGCTGATGAAGAAACTGCCGCTGGTCTCTAGTTAAAGCTTGAAAGTCTGTACATGACGAAATCTTTAACCAAGAAGTTGCTTCTGAAGCAACGTATGTTCAGTCTACGTATGTAGGAAGGTACGCCTCTTAGGGATCATCTAGATCAATTGAATACAATCCTGTTAGATCTGCGTAATATTGATGTTAAAGTAGATGATGAAGATGCTGCCTTAATTCTGTTAATGTCTTTGCCCTTGTCATATGAGAATTTTGTGGATTCTTTTATTGGTGGGAAAGATACTTTGTCTCTGGAAGAAGTAAAAACTGCTCTTCATACTAGAGAGGTTCATCATAAGGTAGTTGGTTCAGTTACAGAAAGTCAGACCTCTGGATTAGCTGCTACAGGGGTTACGGGACAGAAGAAAATCGGTAAAAAGAAGAATTATAAAAATTCAAAGTTTAGGGGTCCTAAACCTGATGACATTTGTATTTACTGTAAAGAAAAAGGGCATTGGAAGGATGACTGCCCTAAGAAAAATAAGCAGCAGCAGAAAGTCAAGGGAGTTTCTGGAGGTTCTGCCGCTGTAGCAGAAATTGGCACCGATTCCGAAGGAGATTTAGCCTTAGTTGCAAATGAACAGTCATATCATAAAGATGTGTGGGTTCTTGATTCTGGGGCATCTTATCATATGTGTCCAAACAGGGAGTGGCTTTCAACTTATGAGTAGATAGATAGAGAGAATGTGACTATGGCCAACAGTGATGTCTGCAAGGTAGTTGGAATCGGCTCAATTAGGATACGAACACATGATGATTATTTCTGCACCTTAAATGAAGTTAGGCATGTTCCACTAATGACAAAGAATATGATATCTTTGAGTGTACTTGACAGTAAAGTTTTCAGTTTCAAAGGTGAAGGTGGAGTTATGTATGTCTGCAAGAATTCTAAGGTGTTTTTAAAAGGTGTCAAGCGGGGAACTTTGTATTTTCTGGCAGGTTCTACATTGACAGGGTGTGCTGCTGTTGCATCATCTGAAGTTCACAAGGAGGATATGACCAAGCTATGTCATATGAGGCTTGGCCATATGAGTGAAAGAGGAATGCAAATTCTGTCAAAGAGGAATCTTTTTTGCGAGCACAAGATGCAGGATCTTGAATTCTGCGAACATTGTGTGTTTGGGAAGCTACATGACAACAAGTTTCCAAAGGGTGTTCATAGTACAAAGGGAACACTTGACTATATCCATGCTGATTGTTGGGGGCCTTCTCGAGTTGAATCTATTGGAGGTAGCAGGTATTTTGTGTCTATAATTGACAACTACTCAAGAATGACTTGGGTAATTATGATGAAGCATAAAAGTGAAGCTTTTAAAAATTTCAAGCAGTGGAAGGTTTTGGTTGAAAATCAGACTGGGAAGAAGATTAAAAGACTGCGAACTGATAATGGTCTGGAATTCTGTGGATCTGAGTTTAATGAGTTCTGCAAAAATGAAGGGATTGCCCGTCACCGTACTGTTAGAGACACACCACAGCAAAATGGGGTGGCAAAACGCATGAATCAGTCATTGCTGGAGAGAGCAAGATGCATGCTCTCTAATGTTGGGTTAGCTAGAAGATTTTGGGCAGAAGCAATAAGCATGGCATGTTATCTGATTAACCGTGGACCTCACACAGGTATTGATTATAGAACGCCTTATGAGGTGTGGTCTGGTAAGCCTGCAGATTATTCTTTACTAAGTGTTTTTGGTTGTACTGTTTACTATCATGTAAATAAGGGTAGGTTAGAACCGAGAGCTAAAAAGGGTGTTTTTGTGGGTTTTGGGGATGGAGTTAAAGGCTATAGAATCTGGTCACCTTCTGAGAATAGAGTTATACTTAGCAGAAGTGTAATATTTGATGAGAATTCTATGTTAAACTCTATTGTGAAGTCCACTGTTGCAGGGGAAAGCAGTAATGTTGACAAACAGGTGGAGCTGCAATTCACTTCAGATGGGAGTGAATCACAGAACCAAGGTGGAGAAGGTCAACATGTCGATCTTGAAACTGATACACCAATGGCTGCTACAGAACCAATATGTCAATTGTTGCTTTAGAGACTAATATGCCAGAATCCTCTAGTTCAGAAACACGTCAGCCAAGTATAGCTCTTGATAGAGCTAGAAGAGTTGGTGTTGGACCCCAAAGAGGTATGGTTTTGAAGATATGGTAACTTATGCATTGCAGGTTGCCGAAGAGGTGGATCCTAATGAACCATCCACCTACAAAGAAGCTGTTTCATGTAGTGAGTCTGTTCAATGGCTTGCTGCAATGGGAGATGAGATGGAGTCACTTGACAAGAATCAGACTTGGGAGCTGGTCAAACGACCTAAGGAAAGGCAGATTGTAACTTGTAAATGGGTTTTTAAGAAAAAGGAAGGAATTTCACCTACAGAGGGTGTTCGGTATAAAGCTCAGGTTGTTGCAAGAGGGTTCACCCAGAGAGAAGGAGTTGATTATAATGAGATTTTCTCATCAGTAGTCAGACATACTTCCATCAGGGTGTTGCTAGCTATGGTTGCACATCAGAATTTAGAACTTGAGCAACTAGATGTGAAGACAACTTTCCTACATGGAGAGCTAGAAGAAGAAATATACATGACCCAGCTAGATGGGTTCTAGTGTCCTGGTAAAGAAGACTATGTTTGCAAGCTGAAGAAGTCCTTGTATGGACTAAAGCAATCTCCAAGGCAATGGTACAAGAGGTTTGACAGTTATATGATTGAGTTAGGCTACAATAGAAGTCCGTATGATTGTTGTGTGTATCACAGCAAGTTAGATGATGGTTCGATGATTTATCTAGTTCTATATGTAGATTACATGCTCATAGCTGCAAAGTCCAAGTCTGATATTCAGAAGCTAAAGGGTCTTCTCAGTGCTGAGTTTGAAATGAAGGATTTGGGTGCTGCTTAGAAAATTTTGGGTATGGAGATTTATAGGGAAAGAGATCAGAATAAGCTTTTCGTGACACAGAAAGGCTACATTCAAAAGATATTGTCCAGGTTTGGCATGTCATCAGCTAAGCCTATAGATACTCCTAGTACTGCAAATGTTCGTCTGTCCTCTGTGTTTGCACCACAATCTAAAGTTGAGAAGGAGTACATGTCTCAAGTTCCATATGCTAGTACAGTAGGAAGCTTGATGTATGCTATGGTTTGCACTTGGCCTGATCTTGCACATGCTGTCAGTGTTGTCAGCAGGTTCATGGGACAACCTGGAAAGGAACATTGGCAAGCTGTGAAGAGGATTTTTCGCTATATTAAAGGTACGTCTGATGCTGGTCTTGCTTATGGGAATAATACATAGTGTTTAGTTACTGGTTATTGTGATTTTGATTATGCTGGAGATGTGGACAGTAGAAGGTCTATGACTGGTTATGTATTTACTCTTGGTGGTTCTGTTGTTAGTTGGAAGGCAACTTTGCAATCTACAGTCACTTTGTCTACTACTGAAGTAGAGTACATGGCATTGACAAAAGCTGCTAAAGATGGAATATGGCTGAAAGGGCTAGTTGGTGACCTTGGTTTACATCATGATCAGACTATTATATATTGTGATAGTTTGAGTGCAATATGTCTAGCCAAGGATCAAGTTCATCATGAGAGGACTAAGCACATAGATGTGAGGTATCATTTCCTGAGAAGTGAGAAGAGGGTGAAGGTGATGAAAGTTGGTACTGCTGATAATCCTGCTGATATGTTCACCAAGCCTGTTCAGTATGGCAAGTTCAAACATTGCTTGGACTTGCTAAATGTTTTAAGCTGTTAATGGTCTTCTTTTAGGGGGGGGCATTCTGAGGCAAGGGAGAAAGTCTGAGTACATCTGGTGACCTATGTGTTGCATCTGGTACATCTATTATCTTGAGAGAATTCAAGTCAAGGTAGAAATTTGTAGAAATGCCTTGAATTTGTTATCTGGTGCTCCAAATGACCAAGTACGGGGGTTTTTCGTAATTTTGGGCTTTTGGGCCTATTCTGTATTAGGGTTAGATGGGTACCATATATAAACCATCTAAACTCTTATCTGAGGCATCTCTGTATTCTGTATTCAGTTTTTCTCCTTAAGATAATAAAAACTTCTCTCTCCTTCTGCTCGTGGACGTAGCTAACAGATCATTAGTGAACCACGTAAATCTGTGTGTCATTTTATTTGTTCTGTATTTCTTGTTTGTCGTCTGCTTCCGTTTTAACATATTGTTTATTCATCTCCTTTTGATTGTCGTTCGTCCAGTGTTGTTTTGTCATTGTCACTGTTCGTCTAATGATGCCATCACCCTTTTTCATGTGTTGAAGCTTAACTTCTTTATCTTTGTTGTTGGCTAGCCATTGCACATGTGCTCTTCTCCAAATTTAAGTTGTTTTACTAACTCTCCTTCCCCCGATATTTTGCTCCATTCATGCATCATGTTAGTTTGGTTCTTTCTTCCACACGTATATCATTCTAAATTACATCATCCTATCAATCTTTACTCTCGCCAGCACTCTATTGAGTAGAACTAATACAATAAACCAAAAATAATCAATTTGATAATCTCCTGTTGGTCAGTACGATTTAGTCTAAAACAATAATATTAAACTTGTGTACATTATTTTACAGTGGGAAGATTAAGCAATGGATTCTAAAAAAAAAGTGTAAGCATTGCTATTAAATCTATTAAAAAAATAAACAAAAAAGAAAGTTGTGAGCAGTGTACTTTAAATCTATATATATATATATATAAACAAACAAAAAAGGTATGAGCAGCAGTGTAATCTAAATCTATAAATAATAAATAAAATAATCAATAGAAAAAATGAAAGCTCATTTCAAAAAAAAAGAAAGAAAGAAAGGTGTGAGCTATTCATACATGATGTGGCTCTTATTGTTCTTGCACTATCCCAAATTTTAATTTCATAATTAGATTGAAGTTTGGCAGTGTTATACATTTTAGGTGGAATTTCAGGAGTTTTCTGTTATCATTATTAAATAATGAAAATTTAAAATTACTTTGTAACTGTCATTATTATTTTTATTATTTTTGGAAGGATGTAATTGTCATTATAAATCTGACGATTTTTCCTATCGAGAATTTTGATGGTTATTTTGTTGTTGTTGTTTTTTTTTTTTTAAATAATAGGGATTATAAAAAGTAAATTTGTTGCTAAAACTAAGCATAGTTCATTAGTAATTGACATATACTCTCAACCAAAAGGTCAGAAGTTTGAATCCCCAACTTAAAAGTCGTAGAACTTTAAAAAAAAAGAAGTAAATTTGTAACTATAATTATGATATAAGAAAAATGAACTTTTTGAACTCCAAAGCATATTTTTACTGAGTTTTGTTCTAAAAAAATAGAGGAGTATTTTTAAAACTACTTCCAAATTATCTCTTAGTTTTCTTGAAAATATGTGAAATGCGTGTACAAATAAATTCCTTATTGAAATGGAGGGCAGACTTTGACAATGGCAATGAGCACAGCAGATTCTTCTTATAGGTAGATAATGTCTCCTCATTTGTAAATAATTTTTCCATTGTCTTTCATCTTGTGAAAGAAAATAGTTTGTATTCTACTAATTCAATGATGGTTTGCAATATGAAGAATGCTCTATACTTGCTACTCTAGGAAATAGATTCGAAAATAGATTTGAGATTGAGTTAGTACAATTTTCAGTCCTATTCTACGACGAAAGAGATGTTCTGAATCAATTTTTTTTAATAAAAAAATTACATTTTTTTATGTTCAAGGCTGAAAGTTGACATGATTTTTCTTAAGATTTACCTTTTGGAATTACTACTGTCCATCTTCAAACTCTTCATGTCTTATACTGTTTTTATTAGTACATTAAAGACATTCAACTTATCTAGGAGCAACTAATCGACCACAAGAACTTGATAAAATTGCAAGGAGATGACTTATCAAGAGAGCTTACATCTCCCCTCTTCAAGTACAAGTCATGATTTTATCCATGGTAACTAAATGCACATGATGCTCTTAGCACATAGCTAACTTATAACTTGTTTTATTGGCAATATAGAAGCAAGTGCATGGATTGTGCGTAATATCTTAGCACATGTCTGTGTGTGTATACGTATATGTGTGTGTGTGTTTGTGTGTGTGTGTGTGCGCGCGTGTGTGTATATATATATGTATATGTGTGTGTGTATATGTATATGTAAATATATGTGTGTATTTAAAGAATAGACTATGAATATCAATTTGTCAAAAAGAAAATTGATAAAACTTCATCCATCATCAAAATTACTATACATCCATAAGATTTCTATAACTAATTGCTAACTTTTTTTTTTTGAGATTACAAAAAATAAGCAGAAAAACATTAAAGCCCATCCCTTTGCACTAAATGAACTGGCTCGTTTGAAATCACTTCACCTTCCATCGCCTCCCAAACTGCTTCTGACATGTCCTCCATCCATCTATCTTCTGCTTCACACGATAAGGCCAAAAAAGCCAGTTGATGAGCTACCTTGTTTGTTTCATGATTGCACCACTGAAACCAGCAATGCTGTAGACTGTAAGATAGCTCATTAATTTCAGCAATTAATCTTCCCATCTCTAAATAATCTGTATCATTTTGTTACAGCATTGGGATAACCCTAGCAGAATCGGATTCAACCTCTAAATGATTTAGCCCCAACTCAAGCGCTTCAACAATTCCTTCTCTCACAACTTAATATTCGACTTCATATTTTGCAGCTGAATGCGATAGTTGGCTTGTTCAATCTCTTGCTGGGCCAAATCTACTGTGTCCGAAGTCGGGATGAAAGGCAAGCTTGTTTTGGAAAGGTCATCTAGAATGACCACATACTTTTTTACCCTTATATGAAACTATTTACGGATGCATGAAGATACAATTTCCATGTCCCTAGTCAGTTCCTCTGCATCGAGCCCAAACATGTGCTTCAATGCTAATCTGTTTCCAATGGTTGACAGCAGCTTTTCTCTATAATCATTACCCACTTACTTTATCAGGGTAGGTAAACTTGGACCCTGAGGAAGCGAGAGAGTGCGAATCTCAACCTTAAGTTTCTGTAAGTGCTTCGTTTGGTACTCGACGGTAAACTCATGTACCTATATTCACACGTCGAATATGGTAGACTCTTGAATAAAAGGAATGTGGAAATGAAACCCTTCACCTAGCAGTTCATCGACAGTCCCTCGAAGATAGTCAAACATAACGATGCTTTCACCATGACGGACCGTGAAACCCACCGTCTTTATCAAGGTAGGTAAACTTGGAACCTGAGGATGTGAGAGAGCGCACATCTTGACCTTGAGATAATTGAAGGAGATAATAGTTACAAAATTGAAGGAGATATGAAATATTTGCATATGATAAAATTATTGTGAATTGTTTAATATAAAGCTCTTAATTTAAGAAAGAAATTTGAGAAATTGGAGGAAACTTGAGATAATTGGAGAGAATTTGAGTGTAATAGAGATTGAGGTAAATAAAGTAAAAATGAAATGGATATTTATGGTGGTAAAAAATAATAAAAAATTAAAATGTAGAATTAAAAAAAATTAATAAAAATATTTTTTGTGATTTAGAAGGTGTTTGGAAAATTTAAAAAATTCGATGTGAAGTTAATGTGAAAAGTGAAACTAAAAGTAATTAAATGAAAAAAGTAATATATATATGTATGTATGTATGTATGTATGTATAAGTAATTAAATGAAAAAAGTAATATATATATGTATGTATGTATGTATGTATGTATAAGTAATTAAATGAAAAAAGTAATATATAATTAATTAATTAATTAATTAATTAATGTGCATTAAATTAGTCATATAATTATAATATATATAATTAATTGTAATTGAAGAATAAATTAGAATAGTAATAATAAAAAAAGAAATTCAATCATTTAATTAAAAATTAAAAATAAATAAATAAACTAAATAAGTAAAAGTCTAAAAGAAATGTAATAAATAAATATATTAAAAGGAGAGGAGAAAAATTGATACTAGGGAGAGACGCAAGGTGAAAAGAAGAATTGGAGAAAAAAACCTATTGAGAGTTTGTCCCATCGGTAGATTGAGAGAAAAGGAGTGAAAAACTATCTATAAATGCTCACTCTCCTCCCAGCATCTCTCACCAACTTTATGTATTGGGTTGGGCCTTGAAGGAATGAGGCTTAGACTTTGTTCAGTTAAAATTTTTATGACAGCTGTCGATATTTTGTGGAAATATCGTTAAATGCAGACGAAATATTGCAAATCATCGATATTAGGAGAAAAACAACATTCTCCTCTGTTAATATTTCGAGCCAGTCGACAGAGCGACATGTCGCTCGATATTTTCTTCCGTGTCTGCATTCACACATCAAATATGGTAGGCTCTTGAATAAAAGGAATGTGGAAATGAAGTCTTTTACCCAGCAGTTTCTCAACAGTCCCTCGAAAAGCAGTAGAACATAACAACGCTTTTACCATGACGGACTATGAAACCCACCGTTTTTATCAGGGTAGGTAACCTTGAAACCTGAGGATGTGAGAGAGTGCGCATCTCAACCTTGAGTTTCTGTAAGTCTTGTTCGGCACTGGACGGTAAACTCATGTACCTGCATTCGCACATTAAATATGGTAGGCTATTGAATAAAGGAATGTAGAAATAAAGTCCTTCACCAAGCGGTTCATTGATGGTCCCTCAAAAATAGTCGAACATAATGGTGCTTTCACCATGACGGATTGTGAAACCCACCGTCTTTATCAGGATAGGAAACCTTGAAACCTAAGGATGCAAGACAATGTTCATCTTGGCCTTCAGTTTTTGTATGTCTTTTGTTCGACACTCGACGATAAACTCATGTATCTGCAGTCGCACGTTTAATGTGGTAGGCTCTTGAATAAAAGAAATGTGGAAATGAAAGCCTTCACCCAGCGGTTCATTGACGGTCCCTCGAAAACAATTGAACATAACGATGCTTTCTCCATGACGGACTGTGAAACCCACCATCTTTATCAGGGTAGGTAACCTTGGAACTTGAAGATGTGAGAGAGTACACATCTTGACCTTGAGTTTCTGTAAGTGCTTCGTTCGACACTCGATGGTAAACTCATGTACTTGCATTTGCACGTCAAATATGGTAGGCTCTTGAATAAAAGGAATGTGGAAATGAAGTCGTTCACCCAGCAGTTCATCGAAGGTCTTTCGAAGACAATTGAACATAACGACGCTTCACCATGACAAACTGTGAAACCCACCATCTCTATTAGGGTAGGTAACCTTGGAACTTAAGGATGCGAGAGAGCACGCATCTTGAACTTGAGTTTTTATAAGTCCTTCGTTCAGCACTCGACAGTAAACCCATGTACCTGCATTCGCACATCAAATGTGATAGGCTATTGAATAAAAGGAATGTGGAAATGAAGTCCTACCCCGAACAGTCTCTCGAAGACAGCCAAACACAATGACGCTATCAACATGACGGATTTTGAGAGAGTGCGCATCTCGACCTTGAGTTTCTGTAACTGCTTTGTTCGGCCCTCGACGGTAAACTCATGTACCTGCATTCACACGTCAAATATGGTAGGCTATTGAATAAAATGAATGTGGAAATGAAGCCCTTCACTTAGCAGTTCATCGACAGTCCTTCGAAGACAGTCGAACATAACGACGCTTTTACCATGACAGATTGTGAAACCCATTGTCTTTATCAGGGTAGGTAACCTTGGAACCTGAGGATGCGAGAAAGTGCGCATCTCGACCTTCAGTTTTTGTATGTCCTTCGTTCGACACTCGACTGTAAACTCATATACCTACAGTCGCACGTCAAATGTAGTAGGCTCTTGAATAAAAGGAATGTGAAAATGAAAGCCTTCACCCAACGGTTCATTGACGGTATCTCAAAGATAGTCGAACATAATGACGCTTTCACCATGACGGACTGTGAAACCCACTGTCTTTATTAGAGTAGGTAACCTTAGAACCCGACAATGCGAGAGTGTGCACATCTTGACCTTGAGTTTCTATAAGTCTTTCGTTCGACACTCAATGGTAAACTCATATACCTGCATTCACACGTCAAATGTGGTAGGCTATTAAATAAAAGGATGTGGAAATGAAACCCTTCACCCAACAATTCATCAGTGGTCTCTCAAAGACAGGTGAACATAACAATGCTTTTAAAATGATGGATTGTGAGAGAATGTGCATATCGACCTTGAGTTTCTGTAAGTGCTTTGTTTGGCACTCGATGATAAACTCATGTACCTACATTCGCATGTCAAATATGGTAGGCTCTTAAATAAAAGGAATGTGGAAATGAAGCCCTTCACCCAACGGCTTATCGATAGTCCCTTGAAGATAGTTGAACACAACGACGCTTTGACCAAGACGTATTATGAAACCCATCGTCTTTATCAAAGTAGGTAACCTTGGGACCCAATAATGCGAGAGTGTGGGCATCTCGACCTTGAGTTTCTATAAGTCTTTCGTTCGGCACTCAATGGTAAACTCATATACCTGCATTCACACGTCAAATGTGGTAGGCTCTTGAATAAAAGGATGTGAAAATGAAGCCCTTCACCCAGCGGTTCATCGATCGTCCCTCGAAGACAGTCGAACATAACGACGCTTTGACCATGATGTACTATGAAACCCACCATCTTTATCAGGGTAGGTAACCTTGGAACCTAAGGATCCGAGAGAGTGCACATTTCGACCTTGAGTTTCTATAAGTCCTTCGTTCGGCACTCAACGGTAAACTCATGTACCTGCATTCGCACGTCAAATGTGGTAGGCTCTTGAATAATGGGAATGTGGAAATGAAGCCCTTCACCTAACGGTTCATCGGTGGTCTCTCGAAGACAAGTGAACATAACGACGCTTTTAACATGATGGATTGTGAGAGAGTGTGCATATCGACCTTGAGTTTCTGTAAGTGCTTTGTTTGGCACTCGACGATAAACTCATGTACCTGCATTAACATGTCAAATATGGTAGACTCTTGAATAAAAGGAATGTGGAAATAGAGCCCTTCACCTAGCAGTTCATCAATGGTCCCTCGAAGACTGTCAAACATAATGACGCTTTCACCATGACAGATTGTGAAACCCACTGTCTTTATCAGGATAGGTAACCTTGGAACTTGAAGATGTGAAAAATGGCGCATTTCGACCTTGGGTTTCTTGAATGCTTCGCTTGGCACTCGACGGTAAACTCATGCACTTGCATTCGCATGACAAATATGGTAGGCTCTTAAATAAAAGGAATGTGGAAATGAAGCCCTTCACCTAACAGTTCATCAACAGTCTCTTGAAGACAGTTGAACATAATGACGCTTTCACCATGACGAATTGTGAAACCCACCGTCTTTATCAAGGTAGGTAACCTTGGAACCTAAGGATGCGAGAGAGTGTGCATCATGACCTTGAGTTTTTATAAGTGCTTTGTTTGATACTTGACGATAAACTCATGTACCTGCATTCGCACATCAAATATGGTAGGCTCTTGAATAAAAGGAATGTGGAAATGAAGCCCTTCACTGAGAAGTTCATCGATGGTCCCTCGAAGATAGTTAAACATGACAACACTTTCACCATAACAGACTGTGAAACCCAACGTCTTTATCATGGTACGTAACCTTGGGAGGATGCAAGAGAGTGTGCATCTCGACCTTGATTTTCTATAAGTGCTTCGTTCGGTACTCGACAGTAAAATCATGTACTTGCATGTGTACGTCAAATATGGTAGGCTCTTGAATAAAAGAAATGTGTAAATGAAGCCCTTCACCCAGCGGTTCATCGACGGTCCCTCGAAGACAGTTGAACATAATGATGCTTTCAACATGACGAACTGTGAAAGTCGTTCTCTTCATAACCTTATAGGCGACGTCAAATGTGAGCGTTGCCAATGACGCCATCTTTTTCACCATAAGAATTTGCCCACAATGGTAAAAAAATTGGTGGGATTTGCGAAATTCTCTCTCGATGAGAGTGAAAGAGAGTTAAATTACTAACTAGCGGTTTAGGGTTTTGGCTAATCAGGTGTGCGTCATGTGTTGGGTCGGAGTTGTTGGGCCTTTGAGTTACACGTTTGGGCATGCCCGCCATGAGTTATTGGGCCTAGGGCATGCCCACCATAACCTGCATTTGACCGATTATTGTACTGATGGAGATTAGTTTACGGGTATATGTTATTGGGAGGCCTAGAAAACCATCTTTTTGGTAAATGTCGATTTATCTTTACCCGTGCTTCTGCAAGAACCAAAAGATATTAGACCCATTCAAAATTTGTTATGTTCTTGAGCCTGAGCGATTGAAGAAAGTGGTGAGGTGACTAATGGCTTTTGATACCCTAAAAGAATAACTTAGAAATAATTTAAATGTATGTTGGTTTGGTTTTAATGTAATGTAATGTTGGTTAAGAGGTGAACTTCAAATTTTAAGGTTGAATAGTTTGACTTGCCATCTAAACGTTAATGAGGGAGTCTACTTGATTCGTGATTATGTTCCTTTCCTTCTTGGTTTATGTATTTTGTTTTTAGGTTGAAGTACAAGTCCTGGTATAGCTCTGTAGGTGTAAGGTATCAAATCAATTATGGACTAGACCACTTCTACTAGTAGAATATTGTGTATCTAATGTAAATTAATTAAATGAATGTTGCAGTGTGTCATAATCGCACGCTTCAGGATGAGACAAATATTGTGCAGCACATGCTCTAACCCAACGAGCAAGTCAGTTGTACGAAAATCGGAAGTTGCAAACAACTTCAGCATAGGGTCTAGCCTCCCCTCACATTTCGACAGAAAATGGTTTTATTAAAAGTGAGAGAGAAAGCATTTGAAAACATTTAAAAAATAATTTTGTTATACACTAGTATGCAAGTAAGGGACAACAACGACTTAAATAGCATATAACTTCGGGTAGGAAGGATAGACAACTAGTATTTTACATTATGACAGGCTTAAGCATGAAAATGGCGAAGAGTCATACACCTACAAACATACAAGGAAAGTTAACTAATAAGCAACATGAAATATATACAATGAAAGCATGATAAAAAAAAGGTTGAAATGGGCATGCAGCCACGGGCAACATGCCTTGGACAAGCATGATCGTGACACAGTGCAGGGGTGACAACCTTTTCTTTTTGTAGCATTGACCCTTGAAATGGTGAGTAGTTACTCCTTGAACCCATTAGTCTTGAAAGAAATTTCAAAGCTCCACACTATTTATTTGTATGCATTACAAATTGCATATACAGATTTTGACATCGATCTTACATTCTTTTAGTAGTAACATTTCCAACAGGTGAAGGTTGGTTTATTAGAATTTAAACAACTAATTTGAGTAGATATTTTCTTATGTGCTTTTAGACAAGCATTAGAATTTAAACAACTAACTTGTGAATTCAACTTAATTTGTGGATTCCCTTTGCTGTGTAAATTACAGTCGTATGATCACTTCCAAAAAATCTCATACCAATGGAGATAATTGTCCTCACTTATATACCTATGATCACCCCCTTCCCTAGCCAATGTGGGACATTGTTTGCACTCCTAACATAGATATTGCAAATGACACAGTCCATTGAGATTGTCATTGTGAATTTTGTATCTTGATGCTTACTTTCATTTTATAGATGTTTAATGTTTACCTATAATTTTTTTTATTTGGAATTATATTAAGAATGTTATTTTGAATTTTGTAGGTAGTCATTTGAGAAATTTGAAGAGTTTTGAGCTAAGGGAGTGACACTACCTGGAGGGAGATGTTATCTATTAGAGAAAGTGTTGCAATCATAATAAAGTTTATTATTATTGCAGTACTTGATAGTAGATTGATAAGTTATATTTAGTAGATTGATAAATTATATTATAGTATATTTTGTAATGGAAACTAGTTTGGATAGATTTAAAATGCAATGAAATATAAATATGTTGATTATTTGATTTCTATTTTATATAAAGCTATGAAACATGAACATAACATTTGAACATATTCAGAAAGCTATAAAAGATACAATAATAACCTTTGATGATTTGATTTCTAATTCTCCTCCATGTGTATGATGGTTGCCACCCTAACTTGAAAGCTCTGAATCGTTTCATTAGGAAAATACTTTGCCGTGAGAACTTTTGCCACCAGGGACTAGTCCTCGGCCATAATGTGCTTTGCTAGAGAGCCTTATTGAAAAGGTGTATGTTCTAAGGCCCAACCCTCTTTTGTCCTTTGGAGTAGTCAACTTCTCCTAGTGGATTTTGTTGCCCTTCTCTGAGCTTCCCCACCAAAAATTAACAATGATTCTGTTGAATTCTCGACATGTTCCTAGCGGGAGCTTCAAACAACTGAGTGTACAGACTAGAATAGCTTGAGCTTCCGCCTTTATCAATACCTCCTTACCAGCATTGTAAAACAGTTTACCTTTTTATGCTTGCAGCATCTTATACATATTCTCTTTTAAATAATTTAAGACACTCAAATATTTTCCATAGTCACATACTATGTTCACCTACATAATGTTTGCTAGCTAGCGAAGCTTTGTCCACCTCAGAGACTCTAATTTAGCTAAATGCCGCAGCTGACTTGGTATAATCTATAACATGCCCTGACGCCTACGCATAAACCTGCAAAATTCATTAAATCTCCTGGAATTCTGAGTGTTATGCTCGAAGGAATAAAGGCTATAGTTTCAAAGAAAAGATGAATGACAAAAGAGGCTATACTTGGAATAAAGGCCTTTTGGTTCTTGTGCTTTTAGAAAATTTCAATGTGATTAAGTTTTAATGCTAAAAACATTCAAATTTACACTAAGCTAATAGATTAAAAGACGAACTTCCTATAATCCGAACTCCAATGTAATTAAATTATACACACACATGACTAAACTATAACAAGATTCCATTTTGATCAACATACGTAAGTGATGCTCGAATAGAATAAGTTTTAAGAAAGAATGGTTGATTTAGGCACACCACACAGTTAAGAGAGCTCATTAAATGGTTGTACATTTGGCTGATAAATACTTATTTTATTAGTTACAACTGTGGTTACTTTATATAAATCAATTATAATATTGTTTATTCTGTTTTTCACATTGAGCCTATATATGGGGCTATTGCTTTGATCACAATTAATGAGCAATAGATACTTTCGTGATCATCTTTGTATATCTCATTCTTTCTCCTACTAAGAACTTTGTGACACACGAAGGGAAAGGGATGCTTTCCCAGATTTGGCTGTGGTTGGAAATAATGATGCTTCTAAATTAAAAGATGGTATATGCTTTCTTCCAAATAATGCAACAATGTTCATGGCTATGGCTGTGGAAATGATAACATTCTTTTTGTCTCTACATCTTCGTGTTTTTCATTTGGTCAAAATCTATGATTGCCCTGCCACCAGCCACCAGCCACTTATGGCACAAGTTTATCTTATCATGTTCCACCTTCCATCATTTTTAGTGTTTGAAAAGGAAATTTCAGAAGTAGAACTTGTATTGTGTTCAACAATTCAATGAAGGTCATATCTTGATCAATGACAGAGTTCAAGAGAATACGGGCTTGATAAGAAGGGAATGTTTCTAAATTGCTCCAAAAAATTATTATGTCTTGAGATAAAACGAGAGGTTTTTACAGATGAAGATCTCACACATATGAGAGCTGAACTATAATAAGATTCAATTTTTGAATGAGTAACAAACATTTCATTCATAGATGAAAAGTATCACAGGACAGATCACAGGAAACAAATTCCTGGAGGGAGAGAAAACAACTAAACAAATAAAAAAAAATACCAGGGTCAGATCATTTATTTAAAAAAAAAAAAGAACCATATAAGAACTTCAAGAACAGAGTCACGCTTCTAAAAACACCAAGTTGATAAGCTAAAGAGAGCTGAACTATAACAAGATTCAATTATTGAACGAGAAACAAACCTTTCATTGATAGATGAAAAGTAACAATGAAAAATAGGACAAGGTTACAGGAAACAAGATCATGGTGGGAGAGAAAACAACCAAACAAATAAAGATCTCCGAAGGAAAAAAAAAATCACCAGGGCCAGATCATTTGTTAAAAAAAAACCATTTAAGAACTTCAAGAACAGATCCACACTTGTAAAAACACCAACTCGATAAGCTAAGGAGCCAAAACAGCAACCACCAAGCATAAAAAATTGCTCCAACCCACAGCTCAATTGGGAAATTTGGACTGATTGTCAATGTATCCCACACGTTTAAAATAAGGGTATGTAACTTTTTGCTGACATCAGCATTCAAGGCAAAATGTCTGAATTACTCTGAATTTATAATGAACAAAATCGAGAAAGAACAAGAAAGAGAGCGAGAGGAAGAGAAAGTGAAAAAAAACGAGAGCGAGAGCAAGAGAAATGAAACGAGAACCAGAGCGAGAGCGAGAGGAAGGAAAAGTGAACGAGAATGAGAGCCAGAGGAAGAGGACGAGGGGCTGTCGTTTGGGTTATTATTATTTTATAATTTAGCGAATATAAGGTGATTTGAGGTTTGAACTTTCAACATACAAAAGGAGGTCATAAATAAATAACCATCAATCTATGTTCAAATTGACAATGTGGGGTGGAGATTCAATTTTTTTAAATTTATTTAATTCAGCAACATGTAGAGATAAGCGGAGATTGGAATCTTTGACATTGTAAGAAATATTACTAATATTTTAATTAATGAAATAAGAAGTGGTATTTAGAAAGCACGTTCATATGCTAATTTGAGCACAACTTAAATAGTTAAGAGTCCGACATTATACATATATTTTAGAGGTCAAATGTTCAATTCTAAATCCCTTATTGTTGAACTAGAAAAAAAAAAAAAAAAAAAAAAAAACTACTCCCACATCATTTTTAAGGTATAAAATCAACCTCAAAGTAAAATTTCTTACATGTAGAAAACTTGTTATTTTATGGAAAAAATTTGGGTGCTGCCAAGTGCTGTGCTTCCCACATCACAATCATCTATTTTTAATTTTTGGATTTTTTTTTTGAAAATAGATGGTTGTGATGTGGGCTGCTCAACACTAGGGTGCTGCCCAGGTAGCACCCAAGTCTTGCCCATATTTTATATAGTATAACCATTTTTTTTATAACTTTTTTTAATGGTGATCAAATAGTTTGAGAAGATTAAGGTTAATATGTTTTTAAGATGATTGTCAATTTTTTTTTTTTTTTTTTTTTGATATCGGTGAGTGTCCGGGCCAGCTTACGCGCACCTCGACTAATCTCATCGGACAACCGCCTGACCCTACTACATTTGGTTGACAAGGAAACACGTAGGATATTTAATCCTAGGTAGGTGGCCATCATGGATTGAACCCATTCCCTCTTAAAAAAAAAAAAAAAAAATGATGATTGTCAATATTAAAATGGTAGTTAATAAGCTTATGATTTTCAAGAGCAGACAAATAAAATTAATAATAATTCAAATATATTCATCAATTTTAAAAAAGAAAACATTTTTAGGCAAATGACATTTAAAGTTGCATTCAATTTAAATTTTATTTTAAAGAAAAAAGGAAAATGCAAACAAAAAAGAAAAATTCAAAATAAATAACCTATGTATGATAAATTTAAACATAGTTAAAAAGATAAATACAAAGTATTACATTTGTTATTAGCTTTTTTGACGTCAAAGGTTTAAATCCCCGTATTCTAATTTGTTGTACTAAAAAAATATAAATTTTAAAATTTATATGTAATACATGACATAAATGATGTTGATAATATATTTTGTTTTTGCATATATTTTTCATAATTTTAACAGAAAATTTCTCAAAAGTCAAAAAGGTTTTTTCTTTCAATAATTTCAAAATACAAGATTAAAATGAAAAATTTCACAGTGGAAGGATATAATTGAAAGGAAACTCAAAGTTTAGGTGTGTTTTATTTTATTTATTTATTTTTTTTAAAAGTGTGTTTTATTTTATATAATTCAACAAAATTTTTTATTACGCTGGAAAAAAAACAAAAACAAAAAATTTCGCGTCAAAGTTCGGGTAAGTCGGGTTGTGGAAGGATGAGAAGAAGGGAATAGCCTTGTGAAGATTCGACAATTTTTGAGAAAAATGTAGAAAAGGGAGGATGCCACTTTCAGATGGTCCAAAAAGAGCGCACGAAAGTTGATCTTCATCAATCGAGCCGCCAGGGGTTGGTAAGATTAGATAATCTATAAAAACGACGCATTTGTTGAAAAAACATCTGGGTTGGGAGTTGGGGTTCATTTTTTAGAATTGTCGAGAAATAAATCTGTATCTGCAAAATCCTCGCAGTTGAATCGTTCGAGTTTTTGATCGGCTAAGCGACTAAGAGGTAGACGAAAATGGGAGTAGCTGCGAAAATCGCACCGTCAATGCTATCCTCAGATTTTGCCAATTTAGCTTCGGAGGCCGAACGAATGCTTAAATTTGGTGCCGATTGGCTTCACATGGATATTATGGTATCCACACGCTCTCTGTTTCTGTTTTACTGAATTGTCATTTCTCTTCAGTTATAATTGGACGAAGTATCTTTTGATTCTTGCTCCCATTTGGTTTAGTTTCATAACCCAATAATTTGATCCTAGTTTTTGCCTTCTGAGTCTGATTTCCCACCATTTAGCTCTCATCTAATTTAATTGGCTCAGAATCTACTTGACTTTAATTGTTTGAATCATATGATTTGTCTATGCTTTTCTGGGTCTTAATAAAATTATGTCTATGCTATTTTAGTACTTCTATAGTACTAGTGGAAGTGGAAAGTAGTCCATGGATTGTTTCAAGTACATTCACCCATTTACGACGAGTAGACTTTTACCTTAATTTTGATTTCCTTACCAGCGGACTTTGAAGGATTGAGATTTTTAAGTTCTTATAAAAGTAGTAAAACTTTCTCTGTGCTGGTAATATCTTCTCTAGTTTTATTCCTTTCCAATTTAACTTCTTTTGAACTGAATAGTAAATTGTTATAGTCCTATTAAAAGAATGTATTTTACTTCCTGGTTAATTGGTTGGTGAGAGTGTAAATTAAAGGTGCATGTTGATGCATTATCCAATTAGTGATCTTATAATGACATGCTTGCAAATTTTGAGATGTGCTAGAGTTAACGTGGTTGTAGAAACTGCAATTTCTTTGCACACTACTGATAAATTTATCTGCCATCACATCTGATATCTCTTGTTGCTTTATTTGCAGGATGGGTAGGTTCATTCTTTGCTGATATCATGCTCCTGTTGAACTGCAATGTGCTTCATGTGAATGGGTTTGATATTGTGGTTAATTTTACACCCGGTCACTTGTTAAATATAGGATTGAATTTCCCTCAAAATAAGTTGACCTTGACCTGTGTGGTGTTGATCGCTTGTAGCATCTACTTTCTAGCCAAATGCCTGCTTATTTGTAAATATTTGCTGAAGAAACTTGAGAAGTATCTAGTTTTGTTTATTGATTTATTATTTTTAAAGTAAAAAAGCCCCAAATAGTGTGTGCTTAGACGTGCTTCATGCTTAGGCATGGGTGAGGTGCTTAGCCTTTTTGGGCATGGGCTGCCTGTTTTTTGTTGTTGTTGTTGGTGGTGGTGGTGTTTTTTTTATTTACTTATCTTTAAATTTATAAACTCAGGTTAAATTAAGTAACAAAAAAAAAAAGAAAAAGAAAAAGAAAAAGAAAAAGAAAAATCGAATAAAAAGTCACCATCATCTCCTTCATTTGGCCTTTTCACTTGAAACCCCCTTTTTCTCCCTCCAAAAATTGTGGAGGAACTTGGAAATGAAACCAGGAGGAAGATTTTTAGCATTACAAGTCTAGTCTAGCGATGGGAATGGGGAAAATGATGATGAAGAATTATTTAGTAAGAATGGCTTTTAATTTTTAGGTACCTGCATTGTGATTTTATAGCTTATTTTCATGATTTTGTGGACTCTTTGTTGTTGAAAGACCCATATTACTTGGAAACTGGTTTTTCTTAAATAGTAAAACCTTTATTTTCTCTATCTCATTTTTTCATATTGATTTTTTATATTATATGTGTCAATATTCGTATGTATGCATCTTTTAATTATCGTTCGCTTCACCTCATTAAATCTTTTGCTTTTCTTGCTGCTTGTGCTGAAGCCCAAGAAGGTTATTGCATGTTAGTATACTGGTTAAATAAAACATTGATCTTGTTTATCTTCTATTGGACCAAGTTCATATCATAATTTTTCAACAATTTAGTTCTAAGGTCTTTCTTACTTCTTGCTCCTAAATCTCGATTGAAGAAGCTTGGCATTTTAGTTTTATGTTTGCACCATTCCTCATCCCAATGTATCACCTCCATCAATTCATCCTTCAATTCTTGTCCATCTCCTCCTTTCTAATGTTTAGATCCCTGATAATCGTTCTATTTTAGGATTTGAGTTATGATTTGATTATTTGCCTTTCTATGTTTATTGGTCTACCTTCACCACATCTTTCTGCTACCATCTTTTTAATAGGAAAGAAATTTGGGGTTGCAAACTAAAAAGTGTTGCCCCTACTCAGAATCACCCATTTACGACTTAATTGGTAAATGGTCTGATGCAGTTCTTTCCTTGATACCCATGCATCTGAAACTTTCACAGGTCAAGTCACCAAAAATTCATCCCATAGAGAATGGATAGGGTTGTTTCTCACTTTTGACCGTACGATTTGACCAATAGATAGTTGGATCACTTTGTAGACTAAGATCATTTTTGTCTCACCTAATTAGAATTCCCCTGAAACACCCAGCCCATGTCCATTGAGCTCCAAAGTCACTCCACCAAGTTTCCTATCCATATTCCCCAACTCTATTTCAATCTGTAATGTAATCGGGATCCTAGCATTTTCTTGGTGTGATAAGGAACTGCTAAGCTAATAATGATCAGAAGATGGGTCTACATTTATTTCCTGATATAGTGTTTTAGTTTTTACCCAGTAATCTCTTGACCTTTCTACTTTCTTCAGTTTAAAATTAACGACCGGCTGAAAACTTCTAATTATCAAGAAAATCACAAAGTTTTTTTGTTTTACATACATCGACATGGTGACCCCATGAAAATCTATCCATGATCATTTGGTTGAATTCACCCTGTAACAGGATTATGCATCATTCTCGGTGGTGTGATATGTGCATAATCTGGATTACGCAATTTGGGCTTGCTTTTCTGACTCTTCAAGTTTCCATTGGGTTTATTTCTTGTGCCTAGCTAGCAAAGTGATTATTTTGTTGTTTATGTATTTACCGCAGGCACTTTGTCCCAAATCTGACAATTGGTGCTCCAGTCATCGAGAGTTTAAGAAAACATACGAAGTAACGTAACCTCTTTGCTTCTTCAGTTTCAGGAATTTGGATTCACTTTTTTTTTAATGGTCAATTGTTAGAGTTGATGACATTGCCTTGACTTAATGAGGAATTAATTTCTTGTTTTGCAGGGCATATCTTGACTGCCACCTTATGGTTACAAATCCACTTGATTACGTTGAACCCATGGCTAAAGCTGGTGCTTCAGGTTTTACATTTCACGTTGAAGTATCCAAAGGTACATTGTGTTTGGACTTCAGGTTTGTACTAGTTCTATTGCATCAAAATTGTTTAAGTTTTTTTTCCCTCTTCTCTGGTAGACAATTGGCAGCAATTAATCCAAGAAATTAAGTCGAAGGGCATGAAGTCAGGGGTAGCGCTAAAACCTGGAACACCCATTGAAGAAGTTTATCCTCTGGTATGCAATTGATCTTTTCAGCTTCTCCCCCGATTTCATATCTTTCATTTACGAGAATGTTATATGTCATTGATATGTTATAAGATCCTATTCATCTAATATAACACAGCAAAATGCTTATGGTTTTGTGCATCAAAATTTTTATATTTGTTTAGTGATGCTTGTTCTTTCTTTAATTTTCAGGTAGAAAGTGAAAATCCTGTGGAAATGGTCCTTGTTATGACAGTCGAACCTGGTTTTGGTGGCCAAAAGTTCATGCCAGAGACGATGGATAAGGTTCCATTACTTCGACATTTTCAATATTCCTTGAGCATTGTTTGATTTCTTGTTGAATCTCCTCACTGATTTTAACTTATCCAGGTACGGAAGTTAAGACAGATGTACCCATCTCTTGACATTGAGGTCTCTCTCTCTCTCTCTCTCTCTCTCTCTCTCTCTCTCTCCATATTAATACCTTTTTTTTCCCTCTCTCTCTCTCTCTCTCTCTCTCTCTCACACACACACACTATAGGCCCTTTTTCCTCATTTGAATGCATATGTCATCCAAAAGTTATTAAAACTCTGCATGCTGGAGTGGAGATTAAAAAAGCCATTCCCAGTTAGTGTAGAATTTGTTCACATTAATTTTAACTTAGGCTGTATCCTTTCTTTGGTTCCATTTCACTCTATATAGTACTTGATATAAGAAATCACTCTTTTCTGCCACAAACATGGTTCCAATCACCAGTCTTTTAAGCCTTCATAATTTTTTCCCATGATAAAAGAATGTGTTCAAAAGATCAAACTTATATAGCAAGTAGACTTTGGATGCAATCTTTGTCTGCTGGCAGGATTGTGCAAACTCAATGTAGCGTACTCGCCGTAGTTCCAATTCAGTGTACAGATGGCTATATGAGGGATGGTGTCGACTCAGTCATTTTTGCTTTGATTGGCAGGTGGATGGTGGGTTGGGACCTTCAACCATTGATGCAGCAGCTTCGGCTGGGGCAAACTGCATCGTTGCAGGAAGTTCGGTGTTTGGAGCTCCTGAGCCCTCCGAAGTTATATCCGTGCTGAGGAAAAGTGTTGAGGAGGCCCAGCAGAACTGTTGATCTTTTTGCAAGCTTCAAGAATCCGCCATCAAATCTTGTTTTACACTTTTTTCAATCCATATGGGATATTTTTAGATTGACAGAAGTTGATTTGATTCAAGTGGTGTCAGTATAATCCGAACACCAGATGGCCTGTGAGCCCCCAATAAACCACTAATAGAAGCAGAGGGTGAACAAATTGATTTATATTTTGTATTTGTTTTTGCTTCTAGTGGAAAACTTTATGTGTAATTTCTATGTAATAAGATGATTATCGAATAAATTACCCAGAGTTAAAAAAGAATGTTGTACTTTCATATTAGCCTGTTTGGAATGATTTTCTAAAGTGTTTTTAAGCACTTAGAAAGTCATTCTAGATAGGCTCTCAATGTGGTTGTTTACGAAGTTTTTGTTGGCTATATGAAATTCATGTCAGATATATGAGACTAGCATTGCCAATCGCTCAATCGCACATGTTTTATGCTTTCTCCTCTCCAATGTGGTTAGAGCTTTAAAGCCTTCCTTGTATATTAACTTTAGATACATGAATCTTAGAATGACGTATGAGTTATGTATTGATATTAATTATTGATACAAAATGGACCAGAGATACAGGGGTTTGAATTCACAGGTATCATATTTTGATATCATTTAAATATGTTTCATGTGTTATCAAGGATGATTGTATATATATTTGAGAAATTCATGGTGTTTCTTCAAGGAAAATAAGAAGACATTGGAGTGGGCGTTGACCAGCTCAAAAAGTGTGGAATGAGCACGTGAAAGAGAACGAGGTAAAGAAGAAAAATGGTTGTGTTCTTGACCAAGGGAGGAGCTCCTTTCATTCCTCGGCCGAAGGTATGTCTCTGACCCCAATTCCCAGATATTGATATTGTTGTTTTTGTTTCCCAAGATTTAACATCCAGAGAGATTAGGGATCGATAGCACATGCCCTCACATGCCATCTGCTTCCATCTTTCTACTTGCTTTTGATGATATTCTTTTTTGTTTTCCTTTTTTCTTTTATGTCAAATTATAAATTTAAATTACAAGTCTAGTCCTTTAAGTTTTGGGTTTGTGTCTATTTATTTGGTCATTGAATTTTAAAAAGTATTTAATAGGCCCTTGAAATTTTAATTTTGAGTCATATAGGTTCCTGAACTTTAAATTTGTCTAATAGGTATTTAAACTTTCAATTTTAGGTCCATCAAGTCTTTGAATTTTCAATTTTGTGTGTAATAGGTCATTGTCCTATTTGATATATTTTAGAACTCACGGACTTACTAGACACATAATTGAAAATTTAGAATCCTATTAGGCATAAAATTCAATTTTATCTAATAAATCAATTAATTTTAAATTTTTTTGAATATGTCACGAACCTATTAGACACAAAATTGAAAGTTCATGAATCGATTAGACATTTTTAAAGTTTAGGAACCTATTAGACACAAAATTGAAAGTTCATAGATCTATTAGTCATTTTTTAAAGTATATGGACCAAATAGACAAACTTGAAAGTTCAGGAACTAAACTTGTAATTTAACTTTTAAATTATTATTTTTGAAAAATTAATGATAGAACACTGGCAAATCTTATGTATAATTTGGATGCAGTGCTCTAGAAATACAAATTGAAATATAATTGAAATGTGAATCCTGTCCCAGTTGGTTAGGTTTAATGGGAATCCAATTGATGCACCTCAATACCAAAACATCCGCTTCCAAACACTTTATGGAAAAAACAACTTTTTGTTTATTTTTATTTTCTTCTGCAGTTTCCATCTTTCACCTTTTTATTCTCAGTATAGCTATGCCAGCCTTTTCAGTTTCACTGTCTCATAAGTTATAACCATATATGATAGTTGATTTATGTCAATAATATGATTTTATGCAGATGTATTGTAACCAATAACTGTCCATTCAAAAAAATTTCCAGATAGATGTGATTGTCTTGGTTGAAGAGTACTAGAATAAGATCGAAACTTGTAAAAATCTCAAAAGGATTGGATCTTCTCTCATATGGAATAGCCAGCCAACATATCGTAGATATTGTATATGAAAATTTAAGACTAAAATAAGATTTAAACTTATTTATAGCTTGTGTTGAGCTCATACAAGCTCGAACTCGGATTTCAAGGATCTGCCTAATGAGATTTTTTTTTTTTTTAATAAAAAATAATTTATTAACATTTTGTGTTTTAGGGCGGCATATTTTAAAGTGAGGAATGGAATAGGGTTTGAAATGGGAAGATTACTAGGTTCTGTATGCTCATAATTATTTTATATATTGTGTGGTATTGGTGCTGCTTGTCAACTTAGAGTAGTGATGGAGAATTTGACCTAAAAGGCATGCCCAATATTTCATGCCTCAGCTTTAGCATGCATGAAACAAATGCCTTTTCTTATCTTTCTTTTCTCTCTTTATTCTTGATTCTACATAATTTCATTTGGCATCTGACTTATTAAGACAAACACTTCCCTGATGTTTGTTTATAGGTTACTATGCATGTTGAACATTGCGTCTAACTTTTAAGTTTTAGTTATGTCATATAATTTTAAAATAAGCTTCTATTTAATTATGGTTGCTAACACTATTAACCAAACACTAATATGATTTATCTATTAAATAAATTTTGACTATGTTGACGGTGGTATAAAAAAATATAATTGTAGACAACTAGACTATATTTTAACCTTTGTTGAACTTGCCCGCTTGACCCTTTAGCCAAACATGCTAACTTGGCTAAATAGGTATGTCAATGTCAACATATTAATGGTGTTATGATAAGAAGTGATAAGTAGAATCATAATTCATAAATTAGAAACATAATTGAATTTGGTTCTCCAACTTTTAAATATTTTATGGTAATCCTTTAACCTCTATTGAAGTGCACATTTAGTCTTTGCTATAAAAATCATAATCTAGAATTGACATAAATAAATAATGAATAGAGTTAGCTCATAATGTCTTGATATAAGATTTTCTTTAAAAGGAATTATATGTGAGGTTAAATGAAAGTTGAAGAATTGAAATAAAGAGCCAACATGATCAACATAGCTTAATTGGTTAATGCAACTTTGTCCTACATCTAAGATGTTCAAATCTCTACTCTCGTATTGTCATTAACTAAAAATAGGATTGAAATTAAGATTTTAAAAGTTAAATGGGAACCATGGTTAAAAAGTAAAATTTGTAGAAGTAAATTCATGGGTCATTTCCTAGTAGTAAAGGTAAATGATTGCATATATATGGAGGGAAGACTCTTCAATAGAAATAGCCTCACATCATACCTCATTATTATGGAGATTGAATAAGAATGAAAACCAAGCCAACCTCTAACATATAGCAAAGCTAAGCATTATAGCTTTGTAGAGAAAAAGACAGGAATCAAATTAAAAGCCTAACTAGCTAGGGTTGGCTGATGCTTCACAATTCTCTTGGATTGATTATTGATTGAAAATATAGTCCCATCTTAAAGTTATATTATAGCCATAGAGTTGGTATCTATCTTTCATCAATGTCGCTTTGTCACACACTAAATTCAATCTAAAATTATTGAAGGATGGGTTGTTTAATTATATACTTTGTATTTATGTTCCTTTTTCAAACCTTTTGGTCAAGAAATTGATCAATTTAGCATTGGTGGTTGGAGAGCCATTAGATTTTTCAACCATGGAATTCTTTGATTTCTTGTGTGCATTACCTTAGAGATCAGAAGTACATCAATTACTTAGCTTATATCCATTTTAGTTAGGTATTATTATTGCAAGATGCTTCACATTTCTCCCACAAATTTCAGTGATTTTATTGAATGGAGATTTGATTTTTGGATTAATTACAAATTTAGTTCATCAACTTTCAAGATTTTGTCTAATAGGTTAATGAACTTTTAATAGGTCTATAAATTTTTAATGTTATATCTAATAAATCCTTAAACTTTAAAAGTGTCTAATAAGTTTTTGAACTTTCGATTTTATGTCTAATAAGATACGTTCTTGATTTAATAGACGTTTTTTAAAATTTGCAAACTTATTAGACATAAATTTGGAAATCCTTTTAGACACAAAATTGAAAGTTTAGAGATCTATTACACTTTTAAAATTTGTGGACCTATTAGATAAAATGTTGAAAATTTAGGGACTAAATTTGTAATTTAAGATTTGATTTTCAAGAAAAAAAAATTGAACTTTTAAGATATTAGAGATGAAGTTGAAAAAAAGTGGATGACTTTACCATTCAAATTTTATATTGCAATAACCACTAATAAGAATTTATCAACAATTGCTTCACAATTCATTAACCAAAATTTTAAGAATTTTCCTTTTTTTTTCTTTGCAAAAAAGATATAATATTAACTATTTATACAATTATTTTATTTTTTAACCATCTTTATTAAAATTTACGTCTTAAATTGTCACCTCTCAAGAATGCCTTTTAAAATTCCTATTTTATGTACTAAAATTCCAATTCTTAAGCAGCTTCTACACCAGTTAACTTGAACCTAACTCAACTACTTAAGATATAAATCATCGACCAATATCAAATCTCCCATGAGTTAAATTGAAAAAGAAAAATTGTTCTCAATATTTTGAAAACTCTCCAACAATAACATGTCATCTATTTAAAAGAGCAACTTTCGGCAAAGGCTATTTTTTGGCTAAATGCTTCTTCAATCATATGGGATATGGACATCTGAACAAAGAGTTAAACATGTGGTGGTTGTTTCCAGACAGGACCGCAATCTTAAAGCAATGTAATATCTAACAATGAAAAATCCAATGTTGTCTGTAAAAATATAGCAGCTATAAAGCTATGCTTTTGATCACAACCCATGAGTAAATAATACAAAGAACTTGGATAAATAACCATCCCTTATCGGATCAAATCGAATCAAAGTTGATTGGTTAAATGTATAAGCAATTCTTGATTGTGCCCCCCCAAAAATCTTGTCCTCCAACAGCCATGACAAAATTTCTCATCTTTTCAAATGCTAGCTTCTGGATCCAAGAGGGATAAATCTCCATAAATTTTTAACTGGGTTGTGCTTTTGTGGAAGTTTTGTTTCTTGGAAATGGCTATTGTTATCAATGTGCTGTTCTTGAGAACTTTTGTTTTGTTCATCTGGTTGGTTTCCTCTGCATTCGGAGAGAGCTCGTTGAGCTGTGACTCGACGTCGCCCGATGCTTTCGGCTTCCATTGCAATGGAAATGAGACTCTGGTGCAGTGTGGAACGTTTGCAGTTCTTTTCGCGAATTCGGAGTTTTCGTCTCTCTTTAACCTCAGCTTTTACTTGGGAATCAACCAGTTTGCCATTGCTGAAATCAATGGCTTCTCTGCTGACACAGAGTTTCTTCCTAAAAACCAGCCTTTGCTGATACCAATTGAGTGCAAGTGCGATGGCAGCTTCTTCCTAGCTGAGTTGACAAAAACTGCCATTAAAGGAGAGAGCTTTTACACCATTGCTGAATCATTGGAGGGCTTAACAACTTGCAAAGCAATAAAGGAGAAAAATCCCGGGGTGTCGCCGTGGGGTCTCAGAGACTCGGTTCGGTTACTGATACCAATGAGATGTGCCTGTCCATCTTCCTATGCAGGTGGTCCAAAACCAAGGCTCTTGATCTCCTACCCTGTGAGACAAGGTGACACAATTTTCAATTTAGCCACAAACTTCAATACAACTCCTGAATCCATTATATCTGCTAATAGCAGATCCTTAGCTGCCTTCAAACCAGAAAGCCTTGCACCATTTTCAACTCTACTGATTCCGGTGAATGGTGAGCCAATCCTTGGTTCTTTGGCGAAACCGCATCAACCCAATTTACGTCTTCCTTCCACCAGCATCCCCTCAATCAACTCACACAAGAACACAGCAAAAATGTTGCATTTTGGAGTTTATATTGCACTTGGTGGAATCATACTTGGGGTGAGCATTGCTGCAATAGCATGCTTCTTGGTAATCAAGCTGAAGAAAAAAAAACAGAAGAAGACACAGAAGTCATACGAAAGAGGCGAAATGGAGCTACAACAGCTCAGTCTCAGTATTAGAACGGCAAGCGACAAGAAATTCTCTTTTGAGGGATCCCAAGACACTTTTGATAGTCACCTCCTTGAATCGAATGCAAGCAAGATGCTCATTGCAATGTACACAGTTGAGGAGATCAGGAGAGCGACAGAGAATTTCAATACGAGTAATCAGATAGAGGGATCTATGTATCAAGGACGTCTCAATGGGAAGAACATGGCGATCAAGAGGACGGAAAATGAAACCATCTCCAAGATTGAGTTTAGCCTTTTACATGATATCAAACATCCAAGCATACTGAGGCTTCTGGGAATATGTTTAACTGAGGACACTGATTCCTTTCTGGTTTTCGAGTATGCAAAAAATGGATCCTTGAAGGACTGGCTTCACGGTGGTTTGGCAATGAAAAATCAGTTCATCACCTCTTGCTATTGCTTCTTAACATGGAGTCAGAGGTTGCGGATCTGTCTCGACGTGGCTGCCGGGTTACAGCACATGCACCATGTTATGAAACCGGTTTACATTCATCGGAACGTCAAGAGCAGAAACATTTTCTTAGATGAGGATTTCAATGCAAAGATTGGGAATTTTGGAATGGCAAGATGTGTTCAAAATGAGATTGAAGACCCCAAATTCTGTTCATCCAATCCAGCCTCTTGGAGCTTGGGTTATTTGGCTCCTGAGTACATTCACCAAGGTATAATTTCCCCAACCATTGATATATTTGCTTATGGGGTTGTTCTGTTGGAGGTTTTGTCTGGTAAAACACCAATAACAAAGCCAAATGCCAATGGAAAAGGCAGTGTTTGGCTAACAGAGAAAATCAAGGAAATCATGGAATCAGATAATGCAGATGAACTGAGGGAATGGATGGACAGTGCATTGGGGGATAACTATCCATTTGATGCAGCTTTCAAACTGGCTAAACTTGCAAGAGCTTGTGTCGAGGAAGACCATTCGTTGCGTCCGAGTGCAGCAGAAGTTTTCGACAAGTTATCGAGATTGGTCGAAGAATTGCCCGAAGGAGATCAGAGTGTGAGCTGTGAAAGCTCTACAAAGCCTCTTGTGAAGGGGCTGCAGGCTTCTGAAACAAATCCATAAAACAACTTCATTGAACAAACAGCCTTCACTTGCAGTTCCTATTTCAAGCCTCACTGTCCTGTAATTTAGTAAGCTGGCGAGTGTTCATTTTTGCCTTCAATTTCCTTCTTCTCACCTGAATGGATTAATACAATGGGTTAGTCTTGTACTTAGTTTTTATTTTATTTGCCTCATTAATGGCAAGCGTCTCAATCATATTACTTAAATTAAAAATCTTGGGTAAAATTTAACAACAATAAAATAGGGGCTTTTCCAATGTGGGTCATTTATATTGGAACGGAACAAACGTATTGGTAGAATCTGCATATTATATTTAGGTTAAATTATCAAAAATACTCTTAGACTAACCATGAACTTTGAAAATTTTCATTTTAACTCTTGAACTTTGAAGTTTGTTTCAAAACAACCCTTGAAGGTTTTTTCCGTTAAATTTGTGGACGAAAAATGACGTTTTTGCATTTATATTGTTGCTTATGTTAAAATGAAAATTTTCAAAGTTCAAGGGTATAATTGAAACCAACCCCATAATTCAGTGGTATTTATGATAATTTAACCTTATATTTAAATATGTATAAAGAGAGTGTCTTTGGATAAAACTTCAACTTAGCTAAGAAAAAGATATCGTAGATAGCTCTCTCCCCCATCTTTAACTAAGAAAAGAAATTGTTTACTAATTTCCATGAAAACATTGCCAAACTGATCATAGATCAACTGATATAAAGTATGTACCATCGACCAAAAAGTTAGAAATTCAAATCGCTCCACTCCATTTGTTGAACTAAAAAAAAATTCCATGAAAAACATTCCTATCTTCGTCCCCTCTTGATGCAAATTTTTGTGTAGACAAATTATTTTAGGGACCACGACGGGTCTCCATCTCCACTTGTTTACACTCCTATTTATCACCAATGAGTTTCTTCGATTATCTACATGAATCACGAAAGTCCTTTCATACGATAAACTTCTTTGACTTCATTCCATCCCTTCTTAATGATGCTTTTTTGTGAAGATCATTGGTTTTTTTTTTCTTTTTAATTTTGAGTTTTACAATCAATAGGGTAAAAATTCGAACCTCTAATCTTTTAGTCGAGGATATAATGTTAAGCGATGCTCAAATTGGTGTAGACTGATTGTTTTTAGAACTAGGGATGGGGATGACTTTTCCAACTTCACTCCTGCTAATACTATTACTTCTCAGTGATGAGTTTGTTCAATTTCCTTCACAATAATTCTTCCATTTCTTTTAATTTGTGTAGTTGAGGATGTAATAAAGACAATTTAGCGGCTATTTGTCCAAATTAAACCCATCAAATAATTGAAGTATATAAAGTCAGAGAGGTATTACAAAGTTAAATCAAAATAGTTGAATTAAATCACTGTTTTCCACTTCAAGTTGAATGGGAAGAGAGGGAGATCAAAGAGATCTATACATGTCAAATTAACTAGCTTCAAGTTTAGAGAGAGAGAGAGAGAAAGAGAATGCAAACCATTGAAGAAGAACAAAAGAAAAAAGAGTAAATCATATAGCAACAGGTGACCAAAAATCTAAAGTTCAGAACACATAAAAATGGAAGAAAGTCAGGACATCATGAACTTAAACTCATCAAAGTTAAGAACACCATCAGAATTGAGATCAAATTTAGCAATCATTTTCTTGCATTCCTCGATGCTCCTCGATTCCCCAAGCCTACTCAACATCCTCTTCAAACTCTTCGTCGTTATGAACCCACAACCATCCATTTCATACATCCTAAACGCCTCCTTCAAATCGCTCACTTTCTCTTCCTCTCCCACTCCTTCCACAAACGCAACAAATTCAGCCCATCCCACCAATCCATCGCCGTCGGAATCCAAATTCTCCACCACCGTCTCCGCCTCCTCCAACGTTAAACTCCCCCCGACGGCCGCCATGCACCGCTGCAGCTCCGGCGGAGACAGCTTCCTGTCGCCGTCGCCGTCGACCTGCTCGAACACCTTCTCGTACAATGCGATTTTGTCCATAATTCTGAAGGCGGAGAGAGTGGGAGTGAATTAGGAGAAATGAGAATGGAGAATTGGGGGTTAGGGCAAAATGGGTCTGCAATTATATAAAAGGGAATGCGCGTTACCGTGGTTTGACCGCCGGATTTGGAGACGAAGTTGGTAAATGAAAATGGAGGTTGGCGTCAACTGGTGGAGCAGGTGGTCGACCATTTCTGGAAGTTGGAGGAGGGCTTTTTCAGCGATTGTTGAAGAATAAACAATTGGGCGTATAAGATTGAAAGAGAAGTAAGGAATGTTGGTGAGTCTAGAAAACGTGGAAAAGGCCATGATTCGGCGAAGAATATTTGCTAGAAGAAAAGAATCCATGTAAAACCTGAAGAAGAAAGAGTCTTCAAACTCTCCACTTTTCGTCTGCGTTTTCATTTCTCTGTCTAAAACGGTTGGCAAATGGCGACTTGTGGCAGGTTTGATACTTTTCTTCCTCTCTCTGAAAAGATTAAAAAAAAAGGGGGGAAAGTTCTTTTGCTTTAACGTTTCAAAAGGCTACAATCTTTTTCTTTTTTCTTCTTCTTTTGAGTTCTTCAAAAGGTTTACAATTACAAGCTTGAGGCTTCCAATCAATTCAAATCTTTTTTTTTGTTGGGGAAAAAAATTGGACCCTAAACTTGTAAGTCGTATTTATTTTTACTTTAAACTTTCAGTTTTATCAAATTGGACTATAAACTTAGATAAGTGTTGCAATTTTTTGCCTCAATTCAACTTCTTTTATAAACTCACTCAATAATTTCAATACAATCAAACTTTGCACAAGATTAAGTTTGATTGTATAACCATTGAATAACTTTGCCAAAATCCACAGATTTCAACAAAAATTTAGCTTATAACCATTGAATGTCGTTTTATTATGAAATTTTATAAATTTTGTGTCATATATGTTTCTTTTAATGATCTTTGGAATGAAAACTTATTGGAGGGTTAAAATTGCAACAATTTTTAAAGTTTAAAATTAAGATTACAATCATTTCAAAGAAAAAAAATTTAAAGATTGCAACAATTTTTAAAGTTTAAAATTAAGATTACAATCACTTATAGTGATAATTGATATAACTTAATAAGTTTAGGAGTAAAAGTTGATCTCCTAACTAAGATGTAGAGATGGAGGATGAAACCTTCAATTTTAGGTAAAACAACACGTGTCTAATTAATTATTTTATATTCAAATTGACATTCAAATCAGTTTGCTCAAAGCGATGATAGTACTAATTATTATTTGGATGAAGATTAATGAGTTATTTTACATCTTAGTGGCTATAGTTTGTGCTTGATATATATGTTAAATATATTTTTTGACAAGTTGTGCTGATATCAATTTTGGTCCTTTTAATTTTAAAATTTTCTATTTGATACCTATGATTGAGTCCAATGTCCTAAAACGTTTATGTCATTACTAGATATAAACAATTTTCTTATATGACACATTTTCTTCGGACATGGCAGAAGAGGATGAAAGAGACAATGTTTATATTAGGTAAATGGGCTAGTATAAAGTATCTGATGTGGGTTTGAGGAAAAAAGACTACTCTGATGTGGGTTTGCTGGCAAGAGAAATTCTCTAGCATGCAAAGGGGTTTCAGAGATGGATTAAACAAAGTTGTAAAGCTAAATTGAAACCTAAAATATAAGATTAAATTGAAACCAAAGCATCAAACATATGAACTAAAATGTTAAATTAACCGCATAATAATGTATAAAGTCTAATGTTGACAGAACATTTGGAAGGTGGTATAAATTCTGGGTGGAAGAACCCAATTTTCATTCTTGATAGCAAACTTTTTCATTGAAAATTCTGTTTTAACTAAACTTCACTTATCTCAATCATCACTGCAAACTCTACTATTTCTCTTCAAGATAGGCTCCACTGTCCAAACAAACTCTAATGGTAGTTTTAGCTCTAGACATTTACAATTTTACTTCAGTTGTGAACATGAAAGGAAAGAAATGGCAGCTCAAAAATATTGCCTACCTGTTGTTTTTCTTGTGCACACGCAACTCATCTTCACGAAACTCTTTTTTGCCTCATTGCAACTGTATAGGAAGACTATTTGGGAGGACTCATTGAGTTTCGACAACTTGTAATATTTACAACTAAGATATGGAATCAGACTTTTGCTCAGCATCAGCAGAGGCCTGGACTTGAGCAGCATACTGCAAGTTCCACAGCACATCCTCGAACGAGGGACGAGAAGATACATCGGTAGATATGCATTTCTTTGTGATAGATATAACTCTTGATAATGACTCTTGGGAGCAGGTGGTCAACACAACTGGATCCACAATTCGTCTCCGGCCATCAGTGCTGCTGAAGGACGCCTGTTGTTGTTTCATACATAAGGATTCAGAAACCACAAAGAATAGAAAATAAGGTAACCAAGTTTTTCTGGTCTTTTAGTTGATGAACTTGAATGGAAAGAGATAAGTTATATTGAACTTCTCAGTCATTGAATTGAAAAGCAGACGACCATTTTAAGAAAAAGCTCTGACATACCATGTCATTTAGAAGAAATGTTTCTTCTTTTCCAGTTACAATAGGCCCAACAAGTGATTCAAGCAATATATATCCAAAATTGTAAACATCATCCTCCACCAAGTTTTTCCTGTTGCTGCAACCAAAGACCATGAAAGTTATACGCTAACTACCTGAAAGTATTGGCGAGCATCCATTGAAATGAATGGGAATAACTGGAAGATCAATTTTTTTAGTCCAGGTTTTGAGATTCTTTGCTTTTGTTCTCTTAAGATTCTTCTCATGACTAATTATAAACAAGACATGGCATAATATTTGAAAGCTCAGTTATTTTCTTACCTTAATTTTGTGCCTTCTCCCTTTGTCTACAAAAACAAAAGATATGGTATAAGTTCACTTAACAAAAGAAGCCAGCTTACCTCATGTTTTTCAACTCCAAGGACTGCAAGCCAACTTACCTCATGTTTTTCAACTTCTTCGGTGATCATTGACGTGCCATAGTCGCTAAGCTTTGGAATTCGGTGTTCATCAAGCAATATATTGTTTGTTTTCAATCGATTATTGAACGAACCAGGAATAACCCCTGTATGTAGAAAGTGAATGGCCTTGGCAACTCCAATTAAAATTGTCAACCTATCTGACCACTTCAGGACCTTCTCTGGATAAGTTTCTGCATTTAGATATCAGATAAATGAGGTAATGTGAACATTCCATCAATAAATTGAAAGCTTAAAAGAACCTAAAACATATTCAAGGCTGCATTTGGTTCAGGAATAAGAACCAAGTGACAGTGTCTATAAGTTTTACACTAAAACTGTTGCATAACAAAGATTTTCTTGCCACAACCAAAGAAATTAATGTTTCAAATTTCATTTTTAACTGTTTTGATGGTGGACTAACCTGACAAAAGGGTACGGTAATTCCCATTCGACACGTATTCATATACGAGAAGAACTTGGTTGACACTTGAATTGTCATGTCCGTCTCCCTCAATACAGTGACCAAAGAGGCCAACTAAATGGGGGTGATGAAGCTTTGAAAGAACATCCAGCCGAACTTTAAGGTTTTGTACCGAATATTTCTTTGATAAAGCTAAACACCTTATAGCAACAAGGGTCCCATTCTCCAATTTTCCTCTATAGAGCTGAAGAAGAAAATTAAATAAGCTCCAAATGTGTGGTAAAGACCTTAAATTTTCAGAAGTAAACACAACATCTCAGAAACAACTTTAGAATAAGATATTTAAATGTGGATCTAAGCATTTTGGGGGAATTTTTAAATCCCTTGCATTAAAATTACTGAAAATCTAGTTTGTATACCAAAGATTAATCAAAGGAGTTTAGAGGAAAAGTTGAAATCCCTTAATGAACTTATGAAATATCACTTGCAAGTTGCAACAACTAATTTGAAAATGAGCTCGTAGATGAGAAAGACTAAGGTATAAAAAGTTTTTAGTTAACTCCCTAGAATCAAGGTGAATTAATAAAGATTAAGCCTACGAAAAACTGAAAATTTTAATAGAAATAAAGCACCCCTTAGAAAGTATTCTCATCAGAACCTCTATCTCATGCATTGAAGTTTTTGGGAATACCTTTCCTATAGAACCTTCTCCCAGGAGCATTGATTTATCAAAGTCTTTTGTAGCTTCCTTTAGCTCTTGAAAAGAAAATGATCGACATACTGGAACAGTCTGAGCACCTAGCTTCATAGCTTGAGAAATAAACCCTGCAAAAGAAAGAACAATTCCTCTGAGCTTTCATAGACGGTAGAACCCGCCATAAAAATACTTCATACACTATATCATTTATCCATTCAGGAAAATATCAAAATCTTAAGACATGAAATGTAGCCTACTGCCTACACAACTTACTGGCAGTTGCTAGTAGCTCAGATGGAACTGCAGCAGGTGAATTTTCTTGTACAACTTTTGGCGGTACTGGCAGCTCTTGTGCCGTTCTTTTGCAGAGCCTTCGGTACAAAAAGATGAGTCCCAAGGCTAAAAGCACAATAACAATAATAGCTCCACTGACGAAGGCAACAATCAACAGTTTTTCTTTTCTTCTAGACCTTCCTGTCCCTGTAAGGGATTCTGCACAAAATGATGCTTCATGCTGGTGTTGCAAATCAGATGCAAAACAATTCCCACCAAATTTAACCATTCTTTTGTCTGAAGAACTTCCCAAACAAGTGGGAAGAGCACCAGTTAACTTGTTGTCGGAAATATCAACATACCCAAGTTTTGTACTGCAACTTAGAGGATTTTGAAGAGATCCACTTATCATATTTGAAGCTAAATTCAGGTATGTAATGTTTGGCAAATTGAACAAGAAAGGAGGTGGTGACCCCGTCAGTTGATTGGATGATAAATCAAGATGTTGAAGCTGAGCCATCTGACCAAAGTGCTTAGGAATTTCACCAGATAAAGCATTCTTGCTAAGTAGAAGTGTCACTAACCCTTTGGGCATGACTGGAAGAACAGAGTTTAACTTATTTTCTCTCATGTCCAACACATGCAAATTGATCAAAGCACTCAAGTCGGGCAATTCCCCAGAAATTTCATTGTGAGACAAAGAAACATCAGCTAGTGTTCTAATTTTGCATAATGAAGAGGGAAATTGACCCTTCAGTCTATTGCTTTTCAAGCTCAAAAAGGTAAGGTTCGTTAGAGAGTCAAGCCAATCAGGGACTGTATCGTTGAAGTAATTACCATCAAGAACCATTGAATAGAGTTGAACCATGGTAGAAATCTTAGGTGGGATTTGACCAAATACGAAATTCGAGCTCAAATCCAAGAACTCAAGAGAGGAGAGGCGATGAATCTTATCAGGAAGTGGCCCCCAAATTCCCAAAGAAATTAAGCTGAGAACCCGCAAGCTACTTAGCCTTGACAATGTGGTAACGAAGGAATCCATGGAAAATCTCTCAGATAGAGTTTGATTCGGAATTGGAAACCCATTAAACCCTCTAAATTTGGCAAGCTTATCCCCCATAATTCTGAGTTCAGTCACTACATTGTTCTGGCACGCAATGGTCATATCTCGAGATGGGGAAACATTACAGAGGTCGCCATCGAAAGTGTTCATAACTTCCAAGGAAGAAGGGTACTCCAAATGCTTCCTAATCTGCAACAGGATTTGGGACTGAGAAGTTTGAAGCTGATGGGTATAGGGAAGGAACAAAATCCAGGAAAGACTGGCAGCAATAAGGAAAAGTTGCAGAGAACCCATTTGAGAAACCTCTGAAACTAGCTAGATAATCAACAAGACGATCGAAAACGAAGAACTAAAGCAAGAATTCTTAGTCTGAGCCACATGGTATGAACCTGGAAAACTTTTGACCGAAATTCGCAAAAGCAAACTGTCTGGGGAAATTCCCCCAGTCGGGAATGATTCTCCACTCAAGAAGAAAATAAAAAGTAATGAAGTTAAACCCTCAAACAGAGAGCCAAGCCGAGCCTCTGAAGCTCTGACCAAAAGGGTAGAAGGAAAAGGGAAAGCAAAGAAAAGAAAACAGAGCAAATAAGAGTAAAGAAGAGAATCTTCTAAACAGAGTACGATTCCCACAGATAACAAATGCTCAAAGATGAAAAGGCTGCAATGGAATTCAAAGAGACAAGATACAAAAACTCAAGCTGACGATTACAAACAATGTATTGGAAGGATAAAATCCTAAAAAAAAAAAGAAGAAAACAAACAAACAAAAAAATTGGGGAGATGGGGAAATAGAGACAAACTGATAAAGTAGAGTAAGGAGAGCACTAAAAAAAGAAGAAGAAGGCGAATTAAGGAGGATAAGAGATAATTGGTGGAGGTAGTTGAAAGGGTCCTCTAAAAACGAGAACCCACACAGGGAGAGCATTAACTACAGCAACAAGGTGGTCGTCTCTGACATGAAAGAGGTCAAAATTCCTCTTTGGAGCAAATAAACCAAGTGGGGATCGAGAAAATGGCGTTGGCAGTGAACCCAAAGGAACGAATTCAGTGAAGAAGAAAGAAAGTGGAGTGCGCTGGCGAGCTCTGTCCCGCTGCTAAATATGAACGCCATGCTACTCTGTTTTGTTGTTTGCTTCTTTCTTGTTTCTTTGCTTTCTTTTTTCTTTTTTTACAATTAATCGTTTTTTTTTAATATTCTTTCTGTTGCCTTGTTGTCATGACTATCCTACAGATTTCGGGGTATTTACGATATTGCCATCACGTGCTTCGTTTTTAGTTACCCGTTTTTATTATTTTGACAAATCTGAGATGTTACCGTTATAAATGAACCGCCGCAGTCACGAATCACGGTCACGATTCCTGGGTATTTTTTATTAATATTGTAGTTTTTTAAAGTTATTATAAAAATATTGTTGTTTTGAAAATATTTATAAGAATATTGTTGTTTTAATTAGTTGGCGGATGGTCGTCTCTTCAAGAGACGACCATGTACACGCGTTCGAGATGGTCGTCTCTTGAAGAGACGACCAAGTGTACGTGGCAGATGGTCGTCTCTTGAAGAGACGACCATCTCCCACGTTTTCGTTTAAAAAAAAAACCGCGTAGAGAGACGACCATCCCAGATGTTTTAATAATTATGCCAGTTGGCATATTGGTCAGCTGCATACTCTAATACATAAGGGGCCTAGGTTCGAGCATTGTGGACGCAGTTTTCAACTATTTATTTCTTTTTTTCCTCTGCTTTCTCTCTTTCTTTTTTTCCTTCCGTTTTTTTTTCTTTCTTTCTCTTTTTCTTTCTTTTATTTGTTTTATTTAAATCAAATAAGATATCTTCCATTTTTTTAATATTTGAAGTAAATTGAATATTCTATTGTAATTTATTCTTTTTTTAAGAAATTGAAATTTATTTTAAGTATTAATTATTTAAATATTTTCTTTTCTAATATGAGTGATTTTTCATTCTCTCGTATTTCTTTATTTTTATTTATTTATTTAGAAAAAATTACATGATAATTTTGAATAACGTGATCATTTTATTTAAAATCAACTCAAAATGACGTAAACGAAGTTGTTCTTCTCCCAAAGTCGATTGCAATATAATATTTAAATAGTTAATACTTAAAATAAATTTCAATTTCTTAAAAAAAAAATAAATTACAATAGAATATTCAATTTACTTCAAATATTAAAAAAAATGGAAGATATCTTATTTGATTTAAATAAAACAAATAAAAGAAAGAAAAAGAGAAAGAAAGAAAAAACGGAAGGAAAAAAAGAAAGAGAGAAAGCAGAGGAAAAAAAAAATAAATAGTTGAAAATTGCGTTCCACAATGCTCGAACCTAGGCCCCTTATGTATTAGAGTATGCAGCTGACCAATATGCCAACTGGCATAATTATTAAAACTTCTGGGATGGTCGTCTCTTGAAGAGACGACCATCTACGCGTTTTTTTTTAAAACGAAAACGTGGGAGATGGTCGTCTCTTCAAGAGACGACCATTTGCCACGTACACTTGGTCGTCTCTTGAAGAGACGACCATCCGCCAGCTAATTAAAACAACAATATTCTTATAAATACTTTCAAAACAACAATATTTTTATAATAACTTTAAAAAACTACAATATTAATAAAAAATACCCAACGATTCCTTTCCCGCACTTATTTTATATATTTTTAATTTTGGAAAACTGCACGGAAGGATTTTAAATAATATTTCTTTTGTAATATTTGCAAGACAATTATTTGAGGTGGTAGTCGTTGGGTATTTTTTATTAATATTGTAGTTTTTTAAAGTTATTATAAAAATATTGTTGTTTTAAAAGTATTTATAAGAATATTGTTGTTTTAATTAGCTGGCGGATGGTCGTCTCTTCAAGAGACGACCATGTACACGCGTTCGAGATGGTCGTCTCTTCAAGAGACGACCAAGTGTACGTGGCAGATGGTCGTCTCTTGAAGAGACGACCATCTCCCACGTTTTCGTTTTAAAAAAAAACGCGTAGATGGTCGTCTCTTCAAGAGACGACCATCCCAGAAGTTTTAATAATTATGCCAGTTGGCATATTGGTCAGCTGCATACTCTAATACATAAGGGGCCTAGGTTCGAGCATTGTGGAACGCAATTTTCAACTATTTATTTCTTTTTTTCCTCCGCTTTCTCTCTTTCTTTTTTTCCTTCCGTTTTTTCTTTCTTTCTCTTTTTCTTTCTTTTATTTGTTTTATTTAAATCAAATAAGATATCTTCCATTTTTTTTTAATATTTGAAGTAAATTGAATATTCTATTGTAATTTATTCTTTTTTTTAAGAAATTGAAATTTATTTTAAGTATTAACTATTTAAATATTATATTGCAATCGCCTTTGGGAGAAGAACAACTTCGTTTACGTCATTTTGAGTTGATTTTAAATAAAATGATCACGTTATTCAAAATTATCATGTAATTTTTTCTAAATAAATAAATAAAAATAAAGAAATACGAGAGAATGAAAAATCACTCATATTAGAAAAGAAAATATTTAAATAATTAATACTTAAAATAAATTTCAATTTATTAAAAAAAGAATAAATTACAATAGAATATTCAATTTACTTCAAATATTAAAAAAATGGAAGATATCTTATTTGATTTAAATAAAACAAATAAAAGAAAGAAAAAGAGAAAGAAAGAAAAAAAAACGGAAGGAAAAAAAGAAAGAGAGAAAGCGGAGGAAAAAAAGAAATAAATAGTTGAAAACTGCGTTTCACAATGCTCGAACCTAGGCCCCTTATGTATTAGAGTATGCAGCTGACCAATATGCCAACTGGCATAATTATTAAAACATCTGGGATGGTCGTCTCTTGAAGAGACGACCATCTACGCGGTTTTTTTTTTAAACGAAAACGTGGGAGATGGTCGTCTCTTCAAGAGACGGCCATCTGCCACGTACACTTGGTCGTCTCTTCAAGAGATGACCATCTTGAACGCGTGTACATGGTCGTCTCTTGAAGAGACGACCATCCGCCAGCTAATTAAAACAACAATATTCTTATAAATACTTTCAAAACAACAATATTTTTATAATAACTTTAAAAAACTACAATATTAATAAAAAATACCCGGTAGTCGTTAGTCTTAAAATTTAGAATATATATATTTAAGTATAGCATTTTAACAAATCGATAATCCAACCTAGTAATTAAGACAATCTCTACTTCTTTTAAGCAATTAAAAGATTGAGCTCACTCGTATTTGTAAATTGTTCATCATTAATCACTAAATAATCATAATGAATCTTTTTATTAATTTTCATCTATATTTGATTAAATTTATTAGGGATTGATTTTTTTTTTTTGTCAATTAAGTTGTCACTAATTTTTTTTCTCTTAAGTTCGTGGAGAATTGAACCTTCTATCTAAGAAAGGCAATAAATATCTTATGCACTAAACTATATTTTGATTGACAGTTATCGTCAATCCGAGCATAACTCAATAGATAAGAGATAAATTACCATCGCAAAAATTGATGGTCCGATCTCCTATCCCACAATTATTGAACTTTTAAAAAAAATGACTTCACAACATTTGAAATAATAGTTAACCTACTTATTTGATCTCTTTGGCTTGTTTTAGATTCATCTTAGTCCCTATAGTTTTAAAGATTTTAGTATGGTCTCTATAGTTTACATCTCACAAATTGTTACTAAACTAAGTTTTTACTTATCTATAAACTCAGTCATTTTTCCTTTACTTCTTACTCAACTCTTGATATCTAATATAGTTAGTTAGCACGGTAGGTCAAATAGAAGCTAATTCACCTTAAAGACTAAATTTGTAATTTACCCTTCAAATACTACTTTGTGATCGATATCTGATCAAAGTAGTTAGGGATGAGTGAGAAAAGGGAGAAATGTGGAAGTGGAAATGAATGGGAAAGAGTTAGAATATGATTGATGAATCTTGGTAGGAAAGTTAATGAGAGGATATATTCCAAAAAGGACAATCAAATGATGTGGGGACCTAATTTGGACAGCCAGTTCCAAATGCCAACACAAACATTTTATATCAAAATCAAAATAAATTAATGAAAGGGACTCACAAATTGAAATTCAATTAAATTTTAGGTTTAAATTTCATTTTGTTCAAAGTGTATTACATCTGGCTCCCTAAACTTTTAAAATATCCATTTAGTCCTTAAATATTTAAATTTAATACATTTTAATCCTTGAACTTTAATTTTAAAAGAATAAAAATTTTGATATACCTTTATTATATTTAAAAAAAATTAATGACAACTTCAAACATGTGTACTGAAATGTTAATATGAGCAAGATTTCAAACTACATGGTTTAGAGATGTGGATTGAACAAGTGGATATTGGATGAAAAAATAATATAACAAAGACAAAAAAGTTATTTTTTAAAAGTTGAGAGACCAAAATAGAACCAAACGATTAAAAGTTCAAGAATGCAAAAATTGACATTTTGAAAATTTAGAAACAAAAATAGAATAAACTCGAAAGTTTAGTGGCTAAAATGAAATTTAAACATAAATTTTATAAATGCGAGCTCACCACCCCAACCACAAGATGAAGATGGAAATAATCAGAAACCGAACCGCAATCAATAAATAATGTCAAACTCCCAATTTTTTTTTTTTTTTTTTTTATTTGTTGAATAAACCTGTGAGCCCAATTAAATATTACCTCACTTATTCCTCACATGTCACACTTATTTATGCTACACATACCTATTCAACAGTTTTTTTTTTTTTTTTTTTTTTTTTTGAGAAAATAATATTTTTGCTACAGTTCTAACTTTAGCAGTAGCAACTAAGCAAAAAAAAAAACCCTCTAAATTTGAGTGGTGTTATTTTTCTTTTTCTTTTATTTATTTTTTTTTAAAATATACTCTGTGTTGATGTGGCATCTGCTGGTCAATTTCTTCTTTAGACTTAAAAAATATTCTAAAGAAAAAGAGCAGTTTTGCTATGTGCTTTTATGAATATATTTTACCAAAAGTTTTCATATAAATATTAATTCTGTAACGCAATTTCATGTCCAAGTAAAAGCAACTTGTTCACATACAAGAATTGCCTTTTCAACTTTTTGACTACTTCCCAACCGTTTGTAATCATTTTAATTTTACTTATCGTTCTAAATTTTCTTTTTTTTTTAAATTATGGGTACGACCTCTCAACTTATATATAAAAAATTATTTTAGTCATTATTTAAATTTTAAAACAAATGATTAAACTGAAACTTTGCATAAGTAAAACCTTATTTCTATACTTGATCCATAGATGTCTACAAAAGCAAGTGTTTAATATGCATGTTGTAGGTTAAATATTGGATTTTTAAATAAATTTTTTGTTGCTAACATGAGTATAATTCAACGGTAATTAACATTTACTCGCTCTTTTGAGGTCGAAGATTCAAATCTACATACCTCACACTTATTGTACTAAAAAATACAATTTTTTTTTTGTTAAATGATTAATAAAAAAATTGTCTCGTCATATTTAAAAGGGCTTCAAAACTAAATCATATTTTTGAAGCTAATAAGACTCAATTAGAGATATATTCAATGCATAATTTGACATGAAAATGACCAAATCTAAATAAGAAAAAAAGAACAAAAATATTTCCAAAGAGTACAATGACCAATCACATCATAGTTGACTCAAATTTAAGATGATTGTGTAATTATAATTAGGTTAAAATACCATTTTAGTCCCTGTACTTTAGGCTGTGTTCCATTTTAGTCCCTGTACTTTCAAATGTCCAATTTTAGTCCCTGTACTTTCAATAAAGCTCAAAAATGGTCCCTGCCGTTATAATGGAGTTAGTCCAACGTTAAAAAAAGAATTTATTTTTTACTTTCCTCAGCTTTTTCTCTCTCCTTCTCTGAACTTTCTTTTGGGTTTCTCCTCTTCTCTCCAAAATTCCATATCGCACCAACGTCGATTCAACAATCACCACATAATGAAAAACAAACAAAATCACTCTAAAAGGAAAATTGATCAAAATCATAATAAGAATATGAGGGAGAAGAAGAAGGAAGCAAATTGAAGGGCAGAGGATTAGGGAGGAAGAGATTGGAAAATTGGGTGTGGGCAAACATTAAGAAAGAAAGAGGGAGAATGAAAGTGAGAGTGATTTAGGAGAAGTTGGTGTTACTGTGAAGAGTAATTTGACGGTTTCTCTTAAAATTTCATGTATTCTGAAAAACAAGAGCAAAAAATAAAAGAGAGAGTTAAAAGGAGAGAGAGAAAGGAGAGAGAAAAACCATTTTAACGTTGGACTAACTCCATTATAACGGCATGGACCATTTTTGAACTTTATTGAAAGTACAGGGACTAAAATTGGACATTTGAAAGTACAGGGACTAAAATGGAACACAGCCCAAAGTACAGGGACCAAAATGGTATTTTAACCTTATAATTATTATATACCAAATTTAGTTAAACAATGATTAGAGAAACTGAAATTAAAAATCAGTAGAGAAGTGAGATTCCTTGGTCTCCATTTGGGGACAAAAGTGTGTTAAAAAAAAAGTGGGCTCTCATTTCATGATAAAAACCATACATATCAACAAAAAAATCAGCAAAAAAAAAAAAAAAAAAATCAGCATCCTAGTTGCACAGATTTAATTTTATAGATAACAGAGCCAAACTTGTCATCTCCACAATTTTTCACTACCAAACAATCAAAAGAAGAAGCATGGTTGTAAATGGGACCATATTTGCCTAGAGATATCTCTATATTTTATTCCCTCATTTTAGTTTTACATGTTCTTTTCTTTTTATCCATTTTAGCCATTTACATTATCCTCACCCTTATCCATTTCTTTATCTTCAATTCTTGAGGATTTTATTTTACCTTCAATTTATTTTGGAAAACTACTTAGCAAAAGTTAATAATAAAAAGGTTAAAATATCATTTTGGTCATTCTACTTTGAACTTTGTTGCATTTTGGTCCCTGTACTTTTAAATATCTAATTTTAGTCAATGTACTTTCAATAAAGCTTAATATTGGTCCCTACTATTAGTTTATGGTTAATTTTTCTTAAAAAAAAGTTAATCTCTATTAACTTTTTCTCTATAAATTTTGGAAGTATGTTCACATGGTATCTTTTCTTGTATTAAAATTATTATTATTATTAACTAATTTTGATAAAAATTAACTTCAAACTTGTCATAAGGACCAATTTTAAGCTTTATTAAAAGTACAGAGACTAAAATTGGACATTTGAAAGTATATGGACCAAAATAGAACAAAGCTGAAAGTATAGTGACCAAAATGGTATTTTAAGCTAATAAAAATGATGTAGGTTGTAATGTTTTCTAAAATTTGTAAGTAAATCGCTACTCAATAATGTCATTGAAATTGAATAACACAATGATGACTTGACATTCAATTTTTTCATATAAAAAACTCTCTTTATTTATAATGTTTTCAAAACCATTAGGTCTCAAAATAGTGTTTTGAAAATCGTAATTACCTTTTTTTTTTTTTCTATTTTAGTAATTATCTTGAGCATGTTTCTAAATTCATGTAGGGTTGAATGAGTTGTGAAGCTAGATAGAGGTGAGGAGTACATTTGAATAATATTTAAAAAAATCACTAACTCATAGAAAATAATTATATTCTTTGAATGGTGGAGTACATTTGAATAATTTAGACCTCTTTGACTGTGACAACCATTAAATCAGATGGAAGACCTAGTCTACTACATGTGCTTGCCCACCTTTTTTAACATTGTGGTTGAGTTAAATGGCTTCAAATAATTGACAAAACTTCTACTAATACCAATTTTTGAAAACTTTGTTTGTGAGGGTAAAAAATCTTGCATATCCTAAGCATAGGTAAGTAGACTAGGTCTGAGCATCGGTATAAATAAGCATATCATCTTGAGATAAATCTAGAGTATTCAGAGTATTAATATAAATGAGGGAAGGAAGTTTAAACCTACCACCTATGAAAAGAGACATTAATATTTGACCATTTAAAGATTTTAACAACGCTCATGTTGACCACACTATATTACTATTAATTTGGTTATTTTGTACACCCCCAATTTGCCATACTAAAAAGTTAAAATAGCTTCTTGTACTTCTTTTTTTTCTTTTCATTTTTTCCATCCACTTTGACCTATGCCAAGGTCGATTGCAATACTTTTTTTCAGTTGTTTCAAATAAATTAGTTTGAAATGCTTTCTAAGTTTATTTTTTTTCTCTTGATCGATAGTATATGTCTTAACTATTTGAGCTATACTCAAGTACGTAATAAGAGATTTTTTTAGAGAATAGAACTAGCAATATTTTGTCATTACTAGGCTAAACATATGTTCTCCTAAATATTTGAGCGTTTTCCCAATTTGATATCTAATCTTTTAAAAGTTTCAATTTCTTCTTTTATATATTAATTTTTTTTTCAATAAGTCCTTACCATCACTAAATATTAAAAGAAAAGACAAGTTTTCCAATTATTAGTTTATCAACATTTTAATAGGTCAATTTTCTATAACGAGCCATTAGGAGTTAAGTTACTATATACTAAGTCATAAAATGAGTAACTTTTAAATTTTATGAGTAAATATTGTGCCTATTTCATCAAATTAAAACAGAGTATTTTTAACTCAATTAATAAAGATTGTTTTGATATAATATCATCATTTTGTTAATTAATTTTTCCGTTTTATGACACTGACTTGATCAGAGAAAAAAAATCAATACATTTGAGATGAAATGGAAGCTTTTAAAAGATTAGGGACCAAAAACATATATTTAGCGCCGATTTTTAAAGTAAATTATAGCTGATGGCTAAAAAAATTATGAACTCCCTTGCTTAACAGAGTTCCGGATCTGCTGCACTTTGTATAACTAGCTTTGTAACTAATCAGACTCTATTGTTTCTATTCATGATCCAATGATTCACTCAACATAGCAAAATGAGGAAATTCTGATTTGCTGAACAATATTGACAACTTTGACAGATAGAAAGTATGTTTCTACAGAAGATACTAATTCTACCTGATAAAGATGCACATGTACCTTTTACCTCCAAAAACAGGGCAACATGAGTTCTTTGAGTTTGGAGAGACTTAAGCTTTAAACACTTGCCCTACATGACATCCAAAAATAGACACAAGTAGAAGTACAACATGTCAGGCTTACGTTTTTTGAAGTGGCAAAATTGAATAAGAAATTCCTATTTCAACTCCCAAGGCGCCGTTGAGACAGCTCAATATAATTAACAGAGGAAGTGGAATATCCATTTACTTGGTGGTTGGGTGAATAGGATCCAACGACAGAATGGTGGATCCACACTTAACGTGGTTTTCTTCAGTGTTGATGAAAACAAACTTGAAACAATAAAACTCTATTTTTTAAAAAAAAAGGGTAGCTGGTTGTGCTACTGCTTAAGCACGCACATGACAGTAGATCATCTATCAAGAACATGCTCTTCAAATGTCACAAACATTGAAGAGCGTGTGGTTAACTATCAAGATTATATGGGGTTCCATCTCAAAACCAATTGACAATGAGAGGAGTAGTCCATGTATCTTATAAATTGTGAGGTCTCTCTACATTTTTCCAATGTGGGATCCTCAACATGCCCCTCAAGATGGTGCCTATTTGGGTTCACCATTCTTGGGTCGGATCCCAATTTTTGGACCGAATACCCGTTTGGGCTTCATGGGCTCTGATACCATAATAGATTACATGGGGTTCCATCTCAAAACCAATTGGCAATGAGAGGAGTAGCCCATGTATCTTATAAATTGTGAGGTCTCTCTACATTTTTCCAATGTGGGATCCTCAACATGCCCCCTCAAGATGGTGCCACTTTGGGTTCACCATTCTTGGATCGGATCTCAATTTTTAATTTTTGGACCGAATACCCGTTTGGGTTTAATGGGCTCTGATACCATATTAGATTACATGGGGTTCCATCTCAAAACCAATTGGCAATGAGAGGAGTAGCCCATGTATCTTATAAATTGTGAGGTCCCTCTACATTTTTCCAATGTGGGATCCTCAACATGCCCTCTCAAGATGATGCCACTTTGGGTTCACCATTCTTGGATCGGATCTCAATTTTAATTTTTGGACCGAATACCCGTTTGAGTTTAATGGGCTCTGATACCATAATAGATTACATGGGGTTCCATCTCAAAACCAATTGGCAATGAGAGGAGTAGTCCATGTATCTTATAAATTGTGAGGTCTCTCTACATTTTTCCAATGTGGGATCCTCAACATTAACATAGTTCCAAAGTTCAATATTTGTAACCTCATAGGTTGGGTTGGAAGACAAATATATGTTAAAATGTTCAACATACAAACTCCGTAAGGAGTTAAAAAAGGAAGACAAATATATATTAATCTTATTTTTCTCTTTCAGTACCTATTCTATGGATGATCTGTTCAAATTTAAATTGGAAAAAAGAAAAAAAGAACAAGGTCAATGCAGAATATGAGAATTACAATACAGCATATCGGTCCAGTAGATGGATTTTCACCGACTTAGAAGTTGATGTTAAGAATCATACAACTAATAAAGCAACGATTAGAAAATTACTTAGCAGATAATGGATGCTGAATCCTCCAACAGTTTGAGAGACCCTGCACGCCAGTAAAGGGGGAAAAGGATATAAAAATGAAAAAGGAGAACGAGAAACAAACAAAACATATATAGGGCTTGGCTTTTAGTTTGTCTTAATTGATGACTATCAAATCTCAAAATTTACCCCAGCTCACTCAAAAGGGATACAGGCTACCACGGTAAAGTAAAAGCGATTCTTAAATCCCAACTGCTCTAGGAAAATGTAAAGCGCCAGGAGAAAAGGGTAAAGTCACTCACTATGTAACAAGGGTGCGCTTGCTATTTTTCCGATTTTTGTTGTTGTTCAGCACATGGCTTGTCAGTAGCAGAAGACTCCAGATAAGAAATTACGAGATCAGCAGCTTTGCACCCGGAGGCTATAGCTTTGCCAACAGACAAACCATCCCTGTGGTTACCTACAAGGTGGTACGTGATTCATAAGGCTGAAAATCCACAACTCACAAGTTATTAGAAGTATGCAAGATTTATTGTGTGCGAATGCATGTGAAAGGTGCATGACCTGTTAGAAACTTAGAAAATTAAATAACTGATAACACCATTGTTGGAGAAAGTCGAAATATAATAATAATAACGAAAATGCACGGACCTACGTAGCAGCTGCCAGAAAAGCAATCGTTCATGTTATTTAGGATAGGAAAATTGAGAGTAACACACGGTTAGCATACTCTCATCACATCACATCATAGGATTTAACATATTGTATGGATTCCAAATATGTAGAAAGCTAGCTGTACAAAATAAAACAAAAACGAAAAACCAATATGGGGATGATGAAAAGTTTAACGTCTAATATGATTTAAGAAAGAAAGTTCAAACCTACTAGCATATCCGAGAAAATTAGCTTAAAATTTTGAAACTAGTAATTATTTAACATAATATTAAAAAAAAAAAAAAGATTCTGAATTTGAATCTTCATATGTTTCCCTTGAAGAAAAGAAAATTTGAATCTTTATATTATTATTATTTTCACCTCATATCGATGGTACTATGCCTCATGTTAGATATTGCTAATCAAACTAATCATCAAATCCACATATAAGAGGGTGCGTTGAAAATAAATTAAAAAAATTAATTTCGATCGAGCTTAAATTTTTTTAAGATTAACAGTTATTTAACCACCTCAAATTCTAATTCTAATTCAGAGCACTTAAACGCAAAAATAATTTCTATAAATTATGGATGACCTGTAGTTACCTGCAAAAAAGAAGCCCGGAAGATTTTTCTCCATTGTTTCAATTGCCTTCACAACTGAATCATAGTTATGTCCATATAAAGGAAATGCTTTGCTCCAATAGAAGTGGCTGTCATTATACATATAATAGGCCAGAAGAAAGTGGGAACAAACGTGAAAGTTTTTAACATATTTATTTCTAATCAAAACGATTACAAGTGATAAGATGAAAATTAAGTGATAAATGAAAGTTTGTGTACTTGACAAAAGTGGGCTCCCCTTCGACTCCCAACAACTGTCTTAGATCCGATGTAACAATTTGTTTCAACTCATCTCTGGAAAGCAAGTGAAGGAAACGTTAGTTGCAACATGCAAGAATAAGATAGTAATAAAAGATTAAAAAATTGTAGCAAGAAATTCTTTGTTTTTATGTTTGTTTGTTTGTTTGCATAGTAATAAAAGCCAAGAAGCTCTCTTAACGTTGATGACTTTGCAAGCTCCCTGTTTCGACTCCCTCCAATAAAAGTAGTATACAGATACTCATCATTTGATGCACGATTTGGAAACATCATGGAGGAAAAGAGTGTTCCTGTAGAGCAGTCTTAGGCGCCTGTTTGGAGGAACAATGTAAGTTTTCAGTAATCCAAAAGAACAAACAAATATTACCAAGGGTTCTTAGACCATTTTGTTGTTCTAAGGAAGGTACAAGGACTCCGAATCCCTCAAGTGGTCGCTTAACACTCTCCCTTCTGAAGGTAGTTATCATGACCGACAAAGGCAGATAAGCCACCTGTAATAAAAATAGTGAAGCTACTTCAGCTACCCTTGAACAAAGAATGTCAACTATACAATTTTCCTCACCAAATTTTATGACTTTCCAACAATATCTGTAAAGAACCAAGACAGCAAAAGACTAACTCTTACTAAGTTGCTTAGTGGTTTTCGTAGACCCCAATACTTAATGTGTACCAAAGGGAAAAGTCGAGAGGAGGGGAGTTTAGGTGTTTAGTGACTCTGTGGGACCCTTGTAACTGTTGGGAATGGGAGTGCGATGTGAGGGGAAGTTCAGTTAGGAAGTACATAAGTATGATGTAGGCATAGATGTCGCAAACATCCATCCAACTATTGTCTGATCTGGACATTCAGAATAGAATTTGGCCAAGAATTTAGGCGTCGGTTAGCTTGGTTGGCTTAGATGTTACAAACATCCATTCAAGAGTAGATACAGAAGCACAGAAGTGGTTGAAAAGTTCTTTACATCTTCTGAAGATAACATCTTTAGATAAAAAAGAGAAGCATGTCGAAGTTTGACAAGAGCTTCACCACTTCAAACCAAAACAAAAGAAAAAATCATGCTATAATATCTTTCTGGCCATAATTTCTATTTGTATAAACATTGTAAACAAGCATACCATATAACCTATAAAAAATTATGTTCTCCAAGAACTAACATTAGCATTTTTACTTTTCTTGTCATAATTCAGCTCATGTTACCTCAGGAAGAAAATTTAGCGGAAATGGAATTCCTCCTTTCATAAACTTCATTTCTCTGACATTGTAAACAGGAGCCTGGGATAAGACAAGCTCCAGGTCAGCTACATTATCGCCTCATTAACTAAAAGGGTTATCAGATGCCTCGATGTGTTATTAATCAGCAGAACAGATACATACTTAAAAATAAGACAGCTTTAGAAAGTAATAATCAATTGATAATAGTATTTGAATATTTGCCTTTACTCACGATAAAGTTAGTAATTGAACCAAAAATAAATAAAATTCAAAAATAATAATGATAAATAATTAGGGCTTGTTTAGAGTGTTGAGTGGGTTATAATAGTCTGTGGAGTTAAAAAATTTGCACCCCAAACACAGACTATTATAACTCAAACTAAACAACTCTGCATCCTAAACACATATTATATAATTCCACAAACTATTATAACTCAGACTATTATAACCCACTCAGAGCTCCAAACAGCCCTTTAAAGTTGTCCCCAAAATGGTCCCTATCGGACCAATCCAAATTTAAAGTTCTCTTTCAATCAGTGGTACCCAATTCTAAACTTGAAATGTCCCTAATACAGTCTAGTCATACAGATATGAGATTTTATCTTCTTTTTTTTTCCTCATTTCTTTTCAATTAAGGGTAGGTTATCACGGTATCTTCAGTAAAGGTCTTCCAACGTACAGAGAATTGTGCAAATCTAAAGAATTAGTAAGCTAAGATACACATAGAAGGAAACAAAAAAAACTTCAATGGGCCTAACCGTCATGATTACAGCGTCAGCCATTAAACCCTTTGATTTCTTGTCATTCGCATAAGTGAGTGACCAATTTTGTGATGCGGACTTCCCAGCATTGTAAGATAATGACAAAACTTCTGATCTTAACTTAAGCACGTCTTCACCAAGCTCTTTGCTTAGTGTATCGGTGAGTGTCTGCCACAAGATAGATCAATCCAAGTATTAATTTCAGCTGAGGTGTACACAACAATAATCCATGTAAAACAAGGCTTCTTGACATCTGTCAAGAGACAAGTTGGTAGAGATTGAACTCTAAGACCAAGAAACTAAATGAACAAGATCCTATAAAAGAGGGGGAGATTAAAGAAAATGCCACAGACGGTACCGGCATTCCATTCTGAAAGGAAAATGAACCACGGCGAGGTTTCCTTTCACTGTTCTCCTTTTTGGTAGACAATTTCGATTGCACTAATCCAGCTAAAATAGAACCAAACCTGAGGAAAGAGAAAGCTTACAACTTACCAAACATTACATATTGTATAACAGGCATTACAATATCATAAAGCAAGAGACTGCTGCTAATTATAGTCAGTTAAATTAATAAAGACCCAAATCTAGAAAACTTATATGATATTCAGATCAAAGATAGACATCGAATACAGCTAGAATGGCTAGAAGCATTTCAATTCTAGCAATTTTGATATTCTTAACGTAAAAATATTCTTTTACAATGAGTTTCTAGATCATGAAACTGCTCGGTGCAGTGCAATAAAATCTTTTAGACCCAGAGTACAGAACGTGTAGAACCATCCATCAACATTCACTGATTACAACAGTCTTAGAGACTTTAAATTTCATCAATATGGAAATGGAGTTACCATGACATGTCTTACTAATCTTCCAATGCTAGGGCGTACATATATTCATACTGTAGAATCCTCTTCTAATGCTACGTGCATGATATGAACCAGAATGACTTGATTGAAGCTCGATTAGAGCAGTAATAATTTAAAAGGTTATAAAGAAACATTAGAAACTTATTCTTTAAGGTTTCTAAATCATTACTAGTAATAAAGGAATTTAATGTGAAATTTTGAATTAATATTACCTTTTTTCTATATTCCACAGCTCCGGAAATGAATGCCGCATCTGTTAACAAAAGTCAAAAGAAGCAAACTAGTTAAGTTGCAGTAGGTTAATAACACTTTTGCCCCTGCTTGTAAGTTGATTGATGACAAATTTGCGGCATTTTATACACATAATTGGAAACTCAACTCGACCCTAAACATGACTATTGTAAAACATGCAAATAAAGTAGAACATTTACTTGGGGTTTATTGACATCTATGATTAAAAAAAAACAACAACATAACAGCATGTTTGTTTTATAACTAAAACAAGAAACAGGAAACCCAAATGTTAGTACTCACAGAAAGAGAGTCGGGATCTCCAGCACTTGTACCAGCAACAATAGGGTCAATTAGATAGTCAACAACCTTGAAATTCAGGACAAATAGAATAAAGAAGGCATTCCATATACAATATAAAACACATTCTATTTACATCAGAAATAATATGAAGTATTAGGGCTCGTTTGGCAACCAGTTTACAAAAATGTGATAGGAATGGTATATGTAAACTGTGATAGGAATGGTATTAAGCGTATATTAGTAAATAGTTAGGAAGTTTGTTAGGATATTTGGTTATAAATAGAGGGAGTGGGATAGGGAGAAGGTAGGCATTAATTCAGTGAATTTGGTTTAGGGCTTGAGTGAGAGTGCTCAAGAAAGGGGAGGGTCCAAGTTCCTCAAATTACTTGGTTTATCTTGCTGTTTTATTATCTTTCATATTTCAATACATTTGGGTTCAATCAATTTGTTTTCATACTAGGTTCAATAATGGTGATCATATTAGTGCTATTGTGCACATTGGAATTATTACTCACAAACTTGTGACTTACAAAGAACGAATAACTTCAATTATTCTAAAAATCAGTTCATTCATGAAAACAGTCTAAAAGAAAACGAGAAAAACAACTTTAAGAAAAAACCATCCAAACATGTTTTCATTGAATTTTTGTTCTTTTTTTTAATGAAGAAACCAAATTTCATTGAGACAAAATGGAATTCAATGAAAAGAGTTGCCAAACAGGTCCTTATTTGTCATATATACGACCACCCATATTTTAGAAGTTAGTAACTTATCATGATAGCAGTGTTTTCAAAGCGCAAGGCGCACCTCGAGGCGACATGCCCCTTGATCGCCTGAAGGCGAGAGGCGACAAAAAGGCGTCGCCCGAGTGAAGCGAGGCGCAATACATAAATAATATATAGAGCATAAATTTATATAGTAAATATAGTCACAAAAAATGTCGAAGCCTTAAAAGATTAGTAGTTCAAATAATAATCAAGTTTTAGTAGTTCCAGACATGATCAAGTCATTAAGAATGAATCAATGAACCAAAAATAATAAAAGTAAAACTAGTCTAAAAGACTAAAACATCAATCAAATGTCAAAATAATTAATATAATAATATAATTTATATTTGAACGATTCTAAATTACTAATGGAATTGGAATACATAAATGTCAAACTTAGGAAAAAAAACAAATTTAAATTCTCACTTCACCTCACGAAATGGAGGATACCCAGCCAAGGAGAATTGCCGAAGCAGAATAATAATCCAAGGAGAAGCCGAAGATTGAAGAAGAAGAAGAAGAAGCAGCCGATGATTGAAGTAGAAGAAAGAAACAGTTGATGTTTGAAAATACCCGATGAAGAAGAGAATGAAATAAGTACAGTACAGCTACTGCTAACCCGATGGAGAAGAAACAAGCAGCTGATGAAGAATGATGATTTTTTAAGAAGAAAAACTCTTACCCACTCTCAGAACCAGCCGATAAGAAGAAAAGCAAAGCTGTTTTTTGTAATAGATGAAGAACACAGCCAATTTCTTCCATGATGAAGAAATGCGAAGCGACCTTGTCTGCATAGCTTTCATGGGCTTTTCTTGTGGGCTAATTTTTAGGTTATCGTGGGTATTAAGTAAAGGAATGTTTCTAATTGCTATTTTAACCCAAAAAAAAAAAAAAAAAACCTGCGTAAACGAATCAGGCGCTCGCCTTCGACAATGGCGAAGGCGAGGCCAGGCGCCATTAGGCGCAGTCAGGCGGTCGCCTGATTGAAATCGCCTGCCTGAGCAATGTATGAGGCGCATATTGCTCTACACGCCTCGCCTCTCGCCTAAGGCGAGCGCCCGGGGTCGCCTTGAAATCACTGCATGATAGAAGCAAAAAATTACCTCGTTTCCAAAATGGCGCTGAAAGAACCCACCCACGCTGTGGATAAAAAACATTAGAAACCAGTACTACCATCACTTCCTCAAAAAGTGAGAGCAAAAGAAGAGAGAAATTTGGTGCAGTTAGTTTTGCAATCTAGAGAAATGAAATCATCACCTTTCGCCAGTATCATCATCTGACACTTTTGATGAATTATACTTTCTCCACAAAAATGGCTCCAAAATGATCTGGAACTGCAGATGACAGGTGAATCAGTAATATGGAAGAAAATTTGACAATGATGTGTTTGTGCTGCAATGCAGTATTATTTGTACTAGGAATTACAAGAACTCGCTACTGAGAGAACTCTAGGGAATTTGAGTATCCTAGCAACGCTGCCCACTCCCAATCAAATACCAAGTACACCTTCACCTCCCTCTCTCCTGCCAGGACTCTTGCATTTACATTTCAGTACCGCCTAACTAACCACCCATCCACCCACCTATAGCCAGCTCATAACATTTCACAAATTCTATGTGCATAAAAGTACTAAAGTACTCTCTATAGCTATAGTTACTTCCTTTAAGCTGCTTCATCGCTCTTCTTCCTTTGTGCATATGTAAATCTCTCTGTTGGCTTATCATCACTACCCTCCATGCTTACTTTGCAGTTTACACACACTGCACTAATTAAGAGAAAGAGAGATGACAAGAGATTTGTTAAATCACTCATCAACCCAAAAACTTGATGGGTTATGGTAAATTTAATTATTGAACACTTTAACACTCCTCCTCATTTGTGGGCTTGAAAATTTGGGAAAGACCCAACCAGTGAAAATCAATATTAATTGGGGAGGAAATAACATTACAGGGGTTCTAACACAGGACCTTCTACTCTGATACCATGTTAAATCACCAATCAACCCAAAAGCTTAAGCTGATGGGTTATGGTAAATTTAATTATATCAACACTTTAACAGACGTCTAGCTTGAACCTCATCATAAGTATAGAGACCACCATGGAGAACCAAACAGAGGAATATTTTGACCTTACGGGATTACTTATCATTCTAAATAGCCTTTTTTTTTTTTTTGTAAGAACCCCAACTTTCATTAAGCAAAATGAAATAATATACAAGGGCATTAAAGAAACCTACCTCATGAAAGGAGTCCAAATCCTAACTACAAGAACACATTCCAATCCAAAAGATAATACCATGCTAAAAATTACTAAAAGGTTGAGAAACTGAAGCCCACAAAGAGGTGTTAAATCTAACAACCTCTCAAACCTCCTCCCATGATCTTTCAACCCCTCTAAAAATCCTACTATTCCTCTTGAGTCAAATACCACACAAAACGGCAAAAAAAACTAGCATGCCAAAAGACTTTACCCTTGTCATGAAAGGAAGGATTCAAAAGAACCTCCTCCATCTTAGAGTAATCATCTCTATTATGAGCCAAACAATGATTCCACAAAGACGGAGCAAACTGGCAACCTCACATCCCTCTAAATAGTGTGATACAAAGATTACAGGATAAAGGTGCCATGAGGCCACAGAATAATGGTTTTCAAGTAGAAATGCCTGAAAACTCAAAGTCAAGTGTCCGCACTCTTCTATCAAATATTGAACTTGTGTAAGTATTCGTACATTTCTAAAACATCAATCATTATAAATAATTGTGACATAAATATTTCGTTGAGCATGCCTCTGTTGTCAGGTGGAAAACAAACCTTTGACTTCGCAGAGAGAAGGTTGCTCTTGATCAGTGCAATGGGATTTGTAGGCACCTAATCTCAGTCATGAAAACAAAACAAAATAAGAGAAAGACTAATAATGTAAAACAAAATTCATGGTATACCTCAATTATTTATTACAAGTACAAAAGCAAGGACCTACCAGTACCGGCACACCATTCCTCACTATATATCGTTTATTTTGAGAAATTGGCTGGATGAAGGGAAAACAATAAATCTACTTAGATACAGTCCACTCAGTGATTGCCATGCATGTACAAAAAGGAAAATTAAATTCTATCATACATAAAGAAAGAAATAACTATTACAAATTGTTGTTTCTCTCGAAGTCCAAGATCATCAAGTAAGCACTGGACCTCTGGTTCACTTTCAGTCTGCATAGGCTCAAGAAAATAGTTCAGCTAATTCAACAGCAGAAAATTTTGAGAAGGTTAAAAAAATTGAAGGTAAGCCCTAGTGAAGAAAAATGCAAGTCAAATTATTGTCAAGGAAGCTTGCCATCGTATTGGCTCCTTCATCCCAGATAAGTCCATTGTATGAGACGCTTCTTAGCTTTCCTCCAGCTCTTGGATCAGCTTCAAGCAACGTAACGGTGAAACCATGCGATTTCAATTTGTAGGCTGCAGCAAGCCCACTTAACCATAATAAATACAAAATCAAAGTCAGTCTCACTGGAGGATACTGAATTTATGCAGGTCAAAGAAATGATCAAATTACTGATTTTTTTATAAGAGACAATATTCGTAACAACGAACACAACAATGAAATCACGTGAAAGCTTTCACGAATTTTCGCCCCATTAGCATTACTACTTGTCTATATAAAATTATTGCCAAGGTCCTTTCTGAATATCTCAAAAAGGTTCTTTCCCTCACCATTACTGAAAACCAAACCGCCTTTGTTGAAGGAAGACAAATTATTGATGCATCTTTAATGGCAAACGAGTTGATAGATGAATGGAAGAGGAAAAAAAGAAAAGGTATGGTCATCAAACTTGATATCAAAAAGGCTTACGACAAGGCAGATTGGGACTTTCTTGACTATATACTTGTCTCTAAAGGTTTTGGGGGAAATTGGAGAAAGTGGATTAAAGAATGTATCTTTTCCACGAACTTCTCTATTCTCATTAATGGTCGTCCTCGAGGTAAGATATTAGCTTCACAGGGTCTTTGACAAGGGGATCCCCTATCACCATTTCCATTCATTCTGATTATGGACAGTTTCAGTCGTTTGATATACAGAGTAGAATACGAAAATCGGATAAGAGGTTTTCAGGTAGGCCAAGGTATGCTCCGTATTAGTCACATATAGTTTGCCGACGATACCATTTTGTTCATTGATATGAAGGATAGAACAGCCCCCAAATGCCTTTTCAATGTGATCAATATGTTTGAAGAGATATTGGGGCATAATATTAATCTTCAAAAATCGGAGATGATTGGTATTAATATCGATCCGGAGGTTTTAGAGGAAGAGACTGCTATCCATGGGTGCAAATTGGGCTCATGGCCTAATACATATCTAGGCCTTCCCCTCTTCGATGTTCCTAGATCATCATCCTTTTGGGCTCCAATCATCGAGAAAATTGAGAGAAGACTTTCGACTAGGGGATCCTCCTTTACATCAAAGGGTGGAAAGCATACTTTCTTGCAAGACACCCTATCTAACCTCCCTACTTATTATCTTTCATTGTTTGCTATACCTAGAAAGGTATCTCATGAGATAGAAAGACTTTACAGAACATTCTTATGGAAGGGGGGCTCATCACGGGCAATGGAGCTTCAACTTCCTTTTGGAGGGACTCTAGGGTTACATCCTCTCCATTGACCATCCGTTATCCCCTCTTATATAGATTGTCCAGTTGTAAAAAGGCCACAGTTAGAGAGGTTTGGAACTCCACTAATAACTTTTGGGATCTCAAGCTTGGGCAAAATTTGAAAGATGAATAAGCTATAGAATGGGCGAATCTTAGCCTTGTCCTTGCTCCAATCACATTATCTCAAGCCAAGGATTCTTGGAAATGGTCTCTCAATTCTAATGGGCTCTTTTCCATCAAATTTAGACATGGGTGATTCCAATTCCATCCTTGAAAAATCACTGACAAAAGCAATATGGAGGGACAAATGTCCCAAAAAAATCAAAATTTTCACCTAGGAGCTTGCACACAAAGCTATCAACACCAAAGATGTTCTCCAACGTCATATGCCCTACATGGCTATCTCCCCAGGGTGGTGCCTTATGTGTAAAAGACAAGAGGAAACCCAAGAACATTTATTTATGTACTGCCTGGTTATTGCTCGTTTTTGGGCCAGAATCTGTACTGTTTTTGGTTGGTTTCTGACCTTTCCCAACGAAATCAGAGCTTTCCTCTCATTGGTACTGGTCGATCAACCATTTAAAAATACAAAGGCCAGGCTTTGGATGCATATTTCTCAGGCCTTCTTCTGGATTCTTTGGAAAGAGCAGAATCAGCGCGTCTTCCTGGATAAAGAGAAGCCCTTTGATAAGTTTTTTGATTTGATCATTTATCATGTTATATCTTGGTGTAAAATGTCTAATCTTTTTACTGCTTACTCACATGCTTCTCTCTTGACCAACTGGGAAAGCTTTTTGTAATCTCCATGGAAAATTTGTCCCTATTGTAACTTTCATACATCAATGAAATTGTTTCTTATCAAATATATATATATATATATATATATATATATATATATATATATATATATATATATATATATATTCCGATCTTCTCTCAAGACCTCTCTATCCCTAAAAGTTCTTTGTTTTATTTCTATCCAAATATGTCATAGCAAAGCTCCAGTTGCACAATTCTAAAGGATTTTAGCAGTCTTTGAACCACCACCTGTAAGAGCTTCAAGCAACCACTCGTCGATACTTTTTGGTAAGCAAAGAGATCAGCCAAAACTCAAAATAAAGAGCCACCCTTAAACTGTAAAAGAACACTGAAGGAAGAAATGATTAACGATTTCTCCATCTAGTTTCACAATTCTAAATGATTTTAGCTTTGTCTTTCCAAGTCAACACTTAGGTCCCTGCGGGATAATCCATTGAATGGATGCTCATAGTCTCCAGTCGTGCATTACTTCTCTCAATTCATGCATCAGTTCCCTCTTTAGATATTCCCATGGTCTTAGTTAAGATTGATGATATGAGTAAGGTGGTGGTAATATCAGTGGAAAAGATAGGGGGAGTATCTCAATGCACCAATAAGTAAAAGTGCCTAACCATCTCATTGGCATATTCCCATTGATTTCTTTACATCACATCTGATCCAATAAAATTTGGGTTTTGCAGTAGTTTTATGCATATTCATTTATACTGGCAGTCCAGAGAAACAAAGATAATTCTTAAGCGTGTGTAGACCAATTTTCCCTTTACCAACAAAAGAACTGGCCAGAGGAAAGGAAATTAAATTTGAATTTGAAACTATAATAAAATTATATTTGAAACCAGAGCCCGTATCATAAGTGAAAAATACTAATCTAAAACAAATCAAACAAAGAAAAGTAGACAACATTATAAACTTAAATTAAACTAAATCGTCATAAACATAAATTCAATCAAATTTTCGAACTATGAATACCACAATTCAAAAATTAGTACACAATTTTCATTTCTATGCCTCATCACTAACAACACCGCCAAGTACAGGCTAGAAAAATCTTAAATATGGAAGATAACAACATACCTAACACCAGCGCCAACAACAGCCACCTTTTTTCTGGAGGCTACAAAATCGAAGAAAATGCAAAGAATTAAGCTATCTTCAGCAAAATTTAGCTCAAAAGAGGAAAGAATGATCTACATAGCTACAGAAACTTCTAACAATGCATTTACAAAACTTGCAAAAGATATTTTAAGGAGATAAACGAAACTACTGCAGACTCGTACAGCAAGAAAGTTACTGATAGTTACATTGTGAAGACTTCATAGTACAATCCAATTACAGAATGACGATAATTAAAGAGTGATTAGTTCCTTGATCATCAATCCAATCAAGTGAGAATGTGTTCAGAGAGAGAGAGAAAGAGAGTGACTTCGCTGGTCTTGTTTGGTTGGCGAGGCCATTTCCGTGTAGATTGGTTAAGCTGTGCTCTGTCAAAGTTCTTCTTTGGAATCCTCCATGGGAGACTTGGGAAACAATAAGGAGATAAATGCACAGACCACAGGAAATGCCGCCGGTTTCTTTTGAATGGGCCATTGAGTCGATAATAATGGGCCTACACATGGATACTGGATCCATATTCATAGACTTCCAATGCTTCCCGAAAGAATAATAAAATAAAATAAAAACGTAAAGGAACACCTGGGTTAACCCTCACTACTAGGGGTATGCAAAAATTGAGCCAAACCGACAAACCAATCTGAACCAATTGGTTCGATCTAGGCCCATGGATACTGGATCCATATTCATAGACTTCCAAAGATTCCCGAAAGATAATAATAAAATAAAATAAAAACGTAAAGGGACACCTGGGTTAACCCTCACCACTAGGGGTATGCAAAAATCGAGCCAAACCGACAAACCGATTTGAATAGATTGGTTTGATCTGGTTTTATAAAAGTTTCAATTTTCTCGATTTAATCCTCTAAAAAACTAAACATGAGCCCAACTTAAAAAGCCTACATCTAAAGCCCAAAGCCTAACTATGTTTTAAAATGAACTTGAGCCCAACTTAAAAAGCCAACATCTAAAGCTCAAAGCCCAACTCTTTAGGGGTTATTTGGGACGCTGAGTAAGTTATGATAATTTATGAAGTTGTATAATATGTGTTTAGGATACAGAATTATTTAGTCTGGGTTATAATAGTCTATGTTTGGGGTACACTACTCTCCACATACTATTATAACTCACGCTCCAAACAACCCCATACCTTTAATCTCACTAATCCTAGATTTCTTTACGCCAACCTCTTCTTCTCCCCTTGCTTCCCCCTCTCTCTCTCTCTCATTCTTCTTCCCTTTATCTCTACCTTAGTTATTCGCCCTTCCTAAAATTTTTAGGCTCTTTCATCTCTATTCCCCAACATCACTCTCTTGTCATATCCTTCTCCCTCACTCTCTCACGGATAATGCTTCTCACCACATCCATTTCAAAACCATCGCTGTCAACGACAACGTTACTCGCAACATCCTTTTCAAGATTGTCAGTGTCAATGATGACGTCCTCACTTGTCATCTCTCACTCGCTTTCGCTCACCTTTACTATCACTCTGTGGTACTGCCAACGTATGTAGAAGTAAAAGTCAGTTAAAAACCAAACCAATTGGTTTCGAACCAAAACCTCAATTTTCTTGATTTAAGACACTTCAAAATCGAGGTGTTCAGTTTGGTCAATGATTTTGTCCAAAATCAAGTTGAACCAAACTGTGCACACTCCTACACTATGCATGCATCCCTCCCTTCATTAGAATTGAAGTAACTTCAAGATGAAATTTATTCTTCACCTCTATTCCACTCCACTAATTCTTCAGCTCCTCGACTCTTTCTCTTCCCCTTCCCCAGTCGTGGTTTCTTCCCTCTATCTTCTCCATCTTTCTGATTATTTGATAACACTTTTACAACAATGAATGCTATGTTGGGGTGCAACTTGGCGACATTGAACAAGTATGTTCCTTATTTGCAACAAATTTTTGAATTTTCCTTTCTTTTATGCATGTGCAAAGCATTCAAACATTCATTTTCTTTCTTCTTAAACTTTGTTTGTCTTGGTTTTCTTTGTGAATTTTGTCTTTGTTTGTCTCGAACATTCGTTCTCTATTTTTTTTTTCCTTTCATTTTTTGGTTCATGTTGTTGCTTACATTGTTCATGCAGAATTTGTTGTCAGTCTTTTGCTTTTATTATTGATTCTATGTCATTACTTGATTGTTCAGTTTAGGATCTGAATGTGTTTTTTTTTTTGCATGTACAAAAATGGATGAGGATTTCGACATTACTTTCCATTATAATGGTTATATGGTGTTTCTGCCAATGCTTCAATATATCGGTGGAAGGCAAGCTTCTTCAATATGTAGATTGTGATAAGGTGCCTTTAATAGAACTACGCATCATTATGGTTGAACTTGATGTATAAGTGTGAGGAGTTTAATTTTGTTAGACTTGGATATATATTGTCTACTGGTTTTAAGGTGTTGTTAGATTCTAGAAATGGTTAATCTACTACATGAAAGTAGAATGGTTCATATATATGTAGAACATTCAACTAATGTTGAAGTGTTTGATCTCATCGTACCTCTTGTTGATGAAATGCCTATTTTTCTAGAGTGGCACCCCACTCGTCCCTCGAACCCTATTGAAAATCAAGTGGATTTTGATGAGTTCATTGAAGTAGATTTGTCTGAGGAGTCTTTTGTAAGTAAAGGGGAGCATTTTGATGTGTCTGAATAGTCTATTATTTCCTTAAATGTAAATATTAATGTAGTTGGCAAGCAAGTAGATTCATCTTATGGGTCATCGTTAAATCTCCATACACCTCGAGAGTTTGATGAGGAATGAGAGGTTAGGGGACCAGAATCTAAACCTGAGAGTGATATGAACCATGTTCAATTTAGTGTGGGGACGAGGTTTACTAGTCCAAAAATTTTAAGAGATGTTGTAAAACAATATGTACTTAAGCAGTGTTACAATGTGAGCTTCACTAAGAATGAAAGGTAGGGGTGAATGTTGTTTGTTTTGGACAATGCAAATAGAGATTGCACGCAAGTGTTATTGAAAATGATAACACTATTCATATTAAGACCTACATGGGTAAGCATACATGTAATAGACAATTTGAAAATAGAAACATAAATTCTAATTGGGTGGTTAGAACATACTTGAAAAGGTTTAAGAGTCAACCAAATTGGTCTCTTGTAGACATAATTGGTGCAATAAAAAAGGATTATCAAGTAAACATTTTTCGAAGTTCTTACCATCTTATTTGCGGATAAATTGTTGCATGACTGAGCAATATAAGAAACTATGGGATTATGCGGAAGAGATTAAACGGTCTAATGAGAGATCATCCGTGAAGATTCAGTATGATAGGATACATGAAGATTCTCAACCAATTTTTTGGAGATTTTATGTATGTTTTAAGGCCTGCAAGGATGAATTTTTGGTGGGTTTCATGCCTTTTATTGCTTTGGATGCTTGTCAATTAAAAGGACAATGCCAAGTACAGTTAATGATTGCAACTGCTGTGGATGGGAACGAACGTTTGTATCCTATCGCTTGGGCTGTTGTTGAGGCCGAGACAAAAGATAGTTGTACATGATTTTTCGTATTGCTGCAATCGGACTTTGGATGTTTTGAGACTAAATGATACACATTCATCTCATATCAACAAAAGGACTTTGGATGTTTTGAGACTAAATGATACACATTCATCTCATATCAACAAAAGGTACCCATTTATTATTCTATTAATTATTTTTTATTTTAGTAACTTGTAATGTTCTTTACAATCATGTAGGTTTATAAGTGTAGTGTTTACAAATGTATTTTGTTTTCATAAAGTCTAGTTCTGACATTTGATGACATTTTTTCAAACGCATTTTATCGATTTTGTGTGGTTGAATTTGAAGAGTTTGTTCTGAAAGATTGGTAAATGTAATGTGTTTAGTCTGACAATTGTATTTTGACAGGGTCTAGTTCCGACCTTTTATGAATGTTTTAATAGGGTCTAGTTCCGACAATTGTTTTGATAGTGTCTAGTTCCGACAATTGTATTTTGTTTTCATAGGGTCTAGTTTCAACATTTTATGAATGTTGTGTTTACATATTGTTGTCTTGTAATGTGTTTAGTCCTAGGTTCTTTGCTTTGATTTGATTGCTTGAAAAAAAAGTCTAGCAACAAGGGTAAAATCAAGAAGTTGGGAGTAGTTTAGTCTAGTCTAGTCTTGGTTGCACCGAATACTCCTCATTCTCTTACCAACAAAGAGTTCATTAAAATTTCAAACCTTCCATTTAATCTTCTTTTTATTAAACAAGAAACTATGAAGAAGCTTTTCACAAGCTCTCTAATGGCAGTGACTTCAAGATATGTGCCAGAAGAAGTGATGATTGAGACTTTATCAAGGCTTCTGCTAGACTCTTTTCGATTCTTGTGTGTTTGCAAATCATGGTATGCTCTAATCAACAGCCCAAACTTTGCAACAAAACATTTCTCAAATTCTCTTCAAGACGTTAAACACGTTCTTCTCAATCGTCTTGTTATGAACAACTATGTATTCTCTCTTTCCTCACATTTCCCCTCGACGTTGATCCATCGTTTTCAATGCCAGTTATCACACTATTGAGGCATGCAATTGAAGGTTGATTACCATGCTAAAGTGGAAATCTTTATTCAAATTGTATATTTCCACTCTAGCAGGGTGATCAAGGTCATGTCTTCTTCATTTTTTTTGAAATATTTAAAACAAAAAAATTAAAAATTAAATTAATAAATATATATTTTACATTTTTTAAGTAAGTTAAAATACTTATTATTAATATTACTTTTACATTAGTTGCATTTTGTTACTATTTTGTTTATATTTTATCCTTTTTCTTTACGGTATAATTGATAACTCTTCAAATAAGAGTTATAGGATAGCTTTTATGGCTAGAGTCGGTAGTTTTGGGAGAAATAGTGCATATTTTCCTATTAGAATTCTCATATTTCTAGTCTTTATTGCTTGGTGCATGCTATGAGAGTTATATGTCTCTTATGTGTCTTTATTGATTGAATTAGGTACTTTTTGGAAGAAGATATAGTTGATAAGCCAAGTGATAAAGCATGGGCAAAAAAGATGATTAATGTTGAGGCGATATTATCTGCTGGAGCAAATTCTGGATCTGGAATTCGTGTGAAATTCGCACTTGTGAGGCGTTTCATTAAACTGAGATGGAGCGGAATATGTCAAATCGGACGCGGAAGCCACTAAAAGATTGCCATGTGTCTAGAAACGTCTAATTAGCCCTTGTTTTACAATTGGGGAGTGCTATAAATTGCAGTAGTAGCTATTTTCGAGAGAGAGAATCGGAGGAATGAAGCAACGAAAATCAAGGACGATGTAGCGAAGCTTTCCAAAAGAGCAAAGATCTTTGCTAGAGCTATGGAAACGGTACCAGCGAATAGTTCTTTTTTGTTTTCTTCTTTTTCCCTTAGCTTAGATTTTTAGTTTATTTACATTACAACATAATGTATGCTTTTTACTGTTTTATTGCTTTTTCATCTTCTATCATGAACTCAACACCTCAATGTGAGGATTAGGGATGTTTGTAATATTTTGAGACAAGTTTTCCAGTATTCTTTGTTTAATTAATCTGATTTTGAGGGCTTTTATTGCAACTACTCGATTTCATCTGACCAATCATTTCAGGTATTGTGTCCATGAGTTTTGAAAAAAATAGGGGAGGTTGAACATTTAAAATCACATTAGCTCCTTGTTTGAGTTAGTAGCTAGCTAAGTGAGGAGGTTAGGGAAAATCACTCACCTAATGCATACTAACAGTTGGGTAATAGTAGGTTTAATGGAAATTAAGTCGTAATATTTGAAAATCTGGGAAGATTCCGCGAGGGTTGTGTGTGGGTTAAGAGAACAAAGATTTTGCTGTAGCACTTTACTCAAAGCAACAAACCTCTTCCTAATCCGAACCTATTTCATTTATAATACAAATTCATCTCGCATCATCTCTTTATTCTGTTTTGCTATGTTTTATTCTTTGCCTTAGCTTTTAATCTTACTTAAGCATGTTGTTTTTTCATAGCATTTCTCGAACCTATTTTCTGTTACTGATTGAGTTTGCTGAGAATTAATTCTAGTTGAGTCAAAAAGTTTCTAATCTTTGTGGAATATGATAATTTACTTACTACTTGCTACAACTTATATGTATACTTGCGTATATCAAAACCTAATTGTTGCTAAAATAAGTAGTATACATTAGCACGTATCAATAATATACGTTGTTGAGAAAGGTGGCGCCCAAACAATAGAAAGGTCCATGTTCAATATAATGGCCCATTCTCATGTTTACATTTAACCTAGTTAATTAGTTGTTTTGGGCGTGAGTGCTAATTACGAAAAAAAAAAGGCAAGTGTCGTGTGTTGTTTTACGGAAACAGAGAAGAAAAAAGTAGTGTAGGTGTTGTGTGTTTTCGTAGAGAATAAGTCGAAAGGTGAGGTTTTTTTTTTTTTCTTTTTGCAGTGAGCGTTTTTCTCTATGGAAGAGTTTAAGAGCTATTATAGAATGATTCGTGAGCTTTTTTCTTAAGAGAAATCATTCTTGAGTGTTGTGAACTCTTGTACTTTCTCCTGGATGTTTTAGTGGAACCTATATCGGCAGTAGAAAATTGGACGTAGCCCATATTGGGTGAACCAGTATAAATCCAATGTCAATTTCTCTTCCCTTATGTTGTTGATTTATTATCGTTCTTATTGCTTAGAAGTTTAGATTGGTTTGTCTATTCTTTTAAGCTTGTCATTTCTAAATTGTTTATTGCGCAAAATATTTGGAACCAGAACTTGATTTGGAATTGAGATAAAATATATATTGTCTGAATCTAGTTGGTGAATTTAGATTGATTATATTTTATCACCCCCTAACAAATGAAAATGTCGATTTACCCCTCATGTCGATATCGAACCCATGGACATGTGCAAATGTTGATGGAAATGTCAGGACATCGACGAAAAATTAATACATTGGTAGTTCTAAGACACCCTATCACAATCTACATGTTGAAGAACAACTTGCCTTCCACCAATATATTGAAGCCTTGGTAGGAACACCATAGGACCATTATAATAGAAAGTAATGTCAAAATCCTCATCCATTTTTGCCGCACATGCAAAAAAAAAATACACACACATTCAAACCCTAAACTGACCAACCAAGAAAGAGACACATAAATCACAAGCAAAAGTAAGAGAAATACAGAGAAATTCTATAAGAACAATGCAAACAACGAAGAAAATTAAAGGAAAAAAATGTGGGGTATGGACATTTGAACTTTTGACCTTAAGGGAATGAGTAAATGTCAATTATCGCTGAACTATGTTGATCTTGGCAATGTTTATTATACCTAAGAAGCATTCAACCAAATGAAAATCATATAGATTTCATTATCCAACAAGAAACAATGATTTTTGGCTTTATACATAGTTGAACTCTTTTCCTAAGCTTTGGACATAACTCTCACCTGATCATTATTTAGTATCATTAGTCACTTGGTTTTGCCGTCACCTTATTTTTTCCGAATGTCATTAGTTACTTGCTCTTGCCTCTTCCCCTCCTTAAAGCCCACGCTATGTTGGATTTTATTTCTAACGTATTTAAAAACAGAAAAGGCAAAATTTGTTACTTTTAAAGATAACTTAAAAAAAGAAAAAGAAAGTTGTTTGTAAATAAATTGTCTTATAAACACAATTTTTGTTAGGGTGCAAGTCCAATCTAATGTTAGCTAGAAGTAGGAAAAATCTGTGGCATATAAGTTATAAAGACAACATTTTCATTGATAAGAGACATTATAAGTGAAATCAAAAATCGTAATAACATCGTACTATTATGAAAATGTGAACAAATTTTGTAATGTAAATCTTGTCTAAGAAACATGATTATAGATTTGATTAAAAAAATATTATAATAATCTCCTCATTATTTTTTAAATCACCGTATTTGGGGTTTTTGTACGGATGACCCGTTTTCCAATGCTTTAATGACTGATGACCTGCATTCTGAAAATAATGAAATATGACCCATTCTGACGTGACATAGTGCGCAAAATTACACATGAGGGTAGTATGAGGTGGTCTTGCTTGTTCACGCTCTCGTAGGCGGAAACGCTCTCGCTCTACCTCTCTCGCTCTCGCTCTCGCTCAAATGAGTGGTTGAAAATCTGGAGAAAAAAAAAAAAGACAAGAAAAAATTACGTCATAGAAGAGCTAGAGCAGCAGAGCTAGAGCGAGAGCGAGAACGAGCACGAGCGAGAGCGAGAACAAGCTAGAGCAAGAGAGAAAACGAGCTAGAGCGAGAGCGAAAACGAGCGAGAGCGAGAACGAGCTAGAGCGAGAGCTAGAACGAGCTAGAGCGAGAGCGAGAGCGAGAACAAGCTAGAGTAAGAGAGAAAACGAGCTAGAGCGAGAGCGAGAACAAGCTAGAGCAAGAGATAAAACGAGCTAGAGCGAGAGCGAGAACGAGCGAGAGCGAGAACGAACTAGAGCGAGAGTGAGAACAATCTAGAGCAAGAGAGAAAACAAGCTAGAGCGAGAGCGAGAACGAGCGAAAACAATCTAGAACAAGAGAGAAAACAAGCTAGAGTGAGAGCGAGAACGATCTAGAGCGAGAGCGAGAAAAGCTAGAGCAACGATGCTCTCACAGTAATTTGGACGGGATGCAAAGTACGGAAAGGGTCATATGTCATTAATTTCAAAACACGGGTCAAATGGCATCGATAAGCGTGAAAGTGAGTCATCTGTGCAAATTTCCCACCGTATTTCAACTACTGTTTTTCAAAACTAATCCATTCGTGAAAAATCTTGCTACGTGCCCATTGAAAGATGAAAGACGGAAAAAATAAAGGGTATTATTTGCTTGAGTTTGACGACATTGAGACAGAAGCAAAAACTTGGGACTCTTTTGTTTTATCATATAGGGATATGATTAAAGTGGCCCTACTTTATCAACAAAAGTTAATTTTCCATTATCGTTTGAATATTGTTGCCTCCCTAATACCTTTTTGAAACTATATTAAAAGATTGTCCACAAATTAATTAATATACAAAACAATATTCAATTAACTAACAAATATCCTTAATGTGCTGAACAAGAGGACCTAACGGAAATCAGCATTTTCGCTGACGACATTGAAGGATTGACAGCTCAGTTCATGGAGGTGACTTTCCACAAGTGTAGTCATCGAGCAACCTTGCGGCTCACCTTCTAGCGAGAGAAGTTGTGACCCCTCGTTCTATTTTTTAGCAGAATTCTTTTTCCAATTGGAAAATCGAGAGGTTGTATATGGGTTTTTTTTGGGGATTCTGCTTTTCTCATGTAGTTGGTTGGACTCTTTAATGAGGTGTAGCCTTGTTGGTGTTTATAAACTGCTCTCTTCAAAAAAAAAACTAACAAAAGATTCAAAATCTAGTCATATAAATGTCTAATCCAACTCTCAAGGTTAATCATGTAAAAACCCGCTCAAATAGATTTTTTTAGTTCAACAACATTTTGAGATGAGTTATTTGAACTTCTGACCTCTTGGCCGATGATACATATAAAAAACTGTTCAAATAGAATAGTACTTAATTGAAAGATTAAAATATAATTTAAATTATGATTTCTCTTTCTCCCAAATGATAAAGGAAATCTGGTTTACTTCAAGTAAAATTATCCAAATTTGGTTTTTATGTTATAGGATAGCTGCTATTTCAATTTTTTTTTTAATATATATCACATTCATAGTGGAAGTCGAACCTTCCCTACATCTATCAAAATAATAATGATAACAATAATTTTATTTTCCCAAAAGTCATTTTTATAACCCTAAAAGAAAATAATAATAATTTAAAAATAGTAATTCAAACAAAAGTTTAATGCAATTTTTTATTCTAAAAACATTTGTTTGGAAAAAGAAGTGTACAAACAACCCATGAGTTTCTCTAGTGAAGAGAATTAAGGGGTATGTTTGGAAAGTTGGGTTTAGTGATAATTTCCTAATTAAACAAGATTCAAAATTTAAAACATCATAAAAAAGTATATGAGAGAGAGAATAAAGTTTAATTTTGAGAAGTTTCTCAAAAAAAAATGTTTATGGTAGAAGAAAGGAGGATTTGATGATTAATGGACCACAAAAGTTTGAAACCTAAAAAGCTCCAATCTTTTTATGTTGAGTTGAAGAGAAGGTTTTTGTTGGGCCGCCCCTGCAATTTGAATTGTAATGGAGACAGGTGGTTGCCACTTACTAAATAGGCGTCAGAAAATGTGGGGTTAAATTCTTTTAAAATTCTTCATTTACAATCTCTGTCTCCCTCCAATGCCCACTACCCTTTGGCATCATTTGTCATAGCCATTCTCAATCTCACATTTCCTATTAGATCAACTGAAACACAACCAAAAAATCTTAAACTTATAATATTTGTGTGGACAAATCTCGTTCAATTGTTTGGTAGAATATCACATGGTTAAATTCACTCTCTGAGTGAAACTAAATGTTAGTAACTGTTCACGTTTGCTTGATTCGATTTAATTTTATACATGTTAAAGATATACCACAATCCAACCAAATTTTAACTCAACCCATTAGACTCGTTAGCTTGTTCTATAGGTGTTGCTGCACCTATGCCCCTTTTGTCAATTGCATGATAAATGGAAATAAAAAAATAAAATAAAAAAATTGAATTTCATTTTTTGTCTTCGAATTTTTCAAAAATAACTATTTTGGTATTTTAACACATTTTAAAAATATAGGACATTGCATTATTTTTCACTCAAATACATTCCTATTTTTTTAGTACAACAAATGTGAGGCATGAGAATTTGAACCTTAGACCTCAAAAGAATGAATACATGTTAATTATCGTTGAACTAAGTTTACTGTGACATTTAATACCTCCCTTGATTGACTTATGTGGCTCAAATAAATATCTACATCCGCACCTAAATATATGTACTCCAAAGTCATATGATTTCATCTGTTAAACAGTTAATGACAAAATAACGACAGAGACTAAAATTATTGTTTTTTAGGATTTGAAAACTAAAATAAACAATTTTAAGTTTCATTACCCAAAATTGAATAAAATTAAAAGTTTAGGAATAAAATATTCCAAATGAATATGTTGATTTGAATGGACTGGAATTGTAATTCGAATTTAAAAAAGGAAGAAAAAAAAAGGTTGGTAATCGGTTGCGAAAGTGGAAGACATTGGTGTGGCTGTGATGGGTGGGATTGGTTGAAGCCAACAGCTAAGAAAAAGAAATAGCTGAGTTTGGATGGTTGGAAATGCTGAAACGTCGTCGTTCGTAGAATTAATCTGAATGGTAGGCGAAAATAATTGGATAGTTGAGAAGAAACAAGTCAATGACGGTGTTTTGGACGAAGGTCAAATCAATGTCAATTCTCCAAACACAACAAAGTTCTATTGCCCACGTTGTCGTTTTACTTGTATTTTGTATTCATGCCAAATCATTAACATTGCTTGTTAATTTTAGACCTACTCTCTTTCACACACGCCAATTACTTGAAATCCTTAAGGGGCTGTTTGGCCCATGGGTTTGGGTTGGGATGGGTTTGGGTTTCAAACCCAAAACCATGTTTGGCACAAGGTGTTTCAAAACCCTTGGTTTTGAAACACAACCCCATGGGGTTTGTGCCATGTTTTCCTCTTCCATTTGCCGTTTTCCATTTCCGGCGACCACTCCGACAACAACTCATGCGACCACTCCGATGACAACTTCGGCGACCACTCCGATGACAACTCCGACGACCACTCCGACGACAACTCCGGTGACCACTCCGGTGACCACTCCGACGACAACTCCGGCGACCACTCCGATGACAACTCCGGCCACCACTCCGACGACAACTCCGGCGACCACATTGGCGACCCGACCACCGCTAACGATTACCTCCGACGACCACTGCGATGAGAACTCTAGAGACCAGTTCCATTTACCATTCTCCATTTCGAGCGACTACTTCGACAACAACTCTGATGACAACTCCGGCGACCACCCAACAACCACAGATAACAACAACTCTGACGACTGCAACGGTGACCCGACCACCGCTGACGATTACCTTAGACAACCACTGCAATGAGAACTCGAGAGACTAGTCTGACGATTACCCCTGCGACTCGACCACCCCAACAACTAGACACCCCGATAACCCAACCACTCAAACAACCCGACTTGCCCGAACCATCGACAACAACCACTTCAATGACCTGATCACCCGACAACTATAGCTGACGATCACCTCGAAAACCTGACCACCTAGTAACCACCGTATACAACCACCTAGTGACCACTCCGATGACCTGACCACCCTGATGATTACTTCGGCGATTACCCCGACGACCTAGTAACCCAACCACCCAAAACCACTGTTGACGACCACCTGGTGACCACCCTGGCGACTCCAACAACCCAACCACTGCCACAACCACCTAGCGACCACTCCGGCGACATGACCACCCTGATGACCACTCCAGCGACCCGACAACTACTGCTAAAAACCACCCAACGACCATTCCGGCGACCTGACCACCGTGCAATCACCACTGGCGACCACCTCGGCATACCCAAACACCCCATCAATCCAACCACCTGAATGACCACTCCAACAATCACCCTAGCGACCCAACCACCTAGTCAATATTTTAAAAGGGCCAGCGTGGACGAGCTATATGCAAAACTAAAGGCGATCCTAGGGATGACAAGGCAAGACTGAATGGCTGTTGCAAAGACTATTCTCTCGGATAGTATGATGTTGAACTCCTTCTTTACATTCACCCCAGATTGGAAGTATGATTACTACGTGAAAATTTTGGGGAAAGCACCTAGAACCTGACTTTCTTTTCATCACTTTCATCTACCACTCTTATGACTTACATTTGTGTTTGGACAACTACTTCTACTTTCTTGTCATTTCATCTGGAATGTGTGTTATGATATTTTTAGAACTAGATCTTAGTTCTAATTTTTGGTTTTACTTTACCATTGGCAACACCATTCTTACATTGCACCTATTAATTATCTGTTGCTACGCATAATCTTCAATTTTATGTCATCATGAGTGGAGTGAATGAGATAGCATATAGTTATACAAACTACACATAGTATAATTCAAATTGAACTATAGTTGTAACAATTGCTCTACATAATTGGTTAAATAGTTGGTATGTAACACACCAAAAAAATTATGAAGTTAAAAAAATGGAGTAGGAAAAAAAACAGTGTAAGATTTTTTTTAAAATAATAAACAGTTTGAAAAATTAAAAAAAAAAAAACTAACTAAACAAACCCAGCCCAACCCAACCCTGCACCCCAAACACAGGTTTCAGCAAACCAGCCCAACACAACCCTGCACCCCAAACACAGGAATCATAAACCCCAGGGTTTCTGATTCCAGCCAAGAAACCCCAAGGTTCCAGAACCCCAGGGTTTCTGATTCCAAACCAGCGCGCCAAACAGCCCCTAAAGTGTTTGTCGTACAAATTTAACATCTTAAATTTTAAGGGGCTGTTTGGGGACACTGAGTGGGTTATAATAATATGGATTATAATAGTCTGTGAAATAATATAATATTATTTAAAATGCAGAATTATTTAGTCTGGGGTTATAATAGTCTGTGTTTGAAGTGCAGAGTACTCTACAGGTTATTATAACACTTGCCCCAAACAGCTCATAAAATATTAAACCAAATGTTTAAGTAGAACATTTAAAAAGACTATGCTTTAAAAAAAAAAAAAAAAAAAAAAAAAAAAAAAAAAAAAAAAAAAAAAAAAACCCTTATATGCAGTACAAGTTTATGAAGCATGATTTTAAAAATTGTTTAAGAAAATAAGTTGGAAAATGTAGAATCCTAAGTCTTGTTGAAACTTGTGGTTTCAACCAACAAGTCCTAGGATTAAAGGTAGATGTGAGTGAGTTCAACATCTTAAGTCAAACTCGCCTATTCCCAAACACTGATCTCCCAAACATCTTATTATTATTTTTTGTTTTCAATATTTATTGTAATTCAAACTAACTCAATTCATGGGTTGGGTTGAAATAGTTTTACCACCTAATTAATTAGAGACGTTAGGTTTGAAAATTTTACAACTAGAGAACAACCAAAATTTAGCTCATAATATTAATTCATATCCAAAATTTTAGTTCATATTTCTTGACTAAATATAGTTTATTGCATTAAAAAAATAATTGACTAGATATTGATTTATTAAATATAAGTCATTATTAATAAATAATGAATATTATAGAATTGTTTGAGATGTTGAGTGAGTTATAATAGTTTGTAGAGTTATATAATCTGTATTTAGGATGCATAGTTGTTTAAATTTGATTGTAATATTCTGTGTTTGAAATGCAAAGTTATTTAACTTCACATACTATTATAATTCACTTAGTGCCTCAAACAACTTCTATAAGTTAATTATTTTTGTTATAAATATAATACTTGATAATTATTGAGATCAATGATTATATTGTTGAATTTTTGTTCAATGGTATATTAACTCATAAAGTAATGTTACAGTTTGGTCTAAAAAATGTTACAACTATCTTCTCTGGACTCCCTTATATTAAATAAATTACTTATTAGTTAAGTAGACATTTTTATGTTAAAAAATAACATTAATAATTATTAATAAAATAATAGTTGAATAATTAACTAAATATATATATGATAACGTGGTAATTTTATATTAAACCTCCTGTATTATTAGTAGTTTATTTCATCAATTATTTAAATCTTATGCAATTATGATATGACCCAAAACAAACACACATATATAATTGAATAATTCAACAATTATTAAAAGTTATCAAGTAGTTTTTGTTATTTTGTAATTTAAAATATCAATGGCATATATCAAATGTTTCGTATAAATTTTCTACCGTCTAAAATTGTGTTTTTTGTTAAATTATCTCAAATATTTGACACGTTTATAAATAAATTACTCGTTTTTACTGGATTTTCGCATGGGAAAATATCGATAATATTCATTTATTAATCTCAAAATTGCCCAATATCATGCTCACTCCTTTTTTAGTCTTCTTTTTCTCCATGGTTAAATTTCAAATCTATTTACTTTCTACATTATAAAAAAAATTATGGTGCATTTGGCATGCTTTTTTTTATAAAAAAAAACATTTTTAAGTGAAAACACTTATTAATATGAGCTCTTCTGAAAGAAAGAAACAAATAGTTTAATGTATTTCTTGTTATCTGTTTTTAAAATTTATCCAACTATTTTGTATTGTCGAATATTTTAAGATTAAAGATCATTTTTGGTTCTTGAACTTTCATGGAAGTAACAATTTCATGAACTTTAATTTCATAAACTTTGATTGTAATGATTTAGTCTCTGTAATCTCAATTTTGTAACAATTGAGTCCCTTAACTTTAGTATATAACAATTTAGTTATTGTACTTTAAAATTTGTAACGATTTAGTCTCTATTATAAAAATTATTGTTAAGATTTAATAGAATTTCTTACATAGGTAGTTCAATAAACAATTAGTGGCCTATATGTTTATTAAGCTACAAAGACTAAATCGTTAAATAATAAAACTAGACATTTGATTTTGATGTAATTTGTTACAATAGGGATGAAATTGTTCCAAATTTGAAAGTACAAGGATTAAATCGTTACAAATTAAATTTCAATGACTAAATTGTTACTTCCAGGGATCAAAAATGATTTTTAACCATATGTTTAAAAAACACTTTAATATGTCAAAAACACTTTTTTTTTTACTTTTTAAGTTTTTAACAAAAAATATTTATAAAAAAAACATATTTAATTTCTATAAACACTTTAAAAAAACATATCAAACACATTTAAGTACGTCAATTTTTTTTTTTTTATAACATGTGGAGTGGGAGATTCAAACTTCTGACCTTTTGGTCGAGAGTATGCACTTTATGTGGAACGACCCAACTTTTTCTTATTAGACTTTCTAGGGACGTTACTACATGCATGCTGAAGAAATTTAAAATTCTTTAATAACAGACAAAAAGAATTAAACTTTTTGTTAAACAATCAAAACTTTTAGTTCGGGATCCCTTTAAAAATCATTTTAAAACACAATATGAATTAAAACGTTCAATCATTTGAAATAGTTTCATAACACATTGTTTACTAAACGAAGTATGTTTTAACTAACACACTATCTAAATGCGGAAGTCATGATCTTCGAAGTCACCCATGACCCTTTCAGCAAACTGCCTTGTCAATCGCCTAAGATATGTCTGTCTTTGCCTGAAAAGAAAAACATTTTTGAAAAGGGTGAGTATTTTACAATACTCAGTAAGTGACCTCACTACCGGGTCAGGATATGCATACACACACATAATGAGTTTTCGAAAACATTTTCTTTCTTTCCTTTAATGGGACCTAACTTCCTTTCATAGCGTAAGCATTTTCTTAAAAATTTCCCTTCGGCTTTTAATGTGGACAATTAGACCCAACCTAACCTTGCCTTTCACATAGCCTCATAAATTCCTTTACATATAGCCTCGTAAGGCTCCTTTTCATATAACCTTTTTAGGTTCTTTTTCATATAGATGTACATCAATAGTGTTAAGGGGTAATTGCCACAGCCTTCGAAATAACTTTTATCATGAAAACATAATGTATGCATGAGGTCCCAAAGCATTTTAACTTTTTAATTTCATGATGCAACGTAAAACACAGTTCTCATATCATCATACATCATAAATCATACATGAAAAAAACCCATTTTCACACAAACAAGACATTTACCAATTCATCAACATCATGAATAACACATTTATAAAACTTTTATTTTGAAGGTAAAATTTTCTTTTCAGTTTAGTTCCCGATTTGCATTTAAGCATACCGGCGTAAAGTCCCTTACCTTGGCTAAGCTCAAGAATCCAATCACCCAATTGCTCACCAATATTCCTTCGCCTTGAACCTCAACCAAATAATTTGGAGCCTAAATCAAACCATCCCTAAGGTTAGAAACAATTCCTAAAATCCATAATTAAATTCCAAAGTTCCTTCCACCAACTAAAGTTCCAAAATTTAGAATAAATTCCTTAACATTTAACTTAATCTCAAATTGGTGGTTAAACTCAATTCAAAACACAAGGTTCTTGATTTAATTGAACTCTCAAATTTAATCTACCAAAAATCCAAAACTCCAAGGATTTGCTTGATTTTAGGATGGAAAATTTACCTCCGTTCTTTCTCCAAACCGACCCAAGCTTTACTAAATAAATGGTGGTTTGATTCGATCTTGTCACACCAACCTCCACCTACAATGGGTATTCCAAAATAGAGCCCAAAAATCAATGGGTAAATCTCCAAACTTCCATATCAATGCCCAAAACTACATATATTATTTGAAAACCGTAAGATTATAGCGAAAATAAGTTTACCCACGTGCAAAAGGAGTCGAAACAGCGCTGTGCAGTACCAAAAACCCGCCAGAAAAATCAAACTGCAGCAGATCGACGTCGTGAACAGTACCTGCGGTATGAACAGTACTCGCGGTATGAACAGTACCCCCGCGGTATGAACAGTACTCGCGCGTGAATAGTACCCAATGAACAGTACCGCCCCCCCCCCCCCCCCCCCGTGAACAATAATCGCCGTGAACAGTATCGCGGTCGTGAACAGTACCCTCACGTGAAGAACAAATCCAGCGATGGATGTTTGTTGAAGGAGAAGAAACTTTCGAATGGATGGGTCTTTTGGTGGTGAAAGAGAGAGAGAGGGATTGATGGTGGAGACTGTTTTTTCATGGAGGAAGAGGAGAAGGTTGGAGAAGATGATGGCTTGGCTTGACCTAGGGCTAGTATACAAATAATAGAGAGGGATATTTGGGCTTGACTTCTCCTTGGGCTTGGGCTTGGCTTAAATGTCCCTTGATTTACAAGAATGCCCCCAAATTAAATAAATCCCATTTTTCCCTCGATTCTTCTCAAATTACCCTCAAATTTTCCAATTTAAATTTTGCTAAACCTCAAAATTAAATTCAATACAACCTTAAGCATGAAATTAACCTTACTATAAATTTTAAATTCCACAATTAAAACCTTAAGTAATACCTAAAAGTGCCGGTCGTTACATTATGTCAGTTGAGTTATACTCATGTTGGCACTTAATTACATCAATTGAGACATAGCTTGGTGGATTATACATCTATTACTTTCGACATATGTTCTATCCCTCACCTCGCATTTATTGCATTAAACACACACACACACACTTAATTTTGTCCCCCTGAGATTTAAATTTCAAATTTAGGTTAGTTTGACTTGAAAATGATAGAGTAACTCAGGCAACGAGACAAGATAAAGTGGTGCGTGCAAGATACTTTCAATTTAATGTAAAGATTTTTCAGATCAAATCACTCTATTTTATTAAGTTGTTTGATTCATTATTCCATCTATTTATGTCAAAATTAAATTAAAGTTGAAAAATATGTACCAAATTTTTTGTATTTAATCAATTTGAGAGTAAAAAGTTAAACATTTAACTCTAAAAGAAGTCAATTTTGAGCATAATTCAACTAGTTAAGTCAGAGGTGGAGGTGCGCTGAGTCCAAGGGGGCTGAGCCCCCCTAGCCCCTCAACTTTAAATATTAAGCATTAGTATTAAAAATTAAAAATTACATTGTTTTTTCAACTATTTACTATAGCCTGTTGGAATAAGCCCCTCTTGAAACCCTTGTTCGATCTCTTTGCTTGCTTTAAAATGTATCCTTTTTTTTTTCTTTTCATTTTTTCTTTCTCATTTTTCGTTTTTCGTTTTTCTTTTTTTTTTCCGCCTTTCCCCTCCTTTTTCATTTTTCTTTTTTTCTTCCCCTTTTTTTTTGCACGTTTTTCGTTTTTTTTTTCGTTTCTACTTTTCTTTTGCTTTTTTTTTTTTTTTTTTTACAAAAGTAATATTTGTTTTTTATTATTATTATTTATTTTTTTTAAGGAGAAACACCCCTAAATTTGTGTAGTATCATTTATTCCTCTAAACTCTCAATTTCATCAAATTAAACTCTAAACTTAGACAAGTGTTGCAGTTTTTACTCTCTATTCAATTTTCACTAATTCACCCACTAATTTTAACAAAAAGCACTGTAAAAATATCCATAAAATCACTAATTTCAATAGAATCAAGTTTTACACAAATTTAAATTTGATTAATACACAAATTAACCATTGAATAACCTTGCCAAAATTCGCAAATTTTAACAAAAATTTAACTCTAATGTTGTTTCTCTTTGAAATTTTATCAATTTTGTACCATATGAATGTTTTAGAATTCAAAGCATGCATGTAAGGATACTTTTTTTTAATGATCTTTCAAACGAAAACTTATCAGAAGGTTAAAATTGCGACGCTTTTTAAATTTAGGGTTAAGATTGTCATACTTATCTAAGTTTGGGGTGGAATTTGATGCAATTGAAAGTTTAGGTAAAAATTTATACAACATGACAAGTTTATGGTCAAAATTGATTTTTTTTTCTATTTTTTAAATAATTTAATTTTATACGTAATAACAAATATATGATATTATTTTTTTTTTTCAATTAAAATTTTCCTTTCTAGAGTCAAATAAAGATGGAACAATAAAATTATTTTTTACTTTTAGTACATTATATTTTAAAACTAATGACATAAAAAATTTATAATTCTTATGAAAAAGAAAAAAAAATCTATTTATAACTCTTATGGAACAATAAATCTAGTTCGATCTATTCTAATAGGCTTTTGAATTAAAAAAATTATGCAATTGGTCTTTAAACTTTCAATTTTATATCTAATAGGTTTTGGAGTTTTCAATTTAATGTCTAATAGATCCATAACTTAATAGATTTTTTTTTTAAGTTCAAGAATCTATTAGATACAAAATTAAAATTTCAGGGACCTATTAGACAGAAAATTGATAGTTCAATGACTTAGTATAAACTTTTTAAAGTTATGGATTTATCAAACACAATCTTGACAATTTAAGGACCAAATTTATAATTTAGCCTATTTAATATCTTTTTTTTTATTATAAAATTTAGCCTATTTAATATCAAAATATACAAATGATATCAATATATAAATTTAAGGAACAAATTTATAATTTAGCCTATTTATTATATCTATATAGCTCTCCCGACATATAGTTATGGATTCGTCACTGGGTTAAGTCATATGACATCGATCTAAAGGTTAGAGGTTCAAACCTCCTACTCTCTCGTGTTATAAACTCTAAAAAAAACTTTAAAGAAAGTAACAAATGACTCATTTACTGACTATGACCCTATTGACATAACCAAATCGCTAAAAAGGGTTTTTTTTGGGTACAAAATCGTTTTAAAGTTACTAAATTTACAATTTGTTGATTAAAATTATAACTAATCCGTTCTAGAGCCCTTCATTTCTGTACACGCGTCAACTGTTGATTGGCTGAATGAATTCCCCCCGTACAGCCGGTGAAGCTTCCTAAGAAGGGAGAAGGAGAGTGTAACTGCCGGCCGAGTCCGGCGCCATTTTTTAATATAGAGAAAAGTCCGGCGGAGATCTGAAGTGGCCCATTTTGATCTACTACGGTCAATCCTTACATCGTTATTTAAAAAAAAAAAGAAAAAAACACATTAAAATCCCTCAAGTTCCGCCACGTGCGATCTCACATGCCCCGCCGACTCCACTGTCGGCTGCGGCTGGGCTCTGCGCCGACCGTACAATCAAAATTTCATTGGAGGGTTCTCGTCAGTCGTCAGGCCGTGGGGCAAACCGGTGATTTTCCAGGATCTTCACAATCCCGTACATCCACTTTCACTATAAAATAAAAACTGAATTCACCCGGGGCCCCACCTTCTGTTCATCTAAGCCACCTGATCATGGGCCCCTCCCCCCCCGTGATGTGCGGCCCTGATTTCTTCCTCTCCATCATACATACTTTCGTCGCTCTTTATTTACTTTACACGTAGAAAGAAACGAAGGACATGGCACTGCCACTGGAAGCAGAATAAATGTTAAAATACGGTGCGTTTTGACAGAGGGATTCTAATACTTTGCTTTCCTTTGCTTGATGAGTACGCATTTGACTTCAGAATACGCTATCCCACAGGGGAAAAAAAAGTTCAAATACAATTTTTTTTTACCTAAAGTGTACTGATAAGTGATCTCTATAATTTACTCATTAATCTGAGTCTATAGTTTTTAGCTTTTCATTTTGTTTTGTTTTCCTTTAGTATAGGTGTTTTAAATCTGTAAGGCTTGGGAATGCTAAAACTGTCCTTTTTTATGCATGTGTTCTTTTTATTTGTTAGTTGGACCCTTTCACTGAATTGGGAATCTTTGTAGGGTCCTAATTTATCTTACTTAATTGGCAAACGTGTTCATTTTCTTATCGAAATTTAACTTTTGTTGTTGTTTAATGGTTTTTTAGTTCAACAAATGTGGGAGTGAAGATAGAACTTTAATCTCATAAAATATAGCTTATGTTTGTGCTAATGCATTGTCTCATTGATGCATTGTTGTTGTGGCATGAACTCGGCTAGGGGGTGGACCGATCCAACGAGTACTGCTGTCTTGTGCCTTTGGTCAACTTTGGGTAATAACGTGTTCGACCTACTCTTGGAGCCTGCCACAACTTCCATTTGTCCACTAGTATGGTGTAAGCCTATTAAACTCTGATGCTCAAGTTAGTTTCTTCTTTTATAAGGGACATGAGGTCATGAGTGCTCTTAGGTGGACTAGGACTTTAGGGTGTTTCATTTGCCTCCTTTGTAAGGGGAGTGTCCCTTTGAATTGTTTGGGGCTACAATCTTTGTCTCATTCGATATTTTGTTAGACCTTTTTGCAATTAATATTAGACGATTGATCTCATGGCAAACCTAGTCAGTCCAATCTTCTTCCTTTTGAAGTGTGAGCTTGGAGTTTGCAATTAATATTGGATGATTGGTCTCACAGTGAGGGCAAACCTACTCAGCCCAACCTTCTCCCTTTGAAGTGTGAGCTTGGGCAAGCAATGGATCTTGATAAATTATTTGAAGTTGGCTCCCTTACCATGGCATTTTCAAGCAATTTGCCACATGGCAAAGTTTTTCCTTATATTCTCAAACATAACTCATTGAGTATGAAGTTTCAATTGGATCACACAACTAATCTTTTTGATTATGTATCAACTTCGATAACTATTTAAGATTCGTTTGATAACCGCTTGGGCTTTAGTTTTTAGTTTTTGAAAATTAAGTTTATAAATATTACTTTCATCTATAAGTTTTCATATTTTCTTATTTACTTTTTCTATATATTTTAAAAAACCAAGCCCCGTTTAGAATTTCATTTTGTAGCTAGGTAAACAAAAAAAAATGGTGTTTTATTTAAGGGTGGAAAAATGCAAACCCGAATGGCAGAGGATACGAAGATCCAAATCCGAAACAGATTTTGGGGGGTGGTCCATGTAGCTGTACCCATATCTGTGTGTGACCCTAAGGTTATACGGTACGTACCCCACCGCCCACAGGCACTGGGGTCGTATAATTTGTACATAGTTTGTCTCAACCCCTTTAATTTATTTCATTTATAACTGATCCAGTACGGACGACTCTAGCATGAATAATAATGATGGTATGGGTGGGAGTTACGGGATTAAATGAAAAAATGCAATGTATTTGTAACTTTTAAGAACAGCTTCGAAAATGATTTTTGTATATGCTTCCGCCATGTCCCATTTAAAACACAAGAATATTTGTCCTATTGGGACACCCCCTTTGTCACTCACGTCTCCCTTCTTTGTAAATGTAGTTTATTTAACACATCCAACAACAAACACTTATTATTTTATGTCAACTCAAATACATGGCGAGAAAATAAATAAAGATAATTGTTACATGAATATTATAATTTATTAAAGAGTAGATTGTATATTTTATATGCTTTTTTTTTCAAAGGTAGAAGATCGAATCATTAACATTTGATATGGTAATTAACAAGTAAGAGAGCGAGAATTCGAACTTCTGACATTTTGATCAAGGGAATATGTTTTTTTTTTTTTTTAGTTCAAGGCATATGTCTTAATTAGTTAAGTTATGCTCATATTTATCCTAAAGTATAGGTGGCTTTCTAATTCTATGGCCTATAAAACCCAATTCCTTATGAATTTCAACTTGAATATATATATGTTCAAGTTGAAACTTACATTTTCGTGACATGGATAAATTAACATTTTTAGCTGTGAGCTTTGAAAATTCTAAAGTTGTTAAAATTAAGCTAAATATTCAACTAAAGGTATTAATTTCATTCCATTGTACTTTAAACTTGGGTAAAAAGTTAGATTAATATGTTTTTGCAAAATCAAACAACAAGAAGAAAGAAAAAAATATGACGTTTCAAAACAACTATATCCACAACAACTACAAAACAAGTATTTGTATAAATATTTCTACCTAACTACAACACTCATACTTAGCCAATCATAACTAACATGAACATAACTTAATTGATAAGATACCAATTACCATCTTAAATGTCGATGGTTTGATTCCACCTCTACAATTTTTTAACTTAAAAAAAGCTATACATCTAAAACCAACATGAATTCTTCTCACTTTGACAACGTTCCAAACCAATTAAAAGATGGCTTGTTGGGATTGCAAACAATATTTCACGTTGATTAGAAGAGAGGAAGATCCACACAGCACACAAACAAATATAATATTTCTATCATTGTGAGATTTTTTTCCTTTTTTTTTGTGAAACTAAAAACAAATTATATGAACTTAGATTCAAACTGGACAATATATTACCATATTGAGGGCAATATAGAGAGCTAAAATATATTAACTAAATGGCGAAGTCATGGTGTACTCAAAATAAATAAATAAATGGTCAAGCCATAGAACAAGTTAAATTGGGGTTAAAGTATGATGTTAAATTGGAAATTTAACATTTAATTAACCTTTAAATTTTGTTTTAAAAACCTTTAAATTAGAAATTCACGTTCCAATTTGTTCAATAAATATACATAAATAGCTAATAATTGTGCTATAAATAGAGAAAAAAAAGATTATCTTATAATATTAATCGATAGATCTAATATATATTATTTAAGAGAAAAAAAAACGAGATTATCTTCTTCTTCTTCTTCTTTTCGTTTGATTGAATGATAGGCCAACAATATTCAATTTAAATTACTCTGGGAGACCGTTGCCAAGAAAATTAACTTCTTTCATAATTATAAAGTAAATGATTTCTTTTACTGCAGGTAAGTTTTTTAAAATATTTGGTAAAAGCTCATAGGCGGGCATGCACCCACCCCAACTTCAAAATTGATTTGTACTTTTTTTTTTAAAGAAAACAAAAACCTTCATAATTGATTTGTTAAAATCAAAATTTGCCTTTTAGTATAACAAATGAACGTGGGGACTTTTTTTTTTTTGGTTCATGAATGTGGGACTAAACCTTTTATCACTCCTTAATATTTTTTAATTAATATATATACATATATTAGTTCAACAACAACATATGAGAGCAGAGATTCGAACTTTTAATCTATTGATCAAAAGTACATGTCTTAACTAGTTGAACTATCCTCATAGCGATTTAACGTAATTATTATATAATATTTTAGTTGTTAATAAATTATAATATTTATTTTTCGTGGGAGGGTAAAATAAATATATTTGATTTTGTATAACATGGATCTTATTTAATAAGGTATTTGGTAGCTTATGGCTCGTTTGATAACGTTCATGTTTCCTGTTTCTCATTTTTCAAGAAACATATATGTTTGATAAACCATCATGTTTCTTGTTTCTAAATTTTTTAGAAACATTTCTAAAAAATTGCAGATTTTGAGAAACTTCAAAAAGTAGTTTCTCAAATTATGTTTCTGTTTTTTTTTTTCATTCTTATTTCTCTTTTTACCCATCTCTCCCATCTCTCTTCTTTCTCCATCTTCCATTCTATTTTTTTTCTTTTAATACTTTTTAATCTTTTTTATTTTTTTTCTTCTTTTTTATTTTTATTTTTTTGATTTATTTCTTTCTATTCGTTCTCACTCTTTCATCATAATCTTTTTTCTTTTAATAGTTTATTATCTTTTTTTTTTCTTTTTTCCTTTTTACTTTTCTCTTTTCGTTTATGTTTTTATCTTCTCTCTTATTTTCTTATTTTCTTTTACTTTACATTGACGAGTTTATAGTTATTATTTTCTATTTAATTATCTATTATTTTTCCTTTTAGTACGATTTTATTTTTTTATTAAATAAATAAACTAATAACGTATTTCATGTTTACCATTAAATGTAAAAAAATATATACATTCTCTCTCTTTTGCTGATTTTACTTGCTTGTATTATTGGCTAATCCATTTTTAAAGAAAAATAAAAATAAAGTTTATTATCAAAATTAAAGAAATGTGGGTATGTTCAATTGTCTGACCTTAGACAATTTACAAATTTGTCTAATTGAACTAACTCTTGTAAGTCAAAATTGTTCAAGGTGAATTGATTGAAATAAGAAATAACATTGCAAATCTAATTTGAACAACATTTGAAGGATAAAATTTATTATTATTATTATTATTATTATTAATTAGATGTTGGGCCTTAATAAAATACTATAACCTCTTTATAATTGTTTTATATTTATTTTAATGCATCTTATATGTTTTATTATAGTACATGTACTAAAATTTATTTTTACCAAAAAACAAGAAACAAGAAACAGAAATAGTTATCAAACATATTTATGTTTTTAGTTTTTAAAAAATAGAAACAAGAAACAGAAACAGGAAACTAAGAAACGAGAAACGAGAACGTTATCAAACGGAGCCTTAAATGCTGAAAGTTTGCGAACTCATTAATATTAGATTTTTGGTGTATTAAAAAATATTGCATTTTTGATAAAAATCAATTTATACTTTTAAACTTCACAGATGTATTCGTTAAAATCTCAAACTAATAATTATATCAATTTAAATCTTAAACTTTTATAAGCGAATCAATTTAGACTTTCCAAATTAATAATATCATTTGAAAGTTCAAATGGCTAAACATATAGAATATTTCATATGCTTTTCTAACTTTAATTTTTTAAAAGTCTTGATTTGAAAATTTTCTATTAAATAAGATTGGTTAAACTTTGTTTAAAAAAAAACTAACAAATCATTAGTTTATGGTTCCTATTAACGTGCAAGTAAGTCACTTGGAAAAAATAAATTTTGTTCCAAGACAAATATTAACACGTTAGAAATCGTATAATAAGTAGCATCGTAACATGTTTACATGTATTGACAAAATTAAAGCTATATAAAAGATTAAGAAGAATTCTTTTCAAAAAAATAAAATAAAATAAAATAAGTATTCTGTGTATTATTATATTTTATAGAATTATACAAACTACAGCTCGTGGTGATTTTATTTTACATCATCGGAACCCACCGCTACTGTACTGGAAGGATCGCCCCCGTGATTCTAGCAAGTGCCTTCCCAAGCCGAGCCGAAAGCCGAAAGCCGAAAACCTCAGCCGCTCCGCTATTCGGCGGCTCAGATTTTGAACAATTAAAAAGTGGACCCCACACTTTAAATCTCAAAATTTGGCGTTAGCGACGGAGTCAAACATTTTTTATATATTTTTTTAATCAAAAGAAAAAGGAAAAGAAAGGGATGGGGTTAAATAAATAAATTTAAACCATCCCCATAAATTCGCACGCTCGCTGTGGTTTACTGCCTCTGCCGCTCACTTCTTTCAAGTTTCTTCACTCTTTTCTGTCTCTCTTTCCATCTCTTTTCATTTCAAAAACTCACTCACTCTCAGTCTCAGAGTCTCCAGACTGAACACCTCTCTTTCCGGCGACTCTGTCGGACTGCCGGACCTCCGATTCTGTCGCCAGAATCATGACGGTGTTCTCCGGAAAACAGGTCTTTCCGTTGAACTTCGAGGCGGAGGTCTCTCAGAGGCTCATTGAGGCCTCTCACTCCGGAGATCTCAATTCGGCTCTCGACTGCCTTGCCAATCCTTGCGTCGACGTCAACTTCGTCGGTGCTGTGCATCTCAAGAACAGGAAGACTGAGTTGGTGCTCAGTGATGAATCCGCCTCGCAAGTTCGCGTTGAGTATGATGAGTTCAAAACTGATGTTACGGCATTGTTCGTCGCCGTTCACACTGGAAATGTGGCTCTTGTGAAGAAATTGCTGGTGTGTCTTTTTTTAAAGTTTCATTTCTGTTGATGATTACTTTCGCTGAGATTTGAATTGTTTTGCTCCTGCGGATTTGCATCTGTTCTTGAGCATTTAATGACTTGTTTTTTCAAAAAAATATGTGCACGTTTTTCATCGTTGATTTTCTCGCATCTATAAAGTTGTTTGTATTTTTCTTTACTCGGTTGCATTAAATTTCCTCTGCATCATTGGCGCAATTTCAATGATTTGAATCTTCGATGCATTTCATTGAGAAGTGCTTGTTGACTTTTAAATCCGGAGATTTCTAATTTTAGATAAGTTTGTCCTGAGTGTTCTTGTACTTTCAAATTGAATTTCTCTGTTTTAAACTTCGGTGTTTAGATCGATTTTACGCACGGAACTGAGATGTTTACTCGTTTCCTCCACACGAGGTCGCCGATTTACTCTCTCAGTAATTGGCAAACCAATTACTTTCTCAGACTCTACGTTTTCGTGCTTTCTTATCTAATTTCTTATATATTTTCGATTTGCAACAGTGACAGGTTCTTTTTACTGATTTTTTTTACAACTTTACTATGGCTGTATGTCCATTCCGTATATTTTGTACTTGTATTTTCCGTTGTCCCAAAAATTATGGAATATGAAGATTTTAAGGGGTGTGTGTGCGCGTTGGCGGTGATAAAATTAGACAGATATGTAATTTATATTATACTAAAGTATATTTCTTGTAACCGGTCTGTAAAAGCCACATTCAATTATTTTTCCAGATACAGCTGTTTGTTTTGGCTTTTCCGTAATAACTATTACCTGATCAAAGTTCCACGCTGTTATGCTTACCTATCAGTATCATATCGGACATTCTTCTGCGTTTTTTTTTAATCTCTTTTGCGTAGTCATTAGTATTCTGTAATTTTAGGGAAAATGCGAAGTTTCTAAAATGATCATATTGTGATTCAACAATTAATAGCAATGAGTTCGTAGAATGCCCATGTCAACGCCTTCTTAGAGAATCTTATCGTTGGATTTCTGCTAAGACTTGAGTTCAATTTGAATGTCAGAGCGTTGGAGCTGATGTGAACCAGAAATTATTCAGGGGATTTGCGACAACAGCAGCAGTGAGGGAGGGCCATCTTGAGATACTCGAGATCTTGCTCAAGGCTGGGGCATCTCAGCCAGCTTGCGAGGAAGCTCTTCTGGAGTCGAGCTGCCATGGACATGCAAGGTCTGCAAAGCTGCTCATGGGATCAGATTTGATTCGACCCCATATTGCAGTTCACGCTCTTGTGACTGCATGCTGCAGGGGTTTTGTTGATGTGGTGGACACCCTATTGAAGGTACCATCCATATTCACTTGCTAATAAGTAATATTAAGTACAACAACTTCGTTTGGTTGTGAGAGTATCGGCCTATCGGGTTTTAAGGTTTTTTTCCCCACCTTTAGATAAGTAGTAGGCTTTATGTTGCTGGTAGTACGGTACACCTTATTTCACTGATAAAATTAACCCGATGGTTGGCCGGAGCAACTTCATTAATTGGTCTTGGAATTTCAGATGGGTTTTCTTTACAATATCTGAACTGATGGAATTTCGACTTCATTTTCTGGTGACAGTGTGGTGTGGATGCAAATGCAACTGACAGAGTGCTACTCCAGTCCTCTAAGCCTTCTCTCCATACAAATGTCAACTGTACAGCACTAGTCGCTGCAGTAGTTAGTCGAAAGATCTCAATTGTTCGTTTTCTTCTTCAGGTGATTTTCTCAACTTCAAAGAAAAATGAAGATGGCACATGCAAGGATTTTTGTCTTCTTTTTCTTCATTTTAATATTTCTGCACTGCATGTCAAATCCCTGATGTTTTCAATGGGAAACAGGCTGGAGCTCGGACTGATATTAGCGTAAGGTTGGGAGCATGGTCTTGGGATATGGATACTGGAGAGGAGTTCCGAGTAGGTGCAGGACTGGCAGAGCCTTATGATGTTACCTGGTGTGCAGTGGAGTATTTTGAAAGCAGTGGTGCTATCTTGCGCATGCTTCTTCAACATACGCCTCCCAATATTCTTCACTATGGAAGAACTCTCATCCATCATGCTATTCTTTGTGGCAATGCAGCAGCTGTCGATGTCCTTTCTAAATGCGGGGCTGATGTTGAATTCCCTGTCAAAATAACCGGGAAAACAGAATTTCGTCCGCTGCACATGGCTGCTCGATTGGGGATGTCAGCAGTAATTATATGTCTCATTGATGCTGGCTGTGATCTAAACTCAAAGACAGATTCAGGGGATACGGCACTTATGATATGTGCGAAACACAAGTATGAAGAATGTCTAAAAGTATTGGGTGCAGCTGGTGCTGACTTTGGCTTAGTTAATGTAGCTGGTCAGTCCGTGAGTTCAATTGCTGGCTCAAATCGATGGTCCCTTGGTTTTCAAGAAACGGTGAATGATTTGATAAAAATTGGAAAAAGACCAATTTCCAGCAATATGTCTGTCTTCTGTCCATTTATCTTAGCAGCTCAAACTGGTGATACTGAAGCCTTGAAAGTTTTGATTGGCTGGGGAGGATATGATCTAGATTACCAGGACGATCATGGTTTTACAGCAGTCATGGTTGCGGCTTCGAATGGTCACGCTGAAGCTTTCCGGTTGCTTGTTTATGCTGGTGCTGATGTAAGGCTGAGCAATAAATCTGGTGAAACAGCAATCACCCTGTATCAGTTGCACCCAAATCACGACCAATTTGAGAAGGTGATGCTTGAATTCGCCCTCGACATGGGCAGCCGTAATGCAGCTGGTTTCTATGCCTTGCATTGTGCTGCAAGACGTGGAGACTTGGACGCAGTGAAGTTCTTGACAAATAAAGGTTTTGATGTAAATGTTGTAGACAGCGATGGCTACACTCCACTCATGTTAGCTGCAAGGGGTGGCCATGGATCAATGTGTAAACTTCTGATCTCTTACGGCGCCCGTGCCGATATACAAAGTACGAGAGGCGAAACTGCACTCTCTCTTGCAAGGAAAAACGAGAAGAGCGAAGCAGAGGAAGTGATACTAGACGAGCTAGCACGTGGGCTGGTGTTGCATGGTACTCATGTAAAGAAACACACCAGAGGAGGAAAAGGAAGCCCGCATGGGAAAGAGTTGAGAATGATAGAGAGCATGGGGATGCTACGGTGGGGGAAGTCGAGCAGAAGAAACGTCGTATGTCAAGACGTCAAGGTCGGATCGAGCCCGAGATTCGTGAAGAACAGACTTAAGAAGGGAGATGGCAGTGAACCAGGATTGTTCAGGGTGGTGACTGTGAAGAACAAGGAGGTGCATTTTGTATGTGAAGGCGGAAGTGAAATGGCTGAGTTGTGGGTAAGAGGCATCAGGCTAGTAACAAGAGAGGCCATAATTGGGGAGCGAAAGGAAATTTAAAGAGTGAAGGGATTTTGTAGTGATTGTATATAAACCTGTGTTTCTTAAGGCGTACTTGGTACTTCATCTCGAAGTATATATTTTTATTTTCCTTTTTTGATTCAAGGTTTAGCAGTTGCTGTAAATGCTTTATCGTCTATTATAATAGATAGAAAAGAAGTCGGGGGTTATACAGATTTTGCAGTCTCACCTCTTCTAAGGCATTTTCTCTTTCCTATGCTACGTCGTCTGAATATCTTCTGGACAAGTGGTCCATGGGTAATGTTTTCAATTTCAAATTTTCAAAATTAACTTTTTTTTCAATAAAAAAAATTGACCGTTTATTAATAAAACTTTTGTTTTATTTTTTTACTTTACATGAGTTTAAATTTTGAAAACTTGGTTCGGATTTCAAAACTGTTTTTTGAGTTTCACAACCCTTTTTTCTTTTTTTTGAGTTCGTTCACAACTTTTTTAAAGTTCAACTGTTCTTAAATCACATATACCGGTTTTGTTTCCCTTTTCAATTTTTTTTAGTAATGGTTTTATTTCCATGACACCCTTGATTTGTGAAATCTACTAACTATACCCTTCAATTAATCAGAATATTTTTTAGTCCAACATGTGGGAGTGAATAATTCAAACCAAATACTTTTGAAAAGAATAAATTTGATACAGTAGCCACATGTATCCATATCCAGGTGAAAATAACACTGAGATCCCAGCCCACCTACAGAGAATTTCATTTCATAGAAACTTGAAAAAAATTATCGCTTCCTTCGTTGATAGAATCAGTATTGAAAGTAGTTCAAATAATTGAATCGGAGCTTGTGACAAGAAACGACCATTTCAGCATCAATTCTTTGTGGAATCAATTGTCAATGCTTCCAAATATGACAGATACTCACCTCACTGTTTCATCCCTCGATATGGTTATGAAAAGCTCTGTAAAGGGGCGTACTTAATTTTTTTTATAAAAAGAAAAATACAACAAATTATTTGAGAGATTCATTTGTCAAAATTGGGAACTATAATCTTTTTCCATCATTTAACCTCCAGTGATCTCCTTCTCCTTTGCCTTGCAGAGGTCTTCGGCTGACTTGATAAACTTCTTAGTCAATTCATCTACCTGGAAGCAGAAACACAACAAGATTTAATAAAGTTCCAAACTTGAACAGTGATTTGATTCGGTACAAAATCTCCAACTCACTTCCTTTTCCAGTCTTTTCATATCATCCTTCGGGTAGCTTGAGCTCATTTTTTTTACTGTATCCATTGCCTGCAAATCAACCACCAATCAACTCAAAATTCTGTAAAATGATCTGAATAGTCAAATAAAGTGCTTTTCCGATACACTAAAAAAAACCCGGGACTGTTTGCAGACTAATTCAACTTGTCATATACACATAAAACCATGGCATTGATTTGGAAGCTGGTAATGTGAAGTGTCAGTTGTAATCGATTTTAGAAACAGTTTGAAAAAAAAACAGAAAAATAGACAACTTGAATAGTAAAACATTTTTCTAGAAAACAAAAAATAATAAAGTCCCATTCAATAACCATTTGTAACTTGTTTTAAAGAAAAACGAGAGTTTATGGTAATATGTAATAACATCAATCACTTCTCTTATTATTTTAAATATATATATATATCATTGACTTCACCGACATATCAGGTGAAGTGAAGCTGGGGTTATTTTGTTAGTCAACAAGAAACTTGATCGTTTTGGATACAGATGAGGTAAGTGCACAAAAATAAAACTGTCCAGATGACTGGAGAAATCCTGAGACTCCTACAGCTATTGAGCTTACCGCACGAGGTACATCATTAATCAATAAGAACTGTTAGAGATCATTTAAGTTCTAGATGATTATGTATAAAGATTTCTGAAAAAAAAATTGTAACATGTGAAGATATAACTAAAATTACCTTTTGACGAGCTCGTCGTATGCTTTGCCTGGAATCTTCACAACACTTGGTGACCAGCTTACATACAGCCTAGAAAAAATATTCATCGTGTAAGCATTATAGAAAGAAGGAAAGTGATAACAAGGAGAGATGAAAAAATATTTGGAGATTACCTGGATATGCTCTTTGGTCAATCTGGTATGGCAAGCATAAAAAAGACAAATCAGGAAATCATATTGGTCAAGGAAGCTCGCAGATCGGATAAGTTTTAATATTAAAAGAACAGCTTCGAGACAACTATTTTGTCCTGATAATTCTTAGAGCAACAAAATCTAAACAGTCATATTAACTTGAGTGATCTCTATACTCTCATCCTAAAGCCTTTACCAGCCCAAAGAGCATATAGATAGTGGAAGAGCAAAATGAGAGCTTACGGTGGAATGACTGCAATTAACCTCTCTCCATCTACTCTTGGTGCTAAACCTAAAGGAGATGATACTATAGCGCTCTCTAAATTCTTTAGTGTCTGCATAGAAGAATAATGATCATAAGTATAACGTCTCAGATAGCCTTTTCAAGTAAAAAGTTTAACAGATACGCCAAAGGTGTATACAAATTCTCTCAGGTAGGGCAGAAACAAGGACCTTGTTACGACAATAATCTAATAAAACATAACTGAATAGAATATATTTCAAGAATTATATGCAACATTTGCTCTGTTAAGTTCACTTCACAATATAGTCTCTTTAACACAAGTAGTCATGAACCTGAGAAATTAATCACATCTCATGAAGAAAGAAAACCAAAGAAACAACATAACAACAGGGTTTTGCAAGTTGATTACATTAGGATCATAAGGATTTATCGACAATGTTTTCGAATCCAAGACCGATACGACAGCAATTTGATTCAACGGCATCTTCACACCTGAAGTTTCTACTATGATGTGGTCAAGCATTCCTGTAAATACAAAGTACAAGATAGTGTAAGCAATCAGTAAGGCCAGGCTAACATAATGGAACCTCGAAGTGTAAATGGTACATAATATGATGGTAATGTACCAGATGAGGCTCTTCCCGTTCGAAGTTTGCTCAATTCTCCCGATAATGCAGCTATCGCCGCCTCCATCTGTGAGCTTGCGTTTGCTCTAATAGTGGGTCTAATATCAGGTAATGCCTCAGCCATACTTGTAGAAGATTCATCTTCCCAATACAAAAAATAAAGCGAATTAAAACCGGAACTTATAAGAAGCAGGAGGGACATGAGCAATATATTCAACAAGTTCAGCCAGATATAAAGCAAGATTAAGAGAAAAGTAGAAATGCCAATAAAAATTTGAAGCCAATGCAACAAATTTTCGATTTCATAAGAAATACTGACTTGAAGATCAAGCATAACAAGAGATGGAAAGACGATTACTTGATTTTCGGCCTTTAGCAAAGCCCCTACGACTTTCTCGGATGAAATCTGCAGGAGGAAGAGCAAAGACCCCAGGCGTCTCGGAGGTCCATGAGTTACTGAGATCGTTAAGAAATAAGGAAAACTTACGACTTGGATTTGCAAAATTTCGGAGAAGAAGGAAATTTCTGTAGGAGAATGAACGTTTCAGAAACATGGCCATTGAACTAGACCTTCATGCTCGAACTGATCGAAAACCCGGACTTATTTCTTCATTTCGATGCTTGCTAAGTTTTCTAATTAGGGTTTTTCGTAAAACCCAAAGGTGGAGGTTTGAGCCAATGTAAAACCATCATCAATATTTGAGAAAAGAAAGAAAAAAACCTTTTTTTTTCTCTTTTTAATTTAGATGAAATAACAAAAAAAATAAATAAATAAAATTGTACAGACCACCCTTAAACTATAGAGTTTGTTACAATCACATACTATTATAACTTCAGACTAAACAACTCTGCATTTTAAACAATATTATATAATTCCACAAACTATTATAATCCATGTTATTATAACTCACTCAGTGCCTAAACACAGCCCCTGAATTTGATCAATTAACTTCATGAACTTTGTTAGGGAGTTGATTACAACATTTAACAAAGTTTAAGAGGTTGATTGATTAAATTAAAAGTTTAAGAGTATGATTGTAACACTTAACAAAGTTCAGGGGGTTGATTGATCAAATTCAAAGTTTAAGGATGTGATTGTAACAAATCTCATAGTTTAGGAGTGGTTTATGCAATTTTTCCAAAAAAAAAAAAAAAAAAAAAGAAAGGAAAATAGGTCAAATTATAGTTTATATTCAAATTAATCTTTATATGTCAAATAATGAAATTTTTTTACTCTATTAATTGATTGAAGGTTAACAAATATTAGCCTCATCTATGAAGAGTGACCTAACTTCACTTGAGATTTTGTTTGTTGTTACTTAAAAGAGTCATAAATAAAAACTTCACTAGTGTTTTTATTATTTTCCTAAGTTCTAACAATTACGAGATAGAGAATGAATCGTTGATATTTGATATGGTAATTAATGCCTTAACTATTGAGTTATGCTCGAATTGAAAAAACTTGGTTAGTATTGTTAGTAATAAGCTAAAGTCCATCTAATGTTTTCCAATCAAAAATAATGTTTTAAACCTCAATTTAAACTAATATTTTTCAACCCTTGGAGATCTACCATGTTTTTGCATCACAAAAACTAAGCATTGCATCATACCACTCGTGTTACACTATATTACAAATATCTTATTCCATTTGGTTTTTGTTACTTATCGCTCGATAAGCTGCCAACTTAAGCATAATTCAAATAGTTAATGAATCATGCATTTGTCCTAAAGGTCAAATGTTCAAATCATCAACTTCTTATAAGTAAATTCAATTCACATTTATAAAACTCGTGTTTTATTAACGTTTGCTTAGCATAAAATATAAATTTAAATAACATTTTTTTATTTCAACAACATGTAGAAGTAGAGATTTGAATATCTTATATTTTGATTAAATATATACTATTTTAACAATTAGAGTTATGTTCAAGTTGACAAAAAAAAAAAGATAATTGAAATAATTTATGGCAAGGTAATTTAGCTACACGACATTCTAAGTAATACAAAAGAAAGATTCAAATTCTGACTTAGTCCATGTACGTCTATAAAGTGACCATTATGTTCATTTGTTTTATTGTTAATCTCGTTTTCAATCATAATTTCAATATAAAGACATTTTACCTAATAAATTTGTGTTTAAAGGTTTTTGTTTTACACAATATGTTTTATGATTTTACAAACAATACCTAAAATCATTACTTTTAAAAAATATATATATAACAAAATCGATGTTTTGAAAGTATAAAAATCGAAGGAGATGAAAACTGAAAGTATATGATTCAAAATAAAATTACAAAGTTTAAATACTAGTTTGGTCATTATATTTGTAACTTTAGTTCATTTTAGTTATCGTACTTTCAACTTTTGTTCATTCTAGTTCATGTACTCTCAAAATATTTATTATGGTTCTTATACTTTTCAAAAGTTATTTTTTTTTCGTCGTTGTTTACGAAAGTTAACTCAAATTATATACACAATATTGACCATTTAATAAAAAAGTGATGTCTACATTCCACTAAACTTATTGATTGTAGTATCATGTTTTAGTTGTCATCAAAATAAATTAGATAAAAAAATAAAATGAAGGGACTAAAATAGTCGCTTTAAAAAAATTTAGGGACCAAAATAAACGTTTTGAAATATATAAACTAAAATAGACAAAAGTTAAAAATATAGAGACTAAAATGGACAAACTTTAGGGACCAAAATGAACCAAAAATAAAAGTGCAAGAATCAAAATAATATTTAAATCAAATTTAAAATTAAAAAGAAAAAACATTAGAAAATCAACTTCTTTTTTTTTTTTGGATTAAAATTTTGGTCTCTATACTATAAGACTTGTTTTATTTGTGTGTTTTTTCAGTAAAACAAATGTAGGATATGAAGATTTGAACCTTCGACCTCAAGAGAATGAGTGCATGCCAACTACCGTTGAACTGTGCTCACTTTGACAAAATGTTATATTCTACTTTATATCCTTTTCAATGTCTAAATTTGAGTCCACATACTTTCAATAAAATCTTGAGATTAGCCCCTTCTGTTATTTTATGATTAACTTTTCAATTTTTTTGTCTACCAACTTTCCATCTATAAATTTTGAAAACATATATTCATATTGTACCTTTTATTAAATGAAAATTATAATTATATTTTTCCCATTTAAATAAAAATTACCTTCAAACTAACGATGAAAACTAATTATAAGATTTATAATATAGTGACTAAATTTGAATAATAAAAAAGTTCGAGACTAAAATAAAATAAATCTCAAATGACTAAAATTGTATTTTGAACATGACATCACAAGTTGGGTAATATTGAATTTTTGTTGCTACCATTTTGCATTGGATTTTTTTTTTTTTTTTTTGAGTTCAACAATATTTGGGATATGGAGAATTTGAATGTCCTAAAGTTTTAGTTGAGAGGATATACCAATAACCGTTGAGCTAAGTTCAGGGGTGGATATACGTTGGGCCCAGCCCCCCTTAACTTTTTAACTATCATCTATTAGTATTAAAAACTACACTTTCATCTCAAATTTTCACGTTGGCCTGATGGATGAAGCTCCTTGATATTCCCAATTCTCTGATTTGAGCCCCAACGTGCATATTCTTTTACCTTATTTTCGTTTTTCGTTTTTCTTTTTCATTTTTAAGCTCATTTTTAATTTTTCAATTTTTTTTTCATTCTGTTCGTTTTTTAGCTTGTTGTTGTTTTTCGTTTTTTTTTTTTTCATTTTTTAAACTTATTTTTAGTTTTTCTGTTTTTTTTTATTGGTTTTTTTTCCTTCTTTTTTTTTTTTGGTTAAATTATCAAAAATACCCCTAAACTATGGGGTTAGTTTCAATTATACCCTTGAATTTTGAAAAGTTTCATTTTAACCCTTAAACTTTGAAGTTTGTTTCAAAACAACCCTCGAAGGTTTTTTCAGTTAAATTTATGGACGAAAAATGACGTATTTACATATGTTTTGATTTTCTTTTCAACGTATATGTTAAAATATGTTCACACAAGCAACAATATAAATGCCAAAACATCATTTTCCGTACATGAATTTAACGAAAAAAAGCCTTCAAGGGTTATTTTGAAACAAACTTCAAAGTTCAAGGGTTAAAATGAAACTTTTCAAAATTCAGGGGCATAATTGAAACCAACCCCATAGTTCAGAGGTATTTTTGATAATTTAACCCTTTTTTTTCCGTTTGTTTTTCCCGTTTGTTTTTCTCTTATTGTTTTTGGGTATTTTCTTTGTAAAGTAATATTTAATTTTCATATATTTAAAATAATTTAAATTTCTTTCTTTCTCTTTTTTTTTTTTAAGTTTAAATTTTATTTATAATAACAAATATATGATATTATAATTATTTTTTCAAATTTATTTTTTCAATATATGATATTATAATTTCTTTCATTTTTAAATTCATTATATAAAAAGAATTTATAATTCTATGAAAAAGAACAAATAATTTATAATAATCTAATTGTTAATTGTTATTTTAAGTTTCTTTTTTTATACACTTATAAATTTGATCTATTTTATTAGGCTTTTGAATCATAAAATATGTAATTGGTCTTTAAACTTTTAATTTTGTATTTAATAGGTTATTGAGTTTTCAATTTCATGTTTATAGTAAATCTGTAAACTAATAGATTGTTTTTTTTTTTTTTAAAGTTCAAGGATCTATTAAATACAAAATTGAAAATTCATGAGCCTATTAGACAGAAATTGAAAGTTTAGTGACTTAGCATAAACTTTTTAAAGTTAAGGACTTTTTAAACAAAATCTTAAAAATTTAAGGACCAAAATTTTAATTTAGTCAATTTAATATCAAAATATACGTGAAATCAATATATATCAATATATCAATGTGTTCAACATTCTTTCAACATTATTTATATATAGCGACCGACATAAAATTTTGGATCTACCACTAGCTATCAATATGTCAATGTGTTCAAAATTATTTATATATAGCACCCGACATAAAATTTTGGATCCACCACTGGCTAGGTTGATTTAGACAATGTCATTAGATTAATACGGTGAGGTTAAAAACAAAACAAAATAGAAAGGAGAAATTACTGTCGGCGTATCCATATCTGATTCTGAGCTACACAACCATATCCAAAAAAACAAAAAAACACCGTCGCTTGCTGTCAGTTGATTTTTTCTCACAAAAAAAATTTCAAAAGCACTTGCCTCAAATTGAATTCCACCCCTCAATTTATCCAATTTCCTTTTTCTCCCCAAAACTTTTCACAAAATGCCTTTCCGGACACATTCTTACCTCGCAAGCTTCTTATTCATTTATACTAAATTATTTTATTTTTTCGGGTTCGGGTTGGGTTCAAAGCTTCCCCCATCACTCTCTCGTTCTTCTTCTTCTTCTTCTTCCATTTTGCATGAAAGTTCTGCACTCTCTGCACATTTGAATTTCAGAGCCGAAAGCTTCGCTGCCCTCTGGCTTTTTGGGGCGTATAATAGAAATTAGAAAACATTGGAGCTATGTTCCACTCACACTGCCTTCTTTCGAGGAAAGGCCCTTTAGGCTCCATTTGGGTCGCTGCTTACTGCTTCAAAAAGCTCAAGAAATCTCTGGTTATGGAGACTGATATCCCCTCCTCTGTTGGTTCGTCTTCCTCTTTATTCTTCCTCTTGAAATTTTATTCCCCTTTTCATATCTGCATTTGGGATTTGGATATAACGGAAACGTGTCCCAATATTAAGTTGTTTTCTGAAGTTATTCCAGAGCGCCTGGTTTTTGGCTTATGGAGTTACTTCCTAGTGTTTATATGATTGTATTTCCTAACAGATTGTGAATATATCTTGTTTTCTGTTGCCAATTTTTGGAAGGAAGACAGCGGAAACCGTTTCTTTACTCGCAGTGCATTTGTCAATTTGGTTATTGTTGTTCGTTTATGAAATCCATTATCGTAAAAGAGTCCGTTTAGTGAGGGAATTACTTGTTTGATAGAGTTTCTGAAATTTAATTTTATAATTGGTTTGGGTTTCTGCTTTTAACTGATCATTCGCTCCACTGGGTTACTTCGTTTCTAGAAAAACCTAAAATGTAAATAGAAATCCGTTTGGAATTTTCTCACAATCTATTTCATTTGGTTTTGGTAATACTGTTCATTTTTTTTTATTAGGAATTTATGCGTGAAAATAATTGCGGCTGTGTGTACTTTGTGGAGAAGAACGAGTAGTGTAATTGTTTGAATGTGAAAATGTGCAAAGTGGACCACCATGGACTCGGCGGTCAAATAAGTAAGCTGAAATGTACCTCTTAGGGGTTTGTCTTGACGAATGGTTACTTAGAATATTATGATTTGCTTTCCAGCTTGTTTTTCCATAAAATTTTTTAAAAATTGTAAAAACAGTGATTAGATGGCAATCTTTCAAAAGGTCATCAAGTTTTGATTGAAAAACAACTTCTATTTTTTTGAAAAAGTAAGCTACCTCAACAACAAAACAATGGGAACAACTTTTAGAAACAACTGTCAAACAATCTTGTGATTGCTTACAAATTTCTAGACGGTAATGTTGAGGTTTCTGGACAATGCATTCCACTATCGAGAGGTTTGGTAGCCTAAGAATAGTGAAGTTGTCTAGAGAGCTTAGCTAGCATGAATGAGAGGCCAACTAGCATCAATGTGTGATTTCAAAGTGATGACAAATAAGAGTAAATGGAATCTGGATCTATCTATATGTATAGAGCTCGGGCATAACCGTATATGGAATCCCTATCTCAAATGACTGGTAAGGGCTCTATTTGTAACTATCATTTTCTACTCTCAGTTTTGATCACCATTGTCCCTCTATCCTGTACATGTTTCTGTGTGTTGGTAAATTTTACTAGATGAGTTGAATGTTGACACGTACAACATAGTTCTTTATTTATTAAATGAAAAAGCTGAAGCCCTTTTTACAGCGATTCATAATCTGAACTAATTTTTAGTTCATTCTCGGTTTTTTCTTCGATCATTTATGCTACATATTTTAAAATGATCTGCTTTTTGATATTTTCTTATCAATCTGAAATTGCATATTGTTAATCAGGGGTCTTACACATATACACACATTTCCTCTTCATTTTCTGGCTGTTACTTCTATTTTCTATTGGTTTTGATCACTCTTTTCTCTCTATCCTATATTTATTGCCGTCTGTAGATAAAATTTTGCAAGATGAACTGAACGCTGTGACATATAGAGTAATGGCCTACCTCCTCCTTGGCATTGCCCGGATATATTCCAAAAAAGTTGAATATCTGTATATTGACTGCAATAAAGTGCTGACTGAAATCGATGCATTTGTGGTCAGCACAAAGAAAAGCACAAGAAAGGAAGCTAAGCAAACGCCTTATTATGCTATTACCCTTCCTAAAAGATTTGAACTCGATGCATTTGATCTGGGGATTCTTGAGGACCTTACTGGGTAGGCTATCTAGTTTAGTTAATCTCTCTGTTAGGCTTATCTTATCTATCTTTTATTATAATTATTTCTAACTTGATGTTTCCCTAATTTTTCAGAAGTAACATTGTATCCCATGAAGAGATTACTCTTAAAGGTATGGTGTTTTCTTTACATTCTTCTGCTAATATATTTTTTCTTCTAACAATTCTATTCTGTATCTTATGTAATTTATGCAGATAATATGTGGAAAAATGACATCATGCTGTCACTTGATGAGGTAAGTGTTTCATCATGTTTAGCACTTAAATAAGTCAGATCTAAATTAATTTGACCGAGCGATTGTAAATAGTTGTTAATGACTTATGAGATACCTCTAGTCAATATAAGAGTTTAACTCTAGAAGTTCAAATTATATCAAACGTGCATTTAGTTGGAAATTTTATCTTACACTGTTGCAGAACCATGGCGAGGAAATCACTCCACTTCACAGTATTTGCTATTCTGATGATACCTTATTCAAAGAGTATGTAGGCCAAGCTCCCTTGTTACTTCCTTGACTTCAATATTCTTTTTTCATTCTATGTGGGGGAGACAATTTTTAATCTTCTTATTGCTCCAGTGTCTTTTCATCTCACCTCAAGGACATTGAGATGCAGGCAAGCACATCACATCACCTCATTATGTCAGAAAATTTTCAAGTGAGTACATTCTCTGATGAAAAATATGAGATAGAGGTATCCGGAATTGAGAATGCACATCTCAAAGCAATTGAACAATTTGATGAAGATCATCGATCTGATGAAGTGGAGATGTGGAAGGAGAAAATGCTGCAATATGAAAATGTAGTCCCTGAAGCAAGCACTGAAATGGTTTCAACTGATAGATTTTCTCATGAAGAAATTGTAATTGTCAAGACAGTTTCTATAACAGAGAAAGAATCTTCAGAGCATTTGAAATCATCTGATGAAGATGATCAGAGTGAGGGAATGGGCAGGGAACCAATTCGATCAGAAAATGAACCTGAGTTCATGAATGGAGGCCATAATATCAGCACCTCAGAAAGAAGCATGGAGATACTTAGAGATAATTCTGTAACTCTTGTGGATAGCATGGATATCGACATGTCTTGGGGTGCACAAAATGAACCTACACAACTTATTGGAATGGATAGTGAAAGGGATGATTTGAAATTTCTTGAAATGCAATCACCCGAAATGGAAGACTGTGATGGAACTAGAAATAATCTTCAACTATCTATTTCACTTGATGGAATGTTTGATTCCAAATTTCCAGATTTTACAGGTAGGTAAAATTTCTGAACCAAGTTCCATCATTTAAACGAGTTATCTACAATTTTGTTATGTGCCATCTTTTTCTCTAATATTTGTGAGTTGAACAGATGCCCCTGTATTCTTTTGACTACTTGAATCATGTGTTAATCTATTCAACGGAAATTAATAATACTTAGGAGTTAACAAATGTAGGCCTTCTGTGATTTTTTCCCCCCCTCCGATGTAGGTACCAAGACACCTGAGTTTACAACAATTTCGACACCAGCTAATAAGGAGAGACCTAGGACATCAAGGAAAAGAAAATGCATTGTCGATGATCCTATAGTTTTGTCTAACGAGTAAGTTACTATAACATTTAAGAGGCTGTTGGGGTGTAAGTTATAATAGTCTGAGTTATAATAGTATGTGGAGTTATATAATATGATTTTAGGATGCAGAGTTGTTTAGTCTTGGTTATAATAATATATGTTTGAGGTGTAGAGTTATTTAACTCCACAGATTATTATAACTTAAATTATTATAACCCACTCAGCGCCCCAAATAGGCCCCAAGTGTTAGATATTGCAAATGTTCAATAGTTGCTTTGGATTCCCAACTTGATGTGTTTTCAACAGGTGCTGCATTTTTTGAGGGTCTGGACTCTAGATGGTTTTTGAAGGGATTGTGAGGAAAAACTGTTTATATCTATAATACTTGAAGAGTGCCTTGTTGTAGTTAGTATTTTACGTGGCAATATTAGAAAAATAAAATTTCTTACACGAAAAAGCTCACATTAGTTTAAACAATGGCTAAGAATTTAGGTCTATTATTCTGGCATTTAAAGTGAATGGTGTTTTGCCCTCAAATTTTAAAAAACCAGAAGCTTGATTTTCCCTCATAGTTCTAGGTTAGATCAGATTTATTGCTGAACTATTATCTTCTTTTGAGACACGAAAGAGATAATATGATCTGAACTATTATCTTCTTTTGAGACACAAATGAGATAACATGTTGCTAAAACTATATCAGGAAACTTAAGCAAAGCATATATGATGCTAGCGACTTGGTTTCAAAAAGAAGAAAATGTCCTCGCAGTGCTCTTACTGACTGGAAAGCTAGTCAAATTTCTAGACTCTCCTTTGGCTTCTCAATGCCTTTGATGTCCTGTAAGTTTTCGAGGCTCTTGAGGGGGTTCTTTGAAAGACATTTGATCTTGAAAAGCAAAAAGGATTAAATTTTAGTTTTTACAGACACTATTTTGTCCTCTGATGATGGTTTTCGATAGGTGTTTCGTCTGAGCTTAGGTCCCTCCTTTCTGAGACGAGAGTGAATATATTGAGATCTGCTGAATTGGTGAAATCTCCCGAAAACTTGGATGATCCAAGTTCTCCAGCTTTTGACATGTCAGTGAAAATAGATAGCCCGGTCACAATTTTCAAAACTGGAGAACATTCAAATGAACCAGAGATTTCTGGATCTATAACTACCTACAGATCAGAACAAATCACGACTTGTGTGGATAGAGTTCCAGTTTCTGAAGCTTCTGTCCTGGAACAGTTGTCCACATCAGAACCTCAAACTTCAGATAGACTTGAGCAAATAGCAATAGCACCTGGCACACCTGTTCGATGCTCAACATCAGCTAGATTATTTGGGAGTCCAGATAGCCCAAAAGTTCCTAACTCAAATGCAGTAAGGCTTGTGAATTTTTTGGGAATTGTATACGATATATTTTGTCAACCCCAGGGGGGTTCAATCTTCATTCATGTCTTAAACGAGTCAATATTACTCACACTTATAGATTGGATAACTTCTTACCTTATCTACTTGAGGCCAATGAATATATGTTTCTTTACAGTTTTCATATTGGATATTTGTCAATATACGTTTGATGATTCCCAATTTTTCCCCTCTGTTTTCGCAGTTAAGGTTTTGTGAAGCAGATGAGCTAGAATCTGGTAAGGAGCATCTTCAAGTGACTTTAATTTGCTATTCAGAAATCTATTTATAGGTTGTATGTTTAATTATTGGATTTTTTTTTATTATTATAGATGGATGGTCTGGGAGAACCAGGTAAAGTGGATTGGGTTCACGTTTCTCAACTGCTCTACATTTCCTTCCCACTTTCTGTTAACTTGTCAAACCTCTGATGGTACAGAATAGTAGCTGGGTATCTTCTCCAAAATTTTACAAATCAAAGGGTGCAAACTGTGGAAGAGGCTGTAAATTTGTCACACCTGCTTAGCGACAAAACGAGAAAGGAGAGTGCTAATGTATTCTATGAGATATTGGTATGTTTCCTTCTTCTTTCTTTTTGGTTTTCTTATTTTATTCCTGATTTTCTACACGTGGTTTGATATGATAGTACATCTTGAATTTTATATTTCTACGAAGTTCTGTTACCTTTTCTGAAAATGAAATTTAAAGCATTTTAGACACATGGGTGTTGTTATTTCATTGAAAATGTCGACTAGCTATTATATAACATTATTGTCTGAATAATTGACTTGGTTTGGTAAACCCTCCAGCATTTTCAAAAAACTCTCTCATCGAAACTGTACTGATTATTTTCATTGAAGTAATGAAAAGTTACAAAGTTCTAAGCTTCTTGTAGAAGTATACAAAGATCCTCTACAATCTGAACAAATTGCAAGAAAGATAGAAAACTTGTATGTAAAGTAACCCCCAAAAGTTCAAACTTCAACACAGCAATGGAAGAAAATTCAATCCCAAAACCTAACAACAACTTAATGGGGTCCGTAATTGTTTGCCATTGAACCATTAAGGGACAAATCTAAACAAAAACTCCACCATCAAGCTATAACTGAAAAAGACAAACGAATTCTAAATATATATATACATATATTGACGAACACTTGAAATTTACCCGAATAAGCAACCCTCCATTGCAGCAAAATTACCTAACTGAAAGAGAAATACCATATAGCGATGATCTTTAAAAAGATTTCTAAAGACAGACGTGCAATGTAAGGTTGCTGCAAGAATAAAAAAATAATGACGCTTTAAAAAAATTAGTTATAAAAATGATGCTTTGAAAAAGTTTAGCTATCAAAAGTGTTGTGTGATTCTTACCCAAAAAAAAAAAAAAAAAGTTGTGTGATTGTTACGATATTGAATTATTAATATATTTTAGTTTCAGATGTCTGTTTTCAGCTTTTAATCCATCATTCTGTAGTTAAAAACATGCCAAGCGCTGTGAAAATCTGTTCCTCACATTAAACCATTACAATCTTTGGGGCGGAGGTGTGACATTCAAATATGGTACTGCAGGTACTGAAAACCAAAGACTGCGTGAATGTGAAACAAGATTGTGCCTACGGTGATATCTTAGTCTGGAAATTACCAAACTGGGGCACAGCCTTTGGAACTGGTTTGTCCATCACGTGTGAAGACTAGGTGTTAATTTGTAGGATAGAAATGGAATTAGCTGTATAGGTTCCATGTTTAAAGCCTGAGGCCAATTTTGACGTACAGTAACTCGATTAAGTAAACAGTCTCTGTAGGTGTTTAGGTGGTGTTAAAAGCCTGAAGCTAATTTTGATGTACAGTAACTTCCTTAAGTTAACAGTCTCTGCAGGTGTAATTTTGATTAGATGGTGGTAACTTTTAGCCAGTAAGCATCATCTGTGTATTGTGAATTTCTGACTTGTTAATGCAGGTGATCTTTTGCTGAATCTATTTCTTGAGGTTTATCACCAGGGGCGGAGAGGGGCACGTGCCCCCCGAGTTTATAGGGTTTATATATATTTAATATTTGTTTCAGTCAAAAACTCAAGAACGTGCCCCACGAGTTTATAGGGTTTATATATATTTAATATTTGTTTCAGTCAAAAACTCAAGAACATGCATTGGTCTGTTGGATGTGAGAGGGCACAAATAACGTTTGCGTATTCAAGGTCTTGGGATCAAATCCCCATTAACGCCCATCTTTCTGAATTTTGCCTTGGTCTGTTGGCTGTGACAGGTCATCTTTCTGAATTTTTTGATTGTTTGTGTATATATATATATGCCAAAAAAAATGCCGCTTTTTAACTTCATTTTTTATATTACTCTTTTAGTTTAACTTCATTTTTTAATTATATATTTAATTTGCAATATATATATATATATATATATAATATTATTTTAATTTTTAGTAAGTTGGGTACGGTTAGAGTTTAATTAATTTTTTAAATGTTACTCACATATATACAAAAAGAAATAAATCTTTGGTAAATATTTAGAAAAATTAAATGCATAAAAAAATTTAATTCTATTTTAAAAAATCTTAAATATTTTCAGTTTCATTTTTTGCTTTATATATTTAAGTGGATAATTCTATAATAGTTTATTACATTTTTGTAATTAATATTACTTAATCTAAGTATTATATATCAATACATTTAAAATTATATTTATATAAAGGTTAAATTACATATTTAGTCCCTGAATTTTAAAATTTGTGTCTGGTAGGTCTTAAACTTTTTAATTTTGTGCTAATAAGTCGTTGATTTTTAAAAATGTCTAATAGATTCACAAACTTTCAATTTTGTATCTAATAAGTCTTAGATTTCAAAAATGTTTATAATTAATTGTTCTCATAAAATTTAATTTTGTATCGAATTAAACCTTAAACTTTCAATTTTGTAACTAATAAATATATTTAAAAGGTGTCAAATAGGTTGAAGACTTATTAGACACAAAATTAAAATTTATGTCTAAAAGAACATTTAATTTTTTAAAATTTTGAATATGTCAAAGACTTATTTAATACAAACTTGAAACTTTAAAGATCTATTAGATATAAAATTAAAAATTCAAGGACCTTTTAGATATTTTTTAAGTTCAGGGATCATATATACACAAATTTAAAAGTTCAAGCCCCGTTTGATAACCTATAAATACTATTTCCACATATGAGTTTCCTTACTTTGCTATCTACTTTCTACATATGTTTTCAAAAACCAATCAAAGTTTTGAAAACTAAAAAATGTAGGCCTCGTTTTAGTTTTTGGTTTTTGAAAATTAAGCTTATTTTCTCCTAATTTCTCTACAATGGTTTTCATTTCCCTTAAAGAAGTATTTGAATTTTTTTCCAAATTCTAAAAACAAAAACAAGTTTATGAAAACTACTTTTTTTAGTTTTCAAAACATGGCTTGGTTTTTGAAAACATAGGTAAAAAGTAGATAACAAAACAAGTAAAATCATAGGTGAGAATAATATTTATAGGCTTAATTTTCAAAAACTAAAAACTAAATGGTTATCAAACGGGACTGTAGTTTTCAAAAACTTGTTTTTATTTTGGAATTTTGCTAAGAATTCAAATGTTTCCTTAAGAAATATGAAACCCATGGTAGAGAAATAGGGAGAAAACTAGCTTAATTTTCAAAAACAAAAGACAAAAAAACAAATAGTTACCAAACGATACCTCAATTACTGAACTTGTGATTTAAGCTAATATGAACTTGTGCCCCCCAGATAGAAAGTTCTGGATCCGCCACTGTTTAACACCCCCCCTAAATTTTTTGATATAGAAATTTTGTTGGATAAAAAGAATCTTTAAAACCAGTTTCACAATACAAGATATCAGAAAGCAACAATAGTTCATTGTCGTTTGGTTTATTGGTTTTCATTTACCTTCTGTCAAATTTGCTGTTTATATGTAAATTTTAAATTAACATAAAGAAAAATATTTAGAAAACACGAGAATGTAATATTTATTTTCAGAAAAAAGTAGAATTTTGTTTTATTTAATCAAAATTAAGAAAATAAAAATTTAAAACGTGGAACAATTACCTGTGGTAACCCGATGCATTTTATTCAACTTTGTACTTCTACCTACCCATTTTGTTTTCCACTGTTTTTTCCCCTTTAATAATAAGTTAGGACTTTTTTCTTGGGTTTTATTCTTTAATGGCTCTCTTTGTAGCCATAGCCACAAGTTAATTGCTTAAAAACTGGTCAAATATAAATTTTGTTTAAATCACCGGTTGAGGGTATGTTGTGAGATAATTTGAAACCTCATAAGCTTAAAGGGCGATTGGCCCTTGTTTTGGGTTCCACCCATTGTAATCACAATTCTAGGGTTGTAAAAACAAATCTCATAAGTTACACTCTCCAAACCCACTTCCAAACTTGTACTTTTTTTTCTTCCATAAAGTTAGTGGGACATTTGTAGGAGATCTTATTGTGATAATCTCTAGATAATCCATGAAATAGACGATGAACATTCAAGAAACTATTAAATAAAATAATGAGGCTTTGTATGTTTCTGATTTTGTTTTCAGCAACTTGGGATAGGAGATTTCTTTCTTTCTATATTTTTCATTCTTAAGAATTGTTTTTAACGTGTATACCAGTTTTAGAAATATATGGGTCCATTTAAATAAGTCAAGGGTAAAATGGTAATTTTATGTAAAAGTTTTGATTATGAAGTCCCAAACAAAATACTTGGTTTTTTAAAAAGAGGACAGTTACCCCCATTCCTTCCAATTTCCCCTAAATATAAACCCTCCTCTCCAAGCAAACCCCAGATTTCCTCAAAACACATCTTCTCAAGAATGAGTAGACGTCAAGCTGCTGTGTCGTTGCTCACCAAAGTTGCTGGCGTTGCTTTTGGTGTCGGCGTCGTCTCGTCGGTTCTAAATGCCTCTGTGTACACTGTCCGCGTGGGTGAACGAGCTGTCATCTTGGATTGGTTTCGAAGTCGAATGGACAAGTCCATCGTCGGTGAAGGAATTCATTCATGCATTCGATGGCTGCAAAAGCCCTCTGTATTTGATATTCGTACTCCACCTTACAGTTTCAGTTTTGTTTCCTATACCAAGGATCTTCAGAAGGTGAAATTGACGGTGCGTGTTCTCTTTCATCCCGATATCTCTAACCTCCCTGATAATCATCAAACCCTCCCTTCTATTGGATATGAGGATTTGGATGCTATGGTCTCCAAATTCAGCGCTCATGAGCTTGTGACCAACATGATGCATGTCTCAGCTCTTATCCGTGGGGCACTGGCTTCAGGGGCTGGAGAATTACATATTGTCTTAGATGACGTATCTTTCACTCATTTGTCCTTTAGCCCTGAATTTTCTATGGCTTGCGAGTCGAAGCAGATAGCAAAGCAATAGGTTGAGCGGAAAAAGATCTGGTTGAAAAGGAATGAACAAGAAAGCCTAGTTCCTACTATTTGGGATGAGGCTTTTGAGGTTGCTCTTGATAAGGACAACCAACCTCCACATATCTCCACAATTGTATGATATTGTCCATTTTGGACATAAGCCTTCATGGCTTTGCTTTTGGTTCGCCTAAAATGCTTCATACCAATGGAGATAATTGTCCTCACATATATACCTATGATCACTCTCTTCCTTAACCAATGTGGGACATTTTTTTGCACTCCTAACAATCATTCTCTCGAACAAAGTACCACAGTTGAACGGATCACCTATCACACCATCCACTTTCTCCCTCTCGAACAAAGAACTACTCCTCTACCAGTGGCACTTGATAGAGTTACTACAATGGTATGATATTGTCCACTTTGGGCATAAAGCCCTCATAGCTTTGCTTTTGGTTCCCCCAAAAGGCCTCATACCAATGGAGATAATTGTCCTCACATATATACCCATGATCACTCTCTTCCTTAGCCAATGTGGGACATTTGTTTGCACTCCTAATAGCTCTTAGTAAGTTTAGACCATCAGCATCAGGGGGGGACAAGCATCAAGGGACGCCCAGTAGGTCGATAGAGGTATAATATCTCAGGTGTGGATGTGTGTTTAAAAACACTTCTTTTTACACTTTTGAAAATATTGTAAGTATTTAAAAAATCATTCTAAACACCCTTTTTCATTGTGGAGTAGACTAATTTGATGGAGAGCTCATGCATATCAGGTGTTTAGGTTCTTTGACTCATCTCTCTCTCTAGGGCATAATGATTTTTTCTTTTTGGAGCAACTGAATTGAGTTTTTGTATTATTAGTTTATTCAGTAATTAATGCAATCAGTTTAGGGGGCATGGAACGCTATCGTGCCCTGGCCTCAGAGTCGGTTTAACACTAATTTGATGCTAGGTTGGATTAGTCTCTAAAGAGATTTACATTTGGGCGGCTTGTCCATTAGAATAGATTAGAGACTAATTTGAGTATAATTGTTTGTTTGTGGTATCGATGATTGAAATTACATGTGCGACCTGATGAACTCTTGAATTGGTGTATTTGGTAAATTTGATTTTATTCTCGCATTTAATTTCCTTGTTTTAGGCACTTAATTCTACGTCGTTTTACCTTTAGGCACAAATCCCCCCGTTACGTGTTTTTAATCCAAATTAAGCAAGATAATTACTAAATTCATGCCTCCCTACGTTCGAACCGACCACTGGTACTACAAATATAAGTTGTTTGGACCATAAATTTATTTGACGACCTTGACGCAACCGACCAAATTGGCGTCGTTGCCGGGGAGGTGATTTGGTATTTTTTTTTCTTACTTTCTTTGGATTTTGTTGTTTGTTTAACCACTCTCTTTTGCTATGTGCAAGTTTACTCGTAAGGAGCGAGAAGTTGGACTTTATTATTTTTTTCCAGAAATTATGAGGGATGAGAGGTGCATATAAGACAAGCACGAGGGAGTGACGGTGAACCTAACGTGAAATTTAATCTTGGAGAGACATCGAAATTAGAAGAATCATTAGAAGAAAAAGAAATGGTTGAGTGAACACTCAAGCAACTGGCAGCTCTTGACCTCAATCAACAACCGTTGCGCATCACCTACCCTGAAACGCAAGGTGAGTTTGAGCTTAAACCTGGACTAATTCATTGTTACCTACCTTTCGTAGCAGTGCAGGTGAGGACCCGCACAAACACTTGAAGGAGTTCCATATTGTGTGCTACAAGATGAAGCCAAATGGTGTAATGGAGGAGAAAATTAATTCGAGAGCATTTCCCTTTTCGTTCAAGTACTGGCTTTACTTTCTACCTCCTGGCTTTGTCACCACATGGAACACTATGAAAAAGCTGTTTCTGGAAAAGTTTTTTCCTACTTCATGGGCCACGAACCTGCACAAAGAGATTGATGGTATCACCCAGATGACAGAAGAGACACTAAAGGGAATAATCAAATTAAACTCACAACGGAAGTGTTGGAATCGATTTTGATTTTATTTTAGAATTAAACGAAAAATAATTTTAGGCTAAGCAAAACATACTTTTGAGATAATATGGAGATATTTCAGGTGAGTCTTTATCTCCTCTACAAAGTCTTCATAGCTATGACTCGAACACAAGACTAATGTGACGCCCAAGGTTAGGAGGGGTACATGAATGAACCGATGCCACATCTGAATGAGAGGGATCCCGAGGATATGAAAGTATGGTTAGGAAAGGCTTAAAAGAATTGATAGTTACTACCTATACCAACAAGGTGCACCTTCCTTTTCGGTGGCTTAATCATAGGAACTCCAAAGTTAAGCGTGCTTGGCTTGGAGCAATCGTATGTTGGGTGACCTCCTGAAAATTTTCAGGTGACGTGGCCAGGTCGCAGGGGATGCAGGGGAATGTCGGGGCCATCAGGTGCCGAATCCGGATTCCAAATCCTGGTTCGAATCCTGGGCCTGGGGTGTTACATATGGTATCAGAGCGGAAACTCTCCTAGTAAGATGTGGTTCGGGGACGAACCAAAGCAGAAGCTGGTGGGCATGTAACGCCCAAGGTTAGGAGGGGTACATGAATGAACCGATGCCACATCTGAATGAGAGGGATCATGAGGATATGAAAGTATGGTTAGAAAAGGCTTAAAAGAATTGATAGTTACTACCTATACCAACAAGGTGCATCTTCCTTTTCGGTGGCTTAATCATAGGAACTTCAAAGTTATAATTAAAATATTAAATTTTAATATATAATATATTAAAATTTATATTTATTTGAATCTCATTCAAATCTCATACAATATATGTTTAACTTATTTTCATCTATTAATTCTAGGTCACTCCACTATAAACCTAGAGTTGCACTCTTATTGTAAATTTCTTCAACCCAAATAACCTTTATTAAGTAATGAATCCAACCCAACCCAACCATGAAACATTTGGGTTGGGTTGGTTCGGGTTGGTCGGATTATATACTTAAAGTTTTATTTTAAGAAAAAGTTAAGTATTGATATATAAAATATATATTTATTTATTTTTAAATATCGAATTAAGATTAACAACTCAATTTCAATTGATATTATGAATTTTTTCCTTCCAAAGACTTAACAACTTATTTTAAAAAGTTGTTGAATAATAAATAATCTAAAAATAATTATAAAATTAAAATAAATGTAGTTACATATAGTTGTAATATAAGTAACAAAAATATTTTTTTAAATTAATAAGAAGATCAAGTTTGTTCGGTTCAACCCAAGCTAATTTTTGGTGAACCCACGAATTAACCCAACCTATAAAGTTTCTATTTGTTTGAACCAAATCCAACCTAAACAAGTTGATAACCTAAACCAAACAATAAAATTGGGTTGAGTTGATCGAATTTTTCGAGTCATCGGGTTTTTTGAACACCCCTACTAAAAGGAAAATTTTGATTTTAACAAATCAATTATGAAGGTTTTTTTTTTCTTAAAAAAAAAAAGGTACAAATCAATTTTGAAGTTGGGGGAGTGCCCTTATGAGCTTTTACCAAATATTTTTAAAAAACTTACCTGCCGTAAAAGAAATCATTTACCTTATAATTATGAAAGAAGTTAATTTTCTAAGTGAGTTATATGGGGATTGTTACACTATTTTTTTTTTGTTAAAATTAGTGAAAATTAAATAGATGGTAGAAATTGCAACATTTAACTAAATAGGGTTTAATTTGATAAAGTTAAAAGTTACACGACGACATGTATATGGGTAAAATTTGAATTTTTTCTTTTATAAAAATAAACTAAATTAATGTAATTGTGTATTTATCGAAACTATTAATAAATTAGTAATTTATTTAATATATTTAATTAATTGAAATAATTTAGTATAAAAAAAATTAACTTTTTATAATTTTTTATTCAATTAAAATTATGCATCTATTATGATCCATTAATTTACATATATTTGTTGAAGAATCCATTAATTAGTGCATCATAATTATATAAAATTTATAAAATTAATCTCATAAAAAGACAAAAATATTATTTATTATTATAAAAATTAGTATTTTCAAATGTACAACCAAACACAACAATTAATGTTTCTCAATAATCTTATTTCTAGGCATTCATTATTCACGGACATATAAGAAATCTTAAACCAATCAGTCTTTAAGTACATTTTTTAAATGTTTTGAAAGGTCAAAAATATTAATGCAACTTTTTAAAGTTTATGAGTATTATTGAAACAAGGAGTAGTTTCTATAATTTAGCTTAAAAAATTACATTCATAAGAAATAAAAAGTTTGTTTTTTAGTTTTAAAATTTTAAAACTGCATAAAATATTTAAAAATTCATAACAATTAACTTTCTATTTTGGCTAGCCATACAAATTTCCTATAATGTTTTGAAGATAGCCCGGATCGATTAAAGCCCAGCCCATTTCTGTATTGAAGTACACTGTCCCGGAAACCCAGTGAATAGCGATCAAATCCTCTTCTCTTTGCTTCAAAAAATCTTAAAGAGTCCCAAGCCCTCCCCCGTGCTGATCCCTCTTATCAAGAATGAGTAGCTCGTTGCTCATCAAAGTTGCTCGCGCTGCCGTTGGTTTTGGCGTCGTCTCGTCAGTTCTAAAATGTTCTGTGTACACCGTCGGCGAGGGCGAACGAGCGGTCGTCTTCAATCGGTTTGGAGTTCGAACGGACAAAGACAAGTCTGTAGGTGAAGGAATTCATTTATTGATTCCATGGCTGCAAAAGGCCTTTGTATTTGATACTCGTACGCGGCCTCACACTTTCAGTTCTGTTTTCTATACCAAGGATCTTCAGAAGGTGAAAACGACGGTACGGATTCTCTTTCACCCCGATATTTCCCACCTCCCTGAGGCTTTCATTCATCAAAACCACGAGGAAGTTCTCCCCTCTATTGGATATGAGATTCTGAATGCTGTGATCTCTAAATTCAGCGCTGATCAGCTTCTGACCAACCGGTTTCATGTCTCGGCTCTCATGCTTGAGGCACTAGCTCCACGTGCTAAAGAATACAACATTATATTGGATGAGTTATCTCTCGTTAATTTGTCCTTTAGCCCTGAGTTTTTTAGTGCTTTCGAGCGGAAGTTGAAATCGCTGCAAGAGGTTGAGCGGGCAAAGATGTTAGTGGAAAAGGCTGAACAAAAAGGTGCATCTTTTATGAAGGATGAGGCAGAGGGCAACCTGCTATTATTTTGGATGAGGATGTTTCGGGCGGTGTCATCGGACAAATCATCATCGGACGAATCATCCGCGGGCAAATTTTAATATCTCACTCAGGTGTGGATGTGATTTGATTGTCACTAATTTAATGCAGAACTCTTGTATATATATCGGGTGTTTAGTTTATACGTTTTGCTCCAATATATATATTTGGAGCAATGGTAGTCAGTACGATGAGAAGGTTCTCCACTCATGTATTGAAACTGAGGTTCAGGATCGTCCGCTGATCGGCTATTAAGTAATAACCGACTGGCTTCGTTTCTCTGCTCTTTTGCGTGGGAGACTGTTCATATTATTGCAGGAGGTTGAGGGGCTCTTAGACTTAGAACTAGAAGCCTCGTTGAATTGACTTGCTAATTATGTATAGATCTTAAATTAAACTGTGTTTCTGTTCTTGCTGACCGGCTAATTGTGATTCATTATCCATTAGCCTCAACTTTTTCAATCAGTGTTTGTGTTATGGATCTATTTTACGAAAACAAAATTCTAGTTTTTTTTTGTTAACAAGGTACCGGGTGAGGATTCGAACCTCTAGCCTTTTGAAATTTGGTATAGAATTCAAAACTAATAACATCATAAAACATTATTTTGTTGATTTCACATTATTCCTTGTTCCAACGAACTTGCTAGGGTGCAAGCGGCTCAGTTACTCTGCAAAACCAGAGCCTAATCGATTATTTAGTAATGGATTATAAAAAATCGAAGTCAAACCGCCCGACCGAAGCGCATATATGACAGCTTATAGCCTAGCCTAGTGACGTGACTATGTCTTGTCTTTTCTAGTCAGTAATAAATTAATAATTGTTTAATATTTTTTCTATTGTTAAAAAGCTAAAATCTAAAAAGAAAATTTAACAGAATAAGTTTGAAGGTATTTAAAAAATAGATATTGTTGAGAACTTGAGAGAGAGGGGAAGGGGTTTTGGGAGGGAAGAAAGGAAGATCTCCACTCAAACCAGAAAGGAGTTTTGAGAGGGAAGAAGGTGGAGATCGTTGAGAGAGAAAGGAGTTAGTGTAAAAAATGGTGGTTTTCAATCCGTGGCGGACCAGAACTTATGTTGGGGTCTTAAATTTGTAACAAAATTTTGAATACATTGATATACAGGAGCAAATCCAAAACTATATTGGGAGCATGAATTCGTACCATGATAATTTGAACGAATTAATGTATATTAAAATTAATTTATATATTTTGATATTAATTTGTTGTATAGAAGTAAGCTGGAACAGTTATTTGAATTACATAGAACCTTTTCCTTTACAAGTTTTATTTAATAAAAAAATTGCAAGGTCCAGTTCTTTTTGGAAGAACTTAATTAAATTCTAGCCAGTCCATAACAATCTTCTAACCACTTAATTAAATTAGAGAGCAAACATTCTCCTAAGTGTACATCTACTCGAGATTTTCAGCCTTCAGACAGGTGTAATTCGGTGTCAAAACTATCAATTGAACCAGTGTTTGGAGAAATATTTTGCAGATACCTATTTTGCTGCAATGATGTTCTGTATTTTGTGAGACAACAAAAGCTTATCACTCTCTGTTTCCTTCATTTTTCCTTTTGTTTTAAAATATAGACAACAATATAATGAAGCCCATACATGGAAAGTCCATCTCCCCAAAACCTCTATAATTGGTTTCTAAAGCTGTCTGTACAACACTTCAAGGAATATTGATGCTGCCTTTAGCAAAAAAAAAAAAATTGAAACTAGTAGCCTGTTTTAAAAGTTCAAAACTCCATACAGCAGCTTACTTCTTATCTCTCATTCAACTAAGGGAAAAAGGGGTTCATATCAATGAAAAATCAATCATACTCTCATGCCAACCAAACATATATTGTTCTTTTTGGAAGGCGATTAATCTAAAAAACAGGCCCATATTTTAAAGTTCATCCAAAGATTGATTTCCATTCAACAGTGACTCTAAACAAACAAAAAATAACATTGATGTGGAAGAAATATGACAAATATTATAAGAGAAGCAAAAAAGATGACAATAAACCAAATCATAGAAGCATTATGAGAAACCACAACCATGACTAACTGAAAGTAAAGTATGTCAAGTAGGAATCACTATTGATTTATTGTATTACGAATCATGCTGCTTTAGGACATTCGAGAGCTTTGAGATAATCTCCGAAACTGAAAGTTGTCAGTGAACGGAAGTAAAAGATGATATCTTCTCCACCACAATTTGGGTACATATACCTTCTATAATCACCCAAAAATTTTCTAAGTGACTACTATTCGCTCTCTTATATGCCCCATTGATAGTTGTCACATTTGTCCTTAATTGCCCTTGCCACAATCATCCACGTGCCCCTTTTCTCATATCTACCATAAGTAAAATGTGAGGGTGGAGTCCTAAAGACAAGAATGAGAATTCAAGCATCCAAGTTGATATCATGTTGAATACCACACGTATAAGTAAACCTAATTTTGAAAATTAAAGCTCATATAATACTTAGAAGGTCAAACCATATAAATTTCAAATAAGCATGGTGAATGTTGCATTCCGAACCCTCAAGTACATTATACGAAAAGTAGACGATTGCAACCAGGAACAAAGCCAGCAGAATAAAGATCCTGAGTCAAGTCTTTTATCTGGTGGCGTGGTATCTGCAACGTTAGGTAATGATGAATCAACTCTTAAGAAACCTTAAGAACATTTCAAAACACAACAAAAAGTAGGTATTTCAAATTGTTTCGAGTTTTTCTAACATACAAATATAAAATGGTAGTTATGGCAACTACTTTGGTAAGAAGATCAACTCAGGTATGCATTGTTTTGGATGGATGAAAAGTTGACTCTAAATTGTGATTATCAGGAAAGCAAACTCGTACACTGACCTGCAGCACAATGGTCAGGTTCAATCCTAAAAAACGATTTTAGAAGTTGCAATCTTCTAAGTATACTAATGTTATCATAAAAAAAAAAAACATCATGATTATATAGTAGAAATTAAGCTAAAAAGTCTTTGTAGCACCTTTGTTATCCTTGACTTGCGAGCTGCCTCTTTTGCCTCTCTGATCTTTCGTGTTTTTAAATATTTCTCTACTAGGATGGAAACTGTAACAATGTCGCCTATATAAATATTTGAATGCATTCCTAGAAGATGCCAACTTGCCAAGTATCCATATTCGGATAATCTACCCAAATAATCGTTGGGACTTTTAGAGTTAAAAGTGACATAATAAGCTGAATAGACTTCTAATAAGTCAATAAAAATAAAGAATTCAGAATAGACTTCTGCAACGTTAGTATCCATATTCATATAATCTTCCCAAAGAGAGAGAACAAGGCAAAGAAATAATATGTAAATGAGGTCAAATGTATTTTTTGGCTCCAATGATGCCATTGGAGCGGTTACAACCATCTATGGAGGATTACCAAGAAAAACCTACCTCACATCTATACCATACTCTATTAGTATAAACCTAAAGTATCTATGAAAACCTAAAATTCCACCTACCACCACCACCACCACCATGGTGGTGATGCTTATTGAATAATATGGCTCTTGTTGGCCTCATCTAGAGATGTCCACGGGGGATGGGGATGGGGAACTGCCCTCCATTTCATTTCTTGTCCCTGCAAAATTCCTCACTTAATTTTGCGGGGATCGGGTTCCCCGTGGAATTATTCCCTATTTATATTTTTTATTTATTTTTTAAATTTTAATTAAATAAAATATTTTTTTTTAGAAAATTTCTATTTAAATTATTAATTCCTAATGGTAAATTTATATTTAAAGATATATATATTTTAAATTTTCTTTAGAAAAATAAAATAATACATCATAAAAGATTAAATTTAGTATTTATTATATATATGAATATACATATTAAAAATAAATAAATAAATCGAGGTGAGGGTAGGGAAAGGGGTGGGGACGGGGAATACATTTCCCGTTCCCATCCCCATTTAGCTAACGGGGAAAAATTTCCCCTGCTCTCTCTCATTCCCCGTCTAAACTGGGATTTCCTGCCTCGTTAGGGGCAGGTCCCCGCGAGAAAAATGAACATCTCTAGCTTCATCCTCTACCCAAATAAGAGCAACCAAAAAAAAAAAAAAAAAACTTCTCGAGCCACACTAGCTCGACGATATCAATCTCGACCATTACTTTATGAAATTCTATTCTAGCTTCTAGCTTCTCTGATAGGGGCTCGCTTCTTCAAGCAGAGCTTGCTACTTTTCATTTTGATAGGAGTAGGTACTTGCTACTCGTCAAAGCCATCCATCGTCTCGTATTACTTTACTAAGCCGTATCAGACCAGAGATTCAACAAAAGACATAAACAAATCCAATATCTGTTTTATTGTCTCTTGCCTGCCCATGTATTCAGCAGCAGTTTGAAAGGTTGACCTATTCGGGAATCTCCAGGCAGGGATAGATTCTTTACAATGACCACCTCTGACCAATTGAAAGGGATGTAGCGCAGCTTGGTAGCTAGCTGGAGATGAGCGCTAGCTAATGGTTAATGCTTCAGAAAACACCTTACGTGTCTGGTAACCAGTTGAGATCGGGCTACGGCTTAGGTGGACACTGCAATTATGGCTCGATCGAATATCCAAGAGATGACTTGTATACCAACAGTACTACAACTAGCTCAAAAGCTTGCCAGCTGCAACATAAAAAAAGAGTTAGCAGCGTTATCAGTGAGAACCGAACAGATTCAGCCAAGAGTTTGTTCTCTAGAATAGCGTTAGGAACGAGCTCCCTCAATGCACTGCTATACAGAGCGGAGGAAGATACTAAGGGCTAGATCTACGCCGATTTTCAACTCCCCGAAGCATTTCGTCGCTTACTACGCCCTTCGACGTCTCTGAGTGCCTAGGTATCCACCGTAAGCCTTTCCTCGCTTGAACCTCGCCCTGAACTTTAAGGTTATGTCATCCTAAGGTGCTGCTAAATGGAAGGATCTTATCAAGCGACTCATTCTATTCTCTCTAAGGTCAGGTAGGTGAAGCGTCTAGCTTAGGGGGGCGTGTCGAATTCCTGAAGGTTTATGTTCAGCTAGCACTAAAAAGGCTACTTCTAGTATAAGTGGTAGAATTATTCCAAGTATTTCAGCTGGAACTGCTATGTACGTTTTCGATTTTCTATTCACTAATGAGGAGCGAAAACGGACGTGGCCAAAACATATAAAGATTGGCGTAGTCGCTCATAGGGATCTAGGGGTTAGTGGCTAAAGTCTCTCCGATGGTACGCTGGGGTTAGAAATAGTATTTATGAAAACCTAAAATTTCACCTACCACCACCACCATGGTCGTGATGTTTCTTGAATTATACAGCTCCTGTAAGCTTCAGCTTGTGCTAAAATAAAAGCAGCCTAAGCTTCTTGTTTGGTCTTTAAGATCAAGTTATTCGCTTGCTCATAGTCTTGTAGAGCAATTTGTTTTTGCTCCACAGAGTCGGAAAATTCCTTGTTGAATGCCAAGGACGTGATTGAAAAATTCTCCAGAACAATGCTGAAGCGTTCGGCTCGTTGTGATAGGATCACATGTACCCAACTTGAGATCATTGGCAAGTTGACCGACAACTTCTCAACACTTAAATTGGAGACGACGTAACTCAGAGTCTCAAAGACAATTGATTCCATTACCTATTAAAAAAATGTAGATAAAATGGTGTAAACCATCGCTGAATTTTTTATTAATCAATCATCTTCTATAATCTATACAAACTAAAGTAGTTGGTATATATACCCACATAATAAAGCTCACTAACTAGCCTAACAGAAAGCTAATAACAACCAGCCAACTGAAAACAAATATTGAAACTAAAAACCCACTAATTAGGTGGCTGAAAAAACAAAAAATAAAGTAAAATTACAAAAGAAAATAAAACAGCAGAGTTAAACTACATATAACGTTACCTCGTCAATATAGTTGTAACCCAAATTCCTAACCAGCCGTGGCAGCCGAGTGACATCTGGACGAGAAAGAGTCCGGATACTGAGAGTAACGCTCTGTAGATGTTCTGTTTGGCATAAGAAGGTAAAAACGTGAGGTTGTGAGGTGATGTTCACAATGGAAGCTTTCTGAACCCATGGAAGCAAGAAATGTGTTCCTTCGTCAACTGCCTTTTCATCCATTTGACCTCGGAACCGATCAAAGATAACAGCTCCTTCACCCTCGCGGATGGTGTACATAGAGTCATTTAGAGCCAAGACGATGCCGACACCAAATGCAGTGCCAATTGAAAGGGATGTAGCGCAGCTTGGTAGTTAGCTGGAGATTAGCGCTAGCTAATGGTTAATACTTCAGAAAGCACCTTATGCGTCTGGTAACCAGTTGAGATAGGGCTACGGCTTAGGTGGACACTGCAATTATGGCTCGATCGAATATCCAAGAGATGACTTGTATACCAACAGTACTACACCTAGCTCAAAAGCTTGCCAGCTGCAACATAAAAAAAGAGTTAGCAGCGTTATCAGTGAGAATCGAACGGATTCAGCCAAGAGTTTGTTCTCTAGAATAGTGTTAGGAACGAGCTCCCTCAGTGCACTGCTATACAGAGCAGAGGAAGATACTAAGGGCTGGATCTACGCTGATTTTCAACTCCCCGAAGCATTTCGTTGCTTACTACGCCCTTCGTCGTCTCTGGGTGCCTAGGTATCCACCGTAAGTCTTTCCTCGCTTAAACCTTGCCCTGAACTTTAAGGCTATGCCATTCTAAGGTGCTGCTAAATGGAAGGATCTTATCAAGCGACTCATTCTATTCTCTCTAAGGTCAGGTAGGTAAAGCGTCTAGCTTAGGGGGGCGCGTCGAATTGCTGAAAGGTTTATGTTCAGCTAGCACTAAAAAGGCTACTTCTAGTAGAAGTGGTAGAATTATTCCAAGTATTTCAGCTGGAACTGCTATGTACGTTTTCGATTTTCTATTCACTCATGAGGAGCGAAAACGGACGTGGCCAAAACATATAAAGATTGGCGTAGTCGTTCATAGGGATCTAGGGGTTAGTGGCTAAAGTCTCTCTGATGGTACGCTGGGGTTAGAAATATTATTTATGAAAACCTAAAATTTCACCTACCACCACCACCACCATGGTCGTGATGTTTCTTGAATTATACAGCTTCTGTAAGCTTCAGCTTGTGCCCAAATAAAAGCAGCCTAAGCTTCTTGTTTGGTCTTTAAGATCAAGTTATTCGCTTGCTCATAGTCTTGTAGAGCAATTTGTTTTTGCTCCACAGAGTCGAAAAATTCCTTGTTGAATGCCAAGGACGTGATTGAAAAATTCTCCAAAACAATGTCGAAGCGTTCGGCTCGTTGTGATAGGATCACATGTACCCAACTTGAGATCATTGGCAAGTTGACCGACAACTTTTCAACACTCAAATTGGAGACAACATAACGCAGAGTCTCAAAGACAATTGATTCCATTACCTATTAAAAAAATGTAGATAAAATGGTGTAAACCAAATGCTGAATTTTTTATTAATCAATCATCTTCTATAATCTATACAAACTAAAGTAGTTGGTATTTATACCCACCCAATAAAGCTCACTAACTAGCCTAACATAAAGCTAATAACAACTAGCCAACTGAAAACAAATAATGAAACTAAAAACTCACTAATTAGGTGGCTGAAAAAACTAAAAATAAAGTAAAATTACAAAAGAAAATAAAACAGCAGAGTTCACCTACATATAACGTTACCTCGTCAATATAGTTGTAACCCAAATTCCTAACCAGCCGTGGCAGCTGAGTGACATCCAGACGAGAAAGAGTCTGGATACTGAGAGTAACGCTCTGTAGATGTTCTGTTTGGCATAAGAAGGTAAAAGCGTGAGGTTGTGCGATGATGTTCACAATGGAAGCTTCCTGAACCCATGGAAGCAAGAAATGTGTTCCTTCGTCGACTGCCTTTTCGTCCATTTGACCTCGGAACCGATCAAAGATAATAGCTCCTTCACCCTCGCGGATGGTGTACATAGAGTCATTTAGAGCCGAGACGACGCCGACACCAAATGTAGTGCCAACAACTTTGGTCAACGATAAAGTGCGACTAATCATTATCAAGTTATACGCGAAAGGATTGGGATTGGGATTGCAAGGGTTTAAAGAACCATGAGAGAGTTTGAGGAGAAATGGGTTCTTCTGCGTCTTATGTTTTTTTTAATAATTAGAAAACTATTCAAAAAAACTGAAGGCCCACACGGCCCACAAGATGAACAACCAACTTAGTAACCTAGGAGATTTCTCTAAAAAAATGGAGAGAACAATAAACACTTACCTAAGTTTGAGGTGCAATTTGATGAAATTGAAAGTTTACGGTTAAAATTGATACAACCTGACAAGTTTATGGGTCAAAATTGATTTTTTTTTCCCTTAAAAAAATTCAAAATTTCCTTTTAAAAAAACACATTAAATGTTCCCTTCTACTTTGGAGAAATTGTAATTTTTGGACTGTAAAAGTTTGTGTTTTGTGGAAAGAATCATTTTTTAAAAAATTTGTATTTTTGGACCCATTGACGATTATTGTGATATAAGAAAGAGAAATTGTGGATGTTAAATTACTTGTGTGCCATCCATTGCATTAAATACTATAGGATTTAATTTTCACCCATCTCTTCTAAGTTCTAACAACCATACTCACTTTTTAACTCTCAACTCAACTAAAATTAATTTCATAACTTTCAAACTCCACACAAACAAACACAAGATCCCCACCATCAACTCTTCACAAATTCTTTTAGTTCAACACATTGGTCCCACAACAAATAATAACACCTCGGAGCAAAGTATGCAAGTATAACGTATATTGTTGTTGAACTAAAAAAAAGTATATTACATTATTCTTTTGTATTATAATGTATATTACACTACATCCAGGTCAGTTTTCTACCGCAACTCTTCCATCTTTCGATTCTTGCCATCAAATTCTGTTTGGATAAAATCTTTTTTCTTTTTTCGTTCTTTTTATTACTTGATTCAATCAACATCAAAATGGGGTAAATTTGAAATTAGGCCAATTTTAATATAAAATCCTGCCAAATCCAACATATTTTGGATGGAAAACTTTTGGTTCAAAACAAGATCTCAAATCATTTTGGATTTCAAATGCTGAGAGTAACACTCTGTAAATGCTTTATTCGACTTAGCAAGGTGAACACATGAAGTTGTGCAATGATGTTCACAATGGAAGCTTCCTGCACATTTTGATAGCATATAACTTGGTGAGACGATTTTTGCAATCGAGACTCATGGCTCTCCAACAATTTATATAGTGGACAATGGGCTCGTCTTTTCATTGTCTAGTGTTGATGAGCTTTAACATATATATGTTTTTATATGTATAGGTTACTAAAAACAACACATGGAAGCAAGAACAAAGCATCTACAGAGTTACTTTCAACATTTGAATTCCTTCTTGTTCAAATGTCACTCGGCTACCACGGGTCAGAAGTTTGGGTTACAACTATATTGATGAGGTAATGTTAAAATTATTACATCTACGCGTTAAAGTTATCATGTCTATATTGTAGGTTAATTAAAACAATTATATGAACGGAAGCAACCAAGCAAATGGTTGCTTCTGTACATATACATACATAATGTATGTATGTATACATGTATACATATATACATATACATACATATATGTGATTGAGACAAATTTTATTGAAAACAATTTAAATGATGAAGAGATAATTAAAAATTTATTATGACATAATAAGCTGAATTGATTTCTGATAAGTCAATAAAAATGAAGATCAACTTAGAATAGACTTCTGCAATGTTAGTATCCATATTCATATAATCTTCCCAAAGATAGAGAATAAGGTAGATAGAAAGTAATAGTATGTAAATGAGGTAAACCATATTTCTTATATGCTCCAACAACTATAACATTTATTGATGTCATTGGAGCGGTTACAAACCTGTATGGAGGATTACCAAAAAAAAATCTCGTCTAGCATCTTTACCATCATCTATTAGTATAAGGTAGATTACAAAAATAAAATAAAATAAAATAAAATAAATAAATAAATCCACCTATAGTATCTATGAACAACCTAAACCACATAATTTTTTCTCTCTAAACCAAGTGCCACCACCACCACCACGATCGTGATGCTTCTTGAATTATACGGCTTTTATTGGCCTCAACCTTTTCCTAAATAAGAGTAGTCTCGACTTCTTGTTAGGTCTTTAAGACCAACCTCTTCGCCCACTCATAATCTTGTAGAGCAATTTGTTTTTGCTCCACAGAGTCAGCAAATTCCTTGCTGAATGCCAAAGACATCATGGAAAAGTCCTCCAGAACAATGCTGAATCGTTTGGCTCACTGTGAAAGGATCACATGGATCCAACACGAGATCATTAACAGGTTGACCGGTAACTTCTCAGCACTCAAATTGGAGATGACATAACTCAGAATCTTAAATACAATTGATTCCATTACCTGTTAAAAATGTAGATAAAACTTTATTCTTCAATTCAACTAAAAAGATGAACATCTTCAGTATCGCATTAATCATTACATGGTTGCTTTCATTCATATAATTGTTTTTAGTAATCTATAGTGTAAGACGTAATAACTGTAACATTACCTCATCAAAATAGTTGTAACCAAAACTCTTAACCATCTGTGGCAGTCGAGTGACATTCGAACGAGAAAGAATCCAAATGTTGAAAATAACACTCTGTAGATGCTTTATTTGGCATATGAAGGTGAACACGTGAGGTTGTGCAATGTTGTTCACAATGGAAGCTTCCTGCACATTTCGACAGCATATAGCTCGGTGAGACGATCTTTGCAATTGAGACTCATAGCTCTCCAACGATTTATGTAGTTGACAACGGACTCATATTTTCGTTGTCTAGTGTTGGTGAGCTTTAACATGCTGACGAAATACTTTAGCCCGTGATGATAATGATGATGATGGTGATCCTGGTGGTGGTGGTGGTGGTGGTGGTGGTGATGGTGATGATGATGGTGATGGTGATGGTGTGATGATGGTGGTGGTGCCTTGCAAAGAAACACTTTAGTCCTTGATGATGATTTCATGGTGTCTTCAACAATTTGAGATAGACGATTTCTTGTTTTTAAAGCTAAACTCAGAATTCTTCTTCATCAAGCCTTATTCTTCTTCTTCAAACCCTCCCATGACTTACACAAATCGATTGATTTCTTTAACCTCCCTAAAAAATGACAAGCCGCCACACTTCGTTGCTCACTCAAGGTTCCTCGACAGTTTTAAATGCCTCTATGCTGTTCGCCAGGATGACGAGTTGTAATCTTCAATTCGTTTGAGATTGAACGGACAAGGACATTGTTGGTGAAGGAACGCATCTTAATTCTTTGGCTGCAAAAACCCTTTGTATATGATATTCGTATGCGACCTCACGCTTTTAGTTCTTCCATACCAAGAATCTTCAGGAGGTGAATACGACAGTAAAGGTTCTCTTTCACCTTGATATTTCTCACCTCCCCTAATATTCATCGAAGCCATCAAACCCTTAGGAAGTTCTCCCCTTGATTGGATATGTGGTTCTATATGATGTGGTCTCTAAATTCAGCGTTGGTAAACTTCTGACCAATCTGGATCATGTCTCGACTCTTATGCGTGAAGCACTAGCACCACGTGTTAAAGAATTCAACATTATCGTGGATGAGCTATCTCTCATTACGTCCTTTAGCCTTGAGTTTTCTACGACTTTCAAGCGAAAGTAGGAATCGCAGCAACAGCTTGAGTGGGCAAAAGCTGAACGGGTGAATGCTTTCTACCAAGCATCGGTATCCATTGTTGAGTAACTCGCAATAAGTATGGTAGATGTGTTGATGAAAGATGGATTTTTTTTTTTTGTAATCCATTGTATGGTTGTGAGTATTGTATAGATGTTAGATTTTGTTTAGTCCACCAAAGTTGTTGTAAATGCTCCAATACCATCAATGAATGATATTATAGGTGTTTGATAGGACTTAGAAAGTCCATCTTTATTATGCCTAAATCACGATGGTTAAATGGATTTTATGAGAATTATTATGTATTTTGTAGGAATTCGAGTTTAAGGCGCATTTCATAGACTTTACGACTAATTGAGGTTAAAACGAGTCAAACCAAAGGTCAATCGAGTGCCCGAGCGAAGCTAAACTTCAGATTGACCAAAATGCCCCTGAAGCAACGTCTCAACCCTGCGCGGAGCCCCTACTCGACACTGCAAGACAGAAGTTGCGGATGCAGGACAGCGTCTCAATGATGTCACAAGTCTCCTCCCACCAAGTGTCCTGCGACTCTACTACGAGCCTCTCCTGACGCTGTCTTCAACGTCTCGACGCTACCGTGAGTTGTATAAATACATTCTCGATGTCTACACCCATTTTTACTGTTTTGGTAGTTTTTAGATAATTTCTTTCATTTTGGCTTGTATTATGGCCTCAAAATTTGCAAAGATGATGTTTGACTAGTAGAGTTTGCTAATTCGAGGTAATGTAGGGATTTTTATTGCAACATTATGAGGATTTAGGTTTAATTTCTTTATTAATCACAACATGTTTTATGGCATTTGATTCTTGTTTGATACTTAGTAATTCTCTAAATTGGCTAAGTTAGCGGGTTCATAACTATGCTTGAGTGGGTTCCTCGGTCTCTTTCTTAATTTGAGTAGCACTAGCAGACAATCACATTAGTAATTCGGAGTAAATTGCTTCATTACTTCATATGTGGTAAGCTTTAGAATCAAGTGGCACGTAGTAGTTTAATTCGATGGGCCAGTCGAGTTAAATTGTTACGTTTCGACCTGTCCCAAGCGCATAAAGCTTCTAATTATCTAGTATGGAGCTTCGCCCCTAGCTAGTGAGTTAGTTTAGAATCGATTTAGGTGTTGAAATCTCGACTTGTTTAGGGGAGGCTTCCACGGTATTTTGAGTAGTCCGTTGGTCTTAAAACGTTGTAATTTAGCATGTTTAGTAGAATTATGTGATTGATGTTGCAATTAAATATCCCAACGTACCTTGGATTAGTGTTTTGGTAAGTTTGTGAATCTCAACCTTTATTTTTCTGCTTTTACTTTTCTTGCATGGTTTTAATTTTCAGCCAATTAAATTTCGAACACGACCACCTCTTTGTATGGATTGTTTTACATCAAAGGTTAGAAAAAATAAATAACCAAAGCTTCGCCTTCCTGCGATCGACCTTGGCCACTTTTACTACAAATATCAGTGATCCGATTAATAAATTTATTTGACGGATCTGACGAGCTTGGTCACTATTTATTTATTTTTTTTTATGAAACATGAATGCTATCACTGTTGAAGCAACTTGTTTAGCAAACTGTGAATGTATGTTTCGGAATGTCTGTTTATTTGTCACAAATATTAATGACCATTTTTGGGTTTAGTTATCAAATTTATAAATTAAGATCATAATCATCAATGGAATGATGGATCCGAATTTGTTTGAAATTAGAAAGTTTATTTTAGGATATATATTAGTTTTTCCTTATTCAATTGTGAGCATACAGAAGCTATGAATGATTTAGTGTTGGGTCTATTTCGGTATATCTTTGCAATCGAAGTTACAGAGGAAACTATGAATTTGGGTTAACGAAAAAATGGAAAATGGAAAACATTTGTTCGGTTCAGTTTTTTTTCTTATTTAAAAACCAAATAAATAAGCCCAGGTTTGATAACCATTTTAGTTTATTTTTTTATTTTTGAAAAGGGTACTTTTTTTTCACAATTTCTTAACACGATTTTCATTTTTCTTAAGGAAATATTCAAATTCCAAACATAAAAATAAAATTTTTAAAATTATTTTTTATTTATTAAATTTCAAATTTTGATTTAGATTTTGAAAATATTTATAAAAAGTAGATAACACAACAAAAAAACTTGTATTACATAAAAAAAATCGATGAAATATAATACAAAAAATCAACAAAATGTCATTGTTGGACGAGATTTCTAGAGAAATTTAATTCATGGAATAAAACTTTAATTTATATAGATTTTCTTGTATAAGTGGAGTACAATCTCTAATATATGGTCATTTGATGCCTTCTCTCGTATGTATATTTAACTCGAGGGAACGTTTGTTCTCAAGGTTGAATCTTCAACTTTGAACTTGTAGAAAGTTTTTAGCTTCGACCTTGTAGCTTGTTGAAGGTATTCAGCTTTTAGGTTATTGAAGGTGTTCGACTTGTAACTTATTGAAAGTCTTCAGCTTGTTGGAGGTATTTAAGTTAATTTCAATCTTCAGGTCTTCACGAAGCTTTTGATCTTTGAAGTTTTCTAATCTTCAGTTCTTTAGGAAGATTTAAGTTAACTTCATGTCTTCAGTCTTCAGGATTTAATTTCAGTCTTCTGTCTCTAGGAAAACTTAATTCCAGTCTTCAGGAAGCTTTAAATTCAATCTTAATCTTAGTCTTTAGCCTTTAAGAAGATTTAATTTCAATCTTCAGTCTCTATGACATTTTAATTTCAATCTTCAGGAAGCTTTAAGTTCAATCTTCAGGAAAAGTTAATCTCAGTATTTAGTGTTCAGGAAGATTTAAGTTCAGTCTTCAAGAAGAGTCAATTTCAGTCTTTAGGAAGATTTAAGTTTGGTCTTCATCTCTGAGACTATTTAATTCTAGTCTTCGATCTTCAAAATGTTTTAATTTTAGTTTTCAGTCTTCGAGATGATTTACTTTCAATCTTCGATCTTTAAGACATTTTAATTTCAGTCTTCAGTTTTCAATCTTTAAGACATTTTAATTTCAATCTTTAGTCTTCGAGACAATTTACTTTTAGTTTTTGATCTTCAAGACGTTTAGATTTCAATCTTCAGTCTTCGAGACGATTTACTTTCAATCTTCGATCTTCAAGACATTTTAATTTTGTTTGACCTCTGCAATCTTCTTCTTCTTTGAATGTCTAACCTTTCCCCCCTCTTCTAAATGAAGGTGGCCTCTCTATTTATAGAGTTTCCATGTGGGCTTGGGTTTGATTGTATTTGGGCCCAACCATTTTGGACTGAGCTTCGTTGGTTTTGGCCCCGTCCCTTTGGAATTGGGCGAAATTATCATTTAATAAACTTTTTTGGAGATTATTTAAACATGGACCTAAAATTCCAAATAACCCAGTTTAATCATCTTGGGCTTGCTTGATCAATGGCTATGGTGAAGATACGTGACACATTATTTGGAATTTGCCAATTTTTGTTTTCGAATTTAATTTGGGACACATGTCAATTATAATTGGTCATAAATTTAATAATATAATTTCGTCATTAATTTATAAATAATGATGTGACGATTTGTGATATGTAGAAATTTTTATTTCAAGAGTCACTAGGGTGGACATAATATTATTTGATAAGAAATTTTTAATATTTGTTAATTTAAACATTTTTATGAATTTTTTTTTATAATTTTCTAGAAACATCTATTGATATTGACATTTTATTAATATTTTCATCCACATTTTCATACTTTTAAAAATATTTTCATCGACATCAACATTTAAAATCAATTTCTTTTTTTTAAAGGACATTTAAAACGAATTTCCAATATTTAAAAAGATGGAAATGATTTGAATTCGTAATTTTGTTTGGAACCTAATAAACTTTAATAGAATTCAAATCAATAAGGTATAAAATTGATTTATTTATTACTTTTTTAGTCCAACACCATTTTAATGCAAGAAGATTAGAACCTTTAAGTTCTTGATTAATGGTACAAATCAATTACTTATTGGTGAGAATAATTGAAAAAATACTATTTTATCAATCTGACATAGTCACGTGGTGGAAACCTCCTAAATCTCAACCATATGTTGTTGATGAAAAATAATAATAATAATAACTATTTTATCTTATTAAACAAAAAAAAACTGTTTTATCATTACACCCTTATAATTATATTTTAATTTTATATCAATTTAAAATTTATTATATATTTATATTTAAAAAATTCAAAATTTCCTTAAAAAAACATTTTCTTTTCTTTCCCCACTCATTCTCCCTTTCTCTGAATTCCCCCTCCCCCTCCGCCCCCCACCCATTTGCCGGCTGCCGCAGCCGCACCCACACACCAACTGTTTTCTTTCTTTTATCTTATCTCCATTCCTGCTGCTGCCGTTGCTCGTCGCCGGTCTTCGGTGCGCCTCCACCGCCACGTTTTTTCTTTTTCTTGTTATATCCCTCCCTGCTGCAACCTCGCCGCCATGGGTCAGTTTTCTACCGCAGCCCTTCCATCTTTCGATTCTTGCCATCGAAGTCTGTCGGCATAATTTTTTTATTCCCTTTTTCCTCTTTTTGTTCTTTTTATTTCTTGGGTTCAATCAACATTAAAATAAGGTAAATTTGAAACTTGGCCAATTTTAGTTTAAAATCATGCCAAATCCAACCTATTTTGGATGGAAAGCTTTTGGATCAAAACAAGATCTCAAATCATTTTGGATTTCAAATTGTATATTTTTTTTATTCATACAAAACAGAAATGCCTTCCAAATCCAGGGTTTCAAAACAGAGGCTAAGTTCGAGGAAATCCTACTGAAGGTTGGGTGATAGGCGAAAATGGCAGATGAATTTGTGGAAGCAGACAATGCAGAAGCCATAATCACTAGAATTGAGCACAAATCTCGAAAGATCGAGAGCTTACTTAAACAGTAATGAATTCTATATCTGCTCTTTCATTTATAAGATTTAAATCTATTTAGCTTCTCCTGACTTCCTTTTTAATAATTGAAAATGCCTCACTTTAATTTTTTTATTCGTGAAGGTCTAAGCCAGTCGAAGCTCTAAAAACTGCTCTCGAAGGTTCGCCTCCGAATACTCGAGATGAGCGCTGCAAGGTATCCGTTCTTTCATTTTTTTTTCCCGTCTATGATCACTTTGATTTCTGATCTCTTGCATGCTTCGTTAATGTTTTTCTACATCATGGTTTTTTTTTTCCTTGCAAGATCTGATAGGTTGTGATGATGATTATTATTTAATTTGTGGGTAATCTTAGAAGTTTATAGGCCAATTACTGTAGGTTTTCTGCTATTGAATGATTGTCATTTTCAATTATCAGTTCTATTGTTTTTAATGCTTTTCCTACATTTTCTCGATGATGGGGTCAATTAGAACTTGCTGGTAGTTGATGTATTTTTCGGAAGTAGTCTGTTATATTTGCTTGCAGCTGCTCAAAATGAATGGACATGCTGTTATATTTTATGTTTATGTGTTGTCGGTCTGCTTGACTTGGGGGAGGATGAATAAATCTGATGTGATTATTTGGACTTCTGCAGTCAGCAAATTGGATTGTGGTGCATAGGGCTCTTATGGCTATAAAGGATGTAGATGGGATGTTTTCTTCGTTGGATCCGGAGTACTACGATATTCTAATGAAGTGAGTTTGTGCGGTATTTAACTGCTAAGATATCTATTCTTATTGCTTCGACCATCCTCAGCAGGAGTATAAAGTTGGTTCTTCTAATATTTGCTTTTTACTTTTTATTTTTAACAAAATTTGAACTTCTCTTTCTGTTCTATGAATTTTATATTCAAGTTGCGCCTTTGGTCCTACTCCTACCATGAGTTATGCAAATAGACATTCTGATTTTATTTTGAAGTCATCAGATTTCTATATCAAGATATGTCCATGTCAATAGGAATGTGTTAGTCTCTAGTTACTTGGAAGATTGGTTGGCTGATCTTCATAATCATTTTGCTAGAAATACCTCATCACATCTTCTGAAGTTAGCAAGTCACAACCACCCTTTCTCTCAGTAGACCACACCACTTTATTCCACTGGACAACTGCCCCTTATTTGTTTCCCACAAGAAGTCCCGAACTTGTTTTCCAAAATGTTTGCTAATGTTTTATGACGTCTAAACACCAATAATAAGTAAGAAATAAGTAAGGACGCTTGCCAACCCTGATTGCACTATGAAGTTAAAATTATCTAGTCACGGTCGGTTTTCTTGAGATTTCTTTTGAAGTTAAAATTCCAGCAGGTGGGCATAGAATCTCAGGGAGTGATACAAATCAAATAACCATGTCGATAATTTGTAGAATGAAGAAATACAAAAAGAGCTAGTATTTTAGGAACTTGGAAGTGGAACCTTCCTCTTGAGTGTTCTCAAGCCTAAACCAACTCAACTATTACCTACTTCATTCTCCTTTCCCGCCTACTAACTAATTTCCTTGCTAATGACTACCATACCCTTACCAACCTAATGATTTTTCTGACTTCTTCTACTCTAATGACATTCCCAACAGAAACCAAAGAGTTTGTGAAGACAGAAATCTTGTGATAGTTCTTGTGATTATGTACTTGGAGTGTGCCCTACACAAGTCTTTGTTTGATGATCATACCTTTTTTACTTTTAATTTTTATCAACCTATGTTTTCTCCAAATCAATTTGATGGAATGGCCGACTAGGCTGTTTATTCAATCCTCTTTTCTTTTGTTTTCCCAAATATGAGAAGATTTGTTTCGTTACTAATGGAATAATGACATGTTAGATGAACTCAACAAACGCTGTATAGATCTTCCTTAATCACAACCCAATATCCTTGCAAGAGTGCCTGTGAACTATCATCTATTTTGAAAGCTTTTATGAGCTATTCTCTTTTTCTGACCGATAATAGGAAACTAATTCAGTTCCTGTAATTGAAGTCTCCTCCCAGGACTTCTCGAGGGCAACTTGGAAAAACAGTTTATGATCTCTTCAACATCTTCCTTTTTTTTACCTTCGCCTCAAGGTTGGTTATCAGACATCTTTCCTTTACCATCAGCCACTTTTTGAAAGAACTCCATGTTTTTCCTTCTTTGATCCAAACACCTTTTCTTTCTCTCTCTTACAAATTTCCTATTTCATGATGAGTTCCTTCAAATTTCTCCTTCAGCTTTAGTGGATCATATTATTTCCACTTGAGGATTAAATTTGAGTACACTAGGTGTGATTTTATCTATTAAAAAACATGTTGCTTGACCTTCGGTTTGAAAAAAAAATTAGGTGGCCCCCGAAGTTAAAAATTATGGCCTCGAAGGTCAAGTTTATCGTTTCCCTTTGACCATTAGGCTAATGTAAGGTGGTTACCATACCACCATTTGTTTTGTTTTCGTATCTTTTAGATTGTTTTATTATTGCTGATTCACATGACAATTGGACGCTGAATTACTCGAGTTGAGTATAGTAGGGTTGTCCTTTTAGATTCTTGCATTTTGGATTTGATAAATATTGGTTTGTTCAAGTTCGGTATGTATAGGTTGGTTTATTTTTAATGCGCCACATCCAACTTTCATTGGTCTTCCAGGGTGTTTTCTTGTTTCTTGGCAAGGGTTTTTGCCAAAACTTGAGCATTGATGTATATATAGCTACTTACAGGTACTTATACAGAGGCTTGTCAACTGGTGATCGTCCCACATGTGATCAGTGTCTCAGGATACATGAAAAATTGACAGAAAGGGCTGGCTTAGGCTGCATTCTCCGTTCCCTTGCAGATACTATCAACACGGTTTGATTTTGCTTAACTTGATAGATAGAACATTGTGAGCCTGCCCCTCTTTGGCTGATGTCGAAAATCATGTTATTTTCTCTCATATGTATGTGAAATTGCTTTTCTGATCGTGTTTTGTGTTAAGCTGAGTAGCCTTCTATATATGTTACATCAACATGATATAAGAAAAACACAGGTACTGAATATCATTCAATTGAGGATACTTTGAATTTCTTCATTATTTTGAAGAAAGTAAGTTTTTGTTATTTGTTTGGCTGGACTGGAAGGGACCAAGAAATATACTGTTTATTTCTTCATTCGTTTTTCACAATCACACAACTTGTAAGAGTTGCTTTCTGATTTTAAGAAATATCGAGTCCCAATAATAGCTTTGAACTTTTTGAAGTTCAATATTTTCATAGTATCAAGTTGCTTGAATCTGTGCCAACATAATCATAGCTCAATTAACATTAAATATGTACTCTCAACCAATGGATCAGAGGTTCGAATCCTCTACATCACATGTCATTGAACTAAAAAAAAAGCTCCGAACTGTTGATGTTAGAAATCTGCTATCAATATCAAGATTGGTTGATGATATTGGTTGATAGTTTTTTTTTTTTTCGACAAAAAGATTGGTTGATAGTTAGTATGTTATAGGTATATGCAACTAATTTCAATTAAGTTTACAAATTGATTATTTATATAATTTTTAATTTGGTCTCAATAATGTTTTTCCTTTCTATAATAAAAAATCAAGTTATTTGTAAATAATCATTTTATTTTGATTTTTATGTTTTAAAAATGCTTTTCAAATCTTGAAAACAAAGGCAAATCTTTTGAATTTCTTTTTTTAAAATTTTAAAATATGAGCATGAATTTAAAAGATGTTTCAAAAAATGCCCATAGAAACGAATTATTTTTTCAGTTAACTTATATATTTCTTGAGCTGGTTTTTAGTAAGCATATTTAATTTTTTAAGAACATAAATCATAATCGTTATGAAATAGTAACTTCACCATTTTTTTACACTTAATTAACAAAACAAAGTTAAGTTTCACACTCATAAACCATCCTTTACCCTTGCTCCATTGACGATCTAATCAATATATATATATAATTTTACGGATATGGTATAATCGACTCCCTTGCACCAAAACGATTAATGCAGAATGATGCCAAAAAAAGATCAGGTATTCCTATTGAAAAGAGAAGCTCTCTCAACATCTCAATATGCTCTTGTGATAATGACTGGGGATGTGAGACTCATAACGAAACAGGAAGTACAGAGCTCCAGATAAATCGACATTGTTGAGTCAAAACTAAAATCTCAAAAGATCCTGCCTGTAACCAAATGCACAGATACTGAAAGGTTGTTGCCTATGCTAGTACCACCAATATGAAAAAGCAATATGCCTCCTGTCAATATTGACATGGCCATCTTCCAAGGCAGCATCAACAACAAATAGTATTCCCACTACGAAAGGTGATGGCCAATGCCTTCTTTCTGCTAACTTAGAACCTGTTTAGAATGACTTTTCAAGTGTTTAAAAATGAGTTTTTAAGTGTTAAAAAAGTGTTTTTTAAGCACTTGAAAAATCATTCCAAACAAGCCCGTATGTAGCCATAATATTACTTCTGATTTTTCTGAATGATATCTTTTCTAACTTTTTCACGCTTACCTAACTTGAAGAAATCCATTGAGATATATGGGTAAGAAATCCTCATATTTACATTTATCTTACCAGCTCGTCATCTGGAAATATACTCTAGTGATTGATGCAAACTGAGGTCCCAAGAAAAGCTGACTACCACAGACAATAGGCCAAGTGCTCTATTACTGTGTCAGTTACATGATAAGACTCAAGCTGCCTCCCCCCTCCAGAGTTCTATACTATTGGCATCATACAGTTTCTCGAGGATTGCCATCTTATACTGCCAACAAGAAGAGCTATAATGTTCATTCCCACAAAAAGTGATCAAAGGAAATTTCATATGATAAACCAGAAGTTCAAACTTATTCAAGTCATCCTAAAATAATTCCCAAAATACGCAAAAACAGCAAATCAACTTAATTTGGCACCACGAGCTTAACAATGGTCCAGCATTTATAATCTAGAGGAAGAGCTTCTAAAAGATAATAATGATTATACATATTAAACCTTTGAAATAAAGGCGTATGCTTTGAAGTTGTCATGAATCAGCAGCAAAAAATTATCTTGATGTATGTAAAAATATTCTCCCAAACGCCCCCAAGGGACTGCCCTGTTGGCTTAGGCTTGCAATCCTTGGGTAAAACCTACCTAGAGGCTGTGTATTTGAATCTTCGAGGGAGCTTAATAAGGAAGACACTTTGATGTCTCTAGGGTCTAAGCCTTGGAGTGGGCATAAACCTTTTTTTTTTTTTTGAAAAAAAGAAAAAAAAAACAACATTCTCCAAAATTCCCAATGACTTCTTTTAACCCATCTTATAAGCATTCTTCTAGCATGTTCACAAAGCCACGATGGAAGTCATAATTGTAGGCTGCTTTCAAGTCTAACTCCGCCATAAGTTTAACATGTGAGGAAGTGAGACTCAAAACCTCGTGCTAAAGAGCATAAATTGTTTTGGAGATTAAATCTCCCTTCAATATCATATGCATAATTAATCCCGATAGGTTTGAAAATATTACGATATCAGGATTTGAAAAGTTATCATAACATAAGAAAACAAAGAGTGCTTAGCAGCATCATTCAACTATTTTGGAAACTGCTCAAATAAATCAGCTTTCAAAGAATGGATAGTGACTACAATAATGTTTCTGAATAGAAAAGTGGAGAAAGGAGAAATAAGCATGATGGGAAAAGAATTTTCAAGATTATGAAGGCTTAACATTCTTGTTCTAAGTGAGCTACCAGCTAATTGGCACATAATGACTTGTCCATAATAATTGGGATACAATTACAATTACTGCATCTTAGCAATAAAATTTTGGACACGTGATATCTAGCCTGAACATTCAAAAAGCGATGGATTGTGTCATCCCAATCAATCTTATACCAACACAGGCTACTGAGTTACAAGTGAGGAGTTCCTTAGTAAGATGCTCACATTTACCTGTTAGTATTTCTTCATAAACCACATGGTGTGCTGTTTGGCTTTCTAGTATCAGCAGCTTCTTGATTTCAGGTTCTCAACTCCAATCGCTCCTCGTTGAGACAAGGATAAAACCTTTCATTGATATAGAGAGAAGTTTAGAAAGTATAAAGCCCGTTTGAGCTTAGAAAAAAAAAAAAAAAAAAAAAGAGAGGAAGAACTCCAATTAGAGTCGAATAAAAGGAGGGTGTAATTGCAAAAATAATGTGTAAAAGAACATAAAAAAGAAACATTAAACCTAGCCTTCTCGACTACATCTTCCAAATTTCTTTCCTTATTAACAAAAATTCTAAATTTTCTCTCATATCTCCGGTAGCAGCAGCCCAAAAAAGAACACTACAATTATATGGCAATAGGACACCAATAACCAAAGACAATTTGGTACAAATGTAACAATCAAAATTTCTAAGTTATGAGTTTGGAAGATTGTTTGGGAAAGAATCTTAGTTTTCACCTTTTGTTGGTCTATGAATGTAAAAAATCTAGGTTTAGGACTCCTTTTGATTATTTTCACACAAGAATGTCCTGTTTCTTATAGTTTTTCATTTCTTTGTTAGCAAAATCTCAGCCTCTCTGCTAATATTTCTCTAATCAATATACAATTCAAATTTTCAATTGGAAAAAAATAGTTGATAGCGTAAATTTTAGTTATGAATATATGATTCTAGAATGTGTATGAAATGCACAATTAATTGACAGCTACCATGCAGAACTATCGATGAATTAACCACAACTCTTGAGTAAAGTTTCAAGGACACTTTTCAAGATGAAATGACAAGAACTCCTTAGATAATGTGGATTGCTTATCATTCCTCGACTCTTTTTGCTTGTTCTCAATTAATAAATTACCAATTGGGCGGTAGACAATTGGCAGCTACACGGTTGAATAGGAGGTGATCAACATAAACTAAATTTAACAGTAGCCCTCCTCTGAAAAGTCAAAAACCATAGAAATCAGGACTGAAAATTTACTAACCTTCTCAAGTATTTTCTGAAGGTCAAAGGACAGATCTACCAGCCACTACCATATTCTTCTTCAATTTGCTTTTGTTTTATCCAAATTTTAATGACGACCTTCTAATTGTTTACATCTTGAAAATCTTGAAATAAATTGGGGAGAACCTGAACAAAAAGAGACAGTTGTTAGCTTGCGGAGTACTATCTATCCTTAGATGCTTCAGAACTATATGCTTTAGTAGGACTATAAAGTTAGAAAGTTAGAAGAGAAAGCAAAATGTTATGATGACATTGACTAGAAAAATAACACCAAGCTCTTACTTAGACTTAACATGTAAAGTTTGACGTTGAATCTTGAAATTGAATCCTAGCAGCTCCACTTTCATTCCAGAAGGTCTGACAATCTTGCTGGAAGAAATCACAAATCTTACCAAAAGCAGTTTTCTATTATCAGATTCTCCAATGCCTCAAATAAAACCAGCCCACTATAAGATTTCATTGAGTTGTTGACCCAAGTTGCTTGGTGTTATCAAGAAACTTGCATCAATCCTGCAAATGTAATGGTGTAGGACATCCAAACAATAAAAATAGCTAACTAAGTAGTTGCTTATTGTGCCCACAGGTACAACATACACTCTAAAATTTAAAGTTCCCAAAACACTGTGCAGGTAGTTTAGATTAATAATCTATGGAGTATTGGCTTGCCAGATGAGGCTTGTGAAACTGAAATCCATTTCCATGTTTTGATCATCATATAGAGAAAAATATTGAACTAGGCTCTTTCATTTTTATCTCTCAACAAGAAGACATTTCTCGATTGCTTCATCACAGAGATTAAGAATTATCTCCATATTTCCTTCTTCATAGTATATATCAACAAAGATATTGTATATTTCTCTATCAGCGACCAACCCATGTCCTCTCATCTCTTCAAAGAGTTCCCTTGTCTCCAAAATTTTCTTTTTCTTGTAAAACCCCTTTATGAGTGCATTATATGAAGTAACAGAGGGAACATATCCTTTTTCAACCATTTCTTTATGTAAAAACCATGCCTCTTTCAGATTCCGTGCTTTACAATGCCCTTTTATTAAAATATTGAAGGTGTTACTATCAGGCATCACTCCTTGATTACGCATCCCCTTGTAAACCTCAGTTGTAGCATTCATATTATTTCTAATGCAATACTGCTTCATGAGAGTATTGTATGTTATTGCATTAGGCGCAATGCCCTTCTCTAGCATCCATCCCAAGAGCATATCACCATCTTCAAGCATTCCCAACATACAAAATCCATTCATTAGAACATTAAATGTAACAACAGTAGGTTGAAGCCCTCTATCTAACATCTCCTGAAGAAGTTTATGAGCCTTACCAATATCTCCTAATCTACAATAGGCATCAATGATCGTGGTATAAGTGATAGTATCAGGATCAATCCCACCCACCTCCATCTCTGTCATCAATCCTATTGCTTGTGCAATATTTCCAGCTTTGCAAATACCATTAATCATTGAGTTATAAGTGCACACATTCAGTTGAAGGCCCTTTTTGCGCATCTCATCCAAAAGCTCATTTGCTGTATCCAGTTCTCCACGCTTACAAAGCCCATCAATCAGGGCACCGTAAGTAACAACATTTGGAGTCAGTCCCATTTGAACCATCTCATTGTGAAGAGAAAATGCCTTCATCATCTCACCTGCTTTGCAATAAACATCAATTAGCATTGTATAAGTAACTTCATCCGGCTTTAAGCCTCTGCTAATCATTTCATGGAACAAATTTTGTGGTTCTATCACCTTTCCACTTTGACCAAATCCCTGGATAAGAGTTGTATAGGTTATATAATCAGGACTGATCTTCTTAAACAACATTTCATCGAACAATTTATTTGCAGTTTGAACATGTCCTGATTTGTAGAAACCATGTATGAGAGTGGTGTAGACTACATTATCAGGAACAATCTTTTGAGACATCATCTCTCTCAATACTTTTTCTGCTTCAAATGGCTTACCAATTTTACACAAAAGTAATATTATGCTATTGTAGGTATAACAGTTTGGCTTCAGTCCTTTTATTTGCATGTCATCTATAAGCTTCAATGCCTTCTTCAATTCTCCCAAATGACAGTATCCATCAATCACAGTACTATAACTAACAACATCGGGTGTAGAACTCCTAAAATCCATCTGCATGAGTAACCGATGGGCTTCTTTTATTTTACCCAATTGACATAAAGAATAAATAATGACGTTATAAGATGTAGTATTCCAACTAATACCATATTCACTAAAAACCTCTATTGCCATCTCTATTCCTTCAGAATTTCTCGCAATGCGACTAAGAAAAAAATTACAAGAATCAACGGTGATAACCAATCCGTAGCTCAACAATTTGTCCAATAGTTTTCTTGCTTCACTAAAAAAGCCAATTTCAACCAGGACTTGAAAAAATATATCAAATGCAATGGGATTTGATCCCCAGTACTTATATGTGTATATCAGCCGGTCGGTAAATTGAGCCATTGTAGCACCAACCTCCAGTTTTGAGTTCAAAAAATATTCACGAACCAGCTCATGAGCCATTCTAAGATCATTTGACACCACGGCAATGTGAATAACAATGCAACGGGCTTCTAGTGATGGATCTCTACGAATCCGTGCCCAATCAAAGAACGCCAAAACCAGATTATAGTCATTATTAATGTTCATCAGTACCCAAATAAGATGATCATGCCTAAAGTTGGATTCATGAGGCTTCAGAATGCGTCGGAGGGGCTCAGAACGACGCAACTTAATTGCAGCAGTGATGTCATGGATAAGTTCAGTATCTCTAATTTTAGGCCTCTTAGGAGAATAATCAGGAAACGGTCTGGTTTGAAGCAAAAATGAAGATGGGACCCTTTGACTATGACTCAACCATCTTCTAGAGAAAAAAAATGGAAGAAAATTACATGTAGAAGCTGAATTAGAAGAAACCTGTAAACAGCGAAAGCGGAAGGAGACGACGAACAACTTCGTGTGCAATGGTGGAACCATCAGAAAAATATTCCCCCTTGTTGACATATGAGCTCTCCCCCATGTTCGATAAGGTAATTGCCAATACCTATTCATTTGGTCTTTTACAGGAGCCGATAGCCATGAAAGAGCCCGCCAAACAACACTTTTTTTTCTGGGAAAATTGCACTGTTGCTGGAGATGAACACCTCACTCTTCTTCAAACTTGCGCGAGTGTCTGATACTTACCCTTCTCGTGGCATAATTCAAATCGTTTCTACAAAATACTCCATAAAACTTTCACAAATTTTGCAAATAATTTGCAAATTATCATTTACCAAAACTATTATATGTTCAACATGTTTTTTCTCGAAAATATGTATGGTAGGAGATTCGAACTTCTTACTTTTTAGTAGATAGTACATACTTTATGTCAATTGAGTCATGCTTGACATTATTTTTTAAAAGACTGATCATAGTGTTTTAATTTTCATTTTTTTAAGTACTCAATTCAAGCATAGCTTAATGGATATGATTACTATTTTATAGGTTGATGGTTTGATCTCTCACCTTCAAATTTAAAGAATTTTTATTTTTTTAACACGTTTCCTCAATGCCTTCAAAATAATATCTAATTAGTTTATGAACTTTAAGAAGTATTTAAGATAAAAATTCAAAGTCTATTAGGCATAAAATTTTACGAATTTTTCGTTTTTTTGTTTAATAATTACTGAGTTAGGAGATTGAACCATCGACCTTTGGGATAATAATTGGTGTCTTATCCACTTAGCTATGCTATGCTTAGATTGATTACAATGTTTTAATTTTGTGTATAATAAATCAATATATTTAATACAACTTTCAATACGTGACTTATTAGACCAAAAATTGCAAATTCAACCACATATTAAATGCTATTAAGCATAAAATTTAAAAACAATTTTTCACGTGAAAATTTAAAAACTTATAAAAAGTTTATTGACCAAACTTGTAGTAAACATTTATATCCTTTTCCCACATGCGGGAGAGATCCTTCTCAATTTGGAAAAACCACAAATTATGGCCCCGTTTGATAACCATTATAAGAGTTTTTGGTTTTTAAAAATTAAGCCTATAAATACTACTCCCACCTATGGTTTTACTTGTTTTGTCATATACTTTTTGCCTATGTTTTCAAAAACCAAGCCATGCTTTGAAAACTAAAAAAAGTAGTTTTCAAAAACTTGTTTTTGTTTTTAGAATTTGACTAAGAATTCAAATACTTATTTAAGGGAGATAAAAACCATTGTAGAGAAATTGGGGGAAAACAAGCTTAATTTTCAAAAACCAAATGGTTATCAAATGGGGCCTTAGTTTTTGGTTTTTGGTTTTTGAAAATTAAGCTTGTTTTCTCCCAATTTTTCTACAATGGTTTTCATCTCCTTTAATGAACTATTTGAATTATTAGCCAAATTCTAAAAACAAAAACAAGTTTTTGAAAACTACTTTTTTTAGTTTTCAAAACATGGCTTGGTTTTTAAAAACATAGGCAAAAAGTATATGACAAAATAAGTAAAATTATAGGTGGGAGTAGTATTTATAGGCTTAATTTTTAAAGACCAAAAACTAAAAACCAAATTATTATCAAACGGGGCCATGTTTTAATTTTCACTTTTATTGCTTATGAAAAAAAGAATCATTTTTATAATATGTTCTCAAATTGGAGCTAAGCTTATTGGGGCCGGACATTGGGCTAAGCCCAGAAGGTGCAGTTGGGCCCATGTGACATGGGCCCACTCCCTTCTTCCAACGATCTGGTATTCAATTCACCGTTCGGATTCCGACTTGACAAGAAAGAAAGGAGTGATCGATCAATAGAAAGCTCCATTACAATTTCCTCTCTCAAAGATACTCTTCCTGCAGGTGCTGGAGCCACTGTTTAACTTCAACTGCGAGCTTCGCATTACCCGACCATGGGCACGGTTGAAGTTCTCGTGGCACAAATCCAAGGGCTGTCCAATACCGCCGGCGATATCTCACGCCTCCACACTCTTCTCAAGCAATCAGAAGAACTGCTTCACTCCGACACCGCTCGTTTACCTTCTGCATTGGCTCAACTTGATGCTTCCAAGCATACTTTAGGATATCTCTACATTCTGTAAGCTTTTCTTCTCTGAATTATTCTATCTGGGTGTTGGCTGTTTAGACAAATTAGGGCCTGCCTATCCTGTTGTTACACTACTATTGAGGATTCATTCCTATCGGTGAGAGATTTTTTGAGCGATCATTTCTTTTGGCAAAAGTTTGAAGAGTTCAAGAATTGGCGTTTGAGGGGTTGGAGTTTGTATTCAGGGTTCAAGGATGGGATAACACTCATCTTGGATACGACGTCTTATGGTCGGGTCATCCTATGTTCAAACTATTCTAGTTATTTGAAACTGCTTTGCTTTGATTTCGAGTGTGTGGTTGGAGTAGAAATGGAAATGCATCTGATTAAATCCTTTACCGTTTTAATTACTGAATATGTATGCAGAGGGATTGACCTATAATGTTTTCTTTAAATATATTTGCAGAGAGGCATGCACATCTGTACCAATTTCACAAGAGCAATACAGTTCAACTGCTCTTACTATTTCAAGATTCATCTCTTCTTGCAACCCGGAGCAGATTCGTTTAGCACCTGAAAAATGTAAATCATTCGTGAGAATTGATCATTATTATTAGTAGCATGTGTGATTACTGCTATCTGGATTTTCGACTATCTATTATCACATTCTGCTGATTGTGCAGTCGTCTCTGTTTGCAAGAGGTTGAAAGATCAAGTTGTACTACTTGAGGCTCCAATTAGAGGGGTGGCTCCACTTCTTACTGCTATTAGAAAACTCCAGACCTCTTCAGAAAATTTAACCACTTTACATCCGGAGTTTCTTCTTCTCTGCTTATTAGCCAAGTGCTACAAAACTGGCAGATCCTTATTGGATAATGATATTCTTGAGGTTGATCAACCAAGAGACCTGTTTCTTTATTGTTATTACGGGTGAGTTGCTTTTTTTCTTATCGGTGAACTCTCAATTGATGTATTTTTCCTTCTTTGGTTGAGATGCATTTTATTATCTTCATGTTCTTTGTCAACTTTGTTATTACTTCCTATGTATTCCTCAAAGTTATATATATATTAATTTTTGCAAATGCTATATTTTACTTCTTTCTTTCTTATCCACCTCCTCTTGGACGTTGATTTCATTCTATTGTCATCATTGAGGACTTTTATGGTGCATCTAAAATATGGTAAGTGGTCAATAATTTAGGTTGAAAAGGCTTTTTCAATGCTTCCAGCTGGAGTTTGGCTGCTTTTCTAGCAGAGCAAGAATTATAAAGTTAAGAAATTTTATGCTGCATGTGAAATATGTTATGCAGTTAATCTAGGTTTCTTTTTCTTATTTTCTATTAGGCTAATGAGTGTTTGGTAAAATTTTTCTATTGAGCCCTTTTTTTAGCTCTGCTGCTTGAAGGAGTAGATCGTATATACTCTTTGTTGTATTTTTTTATTTTTATTTTGTTGTAGTAGTCTCATTGGGGTTTGATACAATTTGTGTGCAACTTGACTAATTCTAGAGGACAACCTTTTACCTTGCAACATTGGTGTCTTGAAACTTTGAAGATACGTAATAGGTGGCACTATAGTTTAAACCCATAACCTCAAAGGCATCTTGGTCTATAGCTTGTTCCTTTGACAATTCAACTAACTACTGGTGTGTGTGTGTTTTGTTTTTATTTATTTATTTCTTTTAGAAAGATCTTATCATGTCATCTTTTAAATCTATTTATACATATGGTAATTCTATCCCCATCACAGATAGGGGTAGGGAAACGTTGGAATTCCCTTTTTTTTCTTGGATGAGATAAGGAGTGTGGTGTTTAGTTTCAAGGGGGAAGGCCTTCGAGACACTATTTAGGAGGACTTGGCCAAGGTTTCTAATGAGATTTACGATGGTGTTATTATTGATGCGACTATGAATGAGACCGACATCTATTTACCTTTTAAGAAGGATAATACATGATAGTGAAAGACTTTAGACCCATGAGCTTGGTAACCAACTTATACAAAATTAATGCTAAAGTCTTAGATGATGAGGGGATTGCTCTCCACACTATTTTCAGTTTCTAGGGTCTTTTTTTTTTTGAGAGATGGATTCTTGAAGAAGCCATTGTTGCTAATGAAGCAATTGAAGATTTTTCTCTATGAAAGTTTGGTTTTTCATCACAAAAAAAAAAAAAAAAAAAAAAACGAAGCAATTGAAGATTATAGGGAGTTAGACTTGTAAGAAGGGAGGGGTTGTCTTTTAAGATTGATTTTGAGAAGGCTTATAATCGTGCTGATTGGGTTTTTTGGACAAAGTTTTGTGAAAAGGGGGATTTGGGCTGGTTTAGTGGAGATCCTTATTTGAACTAATCTTCTATCGGTAGGGTAAAGTTGGAATCAAGAGCTTCGAGGTTCGAATCCCCCCACCCCAAATTTTGTTGCACTAAAAAAAACTATCTTCTATCAGTAGACTTCTCTTAGTGGTTAGTAAGCTAAAGATTAAAATCTTTTCTACTAAGAGAATTAGGTAGGGCGATCCTCTGTCATCGTTATTGGGAGGCCTTTTTGTAAACCTTTGGTGTGGAGGGGTGGATATGGTGAACCTTATTATTTCCAACATAAAACTTTCAACTAACTTGAACAAATTCCTAGTTCTTTATGTCATTTTTAGGCTATGATCGATTGGGAGAAGTGTTTTGTGGCGGGCATTAATTGTGACACTTTCACTACGTCAGTGTGGCATGAGGGTTTTTCATTGTTTCCTACTTAGATCTTTTATTATGGCGTAATCTTTAGGTCAATTGCATTTTGGAACCCTGTCATGATTATGGTTAAAAAAATCTCTCTTCCAAGAGAAAGACTAACTTTTGTTCGATTTCTTTTAGAAGTAGGATCTCTACATATCCCTCAAAAGGGTGGAGAAAATTATATCTCAAAGTCTAGTGAAGAGTGTAGGTTGAAGATATGGAATTTGTTACTCTTGTGGCTAAGTGGTTATCACAATTCTTGTTAAAGCTTGGTACTTTGTGGCATATAACGAGTAAGGAAATATAGGTGACATCTAGCGAAATGGAATGGAACATGACTATAGTGACTAAAGGCACTTTCAGGAACTCATGGAAGGCTATTTCTATGGGTCTCTCTTGCTTTTCCAAATTATTGAAGTTTTCCATTGGAGAGGGATCCTAGGTGTGTTTTTGGAAGGGTCATTGGATGGGTGATGATCTTCTTTATTGCTTTTCCCACCTCTATAACCTTTCCTCTGAGAAAGTAACATTCATTGCCTTAGTTCTCTCTATTTAGGAGTTCTTCTTCAAATCATATGGCTTTCACTTTAAGAGGTCTTTTTCTGATATAGAAGCTTGGGTTATCCTTTCTGCTTTCCTGTTGCATGATTTTCCATCTTTGCCCAAGGTACAAAGATTTTCATGTTTGGACTCCAAGTCTCAAAGAGTGCTTTCTTGTCAATCTTTTCTCATCGATTGCTCCTCCTTTTCATAGATTTCCTTTTTGTGTCCTATGCTTTGCAAGGTTAAGTTTCCTAAAATCTAAAAAAATTTCATGTTTGGTAGTGTTAAAGTATTGATATAAAATTAAATTTACCGTAACCTATCAGCTTAAACTTTTAGGTTAATTGGTGATTTAACGCTGCATCAGAGTAGGAGGTTTCGTGCTCGAACCTCTATAATATCATTTCCTTCCCAATTAATATTGATTTCCATTTGTTGGGCCTTCTACAAATTTTCAAGCCCACAAGTGAGGGGGATTGATAAAGTATTGATATAAAATTAAATTCACCATAACCCATCAACTTAAGCTTTTGGGTTGATTAGTGATTTAATAGGTAGCTTGTATGAGGTTTAACACCACTATCTTCCTTCAGAGGTCCTTGTCTATGGTTCTGGATCTTTAGTAGTATCATCCTTTGTAAACGCACATTAGAGGACTTAGATCATATCTCATGGAGATGTCAATTTACTATGGCTATGTGGAATTGATTGCTGGACAATTGGGGGTGTGACATCGGCCCTAAATTGGAAATGTCTTTCAGGACAACCGAAGGGCTTTTCAAGTTGCTTTTTTTGTGGAATATTTGACTAGAGAGATGGAGGAGAATTTTTAGGGTGTAAAAAGTATTAGGAGGAGGAATGGTTTGGCCCATTCCTATGTTTGCCTTTGGGCCTTTATATCTATTTTTTTTTTCTTTTATTTTTAACAACTGGAGTCTACTTGTCTAATGTTTATTTTGTTTTCGTGGCTCCCTTTTGTTTCAGGCTTTTATTTTTTGTTTAGCTTGTTAGTTGTACTTTCATTCATCTTTAAATGAAAGTTTGGTTTCTCATTAAAAAAATTACAAAAATAGGGCCTCTTGAGACTTCATTTATAAAATCACTTAATTGTCTTATAAAAGACATTTATTTAATTGGGAAGCAACAAACTATGTTTAAGCAAGCTCGTTGTAAGTTGTGACAAATCTATCATCTCCCGAATGACATTGTCCTTTTAATAAAACGTGATACACAATTTAATTTTATGAGATCATTATCCTGAGATTCAATTTGTCTTTCTCTGTAAATAGGGATTTTCTGATAATATTTTTCTTATGTGACAGGGGGATGATATGCATAGGACTAAAGCAATTTCATAAAGCGCTTGAGCTTCTTCATAATGTGCACCATCTAATGGAACTCTTTCCTTTGATACTATTGATATGAATTTATTGAACGTGTTTTTGGATGTTCTGACAACCACTATCCATATTTTTGTTACAGGTTGTAACTGCTCCAATGCCATCAATGAATGCTATAGCTGTTGAAGCATACAAAAAATACATTTTGCTCTCTCTCATTTACAATGGACAAGTATGCTATTCTTTCTATCTGCTTTATTGTTAGTTTTTATGATTGATTTTAAGGCCTCAAATATTTGGAAATGAGAAAGGAATATCTGGAGGTTGTTTTTTAAGATTTCATCATGTTAGCAGTATAAAATATGAATTCTATTCTTGCTTCTTACATATATTGAATACTAGTACATTTGTCAAATCGGATATTATCATTAATAAATATTCTCAAATCTCTCTCTCTCTCTCTCTCTCTCTTTTTTATTAGCTTTTTATGGCTCTACTATCTCCATACTTTTCACCTTTCTGTTGGTAACTATTAGCCTCTACCTACAGAAAAAATGAGATGTTCCACCAAGGAGGTGGACCACGTGTAATTGTGCACTCAACAAAGATGTAAATTATGTGATAATTGTTGGATTTTGACTAGCTGAGCAAATGATCTTGAACCTTTGTTTTATAGAATTTTAAACATAGTAACACTTAGCAGCATAAAGGGGTTCTAGTTGCTTTTAGCTTTGAGTCACTTAGTAAGCTTATATGTTCCTGTGATGTTATGGAGACTAATATGCCTCTACATGCATCTGGTGGCAGTTTTCAACCAGTCTCCCGAAGTACACTTCTTCAGTAGCACAGAGAAATTTAAAGAACTTCTGTCAGGTACTGTAAATTTGAAGTGAAGAGCTTCTCTTTGTTCATGGACAGATTAAGTACTTGATACATTTACTTCTTTAATGTTTGATTTCAACAAAATGTGAATTTACCTCGTTTTGAAAGTGTAGGAATCAATGATCATTTTTGGGCTTAGTTATCAAATATAGAAATTAAGATCGTAATCTTCAATGGAACGATGGATCCAGATTTGCTTGAAATTAGAAAATTTCTTTTAGGATAACTGAATAAAGATTCCATATAGTAGTTCTCCTTATTCAACGGTGGGTATACAGATGCCATGAGTGATGCAGTTCTTTATTGCAATCCTGAAAAATTGACAATCAAGCTCTAGAGATAGATGCTATCTAGATTGTATTTAGGTGGAGCACAATCTTATTTCTGATTGATTTTAGCTGCATTATCTGGATAGTGTAAATAAATTGCTTTTAGAGTGAATGGTTTGGTGCTGGGTCTATTTTGGTATATTTTTGCAATCAAATTTGCCGACGGAAACTATGCATTTGGGTTAAAGGAAAAATGTATTACCGGATCCAGTTGCTACTTGTATCCCCCCCCCCCCCCCCCCCTTTTCTCTCTTCTGTGATCCAAGTGATGTCTATGCTACTTGTATTTATTGTCTGTTTCCTCTTCTACAGCCCTACATTGAACTGGCAAATAGTTACAGCACGGGAAATGTTGAAGAATTAGACACTGTTTTTCAAACAAACAGGGAAAAATTTGAAAGTGTAAGAATTCCATTTCACTATGTTATCACTTCAGATTGGTCCAATTAAATGGTATATGCATGCAGAGAAGAGACCTTGGTTATTTAGATCTTGATTTGTCGATCTATCATCTGTATGCTTCTGGGTTCTTGATATGAGTTATTGGTTGTGTTATACCAGGACAACAATCTTGGACTCGTAAAGCAGGCTGTATCTTCTATGTATAAGCGCAACATTCAGAGATTGACGCAGACGTACTTGACCCTCTCTCTTCAAGATATAGCCAATACTGTCAAACTCAACAACCCTAAGGAAGCTGAAATGCATGTGCTACGAATGGTAATTTCATAATCGCAGGCTTAATCTATTAATCAACCTCCATCTCTAGTAATATCAGTTTTGGGTACAATTTTAGATCCAGGACGGTGAGATTTTTGCAACGATTAATCAGAAGGATGGAATGGTCAGATTTCTAGAGGATTCTGAACAGTACAAATCCTGCAAGATGATTGAGCATATTGACTCGTCAATCCAGAGGTATGATGTTTGGAATTGAATGATTGTGGGATGATGATATGGAGTGTCGGAGTTATTATATGAGAAAATCGACATATATTGTATGTTATCATGATAATGCATCCTGACTCCCTAAACATGAGTGCCCTGCTTACGCTTATACTTGTTCTTTCAATTTGAATTTTCTTTTAATAAAAAAGAAATCATCTTATTCTCTTGAGCTTTGTGGCAAGATGAGCAGCGTTGGCTGAATTGCCATATACATCGCGATTATGACTGAACCGACTTATGATACTGTAATATATACTCGGTTTAGGTTTGAGCATATACTTCATTGTTGTTTTCCCTTTCTTTCTCTGTTCATTACAGGATAATGACACTTGCGAAGAAATTGACTGCTATGGATGAAAATATATCATCTGATCCTCTGTATCTAGCAAAGGTGAGCATCTCTAAATCAAAATCTCATTTCAAATTGTAGATAGGTAAACTGAAAAAGAAAATTGTTGTTTTCAGGCTGGAAGAGAGAGGCAGAGATTCGATTACGATGACTTTGATTCTGTTCCTCAAAAATTTAATATTTGAATGGATAACCACCCTATGTACTATGGATATAGAACAGGGAATTTTGAGGGGAGCAATGCAAAGTGATTTGTATCTTTTGTCCTTCCGCTCGACATTGTTCCAAGAGACGAAGCCTGTCAAGGTCATTTACTCCTGAGAAGTGTATGTTTGTAATCCATCCTCTTTCCTCAAACTAATTTTGTGTTTGCACTTTTTAAAGTTTTTATTCCATGTAATATCCTGCGCCTTTTATCAAATCCAATCCTCCACGATTTTTTAATGGGACACAGTCACAGATAAGGCTTCTTAAAGTTAAAAGACAAGTCAAACATTTAATCAATAAGTAGACTTGCTTGTTCTAATCTACGAGTTTGATAATTTCAATTATTTAAAAAAGAAGTTTGTTACCTTCAAGCAATTTAGGATTTTGAAGCTCATCTGAATTAAAATTTAAGTTAAATTATAAAAAATACTCTTGAATTTGATCCTTTGTTTAAGAAATATCCACATTCTTTCAAGTTGCAATATTACTCTTGACATTTCATAAATGTTTCAAAATTACCATAGAGTAGAAATATGTTAGAATGTTGGATGAAAAATCGTAGCAAGTTTCAGTAGATTTTTTAGGTAGTTTTGAAACCTTTATGAAAGGTCAAAGGTAATATTACAACTTTTGAAAGAATAATTAGTAGTTTTTAAACAAATGACAAATATTAGGAGTATCTTTTGTAATTTAGTCTAAAATTTACATTAAATTAATGGAATTTCTAAGTGAGATCTATTTAGGAGACATTTGGAATTAAAGTTGTGAACAAATTAATTGATACTAACATGTCCTAATTAACGCAAATTTTTATTAACGGGCTAACTATTAATCTAAAGAAATATGATAAAGTTTCAGCAGCACTAACATCAGTTTTTACCTATATATAATGTGGGAATATGACTATCACATGTGGGAACATCAGTTATTAACGGCCCAACACTTTTGCATTTCAAAGCCATACATGTAATAAGACTTAAAATCTATTAATCACTATTGTATGCCTCTTCGACAGCCATATATTGATTCTGGCTGGAAATTAAAGTCCCGTTTGATAACGTTCTCATTTCTTGTTTCTTGTTTTCTGTTTCTATTTCTCGTTTCTTGTTTTTGTTTCTTAAAAACTAAAAATAGAAACATGTTTGATAACTATTTATGTTTCTTGTTTCTTATTTTTTGGTAAAAATAAAATTTAGTACATATACTATAATAAAACATATAACATGCATTAAAATAAATATAAAACAATTATAAAGATGTTATAGTATTTTATTAAGGCCCAACACTTAATTAATAATAATAATTATTATAAATTTTATCCTTCAAATGTTGTTCAAATTTGATTTGCAATGTTATTTCTCACTTCAATCAATTCACATTGAAGGATTTTGACTTACAAGATTTAGTTCAATTAGACGGATTTGTAAATTGTCTAAGATCAGACAATCGAACATACCACATTTCTTTAATTTAATAATAAATTTAATTTTTATTTTTCTTTAAAAATGCATTAGTCAATAATACACGCAAGTAAAATCAGAAAAAAAGAAAGAATGTATATATATTTTTTACATTTAATGGTAAACATGAAATACATTATTAGTTTATTTATTTAATAAAAAATAAAATCGTACCAAAAGGAAAAATAATAATTCTTTACATTTAATGGTAAACATGAAATACATTATTAGTTTATTTATCTAATAAAAAATAAAATCGTACTAAAAGGAAAAATAATAGAAAATTCAATAGAAAATGATAACTATAAGCTCGTTAATGTAAAGTAAAAGAAAATTAGAAAACAAGAGAGAAAAAAAACCATAAACGAAAAGAGAAAAGTAAAAAGGAAAAAAGAAAAAAAAGATAATGAACTATTAAAATAAAAAAGATTATAATGAAAGAGAGAGAAGAATAGAAATAAATAAATCAAAAAATAAAAATAAAAAAGAAGAAAAAAACAAAAAGATTAAAAAATATTAAAAGAAAAAAAAATAGAATGGAAGAGAGAGAGAGGAGAGAGAGGAGAGAGATGGGTAAAAAGAGAAATAGGAATACATAAAAATTGAAAAAAAACAGAAACAGAAACAGAATTTGAAAAACCACTTTTGAAGTTTATCAAAAGATGCATTTTTTAAGAAACGTTTCTAAAAAATTTAGAACAAGAAACATAATAGTTTATCAAACATGTCTATTTCTTGAAAAATGAAAAACAAGAACAAGAAACATAAAACATGAACGATGTCAATCGAGCCCTAAAATTCTAAAATGATTAAATATACTAGCAATTTAGCAATTTAACACGAACTTTAAGTCGTTCACAATCAGAGTTAAAAAAAAAAAAAAAAAAAAAGTCTCACAATCTTGGATTTTTTACTCTGACAATATTTGTCATATCAATCCATAATTATTACTTTTTTCAAAAAAAATTTTTTTTAATATTACTAGTGCAGCCTCAAGTTATAGCATTTATTTTTTCAGGTAAACTTGTGAAGTAGAATTTCTGAAAACAAAATACATAATCGAGTTTGTTGCAATTTACTTCTGATAGTTTTCTTAGTTACAAATTCAAGTCATTGAGCAGGCCAGTGTTCATGTTCTTTGATCACAGATCAATCAAATACTATTTTCTCTGTGATTAATTGCTTTTACCTTCTAGGAAACATATGAAATCATGTAAACAACAATTAACTAGGCCAAAAAATGCTAACCGTAAAAGGCATTATGAGAAAAATTAAATAGAGTATCATAAGCTTAAATTTTTAACTTGGTTCTCCACATGTCTCCTACGACCTGCCTTGGCTGTGGGTTATCGGGTCCTCGGTCCCGCTGCCCCGAGGTGAAGTACAAGTATCCATCCCAAAAACCAGCAAGTGTCGTCTTTATGCGGTAAGGAAGCTTTCCAATCACTGACCAAGTCTGCATTTGTTGGGAAACAAAAGACAAAGATCAACACACAAACAACATTGTTTTGTTCAAAGATAGACAGGTTCATACCAGTGATTCCAAATCAAATCGGAAGACCTCCCCAACCAAGATCATCCGTTTGGTAATTGGATGCTTTTCCGTTGTACCACCAGTGATGATAAGGGAATTATTGACAATAACCCAAGCACACTCAATATGAGAATCGGGTTTTGGCATGGGAGTTAATGTTTTCCATTTCATTTCATCATCCAGCATGTAAACATCACCATAAACAACCTGAAACATGAAAAAATAGATTCTATAAAGGATCGACATAACCTACTGATGCTAGGTGAACGTTGAAAGAAATATGATGTATGTCTGCTTGTGTGAGTGCTTCGGGATGACATCCAAATGTACCTACACATGCACTCAACATGATATGGCTTATCAGCTATCCAGATGCAACTCACAACAAACTCTTGAGCTAACATCCAAATATACCTCATGCCTACGGGAGCACTTAAAAATAGGCGAACCAGGTTTAGCCATAAAGTCGCCTTCTTGACCACCGATAATAAAAAGCCGATCATTGGCCACGACACAAGCCCTGGAGAATGTCAAATTGGAATATTGGAAGACGTTAGCAGAAACATTTTGAAATATTTGGATTACATAAAACATATTTTCATTTTGGATTGCAACTAGTGAATGACTAACTTGTCTCGTTTGTGAACAAAATTTTGATTAAAATAAACAAAGGGTGGTGTGTCCCAAAACCTGTGTGGTCCTCCACGGGGTATGGGCACTTCACTCCGCCACTTCTTCTCCAATGCTTTTCCATCTTTTACAGCAATGCTCCAGTGCTCCAATCCAGGTGTGTGGCGATTCTCCTTGCTACCACCCATCACATGGAGTCTTCCCCTCCATAATTGCGTTGCTGGAGCATATCTGCAAACTGTTGTGTTAAAAAACTTTCAACTTGAGATGTCAGAACATTTTTTCTATCTTAAAGTTCTGTATTGAAAGCTAAAACATTACAAAATACATTTTCGTCTGCTCAGAAAAATATCTCAGATCAAGAAGCAATTGCCATGGCAGCAGCCAGTTACAAACTCTTTCAGGACCTTGCAAGTCTAGTTATTTTGATTTGCAATCTCATGTTGTTCTATTAGATCTGCAATTTCTACTCTTTCAACTACACATTTAAACAAGCAGAAGGTCCAAGCCAATATGATAGGCCATGTACCCTTCTCCATATTTCTAGATAATGTATCAGATGCCCAACCTCCTAAAAAATCAATCAACTCTTTTGCTCACTTTTTTAATTGCTTGCTCCTATTCTTTTCTTCCTACATTTAAGTTCACAATATATGAAGCTTATCACAACATTTAGGGAGTGTTTGGCTCATAAGTTAGATTTTTGTATCCCAGAGTTAAGAAGCCAAGCTTATAAACTTAGATCGCCTAAATCTAAACTTGTGGAACTATCTTTTACACTTGAATGATAAACTAACTTTCAGAAACCATAAACCTATAAACCAAGTTTTTATATTCCATTTATTTGCACAAACCAACACTTCACAACCCAAATTTCATAAACGAGATTTTAGTTAGGATTTAATAATTAGATCACATATATGGATAAAAAGATACAATCACAATACAAGGAACTAACCAACAGAAACCACCAAACAATTAATCTGATCAAACAAAATACGGTTTGAGAAAACCTATGAGGACAATAATAATTGACAATAAATTTTTGCCTGACAAGAGCATTTAACCTTCTGTAGGAATAACAAGATGGTTTACATACTTCCTAGAAAAGCTGCATACCTAGGAGCAGGTAATGGAGGCATGGTGTTCCACTTCTTTGTCTCAGTGTCAAGCACAAATGTCCGGGCTGTAGGCCCTCTGCATTGGGGTCCATATTGTCCCGATACCACATAAATGTATCTACCATCACTTGCTACTCCTAAATGTGAATGTCCCATCTCTTTTGGCATATCAAATTTCCCGACCCATGTATTATCAGTGAAATTGAACATGTCAACATGAGAATGCACCTACAAAAAGAATATAACATCAACAATGTAGTACCGCCATATTAACAAAATTGCGGGTTGAGCGAATAATGGTGTCACTCTCAACACCCAATCACGATTCATCTAAGCTGAAAGTAGAAGAGGAGATAAGATGTTCTTTATTCTTTCTTAGGACTTCAAGAGAACCTGAAATATGTTGGACAGTGAAATCCTTTATTCCTAGATCAAAAGACCAATGATATAAAATATTACTTCCTCATACCTGTAAGTAATATGATGTATAACTGAATTGAAAGCAATCAATCCATACATAAACTTAGATACAAGATGCTTACAAGGACTGCAAAAAAGATTCTTACATAATCGATAGTTCCATATCCTGCAAACACGTAAAAGATATTCTTAATCTGAATCGCTGCTCCATCAAGACGAGGTACAGGTGCTGATGGCATCTCCTCCCATTCTAAATCAGGTGCAGGTAAATCAAAATAGGTTCCAGGCAAGAATTTTCTAGAATCAATCTTCTTTTCATCTACAGTAGATACTTCCTATAAAAACGAGTTCGTAAGATCAGCTAAGACCAACAAAACGCCAAAAATAATTCAAAAAATGAAATCGCGCGCAACGAACAGAGATGTATTGAGATGTCAAACCTGGCTAGCATTACCAGTCGATGAATCTGGTACAACTAAAACCTTACTTCTCCCAATCGCCCAATTTGATGAAATGGAAAAATACGAAGAAGACAAAGATGAAGACGATGTCCAAAGCACATCTGCAATGAGAGCGGCTCCGAGAAGACCGGCACAAGTGATCAGAAAGACTAATTTCTTGGTAGAAGAAGCGTTCTTTTGATGATTTCTGGTCATTTCTCATCCAAAATGTGGAAGCCATGAGAGACAGACAAAGTAGAAATAGGAAGAAAAATGGAAAAAGAGAGAGCCTGAGAGAAGCAAAAACTCGGGCACCGCTGGTTTAGAAGCCATTCTGCGCAATTGCCGCACACAGCTTTCTAGTTTTCTGCAAAAGAAAAAGCGGTGGAAATGGATTTTCTTTTCTTTTTTTGTTTAAATTTTATTTTATGGAAATTTAATTACTATTTCGAAATATTTTTTGAATTTTTGGGATTCCAACTCTTTAGGCTATATGAGAAGTGATAAAGAGAGCATATCTCAACTGGCATATCGAATGTGTTAACGACCACGAGGTCTGTGGTTCGAATCTCCCCAACCCCTATTGTACTAAAAAAAAAGGCTATATGAGAAGTGAGAAATTTTTTAGTACTGAAAGTATGAAATTTTTTGGTATTACTTTATTCATTGTCATAAAAGAAACATTTAAGAATAGAGTGAATTAAAATAAAATAATATATCATTAAATGATGTGTCAAATGTTAAATAGATTGAATATGTACAGACATTCATTGATAAAAAGTTGATGACAATTATTAAAACATTATTATAATTAGAATTGAAACAGTAATCTTTATGATGATAATCGATACTTTATCTACTAAGTTCTGTTTGGATTGACAAAAAAAAAAATCATCAATGAATAACAAAGATTTTAACCAATTAACTAGTATAAACATTTCACTAATTAATTAGAAATTGGATGGGAGATCCTCCCAAGAAAAATTACATTTTGCACTTTTAATTATTTCTTAAATAAAAATACAAAATAGTTCAAATAACAACAATCAAGTGCAAGTCGATCATTTTTTCAGACTTAAATTTTTTTTTTATTACAATGAATATGGGGTATAGAAATTTGAATCTCTTATTCAAACAAACAATTGCATATCAATTATTTTTTATTTATGTTCACTTTGACTCCTAATTTAAGGTTAAAGCATAATATTACTTGTTTAGTACTAGTAACTTAGAATTTTCACCATGTTTGAACATTTATCTATACTTCTATATTAATACTTTATTTATATCGGAGGTGCATCCATTTTCTTGACAGTAAGATATAAGAAATAATTTTAGATCATATAAATAACAAAACTCAAATTATAGTATTAATAGATTACTTCAATGTGTGTTTTATTCCCCTTTAGTTTTATATAAAAATTCAATTTTCTTATTCAGTAATTATTTGATTTTTTTAAAGAGTAATTATTTGATTTTTCAATATACATAAATTTTCATCAAATGTGATTTAGTTGGAACTAAATTATAAGTTAGTACATAAACTTTGTTGCTTTTAATGTTTTGTATTTGTATTTACTTTGTTTTCATGGCTATATTTGCATACGTGTGAATTGTAATACCAAACAAATGCTATTTTAAAAATTTTGAAGGGCTAAAATAAATATTTTAAAATTAAAGAACCAAAATAAAATACAACTTAACCTAATTTTGCCACTAAAATTTAACATTCTTCTCCCCTCATTGGTGTAACGTGGGTGAGGGTAAGAAAGAGTGTCAGACCACCTGAACTAGAACTAATCCAAGCCGGAATAATTCAGTACGATTGTTGGTGTGTTTAGTTTTCGGTTCAATATTGTTTGCGAAGTTCAGTCAAACCCAACCGATTAATAATATCAATTTAGTGTTAATAATTTACATATAGATAAATATGATGGTAGTTATGTAATTAAACAATGACAATTGTACTAAAAAAACAGTGCCAATTGTGTAAGGCCATGTTTGAGATTGATTTTCAAATGGTTAAAATTACTTTTGTCGTATTCAAAATCATTTCAAAATATGCTTTTAATTATTCAAAATCATTTTGAAATATGCTCTTAATTATTCAAAATCAATTTTTATGGAATAGAAATCGCCTTTAAAAGGCATATTTCGGAGTAATTTTGAATATGACAAAAGTGATTTTGACAATTTCAAAAGAACAATACTTGATTGCACCCCAATGTGCAAGAATTTCCCTGCCCCACCATTCAAATATTGATAATAAGGAGAGACAAAATATTTTGTGAAAAAATCAATTTTGACCATAAACTTGGCAGGTTGTGTCAATTTTAACCCTGAACTTTCAATTTCATCAATTTAAACCTCAAACTTGGTAGATTGTATCAATTTTAACCCTAAACTTTTAATTTCATCAATTTAAACCTCACACTTGAATAAGTGTATCAATTTACACCATTGGTTAAGTTTTCGTTTTAATCACACCATTAGAAAGGTTTTCCACATATGCCCAAAGCCACATGTTGCTCTATGATATGTATTTGTTTGTTATTTTTTTTAACAAAATTTACCAAAAAAATAATTAAATCATTCTAGATCGAGTCACCACCATCATGAAAACCACGAACTCGACTCTCAAAAGTAGGATCCACACAAACAAAAAATGGACTCTTGTGTTCCTCCTCACCTTTGGTGTTAATACTAGTGATGACGAGTGTGAAGAAGATCCAGGCAATGACATCATTGAAGGTGGCGACAACCATGGCGGTTTTGTCGACCTCGGTGGTGAGGAGTTTGAGCTCGACTAAAATGCGGGAGAGAACATGAAAGGCAATGGTAGTGACACCCATTAACACAATGAACTGGTCATAGCCAACCTTGTCAGCTTCGTCAACAGTCTTATGAAGGATTAAAGTTACATTGATGCTAGAGAGGAAGGGGACAAAGATTTCGACGAGGGCGATTTCGAAAGCCCTGAGTCCATTGCGGCAAATGGAGGACAAATCGACTGATTCAAGAATGCTTCATTGAGGAAAAATATGGTGCAAATAAGCTTTGTTTCTACTAAAAGCTAATAGATCGAGTAGAATCCTGTCCTAAAATTGAAAAATCCTCAATTAATGAAATGAAAAACATTACTACGAGTCTACTCCAATTTTCTTCAGCAATTTTATTATTACTTTTTTAAAATTAACAAATACGTATCTGTTGTAGAGCAACACGTGGTTTTGGACATGTGTGGAAAACCTTTCTAAGGGAGATTGAAATGAAAATTTAACTGATGGTGTAAATTGATACACTTATTCAAGTTTGAGGTTTAAATTGATGAAATTGAAAGTTTAGGATTAAAATTGATACAACCTACTAAGTTAAAGTTCAAATTGATGAAATTGAAAGTTTATAGTTAAAATATATGCAACGTGCCAAGTTCAAGGTCAAAAGTGATTTTTTTAAAAATATTTTTTACCTTTCTCTCTAGGAGTTGTGTCTTTTCTCTCCCAAACATGTCTTAAATATGATGGGTTTTGAAAGATAGAAGCTGATACAGAAAGAGAAAGCGGCTTGGGAATTTTACCAAAGGTGTAAATCGGTTCACTTTGAGTCGGATTTGGATTATTGGTTCGGATCGGACCGACCGATCCAATCTGAGAAAATTTTCCTAAAAAGTAAAAAGGGCAAATTGCAAAAGGTTGGTTGGCTCGTGTGTGCTTGTGTTAGCAACGTCTGTGCCCGTGGTTTTGTATGGTAGCATTGCAGTCTCAAAATTTGTCACGTGAATATTTGTTTTATTTTTTCTTAACTAATTTTGTGATAATTACGAGATATTCCAAATTTACTATTAAATACTAACCCAGTTCAATCAACCGAAATATTATAGCCCTTTTTTAAATGTCAAAGATTTGATACTAAAAAAGTATAAATATTGTAAGAGGTTGTTTCATCAAGAAAAATTATGCCTGAGGTGATTCAAACACTCAAGTGAATATCACTTTTTTCTTTAAACTTTTACATTTTTAAAGTTAAATTAAAAGTTTATTCTAGAAACTTTCATATTTGTTTCTAAAGTTTTGAAATTTAAATGTATCTAATAAATTATAGAATTTTTAATTTTTAATTTTATTTCTAATAAATTATTAATCTATTTGAAATTTCTTAAAATATAAGAACCAAAAATTTGGAGCCTTACTAAACATAAAGTTTGCTTTAATATCTAACAGATAAATTAATTTTCAAATTTTCAAATATTTTAATGACTCACTGGAGACGCATTTTAGAGACTAAACTGGTAACAATTTTTTAATTTAGTTTCCAATTTGAGATTCCCGCTGTGAATATCAAAATCTTTTACAAAACTAAAAGCTTCCCTCTCAAGCTTCACATTATTTCCAGTTCCACCCTTCCTCTACATTCATATTTACGACTTCAGCCCTCCCCAACGTGAAATAAGCGAATATCCTTGTAAGGTTATATTTGGAAACCCGAAACAAATGTATTAAATGACCGTTGTACCCCTTCTTTCTAAATTTCCAATAGTCCGTGCGAATGCTGACCACGCGAATCGTATATTAGAATCTTCCACAACCCCCAAATTGCCCTTCAGCTTCGTGCATTCCCTTCTCCCGCAAGCTTCTGAAAAATTTCAAAATCAGCTCCTCAATTTTTTTTCTTTCAATTTTCATTTTTTTTTAATCTTCTCCCTCTCGCGCTTATATATAATTCTCAGTGTTCTGAAATTCTCTGCAAAATCCTCATCCATCAAGAGTCTAGTCAATCGGTCCATAGAAATTCTCTCCTTCAATTCAATCGGAGGTTTCTCAAAATGCCTGCAATTCTAGAGGAGCCGTTGCTCGCCCCTAATCCCGATAGATTTTGTATGTTCCCAATTGAATATCCTCAGATTTGGGAAATGTATAAGAAAGCGGTAGCCTCATTTTGGACCGCCGAGGAAGTTGATCTCTCTCACGACCTTCGCCATTGGGAAGGTCTCACCGCCGACGAGAAGCACTTCATCACACATGTTCTGGCCTTCTTCGCCGCTTCCGATGGGATTGTTCTGGAGAATCTCGCCGGCCGGTTCATGAAGGACGTTCAGGTGGCGGAGGCGAGAGCGTTCTACGGCTTCCAAATCGCGATTGAGAATATTCACTCTGAGATGTACAGTTTGTTGCTCGAAACCTACATCAAGGATTCAGTCGAGAAGAACAGGTTGTTCCACGCCATCGAGACTGTACCTTGCGTTACGAAGAAGGCCGAGTGGGCGCTCAAATGGATCGACGGCTCCGAGTCCTTCGCAGAAAGGCTGATCGCATTCGCCTGCGTTGAAGGTATCTTCTTCTCCGGAAGTTTCTGCTCTATATTCTGGTTGAAGAAACGCGGCCTGATGCCGGGGTTGACATTCTCGAACGAATTGATTTCACGAGACGAAGGCCTGCACTGCGATTTCGCCTGCTTGTTGTACTCGCTGATGAGGAAGAAGCTCAGCGAGGAGAAAGTGCAGGGGATCGTCCGGCAGGCGGTGGATATCGAGAGGGAATTCGTTTGTGACGCATTGCCCTGCGCGTTGGTGGGGATGAACGGCGATCTGATGAGTAAATACATCGAGTTCGTCGCGGATCGGCTGCTGGTAGAGTTAGGGCACAACAAGATTTACAATGTGCGGAATCCGTTCGATTGGATGGAACTAATATCGCTGCAGGGGAAAACGAACTTCTTCGAGAAGAGGGTGGGAGAGTATCAGAAAGCGTCCGTGATGTCGAGCTTGAATGCCAATGGAGGGATTCATGAGTTCAAGATGGATGAGGATTTTTAGTAGATGGATTTTTTTCTGTAAGAGTACTGTGTATTTATTTGTTAGTTTTGGTTCTGGAAATTTCATGTTTGATAATGATAGAGAGAAGTGGAATCTGTTTTCGTGGGGTTTATCTTGTTTGTTAGTAAGTTAAATTACATGTTTAGCCTCTACCGTTAAATTTGGATCTAATTGATTTTAAAAATGTTTATTTGATCTATAAACTTTAAAAAGGTATCTCAAATTTTTTATTTTGTATATAATAGGTCTCTAACTCAAGATCTATTAGATACTTAATAGACATTTTTATCTATTAAATATAAAATTAAAAGCTTATATTAAGACACTTTTTTAAGTTAATTAAATTTGTAATTTAACCGGTGGAGTCATTTTAGGCAATCATTTTGATTGCTTTGCCTTCGTGATGTATTTTGAATTTGTTAAATAACTTACATGAAATAGCATGGGATTTTAGTAACCTATAAACTCGTTCTCTCAGAGTTGTTTTCATTTTTTTTGACATTTAGCATTGATCATGAGGGTGCGATTTTATAAGATAATACTGAGAACTCATTTTAAAAGCTTTTAAGTTGAAAGGCTTTAGCCAATTCTTATTTTGCATTTTTATTCTCTTCTCCATTTATTGTGTAATTGCGTAGGCTAAGTAAAAGGTGACATTCTTCTCAGTCTTATGTAAACATTTTTTGTCCCATTTGAGCATCATTTGGTTTTTATCATTAATTTTTTGTTTTATTTTTGTTGAGTAGTTAAATTTATTCCATTTTTAAATAGTTTTTGCAAAAGATGTTTATAATCTTTTATTTGCAAAAGAGTGTTTCTTTAAGGATATGTTTTTCAATCAAATTCAAAGATTTTTTTTTGAACTAGAGATAAATGTTGTTGTTTCAACTATTTTCTAAGTTTTGATAGGAAATGGATTCGAGATTGAAAGTACAAGCGTTAGTTTCCAAAAGATTTAAGTTGAAATTGTGTTTCTTTTTCCTTCAAAATTTTGTAAATGAGCATTCAAAATCTTTTAGTTTTGAAAACAAAGGTCATGATTAGTACAATTTTTGCTCTTATTCTGTTTTTTTTTTTTTTTTTTTTTTTTTACATCCTTTTATGCACAAGGTTGAAAGTTGACTTGATTTCTCTTAAGATTTACTTTGTAGTATTAATAATGTTCCTCTTCAAACTCGTCAAGCTCGATACTATTCTTATCACACAATTTTAAAGCAATTGTACACATGCTAAAGATATTCAACTTATACAGGAGCACCTAATCGACCACAAGAACTTGATGAAGCTGCAAGAAGACGACTTACCAAGAGACTTTACATTCCCCTCCCTTCTTCAGGTACAAGTCATGATTTCATTATTGATGGTAACTAAATGCACTTGACACTCTAAGCACATAGCTAACTTATTGTATTGGCAATGTAGAAGCAAGATCATAGATCGTGCGTAACCTCCTAGAGAAGGATGAAAGGATGAATTATTCAAGCTTTCTAAAGAGGAAATCGATACAATATGCATTTTGTCAGTCCTATCACTTGTAGTTCATACTTTTAAGCTTTTATGATGTTATTCTTTTTTATTCATCACCAATAGTTGGGATTACTTTTCAAAATTTTGTTTACTTTAATCCCATGTTGGTTCGTCTTTATGAAAGATAGTGTGGTCACTAAAAGAAAATCTCCAAACTCATGCAACAATATCAATTTTGAGAGGATTGATAAACCATGTTATTTTGTATCTTTTAAACAACAATTGCTGTTTCTAAAAAATGGACATGTGCATCCAATTATAATAACTTAGTCCATTTGAAATGGTTGGTTGCTATGAAAATTGAACTAATTGAAATCATTGCTATACTACCAACTAATAGTCTCATGTGAAACGTTATCATTCTTTTAACATTTAATAATGATAAGAATTTAAATATAAAAAATTCATTAGTTTTAAACGATTATATACAACGGTAAAAAAATGACATTTAACATCAAGAATTATATTATATATTAGCATGTTCGTGTATGAAAAATATCAGGTTTGAATTATGTGTTTTAGTGCAAGAGTAAGTTTGATATGACTTTTAGAATATTATAAAGTGCATTGAAATTTAAACCATTTTCATGATACTTGGTTAGATAGTCAAAAGTCTAATTTAAAAGCACACATTTGTAATGGAAAATCAAAATCCTTGCACAGTGGAATCTGGTAAAAAGAAAAGTTTATGGTGCACAACATTTATTTCTGAGATGATATGGGGAGATGATACGATTTAAATTTTGGGTAACCTCTCTCTTCTATATATTCGAACGACCAACTCGAACTTGAACCCTATGCCATGAGGTGTTCAGTATACCCCTTAAGTTCCATACCTCTTCCACTTTTTCCGGTTGCACATTCGCTGCTGAATCAACCTGCACAAGTTAGGAACTCAAATCAGCTCAAAAGCTTTGCTTCCACTTCAACACACTCCTGCCAATCACCATCTTTTCAATCAAAGTGACTGGCAGCTTTGCATTAGATCAGATTTCCATGGATCCAACATAAGAGACTTACGGCTTTGGCAACAATTTCGGTGTTTCGTAGGACATCAACCGTGACCTCAAAGAACACCCATGCCCATTTTTCGCTGCTCGGACTATCAGCGACATATGGGGCACCAATCTTCTGATATCTGGTGGCTTCAATAAAATTTTTGCCCCCATCAACGGATACGTCTACTCTCTCTATTCCACGCCCACCTCCCGACACTGCATAACCACTAACTGTTACCTGACATACATTTGAAGATCACAATCTTATTTGCTTGTTTGAATAGGTATCTCAACACCATTATACCAGCAACAAAGTAAAGAAGTTCAGGAGAATAAGAGAGAAATTCTTTTTAAAAAAATGATGCAAAAGAGAGGACTATAAATATGTAGGTAGAATAGTATCTCCAGGATTTTCTGATTTACAAATCCCAAACTTACAAATTAACCTGGAAGAAGAAAGGCAGATGATTGCAGGCTCTTAGATCTGTAATAGGAAATCCTCTGCATAGATCATCATCTATATTTTATATCTTTCATTAAACATTGAACTTACGTAAATGAACTAACCTTTCCGGGCTTTATATGATCTACATCCTCCAAAGAACATATGACACACTGCAATTCAGTAAGTTCAACAGCATTAGTCAGGTGAATGGCAATATTTTTTTCAAAAGCATTTAAACTAGAAGGTATTCCAAACATCTTAGCCAGGTGAATTAGGATAGTGTCACAGCAGAGAATCAATCTTGCCACCCCCCACCAAAAAAAAAAAAAAAAAAATCAAATCTGAACAAAAAAAGAGGTATGTTTGAGGTAAATTCCAAAAACATGGAACTGTTTTCTATTTTTCCTTTTCATGAAAACATTGCACATTGTTTTGTTTCAAAAGGATTTCAGGACTGGGAACCCATATAAACTAACAACGACGATAGCAACACAAAAATTGAGGAAAAAGGGCACAATCTAGCAAAAAGTAGTAGCCTTCATTAAAAACCTGAACAGGAAAATCCATTTGAGGCCTCCTTGTCGACCAATCAATATTATCCCAATTAACGGAAGGAGGGAACATTTTGTAGTCTTTCTGCATAAAGAAACCCTGCAAGGCAATAACATGAACTCAATTCTAAAGGAAGGTAATTTTCATGAAAAAGAAAAAGAAATTTAGATTTCATATTTCCTACCTGGCATTCCTCTGCAATTATGCTAATAGAATCAACCCATTTAACAGAGCGAGCACCAATAACACCTGGGACAACCACACGCAATGGATACCCATGATCCCTGTTAAGAGGCTTTTGTGAAAAAGTGAAAAATATTTAGTATAGTAGAGTAACACAATAAGCAACGTAACAGCGTAACATTGAGAAGTTAAATTCCTACCGCCCCTTCAATCCATATTATAATAACAATGAAGTAATTACTCAACATCAGAAGGAATACAAGTAGGAAAGAACCCGACAAGCATTAAAAAAATTACAATTACAAACAAACGAGAAAATTAATTAAGGCAGGCCCATTCAGCAAATTGAGTTCCTTCATCGTTATGCAAGGATATATTCAGTAATTTGTCTATTAAGTAGGAGAGAAGAGGTGTTTACTGTGGCAAGTACTTCAAAATGTAAAATTGTACTTTCAGCTCCTCATAACTTACTTCTCCATTCATTTCATAAGCAAGCAAAACATCTGCTTCCGGATTTGAAGCTTGGCTTAGTGGAATTGATGCCTTGTATGGACCTCCATTTTCTTCCTGCACTTAATAACCATAGCAACCAAAATCATTCCTTTCTTTCTACACAAAATTCCTTTAAACTAAAGGAAAATAAAGAAAAAGTGAACTTTAAATAACATTATTCATATCTTTATCAATGACATGTATTATCGTTTACCATATTCTTTGGAAAAGAGCATCTAAATGGGTCAATGTTGTACCTTGCACCTATCAATGCTCACAAACTCAACATGTTTTCCACCTTTTTGTGTACTATAGCTGAACTTAGGTATTCCAACAAGTTCAAGAACATCGGCCAATTTAGAACCACCCCAGACAGCTGTGAAGTTCGAAACAACTTTTTCAAAAAGATGAATTTTATAAGCTAACACATCTAAAGCACTAGCTGTTTCATGTTGCTTACCATTTCCTAGAGCAGAAACATCCCAGCCAACTCCCTTCACTGTTCTGGTTTTGCTCATTGCCGTCCTTCGATTACCTGCACACTATGTCCATGCAAGCCAAATGGTGTCAGATTATATAATCAAGCATCACATAATCGAAACTACTCTTAAACATCGTAGATATAGAGTTGAATATTCCAACACCAGGCAAAGAAAAAATACTTGCAACTTATGCCAACTAATGAGAATACCTGTAAAGTGGCAGTGACATTATACTTCGGAAGCATCCTGTCAAATTATAACACTCTTAGGTGCCTTTTAAAGCATGTTAATACAAAAAAAATTTCACTATGCTGGTATCTTCATAAAGAAAAGGAAAAGCTCCTTTAGATCCAAAATACCACAGCTCACCTGATATCTTTCATAAACAGCTCTTTTGGATCTTCTATTAGGCCATTGAAAGAAACAGAATATCTACAATGTAAAAGAAAAGGTTTGTCGTAATTGAAAGGAAAATGGGAAGCAAAAAAGAGATACAAAAAAAGGAGGAAGAAGAAAACCTTTCAATATCATCCACTAATGGAATAGGACCATGATTTCTCTTGTAAAAGAAATCTACAGGGGTCACATAAGACGAAATCAGGGCTGAACGCGGTGGCTCTGCATTGAAGGGCTCCTGTGCCAGAGATATCAGGGGGAAAAGATCAGCACAAGAATTCACTACGCATGGAGAGACATTATAATCAATAACAAAGCACTTCTTCCCACTCAGTTTGATTCATACCAAATATTCTCATTTCAGCACCTATGGCGAATAAACCCCTCCAAAGAATTACTGTTTGGTACCATAATTATAATAATGACAGTACTATGAGAACGTTTAAACAGCTTAGTTCAAAGATGATCTTAAATCGCAAGAAAACATACCACCAAACACCTGCTGGAGCTACAACAAGTACAATTGACCACTCATACACAAGGAAAACAGTAAGAAGGCACAATTTACATAGAAAAGAAAGCTGAAGGAACCATAGAAAACAATACAAAATCACAGAATGTATCATTCGAAAGTACGTTCTTCAACAAATTTAACCAAAACGAAATGAATGATACAGAAACAATCAAATTAGCAATAATCCCAGAATAAATCATATACTGATACTATAAAAAAAAACGATTGTGATGCCGGCGAAAAAGAAAATTTGTCTAAAAAACGAAAGGGAAAAGAGAGAGGGAGGAAGACGAAGCTTGCCTTGGCGTTGATTCGAAGACATGGGTGACGAGGTGGCTCTCGAGAGTAATCTGAGGGTGCGATTAATCCAGGCATTTTCTCACTCAATTACGAGCACAAAGGTTTCGGCGATGTGTGAGAGAAGAGTTGTTTTCAGAAGATGGCCACCGATTTCTTGAGGACGACCCGATGTCGCAACACAGTCACAAAGTTGCAGTTTTTTTTTTTTTTTTGATACACGCAAAGTTGCAGCAGTCAAATATTGGTTAAATTATCAAAAATACCCATGAATTATGGGATTGGTTTCAAGTATGCCCCTAAACTTTAAAAATTTTCATTTTAATCTTTGAACTTTGAAATTTGTTTAAAACAATCCTTCAAGGTTTTTTTCATTAAATTTATGGACGAAAAATTACATATTTGCACATATTTTGATTTTTTTAACGTATATATTCAAATATGTTCACATAAGCAAGAATACAAATGCAAAAATATCATTTTTCGTCCATGAATTTAACGAAAAAAAAACATTCAAGGGTATTTTTGAAACAAACTTCAAAGTTCAAGGGTTAAAATGAAACTTTTCAAAGTTTGGAGGTATAATTAAAACCAAACTCATAATTCATAGATATTTTAGATAATTTAACCTTAAATATATTATTGCTTATCAAAATTATTAAAATGTCAAATACCAATATGGATGGATATTTTGAAAATGCTAAATATTTATTTTCTTTTTGGCTAAATTCAAGAATTGGTTAAATTACAAATTTAGTTCCAAAATTTTAAGGTTTGTGTCTACTGGTCCATCAACTTTCAAAATTATAAAATTAGTTTCTGAATTTTTGAATTTTTTAAAATTCACATATCTACTAAACATAAAATTGAAAATTTAGGCTTCTATTAGACATAAAATTCAAATTTGTATCTTATAGATCAATTAATTTTTTAAAAATTCATATTTATTAACACAAAATTAAAAGTTCAAATATTCAAGAGCTAAATAGATACAAACCTCAAAGTTAATGATTAACTTATAATTTAACCTATTTTGCTTTTTTATATGTTGCGTATACAAGTGTAGGAATTCCTCAAGACTATCAGAAGTAGGAATATTGCACATGCAAGTATATGGCAATTTTGGCATGACAAACAATTTTTGGCCACACAAAAAAATACTTTTGTTAAGAGCAAAAAAAGAAGCTACATAATACATATACGTCTCCGAAGTGTTTTGGATATTTTTTCAATTTAAACCCTATTGTTCATAAAGATTCAATCTAGTCATTCAATATTACATTAGACAAATATATCAGTAGTCAATTTTAATGAGACTAAATTGAAAAAGAAAAAAAGTTATCTACTCAAAATCATTACATTTAAAATTATCAGAATAAAAGCACTTTTAAAAAAAGTTCACACACCTTAAATATTCGATAAGAAAATACTAATACAAATGCAAGTTGGATAATCGACATGTTTCCGAAGACAGATTTGGAGTATAACATTTGAACCATGTACAAGTATAATAAGTTATAAGCGCACATCTAAATTCTTCAGCAGTCCATTGCAGCTCTAGCCTCTAACTATAGATGAAACTTATAACTCAATCCACAAGTTCCTCTTTTTTTCTTTTTCTTTTTTTTCTAAAGGTTGATAAGACCATACTAAAGTAATATATACAAATAACATTTGTCTCTTTAGTGTGCTAAGATGTTGAGTTTGGAACAGAAGAATCAGGCAACAATTTAAATTTAAGGATCTTATGTACAGAAGCAATGGGTTTCAACTCCTTCCTTGAAGCTTGTTTTGGTTCAACTGCTTGGGCCGTGGGACGATTTGATTCAGATGTCCCAGCTTCTTCTTCAACCACAGAGACTTCCTCTACAGTAGGGAACGTGACTTCAGTGTAAAAGAATGGTTTTCCAATCTCAATTGAAACGTTCACATGGCATATGTAGAGTAGTAACAGAACATCTTCAATATTTTTTTAAAGTTCAAAGACCAGACTTAACATTTTTTCCACAGTTCAACGAACAAATCAAAAACTTGCATAAAAATTTAGGAGTGAAATTGTTACATCTCCTGTAGATTTACCAGACGAAGTTGGATCAAAGGTTATTTCGAAATTGTGATATCTTATATTTACATGTCAAGTTAATGTAATAAAATGAGATTTACTCACCTTCGGCGAAGGTAAGACGTGCCTATTGTTTCTTCATATTCTCCAACCTAAAAAAAAGAGAGATATAAGTAATCCGCTATATATATATATATATGTACTATGATCACAAAATGGGAAAGATCTAACGCAACAATATTTTTCTACGAAATATCTTATAAAGAAAAAAGTATTTTGATATGGAAAGTTATATATATTTGCCTGTTATTCACAAAAAATAGACAGCGACAGCCTTGCCTCCCAACCAAAAATGAAAGAGTAAGATTAATTTCATTTAAATTGTGGGTAAAAAATCAAGTACTCTAACAATAGTAAACAAGAAATTAAAGCTTCTTTATTTAAAAAACAAAAACATAATTTACGTATAGCATATACAACTTCACCTAGATAAATCATAAATTACTCAAGTATAAGTGAAGCCCCATATTCCTCTCAAACTTACTTGAGAACAAATCAACTGCAAAGGGGGAAACTGTCACTGGCAAAGAGATTACACATTCTGGTTCTGCTGCAGTACACTAAGTGTAGAGCTCCCTACCATCTTAATTTTGTCGCAGATAGTCAACACAGGATTCATGGTGTCCAAACCCTGCAAAACAAATTAATCAAAAACTTCAAATAAACCATACAGATCAACAAAATGCTTGCCCAACTACATGCATAAACATTTAATTCTTAAAGCTCCCTACACTTAATTATCAAAAACCTAATCAGACCCTCACATCTACTCCAGGAAAATACAAGTTGTCTTGGTCTAGCACTGAAGCCTATTAGAGGAGTGTTCGTAGTTGGAAATTTTTTGTAATAAACTGAGTTGGTTGGTGATTAGTACATGTCAGTTGAGCAGTAGTCATGGATATAAAGTTATAAACTCACTACTGCTCTTGATATAGGCATATGGGTTAATTATAACCTTATTTTGAGTAGTTGTCATGACAACTAATGTAATTTGCTCTCCTTTCCCTCAAATCTAACCAATTTATGAAGCTGGGGCTTGCCCTTATGTATTCATTATTCTTGAAATCAATAAGGTGCCCCTTGCTTTGGCTTAGCTCTCCACCAAGTTTGGTATGACCGTTTAACCAAGGCTAATGTACAATATGCATTAGCAAACAGGAAGCCATGTGACAAGGATTTTCAAGTAGGAGAATTTGCCAAGGTGCACTCAAGGAACAGAAAATTTCCTGAGGGTACATAGAAATATACAGTAAGCTTAAGAAAAAGAAGACTGGTCCTTGCAAAATTTTGGAGTGAAAAAAATGCTTATGTTGTTGACCTACCTTCTGATCTTAACATTTCTAACGTGTTTGATGTTTTTGACTTGGCTACCTATTATCTTCCAAACGAGCAGTATGCCTAACTCATGATCGAGTCATTTTTCTTAGAAGGAGGGGGGAATGGCATAGGCATAGGGGTTAAATTGAAATCCTATGTTGATTAGCTGTTAGGATTAGCTTTTACCTAGGGTTATCTTATTTTAACTTGATGGAACCTAATGCAATTTACCCTCATTCCCCTAAAGCCTAAGCTATTTATGAAGGCAGAGCTTCCCCTTTTGCATTCCTTCTTTTTTAAATGAATAAGATAACCCCTTTCTTAGCTCAGCTCTTCACCAGTTCTCATAACATATGCCATTCAATTTGTTCCAAAGGATTTCAATAATTATACATAAATATGCCAATGAATATATCATATATGGACTATTGTACAATCAAATGTCTGTATAATATATGTATGTGAAACTTATGGAGATTATTCTTTCACCTGTTAATGTCTAATTCTTAAATATTCAATTGTTGTATTCTTAACTTCTTAAAGTGAAAATGAATGAACATTGCATTTTTAATTTAACCATGGTATCTTGAAAGCAAGCAATTAAAATATCAAGAATTAGCTCGTAGAGAAAACTTCATTACTTGAAATTAAAGTAGGTCAGAAACCACATACAGATAGAACATATGGAGCATTGGGTGGAATGTCAAGCAGCGATACATCACCAAGATCAAGCAATACATATTCTTCGCCACCATCCGAGACAGAATCAATTGTAGTTTTCTCCATGTTCCTTACATCTACCTCTGAAAAACAAAAAATAAATTGAATTTGTCAGCGGCTCAGTGATGCTTGTAATGTCAAAAATGAGGCTTTGGCTAAATGATGAGACCTTTTCCATTAGAAAATAATGTAGACTTTTTTTTTAAAACTTATTTAAAAGTATAAAAATGTTTATTTATTAATTAATATATATATTTTTAATTTGTTTATGTTTATAACATTTCAAAAAATATCCATCGCACATTTTATTAATATAGAGATTTTCATAAAATTGAAATCTCAACATTTTCGTCCGTATTTACCTTTTAAACCTGGTCTAGGATGAGTGGGGAGGAAAAGATAGGAAAAAAAAAAATAGAAAATAGATGTTAGGGTTTTTTTAAAAGGAAAAAATAGAATATATGTTGTTGTACTTGTAGTGTTAGTGCTTCTCTCTTAAACCTAATACTTTATTTGATCATCTACACTTCACCCATCACCCTCACGCAGCTCTCCGCCGTCATTCCACCTCTTCGCCGCCGTGCCTGGATCTGCACATCTGACTGCACCGCTATGCCATCGTGAGTTCTTTTCCTTGTTTTCTTCTTTAAAGAATAATCTTATTCTTGGTAACTTCAGCATTCAGGCGAGTAATTCTATTTCTACCAGAAAAATAGAGAAAGAAAAAAACCGACAGACCCGACCTCTGAGAACCAAACTGATTCAATTCGACCGACCGTTCTGAAAGTTTGATGAAAACCGAATCGGAGCGGTTCGACTTACACACCAAATACTAGCAAGAACAAGAACTAAACAAGGTAGAGACTGGATCATCTGTTCATTTGGCGCCCTTTTGCTCGGAGTCTTTGGATTAAGCTCCTGAAATTTATCGTCCTTAACTTGGTTTTTTCTTATATTATCAACAACTTCCTTTCAATTTTCAGGCGTCGTCACCTCATAAAGAGAGAGGGTTAAATCCTGTGGGAAGTTTGGCCAGAGACTAGAGAGGAATAGAAGGGTCTTTAAAAGTGTCTTTAAAGGAGGAGGAAAAGGATTTAAATTTTTGTGGGAGCCTTTTTTTGTTTCTGTAGCCTCACTTGGAGTGGTATGAATAAACTTTTTATTACTGCAAGCAACCTCTCTTTGCTTCGTGCTAGTTGGAGGAATTTTTTTTTTTTTTTTTTTTTTTTTTGTAATCCCCTTAGCATTGTTTTTGGTTTCCTGTAAATTTCATTCATTCAATGAAAGTTTGTTTACCAAAATGGAAAATAGATAAATGTACAAGTATCAAACCCATATATGTGCCATTCTTGAAATTATTTGTTTCCTGGATAAGCATACTATGATTGTTTCTATAGATGGTTTTTAAATTTCTATGCTTAATTTGTTCATGTAGGCCATCTTATCCTAGTTGTGAGTGCATCGACGACAAGTTTGGCTTCTCTTGATTCTCATGGAATTTGTAAGTTGCTCCTTACATCTGCTATATCCGTTCAATGCTTGCATGCATGTGAATTCATGGAAAGTAAAAAAAAAATTCAACCGATTCATTTAGTTTCTTTGTTTTCGTTTCAGACTTGTTTAAGCAGAGGTGGATGTTTCTATTTCCCACCATGTCATATGCTCAATGTTTGTGGGTTTCGAATCCAATTTGATTGCCCTGTGGACTTTTCAGCTCTCCCTATATTCTCCCCTGTTCCTGTTGATTTTGATGTTATTTCAGATGAAGAACTATCAAGTCATCCGGGCTACAGTTATTTAAATTTGGAAAATGTGTCTGAGAAGAAAATTGAAAAGCCACTTGATGTGAGTTCTTTGATAAAAGCAGAGCCTTGGTACAAAATCGTCAAGAACTTGCGCCTTTGGAACCCATCTTTCACTGATACCATTTTGATTTCAAGTCCGATGGGCATGTTAGGACTACCATTTTTGACTCGAGAGAAGGGGTTCTCTGGAAAGGTAGATGAAACAGTTTTCTTTCCACTCGATGTTGCATAAATTAGGTTATAGTAAGTTTCACATTGCTGAGAAAACTTGACATCACATACTTTCCATTGTCTTTGTCATAGATATATGCAACAGAAGCGACAGCAAGACTTGGAAAAATTATGATGGATGACCTTGTTGCAATGCATATGGAATTCAAACAGTTTTATGGATCTGAAGATGATGCTATCCCTCAGTGGATGAGGCAGGAAGAGCTAGTGCTGCTTCATCGTGCACTAAGAGAAGTGGCTTTTGAGCAGGATGGAGCAGATCTTGGCGGTTGGATGCCCATGTACAGGTAAATTAATTATTTAATAGTTCTTTGAATACTTCACATAGACTTTTTTAAGAGGAAGGAACATCAAGTAATGATGTGGTTGTTATTTATTTATTTATTTATTTTTTGGGGGGGGGGGGGGGGGGGGGTGGATAAGAAACTGGTTTGAATTAAAAAAAAAAAAATGAAAGGCCATCAAAAGGAGCCCATAGTTAGAGCCAAGCTGGAAAGACGATGATAGAAACAAAAGTAATTAGATGCAGATCTGGGTTGTTGGTGCCCGTTTATTCTGATTGACACAATCTTTTTACTGAGAATCATCTTGTTAAGTGGGGATAAAGTTGCTCCCCTGATTGCTAAAGATCATCTGGTTTTGGGAGCATGCACAAAAGGAACTTCACATTGTTTTTAAAATGGTAATGGAAATTTTGGAGAGTACTGCACTTTGGTAGAGGGTGGTGGTTGGTATTCATGGAGAAGAAGACCTTGGGTGGAATCCAAAGTGAAAAAATCTAGCTTTTTCCGAAAGTTCTTGGAACTCAGCCTTAAAGACTTCTAAGGAAGAGAAATACTATTGGGATTGGAAATGGGGTTAGGTTTTGGCTTGACCATTGGGTGCCGGATACGCTTACTGAATGTATCCAAAAGCGAATTTACCACGACTCATTTTGTTGGAATCCTCAATGATTGGGAGTTGTTGCTGAGGGGAAATCTGGATGATTAGGTGTTGGAGGAATGGTTTTGCCTTTGGCCCATATTTCAAGGTGTGGTCTTTTCTCTTGTTGAAGACAAGAGAATACAGTCTCGCTTATTTCCTTGTCAGATAGTTTTCAATAGTTCTTTCCAGGACTCCTATATGCTGAGGATCTGTTTGCTATGGTTTGGAAAGGTAAATGACCAAAGAAAATTAAAGTCTTCCTTTGGATTTTGTTCCATGAAGGCCTCAACACCAATAATAAAATTGAAGATGAATAACCAATCAGATTGCGAGTTCTTTGCAAAGGCAATGTGGAAAGTGCTACCCATATCTTCTCGGACTGTCTATGCATCACTCACATTTGGTGGAAACTTTTATGTGTCTTTGGTTTCTCTCTTGTCCTCCCTAAATCAGTTGTTCAGCTGCTGCAAGTAGAAGGCTAGGGTTTTTTGTGGTCTAATGCTTTAAGCGCTACTTTTTGGTTTGTTTCGCTTGAAAGTAATTGAAGAATATTCCAAGATATGGCTTGAGATTGGTCCGTTTGATTTCTTTCAATTGAATTAATTTTTGCTAGTTTCTTGAAAATTTTATACATCTCTCTTTTTCGATTTTTTGCTAACCATCAGGTTGGAGTTCTCTTTTGGTAATCAGGTTATTGTTTTCCTCTCTTTGCTTTTGTTGTGGGGCTATTTGTGGGAATCGTTTCAGAGTTCTATAAGCTCCAATGGCCTGTTATGGAGTGAAGAATTCCTTGGATATTGTTTTCTTTTGCTTTCCTAACTATAATTTTGGAGTTTTATGAAACTTGTGTTTTCCCTTTCTCTCTCTCAACTTGGGATTCGATCATATGTATGTTGCTTTTCAATTTATTTTAGAAGTTAATTAGCAAAGACACTGAAGTAAGGAAGCTGCAATGTTCTAAAACAACTCAGAAGCAATGCATTTTGTGCTCTCACTCAATTTTTCATAATGTGCTTGGATGTAATAAAGGGGCTTTTTCTCAGTGCAGCTGACGTTATGGATTGCATGCAGAAGGTTGAAACTCTTAGATATGGGGAAGAAGCATGCTATAATGGTGCACTAGTTATAAAGGCATTCAGCTCTGGTCTTGAAATTGGCGCTTGTAACTGGACCATTAATGGCCCAAAGGGAGACATTGCATATATTTCAAGTTCCATCTTTTTTTCCTCCAATGCAATGAATTTTGATTACCTTGCTCTTCAGGAGAAGGAGACAATTATTTATTCTGATTTCTCATCTCTGGAATTTATGAATGACATAGAGAATGATACAAGAGTCCCTTTCACCGACAACTTGTTGCCACTCAGGTATTTTTCACTTCTACTTTGATATCGTATCTTGTACTAACAATCTAGTCTGCTTAGACATCAATATTTTGTTTTCCACTCTTTTGGATAATTCATCAAATCTTTTTCCTGAGGGTATGTTTTGTGTCATTTTGCTTATGAGTAGTAATAAGGAAACTCTGGCTAATTTATTGAGTGATCCTGCTGAGAGTGTGGAGGAATCGGAAAAACTGTCTTTTATCTGTTCATGTGCTATCCAATCTGTTGAATCTGGAGGTTCAGTCCTTATTCCAATCAATCAACTTGGTGTAACCCTGCAACTTCTAGAGCAGATATCAGGTTCACTAGATTCTTCAACTCTGAAGGTTAGTAAACTCTTTTTCCTTTTTCTTTTTTTAGATTTGGACAACATATGAATGGTTAAACTCTTATTTAGACTACAACTGGGTTTAATATTGTCTAAATTGTACTTTTCAAAATTCAAACGTAAGCTATAATCGCCTGCCATGGAAATCCACTTCATCTACTCCCGTTAATATGGGTTATTTGTATTTTAAAGAAAATAACTAATTCCATTCCACATATCTTGTTATTTTTTAAGAAATCCATCAATAGTTGATATCCTCAGTTAGCTGATGGAGCACAATTCGAGTAATTTATATGAATGAAGGTAGAGCTTAGAGGATAAAAAGGGCATATATCATCAGAGCCTGAAGCTTAGTTTATATATTTGTTGGTTCCTTTCTTTATACCGAATATGCAATTAAATTGTGTAGGTTCCTATATATTTGATTTCTTCTGTAGCTGAGGAGTTGTTGGCATTTTCCAATGTTATACCAGAATGGTTATGCAAGCAAAGACAACAAAAGGTTTGAATTTGTTTGTTTAGTGGTTTCAATCTACTTGGAGCGTTTGGTCATATCACAATGGTACAGTATTGCTCTTACATAATTGGTTGCTGTTGCAGTTATTTTCTGGAGAGCCGATTTTTGCATTTGTCGAGCTCCTTAAAGAGAAAAAGCTTCACGTCTTTCCTGCAGTTCATTCACCCAAATTATTGTATGATTTAGCCTAAGCTTTCTTATCCCCTGCACACACAAACACGGTAATTTATAAATTTCTTGCTAATAACATGCACTTTCAAAATTTTAATTGACGTTAGTTCAATTTTGATTTAGTTTTAAGAACTAGATGTTAAAGATGAATACATCGGAATGTAGGAATATCTATTATGTGTCTTTGAAGTCTTTTCTTATCCTACCATAATCAGAATTAGAGAACCATTGGGGTTGGATTATGAACTGGTCATTTACTATGTGGATGAACTATCTTCAAATCTTTTTCTGTTTATTGGTTTCCATATTTTTAAAAATAGTAGGAATTAGTCTTTCTTATAAATAATCGTCAAACACCTACTTTGGTTTTGAACCATGATAAACTTTGAGAATTTGACAGTGTGTGTAGAATAAACTGGCAGGAACCATGCATTGTATTTTGTCCTCACTGGAGCTTACGACTTGGTCCGGTGGTCCACTTACTTCGACGTTGGTGTGGGGATCCTAGCTCTTTACTTGTTCTAGAGGTCCTTATAATCCTATGCACTTAATATTATTTTTTACTTCCAAGAGTGCATATCTTCAGTGGCTTTGATGTTAATAGGAACATATAATATGCAGAAAGGACTTGACGCTGAGCTTGCTCTCTTGCCGTTTAGACCAATGACTATGAAGGTCCTTCAATGTGAATTCCTCTCTGGTATAAAGTATGGTTCATTTTTCTCCTCGTTTTCTTTTTCTTATCCATTATTCTTGTGCACATACAGATTGAGTTGCTTTATTTGCTTTAATACGTCTGTTCTCCCACTTTGACCTTTCCTCCTTCCCCCCGCGCCCCTGTCTGAGGAAAAGAATTTGATACCATCTTCTAAAATCAATATTTCTGGTTGAAGATGAGATTAAAGTTCACTTGTTTGTAAAATAGACTCAAAGAACTTGGAGCTCTCAACAATTGTTTGTAGGATTCCAATAGAGTTGAGAGCTTCTAATAGGACTTGGGATGAAGTGAGACCAAAAATAATATCTTCTCTTGGTTTGTCTTCAAGCTTTTGAACTTGTGAAATTCTTTGAATTCTATTGGTTAGTTTTCTTATTTCACGTGCTTGTATATCCTATTTGAAGATTGGAGAAGGTTCGACCGTTGCTGAAGGTCTTGCAGCCAAAAGTTGCCGTGGTAGTGTATTCATGTACTCATTATCTCCTATTGTTCTTTTGAGTTTATATATTTTCCAGACCTGCATTTTAATCCCCCTGTATTTTACTTGATGCAGCTCCCAGAGAATTTGAGCCGGCTGATCAATACAAATACAGAATCATTTGCGGTCTTTTCGTACTCTGAAGGCGAAACCTTACGTGTACCAAACTTGAAAGACAGTGTAGAATTAGAGATCGCCTCCGACTTGGCTACAAGTTTCTGTTGGCGAAAGTTGCATCAGGGAAATATAAACATCACGAGATTGAAAGGGGAGCTCTCATTAAATTGTGGGAAATTCAAGTTGTTCCCTGAAAATGGGCAAGTAGCCCCAGATCAGAGGCCACTAATACACTGGGGTCAGCCAGATTTGGAAAAGCTTCTGAATGTGTTATCAAAGATGGGCATTGAGGGATCTCTGGAGCAAGAAATGTCTGATGCCGAGTCAAACAATGTTTGTGTAATACGCATACACGATCCGACTGAGGCTGTGATAGAAATCCAAGAATCAAGGACCATAATTAGTGTTGCTGATAAAACACTATCTGCTCGAATTTTTGACGCTCTAGATATTGTTTTGGATGGAGTTTAGTAAGGACTTGACTACTTTTTAACAAATGATACCTTGCACTGGACGAGTATGGCATTAAGAGAAGAAGTTTGAACTGCAATGGCACGGCGGAGTTTCGTGTTGCTCGTTTTTGCCTGGTATGATGCAAAAGGGTAAAAGTGCTATCTGGATATGCATATAACCAAGGGGAATAAATGATTTTAGAAGTGTTCAAGATAGCTGAGGATTGTATATGGATGTGTTTGATGAAAGTGCAGATATCCCATATGTAATAAAATTTTCATGTTGTGTGTAAAGTTTTGACTAATTTTGTAAGTTAATTCAAATTTCAGAGAATTTTGTAGCTATGTTGCGTACGTAGAAAGAATGTATGTTAAAGAACTCCATGACCTGATGAAAGAGTCAAAACCTTGCAGTAGAAAAATAGAAAAATAGTGAAAATTTTATTCTCTTAAATAACTCGATGTCAATTTTTATATTATGTAACTTTATTCTCCAAGATATTTTAATTTTTTTTAGAGAATTTGTCAGACTAATAATCTAAGGTAAATGATTGAATGAAATAAAAATAAAATAGATAATATGCATGTGTAATCTTATTGTAAGTGAAAAGGATTTTTTTTTTCCCAATTAACCACAAATTTAATTTTTGGTTTGATTCATGTAAAATCTAACTCAATATGTTTGGTTTAATTTTTCAATTGTTTAATTTTGAAAAAAAAAAGTCATTTTAATCAAATTTGTAGTGTTTGGCAATCCTCCAAATGACTTTTTAAAAAATGAATTTGAGAAATAAGTTATTTTAAGTGAAGCACTTAAAACCAATTTTTAGAAAAAGGGTTTTTAGGTGTCTATCTTAGAATTCCTATCAAATTTTCATGATATATAAAAATGACCAAAATACCCTCACACTATACCTTCACTTCCACCAGGTTGATGCCGCCACTCAATGCTAGCGACCACTACCACTGCCGGTGAAACTTCGACGACACCTCAACGATTGCCCTCCATCGTTGGGGACCACCGCTGCCTACTACACTCCGATGACCGCTTCCTGCCATGGGTGACACCACTGGCGACTATCTGTGATGACGGGTGGCAACTGCTAGAGACTATTTTCAATGCTCTAGCTGTGGTCGGCGGTGGTTGGCAGTCATAATATTTTAAATAAAAATATGAACTTATTAATTCATAGAATTTAATAGTCATCCTTTATGGTAATTTGACATTAGTAAAAGCATTTTGAGTGTAAAGAAATTAAACAAACTTGTGTAGAAAAACACCTTTTAAAAAATGTAACCAAAGTTTTAATTCTAAACCGTTTTTATAAAAAAATGTTAAAAAAAAATATATATATATATATATTTTTAAAAAACACCTTTTTTCACAGGCAATCCAAAAAAGTCCTTAATCTATTTAGATTCAACTTAATCCATACAAGTATATCCTCAAATAGTTTGAGTTTGGGTTTGGTTGATAGATTTTGATTAAAATATCATTACTTGTACTTTGAAATTTATTCTATGGTAGATTTTGTTATTGTACTTTCATCCCTAACATTAGTTCATAGTTAGCTTTTTTTTTTTTAAAAAAAAAAATCACTATCAACCTTTTTCCTATAACTTTGGAAACATTGAATAAAAATTATTATTATTATTGTTTTGTCAATTTGTGTAAAAATTAACTTCAAACTAATGACAATGACTAATTGTAAGATTTATTGAAAATGTAGGAACTAAATTTGAAAGTACGTGAACTAAAACGAAATAAAATTTAAAGTACAAGAATTAAAATGATATTTTAACCTAAGATTTTTTTAGATGTTGTCAATTTTGGATAAGAAAAAAATAAGCATATTAAAAAGGTAGCAGATGTGTAAACGATGCTTCAATTTTAAGGAATCTAATGAGTATGTTGGAATTGGCGAAAACAAATATACTTAAAAGGTCTAGAGGTTGCGACATAAATACTATTCCACCAACAGAGAATTAAGTATAACTCAAAACAATACCCTCTGATTGATTAAAATTCCTTTGGCAATTATGTGGGCTTTGACAAGGTAAAGAACCATCAAAGTTTTGTTTAGTTCAGAACACCCAATTATATTATATTATATCTAACAAAGTTCACCTGACATTGATGGGACAAAAGATAATCAATCCACTTTGTTGCTATAAAGCAGAGACCCAACTCTCTGCAATTACTTCTGAAAGTTAGATGCCTTAGCATATGTGGAAGAATTTGTGGGTACTGTGACAAAGGAGGCATTAAATTGAACATCCTTTTTCTTGAAAAATGCTAGATATTGATCTTTCATACTTTGCATTGGATGTGCTATGTGTAGGAGCAATATAAATGGTTAAATTTGGACTCTAGCCCCCTTAATTTAGCTTTAAACGTTGATTCCAATTTTTGTCCTATGCTAAAAATTAATTGTCAAAGTAAGGTTTAGGGGCAAAATGATAAATATAACTTGTGTATTTGACTTAAACTATGTTAATTTAATGATAAATTATAAGTTTAGTCTCACTGTGTTTAATAGATTTTGAACTTTAAGAAAGTCTAATATGTCTCTAAACTTTTAAAGAGTGTTGGGCAAATTGCGAAAACCATTCCTAAAGAATGGTGGTTGTAACAATTACATTCCAAAACTTTAAAATGTAAAAATTAAACCTTCAAATTAAGCTATATTTAATACAATTACAATACCCACATGAAAAAAAATGTATGTATTTACAGAGAGAAAATGAACTTGTGGTTTAGTGCCCATTTCCTCAAAGGCAACAACCATTAATGAGTAAAGCAAAGCTCTGTAACTCCATCCCCATTTTCTCATTCCACTCCTTGTTATCGGACTAACGAGATTCTAAACCCTCGACAAGAAGCTCGCCCAAGCCCAAACTCACAAGAAGCAGAGAGATTCCTGAGGTTTCATGGGATGAGACCATATGACGACAGCGATCTAATTGGAGATGGGGAAAAGGAGAATTTTTTTGTGTTCTGTTCTAATGTTCTAACGATGTTTTTGGGTAAATAAAACAGTCTTGTGAACTAATAAACAAAAGTGATGAAATGAAACTCCAGAAGGAGAGGTGGAAATGAAGATTTTATAGCACCTAACCTCACCTTCTTCAAAGGACCAAAATCAAAATACAGAGATTGAAACCATGAGAGAAAGAAAAAGGAGAGAGAGAGGGAAGAGGGAGAAAGTAGAGAGAAAGTGGGGGAATGAGAAGAGAGAGAGAGTAGAGAGAGAAGATAAACTATGAGAGAAAAATAGATTCAACATTTATTTTGTTAACGTTTGATAAAGTTTTCGTTTTTTATTTCTTGTTTCCAGTTTCTATTTTTTGTTTTTTGTTTCTGTTTTTTAAAAACTAAAAACAGAAATATGTTTGATAACTATTTCTGTTTTTTATTTTTTGGTAAAAATAAAATTTAGTGCATATACTATAATAAAATATATAACATGCATTAAAATAAATATAAAATAATTATAAAGAGGTTATAATATTTTATTAAGACCTAACACCTAATTAATAATAATAATAAATTTTATCCTTCAAATGTTGTTCAAATTTGATTTGCAATGTTATTTCTCACTTCAATCAATTCACCTTGAACAATTTTGACTTACAAGAGTTAGTTCAATTAGACGAATTTGTAAATTGTCTAAAGTCAGACAATTGAACATACCCACATTTCTTTAATTTAATAATAAACTTTATTTTTATTTTTTCTTTAAAAATGCATTAGCCAATAATACACGCAAGTAAAATCAGAAAAAGAGAGAGAATGTATATATATTTTTTACATTTAATGGTAAACATGAAATACATTATTAATTTATTTATTTAATAAAAAAATAAAATCGTACCAAAAGGAAAAATAATAGAGAATTAAATAGAAAATAATAACTATAAGCTCGTTAATGTAAAGTAAAAGAAAATAAAAAAATAAGAGAGAGTAAAAACATATACGAAAAGAGAAAAGTAAAAAGGAAAAAAAAAGATAATGAGCTATTAAAAGAAAAAAGATTATGATGAAAGAGAGAGAACGAATAAAAATAAATAAATCAAAAATTAAAAATTAAAAAGAAGAAAAAAAAAGTATTAAAAGAAAAAAAATAGAATGGAAGAGAGAGAAAGAAGAGAGAGAAGAGAGATGGATAAAAAGAGAAATAAGAATACATGCATGAAACCTGAAAAAAAAAACAGAAACAAAATTTGAGAAACTACTTTTTGAAGTTTCTCAAAATCTGCCTTTTTTTTTAGAAACGTTTCTAAAAAATTTAGAAATAAGAAACAAGAAGGTTTATCAAACATGTCTGTTTCTTGAAAAATGAGAAATAGGAAACAGGAATGTTATCAAACGAGCCCTACATTTATGATAGTTTGAAGTTCTAACTTTACCATTTATGATGGTTTGGAGCAACGTAGTGAATTTGGTTGGTTTTGGAATTCAAATCCAAACTTTGTTATGATCACTTTGTTCAAAATTTAATGGGTTTGAAACACAACTCCATGATTTTGAACAGTGCATTCTAAATACTATTTTTTTATTCTCATGCTTCAGAACACTGCAACTCAAACACTGTTGTCTGATTCTCAAGGTTTCAAACCTCCTAGAACAAACCTTTTAGGGTTCCGATTTCAAGGGTTCTGATTCCGAAACTGTGCTCAAAACGCCCCAAAGTCTAGAGGTTCAATTTTTATACTTTTAAAAGTTTGAAGGTTTAATTTATAATTGTCACAACTATCATAATTTAGGAATGGTTTTTGCAATTTCCCCAAGAATGTTTAATAGAATCCTAGACCTTTAAATTTGTCTAATAAGTCATCTCTCACCTATTCGATACTTTTAAAATTCATAAACTTATTAGACAAAAATTTAAAGGTCAGAGTCCTATTGACCATAATTTTGATAGTTTAAACTTCATTTGATAATCACTTGGTTTTTGAAAATATAGGTAAAAAGTAGATAATAAAAGGAAACTCATAGATGAAAATTGTATTTATAGCTTTAATTTTTAAAAATCAAAAACTAAAAATCAAATGGTTATCAAATGAATCATTAAGAATTAACCTTAAATTAATATAAAACAAAAGTTTATTTTACTATTGCTGACACCCCATCTTCCTTATTAAGGAAGGTTCTTGTAGCTCTAAAATTTCTTTTTCTTTTCTCTTTTTTCTTCTTTTAACAAAATTAAAATACGATGTAATAAGATTAGCTTGACAATTCATGTTTTCTTACTTGATTGAGACTAAAGCTACGGTTGCAAGACTTTTAGGAAAATATCAAATGTAAATTAATTTAAATACAATATAGTTAAGTATTTTAAGAAATTTATGATAAAAAATTTATTTTTTTTAGTAAAAAACAATTATTTTTGCTAAAGATACCCACATATTATTTTTCTAACAATTATTACAGTCAATCAACATCCAAAAGTTAATTCAAAATTGTTATGATTATATAGTCAATCAACATCTAAATTATAGTCGATCATGTAAATCAATTATTATTATATTTTAGAAAAATATACTAATCCTCAATATCAAAATCAACAATTTTTTTGACAGATGTTATATGCTTAATTACTTTTTTCAGGAAAAAAATATGTGCTTACAACTTACAAGTGACAAATACCATTCAAAATTTTCTAATCATCATAAAATCACGTCCAATCAGTAAACATTAATTGCATTTTAATTTAATAGAAGCAAGTAGGTTTCAATCCCATGGCAACTTCGTCAGCATCTCATACATATAAATATATGTATAAAAATAGTAAACCTCTAAGGGGCTGTTTGGAACGCAGGGTTGGAATGTTAAACCTGGGAATGTTAAACCTGAGGGGTTAAGCTGTGGGTTTAAGTAGCCTGAGTTTAAGAATGCTGTGTTTGGAATGCAGGTTAAAGAAGTCTGGGTTTAAGAAGTCTGTATTTGAAGTGCAGGTTTAAGAAACCTTGGTTTGGAATGCAGATTTTAAAATATTAAATTTATGAAATGTTTGATTGTATTTAATTAATGCTTAAATTTTAAATTATTTTAAATTTTCATTCTAATTATTTATTTGTTTTTATTTTAATATAGGTAAGTTAAAAATTAATTAATTTTGTATGGTTCAAATATAACTAAATTCAAAATTAAAATTATTTCTTATATTTTTGTTATTTTAAATTGGCTAATTTAATTATATAAAAATGACTAAACTAAAAAAAATAACATTGGATAGATTTTTTTAATTGACTATGTAAAAAATATATGACTAAGTTGAAATTAAATATCATACATTTATTTTTTTTACTTTGATATTTTTTAATATGGATAATTTAAAATTAAATATTATTTATTTTACTAATTTAATTTAATAAGTTTGTAATTCGAATTCAACTCAATTTTAATTACTTTTCCAATAAAATTTAAACCAATATTTGTTTCCATCAATTTTGAAATTGAGATTGGACTAAAATTATATATATATATATATATATATATATATATATATATATATATATATATATATTGCATAATTTGAGATTTTAATGTTACTAACTAATAAGAAAATGAACTATCTAATTTGTTATTCATTTTGTTTTTAGATAACTAAATTAAAAAATAAAATTTTATTTAGAGGTACAGTTATAATGTAAATGAGTTTATTTTTTATTATTTGTCTCGTAGAGTTCAACTCAACAAATGAAAAAAAAAGTTTGAACATATGGGATAAACTTTCTTTCACCATTTTGCCCATTTTTATTATATATCTAATTTATTTTTTCTAAAAAAAAAGATAATTAATTTAAGAAAACCATAATAAGAAATGAAAGAGAAAAATAATCACAAATTATTTTAACAAAGATGGGCAAAATGGTGAAAGAAAGCTTATCCCATACAATTTGATTTAATCTCGTCGACTTATTATTTTACTAAGTTTTGAGCAAAATATCATATACTTTTGTTATTTTAACTAATTTAAAATTAAATTCTATTTTTGTATTTTAATATTAGCAAGTTCAAAATAAAATAATGTTTTTATCTTAAACTCAATTATTAAAAATTATATATTTTTGGCCAAATTACACTTTTAATCCTAAAGTTTTATTTTAATTTTTATTTGGCGTCTGAGATTTCGAAAACAAGATTTTAGTTCTTAAGTTAAAAAAAATGATTATAATAAGTTTTTAAGTTAAATTGACTAACGGAAAAAATTCGAAAGTTACATACAACACATTTGAAGTTATCAAAAAAGTTGTTGATATTGATGAGATGAAAATCAAGATAAGAAATGGATGAAGGAAGAAGAAAGAAAATATTTTAAAAGATAAAATAATAATAATAATGATAGAGAAGGAATAAGAAGAAGATTTAAATAAATAAATTTTTTTAAAAAAAAAGAAAAAAAAAAAAAGAAAACCAACAATCCATGGGGTTGAAGAGTATTTACTATTCAACCCCATGGGTTTGGGTTTAGGAAACCATAGTTTCCTAAACCCTTGTCCCAAACAAGGGTTGGGCTTAGGAATGCTAACCCACCCAAGCTCAACCCCCAAAACAAACACCCCCTAAAAGTGATTCTTGGATAATATACTTTAAAAGTGATTTAAAAAAATGATTTTAGACCAATTAGGTTATTTAAAAGTGATATTTAGTAGTTACCAAACAAATTAGATTTAAAAAAAAAAAATACTTTTGGCCATCTAAAATTATTTAAGAAGTTAATCCAAACATACATTTAATCACCCTATACCTTCACTAGAGTTACTGATTTGAATACAATATAGTAATTAAAAATTGATTTTCTTATAACTATTGTAAATATGACACATATAAATGCCCATTCCACATGCCCATTTGATATCCATGCCAAGTGGCATTTTATCCATAGCCAAAGTGTCTTCCATGTGTCCAACAAAGACCATAGATTGGTGTCCAAATGGACTACATCATGCTCTCCTAATTGCCTATAAATAGTGGTTCTTGATGGATAAATAATGAGATAGATACATTTTGGAAAAGATTTCAATCTTCATTTTTCTCTCCCACTTTCTCTAATTTCATTTGTTTTTAATTTGCCATAAATCTCCATTTTCTTTTGTTTATATTATATATATATATACTCCTTTTATATTCCAACACTTATTATTATTATTATTATTATTATTATTATATGTTTTGGTAAAGTTTTGGTGCCCGGTTTTGCCTCTCAATTTTACAACACGTTATCAACACGAAACTCTGTCATTTTTCCCGCTAAAGGTAAGTCTTATAGGTAAGCCATTTTTACGCATTTGGTTTATGTTAAATTTCTAATATGAATATATTATTATTTTGATAGTGTTATTATGGCAAACCTTACAAAGCTAGAATTTGCGGCCCTGGATATTAATGGAAATAACTACTTGTCATGGGTCCTTGACGCTGAGATCCATTTAGATTCTATGAATCTTGGAGAAACAATTAAAGAAGGAAATGATGCATCAAATCAAGAAAAAGCAAAATCCCTGATCTTCCTTCGCCATCATCTTCACGAGGGATTGAAAATGGAGTATCTTACAATAAAAAATCCCTACGTTCTATGGCAAGGTTTGAAAGAAAGGTACGATCATCAAAAAAACAATTATTCTTCCAAATGCTCGTTATGATTGGATGCACCTGAGGTTGCAGGACTTTAAATCAGTAAGTGAGTATAATTCTGCACTTTTCAGAATTAGTTCAAAATTAAAATTATGCGGAGAAAAGATTACTGATGTTGATATGTTAGAGAAGACATTTTCCACTTTTCATGTCTCGAATATGCTCATGCAGCAGCAATATCGAGAGAAGGGTTTTGCAAAATATTCTGAACTTATCTCATGTCTTCTCGTTGCTGAACAAAATAACGAGTTATTGATGAAAAATCACGAATCCCGACCAACTGGAGCAACACCATTCCCTGAAGTGAATGCAGTGAATTTTAATAACCGTGGTCGAGGTCGTGGTCGTGGTCGAGGTCGGGACCGCGGTAGAGGAAGAAATACCTATTTTCGTGGTGGGCATTATAATTTTAAGAAACCCACACGAAGTGATGATCATAAAGGAAATGCTCCACAAGATAGAAGTTCGAAAGGTGATGAACATAAATGTTTCCGGTGCGGAATGACTGGGCACTGGTCACGTACCTGTCGTACGTCAAAACACCTTGTTGATCTCTATCAAGCTTCCCTGAAGGAAAAAGGAAAAGGAAAGAACGTGGAGGTAAATCTTGCCATTCAAGAAGATGATGTGTTTGACCCCTCCAATATGATGCATCTTGATGTAGCTGATTATTTTGAATCTCCTGGAGAGAGAATTGATACAATCAAACAAGTAGAGGATGATTTGTATGAAAATATATAATTAAATACTGTTTAGTATGTTTTTGTTGTTGTTTTGTTTGTATATATATTTAAGACTCTTTGTAATCGTTTTTCATTTCTTTTCAATGAAGAAATATGAACAATTTCAATAGGTTGAGTAACTCAAAAATGAGCAATGAGGATTTATGTCTGGCAGACTGCGCAACTACGCACACGATACTCATCAATAGAAAATATTTTACTAGATTGGCAATGCTGGAAGCAAAAGTCAATACTATATCAGGTTCTGCAAATCTGATTGAAGGTTTTGGAAGAGCAAGCTTTATTTTGCCTAGAGGAACAAGATTTACAATTAATAATGCTCTGTTCTCTTGCAAATCAAAAAGAAACTTATTAAGTTTTAAAGATATACGTGAAAATGATTATCATGTTGAAACTGATTGTAAAAATAATATAGAGTGTCTCTATATAACATCTATTGTTTCACATGAAAAACGTATATTAGAAACACTGCATGCTTTTTCTTCTGGATTATACGATACTCATATACGAGTAATCGAAAGTTATGCAATAATTAACCCGAAGTTCATGAATCCAGAAATATTCAGTGTTTGGCATGATCGATTGGGTCATCCAGGGTCAATAATGATGAGAAAAATTATTGAGAATTCACATGGACATCCTTTAAAAAGTCAGAAGATTCTTCAATCCAATGAGTTGTCATGTGATGCTTGTTCTCAAGGGAAATTAATTATTAGACCATCACCAGCTAAAGTGGGGATTGAATCACCTGCATTTTTAGAGCGAATTCAATGTGATATTTGTGGACCTATTAACCCACCAAGTGGTCCATTTAGATATTTTATGGTATTAATTGATGCATCCAGCAGATGGTCACATGTATGCTTATTATCAAGTCGAAATCTTGCATTTGCAAGATTACTTGCTCAAATAATTAAGTTAAAAGCACAATTTCCTGATAATACAATTAAAACTATTCGACTTGATAATGCTGGTGAATTTACATCCCAAACTTTTAAAAATTATTGTATGTCAATTGGGATAAGTGTTGAACATCCTGTAGCTCACGTTCATACACAAAATGGTCTAGCAGAATCATTTATAAAACGTCTGCAACTAATTGCAAGACCATTGCTTATGAGAGCTAAACTTCCTACATCGGTATGGGGTCATGCTATTTTGCATGCTGCATCACTGGCACGTATTAGGCCAGTAGCTTATAATAAATACTCCCCAATGCAATTAGCTTATGGCCAGCAACCAAATATTTCCCATCTAAGAATTTTTGGATCTGCAGTATATGTACCGATTGCTCCACCACAACGTACTAAGATGAGTCCTCAAAGGAGGTTAGGAATATATGTCGGTTTTGATTCCCCATCAATTATTAAATATCTTGAACCCCTGACGGGTGATGTATTTACTGCACGATTTGCTGATTGTCATTTTAATGAGACAAATTTTCCAACATTAGGGGGAGGAATTAAGAAGTTGGAAAAAGAAATTACATGGAATGCATCGTTATTATCTCATTTAGATTCTCGTAGAAATCAATGTGAACTTGAAGTTCAAAAGATAATTCATTTGCAAAATATAGCAAATCAACTACCAGATGCATTCACAGATACTAAAAGTGTGACTAAATCATATATACCAACTGCAAATGCTCCATCAAAAATTGATATCCTAAAGGAACAAGTTGTCAATAATGAGTATGGAGCACGCCAGAAGCGTGGTAGACCAATAGGTTCTAAAGATAAAAATCCTCGAAAAAGAAAAGTAGTTGAGAATCAAAATGATTCAATAAAAGGTATGGATGTTCCAGAAGAAATCCATAATACAACTACTCAAAAGAGTATTGGTGAAAATCAAACGCTTGAGGATAATAATGAAATTTCTATAAACTATGTTACAACAGGAAAGAGATGGAACCGAAATGATATCATTATTGACAACATTTTTTCTTATAATGTTGCTCACGATATTATTCATGAAAGTGACGATTTTGACCCAAAATCTATCGAAGAATGTCAACGTAGAAAGGATTGGCCGAAGTGGAAAGAAGCAATCCAAGCAGAGTTGAACTCACTTTCAAAACGTGAGGTTTTTGGACCAGTAGTCCCAACACAGGAAAACGTCAAACCTGTAGGATATAAATGGGTATTTGTAAGGAAAAGAAATGAAAAGAATGAAGTCACAAGATATAAAGCGAGACTTCTTGCACAAGGATTCTCGCAAAGGCCTGGTATTGATTATGAGGAGACATATTCTCCTGTGGTGGATGCAATAACGCTAAGATATTTGATTGGTCTGACTGTATATGAAAAGCTTGATATGCATCTAATGGATGTAGTCACGACGTATTTATATGGATCTCTGGATAATGACATTTATATGAAAATCCCGGAAGGATTTAAAATACCAGAAACATATGAATCAAGTTCTCGGGAATTGTATTCAATAAAGTTACAGAGATCATTATATGGATTAAAACAATCAGGACGAATGTGGTATAATCGCCTGAGTGAATATCTGTTGAAAGAAGGATACCAAAATAATCCAATTTGTCCGTGCGTTTTTATAAAGAAATCTCAGTCAAAGATTTGCTATTATAACTGTATATGTTGATGACTTAAATATAATTGGAACTCCTGAAGAGTTATCCAAGGCAATAGAATATCTTAAGAAAGAATTCGAGATGAAAGATCTTGGAAAAACAAAATTTTGCCTTGGTTTGCAAATTGAACATTTAGCAGATGGGATATTTGTTCATCAATCAACTTATACAGAGAAAATCTTAAAAAGATTCTATATGGATAAAGCACATCCATTGAACATTCCAATGGAAGTTCGTTCACTGGATATAAAGAAAGATATATTTCGACCTCAAGATGACAGTGAAGAACTACTTGGTCCTGAAGTACCATATCTTAGTGCAATTGGTGCACTTATGTATTTGGCTAATAACACAAGACCAGATATTGCATTTTCAGTAAATTTATTAGCTGGATATAGTTCATGTCCTACAAAAAGACATTGGAACGGAGTTAAGCATGTACTCCGATATCTTCGAGGAACAATTGATATGGGTTTATTTTATTCTAACAAATCAAAGTATGATCTAGTTGGTTATGCAGATTCTGGTTATCTATCTGATCCACACAAAGCTAGATCTCAGACAGGTTATCTATTCACATGTGGAGGAACTGCTATATCGTGGCGATCAGTGAAACAGACTATAACGGCCACTTCTTCAAATCATGCTGAAATCCTCGCTATTCATGAAGCAAGTCGAGAATGTGTATGGCTAAGATCGATGACACAACACATTCATGAGACATGTGGCTTGTCTTCAAGTAAACCTCTTCCAACGATGTTATACGAAGACAACACAACATGTATAGCTCAAATCAAGGGATGATATATCAAAGGAGATAGAACAAAGCATATCTCACCAAAGCTCTTCTATACTCATGATCTTGAAGAAAATGGCGATATCAATGTACAACAAATTTGTTCGAAAGATAACCTGGCTGACTTATTTACGAAGGCATTACCAACTGCAACCTTCGATAAATTAGTATATAGCATTGAAATGCGGCGACTCGAAGACTTTAAGTGATGTCTCCATGAGGGGGAGTGAATGTATTATAGTAAACTATATAAAATATGTACTCTTTTTCCTTCACTAGGGTTTTTTTCCCATTGGGTTTTTCCCTTGTAAGGTTTTAACGAGGCATATTTTATATAAATGGGCATTTAAGGGGGAGTATTGTAAATATGACACATATAAATGCCCATTCCACATGCCTATTTGATATCCATGTCAAGTGACATTTTATTCATAGCCAAAGTGTCTTCCATGTGTCCAACAAAGACCATAGATTGGTGTCCAAATGGACCACATCATGCTCTCCTAATTGCCTATAAATAGTGGTTCTTGATGGATAAATAATGAGATAGATACATTTTGGAAAAGATTTCAATCTTCATTTTTCTCTCCCACTTTCTCTAATTTCATTTGTTTTTAATTTGCCATAAATCTCCATTTTCTTTTGTTTATATTATATATATATATACTCCTTTTATATTCCAACACTTATTATTATTATTATTATTATTATATGTTTTGGTAAAGTTTTGGTGCCCGGTTTCGCCTCTCAAATATGCCCCGGTTCTAACAATGTGCTTAGGAGTACCTTCTTTTGTTTTTGATTAATTAATAATGTTTGAAAAAAATTATTTTCAAAAAGTGCTTTTAAAAACTTTAAAGGTATTTAAAGTGTTTTGGAAGGTATTTGTTTGAAAGTGCTACCTTAAAAAGCAAATTTAATCACATTGTTATTATAGAATGGTTTCACTAGTAATAGTATTAATCAAAAGGTTAAATTACAAGTTTAATAATCTTCAAAATTATATATGATTGACATAGATGGCTGAATTTGAAAAAATATTTAATAGGAGTCTAAACTTTTAATTTTGTCACTAATGAAGTCTATGAACTTTAAAAGTAACTTTCAATTTCATGTCTAATAAATCTCAAACCTATTAGATATTTTAAAAAATCCACAAGTCCATCAATTTTAAAAAATGTAGCATTCTAAGGCTCTATTTGATAACCATTTGATTTTTTATTTTTGGTTTTTGAAAATTAAGCCTATAAACTTCCACCTATGCGTTTCCATGTTTTATTATCTACTTTTTAGATATGTTTTCAAAAACAAAGCCAAGTTTTTGAAAACAAAAAAATTTAGGCCCCGTTTGATTACCATTTGGTTTTTGGTTTTTAGTTTTTGAAAATTAAGTTTGTTTTCTCCCAATTTCTCTACAATTGTTTTCATCTCTCTTAAGGAAGCATTTGAATTCTTAGCCAAATTCCAAAAGCAAACACAAGTTTTTGAAAACTACTTTTTTTAGTTTTCAAAACATGGCTTGGTTTTTGAAAACATATGTAAGAAGTTGATAACAAAACAAGAAAATCCATAGATGGAAATGATATTTATAGGCTTAATTTTTAAAAACCAAAAACTAAAAACCAAATGGTTATCAAACGGGGCCTTAGTTTTCAAAAACTTGTTTTTGTTTTTGAAATTTGGCTAAAAACTCAAATGTTTCTTTAAGAAAGATGGAAACCATTATAGAGAAGATGAAAATCATTGTAGAGAAAATGTGAGAAAACAAACACAATTTTTAAAAATCAAATGGTTATCAAACGGGACCTAAACTTTCAATTTTAAAAAATGTTGAGTAGGTCACATTTGTTAGTCACAAAATTTAAAGTTAAAAAATCTATTAGACATTTAAAGTTAAGAGGCTTGCTAGACTCAAAATTATAAATTAAAAATTTATTAGCACAACCTATAAACAGTTATATGACTTAAAGAAATACTGATGAAATGCTATGATATTCAAAATTACTTTGAAATTATTTTAAAATATTCTAAAATAATTACTAGATATATATAACCAAACATCACGAAAAAAAATAAAAAGTGTATATAATCTTTTAGCAAATTGAAAAAGAAAAAAAAAACTACTATTTTCTAAAAAGAATTTTTTTTTTTTGAAAAAACTATGTCAAAAAAGAAAAAATTTTCGATGAGACCACCAGAATACGGTCTCTTAATAATCAATTGAATGTAGATTGAAAAAATCTATATGTCTCTTAATAACTACTAGTTACAAATTTGAAGTACTCTTGCAATTTCTATCTCATACATTCAATGGTGCATAACTCCCACCACATTGTGGCGGCTTCCTGAGACATTTATACTAAAAAGACAATTTTCATCATTATGATACTCAAGAAACCTAACAAACAAACAAAAAAAAAAGTCAAAACCCACATTAATGCTAGATGATCTCACTTCTTAGCATCAACCATAAGAGATTGAGACGAGGCTCAGAATCCTACAATAGGCAGCAAGGGGGAATCTTGAGAAATGGATGAACATTCTTTGACATTGGGTTGAGAAGGCAAGGTTAAGAAAAAGATGTAGAACAGTGCTTGAGGACCAAAATAAAAAGTCTTCAATTTGGGGTGGGAAAGAAAAATTTGAAAATGATATCTTCCTATACATAGAAACAAGGAGATTAGTTTGGTCATGTTGCAAAGTCACCCATTTAATATTTATGTTACAATTTTTCGCCAATTTATATAAATAGTGCAACTTTGACCCAGTTGTAATAGTAATAGTAGTAGTACTAGTTTCTTTCTTTGCATTGAACGATCATTCCATCCAAGTTTCTGCTTGGTTGCTTGGCGATCCATAAATGTACACGCTTCTAGCTCCCTTATTACACATTTAGCTATTTATTTACAGTTTCTAGTGGCAACTCCTTTGTTTCTTTTATCCTTCGTCTTCCATTATGACCTGCAAAATCATTCACAATGCGACTTCTAAATTCAAGATGAACAACAATATCCAGATTAAGATTCAAACACATAAGATCAAGCTAATTTAATTTCTAGATCAATACAAATAATGTGCATCCCTCTAGCTAGTTTCTACATATTCATCTAAGTTTACATGTTCAGTAATATAATATTATTTAAAACACCAAAATCGATATGATGATCATTTCTACATGGGAAAGTGATGAAGAAGCTAAATCCAGTTGGAAGTTATGTATACTTTGTACATGATTCTAAACTTTGATTTTTGGGCACTTCTCAAGAAACCATATGAATTGTAATTGAAGCTAGCTAGCTGATATAGGTCTAACACATAATTAAAGGGCGGGAAAATGGAAGAATAATGAGAAAACTAATATGAGTGATTCTTTCAAAATAAGGTTATATTATATGGAATTGGAAGCCAATCTTAAGAACAATAAAATATTTTCCTGAATCCTATGAAGAAATTTGATTCCCCTAAATTTTGAAAAAATAGACCAAATCAAAGAAAATACACCTGCATTTTGTTAGACCTTAAAGCTCATGTTAAGGTCAAAGGAAGAATTAATTAACTTACAGGAGAAGTTAGAGTTCTCCATAAAATGGATGAAGAGAGGAAAACCCAATTGTTTATAAGTAAAACAAAAACTAAGTTATTGGTGCTTTAATTATTATTATAGAATTAAGGATACCTACTATTCTAGTACTAGTGTTTTTTTAAAAAAGATTTTGGGGTAGTATAAATAGTTGTTGTATTGTAATATTGTAATTCTACTTTAACAGCTTTATTGATGCTTTTTGGTTTATTATTATTGTCGATTATCTTTTCAGAATTAATAAAAAAGGGAAGAAAAGAAACCGTTTTCGAATTATTTGGTGCAATGCTGCCAAACAAAAACACAATATCCCTATCATATGTTGGAACTTGGAAGCCAAGAATTTCAAGGACCAGGAGAGTTTTGGTTTCCTAAGCAAAAGAAAAAGAAAAAAAAAGAAAAAGGAAAAAAGAGAGAGAGAGAGAGAGATAGAGAGAGTGTGAGTTATTTTGATTGGGTACCTGAAATTTTGGGTTTGGTTTCTATTCAAAATCTTCTTGAAGCAAAGGAGCTAAAGTGAGGGCAGCTTTGACGTCTAGTTTCCATGCAAATCCTCCACCGTCCATTCTCCACGCATCACAAGGCACTAATTTGGAGTCCTTGTCCATTTCCGTACCTCTTTTGAACTGCAGCTTTATTTGGCACGTAAATACTCGCCTCAAATAAGGCAATTTTGGCCTTGATATTATTAACCTTACCCCTATTTCCCCAGCTGGTGACTCACCGTCATTACTACTACTTCTCTGCCTTTGCCTCACCATCCTCTTAAATGCCTCGTTTAACCACTCTACTCTATTCATACCGTCCGATACGAACCCTGGACACGTGTCCCCTTCTAGATTCTTTATCCTCTCCTCGTCCGTACATCCTAGCTCTACATCCATGCATGCCTCCGTCACGCATTCTACCGTCACCCACAGCTCCACCTCTCCACGCTTCGGATCTGATGCCAAAACCACCTCGCTTTCCCTCCCCCCAACGTCCCTTTCATTATTCGATCCGCCTCCGTCGAACTCCACATCTCGCTCCGGTAGCAGCTGCAGCGTCATCGTCGTTGTCGCTGTCGTCACGCCGGCCTGATCCACGACCGACTCGCCGCCGATGGTGTTTGATCTTGCCGCGTTCTTCTTTCTATTATATCTCCTAACCCTAACGTACTTCCTCTTCGTTCTTCCTTTGGAAATCGACGAGTTTTTACTCTCAACCGACGAGTTGCCGCTGGAAACAGAGCCTCCGAAGACAGGCTTCGGCGCGATCGGCCGGAATCTCATCATTATCGGATTGATAATCGGCTTACCACAATTAGATCCAACCACCATCCGACGCGCCGCTTCACCACCATCCATAACGAACAAACAAAAAAGGAAACAACAAAACCGAGTTCTGTTTAAGGCGTCGGGTTTTCGAGTGTGACAGAGAGAGTCTTCATGATGATCATAAGGAGATAGAAAGAAACAACAACACACAGCAAAGCAAAACAAATCAAAAACAAAGCACACTCCGGGCGAATTCCAAAAAAAAAAAAAAAAACAAAACAAAAGGACACGTGGCTCTAGGGCTAGGAAACGGAAACAGTGACGCGACGTTAATTGGTTGAATATGTTATTAGAGAGTGGGACCCAGGGAGAAAGATGCAAATCTGGTAGCAATTGGGTTCTGTTGGGGAGTGGGGACCACCGTGGACCAATAGGAAGCGAGGGAGTGTCAAGCACTGCCGAAAGGTGGGACACACGTGGCTGGCCTTGAGGGAAGCGTAATGTTCCGTGAAGCGTGAAGTGGGAAGCTCCTTTTATTTTCATCTCTCTCTCTTTTTTCTTTTTTCTTTGTTTTTTTTTTCTCGGTAGGTTCGAGAGAGCCAACACGTGGTTCTTTGTTATTAGAGCGGTGAAATTGAGTTCTAACTGACCACATTCCTCCACGCGATTTGAAGAGCGTGTGGAACACGCGGTGAGGATATCTGTCGATGTGGGCGCGTGGAGAGGGCGCGCGTGGAGTGGGACTTGGCAGATGAGGACGCGTGGAGGGTGGGATTTGAGGCAGGATCTAAGGAAAAGATTTAGGAGGAGATGCGGGTTGGAGGAAAATTGAGAGATGGGATTGGTTCTTCACAGACAGCCATGTGCTTATTGGTGATGCTATGATAGCGAAAGCTTGCAAATCAAACCAATCTTTTTACTTTATTCCTTGCCAAATTATTTTTCAAACTTTTCTTCCTCTCTTAATCATAATCGTATTATTCATTTTTACTCTCCCTTCATTTAACTTACCATAATTTTTTTTTTATTTTAGTACAATAAGGGTTGGGGGATTCGAATCACAGACTTCGTAGTCGTTAACATATTCAATATGCCAGTTGAATGTGTTAACTGAATTCTTGACTTACTATAATTACAATACTCTTACAGGCAACTTACTTTTTAATCCTAGGCTTTTATTTGTATGTTTACTCGATTCTTGACTTCTCAAACAATATTTTTTTTTCTTGAGAATATATCACATCAATAATTCAAGAGTAAGACGTTGAACTTTTAATCTCGTAGAGTAAATAGAGATGTTGATGGTCCATTTACGATTAAGCCAAAACCATAACCAAAGAAAGGGAAATTCATACCAAAAACAAAAGAGAAATTGTCAAAGTTGAGAGACATTCTCTAATATTCTTCCTATTTCAAAAGTGACCATTTATAATCTTACAGTAAAATAAATAAATAAATATTGTTTTTTTTATTGAATAATACTTATCTCCTAACTTGTTGGTGGAAATCTTCTAGTGAGCACTATTATGTTTTTTTGAAAAAAATTCTAGTATTAAGAGAGAAGAATGAAGAAAGAGAGATTTTTTTTTCTTCTTTTAATAATAATTAATGGGAAGATTCTCACTCACCATCGAGAAGGTAAGTATTATTATTTATCATTCCACATGATATGCTTTAATCAGTGAGTCATGTTGATATCAGTACTTTTGTTTCTTAGGCTATACAAGGGTAGTTGAGTGGACAACTTTTTTTTTCAAAATTTATTTTATTAAGTCACTATTCAATGCAAGAGTACAAATTTAGTTCATGAATATTTATAGTTATTGGGCCCAATTGGGAAAGACGAGCACCACTTTATATTTCCTTTTCTTTTTATTTCAAATAAACACACTTCACCTCAACTCTCTTCTTTGTTCCTTTTTCTTTCTTTGTTTCCTTTTTTTTTTTTTGTTTTTTTTTTCCTAAAGAAAATTACTCCTCCCCTAAATTGATATTAAACAATGTATATATCTGATATCTCACAACCCAAAACTATAACACCTTTGAGTTTAGTTTCAATATATAAAACTATATGTCACTCAGCCCCTACTATCTCCTAAAATTTTAAGGTTATCTAGAATCAACAATCTACACATAAGACTTGTAATAGAATGGGATCCCTCAAAACTACATATCAAGTGGAGTTATACTCTATATAGTGCATCACACTACATCACACTACATCAAAATGAGAGAAATTCTAGGACTATACAAGTATTAAAACAATATTATTAAAGAAAACACATAAAGAATTAATAAATAATGCCTTTTTACCAATAAAGTGCACCATCTTTTTTGGTGACCAAATTATTAGAAACTAAACATGTTTGGCCAAAAAACATTTTATATTAAGTGTAAGGAGAAACATTAATTAATTAATTATTCATGTAACTCCATTATGTTAATCACGAGAAATAATCATATTTCTTTTTTTAAAAAAAGAAACTCAATACAAAACCACCTTGCATCAATCCCCAAATTCATGTTTAAACACTAATATATTGAAAGGAAAGGATACATTAATGAGAGTTTGGCCTTTGGCATGTATGTAGGTTTTAAGAGTAAATCAGCTTATAATTATTATTGAAGGGACACATACAATTATGTGTTTGACCTTGGCATACAGGTTTTAAGAGTAAAACTTGTAATCCTTGGCTTGCAATATAATTGTTCTCAATCCACCAATGGGTGCTACGATCATCAAAAGCACTCCAAGGAATATGGATACCTGAAAAATGAAAGAAAAAGTAACAAAAAGTAACTTTAATTGAACTTAAAACTTAAACGAGATGCCCTAATGCATAGGTTTGCTATTAGATTCTACCTAAAATAATCTTTTATCTATCGAGATGTCGACATGTTAAATTATATATTTAAGGATATTCTCTAATTCTAATCAATACTGACTATGTTTACCTATTTCAAAAAAAATTCACTCTTTAAAGAAGTCCTATGTTGGGTCCCATTGGTTTGAATGCATATTTTATTAGTAAAAATGGATGCATCAAACGAGCGGGAGGAAAAGTATGTACGAGTTTACGACTCATATATATGTTTAAAGCAATGTCCAGATCATATCAAAGCGAGAGAAAGATAGGGGAGAGTTCAATTGGAATTAAGTAAAAACATACCCAGTTACTCCACCAAGACAGGCTATATTTCTTTGGTTTGTAAATGGCGAGCCACATGACGCAAGGCAGCTGGAAATTATGGGACAAGAAGATCAAAACACATGAACTATCTGATTATTTTGAAAGGGTCAGACAAAAATTATTGTAGCTTACGAAGTATGTCGTAGGGGCAAAAACAAAGCCACCAAAAAACCCTAGCAGCCCACCGAAGAAGGGGAAGGTAATGGCAATGAACATTGTCAATCCTACCAACATAAACATAGAGTAAAAGGCAATTTGGTTAAAACCCACATCAATATATACAATATACAAAGATTAAAAGACGACAAATATATAAATCTAAATATACCAAATGTATTCTTCATCTTCTAGAGAATTTTAAGCTTTAGTTTATAAAAAGCTAATGTGTATCATTAAATTATTGTTTTGTTGAACATATTGTTGGATGAATCAGATTTTATTGGTAGGTAGATTGAATTTATATGTCAAATAACATTCTAGTGACATTTCCACCTCCAATATGTAATGAATGTAACAAATAATTAAATAATTTGGGGTACACAATTTTTTTCCATAATGACATTCAAGGTAAAATTGAAAGATAAAATTGAGAATCAGCTAAAAGATAAAAAAATCATTAGCCAAACAAATGTAGGAAAATACTTGCCTAAGGACTCGAAATAACAATATATTTACCATACATCAACTTATTGCTAACAAAATTTAACAATTTTTCTACTAAATAATTTAATTAAGAATTTTTAATAAATTAAGAATTTCACTAATTAGATTAAAGATAGAAATTGTTAGGAACTATCCAAAAAAAATTAGGTACCCTTTTGTATATTTAGACATGAATTATGTCTACTCACCAACGTATATGTTGCGGGAGACAAAGCGAAGAAGAAAAGAAGGCTTGAAGTGCAATCTTTTAACTAACACCGTCTCGATCATGTCAAATACAGGCATTGCATAAATCTACACATCCAAAAACACAGCCATTTTAGTACAAAACAAAAATAAGAACAAGAAGAAGAAAAGATAGGTGAAGAGGGGATAGGCCATAGCGACCTGGTAACTGCCAATGACATGGACGACGACGAACATGTTGGCAGTGGCAATGAGCCAGGCGGGCTTCTCAAGGGAGAGAAGAATATTGTCTTTGACAGAGTTACCGAACATCCAGTAGCCTATGAGGGCGACGGGGAAGTAGCAGAGGGCGACGACAATATAGGCGACAATGACGCCTCGCCACATGGGGCCTTTGGAGGGCTTGTCAGGAGTGGAAGGGATTGTGGCCTGAATCTCAAGCACGACGTTGTGGCCTGCGTACGCGAAGGCAACGTCGCCCAGCGCTGTGAAGAAGTTGAAGACTGTGCCGGAGGTTGAGGGGGCTTTGTACCCGTATTGCACGTCCTCTTGTACCCCCTTGTGCACTGACGCTGCCCATGCTATCGTCGAGTAACTGCACACCACGCACACATTCATTATTCCACAAACTTTTTTTTTTTTAAGTTCAACAACATTAGGTGACAAATCTTTGGCCATTTGGTCAGGATATATATTTTAATCAAGTGAGCTAGATTCGAGTTGACTACTTGACTCATTTTTCCACAACATCTACTTTCTAAGTTTTGAGCGAGAATTGTTTTCACAATTAAATTATAAGGTTAGTAATGCATTTCCAAAATTGTGTTTGATAGATATTTGAACTTTTAAAAGTGTTATCCTAAACTTTTAATTTTGTATTTAATAAGGGCCCCAATTTAAAGATGTTTAATAAATCATTAAATTTTAAATTTTGTGTCTAATAGGACTAAGTCTATGGGCTTTGAAAAATGTGTCGAAGAAGTTAAGAATCTATTAAGGCATTATATACTTTAAATGATGTATCTAACATAAAATTGAAAGTTTAGATACCTATCATACAAGTTCAGAAATTTTATTAGACATAATCTTGAAAGTTTAAGGATTAAGATTGTAATTTTACCTAAAATTTATAATGTTATTCTTAATTTAAAATTACAAACAATAATTTAGTTTCTATACAATGAAAAATCCATTTCTTCTCAAGATGCAGTGGGTGAGTGCCATGTCAAACTCACCTCTTACTCCTCGACTGGATTTTTAATAATAAGGATTAAATCATTATAATTTTATAGATCTTAAATTAATTTAAATCAAAATAATTATTTTAAAGAAAATTGAGGGACGATTAAAATAGTAATTTTGAACAGAAAAATGGAAAAAACATGAAAATTCATAAATCAAAATAGATATAGCAACCAAAATTTTCCTATTATGTATAAATTAGGAGAGAAATTACCTCAAGGACATGACAGCAGCAGCGAGGGAGACAGCAGAAATGGAGTTGAAATTAGGAAGGTGAGAGAGAACAAAGTGGACAGAAGAAAAAATGATAATGAAATAAGTCTGTTTGATTTTGGTGCAGGAAGGACAGACAGTGTCATAAAATTTCTTCAAGGATTGGCCGCCAGTGACCATATAAACGATGTTGACGCCGACCTCAACCACCAGCTGCTGCGGGACGACAATGTAAAGCCCCAGCTTCTCGCCGAACGCGTACTGCCCCAGTTCGTGGTACCTATCGAACCGCCGCCCCGGAACCATCTCGTGCATTTCCACCATTTGCCACAGCGTGTACAGTGTCACCACCCACGAGATCACCAGCACCGTCACGCCGGGGCCCCAGCCCAGTGAAGCCATGGCCGAGGGGAGGCTCAGCACGCCGGCGCCCACCATCGCGGTCACGTTGTGGAAAGCCGAGTACCACCATTTTGCGTTCCTTGACGATGTGATTGGAAGCCAGTCGTCTATCGCCTTTTGTTCCTTTAGTTTCTCTTCTATCTGTCTCATTAATTCATCTAAATCATAATCTTCATTTTCTTTCCCTATAATTTTTGGTTATTGATTTTTTTTTAGTAAAATAAATATGGTGTATAAAGATTTTAACTTCTGACTTAAAAAAAAAAAAAAAAGTACGTGCCAACTCTTGTTGAACTATCTTTTTTTAATATTATCATAGAAATAAAGAAAAATGTCTAGATTAAGCAAGTCACCGTAATAAGTTATTAAAAACTTTTTATAGTCAAGCATGTGGCCCAATGGACATTTAACATATGATTTATATTTTAATTTTTTTAATCTTTTTTATTAAAGACATTTGTCTTCTTTTCTATTTCAATAAATGTTCACCACCTATGTATCAAATGTCCATCATACTTGCCTTCGGAATAAGAAATTCTCTTGCCTGGCATGAGAGAATTATTACTCTTTATAAATGTAAGGTTAAATTATAAATTTGGTCTATGATTTTAGTATAATTTTTATTTTATTTCCATAATTTTAAAAGTTTCAATTGGACCTTTTATGATTTTAAAATTTTAATTTGATCCCTATATATAGTTTGATTAAACATTACAAAATTGTCATAAACTACTTTTTTTTATCCTTGAACAATTACTACTTTTTTCCTTGAACAATTCACTAGCACGTTTAACTCTAATACAATAATGTAATATTGTTAACAAAATAGAAAATTTGGTTTATTGTTATGTAAAAAATGTGTTATTTTGGTAATGACATGGATGATTTGTGATGTTTGACTAAATTATAGAAGCAAAATTGAAACTTTTAAAAAGACTAAATTCATTCAAACAAAACCCAAAATATAAGAATTAAATTAAAAGTTTTAAATCATAGATACCAAATTATGTCCAAAGCTACGTGGACAAATTTTTTAATATTTAACCTCAATATAATTTTTCGTAATTTATTAATTAAACTTATAACTTTATTTCAAGAATGCATTAATTTCATGAATTTAAAGTCTAATTTTATAAAATTATAGGATTGAAGTAAAAGTACTACTTTCACTTTTTATTTATAAAAGCAAGACTAGGCTGATAAATTATAGGATTCAAGTAAAAGTACTACTTTTATTGTAAATATAAATGCCCATTCCACATGCCCATTTGATATCCATACCAAGTGACATTTTATCCATAGCCAAAGTGTCTTCCATGTGTCCAACAAAGACCATAGATTGGTGTCCAAATGGACCACATCATGCTCTCCTAATTGCCTATATATAGTGGTTCTTGATGGATAAATAAATTGAGACAATTGGTAAAGAAATCTCTCCAATCTTCTTTTTCCTCTCCCATTTTCTCTAATTTCATTTGTTTTTAATTTGCCATAGATCTCCACTTTCTTTTGTTTATAATATATATATATATATATATACTCCTTTTATATTCTAACACTTGTATTATTATTATTATTATTATTATTATATGTTTTGGTAAAGTATTATTATTATTATTATTATTATTATTATTATTATTATTATATGTTTTGGTAAAGTTTTGGTGCCCGGTTTCGCCTCTCAATTTTACAACACGTTATCAGCAAGAGACTCTTTGTAATCGTTTTTCTTTTCTTTTCAATGAAGAAATATGAACAATTTCAATATGTTGAGTAACTCGAAAATGAGCAATGAGGATTTATGTCTGGCAGACTGCGCAACTACGCACACGATACTCATAAATAGAAAATATTTTCTAGATTGACAATGTTGGAAGCAAAAGTCAATACTATATCAGGTTCTGCAAATCTGATTGAAGGTTTTGGAAAAGCAAACTTTATTTTGCCTAGAGGAACAAGATTTACAATTAATAATGCTCTGTTCTCTAGCAAATCGAAAAGAAACTTATTAAGTTTTAAAGATATACGTGAAAATAATTATCATGTTGAAACTGATTGTAAAAATAATATAGAGTGTCTCTATATAACATCTATTGTTTCACATGAAAAACGTATATTAGAAACACTGCCTGCTTTTTCTTCTGGATTATACTATACTCATATACGAGTAATCGAAAGTTATGCAATAATGAACCCGAAGTTCATGAATCCAGAAATATTCAGTGTTTGGCATGATCGATTGGGTCATCCAGGGTCAATAATGATGAGAAAAATTATTGAGAATTCACATGGACATCCTTTAAAGAGCCAAAAGATTCTTCAATCCAATGAGTTGTCATGTGATGCTTGTTCTCAAGGGAAATTAATTATTAGACCATCACCAGCTAAAGTGGGGATTGAATCACCTGCATTTTTAGAGCGAATTCAATGTGATATTTGTGGACCTATTAACCCACCAAGTGGTCCATTTAGCTATTTTATGGTATTAATTGACGCATCCAGCAGATGGTCACATGTATGCTTATTATCAAGTCGAAATCTTGCATTTGCAAGATTACTTGCTCAAATAATTAAGTTAAAAGCACAATTTCCTGGTAATACAATTAAGACCATTCGACTTGATAATGCTGGTGAATTTATATCCCAAACTTTTAATAATTATTGTATGTCAATTGGGATAAGTGTTGAACATCCTGTAGCTCACGTTCATACACAAAATGGTCTAGCAGAATCATTTATAAAACGTCTGCAACTAATTGCAAGATCATTGCTTATGAGAGCTAAACTTCCTACATCGGTATGTGGTCATGCTATTTTGCATGCTGCATCACTGGCACGTATTAGGCCAGTAGCTTATAATAAATACTCCCCAATGCAATTAGCTTATGGCCAGCAGCCAAATATTTCCCATCTAAGAATTTTTGGATGTGCAGTATATGTACCGATTGCTCCACCACAACGTACTAAGATGGGTCCTCAAAGGAGGTTAGGAATATATGTTGGTTTTGATTCCCCATCAATTATTAAATATCTTGAACCCCTGACGGGTGATGTATTTACTGCACGATTTGCTGATTGTCATTTTAATGAGACAAATTTTCCGACATTAGGGGGAGGAATTAAGAAGTTGGAAAAAGAAATTACATGGAATGCATCGTTATTATCTCATTTAGATTCTCGTAGAAATCAATGTGAACTTGAAGTTCAAAAGATAATTCATTTGCAAAATATAGCAAATCAACTACCAGATGCATTCACAGATACTAAAAGTGTGACTAAATCATATATACCAGTTGCAAATGCTCCATCAAAAGTTGATATCCCAAAGGAACAAGTTGTCAATAATGAGTCTGGAGCACGCCAGAAGCGTGGTAGACCAATAGGTTCTAAAGATAAAAATCCTTGAAAAAGAAAAGTAGTTGAGAATCAAAATGATTCAATAAAAGGTATGGATGTTCCAGAAGAAATCCAGAATACAACTACTCAAAAGAGTATTGGTGAAAATCAAACGCTTGAGGATAATAATGAAATTTCTATAAACTATGTTACAACAGGAAAGAGATGGAACCGAAATGATATCATTATTGACAACATTTTTTCTTATAATGTTGCTTACGATATTATTCATGAAAGTGACGATTTTGACCCAAAATCTATCGTAGAATGTCAACGTGGAAAGGATTGGCCGAAGTGGAAAGAAGCAATCCAAGCAGAGTTAAACTCACTTTCAAAACGTGAGGTTTTTGGACCAGTAGTCCCAACACCGGAAAACGTCAAACCTGTAGGATATAAATGGGTATTTGTAAGGAAAAGAAATGAAAAGAATGAAGTCACAAGATATAAAGCGAGACTTGTTGCACAAGGATTCTCGCAAAGGCCTGGTATTGATTATGAGGAGACATATTCTCCTGTGGTGGATGCAATAACGCTAAGATATTTGATTGGTCTGACTGTATATGAAAAGCTTGATATGCATCTAATGGATGTAGTCACGGCGTATTTATATGGATCTCTGGATAATGACATTTATATGAAAATCCCGGAAGGATTTAAAATACCAGAAACATATGAATCAAGTTCTCGGGAATTGTATTCAATAAAGTTACAGAGATCATTACATGGATTAAAACAATCAGGACGAATGTAGTATAATTGCCTGAGTGAATATCTGTTGAAAGAAGGATACCAAAATAATCCAATATGTCCGTGCGTTTTTATAAAGAAATCTCAGTCAAGATTTGCTATTATAACTGTATATGTTGATGACTTAAATATAATTGGAACTCCTGAAGAGTTATCCAAGGCAATAGAATATCTTAAAAAAGAATTCGAGATGAAAGATCTTGGAAAAACAAAATTTTGCCTTGGTTTGCAAATTGAACATTTAACAGATGGGATATTTGTTCATCAATCAACTTATACAGAGAAAATCTTAAAAAGATTCTATATGGATAAAACACATCCATTGAACATTCCAATGGAAGTTCGTTCACTGGATGTAAAGAAAGATATATTTCGACCTCGAGATGACAGTGAAGAACTACTTGGTCCTGAAGTACCATATCTTAGTGCAATTGGTGCACTTATGTATTTGGCTAATAACACAAGACCAGATATTGCATTTTCAGTAAATTTATTAGCTAGATATAGTTCATGTCCTACAAAAAGACATTGGAACGGAGTTAAGCATGTACTCTGATATCTTCGAGGGACAATTGATATGGGTTTATTTTATTCTAACAAATCAAAGTATGATCTAGTTGGTTATGCAGATTCTGGTTATCTATCTGATCCACACAAAGCTAGATCTCAGACAGGTTATCTATTCACATGTGGAGGAACTGCTATATCGTGGCGATCAGTGAAACAGAGTATAACGGCCACTTCTTCAAATCATGCTGAAATCCTCGCTATTCATGAAGCAAGTCGAGAATGTGTATGGCTAAGATCGATGACACAACACATTCTTCAGACATGTGGCTTGTCTTCAAGTAAACCTCTTCCAACGATGTTATACGAAGACAACACAGCATGTATAGCTCAAATCAAGGGAGGATATATCAAAGGAGATAGAACAAAGCATATCTCACCAAAGCTCTTCTATACTCATGATCTTGAAGAAAATGGCGATATCACTGTACAACAAATTTGTTCGAAAGATAACCTGGCTGACTTATTTACGAAGGCATTACCAACTGCAACCTTCGATAAATTAGTATATAGCATTGGAATGCGGCGACTCAAAGACTTTAAGTGATGTCTCCATGAGGGGGAGTGAATGTATTATAGTAAACTATATAAAATATGTACTCTTTTCCTTCACTAGGGTTTTTTTTTCCCATTGGGTTTTTTTTCCTAGTAAGGTTTTTAACGAGGCATATTTTATAAATGGGCATTTAAGGGGGAGTATTGTAAATATAAATGCCCATTCCACATGCCCATTTGATATCCATACCAAGTGGCATTTTATCCATAGCCAAAGTGTCTTCCATGTGTCCAACAAAGACCATAGATTGGTGTCTAAATGGACCACATCATGCTCTCCTAATTGCCTATATATAGTGGTTCTTGATGGATAAATAAATTGAGACAATTGGTAAAGAAATCTCTCCAATCTTCTTTTTTCTCTAATTTCATTTGTTTTTAATTTGCCATAGATCTCCACTTTCTTTTGTTTATAATATATATATATATATACTCCCTTTATATTATAACACTTGTATTATTATTATTATTATTATTATTATTATTATATGTTTTGGTAAAGTATTATTATTATTATTATATATTTTGGTAAAATTTTGGTGTCCGGTTTCGCCTCTCAATTTTACATCAACTTTTAATTTTTAATTTCTTATATATAATTAATTTTAGAATGAGACTTGGATTGGACCATGGAAGTAACTTTTATAAGCTGACTTTAACCTTAATAGTTTAGTAGACTTGACTTGCTAGATCAGGCTGAGAATGGGCTACACACTGACGCAGCCTAGTGACTAATGGATAAGACTAGTTTTTTTTTTTTTTTTTAAAGTTCCAAATAAATATATAGATACAAATTAAAAAAAATAATAATAAGTGGTCTAATTCTTCAACTACGTGCAGGTACAAAAGTCTATAAGGTAACGATGGAGTAGTTCAGTTCAACCTTTTTTTGATTTTTTTGGAATCTAGTGTCAGTTTAAATTATGATAAATAATTAAAAGAAGACAAGGAGCATTGATGGCACGTGGGCCGCCTCTCTATTCATGCCAAATAATTAAATTTTTAACATTTTGATGTATATGGTTTCGTTAATTTATTTGGGTTTCAATTATCAATTAGCATAAATTATTACAGGCAAATATAGAAAACGACCCCAATAATAGATAAATGTTAAACGTACATGTCAATTATCACTCAATTAAGCTTACGTTAGCATTTCTTTTCTAGTATATAAGACAGTACTTTGGGAGCTAGAAATTCATTATTTATTTATTTATTTATCTTTTATAAAAATATAGGTGTTTAATGACGTTGTATATCTTTTATTTTTATTTTGACATGGTCACAAAATCACATCTACTCCTCGATTATTATTATTATTATTATTTTACTTTTGTAGTTCAACAATATGTGAATGTGCAATTCGAACCTTTGACATTTTGGTTGATGTTATAATGTCTTGACGAGTTAAGCTATGTTCAGATTGACTGCTTGTTTCTATATTTACAAGATTTTAATGGATTATATATATAGATATATATAAGTTGCATAGTAATATTAAAAGATCTAAATGTCACATAATAATTTTAAATAATTAAAAAATAATCACTTTTATGTTAATATAATAGAGAACAAGAAGTTAAAGTGAGCATAGCTCAACGGTAATTAGCATGTACTCTCGACCAAGAGCTCAAAGGTTCGAATTCCCCCACCTCGAAATGTTGTTGAACTCAAAAAAAAAAAAAAAAGAATAAAAAACTATCAAACAAATTCTTCTTCTTGTTTTTTTTTTTTAGCAAAAAGATTTTAAAAACTACCAATTATGATTAAATATGTGGAGGTGGGAAGGTTCTTCAAACCTTTGACATTATGCTTAACCAACTGATCTATATTCAGGTTGACAATTTAATGAAAATTATTTCTTATAAAAAAAATTCAAAATGATGTTCAAAAAGCACCCAAATAATCTATATGTGGCTCACAAATTAGCCTAGATTGAAAAACCAAACCCAAGTTTGATAAGTAGATGGATTTAGTTATCATAAACTTCAAAACTTTTCAAATTTTACATAATAGTTTTCAAAATTTACTGGACTTTCTTTATACTATACTAACTTCTCTTTAACTACATACTCACAAATAACTTACGTATTAAACATAGACTTAAATATATTAAAATTTTCTAAAAACTTAACTATTTTGCAAAATCAAAGTATAAGTTATATAAGCTTACATTTTCTCTACGTGTCAATTCGAGCATAGCTTAGTAAATAAGACATTAATTACCACCTTAAAAATCGATGGGCTCAATCTCCTATCCTCGCAATTGTGAATTAAAAAAGAAAAAATTCTCCATGGTATATCGGTACCCTAGAAATTCAAGACTTCTCAACTCCATGAACCAAGTCATATGATCTAAGCAAAAGGAGATGAATCAAACTACTAGATATTGTTATAATTTTATCTTCCACAGCGTTCACACCCATAAGAAGAATAAGAAGGAGAAGTTGAAGAGTAAAGAAGAGAAGCTATGGAGGAAAAACTTACATCAGAACGATCTTTATAAGCCTTGGAATCAGCTTCAAATTCAGGAGCTTGAGTTCCCATCACTTGTAATTTCTCAAACAAAATACTAAGACGACGAATAATGAGTTATAAAAGGTCGTCACACCAAAGAAACTGATAAGTTCTTATGGAAAATTGATTCTCTTCTACGTTTCTATCTAAATACAAAAATACAAATAAATAACCAATATTTTTTTGTTTGACTTAGTTTTTTTTTTCTTTCTTAGAGCCAATGACCCGCTGCTCATTTTAAATCATAGGATTCAACAAGAGCTACTAAAATATTATTTGCCGGCAAAATTCTCTCTTTCTCTCTTGAAATTGTCTACGAATATCTAATCCAAACAAGGCAAGGAAGTTATTAGGGAAACAAAGAAGGACCCACTTTTTATATTGTTCATTTATGAGATGAGATACACTCTGATTCTGATTGTTTATTGTAGCTAAAAATGAGAACTTTTATCTCAAAATTGAGTGTTTGTGTGTTGAAAATTTTCTTTTTTGATTCATGTGTGAATTTAATATATTGGACCTTACAGGTCATCTTTTTACTAAAATATGTGTATAAAAGTATTTTCATGGCCTGCTGGCATGTGGTGTGTATGAATAAAACAGGTATGGTGTTTCTTTCATGGTATAATATAAATATATTTTGGTTAGGATTCTAAAATATTAATCATTAAATTGATTTGGTCTAAGTTTAAATTGAAGTTTCAAGAAAAGTTCAGATCAAAAGTCTAAAGTTACGGTTTTTTTTTCTAAAAAAAGTAAAAGTCTAAAGTTACGGTTATTCAATATTTGAAATACATTTTATTTGTTATGGTTGGAACAATAAGACCAATTTTACAAAATTAAATTTACGAAAGAGAAATATATATATATTTTGTGAACATGTGTTAAGGAGTTACCGTAAGTATTAAAGTCATGTTGTGATGATTTCATATAATAATTTCTAGTGGGTTTAGAGCGAATGTTATATGGGTTATAGATTTTTTTAAAAAAAAAGCAATAAATGTAATTATTTATTTTTAAAAAATCAAACATATCCGTATAAAAGAATTAACCAAACATTTCAATTAGAGTTGAAAAGTATTACTTTGTATTTGAAGTCTTCATATTATTTGGTTACAAATTAGGAGCACTTTTTTTAAAACAAGAAAAAAAAGGTAGTTAAATGTACCTCAAAGTAATCTTTTAGTACAATACTATGAAGGGAGATTTAAACATTTGACTTTTTAGTTGAAGATATAATGTTTCAACAATTTGAATTATGTATCATTCACGTGAATTTTAAAGAGTGTTTTAGAGAAGAGATTGATTGGTGCTTTTAGCTTTAAATATTGCATCCCTAATTTTCTCTCTATACTCTTTGGCATATACTCTTTCACTTAAACTTTTTCCCACACACTCACAAATCTCTAACTTCACACACTTTTTTTCACTATCTTCTTATCACACACACTATTTCTCACTAGTTTCTCTCCATTTTTTTTCTCTCCACTCTCTCTTATTAGCTTCTTACTTAATTTAAGATGATTTTTGTGGAAAATATTTTTTAAGTGAAACACTTCTTCAACAAACACTTCTGAAACTTGAGCATAATTTAACTAATTAAGACATATACTATTAACCAAAATGGTTCGAATCTTCACTCACTCTCACATGTTGTTGAACCATAAAAAACAAAACTTTTGAAAGAAACACTAATTAAGGCTCTGTTAGGAATACCTTCTAGTTTAAGCACTTTTGAGAAAAATATTTTGAATAAAAATGTCATCTTTGCAAAAGTGTTTTAAATAATAAATTTGTTTGGTTGCACTATGTTCAAAAGTGATTCCATCAATTATAAATATGTTTTTATTTATTACTACATGTTTTGAAGGTTTTCGGTTAAACACTTTTGGGTGTTTTTTCAAAAAAAAAAAAAAAAAAAAGAACAAGGTTTTTAAATCAATCCAATTTTTTTCGAAACAAATTTTATTTATTATTTTTTTAAAAAAACTGATTATCTAAAATCACTCAATAAACTATACTAAACACGCATAAAATTGTTAATTTTTTATAAGGTGTTTATAGAAGAATCAATTTTATTTAAACTTTTTTTTTTCAAAAGTTATTCCGAAAACACTATAAATGTCTCTTTAAAATGCTTTAAGTGCTTTTTCTAAGTGTTTTTTGTTTTTTTCAAAGTAACTTTTGATTATCTTGTTAGACATTATAAAAATTTTGAAAATTGATTTTAGGTTAAAATATCATTTTGGTCCCTGTACTTTGAGTTTCATTCCATTTTAATCTATGTACGAAATGTTCAATTTTAGTCCCTCTACTTTCAATAAAGCTTAAAATTGGTCTCTACTGTCAGTTTAAAGTTAATTTTTATCGAAATTAGTTAACTAATAATAATAATTTTCATGCAAGAAAAGACATAATGTGAATATATTTTCAAAATTTATAAAAAGAAGGCTAATAAAGACTTTTTATTTTTTTTTAAAAAAAAGAACAATAAACTAACAATTGGAACCAATTTTAAGCTTTATTAAAAGTACATAGACTAAAATTGAATATTTAAAATTATAGAAACTAAAATGAAATGAAACTCAAAGTACATAGACTAAAATGATATTTTAACCTATTTTATTTTATTTTTAAGAAACTTAATTTTATTGGTTTTAGTGAGTTTTCAAATTTAATAATACATATGAAGCAAATTTTCGTCATCCAATAAATGACAATGTCAAATTATTAAAGCATTTTTTATGAGTTTTATAATTAAAGCAATTTTAATAAAAATACCAAAGGTAAATGTACTCTAAATAAGACTCCGAGTTTAGTCGCTAACATGAACCTAACTCAACTTGTATAAAGTAGACACCTTCAATCAAAAGGTTTAAAGTTCAAATCCTCCACTTTACATTGTTGAACTAGAAAAAAAAAAACTTGAGATTAGTCGCCTTCAAAAAATAAAAATAAAAATAAATAAACAAAATATACAAAATTGTTCATCAAGAGAAGGCCCTGAATCACATGTTTTCTGCAGCTGTCACTTGCAAGTTGCAAGCTATTCCAGCAAGTTACTTGAAGCTAACTCTCTCCCAATTATTGAAATCACATAATCCAACCAACTATGTTATACTTGTACATGGCCCTTCATCTCTTATTTTACATCATCAGAGTTCTCAGAAACAAACCAAACTTCCAAACTAGACCATATTACATAGCTACTTCAGTTAAGTTTGTTTCAATTTACAGAAACATACATCAGACAGTTTGGCACTTGCTATTCAGTTTACTCCTCTTCTACTATGTTAAGTACCGACAGCGATGTTGCTTGTCTTCCCTCTTCTTCTCGTCTACGACACCGAAACCGCTGTCGCTTGTCTTCCCTCTTCTTCTCGTCTACGACACCGAAACCACTGGAAGCTTGTAACTGTGGCTCTGCTGTTGCTTGCTAACTGTGGTTTTCCCAATTAGGCTTCCTGCACCAAAACAGAAATACTGGCTCCTCAACTTCCTATCGACCGAGCCTTGTTTCCCAAGATTTGATGTTTCGTTGTCAATGGCTTGATTTGAACAAGATGGCCCTGCACCATCACTGTCAAAACAAATGCCTTTCTGTTTATCTACTGAATTCGGTGAAGAAAGTGATGATTTTGAAAACGAGCTCGATCGGGATCGATGGGGAATGACTATGTGTGGCATGCCCTGAGTGACACCACGCATTAGACCAGTAGCATGTTTCTTCTTAGCGGATGGGCTCGATTGATTGCTCCTGACCGAAAGTGTGCGTTTGTTGTTGGGAAGAGCCAATGGCTTTGAGAACCTTTGCCTCAAAGGGGTTGGAGCTTCATCTGAACTGCTGTATTTCTTGTGTGATTCTTCAATGGAGCCTTCATCTATTTGCTTCTTCGATGTATCGTTTTTCTTCTTATCTTTGATTCGAGGCCAATGGAAGACACTTTTCAATCGCTGTGCTGCAGAATTTACAGAGCCAGATTTCTTAACAGTTGATGATGAGTTGTGATTCTCGTTGGTCGAATCGTATGGACTCAACTCGACTGAAGATGAGCTCATTCCTGCGCTGCCATGATCAGGTATGGTATCTGAAGCATTCTCAATGCCTGTATACAACAATATTTCAGTGTCCGAGACTCGAAACGAGGTCCCGGGACTGCTTCCAATTCCCTGCATCTTCAACCGTGAAGCTATGGCCTTTCTCGTATTGTAGTCATGACAACCAAACATTCCTCCAGCAGAAATCAGCTGTCTTATTAATATGTCTGCTGATGCAGAATGTGTATTTTGCCTAAGATAATCAAGCGGCGTCATGCCATCCATGTCTCGAACATTCAAATCAATCGATCGAGCAGTCATCAAAAGTTGCACGAGATCAGAGTGAACATTCCCAATGGCAGCCATGTGAAGAGCAGTCCTTCCATCATTGTTTCTGGCATTGATAATGTCGTCCATGTTATGAACTTTACCACAAATCACATTCTTCAGAAGATCGATTTGGCGGTCGAGTCGACGGAAAGCAGGAGTTTGAAAGCCAGAAATGGCTTTATGCAAAAAAGTTTCACCAGCATTGTTTCTTAAAGAGATGGATGAGGGAGATGCAGCAATAAGAGCTTCAACTGCAGCCAATTGTCCCCTGCAAGCAGCTATATGCAATGCTGTATTTCCTTGATGATCTATGGAATTGATGATAGGGAATGTTTGGACAAGGTATTTAACCACCTGCATTAATCAACAAAGTTTCAGTTCTCACATAGAGTAACCAAACAATTCCTACCCTCAACTTCCTTCTTTCCTTTTTATCCCCAAAAAAAAAAAAATTCAATTAACACACTAGTCCCTAGCAATTTGATACTTGTAATTTTGTAAAATCTCACAAAACCCATAAAGATGTTACCAATTTTCTTACATGATATCTTATCATTAAATGTGGTAGAGAGAGGCAACGAAGTGACGATTAGTATGGAGTATGTGTTATTTATTATTATTTTTTTTGGAGTTCAACAATGTGAGTGTTGAAGATTCAAACATTTAACCCGTTGATCGAGAATATAAGTCTTAACTAGTTGAGCTATGTTCAGTTGGCAAGTTGTCAATATCTATCCTACTATTTTTTACCCAATTTAAATCACTCTAGAATATTTCAAATAGATTTAGCTAAATCTCATAAACCAAATAGAAACTAAGCACCGATTAAAATAGAAGATTATGAGAATTACATGGATCTAACACAATAATCACAAGAAACAAGGATGCATCCATGGAGGTCTATTGTTTCGACATATCAGAAAATTTCAGACAGAGCATGAACAATGATTAAGAAAGTAAGAAAACGACAGCCATTATAATATAGATCACCTCAACTTGTCCTCTTCCAGCAGCTGCATGTAAAATGGTGGATCCTTGGGCGTCTCTGCAAGCCAACACGTCGGAGCAATCCGCAAGAAGGTCCTTCAAAATCTTCAAGTTACCTCCTCTGGCGGCGGCATGAACACCCCTGTTCATCATTTCCCATTTGTAAACTGCCGGAATCTCTCCGATATGCTCCTCCAAAACCCCTCCTCTCCCCGTTGAGAATCTCGGCGAGACTGCAAAATCATACAGAATTCGAAATACCTCAGAGTTCTTACTCCGGGCGGCGGCGTAGAGAATATCAGTGACTCCATATTCCCCTTCTCCGAAAACAAGCAAAGGGTTTCTCTCGAGCAGTTCTTGAACGAAACGCATATCGCCGGCGGAAGCGGCGGTGTAAATCAGCCATCCGCCGTAGCCGGCTCGGATTAGGGAGTTTTTCCCCTTTTTCGATTCGGACTCCATTAGGAGTTTTCGAGAAACCTCAGAGCGGCATTTTGCGACATCGTGAAACTGTTCTTCGTCGTCCCAAACGGTCTCGAGGCGGCGAATCCGGCGGAGAGATGTGAGTTTGATGAGATGGTTGCCGTCAATTCGAAGAAGCTGCCGGACCAAATCGTAATGGCCATTGGCAGCCGCCCAGTCGATGGGAGAAGCGTACCACCACTGGTCACCGGTGCTCTCCCACCGGAGAGGGAAATACGTCGGAGGCATGAAGAAGTAAATAAACAGCAGAAAGAGGTACAGAAAAGCCAAAAGAGGCGACAGTTTGGAAACCCTTTTGAATATAAACAAAATTACGAGTTCCTAGGAAATTTTGAGAGAGACCCTCGATTAAATTGTGAACTAATTTGCAAAAAAGAGCTAAGAACCAGAAGGACGAACCTCTTAGGCGATGGGTTAAACAGTTGACCTAGGTGCAGGGGAAACTATGGAAGAAGGTTGAAGAAGAGGGTTTTCGCGGGAAATCAGAGGAGGGAGAAGGAAGGAATAGCAAGGGGATGATAGAGGGAGAGGAAGAAAGGGACTGGAGCAGCCATTATTGGGAACAGAAAAAGTTCTGAATTCAGGAAAAAGGAATCAGAACTTGTTTTGTTGGAGGAGAAAGGTGGACGGTGGACTGTGGAGAAAGTATTGAAATTAAGATCGTGAGAGATATCGAAGCAAAACGAAATATTGGTTCTTCTTTAACTGATTTTTGGACTTTCAATGGCGGAGAATAACGCTGGTTTTGAATTGAAAATGAATTCCGTGGAAACTAGTAAGACGCCACGGCCGACTTAACCAACAAGAGAGATTTTAAGTTGATTTTCAATTTTCTTAAATTTTTCTTTTTCTCTTTTAGTTTTTAATAAAGGTCAAATACGTCCCTAATGTTTAATTGAATGCCTATTTGGCCCCTTAAAATTTAAGATAACTTCGAAAAATGGTTTTAAATCATCCTTAGTGAAAGTTGGCCTTTAATAATTAACGGAAAATTCATTTTTGTAATATAACAAAGTAGGTAAAGAATTGAACCTCATTCGCAATAGTAAATGGTGTCTTAACTATTGACCTATGCTCATGTTGACCAAAGAGAGCATAACTCAACTGACATATTGAATGTGTTAAGTACCATGAGGTCTATGGTTTGAATCTCTCAAACTCCTATTATACTCAAAAAAAAAAAAAAAAAAAAGACCTATGCTCATGTTGACACATTTTTTAATCTTATTATCATAAGAAATCACTTTTATTTATTGAGGAAAAATATTGACTCTGCAATTTAAATTTAAACTTAGCATTTTTAATTTAATGAATCAATTTTTTTTAAAAAAAATCTAACATCATGAATTTTAAGACAAATGTGCAAACCCCAACTACTTCAACTAAGTTAGGTTGATTTAAATTGAGCATACCTCAATGGTAATTGACATGAACATTTGACCAAGAGATTAGAGGTTTGAATCTCTCACTCTTAATGTTGTTGAACTAAAAAAAGGAAAGTAATTAAGTTGGCTCATTGAAAAATAGGTAAATGTAGAAAAAATTTAAACTAGTTAATAAAATTATACATCTTAACATTCGAATTATAAAATTGATTATTAATGTGTTAACTAACTCAATTTAATAATTACACTATAAAGTTGTGGCATTCTAGTTAAGATGATTTTGTATAATTACTAATTTCTGTTCCTAATAATTTATAACAATAAAATATATATCATAATTTATTCGTATTTATGACATGATGAAGATAAGTTGTGATGTTACCTGGTGGAACTTTCCTCTCCTCATAATTTAGAGAATTGAAATATCTATACATATTGTGGTGAATAAGTTTTTATGTAAAAGGAAAAGATTGGGTTAGATATAATAACTAATAAGAACCAACGAACAATTGAGTGGTTCCATTTACATGGATGTAGATAATTAGATTTTCTTTTCATGAAAATAAAATTTCGCTTTTTTTTTTTAGACAAATGATTTTATACTTCAAAACATTTTTGGCAAGTATTTTCAAATAAAAAAAAAAGTTTAAATATTCATGTAAAATTCCACACTATCAAAGTATGAGTGAATTAACTAATTGAATTGATAGTCAAACTGAATGTAGTTCAACAATTTAAACATTTGATCTTTTAACATTTTGACATTCTATATGGGGAGGGATCTCTAGAATTTTTTTTTTTCAAATTTATGGTAGTTAATAAAAATAAAAAGGTTTAAATGTTGGTCTTTGAACTTTGTATATATATATTTCTTGATGGTCTCTAAACTTTCAAATATTTTTATTTTAGTCGCTACACCCTAAATATTTCATATTAGTCTTACAACACCTTACACAAAAAACAATTTTAGTCTCTTCATCGTTGATTTATCATTAATAATTTAAGAAATCAAAATTTTTATTTGACACTTGACTTACTATATATAGTATTACATATCTCCCATACATGCATACTCATAAAGTAAGTAAACATAAAATATACATTTATCCAATTCCAACAAAAACAATTTATTAGTCAACATGAGTAAAGCATAGCATTAAAGCTACATCTATTTTCTCAAAAAGTTTGTAATTTTGAATCTCCATCCACATTTAACATAATATCCTCATAAAAAAAAAACATACATAATAATAAGGATCGAGATAATTTTGGATGAATTTAAAAGATTAGAAGAGAATAACTTTTATTTAAAAATAAAAAGATTTGTAAAAAGAAACATATCCGTACCATTGAGATTACTAGAGATGTTGGTAGATGCAATGATGGAAGAAACAAGCTGAATCAGTGGGGAGAGAAAAAGAGCAGAGAATGAGATTTTTTTTATTTTTTATTTTTTATTTTTTTGTAAAATGGAAAAAAAAGGGGGTAATGAGTAATAATAATGGAAAAGCAAACCAAAGCCAACTCTAAAAACTCTCTCCCTTTTTCTTTTTTCTTTTTTTTAAAAAAAAATTGCATTATTGATTTGATTTAAGTTTCTCTATTAAGCAACTCAAAAAATGACTGATTTTAAGTGAATGGTTAGGGTCACATGCTTGTTTATTTCTTACAAACACTACAAGACAAGGAGAGAATTCCAATCTCCACTCTCTCGATTCAGATTTCTTTGTTTCGTTCTTTTCTTGTCACCAATTTCAAAATTATTTTCTATGTTTGGTTTGTAAAAATTTTTACGAGAGCTATGATTGAGTGTGGTTTCTAAAGTCTAGAATTATATTGCAGTTAAAATCATTGGAAAAGGAGGGGAAGGGGTAAAGTTTTTTTATTTTCCTATTTATTTTTTTTTATGCAAGAATCTATCATATTATGTATATTTCTTATTCAATACTTTTATGTCACTTTTGTCTTTATTTTTCATTATTTTCGAAAGAGAAAAAGAAAAGAAAACTTTTTTATTGCAATTTGCTCTTTTATATATATATATAGCATCATATGCAATGAACATACACCATTTTTCTCTCTTTTACAATGATATCATTTTTTTTTTTAATTTGTATAATTTTTTCTTCTTTTTAGACAAAAGTACAAATAGGAGTGAAGGATTTGAATTTATGATGAGTACATTTAAATCAATTAAACTTTGATATTTCACTAATAGATATTCATTATCTTATCTTCAATTAAGTGAAACTATGTTTCAAAAATAAGATTTTGAAACATAAGATTAGGGAAGTACTAAATATGTTTTTTTTAAAAATATTTAAGTAAAACTCATTTGCTGTTTAAATTTTTAGAAAATAAGAAGAAAAAAAAGTTGTGATTTTTTTTTTCAATAGAAAAATAAAAAGCAAAAAAACAATAGCCAAGTATTATTATAATTAAAGAATAGATATAAATAGAAAAGAATGAACAATAAACAAAAAGTAAAAGCTTTTCAAAATGGACCTAGACTAATAGAGGAAGCTTGCTCCATGGAGGAAGAATGATCGTGATCCTTTTATCCTCTAATCAATTTTTTTTTTCTTCTTTTATGAACCAAACTCTTTATTTATTATTTATTTTTTTAAACTCCTTCTACATGGTGGAATTTTAGTTTTTTTTTTTTTAAAAAAAAAAAAAACATTGATGTGTCAAAATCAACCATGACAGGTTAAAAAAATTAGGACCACTTTTGTTTGAGTGCACAAGAGAGCTGACTTCAAGAGGCATACCTAGGATAGAGTGACATGTAAATTTCATATTCATTTATTATATATTTTTAAATGTTCAACTAGTTTTTTAGAATCTTCTGATGTTAAATTTACGGTATTTCTTTAAAGATGAGAATTTTTTTTAAAACATTATCAATTTGAGTCTCATCCTAAGTGTCAAAGTTACTTCATTCTTTTAGAACAATATAATCCAACAAGAAGTAAAGTGTTGAACATGATATTAAGCTATAATATTTGATCGCCTAGTAGCTTGGGCTATGAATTGAAAGTCAAAATCGTGGTGCAAATGTTCTTGGGGCTTAAGTCATGGTGCATGTGAGCGTGTAGAATGAAAAAAAAAATGAAAGAGAAGAGATGGGATTATATAAAGTCTCTTTTTGAGTGATTTTACACATCTTGTTAATCAAAGAAAGAGAAGAGATGGGACAATAACTAGAAGGTCATTTTCGAGAAAATTTTCTAATTAAATTATTCTATCTTTTCTTGTTCCTACTTTCATTTTACCTTCATATATATTTTTTAAATTCTAGTTAATAAGTTTTGAATTAGTTGTGTATTTAATTTTATTTTCTAAGGCTATTACTATGGATATTCATAATATATATTGATTTTGATTAATGCATGAATCATTTTCGTTATATTATGTGTTGTTTTCTTAACTTAATATTTGCACTTGTTTATATTATTACTCATCAATATCTTTCATTGTAATAGTTAATAAATTCATAAAGTTATTTAGAAAAATCACATCGTATATCTTAGTGAACAGGTGAATGAGTTCAAGAAGTCTACCAAAGGCATGTGCTCGTTCAAAATGCATCTAAAAAAAGAGCAGATGTACATGCACGAATGCACCTCAAAAAATAGGCGACAAGCACAAATAAAGTTCATTAAGAGAATGAGTACTTTATCCCTAGTAGTATCATTTCATATGATATTAAAACTTATAGCTACAAACTAAAATATTGCTTGGTTTAAAGTGAAATAATAATGTGTTTTTATATATTTGAGAGAGAGGGAGAGAGGAAATAATAATTTGGTGTGATTGGAGGTTTGGGAATGGGATGGCCAAAGCATAAAAGAAGGGGGCATGTGAGTAAGCAGCTTTAACTTTAAAAGCACTGACTTTTTTTAATCAAGGCCTTGGCCTCACCACCTGCCTCCTTGCTTCCTTTAAAACCAATAATGCACCACCACATCTCTCTCTCTCTCTTGACCAGTCTTTTTCTTTGCTTTTATGGCACCTTCACATGGTAGTGTGAAAAAAAAAAAAGGTGTACAATGATCTCTATGGTATATAGCACATAATTATTTGAGATGCAAACATACAATCCCATAAGAATGGAGGCCTTTTTAGATTCATCTAAAAGTAAAGTCGTGTAAATATAAATTTAAAGTGGATAGCCAACCTAAACATAACTCAACTGATTAAAGTATATATCTCGATTTAAGGAGTTAGATGTTCGAATCTCTCACCTCACATGTTGTTGAACTAAAAAATATATATATATATAATAAGTAAAATAGAGTGAATAATATTGTATATTATTGTAGAGATATGCATGAAAAACTCTATTTGGGAGGGTTTAATTTACATGATGTTGGTGGTTTGAAAAAAAAAAAAAAAAAAAGGAATATTAGTTTTTAAATAGTTTGAAATTTAAGATAGATTCTTCACTAGAGAAAGTTTGAATAAAAAGTGTCTTTTCCTAGAGAGATGGTATTGGTCTATTGGATAAAAAGTGTCTCTTGATATGGCATAGTCTCTTGCCATTCCACATTATGATAATGCATCAAAATTCATATTTATGTAATCTCAAAATCCAAACTAGGCTAGGTGAAGAAGCATATATATATAGTAGCAAGTGACCAAATGCATGCCAATAATTTAGTTAGCCAACTCATTTTGTGTCTCTAAATTTAGAAACTAATTCCTTGTTTAATTTTTTTTAATCCAAAAATTATTTTTAATACTTTTTTTAGAATTTGTTTTGGTATATTAGTTTTTTAATACAATCATGAAAAGAAACCTAACTTTTAAGTATACTTTAATAGGATATTTTCATGTAGGCTCCATCTACTCATTAATACATGAATGAGTATTGAACTCAAAAAAAAAAAAAATTGCATTAATGAGTAATAGCTTAATTAGTTAAAATATTTGTAACTTTTGTGTAAAAGGTTCGAATCCCTCCAATCCTTTATTCGATTAAAAAAAAAAAAGTCGACCCATGCTTATTTAATTTGGCCTACCTTCACGGGTACGTGCATCTATTTATAAACAGTTATTTCAATGCTTAATTATAATGGACGAATAGCATAGAATTTATGATTTGTGGATCTATAGGCAGTGGCTATACATTGTATAAAAGCAACATATAGAATGACACCTCAACCCTACATTTGAAAATAATAGTGTGACCTAACTATATTTCAACCCCACAATTAAATTTTACATTAATATGATAAATAAGAGCCATTTAATTTTATATAAAAAAACCTGTTTTTTCTTTTGTTTTTAAATAATAAAATTGTGTACTAATCATTCTTTATTTTTGTCTTCTACTTTTTAAAAACACTTTTAAAATCTTAATTACACTAAAAAATAGGGTTTTAAATAACTACTTGGTTTTAGTTATTATGTTTTTTTGAATTTGACTAGAACTTTAAAAAATATGGTTTTTAAATTATAGATTATAAAATAAAGAAATTGTTTATTCAATGAGTCTATATCTTAAACAATAAACAAAATGACTATAAATCAAGTCATAGACAATATCATTGTGTATAAAAATTCATTTCCAGCAACTTATCTTCTATCTACTCATTCGTCTCCTTCCAAAATGAAGAACTAGGAAGAAAGTAAAGGGAAAAACTTCAAAAGTAAAAACAAAATAAAAATATCCATGTCGAAAGATATTCTTATAAAAACGTTAAACTCAAAGAAATGCATACAAAAAATATAGAATAAAATATATTTTTGGTCTGTGAAGTTTAAGTTTGATGTCTATTTGATCCATGTGATTTTGAAAGGGACATTTCTAGCCTTAAAATTTTAAAAAAAAATGATTCTAAAGAGTCTATGAGATTAGTTGACTAATGAAAAGAATGACGTGACAATTACTTGTTGATTGGATATAACTAAGTAGCAAAATATATTAATTTTATATTTCACTCCGAGTTAGAGTATACATTAATTAAGATATATTATCAACATTTCTCATATTTCTCGATCTTTTTAATATTTTTCAGACATTGCTTGAAAATATTCTATGAAATTAGTTTACTAATAAAAAGAATAACGTGACAATTACTTGTTGATTGGACTATAACTAGGTAGTAAAATATATTAATTTTATATTTCACTCGGAGTTAGAGTATACATTAAGATATATTCTCAACATTTCTCATATTTCTTGATATTTTTAATATTTTGCCGACATTGCTGGAAAATATCGAAACATTGATTGAAAATTTACCCCCAACATCCCAATCTATCGAAAATTATAAAGTGAGTTTTTTTAAGATCTATGTTACAATATTAGTGAAAGTCACGGTGTAACAAGGACCCACTTTATAACCACTTGGTACCATTGTCTTCTCTTGGTATCAAATAATTGCAATTGATTATAACAGTGAAATTTAGTGACTTTTTTTCCCCTTTCGTTCTTGTTGTAGTCAAACAGGTGGGGAACAATGGAAGCTAAAGAAAGATGCCAAGAAACATCAAGTCAAATCTAACAAAAAGATTGGTAAATATACAAATCATAACAAAGTAAAGCAAAAAAAGTGAAGGTTCATCGGTAGTCCAAGAGTTTTGCCTTTGGTAAGCGACAAACAAATCTCCTTTTCCCCTTGTCGTGGAATAGCAAATGCAATGCACTTTTCCTATTCTTCAATAAGTATCTTCGTCTTGAAGAACTATTGAGGATCGATCGAATGATAGCATTTGGAGTCATTGAAACTAAGGATATTTGTTTAAGAATTGTTTTTAAGACAAGGAGTGGAGGGACTATCCAGTATCTTATCTAGATTTAATTTTTTGTTTTCAGATTCTAAGAATCAAATAAATTTAATGGATTTTGTAACGCCTGAATTCAGGAAGGATACATTAATGAACTATGACCACATCCAAATAAGAGGAATCTTGAGGATATGCAAGTATGGTTAAGAAATGCTTAAAAGAATTGATAGTTATTACATACACTGTAACACCCCATGCCCAGGATTTGGGCCAAGATTCGAAATCCAAATTTGACACTTGATGGCCCAAACATTCCCTTGCATCCCCTGCGACCTAATCACATCACCATACTAGTCCTGAGCTTCTTGCGAGAGTGAAGACTGTCCCCACAAACCAACACGGGTCCTTTCAGCATGCTTTGTCCTCACTCACATGTTTTCTAAGAAAATTCTTAAGAGGTCACTCAATATAAGATTGCTCCAAGTCAAGCATGCTTAACTTTAGAGTTCCTAGGATTGAGCCACCGAAAAGGAAGGTGCACTTTATTAGTATAGGTAGTAGTTATCAATTCTTTTAAGCCTTTCTTAACCATGTCTTGCATAGCCTCAAGATCCTTCTCATTCGATGTGGTCTCGATTCATTCATGTACCCCTCATGAACTCGGGCGTTACATATACCAACAAGGTGCACTATCCTTTTCAGTGGCTCAATCATAGAAACTCCAAAGTTAAGCATCATTGGCTTGGAGAAATCCTATGTTGGGTGACCTCCTAGAAAGGAATTTTCCTATGAAGCATGTGAGTGAAAACAAAACATGCTGAAAGAATCCATATTGATCTGTGGTGACACAGTCTTCACTCTTAGAAGCAAGTCAAGGAAAGTAGATAGCGTAGTCTGGTCGTAGGGGATATAGGAGAATACTAGGGCCATCAAGTGCCAAATCCAGATTCGAATCCTAGGTTGGATGTGGTTTGGGGACGAACCAAGTGGAAGATGGTGGGCATGTAATGCTTGAGTTTAGGAGGGGTACATGAATGAACTATCACCACATCCAAATGGAAGGGATATTCCTGAGGATATGCAAGTATGGTTAAGAAAGACTTAAAAGAATTGATAGTTACTACATATACCAACAAGTTGCATTTTCCTTTTCGGTGGCTCAATCACAAGAACTCCAAAATTAAGCATGCTTGGCTTGGAGCAATCTTATATTGGATGATCTCTTGAAAATTTTCAAGATGCAGGAGAATGTTGGGACCATCAAGTGCTGGATTCGGATTTCAAATCCTAGTTCGAATCCTTGGCCAGAGTGTTATAGATTTATATTTGGTTGGTTTGTTTTTGTGAACAGTATTTAGATTTATATTTAGGTTCTATGACTGAAAATTTTAAAAACAACATTTACACATTCTTAAGTTCTAAATCTATTGCCTAACACATATTAAAAAGCAGGAATATAAGAAATACAACTTTATTTTCTATTAAATCTCTCATTTTCATATTACTGTTTTGGGATTACTACCAAATACTTCCTTAGATATAAGAGTAATTTTTTACTAAATTATGAATTTATGACATACACCACAAATGCAACTTGTTATATGGGTTAAGACACTTTTAGTATGAATATTTTAGCTCTTATAATGTTTTTGATTTTCATATTTGTAACTATTTAGTTCTTGTATTTTTATAGATAGCAATAACATTGAATATATATATACCAAAATTTTCATTAACATCATACTGAAAGGTAACTCATGCATGAAACTAAATGAAAGGAATGAAAATGCGAAACTTCCTAATAATCCAAAATCAAATCTCTATTCAAATTATATACTTGCTTATTATAACATGATTTTTCTTGATCAAATTTCATCGAACATATGCAAGTGTGTAGAACTAATCCAATAGAAAAAGTTTGAAGGAATAGAATGGTTGATGATTTTGCCACCACATACCAAGTGATGCTTTGGCAATTTTGGGTGTGGTTGGCAATAATGATGTTTCTAAATTAAAAGATGTTATGTGCTTTCTTCCAAATAATGAATCAATGTTTGGCTTCAAAAATTATCACATTCATTCTGTTTTTGCATCCTTGTGTTTCTTCATTTTGGTCAACACTATGATTGCCCTCCTACCACAAACTTATGGCTTAAGTTTATCATGTTCCACCTCGCATCGAACCTTCTTATTTTCTCTTTTTCTTTTTTAAAAAGAAGTTTCTTTAATCCTGTATTGAAACTCCTTGATTTGGAATGGTTTCATTTCACGCTTTTGAATGCCAAAAAAAGGTGAGAGATATGAAATCGTCTGTGATTTCAAATCTTGTTTCTTCCATGGTCAAAAAATATGTTTTTCATCCCCCCACCCAAAAAAAAGTTTCTGACAATAGTTTTTCTCTATTCAACTTCATACCTATCGATATTTGTTCTATATTCAAACTCAATGCTATTAGAGCAAACTAAAAGTTAGGCTTTTATTTTTTTTTTCTCCATTGTATTTTGCTATTTTTTAAAAATTGATAACAAGAATTTCAATCTTTTCAATATAGTTTTTCCATTTTCAAAAAGTTTTTTTTTATAGACAAGCAAACTAACAGTTAGTTTTTTTTTTTTAACATTTTTTTTATTTATTGATTTGATAATAATTATAATATATTTTTTTTGTTCCTTTTTATATATTGATTCAATCGGGTTTTTTTCATGTATGTATATTTTTTTAGTTTTGTGTATTCATACATTGGGTTGAAGAAGATACCAAGAAAAAAAATGACTCTTTTGATTTTTTTTTCTCCATGGCTGGATAGAACAAATCAAATATCTTTTGATGGATTTTGTTTAGATTCGGATGGATACAATCTCTTTTTTTTATTATTTAAATTAAGACATTTGCAATATTTTTTATTTTCATTTTTAACAATAATTATAACATTTGTAAATTTTAATTTAATAAGTTGATTCGTTCTAATTATTGGCATGTTTTCATGATTATATGTATTTAATAATGTTATTTGATATTAAAATATTTTGTTATTAATTAAAATAATCTCTTACAAAATCTATAAGAACATAACAATAAAATATTATATTTTCTTTTCATTTCTCGTGAACATCCAAACAAGAAATTTTAAGTTGAAATCTTGGAATTTGAAATTATTTTGTACCAAATTCATCTGCCAAACAGAGGGTTAGAGACAGATTTTACTTTATTTTAAAAATTCTTTGACAATTTTATTATAAAAATTCTAGGACAATCTTTTTAAAGTTTTGATTTTTGAAAAGTTTCCCGTTTCAATGTTTTGAGCTTTAAGATATAGTTTTCAAAATATTTTTAAAAAGTAGAATACAATATCAACGTTCAACAATCCAACCCAATTCAACTCGACTAAGAGCTAATAGAGATCTAATACAAAGAGAATTTTCTAAATTAAATCCAACCTTCATCAAATAAAACTTATTTGGTTAAAATACTATTTTGATCCATGTAGTTTATACTTCATTTCATTTTGATCTATGTACTTTCAAATGCTAAATTTAGTCTCTACTTTCAATAAAGCTTAAAATTGGTCTCTACAAGTATTTTGAAGTTAATTTTTATAGATAACAATAATAATTTTCATATAAGAAAATACATAATATAAACATATTTTTAAAATTTATAGAGGGAAGGCTAATAGAGACTAAATTTTCTTAAAATTGGTCTCTACAAGTATTTTGAAGTTAATTTTTATAGATAGCAATAATAATTTTCATACAAGAAAAGACATAATATAAACATATTTTCAAAATTTATAGAGGGAAGGCTAATAGAGACTAATTTTTTTTAGAAAAGTTAACAATAAACTAATAATAGGGATCAATTTTAAGTTTTATTAAAAGAATAAGGACTAAATGTCAAACATTTGAAAGTAAATAAACTAAAATGAAATGAAATTCAAAGTATAAAAACCAAAATGATATTTTAACCAACTCTTCTTCTTTGAAGGGCAAGTGCAAACATCCTAATACTCATTGTTTTTATGCCATTTGCCTATTGTGTCTCTCTGCTTTTTAGTTTGAACATCAGGGTAACTTTCAATCCTAAATTAATGGGAATTCGACATTTTTATTTAGACTAACACAAACATAACGCATATTAAAGTTGAAGGTTCGAAATCTCTTAAACCTCACCCCACAATGTGATGTAATATTAAAGAAAGACTCTTTTATTTATAGTTGGTGTGACATCGTTTATTTATGCAAGTCAAGCTCCAATACAAAACATTGGTGTGAGTTTAACTTTTCAGTTCCTGACATGACACGAGGTGATGCCTAATCATGAATGAAGAATTGACTAACAAGAACTTGACATAATTAAATTGAAGGTTTATTATTGTTAATTATTGATGAGTTGTCTACATATGTCTAATACCCTTATTTTTTGTCCTTTTGTTTCAAAAAATATGTAAACGGATACGAAACCCTTGAAGAAGAAGAGAGAAAATGGAAAGAAAATGGAGGCTGCCATTAGAGTTTCAGCCACATAAATGTCATTGCATAACAAACTATAAATACTAGTGAACAATACAATGGTAGAGAGCCCAATGAGCTTTTCCATGAGGAAGATAAACATAAAGTAAACAACATAATATTAAATATTCTAACACATAATATTAAATACTCTAACAAAATACCACTATTTCAAAAGAAATGGCTAAATTATAAAAAATATTCTTGAATTTGCTATACTACCGAAATGAATGCCACAGTATAGATATATATAGACAAAGTTCAAGAGTATTTTTTATAATTCACTCATTACTTAAATTATTACGTTTGTATATGTCTCTTTCTCCTCTTTAAGTTTGATATAAATAATATGTTAACCATAACTCTTTTGGTAGATAAAAGGAGGGATTTTTGAAAACTTGTATGAAAATAAATTAGTCGTGAACTGAGTTTTCTTTCAATTTTTCAGGAAAGCTCATTTTCACAGCGAAAAGAAGAAAGGTTTTCATAAAAGATTAATAATTTACTTCCTAAAAAATAAGTCATTGATGTGAGGTCAACTATTCAGGAATGTAGACTTTGTTGAGGATCCCACAAAAGATTGGGAGACCTCACATTCTTAATAAGATGCACGAATTACTCATTTCATTCCAATTAGTTTTGAAATGGAATCTCATGTATCTCTATTATGGTATCAGAGCCCATGAACCTAAATAGGTATTCGGTCCAAGAATTGGGATCCGATGCAAGAATGATAAACCCAAAGAGGCACCATCTTGAGGGGCATATTGAAGATCTCACGAAAGATGATGATACCTCAAATTCTTAATAAGATGCATATGTTACTCATCTCATTGCCAATTGTATTTGAGATGGAACCCCGTGAAATCTAATAGACTTGACTAACAAAAACTTGACATAATTAAATCAACAAGTTGTAATTGATAAGATGGTTGGTTGTCTAGACATACTTTTATATTTGAATGAAAAAAAAAATCAGTAAATTTTATAGTTCTATTCTATTTCTTAAATTCTTACTTTTGCTGGTGCCCATTTCTCCTCTAAGGTCTGACATAGATAATCTGTTGACCCTAACTCTTGTAAAATAAGATTATAGATTTTCAAAAGCTTGTATGAAGAATACAGTAAATTTCAATTTCAAAATCGACCCAAATAAACATTGGTTTAAAAAATTTTGAAAAAATAGTTGAAATTGAGTTGAATTTAAATTACACACTTACTAAAATAAAATTAGTAAAATAAAAAATAATATTAAATTATTCATATTAAAACCAACCCTATAGTTTAAGGGTATTTTTGATAATTTAATCTAATAAAAATAGGTTAAAATATAATTATGTTGTTGTACTTTGAATTTCATTCTATTTTAGTCTATGTACTTTCAATAAAGCTTAAAATGTGTCTCATTGTTCACATTGTATCTTTTCTTGCATGAAAATTATTATTAATATATGACTAATTTTGAAAAAAATTAACTCCAAGCTTACGGTAGAAACTAATTTTAAGATTTATTATAAGTATAGAGACTAAAATTGAATATTTGAAAGTACAAGAACTAAAATGAAATGAACAGGACCAAAATAGTATTTTAATCATAAAAATATTTTCGAAAATGCTGTTTCCGACCTGTTAGAAAAAAACCTTTTCTTCAAATAAACTTTCAAACCACAATACATTTCAAGTTGTCACATAAACATACATCAGAAATGAAAAGGAAATTATTATTTTCACATATCTATCATTATTTGTAATTAATATTATATGATGCAACAAGGAATGAAAAAGAAAACAAAGACCATCAATCAACCTCCATTCTATATCAGTCTAAACAAAGCCTCCGTTTCTATATACCAAATGAAATAGGCCTTATGTTCAAAAGAAGAGATGCTCATAAGAGAAGAGGGTATCCCTCAACCAGACAGAAACTCAATGAAAACAGGGCAGTTGCTAAGTCAAGAATTGGTTCGATCATCAAACTGATATTTCTTCTACGAGACAAAAAGAAAAAAAAAATGTTAATATTTCTTATTCTACTATGTTCATTTACCGATACCATACGACGGGGGAGAACTCAAAGTTTGAGAGAAGTCATTCAGTGGATCTTCCTTCCGAACACACCTTCAAGAAAATCTGCAAGTAAATATAAGTCTTGATCTGTAAAACTAAGTTAAATTTTGCAATCCATCAGATTCCTTTTGACAAAGAAGTTCCAATTCCTTCCTATACCATCACAGAAATATTAACCATTTTAATAGTGATTGGTAATAATACATATAATTGTGCCCATGGTCTAGTTATTTTCTAGGCTCTTCAACTGATATTCCTAGTGGATAAACTATATTATTATGGCAATCAGCTACTTAACAATAAAACTAGAATAAGACTAATTATAATCTTAGAGATAAAACAAAGGGCTTTTACTGATTCAACTTACTATAAAACTAAGATGTCAACTAAAGACGTATATACCATACATGAGTTCTTTCCAACAGATCAGGCTCGTGGATAATGAAATCACATGAGAAGAGAAGAAGGACCATTGAATTGTAATACTAAAAAAATGCTAAGTGACAAGTTCAACCATAGTTTCAAGAAATCAAATCCATTCCAGAATAAGGCAAGAACAGAGAAACGTCGATTTATGATCAATAACGTGATGCAAGTACAAGATCATTACCTTAATTACCAATTCATTCAACGAGACGGGTTCAGAGCCAAAAGCATGTTTTGACCACCGGGCAAGTAGGCCACGTTTGGCGACTTGGAGAGCGTGGCTGCGATCTCCCTTGATGCTTCAATTCTCCTGAGCTCAATCAAACCCATACCAGCGGCCGAAGTAGCATCAGAAATCAACTTAGCTGACTCGCTCTCACCCTCAGCCCTAACAATTGCGGCCCTTCTTTCTTGTTCGGCCTTAGCCACAACAAATTTTGACCGCTCTGCCTCTTGCTGCGCTATCTGCTTCTGCTCAACTGCCTTCGAGAACTCCTGGCTATAAGACAAATGAGTGATGGCAACGTCATCCAGTACAATGTTGAAGTCCTTAGCCCGCCGAATCAGGCTCTCACGCACAAGAGCCGAAACGTGAGGCCGCTCGGTCAAAAGCTGTTCGGCGTCGAATTGAGCGACGACGGATTTCAGAACCTCATTTCCAATAGATTTGAAGACCTTATCGTCGTACTCTAGACCTAGGGTTTTGAAAATATCGGGGAGGCGAGAAATCTCAGGGCGTAAGAGAACACGCAGGGTCAGGTTTACCATCTGAAGATCTTTGGTACCGGAAGTAGATGAGATAGTGTGATGTCTCGTACGAATATCAAACATAAAGGGCTTTTGCACCCATGGAATCAAGAAGTGTGTTCCTTCACCGACAGTGTCGTCGATTACACCCCGAAACCGATCGAACAGGACAGCTCTTTCACCACCGTCGACGGTGTAGAGCGAGGCATTCAGAACCGACGCGGCGGCGCCCACACCAAAAGCCGTGAGAGCAAGATTGGTGAGGAAAGACACAGTAGCTTTGCTGCTGCCCATTTTGAGAAAAGCGAATTTGCGTGGGTTTGCTTATAGGGTTTAGGGTTACAGGAGCGGAGAAGAGGGTTTAAGAATTAAGAGTGAGAGGTTTAGAAGGTACTTTTTTTTTTTTTGAAGGAAGGTTTAAAAGTTACTTGGAGAAGGGGTAATTAAAATTCTTTTTTTATTTTTATTTTTGAATTCACAGTGATCTCTCAATCTAGAGTATATGTCAAATACATGTCAATTACTATTAGTTAAACTCAATTTATAATATTATTTTTCATTATTATTCTATGTTTCGTTTACCACACATTTTTTCTCCATTATTTTCTCGTTTCCATCATCCTCCTCATTTCTTCTTTCTTGTTACCACCTCCACCTTCTCCGACCATTTTTCTTCTACAATTTTCTCACATTAACTGCCTACATTTTTGTTGTTGTAAACTTTGTTCAACTGCTACAATAAGATGGGTACGTCTTTGTATTTTATTCAATAAATATTATGTTTAAATGTAATGTAGACGATGAATATGCAGTTCATACTAAGATCAAACTGATTTAGTCTAACTTATGTTCGTTGTCTATGGTTATATACATACTGGGTATATGTTCATTCTTGAAAGGTGAACATAATGTAATATATTCATCACAACATTTTTTTTTATCAAACCTTGATATATACTAAGAATATATATTTCAAAATCTAATATTATCAAAATAAATGTATAATCAAAATCATATTCATTTTAATTACTAATAAAAAGAAAAAACTAATCTAGTATTCAGAATATATAAGGCATCCATCTATATATATAGGATGTACCTTTATCATACTTAAAATATAAAATATATATATATATATCAAGGAATATTAAATATATATCATCAGGGGCACATAACATTTATCTTGTTGAAAGAAAAATTGAAAAAATATACCAAAATATATTAGGTATATTGTTGAGTCCTGAGCACTTGAGCATCAGATTGTTTAAAATTCGTGAGCATGAATTGTTTGATGATTTGGTTGCATGCTTTGTGATTAGGACAGTTGATGAAGTGCTTTCTATACCATTTCATTTGCAATTGTTGAAGTTTGAGACTACTATCTTGAAATGAGCCAATTTGAAAATTTTTCTTTAAATTCCTTGCAAGTTGTAAGCACTTAGCCTAATTGTTGTTAGTTTTGAAGGCTTAGATTAGAGTTATAGTGTTCATAAGTTTTTGTTGTCACTCCGATAGATTTGAAGGATTAGTTGGAAAGTTGACAGACATGATAATTTGTGATATGATACTGAGAAAGAAGAAGTATGTGTATTTTCCTGCTTTGAGAAAAAAAAATGAACGAGCTCAAAGAAATAAAAGAATAAAAGAAAAGTGAAAATAAGTTTGTAATGTTTAAAATGATCAAGGGTAAAAAGAGTTGCCACTGTTGTGATCGGTTAGGTCACCCATTGAGCGAGTACTCTGGGTAAAAGTCCCTGCAACAGTTGTATGAAAGCTAATGCCCTATAGTTAAAATGGTGTAAGTTTAAGGCACCTCGTATTTGTTTTCAAGCACCTTAGTAAAATATCACATTCTTGAATGTTTTTTGATAATTGATTCTTAGAGCCAGGGTAGGGGAAGATAGATGGAGAGCGCTATAAAAATAATTCGGGTTTGTAAGAACTGTTTAGGAAGGCTATGCACGCACGCAAGGAATGATAGGAAAGAGTTTTAAATATCTCGTTAATAGATTGTGTTGAGCATGCTTCTCTTTTGTAAATGCTCTGTTATTTTAAGCATGGAGATTCAAGTCACATGTTTGCAGCTGATGATTTTGTTATTTGTTTACGTGTTCTTTGCTCAAGGACTAGCAAGATTTAGGTTCGGAGTAATTTGATAGCACCATAAAATTGCTATTTTATCTTGGTTAATTCATGCTAGTTAGTGTGAATTTTATGAGATTATTAATTTATTTGTCAAAGTTCGAGCAATTAGAGCTACTCTTAGTGTTTTAGGCAATTTGGGATTTATTCAGAGCTAATTGGACCTTAATTGATCAACCAGAGCATGAAGAGTGAAAGAAATGACCAAAATGCCCCTGTCGAGAGCATCTCAATGCTTTATATAGCATTAAGACGCCAAAATTGGACAGAATGCTCAAGAACAGGGTAGCATCAAGACGCTGCTTGTAACGTTGAGACACTGTCAGGACAAGCATCGAACAGTAGGGGTGTGCACAGTTCGGTTTGGTCCGGTTTTGACCAAGACCGATGACCGAACTGAACATGTCGGTTTTGAGGTGTCATAAACCGAGGAAACCGATGTTTTCTTCTGTTTCGGTTACAAATCGAACCAATCGATTTCAGTTTCAACCGGTTTGATTCGATTTTTAACCGAGTTTTGCTTACATGTTTTACCTAAGTCCCAACGAAGAGAAGCGGCAAGAGATGAAGGCAAGCGGCAAGGGAAAGATGAGGTTATCGGCGGTGAGAAACAAAGAAAGTAAGTAGCATAGGCGGCTGCCATAGGTGGTTGTGGTAGTGAGACGTTGGTGGTGGCTGCGAGAATGAGACATCGGCGGTGGTAGGGGCAAAGATGAGGAGGAAAAGAAGAAGATGAGATTAAGTTGGAGAGAAAAAAATGAAAGGAAAAGAAGAAGATGAGATTAAGTTGTAAGAGAAAAATGAGAGGAAAGAAGAAGATGAGATTAAGTTGTAAGGGAAAAATGAGAGGAAAGAAGAAAATGAGATTAAGTTGTAAGAGAAAAATGAGAGGAAAGAAGAAGATGAGATTGAGTTGTATGAGAAAAATGAGAGGAAAGAAGAAGACGAGATTAAGTTGTATGAGAAAAATGAAATGAAATAAGAAGACGAGATTAAGTTGTATGAGAAAAATGAGAGGAAAGAAGAAGAGGAGTTAAGTTGTATGAGAAAAATGAGAGGAAAGAAGAAGATGAGAAGGTGAGAAAGGGAAAATCGTAGAGGGAAAGAGAAGAAGAGAGAGAAAGAGAAGAAGTGAGAGAGATTGATGGTTGATTGAAAGGAATAGTATAATCAATCTATCCAAGTGACACCTAGGGTTTTGAGCTTTGGGTATGAATCATTGGATTGTGGATTGGACTAAAGGTTTTTTTAAAGTTAATTATAAAGTTTGGTTCGGTTCGATTTTTTAAAAGGATGAACCGAAGGGCGAACCAAAAATGTCGGTTTTTTAAAAGTTTAAACCAAAAAAATTAAAAATTTTCTAGAAACCGGACCGAACCAGTCGGTTCGGATCGGTTCGGCTCGATTTGGGTCGGTTTTTGCACACCCCTATTGAACAGACCTCACTCGATGCTACGGATGTGCTGGGCTTGATGTTGGTAGCATCGAAATGCTAGTCCTAGCGTCTCGACACTTCTAAAATTACTATATAGGATTTTAGCGTTTTAGGCCAAACGTTCTCCAATTTTGATAGTCATTTTTAGCTTTTCTTTTCTCATCTTTACTGTACCTTAACACTTTTAGCCAAATTAGGAAGTTTTTGGATCAAACCAGGGGGTCGGGATCCATTCTCGTGATGTTCGGCTAAGTTATCAACACCAATTCAGAGGTTGGTCAAGTTTACTTATAACTTTGTGAGAATTTTATATTGAATTGTTTCAATTTCAGTAGTTAAATATCCTTTGCTTCTTAAATTTATTCCTAAGCATGCTTGTGTAATTGAATTGACGCCTTAATTATGCTTGTTTGTTCATTGCTATACATGATCTTCACGATTCGTAATTGTCATCTAACTTTTGCTTAATTTTAGTAGTAAATGGGTTGGCTCGTGTTTGCATTTTAGGCGCTACTCCTTAATCTTGTAGTTTGCATGATAGGCCTTAGATTCCAAGGAGCATTATAATAAAATTAGTCTATCCGGTTTAATTAGATTGTCTTAACCAATCCCTTGTGCGTAATGCAATTGATCCATTAGCATGAAACGCTATCGTGCCCAACTAATTAGGTTATGTTAGGATTAATTTAATGCTAGGTTGTTAATTAGGGGACAGTTAGGGGATTTTTCAGCTTTACCAGTTAAGTCAGTTAAGTGTTTAATTATGAAATTGGCTTTGTATTGAGTTTTTAGTGATCAAAGTTACAGAAATAAACCGAAATGACATCTGAATTAGTGTCGTAGTAAGATCAGTTTAAATTTCCTTGCATTTAATTCCTTTTATGCACTTTAATTTCAGTTGTTTTATATTTTAATCAAACCCTCCCTCACATCACTGTTCTTTAATCCAAATAGTGAGAGAGAATAATTAAATCGACTCCCTGTATTCAACCCGACTTGCTAGACCTACAAATTTAGCTAGGATCGGTAATTATTATTTTGACAGGCCTCGACATCTCGATCAATTTTCATGCATGCTTGGTTTGAATTTGCAATTGCAATCGAGTTCAACAAAATATTGGGAGCATGATTTTAGATGAAAGAGAATTTTGTAGCACGATTTTGGGAGACGATTTGCGGAGATTTTGGGAGATGTTGGGGAAGACTGTTCTTCTAGAAGGAAAGAATAAAGTGATGATGTTTTCCTTATTCAATTTTTTTTTTTTAATGTTAGATTAGACGAAAGAGTTTTATTGTAATTTAGCTAGACTTTTTGTGTTATAAAGGATAGTCGCTAGACATTTGTGTAAATAATATTGAAGTTGGACAAAATAAAAAATAGAGTTCAGTGTGAAGCACGTCAATGTTACCTATATGATAGTCATAATTTTATCAATATAACCTTCATTTCAAACCAATGTAGTTCAAATTAAAAAATATACTTTTTTTTAGTCCAACAATATGTGGAGGAATTTGAATTCCTCCTGCCTCTTAATGAATGGTACATGCTTTATATATGTCAATTGAGCATTACAAATTAAAAAATATACGATTTTGAATCTCAACCATGTTTCCACATTTAGTTTTCCAAATCAAGCTGTTCGAGCATCATAAATTTATAAACTTATTTTTTCTCAACCAATCAATTAACCTTTTTTTTTCAAGTTTAAAACCAATCGATTAACCTATGAATATCCTTGTACAATTTCTCATCTTCTTCATTTCACAAGACTACCATCAATCCAAGGAGAATATAACCACTCTGTTAAAAGGTAGGAAACGTTCCCTACAAACCGACCATCTTCTGAATGATCCATCCAGCCAAAAGGCTCGATATTAACAAGAAATGAGCTTTCAAAACAGAGGACTTTGAAAATGATAGCCACTAGTTCTATCGCTTCATTTCATTACAATTCTAAAAAGAAGTAACCCATTTATTGCAATTATCACCAGAGAGTTCAAATTGTTTTTTTTTTTTTTAAAGTGACCTAATGATTAAATTATCACAAGTTCAATTTGTTTAAAAAAAAAAAAGCAATAATAATATTACAAAGCAAACCCAATTGGAGGGGGAAAAACTACATTTCCAAACTCAAATTTTCACGCACAGTGAAATGGTTGATAAAAAAAAGGTTAAAATGCCATTTTAGTTTCTGTATTTTAGAGTTTGTTCCAGTGTAGTATTTGTACTTTCAAATATCCAATTTTAGTCCATATACTTTCAATAAAGCCTAAAATTGGTCCCTATTGTTAGTTTATTGTTAATTTTTGTTTTAAAAAATTAGTTTCTATAGCTTTCTGTCTATAAATTTTGAAAATATGTTTAGATTTTATCTTTTTTTTTTTGTATTAAAATTATTATTATTATTTAATCAATTTCGATAAAAATTAACTTTAAACTTATCATAGGAACTAAATTTAAGTTTTATTAAAAGTACAGAAACTAAAATTGGACATTTGAAAGTACAATGATCAAAATGGAACAAAACTCAAAGTATAAGGAATGGAACAAAACTAAGGAATGGAACAAAACTAATATTGTTCTAATTCATAAGGTGAAAGATCCACGATGTGTGACTAATTACAGGCCCATAAGCCTTTGTAATGTCTCGTATAAGATTGTTACTAAGGTTTTGGCAAATCGATTGAAGGGGGTCCTGAATGAGATCATCTGTGACACTCAATCAGCTTTTGTGCCAGGAAGGGCAATAACTGATAACTTGATTGTGGGCCACGAATGCATACATTTTATGAGAAAACAGAAATCAGGAAAGAAGGGATTTGCAGCTCTTAAGCTTGATATGAGTAAGGCGTATGACAGAGTGGAGTGGAACTTCTTAAGACAGGTCATGCACAAACTCGGGTTCCATTCGGAGTGGATCTCGTTGGTAATGAATTGCATCTCTTCATCCGCATTTTCTATCCTAATCAATGGTAAACCGACTGAAGTTTTTTTCCCAACTCGTGGCTTACGTCAAGGTGACCCGCTATCCCCTTATCTATTTTTGCATTTTACTGAAGGACTTTCTGCTTTGATAAATGAAGCAGTGAGAAAAGGAAAATTATCAGGCATTACCATTGCGAAAAAAAGCCCAATGATAACTCATCTCTTTTTTGCTGATGATAGTCTGATTTTTTTGAAAGCGAATGGTGTGGAGTTTGGTTTTCTGAAATTCATCCTTCATTATTATGAGAAAGCTTCTGGTCAATCTATCAATATGCAGAAGTCGGCTATGTTTTTTGATCAGAATGTGGGTGAGGAATGTAAAATGTTTTTGAACCAAATTCTGCCAATGAGGATTGTAGGCAATTTAGGACCTTATCTGGGATTGCCCTCTTGTTTTTCGAGACGGAAGGGGTCCGATTTTGCTTTCTTGAAGGATAGGATATGGAAGGTGCTACAGGGTTGGAAGGGTAAATTATTCTCTGGAAGTGCGAATGAAGTTTTGTTAAAAAGTGTTGCTCAGGCCATACCCACTTATGCTATGAGCTGTTTTAAATTACCAAAAGCTTTTTGTGCACAAATGAAGAAATTAATGGCAAATTTTTGGTGGGGATCCACCGATCAGAGGAGAAAAATACACTGGATGAGGTGGGAAAAGTTATGTAGACCTAAAGAGACTGGGGGTTTAAACTTTAGAGACCTGCAAGGTTTCAATCAAGCCCTACTGGCTAAACAAGCTTGGCGGATTTTTCAGAATCCTGATCTACTAGTGTCACAAGTTATTAAAGGTAAATATTTTCCAGCCACAAAGATAATCAATATAGCTAGTACTCCTTCTTATGCTTCATATTTCTGGAAAAGTTGTGTATGGGGTTTAGACCTTTTAAAGAAGGGTTTAAGATTGCAGGTTTGTGATGGTAAGACCATAAGGATATTTAAGGATCCCTGGATCCCTAGACCTTGGTCTTTCAAGGTATTGTCTGGAGGGACCGGTCTTGATGACTTATTAGTCTCAGATTTCATAACGCCTACTAGAGTGTGGGATGTTGAAAAGCTTGAGCAACATTTCTGTCCTATTGATGTTCAGGCTATTTGTAACCAACCTCTTTCACTTATGGGGTTGCCTGATAATGGATTTGGCATTTCGATAAATATGGTTATTATCATGTTAAAAGTGGATACAAAGCCTATATGCTATTGCAGGATATGAAGAAGTCCTCAAGTGAAAATAGATATAAAGACTGGTGGAAAGCAGTCTGGAAAGCGAACATACCATCAAAGATTAAGATATTTGTTTGGCGTTCCTTCCATAACTACTTACCAACAGGTGTGAATTTGTGTTCGAGGGGGATGGATGTAGCTGTCAGATGTCTTGCATGTAAGGCTAGACCAGAGACCACAGACCATGCTCTATTCACATGTTCCCGATCAAAGAAATTATGGAATCTGCTTTTTCCTTCTACACCAATAGCTTTTAAAGGATGTGTAAGCATTAAGGACCGATGGTTGCATCTTTTTAAGGTATTACCATATAAACTATTTGAGATTTTGTGTGTAGGAGCTTGGGCCATCTGGAATGATCGCAACAATATTTGTTTCCATAATCCTCTACTACCTCTTCCTGATCGATGTGAGTGGATTATGAAATATCTGGAAGATTTCCAAAAATTTAACAACAATATCAGTAAAGATACTCTCCCCAAGAGAGTCACCTCCAATCAACAAGAGGTGGGCGAATGGGTGAATGTTTTTTGTTGATGCAGCTTGTAACGACCAAGTTAATTTAACTGGTTTGGGGGTTGCGGTCCAGTATTCTGATTCCTCTTTAGTGGCGGCTTTACGGAATAGTACTAATAGTTATGTCTCGTCGGTGTGCTCAGAAGCCTGTGCTGTATTGAAAGGATTGCAGTTATCCCATAGGTTGGGTCTCTCACGTGTCAAAATTCATTCTGATTCTCTTACTATTATCTCCATGTTGAATGGTTGGTGGAACACGACCACTGAAGTTCGGAATGTTATATATGATATCAAATCTATTCAACAAGGTTTTCAACAGGTGGCCTTTGTGCACATGCATCGTGAACTAAACTTCTTAGCGGATGGTTTGGCTCGATCGGGTCTATCAAACTGTCCGATGCTTTGGACTCAACATTTTCCAGCTTGGATTGTAAACTTGGTTTCTTCAAATTCAGTTTCAACTGTATCTATTACAAACAATTTCTAATTCTTAATATAATGTCTTGTTTTTCAAAATAAAAAAAAGGATTTTAACCTAAAAAGAATAATAAAATAAAAACAAAAATACTAATTGAAGAGCTCTAATATTAGAGGGGCAAAGAAGGCAAAAGACAATCAAAGTGGGTGGGGTTGGGCACGGAGAGAAGAAGAGAGAAAGAATCGAGTGGAGGAGTGGGAGAGATTTATTACTATTATTTTTGCCACATCACCTATTGAAATAGTATAATAATAAACGTTCTTATCATATAAGCATATGAATAATACAAATTAATATTAAATGGACTTGCCATTATTCTAGTCCATTTTGTTAGGGTTACTGATACTTTAATAAAAATTTAAGAGTAAAAAGTTCAACATTTTGAAATTTAAAGAACAAACGAAAATTAAATTCAAAATTCAAAGTGTAACATTCGTTTTCTTTATTAAATATCTTTCGTAGCACTATTGAATTCGAATAATAAAATGGTGATGTGATATTTGAAGTATCTTGTTATAATATATGGTTAGATGAGTAAAATTTTAATGGTGTGAGATATAAAGTTTCATATAATACTTCACTGTATGTCTATCAAAATTTTATATATTGTTGTTAAATTTTAACAATGTTATTGTTGAAAGGTTTTTTAATGGTTAAATTACACATTTAGTCCCTGAACTTTGAGGTTTGTATCTATTTAGTCCCTAAATTTTTAAAATTACAAACTTAGTCCTTAGACTTTCGAATTTTTTAAAATCCACTGGTTTAATAGACACAAAATTGAAAATTTAACATTTTATTAGACATAAAATTCAAATTTATATCTAATAGATCAATTAATTTTTAAAAATTTCGAGCTTGACAGAGACCTATTAAACACAAAATTGAAAGTTCAGGAACCTATTAGACACAAAATTGAAAGTTTAGGGACCTATTAGACACTTTTGAAAGTTTAAGGACCAAATGGACACAAACTTGAAAGTTCAATGACTAAACTTGTAATTGAACATTTTTTAATATATGAGACAAAGTTGATAATATTTGAAACGATAGTTTTTATTTTATATAACCTTTTGAGAAATTATTGTTGAAATGTTTTCAAATATATGGGACAAAATTGATAATATTTGAAATATATTGGGGATGAGCCGATAGTCAAAGTAAAAAATAGAAATTGTAATATGAATAAAAAAATTGTAATGTTAAAATATTGATGTAATTAAATTTACTATAATCTATCATCTTAAGCTTTTGAGTTGATTAATGATTTAACAGAAATCAAAACATGATGTCCTGTGTTCAGAGACCTATTAGATACTTTTAAAAGTTCAGAGACCAAGGATTAAACTTGTAACTTAACCATTTAATTAAATGTCACTATTAAAATATTTAAATAAAGTTAGTGCATGATTTAATTTTTATTGATTTTTTATGTATTAAATAGATCATAAATACTAATTAAAGAAATGATCTCTTTTTTTCCTTCTTTTTTTTTGGAAAAAAAGTGAAATAATCTCTTTCATTTTTATTTTTATTTTTTTATAAAATAGACTTCATTGTATTACTACATTCATTGTTTAAAATAGTTTTACATGTGATTAGACTAATATATTTTTTATTACCACATTTATAGATGATTTGATCGAAAAACAAAAAGACTTTTCAAATTTTAAAGTATGAATGTACACATTCTTTTGAAACAAAGATGCTTATTTTAGGAGTTATGTATCTTTAAAAATGTGAAGCATTGATTATTTGCCTCTTTATAAAATACTTTATTGAAGAGAAATGGAAACCATATATATATATATATATATATATATATATATATATATATTTTTTTTTTTTTTTTTTTTTTTTTTTTTTTTGAAAATGAATAGTGCATAAAACCAAAACCAAACCAACAACCTGAGTTATTCCATCTCAAGGATGAAGGATAAAACAGACATTGGAAAGACCTCTTTCCATACCAAAGAAAACCCAGAAGAAGATGTCAAAGTCGCTAACTCATGCGCTGTGTTGTTCTCTTCTCTCGAGATTTTACAAAAAATACAGACATTTACAAGAGAAACAAGATGAAAAGCTTCTTCAATAAAATGACCCACTTTAGAAAAATTTGAAACAGCCCGATCACTTCTGCCAGTAGCTTCAAGAACTTTAATCGCCTATTTAGAATTAAAAACTTTGCACCCACCAATAACTGGACGACTGAGATCATTTCTGACCACACAACCTATTCCACCATGATTAAAACTCCCCGACCAAAATGCACCTGTATTTAGCTTACAGTGACTCGTAGGAGGGGGTTTCCATCGACTCACTCTAGGCAAAGGAGGTTGAGAGCTATCGGAAGCAAAAATAGGCAATACGCCATTTGCAGGAAAGAGAAGCGAGGGTCCCACCCCCTAGGCAGACAGGTCCTTTCATTTTGTAGCCTCTAACGCCTTCTCGAAAGACAAAAGAAGGGAGTCAAAATCAAGATGCTTGTTGTTGAAACGAAAGGAGTTTCTAGAATTCCAGATGTTCCACAAGAGAATAACAACTCCTCCTAGCTCCTCATTTGGCACCTACTGCCTAACACAGTCCCAATAGTCCATTGTCGACCATCTGCCCCTACCCGCGAAAAAGAGACTAACATAAGAGGGATAAAAATGAAGCCAAACCTTCTTAATAACCTTACACTCCCAAAATAAGTGGCATGTAGTCTCTAGAGAGGTCCTGCAAAAAGAACAAATTAAGTCATTGAAAACTCCTTTATTGGATAGATTAAAAGTCGTAGGTATAATGTCGTTTATCATCTTCCAAACCACGATTTTGGCCTTTGGAAGCGCATCAACTTTCCACAAAGCCTGCCACATCTTTTTAGTTTAAGAATTTTTGAACTGAGAGGCCAAGGGAGTCAAATGAGTAGCGAAACCCAAATGGCAAGCACTCTTAACCAAGAATTTTCATTTTCCATCATAACTCCAAATAATCTCATCTTCCCCCTACTCCTTCTACTCCCCAACGGAATATTGAGAATTTCATCAGCATCATTACGGAGGAAAATCTCTCTCACAAGATTGACAATCCACCCTTCTTCATCATTAAGAAGATCAACCACCCTACAAAATTTAAAGGAATCGGAAATATAACTAGGCCTAAAGTTTCCACGCAATGAGCATCCAAGGATCTTCCTCTAAATAGACACGTTGGCCATCCCTTATCCTCCAATGATACCCTCTCATGAAAAGCTCCCTTCCCCAAAGGATACTACGCCAAGTGAGAGACGGGTTCGAACCCAAATCGGCTTTTAGGAAGTCCCCACTCTTGAAGTACCGACCTCTGAGAACTCTGGCGATGAGGGTTTGGGGGTTTTTGACCAAGTTCCAGCTATTCTTAGCAAGAAAGACTTAATTAAAGATTTTAAAGTCCTTGAAACACATTCCACTTTTCTACTTACTCAAACGGAGGCTCTTCCAATTCCTCGAGTAAATCTTCTTCTTTGAATCTGAGGAACCCCACCAAAACGTACCGCACATCGCATCCAACTCGTCACACAGCCCATCAGAAAGCCGAAAATAACTCATTGTATAACCTGGGACGGCTTGAGCAACGGCCTTTAGGAAAACTTCTTTCCCACCTGCGGAAAATAATTTATCCTTCTAGTTTTAGATGACTTTCCACACTTTTCTTTTAACTTTCTTGAAAACTTGTCTCTTACTACGCGCATTTTGAGAAGGAAGCCCCAAATAAAGCCCAAAAGATCTCACATGTTTGACTCCAACCTTTCTTCTAATACCCTCCAGCCTTTTAGAACCCACATTTCCACTCACCATAAAAGCAGACTTCTCCTTGTTAATCATATGCCCCAAAGCTTTCTCATATTCCTTGAGCACCTTCCTTATCGTTTAACACTCCTAAGGCAAGTCTTTAAAAAAGCAAACACTATCATCAACAAAGAACAGATGAGAAATAACAAAGCAAGATTTAGAAATCTGAAAACCAGAAATATTAGATAGAGAGACTTTCCTATTTATACGAGTTGTGAGACCTTCAGCACAGAGCAAGAAGAGATAGGATGAGAGGGGATCTCCTTGTCTAAGACCCCTCGAGGGCCTGAACCTCTCACAGGGGACCTCATCGATGAGAATTGCAAAAGAAACAGACTCCACACAATTTATAATCAACGAAATCCAACTTTGATTGAAGCCCAACACTTTCATAATCTCCTTGAGATAGAGCTACTCCACCCGATCATAACCTTTGCTGACATCATTTTTCAGAGCCACCCAACCATATTTTCCTTTTTTTCCTACTATGGAGGAAATGAAAGCACTCAAAACCAATAGGAGCATTGTCCATAATGTGCCGCCGAAGAACAAAAGCCAACTATGAAGGGGAGATAATCTTATCCAACACCTTTTTTAACCTATTTGCCAGAGTTTTAGAGATTAGCTTATAGATCACAATACATAAGCTAATGGGCCTAAAATCCGACATACGCTTGAGGTTTTTTGATCTTAGGAATGAGGAAAATGAGAGTATTGTTAAGCTTTCCAATGCCCCCTCCATTATTCAGAGTATTCAGACAAATCCCCACCGATGTCTTAGAACTTTTGGAAAAATAGCGCATGCATCCCATCCGGGCCTGGGGCTTGGGTCGGGTGCATATCCTTCAAGGCCCACTCCACTTCCTATCTAGTACAATTACACAACTCTTCATTCTGAGCTTCAGACACTTTTTTATCCACACTCTCAGCGATTCTCGATATGTCTTCAAGGCTAGGCTTGGAGGAGTTAAAAAGCTTCTTAAAGTATTCTGTGGCAATGAACTCAATTGTTTGATGATTTATTTTATCCCTCTTGCGCAATTATATGATTCATTTATATGAGGCGAGCCTCATATTTTATTTCTACTGAAATAATATATTCATGGAATCTTGGTAATTGCAATTTTATTTGAAATTTGATATATGTTTTAATGATATTATGCTTGTTAGAATTGATATGAAATTAAATTTTTTTTACCCTTTATTGATTGATTCAAAAGGGAGAGAAGTATGAGAAACAAACAACTGTGTGAATGTGATACTAGATACTAACAGTAGAAATGCCAAAGTGAGCATGTCATCGGTGAGAGATTGCTGGTTATTTGGACTTTATTCTCGATTAATTAATTTTATTTAATGATATTTGGATGACAGCAAACAAACTTAGTACTATTTAAATTTAGTGTCTTAGTCTTGTGGTTGTCGAGCATAAAATTATGAGCACAAGATTTTTTGTTTCATCCAAATTGAATCAAAAACAAGCAAGTTATGAATAAAATAAGTAGATATTTTATGAATTAAATATCCTACGTGTTTCCTTGTCAACCAAATGTAGTAGGGTCAGGCGGTTGTCCGGTGAGATTAGTCGAGGTGCGCGTAAGCTGGCCCGAACACTCACCGATATCAAAAAAAAAAAAAAAAAAGTAGATATTAAATTCAAATCAAAATGAATCAGATACAATAAACTTTTGGTCCTAAATTTAAAAAACCAAAACAAAAGAAAACTTTAGTTCTTGAAGTTTGCAAAATCATTCCAAATGGTCCTTACAAAAATAATAGGAAGTTTGTAAAAAGCCACATGCCTCAAATAATTTCTCAAGAAAGAACACCATGTAAAGCAATGAATTTTGTCATGGCCAAACACACTTCCCATTCTGTTTATCACGTGAACTATATTATTTTGAATTTTCCCTCAAGCCACAGCCTCCTCTAAGACTAGAGCACAAACTGCGTTCACTCATATCTTTTTCTTGTTCAATCTGTGTCCACAACACAATTTTACGAGTATCGGCCTGGGCATTCAGTTGTTAGCATTCAGTTGTTCGACCCTATTCATCCTAAACTCCCAAGACTGAGCGAGTATAACAGCATAACAAACTGAATTCACATTGAAAAATTAGGATCCCATTTGAAATCCATTTGGATTTTAAAAATTGTACTTGTTTTCTCATCATTTCTCCACAATGATTTTCATCTTTCTTTAAAAAAAATATTGGAATTTTTAGCTAAATTCCAAAAACAAAAACAAGTTTTTAAAAAACTACTTTTCATAGTTTTCAAGAGTAAACTTAGTTTTTGAAAACATAGGTAAAAAATAGATATCAAAACAAAGAAACTCACAAATGAAAGTAGTGTTTATAAGCTTCATTTTTTAAAACCAAATAGTTGTCAAACAGAGCCTAGACGATTTCAACTTTCATCATCCTGTAAAAGAACAGATAGGATCCAAAACAATCTTCAGACATCTTTCTTTTCATAATCCTCCCATATAAACTCTACGAAGGAGAAATATCCATTAAAAACTGTTTTCTTGAATCTTAACTTCACAAAGCTTCTTGGCTGGGGTTGTCAACTGATTGCTCCAAAATCCCCACTCTTTTACAGAGGGTAATTAGTCAAATATTGCTCGGCAGCTACTTACCCTCTTCAATTTCACAGTCCACTTTTGACAAATAAGTTATAATTCCTCCATATACCATCCCAGAAATGTTACCATTTTCTTTTAATGAATAGTGTTAGGGAGGACATATAATTCATAATTGTGCCTAAAACTTGAACCTTCATGTACTTTGCGCCTTAGGTCCAAAGAACTCCCATCACACCTCGTATTTAGAAACAAGAATCTAGATTACAGATTATGTACCTTGTGTCTGGGGTTCATATCTTTTGATGTTTGCCATTTTTCTTATTTACAACATAAATACAATAAGTTCTAGTTATTTTCTAGGCTCTTCAACCGACCCCTATTTGATGAACTATATAATGGTAATCTGCTGCTTAACAATAAAACTAGAACAAGAACAAACATAATCATAGAGAAAAAAACAAGGGGCTTTAACTGATTCAATTTGCAAAACAAAGATGTCATCTCATGGACGTACATACTATCCACTATTTTATTTTGCTAGCAAATTGTTTTTACTGTTCTCATTCCATACATGAGTTCTCCATTAGATCAGTCCTATCCATAATGAAACACACTTTGACAGTCCCAGAGAACAGTGGCAACATTGAATTGTAATACTAAAAGAATGCCAAGTGACAAGTTCAACCATAGTTTCAAGAAGTCAAAACCATTCCATTCCAGAACAAAGCAACAACAGAAACATCGATTTATGATATTTATGATAAATAACATCATGCAAGTTCATTACTTTACCAATTCATTCAACGAGACGGGTTCAAAGCCAAAAGCATGTTCTGACCACCCGGCAAGTAGGCCACATTCGGCGACTTGGAGAGGGTGGATGCGATCTCCCTTGATGCTTCAATTCTCCTAAGCTCGATCAAACCCATACCAGCGGCCGACGTAGCATCAGAAATCAACTTAGCTGACTCGCTCTCACCCTCAGCCCTAATAATCGCGGCCCTTCTTTCCTGTTCTGCCTTCGCCACAACAAATTTTGACCGCTCGGCCTCTTGCTGCGCTACCTGCTTTTGCTCCACTGCCTTAGAGAACTCCAAGCTATAGGACAGATGAGTGATGGCAACGTCATCCAGCTCAATGTTGAAGTCCTTAGCCCGGCGAATCAGGCTCTCACGCACAAGAGCCGAAACGTGAGGCCGCTCGGTCAAAAGCTGATCGGCGTTGAATTGGGCGACGACGGCCTTCAGAACCTCATTTCCAATAGAAGGGAGGACCTTCTCGTCGTACTCTAGACCTAGGGTTTTGAAAATATCGGGGAGGCGAGAAATCTCAGGGCGAGAGAGAACACGTAGGGTCAGATTTACCATCTGAAGATCTTTGGTACCGGAAACAGACGAGAAAGTGTGAGGTCTCGTACGAATGTCAAATATAAAGGGCTTTTGCAGCCATGGAATCAAGAAGTGTGTTCCTTCACCGACAGTGTCGTCGATTACACCCCGGAACCGATCGAAGAGAACAGCCCTCTCACCACCGTCGACGGTGTAGAGAGAGGCATTCAGAGCCGATGCGGCGGCGCCGAGACCGAACGCAGCACGAGCAAGATTGGTGAGAAATGAGACGGCGGCTTGGCTGCTACCCATCCTGAAGAGGAAATTGTGAAGAAATCGAAAGCTGAGAGGAGCAGAGGAAAGGGTTTAAGCGGAAGTGGCTTAGGGTTTCTGAGTTATGCAACACCAGCACGAAACCTCATATCTGAGAATTTATGGGCTGGGCTTGATGTTAAGGTAGGCCCATTGTTAAATTTTTAACATTTGGTGTCCTCGAAAGATAACCTCCCCCAACCCCAAGGATACTTATCAAGATGATCTACCTCTATTCTCTTCACCTTTTTTTACCTTCTAGATATTTATTGTTAAACTTTCTTTCTCGTATTTTTAAGTCCCCACTGTTTGGTAGAATTTTCGACAATATATTAAAAGAGTAGTTGTACCACATCAAAAATGTACAAAAAAGTTATGAGCTCCCAACACTATAAAAGGATTCTATGATTTTTGTTTCAAATCATTCCAAATCCAATTCGTATTGTTAAACTTGACCTTGGATTCTATTACTTTCTTTCTCGTATTTTCCCTCTTGTCGCATCTTTCCTTCCTTGCCTTTTCAAATCTCTTCTTCACCCATTTAATAATAAGTAAATTGTATATACAATACGTACAATATAATAAAATGTAAATTTACCTCATCCGACTTAGAATGTTTGTTTTTCTTCTTCCTCTTCTCTTTTGCTTTTATTTTCTTCGCACTTTTATAAGCCTCCACATAGGTTTTTCCTTCGACTGCTTATTTTCTTTTCTTCTAACACATATTTTTGCACTTTCAGCTCTTTTTCTTTTCTTATTTGTATAGACATCTAATTGTGTTAATGTATTCATTTCATATACTATGTATATATATACGTAATAAAACATTATGTACCTCATTTCCCTCCAAGCCATTGGAGTCATTTCTTTTTTCTCATCTTTGAGGTGTTCTATCATCTTCTTCTTCCTCCATATATTATCTTACAAGGTGTGTTTAAAGTTTCTAGATTTATCTATATGGGGAATACTTAGGTGCTGGCTGGGCTGCACCCATCTCTTGTGCAGCCCAGCTTACAGCCACAAGTTTTTTTTTTTTTTTTTTTTAAAAAAAACCCAAAAAATAAAAAAAACTTGTGGCTGTAAGCTAGGCTGCACAAGAGATGGGTGCAGCCCAGCCAGCACCTAAGTATTTTCCTATCTATATAGGATGTGATTATTAATTAAATACCACATATTTTGACTCATCAATGAACATCTATCCATTGAATTTGACCATATTCTTGTGGTTGTTTACTGGAGTCTTCTTGTACAAACTTGTTCTTCTTCCGAAGAGTTATGCTTTTCAATATCATTAGACTCATGAGAATGTAATATATAAACATTTGATTTAGGTATAAAGAAACATTCATATATAAAATCTGATGAATCAATAATATCATACCTCGCTATCAAGGTCTATGAATTCAAAGCTTTTAGTTAGATCACTCGGCTTCCACTGTTGTCTTATCCATTCGCTCATACAGTTTGGTTTCATTTTATACACCTTATGAATCCTGAAATGTTCACAATATTTTATACATTGTTCATAAATTTATACCATTCATATTCAACACCAATGTTTCATAAATTCAATTCATTACGGAACAAAAAACACTTACATGCAAACTACTTCTAAAAGTACAATCATTTAATTTCATTAATATTCTATATACAATATAAATAATATATATAAACAACTTTCTACAATCCACCAAAAATTTAAATTTCTTATACGTATATAAGAACTAAATACTAATTGATTTAAAATGTAGAAAGCGTATCAAACTTTAAAATATGAAATTGAATTTAATAAATAAAAAATGATTGTAAAAAAAAATGCACATGCCACTAACCACTTGTAAAATTATACACATGCAACTAACCACATGTAAATGTGTCCCATTAAATCATGCTCATCATATTCTCTCAATTAATTCATTCAAATACTCTTTTTTTTCTCTCCATTCTTCTTTGGTTTCCAATATATTTGTTCTTCCTTTTTATCTACCCGATTCAAGTTTCTTGACGACTAGGTTAATCTATGATCCTAGTGGATTATTGTGGGTTTAATCACCAAGCCTATTATTTTGAGCGATCAAATTTTTCTTCAAAGTTTGTTCATCACAGTGGAATTGTTCAACAATTTTCTCTAATTTCTATTCAAAGATAAAGGTTTTGTTTTTTCCTATGAACTATAACGAAGTAGATTAATAAAGGAGACCCAAATTCAAATGATATCGCATTGAAACTAGTTTCTATGACTCGCATAGGAGAGAAAGATTCAATAGAATGCACTAACCTTTTCAAAATTTCTCCTCTTGATAGCCTAGCAACTGATTTAATTATTTGATGCAGGGAAGTTCCTTCTTCCCAACGAGTGGGGTTTTAGACAATTGGTTTATTCACTCTTGTTTTGCTTCTTCTAATTTTCGCATGGCGAAAATTAAATTTGTACAAATCTTTTTCCTAAATCAAATATACATTTTATTTTTTTTCCTTTAACCGATCCAAACATAATATTTTGTTTGGTTTGGTTTCCTTCTAAGCAAATTAATTTAAGTAATAAAATATACATTCAAATATATCTTTATTTTCCTTTTAAATTTTTCATTCAAGTAATAGTACATTCAAATATATCTTTATTTTCCTTTTAAATTTTTCATTCAAGTAATAGATTCTTCCATGTTTTTTTCTATAGCCGTATCCCACGGAATGAGATATTCAGTTTTTTATTTTTTTTTATTAAAGAAATTGATTTAAGTAATAAAATATACATTATAATAAAAAAGTTCTCCTTTATTATTTTTTTTAATGAAAGTTTTTTTCTTTAAAAAATACACTTTCATTCACTCTTTTAACTAGAGTTATTTACGCTCAATATATACATTGACACTTTTCATTTATCTTTGCAACTAGTGTTATTTACTGAAATTGCTTCTATAACTAGAAGCAATAGGTAATTGGATTCTATTATATATGAGCAATTTCAGTAAACTAGCCTAAAGAAAGGATTATATGCAATATTGATTTCGTGTGGTTCTAATGATGATTGATCGTTGCCACCAAGTAGGGGTGTACACGGGTTGGGTTAAGTTGGGTTGAATGGTTTTTGAGACCAACTCGACGAAAACTCTAGTTGGTCGGGTTTGCTACCCAAATGACCTGATCAAGAGTTGCAACCCAACCCAAGAGTTGGGTTGGGTTGGGTCGCAGGGTATTTTTTTTATTTTTTTTTTTATAATTTTCTTAATTATTTAAAATAATTTTTGCTTGAATTAATAACTAAAATGACATAAAATTCAAATATCAAATTTCAAAGTTCATAAGATTTTAATCTTCGTTACAATCCTAGATGAAAAACATTAAGAGTTCACAAATAATTTATTTATAAGTGTATATATATATTTTTTGGATTGGGTTGGGTTGGGTCAACCCGAGCCTAAAAAGGCCAACCCGAGAACCGACCCAAAAATTTAGTTCTCCAAAATTCTAACCCAATCCAAACCGGAAAAAAAAAAAAAAAAAAAAAACCCTAACTCAACCCAACTCTTACGGTTTGGGTTGGGTAGTTCAGGTTGCTCGGGTTATCGGGTTATTTATACACCCCTACCGCCAAGCGTTACATCACAATGCATTTTTAAAATTCTATTTGGCGAGACCATATTTCTCCAATATCTTGACAAAAATTCTATTTGTAACTCTTTGAAGGGCTCTCAATATCATCACCACTCATGACCATATATTTATCCACTAAAATTTGTTAAATATGTATGAGCAGTGAAATATTTTTTGAAAATGAATTTGTGCATAAAATTCAGTTCGCCATATTTGAGATAAGTTTTAGATATTTTTCAATTTAAAGGTAAAAAAAAGTCATCTACCACAATAGGAATAAGTTGTCCTTCTTTACCAATGTCAGACCAAGTATTAATATATATTGGTCTTACTTGAAAATGTTTTATAATCTTTTTAATTGAGGTTATTGTTAATTGTTGTTGTGGGGTTCACCATAAAAGAATTAGGAATGTTCACGAGTTAAGTTGGGTTGAGAAAATGACGTGATCAAGAGTTGCAATCCAACCCAATCCTATATTTTCGAGTTGGTTTGGGTTGGGTCAAGTTAATTTTTTTTATAATGTTCTTAATTATTTTACAATAATTTCTACTCAAATTAATACTAAAATCACATAAAATTTAAATATTTAACTTCAAAGTTCACAAGAAAAGTAAAGTTTCGTTTCACTTTCATTTATAGTACATATATATTTTTTAAAAAATAAAAAATACATAAATTTTGGATTAGGTTGAGTTGAGCTTAAAAAATGCCAACCCGAGAACCGACCCAAAATTTCGATTCTCCAAAATTCTAACACAACCACCTAAACCGGAAAAAAAAAAAATCCAACCCAACCCTTATGTTTTGGGTTGGATAGTCCAGATTCTTCCTGTTGCCGGATTATTTGTACATTCTTCTTATCAAGAGAATAGGAGATGCTCTCCTGCATTATTGAGGAAGTTCTCTTGCTTCAATTCCGGGTTATTTGTTATTAAGAATAGGAGAAGTTGTCCTGCATTATTGAGGAAGTTCTCTTGCTACAATTTATCGTTTCCCAATTTTCGTCGGCTATTCAATGTGTCAGCTAAGAGAGCTAATCAGATTTAAAATGATATCACGACACACCGAACTGGTGATTTAAGCCAAATTTGAAAGCAATTAACCTAACTACAAAGAGCCATTTGTTACGCATAAAATACCGCATAATTCATGAACGGATAAACCCAACAAAACAAGTACCAACTTATCATTTGAAAGGGAGAAAAATAACAGGGTTTCAAATTCTTCCCTGAAAAATAAAAATGGGAGGGTTACACAAATACGAAGTTCCAACAAAATTTTAATCCAAAACCCTAAACCTCCGGTTATTCAAACTCAACGCTAAAATTAAAACTCCCTGCTCTGAATCACAGGGCCTAATATTTGAGAAAATCCACAAATCCAAACGCTCCAAGACATCCATCTTAGAGAAGGTCCTTACTGAACAGAGCTAATGTGACGGATCAGGTCAATGACACGTGAACTGCCATAGGAAAGAAACAAAGCAAACTCAAACTCTTGTTTCTGCAGATCCATCGGTGGCCATAAAGCAATGCATAAAAGAATCAGAGATTTCTTACCTGTATCCCCACTCGTTATCATACCAAGTGACGAGTTTCACAAAGTTATCGTTCAAAGCAATGCCAGCCTTGGCATCAAAAATGCTTGACCTGTGACAATAAACAATAGCCAATGATAAAAACGAAGTACATATCATCTTGTAATTGTAATAACCGTGCAAGGATAATGCATGTGTTGTACAACAGCGTATTATTATTATTTAGTCTACTGACCTGCTGTCGCCAACAAAGTCGGTTGAAACAACATCATCTTCTGTGTACCCAAGAATTCCCTTCAGCTTGCCCTCGGACTCTTCCCTGATAAACAAATGAAAACAAAATTCACCTCAGCATGAAGGAGAACTTCTTCATTGTTGTGAAAATCTAGTGGGCATTCTACAGACATTCCTGTTTCTTTGGAGTATTTTTAGGTTACTAGGAGATAGTTATAGTTTCGTTGATTCTTACTTGATGGCAGCCTTTATATCCTCGTAAGTGGCCTTCTTTTCAAGCCTAACAGTAAGGTCGACAACGGAGACATCAACGGTGGGAACACGGAAAGCCATTCCTGTCAACTTTCCATTTAGAGCAGGCAGCACTTTACCTACGGCCTATACATTTGAATAAAAAGCAATGATCTTAGTCCAATTACTGAATACATAAAAAAAAAAGCACATCGTAATCAGTTTATAATCAATGTTATTGCAACAGTCCGAAGTTTATTAGTCATGAGATCATTTGTTATACTAGCTGAATGGATAGAGGTTATGTATTACAATGCCCAAATATTAAAAACTACCTTAGCTGCACCAGTGCTGCTGGGAATGATATTGAAGGAAGCGGCTCTTCCACCTCTCCAGTCCTTCATTGATGGCCCATCAACAGTCTTCTGGGTTGCTGCATAGGTAAAACCGTAAGCAACTGCCGAACATAGTCCGTACACATTTAATCAGGATTGTACATACCAGTGATGGAATGGACAGTCGTCATGAGACCCTCGACAATACCGAATCTATCATTGATAACCTAATACAGGAAAGCTAGGTTAACTTCTACAAAAGTCACTTTCCAATTTCCTTCAAAATGAATTAGGCACCCTTTATTTAAGAAAAATAAACTACCTTCGCTAATGGTGCGAGACAGTTGGTAGTACAACTGGCATTGGACACAATGTCAAGCTCTGGCTTGTACTCCTTCTCATTAACACCAACAACAAACATTGGGGCATCCTTGCTTGGTGCGGAGATGATAACCTTCTTTGCACCACCCTGCAAAAAGATCAGAGAAACTAATTAGAGAGAAACTAACAAGAGGAAAACGAGTAGGGGAAAATGTGGTAGAACAAACTAAACAATATTCGATTTCATAAAACTAAATAATCATTTAGTCCCTTCTGAAAACAATGTATTAATGATCTCACAAAGACTCGATATCAAGCAGTGGTTTTGAATTTCCGCAAACTATACTATATGCGATGAAGTCAAAATGTTAATTTAAGAAGGAAAATCCATTGAAAAAGCTATGGAAACAAAGAAGGATCATTCCAAAAACCATATTAGAGTTTCTATTTAGCTTCTTCCTAGTGAAAATAATAATATCCATTCATGAATGTTCAAAATAAAAAGAGCTTACATTAACCAGCATTAAAGAAAACATTATAATGGCATAAATGATCATGAGTACGCATATTTGGCTATTTTCAACAAACCTTCAAATGAGCAGCAGCCTTGTCTTTGTCAGTGAAAACTCCAGTGGATTCAACAACATATTCAGCTCCAGCCTCTCCCCATGGGATCTCCTCCGGGTTCCTAATGAATGAGCAAGTGAAATTCTCAATTGTTCGATAAAGAAGTATTTTAAAAAATTCAAAGTAAAGAAGGAGCATGAAAATACCTAATACCGAAAACGGTGACTGCTTTCTCCCCAAAGAGAAGAGTCTTGCTGTCTTTAACCTTGATATCATGGTGCTTCCACTGGCCGTGTACACTATCATACTTGAACATGTAGGTCTGTCGTAGACAACGGTAAAATTACATTTCGAAAACTAAATTATAAAGGCCCAACACTTTCAAACCCGCAACAATAGGTCTGGAATCACGCAATAATCTAAAAGAGACGGAAGCTAAATGAAAGATCCAACACAGAAAGACAAGTGAAACGTAACCAAAACATCTACGTATTAAAATTCGGAGATCGAGGTTTAAGGTTCAAGGGCTATAACAATCCGGCTTTAAGAACAAACGGAAATGACTGATTACTGAAGACCAAATTACTTCAGATCTAAATCATAAAAACATACACATTGAGATCTAGAAGCAGATCCATCAGTTTACCATGTAATCAGTGGTGATGAAGGGATCATTAACAGCAACGAGTTCGATATCATCACTCTGCAAGGCCACTCTAGCAACAAGGCGACCGATTCTTCCAAATCCTTGATCATAACCAAAATGCAGTAGATATTAGAGATCGAGATCGATAAAACTCAAAATCGGAAACCAAAAAAACATAAACAAACACATGAAAAAGAAGAGAAATGAATACCATTGATCCCGATCTTAACTTTGCCCATGATTCAGACTCGAAAGGGAGAATAAACAGAACAAAAATAAGGAGATCGGAGAGAAAGTAAGAACAGTGTATGGAATGAGTGAAAGGTTGAAAGGCTGAATATATAGGGAGCGAGATTGGTGAGTGGTGACCTAAGGAGTGGAGAAATGGAGAAAAAAAAAGGAGAAAAATAAATATGGAAATGGAAATGGGGCGGATTTGTCGGATGAAATTGGAAGAGTGGGGGCCACAAATAAGACTAGAGATTCGGATATTCTCTTAGCCGTTGGCCAATGGCAATGAATGGTGTGGTGGTGCGTATCGCATGGTGGTGGTTTGATCATGATGGCTTAATCACCGTTGATTTCTCGTCGGAGAAGGAGGGCTTTTTTGTAACTTTGATTCTTCCTAACCTTAATTTGGTAAAACGAACGAGGTAAATGCCGTTTTGTTATAGACAAGACCACGTTCGAAGCCATAATAGCTTTGGTTTTAAATTCTGATTTGTGATTTTTTTTTTTTTTGAAAAGTTATTTATTTTAAGTTAATTGATATTTGTTGTGTTATTTTAATATAGTTTTAACTAAACGTTTGCAGCATGTACCTTTTAAAAATTAAAAAGTTTTTATCAGATTTTGAAACTTTTATTTCTTTTTTAATGCAATTTGTTTTATTTTAAATTTGAATCCATCTCTTCAAGTTTAACCAAAAATTGATTTGAAATAAGTTAGATTATAAGTTCAATCAATAAACTTTTAGATTTGTATCTATTTGATTTCTAAACTTTAAAATGTGTTTAATAAGTCTCCAAAATTTTAATATTGTATCCAAAAAATTCCTAAACTTTAAAAAATTGTCTAATAAGTTCTTAAATTTTTAATTTTTGTATCCAATAAATCCTTGAATTCTCAATCCATGGGCGACATAAAATTTCAAGTGGATGATTCCATTAGACATAATGGAATTCAATTTTATATCAATAGATTAGTTAATTTTAATAAATGTCAAATATATTAAGAACCTATTAAACACACAATTGAAAGTTTAAAGACCTATTATATATTTTTAAAGTTCAGATACCTATTCGACACTTTTTAAAGTTTAAAGATCAAATAAACACAAAATTGAAAGTTAAGGCTCCGTTTAATAACCATTTGATTTTTTGTTTTCGATTTTTGAAAATTGTACTTGTTTTCTCGTCATTTTCTCTACAATGGATTTCATATTTCTTAAGAAAATTCTTAGTGAAATTCCAAACACAAACACACAAGTTTTTGAAAACTATCTTTTTTTAGTTTTCAAAGCTTGGCTTGGTTTTTGAAAACATAGGTAAAAAGTAGATAATAACAAGACAAGAAAATTATAGATTGAAGTAATATTTATAAGTTTAATTTTAAAAAATTTAATGTTATCAAACAAGGCCTAAGAGACTAAACTTGTAATTTTGTTTGGAAGTCTAATTTTTTAAAACATCAACAGTCAACACAATTGGTTAGAATTTAGGATTAGTAAGGCTCAACCAACTGAAAAAATGCAAGAAAATAATTGACTCGCAGTACTAATAAATGAGTTTATGAAATATTGAATTTGTGAAATATGTGTTAAATTGTACAAAAGAATGGATTATACAAATATATAAGCTTGTTGACATATTTTGAGAGTTAATAATCTAAAAAGTAAGAGGTTAGGGGTTCATAAACCCATAACTTGAGATATACAAATTCCTAATACCCACACAAACTCAACTTCATGACTCTAGATTAAACAAGAAGCTTGATCTAGACTTGAAAAGATAAGCACCCAAAAATGGAGCAAGATCTACCAACCATTTGCAACTTAAAAGCATAGAACAAAAAGAAAGAAAAAATCCATTATCATCATTGAATATAGAATAACAGGGTATTAACAAGTTCAAACAAACAGACAAGAAAAAGAGCCAACTCCTTCAACTGCGTCGATCCTCGTATGCAGTAGTTTACTTATGAGCAGTTTTCACCACGCAGCAGCAGTCTTTACATTTTCAGCCACTTGGGTTTGACAGCTTTCTTCTTATCAGTAGGCTTGGTTTCCTTGACAACAGGGGCAAGGACAGGGGGAAGGGGTGCTGTTTCGGGCTCTGCAACGGCTGATACAGGCTCCTCTTCTTCGCTCGCAATTTCAAGACCTTTCAAAGACATGACCCCCTCATTAAGGTAAGAAACTGAACCAACTGCCTCGCCTGTGTTCAACGTAACAATTCTGAGAATCAGTTGCATTGCATCACATTTCAAAGCGCAAGGGTCAAAAGAAGAATAGAGTCGTATTAGGAAACAACTAAAAGATATTAGAACCAGAAATGCACATTTGACCTCATCATGATATCATTTCGGTTTATGCAGAGTGGAGATAAGAGAAGACTTGTCTGAAACCATATACTTAAAAGAAAATAAATACATGGTATGGGTATCAACATCAGATCTCCATCATATAAGAAGCTCTATAAACTAAAAAAAAGTAGTGCGCGCACACACACACATATATATATATATAAGAAGCTCTATATAGCAAGATGTCACATATAGGAAGCATGAAGCAAATGAAGAATAGGTTAATACATCCTCAAACTTAATTTGGAATAGTTCATCTGAATTACGTAGAACCTTTTCCTTCAAAAGTTTACAGATTTTTTAAAAATTGCAAGGTCCACTTTCAGGAAGAAAATAATTAAATTCTAGCCAATCCTGAACAATCTTCTAACCAATTAGATTGTCCTAAGTGTACATCTTACCCAAGATTTTCAGCTTTCAGACAAATGTGTAATTTGATATCAAATCAATCAATTGAACCACAATGCTTCGGGAAATACTATTCAGATAACGCTCAAACAACTTCTTAACCTATTTTTGTTGCAACGGTGTTTTGTATTTTGTAAGACAACAAAAGCTTATCACTCTTTTTGTTTGTTTCATTTTCCCTTTTGTTTTAAAATCTAGACAACAATATAATGAAGCCTATATATGGAAAGTCCATCTCCCTAAAACCTCTTTAATTGACTTCTCAAGTTGTCTGTACAGAACTATAAGAAATATTGATGTTTGCCCTTAGCACAAAATAAATTTACTATTGAAATTAGTTGCCTGTTTTAAAAGCTCAAAACCCCATACCGTAGCTTAATCCTTACCTCTGATTCATTTAAGGAAAACAGGGGTTCATATCTTTGAAAAATGAACAATAATCTCATGCCAACCAGACATATATTGCTCTTTTCGAAAGGCGATTAATCTAAAAAAAAGTCCATTTCTAAGTTCATCCCGATATTGATTTCCATTCAACAGTGGCTCTGAACAAACTATAAATAACTTTGATGCTGGAGAAATATAACAAATATTAGAAAAGCAAAAAATTGACAATAAACCAAATCATTGAAGCATTATGAGAAACTACAACCATACGTAACTGAGAGTAAAGTATGTCAAGTAGGAACCATTTTTGTATTACGAATCATGTTTCCTCAGGAAATTCAAGAGATTTGAGAGTCTCCCTAAACTGAAAGTTGTCAGTGAACACAAGTCAAAAAAGATATCCTCCCCACCACAATTTGGGCTGTATATGTATGTATACCTTCTATAATCACCCAATAATTTTCTAAGGGGCTCCTATTTTCTCTCTTATATGTCCCACTGATAGTTGTCACATTTGCCATGAACTGCCCTAACCACAATCATGCACTGGCCCTTTCTTCACATCTACGATAAGTAAATTCATGAGATTTGAGATAGTCTTCCTAAAACGAAAGTTGTCAGTGAACACAAGTCAAAGATGATATCCTCCCAACCACAACTTGGGTTGTATTGATATACATATATACCTTCTATAATCACCCAATAATTTTCTAAGTGACTCCTATTTTATCTCTTATAAGCCCCACTGATAAGTCACATTTGTCCTGAACTGCACTTACCACAACCATCCACTGGCCCTTTTCTCACATCCAGTAAAATGCGAGAAAAGCGCATATAAGTAAATCTAATTTTGAAAATTAAAGCGCATATAGTACTTAGAAGATCAAGCCACATAAATTTCAAATAAGTATGGTGAATGTTGTATTCCAAACCTTCAGGTAGATCGTACGAAAAGTAAACAATTGCACCAGGAACAAAGCCAGCAGAATAAAAATCTTGTGTCAAGTCTTTTATCTGTTTCTTGGGAGGTGTGGTATCTGCAATGTTAGGTAATGATGAATCAACTCTTAAGAAACCTTAAGAACTCTTCAAAGCAACAACAGAAGAAGGTGTATATAAGATTGATCTAAGTTCTTTTGACATACAAATATAAAATGGTAGTTCTGGTTGAGCAACTACTTTGGTAAGAAGATCAACTAAGGTCTGCATTGTTTCAGATGGATGAAAAGTTGCCTCCAATGTGTGATTATCAGGAAAGCGAACCCGTACACTAACCTGCAGCACAATGGTCAGGCTCAGTCTTAAAAGACGATTTTAGAAGTTGCAATATGCTAAGCATACCAATGCTATTAGAAAAAACATTAGGATTATCGAGTAGAAGTTTAGCTATAAAATCTTGGTGGCACCTGTGTTATCCTTGACTTCCGAGCTGCCTCTTCTGCCTCTCTGATCTTCCGTGTTTTTAAATATTTCTCTGCTGGGTGGAAACATAGTGCTTTACTATGTGAGTAAAGGTATGTGTTAACAGAAACACTATGTCACATTATATATATATATATATATATAGTCACATCATATATATATATATATATTGAATGCATTAAATTCCTAAAGGATGCCAACTTGCCAAGAATCCATATTCATATAATCTTCCCAAATAATCATAGGGAATTTTGGAGTTAAAAGTGGACATAATAAGCAGATAGACTTCTAATAACGAAATAAAAATAAAGATCAACTAAGAAATGGTTGATATAACATGTTTCAAATCACCTATTAAATATGAAAAATGCTCCTCCTAAATGATAATGCCAACCATATCAATAGAAAAAGCGGCAAGAATCAAAGCATGGTATGCTGCAAATAGTAGGGACCAAAAGAAAATTGCGTGCCTCAATTACTACTGCTCCTCAAGTAATGAAAATAACAACAAATTACCGTCCTTTCTGGTTGCTAACACCCGAAAGTAGTCTTCTGCGGTAAACTCATAAAAATCATCTGTCACTTCTCCTAAAAGGAACAAGGGCATATAGAATGAGTTACTTGCAAGGATGTTCTAAATCACAAAATCTATTTATCTGTAATCTATGTCTAGCTCCATTCAAGGATGCAAACTTAAATTCATTTGTACCAGTGTTGGGCAATTCTTCGGTTGATGAAGACGGTGGCAATGTTTCAAAGACGCGGATCTCTCGTCCAAATTTTTCTTTAACACCCAGGAGCTTGGCCTAACCTCAAAAATCCAGGGGGAAATAAAAAAGAGTGGACATTCTATACCAACAGCAGCAAATATCATTCAAATGGACCAAGTTTGCAGAACCATTACAGATTTCCACCAGAAGTCGCCATATAAGCGAACGAAATTATAGTTTTCGACCAGATAAAGAGAGCGTACACCTAATAATTCAAGAAGGTTACCGATAAAACTCTATCAATATAATTTGTTTAAGCACGTGAGCATGATCCTTCTCCTCACCCTTAAAAAAATCCCATTTCAATAAACAATGTAAACCCAGTTTATGAAAGGGAAAAGGAGCCAATATGCCGACAATCATAGAGTAAACAGAAGGAAAAGAACAGAAAAACACGATACCAGTAAAAATAGAAAGACAAAAATACAAATCTAAAGAATACCCAGAATCCGCAATCAACGATATCAAATTACTGGATCGAGCATAAGACTATTACAATCAGCGAAGTGTAAGCAACTAGAAAAGAGAGAGAGAGAGAGAGGAAAGAGGCAAGAAAGCGAATTCAGAAAGGTAATTTGTGGGTGGGTGTTGATAAAGAATTGGGGAATCCAACCTTAGCTGATTCGTCAGCCATGGAGTTGATGTTGTTGTAGGTAAACCTCCTTCTCTTAAGCGCTAGAGAGTAAGAATCATCACAAACCATCAGCAAAGAAAACTAAGTTGGAAAGGAAGAAGAAAGGCGAGTCTCATATAAATAGTTCCCTTTTTCTTCTGGTTTCGCTTCCGTTTCTTGCTGGTTGATGCGGGCACTCTCGGGAATCAGAATTCCACGCTTCAGCAAGTTTCTTCACACGTGCCTACCACACGTTTGAGTTGCAGCTTCTGAGCTGGGCCGGAATTGGACAGAGAACTAGGTTATTAACATGCATGGCCCTATAAGGCAATTTATTTTGATAGCCCAAAAATAGTTTAGAGAAAACTAATCATACTCCACAAATGCAAAACATCTTAACATTATTTAACATTCTCCGAAATTTGGGATTAATTTATGAAGTTCAATTAAACTAAGTCCAGGAAAAGACAACTCTCTCCCTTCTTCATGTACTGGAAACTTTTCACCAGTGTTGTTAGTGAAGAATAAATTAAAATATACCAAATGAAGGAGTATATTAAAGATGAATTTTAAAATTAAAAAAAAATTATCAATATTAAAAATTAAATTTAATATTTAATTTTCGTCAAATCACAAACATAAAATGATCTACCCATGTATACTTTCTATTCCGCATATGATAATTACTTTCTTTAAACAAGTTTGTAAAACTTGACTAAATCACTTGTTTTGACTCAATTAAATGTAATGCATTTGCTAGTTACTTGTATATTCATGTATATCTTGAATTTTTCTAATGGTCTAGCTAAAATGGAATCGTATTGATCTACAAAAATAAAGTCAATTAGCATTTAATAATAAATAACATTTTCATAGGAATAAAATGACTTTTTTTTAGTTCAACAACATTTAGGAATGAGGATTCGAACTTCTAACCTTTTGGTCGATGGTACATGACAATATTTACTGCTGAACTATGTTCATTTTGGCAAACGCCTTCTTAATTCTTACTAACAAAATACTCCTGATTTTCTAATTAATTGATGAATGACATGTAGTATTTTGTTAAATATATGTTAATTAAATTTTCTCTATACATTTGACTTTAAACACATATATTTGCAAATTTTCAACATTATATGTTAATTAAATTCTCTTTATACATCATTGACATTTACATTAAGTACAAAAATATCTCTTTAAACTTCATTTTTTAAAACTTATTTTGAACAGACAAATATTTTAATCAAAAGTCAATAAAAATTGTGTTTTTAGAACATAACAACGTTACTAATGTGGGTTAGAAATTCAAGCAATCGACCTATATAAGAAAAGTAAGCTTAACCAATTATACAATCAGTTTAGCGATTTTTAAAAAAATAATAATAACAAACTTTAAAGTTTATTTTGAGATTCTATATGTTGCCAAGGGCAAAGCAAATGAAAGTAAGGGAGAAAAATAAAACTTCATAAATATGTTGGCCGTGCCCTTTTGACCGAATGAAATATTGATATATTTAATATAAATGTCAATGATGTATAGAGAGAACTTAATTAATATATAATGTTGAAAATCTGCAAATGTATATTTTAGGTCAGTCAAATTATATGAATCTATTCAACTCTTTAGTTACGTCTACAACATCATACAATATCAAATCAACTAAGGATTGAGCAGATTCAATCCCTTGAGCTGAAAGCAAAGTGGTAGATAATTGTTATATTTGAGAAGATGATTGACATTTGAAAGTGAAGTGTTCCCATGACAGATCTATAAAAGAGACATGCTTTTCTCATCTAATCCACAGAGAGCTCAATAAAGATGGCAGCTAGAAAATATTCATGGGCTGAATTTTCTCTAATCTTACTAGTTTTTGCCACGTCGATAGCGGTGGCTATGGCGGACCTTGGCTGGGGATTGACTCATTCACCGTCTCCATCGGCATCTGGCGGCGGCGGCGAAGACGACGGCTCAGCTGCTGCCGAGCTGAGTCCTCAGCTTTTGATAGCCATATCGTCTGTTTGCTTATGCTTCTTAATTTTCTTATCTTTCTCCCACTAAAAACATGCAGAAACAAATAATAAAATATGTTGGAATTTTCCAACATGTTTATTTGCCGGTTGTATGGTCTTTGCTACAGCTTATTATCATCATGTGTGTTGGTTTTTCTTTCCCATGTTATGTGTTTGGTAATAAATATTTAGTTCAATTATTATTTTTAAAAGTGGTTATTGTTTAGTTGAGAGTTAAATTTTCTGTGTGGATGGTGGGGCGTTTAAGGTTTGACACATAAATATGCTTACGTCTAACATTATATATGTTGGAATTCTGTATTTTGATGAACATATTATAAATTTTAACCTGCATGATAAATTATAAATTTGTGAGCTCTATTACAAATTCTGATATCATGATGAACATATACCCAACTATATATTTAGTTATACCAACTTGAGCATAATTTAATTGGTTAACACATATACCTTCGACTAATAGTTCAGAGGTTCAAATCCTCCCAACCCACATATTGTTATATATTTAGTTCTACTTTTAAATTTTTTTAGTTCAACGACAAGTTGTAGATTCCAACTTCTGGCTTCTTAGTCAAAAATATATATAAACTTTAACTAATTGAGTTATACTCAGATTGGCCTAGCTTTAACTTGTTTGACGACATTATTAATGATTGTCCAAATCTAATTCTAACTCTATTCAACCTTTGTGATTAGTGTCTAATTAATTATCAAATTACACTAACTCAAAGTTAAATTTTAGCTAATTGAGTATCACATTAATGTGTTTTTATCAAATTGATCTATCCTAGATTATCCAACATAATTTTCAAAGTCAAAGTAATAACATAATTAATTTTTTATATATAATTTAGAGATTAAATAGATAAAATATTCACAAATCACATTTTAATGCGTAGTTTGACGCATAAACAATAATTAATTGACATAGTTCAACAGTAATTGGCATGCACTCTCGATCAAGAAGTGTTCGAATCTCCAACCTCCAAATGTTGTTGAACTAAAAAAAGTTTGATTTGACCAATATAATACTTGATCAAATTGAATATCTTCCTTGCACGTAGAGATGTTCATTTTCCTCGTGGGGATCCACCCCTAACAGGGTGGGGAATCCCCGTTTAGATGGAGAATGGGGAGGAAGTGGGGAGAAATTTATCTTCGATGGGGACGGAGAATACATTTCCCTTCCCTGCCCCGATTACTTTATTTTTTTAATATGTATATTTATATATATAATAAATACTAAATTTAATATTTTATAATGTATTATTTTATTTTTCTAAAGAAAATTAAAAAAAAAAGTCTTTTAATAGAAATTTACCATTAAGAATTAATAATTTAAATAAAAAAAATTTTAAAAATATTAGAAAATCTTATCAAAACACTACTGCCTTAATTTCTGTAAAATTAATAGAAAATTTCGCATGGACAGAGAATGAAATAAGAACGGAGACAAAAAAGTCATCTCCAATTCCACCCCACCCCATGGACATCTACCTGCACGGTGACGTTAAAATTGAAGAACGGTGAAGTAATATACTATTTAAAGAATGCTATTTTATATAAACTGGCATTTTTTAATATTTAAAATCCAACTTGTCCTACCTAATCTGAAAAAGTAAAAATCCAACTAGTCATCCTTGAATTAAAAAATAATTTCTTAAAAAAAAGGTTAAGAATTAACTCAATAATATGCTATCACAAAACAGTATCTATCTCACCCAAAATTTAAAAAGATGAAACTTACATAATAAAACATAATTTCCTGGCATCGTCAATGTCATCAATAATTATATCGTCTGAGCATTGCTTGGCAGTTCTCAAAATCCTTAAATCACAAAGTTCAAAGAAACAGAGCCTGAGGAGAATACCTTAGACCAAATTAAAGATGAAATATTTTTTGAAAAAAGATTAGGGACAAGATTGAAATATATATATATATAATTAAAAAAAATTAAAGACTAAGGCTTCGTTTGATAATTATGTTTTCCTTGTTTTGTTGCCTACAATTTACAAATGTTTCAAAATTCAAGTCAAGTTCTAAAAAAAAATTTAAAAAAAATACCTTTTTTTTTTTTTAATTTGATGAAGAATTCAAATGTTTTCTTGCAAAAAAAATGAAAATTATTATGAAGAAATGGTGAGAAAATGAGCACAATTTTCAAAAACCAAAAATCAAATATTTTGATCACGGTGCATAAATTACACATGTATCTTTTCTGATTTGATTCTCATCATGTCACAAATATTAGATAATACCTGAATAATTTCTATTTGCATCTGATAATTTAGGATGCATTTGGTATGCTTTATAAAAGAAAATGTTTTTTAAGTAAATACTTATTATATAAACACTTTTTGAAAGAAAATTAGTTGAACATTTCCTCTACATGCACTTTAATACTCTCTTTGGCAGATGGATTTGGTAAGAAATAATTTCAAATTTCAAGATTTTAAAAGATGGAAATGATATCAATTTTCTATTTGTGTTTGGAACCAAATTGATTTGAAATCACCGAAATTAAAATTTATTGTTTGGTTGCTCACAAGAAATAAAAAGAAAGTATAACATTTTACTATTATGTCCTTATGGATTTTGTAGGATATTATTTTAATTAATAACAAAATATTTTAATATCAAATACATATCATCATGAAAACATACCAATAATCAAAACAAATCAACTTATTATATTAAAATTTACAAATATTATCATTATTGTTAAAAATGAAAAAAAAAATTACAAATGTCTTAATTTAAATGAAAAAAAAAAGAGATTGAATCTAGCCGAATCTAAACAAAATCTATCAAAAAGAGATTTGATTTGTTTCGTCCAATCATGAAGAAAAAAAATAATCACAGGAATCTTTTTTTTTTTTGTTGATTTCTTCTTCAACCCAATGTATGAAAACACAAAACTAAAAAAATATACAAAAAAAAAAAATCGATTGAATCAATATATATAAAAAGGGACAGAAAAAACATATTATTCTTATCAAAACAATAAATTAAAAAAAAAATTAAGAAGATGAACAAAGAAAAAAAAAATTCACTTCTAGTTTGCTAGTTTGCTTGTCTATAAAAAAAAACTTGGCTAAAATGTAAAAGTTGCATTGAAAAGATTGAAATTATTGTTATCAATTTTTAAAAAATAGCAAAATACAATGGAGAAACAAAATAGAAACCTAATCTTGAGTTTGCTTTAGTGGCGTTGAGTCTCAATATAGAAGAACTATCGATAGTATGAAGTTAAATAGATAAAAACTATCATATGGGGTAGGGTAAAATTGAAAACATATTTTTTGAAACTTAAAATTCTACTAAATCCGACCTATTTGGAACAAACTTTTTTTCAAAAAAAAACAAGATTTGAAATCATAAACGATTTCAAATCCTCACTTTTTTTGGCATCCAAAAGCATGAAATGATTTCAAAATCACCCCAAATCAGGGGTTCTAAATAGGGAGTAAGTGTTTTTAAAACTATTTTGTAATTAATTTCTCAAACCACTTTTGATTATAATTTTTTTCAAAATTGAAAACATTATTATTATTATTATTGCCACTGTTTAAAATCTAATCAAAACACTACCAAATTTTAAGAAAACACTTTAAAATGCATGCAAAACAAATGCTTACTCTTTTAAAATAAGTTCGAAAACTATATTAAACCACATCCTTTAATTCAATTAAAGATAATGTATTTGGCTATTAAGTCTTATATATGTTTATTTTTTCCAATGATCTGAGGTCTTCAAAAATAATAATAAGGATGATAATAATGATACTTTATAGAAAATAGGACGCAACAAAAAGATAATCATCCAATTCAATTAACATGAATTAAATGGAATCATATTAATATAAAAAGCTAAAGTCACTTAGCTTTTAATTAATAACATTGTCATACAAATTCAACCACTTCTTACAAAAATATAAATATTAAAACTACTTCTTACAAACACTTTCTAATTCAAATTAGCATTAAATTAATAACAAGCTCAATTCATATTATATGAGTTAAATTTATACAAATTCAACAAAAATAATCATCCAATTCAATTAACATGAGTTAAATGGAATCATATTATAAAAAGCTAAAGTCAAATAAGCATTAAATTAATAACATTTTCATACAAATTCAACAACTTCTTACGAAAAAAAATATATAATAAAAACACTTTCTCTCCCAAACACTTATAATTCAAATTATTGATGAATGCCACAGATTATAATAGTAAGTAGGACAAGGGAAACGTCAGCCTTTTCGGCTAATTTGAAATACGTACGTTCGCAGATTTTCAACATTTTATGTTATAACTTATAAGTTAAGCTGGTCTTACCATTTATTTTGGTCAGACAAATATTAATCAACTATTTGAGTTCACTCAATTATGAGTTTGTTTTTCCACCTTTTTATAATATAATAATACAAAAGTAGAGATAGCGTACATATATATTTAAATCAATTGAGTTTTTTTTCAATTCAACACAATATTTAAACATGAGAGAATTCAAACCTCTGAATTTTTAGTTGAGAGTATATGTCTTAACCAGTTGAACTATGCTCAAATTGACAAATCAATTGAGTTATTTTTAGGTTAACATGCATTTATGGTTCTTTAATAAATTTTGATTAATAATAAATTTTTAATGTTATATTATAAATTAAATCTCTAAATCTTGAGCATTGTGTCTATCTGTTAAAGTTCTTAAACTTCAAAAAGGTCTCTACCTAGATGACTATGAAATATTGGTGTGTATTGGTAAGTAAATAATAAACACAAAATTTCAGTAATGCTATATGCAAAATATACTCCCTCCCACTCAAAGAAATCAAATCGTGCAAAATCAAAATAATAAAAGAATATATCAATACGTACGTAATTGAATACGTAATTGAACATTAATAAAAGTATAAATATTACAAATTGATGCAGCAAACTTGTAATTAAGCCAAATTTATGGCCGAATAAGAAATGATCTATTCCAAAATTTGAAAAGATCTAACACAAAGTTATATTTCAATTATATTTAAAAAGCTCCATTACAATTTTTAAAAAGAGGTATATAAATTTTCACTCAAATATAATTAATTAAATCAAGGCTAAATTAAAAAATAATTAAATAATTAAAAAAAAACTTTATTTAAAAAATACCCTTATTTTTAAAAAAGTTATAATAGTATCTTTGACATTTTATAAACATTTCAAAACTACCCTACTAGTTAGAATTTTAGGTGGAAAATCGACATAGCACTAATTTAGAATAACGTGACAGTGATTGGGACACTGTTTGGATTAAGTCTAAAAGAATGACACTCCATCACGTCGACTTTTCGTCCAACATTTTAACAAATTTTTTAGTGCAGGATAGTTTTGAAACGTTTGGATAATATTACAACTTTTAAAAGAATAGAAGTATTTTTGAAATAAATGACAAAATTCTAGAGTATTTTTTATAATTTAGCTAGCCTTAAATCAAAGACCGACTTATAAAAGAGCCATTGAATGGTCTAAGAGACACCAAACTTTCGCTTTCTCATCTAATACACAGAGATCAGATGGGAGCTGCAAAAGCATGGGTTCAATTTGCCTTAATATTGCTGATTTTTGCTATGTCCATGGCGGTGGCTATGGCCGACAGCATCTGGCCAATGACTGTTTCACCATCTCCGTCGGCATCTGGCGGCGGCAGTGGAGGTGATGGATCAGCTGCTGCTGATCTGAGTCCTCAGCTTTTGATGATCATGTCGTGTGTTTGCTTATGCTTCTTCTTCTTCTTGCCATTTCGCTTCTCTTTCTCCCACTAAATATGCAGAACAGACTCGAACATTTTTATTTGTTGGCTGTATTGTCAGTCGTTGCTCTTCCTTTACCCCATAATCCAACATGTGTGTTGGTTTTTCTTCCCGTCATATTTGGCAGAACATCATTAGTTTTGTTTTTCTTTAAGATAATTAATAAATTTTTGGTTAAATACTTTTTTTTAACCCAACAACATGTGGGTAGGATTTGAACCTCTTACGTTTTGGTCAAAGATATATGTTTTAACTCGTTGAGCTATGCTCTAATCGACTGCTAAATACATTTTTTAGTTCTAATGCTTGAGTGTTTTTTCAATTTAATACTCTTGTTTAAAAAGTTTCAACTTAGTCCCTTGTGTATTAATATTTTTTAATTTAATCCCCTACCTTTAGTTATGTTAAATTTGGCTAATGAAAAACTTACATACATGACATTTAATGAATTTGTGAAAATTTAGAGGAAACAAAATCATCCATTAGAGTGAGGAAATTTTCTAATTTATCTTCTAAATTTCTAAAAAATGTGTAGAAATTTCAAGAATTATTCTCTTAGATTGTAATGCCCCCCCCCCCCCCCCCCCCCCAAAAAAAAATACTACTCAATAAGGAGAAATTACCAAAATTGTCCTTTAATTTTGCTTTGATACCAACTATAACAACTCGACTTTTTGGGCTTAGATTGCCTAAAGATGTTACTACATGTATGCTAGTGCCATTTGAAAAATCCTTGAGAAAAGACATAAATAAATTTTCTATAAAATAAATAAAACTCTTTATTTGGGATCCTATTGGAAATATTGTAAGCCGTAAAATAAAAACATTCAATAAATCACTTGAAACAATTTTATAACCTAAAAAATCATAAATGCGGAAATCATGTTGATGAATGTTGGTATATATTGAACAAAAGCTATAATGAAATTGATGAACAAATTCAATAGTTGTTCATGGATTAGGGCAAATAACCAATATTACAATGAGTTTGAACACCAGGAAAAAAAATTGAGTAAACATACTTGAGTAAAATGGGAAGAGATTATACCCTTTCTTAATTTTCATTGGTTCTCAATAAAATTTGAAGACCGAACAAACACCTCTTTCTCAATTTCCACTCAAAATATGTCCATCAAGATTAATTTAAATAGATGGAATAAAATAAAAAAGGAAAAGTATATTGTATGTTGAATATTCCATGCAAAAGTGAAAAATAGGGGAAAATATCGAAAATGGTTGACTACCACTATTGTAACATGTAAATGTTCAAATAGAATAGCTAAAGCCTCAATTTGATAACTATTTGGATTCAGTTTTTTATTTTTCATTTTTAAAAATTATGTTTGTTTTTTCACCATTCTTTTACGACGGTTTTCATCTTTCTTAAAAAAAGACATACGAATTCTTAGCCAAATTTCAAAAACAAAAACAAATTTTCAACTATTTTTTTTAGTTTTCAAAACTTGGCTTGAATTTTAAAAATATAGGTAAAAAGTATATAACAAAACAAAGAAACTCATAAGAAAGTAGTGTTTATAAGTTAATTTTCAAAAACCAAATGGTTATCAAATGGAGCCTAAATCATGAAAAATTGTTTTATAGAAAACTACTAGAGTATAGGGCAACTATTTGTTTTTGTTGAGGATACTAACTTGTGGAAGAAGGAAAAAGAAAAAGGAGCTCAATCATAGGTTATCAAGAATCTCAAGCGATCAAATAGCAAAGAGAGATAAAATGTTTCTTCTTCTGTGTTTCTGCAAACAGAGTCCAAACTAAACATAAAAGGGAAGATGATAAATATATATATATATATACCTCCCGCTTGAATATCCTTAGATTCTAAGAGTATATCCTTTGCTCAAACAAATTAAAATCCAAAGATAATCAGAAAGAGACACAAAAAAACAATAACTTCAATTACAGAAGAAGCAGGAAACTACAAGGGGGACCATCATCCAGATATTGATGAGCACAATTATGAAAAATTGAACTTCGTTCTTGCTTTTCACCCATTCAACAACAAAACAGGAATTTCCCAAGGATGCCCGGCTCGGCCAGACCCGAATCCTTCTCTCCCAATCACATATACACAGAGAAAATGCATGCAAAATAGAAATTTCAGCTTTTTCAATGAAATGCATAGCAGCAGCAGTAATGTCAACTTTCTCGACTGCACCTCAAATCCATCCAATTTGTTTAAAAGGGACCACGAATTTAACTGCTGCTGCTGCTTTTGATCACATGGTGAGGTGATTAGATTACCTTTTTATGCCCACATACCAACCAATTGCAATATCAAATCTGCTGAACATCTATTTCAAGATCTCTTCTTAGCTAGCCAGTTGGTGCTCGTAAGGCTACTTTGGGAGAGACAAGGACTGCTTCGTTACTCGCAGCTTTCACCGCAGCTATCTCTTCTAAGCGTTTCCACTTGGCCTCGCGCCTAGATTTCATATCCTTCTCATGTGTCTCTTCTTCTTGAAATTTGAGCAAACATTCCTCAAACAGCTCAGGGTCAGCATCTGAGAAGATCTTGCGCACGTTTTGTGTCAAGTTTTGTACAGCCTGGTTCCAGTGGTTTTTTGAATTTCTCTCCAGTGCAGGAAATATAATCGGCAAAATGACTTTGCGGTTCTGTTTGATTAGGCTCTCAATGTGATTGTTGTTCCATAAAAATAGAGTCCTTTCAGCCACCTGAAAATGAACAAGATAAACATGGTACAGTCAGATACGCAATCTAGAAGACTGATTTTGTTCCTACTTGAAAATAATTAAATAAAAATCCTCAGAGACTACTTAACAATCAAAATTATTCAAAAAATATTTATTTGCTATGACCAACATATTGTGGTCAGTGTATGAGAAGAAATAAAATGAGAGAGAGAGATTAGCTAACAATAGCTATATCTAAATGGTACTTGCGAGTCCACCAGGCTATCTCACTAATCTAGCAAGGGTACATCTCTAGATTCACAGGTTACTAAAACATTTGTCAGCAACGTACCCTGTTTCAGAAAGTGCACCTAGGCACCCAAGGGAAGCGACCTCGTCCAGGTGCACACAAGGCACCTTTGTGCCTAAGCTTCAGCCTTTTAGAAGGAGCAAAAAGAACTAAGGTACTGTTGGGATACCTAGAGTAAAGACAATAACTCTCTGACTAAAATTACCGCCTTATACAAAGCCTTCCACCCTGAGCTATCATGCTTATTCCATTTTGATCCTGAACTTTCAAATCTTTTGTAATCCCTAAACTTTGTATGAAAAATCATTTGAGCCATTGACATTTTTTTTTTTTTTTTGATAAGAAACAATTTCATTGATGAATGAAATTACAAAAGGGATGGAAAATCCATGATGATTACAAAAGGCATTCCCAATTTGATAAGAGGGAAGCATAGCTATATGAAGCAAAATGGCTAGATAGTTTACACCAAGAGATTGCATAATCGATAACAAGATCGAAGAACCCTTCAAAGGTGGTCTCTTTGTCAGTGAACACCCTTTGGTTTCTTTCCTTCCATAATACCCAAAAGAAAGCTCGGGTGAAATTTGAGCCATTGACATTAATTCTTTCCAAAATTTAAAGAGAAATTTCACACGAGTGCACTTTCAGTTACCTGATGAGTAGTTGTTTATATAGATGAATATTGAAAACCACATGCAGTAAGTCTAATGTTGAATTTCGAGACTAAAAATAATCTTTTATGCAAAGTTTACACTAAAACAGATATTTTGAAAGACAGTGTGTTTGAATGTTTAAGACAAAAACAGAATAAGCATAAAAGATCAATGAACATAATCTCATGCTTCATAAGATAAGATTATTATTATTTTCATCTATTGTGTAGCTCACCTAATCGAGGCACAAGTTTTCTTTTTCTTTTCACCTTGCACTTAAGCTCCAACGAGCTATTGTTCTCTAGTGTGCCTCATGCTTTAAAAGATATAGCCAGAATGAAAGAAAACAAACGAGGGTGCTGACAGATAAAGGTGAGGGCCGGCAGGCCTCTGACCTTTTTCATTAGTTTATATTAAATATGAAAGAACTATAGTTGAAGTAAAAAATATTAAATATGAAAGAACAATAATTAAAGTCATATATATGAACTCAGAACTCAGATCCTAAAGTTAAGAACTATGATCTCACAGGTCAATTAGTCAACCTTAGAACTCAAGGACACAGTTGTACAACCTATAGAATAGATCTTGTTCAAGTAAGGTCATAGGTCAATTAGCCAACCTAAGAACCTATCTATATCACAAGTTTGTTAATTTGTGTAAGCCACAACACCTTTTATCTCTTAAAAAATCCGTAATCAGTTTAGATATTGGGAGAATTATATTAGTTATTATTTGACCTAGCATATGGAAATATCGTTATCACCCAAGAAACAAGCACATATTGCACTTCTATTACTCTCACATCGAACTTTTTGAATTTATTTTATTTATGTCTTTAACCTAGAAATAAATTTTCTGAATATTGATTACTATAGGCACAAACAAAATCTAATCTGAAACATTATATAAAGGATACACTCAAAGAAAGTTGAATGCTAAATTAAGTTTCCCGCAAAATCTTATCATTGTAGGCAAAGAATAATCATTATAATAGTAGGAAAACCACTCTCGAAGTTAACCTTAAACCAAACTTGCCATGGAATTTTGTCTAAGAACATAGGGAGTGTTTAAGTGCATTGAGTTGTACTTTATTTTATTAATTATTATTTTTAATATCCGTGAGTATCTGGGGGCCGCTTGCATCCACTTCGACTATTCTCAAGGGACAAACACCTGACCTTATTACATTTGTTTGCCCAAGTAACTCATAGAATATTAAATCTAAGGTAGATGGCCACTGTGGCTTGAACTCATTCTCTCTAAACCCTTTATTATTTACATTTTCTCTTATTGACCACTAGGTCAATTTATGGTGGTTGCATTGAGTTGTAATTTAAAAAATAACAACTCTATTTACAGCATACTAATCTAGTAATCCATAAATTGCTACAATGAATTCACGAATTTGTGTAAGGCCCTTTCAAAATTAAAATAATGAATCCACCACTGCACAGGAGCCAATACAAATAACCTCATCAACATTAATATTTGGGATCATCTATATTATACTTAAATCCTAGATATTCGTGAAAAACAAAAAAAAAAAAATCATGCAAGTAAAATCTTTTGTGCCATATGTACCACATTTTAGCAGGCAAAAGTGGACAAAAAAAATAATTAGCATCAAATTTTGAGTACTTAATGCCTTTTATTCTACTTACCAGTTTAGGAACGTGTTTGGATTCAGGAACCATAGTTAAGCTAAAAAAGAGGGGAAGCTAGGAAATTGAGCGAAAAGAAAACGAAAAAGAACTCAGTCACAGTCTACCTGAAAATGTGAACTACTCAAGCAACGTCCAATCTGGCGAAACAATGGTACCATGCAACGCTGAAACTCAGCAGGCTGAGTTGCTTCTAAAACTTCTTCAAGTTCACCTAAGAACATCACCTCCTTAGAACTGTTTGTAATTGGCCAATATTTTAGTAAGCCCCTTATGATTGTATCAGCAAGCTTGCAATCTTTCTCCACAAATTGTGTTATACAGTAAGATAACTGCTGGTGATACATGGGTATGCATTTTGGTTTGTGAAGAGGAATAAGTGCTCGAACGAGAAAGAGTTTATGCTCTTCTTTTAGAGGAAGAGCAAATCCATTAATTATACTTCCCAAAATCTCTAGAAGCTCTGCAATCCCATTATGCTTCTCAGTTTCAAAAATAAACCGATAGAAAATGTTGTTGATGGATTTCCTGATGAATGGTCTATGTACCATAAATTTCCCATAGATGCGGTGCAGAACTGTTTTCAAATAATCCCTCTCTCTGGGGTCCTCAGAATCAAAAAGATCTAACAGCCTGAGAACAAAAGAGTGATCAATGTACCTCTTTGCCAACTTCGCATCTGTTTCAGGCGATGCCACAAACCTGAGCAGAAACTCATAAACAACTTGTAAGTGTGGCCAAGCGGGGTCCATTGAGGGCTCCTCTTCTTCAAGATCAAATGCTTCTAAAGCTTTGTTATCTCGCGATGGGATGGTAGGCGTTCTAAATAAATTCGAGGACACCATCTTTACAATTTCTTGTATAACATTTTCTGACAGCTTTCCATTGGCAGATGCAACATAATCAACAAGCTCTATTAGTGTCTGTCGTTTGATATCCTTTTCCTTGAGGTTCTTTGATGGGTCGGTGAAGTCAAACACCACACAACACATGTTCAGCTTTTTAATGAACAAACTCTGCTTCTCAGAATTTGGAACATCTTTGAAACCAGGCAGTGCCTCATAAGAAGCTTGGGAGTTACCATTTGACTTTGAATTGAGCCCTTGAGATACCTTACTGCCATGATTTAGTCCAACACTCAAAGCAGAATTGGGGCCAGAAAAAGATCCAGTTCCAGTGTTGGCGTGGTTGTTAGCTGCTAAATCATTGCTCCTCGAACTTGTAGAAGCATTCGAAGAAGAGACAGTCGTCCCTGCTCCTTCACGGTGCTCAGTTGACTTTGAAGGTTTTCGTGGAAGCCTATTAAGTATTTGTTTAATCATGACTTCAATGGAAAAACAAAAGATTTTCCTTGTTCACTTCAAAACACTCACTAATTCTCTAGTTGCTTCAAAGCAAATACAGCTTCTTTTACATGGAACAATGAACAACCTACAACAAAACAATAAATTCCCAAATGTAGTCAGCCAAATTCCATCCTAAAAAAGAGAGAAAGAGAATAACAAGCATAAGATTTAACATCATTTCAATAACAATACCAGTGGCGTTTAGCCTTTCAGGAAATGGTGCAATCAAATGGGGGAAACCTCCTAATTGAGACTAAATCCATTTAGCACTTCAATTATAGAACCTTCAAATTTTCGTTTTCTAACTGTCATTGACTTCAAGGGGGAAAAAATGCCTACTCTCCCACCAAGAAGACAACAGCAGGTTTTCTCCTCTGGGGCTATATCAACAACCCCAGATGGCCAGATGCAGAGGAAAATCAAATTAAGAGAAAACTAAGATCATTTAAAGCAGAATCACAAGACCAAACTCCAGAAACATTGACTTCCATCTTCAACCACATAAACAATAGAAGGGCAGTAGATAATCACCTCGCTCTATTCGTGTCTCTCCCCCGCCGCTATTCCCCTTCACTTTATTAAGGTGGACAAGATAAGCAAGTGGATCAAGATAGAACAAGATCTGGGCATGATCTATTGACCCACATCAATCTCCAGCAAAAGCAGCCTGCAAAATTCCCAAAAAGCAAGGGGATGAGAAAACTGAGGCACATTCAAATTAGATTCGAAATCAAAAAAGGAAGAAATCGTGTAAGAAGAGGGGGAAAAGTGGGAAGGTGGAGAAGTTACATGTGAGGGAGTAAAATTCAAGAGAAGTCGGAAATTGGAATTACATAATTATAGAAGACATGGATGTGGATTTAGGCTGTCAAAGAAAGACCAGGTGCGCTTGTTATTACAAGAAATAAACAAACAGGCGAAGAAAGAGAGACGTAAAGATGGAAAGAGAGGGATAAAGAAGAAGGGAAGAGAAGGAGATTGAAACCCAGTCAGTAGCAAAAAGGTTAGGTTAGAGAACAGCAATCCATAGCTGCTGTTCTGATCGTTGTTCGAATGCTTTGTTTAGCAAAAGAACAGTTTTTTGATAATACCCTTTTCCATTTTCTTCCTTACTTTCCCTTCCTACTATCTTTGGAATTTCAACCTCAAAAATTTTCTTCTTCTTTTTTTATTTTTTATTTTCTCTACTTTTATTTATTTTTACCTTTTTTTTTCTTTTCAAATTTATTGTTCTTTTTTTTTTTTTTTGAGGACATACTTCATTGGTTTAAACTTTGAGGAATTCCTTCGTTGAGATTACCCTTGAAAATATAGGCTTCCCTCAATCTTTGAATAATAGCTCTATTTGTCAAAAGAATTTCGTACAGAAGGGGAAAGAAAGGAGAGCGGATACAAAATACAAAACATTTAATATTTAAAAGATAAATTAGACTCTCAAAAAAGGGAAATAATAATAATAATAAATCAGGCTTATAGCTATTTTTAAATTTAAATATATATCAACAATAAAGAAAAAAACATTCCTTTATATATTTGCTTTAAAACAATTAAGTTTATAAAAATATGGTTGAATTTTAGACTTGGTTATGATTTTCAGGATCATATCTATTTAATCTATATATTTAAAAAAAAAAAAAAAAGGTCAAAGCCTTATTTAACTATTTCATTTTAAAAGTTTCTAATAAATTCACATACCTTCAATTTTGTGTTTAATAAATTCTTATGGTTAATTCAGTTAATTTTGTGAAGTTAATAATAATATTACGCATTGATTAATTATGGTCTATAACTATACATTCTATTTCAGTCATTATTCTGACCTTGTAAATCTTCGTAAGTATCTATTCTATATCTCGATATCTCGCCACATGTACATCCAATTAGATTATGTATGTTTGACCCAAAAATTTGAATTGAAGCTACCATATTTTTGTTATTTGCTTGAAAAATAACAATATTTTAGGTAGGAAGTATTAAAAAAAATACTTAGGTAGGAAAAACTGAGGGTTGAAATGGTCTTTTGCAATGTTTGGCACGCGCTTTGGATTGCTTATTTGGCAATGTCTAATCATTCAAGAAAGGATGCCCTCACTCATGGAAGAGATTATAGATTCACAAATCACAAATCTCTTCCTCTTTTAAATGCATCATTTTTCACCCCTCACTTTTCAACCCAATCTTGTTTTTAATTTTTTTTCTTAAAGTTGGCTGTAATAATTTATGCCAAAAATCAAGCTAAATCAACTTGTTTACATTACATCCCTAAAATCTTTTAGAAAAAATTTCCTTTTTGTTGCAAGATTTGTTTATAATTATGAACCTTTTTTTTCCCTCTAACCATACGTTATTTTATTTTATTTTTTCATTTTGACTATTTTCATGAAACAAATGTCTGACCTTACTATAAGGTAACTCATAGTTTATTAAATCTTACTTAATGTATCGTTTTTTATAACGATACATTTTATACTATATAATTAGATAACGTCTCTAATAGTAAATTTTTTTATTCAAACGTATCAACTATGTATGCTCACTTTACATAAAGTAGAGGTTTTCATATACTTAGAAGCACCACAATGTGTTTTATATATGTTATATAACTTATATTTATTATTTTACCTATGAACAAAGATAGAGCAGGCCTCAACAAGAGGCTTAATAGCCAAAGAAGGTGGATTTCATAGTTAGATTATATCATGTTTAAAGATGACTAGATTGTACATTCGAGAAAGACATGATACATAATGTAAATTTATAGTACAAAATTCTAAGTTGACTAATGACAATGCCAAAAGAAAGGGCATAACCCCTCAAGTTTAGCATAACCTATCAAATCATTTTGGTTGCATGGCAATTAGCACCTCTTACATGCGATCATCCTATCATCTCACCCATTAAACCAGCAAGCTAAAAACTAATATGATTGTATCTCTTATAACTTGTAGGAATCAAGACTTTATAGGATACGGTACTGTAGTGCAACAACACCCTCTACTCGTACATATACTGTCTGAACATATTCGTATCTTCAAGTGTATTTTATTTGCTTGTAATTACCATTTTTCAATCAATTTGTGACATTCAAATATGTTTTATTTCTTAATACAACCAATTCAATTGATCTAAGTTCAACAATATAACCTATGAATTCAAACACATAATAACAATAATAATAAGGTTAAAATATCATTTTGGTCCCTATACTTTGGATTTCATTCACTTTCAAATGTCTAATTTTAAGATTTGTTGAAAGTCCACTAACTAAAATTCAATATTTAAAAGTACAAGACCAAAATAGAATGAAACCCAAAATACATTGGCTAAAACGATATTTTAACCTAATAATAATAACAAATAAAAAGATAATAAAATCCATACAAAGTGCTAAAAATAAATTTGTTTCAAAATAATTCAAAAGAATATCTATGATACAAAGTTTCACCTACGGTCTCACCATCACCAATATTAATAGCTGAGTTACAAGTCAAAATATGTGCAGAAGATGGCACAAATTGCACAAGCTGTGGTATAGAAACTCTTTCAATTGCGTTATTAATTAACTATACCGCTGCTAAAAGAATTGCTCATCCATCAATCAATTATCATCCCCTAACCAAAATACATTATATCATTCAAAAAAAAAAAAAAAAAAAACTCCCACTACCATGTTCAAATTCAAAGTCATAAGAATCCCTTGTGCTTCCCCTTCTTCCTGGTCCTCCTTCTTCCTGGCCTGTGCTCCTCTTGCCAAGGCAAAAGATGGGTTCTTCGATTGGCCAATGTGTGCAGCACCAGGTCGCTTAGCCCAGTGTCATTGACCTCACAGAAACGGCTCGACCAGTCCTCCGGTTTCACTGCCTTAGTCCCAAGCCCTGGCGCTCTGTCCTTCGAGCCCACGTTCTGCTCCTCCTGCCAATCCGCTACATACGTCGCCACTCGCCTGTAAAACTTCTCCTTAAACACTTCCCAAACTTGGTACTTGTAATGGTTTATAACCATCTCAGCCCTCTCCAAATTCACATACTGAAACCCATCTCTCAAGTGGAAATGATGCACCACGTTGATCAATGTGGAGTTCAAAACCTCCGGGTTCACTATGCTCTTGTGCCGCTCCGGCGCCGCTTTCCTGCACGTGTACCCCACCGTCACCCCCTGCGCCGGCATCCGTTTCAGCCCCGATGGCCCGAAGCTGTGGCAGGACACGCGTATCTCCCCAACAGTGGCGTTTTTGGCTTGGTTTCTGAGCACATCGAGCAGAGACAAACCATTTGGCAAGTAGAAGAACTCGTCAACATCAATGAATCCGACCCACTTGCAAGAATCACGAGCCCGTAATGCACAATGTGCAAAACCAGCTTCTTGGGTCTTAATCCAGGGCCAGATATGTCGGGAAATGTTGTGTTTGACACTGGAGATTGATGCAATTACGTCCTCTATGTCGTCGTCGCTGTTGTTGTCGTAGATGAACCAGCGGCGGACGCCGAGATGGGCGTGGTAAATGATCCATTCTTTAAGAAACTGCGCTTGGTTTCGCAGCATTGTACATATGCACATCTCGTGGGGCTTCCGGTGAGGTGTTGTGGATCCTGATGGGAGCAATGGCCGGGCTACTGAATGCAAAGTTCCTCGGCCTTTCACTCTAATGGAAACTTTAATTGCATCGTGGGTTCTGTTGGGATTGCCGATCAAACTCAGGGGTGTTCTACAGCGCGCAATTTCTTGAGCAATCGACATGACATCGGACCTTAGCAGAAACTTGACCTTCTGAAAATCCCAGCCATAAACACACTCAAATTTCGACGCGTTGGAGAGCCGTTCAGGGCGGAGATTGAGGCCTTTGACAAAGACCACAGTTGTGTTGTCTCGGTCGATTAGAGCTTCGTACGCAAGAGAGTCCCACCGGTGCGAGTGCCCACCTTGGACATGGGCGTTGGATCTCACTCTAATTGAAACTGTAGACCCGCGAGGTGGGAGTGGGCACCGGATTATTTGCTTTTGAAGACGCTCCTCACCATCCACGTCGATCGGCGGCCACCTCCTCTGGGGCACCGACGAGTTCCTAGCGAAATAAACACAGTCGATATCCTCTTTGGCAAATGGCCGAACAGTTGGTGGGTGGTTGAGAAAAACGAGAGCCTGATCGGGAAGCATCACCGTTTCTTGAACCGAATACCTCAAATTAACAGAGGAATCATCGGAAACGGCTCTATTCACCGGAGTTCGCCGCGTGTGAACCAGCTCTGGATGAAACGTATCTGTTACACATTTTACATACATCGAAAGAAAAGGAAAAAAGGAAAAAAAAATCAGAATTCCCAACAAAGACAGATTCAAATTCCAGAAGCAGAACAACATTCCGAGATTAGATCAGACAGAAATCTAAAGAGAAATCAGTTAGAGCAATTGAGGGAAATGAAAATGGAAATTGAAAAACATACCAGCGTAGAAGAGGCGAAAAGTGGTGAAAAGGACGCAAGAGAGAACGACGAAGAGGGTGAACGAGAAGAGGGCGCTCCAAGAAACGACATTGCGTTTCCTCCGATCTCTCATGGCGGAGGTGGGGACATATAGGGAATTGGAGAGGGGAAATGATTATGACGACGAGTGGGTTCATTCATTCATGCTATTGGGGCAGGGCAGGTTCAGATCCCGTCGTCGGGCGCTGCATTGGCAGTGGAAGGAAAGTGTGCAAAAGGAAAAGGAAAGTGGGAGAGAGGAATAAGAGGATATGGGAATTTCTGTTCTGTTAATGGTTTGATGGGAGAGAGAAAGGGCCGCCGCTTTTGGTGGCTTATAGGAGAATCGTCGTTACTGGTAAAAATCATTAAACGAAGATTCCTGCGGTTCGTCTTCTTCCTTTAAACGACTGCCTTTCCTTCCACCCAAACAAGGCCAGCTCATCCAAAACTACTTTTCCTTTTTAAAAACAAAAACGCCAATCATTTTGACTTCTTTTTTTTTTTTTTTTTTAAGTCTAATTTATAAAAAAAAATACCTTCAACTTTGTCATCCCTTCATAAACGTCTCATAACTATCTTTAGAGTAAAAATCCTTAAAATGTTGGACAGAAAAGTAACGTGACGATGACCTAGAACGACATGGTAGTGAGTAGGACGCGTTAGTTTCAAGTGTTTATGAAAGGCCAAGGTAATATTCGAACTTTTAAAAGAGTGGTGATATTTTTAAACAAAATAACAAAGTTTATGGGTTTTTTTTTTTTTTTTTTTTTATAATTTAGTCTTTTTTATATATGTATATAATGGCTGATTTTATATATATGTATGTATGTATATGTAAAATTGTTTTTGTAAGTACAATTAATTTATTATTAGTTTTGACAAATTCCTAATTAGTATTCAACTTTTAATTTGGGCTAAATTACAAGTTTAATCCTTGAACTTTCAGGTTTGTGTCTATTTGGTCCCTGAACTCTAAAAATTGTCTAATAAGTCCTTGAATTTTTAGATTTGTGTTTACTTGGTCACCAAATTTTAAAGTGTCTAATAGATCCTTAAACTTTCAATTTTATGTCCAATAGATCCCAAAATTTTCAATTTTGTGTCTATTAGGCCATTGACATATTCGACATTTTTTAAAATTCATGGACCTATGAGACACAAAATTAAAAGTTTATGATCATATTAGACATAAAGTTCAATTTTATATCTAACAGATCGGTTGATTTTTCAAATATTTGAACATGCCAATGACCTATTAGACACATAAGTAAAAATTCAGGAACTTATTATATATTTTAAAAGTTTAGGGATCTATTGAACACAAAATTGAAAGTTCAGAAACCTATTAGATACTTTTTAAAGTTTATGGACCAAATAGACACCAACCTAAAAATTCAATGACTAAACTTATAATTGAACCTTTAATATTTTATTTAGTAAATCCATAAGTTAGTTTAATGTTTACGTCATAAAACATCTGAATTTGTTCAAAACCAATTCATCATGTAAAATACTTGACATTAAACTAAGGGAGTCAAACATGCTGGACATAAAATAAAGAGTTTAAAGACTTGCTTAAAAAAAAATTAAAAATTTCAAACACTTATTAAACACTCTTAGAAGTAAAAAAAAAATTAATAAATACAACTTTTAAAAGTTTATGACTAAGTTATAATTTAGCTAATATAAAATTAATATCAAATACAAACATAATTTTAAAGTTTGATTAAAAGCTAAATAGTACGTTTAGAGAATGGAAAATAAAATAAAAAAGTATGAATTTATAAGTGTTTGATTGGTATGCATGAGATTTTGTTTTTGTTTTTAGATTTATTAGGATTAGTAGATTGATTTAGTGCATATTTGTTTTATAGATTTATTTTTGAAAACGATTTATGGGTTATTTGATCTAAACAGTAGAGATTCTTTTATATATATATAGATCCCAAGTTCAAATTTAAAACGTAGAAGTATGCTAAAAAATAATAAGAATTTTGATATATATATTGTTTCGTATTATAAATTCATATCATTTTGTTAAAATAAAAACATATATAATATATCTTTAAAAAAAACATATATAACATAATATAGTATAAATTATGTAACATAAAATATTTATTAAATTAATTAATAATGGATGAGACTCAACCAAACATTCCGTCGAAAACTAAAACTATTTTTATTGTTTATAAATATATTGCTAAAATGTAGCTTCAACAATCTTAAAATTGAGATCTTATTTTTAAATACCAAATATAAATTTAAAATACTAAGGCTTTGTTTGATAATAATTTTAGTTGTTGTTTTTAGTTTTTGAAAATTAAGTCATTCAATATTACTTATACCTATAGATTTACTTCTTTTGTTATCTACTTTTTCACCTATGTTTTAAAAAACTAAGCAAAGTTTTGAAAACTAAAACAAATAATTTTTGAAAACTTGTTTTTATTGTTGGAATTTGGCTAAGAATTTAAATGTATCCAAAGATGAAATCCATTGTAGAGAAATTGAGATAAACAAAACTTTAAATTTAAAAACTATAAAAAATAAATAATTATCAAACGGGACTTAAAATACAATTTTATTTTTCATTAAGCCTCTCATTTTCAAATTTATGTTTTCATTTCCCTAGTTATTGAAGCATTTTTAAGAATTGTGGAGGATAGGTAACACCGTAATAGTATAATTTGATTGGAGTACTAAAAAAAAGTATAATTTGATTGAAATGAAATTACGTGGAAGGAGGAGATTGGGGGTACAAAAAGTTAACGGTGGTGTCGAATGTAGCGGATTGGATACGTTTCGTGTACGATCTTGCAATTCGCTATCAGACGTTGTCGTATATTTGAATAGAATCGTGCCGTTCAAATGTTGTTGCTTTTAGAAATGGATGGGTCCCACTTCTGACAATTAAAGGAAAAATTACCTTTTTGGTCCCTGAGTTTTTAAGATTAGGTGCGTTTGGTCCATCAGTTTTCAAAATGTACCCTTTTAGTTCCCGAGTTTTGAGAAATAAGTTTAAAAGATCCCCAGTTTGTTTTCCGTTTGCTACAGTAACGGAATAATTATTCTATTAATTTTAATAAAATAAAATAATAATTATAATAAAAAATAAATTCAAATATTATTAAAATAAAAAACCCCACTATCTCCTTTCTCTCTCCTCTCCCTCACCCAACGTCCCCACTCTCCTCCTTCTCTCCTTTCTCTCTCCTCTCCCTCACCTTACGCCCCCACCTCCACTCTCTCTCTATTGAAGCTCGTCGTCGGCGCCGGCATCGTCTTCTCTCCTCTACAACAAGTTGGCACTTCACCAAACTTCCTCTCTCTTTTTTCCTCTCCTCTCTTTTTTTCCTCCAACTCTCCTCTTGGTGTGAGACAATTGAAATGGGTAAAGAAAACTTATATATAAATTGTAAACTTGAAAACTTATATATAAATTGGAAATTTCAAATTGAAATTTATATATAAAATCCAAATGGAAAATCCAACTTCGTCAACACCCGAACTTTTTCGCGCTTCCGCTGAGGGATTTGCAGAATTTGGACTCGGAGAAGAAGATGATGATGAATCACCGCCTTAGGAGTTGGAAAAACAACTTGAAGATAACGACGAAGATGATGGAAGTGATGCGGTGTCTGTGATGAGACGATTCAGTCACTTGGGCACTTTACCGAACCATAGTAAACGCCGGCGTCGGCGTCGGCGAGGAGCTGCTGTAGAGAGGGAGTGGAGGTGGGGGCGTTGGGTGTGGGAGAGGAGAGAGAAAGGAGAGAAAGAGGAGAGAGAGTGGGGTTTTTTATTTTAATAATATCTGAATTTATTTTTTAATATAATTATTATTTTATTTTATTAAAATTAATAAAATAATTATTATGTTACTGTAGCAAACGAAAAAACAAACTGAGGGACCTTTTAAACTTATTTCTCAAAACTCGGGGACTAAAAGGGTACATTTTGAAAACTGAGGGACCAAACGCACCTAATCTTAAAAACTCAGGGACCAAAAAGGTAATTTTCCCTTTTTTAAATTATAAATTTATGATTAAATTACCATTTTAGTCTCTTTCAAATTTTTAAAAATTTACAAATTTACTATGACACAAAATTAAAATTTTAGAATTTTATTAGACATAAATTTTAAATTTATATGATCAATTGATTTTAAAAAAATTTAAATTCGTCGGAGACCTATTAGACACAAATTGAAAGTTCAGAGACTTATTAGACACTTTAAAAAGTTCAGAGACCAAATAGACACAAATATCACAGTTCATGACTAAACTTATAATTTAACCTAAATTTATTTATGAATAGGGTTCTGATCATCTAATGTAAAAGTGAGGGTTTGAAGGAAAAATTTTGTGGTATTACGATAGTACATATTTCTTCTATTTAACATTTAACACGTCATTTGATGATATATTATATAAAATTTTCCAACTATTATAATACTATGAAATTTTCGAGCTTGAAAGTTCCGAAAGGATAGGGAAACCAATAAGATTTGAATTGAAATAATAATAATGTTGTACTCCTCCTCCCACGTCCCTGGTCCCTCATTGTCCCTCGTCTACCATTTTCAAGCATCATGGTCCAATAATCTAATAATACATAATTCATGTTTATTTAGGCTTAGTTTAGGTTTTTTTTTTTAGTTGAATCATGAAGAATCAAACTATTAATCTTTGAAATGGTACTTAGTATTTTTTCAGTGAGCTTTACTCGAATTGACAATTAACTTAGAATTGTTGTAATTTTTCAAATAATTGCTAACAATTGTGATTTTTGAAAAATTAAGTATAATGCGAAGTAAATTAGGTGTTTAGTAAATTTAATTTCAGTTTCAAACCTGAATGACAAGTTACATTTTTTTTATAAATGAATACTATATTGTCATAATTTAGCTATAATGACTAAAATAGACATACTAGCAAACTTTGTATTTTTTTTTGACAATTTATAATTTTTTAATTAATTAATTTAAAATATATATGTTTTCAATTTAAATTTAAATTTTGTTTGCTCTAAATAATTTGTTTATTAAAAGCATTATGGGTTTTTTTTTTAAATGGTCACATTCAACTAATAAATTAGGAAAATATTGTAAAGAAAAAACTAATAAATTAGGAAATTAAATTTGGTTGTTTGAAAAATATACCGAATATATAAAATCAATTTTTAAAACAACCAAATTTTGGAAATGAACATATTTTAAAATGTAGTTTTAAATGAATTCATTCACAATCAATTTTAGGGCATGTTTGGGAATGATTTTAGAAATGTTGATTTTAGCATAATTGATTTGTTTAAAATTGATTTATTAAAAATGATTTTCATATAATCATTTTAATGTTTGGTTCTACACTTTCAATAGTGATTTTCATATAATTAAAGTGATTTTCAAATGGCATGTTTGGAAGCGACTTTAAAATAAGTGGTTTAAGCTAAGTGATTTAATTACAATTAATTTTTTTAAAAGTATTTAGTTATAAATAATTTTAATATTTGATTCAACACTTGTAAAAGTGATTTAAATTTAATTAAAAGTATTTTTTTTTAAAATGATTAATGTTTGTTTTTAAATGTGATTTTAGAATCATCAAGTTACTAAAAAAAGCATTGCATTTGAGATTTAAAAAAAATAGAAGATGGTAGAAAAAAGTTATACAAAGAGAACTAAAAATTAGAAGATGGTAGAAAAAAGTTATACAAAGAGAACTAAAAATTAAGAGAGAAAAAATATAAAGCTAGAGAAAATTTTCAAAGAGAAAAAAAAATGTTAGAGACATTGAGGGATAAAAATTTTAGAGGGAGGGACAAAAAATTCAAAAAATTTAGAGAGAGAATTTTAATAAAGAGAGCGAAATTCAAAGATAGAGAGATAAACAAAAAAAAATTGTGTAGAATGAAAAAATTTTAAGAAGAAAAACTTTAATGAGAAGAAAAAAGTTAAGAGTTAGGGACAAAAGAAGTACAAGAAAACAAGTAAAGTAAGAGGTAAAAAATTAGAGAGAAAAAAGTTAAAAAGATGTAAAAATTATAGAGAGCAACATAAACTTTAGAAATAAAAACCAAGTCAAAGAGAGTTAAAACCATTAGAGAGAGAGAAAAAAAAGAGAAAAATGAATAAAAATTTCAAAACATAATAAAGTAAGAGATACACATTATAAAATTTTTAGAGAGAGAAAAATTGTTATTTTGTAAACAATGACGGATGAGCTCAATGGTGACGGTTTTGAAAAAATACACTTTTTGATAGAAATTTATGAATTTTTATTAAAGAGAATTGTTTTTACTCGTCACCAAAAGTATACTTTTTTTAAAATTTAAATAATAGTCATTTTAAATCATAATTATTTGACAAAAATTACTCGGGAATCACCTCTCAGACTCAAATGATTGACCGAGAATCACTTCAAGTGATTTTGAATACTTCAAAAATCACTTGTTCACTATTGTCAAACATCACAATTTAGATAATCACTTTTTAACACTCAATGAATCTAAGCTGTAAAATTATGTCCAATATCAATGGAAATGGTAATTTTTCGTATATGAAATGGTTTTATTAGTTGATATTTTCGATGTGGTGTAAAAAATATCAACAAGAATATTATGGATACCACCAAAATTGTGACAGCAACCTCTTGCCAAAAAAAAAATTTGAAGAGAGGAGCAAACACATTTTTACAATTTATGTATATAATATTTTCATTCAGAAAAAAACAAATAAAAAAACTTCAAAATCTTTAGACATGTTTGATCTATCCTTTTTTTTTTTCTTCAAATACGTTGAATCAAATGGATTTAGTAAATATGAGTCTGACAGATTTGCTTTTCATAATCTAAAGACAATATATATATATATATATATATATATATATATATATATATATATATATATTAAAAAGCCACACAATCTATGAAAACTATTTTTGGGCTATATCATCCTTTGTCAAAATCTTAAATTTACAAAACATGGCACCTACAATTAATTACTAATAATTATTAAATTATATATTTAATTTAACTCACTTAATAACATTAAAATAGTTGGAATATAAAAAATTTCCTCTTTATTTACATAATTATTAATTTTAATTATATTTTATTTAATTAAAAAAAATATCAAAAGTCATGGGATCTCAAAAGTTTTAGAATTTCAATAAATTATATATTTAATTTAAAAAATAAAACATCGCATAAAACTAGAATATGAATTTTTGCAATATATATATATATATATATATATAGAATATGAAAATTTTCCCTCAATTAAAAAAAATGACGATTTACTCAAAAGAAAAAACGTTATATTTATTTGAAGGACTTGGTAAAATATACATTTTTAATTAAATTTCAAATGCTTTAATTTATGGTATGATTTCAATTAATTGAATATGAAACTACCATCATTCAATTAACAGTTCTTCCTTTTGCTTTTTGTGTCGATTTCATTAGAAATTCATTTTAATGGGATGTTCATTGGATTTTGCAAAAAAAAAATTAATGGAATCGTTGCAAATTGATTTGTTCCTACAAAATAAATGTGTTTAACCAAATTCTTCCAAAATTAAAAATATATAAATACAATTTTACAAGTATTCGTTGTTAATCAAATCATGGCAATTGATATTTGATTACAAAATGGCCAATTCCTTCCTATATAGTTCTCGAGGTTTCTGAGTTGTTTGGAAAGATCAACCAATGAACATCCCATTAAAATGAATTTCTAATGAAATCGACACAAAAAGCAAAAGGAAGAACTGGTTTAGTTTCGTCAGTTATGGAACACCAACTTGAATTTCGATGGGGAAAGGTAAAACTCTTGAATCTCAAATAACTTTACAAGTATTTCTTTTTTCTTTTCGAGTTGTGAATTTCTTTAAATTTTATACAACCTTTGATTTCCTGCCTAGATAGGAAAGCGAGGTTGGCAGAGATGATAAAACTAACCATTCTAATTAGAGAGCAGATGAAAGAGACCAATTCGGTGGGTAATTCCAAAAACCCACAATGGTGCAATGACAGGGACAAATAATAATATGATGATAATAATGGAAAGTTGCAGTGCGATGGATGAATGGAGAAGATGACTTTGGTTAAGCAAGCATATGTTATTATCATAAATATTAAGTTATTGTATAATTTATGGTTAAAAAGTCACATGTACGTGATAAAACACTAGTATATATAAAAGGCAAATCAAGATGGGAGGGTCCTCACGTTTTCACTCCACTCCTATACAATCACACTCTGTATTATTTATTTCTATATAAATAATTATTAATTTTAGTATGTGAACTTCAAAGTTTATTTATTTTTCTTTTCTAAACTTTCAAAATATATCAACTTTAAAAAATTAATAATTTTAGTTCTTTTATTATTATTTTACTTTTAATAAAAGGAGAATGTGACTTCAAAATGTGTATTAATATATTGACATAAACCTCGTATTAAAGTTATAATAAATTCATTGAAGCTAAAGATGAAAAAAAAATCCTCATAAAGTAGGCTCTCGCTCCAAAAGAGATGGAAAATTCTCATTTAGAATGGGGATGAGGGTTAGGATTTGAATAAAAAAATTCCACCTAATTTTATTTGAGATGGCAAAGGGAATACATTCCCGTCCTGACCCTCGCTTTTAATCAGCGAGCTATTTATGTTTTAGTAACCTTTTTATATCAAGCTAATAATGAAAATATTATATATTTTTAAGACGAATTATTTAAACAAACATAATAATACAAATACTAAATTCATGATAAAATTATATAATATTATTTATTTATTGATTTGTATTAAAAAAGAAATTAAAATAAATTTTACAACTAAGATTTTTCCACATAGGACATAGAGTCTTCAAATAGGGATTTCCACCCTAAAATGAAGAATGGGGTGGGGATGAGGATAAAGAAATTCTCGCCTGATGGAAACTGCTAACTCCAACCTTGCACTACTCTATTGTTGTTCTAATTCTAATTAAGGCAAATATTTTGGTTTTAGTTTAACTTAGGCAAGTATTAGGTGAACAAATATTGTTGGGAATGACTTGGGCTTTGGGCCCAACAACTCACATAGAAAATGGAAATCTTTTATCCCACATTCGAAAGTTTAAAGATGTGAATGTAGTTTTTACAGTAGTGTTTATATGTGGGTTAGTAAAAAGTGGTTATAATGGTATTACAATATCTCCTCACATGCGCGTTGCTGGCACCTGTTCTATCGAACGCGTGGGTTCGGGTTTGGATAAACCATGCTAGCAAAAAAAAAAAGAAAATAATTTTTATTTCTTTTTCCTCTTAAAATTAAAACCAAAATGTTTTCTTTCTAAAACCGTTTGCTTTTAATTTTATTACCGTTTTTCCTTAATTGAAAAAACATTTTCTCCTCTCCTTATAGTGTTGCAACAAATGTGGATATGTGATATGAAAAAAGTGTATTCGTTTTTTCTTTTTATTGGCTTCTTTCAAACCAGAACAGTAGAGTTTTCCATCTTGTTCTTTGCGTTCTGATTTCTAAGCATTGTTATTATCTTGATTCCAATCATTCATTGACAAGTGCACGTGCATGAAGGGTGTTGTGTTAACCTTGGGGAGCAACCAACATAACACGATTTAGTACTGAGGTTGTGCCGAAATTGCTTTCAAGGCAGTGGTACTGCACGACACAACAACAATCTGTTCAACATATCTTTCATCAAGTTGAAAGCAATTTACCATGTCAATGATCAAATCCGGAAAGGTGCTGCCAGATCTGTCCAAATTGGAACCAGTTGACTAGAGATGTTCATTTTCGGCGGGGAATCCTCGTTTAGACGAGTAATGGGGGAGGGAGTGGGGAAATTTTTTTCCCCGTTAGCTAAACGGGGACGGAGAATGTATTCCCCGCCCTCGCCCCGATTAATTTATTTATTTTTAATATGTATATTTATATATATAATAAATACTAAATTTAATCTTTTTATGATGTATTATTTTATTTTTCTAAAGAATTTTTTTTTAAACAAAACTCTTTAAATAGAAATTTACCATTAGAAGTTAATAATTTAAATAGAAATTTTCTAAAAAAATATTTTATTTAATCAAAATTTAAAAAATAAATAAAAATATAAACGGAGAATCAGCGCCTTGATCCCCACAAAATTAAATGAAGATTTTCATGGGGACGGGGAATGAAATGGGGGGCAGGGACGGGGACAGGGAAGCCATCCCCGGCCTCGCCTCTCCCTGTGGACATCTCTACAGTTGACAAATCCAACTATCGCCGTTGGTCGCAAAATCTTTTGATCTTCTCCGAACAACTGGAGGTCGACTACGTCCTTGTCTCTGACAAATCCAAAGGCGCTAGTGTTGCAGATTCAGAGAAGTTCATCGTTGCTGTCGATGTTGATCTAGTATCTACTGATGTCAATTTTGTCCAATTGAAAATAGCTCATTGGCGATGATTCTGATAAGTTCGAGAAAGACAACAAAACGATCTGCGACTATCTCTTCAACCACATGACCGACTCTCTGTTCGATCTATTTGTCGTCCAGAAGTCTGCAAAGGTAATTTGGGATATTATGGAATCCATATATGGTAGAAATGATGTAGGTAGAAGAAAATACGTTGTCGAAAAATGGCTGCAATTCCAGACGACGGATGACAAACCAGTCATAGAGCAAGTTCATGAGTACGAAAATCTGGTGGCAAATGTACTGATCGAAGACATGAAGATGTGTGAGATTCTTCAAGCAAAGGTACTGCTTGAGAAGTTTTCTCCTTCCTAAAGTGACTACTGCAACCACCTGAAACAAAAAAATGACATGACCTTGTAAAAATTGATCTGTCATATGCGCACTAAAGAAGCCAACATGCAGAAAGATAAGCTAAACTCTCAATCCTTGAATTATGTTAATGCTAACCTTGTTGAGTCATCTGTTGCAATAAAATACATGTTAAAAAATAAAGGAAAACAGGTTACTAAGGATAGAACACAACAAAAGAAAGGACATCAGTTTAAGGCTTCCAATGGAAAAATTGAGAAGTCCAAACTCATTTGTTATGTCTGCGAAAAACTCGAACATAAATCCTATCAGTGCAACAAGAGGAAAGGAAAGCTAGATCAGAGACCTGTTCCACAGGCCAACCTCGCTGATAATTCTCATTTATGAGAATTATTTGGCCTTTATACTTAGTTATTCTTGTTATTTTATGTGTGTTATTAGATAAAAAGGCTAGCAAATAGTTGGTTTAAATTGAATTATTGTTGGAAGCCTTTTAAATTAAGTAAATGGAGAAAATAAAGCAAAAGAAAATGAAAACACACTTACTTGATGTTTTTGTGCAGGAATTTGAAGAATGCAATAGAAATGCAATTGCATTGCAATTGCAATTTTGATAGATCTGAAAATTAAAGGAAAATCTACAAATCTCCTAAAATCTAGGAATTTTGTGAGATATTGGCTCCACGATTTTAGCTGAGATTTTAGCCATAATTGTGCCTCATTCAAAGAAGGAAACCCTAGCCCCATTCATCTATAAATATTGGAGAAGAAGCCTCAAGAGGGAAGCAGTTTTTCTGCCATTTTCGGCCACAGTTGCTGATGTCCACGATTTTCAGCTGTCAAAATTTCTGCTGTCAATTTTCTGCTGTTTCTATTTCTGTTTGCTGCTGTTTTTCTTCTGTTTTCCAGCCCCTTTCAACTTCGAAATTCAATCCTTCCTCACTGAAAATTGAAGGAAGTGAAGGCTCAATTCCCTTTGAAAAAAGTGGAGTTAAGTCGATTGAATAAGAAGCGGAAAATGGGCTGTGTTCTTCCCGTTCTTAGAGTTTATTTTCTGTTTATTTGCTTCAGTTTTAGGAATTTAATTGTTGTTGTAATTTCAAGCTTTTAGCTACTGTTTTGTTCTTTCCTTTTGTTTACGAGACTAAATAGTTTCTGAATTTATTTCAATTAATGAAATTTTAGTTGTTCTTTCCTTATTATTAAGTTGTTATTCAATTATTTATTAACTCTGAAATTTTTATTACATATTGCTTCTATTTTAGTTATGCACTTTAATTCTTTTCATTCATTATTTTTCGTTCTTTTAATTATGAGCTAAGTCTTTCTTTGGGATTCAAGCATGTGAATGCCCTAGAGAAAGGAATAAAGGCCTAATACAAAAATCAGATATTAAACATAACTAACACTGAGCTTCAAACCACTTGGACATTAATCAAATCCTCATGACAAAATGCAAGGGACAAAGACAAGCACAAAAATTCAAGACAACAACATCACAATCTAAACTATTAAGATTTAAGAAGTAGAGTTTAAGGTGCAAAGAACAACTCTCCTAATCATTGGAGGCTGAATCATCATCTTCTTGGCATGTTGGATGTTTTGCTTGGTTTTGCAATTGCATTCCATTTGCATTCTTGTCCCTTGACTTTGCCTCAATTTTTTGTGAATGCAATTGCATTGCAATTGCAATTCCTTTGGATTGGCGTTTGATTTTTCCCCTCCCTTTTTATCTGAACTCCAAAGCAAATTGTCAAAAAGTTCACACAGGCTTGAAAAAGAGTTCATGCCTTCAAATAATTTTTTTTTTAATTTCTTTTTGAAAATTTGAATTCCTTCAACAATTTCCCAGGTAAATCCCCAGGTAGAGGTGTTCCCTAAACGGTCAACTTAAGTACCTCAGCCTAGACAGGATTATGCCTTAGACAGAAATTGCTTAGTCATTTCAAAATTCATAGAAATAAGTTTTTTTTTTTTTTTTTTTTTTTTTTTTTAAAATAAAAAGAAAATGAACGAAGAGATAAACTTATCCTATTCCAGTAGGTAGCCCGCAACCGTGTTCCTTCATTTTGCACCTAGGTCTCGAGGTTGGACGAGATTTCGGTCGTAGTTGAGGTGCTTTGATCACAACGGGTCTTGCTTGCTCGAGAGATTTGCATATGCCTTTGAAAGTAGAAATTGTAGTTGCAAATTGTGTCACATTCTGCAAATTGTCATCCTTTATGCTCTCCTTTTTGCATTCTTTTTCATTTAGCGTTTCCTGCAAGCTGCAATAAGTCAAAGTAGGGTCTTCTAGTATCAGGAGCACTTTGGATGTCATTTGTTGTGAATTTGCAACTGCATAGTTCACTGCAACTTCCTTGGGTGATTCCTTCTCTTCTTGAGGTGGTTCTTCTTTAATCTCTTTTCTCCCTTCTGGCTCCTTAGTGTTTTCAATAGTTGGAGAGCTTTCTGCTTCTACTAGGAGTTCACGATCTTCATGTTCCAATTCCGTTCTAAGTGACACCACCTCGCATTCTTTTTCTTCTTGTTCTTGTTTTGAAGTCTCTCTATTCTCGATAAAAATTCCTTGGGACCTGTTTTGCAATTCATCTGCAATTTGTTCCACCTGGATCACCAAATTCTGTAAAATTGTGGTTTGGCTTTGCATTACAACATCGTTCTTTGCTCTATATTCCCTCGCGAGTTCTTCGATGCTTGGCTCTTTTGGGATCATCTTCCCTTGCTGGAAGCACTGGTACTGATGTTGATTTGCAAATCTGGGTAGAAATCCATAACACAAAGAATCAGGATTATAAGGACAATTATCAAATGAATGACTTCCTTTACAATAAATACAAGAAATAGAAGGGATAGGATTAGTAGGAGCTATGGAATTTCTCATCATCAAAGTTTCCATCATGTAGCTTAATGATGAAGCTTGTGCGCTCAATGTTGCAATGATGTCTTCCATCTTGTTGATTATCTCAAGCAATTCAATCCTAAGTTGTGTCTTTCTCCTCTTGCAATTGCTCTCCCTCAACCTGCAAAATAATGTGAACAAGAATTGGGCTTCCTGCAATAGAAGAATTGCAACTGCAATGCAATTGCAATTCAATTGCAATCTGCTCACAATTTATGTGCCAAAATAAATTTTATTGAAATGCCGTTCCCCGGCAACGGTGCCAAAAACTTGATCCGCTAACACGCAAGTGCACGTGATCGAAGTAATAAAGAAACTGGAAGTATTCCAGAGTATCGTACCCAAGGGAACGGGTTTTAACAAAATCTACTTAGACGACACAAAATATGTTTGCAAATTGCAAATTAAGGTAACCAATGGTTTGAAAAAGATTGAGTGGTTGTTTTTGCTAAATGAAATAAATAAAAATGATAAAAGAGGGGATTCAAACGTGTTTTTGCTCCATTGAAAGAAATTGCGGCCTAATTGCAATTGCAATCCTTTGACTCAACACTTAAGCTTTGTAAACCGAATTCAACACCTATTCGACCTTCTATGAAGTATCTTTAGGAGGCTAAGCGATTAAACCGATATTTCTATGGCTAATACGAACTTAGTTAATTTTGAAACACAATTCTTTTGGTTTTAAAGGTTTTGCCCTATGTCTAGGGTCAAAAACAAATTCCTATGTCTAGGCTATTTTCCTTTATTGCTTTTATGAAAACCCAATTTTTATCTAACCTTTTCAGAATTAGACTCAAATTGTTGTATACTAATCTAGGTGATCAATCTAAACTAGTAATGAAAATTTCAATCAATAAAAGCAAACAATGCTATAAGATTAAGCAATGTTGCTCTCACAATTAGGCCTTTATTCCTATCTTTAGGGCATCCACATGCTTGAATCTCAAAGAAGAAATTAGCTCATTATGGAGAAAATGAAAATCCAAAATTTATTTGTTAAAAATTTCATAATTAATAACCCAAATACCGAAATTAAATTCCTAATAATGGAGTAAACAAAGTTGAAATATGCTAACGGAAAGTCCTTGTTTTGATCGACCAAAAGTCCTTTACGGGCAATTGGATCTTTACCTCCTCGAACCTTCGTTGAGGGGGGATCACGCTCGGGATTTACAGAGCAAAATGAAGCATAAACTGCTGGAAGAAAGATGGAAAAACGAAAATACAGCTTGCTGTCCAAAACAGAAAAAAAAAACAGAAAACAGAGTATAAATTTGCAAAAACAGAGTATATCAACTCAAAATTTAATCGAGCGAACTACAAGAATGAAATGCTGAAAACAAGGAACAGAAATCATCAACTTGCTGCTACTGAAATAAAGAAAAACCAGAAGAAAAAGAACCCATAAAAACAGAATGTAAAAACCCAAAAAAACAAAGTACAAAAGCTAACGGAAATTCCTTGTTTGATCGATCCAAATACCCATTCAAAGGCAAATAGATCTTCACCTCCTCCAACTTTCGTTGAGGAGGGATCAACCTCGGAAATTACAGAGTAAAAATGAAGAGTAAGCTGCTATAAAATGAAAAAACGTGAAAGATGAACTGTGGGCGAGCAGCAGAAAAACCAGCCGCCATTTGCTTCGTTTTCCACCATTTTTATAGGCATTGAGGGCTAGGGTTTCCATCTTGGAGCTCCTTAATTCGTGGGTAATTGATTAAGCACAAGATTTGGCCGTAAATTCTCCATAAATCAAGCAATTCCCGTGGGTTTTGGTGATTTTCCGAAAATTCTGCACTTTTTAAAGTCTAGAGAATGCAATTGCATTGCAGTTGCATTCTTCTTCCTTGTTCTTCACCTTACATTGCAAATGGGAATGCAATTGCATTCCCTTTTGCAAAGTCTTCACTTCTTCAAACCTGCACAAAAACTCAACTTAAGCCAACTTTCTTGCATCTTTTCACTTAATTCATTCTTTTATCATATTCCAACAAGCTTGCATGAATTTATTTAAAAATGTTATTTTTAGCTTGCTCGGTAATCAATAAAGCATGCAAAAATGGCAAGAACAACTTAGTTTTAGGGTTAAATAATCCTCATAAATGAGAATTATCACTCGCTGAGCAAGATGACATAATTGCTGCTATGGTCATGGAAGCCAACTTAGTGGAGAACAAATAAGACTAGATTCTCAACTTGAACCGAGAGCTCTGCCACGACTATAGGATTTTGCTGACTACGAGTGTCTGTTCATGGGCAACTCTGCCATTGCTGGAGTACTTGGAAAAGGGAAGGTTCTTCTAAAACTTACCTTTGGAAAAAGTTTATCTTTAAGTGATGTATTGTATTAACCTTCACTACATAGGAACTTGGTGTCTGGGAGTCTGTTGAACAGGGCTGGGCTTAGAATTGTGTTTGAGGCTAACAAAGTTATCATCACCAAAAATGGAAACTTTGTTGGTAAGCGATATTTAGCTGATGGTTTATTTGTTCTGAACATTGTTGCTACTACTGCTTTGATGAATGAAAGTACTTCCTGTTTTGCTTATATCGTTGAATCTATTGATATGTGGCATGCTAGATTAGGACATGCAAATGTTGCATCGATTAAGAGGCTTAAAACTTTAAACCTTATTAATGCATCAGAATCGCATGAAATTGGTAAATGCTCTATATGTGTAGAAGCTAAATTTGCCAAAAATCTTTTAAGCCTGTCACAACTAGAAGTACATAATTACTTGAATTAATTCATTCTGATTTGGTTGATTTCAAAATACTACAAGCAGAGGTGGTAAATGTTGGGTTTTGTGTCCTAAAACTCGTGGTTTTGTAAACTGAATGTATATTCTATTTTACTATAAAGATGTTATTGAGGTTTATTCAGTAAATGTGTTATTGAATAAAGTGAATTGTGTATTCTATAACCCAAATCCAATGAACTAAGAACCCTTGGCTATAGTATATATACTTGAACTTTATGTATGACATAAAAGTGGATCAAGTTCGAGTAATAGCTAAAATGGTCTATAGTATAAGGATAAGGCTGGGTACCTTATTCTGGGGACACTATGGACGCATCCCACTTTGTATAGTACTAACAATGTGATCCTGAATCGTTCATGTGGAGACATGCGAGTGGGGGCGTCCTATGCAATGAGTTTGCATAAGACCGGACCGCGAAATAGTCACTTAGACTTTATAACTCCGTTTACTGTTTTAACTGACTATATTCATACGATGACCTAGGTAACTCGATCTTAATCCTGAGCGTGCTATGAACTCCTGTTTATTCGGGATTATCCTTAGATTTGCATGGGTGAGAGTGGCCTGAGATCGCCTACTCAATAAGCCTCCCATTTTGGGGATAAGACTGGATAGATAGTTGAGAACATAGTCATGCGAGATGGAATTCACTCCAACATGCTTTAAGGATTAGTAGAGAGGTTGTTCCCTTAAGTGCTGACTCCAGGTCTTGAACAATGGGCCCACCCTCTCATTGGCCCGAGAGGGATTCGGTTTGTTGGTTGGTCCACAAACCAATTGTTCATTAGAGGATCAATGGGACTTAAGGAACAAGAAGTAATTACAGGGGCAAAACGGTTTATTTGACCCAGCTGTAATTACGAACGACCTGTGAAGGATCGACTTACTAATCATGGTTATATCGAGTGGACAAAAATATATCTACAGTGAGGAGAGTGCAGCCACTGGGCTTTAGTGGAGTGTCCCGGTGGTTAACGAATGTTGATTAGCTAGGCTAAAGAGTTTGGCCGGTTAATCTCGTATCGTTGGAGCTCATGATCTGTAGGTCCATTAGGTCCTCTTACTAGCTCAGACTAAGCCTTGTAACAATTTGAGATAAAAAAAATTTGAATTGTTCAAATTCGAATTTTGGGAGAAAAAGTTAATTATATGCGATATACTTAACGTTTCATAGCTTAATTATGAATTAAACTATGATAAGGAAGAGGTGGAAATATTTAAATATGATTTAAATATTGGTTCGGTTTAAAACATGAATAGGGATTCATGTTCGAACGTTTGATTTAATTTGATATTTGATATTAAATTAAATAATTTTAAAATTAATTAAATTGTTTAATTAATTAAAAATTGATTTTAATTTAAAATTGATTTTATATTAATTTTGAATTAAAAAGATATCAATCTCATTTGTTGGCTTCTTCTTGAATCTTAAAGAAGCTTGGCAATCACTCATGTGTTGGCTTCTTTTTTTAAGCTTAAAGAAACTTGTGGTCAACTCCTCTTTCAATTACTCATGTGTTGGCTTCTTCAATAAGCTTAAAGAAGCTTGTGGTTTGCTATATATAGAGAAGAAACACAATGGGTAAGTAGATTTTTGAAGTAAAATTCTCTACCCCTTGGTTTTAGACCTTTACTTATTCTTCTCCCAAATTCTCTCAATCAAAGATCCCACAATCTGTTTCAAGGCCTGAGGATAGTATGGAAGACTCTAGAGGAGGTCCACAACTCGTTTGTGTTCAAAGAAAGCCCACGGATTAAGAGAATATTGAGCTACAAAGGTTTGTGTTCTTATTCTCTGTTTTTCCAGTTATGAGCATGTTTTTTGTTTGATAAAATTGATCAAATTAGAGTGCTTAAGATCCAAAATTGCTTCCGCATTCTTAATATTAACTCCTTCAGTAAAAAAACTATTATATATTGTTTGTTGATGATTTTTCTAGATATACAAAAATTTATCTCTTAAAATCAAAAAATGAAGCAAGTAGTATGTTTTTGAAATACAAAGGTGAAATAGAAAATCAATTGGATAAAAAGATAGAAAGGTTAAGATTCAACAAAGGTGGTGAATATAGTGATAAATCTCCTAAGAAGTTTTGTGAATGAAACAGAATTATCCATGAAACTATTGCACCATATTCTCCTCAACAAAATGACATAGCTGAACTGATCGAACTGAAACGTTTGGGCTTTAAGAAAAGATTTTTAATTTAAAAACAAAGCTCCAGTCCAATGCAAGTGCACACTGTCGATGCAAGTAATATAAAACTGGAAGTATTTCAGAGTATCGATCATACAGGAAATAGATACAACAAATTTCAAAAGATAGCAAAAACTGTTTTCAAATTGCAAGTTCAGTAATCAAGGTTATAAAAATGTTGGGAGGTGTTTTTGGGAAAAAAAATAATAAATATAAAAAGGAAAATTCAAGTTGTTCATGCCCCTTTAGAGAGAAATGCAACTAAAATGCAATTGCAATAATAACTAACACAAGAAACTAAGTAAACTAAATTCAACTCTTATTCGACATTATATAAAGTATCTTTAGGAGGCTAAGTGATTAAACCTATATTTCTATGACTAATCTAACTTAGATATATCCACGCACAACTCTAGTGGTTTTGGAGTCTCGCCCTATGTCTAGGGTTGATGTTTAGGACTTATGTTTAAGCCTTTTCCTCCATTGCTTTTGAGACATCTGCCTTCCCTTAACCTTCGGTATTAAAGTCAAGCTTGGCAAGCAACACTAGTTGGCCGACTAGGTTTACCCAACATCGAACTCACCAAAAGCAAACATAGTTCAAGTGTTAGCTAAATTATTTTAGCTATCGAGCCTTACATCTTTCTTCTAGGGCATTCACAAACTTGAATCCCTAAGGAAAGTTAGCTCATTATTGCAAAAGCGAAAAACAAATCTTTAAAGTAATAAAAATGCATAACTGTGAATGAAAGAAAGAATAGATAAAGTTCTATAATGTAGAAATAAAAATAACTTAACCAAAACTTAAAGAACATAAACTAGAATAAAACTTTGGTAGAAGAAAATTAATTCGAACAAGTTGGAAATTTTATTAAGAACTAAGAATTCAATGCCGAAAATACAATAAAAACTTAAACAAGTAACTTGAATCTTGAAATACAACTAAATGAATGAAAATACAACAACAACTAAGTTCTTAAAACATAAGAAAATAACTTAAATAAAACAGAAAATAAATTCTAAGAAATGGAAGAACACAACATTTTTTTTACTTCTTACTCAATTGACTCAACTCCACTTTTTTCAAAGGGAATTGAGCCTTCACTTCCTTCAACTTTCATTGAGGAATGATTGAGTTTCGAAGTTGAAAAGGGCTGGAAAACATAGGAAAAAACAACCGCAACAGAGAAGAAAAAATAGCAGTCCGAAGGTATGTTTGTGTGAGAAAAAACCATATGCTTTTGCTTCCATTTCTTCCTTCTTTCATAAGCTTTATGGTCTAGGGTTTCCATGCTTGTTCATGTGTAGCTTGGGTCAACTTTCCTTGCTAAATTTGTGGAGAAAAATGGCATAAAATTTTCAAAATTTTGCTAATCCCGTATTTTGTGCGTTTTCTAGATTTTTGCAGATCTGCCAGAATTGCGTTTTCTAGATTTTTTCTAGATTTTTGTTGCGTTGTTTTCCAGATCTGCCAGAATTGCAACTGCAATGCAATTACATTTCTGTTGCATTCTTCAAATTCCTGCACAAAAACATCAAATAAGTGTGATTTTCATTTTCTTTTGCTTTATTTTCTCCACTTACTTAAGTTAAAAGGCTTCCAATAATAATTCAATTTAAACCAACTTTTTGCTAGCCTTTTTATCTAACAACACACATAAAATAACAAGAATAATTAAGTATAAAGGCCAAATAATTCTCATAAATGAGAATTATCATGTACGTAAGAATAGAACATTAAAAGAAATGATGAATGCTATGTTATTAAGTTACGAGTTATCCGACAATATGTGGGGGGAAGCTGTGCTTTTTTAGTGTTTCATTCTTAACAGGGCTCCTCACAAAAGACTAGATATGACACCATACGAACTGTGGAAAGGTTATTCACCTAACCTAAATTATTTGAGAGTGTGGAGGTGTTTAGCTAAAGTAGCAGGAGGAAATATATATGACACAACCTGAAGACTTTGTAGTTACTGGTCAAGAGAACAAGGTATGCAAGCTTAAAAAACCTCTTTATGACCTTAAACAAGCTCCCAAACAATGGGATGAGAAATTTAACAAAACTTTAGTAAACGATGATTTTACAATAAATTCATTTGATATGCGTGTTTATTAAAAATTGTTTGGTACTGATTGTGTGATTATATGTTTGTATGCTGATGATATGCTAATTTTCAGTACAAACTTAGATGTGATTAATAATACAAAGTCTTTTTTATCTTCTCTATTTTAAATGAAATATTTAGGTGAGACTAATGTGATACTTGGTGTTAAAATAAGAAAAACTGAAAATGGATTCTTGTTATGTTAATCACATTATATTGAAAAATTGTTAAAGAGATTTGACTGTTTCGATGATGCTCCTGTAAGAACACCTTATGATGTTAGTACGAGTCTTAAGAAAAATAAAGATGATAGTGTTTCTCAATTTGAATATGCAAAAATTATAGGCAGTGTTATGTTTTTGATGAATTATACTAGGCTTGATATTGCATATGTTATTAGTAGATTGAGTAGGTATACACATATCCTGATAATGATCATTGGACTACTCTTTGTCGTTTATTATACAACGGATTTCTGTTTTCATTTTAGCAAGTTTCCTACAGTGTTATAAGGATATTATGATGCAAACTAGGTAATAGATAACAATGAGATAAGCTCTACTAGTGGTATGTATTTCTTTTAGGTGGATAGCTATTTCATGGCAATCGACAAAGCAGACGTGCATAGCACGATCCACCATGGAAACAAAATTTATAGCTCTCGAGCTAGCAAGGCAAGAGGCAAAATGGCTGAGAAGCCTACTTGGAGATGTACCATTGTGGGGAGCGTTTATACATGTCTCTTTACATTGCGATTCACATGTTGTCATAGGAATTGCTAAAAACAATGTGTATAACTGCAAAAGAAGGCATATACGCCTAAGGCACAGAGTTGTGAAACAAACGTTGAAGAGTGGAGTATCTCCTTGGAGTATGTGAGGTATGAGAGAAATCTAGCAGATCCTCTCACCACAGGCCTAACAAGGAGAGTAATTATTGAGTTTTCAACATGTATGGGTTTAAAATCCTTGAAAGGAATCCATAGCCCATTTGTTTGGGTAGTCCAAATATGGACTTGATGGACAACTGAAAAGTCTTCATAGTTCAATTTTGAGTGGTTTGTCTCTGACATGCTTGATTAAACAATTAACGTGATTGTGAAGGTGTGGTCGCCTTCTATGAAAGAGTCTAAGAATCTCTTTCTTGAGCTTTCACGGTAACCCGAGGTTTTACGTGCATGGTCTTAAAAAGCACAAGATATACTGTTGTATCGTGGAATCAAGATAAAACACAAGGATTGAAACGTATTGTGGGAGTCTCAACCATAATTATTGAAAGTTCAAGAGGTAACTCACTTTATTTAATTAGGTTGTTCCCTTACTTCACTATGCATCAAATCAAATCGAAAGATATTGATGCTTAAGTTTATTCTTCTTTCTTTGCTCAGAAAACTTTTTTTTTTTTTATTTTCTTTTATTTCACAAGTCATTCGTGGTGGATTATTGGGAATGACTTGGGCCTTGAGCCCAACAACTCACATAGGAAATGGAAAACTTTTGTCTCACATTGGGAAGTTTAAAGATGTGGAGATAGTTTTTATAGTAGAGCCTATTTGTGGGTTAGTAAAAAGTGTTTATAATGGTATTAAAATATCTCCCCACATGTGTGCCACTGTCGTTCATCCGGTTGGACAAGTGGGTTCTGGTAACTGCGCTTGCGCGAATTTTTTTTTAATTTCTTTTTCCTCTTAAAATTAAAACCAAAATGTTTTCTTTCTAAAACCGTTTGCTTTTACTTTTGTTACCGTTTTGCCTTAATTGAAAAAATGTTTTCTCCTCTCCTTAATGGTGTTGCAACAAACGTGGATCTAAGATATGAAAAAAGTGTGTTCGTTTTTTTTATTAGCTTGTTTCAAACAAGAACAGTAGAGTTTTCCATATTCTTCTTTGCGTTCTAATTTATGAGCATTGTTATTATCTTGATTCCAATCCTTCATTAACGAATGGACTTCCGTGAAGAGTGTTGTGTTAACATTGGGGAGCAACCAGCATAAAACAATTTAGCATCGAGATCGTATCGAAATTACTTTCAAGACAGTGATACTCCACGACACAATAACGATCTGTTCGACATATATTTCATCAAATTTAAGTGACAAGATGATAACAATAACGAAAATAGCTATTTTTAAAAAAATTAAGAACTAAAATAGATTTCCATTGAAAAAAAAATCTAAAATAGATAATTCTAAAAGTTACGAATAAAAAAAGGTTGTTTATTCAAAGTCGAGAAACTAAACTAAAACACGATTTATTATTAAATTTGTTTAATGTACCCAAACTGCGTCGTATTGAAGCAAATGTTACACGTCCGCTTCCCGTCCCTTCACACGTGCGGTGTGCATTGGGGGGGGGGGGGGGGGGGGGGGGGGGGGGGGTGTTAAACCAGCGCAATTCTTCCAAATGAGCGCTCCATCCCGTCGCTTATGGCCGCAGCAGACGCGACGATCCGACACGCACCCGATTCATCGTCTCAGAATCTGCCAACTCCCAAATTTCCTCTTCTGGGTTCGTAATTTTCCAACCCTCTCCGCTCAAACTCCATTTTCTCAATCTAGATTTCAGGATATGTGACTTCGTAGTTGCAAAATTTCATTTCTGTTCATTTTGCTTCCCAAGGGTAAAAGAATTAAAATGAATTGGGATGAGTAGAGTGAACTGTGGAACTTTGAAGTTTGGGAAAGGGAAAATTCTCTCAATTGCTGGAAGTTGATTCTTTTCTTGGTTTTGCATCTACTATTTTTATGCAGGGTTTTTTGCATTTATACCAAATTCCAGTTTGCTCCCCTTCTTTTGATTTCAGGGCTCGATTTTATGCACTCATTTCTATATGCTTGTGATGTACCTTCTGGTTCTGGCTCATTGGTTTTCTTTTTCTTTTTGGCTCTTTTTGGTATTTGGTGTAAGAATTAGGAGAAAAATATTTGACCTCTTTCCCCTTTTTCTTTTGGGTTTTTTTTTGGGGGGGGGGGGGGGGGGGTTGAAAAGTATTCAGTTCAATTTTACTAAGGAAGGTGTTTTTGTGACATTTTAATTACTCAGATCTTGAAGTTTCTGTAGAACCCCGGTTATAGATTTTCTCTCAGCTGCATTAGGAATCATTTCCTTTAGGTTGGTGTTCGTTTTGCACTTAATATTTTAACGGATTAGAGTTTCAAAATGGTTTGGGCTGCTTTGCTTGATTATGTTTTGTCTGATCAACCATAAATTGTTCATAATAAATGGTGTCTTGCTTGAAACTTTGCCAGTTCTGATAAATCTATGTTTATTTAATTGATCCAGTACGTTCACATTTAGTGAGCAATGGGCGATACAATAGACTTAACGGGGAATGGAGGTGTTGTGAAGACAATCGTAAGGCATGCCAAAGCCAATGCTGATGCTCCAACCGATGACCTTCCTCTTGTTGATGGTAATTTTTTCTTAGCAAACTTATGGTTTACTTTTTCACTGACATTCCATTACTAACTACCGAGACTGATAGTATATGAGTAAAATTCAAGAGGAAGACTTGAACAAGTTACCCTCGAGCTTTGGTTACATAGTGTTTCTGGCTGCCTTTCAAGTAGTCAATGGAAAGATAAAAGCTTACCTTTTTGTCATTTAATTTGAGTTTCTTCCACTGTGGATATAGTTTGCCATCTATGGATGTGCTATTGTTTTAAAGGATCATGTACCCCCCTTCATAAATTCCAACCGTCTAATGACTTGACTGTTTAATTATGCTTTCATTCGGATGGCCGCTTTTTGGTTGATTTGTGACATTGGAGTACCCATGAATTAGAATATACATCTGATTAACCTGCCTCTCAGTCTTTTAACCGATCTCCCCTACACACCATATTCTGGCCTCTTCAAATTTGTTTTTGTATTAGAACCCTCCTTGCTGAAAAAATCTTGTAAGTTTTTGTTCCTCTGAAAAGTTTGATTAACTTTTGCCATATGGTTGTGTCGAGCAGTACAGTATGAAGGAATTCTAGCAGAATCTGGCGAAGTATTTGATTCAACTCGTGATGATAATACCGTCTTCTCTTTTGAGCTTGGAAAAGGATCCGTGATTCAGGCTTGGGAAATTGCTGTCAAGACAATGAAGGTAAAAAAACATGTTTTCCACCAGAAATATCTGGAGCCTTTTGTTCTGTTTTGTTTTCTTTTGAATACTGTTATGTATTGTTCCAACAGGTGGGAGAGATTGCAAAAATCACTTGCAAGCCAGAATATGCTTATGGAAGTGCTGGTTCTCCACCAGACATCCCACCAGAGTAATGTCCTTACTCCTTGCTCTTTCTTCTTCCATTTATTATCAACGAGACACCAGAGTTGGTAATGGCTTTATGATAAGAACTGTCTCAAATTCATTCAAGTATACAAGTCATTACTGTTGATAATAGTATTCTGTTTCGGCGTGGACCAGACCTTTTGGTTCCTATTTCACTTGGAAAATTTGCTCATGAAGTATGTTGGACATTGCAATTGCAATGGATCCCTCTATTCAAATGTCTCTTGTATGTGTGCTCCTTCATTTTAGGAGATAAATTCTTAAGCCAGTGTCTCACTCTTATGCAGTGCAACTCTTGTTTTTGAGGTGGAATTAGTGGCCTGCAAGCCACGGAAAGGCTCAAGTCTAGGCAGTGTTTCCGAGGAAAGGGCCAGGCTCGAGTAAGTAATCCATTACAACGCTCCACTTTTCTCAAACATTGTTAATAATGATTTCTTTCTTACAACATTGTTGAATCAGAGAATTGAAAAGGCAAAGGGAGGCTACTGCTGCATTAAAGGAGGAAGAGAAAAAAAAGAGAGACGAAGCCAAAGCTGCTGCAGCTGCCCGCATCCAAGCCAAGTTAGAAGCCAAGAAGGGCCAGGGAAAGGGCAAGAACAAAGCAAAATGACATTGGGGCAGTACCCCGATTGCACTTAACCTTGTTACAATACTAAAGGTCAGTTGAATGAAATAAAATGAAACGAAACTTTGAAGCCATTGGTTTGTAATACATTTACATTTACTGCAGCAAATAGGATGATACAGTAATTGAGTCACGCTGTTGATTGTATGCTGGATATTAATACATGGTATTTTGCTTTTAATTTCACTGACTAGCCCATACTTGGCTGATGACACATTTATATGTTTGCATATTCTAGCGTGAGCGACAAGAATGATGCTATTTACTGTCTTCTTTTTACAATATTACGCAACAAATGAGCAGATGGAAATTTGTACATACAATGAAAATTTTCTTTGTCGTGTCTACACGTGGCATCGGTTTCAGATTCATGAAAGAGAAGTTCTAAAGGTAACAAGTACTTGCTAGTAAGGGTCGGAATAATACATGGAAGATAGTGAAAGAACAAAACTCTGCTCACTCACAACGGTCAAAAGAGACTATATCATCACAAATGAATAATTTCAAGAATACAATCAAATGGCTCGTCAGAAGTTCAAAGATATAACACGGCAACTGCAATTCCTAACCTCAACCTAATTACAGTCCATATCCTCTGCTCTTTAATCAGGCATCGAGCACTGTTTACTTGCTTCGTATTCGATTAAACCATATAAGCATCGGTTTCAACTTGCCCCTGTTCTGACCACCCGGACACTGCTCTGAATTTACAAACAGGGCATGTTCCCTGCTGTCGCAGCCATGGATCTATGCAGTTGGCATGGAACTACAAGATCGAATTCATGAATAATCAAATTCAAATTAAATGAAGAATTGGAATGCAAGCAGATAGAAAATGTATCAAAATTATAGGGAAGAGGGACTCTGCAAGGGGGGTTTCAAATACAAAACGAAACGAAACAACCACGACAACTAATAAGAACAATAAACCAAGTCCATATTTTCGACACAAAATATCCACGGCGGCCATTTGTTCCAAAGGAAAGGCAAAGAGATAGAGATAAACCTGATGCAAACATGGCAAACTACGTATGAGTTCACCAACATTTACTTGCTCCAAGCAAACACTGCATGTAAGTTCATCCTCTAAGGTCTTAGTAACGCCAACTGCATTAACTGAATCTGGTCTCTTCTGCCATCAAAATTAAAAAACAATACGTACTTGAAAATTGATAATTAATAGAGGTGGTATACAAATAAGAAGCTAGAAAAACTAGAAAAAAAATTTGGCCTTCTTTGTCTGTTCTGCACTACATTTTCTTCTAAAACCGAGTAATTATTGTATTTGTACACACCATTAAAAGCAAGATAAAAGACTCAAACATGTAGGGCAGGAAAAAGAAATCCGATAGGTACCTCATTAGATTCTGAAGATGAAGCCTGTTGATTCACAGCGGGGTCACTGCAGATAATTTAGAGAAAACCAAATTTTAGATTTTTTTTGGATAAGCTGGAGTATATGGGTTTCATCATTGAAAAAATCTTTCGGCACAGTAAATGTGGCCTCCAAGCAAAAACTTAAAAATAAAGTTTACAGATACCCTAATTAATTCTGGAATGTAGACTAATATGGGATTGATTACCTTTGAGGACCAGAAACCTTGTATTTATGAACAGGAAGAGCATTTATTTGTTCCTCACTCATAGAAGGTGTTGTTGGAGCATTGTCGGAATCCAATGCTCTCAAAGTTTCGTAGTCTGAAGAAAAACGATATGTTAATACAGTAACGTAGACAAAAATATATAAGAAACTTTGGTACCTTAACAAATAGACATGATAGCATGAAGGTGGTTAAAATAAGAAACAGAATACCCAACAAATTTAGAAATTGCTGAAGTATTATCCCAACCTTACTTTCAGATGCAAGTTCAGAGTATTTTCTTTTCAACAATTGACAACATACTTTTACCCTCTTCAACCTTCTTGCATTTACGGCAAGCTTATCATATGTCAGAATCTTGTCAAAGAAGTTTGATCAATAAAAATTCCCTAAATTTGGCCATGAAAGGAGTGGATTTCTTGCATTTTCAGAAACCAATCAAAATGGCTACATGTCAGCATCTTGTTAAAGAAATTTGATCGATAAAACTTCCCCAAATTCTTCCATGAAAAGATTGGATTTCAGCCTTCAATGAACCCAACACAACCCACCCCCCCCCCCCCCCCCCCCCCCCCCCCCCCAAAAAAAAAAAAAACACACACGCACACACACAAGAGAGAGGTAAAGGTGGTGAAATGAAAAAGAGTTCGTGCCACTGAAGAAGGTTGCTGAAATCGGGACACTAGAAGAATATCAAAGAATGGTGCCCATGTTTGACTAAATTTGAAGCTAAGAACTTGCATTGTATAGATTTGAACCACACCTAAATCATCGAATTCCCGATCAAGCAGAGCAAGTTGAAGCCTCAGCCCTTGTAAACGCCCTCTAGTTGCAAGTGCTATTGATGGTGGCATATGTAACCTCAATTCAGTGTGACCAAGAAGGCCACTGGCTGCCATAGCTCTAGCTTGGGCTTGAGCCTGAAGTTGTTGACAAGTCGCGTACATCCTTAATGTTGTAGCCATCAAAAAGACACCAAGCACAAGCCAGAGCTAAATATGCATGTTCAGAGGAAGAAAATGTAAAGATTTGCATCATGGGTGAGAAAGTAAGACCAGAATACTAGACATTCACAGTGAGGAATATGAAACTTACCAGAAAGTTTGGTGACATCTGGTGAGAGTTTAATATCATGAATAACAAAAGGACTGCAACAAAGTCAAGGAGTTAAAACAATGCAATAGAAAATTATCACATGAAACAGAAATCAGTTATGTGCATAGGTGAAATGGTACCTGTGACAAGAAAGGCAAGAGAGTTCGAGTTAACAGGACGTGCTGCATGAACTCGCTGATTGGAGCAGGAAAATAAATACTTTAAAGAAAAATCATAACAAGTGCAATATCTTAAAATTTCCGAGCTGCGCATTGGTATTAAACAAGTCAAGTCTGTAAAATATCAAGCATACCATTGCACGCCGTTCAGGTATAAATCCAGATAGACCATTTTCTATGTCTGGAACTCTTGTTCCACGGAAAACAAAACTCATGTCTGAAGCAGTTGCGACAACTAGTTGAACTCAGAGAAATCTGAATCTACAGAATGAAAAATCTAATGTTATTGCAACAATCTGCAGAACTCATAAAGAAAGAGGCTCCAGTATCTTAATAGACAGAAACAAAATGATGCCCACATCTCCTTACTACAACTAGCCCATCATTCATCATTCTCAGCCCCGAGGAATCAATGGACATCAAACAACATAAGAAGTGCAGTTTGGAAAATCAAAGACTCATAATAGCCCAGGCTTTGTCATTCCTTAACCATATAAATGTAAAGATGTGATGTCCATGGCCAAACAACAAACCACTCATATAACAAAATATAATCATGAGTAATTTCAAAGAGCTTGAAGTTCTTCTAAGCATTGACATGTTCGTACACGTGCAATTCAACAAGAGGAGAATAGAATGCCCATTTAATTGTTACTTAGTTGTCAAATTCTATACATAAGCCACATTCACGAGCTGATCATCTGCTTCATAAAGATTAGATAACTCAAATTTATTGATTCCAGAAGTACACAAGACATTTTCCCATCATCTGGGCATCCAAAGAACACCAAAAGACTGCACTCAAACTCAAGTGAATACATCCATCCAATATGTAAAAGATCGAGTTCTCCACTCAAACGCAAATGCCCAACTTAGAAATAAGAACTACCGGTCGATTGTACCAGATCAGTTTTGAATTCTTTTCATCTAAATTCTCAATTCTCCACATTTCCAGCGAACTCCCAGAGATAATTAATTAAATGTAGCGAAAAAAATTGATCGAGAAACAGAATCAGACAACAGCCCCATAAGCTTCGATGACAGTTAAACAAGTGAAATTCAAACAATAAAAAAATCACTTAATAAAGAATCCCAAGAAAAGAAGGCATAAGAAAAGAGGGATCAGCAAATAATCGAACCAGAATGATCCTTGATGAGAGAAATCCGAGACCTACAGAACAGAATCGAGTCAATGGGGTTGATTGTGTAGGTCCAAAAGCGACAAGGATTGCTTCGAATCGGAAAGTTATGATGATGGGGTATCTTAAAATTATCTGAAAATGAAAACCCGGCTGCGTCGACGGAGAAGATGGGGGAGCGAGTCGAGTGAGGGAGGTGACTCGGCGCGTTGAGTTGCTTGTTGTGACCCGTCCTTCGCTTCCTCTTGCTAAGGCAGGCTTTGGTTAAAGGAGTGGAATGCATTAAACGACGTAGTATTTGGTTTGGTCAAATTCTAGCGCCTGCTTTTGCTTATCTAATGTCTAAATCTCTAGACTTTTATCAAGCGTTACCGAACAACCCATATCCTTCCAGAAACCAAAATGACCCGATCCATTCTATCGGAGCCTGTCCTTCCGGGTATTTATACTTTTTAAAGTTATATAAAAATGTTATAAAATTGAGAGGCGAAACCGGGCACCAAAACTTTACCAAATCATATAATAATATATATTAATAATAATAATATGTTGGAATTTAAAAGGATTTGTAATATAAAAAGAGAGTATATATATATATATAATCTAAACAAAGAAAGTGGAAAAATATGGAATTATGATAAAATAAAACCAAAAGAAAATAGAGAAAATTGGAGAGAAAATTGGTCCTATTTCTTTACCAAAATGTATCTATTTATAGGCATATGGGAGAGCATGAAGTGGACCAAATGGACACCAATCAATGGTCTTTGTTGGACACATGGAAGACACTATGGCTATGGATACAATGCCACTTGGTAAGGAAATAAGATGGGCATGTGGAAAATGGGCATTTATATTTACAATACTCCCCCTTAAATGCCCATTTATATAAAATATGCCTCGTTAAAACCTTACTAGGGAAAAACCCAATGGGAAAAAACCCTAGTGAAGGAAAAAGAGTACATATTTTATATAGTTTACTATAATACATTCACTCCCCCTCATGGAGACATCACTTAAAGTCTTTGAGACGCCGCATTCCAATACTATATACTAATTTATCGAAGGTTGCAGTTGGTAATGCCTTCGTAAATAAGTCAGCCAAGTTATCTTTCGAACAAATTTGTTGTACAGTGATATCGCCATTTTCTTCAAGATCATGAGTATAGAAGAGTTTTGGTGAGATATGCTTTGTTCTATCTCCTTTGATATATCCTCCCTTGATTTGAGCTATACATGCTGTGTTATCTTCGTATAACATCGTTGGAAGAGGTTTACTTGAAGATAAGCCACATGTCTCATGAATGTGTTGTGTCATCGATCTTAGCCATACACATTCTCGACTTGCTTCATGAATAGCGAGGATTTCAGCATGATTTGAAGAAGTGGCCGTTATAGTCTGTTTCACTGATCGCCACGATATAGCAGTTCCTCCACATGTGAATAGATAACCTGTCTGAGATCTAGCTTTGTGTGGATCAGATAGATAACCAGAATCTGCATAACCAACTAGATCATATTTTGATTTGTTAGAATAAAATAAACCCATATCAATTGTCCCTCGAAGATATCGGAGTACATGCTTAACTCCGTTCCAATGTCTTTTTGTAGGATATGAACTATATCTAGCTAATAAATTTACTGAAAATGCAATATCTGGTCTTGTGTTATTAGCCAAATACATAAGTGCACCAATTGCACTAAGATATGGTACTTCAGGACCAAGTAGTTCTTCACTATCATCTCGAGGTCGAAATATATCTTTCTTTACATCCAGTGAACGAACTTCCATTGGAATGTTCAATGGATGTGCTTTATCCATATAGAATCTTTTTAAGATTTTCTCTGTATAAGTTGATTGATGAACAAATATCCCATCTGCTAAATGTTCAATTTGCAAACCAAGGCAAAATTTTGTTTTTCCAAGATCTTTCATCTCGAATTCTTTCTTAAGATATTCTATTGCCTTGGATAACTCTTCAGGAGTTCCGATTATATTTAAGTCATCAACATATACAGTTATAATAGCAAATCCTGACTGAGATTTCTTTATAAAAACGCACGGACATATTGGATTATTTTGGTATCCTTCTTTCAACAGATATTCACTCAGGCGATTATACCACATTCGTCCTGATTGTTTTAATCCATATAATGATCTCTGTAACTTTATTGAATACAATTCCCGAGAACTTGATTCATATGTTTCTGGTATTTTAAATCCTTCCGGGATTTTCATATAAATGTCATTATCCAGAGATCCATATAAATACGCCGTGACTACATCCATTAGATGCATATCAAGCTTTTCATATACAGTCAGACCAATCAAATATCTTAGCGTTATTGCATCCACCACAGGAGAATATGTCTCCTCATAATCAATACCAGGCCTTTGCGAGAATCCTTGTGCAACAAGTCTCGCTTTGTATCTTGTGACTTCATTCTTTTCATTTCTTTTCCTTACAAATACCCATTTATATCCCACAGGTTTGACGTTTTCCGGTGTTGGGACTACTGGTCCAAAAACCTCACGTTTGAAAGTGAGTTCAACTCTGCTTGGATTGCTTCTTTCCATTTCGGCCAATCCTTTCTACGTTGACATTCTTTGATAGATTTTGGGTCAAAATCATCACTTTCATGAATAATATCGTGAGCAACATTATAAGAAAAAATGTTGTCAATAATGATATCATTTCGGTTCCATCTCTTTCCTGTTGTAACATAGTTTATAGAAATTTCATTATTATCCTCAAGCGTTTGATTTTCACCAATACTCTTTTGAGTAGTTGTATTCTGGATTTCTTCTGGAACATCTATACCTTTTATTGAATCATTTTGATTCTCAACTACTTTTCTTTTCCGAGGATTTTTATCTTTAGAACCTATTGGTCTACCACGCTTCTGGCGTGCTCCAGACTCATTATTGACAACTTGTTCCTTTGGGATATCAATTTTTGATGGAGCATTTGCAGCTGGTATATATGATTTAGTCACACTTTTAGTATCTGTGAATGCATCTGGTAGTTGATTTGCTATATTTTGCAAATGAATTATCTTTTGAACTTCAAGTTCACATTGATCTCTACGAGAATCTAAATGAGATAATAACGATGCATTCCATGTAATTTCTTTTTCCAACTTCTTAATTCCTCCCCCTAATGTTGGAAAATTTGTCTCATTAAAATGACAATCAGCAAATCGTGCAGTAAATACATCACCCGTCAGGGGTTCAAGATATTTAATAATTGATAGAGAATCAAAACCAACATATATTCCTAACCTCCTTTGAGGACCCATCTTAGTACGTTGTGGTGGAGCAATTGGTACATATACTGCACATCCAAAAATTCTTAGATGGGAAATATTTGGCTGCTGGCCATAAGCTAATTGCATTGGGGAGTATTTATTATAAGCTACTGGCCTAATACGTGCCAGTGATGCAGTATGCAAAATAGCATGACCCCATACTGATGTAGGAAGTTTAGCTCTCATAAGCAATGGTCTTGCAATTAGTTGCAGACGTTTTATAAATGATTCTGCTAGACCATTTTGTGTATGAACGTGAGCTACAGGATGTTCAACACTTATCCCAATTGACATACAATAATTATTAAAAGTTTGGGATGTAAATTCACCAGCATTATCAAGTCGAATGGTCTTAATTGTATTATCAGGAAATTGTGCTTTTAACTTAATTATTTGAGCAAGTAATCTTGCAAATGCAAGATTTCGACTTGATAATAAGCATACATGTGACCATCTGCTGGATGCGTCAATTAATACCATAAAATATCTAAATGGACCACTTGGTGGGTTAATAGGTCCACAAATATGTCACACCCCGCCCCAGATTAACTCTACCAAACCTAGGACGAGATGTGATGGCAGTAGACTCCAAATGTGCAATGGAATCTATTGCCAAGTCTTTATCTCTTATTACATTATCTAACTTTATCTATGGATATCCCCTTTACAGCACAGTAAAAAATTTTCCCTTTACTTACAATAAATGATATGCAATGACTTGACAAGACTGGTGGCAGACTCTGATTAGCTAACTCTTGTTGAAACTCAAGAGCAACCTGGTGGAAAAATTAAAAACAAAAGAATGAGCTAAAAAGCCCAGTGAGTGGTGATTCATAAGAAAATACATTTTCAAGGAAATTATTCTCTTATTAAACATAAGTTCATAACTATGTGAATAATGCCAATCACGAATAGTTTAGAAACCTTCGAGATCATTTTAAGACATTAAAGTCTGTAAATAAACATCTCTTGAAACAACAACTCTTAAATCAACAACTCATAAATATAAGCACAAGTTCGTAAAACATAGATAGGAAAATCCGTAATTATAGCTCTGGAAAGCATAAACATAACTAGTGAAATTTATCACCAAATCTGTACCCAAATCTCTATCATACTATGTACCGAGTAATCTCCAGATACATAGCATAACATATCTCTGTCATACGTGCACGTAGAGCAAACTCTAACATCTGTAATGCTTCAGGTCCAGGATTTGGACCAGGATTTGGAATCCGGATTTGGCATCTAATGGCCCCGGCATTCCCCTGCATCCCCTGCGGCCTGAGCACGCTAGCATACTATGGAAACACATTCTCATAGCATATCGGGTAATCACCATGGGTACAAAGATCTAGTGGTTTGAAAACCACTTCCAACATAAACCTCTTAAATCACAAATCACTTTAAATCATAAAAATTCTTAACTTTTCAAGATCTCAAACTCTTTCTGAAAATTATATATTTCTCTAGATAATTGTTCGTAAACTTGAGAGATTTCTGAAATAACATTAAACATTTATACTTTCTCGATTAATCATCAAATCTCTCAATAATATAAAACATTTCTAAAATCATATTTTCTCTGAATCCACATCTCATATAAATTTCATACATTTTTCAAGACACATTAAAACTCTTCAAAAATCTCAATAATCATAAAAATATCTCAAATATTTCTCAAATGACAATTTCAACTAAAAGCATAAAATATTGGCATTTCCATACCATTTTTGGAAATTCATAACATTCTATGAAAATCTCTTAGCAATTTTCTCCAAATTCACACATAATTATAGAATTCTTAAAAATCTATAATAATAATCAAATAATGAAAACAATTCGTAAAATAAACCACTCACATAACTATTTTTGTTAATGCTTCAATTGTAAGTTATTTCAATTTCCGTCCAACCTGGAATTCCAATAACCAAATCAATAATCATTCTCCAACTCAAGATATTTGTAACCATAATACATTGCAAACAATAATTAATCCAATTATTTGTTTTTAGACATTATTCAATAGTCCAACATTTCAAATTCCACCTTCTCTTTCATTCATTTAACACCAAAGTACAAATTACCTTTTCTCCATTAAATATTAATTCTCTCTCCCTCACACACCATTTCCTTTCCATAAAAAAAATACTATTTAATCTCTTCCAATTTCCATTTTTCAAAACAACTCTCTCACGTAATACATTCCCCATCAACTTTCTCTCTCTTCATTTAAACTCAAATGTACCATCATCATCATTTCTCTATTTTTATTTATTTATTTATTTTCTCTTTCTTCTCCTTTTCTCCTTCTCTTCATCTTCTTCTTCAAGTTCTCTGTGTTTTTTTTTTCTTCTTACCAACAACTCATCTTCTTCTTTTTTTTTTTTTTTAATTTTGTGACCCACTTGTGTTCCTTATAAAACATCTAAGAAAATACTTTTGATTACAACTTCTAATCTCTCTTTTTCCCCTCCTTGAGCAAATCAAAACCCCAATTAACAAACCAATATTACAAAAACCCAAGTTTCATTCTTCCATTTTCTACACAACCAATTAATTCCATAATAGAACCTTAACCTCACTTTGATTTGATTTTAAAGTATCTATTACAGATTTACAAACAAACAAAAGAAAACCCATATAAATCATCTCTTAAAACTCATTTCTCTTCATGAATTTCCTAAAAAAAACTTACCAAATTCTATTTCTGAGCTTAACCTCGAGTTATTCAACCTTCAGATTCAATCTTCAAGCTTCAAATTTCTGAATCAATGATAAAGATTCTTCTTCTTCCCTCTCTCACCCTTTGTGAAACTTATCTCTCCCTCTTTCTCTCTCTCTCTCTTTTTCGAAAACTGCTTCCTCTTTTTCCTTCTCATTTTTTTTTCCTTTATTCCTTCTTTTTGTTTTGTTTTTTTTTTTAAAACTAATACTTATCAAACCACCACTTTTCCAACCCAACACACACGTGTCCTACCAATTCCTTCATTTCTTTTTTTTTTTTTCCTTTTCTCTTTTTTTTTTTTTTAAATAATCCATTTTTTTAATAATAAAAGATATTTTTCTTTTATTTTTCTTTTCTTTCTAATTTTAAACAAATTCTTAAGGAAAATTGCATTTTACAAAATATCACCTTGAATTCGCTCTAAAAATGTAGGTGATTCACTCCCCACTTTAGCTGGTGATGGTCTAATAATTAATTTTCCTTGAGAACAAGCATCACATGACAACTCATTGGATTGAAGAATCTTCTGGCTCTTTAAAGGATGTCCATGTGAATTCTCAATAATTTTCCTCATCATTATCGACCCTGGATGACCCAATCGATCATGCCAAACACTGAATATTTCTGGATTCATGAACTTCGGGTTCATTATTGCATAACTTTCGATTACTCGTATATGAGTATAGTATAATCCAGAAGAAAAAGCAGGCAGTGTTTCTAATATACGTTTTTCATGTGAAGCAATAGATGTTATATAGAGACACTCTATATTATTTTTACAATCAGTTTCAACATGATAATTATTTTCACGTATATCTTTAAAACTTAATAAGTTTCTTTTCGATTTGCTGGAGAACAGAGCATTATTAATTGTAAATCTAGTTCCTCTAGGCAAAATAAAGTTTGCTTTTCCAAAACCTTCAATCAGATTTGCAGAACCTGATATAGTATTGACTTTTGCTTCCAGCATTGTCAATCTAGTAAAATATTTTCTATTTATGAGTATCGTGTGCGTAGTTGCGCAATCTGCCAGACATAAATCCTCATTGCTCATTTTCGAGTTACTCAACATATTGAAATTGTTCATATTTCTTCATTGAAAAGAAAAGAAAAACGATTACAAAGAGTCTTAAATATATATACAAACAAAACAACAACAAAAACATACTAAACAGTATTTAATTATATATTGTCATACAAATCATCCTCTACTTATTTGATTGCATCAATTCTCTCTCCAGGAGATTCAAAATAATCAGCTACATCAAGATGCATCATGTTGGATGGGTCAAACACATCATCTTCTTGAATGGCAAGATTTACCTCCACATTCTTTCCTTTTCCTTTTTCTTTCAGAGAAGCTTGATAGAGATCAACAAGGTGTTTTGACGTACGACAGGTACGTGACCAGTGCCCAGTCATTCCGCACCGGAAACATTTATGTTCATCACCTTTCGAACTTCTATCTTGTGGAGCCTTTCCTTTATGATCATCACTTCGTGTGGGTTTCTTAAAATTATAATGCCCACCACGAAAATAGGTATTTCTTCCTCTACCGCGGTCCCGACCTCGACCACGACCACGATTATTAAAATTCATAGCATTCACTTCAGGGAATGGTGTTGCTCCAGTTGGTCGGGATTCGTGATTTTTCATCAATAACTCGTTATTTTGTTCAGCAACGAGAAGACATGAGATAAGTTCAGAATATTTTGCAAAACCCTTCTCTCGATATTGCTGCTGCAGGAGCATATTCGAGACATGAAAAGTGGAAAATGTCTTCTCTAACATATCAACATCAGTAATCTTTTCTCCGCATAATTTTAATTTTGAACTAATTCTGAAGAGTGCGGAATTATACTCACTTACTGATTTAAAGTCCTGTAACCTTAGGTGCATCCAATCATAACGAGCTTTTGGAAGAATAACTGTTTTTTGATGATCGTACCTTTCTTTCAAACCTTGCCATAGAACGTAGGGATTTTTTATTGTAAGATACTCCATTTTCAATCCCTCGTGAAGATGATGGCGAAGGAAGATCAGGGCTTTTGCTTTTTCTTGATTTGATGCATCATTTCCTTCTTTAATTGTTTCTCCAAGATTCATAGAATCTAAATGGACCTCAGCGTCAAGGATCCATGACAAGTAGTTGTTTCCATTAATATCCAGGGCCGCAAATTCTAGCTTTGTAATGTTTGCCATAATAACACTATCAAAATAATAATATATATTTATATTAGAAATTTAACATAAACCAAATGCGTAAAAATGGCTTACCTATAAGACTTACCTTTAGCGGGAAAAATGACAGAGATTCGTGCTGATAACGTGTTATAAAATTGAGAGGCGAAACCGGGCACCAAAACTTTACCAAATCATATAATAATATATATTAATAATAATAATATGTTGGAATTTAAAAGGATTTGTAATATAAAAAGAGAGTATATATATATATATAATCTAAACAAAGAAAGTGGAAAAATATGGAATTATGATAAAATAAAACCAAAAGAAAATAGAGAAAATTGGAGAGAAAATTGGTCCTATTTCTTTACCAAAATGTATCTATTTATAGGCATATGGGAGAGCATGAAGTGGACCAAATGGACACCAATCAATGGTCTTTGTTGGACACATGGAAGACACTATGGCTATGGATACAATGCCACTTGGTAAGGAAATAAGATGGGCATGTGGAAAATGGGCATTTATATTTACAATAAAAAATACATTTTTGCTGTCCCTCAATTTTAACTAACAATTTAGGCTCTGTTTATAAACTATTTGGTTTTTTATTTTTAAAAATTATATTTATTTTCTCATCATCTTTTTTACAATGGATTTCATCTTTATTAAAAAAAAATTATGAATTCTTAGCTAAATTTCAAAAACAAAAACAAGTTTTTGAAAACTATTTAGTTATTGAACCTTAAAAAGTTTCAATTTTTTTTGTCTAATTTAGCCCACTAAATAATGCAATATAGCAACTAAAGCATGAGGGGAGAATTAATTTTGGGGGTTGGACTAATGTGACAGGTTGATGGCCTAAAGAATTGGGCTTTTTAAATACTTCCTAAATTAGTCTAAGTGGATTAAAGAAGTGGACTTTAACACGTAAATGTATTAAACTAATAAAGTTAATGATGTCAACTTTAATTGATTAAAACATATATCATCGACTCAAATGTTTGAATTAGTGACAATAACCTATTAAACATAAAAATTTATAAACTAAAAATAGATCTATTTTGTTGAAATTTCTTGAACTAGTGATTTGATATTTTTTAATGTTAAAAATTAAAAATACAATTACATTCAAGTTTCTTTAAAAATTTGATTATGCTTCATTGCATTGCCTATTAGTTATTTTAGGATCTAGATAGTAGATATCTTTTTAATTTAACAAAGAGTGGGGGTTCCTTTAGAAAGGCAAGTACTATATTGACTAATTAAGTTTAGTTAATATGGACTATTTCTAGATAATAAACAAAAGAGAGCCTTTAAAGTTATCGTTCTAAACCTTGCAAAGTTTCTTAATTGCATCTATAAATATCTTTACCATTCAATTGTTATAAAAAAAACATAATTTTTTTTTTCCTTTTTTGAGCGATAATAGTAACTGAACAAAACAAAAAAGAAACTAAAAACTAAGCAAGCTAAGATTAAGGGTGAGAAAAATCGCAGCAATCGTCAGAAACGATGGAATCTAACTTCCAACCAAACCTTGCAATGTTCAAAAGTGAGAGCCAGTTTCGCTAAAGAGTGAGCAGCTTTGTTCCCATCCCTTTTATTTTAGTAAAAGAAAAATTATTCATGCTCTCCAAATTACTATGTCTCCAACTTCTGATTCATCTTCCTCGTATCATTTGAGCACTAAGTTTTTAGGTCATTCGTACAAAAAAAAAAAAAAAAAATCATCGATGGGTTCTCTCCCTCCCTCTGCGACTCAAAAACCGATCGAAAAGAAAAATGGAACCGATCTAAGTTAGCTGGAGGATTTCTCTCGGCTATCCGGAATCGTTGTAAGCCTCGGAGATCCGCGACATCCTGAGCCGAACAATTCAACTTTTGTTTGGATGATGTGTCCATCATTTCCTTGTCCTTTTAAGCTTTAATTGCTCCGGTTGCTGTGACAGGACCGGACAATGGGTGTTCGGGTTGCCCTTGTTGGGCAGAGACTGAATCGACTTGATGGTGGATTTTTTTTGTTAAGATTCTCAATGCCATGATTCTGGCATAGACTAAAAAATTCAAGTGCGATGTGGCAGCATAACCAGCCACAACAATGGGATTGTGGCGTTGCTTGTGTTACGACGATCAGGTTCTGAACACTATAGGATGAGTAGATTTCATCGCCATATAGATGTTCAGACGTAATAACTTTTTTCCTTTTACTCCTACACTGTTTTCCCAGCTCTGCAGTTTTCATTTCGGAAAATATGTCCTCCTTTCAAAACTATTCTTGGTAAGAAATTGTTTGCTTCTTTTTTTAAATTAAGTTGCTTGTACTTGTAGTTCTCAATATATTTTTTTATACATTTCTTTTAATACTATTATCTAAAAGAAACATATGGCAAAATAATAACTTTAGTTTTCAATGCCCCATTTCATAACTATTTAGTTTTTTATTTTTTAAAATTATATTTATTTTTTCATCATTTCTCTACCATGAGTTTCATATTCCTTAATAATACATTCAAATTTTTAGCCAAATTTCAAAAATCAAAACAAGTTTTTAAAAATTACTTTTTTTTCCCTTCAAAACTTGACTTGATTTTTGAAAATATGTGTAAAAAGTAGATAACAAACAAGAAAACTCATAGGTAGAAGTATTTAAAACAAAAAAGAAAAAGTAAATGGTTGTCAATAAGGCCTGTTTGATAACCATTTGGGTTTTAGTTTTTAGTTTTTAAAAATTGTACTTGTTTTCTCACGATTTCTCTACAATGATTTTTATATTCTTTATGATGGTTTCTATCTTACTTAAAGAAACATTTTAGTTTCTAGACAAATTCTAAAAACAAAAACACGTTTTTGAAAATTACTTTTTTTAGTTTTCGAAACTTGACTTGGTTTTTGAAAACATTTGTCAAAAATAGATAAAAAAAAAAAACATAGAAACCCATAAGTGAAAGTAGTATTTATAAGCTTAATTTTCTGATACCAAATGGTTATCAAACGAGCTTTAAACTGTTAGATTTGTGTTTGTTTAGTCTTAGAATTATAAATTGGGTCCAATAAATTTTTGAACTTTAATTTTGTGTCTAAATTTTTGAACTTAAAAATAAATTTAATAGATCATTAGATTTTAATTTTGTGTCAATAGATCCTTGAATATTCAAGTTTATGACTAATAGATTTTGGCCTATCCAACTCTTTTTTTTTTTAAATTCACATATCTAATAAACACTAAAGTTTAGAAATTTATTAGGCAAAAAATTCAATTTTATGATAGTTTAAAAGCCTATATGTATATATATATATATATATATTAAAAAAAAAAGCCTAGGCTATTAATCAAAGGTGTATTAAATGCTTTTTGAAAATCTGAACAGTCATTAAATACAAGTTTAAAAGTCTTGTAATAAATATTCTAAAAATAAAAACTAGAAAAATCAATAAGAAGCATTGTTGACAAACCGATTTAACCTCGGTGGGACCCATCCTTTTGCTAATACGATGGTAACAGAGTTTGTTGTTGACGCATGCGTAGTAGACAAGACACACCTAACCTTATTCACTGACACGTGTCAAAGCAATCCACACGTGTGTGATGCCTCCCTCGTGATACTACTAGTAATAGCTTCACTGCATCCACCAACTTTTTCCCCTTGAGTAAGTAAACCTTTATTTATTTTATTTCACCACCAAACAAATCCAAATTACAAACCCAATTACTGGGATCAGTAAAGTTCCATAGGATAGGATATTCTTTGCAGACCTGTTCCTTTCACTAACCCTCTATCCACCCTGTCCAAACCGTTACGCCTTTCAAGTATATTTCGTTCTTAGTCTCTATTTAGTTTTGATGATTCTAAAATTCTCAATTTAGTCCATGTGATATGAATCAACATATAAATCATTTCTAAATATATTTATCTAAAAATAAAATAAAATTTATCCCTAAATTTGACATTTTCAATTTCATCAATTTTTACCTTAAACTTTGATGAGCGTTACAATATTTACCTTTAAGTTGAATAAGTATTGCAACTTTTACTTTCAATCAATCTATGTCTAAGAAATCGTAAAATAGTTTGTATGTGTGTTCAATATATTATAAAATATATATTAGGTATGAAATTGATACAACTCCAAAGAATAATGACAAAAAAAAAATTACATTTTTATCGAAATTAAGTGAGTTTGAAAGATTTGTTTAATTATCAATCTTGTGCATTAATCAAACTCATAATTGAGAAGATTGAGAAGACTTGATTTTTTTTTTAAATTCGTGCATTTTTAAAGTTTTTTTTTTGGATAACTTAAAGATTTTTAATTCATTTTTAATAAAATCAGTAAAGGATTGTTTGAGGCACTGAATGGTTTATAATAACATGAGTTATAATAGCTTGTGAGTTATAATAGTTTATAGAGTTATATAATATTATTTAAAATGCTGAGTTGTTTAATATGGATTATAATAGTCTGTGTTTGGGGTGCATAGTATTCTACAGACTATTATAACACATGTAATTATAACTCACGCTCCAAACAGTCCCTAAGTGAATTTAGCAGAAATTGAATAAAAGTAAACAATGCAACACTTGTTCAAGTCATGAATGAAATTAAAAGCTAAGAATTTATAGGAAAAATTAATACATCTCATCAAGTTTAAAGTTTAAATTGGTTTTCTTTCTTTCTTTCTTTTTTGTTTATTTAAAAACTCACTCTTTTTTTTTTCCTTCTATTTTCATTCGTAATTAAACCCTAATTTATAGATCTAACCTAATAGAGAGGTTCATTGCCATGTCACACCGAACAAGACAAAATCAATAGTGAGATGTAAACAAAGGGACGGCAGGTGAGGGTGGGCTTGCTAGGGGGGGCATTGAGAAGGTGCGCTGGCAAATTAGCAACTTTATCTTTATCAAAAGTCAGAACTCAAAGAAAAAAAAAAAAAAAAAAAAAAGCACCACTCATGTTTGCTCAGATATAATATAATATAATATATATATATATATATATATACATTTCAAAATTGTACTACTGACCCAACACCAAACCCAATACACCAAAAGATAAAAGAAGAAACTTTGAACTACAGAAACACAATATAAAAAAAACCCTGACATTTCTTGAGAGAATCTCACATAGCAATCAAAATTAAAAACCCTCTCCTGTCGTTTTAGAAGAAGATAGACCCTGTTCTCTGTCCGATCAATGGGCCACCGTCCCTTAAGGTGGGCCATGGATTGGACAGACCAAAAAATTCAATTGAACAAAATTATTTTAAAGGCCCAACCCGAGCCGTTGACCCGCCAAATCACACCTCGTCTCTACAAATCCCACCCTTGATTTCACCAAATCAAATTCCATCCACACGTTTTGTTGATGATGATGCCCAATCACAAACGCTTCTATTCCTAACAAATCCGAATTCCCAAACGTCAAGCAATACACCCAATCATTCCCCCTTACCATTCCCGCTACTCTGTACATTAGCCGCTCCCCGGAAACCACCATCTCCGCCCCACGGAACATCAAACTCACCCCCGGCAACGCCCCTAGATTCCCCCCGTTCGCCCCTACTCTGAAGCACAAATCCATCGCACCTTGAAATACGAAATTCGGATCGTCCAATGGAGCCAAAACCCCCTTTGTTTGTAAAAGAAACTCGTTCTTTAAAGCTGTGTACACCGGCCCCAGAAGAAATGTGAACTGGGTCCCCGAATCCACCATCGTCTGCCCGGCGCCGGTGTGGTCCGGCGCGAAAATTGACTTCGGGAGTGGCAGGATTTTGTTCCCCACTCTGATTCCGTCGAGTTGGACTGTGTAGGCCACTCGGTCGTAATAGGGCAATGGCGTCGACATTTGAACCAACGGCGTGTAGGTCAAATTCCCAAGCCACGAAAGACTGGCTTCGCCGAAAAGCAGAACCCCGGAAGAATCACGACCCGATATGCAATACGAGAATTTCGGCAAACCCAACTGACTCACAAACGACAGCGAGCCTCTGTTCATCCCCATCAGCCCACTGGTCTTCGCATCCTCCTCCGAATTCGAACTGTAACCCGAATCCATACACCCGAATAACGTCCCGGGTTGAGCCGACGACCCGATTCGAAACGTGTCCGATGCGAGATTGCCCTCGAGAGATGAGCCGTCGGCGTAGGAGACAAAGACGTGGCAGAGTTTTTTCGGGTCGCATATAACCGGGTTGGGTAAGTCTCGGGTTCGGGTCCGGCAAATGGGGGAGGCGCAGGGGATTGGTGAGTAAGAAGAGGAAGAAAGTGGGTTAAAAACAGAGGTCAAATTTGGGGATTTTTTGCAGTGAAGCCATGAGAGTTCACTCCCTGTATCGAGCACCATCGTGACGGCTTGAGGAGGCGACCCAACGGTCAACGAAACGGTCAAAGTGACATTATGGTGGAAACTGAGCTTGTTGGGAGGCTGTATATTCAAACCCATCTGTGTTTTGAGGGGCAAAACCATCGTCGGAGTTGCAGAAAAACAGAGGCTCTGTTTGAAACAGAGACAGAAGATGAGAAGTTGCAGAAGTTGGAGGAGGAAGAAGGTCATGCTTTCGTAATGAAATCGAATCTAATTCACAGAGAAGAGAAGGAAAATGGGTTGTGTGTGTTTTTGAACGGTATGGATTTGTTCGTTCGGACTGAAATATCAGAGGAAAATAGTGGGTTTTGTGTTTCTTAAATAGTGCGTTTTGTGAGAGAAAGAGGAACTGTTTCTGAGTTTCTTAAATAGTGAGTTTTGTGTACGAAAACGTGCATTAAGGGTAGGCAAAAATATGGTACCATTGTATTAATTTACATTATTATAATTTTTGTATTTAAGGTATGCTACGGGGTACCCACATTTAATTTTTCAACACGAACAAAGAGGTATATAGTATGCGAAAAAGATAAAAGAAGTAGTGTGCAAAAATAAGAATATATAAATCTTTGAAATGAGAAACTTTTAAAATAAAATGATTGAGAATGAGACTTGTGTGCGTTTGAGCCTTTGAGGTGTATAGGAAAGGTCGAATGGATTTTTGGGTTGCTAAAAATGTGAAAGTATTGGTTCGCTTGTTTTATTCTTTTTTGTTATTTTAATATTTAGTTATAATTTTTTAAAATTATTTATGTAAATATTAAATAATTATTTATGAAGCAAAATTCATATGTAGATGGCAAAAGTGCATTAAGGAATACTTTATTGACATAAATATAGCAAATAAAAAATATGTACTTAGCCAAAGTAAACATAGCTCAACGATAATTGACATGTATTTTCGATCAAAAAGTCATAGGTTCAAATCCTCCTACCTCCAAATATTATTGAACTAAAAAAAAAAAAGTGCTCATTACATAATTTTGTGAACCATGCATTGAATATTTTAGTTTAATTTGTATCCTATCCATAATTTATGTGATGAATTGAACTATGTTAAGATTGTCCTCATGCACTTTTAATCATTTTAAACACATGCATTGAATATTTTAGTTTAATTTGTATCCTATCCAGAATTTATGTGATGAATTGAACTATGTTAAGATTGTCCTCATGTACTTTTAATCATTTTAAAAAAATTGTAACTCTGGGAGAGTCTTGAAAGTTTTCCTTTTGTGTTATAAGAATTTATAATCTTATATTTGAGAGAAAAAAACGTTTAAGCACAAAAAAAATTATAATTTTTTTTTTTTGACAATATGTAAGACAGAGAATTCAAACTTCTGATCTATTGATTAATAACACATATTTTATGCTAATTTAGCTAAACTCATATTGACAATAATTTTGTAGATTGATTGGTAGGCATTGTGCCGATATTTGCAATCTTATATTTAAGGGAAAAAACGTTTAAGCAAATAAATAATTTTGTAGATTAATTGGATTTTTTTTTGGGGGGGGGGCGGGGGGGAGGTTAATTGTTTTTTAAGTTCGATTAATTGGTAGTTATTGTATTAGAATATGAAATTCGTAATCTTATATTTAATGAACAAAAAAATGTTTAAGCACATAAATAATTCTCTAAATAGATGGGGTAGATGTTTTCTTTAGAAATTAGGCTTGTTTTCTCATTAATTCTCTATAAATAGGTGGGGTAGATGTTTTCATTAAAATTTATGTTTGTTTTCTTAATCCTATAAATAGATGAGGGTTAATTATTTTTTAAGTTTGATTAATTTTGATTTTTAGAAATTATGCTTGTTTTCTCATCAATTCTCAATGAGTTTTATATTTATTAAGAAAACATTCCAAACTACAAAAACATATTTTTGAAAACTATTTTTTTTTTTAGTTTTCAAAACTTAACTTGATTTTTGAAAACATAGGTAAAAAGTAGATAACAAAAGAAAGAAACTCTATGAAGTATTATTTATAGGCTTAATTTTCAAAAACCAAAACCCAAATAGTTATCAAACGAGACCAAAGATATTAATAGTTTTTTTTAATAAATTAAAGAATCTAATTTGATGTCAAAATGAGCATAACTCGACGATAACTGACACGTACTTCTTCTCTTAAGATGGGAGTTTCAAATCTTCATATCTCACATTTGTTGTATTAAAAAAATGATTCAAATTTGACATTTTTTATCTTATATTTAAGGAAAAAATGTTTAAATAAAAAATTAATTATGTATATTACTTTGTAGGTGATGAATTAAAATTTAATGTCAACTTGAATATAGCTCAATTGATTAAAAATCTCTAAATCGAATATATATACTTAAACCAATTCAACTAACTTAGGTTGACTAAATTGATTGCTCAACTTGAGTGTCAATGGTTCCTCGATTGAGTTTGATGAGTGATTGGTGGATGCCGCGTATAAATATACACCTTTGTATTAAAGATCTTGTTTTTATACCAAATTTACAAATTATTATAATTTTCTCCTTCTTCCTTTTTCCCTCGAAAATGGGATCCAACTGTTCACCATTTGAATTTTCAATTTGGTGTTTTTCGATGACCAAATATGTCCTAGTATTAGGTGTCCTCTAGAACTTACAGCTGGAGACAAATTTTCATAATTTATTACCATTAATATATTACCTTTTCTATATTTATTTTAGTTTACTTTCAACTATTTTATCTTTTCTCACCGATAAGAATATAGCTACACGGCCATGAGTTTAAATTCTCCCACTCTAAATGTTTATATATATATATTATCTTTTCTCTCAATTTTGTATAAACAATTAGTTTATTTGTCAATTTCTTTATTAATTATTTGTCATAAATCTATTGTAAATTTGATATTTAACACATTAAATATAAACGTCATATATATATTTTTAAAATATTGACCAAAAAAAAGACTTGAGTTTCATTTATACTACATTTTTCTAATATACAACATATAATATATTTATACAAAGATTATATATCTTTTAAGGCTAAATTATAAAAGATATCTTTCAACTTTTCCCTTATTTCAAAAATATTTCTATTGTTTCAAAAGTTGCAATATTACCTTTGACCTTTCATAAATGTTTCAAAACTACTATTGGAGTAGAAATTCATTAGAATGTTGAATGGAAAATTGACATGGTGACAACCTAAAACGACGTGGCGACGACTGAGATGCTTGTCTGGATTAAGTTTAAAAGAAAGACATTCAGACATGTCAACTTTTCGTTCACCATTCTAACGGTTTTTCTACTATAAGGATAGTTTTGAAACATTTATAAAATGTCAAGGGTAATATTGCAACTTTTGAAAGAATAGAGGTAATAGATATTTTCTAAACAAGGGAGAAAAATATGGAGTATTTTTTTTTTTATAATTTATCCTATCTTTAAAAGAAAGCCAAATCTGCCAATTCAAATAAAATTCAATGGATAAGATACCAATTATCATCCTAAAAAATCGATGGTTCGATCTCCAACCTCGCAATTGTTGAACCAAAAAAGAAAGTCAAATCTAATTTACCAAATTGATGAGAAATGAACCTAGTTTTATTATTATAATTTTTTTAAATCGAACTTAGTTTTACTTTCAATAATATGATCTAATATTAAAAAAAAAAAAAAAAAAAAAAAAAAAGAAGTGTATAATCAAAGAACTTTGGGAGATATAAATATGTGATAAAATTGTAAAAGTAGATTAAAGAAGATGGCTGATAATTAAATGGGGTTTTATAGTTCCCAAATAAGACCTGCATTTGAATTTGGAGGTAGGACAGCTAGTGGGGAACAGCCCACTGGTACTCAACTTCCCAAATCCCCATCAATTCACTCAAATCAATTACAGCTTTTTAACTCTAGCGGATTTGGTCTTGTATTAATATTCTTATCTTACAATCTTAAACATTTATTTTTAATTTTCTTCGTAATTATTCAAAAAGAATGATTCATGTGATTGAGTTAATTTTAGAGCAAAATTTACCTGAGTTTTGCTCTAAAATTAACTCAATCACATGACGGACATGTAAGTTTTTTTCTTAATTTTATACTACAACTATCTCGCACAACATCAACCTTGTGAAAGTTTTGGCCAATAGACTCAAGCGTATTTTTAGTAGTTTGATATCGCATGCTCAATCGACTTTTGTCCCTAGAAGGCATATCTCAGACAATGCCATCCTTGGGTTTGAGAGCATCCATGCTCTCAACTCTATTAGGAAAGGTAAGGAGGGGTATATAACCATGAAACTTGACATGTGCAAAACATATGATAAGGTGGAGTGAAGTTTTATGCTAGGGATCATGAGGAAGATGGGGGTGGATGAGAAGTGGATTAACACCACCATGAATTGTGTGGAGACAGTCACCTTCTCAGTTCTTATCAATGGTGTGCCACAGGATGAGTTTGTTCCGAAGAGGGGGTTGAGGCAAGGGGATCTGTTTTCATCGTATTTATTCATTTTGTGTGTTGAAGGACTCTCAACATTACTTAACATGGAGGAAGCTCTCTCTAACTTTAAAGGCTTTTGTATTAACAACTATTTCCCTTTTCTCACTCACCTCTTTTTTTGCAGATGACAGTCTTTTGGGTTTTAGAGCCACCAAAGGGGATTGCGAGAAGATTAAGGAGGTGCTTGAAGCGAGCTTGTTGATGGCTCATCAAATTACAATTTATAAACCGATCCTAAGCTACTTGTAGCATTGAGTGGACCGAGTCGATCTCAGGGAACCAAATATCAATTTCTCAAATTAAATTTGCAAAGGAGAAAACAAATAAAATGGGGGATTTTGTGTTTTTCTAAATAAAATAAAACATAAGATAAAAATAAAGATAGGTCAAATCTTACCAAGTTCCAATTCAAAGGCACGGTTTTATCCAATTGCAAAATTGATCATAGGCACACAAAATGTTTAACTTAATCATACAAGCACTTAGTCAACTTATTAGGAAACCCCAAAAGTAACAAATTCCCTAAATTCATTAACTCTAACGAACGTCAAGTTAATGCTAATTACCTAAATAATTTTGACGAAACCGCTCCAAATTATTTAGATAAAGGCATTACGAACCTTGGAACGACCAAGACAACTAATCAGGTAAAACAATTTTCACCTAATTAAGAAGCTTCTTTAATTCCTAGAATTAAACATACAAGCTATGCAATATGAAAACCCACAAAACATACACATGTGATAATCCTAATGCTACCGGTTCATTCAACATGACAATTACGGATCATGATCATGATTAGCAATAAAATATGTAGAGTGATTAAGGCGTCAATTTAATCAAAATACATACTTATAAAATTAACACGGGAATTAAAGAATACTTGCAATTGAAAGAAAACTAAGTTAAGGTTCAAGCCTCACAACATTGCAATTGGTTGCAGCCGACCTTTGAATTGGAAAACGTGGAGTTTAGCCAAGCATCGTGATAGTATATCTCCCGTTAAACATGGTTTGATTTGCCCCAATAAAAGTGTAAAAATAGAAGGAGAAAAGCTCTCAAAAGCTATCTCTAAAAGTCTAAGAAAAGGAGGCAAAAGTCCCAACCCTAGAGTGAAAAAGTGCTATAAATAAGGTTGGGGCAGCGTTGAGACGCCAAGAGTGGCGTTGAGACGCTGCTCTAGCAAATAAGGAAAGAAAAATCTCTTGTTCGTGTGGCGTTGAGCGGCGTTGAGCATGGCGTCGAGACGCTACTGGCGTTGAGCAAGCCAAACCGCAGCGTCGAGTGGCGTTGAGCAAAGACAGAATCTTAGCGTTGAGTAGCGTCGAGCATGCCAAACCGCAGCGTCGAGCATGGCGTTGAGCGGCGTCGAGACGCTGCTCCCTTCACAGATTTGGTAATTTTGCTCTAACTTTTTGCTCAGGTGTTCGATTGAACTCCGGTTTGGCTCGTTTGAATTGTTATTCGACATAGAGTCTCCAAATACATCTTTTGCTCGAATCCCTACAAAATAAATATGAAAACACATAAAAACTATCAAACTAACAAGAGTTAAATGTGATTAAATAAAGCTTTATACGTCCTATCAGTGCTCGAGGTCTATAAAAGGGTGTCGGGCCAAGTGGTTAACTTACACAAGTCTTCATTCATGGCGAGCATAAATGTAAAGGAAGGGAAGGTGGAAGAGTGTGGCGTTGTTCTTCATGTGAAGAGAACAGATTCGCTTGGGGATTATCTTGGAATGCATGCACAGACCGGAAAAAACAAGAGAAAGCTATTCTATAAAGTTAAAGATAGAATCTGGAAGGCTTTGCAGAGTTGGAAAGAGAAGCTCTTCTCTCAAGGTGGGAATGAGGTGCTAATCAAGTCCATTGCCCAAGCTATTCCTATTTAACCATGAGCTGTTTCTTGATACCCCCCCTTTGAAAAAGGGATGCTAAGGATGAAAACATCTGGGATTTGGACACAAAAGGAAATTTCTCGGTGAAAAGTGCTTATCATTTGACTTCTAGGCTCGATGAGGAGTTTGTTGAAACCCCCTCTAACAAATCTATTTCTATGGGCAAATGGAAAAGCTTTTAGAAGACAAAAGCTTTACCTCGGGCAAAAATTTGTGTGTGGAAAATTCTAAATGACTTCATTCCTTCCAATATGAATGTTATTAAGAAAGGAATTGATATTAACCCTAGTTGTTTCTTTTGCAGGAAAGGACTAGAATATTCAACACATTATATGGGAGTGTAAATTTGTTAAGTATGTCTGGCTGTTGTATTTTTCCTCTCTAATGGGGTTTCTCAATCGCAGGTTCTCTAGGACGCCTAAAGACTACCAGACTGCCATGATTTCCATGATTCTTAAGGATAACTTATCTAAAGCTATCACTATCATTTGGAGCATTTGGAGCTATAGAAACGAAGTGAAACAGAGATGAGGACCCGCTGACCAAAGCTACTTGCTAAGATGTATCAATAGGAACGTTACATACGATAGTGAAAGAGAGCTCGATAGTGGTGCTAACCTGGTGGTGCCGAGTTCGGAGAGCCACGCAAGTCCAAATCGTTGGAGTCCACCACCAGCCGATTGTTGGAAGATGAACGCCGATGCCTCGTGGCATGAGGACCAACGAAAGGGTGGGTTTGGACGGGTGGTTCGGGACTCTCGAGGATCTCCGATTTGTGTCGGGTATGAAGCAACTAGTAAGAAATGGTCGATTAGAACTCTTGAAGATGAAGCTGTTCGATTGGGGCTAATGGGGTTGAAGTAGTGTGGGCCTATCGTCGGGCGAAAATTGGTGGTTGAATATGACTGTGTAGAGATGATTAAGGAATTGCTCAATCCGGGCATTGATATTTCTGAATTTGCTTTCATCGTGGAGACTATTTTGAACGAGGCTACTGTTTGGGAGGAGATTGTTTTCGTGAAATGTCACCGGGACAACAACAAAATCGCTCACAGCCTTGCGCAATTGGGCTCTTCGCTTTCACTTAAAAAAAACTACCTCGCCCAATAATATTTGATATTAAAAAGTTAGATTACAAGTTTAGCCTATGAACATTGAAATTTGTATTTATTTGGTCTATGAACTTTTAACAATGTCTAATACGTTCATAAATTTTTAATTTTAATTTTGTGTTTAATAAGTTCATGAACTTTCAAATTTGTGTCTAATTGGTTCTTGACAAATTTGAAATTTCTAAAAATTAATTAATCTATGAGATATAAATTTGAACTTTATGCTTAACAAAATCCTAAAATTTCAATTCTTTGTCTAGTAGATCCGTGATTTATTTATTTATTTTTTTTTTGTAATTTTAACCAATTAAAAAAAGTTCACGAACTACTGAATCATCAGTTCTAAAAAAATTATTAAACCAACTATAATATTGGTTTTATACATAGATTGAAACGGATAATAATAGGTTATTATATATCATTATTATGAATAGAAATTTAATTGATTATACCTAACACGTAAATAATTTGATATTCATATTCTATAATTAATTTCTTTTTAAGTCAACAAATGAGGGATTGAACCTTTTAACTTAAGAAAGATAACAATGTTTTATCTTCTAAGCTATGTGTCATTGGCATATTGGTAGTCAATTAAAACAAAATATTGGTAATCAATTAAAACTTCAAATATCTATTTCAGAATTTTTTTTTTTTTGAAACTTCAAATATTGGTAAAATATCACAATTTTGGTATTGGGTCAAACTTGTTTTTGTCATTTTTAACAAAAAAATTCTATGCATCAACAGGAGATGATTTGATATATGCATACGTCAAATTAAAGAGAAAATTAAGAACGCTTCCTCTAACCAAATTCGAGAAGAGTTATTTTCAGAGAGAAAATCATTAAAAGTAAATTCCCTAATTTAAAAAAAAAACAACCCCGTAAACATCCATTTAGGTTGAATTAACAACCTCTCTCATACTCACTTATACATTTGAAATTACATCACATATTTTGATTGTAATACTAAATAAATAAATAAATTGGTTTGAGCTAAATAATTTTGTTCAGACAATAAGTCTTCATATCTTTACAATGGTAGAATATTATTCCTTTTGGATATAAATTGGTATATATTTATCTTTTTTTTTTTATAGAAATATTATTCCTATACACTGAATTTTTTCTATTCCTAGTTAATGTAACACTCTGTTCATATCTCAAACAATTTAAATAATGAAAATGTCATAATTTTCAACAGATTTTGTTACTTTTTAGAGGGTGGAAAGCATTTAAATGAAAATAGGAAAAAGAAAAAGAAAAAGCAAAAGAAGAAAATTTATGTGGAATTAAACATCAACAACAACATTGTTTTTTTTAAAAAACAAACATTTGACCGAAAAGGAAATGTTGTGCCTTTTCTTTTCCTCGTGCTTTCCAATTACAAATTGCCAAATAAGTTCTCAGCCGCCTGACAAAGTTGAAACTCTTTTATAAATAAAAGTTGTTCTCATTTTGTAATTATACTTATCAAATTCAAAGGAATTGTCGGCAATGTGTCTTTTTTCACTCATATAAAATAATGTGGATATTTTATAAGTTTATTTTATTCCTGTAATTAAATTGTAATAAATAATCAAATTGCACCGCCTACAAATCTTTGTTCCCTAATTTTAGAAATTTATCTGTTCCAGTTATATAACTTATTTCAAATTACTTCTTCATATTCTATTGAGAGTTTTTATCTCAAAAAACTATACATATCACAATCAGTCCTTGTACTTGATGAAGTAATAATTAAATTATAGACTAACAATTTTGATCCTCATACTTTTAAGTTTATAACAAATTAATCACTGAACTTTATTACGTAACAATTTAATCTCTTAATTTTAAAATGTGTAACTAGTTACTATTGTAAAAAATATTGTTAAAATTTAATAATATTTTTTATATATATATGTAGTCGTTACATTATTAAAATTGATACTTAATTTTCATGAAATTTTTATTTGATAGGAATTAAATTGTTTTCAGTTTTAAAATATAGAAACTAAATTATTACAATAATTAAATTGTCACAAATTAAAGTTTAGAAACTAGTTTGTCACTTTTATAAAAATTTAGAGATCAAAAGTATTTTTTAACGTTCTTTTTTCTTCTTTAATATATCTTTTGACTTAGAAAGTTTTGTATTTCTGTTCACGATTAAAAGTAGAACCTTTTAATATAATTTTAGAAAATTTTATAATATTTGAACATAAGAAACTAATATGTACAAATTAAATCTATGAAAAGCAAAAGAATAATACTTCAATATATATATATATATATATATATATATATATATATATATATATATATATATATATATATATATTATCTATTATCTATTACTTTAAATTAAAAACGATAAACATACCACTAATCAGGGGTAGAGGTACATTGGTCCTAGAGGCCCTCAACTTTGAATTAGTATGAATAAGAATTAAAAATCATATTCTATCTTTGTGTTGTTACCATAGTTTCATGGATTAAGCCCACCCTCAAATCCTCTTGAACCTTGGTTCAAGCCCCATTGCGAGTGATTTCTTTTTTTTTTTTTGTTTTTTGTTTTTTTGCATAAGTAATATTTGTTTCTTTTTATACTTTTAAAATAATTTAAATTTATTCCTATAACAAATCTATGATATTATAATTATTTTTTCAATTTTTGATTTTTCTAGAGTCAAATAAAGATGGAGCATTAAATACTTCAAAAAGAAAAAAAGGAGCATTAAAACCAGTGGCGGATCCAGGAATTTATGTTAGGGGGGGCACAACTACATGTAACACTAAATTGCGAGTTTAGTCCCTAAACTTTCAGGTATTTATATGGTATCTGAAATTTGAAAATGTCTAATAAGTCCATCAAGTTTAAATTTTGTGTCTAATAAGTCTTTAAAGATTAAAAATAAAAAGTCTAATGGGTCCTTCAATTTTCAATTATTTTGTTTAATACGTCTCGAAACTTTTAATTTTGTATTTAATAGGCCGTTAACCTATTCGAAATTTTTTAAAATTCATGTATCTATTAGATACAAAATTTAAAGTTTAGGGTCCAATTAGATGCGAAATTAAAATTCATGTCTAATATAGAACAGTTAATTTTTAAAAATTTCAAATATGTCAAAGATCTAATAGATACAAAATTGAAATAAAGTTGAGAGACTTATTAGACATTTGACAGTTCAAAGACTTTATTTAGACACAAATTGAAAGTTTAAGACTTATTAAACACTTTTTAAAGTTCAGGAATATATTAACACACAAAATTGAAATTTTAGAGATTAAACTTTAATTTAAACTTGGTATAAATATAATTTTATAAAGGTTTATATATAACATTTAGATTAAATATTATTAGTTACAAAATCATAATAAACCATTACATTGTTATTCACATAAATTTTTAAAGAATAATTCACTACAATTAAAAAGTATTTGTATTTATTTAGATTAAAAATAATAATATTTGTAGATATATATACACACAAAATTAAAAACTAAATATAAAGAGCTCCAAAGAACTAAAAAAAAAACTCCAGCGTTTTTTTATTGTTAAATTAAAAATTGAACTTTAAAATTTGAAAAGTTGAGCGCACCTCATCTCGAACTCAGGCACCACAAATTGAAATTATTAAATCCAGCGTGCCCCCCAACCATCCTACCAAGAGTTATTTTTTGGAGTTTTGGTAAGCAAAGTATATAGATATATAATATCATAATAATTTGAGGGGGGGCACGTGCCCCTCCTGGCCCCTACGTGGATCCGCCCCTGATTAAAACTATGTTTGAATTTTAGTAAATTATTATTTAAAATTAAGGTTAAAATACCATTTTGATTCCTATACTTTGGGTTTCATTCAATTTTAGTCTCTATACTTTTAAATGTCTAATTTTAGTCTATGTACTTTCAATAAAGCTTAAAATTAGTCCCTATCGTTAGTTTGAAGTTAATTTTTTTATCGAAATTGGTTAAATAATAATAATAACTTTTATGTAAGAAAAGACATAATGTGAACATATTTCTAAAATTTATAGAAAAAAGGTTAATAGAGACTAAGTTTTTTTTTTAGAAAAGTTAGTAATAAACTAACAATATGGACCAATTTTAAGCTTTATTGAAAGTACATCAACTAAAATTGGACATTTAAAAGTACAGAGACTAAAATAGAATAAAACTCAAAGTATAGAGACTAAAATAGTATTTTAACCTAAAATTAATTACATAAAAAGAATTTATAATTCTTATGAAAGAGAAAAAAAAGCAAATTGTTACTTTAAGATTTTTTTTAATATATATTTATAAGTTTGATCTATTCTAACCGACTTTTGAATTACAAAAGTATGCAATTGGTCTTTGAATTTTCAATTTTGTATCTAATATATTCCCAGTTTTTAATTTTATGCTTTCTAACCTAATAGTATTTTTTTGAGTTCAAAGATTTATTAGATACAAAATTGAAAATTCATAGACCTATTAGACAAATAATTGAAAGCTTAGTAACTTAATAGAAATTTTTTTAACTCAATGACTTATTAAACACAATCTTAAAAATTTAAAGACCAAATTTATAATTTAGCCATTTTAATATTAAAATATACGAACTGATATCATTACATATCAATATATCCATGTGTTCAAAATTATTTATATACAGTCCCCTCGACATAAAATTCTGGATCTATCAGTACCACTAATGAATAACATTTATACAACAACTATTATTTTATTTTATTTTGTAGACTCTATGGTCTTCACTCCATAAGAACTATACTATCAATTTAAGGACGTCCCTTCAATATCTAAGGGTTGCAAACTAACCGTAGAATAATCCAATTCGATTAGTAAAATGTTAATAATTTAACTTTAAGAGACGCACTACAGAACTAATTTAATTCAGAGATAGGAAACCTTTAATTGAGGGTGGAATTGGAACATATATGTGAATGATAGCTGGAAAATTTGTTTTTGGCTTCGAAGAGAGTTGTTGGCCATAGCTTTCACAGCATGGAATCAAAAAAAACAGACGATGACAATCAAATTAAAAACAAAATTGTCTTACCTAATTTCGAAATCAAAATCACATCAGATATATTTATCACAACTTGTCTTTAGGCAAAATCAAACAACATTTTTTTTACCTCACAAATTTTTGTACACTATATGACAACATGAATATATTTTCCACTACTAGTTACTCTTAGCTGTCTCTCTTAATAAATATACGTGTCTTATACATTTAATTTTATAGTGTTTTTTCTACATTTCAACATCTATTCAAAAGGTCCCATCCCATGCATGGCTCAAATTAGCCATTCATGCTTATCCATGAATTTCCCATACACTACTTTTGATTAAGACCATGGATGACTATTGACTATATATCAAATGTTATTTTCTTGCTTTTCTCATTTGATAAGACTTCAATTTGTTTTATATATATATATAAAAGAGTTTATAAGAAGCGTGATGAATATTCTTTCTAAGAAGATCAACTGAAAATTACTCCTCAATTCAATCCTATCTACTTTGAATCTATTAAGTTCAACTAATATTCAATTCAATTTATTACTAGCTAACTACCATGGTTGACTTTTTTTTTTATTTTTTATTTTTTTTACACCATAGTGAACAACAAAAATCATTAAACAAGAGTTGGAGCCTTGTTTGAGCGAAAGCTAGACTATATCTTCCGCATGCCCGAGTATAATAGTATTAATAGTTAAAGTGTCAACTACTAAATACAAAGAACGAGTCATGTCTATATCCAATTATCCTAATCTCAAATCATGAAAACTTTAATAAAAAATTTATCTATGCATGCTTGATATTCCTAATTTAGATAAAGACCCTCCACTTTACATTTATTGGTAGGCTTAATGATGGAATGCGACACACCATTGCTATTCCAACAGTTAAATTGGAGCTATTAGAATAAAATTATACTCACTCTACAAAAGAGAGATGCAAATATAACAAGCTAAGAAATATGAAGTTGGACACAACTATAATCGTGGTTCGATTACTTTACAAATTTAGTAGAAATAGAAATATATTCTTCCTAAAAAAAAATTAGTAGAAATGAAATTTTCATTTGTGATATGCTGATTATATTGTTTAGAAGGAAAGCAAAAAGCTAGGGGCTGGAGAAGATAGATTGAATTGAGAATTCCAAAGCTGCTTTCAGGTAGATTGATGGATGGGGCAGTTGCAGTTGTAGTTGGTTTGGTAAATGATATAAAATATATTTTTCTCCATTTTGTATTATTAATTATATATGCCTTTTTTGATATACCAAAATGGTTGGTTCAAAATTAGCACAACACAGTGAGCTTAAAGTTAAAGCACACACTCAAGCTGCTGCTATGGATAAGGAGGGGTTGCTTTAAAAAGTGGCAATTTTCAAAACTAAAGACTAAGGAGTTTGTTGAGCTTTCACCATCATAGTTGCTAGAGATGGTGCCATGCCAAGAACTTTGGTTCATTTTGTTTTTCATGTTTTGTTACCCAATCATTAAGGGTCCTCTTCTTTATTTATTTTTATTTTTATTTTAGTTCAATACTATGTGGGAATAGAGATTTGATTGATCTTTTGGTTGGTGATATATATCTTAACCAATTATGTTATGTTTATATTGGCTTATTATGTGTTTATTTATTGAAAAAAGAAATAGAAGTGCTTTGATTTCTTACTCGATCAATTTTTAAAAATAAAATATTTAAAATTATTATATTACATTTTAAAAATAATTTATTATGTATTTATAAGTAAAAAAAAAGATAAAATTATTATTTTTTTTAATGTTTCTTGAAATCTAGAAAATGGGAACGAGAAAGAACAAAACAAACTAGATTTGATTCTTTCTAAATTTTATTTTAACGTGGGAAATGTTTCTAAAAATGAAAAAAATGAGAAATTGAAAACAAAAGGCAAGAAATGTAGAAATTAATGTCACACTAACAACTATATAATAACTCATTTCTCTCTAGCTAAGAGACGAGAGTGTAGAAATGTACAAATTAAAATACAAAGACAACATTATTGCTCCAATCATCAATATATTGTTATAGATAATATATATATATATATATATATATATATATATTATTGCACAAAGCGAACACGTAACTAAATAAACTCAATTATATGAAGCTAGCTAATTGACAAATAATGATGATCCACCCATCATTGTTTTGTTTTCCTTTTCACATATTTATGGTGCACGCAAATCAAGTTGTGTAGTTGTTAAATTGGAAGCCCTACCTATTTAATTAACTAATTTGATTTTAGCTTCTGCTGTAGACTAGAGGACCTATCTAGTAATTCACTTCCATGTTTTTTTTAAGCTTATATATATTCCATGAAGTATATATAATTAAACTCACAGTTTTGATGTAATTTGTACGACATATATTGTCCACCATATGTAGAAAAAATATTCAATGAATGATAATTGTGAAATTTGTATGAGATCTTGTCGACCATATGTAGACGAATATCCAATCATTGATAATGGGGGGTTACGTTACTATACAAATATTATTTTGCTTTCCATTTAACATAAGTGATATATTATACAAGTCTATGTCACTGTGACAATCAAACTATAATAATAGATGACGAAAAGATGTTAGGAATCTTAAGAAGATCAGCATAAAAAAAGTGCAAAAAGAAATAGAACTGTGTGAAAAGAAAAAATTGGTTCTTCCTCTGTAAAAAAAATGCCTGCTTTAAAGAAGTATTAGTATGGTCTATTTATTTATGGAAAAATATCAATTCTAAACTCTAAACTTGTCAAGTTGTATCAATTTTCACTCTAAACTTTCAATATGATCTCAAATTGCACATAAAACTTAGATAAATGTTACAATTTTAACCTTAAACTTTAAAATGTATTGCATTTTAACACTCTAATAAGTTCTCGCTCCAAATATCATTAAAAAAAAGTTTTCTCTTATGCGTTCAATGAATTATAAAACCATATGTATGATATGAAATTGATAAATTTTTAGAGAAAACGATATTAGAGCTAGATTTTTTTTTTGTTGAATTTATGAATTTTGGCAAAGTTATTTGATGGTTAATTTGTGCATTGTTTATAAACTTATCTTTGTCCAAAATTTTATTTTATTGAAATTAATGAGTCTAAAAAGATTTTCATCGCTTTTTTTTTTGTTAAAATTAATAGAAATTGAACCAAGGTAAAAATTGCAACACTTGTTTAAGTTTAGGGTCCAATTTGATGAAATTGAAAGTTTAGGATTTAAATTGATACAACTTAACAAAGTTTAAGAGTCAAAGTTAATTTTTTCTATTTATTTATTATAGGTAGTATAAATAAATCAATAGAAATATGTACATAGAAAAGCAAGGATAAACTTAGAGGTTTATCCTTGAACAATTCTAACAAGTATTTCAGCTTAGAATTTAAAATTTCGTTAAAAATAGAAAAAAGAAAATTACATAGGAATAGTATTTTAATTTGTCTTTCCAAGAGAAAAGCAAGACCAATATAATAAAACATTACCTTGAAAGGCATTATCAATCCATAAATGTAGAGGACACATGGTGGATTGTCACGAGTGGGTAATCTTATCAAAAAGAAATTAGTGATTAATCTTAATTATCCTCGGACAGCGACAAAGCACCGTTTTCTTTGACTAATCAAAGATATTAATCACAAACCTCTTACCACAATTAGATTTGAAGTGTGTTTGGCATAGTTTATTAGGATGATTTTGAATAATTAAAAACATTTTTTTTTCTAAAATCTACAAACTTTTAGTAATAACTAATAAGTAAAGAATCAACTTTTTAGAAAAATCAAATTGATTTAAAACTACTTTTTAAAAGAAATATTTAAAAATTTATTCTCCAAAAATTGATTTAAAAATATTTGACAAAATGACTTAAATCACCTAAAAATTTGACACTTTAAAATTCCTTTTAAATATGGTGCAACAAACAAACCTACTATTAAAATTACTTTTGAAAAGATGTAATAAAGCACAGATTTTTTTTCTAACCTTTTTTTTAATTCAAATTGTTTTGAAGAAAACATTTAAAAAAAAATCTTAAACTAATAGGGTATGCAAAACTTGTCCTTTTGAAGCATAAATGATTTAAGGTCAATATCTATTTAACTCATGATTTAATTAATTCATTTAATTCAATTTTAATGATGATATATATGATTTAAGGTCAATATCTATTTAACTCATGATTTAATTAATTCATTTAATTCAATTTTAATGATATATATATATATATATATATATATATATATATATATATATATATATATATACATATATACATATATATACATACATATATATATATATATATATATATATATATACATACATACATACATATAGTCACATCTCAAAGAAAATAGTAGATATCTTAACTGCAAATTGAAATATAATATTATTATTTTTTACGATGTCAATTTACTTGTATAAGTAAAAGATATTTTTTTAATTTAGTAAGTTTGGATGAATTCATTTTAACCTAAATTAATTTTAAAAGAATCAGATTCTATATAGTTCAACTTATTTCAGGAATATATTTTGTAGATATAGTAATTAAGAAGTAAAATTAAAAACAAATAGCCAATAAAAAAACAAAAGTACTATACAAAGAAAATAATTCCAATGGTTATTTCTAGATTGACGAAATCATTTATCAACATCAATTGATTAAGCTACATCAAAATTTGATTAAACGATTATCTAAAGGAAAATTGATTAAATGATTATAAGCTTACAAATTTACAATGTTTTCAATTTATTAATAATAATGATATTACTTTTTTTTAGTTTTTTTTTTAGGTTAAAATACCATTTTGGTCCGTGTACTTTAGCTTTGTTCCATTTTGATTTATGTACTTTCAAATGTCCAGTTTTAGTCCATGTACTTTCAATAAAGCTTAAAATTGGTCCATACTATTAGTTTATTGTTAATTTTTCTTTATAAAAATAGTCTCTATTAGCTTTTTCTCTATAAATTTTGAAGTTTGTTCACATCAGTGTATAAAATTTCGCTCGACATGTCGGTGGGGGGAAGTTCGTTTTTCCCCCATTTCGTCGACATGTTGTCGACAATTTTTATTTATTTATTATTATTATTTTTTTCTTTCTATACCTTACTTACCTTACCTTACACACTTCTCACTTACTTACACACTCCAACTTCACTTCAACTTACTTACACACTCCAACTTTACTTCAACTTACTTACACACTCCAACTTCACTTCAACTTTAAGCCATAATTAAAGTTTCATGAAATACTTCAAATAATTTTAATCAATTTCTATTTTTTTTTTCTCAAATTCCTACTGGCAAGCCTGGCATCGACATTTCAATCGACATTTATATTTAAATATTATCTTAGTTTTTAGATGTGATGCTTAAAGATGGTCAATTGTAGTCTAATTAAGCCACAATCAAAGTTTCATTGGCTAATTCAAACAATTTCCATCAATTTCCACAATTTCCGTAAATTTTCCCGAAATTTCCATCGACATTTCCATGAAATTTAGACCTCGACATTTCCATCGACATCGACATTTCGAACCTTGGTTCACATTGTGTCTTTCTTGTATTAAAATTATTATTATTATTTAACTAATTTTGATAAAAATTAACTTCAAACTTATCATAGAGACTAATTTTAAGCTTTATTAAAAGTACATGGACTAAAATTAGATATTTGAAAGTACAGAGACAAAAATGAAACAAAACTCAAAGTATAGAGACCAAAATAATATTTTAACTTTTTTTTTATTCCAACCATTGTGGGTGGTAATCGTCAACCTTTGATATAGTAATTGATGTCTTATCCACTTAAATATATTTGGAGTAATACATTCTATTTACTTGATTGATTAGAAAATAATAAATCACTCACTATTCTTAATCAACAATTTGTCACATTAGAGGAGCTTGACATAATAAATTAAGGGTCATTATGTGGAATGTTAATACACTTATTATTTTTGTAAACTTTTAAAAAAAAATTCAATTCTTAAAAAATACAATATAATAATTGTCACACATTACAAATTTCTTTCGATAAAACTTAAAATGAATTTAAATAAAGTATTTATCCATTCTAAACAATTGGTTAGGAGACCCCAAATGTTGTTGATTTTTTTAAAAAAAAAAAAAACAAACAAACAGATTGGGTTAGGTTGATTGAACTTTCATTTTTAAAATATTAAGTCACTTCATTGAGGTAAAAGATTCTTTGACCATATCTAAAGTCACAATTCAAATCATTCTACAAAATCAACTCCCGCCTCAAAAATTACAAAAGTAATAATAGAATATACAAAACCTATGCCACGTATTTGTATAAGATAAGTCCAATTTAAATTATCTAACTTGAAAGCATTTTTTTTTCTTAATAGGACTCTTTATCTTAGACAAAGTATGTATTGTGCAAATTCCATCTCTTTAAAATCTAGTATTTTTTTGCTTTGCTAACTTGACCATTAAAATGCATTGACATCATACTGTTATCAAGGTGAGTGATTCACATTATTTTCTCTTAGAGAGATAATATGATTTCATTTATCATTGAAACCACAAAAATAAGCATTTTTGTTGGTTTAGTAGTAATCAGCTTGATATATTTTTAAAATAAAAATTCAAAACACTTATCTAGTGATTTATAGATAAAATCCCCTCTCATCAAAATAATTATATAGCAAAGCAAACCATACAAGTCATTTAATTCATTTTTTCCATCAAATTTCAAGTGAAATGATATAATCTAAAATTGGTTTTGCTAACCATGTGTAAGAAGTGCTTTCAGCAGAGAATACTTTTCTGAAAGCACTTATGTTTCTCTAAAATATAAGAATTTTAAGGAGATAAATCACACTAATAGGAATGATCAAGACCGAGCTAGGCCAACCCAGAACCACAACAAACAATGGGCTTTACAATTTCATTGGGCTTGGACTTAACAACAAATTTGTCTTGATCTTTTAGCAAACATTTCAAGAAGCAATAAATGCAAACACACAGAAGTGGGATCAAACCATTGAATTCAAATTTGTTCTAAAACAGCAATTAAAATCAAAGGCTGTGTTTCATGTAGGACTAGGAGGGCAAAATGTTACAACATATCGAGGAGCCCTACACATTTTAAGCCCTGTTGATTCATCATACGCATAGCTATAAGCCATAGGGCATATGGCCTTAAACAAATGCCCAAAAATCGATGGCTTACAAATTTTGGGATCTGCATATTCCCCTCTGCAGCAATACTTGTCCGATTTCGCAGCCAAACAAGCGCTTTTACAACCCACGATTTTCCCTCCTCTCTTCACCTCCAGCGCCGACGGGCAGCACCGGTTCAGATCCGCTGCACACGCCGCAACCCCACACCCAACGCCGCCGCCGATCGGAGCCATCGCCACCGGAACATTAAATCCGTCCACCAGACTCACGTCGTAGTAATGCATTGATGATTTTGAAGTCCCCAATGTCATCTCCACCACCGTAGCCGGCGGGACGCCGCCGGTGCCTCTGCAGTGGAGGAGGCCGGCGCAGTCGCCGGTCTGGCAGGAGCCCCGGCCTGTTTTCGGGTCGAAACAACAGCCCTGTCTTGGCCAGACTCTGCCGGACCATCTATCCGGCATTTCAACCACCGTCTGTTCTCCACCGGAGAGATGGAATCCGCCTTCTCTGGGAATTGGGTGGCCGGCGTTCCCTAAAATTCCCGGCCATATGCTCTCTTTGCAGTTGTTCACTATGATCAATTGAACCCCATCTGTAAATCAAAACACCACATTCATAAGGAAAAGAAAAAAAGATCCTCTGTTTAAAAATTAAACGACGAACACAAAATGATGAACCTGCAAAAGAGGAGAACAGCAGAGAGAAGAAGAAGAAGAGTGGGAAGAATGAGTGATTAGACATTTGATCGAGATCAATTTTGTGAAATAAAACTGGTATTGCGCTCTGTAAATGAATAAGAAGAGACTTGAAAGTGGGTTCCTAATTTACAGGCACCATGATTTTGAGTTTGAGAAACTGTAATTCGTGAAACGGTTTTGAGTTTGAGACAAGTTGAGATGTTTTTTGTGGGAACTGGAGACTTCATTTGATCGTTTTAAGTTAATTGGGGGTCCTCTTTTTTGAAGGAACTAATCATTTCTCCAACATTTCATACTCTGTTTATGGCATAAGATTCTTATCTTTTGGCCTAACACTAACAGCCAATGATTAAAGAGGAAAGCATTGCTGTTAATTATTACCAACAATAAGTGGAAGTGGATTGTAGGATTTTACGTTGAGCTTATCTCAAGTGCTGTGGGGTTTTTTTTTTTTGGTTAAAAAAAAAAAAAGGGAACATTCAAGGTCCATTATCACTATGACATTTTTTTCAATTGGTTATAAAAATTATGGTAGGATAATATGTGAAGATAGGTGCTGTTTGTATATTGAAATTAGGTTAAGCTGTAATTTAGTTCATCATTATTGACTTACTTCCTAACTTTAAAATTTTTGACAATTGTGGTCCTATTTGATAATAATTAAGGCCACATTTGATAATTATTTTGATTTTTTATTTATTATTTTTAAAAATTTAGCCTATAAATACTACTTCTACTTATGAATTTTTCTTGTTTTGTTATTTACTTTTTACATATGTCTTTCAAAAATCAAGTCAAGTTTTGAAAACTAAAAAATGAGTTTTCAAAAACTTGTTTTCGTTTTTGAAATTTAGTTAAGAATTCAAATGTTTTCTTAAAAAAGATGGAATCCATGATAGAGAATTATGAGAAAACAAGCACAATTTTCAAAAATAAAAAACTAAATAGTTATCAAACGGACATTTGTTTTTAGTTTTTTGTATGTTGGGAGTGCAAACAAAATCCTACATTGACTAAATAATGGAAAACTTATAGGTATATAAGTGAAGGAGAACACTATCATTGATGTATAAAAGCCACGAGAGTTTATGCTAAAGTGGACAATATCATATCCATAGTTTTTTTTTGGCATTATTACCTACTTTTAAAAAACAAGTTTTTAAAAACTGGAGCCTATATTCTAAAATTACGATTTTAATTTTAATTACTTTCAGTCATATACTTTATTACTCAATTGTTGATGTGAACAGAGGTAGGCAAGGCAAGCTAAAAAAATAGAATAAAAATGTATTTTGTACCCTCTTTTTTCAATTTATTGAATTGCTAATAAATCAATAAATTACATTAGTCATATCACTTTAAACCTAAAATGAACTTTTAAACCTAAGATGAACTTTTTAGAGTTATTTATATAGATGACTTGTTTTTAAAAGCCAAAGCAAGGGATGACCTCGTCTTTTAAAATAACGATGGACAACCTTTTGCTGACGTCACATTGAGAGTGAGAGTACGATAAAACCGAACGAGAGCGAGAGTGACGAAAGTGAGAAAAAAGCATCTGAGGTAGGTTGAAAATGGATTCCATATTTGATACCTAAATTTGAGGTGGGTTGCCGCCAGCGTGCATGAAGGGGAAGAAGATTGTTGAAAATGGCGTTTGAGAGAAGAAGGTTGAAGATGGGTTAAAGATGACATCTTGCTCTCATTGGGTTTTTCTTGTACTCTCACTCTCAATCAAGAAGTTTGAAGCTTGCTCTCGCTCTCATTGGATTTTATTGTATTCTTGCTCTCAGTGTGACGTCAACATAAGGTTATCCATCGTTATTTTAAAAGATCGGTCATTCATCGTTTTGGATGTGAAAAAAAGATTATTCGTACAAAAAAAATCAACTTTTTAAGTTTTAGTTTTATTGGCTAAAAAAAAAAGAAAGAAAAAGTGGGGTGGTGATTGCAAATCATTGCTTATTGCTTTTTTCTTTCTTTTCTGAATTTAAAAACAATCAAAATGAAAAATTTATATCAATTCAATTTTAACCAATGATAATTTCACTATTTACCACTTCACACTCCAAAATTATCTACAACTTTAATATGTTCAAATTTTGTCTATTCAACTTTCAGTATTATTTTATTTCTGTCCTTAAACCTTTAAAAGGTTTATTTTAGTCTTTAAATTTTGAGAAAATTACCTTTTTAGTCCCTGAGTTTTCAGGAATATGTATGTTTGGTCCCTGAGTTTTCAAAACGTACAATTTTAGTCCATGAGTTTTGAGAAATAGGTTTAAAAGGTTCCTGATGGTATTTTTTTTTCATTTATTAGTAATTTTTTTATTATTTTAATGCCTTTTAAATTAAAAAAAAAAAAAATCTCTCCCCCCACTCACCACATTCTCTCTGATCTCTCCTCCCTCCTCCCTCACCCTTCTTCTCTCATTCTCCGACAGCATATTCTTCATCCTCTCCCCTTCCCCCTTCTACCTTCTTCTACTTCTTCTTGGCCATTCAGGGCGGTTGAATATGTCAGACGAAGGTGTTGTTGGTGTCTCTTCCATTTGGTCCTTGACTTCTTTGAAAAATAGAAACGGGTTCGATTCTTTCTTGGATTGATTCAGTTTCTTTAATTCCACATAACTTAGGAACGATTTTGTCATAAAATCGTTCATCTTAGCTAATTTGGCTATGTCATGCAAGATTCAAGATTGGATTGAACGAATCCATAAAAAAAATTGAAAAAATTGAAAGAAAATCGAAGAAAATACACCATAGTAAGCTTCAAACTTTGTGGTGATCAACCAAAAATTCTTGGGCCTGTTAACACTCAACATAGAAGTATTTTCCATTAATTAAAGGGCTAAATGTTTTGTTTACGCTGTTAGGAACAACCCAAACGAACCCATAAGTACTAACAGATATAGAAATGCAAAACCCATTTTTCCTTTCAAGTTCCAATCACAAAAAAATTGAAACATTAAAAAAAAGTAACAAAATTAAATCAATAAAAATGTAAAATTTGAGTTTTGAAGATGAAAGGTATGGTTTGTTGCCATGGTGTATTTTGTTCAAGGAGTGTTAGTTTTTATTTAAATCATGATTTGCATTTGGAGAGGAAGAAGAAGATGTTCTAGAGAAAGGGAGAAGAAGAAGAGGGAAGGAGGGTGGATGGAGGAGAGAGGAGAGAGAATGTGGTGAGAGAGGGGAGAGAGAATTTTTAAAAATATAAAATGTATTAAAAATAATAAAAATTACTAATAAATGAAAAAAAAAACATAGGGACCTTTTAAACCTATTACTCAAAACTCGAGGACTAAAAGGGTATGTTTTGAAAACTCAGGAACCAAACGCACCTATACTTAAAAACTTAGAACCAAAAAGGTAATTTTTCCTTAAATTTTTATGTAGATCTCATTTTAGTCTTTGAATCTTTAAAAATTATTCATTTTGATTCTTACTGTTATTTTGCCATTAATTATTGAATAAAATATACTTCTAGTCCACTAAGATTTGAACTTAGTTTTCATTTGGACCATGAACTTTCAAAACTATTACTTATGATTTTTTAAAATTTTTTGAGATTTGAATTTACCTTTTATTTTGTCATTGAGATGTCAAAAGTGACATGTTTGGTTCCTAATGTTTAAATTTTATTTCTAATTAATCCATAAAGTTTGAAATTGGTTTTTAATTTGTCAGAGAGTATAAAAAATTAAGAAATAAAAAAAAACAATTCATTTAAAAAATATGTATTAGTAAAGTCTAGTCAACATACCAAGCCATCATTTCATTAGGCCAACCAACAATAACTATACTCAAAGACTATTTAGAAACCAATTTCAAACTTGAGACAAATTAGAAATCAAATTAAAACCTCCGAGACCAAACATGTCACTTTTGAAATCTTGAGAACCAAATAAAAATTAAATTCAAATTTCAAGAACCAAAAGTATTTGTTTTGAAAACTCAAGAACCAGGTAACATTTCAAATCTCAAGAGACTAGAAGTGTATTTTACCTTTAATCATTTAACAAATAAACTAGTTTCCAATACGTCATACCAATGTAGACAAGTATCAAAGCAAACACTAAGCTCCATTTGATAACCATTTAGCCCTCGTTGGACAATCATTTGGTTTTTGAAAATTAAGCCTATAAATACTACATTCACTTTAGGTTTCCTTGTTTTGTTATTTACTTTTTACTTATGTTTTCAAAAACTATGCCAACCAAATGGTTATTAAATGGGGCTTTAGTTTTTAGTTTTTGGTTTTTTAAAATTGTGCTTGTTTTCTCATCATTTCTCTGCAAATGGTTTCATCTTTTTTAAATAAACATTTAAATTTGGGAAAATTACCCTTTTGGTCCCTGAGTTTTCAAGAGTAGGTGCATGTGGTCCCTGGGTTTTCAAAATAGACCTTTTTAGTTCCTGAGTTTGGAGAAATAGATTTAAAAGGTCCCTAGGTAATTTTTTTATTATTTTACTGTTATGAAAAATTAAAAAAATAATTAAATAATAATAAAAACAAAAACCCCTCTCTCTCTCCTCTCACTCCCTCCTTCCCTCATCCTCTCTCTCCTCTCCCCTCTTCTCCCTCCTCCACAACACAGAGAAAGTGATGAATGAAAACAAAAAAGAGAAGGGAGGGAAAAAGAGAAAGCCAACCTAAAATGATTGATTTCGGAGGAAGAAGATGAAGACGACAAAGACGCCGGTGGAGAAGGAGAAGTGCTACTTCAAAGTTAAAACCACCGAGTGTAATAGTGATTCCCTTTTCGTTGCACCATCTTTGAATACAATCTCTATATTCAAAGAAGAAAAAGAAAAAAGATCCGAGAGAGAGAGGGTTGAGCGGCCATGGGGGAGGGAAAGAGAAAGAATTAAAAGGAAAATTGTGATATCACAATTTTGAAGGAGGAAGAAGAAGCAGAGAAGAAGCAGATGAGGGAGAAGAAGGGAGAGGAGAGAGAGGAGGGAGGGAGTGGGAGGAGAGAGAGAGATGGGTTTTTGTTTTTATTATTATTTAATTATTATTATTTTTTTAATTTTTCATAACATTAAAATAATAAAAAAAAAATTACCTAAGGACCTTTTAAATCTATTTCTCAAAACTCAGGAACTAAAAATGTCTATTTTGAAAACTTAAGGATCACATGCACCTACTCCTGAAAACTCAGAGACCAAAAGGGTAATTTTTCCTTTAAATTTTTAGCCAAATTCTAAAAACAAAAAAAAAAGTTTTTTAAAACTATTTTTTTTTGTTTTCAAAACTTAGCTTGATTTTTTAAAACACATGTAAAAAGTAGATAACAAAACAAGAAAATCCATAGGTAGAAGTAATATTTATGAGCTTAATTTTCAAAAATTAAAAATAAAAAATCAAATTGTTATCAAACGGAGCTTAAGCTAAGTTAAATCTTTTAAAAGGTTAGAGGCCAAATATGAAATTATTAGCGGTTACTCCATTTGTAATTTCGTCATATATATTTATGTTATGTTATTAATAATATTAATTTTATAGATGCCAAAAAAATGTATGTTATTCATATGCTTTAAAAAAATGTATATATGTTATCAAAAAAAAAAAGAAAATGTATATATTATTAACTTTAAAAAGAGGGAAAGGAAAAAATTACCCAAATATCTATCACTGCAGGTCGCCGCCCGGTCTAGTTTTCCGGAAGCGCATTTTCAACAAATCCGGTTCAACGAAAAGATGCTGACAGCTAATAACCGGATCATTCGGTTGGCCAACCCTAAAACGAGTAAACTTAACCGGCTGTAGTTGCCCTAACCGGCCCATCCGGTTGCGAAAACCAGCGTTTTTGTGCCCTCAAAACTCAAAACTCAAACCCTAAACCCAACTCGGTTTCTTTTGTTTTCACCAAGCCGAACCCGCCTTTGTCCTGCAAAGTATTCAACTTCGACTTCGAGTAAGGTTCTATCTCATCTCTCTGTTTATACTGTTCAATTTCGTAGATTTATTGGCTTTCGATTAATGTTCGGTTATAACATTCATGCTTCTAATTGTTGATGAACCACCCTGAGATTGAAGGTCCTCGTTTTGGAAAAATTGCGTTTTTATTTTTATTATTTATTATTTATTATTTATTATTTTTTTCATTTTCTTGTAACGGAAATTTAATCAACCTGTGTTCCTTTAATTTTTTCTGGGAAGGTATCTGTTGAGATTGCACAAATGAGTTCCGGTTTGCAACCAGTTCCTATCACGCCCCAAAAACACGACCCCGCATGGAAGCACTGTCAAATGTTTAAAAATGGGGATAGAGTGCAGCTCAAATGTTTGTACTGTCACAAACTTTTTAAGGGTGGAGGGATTCATAGAATAAAAGAACATCTTGCTGGTCACAAAGGTAATGCTTCTACTTGCCACAGTGTTCCCCCTGAGGTTCAGATTATAATGCAAGAGAGTTTAGATGGGGTTATGATGAAGAAGAGGAAAAGACAGAAGCTTGATGAAGAGATGACTAATGTGAATGCCATGACTGGTGAGGTAGATGCAATTTCGAATCATATGGATATGGATTCTAGTATTCAATTGATTGAAGTTGCCGAGCCACTTGAAACCAGTGCAGGTTTGCTATTAAATCATGAGGAAGGAACAAGTAATAAACTGGGAAGGAAAAGGGGTAGTAAAGGTAAGAGTTCTTGCTTGGAAAGAGATATGATTGTTATTCCAAATGGTGGTGGAATACTAGATTCTAATAAGGTCAATAATCAAGTGCATATGGCAATTGGGCGATTTTTATATGACATTGGGGCATCTCTAGAAGCAGTAAACTCAGCCTATTTCCAGCCAATGATAGAATCAATTGTTTCAGCAGGTAGTGGGATTATACCACCCTCATACCATGATATCCGGGGTTGGATATTGAAGAATTCAGTGGAAGAAGTGAGGAGTGATTTTGACAGATGCAAAGCAACATGGGGAAAGACTGGTTGTTCTGTCATGGTTGATCAGTGGCGTACTGAAACAGTTCGAACCATGCTGATTTTTTTGGTGTATTGCCCTGAGGGAATACTGTTTTTGGAATCTGTGGATGCATCTGGAATTATGGATTCCCCAGATTTGCTTTACGAATTACTCAAAAAAGTGGTTGAACAAGTAGGGGTGAAACATGTACTGCAGGTGATTACTAGGTGTGATGAAAATTATGCTATTGCTGGTAGAAAGCTTTCTGATACATATCCGACCCTCTATTGGACCCCATGTGCTGCTAGTTGTGTGGATTTAATTCTTGGGGATTTTGGAAACATTGAGAGTGTAAATACTGTTATTGAGCAGGCTCGATCAATTACAAGATTTGTCTATAACAATAGTATGGTTTTAAACATGGTCAGAAGGTATACCTATGGGAATGATATCTTAGAACCTTGTGCCACAAGATCTGCCACAAACTTTGCCACATTGAATCGGATGGTTGATCTGAAACGATGTTTGCAGACCATGGTTACTTCTCAAGAATGGATGGATAGCCCATATTCAAAGAGGCCTGGGGGACTGGAAATGTTGGATTTAATCAGCAGTGAATCATTTTGGTCCTCATGCAATTCAATTATTCGTTTGACAAACCCTCTCTTGAGAGTTTTGAGAATAGTGGATAGTGGGAAGAGACCTGCGATGGGATACGTTTATGCAGCAATATACAATGCTAAACTAGCAATTAAGACAGAACTTGTTGACAGAGAGCGTTACATGGTCTACTGGAACATTATAGATCAGAGATGGGAACAACAGTGGCATCATCCTCTTCATGCTGCTGGATTCTACCTGAACCCCAAGTTCTTTTATAGCATTGAAGGAGGAGACATGCATGGTGCAATCGTATCAGGGATGTTTGATTGCATAGAAAAACTGGTTTCTGATACAAAAATTCAAGATAAAATAATAAAAGAAATAAACTCATACAAGAATGCTGCTGGAGATTTGGGAAGAAAGATGGCTATTAGAGCAAGAGAGACACTGCTTCCAGGTGAGGATCTAATCTATATCTATTCCTATTCCTCAGCTTCCACTATGCACCATTGCACAATTTGCACTTCACCAGCTTGTTTATGGACTGACTTGCTAGTTGCCTTTCGGAAAAACGCTTGGAACCTAGAACAAGGCAACGGCAGATACACGGCTGATTACACATTGTAAGATTGTTCATATAACTTGCATGCTAAGGGCCGTGCCATGTGCCTGCGACGTAGAGCGGCCCTAAGGACTTGGGAAGCATCTATGTTTAGCATAATGATATTGGAAAATGATTTTTAGGCAATGTTTTTATTATACTGAGTCACTGACCATTAAATTTCATTCTGCATGACTCTCATGTCCCAGTCAGATATAACTTTTAATTTGGAGCATATCTGTTGTTTAGTTATCTTCCATGCATATCAAGAGCGACCCTTTTGCTTCATGGTTATCTTCTTTCTGGTCTCTTTGTTGAATGATCTTTTGGTTTGTATATGTTTCTTGTAGCTGAGTGGTGGTCAACATATGCATCAAGCTGCCCATGTTTATCTCGCTTGGCCATTCGAATTCTTAGTCAAACCTGCTCCTCAGTGGGGTTTAAGCAAAATCAAATCCTTTGTGATAAGTTACATGACACCAGGAATCACATTGAACATCAACGTCTTACTGACCTTGTATTTGTGCGCTTCAACTTGCAGCTCAAACAAATGTAAGTCAATCGAAACATTTATTACACAATGAGTCTCATGTTTGAAGGTTAGGGACATTGCTGAAGTTTTTTCCAATTAATTTATTGGCAGGGCCGCTAAAGCCAATGAACAGTATCCAGTTGACCCCCTTTCCTTTGATGGGCTCGGTATTGTTGACGACTGGGTTTGGAGAAGGGATTTATGTGCAGAGGATTGTGGGAATCTGGAATGGACAGTACTTGATAATCCTCCCTCCGGTTCCACTAGGCTTTTACCCCTGCATGATGACTATGATGACTTGGTTGCAGGTGATTAATTGATTATGGCTTTATTACTTTCCATGAGACCACAATCCTTACTGAAGTTGTCTCTCAAATGTACAGGGTTTGATGACTTGGAGGTTTTTAAAAAACAGAGGGAGAGTGAAGATGACAATATTTCATAACACGAAGCTACTGATGCCTTCCAAGCAAGTCGCACCATTTCTGTTGGTGGATGATCGTACTTGTGTCTAATTATCGTGCATGGAAGGAATGACGAGATGGTATGATTTAGTCGAGCGCTTCAAGAGCAGATTGAATGTTGTATGCCTCTGTAGTAGAGTAGGTCACTAGTTCACTGTATCTTATAACTAAGCAAGTAGTTTTGTAGATTACACAAGGCTTAGGCAACTTATGATTTAGATTGTTCAAATTAAAGCTGTATATGCAAACGATGGAGGGACTAGGGAGACATCCTTCAATTAAATTTTAATGATATCTTAGTTGAGCTTTCCATACAGAAAATTTATGCACATCCCTTCGTGATTGCCATCGCATGAACTTTATGAATGAAGCTGTTAGATCGTACACCCTATGTGAAATTCTTTCCCATTGCTTTTGATAGCAAGACCCTCGTTAGAATTGTGGTTTTTTCTTGCCTTCCGTCATATCCCAGGTATATTCTATTGATAAAATAAATTTAAGAGGCGCTGCTGTGTTTTTGTTGTTCGGATAGAACAGTTTCATCATCTCTGTAGATATGATATGATGCTGTTCTTGGATATCTGTTTGCCTTTTAAGGTTTTCGACCCTGAATAATTTTGCATTCATTTTCTCGATGTATGGTATAAGTATAACCAAGACTGAGAAAAGATCTCAATATCACAAAAACCTTTGAGACAGCAGATTATGTTCTCGAACAAAAGATCTCAATATCGTGGCAACAAAGGGAAAAAAAGAAAAACGAATGAGAGCTGAAACCCCCACCAACTTTGAAGCATAGAGTAGAGAAAACCAGTAGATATTTTCATACAAACAGGTTACAGTATTCTCCTTATCAAACATGACTTGAAAATGATCTTCCACTTGACAGCTAAAGGGAAGGCTTATAATTCATAATTGCAGCTTCCATTATCACTCCTAGCAGTTGGGTCAAAGTTTTCTGCATTTGGGTCTGTGCAACCTTCAGGGACAGGAAAACTCACCTGCTGAGCGGCTTTACCTGCAACAAACAGAATCAACAGCTTAGGAGAAGCTGCTAATGTTTTGTACAATTCATAACGATCTATAGAAGATCAGGAGAGAGCTAACCGTAGAATGCTCCACTTTTTATAGCGTCTTCATTGGCATCACCAAGAGCAGCCTCACTCAAGTACTTGTCAGCCAATTGGACTCTCTTCACGTTCTCTTGCTCCTTAACAAGCATGTATCCATACTCGAGGAGTTTCTCTAAGGTTATCTTTGGCTGCTCGAATGTCGGTGGTCCTTCCTTTGAGTTGACGAGCTTCTTTGCAATATTGTCAACTCCGACTGAAGCAGCCCACTTCCTCACTTCATCGTCATATACTCTTGCCCTCAGGGCACCAAAGAAATCTGTATGATCATGGTTTAGTTTATTAGGTTGGAATATAGAAGGGAAATGACTCAATATTTATGTATTTGATTCATAGTTTACACTTGGAAGCTTACCTATGGATTGGCCAGGGAAGGTATCAACAAGCTTGATAATATCTTCTTTAGGAACATTGTCAGTCCTAAAGATTCCTGTGCAGACACCAATTCGATCCTCTCGCGTAGGTGCCCAATAGAACTTTTCCATACGACCGTCACGGATGAGTGGAGCATACAATGTCGAGAAGTCGTTACCCGTGACAATGATGGGAACACGAGGGTTGTCCTCTTTGTTGTACATACCAGGGAGCTGGACACTGGTTGGGTTATCAGCTATGTTCATGAGGGTAGCATTAACCATCTGGTTGTTCACGGTGTATTGAGTGGTGCCACCGAGACGACCAGCTCCTGCATCGAGATCGTTGATGAAGAGGACACACATTTTCCCCTTCTTGATAATGTCCGCTGCTTCACGGTACCTCTGTCGAATCAATTTTGCAGGTTCTCCTGCATTTCCACTCTCCAGTTCTCCTGCACTCATCATAATGGGGCTGAAGTAATGAAACAAAGCATTAGCATGAAGCAGGAAAATGATCTGAAATGGCTAAAACAAACAGGATGGAGAAGGATGAAACTCACTTGATCCCCATCTTGGCAAACACAAGTTCACATTGGTAGGATTTCCCTTGACCTTTGCCTCCCCAAACACCCAAAATCACTGGAACCTAAGGAAGAATGATTAAATTTCAATCAAGAAGTAAAAGAAAAGAAACACAACTTTAGCCAAGCCCAGCAACGAAACAAATAAACAGTAAGTGAGTTTTCTGTTGAACCTTGATGTTGGGAAGTTTCATGAAGTTCTTAGAGATGTGAACAACTAGTTTGTCCATGAATGTAGGAGCAATGTAAAAACCATCCACAGTGTTGTCTAAATGGTACCTATATCATCATCAAAACCACAACATTCAAGACTATCAGTTCCTTCATTACTAATCATAGATAAACAAAAACAAAAACAAAAATCAATCATTTTTCTTCAACTTACTGACGAAGTCCAGCACTTAAATATTCATAAGAACTCAGAACAGGGTCATGAGTTCCTGCTCCAGTAGGAGCTTGAAAGAGTGTGTCGACCATTCCCTTTCCTCTAGTGATGTCTTGTTGATCATCAGAGATATCATAAGCAAGGCCCTTCCATCTATCCTTATTAGTTTGCTTCTCTTCATCAATGTCTTCTGCAACAGCAACCACCTTCAAGCTGCTTCCTGAAGAGATCTTTGAATTGGGGTATCTTGAGTTCACTTTCTTCAAGCTGCTGCCTACGAATGCAGAGCTCTGAACTAAAGCTCCAGAGATGGCGCCATTTAAACTCACCTGCAATAAACAAACCCCCTCCAATTTCACATCTAGTGATCATCACAAACTCTTAATCATGTCGTTCGAGCTAGAAATTTTCAATTCTAGGGCGGATCTTAACTTTTCAACATGAGTTTTTAAATCTAAAACGAACTTGACAAGAAGGTAAACAAGTTGAAATCTTTCACGTGATCTTTAAGAAATCCATAAGACCCAACAATTTTAATCAAAACCAGAGAAGAAAAAAAAGCAAAGTGTGATCAACATTTGAGTGAGTGTTGTTGTAATGGCGGGAAAGATTTCAGTTACCGGAATTCTGTTGACGGCTCCGGCGGTGGAGACAGCGGTGGCCATGGGTTTTGAGAGAGAGGAATGAAAGCAAATGAGTCCAAGGAGAGAACTTTCAAATTGAGGCAAATGGAAGAGGAAGCTGATATTTATGTAGTAAAAAAGAAGCAAGTTTGGAGTGTTCAAAATGGCAGTGGATAGGCTCAAATTTTTTAACGACCACACAATCTGGGTTTGCTGGGACGACAGGTGGCATCTGGGAGATGGACTGGAACTGTGTCGTTTTGGGGATGTGGTTTTTGCTTATCCACTAAAATAAACGTTACAATATTCACCACAAATATATCAATTTCGAGAAATTGGTTTGGTTGTTAAAAATATATATGTGAAAAGGAACACGAAAATGGCGGGTAGCGTTAATTGTGGTCGTTGAAATATCGTTTTTTTTGCAAAATGTCGTTGAAATATCTTTTTTTTTTTGCAAAATATCGTTGAAATATCTTGTACTAAATGAAATAAGAAACATATGGCAAGCAACGGTTCTTGGGCTAATTTTTAAGATAATATTGTTTAAATAAATAATGACACAATTAGGATAGTTTTGAAACTAATAATTTTTAAAATGTATAAAAAAAAATGAAATTACAAATGTAGGGTAAAAAAGAAAAGAAATGTTTAAAATAGAGTACCTAAATCGTGTACCATATACACGATTTACATGTCAGTGGAAATCGTGTACACGGTACACGCCTTACGTGGAAATCGTGTACACGGTACACGTTTTACGTATATCTAATGGTCAAGTTAGCAAAGCAAAAAAATACTATATACATGCTTTGGCTTGTTGGCTGTAGGAGGGGCACAATGAACGGTTGCAAATTCAAGGTCACGGGTTCAAATCCTCGTAAATGTGAGTCTTTTTAAATTTTTACCCTTTTTTTTATTTTTTTTGCACATATATATATATATACCAAAAAAATGCCACTTTTTAACTTCATTTTTTTTTTTGTATTACTCTTTTAGTTTAACTTCATTTTTTATTATATATTTAATTTGCAATATACATATATAATATTATTTTAATTTTTAGTAAGTTGGGTATGGTTAGAGTTTAATTATTTTTTTTTAATTTTACTCACATATATACAAAAAGAAATAAATCTTACCATTTTTGTGTTATTATTTTTTTAATTTACATTATTTTTAAAAAAAATCCACAATCTTATCTGTCCCACGACTACCACCCAAAAAAAGTGTAAAATTTTTACTTTGGTGATGTTTTTTGGGAACTCGTTCCATAATTTAATTTATACTTTCAAATATTTAATTTAGTCGGATTGAATCGATAAATATTTAATCTCAAACTAATCGTGTGAATTAAATTTATTGAAAATATAAATATTAAATATAGACGTTTAAAAATACAGTACAAAATCAAAATGAAATTTTAAATTTAAAAATACTATGTGATGTGTTGTTTTTGTAAAAATATAATCGAATGGTTTCGAAGGCTTTTTTTTTTGAAATTTTTAAATGAATGGGTATTAATGTTTTAGCTAGTTTTCTTTTTCTTTTTTTAAAAACAAATGTTGACTATTAAGCTACACTAAATTTGTTCTAATATTCTATATATTTTAGTATTTTTTGAATTATTAGTTGGTTGAGAGTTTGGAAAATTGTGAAATCTCACTGTATAACTACTAAATTAGTTAGATGATCTATTTGGTATATTTTTTATATCAATCATCATCTTAAAATTTGAAAATGATAGTAACCACACATTTGTAATCTTGAACCGTATGTGGTTGACATACGGATGTCTTATCCTTGTAATACTATTGATACGACTCACTTTGTAATAGCCACAAATGATTTAATTCAAATCGTTCATGTGGAAATATGTGAGTGTGGGTATCTTATACAATGAGTATAACTACATATTATTTTAGAAAAACTACATATTATTATTATTTATTTTGAAATTTACATATTTTAGAAAAACTACATATTATTATTATTTATTTTGAAATTCTGGATCCGCCACTGTGACGTGTACCACGTACACGATTTACATATTATTATTATTTATTTTGAGGCCATAAATATATTTTTTTTCTCAAGAATCAAGAAATCCCACCACGATTTTTCGAGAAAATATGCAAACTTTCGATGCTGGATCTAAAAAAGTAATCTCTCCCACTTTCGATGATGGCTCACACTTATATTTATACATTAGATAGATAAATCATAACCAAAAAAAAAAAAAAACTGCTGTGGAAATCGTGTACATGGTACACGGATCCATTTGGAAATCGTGTACCACGTACACGAGTTACCTGGCAGCCACATGGCGGCCACGCCATCGAATGGAGCCATGTGGCACAAAAATCGTGTACGGGGTACACGATTTTGCCTTTCCTCGTGTACATGGGCAGCGATTCATTTGGCTACTCGTGACCACGGGTTGCGACTTACATAAATCGTGACCCATGTACACGATTTATCTACCCTACATTTGATATTATTTTAAAACTTACCATTTTTGTGCTATTATTTTTTTAATTTACATTATTTTTTAAAAAAATCCACGGTTCTTAGGCTATTATTATTTTTTATATTTTGCGTTTGGAAGCTTCGAGATTCTCTGTAGCCGTGGTCCGTTTCTTTTTTTGTGAAAGAGGTTCTTTCTACTTGCTTCTAGATTCTACTTAAGATAAATCTCGAATATTCCAATATTTCGTGTTTATATGCGATGAATCTTCTTCACTTCTGGATGATGTGATTATGTTTGTCTTCTTCATGCACAAATGAATTCAAGGCTGAATAAATATACTTTGGTCTCTCATATTTTGATTTTTCTTCAAATTTTGATTCCTACTTTTTTAGAAAAAAAGAATTTAATTTCATCTCAATCCTTACCATCACTAAATGTTCAAAGAATTATTACATATGAATTTTAAAATAGTAATTTTAATGGATTGATTTTCTATGATAATGAGTAATTTCAAGTCATGTAAGTGGTGTTATATGAAATGAGAGAGTTTTTATTTTTTGGGAGAGCGGTATGGTTATTTTATTTAATTAAAACATAGAATTTCAACCCAATTAATGAGCCGTGAGGTGTGTTTTAATATTAAACAATCATTCGATCATTAATTTTAATGTTTTGCAATTGAAAAAGATTCTAATTCATAAAAAGATGAAATTATTTTTTTTTTAAAATAAAATTAGGAACGAAATTGAAAAAAGACTCAAACACTAGGATAGATATTCATGTGACATTAAAATAGACAACCATGTTCTATTGCTATAAAAAGTTAGTTACTTTTAGAATATTTATTTATTTATATTTTTTAAATTCAATAACATGTGAGAATTCAAACCTCTAACTTTTTAGTCAAGTATGTGCCTTAATCAGTTGAATTATACTCTTGTTGGCAATTAATTTTAAAATTATTAAATAAATGCAATTTCTAAGAAAAATGTTAATTTAATCCTAAACAATTTATTAAGTTATAAGATGCGTATCTAATCTCATAAGCATAAACTTTAGTTTAAGACCAAGTTGTACTTAAAAAAAAACTAAAGAAAGAAAAGCTTAAGACCAATAAATTGAACAAAAAGTCAAAGAGACATAGCAACTACGGTGTGGGGTTTGGTTCCAATATCCAATCAAAGTATTCTGACCTAAAGTCAAGTACTATCTAAGAAACTTGGAAAAACAAATTAGAAAGGAATGGTTTTGCACATAATATTTATTTCTTTAAAAGCAGCTATTTTTTGAATTATTGTCTCAAAGATAAGCATAAGCTATATTCTCTGATTCATGAATCGGCACATATGTCAAAGCATATTAATTACACCCAAATAATTTGGGTGGGTTGGAGGGTGTTTTTGAAATAATGCATTAATAATAATAAAAAAATGTATTTTAATAATAGACCACTTTACTATTTCTTTTTAACATTTTGAACGTGCTTTTACTTCCGTCAAAAAAAAGGATACGCTTTTACTTTTATTGGTAGAAACACTTGCGAATCATTAACCTTAAACAAATATTTAGTGACGAATTGCGCCTAAAGCAAAAAAAATGAAAGAACGAAGTACATATGTAGACTTAGAGTAGTAAAACAAAATGTTTAGACACTAAATACAAAAAGTAATCACACAATATTTTTGTTATTTTCTTAATTTTAAATCAACATAATTAAAAAAATATATTTAAAATAACGACTAACATCATTAATGTCATAAAATTGATTTTAAAAAAAAAAAGAAAAAGAAAAAGAAAAGAATGTGTTTAGCCAACATGAACATACTTATGTAATTATGACATTTTTAGTTCTAATTTACACTGAGTTTTAGATACCAACTTTTTAGAATTCAAGATCTAGAGCCTAAAAATGTAATATACTTTAAAAAGAGACTAGATTTTTCTTTTCCTTTCATTTTTAGGTTCAACAAGATTTAAACTTCTAACCTTTTGATTAAAAATATATATCTTAACAAATTAGTTATGCGGAAAAAAAAGCTAGAAATTAATGCAATTTTTTAAAAATGAAAATAATGCAAGATTAAGAATCTAAAAATACTATGGTTACGCCATGATTAGATAAAATAAATTCAAACGTTATGACAAAGTTCTAGGTAAAAAAAAAAAAATCCTCTCTCAGCTAAAAGTCAATAAACTTATGCCAGGAATATTTTTCACGACACAAACATATCCCATTTATTTTTCTAGCATAGAACTTACTCCATTACATTAAATAATTAATTAATATCCAACCAAACCAAACCAAACCATCTTTGACTCCATCAAAATTCATAACAAAAAACCCATCACAATTCACAACAAATATGAATTATAAACCTCAAAACCTACCCATTAGCCCATTCATTATAGTACCTTTTTTTTTTCTTTCCAAGATTGAATAGAATAATTTCATTTACACAGTGTGACAGTTCTTGGAAAATATATAATAAAGATGCAGAGGGAAGTGGGGAATGGGGCATTCAAAAGAATCTAAAGAAGGAAGGCATAAGATAGAGAGAGTATTGAAGAGGCCAAGTGTCAGATAGTTATTTTTGCAGGAAAAGCGACCCTAGTTTTTGACATTATAAGCAAACCCTAACGCCATAGCAAGTGTAAAGCATACAAAAGAAACCCTGTGTACCTGTAGACCTGTTCCTGTACCAGCATAAGTCAGTCATCCTTAAGGCTGCCCTCAATACTTTTCCACATGAATGAATGAAACATCACAATTCACAATTCACAAACATTAATAATAATAATAATATCAATCTCGATGATGTCAAGAAATCAATGCACCGCCATATCCAACGACATTGAGATCATTTTACTCCACCTAATGTCCTTTTTCTTTCAATGCATGCACATTTTACACACACCCCACCATTTCAAACCTCAATTTTTTTTTTCACTTTTTTACTATGCCATGCCAACTTCATCATACTCAAAGATCAGAAGTGTTCACCCCACAAGTTTTTAAACTAAAAAAAACTCATATTGATATTTGCAAGTACATTTACATCTATAATGTCACAAACTATGATGATGGTGATGAGAAAGAGACAAAACCCATGAATTTGAACACACAAACATTGTCTAAGAGAATCGAGAAATGACAATCCATGAGTAGAAGATTCAAAAAACTAACAAAAGGGTTGTTAGTGGACTGGAAAACAAAACCAATATTAATATCATATACCATTAGTAAGATGGAGGAGGAGGAGGAGGAGGAGGAGGATGAAGAGGAGCCCAAAACACATCTTGAGAAATTTGAGTATTTGGAATCAAATTATAAACTGGCAAAGAAGCTCCTCCTGATGATTCTCCCACTGAATTATTTCCATTACTATGATCTTCCCCTTGCTTTTCCATTTCCATGATTTCCTCATTTGCATTCTCTTCCTCTTCCTCAATCGGCAGTCTTTCATATATAGCGTTGGTAAACGAAGCTGCAATTACGATGACGGGGCCTGCGGCAATGAGGGGACCGGCAACCAGGCCGCCGACGACCCGCCCTTGGCCGCCAGAGAGATAGACGGTCAAGCCAGTAGCCCCCTGGGGGGACGGCGCGGGAAGGAAAGCGCCGGAGAGAGACAAGATCTCGAAGCGTTCGTGGAGGGTAATGACCCCGCCGGGGGCGGCGGGCTGGCGGAGAGTGACGTTGGCGACGAGGCCGGTGCCGCTGAGAATGGAGAGTCCGCGGTGGCGGCGGTGGGCGAAGGTGGAAATGGAGTGGGCTATGTCGGTGGCGGTGGTGATTTCGAATACGTGGCTTTGGAGGGCGTTGGGACTGTCTTTGGTTATGACAATCGGTGGCTTTGGCTTGTTTTTTGAGCCGGGTGGCCGCCCTCGTGGGCGCCTGTTGTTGTTTTTAGCTCCATGCTGATCTTCATTTTTAGTAACATGTTGTTGTTGGCGATGTTCCTGTTCGGTGGAATCAGGGTCGTTACTAGAAGATCCAATTAGTTGAAGATGATGATGATCTTCTGGTTCTTCTTTTTGTTCTTGTGGGTCTTTGGGATCAAAGGAAGATAAAGAATCAAGTCCTCTCATTGTAAGATTCCCAATTCCACCCCACCATCTATTGGCCATGTATCCTGGGTTTTGATTCGTAGGTAAAAATGGTTGTTGGGTTAAAATGGGGAGGGGAAGAGAAAAGAAAGAAAGAGGAGGAGGAAAACAGAATCCATTGGATAAGATCAATGACAAGCAACAACCGAACAGAGAAGGGAAGAAGCCTTATCTGTATCCAATAAAAGGGAGGGGAGGTAGGAAAATAAATAAAAATGGAAAAGGGGGTGAAGAAGCAGGAGAAGGAGATTAGAGAAGGAAGTACCAAGTACGAAGAATAGAGTGATGGAAATGGAATAGAATGGTACAAAAATAATGGTAATGGTAAAAGGAGGAGTTTTGTATGTCACGCGAGGGGATGATAGAGAGAAAGAGAGGGAGGGTCCGTGTTTCGAAGCTTAAGTGAGTGACAGCTTCTGGAGAAACATTTAAAGATTTTGCAGTATCCCCCACACTCCCAAAAATAATAATATTAATAAAATATATAATAAGGTTTTTGGGTAGGGTGCTAGGGTCTTTGATTCCATTGTCGCCTCGCCTATTCCCTACTCTAGAGTTTTCTTTTATTAAATAATGTTGTTCAAGTTCCAAGCTAGCTAATCGACGCCAAGTTGAGGCTGGGATTTACAGAATCATAATAATACCAACAATAGCGTTGGCAATGACATAGCTGGAAGTCCTGCACTCTCGAATCTTGGGGTGCAAGTGCAACCCATTTTTACATTGCAATCACTAAGTTGGACTAAATTCTCAAAACTGGCCAATGAGTGATTCAATCAGCTTCTGCGTACCTAAACTAATTTTACATATTACATTTAATTACTAAAAGAAAAAAAAACACATAGTACATTAAATTTTAAATAGGTAGCAAATGAGTTGGAGCAGTTTCATTTGATAGCTTTTCAAGCACCATTTTTGTTTATAAGTGTAATTCTTAGTGGAGTTTGGTTTGGTAGGGAGCGTGTGGGTGGTTAATTGAGATTTGAAATTGAAGATGAAGATGAAGATGAAGATGGTGTCGGTAGTAAGTATGTATGTATGTATGTGTAAGGGAAAGAGGTGCAGAAACGCTGAGCCCTAGGCGCAGGCGGAACTGAGTATGGACGATGGTGGCGTGTCTTGACGCGCCGGCCGGGAATCCACGCACCTCCATTCCCATCGCATAATTGTTTGATATGCCACATTCATGATTTTATCAACTGCCCATTTATTTATTTCTTTTCTTTTCGTATTTAATTATATCATGAAATTTATTTAAATTGAATATTAAAAAACACTTCTCTACCGTTAAATTGGTATGAAAATAACAATTTAGTCTCTAAACTTTTATTTGTAATAATTAGTCTTTGTATTTTAAAATTTATAACAATTTTATCTTTAAACTTTAGTATGTAACAATTTAATTCTTATACTTTAACATATGTAATAGTTTAATCTATATTGTGTTAAATTTCATCAAAATTAAATATCAATTTTTATTATGTAACGATTTAGCCTCTATAGTTTATAATTACATTACTTTTAAAAAAATTATAAACATATTTAGTCTCTAATCAATTTCATTAAATCTTAATAAAAAAAATTTTACAATAAAGACTAGATCATTACAAATTTTGAAGTAAATAACTAAATTGTTACATAGTAAAGTTTAAGGACTAAGTTATTACAAAATTTAAAGTATGGGAACTATAAATCGTTACAAACTAAAGTTTGGAGACTAAATTGTTACTTTCATAAAATTTAAGGATTAAAAGTGTTTTTTAACCTTAATTGAATTAAATGTCAAAGTGTTAACTTTTTAATTAATTAAGTTAATAACTTTTTTATTAATTAAGTTTTGGTCCTAAACCCTTAAAGTTGTGTTTAATAGGTTTTTTATCCTTGAAAAATGTAATAGGTTTTCAAACTTTTAAAGATTTGACAAGCAATCATATTTAAAAGTGGTTATCTAGACTTTCAAGTTTGTTTGTATAATTTGTTAAATACATAATTGAAAAGCCATGATATTGTACGAAAGAAAGTTAAAATAATATTTTGGTCATTGTACATTAGGTTTCATTCTATTTTAGTCATCGTACTTTTAAATGTCCAATTTTAGTCTATTTACTTTCAATAAAGCTTAAATTGATCTCTATTGTTAGTTTATTGTTAACTTTTCTAAAAAAAAAAAAAAAAAAAAAAAAAAAAAAAAAATCTCTATTAGTCTTTCGTCTATAAATTTTGGAAATATATTCACATTACGTCTTTTCTTGAATGAAAATTATTATTATTATTTAACCAATTTCGAAAAAAATTAATTTCAAACTAATAGTAGGGACTAATTTTAAGCTTTATTGAAAGTACAGAGACTAAAATTGGACATTTGAAATACATGGACTAAAATATAATGAAACCTAAAGAATAGAGACCAAAATGGTATTTTAACCTAGAAAAAATGATTTTGTGACAAATAGCTAGATAGTGAAGAGTCGGAGACTCCCTCATTTATAACTTCTTGGTTGAAAATACAATATCTTAACTAATTGAATTATGCTTAGTTTGTGTCCTACAAAATTTTAAGCTAATATCTAAAGTAGACAAAAGAAAAATGATCAGTTATTATTAGCAACATAATTACTTTTGACTGTTTAAAATATAATAAAAAATTCTAAACAGAGTAGAATGAATAAGTCAAATAGTTTTGATATTTATCAACTATTTAATCGATTTTTTTTAATAGGTGAGGTAGATGTATGGTCAATGATTTGATCGTCTGGCTAAGAAATTCAATCCATGTCAGTATGGTGTAAGCATCAATTCATGCTTAATTAAATTAGGTGACAATAGCAAAATAATAAGAGAGTTCTTGAAATCATGTTAAAAATATGCACATTTTTCTAATAACGTGGGGGTGTTTTTTTTTGTTTTTTTTAATTGAGTTTAACAATATGTGAGGTGTAGATTTGAACATCTCAATCAAATTAGTTAAGACGTTATAATATCTTAATTAGTCAAGCTATTTGAACTAACATTAAGTTGAGGTGTTCAAACCTCCTCACCAAATAAAATTTTTAATTGGACTAGAGTTTTACATTATATGATAAAAGAGGTGTAATAGTTATGAAATTCTTGTAAGATATTTTATGATAGTTATGACTTGTGAGAATAGATGGTAATTAAGTTGAGAGAAATATGTTAAAATCGTTGGCTTGATCAAAGCCATAGTTCTCCGATCAAATCAAATAGTTAATTTCATATAATTAGTGTTTATAAGACTCTTACCTGGAAATCGTTAACAACATAACCATGTCAAACTTAAGTCTCTTTTAAGTTAAACATGATACATATAAGTACGGAGGCATGCATAATCGGTTTAATCATATACAATCATCATGTCGAATGGATGGACAAGATGAGCCTATTAAGCTAATCAACTTACAATCTAATAGTGAGCCAACATAATCATCCTAAACAGATATAAGCATAATTTAAAAAAAAAAAAAAAAGTATGTTTAGAATGCATTTTCAAATGCTTAAAAATACTTTTTTAAACTCGAAAAGTCATTTCAAATAAACCTTTATAATCTTTATACTTTTTTTTTTTAACTAATTATTGATGGTTATACAAAATAGTAAGTTAAAAAGTCACTAACATATAGAGTTGTAATTAATGCATTCACTTATAAAGTAGCTAATTGTAGACTCGTTTGATAATTATTTAGTTTTTTGTTTTTAAAAATTAAGCCTATAAATACTACTTTTACTTATGGTCTTCCTTGTTTTGTTATCTACTTTTTACATATGTTTTAAAAAATCAAGTCAAGTTTTGAAAATTAAAAAAAAAAATGTTTTCAAAAAACTTGTTTTTGTGTTTTGGAGTCTGGCTAAGAATCCAAATATTTTCTTAAGGAAGATAAAACTCATCATAGAGAAATAATAGCAAAAGAAACACAATTTTCAAAAACCAAAATGGTTACCAAATGGGGCCTTAGTTTTTTGTTTTTTAATTTTAGAATTTGTGCTTGTTTTCTAATCAATTCTCTACAAATATTTCTTAAGAAAATATTTGAATTCTTAGCCAAATTCTAAAAACAAATTTTTGAAAACTATTTTTTTGATTTTCAAATCTTAGCTTGATTTTTGAAAATATAGATAAAAAGTAGATAATAAAATAGAAAAACTCCCAAATGCAAGTAGTATTTATAGACTTAATTTTTAAAAACTAAAAATCAAAAACCGATTATTGAATTGGCCTTGGGATTTGGGAATTTGGAATTTTGCTTCTTTTTCTTTATAGGGTTACGCAAAATTACCAAACATTACAATATGCATGTCTCGTTCCACGAAGCAACCAACTTAATAAAATACAATGAAAATTTTTTAAATCAATCTTGCAAAACGTACACATCATTTGATAATTGAAGACCTATGAAAATAAGTATAAAGTTATAAACATAAATTTGGACAAAAAAAGTTATTTTTCAAAAAAAAAAAACTTACAAAAAAAGTATAAACTTAAATAATATAAGGGAAAAAATCAATTTAATGTTTACTCTTAACTTGGCATGAAGAATCTATTTACCATTAAATAAATCTCCAAAAACTTACCAACTTCTTAAAAAAAAAATTCAGGCACTAGTGTATTTTTCTTTAAAGTTCTATCAATTTCATATCTTACATATTTATAATTCATTAACATACATAAATTTTCTTTTTTTTTAACAATCTTGCAAATTGCAATTGAAAGTATATTAGAAGGTAAAAGTTGCAAACTTAATCAAGTTTAAGGTAAAAACTACAACATTTATCAAAGTCTCCACCATTGTGACGCAGTGCTTGCCTTAGTTGTATTGAATTTGAAATATGTATAAGATTGTATACATTAATGGCCACAATATTGGTCAACCTAATTACAGTTTAACTGGTTAAGATATTATCATATCGATCAAAAGTTCAAAGATTCAAATCTCTAATTCTACATATTATTGGATTAAAAAAATGGTCATACCTTACCATTAAATATGTCGGTCAATGAAGAGTAAACAAAAACACTCCTTATAAAAGGCTCGTAATACACAAAGCCAATTCATAATGATACATTAATACTTTAATTTCAGTGTGACATCCAAAGTAAACTAGGAGGAGTGATCAGCAAATTGAACAGAATTAGCTACAAACAAAAATTAATTTCTAGTAAACTCTGGCACATCCAAGAAACGAACCCACATTAAATTGAGGATTTCTGAAGACATAGCCAAAAACATGCTAATGTAGGAGGAGATGTTAATATAATTAGTCTAGTTTAGTTATTAATTTTGAGTTAATTAGTATTTTGAATTTAATTATTTATTTGTTTATTTTATTATAAGGCTATAAATAGCCACTTTTTAAAATTGTAAGGATTTTTTTTCTTCATATTATTTGAAATAGAACTTTCTTCTTAGATAATGTTCTCTCAATTTTTGGAATGAACTTTCCTTCTTTGGCCATGAATTTAGCCTAATCACAAATTCGTTGCGTCAATTTCAAGTTTTTTTTTTTTTTTTTTTTTGCTTTAGGTCTAGTGTCACAATGCTTTGTGGTAGCATTGTAGTGTGGGGCAGCACACGCTTCACACGTGTTGTCTTCTCATGTTCTTGGCTTATCTTGTGTTGTGGTATCTTTCTTTATTTTCTAAATTCAAGCTTTGTATAGGTCTTCTTTCTTTTTTTTTTTGAAAAGTATATAAACTTTCTAATTGAGGATTAATCTCCACAAATCTCAAACATTTACTTTGTTTGTCTTAGTTCAGAAAAATTATTTAATAAAGTCATCACAATATGATTGTCTTTTAATAATTGTTGGAATAGCAGCGGCGGATCTACAATAGGCCCAGGGGAGGTTTGAGCCCCCTGAACTTTAGAAATTATCCTATTAGTATATAAAAATTCATACAAATTCTTGAGATGGATCTTTCACTCTAGTGGCAATTGATCCCCTAACCCCCCTCATGGCCAAAGGTTCGAATCCTAGAATTAATTTGAGTGCTTAATTTTTTCCCATTTCACATTTTTGACATATGCGATTGATTTCATTATCCATGTTTTCTTACTTTTTTTTTAAAATATTAGTTTATTGTTCACATTTCCAACAAAAATATTTAGTCTCTATTCATCTTCCTTTTATAAATTTTTTATAAATTTTGGAAAATATTCATATACATAAAAATTAATTTAAGATTTACTGAGAGTACATGGACATTTGAAAGTACAACAACTAAAATAGAATGAGACCTAAAGTACAAGAAATTTTAACCTAATAATATTAGTCATATTTTCCATTGAACAAACGATTAAACAAAATATATCAAGCTCTCCTACTATAAAGTTCTGGATCTACACTGGTTGGTTGTAGGTTCAAAGATCTGCATGCGACCAAATAATCATTGGAAGCAAATTCGATATGCTTTTGTAATTTCTCTTTCATCCATGTAAGGGTTCAAATCTGAGAGTCATATTATGGCGGGTTCACCGAAAAATTTATAACAAGTACCACGTGGCAAAACATTAGTGGAGAAAAGACCGGAAGAAAGATCGAGCAGCTGCACAGAAACACAAACTCAGAATCCGTTTCCAGATTACGCGGCCACATTATCCAATCCGAAAAGGGTAAAAAATCAGGAAAGAATTCTGGGCAGAATTGCCGCTTTGGAAATGGCTCTGCTCAACGCCTCATTATGTTCTTCCACTTCCAGAATTCCTCCCAGACCTCACCTTCCTCTTCCTCCCTCCATTTCCGCCTTTCCTAATCCCCAGGTAAGTTCCTCACTCCATTTCCCCTCTCAATTTCTTCTCTGCTTCTCTCATTTCTACTCAAATGCTATGATTTCAACCAAAAAAAACATGAAGGTACTGAAGCAGCAAGTGGAAGCTACTCGGAATTTGGTTCTTTCCATTGGAGAATCCGTCTCTAAAGCCAGCTTCCTCGCTTTGCTTTCCGCCTCTTTGTTCCTCACCGATCCTGCGCTAGCTTTTAAGGTTCATTTTGCCCTGAAATTGTTAAGAGATGAGAATCTATTTTTCTTCTTCTGATTGTTTCGAGTAAATGTCTATTGGTATATGTCTGTATTTGAAGCTGCTTCAGTTTGATCATTGACTGATTTTTTTGGTGAGCGGATTCAATTTCGTAATTAGGGCGGAGGTCCTTACGGTGCTGGGGTCACTAGAGGTCAGGATCTCACTAGGAAAGATTTCAGTGGGAAGACGTTAATCAAACAAGATTTCAAAACGGTTTCTCCCTTTTCAGATAAATTCACTATTTCTGATGTTGTACTACGGTAATATGTGTTTGTGACACATGGCTTTAATTATGTTTCTTTTTTCACCAGTCTATATTGCGGCAAGCTAATTTTAAAGGTGCAAAGTTATTAGGTGCTAGCTTCTTCGATGCTGATTTAACAGGTTCGTTATTTCAGTGGTTTTTTAAGTAATTTTCTCTACTGCAAAGTCTTCTTGAGGATCTTCTCTTTTGACATGGAGAACAATATCCAATATAAGCCGAGTTCAATTGTTTCTTTCTTTGCCTAATTGTTAGGGGCGGATCTTTCAGATGCTGATCTCAGAGGTGCAGACTTTTCTCTGGCCAATGTTACAAAGGTGATGTATGTTTCCTGTATTTCTGTTAACAATGTCATATTTAGTTGATTTCAATCTCATTCTTGAATGTCCAAAAATTTGATCAAGTCAAGAGAAATATGATGGGAAACTACTCGGCAAAAATTATCAATGTGATGAACTGTGTATGCAGTGAAACCTGCTGTTTCTATCTGAGATTTTCCATTCAAGTTTTGGTTCATTTTGTGCTTAGATATATTAGAAGCCACTGAAATTATAATCTTTATCCTTAATGGTTTCCTTTTCTGCTTTGGGCAGGCAAATTTAAGCAATGCCAACTTAGAAGGTGCGCTGGCCACAGGAAATACTTCTTTCCGTGGATCAACTATAAATGGAGCTGGTATGTAAAGCCAACATTTATGTAGCTTTTAGGATTTCATTGGGGATCCTCTCTCCAAAATTGTTTTAGATAATAAAAGGCATTAATGTAAGTTTTCTTAAGTTTGAAATTCTACACTCCTAGCTTTAGTCGCTAGTTATTTGGCATGTTTTACAGTCTATACTGATAAGTCATTTTTGTTAGAGATGCACTTAGAGCTAAAAGAATTGAAGTAGGAAATTGTAAATGAAGTAACAATGGATATGATTTCCTTCAAGACATTATGAGAATATGACTAAAGAGTCGTACGTATTCTGTTGAAACGCACGATGAAATACTCATGCTTAATTTATCTCATGATGTCAGACTTCACAGACGTGCCTTTGAGAGAGGATCAGCGGGAGTACCTTTGCAAAGTGGCAGATGGGTAAACAAAAATTTCCTCTGTTTTTTTCTATGTTGACTCAAAACGATTCATGATAAATAAAGGCTAAAAAACACTTTTGGTTTCTAAACTTTCATTAAAATAACAATTTAGTATCTAAATTTTAGTTTGTAACGATTTATTTAGTCCTTAAACTTTAACATGTAACAATTTAGTCCCTATATTTTTAAATTTGTAACAATTTAATTCCTACCATGAGAAATTCCATCAAAATTAAGTGTCAATTTTTATCATGTAACAACTTAATCTTTGTAGTTAAACACATTTGATCCCTAATTAGTTTATCGATCGACATATGTAAGAAAACTTATTAAATCTTAATAATATTTTTCATGATTGTTACAAATTTTAAAATATAGAAGGACCAAATTGTTACCTATTGAAGTTGAAGGACTAAATTGTTACTTCTATGAAAGTTTAGGACCAAATATTTTTTTTAACCATAAATAAACTAATAAACTTAGTCCTTTCTGTTGACAGGGTGAACCCAACAACTGGAAATGCAACCCGGGAGACCTTGCTCTGCAATTGAGAATCGAATAATATGGCGAGCTACTAAGGTACAAGAATCACACAGATCAACTTTAAAATGTAAAGAATTTCATAACTATATCAGTATCCAATCCAGTGAGTTCAATTTTGCCATTCATCCGTTTTCTTTCACATGGCTTGTCGATATCACAAAGCTTATTAAAAGTAGCAGATTCAAAGAATCAGAACACATTGGATTTGTTTGCTGTTGAATTCAACATCCAGTTGCTTTAGAATCTGGGTGCTAAGAAAATGAAATTGATTTTACAAGACATAGGAGTTGATGTACAGGAACCATATCTAAAAACCACTAGAATTTTCATCATTACCCAGTTGATAATTTTTGCTTCAACCAACTAATGGCGGCAGCAGAAGTTGCAAAGCTCCACTACAAAACACACATAATTAAGGTGGGGTTGGATAACCATTTAATTTTTTATTTTTGGTTTTTGAAAATTAAGCCTATAAATGCTACTTTTACCTATGGATCTCCTTGCTTTTTTATCTACTTTTTACATGTATTTTCAAAAACCAAGCTAAGTTTTGAAAACTCAGAAAAGTAGTTTTTGAAAAGTAGTTTTTGTTTTTTTTGAATTTGGCTAAGAATTCAAATTTTTCTTAAAGAAAGATGAAACCCATTGTAGAGAAATTGAGAGAAATAAACTTTATTTTAAAAAACCGAATGGTTATCAAGCAGGATCTAAACGATTGGCTTCCTCAGGTCCCATTTTTTTTAGTGTTTATTCCACTGCAGAAAAAATGTTGTCTTTAACAACTTTAATAATTCTGCTGATTTTGCCTTACCCACTCAGCAGAGATGTATATTAGAATATGGCTTTAGTAGTCTCTGTTACAGTCTTAACAACCAGATTAACATCGTCCTCAAAAATAAATTCTGGTTCTGCTGATTATACTGATATTTTTCTGTATGTGAATATTAGAACTATGATATTTACAATAGGGCAATCAGCCATCATTATTCTGTGGTCTAAAACTCGATTCAAATTAGAAATTATTCTTCCAAAAATGAGAATCTATGTGGTAACTGTTTCACTCTTGCTGCATTTCCTAATCCTAATCCAGATATTGTCCTTGCTTCCCCGATCCATAATCTCACAACACTGTCTCTGCGGTGCCTGTACATTCAATCAAATCGAAAACATCAGTGACATGCTGAAGTGACAATGTTGTAAATAATTATGTTAGAGGAAGAGGGAGAGATGACCACCTTCATCCATAGCTGTGTGTCCATTTTCATTGAGGAGACAGTAACTTCTTTCACTGCCATGACTCGAGCGTAATCATCCCTCTCGCATACTTTCTCTTCCTTGGCCATGAACCTTTCGTAACTGGTTTTCGTGCCCCTTGTGTCCACCTCTTGAACTCCCTTCAAAAAATAAACCACCGGTCGCCAGCACGGGTCAGCACTCACAGGTCGTGCATTGAAGCTGAAGGGTCCATCGCTCCAGCTCCTCCATGTCTTAAACGTCCGAAATGGAACCTGCAAGTCCGTGGCTGTCACCAAGAAAGGATATATCTGAACAGTGTAGCCCCAAGCGATGGAGACAGACCATTTTTTCCTCCGATCGTAACATACACTTTGCTGAAGAATTCGGTTCGAGTCAACTCGGTATGCTTCCATAAGTAATTTCAATGAATCAATCCTTGTTTGGTTAGGAAACAAGGGCTCCACACTGTCAAGGTGATGAAGAGATACAAGTGGCGCCAATGGATGGGCTGCCAAAATCCCATACGGGTCACCTCTAATATCAAACTGCACAAATTTGACCCGAAATTAGCACATCAGAAACACAAAGCCATCAACAAAATAGATCAATGGAAATTATATTTTGGTTGGAATCTTATCGCTTTCTATTCTATTTTGCATTCTAAACTCTTTTTTTTTTTTTTTTTATATTAAATTTTTGTCTACCGAGTAATATATAAAATTCTTATCAGATGTACCATATAAAAATAGTAACTTTACATTTTGGTATATTTTTATTTTCTCTAGTAGGAAAATCCAAAAGTTTTAATAATATAAATTTGAGATTTGACCAGGAAAATAGGAAGTTCCACGTCAACCATATAACAAAGTGAAGGGCCAGAGAATGGTACAAGTAAAACTACAACTCCTTGACAGCAATTTTTTTAAAATTTTTTAGGAAACTCCTTGACAGCTTACATAATCATAGAAGAAGAAGAATACGACAAAAATAATAAACCTAACTCGACGGATACAAAATGGAAAGAGAAAAAAAAATTTAGTATTATTATGATGACTGTTTGTTGACCTTCTTGAAAGTTGCCAGTTTTAACAATTTCCCTCCTGCACTTTTGTGTTTTTTCAGAAAATACATTTATTTATTAGCCCTAAATTATAAAAAAAAAAATCTAAGATTCTTAACCAACATTCCTAGTATTCCACCCTGGAAATGGAATATTCAAATTTGATTAGAATTTAAATCCAACCTAATTTCAAAATCTATGGACTTGGGTTTCTATCTACATTCATTAATTGTTTTGTTCCTTGTTTGAATTTGAATCCTATTTTGACATATTTTCCAACGGAGACGCCGATATAACTGATCTTTCGTTTTTTCCACATAGACGTGAGGGAAGGAGGTTTCACTTTCATCTATGGGAAACCTAACTATCCCTCAATCATTACACGTGTCAGAAAAAGAATAGATCCCAGTATTTACATTCTTTTAACCACTCACAATCCGCCACGTGCATTTCAATTAACCTAATTAAAAATAAAAAAAAAAGGAAAATTACCTGGTGGAAGCCACGTTCTCTTGTGAGTGGCACACCGAGCTCGCTAATACAGGCCCAAACCCTTTGATCAGAGCCGTAGAAAAAATGGTAGCGTTGAAGACAACCGTCCATCGCGTTTACCAATTGGGCGGCGAGTGGGTAACTGATCGCAAATCCGCCGCCGCCGAACGCCATCTCGTACGAGTGCATCTCGTCTTGCTCCACGCTCTCAGAGTTTCCGCCAATGTAGTACATCTGATTGTGATCGTATTTCGCTAACACCGAAACTAAATTCTCTGTGAAAAACACCGTATCATCGTCTCCCATCACGAACCACCTCACGTTTTTTAACCCCAATTTAAAACCCTCCACTACAATTCGAGCCATCCGAACCGCCGCCGACTTGCACGAGTAATCCGCCCCGAAGCACCGCCCCGACACCCGATGCGGAACCAGTTGGGTTTTTCTCGGCTCCCCGTCCAGCCAAGCGAACCCGCGATTCCGGTTCGGGTCCCACCAGAGATTCGTGTAGTGGCTGCGGTCTTGCCACGTTTGAACCGACGCGCCGATTCCGAAAACGATGTGGGATATGTTGGTGGCGCCGCTTGCGGATTTGTCCTCCGGTTCCGAGACTGCGGTTTGGATGTGGTTGGGGAGGACGAACCGGCGGGACCGAGAGGTGAAAGCCGAGTGGAGGGCGAGTAACATGGAGGCGACGAGGCAGAGCACAAGGCCGGCTCTGGCTAAGAAAAGCAAAAAATTGGAGAGTTTTTCGGGAAATACAAGGGATTTTTTGAAGGTCTTAATTAGACCTTGAATCGGTTTGGAAGCGGTCTGAATGGTTTGCATGTTGAAATGTAAGAGAAGAGAAAAAGGGGGAAATGAATTAGAGGGAAGAATTGGGTTTCATGGATGAAGAAATTAGAAGAATAAGGTTTGAGGATTTTGTGGTACAGAAATGGAAGAAGAAGAAGAAGAAGAAGAGAAGGAAATTTCAGAGACAAATTTTTTTAGGAAGGGAGTGGAAAAGGAGAGGACGGCAAAGTCGTTAGCTTTTTTAATTTTTGGTTTTTGTGTTTATAATAAGAAGTGTGATTTTTAAAATGGTACGTGTATGTGGGCGCCGCGGAGATTCCTGCTTTCAAAAGAATGCTAACCTTGAACTGCCAAGTGGGTTTTCCACTGTTGCGTTGCGCTGTAAAAAAGCAAATTAAATACTCCATTCTTCTCATTCAGCTAACTCCTTTTATCCGTACAGGGTATGTTAAGTGTTAATATACTAATTTATTATTTTTTTTTTTTTTGGTAATTGAATTATTAGATTTCACGGCTTCCAATTCTAACTTCTTGTTTTTGGTTGCTAGTTTAATTCTATGTACTCGAATAATTTAAGTCCTATTTAAGTCCTATTTAATTTTTAATTTTTGATATTTGAAAAGTGTGCTTGTTTTTTCATTATTTTCATACAACGAATTCCATATTTTTTAAGAAAACATTAGAATTCTTAACCAAATTCTAAAAACAAAAATAAATTTTTGATTTTTTTTTTTTTAGTTTTCAAAACTTGACGATTTTTAAAAACATATGTAAAACGTGGATAACAAAGCAATGTCCAAATTTAGCTCATGTATTTTAAATAAATCTTAAAATTAGTCTTTATTGTTAGTTTGAAATTAATTTTTATCAAACTTGGTAAAATAACAACAATAATTTTCATTCAATAAAAAAACACAATGTAAATATACTTCTAAAATTCATAAAGACTAAATTTAGACTAATTTTGGAAATGTTACCAATAAATTAACAGTATGGACTAATTTTAAAATATATCGAAAGTATAGAGACTAAATTTGGACATTTGAAAGTACAAGAACTAAAATGAAATGAGATCAAAAATATAGGGACCAAAAAAGTATTTTAACCAAGAAAATATAAGAAAGAGCTCTTTGTACAGTTGTATGGGTTATATAAAGTTGCATTGACTTTTGAAATTCCATTATTAATTACAATTAAAGGTAAAGTCCTAACATTTTTAATTAGACAATTTTCATTCAAGAAAAACGCAATGTAAATATGTCCATTTTAGTCCTTATATTTACAGATGTCCAAATGAATATATATTTTTTAATAATTAGGAATGTTATCAATAAATTAATAGTACGGTCTAATTTTAAATTTTATTAAAATACATAGATTAAATTTGAACATTTGAAAGTATAAGAACTAAAATAGAATGAGATACATAGTATAGGACCAAAATGATATTTTAACCAAGAAAATATAAGAAAGAGCTGTTGATATAGTTGTATGAGTAAGGTTGCAAATTCCATTATTAATTACAATTAATGGTAAGCCTAACTTTTTTTAATTAGACAAAACTATTTTATATTCAAAATCTTTTCATATTCTCTAACTTTTCAAAGTCTTGTCAATGGTTTTTATTTTTTTCAAAGTCAATGGTTAGTTTTATTAATGCATTTAAATTATTAATTCAATGTATTTTATACTTTTATTTTAAAATTTTATATAAATATTAAAATTCTAAAATTTTTGAAGCTTCATTATTGATTATAACTCAAAGTTAAAAATCATAGAATTAATTTTTAGAAATAAATTGTCATTATGGCACGTATTTATTAATTACAAGTACAAATTAAATACTTAATTTAACAAAAGATTGCCATTGTTGTGTGTTAGGCAAGGCTACGTGGGAGAGTGTAATAACGTTTTATTGTATAAATATTTAGAGAACAATTTAGGTTAATATCGTATAGAAAAAATTACTTCCCCATTCAATTTTTTATAAGTTTTTTTTTTTTTTTTTTTTTTTTTTTTTTTTAGTACAAGTGAAAAAAGCAAAAGAAAGAAACTAACAAGAAAGTTTATCCTTTGTATAGCAGTATATTCTCCGTATCTCTGAGTGTTTGAAACGTCAAGCATGTGTGTCACAAGTTCATGAGCAGCTATATTATCCTTACAATTGACAAGGAGGAAATCCAGGATCAAATGATTGTTTTGTTGATTTCGGAAAACATCAACAAAACATTGTATTTCATTCATAAAATGTTCCTTCTTTGTCAAAAACTTTCAAAATACCAGTAAGTCCACTTCAGCACAAAATGAAATGTAAACCAACCTCAATTTCTCTAGATATGCTATATGATAAAGCAATCACTTCTGTAAGTTCTACTGGTCCCACCTTCTTCCTATAAGCTTCAATAGCTAGCATAGTTTCGCCATAAGAATTCGTGATTATTACACATATGCCAATTGAGGCCTCCACAATTATCGCGTTTGAGTTCAGTTTGAACATGTGCAAAGGCGGTGGCTGCCATCAGGGAGGAACAAGCTGAACATCTGCCATTCGATTTTCATGCTATAGTTGTGGACCTCCTGTATCTGGTATGTTCATGAGGTTGTTGATGTGTTTGTGAGTTTCGCCATTCGCATGTTGGGGAGTTTCGCCATCCATTTCTGCCACAAAATCTAGTGCCCATGTCACTGGATCCTTCTATGAGTTCAGTGAGTTTCCAAAGACCTGATTGTTTTTGTGTTTCTAGATGGTTGAAGCGATAAGGGAGAAAATGCGGCATTCCATCGAATCAAAAACCTGTATGGCCTTGTAAAACAAAAAAGCAGTATCAAGAAATTGAAAATTACTCAACTTCACACTCGGGGCCAATTTTATATAGGTTATTATATAGATTATAGATTTAATTTTAACCTTTGTTTTACTACCAAGTTTAAATTGTAATTTACGCAATCAAACAACATTAGTTATTCAAAATTGTGGGGGACACCGAACATTTTTACTCTAACACTGATAATTACTTGAATCAATATTACATTTAAGTTTTTTTTTTTTTTTTTTGAAAAGAATATTAAATTTAAGTTTATAGTAAGAAGTTTTTTTTTCTTTACAAATATTGCATCGCAGATAAAGTTGAGTATATTTGAATTAAGATGATTGCCTAACTCCTTAAAATATATTCAAAAGAGCAATTTTGTAGTAAAAAGTTATTGTCATCATAGTAATTTATATAATAATTTTTCAAAAAAAATAAAAATGTTAATGTAATAATGAATTGTGCTTTGTTTTTCATTATTTTTTTTAATTTTTAGGTCGAAATCTTATATTGTGATATTTGAAGTGTATTATATTTTGATTCATAAATTACTTTCAACATGTCCATTTAAGTATTTGAACTTTTAACTGTATTCTATTTTGATCTACAAATTTTTAAAATATCTATTAGTTTCAACTAAAAAAAAAAGAAAAAGATAATATGACTATAAGTATTTGAATTTAGTATTCGTTCTTGAGTATAATTAAACTTATTAAGATATAGAGCTTTGGTCAAAAGGTCAAACTTTTGAATTACCACCCTACATATTTTTTAACTAAAAAAAGTGAATATTGTTATTGGATGGACAAATATTAAATGAAACAAATAATAGCAATGACTAAATTTGTAACTTTTTGAAAGTTTATAAACTATAATAAACATTTTTAAAGTTTAGATACTGTACTAATTATTTTTAAAGGTTCAAGAAAAAATTGATTGTTTTAAAAGATTGAGAACTAAAATAGAAATAAGTTGATGAAATTTGAACTTTTTTTTTGTTTTGGATTTCATATAATTTGGAATAAATCTCTTCAAAGGTAATTGTCTAATGTGCTAAAAAAAAAAAGAAAAAAAAAGTAATGGTCTAATATTGGTCAACGTTGAAATGCATAGGCAATTTTTTTTAATCTTATAATAAAAACAAATTGACCATTTTAAGAGATTGACAACTGAAATATAATTTGTTAATGGTATTCGAACTTTTTTTTTCCTTTGGATTTAGTTTAATTCGGAATAGATCTCCCAATATGTAATTGACTAATGTTTTCTTTGTTCACATGTTTTTCATTTTTAATTACAATCAGATTTGCCTTTGCGGATATATATATTGGTCAACGTTGAGATACAGAAATGCAAATTCATAGGCAATTTGCTTAATCTTAAAATAAAATAAAAGAACATCAGATTTTTTTTTTTTTTTTTTTTTTTGGAGTTCAAAAAGAACATCAGTCTTTTGAAACAAAAAAAAAATTGAGTTTATAATTCTAAGTTTGATTAATCCTATTATAGAATTTCTTATCAAAATATAATTTCTTACCTCTTTGTTGGGTGGGGCTACATTTTTTAATTTTAAAATTGTCATGGTTACTCTTAAAAACAATGAACCTTTTTTGACATTGAACCTTTTTTTGTCTTTTTGTCATTTTTTTTAGTACACTAAATGGAGATATGAAAATTTGAACATTCGATCTAAAAAAAAACGTATATGCGAATTATTATTGAGCTAAGCTCACTTTAACAGTCCTGAAAAAGTTATAGCCTTAAATTAGTTAAAATTTTTAATTTTCTTCAATTGCTATGCAATATTATATATATATATATATTTTAGTTTAATAATATGCGAGGTGAGGATTCGACCTCTAATCTCTTGATCAATGACATATGTATTAACTAATTGAACTATGCACAGGTTGTCATAATATTATAGACTTTAAACATTGTTTCTGAGCAAAAATGTTTTTTGAAATTTGAATATCAATTATGACTCTTGAAAAATCCTCAGTAAATACCAAAGTGAGCATGCTCAACTGACAGATCAATGTGTTTACGATCAAGAAGTCTGTAGTTTGAATCCCTCAATCTCTATTGTACTCAAAACAAAAAAAAAATCCTCAGTAAATAAACGGAAGATTATTTTTATTATATAAAAAAAAAAACAAAGACAAACAAAAAATAGCATCAATTATTTCTTTTAAAAAAAATCTTAGTAAATTTGAATAGGGATGAAATTTGAGTTTTAAATTTTAATTTCCATGTGTGCAATTAAATTAGTGAATTCTTTTCATTTTTTTTTTTTTTGAAATGGAATACTTTTCAACTTCAACTAGAAATTAAGGGCATGTTTACTTTCACGTAATGAAAATGGGCTACAATCGTAATGGAAATCAATTGTAATGCAATCAATCGTATGAAAATGAGATTCATTTGATTGTGATTACTTGGAGTTGGTTGGAATCATAATCAGAATCTCATTTGTGTTGTTTACTTACGTCTGGAATTGGAATGTGCCTTTTATGATTACCATAATGCCTTTGTATATTTCTAATTAATTAAAATGCAGTCACTAAAGAATATACTATTAATTTTTTTTTTTTAAAAAAAATATGCTACTAGAATTAAAATGTCATTTTTTATTTTTATTTGCTTATTCAATTTTTATTTTATTTTTATATACTTATTCAAATTGTTATACTTCAAAAAAAAAGTAATATCTAAATTTAAATTAGAAGGTAAGATTTTAAAAAATAAAATAGTAATTATCTTAAATTTCACTCATCTAATTCAAATTTCAATTTCAAAAAACACATAATTTTGATATAAATATTTTTTTAAAAAAATCACAAATTTCAAAACAAAATCTACATTTATTTGATTTAATAAGTTAATATTATTTAATTTATTTTAAAATGATATTTTTGTAAGACCAAACCAAAAATCGGGAGAAAAAAATGATTCCTCTCAATTTCATTCACGTAAATGTGGCAAAAAAAATGATGCATAAAAGTAAAAAACGCCAACTCAATCTCATTCTAACAAATATGGCCTGACCAAAAATCTCAGATAAAAGGAAAAAAATGCTAACTAAATATGTATCAGTCTCTCATTGTCGTTATTGTAAATATGGCCAAAAATCACAAATAAAAATGCTAACTCTCGAGAATCGACTTCCAATTCCAACTCCTCTCTTCCTTGCTGGCGTGTTTCATCTTGTTTCGACTTATGAAAATGGTCACTTTTCGCCATGGCCAAAATGATAGTCAAATATGCCATTATTATTGTGTCATATAAAAGAAATAAATGAAGAATAAAGGTAGGAGATTGAGGGGAATTATGAAAGAGAAAATTTAAAATAACCACAAAAATAATTATGGGTTTTAATTTTTTATGGAAGGAAGAAGAAGAAGAAAATAAAAATAATAAGATTAAATGAGAGAAAAATGACAAATAAGATAAATCTAAAAAGATGGTGCGAGTGCCACGTAATAATCAATAGAAATAAGATTATCGAATATTATTAGACCTTTGGTTGATTTCCATTACAAAATGTGTCGTAATAGAGTGGGTCTCATAACTTCGAGTTCCGGATTACGATTCTTAGAAATGTAAACATTCCTAAATGTATATATCATATCCAAGAAGTAGAAGACATGAAATTAGCTTTAAAAAAAAAAACTAGGACTCGAAATCTAAAAACATTAATTTGAGGGCCCTTATTGTCATTTCATTTGCATGGGTAGGGCCCACCTACTGTCAGAGCCTTTATGGTTCTTGTATACGTGCATAGTGAAAAGATATTTGCAAAAGCTACCCTTTTTCTTAACCGAGTGGGCCACAAAGGGTCTTTTCGTAATTTCCTTTATGTCGCTCCTCTTCCCTTCTCTGTGGACTGTGTAGGATCTTTTTGGGCTTTTACTCTTACCAAGTTTTTTTTGGCCTCCCTATGTATTATTTTATTTTCATATATGTCCACCGTTAACAAATATTACAAAAAGAACTTTATTACTAGAAAATAGGTCCCCAAAAAAAAAATTAAAATTTTCTAAATCTTTCCTATTATGCCCCTCCTTTATGAGATTTTTTTTTTACCTTAATACAACTTTCTGGATTTATGTTGTTAATGGATACTTATTTTTAATTATTTTATTTGTAGGTTCTTTTCTTTTATTCCTTCCTAAGATTCTGTTATTATAAAATTATCAATGGTTAATTATTCCTAACAAAAGTTATTAAAATTAGATCTAAAACAATCTATTGATTTTTGGTTAAATTACATGCTTAGACTCTGAATTTTTTGTTTTTGTTTATTTAATTTCTGAATTTTTAAAAGCATCTAATAGGAACTTCCAATTTTGGGTCTAATAAGTCTTCAAATCTTAAAAAGTGTTTAATAGGTCCTTAAACTTTCCATTTTGTGTCTAATAAATCCATGAATTTTAAATCTTGTGTCTATGTAATAAGTCCTTGACCTATTCGACATTTTTAAAAATTCACGGGTTTACTAGATACAAAATTGAAAGCTTAGGGTTTTATTAGACATAAAATTAATTTTTATATTTAATAGATCAATTAATTTTATTTTTTTTTAATATATCAAGTATTAAACACGAAATTGAAAGTTCATAGACCTATTAGACACATAATTGAAAGTTTATGAATTTATTAGAAATTTTTGAAAGTTCAGAGACTAAATAGACACAAACTTAAAAGTCAATGATTAAACTTGTAATTTAATCTTAAAAATTTAAGAAATTTATTTGCCATGGTTTAAATATCCTTTTGTTAAAGGAGTTTGAATATCACTTTAAAAAGCTTAGATTTATATTAAATTATTTCCATATTTGATTTTTTTATTTTTGGAAAAGATATTTGATCTTTTTATTTTTTTTATTTTTATGGCAAAAGATATTTGATCTTAAACCATGGAATTTATACACAGTTTTTTCATTTCATAATTCATCATCAATTTTTTTCAATTGCAATTGTTCACATGTGATTTGAACAAGGAAAGAGAAATGAGACATGTGTAATGAACTTGACTTTTTATTAATTTCGTGGATGTGGTACAATATCTAATTTGGTTCTCTGATTCTTTCTATCTCATATACAAATGTCTCAATGGCTGAAAGCTTGTTCTCGAGCACCTTTGTTGGTTTTTCTGATCGGTCTTTGGGTTGTTGACCTTGTCAAATTGTCCTTTGGCTTGTTGATCTTTGGATCGACTTGTAGCTTGTTGATCCTCTTGAAGATACAATCGAAGTCTTGAAGTTTTGTATGCTTCAAATGCATTCGACTTGTCTTCAAAGATATTTTGGTATTTAAAATCTTCAAGTCTATTGGTCTTTAAAGCGTCTTTGGTCTTCGAAGAGTCTTCAATCTTCAAGGAACGTTTAGCACCTAAGAACTTGTCTTCGAGGGTTTTAGTCTTTCAAGAGTGTTATGCACCTAGGGACTTGTCTTGGAGGGTCTTTGGGGTTCAATCTCAAAACCAATTGGCAATAGGAGGAGTAGCCCAAGTATCTTATAAATTATGAGGTCTCTCTAAATCTTTCAAATGTGGGATCCTTAACATGCCCCCTCAAGATGATGTCTCTTTGGGTTCACCATTCTTCGGATCCCAATTTTAATTTTTTTTTGGGACCGAATACCCGTTTGGATTTTTATGGGTTCTGATACCATATCAAGATTACATGAGGTTCAATCTCAAAACCAATTTACAATGGGAGGAGTAGCTCAAGTATCTTATAAATTGTGAGGTCTCTCTACATCTTTCAAATGTGGGATCTTTAACAAGTGTTTAGCACATAAAGACTGGTCTTGAAGAGCCTTTGGTCTTCAAAGAGGGTTCAACATGTAAGGAATTGTCTTGAAGCATTTAGTACCTAAGGACTTCAGAGAGCATTTAGCACCTAAGGACTTTGGCCTTCTTTGCTCTCAATTCTATTTGTAGAGTTTAATTTCTGAACCCTTCAAATGAAAGAGATCTCTTCTATTTATAGAGCTTTCCATGGGCATGTAGGCTTGGGTCATAATGCCTTTTTGGGCCCAACCATTAGACTTGGGCTTTTTTGGTTTTAGGCCTAACCATTTGAATTTGGGTTTTGTTTACTTTTACAAAAATTTCATATGACTCAATTTGACCAAATTAGCTTTAATTATTTAGTAAAATGCAGACATGTGACATTTTAATTTAGGATTTGTCAATTTTTGTCTTTAAATTAAATTTGTGACACATGTCAATTTATAATTGGTCCCAAATTTAATTATTTGTAGTTTCGTCATTAATTTTGAATAATGATGTAGCAATTGGAGATTAGCCGAAATATCTCAGTCAACAACAATTTTTTCTTTTATCACTAGTTATTATTTTTTTAATCCATACACATTTTTAGGTTTTTTTGTACACATAGTTTTAGTTAGGATAAATTATAGAAAATACTCATGAATTTTGTACTTTGTTTAAAAAATACCCCTGAACTTTCAAAAGTTTCATTAATATCCTTAAACTTTGAAAAAAAGTTTAAAACTACCCTTACACGTAAGTTTTGGATGGAAACCGTTAATACTTTGTTTCAAAAATACCTTTGAACTTTCAAAGGTTTCATTAATACCCTTAAACTTTTAAATAAAAGTTCAAAAATACCCTTACTATCAGTATATGGACAGAAATCGTTAATACCTCATTTTAAAATACCCTTGAACTTGTAAATGTTGTATTAATACCCTATTAAAAAAAAAAGTTAAAAAATGCTCTTACTATTAGTATATGGATAAAAAACATTTATCTATACCTCATTACCTCTATTTTCCATGTTTTCTCTCTCTTGATTTGCTTCAATCTATGACCTAACACTTCTCTATTTTTTAGAGATTGAAAAATGGAAGAAGAGAGTAAGAGTGTATTGAAAAAGAAAGGGAAAAAAATGAGAAAAAATAGAGAAGTGTTAGGTCATAGATTGAAGCAAATCAGGAGAGAGATAAATAGAAGAGGGAGGTAATATGGTGTAGATAAACGATTTTCTTCCATATACTAATGGTAAAGGCATTTTCTAACATTTTTTTAAAGGTTAAGGGTATTAATGCAACTTTTGAAAGTTCAAAGGTATTTTTAAAATGAGGTACTAACGATTTCTGTCCATATATTGACGGCAAGAGTATTTTTGAACTTTTTTTGAAAGTTTAAGGGTATTAATGAAACTTTTGAAAGTTTAGGGGTATTTTTGAAACAAAGTACTAATGTTTTCATCCAAACTAGCTCGAGCGAGAGTTTGAATCGGCTTCCCGTTTTTTCTCTAGCGCTGCTTCATCCAACTCTGTTTCGATTTACAAAGATTAATGAAAATAGTCAGTGAATCTAGAAAACCAAAAACTTACGATGTTGCATATACGGCTTTTCGCCACAGCCAAAACAATGGCCGAAAGTGGCATTATTAGCCCTTTCTTTTTTGTGCCACATTATTAAGCCTGCAAATATGTCTTTCCGTCATGTGCATTGTGCCACATTATTAAGCTTGCAAATATGGCTTTCCGTCATGTGCAAGAGATTTCTAACTGAGAACATCGCCCCATATAGGATTGGAGATTTTTGAGTGGGTTCTACAATTTTGATTCCCAATCTTTGATTACGATTGCAAGGAAGTAAACGAGCTCTTAATACCTACCGAACATGTTGGTAATATTTGTATAAATTGGATACTATTGAAATATGACATCTATATATGGGTTAGATGTGTATAATTCCTATTGTAAAAAAAAATGTATAAATCTTTTTTTTTTTCTTGTTCTTTTCGGGGGAAAATAGTCTTATCAAGATTTTTTGCTTAGAGCTTAATTAAGGTGTTTTTATATTAAATTTTAGGTTTCAATTTTATTTGAGTTTCACTACTTTCAATTTATTTCATATATTTTCATGGATCAATTTTGGTTTCTATACTTTTAAAATGTCAATTTTGATTTTTATAAACAATTTTTTTGATCATTTTATAACAAAATTTTATCCTATTCTTATCCAATTTCAACACAAATACTACAATCAATAAATTTCGTGAAATATTGTGACAAGTTTGAATTAAAGAGATTTGTATTATATATATAGAGTTTGTGTTAGGATTTTGAAAACGTGTACAAAAAGGGACAATTTTAAAACTGTTCAGTGTATAATAGACAAAAGTTGAAAATATATAGACTAAAATAAATGTTTGAAAGTGTACCTAGACGAAAATAAATAAATGGAAATTGAAAAGTACCCTTACCAAAATAAAGTTTAAAGCTAAAATTTAAAATAATATTAATTAAAATAATATTAAAAATTTTCTTAATTTCTAATTTTTTTTTAGAAAAATATCCACCATCAACATTAATATTTTTTTCAAAATTTTCTTAAATTTGAGACGAATATTTGGGCCATATTCGAAAAAAATTCTAGTACTTTCGTAGTATGGAAAAATTTTCATACTATTTTTATTTATTGTTTGTCATATCAGCATTCTTTTAAAAATTATGTAGAGTGTACAAAAAATTATATGAGATCTATTAATATTAAAACATAACGTGAATAAAGAAAATATGGTACTCGATTAAGGCCATATCCACGTCAGGTCAATTCTTACATTTCATTTTCTTACGCGTGGCGTTGAGCGTCGAGTGTTGATGCAAAGTTCAAAGCCTTAGCCTTCGAGGTAGGACCCACCTTGAGGTAGCCAATTGCCTAAAGCCACGTGTGATAATTGGCCACGCAGAGGACACGGCACCCTATGAAGACTCTTTTAATACATTTTTTCTATTTTTTGAAACAAAGACTTTAATACATCAATAATAGCGTAGTGATTCAAATAATTTCCAAATAATGTAGTTTTATCTGATCTGGCGTGACGTATGGGTTGGGCTGGGAAAAATTCTAGTACTACCATACTATGTAAAACTTTTCATACTACTCTTATTTATTGCTTGTCACAACAACATCATTTTGAAATATATGTGGGATCCACTAGTATTAAAACATAGTATGAACAAATGGAGTATTGTATTCCCATAATACTAGAAATTTTTTCAATTGGGCTTTGATATAATTTCTTAAATGTCTGCCATCGCAATAACATTCCAAGCCCACAATTCGAATCAAAATTCGTAGAGTTTTTGGAGATTGAAGGTTGCCTAAATTCCACAAAATTCTACTAATTTTTTTTTATTAAGAGGCTAAAGATTTGAAATAAAATTGTTATTGATTCGATTGACATAAACAATTAAAAAGGAAAATTTTCCTTGCCAAATAACGGTAGTTTATTTATTTATTTATTTAATTTTTTTTATTCAACCACATGTAAGAGTGAATATTTGAATTTATGTCATTTTGGTTGAGGATATATGTCTTAACCAGTTGAATTATACTTAAATTTACAACAATTGTCTTGTTTTTTTAAGATATTTTGTTAGTACTCATATACAACATAAATTTCTTTCTGGCCAAACAAATTGAACCGTAAAAGTCATAGTGAATGTGAGCTACTAGATTAAAAAAAACGCAATTTGTTTAGTATGGGTACTAATTATCATGCTTTTATAACATAATCTTAATTAGGATCTCTTGTTATAATGCAGTATGAAGTATCACATCCCATTTAAAATTACTAAAAAAAAAGTTTAATTATGGAATTCCTAGAAATAGGACTTTTGAAAAAATATATATATACACACAATTTGTTTGTATACATATTACCTCTATTTGTTAGAAAAGTTATTTTTTTTCTGTTGTCATGTCTCATGTATTTTCATAATCCTTCTCATATGAATAAGATGTTAGTTCAATCATGTATTCCTCTAAATATAACAGAAGTAATATTTTATCATATATATATATATATATATATATTTCATTAGTGATCACTCTCTTACTTTGAAGCCTTTCATATTACTATTTATCAAGATAAGCCATGTGAAAGCAGTATAATCATGAATCGAATATAGCTCACTTCACCAATGATATTTTTACATGATTAATTAATTATAATAGGCAACAGTGTATTTATTTAGGATAGCATTGAATTTTTCTAAGGCCTTGATTGCCATCCATAGGCTAAAGAGGATAAAGGTGAAACTTAATCTTTACAATGAAGAGACATGCAAAAGAATAAAACTGAAAAGAATCTATAAAGTAATTGATGCTCTAGCTATATGGTTCAAATTTTAACTTAAAGTACGCAATAATGGATGAAGATAAATAAAAATGATCATATTTTCTTGTTCGAAATAAATGACATAGATTTAATATTTTATCGTACAAATGTATTGTGTTTAAAAAAAGATCGTATAGAAGAATGATTTAAATCTTATTTTGATCCAAATTTTTGTTATCTTCTTCCTTTTTCTTTTAGTCCATAAATTTGAAATGATCTGATTGGTTGAATGAACGTTTAAGTTTATTTTATATTGGTTGATACATTTTGAAAAATATCTATTTTAGTTCTAAATTCAAAAGTATAGTTTTGATCATTATTCAAAATCACTAATTATTTAGTATATGGAATATGGATCACATGATCTTACTTCAAATTTGCATACTAAAATATTCATATAGATATACATTGAAACTGTATAAGTTAAGCTTTTCAAAAAAAAAAAAAAAAAAAAAAACTATACAAGTTAAAGTGGATATTGAAAATATAAATAGATATTAGACAACAAAATAATAGCAAGGATGATTTTTTTAAAAAAAAGATCATAAGATTAATTGCTTTGTGTTAGTTCAAAAATTAAATAGCTAATAACTCAACTGGTTAAGGTATTATATTATCAACTAAAAGAGTTTAAATTTCTATACTTTGTTAAACTCAATGAATAAATAGTCACATAAATTCATAAGAGAGTAAAGAAAGAAGGGAAGTAATTACCCTTTCAATTATTTTTAAACAAAAAAAAAAAAAAACAATAGTCCACCCTGCTTGAAAATTTGGACATCAGGTAGAATAAATATTTTGAATTTTCCATTAAGGAACTTGCAAATTTAAGTCGTATTTGATAATTATTTGAATTTTTTATTTTTGAAAATTAGGTTTGTTTTTTCAGTATTTCTCTACCATAGTTATCATTTTTTTTAGAAAATATATGAATTTTTAGCCAAATTTCAAAAATAAAAATAAATTTTTAAAAATAAATTTTTTTAGTTTTCAAAATGTTGGCTTGATTTTTGAAAACATAGGTAAAAAATAGATGATAAAAAAAAGCTTAGGCTTGTTTGATAACCATGGTTTTTTATTTTTGAAAATTAAACATATAAATACTGTTTTCTACCTATGAATTCAATGCTTTCTTATCTACTTTTTATATATGTTTTCAAAAACCAAGTTAAGTTTTAAAAATTAAAAAAAAAATAGTTTTTAAAAATTTGTTTTTGTTTTTAGAATTTAGTTAAAAATTCAAATATTTTCTTAAGAAATATAGAAACTATTATAAAAAAGATGAAAATATTGTAAAAAAAATAATGAGAAAACAAACATAATTATGAAAAATTAAATAGCTATAGGCCTTAATTTTTAAAAATTAAAAACTGAAAATTAAAGCCCCGTTTGATAACCATTTGGTTTTTGAAAATTAAGCTTGTTTTCTCTCAATTTCTCTACTGTTATGGGTGAAATTGGACCAACAAGAATGAGCTAGCTGAAGGGCTGCAGTGAAGGGCCAAACAAGGAAAGAGGCCTAATACGAAGTCGAAACGGACCGAAACTGAAAGTGGACTGGCCTATAAAGAGTGGAAAAGGAAACGGGCTTGGGCTTCGGCCCAGGCCCGTGGTCGGCCCGGCCGAGGCCGACCAGTTTGGCAAGGCCCAATTTTGGGCATTGCCTCGGTCCCTTATGTCACGTGTGCCCTCGGTCCAGCCCAATTGGATATTTCCTTTCCCCATTCGAAGACGGAAACCCACGAAAAACCCTAGGAATGAACCTATTTAAGCTCTCCCTCAGGGGAGAGCAAGGTAAGTTCATTCCAGCTTACAACACTCTCCTACAACTCTCAAAACTCTCTCTGACTTAAGCATCGGAGCCTGTGTGGTCTACACCACACCGGTGTCCAGGTTTTTCTTGTCTTGCAGGCCGCGTTCTTCCCCCAAGAATACAAATTCACAGTCGTTGTCACGTGGAGGTCAGGTGATATTTCTCCTATCCAAAATTTGGCAACAACATCTACAATGGTTTTCATCTCCCTTAAGGATTCATTTGAATTCTTAGCAAAGTTCTAAAAACAAAAACAAGTTTTTGAAAACTATTTTTTTTAGTTTTCAAAACATGGCTTGATTTTTTAAAATATAGGTAAAAGGTAGATAACAAAATAAGTAAATTCATGGATGAGAGTAGTATTTATAAGCTTAATTTTCAAAAACGAAAAACTAAAAATCAAATGGTTATCAAACGGGACCTAAATAATTATCAAACCGACTCAGTGTGAAATTGTGAAGATAGAATTTGAAGAAGAAATATTCGTCGTCGTGATTTGATTAGTTCGGGGTTGAAGATTGTGCCACGTGTGTGAGGAGAATCAGGAGGGGCCATGGTGGGTGGGGTGTGTGGTTCCAAGAAGGGGTAAAAGTGGGATGATGAATTGATGTCACGTATAAACTTAGAACTGCTGAAAAAGAAACGGTAAATCGAATATTAAAAGAATGAAAAAAAAAAACAATTTATACCTTCAAACTTTGAATTATATCAATAAAAATCTTAAATTAATAATTATATCAATTAAATTAGATTATATTTAAAAAATATTAATTTGCACTTGTACAAATTTATAATTATATAAATAAAACTACTCAACTTTACAAATGAATCAATTTAGTCATTCTACTTTAAGTAATGGATAATTCTTAAATAAATAGTTTAGATTTTTGAAAAAGTCTACACACGTATGAAAATTGATACATAGACAATTTTCATATTGAAAACCTAAATTGACAATTTTTATATTGAAAACCTAAATTGATTCACTTATGACAATTTAAAATTTTAATGAATATAATTATAAGTTTTTACACATTTGAACTAATATTTTGATGAAAGGTATAAATTAATATACTTAAGTGATACAACTCCTACAATTCAACAAGATAAATTAGTTTTTGCAAAATAAAAAGGAAAAAAAAAAAAAAGAGAGGCGGGGAGAGGTGGGACTTGGGAGGCAGTCGGCTAAGGAGCAGAGGCGTGTCAGTCACGAGGCCTCATTCTGCCACGTGTACCTCCTCTTCAATTTGCCTTTCCTCTACTCTCCTCGGGAACATTCTTATTGCTTTTACTTCCAATTTCTATTTGACCCATCAATTTATTTGATTCTAATTCTTCCATTTTAATCTTTTCAAATTCAATTATAATTTTCAAGATAACGCATATGTTACCTCTTCTAAGGTTAAATCTACAATTTGTGCTAAAATATATATATATAAGTGTGGTCCCTACATTTTTTAGATTGTTATTAATAGATCTCCATATTTTTTAAAAAATGTCCAATAGTATTTAACTTTTTCAATTTTATATATAATAAATATCTAAATTTAAAAAGTATTTAATAAATTTTTGAATTTTCAAATTTGTGTCTAATAAATTTATTTAATATGTTAAATGCATTAAGAATCTTTTAAATATCAAATTAAAAGTTCAATATTCTATTTCAAGAATTTGCAAGTTTGAGACAAAACTTGGGAATGATCTATTTTTATTAACCTCTAAATTTTGAGTACAAATTAATTTGATTTGTTGTTTTATTTTTATTAAATATTTAATATAAAATTTTATTTTTTTTAGTTAAACATGTGAGGTGGATGATTCGAACTCTGACCTCTTAGTCGATAATGTAGGCCTTAATTAGTTCATCTATGCTCAGATTATTAAATTTTAATTCATTTTAAAATTCAAAATATAAATATTTATTTATATTTTATTATATTTAGAAAATACAATTATTTCAATAATAATTTATGTGAACTTGGGAATATTTGAAAAAAAAGTTTAGATACAATTGAACTTAAAAAAAAATGAACTTAATGTTTACAGGTCTATACACACGCATACAACGTATATATATTTTCATGTATCTCATATTTGTTCAATTTCTTCATACCTATTCTATCTTTTAGTTTTCATGGATGAATTTTTTTTTCAGTTTAGTCCTTTTAGGTTTTTAATTGTTATGGGTAAAATTGGACCGAAAGGACCTATTCAAGTTATAAGGGAAATCAAAAGCCAAACGAAAGGGAAAAAGTCCAATACAGAACAAATTCGAACCAACATAGAGGATTGGATCATAAAGCAAAGGAGAAGAGAAGAATTTGGACTAAAGCCCAAATTCAACCTCCTTGGCCTCATGACCTTACAGTCGGCCTCTGCACTGCCCCCGGCTCGTGTCATCATGGTTCAATCCAGTCCAATTCATCTTTAACCTAATTCACAAAGAAAAGGAAAAAAACCCTAAGGTGATCATATAAATATCTATCTTCAACCTAGAGAATGTAAGCTCTTCTTCGTTCTCTAAATCCTTACTACACTAAAATTCTCTTGGCTAACTTAAGCATTGGAGCCTGTGTGACAAGCACCACACTGGTGTGCAGTTTATTCTTCTTTTGCAAGCCACGTTCTTCCCCCCTTAAACAAATTTTACCGTTGCTATCGCGTTAATGTCAAGTGTGTTTTTTATGTTCAGATTTTAGCAACAACACTAATAATTTTTACTTTTTCTTTTTTAGTTTAATAATTGCAATGGTGGGAGATCGAATCATCAACTTTAAGATGGTAATAGGTGACTTGATTAGTTGTTATGTTTATGTTAGATTTGCTAGTGAATGTTATGTGTCATTAATGAAAAGCTAACGTAGTATAATACTTTTGGTGAGTTAGACAAAAATTTGAAGGAGAAACTAACTCATCTAAGAAAGAGAAAGTTGAAATTTATGTCAACTTCAGAAAAACTTGATAGAGAAATTAAAATTTTCTCTCTTTCAGTCACCTAATTTATCTTCTAAATTTATGTCAACTCAACAAATATCATGTGGTACAAGTTTACCATCAGTCACATTTAGCATTCACTAATGAACAATTATAATTGAAAAATGTAAAAATGTAAGGGACTAATTGAAGAATGCCAAATTTTAGTTCTTTTCAATTTAATCCCTCGTCAATGAGTATTGTTATGGGTGAAATAATCAATTGGGCTGTAAACCTACCAAGAGTAAGAGCCCAAGAAAAGCATCGACCAAAGCCTAAGAGGCCGACCCATATGAGAGTCGGTCATGGCCGTGAGGCTGACCCCATGGTGGTTTCCCATGGAGCCTAAGGCCAACCCCAATGGACCCTCAGGTCGACCATGGCTCCTAAGGCCAATCCCCATGGGGGTCAGCGATGACATGAAGGCTGATCCATAGGGTCGATCCCAATGGGGTCGGCGATGACCATGTGGTTGACCCCATGGACCCTAAGGCCAACCCCCAATGCCCATGAGGCCAACCCCACTAAGATTGATCTCTATGAGGGTTTGCGATGACCATGAGAAACGGTTTGACTACGTAATAGTCCAACATCGTAATCATTTCTCATACTTAACGCATAGCAGGAATCAAGGTGAGATTATCGATCTCCATTATGACGATGGTTTCTAAGCCACCCTATAAATACGACAAGTCAGTAGATAGAAAGGTACGTCCAAACTGCTCACCTCTTGCTATCTACATCTATTGTCAACAAAATTAATTACTGACTTGAGCGTTGGAGTGTAGGTGGCTTAGCACCACCCCTGCCGCTCATTTCTTTTGTCTTGCATGCACGTTCGTTTTTCGATCATTGATAAGCTTTAGAATTAAGGCTTATTTAATACTCATAAGTTTAAAATATACTTGCTTTGCTTTAGAAATCACAGGAGAAATTTGGTAAATGCTTGAAAAATATCAAAAACTTGTGAGAAGAGCATGTGAAAGAAAGAATGATGAAAAGATAAAGATAAACTAAGAAGAGTATCTTTTGTGCAGGAATTGTGGAAATTGTAAAATCAAAATTGCAAGATGAAGTTGCAATTCTTGAGCAGCAGAAAAAAAAATCAAAAAAGGAAATAATCTTCATAGAACCAGATAAGGAAAATCTTTATTTGCTGCACGATTTGGAGGTTCTTGAGCACAATTTCTGGGCAATATATCAACCCTAATGAAGGCATATAAAAGGAGAAGAAGAGGAAGAGAGAATGATGGATTTTTGGAGCTTAACGAAGGATTCAATTTTGTGGGTTTTTCTCCAAAAATGAAATAACAAATTTATGAGTTTTTCTTATTCTTTATTCTGTCAAGCTCTATTTTCCCTTGGTTTTTCGATCCAATCCAAATAAAAGTTTGGTTTGTAATGATTCATTCTTTCCTAGAAATAGTTAGGATTGAATCGATTGAAATCTAAGCGAAACAATGAGTTTTGTTCAAGTTTTCGTCATTGCATCTTGTTTTTAGTTTAGTATTCGATTTCTGTTATTTTAGTTCTTTGGGTTGTAATTTTTCATGCTTTTTGTTCCTTACCTACTATAGCAAGCTTCTGAATTTAGTTGAGGTTGATGAAGCAATTGAAAGCATTTTTTTTTTTTAAATTTCTTCTTTGGTTTTTGTCGAGCGGCCTTGTGTTGAAGGAAGATTTGTTAATTGCTTTTTTTTATGTCTTCATCTTCAATACTTAGTAATGCAACAATAAATTTCCATCTTTCTATTTCTCTTGGTTTCAAATAGGTTATTAGTTAACTTTTCTGGACATGAAATTTAATTCAAGGTTTTGTTTTGAATTTTTTTGAATTAATTATGAGCTAAACTTTTTAAGGGGTTCAAGGATGTGGATTCCCTAAGAAGTAAATCTAGCCAAAAGTACAATGAAAACCGACCCTACATTTCAATTGTTCGCTTGTGTTGAATAAAATGTCGTTGATATCCTAGATTGATCAACTAAGATAGTAACTTAAGCTTAAATCTATTACCAACAGGGTTAGTTATAAACGGATTTCACACAAGTTATGGAGACAATAGCTTAGACATAAGTCAATTCTTTACTTTAGACATAGGGATTAAAGACTCCAAAACCCATAATTGTTGAGCCAAATTATCTAAGATAGATGGACTATAGACATATAAGTTACTCACTTAGTCTCCTAAAACCTAATTTCAAGGTGAATAGGAGTAACAATTTTGGTTTACAATTGTATGTAGAGTAGGTTGGATTTGCAATTTACAATTTAGGGCAATGACATACTTGAGCCTCATCTTTCCTCTCTGAGTAATTTTTCTTGTATTTTTATTTCTATTTTACATTTCTTGCAATTTTGATTTTGCAAATTCGTTTCTACAATCTGTTTTTGCAATTTATTCCTTTACCATTTCAAATTTACAATTTTGATTCTGCAATCCGTTTTTGCAATCTGTTTTTGCAATTTTGATTCTGCAATATGTTTTTGCATTTTGACTTTTATTTCCATTATTATTTCACACCTACCCAAAATCTATCTTTGCACTTTTTAGTTTCCAACTTGCAAGTCTACTTACGTTGTTGTTTTTATAATATTTTTGTTATGCTGTTACCTTTGGGATCAATACTTAGGAATACTCATGTTTTATTACTTGCATCGACAGTATTCACTTGTACTGGGGTTGAACGTATGTATTTACTTTTCTTCATTCAAGGTTCACCCGATCAATCATACAAATTTACTATTGATTCGCCTGACCAAAATTTGGTATCAACAAATATCAAAATTAACTTATCATAAATTTACATGTATAATATTTAATGAATTGGTGAAATTTTATAGGAGAAAAAAAGGGTCATTCAACTATAAGTTTCTAATTTCTTATCTAAATTTCTAAATTGTTGGTAGAAGTTTTGAGTTTACCAACAAAGTAATGAGATGTCAATATAAACATGGTTAAGTAACATTTATTAATTACTTTTCTTGAAGTCGAGGTTTATGTCTTCACTCCACATTTGTGACGAGATTACAATAAAAAATTTTAAAAACTTAGGTTGCATTTGATAACTCGTTTTTAAAAAATAAGCTTATAAATACCACTTCTACCCATAGATTTTTTGTTTGTTTTATTTTTTACCTTTTACAAATGTTTTCAAAATAAAAGCCAAGTTTTGAAAACTAAAAAAAAAAATCTCATTTAATAACCATTTGATTTTTAAAAATTAAGCTTATAAACATTATTTCCACTTATGGGTTCCTTTGTTTTGTTATCTATATTTTACAAATGTTTTCAAAATCTAAGCCAAGTTTTGAAAACTAAAAAAAGTAAGCCACATTTGATAACCATTTGGTTTTTGAAAATTGTGTTGTTTTCTCACCATTTTTTTACCATCTTTTTAATCTTTCTTATGAAAATATTTGAATTCTCAGTCAAATTTCAAAAACAAAACAAAGTTTTTAGATACTACTTTTTTTAGTCTTCAAAACTTAACTTAGATTTTAAAAACATTGCTAAAAGTAGATATCAAAACAAAGAAATCTATAGGTGAAACGAGTGTTTACAAGCTTAATTTTCACAAACAAAAAATCAAGGCTCCATTTGATAACCATTCGATTTTTGAAAATTGTGTTTGTTTTCTCATCATTTCTCTACAATAGGCTTAATCCTTCTTAAGAAAAATATATGAAGTCTTCGCCAAATTCCAAAAACAGAAACAAGTTGTTCACACGTAATTTCAAAAGAGAAGCAAGACACGTGGAATGAACTTGTATTTGTATTGATTTGAGTATAGTGCAATAAAATCTCTAATGTTTATCCTTTGATTTTTTCTCTCTATCATGTACAAATGTCTCGAGAGCTAGATAGCTTGTTCTCGAGCACGTTGGTGTTTTCTAATTGGCCTTCCAACATATTGATCTGCCTAGATTGACCCTTGACTTGTTGATCATTAGATCAGCCCTTGGAGTATTGATCGTTGGATCGACCATTGCTTGTTGTTCTACTTGGATCGGCTTTTGGCCTGTTGATTGGCTTGGAGGATCAGTCTTTGGCTTGTTGATCCTCGAAGAATTTATCAAAGTCTTAAAGTCTTCTGACCTTCAAAGAGCGTTCAAGACCTAAGGACTTCATGGAGTCTTCTCTTGAAGAGTCTTCGGTCTTCCAAGGGTGTTTAGAACTCTAGGACTTCAGACGTGCTTTAAAAGCTTTTGGAGTCTTCTGAGCTTTGTTTCTAATTTCTCTCTGAACTCTTCTTCTGAAGTCTTCCACCTCTGACCCTTTCAAATGGAGGGGGAAACTCTTTATTTATAGAGTTCCTCAAGGCCTAGTGGGCTTGGGCCTGACTATTAGACTAGACTAGGCCTGGTTGGCCTTGGGCCTAAATCCCTTTGGACTGGGCTTGGTTGACTTTGGGCTGGGACTTTGCTGGATTAGAGTCTCCCATTCGAGCTTTGTCTAAAATTGACCCAAATTTCATATAACACAATTGCATATTTGGATTTGCCATAATTTAGTTTAGGGATACTTCCAAATTTAATTAATCTCTAATTAAATAAATAATTTTGTCACTAACTTTAGGTAATGACATGACAATTTTCGATTGGCCAAAATTTCTATTCCAACACAAGTTTTTGAAAACTTTTTTTTTTTTGTTTTCAAAACTTGGCTTGGTTTTTGAAAACAAATGTAAAATGTAGATGACAAAAAAAAAAAAAAAAAACCTATAGGTGGAAATATGCTTAATTTTCAAAAACAAAAAACCAAAAACTAAATTGTTATCAAATGAAGCTCGAATGTTTGCTACAGTTTTTAAGGCCCCATTCGATAACGTTTTCTTTTTTGTTGAAATTTATGATTGTTTCTTCACAAATTCTTTTACTATGGTTTTCACATTTCTTAAATAAATATTTTAATTCTTGATCAAATTTTAAAAACAAAAATAAGTTTTTAAGAACCGTTTTTTTAGTGTTTATAAGCTTAATTTTTAAAAATCCTAAACAAAAAATAAAATGGTTCTCAAACGGAACCTTAAAGAGCTGTTTGGGGCAAAAAGTTGCAGAGAGTAGGAGTTAGTAAGTCTAGGGAGTTACGAAGTCTCTGTTTGGGGTGCAAAGTTATTTAGTCTAGAGTTAGGAAGTCTGTGTTTGGGGCAAGAAGTTGCAGAGAGTAGGAGTTCTAAAGTATGTGTTTGGGGTGCAGATTTGTTAAACATGGAGTTCTGAAGTATGAGTTGATTTTAGCGTTTTTTATACAGTATTTTTCTACTATTTCTCAAAATTTCATTATTAAAAATTTGTTCCCATGAATTCTTAGATTGAGATTTTTTTTTTTTATTAATTTATTTATATTTTACAAATTTCTTTAAAGAAAAAATAATAATTTTAAACAAAACACCCTACATTCTTTTTTCAATATTTCTCACATTAATTATTTATTTATCTTGGATAGTTTTCAAATAAAAGAAAGTCTTACAATACTTTTTTTAATATTACACGTGATTTGGAAAGATTTCAATCCATTAATTTAAAGATATTCAAATAAACTTCAAGATTTTTACGTTTTTATTCTCTCAATTCTAGAAATAATATAGATTTGTTTCCGTCAATCCTAAAATTGAGATTTTAAATTATATTATTTTATGAATATTTTAAAATTTTGTTAGATACTTGTTTTCATCAAGTTTAAATTTTGAATTTCAGATTTATTTTTCAAGCTTAATAATTTTTTTTTTTTGCATAATTTAAGATTTTATTTTTCTAACTAATCAATGTAATGAATTATCTAAAATTTGATTAATTTGAAAATAATATATTCTTTGATGTTTTAAAATAACTAAGTTAAAAATAAAATATCAAATATTTATGCTATTTTAAAATAATTAAGTTCAAAATGAATATATATTTTTTAATATCATTCAAAATGAATATCATACGTACTTTTGTTCAAAATACTATATATTTATGTTATTTATTGTAATAATTTTATTTGATTAAGTTTGGAATGAGAAATCGTTTATCTTTTTACTTTGAATATGATTAGTTTGAAAATCAAAATTTTTTAATATGTTAATCTTTTTAAATACTAATTTTATAAAATGTAATACTCGTTAGTTTAAAATATGTTTTTCTTATCTTCAAATCATAAAATTATATATATTTTTGAGTTATTAATAAAAAAAAAGCTTAAAAAAGATAAGATTATTATTTGTTATAAGTAATTTTAGTTGAAACTTAAAAAAAAATGTAGATAACATGTGGAAGAAGTGAGATAGGGAGATTTTTATCAATTAAAAAAATTGTTATGTTGTACTCTAATTTATATTAGAATTTTAATTTAAATAATAGTATCATATCTAAAACATTCTTATATAATTTAGATTTAAAAAAGAAAATTATAGAATAAAAAGAAAATTATTTTTGTTAAAAAATTTATTAAAATTATAGAATAAAAAATATTTATTTATATTTAATTAGTAATTAGTAATAATGGTGAGAAAATTTATATAAAAAATAAAGAAAAATTTTTAAATTAAGAAATTAAAAAAATAATGTAAAAAAATAGAGAGAGAAAGGAGAGGGGAGAAGAAAGAGGTAGGAGTGAGGTGAGATAAAGAAAAATAAAGAGATAAGAAAGTTGTGGGACCCACAATGAAGAGTTGGATAATGAGTTAATAAGTTTGTAGAGCTCACAATGAGAAGTTGGATGATGAATTAATAAGTTTGTAGGGTCTACAATAGAAGTTAAATTATCCTCGACCCAAACAAGGAGTTGAGAGAGTTATTTTACTCCTCCCAATTTCACTGTCTCAACTCCTCAATCCAAATATCCCTTAGGCCCCATTTGTTTCACTAGTTTTGAGATGAGTTTTGGCAATGGTATAAAAAACCAATGTTTGTTTCATTGGTCTTTACTTTTTAAAACTCAAGTAATTATTACCCATCAATAAAAATAACCCATGAACCATGAGATTTTATTATCCATGTAGGAGATGAGTTTTTTTTACTTGGGACTTTTTTCCTTGGAAAATGGAGAAGAGAGAAGAGAGAAGAGGGAGAAAAGTAATAATTAACTTCCACATATTAGTTATCATCCATATCCAAATACATGCATGAATTATTTTTATCATGGGTAATAATTATTTGGGTTTTTAACTCCTAGGTTTTTAATTTCAGATATTTTATATTTGCAATCGACCTATTTTTATTTTTGAACTTTGGTTGAGAATTCTAACATTTCCGAAAAATATAAAACTATTATAAGAAAATGATGGAAAAAGAAAAACAAACACAACCTTCAAAAACTAAAAATAAAAACCAATAGTTATTAAACAGATCTTAGAGTTTGAATTGAAAGAAATTTTTTTAAAAAAAAGAAGTTGCTGTGTGTCGGGCAGATCAGGAAAAACTTTCGGTTGGAAATCTTAGGCCTTACATGTGTCTACCTCCTTTCCTTTTTTAAATCGAATCAAATACTTCGATTCCCAGACTTCCTAAATCTTTCTTTCACAAGTCTCCAACTTTTTTGCATCTTCATTTTTCATAAACCCAACCCTTTTCTTTTCTTTTAATTAAATTCCCATTCACCACAATAAATATGGCCGAGATTTGCTTCGTTGGAGATGGCGAACCCTCGCCCCCGCCAAATTCTCGACCGCCAGATTCCACTAGCCGGAAAATGGACTTTCTTCAGCCCAACGCCCCCTCCCCCGCCGCCGCCGATGTCACCGCTTCCTCGTTCTCAGCGCCGCCGCACAACGGACGGAAACGCCGTAGAGGGCATCACTTTCCTCGGAGGTGCCAAAATGCTGAGGAAAGCAGCTTGCAGAGGAATCTTGATGTTCAGACAGTTAAGTACGGGGTGACTTCTGTTTGCGGAAGAAGAAGAGAAATGGAGGACACGGTTTCGGTTCATCCCTGTTTCGCTACTCACAAAAATCAACCCCAAATTCCTCTTCACTTTTTTGGAGTTTTCGACGGCCATCGTTGCTCTCATGTAAGAACATTTACTACTCTGTTCTTCTTTAGCAAAGAGCAGAGCAGAGCAGAGAATGAAAGAGGAAGAAAATTTATCTTAGATACAAAAGGATATAAAATAAAGATTCAAATTTCAAAAAACTCATTCTAAACTGTCTGAGGACTTAAAATTTTTGCCCTGTTTTAAGAAAAATTCAGGCTCCCAAGCACAGGGAGTTTGGTTTTAGTTTCATTGAAAAATCCTCGTATTCACTTATGTTGTTTTAGAGGATGATTTGGGGTGTTTTTTTAGGTATCGATGAGCTGTGAGAATCGGATGCATGAGATTGTAAAGGAAGAGATCGAAAGTGAATTAGGAGAAACAGAAGAGTGGAAGAAATTGATGCAACGAAGTTTTGCTCGTATGGATGACGAAGTGAAGGAGTATCGCCATGGCATCAAACAGAGAGAAACCTCCAATATTACTTGCAGGTGCGAACTTCAGACTCCTCATCAATACGACACCGTTGGATCCACCGCCCTCGTTGCCGTCCTCACGCCCGACAAATTCATCATCTCCAACTGCGGCGATTCCCGCGCCGTTCTGTGCCGGAAAAGCGCCATCATTCCCCTCTCCTCCGATCATAAGGTAATTAGGGTCCGTTTGGATTACCATTTCAAGTCTTGTAAAAGTTGCCGTACCCACTCGAAAAGGTACCTACTATCATTGTAAAAGTTGATAGTTCATCGCGATTATTGAACACGACAGAATGGGCAGTTCATAATACTATTTCAATGTCATTTTCTTTTATACTAACATTGATAACCAGTCGTTGGATTTCGTGCAAATTTTCTAGCCAGATCGGCCAGATGAACTATCTCGTATAGAATCGACGGGCGGGCGTGTGATTTATTGGGATGGGGCGAGAGTGCTCGGAGTTTTAGCAATGTCAAGAGCGATAGGAGACGGTTATCTAAAACCGTACGTGATATCAGAGCCGGAGGTGGTGGTAATGGATTGGACGGCGGAGGATGAGTTTATGGTATTGGCGAGCGACGGGCTGTGGGATGTGGTTTCGAATGAAACTGCATGCGAGGCAGTCCGAATGTGCATACGTGCGCAGCGGTCGACATCGTCGTCGGGATCTACTGGCTTCAGCTCCGACAAAACTTGCTCGGACGCCTCCATTGTGCTGACCAAGTTGGCCATGGCCAAGCGGAGTTCAGATAATATTAGCGTAGTGGTCATAGATTTGAGAAGAGATCATCATAAGTAAAACATTTGAGAAAGTTGATGGCGGCAAACTTGGATTGGAATTGGGAAGTAACACACCCAAGTAGAAAAATGTTTTTTTTTTTTTTTTTTTTTTTTTTTTTTACGGTTTTGAGGATGGAAATTAGGGGAAGAGAGGTTAAAAGGAAGAGATTATAGGTTTAGTTATTTTGATGATAAATTATTGGAGCAATATTAGTGGTTAATCTTAGCTTTAGATTGTGATTTACTTTCTTTTTAATGGAGAAGTGGAGAAGTGGTGGCTTCATTGAATAATTAAAGAATTTGACTGTTATTGTGCAATGTGATTTATTTTCATATCATTTTATGTTTCAATGAAATTTGGGTTTTTTAGTGAAATTATTTTTTCTTTTTCTTGAGAATCTTTATTTAAGGGGGTCGGTGATATTTAGGTGGAGATGAGGACCATTATTGTTATTCTATTTCCAAAAGTTTTATTTAGAAAGTACTCTAGTGACAATTAAACTCAATTCAAAGAATTGATCAATCACTACTTAAACTTACCATTGCAACATATTTGTCACTGTTAAATTTTTTATATTACAAAATGCACAAACAATTGTTGATTTTTTTTTAATGCACTTATAAATTATAACAATACACTCATAAATTATAACAATTACTACCATCAAACTTTAAAACTATAGAAGTGTTACCATTTAATTTAATTTAAAATTTTATTTTTAGATTAATGTTGAGTTACCATTTTAATTTAAGAAAATAATTTTTGCAAAACAATCTTAAAGTTAGGAGGATCATTGATTAAATTGATAATTCATAAATGTGATTGTAATAATTTTGATGAGTGATTTCTATTTTCGAGTCGGAATCTTTGTTAAAAAAAAATGTTGTAGGTCAGAATAAATATGATGTGAAAATAGTACATGGTGTGAATATATTCATCACTCTCTTGACGTTTGCCAAAATGAATTTTTTTTTTTGAATATTACCAATACGAAATTAATTCTTAATAAATAGCCGGACCTCCTTGATTAATGTTTAGTCTAATGAGTAGAAAGTTGAAATATTAGGCATTTTTATTAAGAAAACATTTGAATTCTTAGTCAAATTTCAAAAACAAAAATAAGTTTTTAAAAACTACTGGTTTTAGTTTTCAAATTTTGGGTTAATTTTTTAAAACATATGTAAAGAAACTCATAGGTCAAAGTAGTATTTATAGACTTAATTTTCAAAAACTAAGATCTAAAAATCATATGGTTATCAACTGGAGCATTAAAAATTTGTGTGGTAAAAAACGTTAAAAATTTGTCTATTTAAACTACCGTTATTAGTAGGCTCAATTTAGATATATTTTGTCATTACATAGGTTTAACTGATTTTTTTAGGACAATTGATTCCATTCCAGCTACCCCTCATATTGGATTTAGCAACAAATTGAAAACGAGTGTATACTAAAAAATGAATAAAACCCTATTATTTTGAACTTAAATTTAAGGTGTATTTTACTTTGTACTTTTTCAGTCTTAGTTCATTTTGGTTCCAAAATATTTTAAAAATATCTCTTTTAATCCTTATACTTTTAAAAAGATTTATTTTAGTCCTTGTTCTTAATAATCTGACATTTTTTATGAGATGAATAAGGGCTTATGTGGTCATTTTAACTGTCAAATAAGTCGGGTCAGATTAAATCCCTAGATTTCACGATTTTGAGTTTCTTTGTGTTTTTCATAGCTGTTTTCAAACGGGAATTTTTTTTCTTCATGGCCTTTGTGATTTTCAATTGGGATTTTTAGCTGGGTTTACCTTTTTGCAAATCTGTGCTGAAATCAAAGAGTCACAGGCAAAAAAAATTTTAAATAGCATTAGGTTTCTCTCTATCTCTAACTGCTTTGTGGGTTACTTTTCTCTTCTTTGTAGACTTCAGGAAATAAAAGCTTTCTTTTTAAATTCGTTTCCTTTCTCTGTTGCAAATTCAGATACCCATAAGGAAAAATGATGATGTGTTCTGTTTTTCTACAGTTTTTTCCAAATTAATTCTTCATGGATTTCGACCCACTACCTTTAATTTCTTGAGTCTGTTCTAGGTTTGGGTGTTAATTTGTTCTTGAAATAGGGTTCCTTGTGATTTGCTTCTAATGAATCATGTCTAGTGAAATTCCTTTTTTTTTGTTTGATTTTGGTTGTTCTGATTTGATTAACAGGGAGAATTCCTTCTTTTCTTCTGTTTTCTTACATTTCCTTTTCAAATTTGAGTGTTCCGTTTTCGGAAAAAAAAATTAGAAGGTTTTGTAATTTTTGTTTTTGCATCAAGAGACAGTAAGGAAGAATCCAACTAAACCAATAAGATTGAAAAACGCAACCCAGACAAATGATGAAGAAGAGATCCTGGAAAAAATTCCCAATTGAAAACCAGAATGCCATGAAGAAATCCCGATTGAAAACACGATGCCAAGGAAAACACGGAGAATGAAACACAAAACCGTGAAATCTAGGGATTTAATCCGACCAGACCCGACTTATTTTGCAGCTAAAATGACCACATAAGTACTTACTCATCTCATACAAAAATACTACATCATCAATATGTTAGTTTATTAACAGCACATTAAGGACCAAAATGAACCCATTTTAAAAAGTATAGGGACTAAAAAGGACCTTTTAAAAGTTAAAAAAGTATAGAGACCAAAATAAATATTATAGGACCAAAATAGTATTTAAACCTTCAAATTTTCAGTCTGGAAACCTAGAACTCTTTAGAAAGTGGCTACCTGTAATAATGATCAACTTTTTCCACCTGCCTGAAAAGAAAACGAAACGACGAGAGACAAAGTTGAAAATTTCGAAAATGTCTGTGTTCTACGTCATTGACAATTCTACTGTGTCCCTCTCCAGATTACGTAATATTGCCAGCGAATCTGCATCCATTCTGCAACTGCAATGCAAGAGAGAGAAACACACATACACATATATACATAGAGAGAGAGAGAGAGAGAGAGAGAGGCTTTACATTCTGAGAAGATAAAAGCACTTGTTCATGTTCGTAGGAATCAAATCCACCACCGTTTCTACTTTCTTGGCAGCCGCCTTAACAAAAGAAGATCACAGAGCCAAACCCAAGCAATAAATGGAGTGACGTCTCTTGTTATGCCTCTATTCAACAGAAAGATTCCACTTTTGTTATTATATTCCAAACAAATTAAACTCTATCATTCATGCACAATAACCATTTCATTATCCAAATTCCTGAATCTAATACTCTGCATATGAAAGGGAGTTCATATTTTCTACAATATAAAGCAGCTATGGAAAGAAAGTCACTTTTTTTGGGACCGACAACCCCACTAGTTCATGTATCTAAGAATTACTAGTGAGAGTGTTACATTCACAAATTTAGAAATCCTAGATTTTGTTTAACTTGAAGTCTAGAAGTTTAAATATGTGCAACTTAAGTTTGAACTCAGAAGAATGAGTTTGAGAATATTAGATTTACATAATCTATGTTTAGTGAGTAGTTTTGTGATTTATAAAAGTGAAATCACAAAAATCAGAATGTAATAGTCACGAGGATAACAATAAATAAACTTCACTTTCCAAATCCCAAGTTACACAAATTCAGTTTGTAGATCAAACAGTGAATTGTTTAACCGCTAATTAGCAAAATTACAAACAGTGAATTGTTTACAATTGAGTGACAAAAATTAATACAACAAATTTGGCTCTCATTTTGAAACCAGTTTCAAGAATTTATAACAGAATAGAATGAACTATATCAGCTATGAAATCGTCAGCTATAATGAAGTTATAATAGAGAGTACCTATGTGATTGATTACAAGTTGGAATTAGTAAACCAAGGGCATCCAGAAGTCTTCACTCTCGAGATGATCTCTAAGTAGACATCTTTTATTGCTTCTTAAGACGGTAGTAGCTAATCTGGCCTTAAATAGGGGGTTAGTAATGTAGAGACTAAAACATTTTCACTTCTTTTTTATGCACTTCGGAGGAGCTTATCTGCCATCATGATCTTATAACTTGCATGAGGACCTTCTGACGTATCCCGCACATTCGCATGCCAACCCATGGCCTTTCCGATATCTTGAAGCTCATCCATGACTGCAACAGAGTCTCGGATGTATACTCGTCCACCCGGTCTCAGTATTCTATCCATCTCAAGCATTATGGTTGACATATTGCACCTGAAACACAGACACATCAACTGAACAGTTGGTACCCATCACAATGATTTCAAATTCATTTCATTGATCTCATTGAATACATTATTACGAATAAGGAGGTAGTGTAAACCAGGAATAAAGTAATCTAAAGCAACTCAAACAGAGATATCTAATAAATTCGGGATACCTTTTCCTTTCAACTGAGAACAAACCGGCTGCGTGCAATAAATCGTATGTTCTTGGATATGTATCAAATGGTTCACACCTGACATGTTACAATATTATTTGCTCTGTTATCAATTATTATCATTTCTTTTATATCACTGTAGCTTAAAGCATGCATTCAAAAGCTTGATGCTAATAAATTTAGGAAAAGTTTCGTATGTTACCAATCGTGCATAACTCCAATAAGTCCACGATCATAAATAACAGGCAAGGTGTTGGACCCACTTACAGGAACAACATTCAACACCCAGCAATCTAGTTTAAGATCGATCAATGCTGCTGCAAATCTGTTAACATTTAAGATCTTAATCATATATATCAGGGAAAAAATGAAGAAATGGCAGATCAGTGGAAGAGTGGTTGATATACATACCCTCCGAATCCAGCTTTCATATCCATTACGTTTCGTAGTCTAAATGTCTTCCAATGAAATGCGCGAACGTAGCTGTCTATTATCTCATTCCAGTATTTAGATTCTGCCTTGAAGAGCTCATTTCTGGAAATGTAGGCATCGTATTGAATTGTCTGAAGCCTACCAGGTGGTGTATGCAACCTCGCAGGCCAAACAGAGATATTTGCCCCATAACCTTCTTCTGGAATACGAGAGATGCATGTCTTAAGATCTACATTCCTGCCTCCAAAGAAGTAATCAAAGATTACATAAAATTACGAAGCAATGAAACTAACTCTACAAGATAAGGAAGACACGCAAAAGCACACGCTACAATTCTCTAATAACCTCATCATTACATTCATACCATACTCTGTCTGGATCGTCATTTTGGTCACAAAGTGGAGGTTTAGTTCCTGCCTCACGATTTTGATAACAACTATTATTTAATGGCTTCTGCCAAACTGCTATATATCCATCTTTCTTCACAAACTCCCAACAAAGTCGGGTGGTAAGATTGAGCATCTCTGGCAACCAAAAAGAAAAAAAGAACACACATATAAACCACACTTGAAAGGTCAGAGATAAGATCAGGCCAGTTTCAACTGAACTAATAAAAAGTAGGCACAAACAATATCCAAGTTTCCACAGTAATCTTAGATGTTTGTACATATCATCTTAAAACCTGCATCAAACAATTTCTATTACTTATTAGAAGAGGACAAAAAGAACTTGCAAGAGGAGAGTGTTTGTGTTACTAAGAAAGCAAATAGTGAGCGCAAGAAAGTAGAGTGCAAATTTTCAAAGCTCTAACTAAGAAATGCCCATCCAAACCAAACTTTAAAGGATAAAACACATCATCAACAGGAGATCTTAAGAAAACTTTTAGTTACCTTCCCATTGTTCCTCCAAAACTTCTTCATGCTTATAAACAGGTTGAGCTGCCCACGCAAAGTATCCTCCAGCCCTCAGCATTCGGTTAACCTCAAGAAGCAAAATGCCATCTTCATATGACAAGTTGAAGATGAAAAATCAACAGTCATAAGATAAATCTAAAGTAAATATGCTTCATAGAGCAAAGCTTCACTAGGCAAATAATTTAACTAGACAATGCCTGCCACATTGGAAACATGAATTTCATGAAAACCCATTTGAAATTCACTGAGGTTTAATTGAGCAACAAAGGGCAATTATGATTATTTTCAACGGCAATGATTTACAGTCCGAAGGGAAAGAATAAGAAGTTCCACTCTTCACAAGTAATAGGGAGTCGAATCTATAGTCCTAAGTTCCCAAAAAGAATACTAATTAATAAAATGGTGTTCATTTTCTCATCGAGTCTGATATGAAATACAGCTAATGAATGTCTATAATAGTTCTGGCAAAGAAAAATGTCTTTCTTAAATTGAGTACCAAAGAGAATTCCACTCTTTACCCTGCTCATATATTTATGTGACATAAATAATGGATAAGATAGAAAAAAGTACCATCACGAGTCCAGTTGATTCTGCATCGCGAACAATGTATCAAGTCAAAAGCTTGACTGGGATACAATAAACGATGAGTTGCAAATGCAGCAACCATTGCAGGCACACCACGTTCAAGAGCAAACTGAATCTGATTCTCATGAACATCTTTTGGAGCAATTGACATTGTAACGACATTCCGTGACAGCAAATAGGCGCCAAAACTTGCAACTCCGCATCCGATATCCAAGACAACGCGGGTATGACGACCAAAGGCAATATCCGGGATCATCTAGTACATATAGAGAGAAAAACAGCATGAGATGTCATGTTACCAAATGCTTATTTTCTATACTGAACTTTCAGAATTACAGTCTTGTTCACCTTTGAAATGTGATCCAAATATTCATCTGCACCATGTATGAACTGTGTACCACCTCCAGGAAACCTAAACTTATCTTTGTCTCTGGTAATCCAGTTTTGGCCCCCTTTATCCTCAACTAGACGAGTATGAGGAACATTGCTGAACCAGACCTAAAACCAATGATATGCCTAAGTTAAGAAAACTACAAATACTTTCAACTAAGAAACAATTGTTAATTAGTTGTAGTAATTTCAAATCAGTCAATTTCAGCAATTACTTATTATTGTAAGCGAGCAATACCTCGTCTCTGCTTTTTGGCCAAGGGATTGGGGCTTGATACCCCTTCGGCGGCGGAATCAAGCAATCGAAACCTCCACCGGCGATTGGGCAATGCCTCTCGAACTTTTCCCCTTTCTCCGTTGACTTGAGGTTTGAAATTGCCTCCGCATTATCCAAACAAGGTATATACTCACTCATGTTCTGAGGGCAGAGCCCAAACTTTTTAATCCGGAAGTTCCGAGAACCGGCCTCGCCATCGTCAACCTCAGTGGAATTCCCCAAGTTCTCCACATATTCAGGATCCAAATCCCCGACCTCAAACTGATCCGACATTGTTCCATTCTCGTCCAGAATTCCAAATCTCTGCACCGAATCGGACGGAGGAGGAGGAGGGGGATTAGTAGCAAGCAACGGCGATGGAGTTGGGTCGAGATTCAATGTCTTATCAGGAAGCGTCTGCGTGTCATTCTGATCAATCAGATTAGAGATATTGAAGTGCTTATTGTAGTTGGGCGAAAGTGACACAGAAGGAGCTTGACTGGTGCTCGTGTAGAAGATAAGCTGCTGGTAGCCATCGGACCAATGCTTCCCAAAGTAAAAGAAGGTAACAGAAACAAGAACGAAGGTAACGATCTTGAATAATGGAGGAGTTCGAAATGATTCGCCATTCACCAAGGAATCGGATCTCATTGTTCAGTTCCAGATCTCAGATCTTCTCTCCACTTCTCTCTGTGTAAGAAAGCTTTGGCACTTTCTCTACACTTGAAGCAATCGGGAAGCGGGATCGGAGGAGGAGAATTTGAGGAGATGTTGCAGAATTTAGTGCTAAATTATTTATTTATTTTGTGTTGTTTTTCCAACGTATGGTACAATATGGGAGAATGATAATGATATAACATTTACAATTTTACAATTTTTAGGCGGTGGGTCAGAAAAAAAAAAAAAAAAAGAAGAAAAAAAAAAAGGCGAGTGAAGTTGGCGTTGGTTCTTACCCCGAGGTGCACCGAATTTCCGAAGAGCCTGACTGAAACGATGCCACGTATTAAGATCGAGTTCATAAATGGAAGGCCGTTTAGTCCAGTTTCCATAACCAACGTCATCAGATAACGGTGAGTTTACAAATGGCGTTGCGAATATATACACCGTTTTGGAAAAAGGGGAAAAATGATTGATCTAATATTCACTCATTTTTCTCATTGTCGATTGATATTTGCCTTCTTTAATTTTTTCATTTTTTTAGTACATTATTTTTTTAATTATTACACTATAAACAATGAAAATAAAATTATACTACATAGAAGTAATGAAAAATAGTAGGTTAAAATAATTTAGTTTTAAATGTTCATTTTAGTGATGTACTTTCAATAAATTGGTCTATATTATAAGTTTATTGTTAATTTTTCTTAACAAAATTAGTCTTTATTAATTTTCTTTCTAAAATTTTAAAAATATGTTCTTTCGTGCATGAAAATTATTATTATTATTTAACCATTTTCAATAAAAATTAACTTCAAACTAACTGTAGGGATCAATTTTAAGCTTTATTAAAAGTATATGGACTAAAATTGAACATTAAAAGTACATGAACTAAAATGCAATAAAATCCAAGGTACAAATACCAAAATGGTATTTTTATCAAAATAATATAAATTCATGAGAGAGAGACTTTTTAAATTATTAGTTTGAGTCCTAAATTTTTAAATTTTCAAACTTAAATTTATTTTACTTTTTGTATTTTAAAATGTTCTTAATATGTTCCAAATTTTTTAAAGTTGTGTACGTTTTTTTTTTTTTATTTGTTTGAAACAAAGTTGTGTTCGTTTAATTCTTATGTTTTTTGTTTAGAAAAAACAAATGACCAAATATATATATAATTAAAAGGTAAGGCCTATTAAAATCCTTTTAAAATATAATGATTAAATAGACACAATCTTAAATAATAAATAATGTTTTAATTATTGAGTAATGCATTGATACATTATTAGATGATATATTAATTTATTTTATGGGTTCTACATGATTTTCATATTAATGTGGTACTAGAAAATGGAAGACCGCACTCAGTTTTTTTATCCCCTTATTTCTCTATTCCTTTTTCTTTATAAGAAATATAATATTGCATGAAAAGAGTCAATATCACACCTTTTAATCCCATATTTCACTGCATGATCGACATGAAAGTGAAGAATTAAAAGCTAGGGAAATGGATGGTTTTTTTTTTTTTGAGAGAATCCCACCAGCATTCCCCTATTGAACTCTTACACATTATAAACCAAAGACAAAATAGAGAGATAGCCTAAAAGCTGCAAGAGCTTTAACTTTAACTACATAACTTTTTTGTTGAGAAGAGAGGGATTTTTAAAGCTATGGTGGAAATCAGGCCAAAGGAAAGCACCCATTGCGAACTGCCTCTTGTAGGATAAGTCACCCCGAGTCGGGAGGCCGTACTCAACGAGAAGGCGGTCGAGCTTCCATTCAGGCATGTCCTCGTAGTCCTTCTTCGAGTATCTCGGATAGTGAAGTGGCATTTGGAAGAAGCCTCCTCCTCCTCCTCCTACTCCTTTTTTGTCATTGTTCTCCATTTTTTGAATGTGGTGTTTGATGGCGGCGAGGAGGTGTTTTATAGGCGGAGGGAGAGGGCGGCACAAGAGGCATGGACTTTGTCACAAGGATTGCTTGATGTAACTTCTCATTCTATGCATTTGCTCATGAACAATTTGGCTAAAGATTTATGTTCATGTAAATTTTAAATGGTCTTGGCCACATCGTCGTATAATTGGGCCTGTCCAAAACTAATTATGGGCTAAGCCCATATTGAACCAGCACTTTCTTCTGGATTTGAACTTTCTATTGGGCTTTTCATAATTTAGCGCTAATGGGGAAAGATAAGATACGATCCATCTATTGTATTTGTGTGTTAAATTACAATCTTGGTGTCTATGGCTTGTGCTTAGATACTTATGTTTTGGTTAAGCCTTACAAATCATCTCTTTAATATTTTTTTTACCCTTTCAAGAACTCATCTATTTTTTTTTTTTTTATTCAACTCAAAGTCATAATAACATTAGTGAACACAATTAGTTAAATAAAAAAATTCAACTCGAACTAGTTACAACTTTTAACATGTAAGAATATAGATACGTGAGATTTGACTGATCGAGCTCGTCAAACCCATCAAATAAATTCATAAATCGACAGTCTTAATTTGTAATATAAGCTGGCTGAGTCGAACACAGAGAGTCTAAAATTTAGTTATTATCTTCCTAAAATTGGATTAACATGCAGAATATAGGAGGTTTTGTGTAATTATAAGTGCTAAAAATTAAATACATAAAATAAAGGAAATAAAAGTGCAAGGAAATGGAATCATCTTACTAAAACACTAATTCGGGGAAATCATCGAGTTGAATATGTAACTTTGATCATTGAAACTCATAAAACATGCATATTAAATATGTTTTAGCCCCTAACCGACCTTGATGGAAAAGCCGCCTAAAGCCTTAATCCCTTTTTGAGACTAATTGATCGCTATACTTTTTGCTACACGCAAGTGCACCATCGAAGTAATAAAAACTGGAGTATTCCAGAGTATCGTACCCAAGGGAACGGGTTTTAACAAAATCTACTGAGACGACACAAAATTTGTTTGCAAATTACAATTGTGGTAACCAATGGTGTAAAAAAAATGATTGAGAGTTTGGGTTGTTAAGAAAAATAAGTGAAAAATCAATCAATTAAAATAGAGATTCAAGTGATTCAAGCACCTTTGGAAAAATGCTATTCAAATGCAATTGCAATCATAGCTAACATGTGAAAACTAAGTAAACCGAGTTCAACTCCTATTCAATTTTGATTCAAAATCTTTAGGAGACTAAGTGATTAAACCTATATGTCTATAGCTAATCTAACTTAGATACTTTCGCACACAACTCTAGTGGTTTTGGAGTCTCGCCCTATGTCTAGGGTCGATGTTCAGAACTTATTTCTAAGCCTTTTCCTCCATTGCTTTTGTGACATCGGCTTTCCCTTAACTCTTTCGATATTAAGTTCAAGCTTGACAAGCAATCACTAGTTGGCCGACTAGGTTTACCCAAATCTAAACTCAACAAAAGCAAACTGAGTTCACATGCTAGCTAGATTGGTTATGCTTTAGAGCTTTTACATTTTTTCTTAGGGCTTTCACCAACTTGAATCCCTAAAGATAATTTAGCTAATTATGGAAGAATTGAAAACCCACAGCTTAAGTGCTAATAAACTCATATTTAATAAATTGAATAAAGGAAAATAAATTACATAATTATAAGGCAATAAATCTAAATTATTCAAGAATTTTTTTTTTTTATAAAACTTGTAAATTAACTTGTAAAAAGCGTTAATTAAAAACTCCAAAAATATACTTGTAAATTAAAAGCCCAGAACTGAATAGAAATTAACTTGAAAGTATATTTAATAAATTACAGTTTAACTTGTAATATTTAAGTACGCCCAGAAGGCTGAGGCTGAAGCTATGGAAAAACCAAACTTAAATGGAAATGGAAATTTCAGAAATCAACAAACTTATTATTAGAGATGAAGAAAATTGAAACCTAGGATGTAATAGTTCATACAAGAAAAGTGGATAAAACAGAGAAGATCTTATGACTAAACTCAAGCAGAAAATGAAAGATTAAAACAGAATGAAAATGAACAAAACAGAGTACAAACTCATAGAAATTCCTTGCTTTGATCGATTCAAATACCCATTCAAGGGCAAATGAATCTTCACCTCCTCTGACTTTTGTTGAGGAGGGATCAATCTCGGAAGTTACAGAGCGAAGATGAAGAGAAAAATTGCTATAAATTGACAGAAAACGAAGAACAAAACTGCTGTCCGAAAATGAAAAATAGCAGAAAAATAAACCAGAAAACATAGTACGAAATCGATCCTTTTCTTCTTCGTTCTTCCTCCCTTTTATAGAGATTCCGAGGCTTCTTCTTCCATCTTGGGCTCCTTAATTCGTGGGTAAATGATTGAGCATGAGATTTGGCTGTAAATTCTCCCATAAATCAAGTAATTTCCATTAATTGAGATGATTTCCCGTGATTTTTGCCATAATTGAAAATTCCAGAAAATGCAATTGCATTTCAATTGCAATTTCACTCTTGTTCACAACCTTGCCTTCCCAAGGAAATGCAATTGCATTTCATTTGCAATTTTCTTCATTTCTTCAAATCTGCACAAAAACCACCATTTTAGCCGATTTTCTTCTATCTTTTCAACTTAATTCTTTTTTTACCCTATTCCAACAAGCTTGCATGAATTCATCTTATAAACACTATCTTTAGCTTGCTCGGTAATCAATAAAGCATGCAAAAATGGCAAGAACAACTTAGTTTTAGGGTTAAATAATTCTCATAAATGAGAATTATCACTAATTCAACCTAGCATCGTTTTAGTCCTAAATTGACTCAAAGAGCTAGGCACGATAGCGTTCCATACTCCCTAAATCAACTGCATTAAGCACAGGATTGGTTAGAACAAATTAATTAATCAAATAGCTACCTTGTTTCTAAACCCTATCATGCCCACTACATGGGAAGAAATGTCCCTACTATGCACACACGACGTGACCTATTTGCTACTTAAACGTGCAAGAAGTCGATACAATAGTGATAATGAATTTTAGCTAGCAAAGAACGATCCAACATACGAGAGTCTTCAATTCCAACATGCATTCACATTCTGTCATCAAAGCAAGAAACAAAGCATGCTAAAATATTAAAGGTAAATAAATTGAACTCAAATCTCACAAAGTTTACATCTATCAAACCCGAATTAAGCTCGAATTGGTATTACAATCTAGCCGACATCACCAAACGAACTCCTGACTCCATAAATCGAGGTAAAAAAATCACCAAAGGTCTAAAATGTGTAAAAATAGTAGAGAGGGGGAAGAAATTGAGGGAAAACCGTTATTGTCTAATAGATAAACCCTAACAATGGACAAGAAAAGCTTTAATATCAACGCGATAGCGTTGAGATGATGCTCAGTGTCATTGGGGCTCGCCGCACCGTCTTCGCGAGGTTTGCTCGACACTTGGTAGTGATAGCGTCGAAACGTTGTACTGATTTCGTAGCTAATGTTTTTAGCGTCTTGCACAACATTTTTTGGGCGTCGCGATGTTTCTTCCAGGGGCAAATTGGTTATTTTGCTTCTAATTTCTCCTTATAGCACTCGAATGACCTATGGTTTGGCTCGTTTCAACCCCAAACAACAATAAAACCTCGAAATCATGCCTTGAACTCAAATACCTACAAAATAAGCAATTAAACCCATAAAAAAACGTCTAAACTAACATAAAATAGGACAGATCAATTAGGACTTTCTAAATCCTATCCTTGACCATATCATAAATACTACATTCAAACAAAGTCTAAATTATAAGGACCAAATTGAAATTAGTTTAAACTATTTTGTACTGAGTTATGTAGTTGAAAGCTTATATATGTATACATACATATACATACAATGCATTATAAATATAAGATTAGAGATATGAAACTTCAACCTAGAATAATTATTTAATAGTTGACTTAGGCTTTAGTTAGTGCGTTAATGTAATTGAAAGTTGGTAGAACCAGATACCGTACAATTAAAATATTGTAAAAAGTCAAAGTGAGCATTGTTCAGCGGTAATTGACATATACCTTCAACAAAGAGGTCAAGAGTTTGAATTAGAGATTTCCACAAGGTTTTTCTTGTCCCCGTCCCCGTCCCCGCCTCTCATTTTAATCCTCATCCCCAAGAAATTTTTCATTAAATTTTTTGTTGATCAGGGCGAGGATTCCTCGGGAGAAATTTGCGAGGATCGGGTTTCCCATGAGAAATTATTCCCTATTTAGTTTTTTTTTTTCTTTTTTTCAATCTTAATTGAATCAAATAATTTTTTTTTGATAAATTTTCAAATAGTTAACTTTCCATGAAAAATATCTATGAATTTTCAATTAGATTGTTAATTATTCACAAAAAATCTTCATTTAAGTAGTTAATTTTCTATTAAAAAATCTCTATTTAAATATAGAATTCTTAAACCTCGTAATAGAAATAAAACATTATTTCATATCAAATTATCTAATTAGTCAATATAATTTAAATATTTAACTATCTAATTCAAACATATCAAATTATCTAAATCATTAACAAGTATATATATATATAATTAAAAAATAAAATAAAAATAGAAAAAATTAAACGGGGCGGGAACGGGAACGGATAATACATTCCCTGTCCTCGTTTAGCTTGTGGAGAATTTTTTTCCTCAACTCCCTCCCCATTCTTCACCTAAATTGAGATTCTCCGCCTCGTTAAGGTGGGTCCTCACGGAGCCCCCGTCTTCGTAGAAAAAATGAACATCTCTAGTTTGAATCCTACCCTCAAATATTGTTGACCTAAAAAATAATAATAATAAAAATTTTAATTTTAATTTTAATTTATATATATATACACAATTGACAATGAAAAGAAAGATACTTCTGGAAGCCCACGGGGTGGGTGGGTGAGGATGTGGTTAGATAAATACAGTGGGTGCGGAATTTTGGGTTTGACTACTGACTAGTGGTTAAATTTCCAATCGAAGACTTTGTTGTTGTCTTTTTGTGTCATTTTCACATTCCAGGTCTATCTCTAAGATATGCACGATCAATCTCTTGTCCTGATTTCCTTCTCTCTCTTCGAAATTATGATGTGATATCTCAGAATTCAGGTCAAATGCAAAACAGTTGCTATATTCAATAATTTTAAACACAGAAACTACAGCTCAACATTAAAAACTTATTTGGTTTTATTGTGAGATTATTCGTCCGATCTACCCTTCAGCTCAATGAATGGGTTGAGTTAAGTCGAGATCCTAAAATTGGTTGTAGCAAACAAGAGTTAAAGATGATAACTCAACTTAACTTTATCATTTTTTATTTTATATAAAAAGTTTCATATTCAATATAAATGTTGTTTTTGTTTAATGATTGTGTTTTTAATGTTATATCATAGATTTACTTGGTATAATTTGAATTAGATTTGTTTCATATTTGAATCATATGGTTTGAGTTTATCTTTATTAATTAGATTGACATTTTAATTATATATTTTACTAGCATAAATAAATTATTAATTAAAGTATGTATCTATAAGTAATTCTATTTAGTAGAGCTCTTAAATTTTTTCTTCTCCTAAATTTACAATCTTTACTATAAATCTTCTCCCTTCTAGTCCACGTTGGATATTGCTTTATATTTCCAACAACTGCAAAATGATAATAAGCTTGTTTTGAATCACATAGGATAGACAATGCTTTTTTTTTTTTTTTTTTTTTTTTTTTTTTTTTTTTTTAATTTTTAAGTTCAACAACATTGGAGAGTGAATGATTCGAACTTTTGACCTTTTAGTCGAAGGTACATACATGTCAATTAGTGTTGAGTTATGTTCACTGTCGCGGATAAACACTACTTAATTATCATTGTTGGCCAAAATGCATGATGAGTCGTCAACCTTTTGAAACTCACCAAAAAGATAGAGTTTTGGTGGGTTGTAAAGAAAGTCGAAGTGTAATATGCATATATATTCAAACACTCCGTACGTCAGTATAGCCAATTGAAAACAATCACATAAAGTAGATAAAATTATTTCTCAAAATTTTGAACTTAATCGTAAATTTAAGAAACTAAAGAAGTATAAATATATAAATTTAGGATTATGAGCATAATTTAACACAAAAATCAAGCAGTAACTCAAGTTTAGAAGTCAATTTTCACTCCCTTCATTAGTAATTGCTATGCCTTCCCCCTAATTGCTATACAATATATATAAAGAAAGTACCTTCGAGTATTTAAAATTGAGCTATATGGTCAACATTTTAAAATATAAAATTAACAAAAACAAAAATTTTCTTTAAAGAAGACGGCTCAACAAGTTTCAATTACGCCCATGTCACTCAGTTTGACTTTCACTATTCTCCATTCTTACAAAAATATATATCCCATTTATTTCAACCCACCGATAGAAATTATATCCCACGCCCACCAGCATTTCAGCTTCCATATCAATGGCATCAATTTCCAGACGGCTACTCCTCTTCACGGCGGCGCTACTCGCCGCCGCAGAAAGCGCAACCTCCACAACCCGATGCCCGGACTGCGGCGGCGCCGCCGTCCCCTATCCTCTAAGCACAAGCCCGACCTGTGGGGACCAATCGTACAAGATCCGATGCGACGCAGGCTCACTCAAATTCGACACGCTCAACAACACGTACCCGATCATCTCGATCAACCCCTCGATCCAACGGCTGGTGATCCGCCCCTCTAACTTCCTCCCAAACACGTGCGTCACGGCGGATATCGCCCACGACGGAATCAAACTGAACAGCTCTGCACCCTTCAACGTGACGAGCGGGAACACGATCCTGTACTTCAACTGCACGGATTCGCTGTTGCGCTCGCCGTTGAACTGCTCGTCGACGAGTTTGTGCCATTCGTACATCAACGGCACGAGGGGCTCGACCGCGTGCAAGGCGCCGCCGCTATGCTGCACGTTTCGGGCCGGTGGGTCGTCGAATTCGTACATGATTCGAGTGAGGGAGTCGGGTTGTAGCGCCTACACGAGCTTTGTGAACTTGAACCCTAGTTTGGGTTTATTGCAGTGGCCTGAACCGGGGTTGGAGTTGCAGTGGCTGTCGCCGATGGAGCCGGTTTGTAATACGCAGGCTGATTGTGATGGGAACGCGGCTTGTGGTGTTGATCCGACTGGGACGGGTTTGCGAAGGTGTCTTTGTAATTCTGGGTTCGTGTGGGACCCGGTTGCTGGGGTCTGCTCTCAAAGTGAGCAGCTGCTTTATTTGACTTTCTCTTTCTTTTTTGACTGAATTTGATCTTGATGGTTGATTTGTTTCTGTGCAGATACGTGTCATGATCCTGATGGTTGTAACAAGTCCCGAACTGCACTAATAGCTGGTAATTTCTTTCTCTCTCTCTCCTTTTTCTTTTAACATAGTCAAAGTAAAAATTCAAGAAGTTAGCAAATTACAAATTTAACCTGAATTTTGGTTATTTTATCTATTTAATTTCTAAATTTAAAAGAAGTTTCAATTCTCAATTTCTTAACTTTAAATTTTGTTTATAATAGGTTCCTCTTATTAATATGGTTTACTTAAACGGTGATGACGAGTAACACTAGAGGGAGTAAACCAACTAAAATAAGGGTAAATTAGTCAACCAACAAAAATAAGGGTAAATTAGTCAGGTAGACAGGCATACATTTTTCAACTAATTTTTCTAGTCTATTTATATTTACTCTTATTTTGACCTATTTCTTTGAGTCACCTGTTGCCAAATCAACATTTTTTGGACGAATTGTTATGTTACATCACCATTTAAGTAACGATATTAATCAAATGATGAATTTTGAATCAAAATCAAAAGTTGATCAATAAAATTAAAACTTTGTATATTTTATAGTTTATGAACTAAATAGACATATTACTAAAAATTAGAGGACCAAATCTATGATTTAGTGTATATAAAATGTTACTTTAATTTTCGAGTATATTTATCCTCTACGTGTTTATTTAGTTCGGGTTTTAAATGACTTTTTTTTATGGTGATAGATTCAAAACTACTATTATTTTCCTCAATTTGAAAACATAATGTTTTTAAATGAAATATTTATTATAGAAATACTTTTACAATAAATTTAGCTAAATGTTAACTGTTTCATCTAACAATATTATAAATATTTTAATCCTTTTTTTTAAATTTATCAAACTACTTAATTCTTAAAAAAAAATTAAAACCACTTTTAAATTTTAATAGATTAAAAAAAACCATATTTAAATTTTTTAACCGAAACACTTATTATATAATCTATGTAGGCATAGTGTCCGGCGTCGGCGCGGCGGTGATCGTTTCAATAATAGCCATGTTACTATACAATCGGCATAGACGAGCGAAAGAAGCTCAAGAGCGTTTAACAAGGGAGCGAGAAGCAATTCTGAACTCCAACGGCGGTGCCGGAAGGGCCGCAAAGATCTTCACCGGCAAAGAGATCAAGAGGGCCACCCACAACTTCTCCGTCGACCGCCTTCTCGGTGCCGGAGGCTACGGAGAGGTATACAAAGGCTTTCTCGGCGACGGCACCACCGTCGCCGTCAAGTGTGCCAAGCTCGGAAACGCCAAAGGCACCGATCAAGTCCTTAACGAGGTCCGAATCCTGTGCCAAGTCAACCACCGGAGCCTTGTCCGCCTCCTCGGCTGCTGCGTCGAACTAGAACAGCCGATTTTGGTGTACGAGTATATCCCCAACGGCACTCTACTCGACCGTTTACAAGGTCCCTATCCTACCCATCTGTTCGTATTAATTATTAGATTTAAATTACATCTCTGACTTCCTTCTCTTAAAAGATTTTGTTTTTATAAAATATCTACTTTACCTCATAAATCTTGAGATTTATTTTATTTTATCTATCAATTTTACAAATAACTATTTGGATATATGAATATTCAAAATGACATATTTTTGTTCATGAACAGTTAAGTTTATTTAATTTTAGTATATAAATCTTTAAAATATCTATTTTGGTCTCTAAACATTTAGGTTTATTTCATTTTAATCCTTACACTTTTAAGATGTGTATTTTAATCCTCAAATTTTTTTTAGGTTTTGATAGTTATTTTACTTTTAGTAATTGATAATATTATATTTTCTTGTTTCCAACTTTTGAGAAACATAAGCATTTGGTATTTCTTATTTTATTATTTGTAAGTGCATAACAGATATTAATAAATAAATAAATATAACATTAAAAAAATGAATATTTTACTTCTAAAAAAATTAGTTTTCAATTAAAACTTTTATTTTTAATTTAAAATCTTATATAAAAAATTGTTACCAAACAAAATTATATATTTCCAATAAAAAGAAAATAAGAAAGAATTACTAAATACAGTTTTATTTTCATTTCCTATGAAAAAAAGTAGAAAATGAGAAAATGAAAAGGTGAGCATCATCAAATGGGTCTTAGTAGTCAAAGTAAGATTTAAACCCTAAGCTAATTTGAAACTTAACTTGTTAAAACATATATTCTCGACTAAGATGTCAGATATTTGAATTCTCACATTCATATGTTGTTGAACTAAAAAAAAGATTTAAACTTAATTCTTAGTTCAATTTGAGTTCATATTACATTAACGTTCACCTCTTTAAAAGTGAAGATAATCATCTCACAAATTATCCTAAATTCTCGATAGGTACCAATGACACAAACTCATTATCATGGAACCAACGGCTCCGGGTCGCACAAGGGACAGCAGAAGGACTAGCATACCTTCATTTCTCAGCAGTTCCACCAATCTACCACCGCGATGTAAAATCCAGCAACATCTTGCTAGACGAGAAGCTCAATTCAAAAGTGTCCGATTTCGGGCTCTCCAGATTGGCCGAAACAGACCTAAGCCACATCTCAACTTGCGCCCAAGGGACTCTTGGGTATTTGGATCCCGAATACTACCGCAACTACCAATTGACGGACAAGAGCGATGTGTATAGTTTTGGAGTCGTTTTATTGGAACTATTGACGTCGGAGAAGGCGATCGATTTCAAACGAGATGCTGACGACGTGAACTTGGCGGTTTACGTGCAACGAATGGTGGAGGAGGAGAAATTGGTGGATGCCATTGATCCGAAGCTGAAGAAGGGAGCCAGTGATATGGAGGTTGAGACTATGAAGGCTTTGGGATTTTTGGCATTGGGATGCTTGGAAGAGAGGAGACAGAATCGACCTTCCATGAAAGAAGTGGTGGAGGAGATTGAGTACATCATTAGCATTGCCTCCGCTAAGAGTTGAGGGAAATTATCATAAAACGACAATACTTGGCTTGCACAAGGGTTAGTTTGAGTTCTTTGATATATGACGTATTTTTAATAGATTAATAAATTTCATTAAACTTTTTTAGCCTATACAAATAGGTCATATTAGATAGTAAATAAGAGCTCTTGCTAATTGATGTGTAGGTAAGTATTTTTAGAAATAAAATTAGCTTTGCATAGTTAAGTAGTAAGATATTGTGTATGTCATGTGTATTAAAGAAACTCTTTTTTTACTAGATTGAGGAATGTTATTTTTAGGCTAAATTATACTAAATATTAATAGTTTGGTTCTAATTTTGTGTTAAACTGACAAAGTTAACCATAGAAGTTTATTGCATACAAAATTGAAAGTTTATAAGTTTATTAGAGGATCTCTTTTATATAAAGATTAATTTAAACACAACTCTAGAAATTAAAAAGACATGTAAGACACAAACTTAAAAATTTATTAATTTATTAATTTTTTATTGAAAGTATGTATAAAGATTAAATAGACACAATTTTAAAATTTCAAAATCTATACAAACCTTTTTAAAGCAAAGGATTATTGATGCAATAGATCCAAGTTATAATTTAATTATATTGTAAGTTATTAAGAAAATTAGGGATAGAATAATAATTAAATCTTAAAACTCTTGCAAAATCCTATTGATTTTGAAAAGCCAATCATAGGCTCAAACTACCATTTGTATTTGTGCCTTTGTCCAAAAAGAAAAGTTAAAAGTCAAATGATATTGGTTATGAAGTAATTACAATCCAACCGTGTAATTATTCGGTTGTTTGGATAAATTCTAAAAGGTAGTGAAAATAAATATAGTAAAAATGATGTTGTTTATGGGTCTACTAACCTAATCTTGGTCAAAGTGAGATCGTTTAATGGAAATTGACATGTACTACTTTCTTTTTAAGATTGGAGGTTCAAATCTCCATATTTCACATTTGTTGTACTAAAAAAACTCTAATTTTTACTATCAACATGAGCATATCTCAACGGTAATCTACTCATTTCCTTGAGGTCGTCAGAGGTTCAAAACCTCGTATCCCTATTTGTTGTACTAAAAAAAACTTAATTTCTACTCAATAAATTGATGAAAAGAATAGTATATCTTATTGTCATATTTTAGTATTCGAAAATAATGCTCCATGGTCTTTGAACTCTATTATTCAAAGAGTTAAAAATTTTAGAGAATTATTGAGCGAAAGGAATCCAAAGAGATGTGTATAAATAACTAAACTATGACACAGAGTCTAGCCAGTTGAATTGGTTCGGGTTAAAGTCTTGAAAAAATTTAGGAGACAAGCTGTATAGAGTGTATTGAGAAATGTTTTCTTCAAAATCATAACAATACATAGGGCTTTGAATATAAAGTGAGAGGCCCATACACGTGGCAACCAAGAGATTGATAGAAAAATACAAACTAATTCAAAACATAATATTGAAAAGTAATATTCTATCAAAGATATATATGTCTTTGACCATCCCACTCTCTGATTCTCATATGTTGATGAATTCAAAAAATAAATAAATAAACTATAAGTAAAAGTATATTGTTATGGTTAAATTATTACTTAATTTAGTTTTTTTCTTAGCACAACTCAAATATGGAGTATAGGAATTTGAACTTTCAATCTCAAGAGAAAAAGTACATGTCAATTAAACTCACTTTGACAAATTAATTTAGTTTCACTCAATTCAATATGGTTTTTATAGTTATAGTTTTAAAATTTTCAGTTTGATGTTTATGGTTAGGTCACTGACAAATTGTCTTCAGTGTTACTAGCCTCTATCATCTTGAATATGTAGCAAATTTTTTATTCATATGGTAACGGATAACTGTAATAGTTCATTGTATTGTCTATAGGATTGAATAAAAAATAGTTGAAAAGGAGCGAATTTTCAAGTGGGTTAAAAAAAACGATTTAGAAATGATTTGTAAAGTTTAACGTCAAACTATGAACATCAAATTAAAACTTTTAAAAGTATAAAATCTAGATCAAAATTCAATCCAAACTATTATGACCAAATTGATAGTTTCACATATCATTTAGTAATAAATTAAAAATGGTTTAGTTTAGTTTGAAATAATCTTAACATTAATCGATAATGCATTTATCTCGCATCGATTCAACTTATTTAAACCAAATTATTCTTAAAAAAAATTTATTACCTAATTGAGTTCATAAAAAATTTCAAATCATTCAAATTTTTGAACACTTTCTGTTGTAGATGAAACACCCCTATTAAGGATACATGGAGACATGATTCTTTTTCTTTATGCCTATTTATTTGATTGAATGACCCTGGCGAGAAATAATTTCATTATTATTATATATGGATTTATTTTATTCCAACTAAATATAGTCAGGTATATGATTTATTTCGTACATAATTTCATTATTATTATGTATGAATTTATTTTATTCCAACTAAATATAGTCAGGTATATGATTTATTTCTTACATAATTTTATTATTATTATATATGGATTATTCCAACTAAATATAGTTAGATATATGATTTATTTCGTACATTCATTGAAATATAGACAAGGAGAAATGCCAATGACTTTAGCAACAAATCTAGGGCACGTTCAAATTGCTTCATGAAAAGAAAAAGTAGGTTCCCAATCCACATGGGGGGTTACTTGGTCCATTTGATGAAAACACATGTTCCCATTCTCTTTACCAAATTATCAAGGAACGTCGGAAAAGGTAATATTTGGCGAAATTGCTTTTCGTCATGTCTAAAATAATTTTCAATTTGAAAATGATAATATTTGACAATGATATGTAAGCATTTTTGAATAAATCTAAAATCACTTTAAGTGATTACCAACCAAACATTTAGAAGGTAATTTTTGTCAATCACATATTTTAGTCATTTTGATATGACGAAATTGCTTCTATTTTAAAATAGTGATATTTGGTAATGACAATCCAAAGTCACTATTTTAAAATAGTAATTTTTTATAAAGTGATTGACCACTAATCATTTAAGAAAATATTTGTCATTTGGAAAAGTGATTTTTAGGTTTTTTTTTTCTTTTTGAAACAAAAATTCATTAATACCAAACTAGGTACAACCATCCTCATAAAGAGCAGAGGAGACTCATTCAAGATAGTTAGAGTTCCAAAAAACAAAATATTTCTCCAAATTGGAGGGGAAAATTCGATTGGTATTCACAAAAAATGCAGCCCTAGCTAAAGAATGAGCAACTCTGTTGCCTCTTCTCGAGCAATACTTAAAGGATTTGACTCCCACCAACAGCGCTTCATCTTCAATTGCCTCCAAAATATTTTTTTTTTGTTTCTGAAAGGTCACTCTCCGAATTGCGAAGAGCCCTGACAACTTCTGAGTAATCTGATTCCACAATGAGAAGATGGATAGAGCTTTATGCAAAACAGTGAAGAGATCTTAGCCCATGGAGAATAGCATTTCCTTATCATGCTTTAATCAACCACTTCTTTCAACAAACTTGCTATCTAGCCCAGATAGGAGATCACTGGGAGGCACAAACAATCCACCGAATTCCTTTTTTTCCTTTGAGCTTCACATTAGGAGGTGTCGGTGTTGAACTTCCAATATCCATCTGGGGGGAGGGGAGATGACACATGATCTCCCATGGCTCTCAAATCTCATCGGCATTAGGTTCAAAAAGATGTTTGTCAATTATGCTTGAAATAGCTTGAAAAACTGGTTCATTCTCTTTAGTAATTTTATGACTCTAAAATCACTTTTTAAATGAAAACATTAATAATTCAAAATCACTTTTAAAAGTATGAAATCCAATGTTAAATTTTTTTTCTTAGTACTTGAAATCTATTTTAACTAAACTACCTTTGCTAAAATTACATTTAAAAAAACACACTCAAACATAGCTCTTAATTTAATCGTAGTCTTAAAAAAAACGTTAGATAACTAAATAGAATCAAAATAATAAAGTAGTTGCCAAAGGATATATAAAAAATTTATCCTCCTAAATCTTTTTCTTTTTGTTTTGGAGATTCGAAGTACTGGCCGACATACAAATTATTATATCCCTTAATTATAAAAATAATTCTTAAATGACATTTTATTCACTCCACAATCCACAGTTTTATTCGATGGAGATTAAGCCATTGGAGAAATTAAAAAAAGGTTAGATATATATAATTACATATATTGAAACAATATTTTATATTTGAAAAGATTGATACTTGGATTTGTAAATAAAGAATAAAATAGAAAGAAAAAAAATCTTGTTTATAGTACCATTGAAATAGTTAAATTATACTAAATGTCCATGGACTTGAAGATAAAGTTCAATCATGTCTCTAAACTTTTAAGTCCCATTTTATAATCATTTAATTTTTTATTTTTTATTTTTAAAAATTAAACTTGTAATCACTACTTTCATCTATAAGTTTCTTTAGGGTATGTTTGGGAGTGATTTTAGAAATAGTGATTTTAGCACAATTGATTTGTTTATAATTGATTTATGAAAAGTGATTTTCATATAATCATTTTAATATTTGGTTCTACACTTTTAATAGTAATTTTCATACAATTAAAAGTGACTTTCAATGATTAAGGACATTTTTTAGAGTGACTTTGAAATAAGTATTTTAAGCTAAGTGATTTAATTATAATTAATTTTGTAAAAGTTTTAGTTATAAATCATTTTAATATTTGATTCCACTCTTGTAAAAGTGATTTAAATTTAATTAAAAGTATTTTTTAAAACGATTAATGTTTTATTTTCAAAGGTGAATTTTAGAATCATCAAATTACTAAAAAGAGCATTACATTTGAAATTAAAAAAAAAAATTAGAAGGTGGTAGAAAAAAATTATACCGAGAGAACTAAAAAATTAAGAGAAAAAAATAAAGTTTAAATAGAAAAACATGTTGAAGACATGGAGGGATAGAAATTTTAGAGCAATAGACAAAAATTTAGAGAGAGAAAAATTTAATAGAGAGCGAAAAAATCGAAAGATAGAGAAATAAATTTAGAGAGATATACAAAAAAATTTGAAGAAGATGATAAAAATTTTAGGGTGAAAAACTTTAATGAGAACAAAAAAAGAAGTTCAAAGTCAGGGACAAAAAATCTCAAGAGCAAAAAGTTATAGCAAGAGGTCAAAGATAAGAAAGAAAAAAGTTAAAGAGATACAAAAATTATAGAGAGATGAACGAAAAAATTTAGAGATAAAAAAAGTTAGAGAGAGTTAAAACCATTGGAGAGAAAAAAAGTGAGAAAATGAATAAAAATGTTAAAAAGAGAATAAAGTAAGAGATAGACATTATAAAAACTTTAGAGAGAGAAAAATTAGCATTTTTTAAATAATGATGGATGACCTCAATGGTGGCAGTTTTGAGAAAACATGATTTTTGATGAAAATTAATGAATTTTTATAAAAGATAACGGTTTTTACCCATCACAAAAAGTAAGATTGTTTTAAAATATGAAATAATAGTCATTTTAAAGACAAAATCACTTGGAAATCACCTCCCAAGTGATTGACTGGGAATCACTTAAAGTGATTTTGGATTTTGGGCATGTCAAAAGTGATTTTGGGCATTCTAAAATCACTCCCAAACATGCCCTTATTTGGTTATCTATTTTTTACATGTATTTCAAAATCCAAGCCAAGTTTTGAAAATTAAAAAAAAAAAGTCTCGTTTGTTAACTATTTGGTTGTTTGTTTTTGGTTTTTGAAAATTAAATTTGTTTTCTCTCAATTTCTCTACAATGTGTTTCATCTTTCTTAAAGAAACATTTGAATTTTTAGTCAAATTTCAAAAATAAAAACAAGTTTTCAAAAACTACGGCCCGTTTGAAAACCATTTGGTTTTTGAAAATCAAGCCTATAAATACTACTTCCACCTTTGAGATTTCCATGTTTTCTTATCTATTTTTTACCTATGTTTTCAAAAACCAAGCCAAATTTTGAAAACAAAAAAAAAATAGTTTTCAAAAGGTAGTTTTTCTTTTTGGAATTTGGCTAGAAACTCAAATATTTTCTTAAGAAATATGAAAACCATTGTAGAGAATATGAAAACCATAATAGATAAATGGTGAGAAAACAAACACAATTTTTAAAAACCAAGTGGTTATCAAACGAGCTTACTTTTTTAGCTTTCAAAACTTGGCTTGGTTTTTGAAAATATATGTAAAAAGTAGATAACAAAGCAAGGAAGCTCATAAGTGGGTAATATTTATAGGTTTAATTTTAAAAAATCAAATGGTTATCAAAGAGAGTCGTAGTTTTTAGGCCCCATTTGATAATCATTTGATTTTTTGTTTTTGGTTTTTGAAAATTAAATCTATAAATACTATTTCCACCTATGAGTTTCTTTACTTTGTTATCTACTTTTTACATATGTTTTCAAAAACCAAGCCATATTTTAAAAATTTTAAAAGGCAGTTTTTCAAAACATGTTTTTGTTTTTGAAATTTGGCTAAAAATTCAAATATTTTCTAAAGAAAAATGAAACTCATGGTAGAAATGACGAAAAAACAAGCACACTTTTCAAAAAATCAAATGGCTATCAAATGGGGCCTTAATGTTTGATTTTTACTCATGATCTTTACTATTTAATGTATTAAATTTTTGTTGTGAATGCCTCTTTACTTCTTTGTTTAATCCTTAAGCATGCTTGTAGGTAGTTTGATAACCTATACGCATTGAGTTTGCTTAACCTTGCTAAGTGTGATCTTGAGATTGTTTAATCATATCGAGAACACGCTTAATTTTAGTAGCATTGAGTTGATGTATTGATGAGTTTATGTTTCCATAAACGACTTAAGAATGTTCGGTTCTTAAGAAGTAAAGAGCCTTAGAATTAACTTAGGCCGACTAGCTTAAATTAGTTTAATCGTCTCACTAAATCTAATAATTCTTAGAACTTAATCGACTAGTTGTGGGCATGACATACTATCATCTCCATCTTAGGATTAGTTATAGGTTTAATTGATGTTAGGTTGATTAGATCGTTCTAAGGGATCGTTAGAGGCCAACAAGGCCAGTTAAGTGCATTTATTTTGAAATTACCCTGTGATACTTGTGATTGGCATTGCACAAAATAATCCCGACGTGACCCCTAATCGGTGCCTGAGGTGAGATCTTTATCTTTATTACTTTAGTCTTTTTGTCTATTTTATGCTTTATCCCAACCCCCCCCCCCCCTCCCCCTTCCATTATGTGTCAATAAGGAATCCATTTGATAGAAATCAATTATTCAGTTCATTGTGGTATGACCTAGTCCACTATTAAGTACTACAAGTATTTAATTTTAGATCGACATTTATAAATGTATTTGATGAGCCTTCGACAAGCTGATATCACCTATTAGAAACAAAAATGAAAGGTTAGGGTCATGTTAGACACAAACTTCAATTTTTTTTAAGACGTCCAAGGATTTTAAAAAACCATTGTACTGGTCAAAAACCAATTAATTACAAAATTGAAAGCTTAGAGACCTATTAGACACAAAATTGAAAATCTACAAATTTATTAAACATTTTAAAAATGTTAAATTACAAATTTAGTCCATGAACTTTGAGGTTTGTGTCTATTTGGTCCTTAAACTTTTAAAATAAGTTTGTCCTTGAACTTTTGAATTTTTAAACTTCACAGATCTATTAGATATAAAATTGAAATTTTAGGGTTCCATTTGACATAAAATTAAAATTTATATCTAATAGATCAATTAATTTTTAAAAATTTTAAATTTGTTAGAGATCTATTAGATACAAAATTGAAGGACCACATAGAGACAAACCTCAAAGTTCAGAGATTAAATTTGTAATTTAACCTTTTAAAAAAGTTTAAACACCTATTAGATACAATCTTGAAAGTCAAAAGGACTCAACTTTAATTTAATCGAAAATTTTAAGTATAGTTTGATTTATACAGCTTTGATTTGAGTTTCCTATTATTTAAACACATGATTCCACCACAGATATTGTTTATAATCTCCTCTCACAGAACAGTCAACCAAAACTTAGATGTTTTGAGATGACTATAAAATCATCAGAAACTATAAATTATAAAAATATTCAGAAAACAATCAATAAAGTTAACTCGAATCTTTTCTTATTGTATATTATATAAAATATATACTTAATATTTATATGCAACTTTTGAAATGGTGTACTGAATTGTATTATTAACACTACATTCATGAAAATTAAATTACGTTATTTTAATTTGCCGCGCGACAGATCGTCAGAAAAGGTCAGCTCACGAGACCTCCTCGTGACTTGAATTTCAGTCCAAATCCAAATATATTTCCTCGGTCAATTTTTGCCTTTAAATAAAAATATATGGGAAAAAAAAAAGTTGGTATGGATTTTTCTAAACAGTCAACAAATTGGGGTAGGTTTCCGGTAATATTCCATATTCAATTTTCCCATAAATCATTATCGCCTTTTCTTTTTCTTTTTGGTATTGATTATGACTATTTTTAAGTTATTTTTCCCCAAAATTAAATTGTAGAATAAGAACAGATTTCTTTAATTTTGTTTTTAATTTAACATATCCTAAATTTGAGCCGATATAAATGGGTAACATATAATATATGGTCAAACTTCAACAGAGAAATACGGCTGCGTACCAATTTTATTAATCCAACTCGGTTCAAGAAAGAACAGAAAGCATTTTTTTTTTATTTATTGAAGAATACAACATAAAAAAAATATCTGAAAGAAATATTTTTAAAAATATATTTTCTATTTTTAAAAACAATCTTCAAAACCATTTGGCCAAATATATTTGTTTTAAAGAAATAAAAATAACTTCTAATGAAATTCAAATGATGATCACTTATCTTATCAAATTTTTTAACTTTTAAAATATTGATTTCACTTTAAATGAATCTCGTCCTTAATTTTTATCTAATATTTGTAATATAAGATTTTGATATTTTTTCATTATTTTTATTTCCAATCCCAAATAGAACTATAATTCTATCTTTTGGTTGTTGTTAAATTACAAGTTTTTTTTTTTGTTTTTTTTTTGTGGTTTGAGCTTAGTTTCAATTTGGTCCTTTAATCCATTCTTATGATGATTAAACATAACAAATGGTCCCTAAATCATTTACTACCCCCACTCAAAATTCACATTATATCTAATTTTTATTCAACCTTGAATCTTAATACAGTTAGATAACATAGTCAACTAAATCGAAAAATCAATTCATCGTCATCTAAATGAGAAACATATTGCCAACCTAAGTATAACTTGACTAGTTAATGCATATATCATTGACCAAAAGATCAAAGGTTCAAGATCCTCACCCTATATCCCACATGGTTATTGAACTCAAAAAAGAAAGAAAGATAAACGTATCATGTATTCAAGGATGTCATAGTTTGTAACAATAGAAACATTTTATGAAATTTGACGAAACAATATGAACTAAATTGAAAACATAGCACAAATCATAACTAGGGACCAACACGTAATTTTTCCTAAAATTTAATGTAATTAATGGCAATTTTAAAAGTCATCTTACTAATATTATTATCTAAACTAATTTAAGGTGCTTTTGTCCCTAAAAGAAGTTGACAAGGAGCAAAAGTACAAAGGGGAAGGATGAATGAAGTGCGTTTAAAGCCTCGATCTACTGCCAAACCTAAGCTAATTTATTTTTAACAATTAATCCCAAATTTATTTTGCTTCCTATTTTATCAAAGCATCATCTAAAAGTCAAACTGTCAACCTTTAAAAAAAAAATCAAAGTCCCAAAATCAAAATTGAATATATTTCTCTTACAAAGAAGCAATCTTTGGTATTCACAGCACAGTTCCCAAATCTGGAATTAACTTTCCATAATTTGAACAACATTGGTTTGCTTGCCCAACGAGTAATTTAATCCTTTAGCCATTAAAATAAGCCAAGATTCAACAGAAGATGCAGTAATGAATACGTTGAATAAAATTTGAAATTATTTGATTAAATTATAAGTTTAGTCATCAACTTCAAAGTTTGTATCTATTAGACATAAAATTGACAATTCAGATACTTATTTTAAACATTTATTAAACATAATGTTTAAAATTTAAAAATTTTTAAATTTAAAATTAAATAGATACACATCTAAAAATTTATGAGCTAAACTTGTCATTTAACCCAATCATTTTATTCACCAAGAATATGATAGTATATTAAACGACAAGCGAAAATAAAAAGCATATTCCCTTTCGTAATCCAACGATAACCATTTAAAATCCTCACAACCGACACTTCGTTTATATCCCTTTTTTACCTTCCAGATCTAACGCATGACTGTGATTCTACGAGCGTCACAGCCAATCACATACGCCCACGTACCCCACTATTTCGTTTTTACGGCTTCGTCCACGAAATTTCTGATGAGCTGGCCGTATTTGAAACCACCTTGACCTTGGCGGACGTGAACCACTTCCTTCAACCACTAGAAAGTTGAAACTTGATACAACCAATCAGAAATTTAATTAATTAATTAATTGAAATCCGGGAAGGCCATGTTCGTTCGATGCGCATATTTATGGAGGCCCGATAAGGCTTTTTTTCCTCGGCAGGCGTCCTTGTTTTAGATCAGAACCCGACGGAACCAACCGTTAAGGTCCTTCCCGGGAAAAACTCTGAACGAGCGCTCGCGGTTCGTTGACTAGTCGCAACTCGGCTTCATTTCGGTTTCAGCTCGGGTTCTGATCCGCTGAGATCTAAGGTAATTTGCCCTTTCAATTCTTCTCGTCATTTTCGCTTCTTCTTTGATTTTGGCTAGATCCGTGGTTTGATTGCGTGTTCTGTGATTTTTGAGACCGGGAAGGGATTTTGGAGCTTTTGAAAGCGTTGTTTGGTGTTGAATTTGACAATGTGGCTGCGGTTTCATTCGAATTTGAAATCATGACTCCGTATTCCGTGTTTGACTGTTCTGATTTGATTTCTTTGCTCTGGGAACTTTTTAACTGGATCTTCTTCGTTGATGTTTTTTGTTTTGATTGAATGCTTTGATAATTAAGTAGCTTGACATTTTGTGATAGCAGATCTGATAAGATTGCGGCTATTCTACTAAGTTTACCTTTCTGATTATTCGTATTACAATTTTTTTTTTTTGCCTCCATTCGTTTCTTATTGCTTATAGATAGAATCTGTATGAGATGGAAGAATGAATGATTCTGGTAAAGTTATCATTATTTTCTCGCATTCAGATCTGTACTTCATTCTACATGCTCTTTTCGGTTGTGTTCTGTTAATTAGTTAAATGATTCAAGTTTGGTGCTTCGGGACTAACCTTATATCTTTTATGATTCGCCTGCTCATCCTTATAAGTCACCTAAGGGAATAAAGACTAGGTCATTTGACGACGTACTGCATCTTTACTTCAGTTTCCATGAAAAGATGAGCCAATGATGTTAAAATAATTTTGTTGGATAATCATAGGGAAGGAAATAAAAGAAATACTGTGCAGCATGCCAAAATGTTTTGTTAGGCGTTTTCTTTTAAAGTAGCTGTCGATCTCTATTCTGATGTATACTGCATTTATATCCTTTCGGTGGAGAAGGAAGTTCTAAGAGATTGTTCCAAATACGGTTTTCAAAATGATTTTCTGTTTTTGGTTTTAAAACAATTTGTGTAGTTCAATGTTATTGTGTATGCTGAAGTTTAAACATTTGTTATTTTGAAAAAAGAACAGCTTCATTTGTTCTTAAAAAAAAACCGAGTGAAGGAAAGAAAACTTTAAAAAAAAACACAGCTACCCAAACCTTTTTTTTTCTAATTTTTTTTCTTCTGAAAAGCATTATTATTTTGAAAATAGTTTCCAAACAAATTCTAGCCTTTTGTAAGATAGTTTTTGTTGTTTATTTGGGGTAAGGTTGGACTTGGTGGTACATTTGGACCATTTAAATCTTCAACGATGTAAAAGACCCGCCATCCATATGTTTAAACCTCTTGGCTGCCTTTTATGATTTGGGGATTTTTTCAAACCTTTGTTGGTCTCTCTTCTCAACAGCTTTTCCCAAGTGCCTAGGAGTGTCTTATCTCTCTCTCTCTCTCTAGCCCCTCAGTGGATGGTGCTGAGTACTGAGTGTCATATGAGCGCATCTTTCTTAACTAAGATATATGAACATGTATGCGTTCAAGGGATGATAGATTTTTTACTTTCTTTCGTACTTTACATTGGATGTTCTCGTCCTCTTTAATGAGTCAAAGCTATTTTCATTGTCATTATCTACAGAAAGCAGAAATTACCACAACATCTCAATGAAGGCACTTATTCTTGTCGGAGGATTTGGAACACGTTTGAGGCCATTGACCCTCAGTGTCCCCAAGCCACTTGTTGACTTTGCTAATAAACCCATGATCCTGCATCAGGTTTATTTATTTTATCTTTTCCCCCCTTACATTTGGTAACAAATCAATGACCCCTTTGTTCAAGAAATTCTTTGTACACCCTGCTATAATATGACAGTTTTAATTTTTTACTGTTATAATATGATATTTTTAGGAATCTATTTAATTTTTGCCTTTTAATTGAAAGAAATGTTGAGATCAAATTAGTGATTTTCTAATTCTAGTTGTAATATAAGATGGAGAATGTCGCAAATTAACCGTTTTTAAGAAGATGATATTGTTTAATCATATGCTGCTATTCTGAAATCCGTCTCCCTCACTGTTCAGATAGAAGCTCTTAAGGCTATTGGAGTGGAGGAAGTAGTTCTGGCAATCAATTATCAGCCAGAAGTAAGGAAATAAGACTTTTTTATTCACCTACTTCACATGAGGTTTGCAGTGATAGATGCAATAAATCCTTATTTCTGCAGGTAATGTTGAATTTCTTGAAAGAATTTGAGAAAAAGCTTGGGATCAAGATCACTTGCTCTCAGGAGACAGAACCACTTGGAACAGCTGGCCCTCTAGCCCTTGCAAGGGACAAACTGGTAGATGCATCAAGCGAGCCATTTTTTGTCCTGAATAGCGATGTTATCAGTGAGTACCCACTTAAAGAAATGATCGAATTCCACAAGAGTCATGGAGGAGAGGCTTCAATCATGGTGACCAAGGTAAAACACTTGAGTTCAGATATATTTTTCTTTGATAGGCACTTCGTCAAGGTTCTATTCATTATCTGACAGTTTCTTCCTTCAAGTCAGTAGTTGATATCTTTTCTTCTTCTAGGTTGATGAGCCTTCCAAATATGGTGTGGTGGTGATGGAAGAATCCACCGGGAAAGTTGAGAAATTTGTAGAGAAACCAAAACTCTTTGTCGGCAACAAAATCAATGCAGGAATTTACCTGCTAAACCCCTCTGTTCTAGACCGAATTGAACTGAGGCCAACATCAATCGAGAAAGAGGTGTTCCCTAAAATTGCAGCAGAGCAAAAGCTTTATGCAATGGTACTGCCAGGGTTCTGGATGGACATTGGACAGCCAAAAGATTATATTACAGGACTAAGACTCTATCTAAACTCCTTGAGGAAGAACTCTTCATCAAAGTTAGCCGTTGGATCTCACATTGTAGGGAATGTTCTGGTGGATGAGACTGCTAAGATTGGTGAAGGATGTCTGATTGGTCCGGATGTTGCCATTGGTCCTGGCTGTGTTGTTGAGTCAGGAGTTAGGCTATCTCGATGTACTGTAATGCGTGGAGTGCGCATCAAGAAGCACGCTTGCATATCGAGCAGTATCATAGGCTGGCATTCTACTGTCGGGCAATGGGCACGAGTAGAGAATATGACAATACTAGGAGAAGACGTTCATGTGGGTGATGAAATTTACAGTAATGGTGGAGTTGTGTTGCCGCACAAAGAAATCAAATCTAGCATTTTGAAGCCTGAAATAGTCATGTAAAGGTGTGTGTATTTGCATATTAGTGGAATCCTTTTTGAGAGCAGAAACGCAACGTTGTCGTGAGTGAATTTTACTAGTTTTTTTTTTCTCCCTCTTCATGGGCAGCATAATGTCAGTGTCTGCAAGTTCAAGTTCTGTGAGTGAAGGGTCAATCTCCTTTATCAAGGGCGTTTCTTGTCATGGTCATACTATGTAATATTTTTGTGTATATAGGGAAATAATTTATCGATTAATTTTCCAATTTCCTTTTCTGAAGAAAGATTCTTTCCTTCAGCTTCTTAATAATCGTCACTCCTAGAAATTGCCTTTTTGGTACCCAGAGGTTCATATAATGCATTACCTACTAAGTTATAATGGCAGGCAGGAAGGCTTTAGGACTGGTATTTAGTATTTACTGGGTTTTTTTTTTTTTTTTTTTAGTTCTAACAAGTAAGTGAAAATTTGAACTTCTAACCTCCTAATCTAATATATTTATTTTATCCAATTGAGCTATACGCAAGTTTGACTATTATTTAATGACCCTTGTAGAATGATGATGAAGAAAAAATGTTTCATATGTTTTTTATTTGTTTTAATCAGTTGAATTATATTCAAGTTAGCATGTCGTTGTCTTGTTATATGTGTCAAATGAATTATATTCAAGTTAGCATGTCGTTGTCTTGTTATATGTGTCAAATAATATTATACAATCGCTATGAGATCTTTTTGTTATATGATGGAACGGTCATGTGGATAAATAGGTAGGCATAAGCATTAAATTGTTGGAAAAAATCAAGAACATAAGAGGGTCTGCTCCATTAAAAATACGCAAACCTAATATCATCCGGAAAGGGACAAGAGGGCATGAGTGTATGTTGCAAACGTATCATTAATTTACAAAAGAGAAGGTAGGACGTAGGAGACAGCTATATCAAAAAGGGTAAAGATTTCTAGACTCATTTACGTTTAAGGAGAAAGCCTCAGAGAAAATGGCCAAGTCATGTTATTATACAGTGCCCAAGAGCCAAAATGTTACTAGCGATGATATAGCAAGAAGGAACCATGAGATAAAAGCAAAAGCCACGGATATTTCGATCTTGCTACATGGAATATTAGGCGGTAATCTGCAGTAGTTCAAGTCCCTTGAATACAAAATGGCCACCCCAGCGGACGAGGATGCACCGGCGAGTGAAAGCGTAGCTACAACCTGCATTTCATATAGATGAATTGATAAAGTAGCTATGCTAAAAGAAATTAAACGAAAGCATGAAGAAAATGTAGATCCTTTTGTGCTTGCCTGTCCTACAGAAGTTATCTTCCTGGGGGAGAGGAAAAAAATTCTCAATTTGCGGTATATTAGTAACTTTGATATCGGTATTTTCAATTATTCTTTTATGATTGATTGTAGCTCCTTGATAGAGGGATATTTATGATTGTGGCACTTGTGGAAGGAAAGGAATGCTAGAGTCCTTAAGTCTTGGTTTCTGTTGGGGGGGGGGGGGGGGGGGGGGGGGGGGGGGGGGGGTTCCAAAGACCATAGTGGCTTTTATATGGGCACTGAGCTACGTAGTTTGTTCAGAATATTAATTAGCGAGGGAGATAGTGAAAGTTTATACAATTTCTTGGATCTAAACACCACGTTAACAATGTAAAAACATAGGTAAAAGCAGCCTGACATACCCTACACTCATGGTTTCTTATAAGCTTTCAAGCATCCATGAAATTCAAGAACCTGAAAGCATGTGATTGGAATAAAGGAATTACAGAGAACCCAAGGGCAGGGATTAGGCTTACAGCAAATCTCTTGGTGTCACATTTTAAATTTTATGTAAACATCAGGCAAACCAAGTATTATTATACAACATTCAGAGGACAGCATGTAGAATTGTCAAACAGTCAATTCAACTTGAGGTCTCCAAATGCTCTAGCCTATCTTCACGTGTTTGGGGGGAAATGCTCCAGTGCTAGGGAGCCCTGTATTATATTGGCTTATCTCGGATTGAGATGGAAACTGGCTCTAATTAGTCAAAACTTTTATGGTCTCATACCCACTGAGACGTTGAAACTTGAGCAGGTCAATGACGCTGGGAGCCTTAGATGGACTAAGTTACTTTCAGGGTTTTTTCCACCATTACACAACCTTTAGACTTCTTAATATGACTAACCCCTTAAATTATCACACAGAATATATATACACTACTGTCTCCATGCATGTGGTAAAGTTTGTGACTATTTTTTTCTTTTTCTGATTTATGAGTCTATGACAAATTTATCCTTTTTTTCACTTTCATTATTCTCAATAAAAGTTGGTTTCTTCCATAAAAAAAAACTATAAAATGTCTCGATGCATATAAGGTAATTAAAATTTATAAACTCTTCCCCACAACAGCAAATGATTGGTCAAGGCAACTGGCAAATACTATATGAAATTAAAAACATAAAATTATAGGAACAAGATTCACTAGTTTTGGTCGATAATATTGTGACAAACTGACATTCATGTATTTGCAAGTCAAAAGACAGTGATACTAACCCAATCTCCAATAGCAAATAGACACAATAGAACTGAATTCCGCAGGCTTTTCTTCATACGCAAAGCATGCAAATCAAGGCATGCTAGTCCAAAGCTCCAAAGAATTTGAAGCCCCATGGAAGCAATTAAGTAACTGGTCGGCATAAATAGTGCCAAAATTAGACAAGAACCGCCACTTTGCAATAGAACTATAGATAGACTAGTTAAAGCATTCACATAAAACAATGAAAATATGAAGTAAAAATCAGAAGATGTAGTTTAATTTAGAATATTGAAGCAAATTTCAGCACCAGAAAAGTTCCATATATTAACATACATGGAAGGAACGGTGGGTTCCCCTAACTACGCTAATTTGCAAATTACCACACATCCCTTAACAGAAATGAAACTCTGAAAAGTTAGTTCATATAAAAAAGAAGATTTTAGGGGAAAAACCCACTACGGAGAGAGTAAAGGGTGCAAACATAACAAGAACAGGGTATTAGATTACATGAGGTTCCATCTCAAAACCAATTGGCTATGAAAGGAGTAACCCATGTATCTTATAAATTGTGAGGTCCCTCTACATTTTTCCAATGTGGGATCCTCAACATGCCCCCTCAAGATGGTGCCACTTTGGGTTCACCATTCTTGGATCGGATCCCAATTTTAATTTTTGGACCGAATACCCGTTTGGGTTTAATGGGCTCTGATACCATATTAGATTACATGAGGTTCCATCTCAAAACCAATTGGCTATGAAAGGAGTAACCCATGTATCTTATAAGTTGTGAGGTCCCTCTACATTTTTCCAATGTGGGATCCTCAACACAGGGGGCCTAAACACTTAGTTCGTTGAAGGACCATTGCCACTTAAAACAGTAATATTATGATAAAACAAATGGGCAACCTAGACGCAAACGACTCATAGCCTAAAGAAATAAAAATGGAAGCTAGCATGGACTCTGTGACTAGGATCAATGACATTGCTTGTGGGGTCTGCCCAAAAAATAGCTCAGCACATGAAGTGCATTTGTATTAAATTTTAACAACGTTCAGTCGGATCTACAATGCAGGAATGTAATGGCACCAAGCTAAGATTTCCTAAGGCCATAAAGAATGAAGTAATTAAACATACAAAAGAAAACAAGTGTTACAGCATGATGCAAGAGATTAGTACAGAAAAATGGACCTTAAAAACAATATTATCATTATTTTTCGATGTTAGTTATGAAGTCTGCGAATTCTTAGTATTCTAGGCACTGGAAAACATAATGTAGTTTGCAGTAAATTCGTCCTCCATCTTTTGTAACATTGGGTTCATCTTATCAGAAAAACTTAGCTCAATATGGACAATATAAGTGAAATCAGTTTTATTTTCAGGATATATTTAAAACGATCAGCTGAATGAACTGAAAAAAACAAAAATTCAAACTCTGAATCATAACAAAGCCAAGACAACTTTGTATTAACAAGTAATAGTAAGAACAATGAAAGGAAGTTCTCAATCATTTGAAAAGACATTACCAAATACTATAATCTTTTACCCAAAAATCAAAAATACTCCAAGAAAGGAAATGGCGCAGGCAAACCATACAATATTTTCGTTTCTTTGCCCTATTGAATTGAATTTCTATTTTCAGAAACACCCACAATACAACGGCTCCGGCCAAGAATGAGCAGCTGATCCACATGTCTCAGTCAAACAAAAGAAATGGTAAGAGGGGAAAGAGATTAGCATTTACCAGAAGGCAGTGGAGTTGAAGAAGCCAGGAGCAGTAACCATAACCCCAACCGACGCAGCAGCGAAAAGCCATTGCGCACATCTCAGTGCCAGTCCGCTCATTCTTCCTGGACTCCCGAACATCTCTGCCTCCGTCAAATTCACCACTCTACGAGCTCTCCTTCTAAATCGGAAGCTTCAAAAGTCCTAAACAAGAGAAGATTAAGAACAATGGCTTCAATGGTTTGGCACTCAGCAACTTCGCTCGAGAGTTGAATCTGAAAGCTGAAGCCCAAAAATGGGTTTGTTAGAGAATTTAGAAAAGAAGAAAATTCGAATGGTGCAATTGGGAGATGTTTGACTCCCGATGGGGAATGTTCTTTTCCATTTGACCGTAAGCTGTCACCCTTTTTCTTTTTCCAGAACTTCGAAACGGTGCGTTACCCAATCTTAATCACGTGGCGCAACCGCATTGGTGGTGATATTGCGTCCGGTGAACCGATGTGCACTCTTATCTCCACTCACGATTCACGGGTTTTCGACAAAAGCGGTCCCAATGGAAAGCGAAAGAAGCTTTCGGTCGATACCTTTTTTTACAAAATACCGTATTGGTTCTTTTTCCATTTTTTGTTCTTCTCCATGCGAAATTACGAGTATACCCCCATCTCTCTGCAGACCAGAATCGTTCAGTTTCCGATGAGAACGAGGACCTGAAAGTTGTGGCGAGAGCGATGAAATCTGTTCATCTGTGTTCTTTATAGCTGAACCTTCGACGAATGAGGAGAATGTGGATTGTGATCGGCAATCGGAAATGGAGAAGGGGAACAAGATAGCGGCCGATCGGCCCAGAGTGCTAACCTAAAACCACTGACTGTGAGCGTTTTGCAGGTGGAGGAGAAATGAGAGGGTGCGATTGGAAACTGGGTAAGATATCGGTGAAGGAGATGCAAAAGTGAGTTTGCGAGAGAATCAGAGAGAGAGAAGAAGAAGAATCAGAAGAAGAAGAAGAAGGGCCTGCGGCTGCAGCAAGATTTCAACGAAGCTAAAGAGAAGAAAGGCTTTTGCGAAATGAGTAAAACTTGAGGGGAGGTTTGGAAATTGAGTCAAGAATATGTATATAGAAATATCATGGGTCTGGTATTTTAGAAAGTTCCTTTATATATCTAATTTGGATTTATAAACTTTTAAGTTAAAAAATAAATATTTGGATAATTGTAATTGGTGGCAAAATTTGTTGTCATATTTGCAAAGGAAAAAATATGTCACACAAATACATAATTAACCAATATAACAATTTTTAAAATTTTTGGGTCTATCACTAATATACCATTTTTTACAGTCTATTACTAATATACCATTTTTTATAGTCTATTAGTGATAAACCTCTATCACTAATAGACCATTTTTATGTCTATCAGTAATACATCATTTCTACGTCTATCATTGATAAATGTCTATCACTAACCAACCATTTTTATGTATAATGTTGATAAACAATTTTTATGTCTATTATTGATAGACCATTAATATGTCTATTAGTGTAGCATTTTATTACTGATAGACTATTTTTATGTCCCACCATTTTCACATGTTTGATAGACATATTTTATGTCTAATAGAACATTTTCATGTTTATATTGATAGACCATTTCTACGCCTATCAATGATAGATGTCTATAATTTATACACATCTATTGTTTATAGACTTAAAAAAAATGATATATTAGTGATACATTGCTATTAGTTATTTACTATTGTTTGTTATCATTTTTTTTATTAAGTTATCATTGATTTACTATATTTAATCCATTGATATAGTATGTTGATGATAAACCAAATGAGCATGCAAACAATCATTAAGGGGGCGTTTGGTCCCCTGACTTGAGTTGAGTTGAGTTGGGTTTAAACCCAACTCACCGTTTGGCCCATGAAGAAATTAACTCTCTATAAAAAAATTCAACTCTACCGACTTGCTACAGTGTTATGATATTAACTCTTCCGACTTGTACAGTAACTTTATTAACATATTTTATCATCGCTTGTCCAACAACCGATGGCCATTGCCGACGACCTTCTCCAGTGACCAGCGGCCACCTCCAGCTACCACGCGGCCACCATTGGCAACCTTCTCTAACGACTGACAGCCATATATGGCAACTGACGGCCACTGCCGATTACCTTCTCCGACGATCAACGGCAATCGTTGGCGACCATATCCAGCAACCCGCATTAATTGCCTGTGACCGTCTCCAGCGACTATCGCCGACAACAATAGCCAACAATTGACGACACTCTCATGATTCAAAATAATATGAAATGCACATATACTTAGTTGGTCTGACTCTCTGCTTCAACAATCTTTCTTTGAACTTACGAACTCGACCAATTGTTGGTCATTACTTATATTTTGTTAACCATAATTTATGTTTTGTGAATCATGTAAATCAGCTCTTGATGACCTACTAATATTTTGTGAATATTTCACTCCTACATGACACTAATATTGAAATATATTGTCATTTTCTTGTCATCTTGAAAAAGTAAAATACTGACATTCTCTTGTTCAAAGATGTTCAATTTAGCACATGTGTTTAAATAAATGTAAACAAACAATGTTTCTTTGCAAAAAACTAAAAATAAAAAGTACATAATGGTCAATGTGTTTTTTTTATTAAAAAAAAAAAAAAACTCTCTCATAATGAAGACCTTTATCAGTAATTGAAAAATGTCATAATAAGGTCTTCATTTGTAAGTTTCAAATAAGTTCAATGTGTGTTTAGAAAATGAACCTTAGATTTCTATATTTTGATAGAAGTTCAATTTGTGTTTAAAAAAAAAAAAAAATACAGGTACATTGACTTTTTTCCATTCATCAATTACTATTTGTTGTTATAAAGAATGAAACATTTGATTTTTATAAATTGAAAGAAGTTCAATGTAATGCAAATATTTAATTTCTATAAATTGAAAGAAGTTCAATGTGTAGTAGAAAGAGAAAACAAGGTTGCATTGCCTATAGTTTGGAAGAAGTCAATTTCTAACAAAAGAAAGATAAAGAATGGTGTTTTTTTTTTAAAAGATCAATGTTGAAATAAACTATTTTTTTGAAGTGGACATTTGAATTCAGCGTTGAAAAGTTGAAAAAATATGTTTCTAGATGAATGATTGGAAAAAATAAAAATAAAGGAAACAAAAACAGTCAACTAAAAATCAATCTACTTCAGGTTACAAAAGATTGCACCAGATACTCTGACAACTCAACTAAATTATGCACCCCAAACATATACTTTCTGACTCAACTCAACTCAACTCTACACCCCAAACACAAACTTCTAAACTCACTGACAAACTAACTCTGCATAACTCAACTCAACTCTATGCGCCAAACGCCCCCTAAAAGAAAGAAAAAAAGGTCAAATATCATTGATATATCATTTTTAATCCTATTGATATGGTATATATAGAATTAATAGCAAATAAGCATGTTAACTATCACAAATTAAAAATGAAAGTTAAATGTTACTTATATACTATTTTTTTTCCTATTGATAAGATATATCAGTTGTAGACATAATAACAAATAAACATCAAACAACAATTGGTAGAAAACTAAGTGAAATGTTACTCATATATGATTTTTTTATTCTATTGATATAGTTATTAACAATATATGTAATAGTAAATGAGCATGCAAATAAATATTGATAGATAACAAATCCAAATATTATTAATATACATTTTTTTTATATTTATTGATATGAAAAATAAATATGCAAATAATCCTTAATCAAAAACAAAAGTTAAATACTACAAATTTGTTTTTTTAATCTATTGATATGATAAATCAATGATATACCTCATATCAAATGAGCATGCAAACAATCATGGATAGAAAATAATTTCAAACATCACCGATATGTTAGTTTTTAATTCTATTGATATGGTATATCAGTGATAGACTTACTAACAAATGAACATACAAATAATCATAGATAAAAAAAAAAAAAAAGTTAAATATCATTGATATATCATTTTTATTTTATTGATAATGTATTATCCATAATAAACCCATAAGAAAATGAACATGCAAGCAATCATTTAAAAGTAAATGAAGTAAAATATCACTTATATATCATTTTTATATTCTATTGATGTGGTATATCAATAATAAACATAATAGCAAACAAGTATGTGAACAATCAATGATAGACACCTATCATTGATAGATCTCAATCAGTGATGATAGACCTTAGTCATTGATAGATCCATCAGATGATAGACTTCAGTCATTGAGAGGTCTATCACTGATAGACCTAAGTTAGGGCTTAAAATTGTGTCATGTTTGCAAATACTTTTAGATTGTGTTAGATTTGCTATTATTTGTGTTAGATTGTCATATATACAATTGTCCCTAATTTTTTTTTTTGCCAAAGTGAGCATAGTCGTTCAAATCTCACCACCCCTATATATATATATATATTTATTTATTTATTTATTTATTTTGTTTGTTTGTTTTAATTTGTTTTTGAATTTTTTGAGTTAGATTTATAAACTTTCAAATTAAAAATATTTATTTTAATTTCTAAACTTATAAAAGTTATCCATTTTAATTTTAAAAATTTTAAAATATCTACTTTTAGTTCCATATTTACTATGTGATGTAAATCCTCATTTCTCGTCTAAATGAGGATTCCTCGCCCACACCTGCACAAATATTATTTTGTGTTTTTCTTATGAAATGGTTCATTAGGAACTAACAATTTGAATATAAATTTTCTAAAAAATATATATTTAATTTAATCAAAATAAGAAATCATAAATGGAAAACTCGATCCCTACGAAATTAAATGATTTTTTTTGCAAGGATGGAAAAACTATCCTAACCTTGCCTCGTGGACATCTCTACTCAAGTTAGGTTACGTGCCTCAAATAAGAATAAACTTCCATATTTATAGTGTTTTATTCTCCTGACATCTGTGTCAGGGCTGCATGAGATCTTTTCTCCTCTCAGTAATTGGCACCCTCCTCAACTCGAGCTTTGGGCCTTGAGAGGCATGCTTTACTTCTTCAAGAAATGTGGCCCTTCGTGGGCCTTTGTTGGGTTTTGGAGAGTTGGGCCTGTGGGCCTCAAGTGTGAATCAACCCACAACATACTCCATACTCGTCTCAAATTCATATGACTATCGGAGATGTCTATAGAAGCATATCAATAAACATGTTTAAAAGTCAAGTTAACTATGTGTTGAATAAATATTGACAAAATGGTTATCCTCTTTTAAATTCCAAGATTTAATTAAACAAGTTGAACATAGGAATTGAAATAAACCTTTTAAATACCAAAATAGAAATTTCTAAAAAAAAATAGCCACCCTAAACAGAGCTCAACTGGTTAAGGTATATATCTTCAACCAAAAGGTTAGATGTTTGAATCTTTAACTCCACAAGTTTTGAACTTAAGAAGAAAAAAAATCAAAATTTAAATCTTAAAAGTATACGTTTATAGATCTTTTTATATCTATAAAATTCATCGTCATCTTTGTCATAGTTTAAGCTTTTAAAAGGTAGAATTTCAAATTCTTATCCTTGTAAACTAAAAAAGAATAAAAGGATAAATTTAAAAAAAATAAAGAAATCAACATAGCTGAATAGATAAAGCAACAACTATCGTAAAAAAGTTTACGAGTTGAATCTTCTTGTCCAATTGTTGAACTAAAAATAAAAAAGATGTCATTAGCCGTAAATTGTATTTAATGGTGCTAAAATGAGTTTAGCCCATCTGGCATAAAGCTTGTACCATCAACTTCGAGGTCAGAGGTTCGATTCTCACACTCCACATATTGTAAAAAAAAAAATTCTATTTAATGGTTTTTTCTTTTCTTAAATTTTTACAATGGAACGATGTGTCAATTTCCCAATGTACTCCTGGTTTTTTAGTCTACTCTGTCAAAAACCCTTTCTTAAACCCTAAAACCTCTGTTCTTCCTTCTCTCTGCCATCGCACCTTTGAATAGAAAAATGGCTCTTACATCCATTATCAGAAAATCCGCCTCCTCTCTTTGCCCCTTAGCGGTTCGTCTCTTTCGGGGCCAACGAGTTTACAGTACTTCCATCTTCAACGCCTTGAACAATCACTCTAATTTCTATTGCCGGCCGCCTTTGGGTCCCTCGTTGAGCTCTTTCCGAGATTTTTCATCGTCGAAGCGTCCAAGTTCTGACGAGTCTCTCATACGGGTGATTGAGTCTGAGATCAAATGCGCCTCGGAAACTGACGACCACGATCGGGTGAGTTTTGCTTCTTTTTTTTTTTCATCAGCTAGGCCAATTTCTTTATTCTTTGTTAGGTTTATTCGTTTGGGTAATTATTGCTGAGATACAAAGGCAATAATGCTTCAACTAGTCTGAGAAAGAATTGCTCTGTTTACTAGTAGAATCAGTCATAACGAAAGCAAGAGTGATACAAAAAGAGGAGCCCAAAGTATTAAACAAGATTCCAATTATAAAATTACCCGCGATTACTCTGAAATATGGGAGCTCCATAAGATATTACTGGCTTTTCTCTGCGTCTGCCTGTTCAAAATGTCTACATTACTTGTCTGAGCACTGCTGCACCGGTTGTGGAAGTGGTATGATTTTCAACATGGTTTGGAGGGGATTACCTTGGCTTTATTAGCATGGAGAGTTCTCCATCTCCAACTTTTTAAACATTTTCTAGAGCTATTGATTGATTCCTTTGAGTGTGATTGCGAAATGAGTCTGATAGGTCGGACCTGCCTCGACAAGAGAACTTTTTAATTGCTCTGGCTATGATATTTGTTATCTGAAGCTGTTTCTTTGTGTTTATTTTTTTGTCAAACTGATGCATAAATCTCTTGCTTCAGTAATGGTGGTTATGATCATACATTCTTTGATCTGACAGGTTGAGGAAGTGCCCCAAGGATTCCCATTTGAGATTCAAGATAACCCTGGTTTGCAAACTATAACTTTGAAGAGATCATATCAAGATGAAGTCATTAGTGTTGAAGTTCACATGCCTGATCTAGTTACTGGTCAAAATATTAATGACGACGACGACGACGGTGGTAGTAAGGCAAATCAGTCTAGTATCCCATTGGTTGTTAGTGTCTCTAAGAAGAATGGACCTTCCCTAGAGTTTAGTTGCAGCGCTTACCCTGATGAGATATCCATAGAGAGCTTGATAGTTAAACATCCAGAGCATTCTGAGGATCAAATTGCCTATGAAGGCCCTGATTTCCAGTAGGCATTTACATCATTCACAGTTCTTCCAGTTTGATTTCGCTTTCGAGTTGTTAAATTTTCATTAGTATATGATGATCCGTATCTGCTCTGCCATTTTTCTTTTCAGTGATCTGGATGAGAACCTTCAGAAGGCCTTCCACAAGTATTTGGAGATTAGAGGTATTAAACCGAGCACAACAAACTTCTTGCATGAGTACATGATTAACAAAGACAGCAAAGAGTATTTGATATGGCTGACGAAACTCAAGAGCTTTGTTGAAGCATAAACTTCTGGTTAATGGAACAGTCTTCCCCTCTTTGTTCTAGAGTGTTACACCTTTCAACTTCAATTTCGTTATACTTTTTCTGCCAGAATGAACATTTGTCTTGTAACTTATCTACGTTTTATAGGAAACTAGATTATTATTCTGTTACAATGAAAGAGCTTTACTGGACACCATTATAGAGTAGCATCTGTCCTTGGCTTGGGCAAGGATTTCGTACCCCTAAGAATGAGTCTAGTTTAAACACTTTTTTTTAAAAAAATATTTTCAATACAAATGTTTTATGTTCTTACCTTTTTAAAAAGTACTTTAAATAACAATTTTTTTTAGTATATTAAAAGTAATTCTATTAATTGAAAATGTGTTTTCTGAAGATTTTCGATTAATCGCTTTAGAGTCATTTTTGGATAATCTATTACTCAAGTGTTTCTTCAAAAATATATTTTAAATTAATTCAATTTTTTTAAAGAGTTTTTTTTTATTAGGATTTTTTTAGAAAATAATTTTAATCATCTAAAATCATTCAAGAAGTTATACTAACATTTTAAATGATTAATTTTTCTAAATATGCTTATAGAAAAATTGATATGGTTCAAAAAGTATTTTTTAAAAAAGTTATTCCAAACATACTATCAATTAATCTAACTTAAACATTTTATATTAAAAAATCTAACTTAAACATTTCATATTAAGAAAATTTTGAATTTTAGGACTTGTTCTACCTTTTACACCAACCATTTTGGATGGAACTTTATTGTAGTTTGCTAGGTCAGCATTTTTTTTTTTGAGTTCAACATTTCGTATTATATTTGTTCTTTATAAATGCTGTTTAAAAAAATCATAAGGGTGAATGATTTACTGTGGTTAATTACCGAATGAAAATGAGTCGAAAAATTATTCTAATTTTCTTTTTAATATTTGACATTTCTCTCTCTCTTTCCTTCTCTTTAAGAGTGAGTAAACCAAACCAACAAACTAAACTGACCGACCGAACCAACTTCAATCAGTCGGCAAGCCCAAAAATTTCTTGTTATTAAAAAAAGAAAAACACCTAGAAACTGCGTGTGGTTTCTCATAGCCAAGCTGATTTTCTTATGTAATCATTAACTATTTTAAAAAATAGGTTAGGTTAAAATATCATTTTAGTTCTTTTACTTTGAATTTTGTTCCATTTTAGTCCATGTATTTTCATGTCTATTTTAGTTCATGTGCTTTCAACAAAGCTTAAAATTAATCCCTATTGTTAGTTTATTAATAACTTTTCTTTAAAAAAAATAGTATATATTAACTTTTCCTTTATAAAATTTGAAAACATATTCTCATTATGTCTTTTATTGTATTAAAATTATTATTATTTTTTAATCAATTTTAATAAAAAAAAAACATTAACTTCAAATTTATTATAAAAATCAATTTTAAGCTTTATTGAAAATACAAAAACTAAAATTAGACATTTGAAAATATCGAAATCAAAATAAAACAAAATAAGAACTAAAATTGTATTTTAACCTAAAAAATATTTTTTTTATTATTTATGTAATCATTACCTATTTTTCAAAAAAAAAGCTTTTTATTGTTTCTTTTTTTTTTTCTCTCTTTTTCGTGTCTCCTTCTCCCTTCTCTCTTTCTCCTATTCTCTCTTCTCTACGGTCTTTTCTTATACAGCTTTCTCTTTATTGAAGCCTGGTGTGGTGTGACCAGCACCACGCAAACCACCTTTTTTTTCTCCTTCCTCCTTCTCCTCTTCTCTCTGGTCTTCGTTGGAGCCCAACGCTGTCACGAACCAGCACACCTTCTCTTCTCAACAGCTCTGGCGAACCACCAAACCAACCGATCTTTGCGTGTGATCAGTCAGTTCCATAAGCCGCTCCCAAAACGATTTGTCGATGGTCGACGCCAGTTTGAGCCAAAACTGACGCCAACAAACCGATGATCACCCTTACATTTCTCCTCGAAGGCAGCTCTATTGTAGAATCAGTATATTGCTCCCTCTCAAATTCACACTCTAAACAAAAAAAGTTGAAAATTTTCCACAACTTAAAACTTTATTGTTCTTATCCATATCCATAAAAATTGCCCCAAAAAATATCTTACCCACAGCCCACAGGTGGAGGGAAACCTTATTTTTATTGATTTAATTTTAAAGATCAAATTTAACTTTAAAAATGCTTACTCACATTGACACGGAGCAACGAGACAATTCCCAGAGTGGCGGCCCGGCCGTGGCTATGTGCACCATTTCCTGAACCAAGCCCCCATTCGACAAAATATCCCACTGAAAAACATTGCAAATATTTCAGTAATTCGACACAAAAAAATCACCTACTCTGTTACTTAAATTTTAAGAATTTGAACCATTTGGGCATCAACATAGTTTAAGTACCTTTTAAAACCATTTTCTAAAAGCAAGGACCTAAACTGCCAGTTTTTTTAAGAGAGCCAAATAGAAACCTATTCTAAAATTCAAAATCCAAAAGTAAATTTTACTCTAAAAATTATTACTGTTTTAGTAAATTTTTTAAAAACTGTTTTACTTTTATAAACAAATAGGTATCATGCACTACAAATCCCCTGTTCAAGTACTGAATACTGCCTGACTTATATGCAGTTCCTGTTATTTTTAGATGCCAAGTCAACTTCAATTGCCAAACAGTAAACAACAAAACAATTCCAAGTGTAATGCACCTGATCTTTTCAAATGGTCATACTTCAAGATTTAAGCCCCATAAGCTACATCTAAACTCTGGATTTCCAGTCCTTGAAGAAAGGTCCTAAGCTACTAAATAGAAATGGCCAATATTATAGGAAAATTGGCCGCTTCCGAACTCTAATTAAACCACATTATTTCTCCAAGTATCAAACTGAAACTCGAAGGGAGAAGATAATAACACTTATTTTATACATTTTCCACCAGACTCATAAATAGCCAGCGCGAATTCTTGGGCTGGAATCAATCGACGACATGAGACTCAATCTTGATGTCCCTGTGTGTGTAAATAACGCCTTTATCACCATCCACGACTTGCCCACTTCCCCTAAGAATCCTGCATATAACAAACGCAAATTTAAGTACAATGCTGATATTATACTTGCATATATATTGACATAGATGTCACAGATACATTAAATGATATGTGTTCGTAAAATATGTGCAGACATGTAAGTATATATGTACAATATTGAATTACTCAGAACACTATGATTTGTTCATACCATCTGGTCGTTAATAATCCTTCAACTCCTACTGGACCCCGTGCATGGATCCGACTTGTGCTGATCCCAACCTGTTACAAACAATGGATGTGTAAAAAGCAAGCAACAAACTTAACCGTATTGATATCTGACAAGTATAGGAGCATATCATACCTCAGCACCTAGACCAAATCTAGCCCCATCACTAAATCTTGTGCTTGCGTTATGGAAAACAGCAGCACTGCCATTAGAACATAGCAAACAGCATAAATAAGCTATCCAGATGGAAGCACAATTATTCCAATACAATCTGTCTCACGCATAAATGCTAATAAAACGAAAAGATCACAAAAGATTGGAGGAAGCTGGAAGATTGCCAAACAAGGTTAATAGGCATCCTTACCTGTCAACTTGACGTAAGAAAACTTCAGCAACTTCATGATCTTCCGTAACAATACAATCAGTGTGTGCACTGCCAGTTTACAGAGAAACCCTTTTATGAGCAACATATGAAGTATGGATCAATCGACACAAAATGCATGCTCGCCTTCAAACATATATAAATGCAGACAATTAGCAATTTGAAATGCTCTTTCATCAAGAAATATTAGCATGCCTTCCATGTTGATGTATGTGATCGATGGCAGCAAAAACATCATCCACAATTTCAATAGTGCAAGTTGATGAATTGTATTCATGATGAAACGTCCGTGCCTCAGAAATATTCAACAGAGAGCTCACCATTGGTCCACCATACAAAGTAACACCTGGCAAAGAGACAATTAACTACTCTTTTAATTTATAGATCTGTAGATCATAGTAAAAATGATCTGTGGATGTTGAACTTATGCCATCTATTTTCATCATTAATACTCATTTTAGCCCTTTTACTCTTCAAACGATAAAGAAGGGTTATTTAGGACTGTGCTCTAATAACTTTAACAACTCCCTTGTGATGGAAATAGTGGCCAAAAGCATAAAATAGTTTGCAATGCAGAAATTGCAGCAAGGCCGGACAATTATCCACTAATTGTGATAATACATGCATTCTGAGGAAGAAGGGGGCAAGTTAGACCTTCGATACGGAGATTTACAACAAGCTCATTCAGACCACCAGACTGAACCAAGTCCTTGTGAACAAGAAGAGTTTCCTGCAATAAAGAAATAAGAGAATCATAACACAATCCAGATCATGAATAAGAAGAAAAAAAAAATGCTTCGATTAGGTATAAGATAATCAATCAATGAAGTGGAGAAGGAATAAAATAAAGTTAATTGATGAATGATATACCATCGCATTACAGGCTGCTGGATAATCTATTTTTGCATCCAGTACAATTCTCTTTGCCATTTCCAAATCAGCAGACTTGTCAACATAAACATGGCAGATTCCATCTGCATAGCAAAGAGCACATATTTTTACAACCATTATGGTTTGTTTCATGAAAATCAAAAAGAATGTAAGAGATAAATATATTGAAATAGAAAGGTCAATCCAATCCATATTACCAGCGTGACCAAGAACAGGAATTTTGGTGGAATTCTTAATTTGAGAGACCAGTTTGTTGCTGCCTCTTGGGATCACCAAATCGATAACGTCATCCAGCTGCCATTATTGACAATTAATCACTTCAACTAAAGTATATTATTTACTTTGGCACCGTTTGACAACTATTTGGTCTTTTTTTTTTTTGGTTTTTGGTTTTTGGTTTTTGAAAATTAAGCTTATAAACACTCCTTCCATCTATGGGTTTCTTTGTTTTGTAATCTACCTTTCACAAATGTTTTCAAAATTCAAGCCAAGGTTTGAAAACTAAAAGTAGTTTTTAGAAACTTGTTTTAGTTTTAAGAATTTGGCTAAGAATTCAAATGTTTCCTTAGGAAAAATGAAAACCATTATAAAGAAATGACAAAACAAGCACAATTTTTTAAAACCAAAAACCATATGGGACTTTATCTTTTTGTTTCTACTAAACTGAAGTATATCGTTATCACATATCGTTATCATTACTAGGGAAGAATTTTTAACAATTATGTCATCTTCACTTTCAGGATTTTTACTTAGAAAAACTAGCATCTTTTATTTTTAATTCTATTCATCAAATGAACTTTTCATACATATTTATTTTTCATTATTTTTTCTATAATAATACACACACACAAAAAAAGATTAATGCTTTACAATAATAAATTATGTGATCATGGAAGAATAAAAAATTTATGAAATTAAAAAAAAAAAACCGTCTAAACTATGAAAACTCGATCCTAGGTATCTCCTCAAACTCGAAGTCCTTAACTTTTTTCATTGACCCAATGACTACTAGGCCAACCCATGGTCACAAAAACTAAGAATTCAAGTAAGGTTTTCAACCCAATGCACCTTTAGTAGATCAGGTATTTCCTCCCTTGAAGTTACAAGTCCAATTAGGGTCCCACCAACACTATCTGGAATGGCTGCCGTGATAACCTATATATAGCGCAAAGAAAAGCGAATCAATGTGTCAATGTCATTATAATTTGACCATGAAGGAAACAGCATACCTTGTGCAATATTGCATTTGATCGCCTTGCTTCCTTTCCCCCTTTTAAGAGAAGACCATTTCCGCTCCGGATTGCTAATGAAGCTATCTATATAAATCACAAATCCAAGGGTTAATATTAGAGGGAAAAAGTCAGCATTGTAAACACCCAATGGAGACAACACTCTGATTCTCCCACAAGCAATTTCTACTAACCTGTACCAAAGCATCTGGACGAGACTCAAACACAATCAATAGAACACCCAATGGAGATGATGTTTTCTCGAGAATTAGCCCATCTGAAACCTGAGTACAAAAACCATCGTCTCAAGTTGAGGAAAAATTGAATGCTGGTAAGAAATCCAAGCATTATGAGTTTTTTTTCTTTCTAATAACCGGGAGTCGGAGCTTTGCTCTGCTATACTCGGGGGCACCTGCGCCCCGGCATTCTGAGTTATTGATGGTAATATCAACCATTTCATTACAAATTAGTCAAAAGAATATTTTTCACTACTTTGAATCACAAATACCATCGGACCCGGTTCAATTTCAGTCCACCTGAAAAAAAGTTATATTGTTCCATTATGTATTAACATAAAGTCCATAATTTGTTACCTCAGTCCTCTTCAAAACACGACCAATTGGATCTTCCATGTTTGCAAGTGTACGGATGGAGTTGGCAAGGCTGGATATCTGTTCATATACAATTAATATCACTATTCACCTAGAAAAGACAGGCTTTGAGACTTTACAAGGCAGTATTTAATGTTATATATTTGAGCACATGTGAAATCAGTGCTGGGTGTATGCCGAAGCAAATAAGCAGTATGGAAATTGTTATAAAACAAAATCATGCAATCAGCAGAATTAAAGAGATCTCAAAGTTCTTGCCTTTCCAGGTTTCAGTGCCAATCGTGATACTAGGGCCTTTTCATATCCATTATGTTGAGCTTCAGCAACATCAGCTTCATTTTCAGTACTGATCAGTTTTTCATTTGCTTCAAGGGCATCAGCTATATCCAGCAAAATTTTTCTCCTTTCTTGAGAAGAGATTGCCTATGGAATGTAATCTACGTATAAAAATCATGCTAACTTTGCATACAAAGCAATGAGCAATTACCTGCAGCCTTCTCGAACTTTCCCTTGCTGCAACAGCCATATCACGAGCACCAACATCCTTTTGTGGGGCCCACAAATGAGCATCTTGATGGAAGAGGGTACCAATACGATCTCCTTTGAGGACCTTAAGGATATTCTCAGGAGCGTATCCACTTCAAATGAATATGGAAAGAACCGTTTTAAGTTGAATCAACATTCATACAGTGCGTGGAATGATTATTATTAGATATAGAGAAAGGGGAAGGAGATTCCTGAGGCACTCAGCAAGGAAGCATACCTAGTGATAACAACAGGAATGCCAGCATATGCAGCACCAGTAGCAGCTTTAACTTTAGCAGTCATACCACCTCTTCCCACCCTAGACTTATCCCCGAAGGTAATTTCACCTTGATGGCGTTCCTTAACGTATGTATGGATTAACTTTGATCGAGGGTCACTTGGTGGCCCACTATATAGACCGTCTACATCGCTTAACAAAACAAGGAGATCAGCTTTTAGCTCCAAAGCTAAAAGTGCTGCCAAACTGTCATTGTCCCAAAATATACCAGAAGAATCCTGAGAAGCGTTGTCAAAAACAAATAGTGAGATAAGTGAAAAAGAGATGCAGAAAGCAAAGAAATAAATCCAATCCCAAAGCAGGAGAAAGAAAAAAAAAATAAAAATAAGAAGAAGAAGAAAGTAATAAAGAGGCTTTCAATAATTTTTCACAATCACAAAGAAAGTCTTAGTCAAAACTATCAATCCCAAAGCAGATCAAAAGGATAATTAAAGAGCAACACACCTCATACGGAGCTTTCCTGGTGCTGACTGCATCATTCTCATTGAAGATAGGAATAACCTTAAGAGAGAGTAATGATTTCACTGTATCACTAAGTTGCCGTCTAAAATCTTTATCCCTAAAATCATTATCTGTAACCAGAAGTTGAGCAGATGTAACATCTAGCTGCCAAAAAATAAAAATAAAAAGAACATGTCAAACAGAAGTCCATTTATTGACAAGTCTTAAAATAGCGAAGTAAAAAAGAAAGTACATGTCATATCAGAGTCAATAAAATATTGACTGGTAAGGGGTGAAAAAAGAAGGAAAAAAAAGGACTGCAACTGGGGTAACACAGTAGGAACCCCACAGCTATCTAGCCAGAGCTAAACAAATAAGTTAAAGAGCTAGAAGCAATTCTTGAGTTAATTGAAAAAACATAAATAAATTAAGAGTGGTCATCACCTGACTAAATAATGTGTCATAGAGAGCCATAAGACTATTTTGACCAACAGCTGCGCATGCCTTCCCATCAAGATCAACTTGTGGTTTTTGAAGGTCAGCAAAACTACATTATTCATAGTACAATCTTAGAATATCCTTTTTTTTCAAGCAAAAATTGCATATAAGTAGATCAAAACTTGAATTGATTTCAGGACTCCATCGAATTTCATTGTCCTCTTAATCAATTTAATTGCAACTCATCTGGCACAAAAGTACCTGCTATTAACGAGCTTCCTATATCGGAGCCTCTGACGACCAATGCCAACAGCACCAGATGAAACCAAAATAACCTCGAATTCTTGAGAGTTCAATTCCTTGATCTGCATTTCCGATTGAAATCTTAATATTGAAAAAATAAATAAAGCATCTCAAACCAGAAGCTGATAAGGAAGAAAAAAAAGAGAGTCTCCTATCAGTGTAAAAAGACTCAGACTTACGAGTGCAAGATAAATACCTGCTCACACAATGCTCCTAGTCTGCCTAAGGCTAATCTTCCATCATTTCGTGTTACCACCGCCGTCCCAACCTTCAATAACAAAAGCACGACATCCAAGGACAGGTAAGTCAATTAAATTATCAATGGTTCCATGATCCAAAATTGAGATTTAATGTGCATGTGCTTTTCCGGTAGGATGAAATGAGGAGAAGTTCAATTACAGAAAGCGAATCGAATCGGCAAACATGCATAAATAATATGAAGTATTCAGACTCAGACGTGCATAAACATCAAATACTCCATCCAACCATCCATCCATCCAAATCGAATCAAAATGCATGAAACAAACAACAGATATCAGAATAAAAAACTTATGACATTGACTTTCTCCATCCAACAATCAAGTTCAAGAATATAAAGTTCAAACAGAATAAAAACAAATCTAGGAATACAAATTGGAAGAAGAAGAAGAAGAAGAAGAAGAATGTCCAACCAAAAAATTTCCAGTTCCAAATAAAAACAGAACGACGACCTTTTGGTAAATTACAAGAAGAAAAAAACAAAAGAACACCGGGAAACATGAAAATGTGAGTATCGGAGCGTATCACTTGGAGGTTGAAATTAGAGGTACCTTGATAACCAGGCGCTTGACATCCCGAAGGAAAGCTCGAGAGCGATCCATGGAGTCCATGTCGAAGAGTGAAGCGAGTCAACTCGACGGAGACAGAAAACGAACTCAGGAAAGCTAGGGAGGGTTTGGTTTGTAAAATAGTAAGACAATACAAGAAGTAATTTTCAGTGGAGCAGTTGATATAGGATTGGGAAATGTTCGGCGGAAGCGCGGAATCAGGATTGGGAACCAGGGTTTTTACTCGATTTCAATTCTTTTAACTTGATTCTCGGATTCGATTCGAAGTATGACCAACTGACCAATGCCTCCCTCCACACTCATTTTATTCTTTATTGGCTGCATGTTTCTTAGTCACTACATCAGGATTGAGTAGGGCCACCGTAAGAGACTTGTCTACGTCCATTAATTTTATTGGTTCTCTTTTTTTTCCTCAAATAAAAAAAAAAAAATCAAGTCTTTTTCTTAAAAAAAAAAAAAAAAAATCGTTTTCTTTTTTATTTAATATTTTTTTTTGAAGAAATTTTCAAACTTTTTAGGCCGTACCTAAAAACGAGACATAAAAATTCAACGCATGTTATTAAATAGACTTTAGAACGATATCTATAAAAAAAAAAAATGTTAAATTATCAAAAATACCAGTTAGTTTCAATTATACTTCTGAACTTTAAAAATTTTCATTTTAACCCTTGAACTTTGAAGTTTGTTTCAAAACAACTCTCAAGATTTTTTCCGTTAAATTTATGGACGAAAAATGATGATTTGGATATGTTTTGATTTTTTTTCAACATATATGGTCAAATATGTTCACATAAGCAATTAATATAAATGCAAAAACAACATTTTTCGTCCATGAATTTAATGAAAAAAAGCCTTCAAGGGTTGTTTTGAAACAAACTTTAAAGTTCAATGATTAAAATGAAACTTTTCAAAGTTCAGGGGTATAATTGAAACTAACCTCATAGTTCAGGGGTATTTTTGATAATTTAACCAAAAAAACTTGTAATGTGAGATTAATTTCACGTTAACGAATCTTTTCAAAACCAATATTTTAAACATATTGATTTGAAAAATCTGTTAACCACCTGCTTTTAGAGATAGATTCTCTTAAAAAAAATTCAAAGTGTCTTTTATTAACAAATTTTTAGGTCTCGTTTTATAACTATTTGTTTTTTTGGTTGTTGGTTTTTTTAAAATTAATCCTATAAATACTTCTTCCACCTATATTATCTACCTTTTACCTATGTTTTCATATTACAAGCCAAGCTTTGAAAACTAAAACAATACTTTTCAAAAACTTATTTTTATTTTTTGAATTTAGAACAAAGACGAAACTCATAGTAGATAATTGATAAGACGACAAACATAATTTCCAAAAAAAATCAAGTCTTTTTCTTTAAAAAAAAAAATCGTTTTCTTTTTTATTTAATATATTTTTTTTGAAGAAATTTTCAAACTTTTTAGGCCGTACCTAAAAACGAGACATAAAAATTCAACGCATGTTATTAAATAGACTTTAGAACGGTATCTATAAAAAAAAAAGTTAAATTATCAAAAATACCCTTGAACTATGGAATTGGTTTCAATTATACCTTTGAACTTTGAAAATTTTCATTTTAACCCTTGAACTTTGAAGTTTGTTTCAAAACAACCCTCAAAGGTTTTTTCCGTTAAATTTATAGACGAAAAATGACGATTTGGATATGTTTTGATTTTTTTTTCAACGTATATGGTCAAATATGTTCACATAAGCAATCAATATAAATGCAAAAACAACATTTTTCATCCATGAATTTAACGAAAAAAAGCCTTCAAGGGTTGTTTTGAAACAAACTTCAAAGTTCAATGATTAAAATGAAACTTATCAAAGTTCAGAGGTATAATTGTTAACGAATCTTTTCAAACCCAATTTTTTAAACATATTGATTTGCAAAATCTGTTAACCACCTGCTTTTAGAGATAGATTCTCTGAAAAAAATTCAAAGTGTCTTTTATTAACAAATTTTTAGGTCTCGTTTTATAACTATTTGTTTTTTGGTTGTTGGTTTTTTTTAAAATTAATCCTATAAATACTTATTCCACCTATATTATCTATCTTTTACCTATGTTTTCAGAGTACAAGCCAAGCTTTGAAAACTAAAACAATAATTTTCAAAAACTTATTTTTATTTTTTGAATTTAGAACAAAGATGAAACTCATAGTAGATAATTGATAAGACGACAAACATAATTTCCAAAAACCAAATGATTATCAACCTTAAGTTTATACTTAAGATTGAGTTCATTCATCACGTATATTTTCTCCATGTTCTTTTAGAAAAGTTATACTTAATGTTTGATTTGAGATTGTTGTAGTTGTTAAAATATTTTTTGTCGACTATGCTTTTAAAAAATCATTTGTAACACGAAGTAAAGTAGTGTTTGGAAAATTTTAATTTTAAACATGAACAAATAGATCATCTTATTTGGTAAAAAAAAAAATTAAATTGTTACAATTTAACTATAATTACCAAAATAGATATACTATTAAATTTTGCATTTTTTTGTTATAATTTGTACATTTTTTAAAGATAATTATTTCAAATGTTATATGTTTTCAATTAAACTTATATTTTGTTTGCTCAAAATTATTTGTTACAACATTAGAATCCATAAATAATTGTTATAACTAAAACTCTATTAAAAAAATAGAAAAAAAGATATGTGATATATGAAGTCAATGTCAAGGATAAAGTTGGCATTTAGAAATTTGTTAACAGAAGACACCTAATTTTTAGAGAATCTATTTTTAAAATCTGGTAGTTAACAGATTTTGCAGATCAAACATGTAAAAAAAAAAAAAAAAAAAGATTTTAAATGAAATCGCAATCGCGTTGATCAAATATGAAAAGCGGTTAAATTTCTTTCATAATTATCACTGCTCTGAAAATCAATCTCGAAGGAGCCTATATAATGGTCAAATTCAAAGTTATATATTGCTATTTAAAATCGATTCAATTAAAGCTTGAAACAATTTGGCTAAGTGACGGCAACGGCATTCCATCTTATATGAAAGACTTCTTTAAAACCCATTATTTGTATGGAGAATTTATGCAAAAAGGTCGTTCTCTAGCTAAATTTTTTTGAAAGAATGTTGTTATATGTACATTACGTTTGTTTTTTTCTGACAACCACAATTTTATGAATAAATAGTATATTTCCATCCATATTTTAGATAATAATTGTTTGAGTACGATTCCTGAACTTAAATTTGCTTATAAACATTACTGAGTTACAAATGTTTTCATAACACAATGCAAATTTTAAACGAACCAATCTAGATTCTAAACCACAGAGTTATTGGGAAGAGGAAAAAGTAGAACTTCAATTGAAGGCTGGCGGACATTTGGCGACTTGCTATTGACTTTTAAAGCGGCGGCAAGATGGCTATTGCGTTTGACCGTAGATGATTTGCCGACTTAGAGTGGTGGAGGGTCACACCCAATCCAAAAGTAAAATTAATAATTTAAGAGAAGGGTTGTTAAATTAAATACGTTGAATGAGAATGAAAGGCCATAAATTCAATGGAGGAAGGGGTAGGCCCCCCCAGTTCCAGGCTGCTGGTGCTGGGGAAGAACAAAGAATTAGCCCATGGATGGTCTCTTCTGCCATAAATGGACAACTTTTAGATCCATTTGAACATATTTTAATTTGACGCTGTTTTTGAATTGAAGTTCTATTTCAATTTGTTTCCGTCAAGTGCTCGTTAAACAGAAATCAGGCAATCCAGAGCTCTCAACTAATGAAAATCTTGCACAATGGTTAGCCCACCTGCCATCAGTAAATGGCTATGGCTATTAATAGATTGGCATGAGCTGCCAAAGAAAATTCATCATATCCTGCAATTTTCCTTCTGATTACGTAAAACGTCTCAAGGAAGAGGCATGCAAAACAGTTGTATTCAAATTCAATTACATCAAATTACAAGCTTTAACATCTATTTACAATGACGTCCGTGTTTGAGTGGAATACTAAGATGAAAATTTAATATCGAAGAAACAGATTCCGGTCTCCTCAAACAATATTCATAAAGAGGGAAGGCCATCTGAGAACTCTGCAAACAATACAATACCGTGAGCAAGTTAGAGATTGTTGTTACGACAAAATCATCACTTCCAATCATAAAAACTATGACTGTCAACGTTCTTTTCTGTCCATCCCTTCTGTGATTCATCACACAAATTACAGGGACCGAGAACTTCCAACACCAACCACGAGGAAGTCATTCTTTAGTTAAGAGGTCAGCACTCAGAAACAAAGCAAACATAGATGATCTGAAGACAGCAAAAAGCTGAGAGAGCTCGCTCAAGGAAAGAACCACACTTTGATGAAGATTGCCAAAGCCATTTGCAAGAAAAATGCAGCAACTACCATAATCGAAAGATCATTTCCCTCAATATAGGACCTCAGGTTCAAAGTAACAAAACTTGCTGAGGCAGCACCAGAAAGGAGTGTAATGAACCAGCGCAGAATTTCAACCGGGATGAGCAACAGAAACTAGAAAAGAAAAAGAGATGTAAAAATCATGCAGTTACATCGCCATTAAAATGGATATTAGCCGAATAAAACTCATGAAAGTCCTCTGAAAATGAAAATGTCTGGTCTAGGCAAACAGTATTCTTTTAGTAGTTGTTTCTTTTCTCTCGTATGCTCATTGCAACATCCACTAAGCTATGAAACCCAGAAATTCAAAATATATGAAAGTAAACGAATTACAGTTATTTGCAAATAAAAAGAAATTGGAGTACCAAAATAAGGAAATTGTAGAGATACGGAAAAAGTCAAATTCTGCAAAGAAATGTATGGGAATTATGCCTAATGGATAGAAGAGAATAAAACTGCAGAAGAGATTCCAGAAGCATGGAATTATGTCTAACGGATAGAAGAAGAGAATAAAACTGCAGAAGAGATTCCAGAAGCTTACAGATGCCAGAATAAAAATGAACAGGGAATATCCCCACAAGCACCAAAATCTTATGAGGCTAGAATTCGACCCCAAGTACTGAAGCGAAAAGTAAAACGCCATGGGCACCACGATCGCGTAACCATAAACAGACCCAGCGGCCACATTCACATAGCTGACATCAAAGCTCCATGCAGTACCATGATCACTTCGCTTTTGCATGAGGAAGGTCGCACAGTTTCCAAGTGCCGCAAGGACAAAGACCAATGTAGTGGTGATCCACACAAGCCCATATCTAAATCATAGCAAAATCAAACAAAAGGAGTTTGATAATCCATTTAGTTTCAAGAACAAGATTAACATCCATATAAATTATTGAATGCTCAGGTAGAGAGGCACAACAAATTGAAAGAAAAAATGACATCAAAAGGTAGGCGTCAAAAGCCCACAGATAATCCCATAGCCATTAGAGAAACAGAGAGCAAAATTATTAAGGTTAAAAGAGGAAACGAAAAACTCACAGATCAGGGTTTGCATCGATCTTGCTACAAAAATCTCCACCAATGGGATGCAAGGAACTAATCAATCTATTCAAGACAATGTCTGTATCCACATTGAAATATTGAGTGTAAGATGATACACTAAACACCCCCTTCCAGTCATTTGATGATTGCTGCTGAGAATCTGCACACAAGTAAATGGAGTCAAATGTATGGTTCACCATAAGAAAAGAATCAACCCTAAATAAAAAAGCAAGCTGGACAGAAATCAGATCTTCAGGAGCTTTAATAATGTGGCAGTCTATTTTTTTGGAACAGGTTTTTGGGTTAGATTCGACGTGGCTTCAACCTTTAATATCCAAGGATTTTACAAACATTTAACCTCTTGGGTTAGATTCATGATACACAACAGTTTCAACCTTCATAGTCAAAAGATAACAAGAAAGGAAAATCTCAGGCACAAAGGCAATAATTAATTAGTTGAAACAAAGAACAACACATCTCAATCCCATATAAGTTCATGTTTTACTTTTAGTATGTCCAAAAGTAGCTATTAGAAGAAATTAATGAATTAATTGAAACACTTCTACATGGGAAAAAATGTCATATTAAATAGTTAAAAGATCTATAAAAGTAAATATAAAACCCCTAGTTGAGAGAAACAAAGGAAAAAAACTAAACCAAATATTTCTAATCATTATTTTCACCAATTGAACTACTATCATAACAGGCTATTCTATAGCCTTGCAAATTTCTTGCAGATCTACCATGTGGGAAATACTAATCCTTTAAATGACGAGCATACCACTTGGACTTTCAAGAGTTTGATAACCTCTCCCTCTGTCCCCTCCATTATTGGGGGGAAATGTCTCCATACTTGCTGCTGGTGCTGCATTATAATTAAGAAGATATTCCTCAGAGAAGAAATATAAATTTGTTCATATGAAAATTTAATAGCAAAAATAGAATAATTTAGAGCGTGACTTATTATCGAGCAAAAATAAAATAAGATTACTAAGAAGAAGATACTGGAATTTATTCTTACTTTCATGGTCTGTACCATTCTTCTCGTCATTGATTACAGCCTATTGATTCAAAAAAAGAAAGGATAGATAAAAAAAATATTCAAGGTAGAGGAGCTTTGGAAACGGAGAGAGGGAAAAAGAAGACCATAAATTTAAAATCAACCAAACGGAACACAATAAGCACACATGGACTCAAGGTATAACCAAAAAGGACCAACAAATATAAAACCTCTCTCTCTCTCTCTCTCTCTCTCTCTCTCTCTCTCTCTCTCTCACACACACACACACACACACACAAAACTTGTATACTAACTGCATTTAAAACTTGTATGACTTGGTATTAGAGTGCTATTTTTTTTTTTTTTAATAAGAAACCAGACTTTTCATTGATATAATGAAAAGAGGCTAATACTCAAAAGATACAAACTCCATGAGGGAGTGAGAAAAACTAAAACATAACAACAAACTAATGTAAACAGTGGAGAAAAACATAACAGAACCTAACAATACAAGAATCATAAAGGATATATAAAAACGATCCAATTTAGACATGTCTTGAAGCAAAAATCCCACGAAAATCTTTTTCAAAGAGCACCAAGATGAAGCTTTAAGACGAGCTGATTCAAATCGGTCAATCCAAGGAAGATGCTTATTCAGAAAAATACTTTGATTTTGATCCAACCAAAGCCTTTACCACATTATTCCAAAGCCACAATGCCTTGGAATTCAAAAATGTAGGACCAACTAAAATCTCTTGTTGCTTGTCTTGTTGGAATTCTCTCATGGACCCAACGAGTTATATTAAAATCTTTACCAATACATCAAGGGCCTTCCCAATACAAAAATAAAAATAATGAGCGCAACTCCTCCCACAAAAATTTTCTTTCCTTGGTAGTCGTTAGGACCATAAACATTTGTTATCCAACACTCTTTCTGCTGTTGAAAAGAGGCTTTTACAATTAAAGTATATCCACTTTGAAGAAACTCAAGAATTTTCAGTTTACTCATATCCCACATGACTAATAAACCTCCTGATCTTCCCCACGATCCTACATTAACCCAACCGACTTCTCTCGAGCTCCAAAGAAATTTTATCAAACGTTGATCAAATGAAGCAAGCTTGGTCTCCTGAATTGATACCAAATCTGGACAATGGCGCTGCAAAAACTTCTTCAACACTACATTCTTTGAATTCTCCCCTAAGCCTCAAATATTACAAGTTTAAACTAACCACTGAACCAATTTTCTACTTAATGTTAATTTCTGTAGGTAGTAACGGAATGATCTCCTTTAATTGGATATCACAGTGAAAAGATGATTCCTCATGGAAAAACACCACCAAAAATAAGAAAGGATGAGGAACTTAAAAAAACTAACCTCAAATCAGAAATCATCAACTGATAACACTAACTGCAACGGCGGATGAAGGCTAATTGAAACAAGGAAGGTAGGGGGGAGGAGAGAGGAGAGAGCTACCTTTATTTCATTTATCAATGAAATCTGTTTCTCTTCTCAAATTAAAAAAAAAAAAAAAGGGAAAACGTTAATATGAATAAAAGGGGGGCAAATTTGGGTTGAAGGGAGATCTACAATCAACGAATCCAACCAACTAGCCATAATTTTGTGCCACCTAGTAGTTACGCTTTGAGGGAAATGTCGAGAGCCACTTTTAGAGGAGGGCAAGAAGATTGGTATTAGAGTGCTATTGTTGGTTACAAAGCATAATATAGGAGTCAGATTCAACGTATGCGTGCTACAATAGCTGATCCCCACATTATAACATTGAATCCCTTCTCACCAAAATGCATTTTAATCTTCTGAACCCAGCAAGAACAAAATCCAACCCAGAAATCCAACCCAGTAAACTTGTACCCTAATCTAACTGTTCGCAGCAAAACTAGAAGGGGCAGAACCTAGCGTTCGAATAAAAGCCAAAAACAAGTACAATCAAACACGCCAACGGCCAAATATACTGCAGAAGGCATTATCCAGAAGACGCAACTGGAAGTAGCAATTTAATTTCCCAGTCTAATGACACATCAATTGCACTCATATTCAATAATTATTCACTGAATGTTAATTTTTTCAGATACCACCAAAAAAAAAAAATTGAGAAGAGAAGAAAAAAATCTCCAAAATCATCAATAATTTCCAGATTTACTACAAAGTAATGAGCAAAGAAAACCCATCGGTGGCCTCAAAAGAAGAGTCTTACGTTTTCCTTTTACTTGCGATGAATCCTAAAAAGCAAAAAAAAAAAAAACAAAAAACGTAACAACGAAATCGCAACCGATCACATTACGAAGCAGATCAATCATCGCGAAGAATGACGCAGATATTCCAAAGTCCGAGATACAAATAAGATGAATCAGAAGTCTATTTAAGAAGTAGATAAAATAAAAGAAGCAAAACCGTCAGAAAAAAGTGCGTACAGGGACTGAGCCAAGCAAATGGCTAGTAGGGAGATTTGTGTAGGTCTCGTCCATGGAGAAAGAAAGCAATCAAGCACCAAAACGAGAAAGGAAGAAGAAAAGTAAAGCCTCAGAAATTCATCGAAGATACGAATCGATGAGAGATTGACTGAGACGGAATTCTCTTGGGTAAGCCCTAATGTTGATAATTTCTTCGCATGGAAGGACACGGTCACGGAGGCAGTGACGGTACATTTGCGACCTTGAAGCAGAGTTGCACACTGGTGGGCATGATGATCCACGTGCCTTCTTTTGGCGATTGGGCGCACGTTTGAGGACCTTTACGCACGTGCAGGAATAATTGAGCTGGAAATGGGCCAGGGCATTATCATGGATCTATAGCTTTTTCGGCCTTTTTAAAGCCTAAAGCCCATTAGGAACATGAAATTGAAATCGAAAAAAAGAATCGGAGCAAAGAAAATGTCTGAGCCCGGGTTCGAACCGGGGACCTCTAGTGTGTGAGACTAGCGTGATAACCAACTACACCACCCAGACGACTTGATGATTTCTTGATTTACTAATTTTATAAAGAACTTTACAGTAACTTGTATATCTCAAAACAGAGAAAAAGAAAACCTCAACTGTAGTCAAATATAATATAATATACAGTAAAGAAAATCAAATATTCTATTTGTAAAATAACTAAAAGTTGTAACATTTTTCAAAATACTCATTAGAGTTTTTCTATTGACTGAAATTTCTGAACATCTCTTCGACTAAAGACCATTATTTGTAGTTGTAGGTTCATTTTACAAAATGACAAACTTAAGTTAAAATGTTTTTAAATCTATAGCAGCTAGTTTCAGTACGACAACAACTAAAGGAAAAATCACCAATAATCTTCCGTAACGACAACAAAAGAAAAAATCAGCTGGTTATTATTTTTTTGTGAAGTTCAACGAAATGTGGAAGTAAGAATTTGAATCTCTTAGGCCCCGCTTGATAATCATTTATTACTTCCACCTATGAGTTTTTTTGTTTTGTTATATACTTTTTGCATATGTCTTCAAAAACTAAACCAAATTTTGAAAACTAAAAAAAATAATTTTCAAAAACTTGTTTTTTGTTTTTGGAATTTAGTTAAGAATTCAAATGTTTTTTTAAGAAATGTGAAATTTATTGTAACTCATTATAGAGAAATGATAAGAAAACAAACATAATTTTTAAAAACAAAAAATTAAGACCCCATTTGATAACCATTTATTTTTGAAAATTAAGCCTATAAATACTAGTTCCACTTATGAGTTTTCAAGTTTTGTTATCTACTTTTTACATATATTTTCAAAAACCAAACTAAGTTTTGAAAACTACAAAAAAATAGTTTTCAAAATTTTGTTTTTGTTTTTGGAATTTGGCTAGAAATTCAAATGTTTTCTTAAGAAAAATTGATACTATTATAGAGAAGATGAAAACCATGTAAAGAAATTGTTTGAAAACAAGTATAATTTTCAAAAACCAAAAACTAAAAACTAAATGGTTATCAAACGGGGTCTAAATAGTTATCAAACGATGTTTTATTTTTTGGACAAAAATATAACACCGTAAGCAATGCTCAAGTTGGCAATCTCACTAGTTATTGAACTTAATTCAATATTATACTTTAGATAATAATGAAAAAGTAGGTCAAGCAACTAAAATGTCAAATTAGTAACACTCAACTTTTCTTTTTGGAAAAAACTTATATCCTTCAAGTTAAGTGCAAAAGATCTGTTTTCTTCATCATTTAAGCTTGGGTTATCTCCAATGGCAAAGGATTTACTAAGGAACTAGCTACGGGAAATCTGTGATGATGATCCCTAAACTGGCTGGTAACAAATTAAAATCTAATGTTACTGAAAAACCAAACCCCAAATTCTTCGTAACAAGAGTCGCTAGTAAAGATTCTGAAGCAAATGTACTGGAGTTAAAATGTTGAGAAATATCGTTAGTAAAGCTTTGAACTTGCAGCTGATTGGGGCTCGGTACGATTTAGGGCAAAGACTGATGACCAATTTCTCTTCTTACCCAGAGAGGTAATTTAGTTTTTACAGACAAATGAAAATGTTAGGGAATTTACCTTCAAGCCCCGTGTATTCACCCTAGTGTTTACTTAAACAAAATGATATCAAAAGAAGCCTACAACTACAACTCAGCCGTCAAGATGACATATTCGGGTTGTTTGTCCGGATTAGGTTGAGTTGGGTTTTAAACTCAGCTTCCCGTTTGGCCCATCAAGAGAAGAAGTGTGGACAAAACTCTTTAACTCTACGGAGTTGTATAGTGTCGACATAATAACTCCACACATTTAGCAAACCTCATGTTTTCTCTCATCTTCATTCTCTCTCATCTTCACTCTCTCTCACGAAACGCTGCTATGAACCCCTTCTCCTCATATCTCTCCATCTTCTGGTCTCTGCCCGTTCCTTCAATGGAGGCGAGTTTTCGTTCAGTCTTCCATTTTGCTCTTAATCGAAGTATGTATTCTACGTTTTTTTCCTCTTATCCGACTTCAACTCTCCTCTAATCATCATGTTCTTCAATTTTTCTTCTTCGAATCTGAAACCCTAATCGCCCTTGCAACTAGATCTACCTTCTTCTTACCCTCCAATCGTCTCCTTTTTTATTTTTTCTCCAAAAAACCCCATAAAAGGTTTACGTTCTCACCAGATTTGTGACCCCTGACCTCTTTTTCTCTTTTTTTTTTTTCCAGATGCGTAAACTAGGGTTCCTAATTACTTATAGTTATAACCACCTCTCGCCGCTTCAACACCCCATGTAGAGCCTTGCCCTTTCTTACTATTCCGTCATTCACTCGTACACCTTCTTACTTTTTTGAGTTTGTGCAACTGAATCCATATATGGCCTGAGCAAAATAGGAAGGAAATTAGTAAAAGACTTGGTGAGGGGTTTGGACATTGGTGAGGGAAAGCGAGTTCGCATACTCAAAGGTTTGTTCTCTAACCCTCGTCAGCCAATGATGAGTATCTAACCCACGCCTATCTAATTTTCATCTCTGTTTGTACCATGGTTGCCAATTTTTGTTTCATGATCTCTGGTTTTTTTTTTCCAATTTCCAGAAGATAGTGTTTACACAAAATTTATACATTATCTTGACATGGTTTATGTTATTCTTTGGTCCTTCTATACTGATTTCTGGTCTATTTGTATTGCTTGTTTGTTTGATGATCTCTATTTTTTTTCCCAACATTTCGAAGATTATGTTTTCAAAAAAATTATGAAGTTTCCTAAGCATGGCTTCTGTTTTTTTTTTGTCATTTCATATTGAATTCTCCTCTGTTTGTACCATGGTTGTCATTTTTGGTTTGACAGTCTCTGTTTTTTTTCCCACTTTTTGAAATATTACGTTTACAAAGAAATAAAATTCTTTCCTAAGCATAATTTCTGTTGTTTTTTGGTTTTTCCACACTGACTTTTATTCTGTTTGACTATGACTGTGATCTTTGGCCCCTTGCATTGGATTGAGTTGGGCCTGGATTTTCATTCTCTATTTCCATTTTTTTGTGCCGTATTTCTTCTATGTTCATAGTCATTTCATGCTCAATTCTTTTGTCATGATGAATGTGGATTATCTCTGAGGCTGGATTTATAATAATGGGTGTCTATTATGAATATCTGAGATCGATTTTAATGTGAATTATCTCATTAGGGAGTTGATATGTGTGATTATTATTATTTTTGAATAAATAATTATAATTACTACATTTCACCTACCTCTATTTAATTTTGTGCTTCTCAATGCTCAACTATTTGAGGCTTTAACGTTGAACTCTCTTCAACACTCATCTTTTATTACAAGTAATATATATCTGACTTTTCTCAACCACTTGAGGCTTTAATAAACACCCGTTGCATGTGAATTAATGAGGGGTAGGTGCACTTAAGTGCACCCACTTCCTAAAGCCAACTACCATTCTCCTATATATACATATATCTTGTGCTTCTCTGTTTGTTTAGAACAACTCCACTGCCCACGTCCTCTCTTGCGAAGTGTGATTACCTTCATTCCTTTGATTTTATGTTATTCTTCTATTCTTTTTTACATTTATATTTCTAATCAAACTTGATGGGTTTAGGATTCCCTCATTACACGTAGCATAGTTGGTTCAAAGGTAATATGCATTCCAATCATTTGTTTTGTAATTTTTTCTCTACTAATGTCCTTTTCTCTTGGTATTCAGTTGGACAACCTTCACATCTGAAATTTTTAAGATTCAAGGACTCCTCCCAAATCATTCTCATCTATTTAAGGTAAGTCGTTCTACGTTTAATGCAATTGTACATGTTTTTATGAGGTTATACTTTGGTTTTTATTTAACTTTGAATTTTTTTTCCTTCGTGCAAGGCCCAAACTAATACTCCTCCACAAATTAGTTTGAGGTTCATGAGTCTAAAGTTTAGAATATGTTTGTTTTTTTCCTTGTATGTTAATGAACATTACCATGGACTATGTTAGTAGTTGTTGTTTGTTGGACATTATTTTGTTTTCATTTGTCCTTCTTGGATCATTAACTTATTCTGTGTTTGTTGGACATTATTCGTTCAAAGTTATTTGTGACACTAGAATTTTCCAAAAAATTAGTCTAATGATGTTGCTTGGCTAGATTAGAGTACAAGTACCTGACCATATGGATATGGTTTTAGTTTAAGTATATGTACTTTACAAAAAAATCAAAACAATGTGGTTTTATTTTAAGCTTAAATAATGTGGCAATTCCCTTTTTTTTTTTTTTTTTTAAAAGAGTGAATATCACATGTGGTTTGACAATAGATAATGACAATTCCTATTCCAAAAGAAAAATGTTTGATGATCCATGTGTTTTAAAAAGCTTATGCCATTCTCATAATACAAAAACGAAAAACAAAATCCACAATACATGTCTGTTTACAAAAGTAAGTCATGGCATTAAACTTTCCAAAAAGAAATGTAAATAAACAATGGTCCTTTGCAAAAAGAAAAAAAAAAGTAATGGTTAATGTGTTTACAAAAAATAAAAAAAAAACTGTCATAATGAAGATTTTTTTAGATGTGTGTTTAAGAAATGAAACAACAGAATGAAACATTGGATTCAAAGATGTAAGTTTTGAAATGTAATGGTCAATGGTCAATGTATGTTTAAGAAATGAAACATTCAAAGCTGTAAATTATGAAAGAAGTTCAACTTAGTGTTTAAAAATAAATAAATAAAGATATATTATCTTTTTTCTATTTAAGCAATTGCATTGTGTTGCTATAAAGAATGAAGCTACATTGACTATAATTTCAAACAATGACTTTTTTTAAAAAAATAATAACAATAAACAATGAAGTTTTTTTAAAAAGTTCAATATCAATGCATGGAAACATACTCATTTTCTTGACATCTTGAAGAAGTAAAATACTAGCCTTCTTTTTTTCAAAGATGTTCAATTCAATGCATGTGTTTAAACAAATATAAATAAACAATGGTCCTTTGAAAAATAATAATAATAAATAATAAATAAGTAATGGTCAACGTGTGCTAAAAAAAACTCCTTCATAATGAAGACCTTTTTAGTAATGTTGAAATATATTGTCATTTTCTTTCCCTTGTGGCCAAAGAAGTCAATTTCTAAAAAATAAAAGATAAAAAATGAAGGTTTTTTTTAAAAAAAAATATCGATATCAATCCCTAAAATCCATTACTTTTGTAAATATTCCACTCATTGATTCCACTAATGTTAAAATATATTGCCATTTTGAAGTTGATATCATAATTGAGTGTTGAAATTTTGAAAAAATGTGTTTGCAATTGAATTGTTGGAAAAAAAATAAGCAAGCAAAAAAAGCCAACAAAAAAATCATATTTCTTCTGTTTACAAAGAACTGCACCATATACCCCTAACTTAATAACTCAAGTTGCACCCCAAACACAAACTTCCTAGTTCAATTCAACTCAACTCTGCACCACAAACACAGACATATTAAGTCACAAACAATTTAACTCTGCACAAATCAATTCTCAACTTAACTCTTTCTATAAAAAAAAAAAAAAAAAAAAAAAAAAAAAAAACAACTTAACTCAACTCTACGCGCCAAACGCCCCTTCATGATATGATTACACGTCTATTAGTAAATTTTCATATTTCAGTGGTGGACGAGGATGCTAAAAAGGAAACTTGAACTGCACCTAAAAAACTCACAGAAATGCATCTACTATCTCTGTTAAATGAATACACTCAGTGGTTATATAGGCTAAGAAATACAATAATATTCCTTTGATGAGCTGAAAATCATATTTCTGTACACGTTCCCAAAAAAAAAGGAAAAAGAAAAAATGAAAACCATTCACCTGCGAGGGGAGCAACTGCACGCTGAAAGAAAGACAAACCCCAATTGTAAACGAGCTTGACCCATTGAATGAACTCCTAAGATCCAAGCAAATCTCGAAGCTGCTGGTTTTCTTTCCTTAGAGACTTGACCTCTTTTATCAGCTCAGCTTGATTTTCCAAAATGGAGCTCATCACACTTGACATTTCCATCTGTGCAAAGATTTCGAGATATAAATGAGACGAAACAAAACGTGAGCCAAGGAAGTGTAAATGACAGAAACACCGTCTTTGGTTTGGTGGTATCTGAAATGAAATACCTCCTGCATGTGAAACTGTCTCAGAATCTCTAAATGAAGGTTCCTCATGTCGTCATGTATGGATCTCTGAAAGGAGTCGAGCGTTTCTTCCAAAGTGCGTTGAAAAAGCTGAAGTGTAAACGAGTTTCCTTGTTGGGCATCTGACTGCAATGCCTTCTGTGGTTGCAAGGATCCTCCCTGCCATAAGTAGTAAGATCAGAGACCAACATTTTCCATTTCAAGTGACAACACCCATACAAATAACGCCCATAAAAATGTGCATAATTAAAAGGTACTAGAATGTAGACAATGAAGTTAAAAGAAAATTCGTAATGCCTAGAATCACAAGTCCAAGTCACGCACAACATATAAAAGCATTTAATTAGGAAGAGAATTCATACGTTCATTGCAGGAAGAATCCCCGATTCCATGACAGATAATGTATCAAACTTCGACAGGTTATTCAAAACCTCTTCCCGGGTCTCAGAACCCATTTTCTTTGTTTTCGGTGAGCCCACTGGAAGCCCATCACTGAAAGATGAAGTGCTGCTTAACCTCTCTGCGTATGTAGAAAATCTACGAGGCAGGGTCATAGTTGAGGTCCTAGGTGAATCTTGGTTGCTCAGTCCAATGGTTCCTCTAGTACCAAGAGACAAAGATGCAGCAGTAGTAGAAAAGTGTTCAGGAATTGACAATGAAACCTCCTGTGAGGTTACATCTTTTGTGCGCAAATTTGGATAGCTGAAATTCAAATTTTCCAAGGAAGTGATGCTGCTTTGGCTAACTGATGAGGACGGATCTTGTAATCCAGAAATCAGTGAACTTGATGTCTGACTACTTGAACTTGAAGCCAACATCCCAAAACGTGATGGTAAAGTTACTGGCTGCCTCAGTTGGGCAAATTTATCAGATAATTTCTCGCCGCCCCAAGCTTCCGGAGGAGTAATAGATGAGTCTTCATTCTTAGAATTTAAGGTTGGAGCAGGAGTAGAACCCAATTGTCCAGAAGAAGATCGAGAATCATCCTGCCAAAAAATAAAGTATTAGTGACTAAAATCACCATTTCTCATGCTGTGCAACGACCCCAAAGGAAAGCTCTCGCCAGAATTCATTGGTTCAATCGAAAGAGACTGTAAATCATAACCTCAAATGTGAAGAATAAATCCATACTTCTCAATATGTGCCTAACAAGTGTCGTCATATTAACTTTGTACAAATAGCATCTAACACATGTCTATTGTGCTAAAAAGTGTTGGAGTGGCCGATGCGTGTCAAACCCAAACACATGACCCAAACTAAAGTATCCGTGCTCCTTAGAAAACTATTATCAATTAGTTCGAATCTATTATACCATGTACGTCATCTGTTAATAAAACCTAAGGTTATACCTCAACAATCAACACTATTTATATCTGGACTATAAGGCAATAGAGATTGCAGAAAGGTGATGTAGAATACTGAATATGACCAAGTACGACGGGCATTTATTATGGCATAGTACCAGTGCATCTTGCACAGAAAGACCTTTCTTTTATCAAATATTAAACACATCTGGCAAGGAAGAGATTAGCAACACCTGTTTGGAAGATGAAGATTTCCAATTAAATATTGGATGATCACTTGCCCCATCCTCAATAGAAGAGAACCTCCTGCTTGATGAAGGAAACAACAAAGATAGAGGTTTCTTGTCAAATGGATGGTCCTTCTTCGGTCCATTTTGATCATCCCACAGCTTATCCAGTGAAGGTGTGATTGGCTGAACATCCACAAGAGGAGAAAAAACCTCCATATCATCCTTGAAGTTGTAACTGGAGCGAGGAGCATGTAATCTGGCTAAGCTTCCCCCTGGCCGCAAATGGCTACGATGTGGTGTTTCCTCTGCAGTTGAGAATGTGCTGGAAGTTTCCGTCAGTGAAGCTTCAAAAGTTGGACCTGAACGACCAGGATTCCGAGAACTGGAAATTGTTGTAGACAGAGCAACGGTGGATGTAGTCACAGACGGAAGGGGGTCAGGCATGAGAATTGAATCTTCAACGGCACCTCCCAAAAGAGCAACCTCAGCAGTGCAATTGCCTTCATTTACAATTACAGGTTTTAACCTCTGCCATGATAAACTTGTAACTGCCTGGATTGTACTGCAAATAATTAGTAAACCTAGCATGCAATCAATACTGCTTACGAATAATAGTGATAATGAGTGAAAGAAACGAGATTGGGCTAGAGTGGTTTGAACTTCATAAGCACATGAACAAACAAAAACCATTTCAATGGCTGCTTCCAATTTCTCTTAACACCATATGTATTGCACAAGTTTTTTAAAAAAATAATATTAATAAATAAAAAAACAAAAGCCTATGATGGAAAAAAAATGAAATTATGAACAAAATTTATGATTCGTGAGCCTACAGCAAGCAATATAACATAATGGTAAAGAAAAATCCAGCAAAGCGTACCAACTTAGGGAGCAGACAAGTATTCTATAAAAAACTGGGGGAATACCTCTGAATTACTATAAGCACGAAGAACAATGTAAGGCTCTGGTTTCCCACGAACATCATAGAAAACCACACGTCCATTGCTTGTTCCAGCAGCAAGTATCAAACCATCATCTCTGAAAGCCATTGATGAGAAGGGTGCCTCATAAGAAATGAAAGAAGATGGTCTCCTTGATCCTGAGTCGTAAGTGTACAACTTCTTATCCAGCCCAACACTAGCAAGAGTCTGTAAGCAGAAAAAATAATTTGAATGATTTTACTCATACAGAGAAACCTCTCACTCTAAAGTTTTTTGCTTCCACTGATCTTAATTCTAAAATATACTTAAGCAAGATATCACTGGAATAAGAATGAGACCTTATCATTAGATGGTGAGAAGCCAATACCAGCAGTTGGTGCAGAATGTTGCTTCTGCCAAGAAACCTAAACAAAAACAGAAGTATGCAACCCCATTATTGCAACATAACTTATGAAATAAAGGCTATTGTGAAACATAAAACCTAAAGAACAGAATGAAATATAAAGTTCATCACATAACATGTCAACACCAGAAAATAGTGAAATATAATGAGGCAGGCCAAATTAAATTAATGGCATGGATAATGGTTGGAACATTAAAAAAAATATATTCTATTTAGTACCAGAGGCAAATAAAAGGTTTTAATAGGTTTTCATACTTCCAAATACTGAATGGAAGATTTCAAAATTCTGAGTAGTCATCCATTATTAATAAACATTGGCCAAAATCTGGTAATTCAAATGTCAAATAGTCTTACCACAGACCGAACAAAGAAAAAAAAGACCAATGGAAATTTCATTTTTGTCCCCCTTATCCATCCAGGAGTTGAGCAGGAAGGTTTTAAAGATCCCCTGGAAAAAATTCCTTACAAATGGAATATATCCATCATTACTGAAGACTTACAGCGGAAACCAAGGCAGTTCAAATGTCTTAAAACATGAGAGATGTGGGTATTATAAAGGCCACAAAAAATGTAGTCCAAATCAATTTTTTATATTTTAACGATAAGTAACAAGCCATGTTATTCCTACAACAAGATAGTCGGCCAAACCTTAGGGTTGCGGCCAGTTGTATCCCATAGATGAACAGTTCCATCATCACCTGCAGTCACCAAAAGGTGCCTGCTAATACGAGAATAGTCAAGCACCCTCAATACCTGGTCTTAACAGCCATCAGAAAGGACAATTAATTGAAAATCAGATCATCTGACTCCATAAATCTTAAAAATTAACTAAGATGCAATAAACTTCGACAACCTGTTCATTAGGGTCTTTAAGTTCAGCAGCCCTTGCACCAGATGCAAGATTGTGAAGTATAAGATCCCCACTGAGACTGATTGAAGCAAGGTGCTCATCTTTGCAATTGTACATAGCTCCTGTTATAGTATTGGTATGCCCTCTCAACCATTTAATACATCGCTTTCTCTGCAAATCCCATATTCTTACAACATGACCACTCCCTCCAGTACACATGTACCTGGATACCTTGTTGCTGAAACTTATAGAAAATATGGATTCCTGTGGAAAAGTTCAGCCACGTATAAACTAAACAATTAATCATCACTTGGCATACATCATTCGGAACTAAAAATAAACTCGTATAGCATTAACGGAGATTATGTCCAGAAACAAATTACTCAACCGTTATGAAAATTCAAAACACATCCCAACATTCCCTTGAGCTCTTCATATCCAAATAAAAAAGAAACGAAACGAAATAAATAAGATGCTACTGCATAAACAACCAACTGACCTCTATGTTATCTCCACTATCACTACCAGCAATTGGAATCGTCCCCATGCTTTGACCATTCTTACGCCACAAGGAGATCTTCTTATCGTCTCCGGCACTGGCCACAACCAAATCTGCAAACATGAAATCCCAGATGAATCAATAGAAAACAGAACCTCCATCTCAGTTGTAAAATATCAAATTCATCAATCAGTAAATGGCGGAAAAATTTAAAATGCTTAAGCGTCATGATAACAAAAATTCAATTCATACGAAAACCAAAAACAAAACTTCCATTTCTACAAAAACACAAATGCATAACTCAAGAAAAATGATGGGGATAAAAGAAATGTTGGAAACTAGAGCAAGTCCACGCACCAAGAAACTGTGAGACAAAAATCCGATAAAGGGTAATTCAAGGGGGAGAGAAAGAATCTAAGCGACTCACTTGTATGATTCCACTTCACTGAATTGACTTGATAACCCGGGGAAGGAGTGTAGCTGAAAGTGCACGGATCGCCCAGATCGTTGGAATGAACAGAAACATCAAACAGTTTTATAGTATCTCCAGCACTTGCAGCCAGTAATGCCATTGATGGATCACCCGAATTCATGACCTCTCTCTTCAAAACGAAGCTTTTGAAAGAAAATCTAGAGGAGACACCAACCTTCCCAATTACCGAAAAAATTTACCGAGAATATAGAAGAAGTCGGAAATTACTATTCTCGGAAGGGAGGGGGAAGAAAATAACAATAAGAACGGATTAGAGAAATGGGAAGTGGATTTTCACATTGTTTGTTTGTTTGTTTTTTTTCTTCTTTTTCACTGGACTGCAACCCTTTTTTCCATTTTTTTTTTCTTCTTTTCTCCCTCTCTTTCGTTTTCGTTTTTGTTTTTTTTCTTTTTCCTTTTTGCCCTTCTGGCAAAGGAGAAACCCTACCAGTAGAAGCCGGGAAGAGAGAGGGTTGAAAATTTAAATGGATGAGTAATAAATGGGCGCCATTTCAATACCCGATTCAAGGCCCATCTATTTATTTTGTCAATTTCTGTTAATAAATGGGCCTGGGCTCTGTTTCTATTTACATTTCTATCTAGAAAAATATAAGAAAAGAGTTGACATGATGGTTGGTTAAGACGTCATCTTAAGTTGAAGTTCAAAATTTTCCAAAAAAAAAGTTAAAAAAGGTTGGAATTCCTCACTTTTTTTTTTTTTAAAAATAAAATCTTTTAGGAAAAGGCTTCTTTTAGTAGCATCAAGAGCCTTTTTTTTTTTCTTTTTCTTTAATTTCGAGTTCTTTTAGTAGTATCTAAGAGTTATTTTCAAAACTAAATCTGCAAAATTCAAGATTCTATTTCTAATATTGTTGAATGTTTGGAATATCATATATATATTCTAAAAGTCTCAGATTGTTTGTAATGCTATATTTATAAAGTTAGCTTCTCATTTTAAAAAATTAAAAACAGATTTCAATAAAATTTTATTTGGTATGATAATTTATTAAACCTTAACCAAATGAAAAATAACAATTGCATTATACAAATTTGTACTACAAAAACATTTACAAATCCTTAGCAAAATAGCCAGCCTAAATATAACTCAACTCGTTAAAACATTTTCATTCAAGAAAAACTCGCTATGGCATTATAACCTCAACTGAATGGTCAAAAGTTCAAATTTTCACCTCACATATTGTTGAATTGAGGAAAAAAAATAGCAAGACAATTTGTTTAGAATAAATTAAGGTTCCATTTTTAAAATCTTTTATTTTCCTTTATTATTTAAATATATAAACATTTTAATATCTTTTAAGTCCATGGTTTTATTCACGACAACAAATACAAAGATCTTATTCCTCTACAACTATAATGGAGACGAATATATTCTCTATTTATTTTGAGCTAAGACCAGCCATTCTTTAACGAATAGCTCGAACTTTTAATTCAACCCATCATTTTCTTGCTGTGATTTATTCTTAAATTTCCATCAATAATAAAATATATACATCCATAAATATAAACCATCAACAGCCGCATCCTCATCTTTAACATCAGGCTCAGCAAACTGATGGCAAAAAAGCTTACAACAAAGCTTCCATTAAAGAACCAAGAAAGAATTGTCCTAGTTGATCATCAAAAGCCGAGGAGAAAGAGAGGCCAACAATTGAATTTGGCACCAACAACATCTATAAAATACACAAAAAATTCGTTTCTGTACCAAAAATCAAGTCCCTGTTACCAGAAAACCGAAAAAGATGGTATGAAGTTGGGACTATCTATCTAATTCCAGAAAAAATCATAACAGATGGAAAAAAACTCACATGAACAATGCTAATTCCAGTAGTAAAATTAGTAAAGTTGGGAAAATGGTACTGTAGCTTGAGAAAAATGAGAAGAAATCTTGAGGAGATGATTGAACCAATCTGTTGCCCAAAGTGGGAAGTCGATCTATGTGTTGCCAAACCGATTATACACTACAAACATGCTGCAAATGAAGTACAACTGATGAGAAGAAAAAAGTGAAAATATAGAAGTTTCTGCCTGTCTTTGCCATCGACTCATTTTTATGCAGTATTCTTCACTTTTCATTTTGAATAGCTCCCCCCCACTTCACTTAACCATCAAAATGAAAAAAAGAACAAAAGGAAAAAAACAAAAAAGGCAGCATCATTCTTCTTCACTTCACAGATACAATAATGTGTTGAAGCTTTGCAATCTTCTACAATTACTTTTTCCAGGGAAAATGAGTCAAATGCCTGCATGAATTATTTTATTAAATCAAATTCAGATTGCGAATGAAAAGCTAACACGGCACAAGCAAATAATGTTTCCATTTACCAAATTCAAAAAATGCAGACGAAAGGCTTTTGAGAAAACTACACAATCAGCAAGGCCAGGCCCCACTCATCTTCGGAACACAAAAGTTTCACCAACCTCTTAAACTTGTAATTTGTCATAGAAATGCTCCAGAAAGAAGCTAACATTCTAGGAGAGAGAAAGAGAGACTGAAAATACTGAGGGAAAGTAGCATGAGAGAAACTTTCACTTGATTCCATGACCCATAATGAAACTTTCACTCGATTCCATGACCCATAATGAAAGATAACAAGTAAATTTCTTCTTGTTCAAAGTTTGCTCTCTCTCTTTCTCTCACACACACAATCTAAAGCAAACAACCTTCTATTGAGAGCAATAAAATGGAGGACAACAGTAAGGGGTAAAATTTATCTTCACCTGAATTCAAAGTACAGAAAAATGCAGCCACAGACAGTAGATATGACAATGCTACAAGTAAATACATAACTAAAATGTGTTTTTATATATTTGATGCAATGTTTTGTACATTTTCCCATGAATTTAACAAATTCTTTAGTGTCAGCAAAATAAGTCTTGAAATTCACATAAGCACCCTATTCAAACAATTCCACAATTAAAACACTGAGACAAATAAAGGATTTCATCGAAAGATCTACCTTCAAATAAAACAAATATGTCTCAGGCATCTCTACATTTAATCAAGCTCATATTGACAGCAGACTAAAGAAATGGCACAAAAGTAGAAATGGACACTCACAAAGACAGAACGTGTATGAACCCATTTGGAAAAACCACACAACAAAAGAATTCATGAGGAGAACGGTGAAATATTTATCAGCTGACCTTGGTTAAAGACTAATAATAATAAACTTGCAACCATCACATTTTTGTAGTCATCATGAACTTATTAGCTGTTTTCTGCGCTGGCTTAAGAATCTGGAAAGAGCACATCAAGTTTTCATCAACACTCATCATTGCACCAGCATTATCGAATTCACCGCAATAGTTGGGGGCTGAGAATATTGTGACAAGTTGTCTGTCAGCAAAAAATTCATAACCATCCTCCACAACCTAGGTCAAAAAATCACACCAGAATGAGGACCAAGTCACAATAAGTCACAAGAATAAACTATGAAAAGTGAAGGGGGAAGGGGAAGAAAAAGCAACAACCTGATGAGCACGACATACAAGATCCAGGTCGTGTTTGGTTAAAAATTCTTCCACCTTATCAGGACCAAAGGTGTAAGAGACTCCTCTATCATTCATCCCCCATCCTTTAACATCTCTACAAGGATCTGACCAAAGTAAATCACATAGCAAACCAGTGTCTGGGATAGGGGTTGGTCTACCTAAGTTTCTTATTTGATCCAAGTTTGTAAGATCCGGGGAGAGACCACCATGCATACACAAAATTTTGTCATCAATAAGAGCAGCCACAGGAAGACAGTTAAAACAATCTGTAAATGCCTTCCAGAGTCTCACATTAAACCGTCGCTTACATTCATCATAAAACCCATATATCCTATTAATTGAAGCACATTCATGATTTCCTCTTAAAAGGAAAAAGTTCTCAGGATACTTGATCTTATAGGCAAGTAAGAGACATATTGTTTCTAAGCTCTGCTTGCCACGGTCCACATAGTCTCCTAAAAATAGATAATTGGCACTAGGAGGAAAGCCCCCATACTCGAAAAGCCTTAGTAAATCACTATACTGCCCATGAATGTCACCTGGAAATTGAAAAGGAACAGTACATAAGATTAGAAGACTTGACTCCATAAAACTATGATAAGCTCATCAAAAAAGATGAAACTAGTCTATATACTCATTGCTCTAGGAGCTCTATAGTCAAGTGCCAAACTTGTATCGAAATCATATCAGAAACCACCTCGTGTTAGATACTTTGAATATGCTCTTACATAGACAAAAAGGGAGGTGGGAAATAACATTTTGAAATCAGACCACAAGGGAATTACAAGAAAGTAAAACACTGTAATTGCAACTGAATTTAGGTTTTACAGGGACTAGTTTGCCTATGCCATTTCAAAACACCACTTCTAATATATTGGTCATAGAGTCGATTGACCAATAGTAGACACAAGGACTGACTGCAGCCCCAATAATGCATGTGGCAAGAATTCTTCAGGGTAATTGAAAAGAACATTACAACGAGAAAGAAAAAAAAAAAAATCAAAGTAGCTTAGGTATGGAGAACGAGAAGACTAAAGAAAGACGGTATAATATATATCTTTTCTTACGGCCTGTCCCAAATGTGGTAAAGTTAAGCCATTCCACAAAGTTCGATCTAAAAATAATAAAGACAAATTTCATGTTCTCTTTTTATAACTTAGATTGAGAGAAAATTTCCCATTTCACATTTATCTAAACGAAAAAACTAAAATCCACAAAAGCTTAGAAACATAGTTAACAACTTAACAAACAAATAGCAAGCTACCCAAACGAAAATAAAAAATAAAATAAAATGAAAAAGAACTTGAAACATCAAGTTCTCCAAATAGCAAGCTCCCCAAATGCTTGAACCAAAACAACGAAGAACAGGACTTTTACCTAAGGAAATAGAAAACAGCCGAAACCACAGAAAGATACAAAAATTTTACCTACTACGATTATCAGTTAAACAAATGAAGAAGGAGGAGGAAATTTCTAGCTAAGCAACAAAAAGCAGCATACCGCAAATTTTAATAGGGGCTTCAAGCTCGAGCAAATTGGGCTGCTTAATGAAAATCTCTCTGGAAGCAACACAAAGCTGTTTGATCTCATTCTCAGAAAGCTGAACTTGCTTCCCCGGCCGGGACGATCGGACTTCGGTTAGCCGTCTAATTATGTCGTCGAGTACAGCGGGGTCAATACTTCCCTGTCCTTGCGAGGCCATTAGGATTTAAGATTCTCGGATCCTCTTCCCAAAAGAAACAGATAAAAAAGTTCGCAGAGAAACCCTAGTAATCGAAGAACCCCCAAAACCAGCAAGAACTTGAAAGAAAACACCTTTCTGATTTCTTCCTTTTATTTTCTCTCTTTCTCGGTCTCCTCTTCGCGACTTTTATCTCTCTCTATGCTCCTCTATTTTCTCCGCTAATATAAAAAAATCAAATAGATAAATAAAAAGACTTTTCTTTGAAAGAGAAAGAAATTATTATTATTTTTTTTAATTATATCTATCGCCCACGTAGTGGAGCGGCAAAGGTGTCGTCACTTAGCGCCTTGCGGACTTCTAATTTAAACTGCACTGATTAAATTTCCCAAAAGCTTACGCCTTGTTTGGGAATTAATTTTTCTGTTTTTTTTTACACTGTTCCCATCCTCCCTTTGAACATTACTTACAAGTTACCATTTTAATGATTTTTCCATTTCTTAATTAAATTATCAAAATAATAAAATTAATTTATAATCATTTCAAAAAGTTGCAACTTGCAACACATCACACAGCACTAAAAAATATTCATTCATAAAAAGTTCATATGGCAGTGGACATTGGGAAAAAGAAGATTTTTTCTTTTCAATACGAGGATGAATCATATAAAGTTATATAGTTAGAATTTTCCACGTAAAAATAATTCTATATTACAAAATTATAGAATTTAAGCTGATGATATTGAAAAGGTAGTAGTTGCTTGTACCTGTCTGAAATCAATGGGCATTCTCTTGAAGGAAACAAAACTCTTAATTAAGAATTTATTGAAAAATAAAAATGATAATGACATAAACAATTTAAAAGAATGACAATGATATGATGAGGATAATAATAATAATAATAATAGAAGAAGCTACATCCTGGATGAAAAATCTCCCAGTTTCCACGGAAACAAACAGAAGTTCAGATAGAAATTGAAGAAGCAGTCAGAGTTTTTTCCATCTATAAAAAATATTGAAAGGGTATCTCTCTATTCATGGTGCCTTTTACAACCCAAATAAAAAAATTTAAAAAAAAAAAAACTGTTTTTTGTTTTGTTTCCCTCAAATCAAGATGACATCAATTAGAGCAACAACTTCTCTTGTTGTAATTGCCTGAGAGATTGGCGACGTTGATGGTGGTGCCGTGGGGGAGGCCGGGGGTGGAAGCGGCTTCCTGAGCGGCCAAAGCTTTCTTGCTAATGATGTGGTAAATGTCAAGCAAAATGGTCTGAAAAGCCTTCTCAACATTCAAGGCCTCTAAGGCTGAGGTCTCAAGAAATGACAGCCCTTCTTTCTCTGCTAAAAGTTGAGCATCTTCGGCCGAAACTGCCCGAAGATGGTTCAGATCGGCCTTGTTTCCAGCCATCATGATCACAATGTTCGAATCAGCATGGTCTCTCAGTTCACGTAACCATCTTTGGACATTGTCAAAGGTTTGTCTCTTGGTAATATCATACACCAAAAGTGCACCCACTGCTCCCCTGTAATAAGCACTTGTAATGGCTCGATATCTCTCTTGCCCTGCTGTATCCCATATTTGGGCCTTCACTGTCTTCCCCTCTACCTGTCTCAAACCAATTCGTAACAATCATCTACTTCAATAATACATAATCATTTTTTTCAATTAAAAAACATTACAACAAATGACATTCTTGATTGTTGATGATTTGTTGACTTCCTCCATAGTTTATATTGCCAACCATTGATTTTTGTAATTAGTCAAATTCTAAACACGTTTGCCTCAAATCCGTTCATAAACGATTCCAAGGGAAGAAAAATGTGCATCAAATCAATATCCATTGATCCGAGTTAGATTCATACTTGGGGGAAAGGAAATTGGAAAGGAGGATAAAATTTTCAATCCAAACCTATTTATACAATTATGATAGCAATCTTCTAATTTAATCGAGTTCGTCGTGATCGAACCGAAATCTCTCGATTTAAGATTCTCAACCATTGGAATCAAACTCCTCGAATTGTTAATTAAGTAACGTAAAATTACGATCAACGATAGGAAGGAATTCATTGATCTATATCGAGGTTAATACTTAATACAGATATGACTTTGATTCGAGGGGGGGAAAAGAATATAATATGGCGGTAGCGTAGCCAACCTGCAAAGTCCGCGTAGCGAATTCAACTCCAATTGTGGACTTGGACTCCAAACAGAACTCGTTCCGCGTAAACCTGGAGAGAATATTGGACTTTCCAACGCCAGAATCACCGATCAAAACGATCTTGAAGAGATAATCGTATTCGTGATCTACCTTGTAAGCCATTTGATCAATTCCTAATCAAATTTCGAGCCTAACACCTGCCAGATCCAACAACAACATACGATTTAGAAAGAAGAAATGCATAAACAATCGCATTTTATGTGCATAAGAACGCCTAAAAGAATCCGTTTGATTCAGGAGAAAAACAATGGTGAGAAGGAAAAACAAAAAAGAGAATGAAGAACTAACCATAAAGAAATGGTGAATGGATTGGCAAGGGAGAGTGGTAATTGGATTAGGAATTTTTTGAAATTTCTTGGAAATTTTATTAGCGAGTTTTAAGGGGAGAGGGAAAGAAGAAAAGGAGGGATTTTACAGAGCCAATGAAAAGAAAACAGAATAACGGAGGGAAAGGCACTGAAGGCGGCCTTTCATGTGGTGTGGCACAGAATGGAGAATGGGCATAAATTGAAAACTATTTAAAATAATCGCCGTTACTATTTTCTGCACTACCATTTTCCATAAACAAACATTATAAATACGTAAGGTCTTGTTTGGTAACCTGTGTTGTTTATTGTGCTTAACGCCTCTCTCTCTTCTCAACCATGCTTTTTTCTTTTTCCCCTTCGTTTATATTGCAAATAACTAGCACATATCTCTCCAAAAAAACAAAAATGGAAAAATAACTTGCACAAAAAAATGGATGTTAAAAATATTTTTTAAAAAGTCACTACAGATATTGACCAAAGAATGAGAAATTATTCGATGAAACCGTCACATTACTGACAGTTTTTCATCCTTAGATGTTAGGGGAGAATTACCTCGAATTTATATTATTATGAGACAACCACATAATGGTGACTTCATTGAATAATTTGTCTCGAAAAATGGACAAATCACTCATTTGGTCCTGAAGTTTGAATTTTTAAATACTTAGTAAGGGATGGGGAGGGACATGATGTTCTTGATAATGAGGTTCAACTTCAGGCAAGATTATCTCAAAGATGTTCTTATTAATTCAAATTAGTCTGTTTAATAACTATTTGATTTTCTATTTTTAAAAATTATGTTTGTTTTCTCTTCCTTTCTCTACAATGAGTTTCATATTTCTAAATAAAATATTTGAATTTTTAGCCAAATTTCAAAAACAAAAACAAGTTTTTGAAAATATAGATAAAAGATAGATAACAAAACACCTATAGGTGAAAGTAGTATCTATAACTCAATTTTCAAAAACTAAAAAACCAAAACTAATGTCCCGTTTGATAACCATTTGGTTTTTAAAAATTAAGTCAATAAATATTACTTCCACTTATGAGTTTTCTTGTTTTGTTATCTACTTTTTACCTATGTTTTTAAAAACCAAACCAAAGTTTGGAAAACTAAAAAAAATAGTTTTCAAAACTTGTTTTTGTTTTTAGAATTTAGCTACAAATTCAAATGTTTTCTCAAAAAAGATGAAACTTATTGTAGAGAAATGATGAGCAAACAAACACAATTTTCAAAAACAAAAAACTAATTCAAACTATAACTAATTCCAAGCTACAAAGCCAACGTGAACATAGCTTAACTAGCATAAAGTTTGTACTTTTGACTAAGAGGTTTGAGATTTGAATCTCTCGTCCCACATATTGAACTAAAAAAAATTCAAACTACAAAAATAAAGTTATAAGTCTTGAATCTATAGAAACTAAATTAGAATCAAAACTCAAACTATAAAAATGAATTGGTAATTTAACGTTTTCATAATTTTTTAAATTTCCAATCTTAATTCTAGTCTCTAGACTTCTTGACTTTGTAACAAGGTGTAGTTGCTTTACTTGAGATTCAAAATGGAGAAGTGACGGTACATTTCACAATCAAGCATTAACGTCAGATTTCTCCAAACCACTAATAAAAGCACCCATGCCCTAAATAGAACTCAAAATAGTAAATCCAAAATAGCTCTCGTTCAAAAAAAAAATTCAAAATAAATAAATAATAACAACCACCTTTCACTGTGCGTTTCAATAAATAGCCATGTACAATTAGTTGCTGTTTAGCATGTTTTTAAACCATGGATCGGTTCATTTGAATAATTTATCTTAATTAATTAAAATGATAAAATGCATGAAAAATATGTGATGAAATTAATAAATTAACCTCCATAATTATAATTTGTTTGTGGTTTCACGGTTCTGTAGTGTTTGAAAATGTGCTAAATAAGTTTCAGCTCAACTTATTCACAAGAAAGCATCTTGTATTACCATCACGTACAAATATTACGGTTGTACATACTTCTTTCATTTATAATTTGAAATGTCATTTATTGATATATTGTTTTATTTCATGAACTCTACACTATTTTTAAATGCTTTTGTTATGACATACAATAAATAAGAAGAGTACACTGCATTAACACTTTGGAAAGTTTCCATTATAACTGACCGTTTAAATTGTGATGGACTTGAAACGCGTAGTGGATGCAATTGGTAATGTGGGTAAGGGAATTGGAAATTTTGTAGTACTTATCAATCAAGTCACTTGATTTTATGATTTTATGATTTTATTTAATAAATTCGTTATTGATTATAATATTTTATTATTAAGATATCAACAAACATAATGTTTTCATAAACGACAAACACGATCTTTTTATTCATTACTTAAGTGATTGTACATCATCATAGGTTTACAAGAAGCACAATTTGTTTTTTGCCCATAAACTATCAACACAATGGTGCGCAGAGAATGCACCTTACATAGACACCTTACTACTTTCTTTGATCAAGGTAGTTCATAACCTGCAAAATGCAAAGTAAATGGTGCTTAAAATAAACAACATATGTTGATCATTGGGGAGGGCTAAGAAAAAGTGAGCATTTTCTACACTAAATTTCAACTCAAGGCTTAAAAGGTGAAAATTAACCTTAAAAATCTTCTAAGTGTTTGGCTATCATGTCATATTTGAATTTCAAGTGTGTTCATTTTGAAAGTAAAATACAACTAAAGATAATGACGGAAGAGAATTGAGATAAGAATGTTATCCTTTTTTTTAATCTACTTAAAAAAAAGAACTTATCTTTCTTCAAATACAAAGAAGTGAGTTATGATATACAAACCTCCGCAATTGTAGCCAATAGGACGTTCAGCAATGTCACAACGTTTGGGAATGGTAATAGAAACTTCAGGCTTAGATCCAACCATTTCAGCTGTTTTGGACAACATAACAGCACAAAGACAACTTGTGCTTTTACCTAATTTCCTCACTTGATCACAACATCTCTGAGAAACCGGATAATAAGGATCTTTTGAAGCAGCTATACATGGCATCATTTTGAATGCCTCTCTTTCAGGATTAGATGGGGCACACACACCCCTTGGTTGAACATAAGCAGACCTTGTAGTAACAAAAAGGAGTGCAAGAAAGAGCAGAAAGCAAGTGTATTTTTTTAGAGACTCCATTTTTCTTATTCTTCAATGCGACGAAGACATGGCTTCCCAAAGCTCACTTTTATACTAGAGGAATAAGAACTATTCTTGGAGGAGTTGGGCTTTGTGTGTGAAATCCACAACATTAAGTGGATATTGCACTAATTGATTTATTATATGATGAAAGATTTTAAATATTACCTCTATCTTATCTCCCAGTGGAATTAATTATATGTGTATCATTTTATATAGAAATAATTTTTATTAAACGACAGTCCTGAACCTGTTGAGCTATACTCGTATTGATAACGATCCTTAAATTAAAAAATATTTTTTAATTTTATTTTTAAGATTATTTATAATGGATCCATACCACGGATAGAGTTTATATATTAGTGGATTGATTTACTTTCAATAAAAAGAAAAAAAAAACTTTTTTCTAATTCAAAAAAAAATGGCATGGGTAATTGAAGGTAGCAAATCTAGCTTAATTATTTCTAAAAAGAAAACTAACTTTTTTTTTTTAGTATAACAAATGTGAGGTATGGAGATTTGAATTTTCGATCTCAATGGAAAGAGTACATGTCAATTGTTGTAGAGCTATGCTCACTATGACAAAAATATATATTTTTTTTAGTACAACAAATATGAAGTACGAGGATTTGAACCTTTGACCTCAAATATATATATATATATATATATATATATGTCAATATTATTGATGAGGTATGCTTTAAAAAAAAAAAACTTAATTTCTTATTAATATTCATATGGTTCAATTGTAGTTGTTGTAGGTGAACCCACTTAATAAAGTGAAATCACTTGAAGAAATGATATTTGTTAATTTCAGCAGCACTATCTCCACTGAATGATTTGGCCATTTATTTTGGGCGTAAAGGGCATTCCATTTTGAAACCGACTTATCACATTCCCATTACTAAAATATCATTTTTCACTTGGATTTATCTGCTCCCAATCTTTCATAAACATATTCGAATTATTAGAAAAAGAAAAAAAGTTCACAGCCATGATTTATAGTGGACCCAATTCAATTTAATTAGTGATAAATGAAAATAAGTGGGGGGTTTCTTTTAATGTTTATTATACAATTGAAGCAAAACAAATGAAAGTTTTATTTAGTTAGCTCTCACCTTTCCCTTTTCCGTTTATTCACAGTAATATAACAATTTTTTCAAAAAAAAAACAAAAGCTCTCTAGTTTTATCAAATCAGTGAATTTTAACATAGTTAATTTATTATATTATAGGCCCTATCATAAAAAAAATTGTTAAGATTTAATGATACATATTTAGATTGATAAACTTATTTGGGACTAAATTTGTTTATCAACTACAAAGACCGAGTCGTTATATAATAAAAAATGACACTTAATTTTTAGGGGATTCTTTAGAGTAGTGATTGAATTGTTACATACTAAAGTTCAAAGATTAAATTGTCCAAAATTGAAAGTACAAGGACTAAATTGTTCCAAACTAAAGTTTAGAGACTAAATTGTTACTTTCATGAAAGTTTAGGGAATCAAAGTGTTATTTAACCCCCCCCTCCCCTCTCCTCCCCCCAAAAAAAGGGAAAAAAAAATCAAATTTGACCATAACCTTGTGAGGTTGTATCAATTTTGACCTTAAATTTTCAATTTTATCAAATTGGACCCTAAACTTAAATAAGTGTTGCAATTTTTACCCTCAATTCAAATTCCGCTAATTCGTCTAATAATTTTAAAAGAAAATAGTGTAAAAATCTTCATAAACTCATTAATTTCAATAAAATAAAGTTTTGTACAAAAATAAGTATGACCGATGCACATATTACTCATTACATAATTTTGTCAAAATTCATAAATTTCAACTAAAAAATTTAGCTCTAATGTCGTTTTTCTCTGAAATTGTATCAATTTCATATCGTATATACGTTTTATAGTTTATTGAACGCATAAGAGAAAACTTCTTTTAACGATATTTGGAGCGAGAATTTATTAGAGGGTTAAAATTGCAATACTTTTTAAATATTGAGGTTAAGATTGCAACATTTATTTAAGATTGTGGTGTAATTTGATGAAATTGAAAGTTTAGGGTTAAAATCGATACAACTTAACAAGCCTAAGGGTCAAAATTCAAATGAATATTTTTACGTATTTCAAATTGAGAATGGTGATAGGTCATAGGCATTTGGTTGGAGCAAAAGCAGAAGAAACTCAAAAAACGCCCAACTATTTAGAGAAAGTTTCTGTTTCTCAATTCTCACGAGTGCCTGCCCAATGTATTCCATTGAACTTGGCAATGCCTTAAAAAAAAAAAAAAAGGCCACCATTAGCATTAGTACGGCTATAAAAGCTGCTTTGAGAATTACCATTATTATAATTAAAAGTAATGTGAATTGCAAATTATCAGATTACATGGGGTTCCATCTCAAAATCAATTGGCAATGAGAGGAGTAGCCCATGTATCTTATAAATTGTGAGATCTCTCTACATTTTTCCAATGTGGGATCCTCAACATGCCCCCTCAAGATGGTGCCACTTTGGGTTCACCATTCTTGGATCGAATCCCAATTTTAATTTTTGGACCGAATACCCGTTTGGGTTTGTTTAATGGGCTCTGATACCATATCAGATTACATAGGGGTTCCATCTCAAAACCAATTGACAATGAGAGGAGTAGCCCATGTATCTTATAAATTGTGAGGTCTCTCTACATTTTTCCAATGTGGGATCCTCAACACAAATGGCTTTTTCCTGGTATATTTTTTACATTTTGTAGTCTATAAGATTCAAATTTTGAATTGGAATAAACCAAAAAAATCATTTATTAAATGTTGAAAGCGAAATTCTTGAATTTCTAGGAATCAAATAAAAAATTTTAAATTTAAATGAAACTGTTTACAAGAAAATTGAAACTCAATTTTATTTTATTTTTTTGGAAAAACAATTGGATTTTGGATTAGTATCAGCAATCAAATTAGGAATCTAAATTCGAAAAGGCATAAAAAAAACAAAAGGCCAAACTTAAAATTTAAAATTTTAATTTTAATTTTAGAATTACAAAATCTCAATATATTCATTTCGGCTAAGCAGTGCTTCCACCACCATAAAAAATAGGAGAAAGAAGGATCAAAGGAAAAAATCGAAAATCAACTTGGAAAATCTCTCATAAACTTCAACAAATTGCACTCTGTTTTCCTTTCACTTTTTCGAATAGAAAAGTGGTCACTTTTTTTCTTCTTCCATTATCTAAAAATATTTTTGTGTCAGTATTTTGATTTGATCACTGTATTTGAAAAGGTAGAACTACCATTAATAGCAAATTGAAAAAAAAAATTTAACATAATGTTTAAACCAATTTGAAAAACTAAAGAAGAGAGTAAAATTAGTTAAAATCAGCCGTATTTTCTAAAAGATCTAGGAGAGAAATATTCAATAAGAGAAGAAAAAAAAAAAAGAGAGAGAGAAATATGGAAGAGAAACACTAGAAAAGGAAAAAAGAAAGAAAGTACTAGCTCTAGATATAAGGATTTTTTTTTTAAAAAAAAACACCAAAAATACGCATGATTGGTTAACCATCATAAGTATTTTTGTCAGAGAACCAAGGGAGGCAACCTCCCCAAATAATTTTTCCAAGTAAGAAAGAGTGGACTTGAAAATGTTATTTTCTTTTTTCGAGTTGAAAATATCATTTGTTGTCATATTAGTCGTGATTGACTTTTTAAAATTCAAAATAGATAATGAGATGTAAAGTTAAGAACACTTAAAGTTTGATTAATGGTTTATATTAGGCCAATTGGCCTATAAATTTGAAGTGTTGTAAGTTCTATGTTATCTCGCTTTTTACATTAATTAAAACGACAAAAACAAATATCTTGCTTTTTTAAGAACTAAACATGATACGTTGAATGATAGAATAAAAGATGAATATGAAGGAATCGAAAAGAATATAGTTGTTATGTGGTATTTAATATTATGTTTTTAATTCCCTCATATTACTCTATATTGACCTTTATCCAAAACCATTTTTTTTCTCTCTCTCGATTTTTATCTTCTTCACACACAAAATCTCCAATTTTTCTACTATTCCAATTTCTCTCTCCCCTTAAATTAATTTCTCTTCTCAATAACCCAATTTCTCTCTCCCTTTAAATTAATTACTTTTACCAATATTTAAATTTCTCTCTCCAACATCTCTACAATCTTTTTAATATTTCTTCTTTATTCAAGTTTGTTTTAATCTCATTTACACTTTCTCTATTCTCCTATTTGTCCTTTTTCTCCAACATCTCTACAATTATCTCGACGGACAACACATTTTCTCCACGATTCACAAGTTTGCGTATCAAGCTCCAAGTCGTTCAAAAGCCACATTCGCTTGCGGGGGATGTTAGAGTATTTAATATTATGTTATTTGCTTTATGTTTATTTCCAATATATACAGGCCCATTGGGCCTTTTAGCTTTGGTATATTTGCTAGTATTTAATGTTGTTTTATAACCTCAATTTAGTGAGACCAAAACCCTAATTCTATACCGCCTTCATTATTCTCTTCTCTCTTTATTTTCTGATTATGTACAATTTGATATTTACGTCAAATAAATGTCCAATTATATTAAATTATAAATTTAGTCCTTCAAATTTTAGATTAGTGTCTATTTGATATTTGAACTTTAAAAAGTGTTTAATAGGTGTTTAAACTTTAAGGTATGTGTCTGTTTGATCTTTAAACTTTAAAAAGTATTTAATAAGTTTTTAAACTTTTAAATTTGTGTGTTTGATGTTTTGAAAAATTCATAAACCTCCTAGACAGAAAAGTTGAAAGTTTAGAATTCTATTAGGGGTTGTTTGTCCCCCGGAGTTAGGTTGGGTTGAGTTGGGTTTTAAAACCAACTTCCCCTATGACCCATCAAGAAAAGAAGTGTGGACAAAAAAACTCAACCTCATGGAGTTGTACAGTGTCAAGATAATAACTCCACACGTTTCTTTGGATTTCATGAAGCAAACCTTACGTTTTCTCTCGTCTTCATTCTCTCTCATCTTTGTTCTCCCTCATCTTCGTTCTCTCTCACGAAACCCTGTTATGAACCCCTTCTCCTTAGATCTCTTCATCTTATGGTCTCTGTCCATTCTTTCAATGGAGGTGAGTTTTCGTTCGGCCTTCCTTTTTATTCTTCATCGAGGTATGTATTCTACGTTTTTTCCTCTTATCCGACTTCAACTCTCCTCCAATCATTGTGTTCTTTAATTTTTCTTCTTCAAATCTGGAACCCTAATCGCCTATGCAACTAGATCTACCTTCTTCTTACCCTCAAACTGTCTCCTTCTTGATTTTTTCCTCCAAAAAATCTCATAAATGGTCCATGATCTCACAAGATCTGTAACCCCCTGTACCCATATTTCTCCATTAAACCCTCGATTGAACCTCTTATTCTCTGTTTGTTTTTCCATAACCGTAAACTAGGGTTCCTAGTTTCTTCCAACCATCTCTCGTCGCCTCAACACCTCATGCCAGTCCCTTGCTGTTTTTTACCATTTCCTCATTCACTCGTACACATTTCTCCTTCTTTGGGTTTGTGCGACTGAATCCATGTATGGGCTGAGTGAAATAGGAAGGAAATTAGATTCCATTAATGTTGAAATATATTGTCATTTTGAAGTTGACATCTCAATTGAGTGTTGAAATTTTGAGAAAATGTGTTTGTAATTGAATGATTGGAAGAAAAAAAAGTCAACAAAAATAACAAGCAAAAAAATCAGACTTATTCAGTTTACAAAAAACTGTACCAGATGCCCCTAACTTAATAACTCAACTCTGCATATCAAACATAAACCTCCTAATTCGACTCAACTCAACTCTACTATCCAAATACAAACAAATTAACTTTGCACAACTCAACTCAACTGTGCGCGCCAAATGCCATCTTAGATATAAAATTCAAATTTATATGTAATACATTGGTTAATTTTTAAAAAAGTAAATATGTTAGAAACATGTTAGACATAAGATTGAGAGTTCATGGACCTATTAATACTTTAAAGTTTAAAGATGTTATAGATACAAACTTCAAAAAAATGATAATTAAGAAGCATTTCAAATTTAATAAGTTGATTTTTAAAGTACATAAGCAAGATGGACAGAAAGAACGATAAGTAGTAAGGAGATCGATAAGTAGTAAGGAGATCAAAATGGAAAGTATTTGGGATCAGAATACGATCAACCGAGAACCTTGTTTTCTCTCCATTTTCTTCCGAGTCAATGCAAAATGGACTGAACACAGACACCTAAACGATTAACAGTAATCTCGTGGGTAGAACACACGAGTTTCCACTCTGAAATAACGAAAGATCTGGAGTCGATTCAATCTAATCAAACAAAATTATTTAAACGCAGTCCCACGAGAAGATTGATAACAATACTGAAACACTAAAATAAGGATTAGAATTCCTCTGATAATGGTACTCATTCAAGAGACTACACGCAACACAAATCAACGTCAAACGGAAATCAAGAATCGTCGTATATTCAGGAAACACGCAACGATCTAATTGATAAAAGCGTAAGAAACAAGGCAGATGTAAATCACAAGGGCAAACGGAGCCAAAATAACGAGCGGAACCACCGCCGCGTAAGTCTGAGAGCTGCCGCAGCTCAGAGTACCAAGTTTGATCTGAACAACATTGATAAGCGCCATCATAAGAAATCCACAGCCGCAAACCGAGCCGATTGCCGAAACCAGCATCCCGATTCGGACCGCCGTTTTGTTGACTCGAACGAGGAACTCGGTCGGGTGATAGAAGGGGCTTTTGGAGATCCGAATGGCCTGCTTGAGGCCGAGGGCGATTAAGCTGGAGAAGAGGAAGGAGCTGAAGGAATAAACATGGAAGGCGACGAGATTCTCGGCGACGGAAGGCCCGGCCAAGCAATTAGGGCTTTCGACGAGATTGTTCGTCGGATCGTTGGGGTTCCAGGCTAAGCCTAAGAAGACGGCGAGAGTGAACATGGAATTGACGTTTACGATGCCGTCTAGGGCTGACATGTGAATGTTGGTGCCGGCCGGCATTTTGCAGACGGCGGAGGAATGGCGGATTCCGACGGGAGTGGAGTGGAGATGGGGATTGATTGAAGCGCGTAGTGGACGCGATTGGTAAAGTGGGTAAAGGAATTGAAAAAGGTGAGAGAGGATTGGAAAATTTTGCGCACTTCTTCCTGTCGCAAGAAAGCTTTGGTCTTTTATTGGAACGACATGACGCTGTTGTTGAAAATGGACAAAATAGCGTAGACTTCGCCTTCACGATATGGGATATTAAACGACAAGTCGAATTGAAACATTGGAAAATTAATTGAAATGTATAAAAAAGGCTTCGCCGTTGCCGGGGATCGAACCCGGGTCACCCGCGTGACAGGCGGGAATACTCACCACTATACTACAACGACTTGGTGTTAACATCACCCCTTTTTATAATTCTGAAACTACATCTGCCTTTGTTTAATGATTATTCAAACTTTTAATTTTGTCACGATATGGGATATTAAACGACAAGTCGAATTGGAATATTGGAATGTAAAAAAAAGGTTTCGCCGTTGTCGGGAATCGAACTCGAATTGCCCGCGTGACAGGGAGAATACTCAACACTATACTATGACGACTTGGTGTTGACCTCTGCATTTTTATCAAATTAATTAATTCAAACTTGTAATTTTCTCACTAAATATTTAAAAGTGTCTCATATATATTTAAATTTTTAATTTTGTCTAATAAATCTCTAATCTATTTAATATTTTTAAATTAACAAATTTATTAGACATATAATTGAATTATGTGTCTTATAGGATCTTAAAATTTTAATTTTCTATCTAGTAGATCAGTAAATTTTAAAAAATATTGAAAATGTCAATGATCTATTAGATACAAAATTAAAAGTTTAAGGACCTATTAGTCACTTTTTACAATTCAAGAATCTGATAGACACAAAATTAAAAGTTTAACAATCTATTAGACACTTTTTAAAGTTTATGGATTTATTAGACAAAAACTTGAAAGTCCAAGAACTATGGCTCCGTTTGATAATCATTTGATTTTTGAAAATTGTGTTTGCTTTTTCATCATTTTTCTACAATTTATTTCATATTTAAAAAAAAAAAAATTGAATTTTTAGCCAAATTCGAAAAACAAAAATAAGTTTTTGAAAACTATTTTTTTTAATTTTCAAAACTTGGCTTGGTTTTTTAAAACATATGTAAAAAGTATATCACAAAACAAGGAAACTCATAAGTAGAAATAATATTTATAAGCTTAATTTTCAAAAACCAAAAACCAAATGGCTATTCAACAGGCCTAGACTTCTAATTTCATCGTTTTAAAATCAAGTGGTTGATAGTCCACAAAGTCAGATGAAAATCACTTAGGCCCATTTGATAACCATTTAGTTTTAAAAAATTAAGCCTATAAATACTACTTTCACCTATGGATTTTCTTGTTTTGTTATCTACTTTCTACGTCTGTTTTCAAAAATCAAGCCAATTATTGAAAACTAAAAAAAGTAGTTCTCAAAAACTTATTTTTGTTTTTTGAAATTGTCTAAGAATTCAAATATTTTCTTAAAAAAGATGAAACTCATTATAGATGAATGATGAGAAAACAAACACAATTTTCAAAAACAAAAAACTAAGGCCCCGTTTGATAACCATTTGATTTTTGGTTTTTAAAAATTAAGCCTATAAATACTACTCCCACCTATGGTTTTACTTGTTTTGTCATATACTTTTTGCCTATGTTTTCAAAAACCAAGCCATGTTTTGAAAACTAAAAAAAATAGTTTTAAAAAACTTGTTTTTATTTTTAGAATTTGGCTAAGAATTCAAATACTTCCTTAAGGGAGATGAAAACCATTGTAGAGAAATTGAGAGAAAACAAGCTTAATTTTCAAAAACCACAAACCAAATGGTTATCAAACGGGGCCTAAATGATTATCTAACGATTGGTTAATTTTATGCCCAAACTTTTTTAACTATTTGTTGACATGTAATTGGGAGACAAGAATATTGTTTCAAATTGAGACTCTCAATGTCCAATTAGAAGAAAAAAAATGAAATAATTTATTATTTATGTCACTAAATAATATGTTGAAATGTATTATTTTTGAATTTGGTGATCCGAGGATAGTATATGATTACTAGACTATGTGAGCGAAGCTCTTAAAAATGATCGATGGGATTGGATGATTTTTCTGAACCAAAAAAAAAAAAAAAAAAAAAAAGAGAGAGAATATATTGCTCAAGAACAATTTAGCACAAACACAATACAAGCAATTCTAAAAATCCATATTCCATCTGCTTTTAGTTACATTAGAACCAAATACATGTATGTAAAGTCAACATGTCTGGTTTTGATATGGGTGTCTGTCTGTAGCCTGTAACAGCTTTAGGTTCTAAGAAAGCAGAACTCAAGCAGCATCAAATAAATAAAAATAATTTCTTACAGAAAGAGTTTTTCCAACAAATTGATTCTACTCTATTTCTGTATACTATGTTCTTGCTCTTTTTCCTCCATTGGCTATTTGATCTTGTCAACCAGCAATTTGCTGCAACTTACCACACTTTGATCTGCAGATGAGCTCTTTCTCTGTTCTGAACTTTCATTCACAACAATATTCTGAATTGAAGCAGGCCCTTCAATTGAATTTGTGCAAGTTTTCACTTTCGTCTCGACGCCAAGATAATTCGTCAAGGCTCTTTTCACTCCGAAGCCGCGTCGAGGAGGCTTGCTGATGTTTTTGTTGTTGAGAAATGGCACTCTCTCAGTCTTGGCAGGACTAACCAATGGAGCTGGTGAAAAGCTTGGAGTTGTGGATGTGAGTTTATACGGAGTGCTCGAGAGATGCACCGAGTAAGCGGCCTTCTTGTGACCAACTACATTAACCGTGTTGATCGATGTCAACCTATCTGAATGCTTAGTTAAGTCATCAACGTAAAGCAAATCGTCGATTCGAGCAATGATGTTGAATGCAAGACTCTCTAGAACCCTCGAGTAGCTTTCAAGAATGGACTTTCCAACATCCTGAAATGTGCATATATGAGGTTTAAACTTAATGACAAAAGTGGAAGAATGAAAATTGTTACCTTGTTGAATTGGATTTTGCTAGTGTCTAAAGTAGTTTGTGTTAGACTAGGAAACCGCTGTTTCAAAGAATTCAAGAGGCCCTCAGCTCTTTCTGCTAAAAACTCTCTCTTGTCACCATCAATCATTAGGTCCTTCACCATCTCCCAAGATGATCTTGCAGTAGAACGAGTTGGATTGATTTGGGGTTTCGAATGAGCTCGACGCCGCCAGACATATATTGCGGCCTCGACACGGTTGGCAACATCAAGAGCGACATGTTCGGAAGATAAGTCGAGGCAGTCAAGCAAGTACTCGGACGAAAAATGCTCCGACGTAATATACCGGTATATAACATCCCCTAGACAGGCTCTCCCATTCTGCAGCATTTAGTGAAAACCAAAGTTTTAAGATTTATGCAATTCTTCAAGGTATTCTGTTTTACACAAATGAAAACAATGTGATCCAAACCTTAGGAAGAGTCTCCAAGTATGATTCAGGAACCTCCATGTCTGCCAAGGCAATGTTGTTGATAGCCATTACAGCTTTCAATATCTGATTTGTGCAATCTCTAGTATGATGCAATTGCTTTCTTGACTCTTCGCCGAGACCTCCGGCAGGGACTCGGGGCACCGGCAGCCACCACTTCTCCTGCTGCCTCTGAACTATTTTCCGAAAAGAGGACGATCCATCGCCATCTGAAGCTACAATGCCTTGATCGACATACCAAAACTCGGTATCCGTAAAACTCTCTAGAATTTCCTATAAACAAGGCCAAGAATATCCTAGCTAAATTCTTTGATCACCAACATGAATTGAATAGTATAATGTTCAGCAAAAACAAGGCCAATCTTACGAGCAGCATGTTGTCCAATTTTCTGAGAGCTGGAAGGTTGATGAAGATATCAGATCTAGGCCTGGAAGTCATAACCTGTAAAATGAACCAATAAACATTTTTTTCACAGCAATTCTTCCTCAACAGAAACTCATCAGATAAGAAGTAAAAAAAAATTACCTCCAACTTGCTTCCATCAGGGAATGTTTGGAAAGCGGGGATTAGTTCAACAATGTGGTCACTCACACAAAGAAGCCACTCTATTTCTCTTCTCCACATTGATTTTTTCTCCTTTGGCAGAGGCTCTAATCTCCACAGTTGCCCAAAAATGGTAGCTTCAAGTTGAACAAAACAGAATAAATAGCCATTTAAACATAAAGAAAAGGAAGTTTCATAGAATAAAGCAAGAGAAAGCTTACCACAGAGATTGGTAATGGAATTTGAGATGGCCAAAGCAGTGGAAACCCCTTTACCAGAACCTGACATGTCTTCTCCAAGCAACAGTTTTGCAAACCTCTCCTTCATCATCTCCATCTCTGTTCAAAAAGTTCATCAAAACCCCCAAAATTAAAATGGGTCTGTAGAAAAGAAACTAAGGAATGTTTTTTTTTTCTATTTTTCCTTCGTTCTCTTTCTCAGTTTTGGAGCAAGGAAAATGAAATCAAACTAACCTGAAACTTTAGAAACCGTTTTGTTCAGCTTTGAATCATTGAAATTGTGCTTCTGTTCAACTTCACGAGCTCTAGAGTTTGAACTTTTGCAAAGCTGAGCCTTGCGAATGGGCCAGCCGAGTTGCGGCGGTGAAGAACACTCGACGGCCTTCAAGTCGTCGGCGGAATTGTCGGAGCTCGACCTGCTTGAGCTGCTCTCACCAGACACTGCACTGGACTCTGTGAGCGACTCGGTTCCAACTCCATTAGAACCAAAAGATCCACCAATTTTTCGAGCATTTTCGCTTCTCTTGACTGAAGCAGCTTCCATTTTTGGAAAAGAAAAGCTATTTTGAAACACCAAAAGCCAAAGAAAAGAGTGGGTTTTAAAGATTCTTGAATGCTTCACCAGGTTCAAACATGGCGAAAGGAGATCACGAGGATTGGCGAACTGGGTCTGAGAAAGAGTTCATTTTTTTGCTCTAGTAGCATTGTTACTTGTTTCACTTGTATGTATCAGATTCAGAAAGATGAGGACAGAGGATTTTGATTTCGATTTCAAATTTCTCTCTTTCTCTTTCTCTCACTTTCCCCAAATTTGATTTTAAAGGTAACTGCCAAAGTGCAACAGGACGGGCCAACGTTTAAAAAAAAATAGCATTAAAAAATTTGGAAATTGGCTGCAATCTAACGGTGATGTCAACTCACCTTTGATTTTTGAATCCGGTTTCACCTGCCCCTCTCTGAACCAAAGTTCAAATATATTATTCTTTTTCACCAGATTTTTTTCACTGAAGGGCTTCCTTCTCATATTGAACATCAATTTTTCTTTTTTCAAAATATAATAATTTATTTCAAAAACTTGTCAGCTGAATTAATGTTTACAAACAGCTTTCAAAAAATAGAAAAGAGGGAAGAATGAAAATGGTATATTTTTTTTCTCTATCTTTTATGTGTTTTCTTTCATATATTTTTGAATTGATTTCTCACGTATAATTGCTGTTTTTTTTAATGTATATTTTGGCTTAACTGAGTCGTGAATTTTCCCCTTCAGAAAGAAAAAAAAAAAAAAAAGAGTTGTGAATTTAAATATTAATATCTGAACTGAATAACTTAAAAAATACAAAAATATCAGTTATCAAGCCAAGTGGTCGAATAAACAAATCATTCATAAACATTATAAGCGGAATACATGTGTTTAACCCATCATGTTTAAGGTGGTCTATAATCTTTTAAAAACTTCCATTTTCATTTCTTATGTACAGGTTTTTTTTTTTTTTTCAATCGAGTCATTTCATTGCAATCATTAAATATCAAAAGAGTTGCAAATGTGAATTTAAAAATAGTTTGTCAACAACTATTCTAACATTTTAGAAGTTATTTAGGGCGTGAGTTATAATAACATGAGTTATATTAGTCTATGAAGTACTGTGCACCCCAAACACATACTATTATAACTCATATTAAACAACTCTACATTTTAAACAATATTATAACTCCACAAACTATTATAACCTATGTTATTATAACTAACTCAGCATCCCAAACAATCATTTAATTAGTCAACTTTCTCTAACCATAAGTAATTTCGAGTTAAATAAGATACTATTACTAAGTACATAATCATAAGAAATGAGTAAGTTTTAAATTTTTTTTTAGTATAACAAATTTGGGGGAAGAGTAAGTGATATTAAATTTTATGGATAAGTATTATGACTATTTAATTTCAACAAATTAAAACATAGAATACTTTTAACTCAATTTAATAAAATGTATTTTTTATATTGCAGCAACATTTTATTAATTAATTTTAACTATGACAATAAGAATTTAACTGGAAAAAAAATAATATATTAGAGATGAAATTGAAACTTTTAAAAGATTATGGATTGAATTAAAGAAAAAAAAACAAACATTAAAACCAAAACATATATATCCAACATTTTATTAATTTAAAATTTGTTAAACTGTCATTCTAGTATTTACATCTTAAACTTGGTTTGAATTTGTTTTTAGAGAGTTTTCAAAAATTTTTTTATCATCCTTATCATTTGAATAAAACTTAAAAAACTCAACACAATAATTATTTTTTTCATGATATGAAATTTTATTTTCATGACGTGCAAGTTTGACAAATCATATTATACTTTATATGAATTTGGAAAGAGTTTAAGATATTATTTTGATCAAAAAAGTAAAAAGGAACTAAAGGTAGCTTTATTTTGAAATGTAACCAACAATACATGTTACATTTTTTGTGACTACTACTTTTTGCTATACTGGATGAAGTATAGAGTTGTAAAAAGTGACTCTAAAATCTTTCTTTCCACTTGAAACTTCACCATCAAGTTCCTAACTCAACACACTTCAACATCTCCATAATGAACCTAGATTGGAATTAGGACCAACTGTGACCATAGTATAGCCTTCCAACTTGCTATAGTGATGGAGCTATAATATTATATATACTCTAGTAAGTAACCAAGCATGTGACAAAGTTTTTCCTTTTTTATCGAATACAATCAAATGGTGTGAGAGTGGAGATTTGAACTCCTAACTTCAAATGAATGGACAAATGTCTTAATCGTTTACTTACTCTTATGTTGCACAAGAAGTTATTAATCAATAACCCAATAAATAAATAAATAATATATATTGTGTATATGTGCTTTCCTTCTGAGTTCAACGAGGGGAGGAAGATTCAAGCCTCTGACTTTTAGAAAACAAGTAATACTTTGACCAGTTTAGGTATGCTTATGTTGGCATATACTATTTATCTATTTTTATTAATAATGAAAATTAATAGTTTAAATTACAAGTTTTGCCCCTGACCTTTCAGGTTCGTTTCTAACAGGTCCATGAACTTTAAAAAGTGACTAATAGGTCTCTAAATTTTCAATTTTGTATCTAATAAGTTATTAAACTTCTAAAAAAAATTAATAGATACATGAACTCTCAACTTTGTCATGTCTAATAGGTTCCATTATATTCAACATTTTTATAAATTAACAAATCTATTAGACATAAATTTGAATTTTGTGTCTAGTAGACTTTAAACTTTTAATTTTGCATACAATAGATTCATGAATTTTTTAAAAATGTCGAACAGGTTAATGATCTATTAGCCATAAAATTAAAAGTTTAAGAGTCTATTAAATACTAAATTGAAATTTTAGAGACCTAATAGACACTTAGAGATATATTAGACACAAAATTGAAAGTTCAATGATTTATAAGAAATTTTTTAAAATTTAGAGACTTATTAAACACAAATCTAAAAGTTTTGAGACCAAACTTGTAATTTAACTAAATTAATAAATAAACTTAATTTTCTGAAATATAATAATATAATATTAGTTCTTAGCATGCATCCTCTTCCGTCACAATCTAACTCGACTCAATACATTATTGAAGAGAAAAGAGTAATAATAAAATTTCAAAACAAATTAACAAAACTTAAAAAGAAAATGTAATTACTATAAATATATATCATCTAAAATAAAGAAACTATAAGAAAAACAGTTGGAGGAGATCATTAATTAGAGTCAAAACAATGAAATTTGATCTTCCCAACGAGAAGTTTCATCAATTACAATGATGAATTATTCTAGTCCATAATTTTGGGGCTTGGAAGAGTTAGGCAGAAATGAAAGTTGGTTTGTTTGGAGGACCAAAGTACTGTACTTTTAAGTCTATAATGCACCTCGTTACTTTTCAATTGCATGAAAATGAATTATTTTGACCAAATAAAATATTAAAATAACAACGCTAATGGTTGCAGTTTTTTAAGGCAAAAGCGACAAAAGCATTTTTTAAGAGAACCCCTTCTCCACTGTCTGCTTCACAAATATATGCAGACAATTTTATTTTTTTTTGTTGGTAATATGCTTATTTTTATAATATTCTCTAATTGTCGTTGTTATTAATATTATGTTGGTAATATGTATCCAGTGATGGTTGGGACCTGAATTATTGTTAATAAATTTACCAGTAATCAACACCTAGTGTTCCTTTGCTGCAATTTTAGATCCCCTCCATAAATAAATTATATATTCAATTTGTTTCTTTTTTCATCTTTCAATGTACTAATAAAAACTCATTCATTTTTTAATACACTTGTAATAATAATCAAATCTACTAAACGTTAGAAGTTGGAATTTCCCACATATTGTTAAACTAAAAAAAAATTAAGGTGCTTTCATGTGTATCATCTATTACACACCTAATTTGATTTAAATTATATATATATAAAAAAAATAACAGAAAAAATTTATTGAACAGAAAAATTGTAAGTAAATAAAACATGATTTTAAAAAATAAAAATAAAACCATTATCTAATCGACCAAAAATTTAAAATTTTGAAAAAAAAAACAGTTTTCGATAACTAGCTTCAGATTATTGTCAAAATATATTGCTTTTAGTAACAAATATCTAATAGAAATATGTTTGGATAAATGTTTTCTAACAATTACTTTTTATTTTCTTTAATCTTTTTTAATGAATAACCTGTATTGGAAAGTAATTTAAATTGTTCTTTCAATAAAGACAATATATTATGCATCATGATTCAAGTAAGACTATAAATTTTATTGTCTCGATAGCAACTGAAGATATATATATATTTTTTAAAACAATAACAAAAAGTTGTCTTGAAAACTTATCCCAAAAAGTTTCAAATCTTTCATTAATAAATGATAATAATCTAAGAATAGGAGCTGCGATCAAGTAAGATATGGCGAAAAAACAAATATTTTTTTTAATATAAATGTGTATATTTATTTTATTGAATTAAATGAAAAGACATATTTTTTTACCTCATTTTTCAAATACGTTTTTAAATATAAACTCTAAATTTGTTAGTTTTAGTACAATTCAACTAGATATTGGCAACTCTTTTATTAGTTTAAATTTTGAATTTCACACACAGCTATTGATGTAGGACAATATTAGATAATTAGCCTAATTTAATTATTATTAGTTTAGTAGTTAATTTTAGATTAATTAGTTCTTAATTAATATTTTTGATGTAATTAGTTATTAAATTATTTTTGTTATAAGGCTATAAATAGTCACATTTAGGGTTTGTAAAGAAGCTTATGGAAATATATTTTGAATAAAACATTTAGTTCTTTTGAGAGTTTCTCTCTTTTGGGATAGATTTCCCTTCTTTGGCCATGGATTTGGCCTAATCTCAAATTCACTGCGCCACCTATCCCTCATACTATATGTTAAAATGAAAATAATTCAACGGTTATGTTGTTGCCAAATTTTGGACATGAGAAATCTCACATGATCTCCACGTGACAATGACAGTGAATTTATATTATTGGGGAAAGAATGTAGCCTGCAAGACAATAAAAACCCAGACACTGGTGTGGTGTAGGCCACACAAGCTTCGATGTTTAAGTCATAGATGGTTCTTTAGAGAGAATTATGAATTCTATGAGAGTGTTGTAGGCTGAAATGAACTTACCTTGCTCTCCCCTTAAGAGATGACTTAAATTAGGAACGCAATGACAGAATGGAACTAGACCGGGAGTACACAGGCCATGAGGGACCAAGGCAAGGCCCAAAGGAGGGCCTTACCATGTGGTCGGCATGGCTGAGCCCAAGCCCATTTCTATGCTCTCTCGCTTTGTGGGCCGGTCTCGTATTTGTTTCAGTTCGTTTTGCCTTTGGATTGAAATTCTTTCCTCGTTTTGTAGCATTTTAGTCAACTCATTATTGATCCAATTTCACCCATAACACGTTAAAACATCAAATACCTTACTTTGAAGTCAAAAGTTCAAATTTTTTTGCACTTTTTGAACTTAAAAAAATATTTCTAATACTATACCTCAATATATTTGTGTGTATAACAATGGGAACCTACACACTATACACTTTCCGTCCTCTATGAATGTCTTCGACATCAAACCCTCTGCATAACTTTATGTTGAATTCCCAAACTCCCAACTTTCAATAAAGTAAGGAAAAAAAAAAAAAAAAAAAAGTCCTAGATCCACACTAACGGCTTGTTTGGATGTCCGATGTAAATTAATAACAATAAAAATTTATATACAAATTCCAACGGAGACGCACGTTATTCAAGTAGCCGTTTGAGATGGCCTGGGCCCACCAAACAAAGTGTTGAAATCCTTGACTTGTGTGGTTAAATGTATGGTGTGGCTACTTTTTCCCAAGTTCATGATGAAGTTTATTTCCTTTTTTCCCTCCATTTACATTTAAACTTTGGTTTATTAAATTTATGAATGATGCCTTCAACTTTGAACTTTGAGCTTAGAATGTTCTTTCTAACATACTTAAACTCCTCTAAAAAATTCTCTCTCTCTAAGGTTACGTACAAGTCAAAAAAATCGATAACTTTAATTTAATTGAACTTGAACAATTGATTTGAATGTTAAGCCTGGATTAATTTAATTTCATTATAGTGAGTCAATTTAATTTAAACTTAATTATTATTTGTTGAAATATTGGTTCTACTTTAAAAATATAATTTCACTATAAATTTTTGTTTTTCAAAACTAATAAATCTGTTTGACGTAAATTTTGGACTAAGATCAACCTTAATTGAGCTACTTGTATCTCTACTAATTTTTATGGAAACACTCTTATTGATTGTCATTGAACTTTTTACAAGGAAAAAGAGAAAAAAAATACAAAATGATGAGAAAAAAGTTTTTTTTTTTTCTTTTTTAAATAGTTGTCAAATTTTTAGCAGTGGTGGTCATAATCATTTATGTCATTGCTGTAAAAGGAAATATAAGAAAGTATGATTCAATTTTTCACTTCCTAAATGGCCTCATCTCTTCCCCTTTCTCTTTCCCCAATTCTCCCTGATTACTTTATTTTTTAAAACTGTATTGTTTTTTCCCCATATATTACATTATAAAATATATTAAAAAGAATCTCATCATTTTTAACATAAGCTAAGTTCCTACTTTGTTGTATATCATGCTCAATTGAGTTTCATTCTTATAATATGCTGGATTATCAATATTGGAATGTTTAAAATAATTTGTTATTCTTACACTCCATAGTGTAAACTTATGAATCAAGATGATCTATAATCTCAATTAAACATCACAATTTTAAATAATATATTTTTTGAAAAAAAATACTTATGATAATGGCTTGAGACATGACGAAAATAAAACAAAAAGAAACATGATACATAATTTTCTAAAAAATATTTATTAAATGTGTTGGTATGCATTTTCGTGGATGTCACCAATTAAATTTACCCACGATAATTTATTCCATATGCAAGCGAACTATTTAGTCATAGATTTGCCCATTCAACATTTAATAATAATAGTTTCGTAGGATATCAAGATGAGCTTAGCTCACGAATTAATATATTTATTTATTCATTCGAAATTAAAAGTTCAAATTCTTACCTCCTCATTCCAGTTCGGCTTAAAAATAAAATAAAATAACTAGTAGGATAAACATTTTTTCAAGGAATCTCATGTTATAACCTTGATGAAACAAACTTTTTGTTCTTCTTTCATTTTTTCATATTTTGGTTGTCGTCTTATTCACTTAACACGACAATATCGTATAATTCAAGAAAAAACAGATCTAAATTTACCATTGAATTTAACAAGGTATATCAATATTTTCCATAGAACTTTCAATTTAGTCAACCCTAAACAAAAGAAATCTCCTCAAACTCATTAATTTCAATAAAAATCAAGCTTTGTACCAAATTAAATTCAATGAGTTTATAAAAGTGACCATTGAATTTCTTCTAAAACTCATAAATTTCAACAAAAAAAAAAAAAAATTTAATGTCATTTTCTTTAAAGTCTTATCAATTTTTTGTCCAACAAATAGAGATAATTTTTTTTTTACAGTAATTCCTTAAAATAAAATTTTTATATAAATATTAATTAAATCATTTTGTCTTTCAAAGACAAACACTTTGTTTTAAAATTTTTCAAAAATCACTCTTGACAACAACATTTTAAAAGTATTTTTAATTAGCTTTTCATGATTCAAAAAAATCATATTAAAAATTTACTTTAAGTATTGTGTATAATTTTACTTTTGAACTCTACTTAAAATTCTCTCTACCAATGTACTTTGTTCTCACTTCTAACCCATAAGTAATTATAATTGGACGATCCATTAAGCTTCAAATCATCTCACTCTCAATTTAATATTTTTTCTGTGCAAAAGAAATTAGAGTAAAATACACTTTTAATCTATGGTGTTTGAATTTCGTTTCTATTTGATCATTGAGTTTTTAAAACTAACACTTTTGGTTTTTGAGATTTAAATTTTGTTCCTATTTGATATTTAAGGTTTCAAAAGTAACATGTTAGGTCCCCAAAGTTTGAAATTAGTTTCTAAATAGTCCTTAATAAAGTTGATGTTAATTGACCTAGTGGAATGATGACGTGGTAGTTAACAAATGCTAACTAGACTTTAATGATATGCATTTTTTAAACGAGTTAGAATTTTTTTTTTTATATTTTATATTTTTTTATACTTGGAACAAATAGAAATCAATTTTAAACCTCAATGACCAATTAGAAATTAATTTCAAACTTTAGAGACTAGTTAAAAATCAAATTCAAACTTTGAAAACCAAACATGTCACTTTTGAAGTCTCAAAAACTAAATGGAAACTAAATTCAAATCTTAAGAACGAAAAGTGTTAGTTGAGTGAAATAAAACGAAATGAAACTTCGACACCTGGGTTTGTAATACATTTGAATTTGCAGCAGCAAATAGGATGGTACAGTAATCGAGTCACGCTGCTTGGTGTTTTGATTGTATGCTGGATATTACTACTTAGCATTTTGCTTTTAATTTCACTGACTAGCCCATAATTGGCTGATGATAAATAATTGCTCATTACTGTCACTAACACTTGGACCCAGTACTACTTTAAATAACTAACCTAAGAGTTCTTCTTGTTTTTTTTTTTTTTTTTTGGCTCTCTCTCTCAAACCTAACAGTTTTAAGATACAAATTCAAACTACCTCAAAATAAAATCGGTTCTTCGCATATAAGGCCGGGCCTTTTAAATCCAGCCCACTATTTTTGGGCCCTCGGACATCGATCTTAACTGGACCAGTTTATTCAGTAATGGGCTCCGCTTTACGCACGGCATCAGCCTCCGACTCCGACGATCAGCGATTCCTTCGTGGCTCTGCGTTTCTCATCGGCGGCTCAACACTTCAAGCTCTCGTTCAGTCTCCACTTCTCTCGCGACTCCAGGTTTTGAACGTACGTCTCCAACTTTAGATCCTCTAAGTTTCCTTCAGCCTCTCGTATCATGTACTGTTTGTAATCTCTTTATCTCGATCTTGCTCCCTTGTTTTCGATCTATTTCAGCATCTCTTTTAAGGGTTTTTGCCCTTTTTAGTATTCATATCTCGGTGAACGGTTTAATTTGAGTTTTTGGTTTCTACTTGCTGCTGAAATTGGCTAGTTTGTGAGTCTGCCACGTTCATTTATGTATATTTCTGGTCTATGGAATGTAAATTCTGGTTTTTCTACTTGCTGCTGTAGCTACATTCATGTGCGCATAATACGTTTTCTCGCGGTTGTATTCTAATTTCTAATTTGCTTTGCCCTTTCTCTCTGCCATGTTTGTTTTGGTTTCCGCTATTTGTTATTTGTTGCTTCTGTTCACTTTCTTTATCTCTTTAGTATTCTACAATCTCCTTTTTTGTGCTAGTTTTTATAGAGTTTCAAGAGATGTTTGGTCGTAGTACTCATGGAATTGTGAGAGAACTTTTTGCATTTGTTAGTTCCAAAACTGGTCCTGTGGAATAATGTTAAGTAAAAGTTAGCACAAAACTTGATATTTGAAATTTTAATTCTAAAACATTTTCTTTTATTTTCTCTGAACATTTCCAATAACATCAATGACTCAGTCCGCCTATTGGTTTAGTGTGCATTCAGTCAAAGTCTTTGTCAGGATTCAGGTAGGTAATATGGTCAACCAAAAGTTGTAGTTAGTTTCTGAAGATTACTTCATACCTACCCCACCTAACCAGTGACAGAGATAAAGAATAAACTTGCTTAATCTTTACCCAATGGTACCATCAAGCTCATGTCATTTGAGGAAAAAGAAGAGGATTACAAGATCATACAGAATACATAGAAGACATGCAAACATATAATGAGCAGAAAGAAATTTAAGTAACTACTATAAATGTTTGGTATGGTGACAACAAAACCTCTTAATATATAGTTTGTCAACCAGAGATAACATATCTACTTGAGTTGTGATTATACATTGAATAGCCTAGAAGTAATGAAGATTATGTTGAAAACATTATAGGAGCCATTATAGGAGCCAAGAGGGGAAGGGGAAACAGATCTCCAAGTTTAATTTGGAATGAGAACAAGTTCAACATCCGTTGTCTAGTGCTAGGTAAGTATAGTAACAACATAAACAAAAAGGTGTTAAGCAAATTGTTTCAGTTGGATACCAAATTGGGATGAGTATTTAGAAGAGTAGTTGGTGCCTGGTGGTTGAGCATACTTTTCCAAACTTGAGAGAACATAAGAAACATTTTTCATTGATGAACCAAAAGATTACAAGATATTAAACACCCTCAACCAAATTATTAGGTCCATCTAAAAGATTATATAAGCTTTACAAAAAGCTTATAATAAGGTTGAGGATCGGTTGTCCAAAAGATTGAATTAGCTTTATATCCAAAAGATCGAATAACCAAATTACAAGCTTTATCCTAATGATTGTGACATGGGGTTACACAGACATCCCCAGGGAATTGGTTTGCTGCAATGCAAGTATTGTATTCAGGACTTGGGATAAGAAAATTGCATGTCCGTCCATAGGATTGAGGATGTGGAGCAAAGGACATCCCAGACATTTTCTTACTCTCATGACATGTCCTTCCAAGGACCGAGGGGTGTAAATTGAGTAGAGGTAATTGTACTGATTAAGTTTGTGATAAGGTTACTTAGTTTAGAAGTTGCAAAAGGGAGGGCCTTGGCCTTCCAATAGGAAAATATCCAGTGCACATTTGAACATCCTTTGTATCACTTGCTTAGATGGCATGTGAGAGTCTGATACTTCTTCTTCACCAATGGTTGTAGGGTCTCTTTTAACCCAGCAGACTCCAGATAAAGATAAGCTTTCTTTTGCTAATGAAAACCCTTTGAACCACAAGATAAAGGTAGGTGCATAAGGTTGATTTATGCTCCTTTTGAGCTTGTGCAGTTATTGGGCTTATTATTGCTTTCATGAATTCAATGTTCTTCAAATGTATCCTCATGCCAAACCTAGATGATTCTGTCGAATAAGATGGTTTCTCTTTGTACTGCAGCTTGTATCGTCAATATATATATATATATATATATATATATATATATATATATATATATATATATGTGAAGCTGAATATATGGGGAATCTCAAGAACACTATTCCTGAAATGAAATGTGTTTCCATGCTAAGTCTAGAATTTCTACAGCATGTTTATTTATGTTTATGGCTGTAGCTTTTGCGTTATAATAAAATGGACTTGTTATTCTCTTAGTTCATGCCCTATTTGAAGGTTGTTTCATTTAAGAGCTTCATAGGCAAGACTCCCATCCCCCTTAATCCTTCATTCCATCATTCTTTGCACAATCTCTTATCTTGTATAATCGAAATACAGCAAGAACGCTTTCAGTACAAAGGAATCCCTAGAGTCAAACCCCTCTGAAGTGTGTTTCGAGTAAATTTGAGCTCAGGTAAATGGGTCTATGGACATTACTAGAGGGTTGTCTGCTTCTTGCCAACGCACTAGCAATTTTAAATGAAGATCGCTTTCTTGCTCCTCGAGGATTGAGCTTCTCTGAATTCTCAGGAGGCAGAACAAAGTCATTCAAGGGGCAACTTATTGGCCTTATCTACGCAACACAATATTTAAGAGTTCCTCTCATAATGCTCAATGCGCTCTGTATCTTTGTAAAGTTGGTATCTGGATGATGGGATGCTGATGTGAGATGTCAACTTCAACTCTGAGAAAGTTTATATCTACCATATTATTCTTGATTTCTCTGTTGTAATGTAACAATGGGCTGCTGTAACTTCTGAATTTGTTGAAACAGATATTGCACCATAAGCGAATTCTTCTGTGACTTGTCAAGGTAGGAGGGAAGAAGATATAGCTAAATTTTTTTCTTTTTCATTTTGAAGTGAGATATGGCTAGTTTGGTTGCAACAAGCTGAAATTATTTTGATTGCTACGCTAGTTGGTATTCTTGGCATGACCTGTTAAATACTTGTCACATTTATTATTAATTTTTTGAACAAAAATGCTTGTTCTCTGTTGGGTAAAATTCAAAGAAATGTTGTGCGTCTATGCCCTCTTTAATCACCTTCAAATATTAGTCTTTATCTTTAATTATATAAAATTGGTATTATAATAGATAATATAATAGTGACTATGATTGTAAATGAAACGTTTTGCCAACTTGAGTATAACTCGACTAGTTAATATATCTAGACCAAAATGTTAGATGCTCAAATTCTTACTTTCACATGTTTTTTTTTCTAGTTCAACAATATGTGAGGATGAAAATTTGAACATCTAAATTTTTGGTCAATAATATATGCAATCATTAGTTGAGCTAAAAAAAATCTCCTACATTCATTCATGCTGATAATCTTAGGATAATAAACTAGAAATGAATATAGGTAGCAATTTAGAAATTTTGGGTAGTTGGGAAGATACTTGCGATGGCAATCTCTTAAGTCATACCCAATAAAATTTTAAGATATTAATTTATGCAAGGAATAATTTTCCTTAAAAATTAATTGCACAAACCAAAGTAATATTAAAACCCAGGTTATAAGGATATTTTAACTTTTATAACATTTATGAACTCGAAAAAAAAAAAGGAAAAAAATTTGTCTAACATGTGGTATTTTTTTTAATGATTTAATCTTAAATTTTTTTGTAAATATGATTGAGTTATTGAGTTAAAATTGATCCAAAAACAATCTATATCTAGAATATTGGCAAGTGAATGGAAATGGGACTTTGTTGAACCAATGAGAATTAGTCAAATAGCATAAAATCTTTACATTTTCTTTAAATATATAAACAAAATTGTTGAAAAAGAGGTATGAGAAATAAGAACTAACACTTGTTGAAAACCTAAAATTTCCATAAATGTTTGCTTTCCTTAGAGCATGAACGAGTTAAGGTATTACGTGAAGATTTCGAGACTGAAATTAGGAAAAAATGTAAAAGACAATTGGGCACTTGGGCTCGTTTGATAACGTTTATGTTTCTCATTTTTCAAGAAACAGACATGTTTGATAAACCATCCTGTTTCTTGTTTCTAATTTTTTTAGAAACGTTTCTAAAAAAATGGCAGATTTTGAGAAACTTCAAAAAGTAGTTTCTCAATTTTTTTTCTTTAGATTTCATGCATATATTCCTATTTCTCTTTTTACCCATCTCTCATCTCTCTCTTCTTTCTCTCTCTTCCATTCTATTTTTTTTTTCTTTTAATATTTTTTAATATTTTTTTTTCTTCTTTTTTATTTTTTTTTTGATTTATTTATTTCTATTTGTTCTCTCTATTTCATCATAATCTTTTTTCTTTTAATAGTTTATTATTATTTTTTCTTTTTTCCTTTTTACTTTTCTCTTTTCGTTTATGTTTTTCTCTTCTCTCTTATTTTCTTATTTTCTTTTACTTTACATTAACGAGCTTATAGTTATTATTTTCTATTTAATTCTCTATTATTTTTCCTTTTGGTACGATTTTATTTTTTTATTAAATAAATAAACTAATAATGTATTTCATGTTTAGCATTAAATGTAAAAAAATATATACATTCTCTTTCTTTTTCTGATTTTACTTGCGTGTATTATTGGCTAATGCATTTAAAAAAAAATAAAAATAAAGTTTATTATTGAATTAAAGAAATGTGGGTATGTTTGATTGTCTGACCTTAGACAATTTACAAATTCGTCTAATTGAACTAACTTTTGTAAGTCAAAATCGTTCAAGGTGAATTGATTGAAGTGAAAAATAACATTGTAAATCAAATTTGAACAACATTTGAAGGATAAAATTTATTATTATTATTATTATTAATTAGGTGTTGGGCCTTAATAAAATACTATAACCTTTTTATAATTTATAATTGTTTTATATTTATTTTAATGCATGTTATACATTTTATTATAGTATATGAACTAAATTTTATTTTTACCAAAAAATAAGAAACAAGAAACATAAATAGTTATCAAACATGTTTCTATTTTTAATTTTTAAGACACAGAAACAAGAAACGAGAAATAGAAACAGGAAACAGGAAACAAGAACGTTATCAAACGGGACCTAAAATTTCACATCCCACCCTCAAAACGACAATTCGCAACAGGACTATTCATTTAATAATGGGCTGGGCTGGGCTGGGCTATATGTTGTTTCGACAATGTCGTTGACAATACGCGGTCGCGTACACCCGAATGGCGAGAAATTTTTAAGAACAGGCGAAATACAAAAGCCAACAATAATATCCTTCTTCAACGACCTTCTGCAAATAGAATCGGCGCCTTTATATTTTGTTTCAGCCGGAGAAGGTAATTACAGCTTGATTTCTGCTCATCGCTTTCTATTTTTGATCGGAAACTCGTAAGGTTGATTGGATTTTGATTTGCATTAGTTTATCTTTGATGCATTTAATTCTGTCAGGCTTGTACTTGTTCTGTAATTAGTAATATTTAAGTCCAAGAGTTGTCAGTCTGTTTCTTTGTTTCTTTGTGCTTGAATATTTTACTCTCTTTCAATTTCTTAAATCCTTTCGTTTACTTGACTTTTTGTGCTTATTCCGATTTTCGTTTTTGCTAGTTGCCATTTGCCATTTGCCAAGGATCGAAATAAATTCAACCATGGGCAAAATTTTCTCTCTCTTACCTATTTTCAGCTTCATTTTAACAACCGTTCGGTTTGTTTTCCTAAGAACAAATGTTTTTCAAGGATTGAAACTGATGGATTGTTTCTAATCTGTTCTTGGGATCTAAAATTTTTCCGCTTATTGTTTTTATTATTTATTTTATTCTACATTATCCATCGCGAAGATCGTCTTATTTCTGACTTCGAAGTCGTTGAAATGGTGTTTACTGGATTATGGAAAGCTCGAGCTAGAGATATGATTGATTGAAGCATATTCTCATTTCTGAGTGTGATGAACATGAGCTTTCTTTTGCCCAAAATTATAGTCTATGTTCTTTGATATTTTTGTTTGTAATAATTCATGGAGCGAGTCTTGCTGTCTTCGTTTGGATTTTTGAGGTAGTAGAGAAATTGTGTTTAAGATTAAAAAGATGGAACAACAAAATTGATAAAACATATCTGATGCAGAGTGTTGATAAAAAAAAATGAGCTCTCTTACGCAAGCTTATAGACTGATATTTTATACCTTTTGTTGGAACTGTACACGTGGTTGATGAAGCGTGTCCTTGAGTCATGTACATGAGCTATCTCCTGGCATAAGTTTATAATTCATATCATTTGATAATATTCCTCAGTAGTATTCAGACTTGGGATTTTACTTTCTCTTTGTTTGAAGGTAGTAGAAATCATGTTCCTGGAATTAGGTAGAATAACAAATATAATCTGTAGACTAACACTGTTCAAATCGTTGACTGCTTGCAGCTGAATTGGTCTCTCATGTGGCCATTCTATCTTCTCTTCAACAAGATTCTCAAGCTAGAGGAACCAAGAGAATTGGGTGGAGATGATTTGAGTTTAGTAGAAGTGTACCCATTTGAGAAGTTTCTAAGTAAAATAAAATGTGATGCTCCAATTCTGACCCGCTCCCAGTTTATTGAAGTAAGCTTGTTTGATTTTGTTTCTTGCATCCTAATATTTTCACTAAGCCAATAATCAATGATTCTGTCATGAACTAAACAGTCAAAGTGTTGCTATGTGGCAGTAAACTTGTTTTTTTGGCTTTGTTGAGTTTTTTGTTTTCCTGTCAGGTACCACACATAAACCAGCTAGAACAATGGGATTGTGGCCTTGCTTGTGTTTTGATGATTCTGGACACTCTTGGTATAAATGATTGCCATATTCAATCACTGGCAGATCTATGCGGCACAACAAGGTGTTTTATTTTTTACAGATCTATTCTTGCTGTACGTATACGTATATTTATGTATAAGTGGAAGGGAGTTGAAATTCACAATGTAGTCTAAGAGGAACATGAAATCTGCCTGCCAATTACAAGATGTCCAAAGAAGAAGAATTCCCATAGGTTTCAACATTTATAATACTTGCAAAATGACTTCACCCAAAATGAAATTCAGAAGAGAGGAGATATTGTGTACTTCCATGATGCCTGTTGAGGACAACATGCCTTTACATATCTTCACAATAGTATGATATTGTCCACTTTGGGCATTAGCCCTAATGATTTTGCTTTTGGGTTTCACCCAAAAAGCCTCATACCAATAGAGAAGGTTGTCCTCACTCCTATACCCATGATCTTCCTCTTATCTAACCAACGTGGGACTTGTTTGTATTCCCAACAATGCCTCTTTTGTTTTTGAAGCCCTTTCACATGATGAATATGTAGAATGCAACAAATGCTTTCAGAAAAGAACTAGCATCCACCAAATTATTAAGAAGTTCAGTCACATCACACCTGTGAGAGAATTCAATATCAATTAATTAACTATAACTATCATGTTTGCATGATGTAATCCAGGAAATAGATGAATAAAATCGTGGAGTATCTCTCATAGAATCAAATTCCGAATCGAAAAACCATTGAAAGACATCAATTTTAGTTGGGATTCTCATTAAGTCATATTTTGGTGAATTCTAGAATTGAGAAAACTTCAGACATTAAAAATTTCTAGTGCATGTTAGAAACTTGAAATGTACTTTTTCGAGTATTGAAGCCTAACAACGAGATTCTCTTAGATATTCTGTCCACATAAAGAGAGATATGAGAAACAGTTTGACATTTTTAGTTTTGTTTCAATCTGTGAGCTTCAATGTTATGCTGCACTACGCTCTGGTAAAGAAACTAAATAGGTGTAGCCCAGACTTCAGAGTTTCACTGACAATAGGTAAATTCAGTAGAACCACTCACTCAACCTCCTTGAGCTCTAGGTTTTCTCTTTCTCATGTATGTAAAACGAACTGGGGGCTTTATCCTGTCGATACCCTTTGTCCAAACCTTGTCTTCAAGGTGAAAAGTTGGGTGCTGATTGCAATTAACCTCCCCCATGAAGCATTCTGCACAGACTGATGTTCCCTGAGGATTAAAACAATTAAAATTAAGGATGATAAAACGAAGAGGGAAGGATGAACTTCTAAAAATGCCTAAGTTTTGGTGGTATGAAAGCTAAGGTGGCAATGGAGAAAAAACAAATTAAAATTAAGGATGAAAAAACGAACAGGGAAGGATGAACTTCTAAATATGCCAAAGTTTTGGTGTTATGAAAGCTAAGGTGGCAATGGAGTCAGTGTGAGCTGAGTTCCGAGAGTCAATTGTGATTGAGACAAGTAAAAGACAAGATACGCTTGTTCATCTTTTGATAACTCCAAGCCATACTATATGGCACATCAGCATACATGCTCTACCGCAAGAAAGAGGCTTACTTCTTATTCCGCTAACACAAGCCTTTTTCTCTTCTATGTTGTAATTTTGCATCTGTTGATAGCCCTTCTCATGAATGTATGCCTTCCTCCTATATGTTCACTTGATGTTATGTTAATTTTTCAATCCACTCGTGCTTTCCACTGTCTTCCCTTGTGCAGTAAGAGATTTTGGTCTTCTACACACTAAGCCAGCCATCTGCATTTTTTGTAAGCAATTCCATCGGTATACCTTCTTGATGAGCAAAATCTTGATAACAATATGGGTTTTAGTCCTGCCCAACCTCCTATCAATCACCTTCCAGCCATCCCTTGTGAAGTAAGAGATTTTGGTCTTCTACATACTAAGGCAGCCTTCTCCATTTTTTGTAAGCAATTCCATCGGTGTACCTTCTTGATGAGCAAAATCTTGATAATGTAAGGGTTTTAATCTTGCTCAACCTCCTATCAATCACCTGAGTAAAATCTTGATAACTGTAAGGGTAATCTTGCCAAACCTCCTAACAATTTCCTTCCATCCATCCATTGAAACCTCACCAATGCTTCTCCTTCCAAATTATTAATCATAGCAGTTTTGGCTACTTTGGTACTGCACAGAGAATAGAGAACCACTTCGCGTGGTAAATTTGTTCATTTTGTTCTTTACCTTTAAAAACTGGTAATGCCACTTTTCCACCCCTCATTTCCTCGAGTTCTTTTTCCATATGATGAGTCCATGAAGCCTCCTTATTATGCCATGGAATTTTATGGTTGCATCGTCTTCCACTCTAGCTCCTTTAAATTTATGCGGTTTTCTGCCTCATTTGCTTCCTTTACGCACGTGACGCCATTTCTCCATGACTGTAAAAAACATGTCAGTGTTCTTCTTTGTTGAGGGAATTTTCTGTAGCTCACTCTACACGAGCTGAATCTTCTATTCATTTTCTCATAGACTGATTTGAGGCTATCATTGATGGATCATTTTTTTACTTCCCCATTGGCATAGTTTGGAAATTGATGCCCCAGTACCAAAGTCAATAGAACTAGCAATTTGAAAACCACAAATGAGAACATATAGAGAAGTTTATTGAGTTCCAAGCTTTCAACAGATTTTGACTCTCTTTCAAAGTCTAAGTTCCTGCCATTCATCCCGTTTCCCTTTCCCTCTCACAGCCAGTCAAAAAACTACCTCCCTCTCTGACTACCTGAACTCTCTTTCAGTTAACTGTCATTTCCGGGTAACCATTCACTTAATCTCCTTAACTGCTTTAGGTCTTCACTTCCTCAGTATAGCAAACAGGGAGCTTTATGGGTTTCTACAATGAAAGTGAATGAGATTACTTGTTGAAGTGTCTCTTGACTTTTATATATCAGTTTTTTCTCCCTTTCATAATAAAAATTGCACTTTCTTTAGTATATAAAAGTGGAAGCTGATAATTTCTGGTTGCAACTTTTTTTGGGCAGTATATGGACTGTCGATCTGGCATATCTGTTGCAGAGATTTTCAGTCAGTTTCTCCTACTTCACGGTGACCTTTGGTGCTGACCCTAATTATTCCGTTGAATCATTTTACAAGGTGAAAATTTCAATGTTTTCTCCGCTTTTGGTTTTTTGCACAGAAATTACTTGACTGGCTCTGTTGTGCCATTTACCATTGTGTCTGTCCATAAAATTTGTTGGCTGGTCATTTCTGTAATTGACTATGGAAGTCATACAAGGTTTGAATTAAAAGCCATTTCTTATGAACAAGCCTCATTGTTTCATTGGGTGAATATTAAAATTTTAAAATTTAGGCAACAATGTTTTGGCCTAGCCCTTTCTCTTTGCTGTAGCAGCACTTCTAAACACAGTTTCTGCAGGAGGAACTAGCGAATGATCTTGTACGAGTTGATAAGCTATTTCAAAAGGCACTGGAAGCCGGAATCAAAATTGAGGTGTGGTCACTCAACACATCTAAGTACTTGTTTCTGTAAGATTAATATACATCTATATATCACATTTTTTAAGAATATTTTCTGTATGCTTCTAATTTCATTGTATTTATTCTAATCTTAGTTCAAGAAGAAAATACACTTTTAGTCCCTCGAATTTGAACCTAGTTTATTTGGTCTTTGGTTTTGTCTTTGAGATTTGAATTTTGTTTCGATTGGGTCCTTGAAGTTTCAAAAGCGACGTGTTTGGTTTGAGTTTGATTTCTAATTAGTTCATGAAGTTTGAAATTGGTTTCTAAAGGACTAAAAGTGTAAGTTTTGAAAACTCACGAACCAAATAGAAATTAAATTCAAATTTCAAAGACCAAAAGTGTATTTTATCCCTAATTCAAACCATCTTATTTGTGAAAGATATGGATTATCATTCGGGGGTATGTTATGGTGCCTGTCAGAGCTTCCAGCAGTAGGAAATAAAAATCTATTTGTTGTGTAGAATTGCTCATTCTTTTTATAGATGACCATCGAAGGCTCAGTTTGAAGAATAAGATATGGATTATTCACTGTGACGTTGGTTGTGTTCAAAATTTATGGTTGGGAAAGTGATGTAATCTTTGGTTATTTGTGTTACTCTCCAACCAGATGCCAAGGAATGTTTGACCATCATGTTTTGTTCAAAATTTTTTGGTTCTCTATTAACTGGGTTTTCTTCTGGTATCTCTAGTGTGAGAGGAATACAAGGATTTTTAGGGATGTTGTCTTGACTTTTGATCGCCTTTTCACTTTTGTTTCATATTTTGTATTGGTGTAAGACTAAGCATCCTTTTAGAGATTATAGTCTATCTTCTTTGATCTCTAATTGGAGAACTCTTTTGTAATTCACTTTTTGGTGTTAGGAGTCTTTTAAACTCCTAGTATTTCATTTATCAATGAAATTTGTTTCCCTTCTCGAAAAAAAAAAGTCTGGCAGAAGTTGCATATTAAAATATTAATATTAAAATAATGCACCAAAACTATGTATTTTTTGTCATATAAATAAATCTAGGGTAAATATATTTTGGGTCCCTAGGATTTTAACATAGTTTTTATTTGGTCCCAAAGTTTTCAAAACTAACATTTTTGGTTCTTGAGATTTGAATTTACTTTCTATTTAGGCCTTGAGGTTTCAAAATTTGGTCATCGAGATTTGAATTTGGTTTCTAATTGGTCCCTAAAATTTGAAATTTGTTTTTAATTGGCCCTTGAGTAGAGTTGACCATCAGTCAACCAACTCATTTAAAAAAATACATATCAACAAACTAGCAAAATCTAATCAACATATGTTGATTGCCATGACATCCTTCTCTTAGGTCAACTAACTGTCAATTATACTTCAGAACTCATTAGAAGCCAATTTCAAACTTTAGGGACCAATTAGAAATCAAATTCCAACATTAGGACCAAACATGCTACTTTTTAAACTTGAAGAACCAATAGAAACTTCAGATTTAAAGGACCAAAACTGTTAGTTTTGAAAACTTGGAGACCAAATAGAAACTAAGTTCAAATTCTAGTGACCAAAAGTGCATTTTACCTATAAATCTAACTAAAGCTAAATTAGTTTTTTTTTTTTTTTGGGGTGGCGGGGCGCGCAAAATAGAAGATTTTCATTTAAGCCCTTAACCATAAGATCGTAAAGAAAACCAGTAGCAAGAGAGGCAATGGAGATTGATGCTTTCATAGAGATGGCTATCTTGGATGCTTGGTCACTGGGTATCTCTACCATATAAATCAAAATTGTAAACATAACATAGATGCATGTTTTTGTTCTCTTAAATTGGGTTTGAAGGAATACGTTCAAAATACCTATACACTGTATAGATTTGTTTTATCTAATTAAAATAGGAAGCTAATGGTCTTTTGATATTAAGTTAATTATCGTTGAATTAACAGTGCAGATCTATCAGCAAAGAAGAAATTTCTCTCTTAATGTTATCTGGGATATATGTTGCTATTGTGTTAGTTGATCAACATAGATTGAGGTATAATGTTTAAAATTCCTCAATGCTTTTTCTTTAAGTAACTACTTTATTAGCATTTCATGTAGCAGCCATATTATCCAAATGGTCTACACTTTTTCATCATAGATTGCCTCTTTTTAGATTTAGTTCTGAAATACACTTGTCACAATTTTCTTATAACTGGAATGCTCTTGGGGATATTTTGTGTCACAGTCGGTCTTGGCTGGAAGACATACTTGTGTCAGGCATCTGTGATAGCAACTCTAGCTATACTGGTTAGTGTGGCCACTTTCTCACTAGATACACTGCTTACGAATGCTTGTGATGTATAACTCTCTCTGGACCTTATATTTTAGTTTGAATTATTTAGTCGTTACCAATGAATATATTCTTCAGGTCACTATATTGTGGTATGTGGCTATGATGCTGATGCGGATGAATTTGAAATCAGAGATCCTGCCAGCACTAGGTTCTATCCTCCCCTTAGTTTATAATAAATCTCTTCATTTTATTAAATAATATCTGGAATTTTTTTATTCAAAAGTTAAATAGGATGAGTAGATTATATTGCTGATATGTTCAGATGATTGTATACTACCAGTACCGTTCCTTCGTTTCAATTATTTAAATTCTAAAGAATTGAATAATGCATAGTTTGGTCCAAGAAAATTATGCGAGGCAAATTTACCGATGCAAACTAACCTCATATTATTTGCTTCACATAAACCCAGATATGTACTCTTTAGATTAATTGAGATGAACCTCAGGATCAGAATAATATATTGATAGCTATAAAGTTCTCAAGATTTTATGTCCTATCATAATTAAAACTACCATCTTTAACAAGATATTGTATTTTTAAGTGAACTCACAAAGATGTCTTTTGTAATTGCAGTTTTCCATGATTATTACAAATTTGGATGTCCTCTTTTGTGGTTTTAATGATCCATAATAGGTTTCATATATTAAAAGAAAAAGGAAAATTGTATCCTTAAGACTTTGATCTGATTTATGGGTGTTGCTAAATGACTTTACCTAGTTATAAAAAATTAGAAGCTAATTCAACAAAGTTTTGCAGCAAGCATGTGAGGATCTCATCGAAGTGTCTAGATGATGCACGCAAATGCTTTGGTACTGATGAAGATATCCTATTGGTACTTTTTTACCAACTTCACCTTGTTATCTGTTCCATGGCCATTTGAAAATAGAAAATAACACGCTCCGTTCCATCTTTTTCCTTTCTGTTTTTGCTTTGACTTTGACTTTTTGGGGGAGATACTCGATAGCTTTGCTGGTTCATCGCAACTTCTTCTCATTGAATGTGCTAAGCAATATAATGAGATTCATTGACTACTCACTAATCAATGGTACATGGCCAGATTAAACTGACCAAACTCGAGAATGAAAATGGAAGAATCCAAAAGATTCTTTTGTATGATCTGTTACCTGATTTAACACAATCTGAAATCAGCCATGCGTTGTGATTCACAATAGAATAGGGAGACCCAAAACAACAACTAAACAGCTTAACTCCTAGATGAACCATTATATTTATTATTTTTTTTTGGGTTTGATTGTCTGTATAGGTATCTTTGGAGTAGAGCTGGAAGTAAAGGACCCCATCACCACATCTTTCTCCAAATGTCAACATCAACTTCTGAGTATATATCTCTGTTTCATTGAAATGTCTTTAATACCACGAGAGTATTGAAACTTCGTATTATTTTCTACACTGTATAGTTCATTGATTTCTGTTCTTCCATTTTATATATTGTGAATATATATATATCTATATATAATCTGTGTTCAGACAGGTATCGTGATTGTAAAAGATGGGCTCCTTTTTACTCATAATACTATAATTCTCTTCAGGGTGTTTTTCATTCAATGAAGACAATGTCCTGCTGTTCACTTCATGTCATAAGGTACGAGTTATGCCCTTCAATGCTCAATTCTTTTTGTACTCCCACGTAAATCTCCCATTTTAGCAGGCCCCACGCTACTCCTCCCTTTTATAATTAATGAAAATAGATATATTTATGAAATATATATAACAAAATTGGGCTACAAAAACTCTACTTTAGGCTCTACTTATTCCCACCTTATGATATGTCTACCTTTTTTAATCATGAATGGTTTAGGCTCTATTTGACTATGGTGCTACTTTTTGTTATGTTTTTAAACATTAAACTTATAATAACTTCTTATATTTTGTTTTTATTAACTTTTCATTTCTAAAAAGTATTGGCAATTTTAATCACTTTTTTAAAATAATAATAAAGCTATAATTTTCAAATTTTAGTTATGATTTCAAAAATGTTTAAGAACTAGATTAGAAAAACAATTTAAAATATTAGGAAATAAACGTAACTTCTAAAACTAAGAATTCGAAACCACAAACTTTATTAAAAATATAGAACCTCAAGGTTTTTTTTTTTTTTTTTTTTTCCTTGTGACATTACTATTTTGTACAAGTATAAAGATGTTAGTTTTTTTTACAAAAAAAATAATAAAGCCCTTATAAATATGTTCAGAAACTATATGAGTGTGTAGATAGAAATGTATAAGGATGAGTAAAGTACGTATGAAAATATTGTACCATGAAATCAGTAATATTTTATTACAAAAAAAGTTTTAAAAAAAACAAAACAAAAAGAATCAGCCAACAGATGTCAATAATTATGTTCCTAGATTTAGTGTGACATCTCTATAGAAATTATTCTTAAATTGAAGCAAATGAAAAAAATAGAAATTGGGAAAATGATTTTTTATTTATTTATAAAATGGTAATCTTTTTTCTAATTTAAGTATGGCACCCACCCGCCATAAAGATGAGTATTAATAAGCAAATATGGCCATGGATAGAAACAAGTTTTACCATTTGATCAGAACAATGGAAAGGTAATACTTTAATTTACATAAAAATTGATAAGCAAATCACGTTGAATTTCAAAGATAGACTTTGCTTTCCTTTTTAGGATGACATTTATCTAGTTATAGATTATTGGTTCAGTTTTATGGACGTAGAGATCAAAACAGATATATATATATATATAGGTACTGAAAAGAATCTTTATTTTTTAAACTACATTTTTTACAAATGTATTTTTACTCTTATAACAATTTTATTTTCTAATTTTTGTTACAATTTGGTAAAAAATATAATGTGTGCCCTTCCTTTTCTAAAAACAAAATGACTAATTTATAGAATGCGAAAATCATGACTTTATTGTTTCAAAATGGAAGAATTACACTATGTTTTAACCAAAGTTCGTTAATAAAAGTAGGTTAAATTATAAATTTAGTCCGTTAATTTTTGAATTTTTAAAAATTCACAGATTTTCAAGACACAAAATTAAAATTTTAAGAATTTATTAGACACAAAATTGAAAGTTAGGGACTTATTAGATACTAATAGATCCATTAATTTTTAAAAAATTTTGAAGTTGTCAATAACCTATTAAACACAAAATTGAAAGTTAAAGACTTATTAGACACAAAATTGATAGTTTAGGCCTCGTTTGATAACCATTTGGTTTTTGGTTTTTGGTTTTTAAAAATTAAGTCTATAAATGCTACTCTCACCTATGAATTTACTTGTTTTATTATTTCCTTTTTACCTATGTTTTCAAAAACCAAGCTATGTTTTGAAAACTAAAAAAAGTAGTTTTCAAAAAGTAGTTTTTGTTTTTAGAATTTGGCTAATAATTCAAATGCTTCATTTAGGGAGATGAAAACTATTGTAGAGAAATTGAGAGAAAACAAGTTTAATTTTCAAAAACTAAAAACCAAAAATCAAATGGTTATCAAACGAGGCCTTAGAATACACTTTTAAAAATTCAAGGACCAAATATAAATAACTTTAAAATTCATAGACTAAATTTGTAATTTAACCATAAAATTACATGAATGTCTGATATTTGGATCAAGCTTCATAGTTAAGTTTAGGGGTATTTTTTTTTTATTCTCTCTCTTTTTTTCCGAGAAAGTGATTCAGTTGGTAATTGTTGTAACTTTAAAAAAATGATAATTTTTAGAAAGACATCTCTTAAAACTCTTTCGTTTCTAAAAGAGAAAACATTTAAAAAAAAATAGAAAAAGAGGAGAAATAGTCTTTTCTGGAATATAGGAATAATATTGCCTTTAAAAGGATAAAGCAACCGAAAAAAAATCGATACAGTTGGAAATTGGTGGGATTCATCATTCATGGCATGTGGGGATGGATGGATGGATGTTGAGTCTATGCCCGCCCTTATGGGTTGGCACATAATGAGGATCAATTGGACACGTGGAGGGATCTAAATTGTTGAATATGTTATGATCATCTTCTTGGGGCAAAAAGAAAAATAAAATAAAATAAAATAAATCATAAGACTGACTAACACCTGCTGTTGTTTTTTTTTTTTAATTAAACGAAAAATTTAAACTTTTAACCTCTTAGTTAATGATTCATATGATAATGTGTTAAAGAAAAGAATGGCCCAAAATTAATAATGGACAACACTCACTCACACTGCACCCACCCTCAATCAGACAGTCCGTACTCCTAGTTGGAGGGTAGATTTGAATTTTTCAACCACCTTTATTTTGTCACAACTTTTAATAGTTTACATTATCAATTTACCTATTGCTTGCTTTTGCATAGGGTTTGAATTTTGAAATGGTCTTTTAAGACCCTTTCATTTTAATAAAAGACTCGTACCTTAGTTTCATAGTTATAGGTTTGGTATCCGGATTATGAATATTCTATCCTAAAGGGGAAATTCCTTCCTTTTTGTACTGTAATCATTTGACCTATGAGTCCCACCTTGTCTCCATTAAATCTATCATTGAGAGTACCTTAAAAGCATTTCTCCTCCCAACCATTTGACATTTTGGGTTAAGTAGATGTGTGATTGTTGCTCTCTGCAAGAAAGATGTGTTTTAAGGCATGGAGTGAGAGAGAAAAGTGAGAAAGAAAAGATTTCATAATTGGGGTCTGGAATAATACTAGTTTTATATTTTCCTTCAATATTGAATATTAAAAAGTAATAAGAATTGAACTTGTTATTTTTTATTTTTTAATCATCTTGGCATTAAGATACTCCAACATTTTATTGTCACTATACTAGACCTTAAACACCAAGTTTGGGAAGGATTGCTCTGGTTTTTCTGCCATATCATGGATACAGAAATGTAGGACAGAAAAGTATATTGGCTAGTGATTATGAAGTTCTAATTTTGGATGGGTGGTAACGCCAAAGACCTCTATCCTTCCATCCCTTAAAAAATAACAGGAGAGAGCAAAACTCTTTTTCGGTTTCTTCATGTTGTCTGAAGAATTAACAAGGGTTTAGGTAGAAAATAAAGAGACTAAATATATGTTTGATATAGTGGGAGCCACGAGTTTATAATTATTTCTATAGAATTCTTATAACTTTCCTTTATAAAACTTTACATGACAAAAAAGGGAGAAAATATTTGAATTGACATGGTTCGACTAGTTAAGAAATATCCACAACTGAAAGATCAAATGTTCAAATCTCCACTTCCACATAGTAGTTGAACTAAAAAAAGGAAAGACATTATTGGTTGAGTTAAACAACCATTAAAAAAAAGTAGTAATATTGAACTTAGAATATAATATAGGAGTTGTATTTGGAGTAACTTAAAAAAATGTTTTTCGAGTGAAATGCTCTTTCAATAAGTTCATTTAAAGGTTTAGAGAGTTGTCACCATTCTTAACATCATGAAGGAGAAGTGGTTTGCATCAATAGAGAAAAAGAGCCAATTGCATGAATAAGGAAAAAACCACTGAATACATGGAGAAAGGGGTGGTTGCATGAACAAGTAGGTACACAATGAAGTTTATGAATATATGAAAGATTTTGGTATGATCTTTATATTCTAGGCTAAATAGAGTAAACGGTACTTAATCTTTTAGAAATTTCTCAATTTGTGTGCTAACATGTTTGTGAATTGAAAGAAAAAATAGATCAAATAAATTAATTGAGAATTTAGAGATTTGTTAGATCAATTTTAAAGTTCACCTATTAAATAGGTTGATGCAAAAAATTTGGTCAAAGATCCACACAAGCTCTTGGTCGAGGTGGCAAGCTAGGGCATTGGGTTGACCTACAAGAAAGATACTCACACTTTTGTGATATTGCACCAAACATTCTATACTTAAGTTAGTACTTAGATCAAAATGGCATAGAATTGAGGTGGGTAGTATTGCAAACCTAACATGGTAACTGAGATTTTATCAATGGTTAGGCAGGCTTCTGTTGCCCTTTGGCATTGGAGTGCTCTCTCCTCGACTCAATAGGCACTTCTACAGACGATCTTTAATATAGGGTTAACGTGGCTTATGGGTTCCTACGTAGTTAGGTTGCTACGTGGTTGTCTAATCCCACCCTTAAATTTAAAAAGACTGAATTTATATTTTAACCATATTGATTTTAAAATTAAATAGAAAATAAAAGAACGTTGATAGGATTTCTAAAAAAACAAAAAAAAAAAAAAGTTGATAGGCGGATGGGTTAGGCTAGATTGATTGATGTAGAAGTGTTAAGACCGTTGTGATTGAAATTCGAAAAGAAGAAGAAAAAATAAAAGAGGGAAAAATATAGAGGCGGTGAGTGACGTCCCTAGCTAGAATTTAGAATAAGGGTTTTGTCTTTGCTCTTTGTTTCATTTTTTCATCGACAGCGACGGCTGCATTCGATTTTTGTGCTTAATATTTCTTGGCGGGAGTTTCTTTTCTTCCAGCACAGCAACTACATTTCAATTTTCTTTTTTTTTCCCTCTTTTCTTTCCATTTTCATTTCTATTTTTTTTTTCAACGTAAATCAGTCCGTGCACGCCAGCCGACCAGCCTTGGCCCCTCCACCACACAACACTATTCTCCTTCTCACGCGCATTGGCAGCCGTGACTTACACTGCCAACAGCTATTGAACTATTCCAGGCCCGCGCGTTATATCACGCGCGCTTGGGTGCATGTGGTCGTTTGATTTAATAAAATCCTTGATTTTGACTGGTCTTTGGACCTTTTTTTCCAATCTCTGTTGTAGCCACAATCATACACCTGTTCCCTCCTTGCCCATTCACGAATTTTCCCCCCTTCTCATTTTCTAATATCTCCTTTTTCTTTTTAAATAATTTGTTGGATTTTATACTACTTTCTATGTTGGTTTCTCATAAATTTTCTCATTTCTTTTTTAGGAGGATTCAATTTTGCACCTATTCAAATTTAATGTTACAGTTTTATAGAATTTAAAATTGAATTAAATATGACAGAAAATTGATTCAAATTACACAAATAAATAATGTTACAATTTGTTTTTTCCCTTAAATTTTAGGTGTAAATCCCACCTAGTTATTGAATTTTTAAATTTATTTCATTTTGGTTCTTAAGCTTTCAAAAATATCGCTGTCAGTAAAATGTTTTAGTTTTTATCTGTCTTTTAAAAATTGTTTAATAGATGAGTAATGTAAGTTTGACTATGAATATTTTGAAGTGGACATATATTAGAAAGTAGGATTATTGATATTGGCAAAAGAATAATGATAAGATTGATTATTATTGTTTAAAAGTCTAACTTTGGAAGTTTAAAAAGGAAAATTAATTGGATTTAAAAAAAGGAAAGGAAAATGAAATGGTTAAATTTAAACATAAAATTTTAAAATTTTTTTTTTTTAGAAGAAGCTAGCAAAAGTATCCATTAAATTATTTATCATGGTGTACTTTATAGGGATGTGTGTGTTACTGTGTATAGTTTTAAAATGAGTACAGCAACATTCAAAAATTTTTTTTTTGACATAACAAAATTCAAATTTGGACAAAGGTCAATAGACCTTCCAATCAAGTCAAATCAAATCATTCTTTCTTGCTACCTCCCTTTTCTTTTTCTTTTTTTTTTAACTATTGTTTTCAGAATTTTGAAGTGAAAACTTCTCATTTGGTTTAAATTCCTTGTAAAACTATTTGAAGTTTAATTTAATTACAAACTCATTAATGACGAAATAATAAATTAACTTTTTGTTTCAAAAAAAAAAAAAAAATAAATTAACTTTTTCAATCTACCATCAATGATTAAAATTATAATATAACAAATATTAAATTATATTCTTAATTCCAATATTTCACCCTCAGTTCAATTTAGTCTTCATATTTTAAAAGGTTAATGATTATTTATCTATTCTTTGTTTAAATCTCATCAAGTATTCCTATCATTAGTGACAAATAACAAAAAATAGATTTTATATACTTTGTTTTATCTTTATGTAGATTGAGGCATTAAATAACATAAAATAGTTCACTTAAAACTTGTACTTTAATTCAAACTGTAAAATTCTCAACTTTACTGTATGGGTTTTTTTTAAAAAAAAAAAATCAATCTAAGAAAACGTTTTTAATAATGATTACAAGAATATTATAATACTTCTTTAAAAAATTAAATTTGTATAAAATGTTCAATAAAACATATTATTATTGTTTATTATTAGGGTTGTTGTCCATGTCCTACTAGTTCAGTCAGTGTCCTTTTCGGCAGGTAAACCTGTCAGTCCCCACCCTCAAGACTTGCCTCCATTCCATTTCAAATTTTTTATTTTGTATTTTGATTTTTAATTTTTTTTTCTCCGCTCCAATTTTGGCGGGAATTTTATCAAATCCACCGGATAGTTCTTTTGGGGTCCGCTTCTTTATCCATTTAAAAAAAAACAAAAACAAAAAAAGCAACGCCGTAAACATAAATGTCACATCCGTTAAAAGAGACGGCAACAATTGACGGGCCCCACCGATTAGATTGGCAGTTAAGAGTGCTGAATCTCTACTGGTGCCAAGTCACAGATTCAGATTCCAGGGATTCTCTTTGGTTACCCGCAGAGGCACCGAACTTCTGTGCCTCGGTCACCCACAGATTTTATACCCCTCTGGCCCACATGTTTTAAAAGGTTTGATTTAATTCTAATATTTGTTTTAAATTGGATTACAGATTTTAGTCTTTCTATTTTTAATAAATCTTGAAATTAATAATTTTAAATTAATTTTTAATAAAATTTGTTAAATAATAATATTTTTGTAATAAAAGATATCATGTAGTAATATTTTTAAAATTTACAAAGACAAAATTAATAGGGACCAAATATTTTTTAAAAATTTTATCATACGTGAACTAAAATTAGACATTTAAAAGTACGTAGACGAAAATGATGTTTTAACATTTGAATTAAGAAGGCTAAAGTATGACCGATGTCTAATCTAATGGAAAATTAATGTGAATATTTTGGAAAAGAAAAAGGCGAAAAGGCTGATTAATAGGAAAATTGAAAAGAGATAAGAATAAATGAATGGTAATTAATTGGTCCGACAAATTAAGATATGGTAATGATAATGTCAGTGCCAGTGGTTTTGATTAGTGAGCGACATTAAGTAGGCATGATTAAAGCCGAAACCCAAGACTGAGATTGAGAACACAAAACGACTACTTTGTCTCCTTAAAATCTCTTGATTTAACTACTATGTTCCATTAGTTTTATAGTTCAAGTCAAAATTCATCTTCTTTTTATGTATTCTCTGTTGGTGTTGAATTTTTGTTACGAAAAATGGTTGAAATGATCTTGCTTTACATCAGGTGTTGTTTGTTTAATGATATACACGCATCCTAACATAATTTGATGCCTGAAGTTTGTCTTAAGTTACTGCTATATAGCAATGAAAAATGTTTGTTGATGTAGTGATCACCTGACTAAGAGAGAGTTATTAAATTTTACTTTTGTCGTGATTATAATAACTGATATAAAAATCATAGTGAATTGAAATTAGGAACCCTATGAACTCCTAATTCACAAACATAAAATTGCCAAATCAAATAAATTTCAACTTTGAGGATTAGGTTAGACGTGGATTGCTTTAAAATCAAAACTCTTGAAACAACACACAAGTTCTTTGGTTTAGGTGTTGGACCACAAGATAAGATGATCAATCTTAAGTGAATGTTATTGGCATGAAGCTCAGGACATGAATTGCAAAATGAGTTCAACTAGCTCTTGGCTCAACTTGAAAGGAAAAGCTCGAAGGTTAAAATTCAGTTACGATAATCGACTTTATCTCAATTAAACTTCAAATGTCACAACATCAACTACGATAAAAGGACAAAAATAACCCTATTTAATATTATACGACAAGAATATTTTGAAAAACAATAAAATTACATCAATTCTTAAATAAAATGTGAATCACAATTTTGAAATCTTTGGGCAGTTCATATCAATAATTTAGGCTATTCGATGAACATGTTGGGATAAAAAGGTAAATATGCCCATATAGTGAATTGAAATTGTGATTTGAGTAAATCTGATTAAATTTTGCACAAATACTAGGAAAATACTACGTTAAGATGAGCTTGTGAGTTAATCATATTTCTATTCTTATTTGAAATGAAATTCTATACAATCAAGCATGTCATTATTGTTCTGCATAATCATTTCTTATTATGACACGATGTAAATAACTTTTTGAGCTCATTGTAATTTTTTTCTAAGTCACATGTATGCTCATGGTCATCCCTAGCTTTTCTCATTAAGATGAGTTCATACTCTCTAGTAGTTTTTGTAACCAGCTTATTACCCATCATCTATAGTGCAAGTCGTCTTCTTCTTTTTTTTTTCTTTCCCTTGTGATGAATGCAAATTATTAAGGTCCATTTGATAATCAATTGGTTTTGAAATCTATGCTTGATTTTTCATCATTTCTCTATTAAGAATTTCATATTTTTTAAGAAAACATTTGAATCATTAGCTAAATTCCAAAAACAAAAATAAGTTTTTCAAAACTACTTTTTGTAGTTTTCAAAACTTGGTTTGGTTTTTGAAAACATATATAAATAGATAACAAAACAAAGAAACCATAAGTGAAAGTAGTATTTATAGACTTAATTTTAAAAAACTAAAAACTAAATGGTTATCAAACGGGCATAAAATATATTTTGTTGAGTATGTAACCTATTCTCTTCAATACCTATTTTCTAGAATGCCCTTCCTCGACATGAGATCACACTTGGTGGGCCTATTGAGGTCGCGAACCATTTTTTATGATGTAGATTGGCTCATTCTCTACCATTCATTGAGAATTTGTGTATTTGATGAGTCTTTTCAACTCATCACTCATTAGATAAGATGTAGGTCTATTTTTCATGAGAGCATCACTTCTTAAGAGGAATTCATACCTTCAACGAGTTTCTTAGGCTCGTGATGTATTATTATTTTAGACTATGAGGCAGGAATCAAGCCCTTGGCTTCATTGTTGGAAGAGTCCAAGCTTCACTTTCCACAAGATTATGACGGACAAACAACAACAAACTTAATTCCTCTGCATAATTTAGCAATAGCTGACACACAGATACATATATCCCCTATCACAACTTGTACCAATACAAGGCGGTTCCCATCATCTGAAATCCCAACAAAGACTTGTTTTTCATCAATTATAAGATTCAAAAAAGAATATTTATTCCCCAAATCTTGGCCAAGTCCACAATGTTTGATACATTGACCAGAGAAGTCAGCCTTATCTGATGAGATACAATTGGATAAAGAAAAGTGCAACAACGGTGGTAAATATGGAAAAATTAGGGCCTGTTTGGTATGCAATCCGGATTCTGTTTTATGTTTTCAGATTCACTGAGTTCAGTGAATATGCGTTTGGCAGACTTGTTTTCGAAAACTGTTTCCGGATTCTGTGATCCAAATAGTGAAAATTCTGAAAACAACTTTTTTATGTTTTCATTGTATCCAGATTTTGAATTTGAAAATTTAAAATGCAGAATTACATTAGAAAATACCAAAACTTTAATAAATATAGTTTTTGATGTTATAAACTCAATTTATTTTTGTTAAATTAAAATATGTATAATTTAATATATTATAAATTATATGATATTGTAAAATAATAATTGTACAAATTTTATAATAAAAATCATGTTCATAAATTAATTAATAATGGATTATATTCAATCTAATATTTAGTTTTGCAACTACAACTAGTTAATGGTCTATAAATATATTATAGAACACATTTTGAACAATTGTTTAAATTGGAATCCAATTTCTAAATCTGCTACCAAACACATATCTGAAAACATGAAATACAACTCTGTTTTCATTGAATCCCTTGTTTTCAAAATTCTGTTTTCAGATTGCATACCAAACAGGCCCTTATTAACCTACAGAAAAAAAAAATTCCCAAGGTTAAAATTTTAAAACGAGACAGTTAGATACAATGACTGTCCACATATCTCTATACTGATAAGAGAAGTCAGCCTTATCTGATGAAATATGGGAAAATTATTACCCTAGAAGAAAAAAAACCCAAAGTTAAAATTTTAAAATGAGACTTGTTAGATACAATCATCCTTCATATATTTCTACAATAATATGATATTATTCACTTTGAATATAAGTCTTCATGACTTTACTTTTAATTTCTACCTAAAAGCCTCGTATCAATACAAATATTTATGATTTTTTTTTTATCTAGCTAAGTAAGGACTTCCGTTAGAAATGATTTGATGAAAATGAAATGGTAGAATTGGGAAACCGACCCACCAAAAATTTAAAAATCCATTCAGATGTTTTGCTGTACAAAAGTAACGCACACAGTTAAAAGCTTGCATCTGTTTAGGTTTGTGACATATGGCATAAGGGTTGCACAGAAGGACAAATGTCCCCAGCTACTGGCCTCTCCCTTTCCAGTTGTCTTCACATCTTCAACATTTCTCTCTCTCAATTTTGAACTGTCCCCCAAATCCAAATGGACCTTAATAAAAGCACAAGCTTCTCCTTAACATTCCCCACAACCCCCTCTCTTTCTTTGTTTCCACTCCCACCCCTCACTCTGTCCCTTTACTTTTTTATCCCTTCATTTGTAGGGTCCTCCTCCACCTGCACTCTCTGTTGCCCTCATTATTAAATCTTCCTCTCGCAGCCTCTTCATTTCCCCAACTTCCGCCTCCATTCCCTCATCTCTCTCTCTCTCTCTCTCTCTCTTCTTTCCCTCTTCTCTATTTTCAATACTCTTTTCTCCTCTCGCATGGCTGAGTCTCTAGCCGCTTCTAATTTATGGCTACCCTATGGGAAAGAGAGTTTGAGCAAGGCAAGTTCCTTTGAACCCCCTTTTTTGAGCTTCCCCACTGAGTTTCCTTACGAGTTTGACTCGTTTGGCTCTAACTCGGACCTCAACTCGCCGGTGGAATCGGTTGTGAGCTCCACGGACTCGACGGACAGCAGCAGCGACGACGACGACTTCTTTGTGGGGTTGGCTCAGCAACTTGCATGGACGTCACTCTGTGAAACTGAGAAATCCGCATCTCCCTGCTTTAATCCAAACAAAATTGAGGTACCCTTTTCATGAAATGTTTTTTTCTTCTATTTTTTAGGCGTTTGGATTAGTTTCTGACTTGGGTTTTTTTTTTTGGTGTTTTAGAAGAAGTATGTTAAAGCTGGCTCTCCTCAGTCGACTTTGAGTGGATTCGACACCTGGTTTCGCCCTGAAAGTCCTTCCTCTCAGTTGAAATCGCCTCCCATGGCGGTTTTGGGAGCTGAGAATGATGCTAGAGCCCTTCTACATGCAGCTGCTAGAGAGGCTGCGAGGTTGAAGATGAGCGGCGAAACAACCCCATATCACAACGATGACCAATTTATTAGAGGATTTGTGGGTGCTCGATCTTCCATTCCGGTTAAATCTACAAATAATGTGGATTATGGGCTATTCTCGAATCAGAACTGTGCAAGGAATCTGGCATTTGCTGCGCAGGTAAATTATTTCCGCTGAATCTCTCAGAACAGAGTTTTAACAGTTGGGTTCTCTGTTTTTCTTCTGGGTCTTCTTCCATTTCTGAGATTGATGAGATTTCTGGTTCAACAGGTGCAGCAAGTGAGACAGGATCTGGTACTACAGGCTCTTTGTGCCTCTTCTTGGGGAAGACAAGCCAAGGTCGGCTGGTCGGCTCAGCCGCACCGGAAGCCGGAGATTCAAAACAGAGAGAGAAACATTGTTAATGTTACTGGCCGGTGCAGTGGAGGCACCGGCGGGTTGTACCACTCCCCATGGACTCCGCCGCCGCAAAATCAGCATCCACTACCCAACGCCACCGCCATGCGTTGTATTCATCCCGGCGGATCTGGCGTCAAAAGGGCTTCCTCCGGCACCGGTGTTTTCTTGCCTCGCAGATATGTAAACCCTTCAGAATGCCGCCAGAAACAAGGTATTTTGTTTTACCCAGAAACCTCCGTTTTGTTTGAAAAGCACATGGGCTCCTGTCATTAACTTCATCGTTATGATTAATTAGGAAGCCCGGCCATTCGATTTGCAGAGGAGATGAAAAGCCCCATTCAAGCTCCATTAAACGGTTGCCTGTCACCTGGCTTCGGTAAGCAATTTTCCCCCCTAATTTTCCCTTTTCCCCCCAAATTTGTTCTTGTTTTAAAGTTCTTTAACGGGCCTTTAACAAATTACAGATTCCATTTTATCTAGAAGAAATAATCCCCTTCTGCCACTGCCAAGGAGTTTCCGAGCAGAGGGAGCCATAAATCAAGATCTTCACCTACCTCAGGAATGGACCTACTGATCAGGGCGAAGCAGAGAAGGCTTGAAAACCAATTGTTTTTGTAGGGTTTGGATAAAGAAGCCATTAAAAAGTAGCATTGTAAGCATTAATTTATGAAGAAGAAAATGAAGAAAAGGGGTTTTTGGATTAAGGGATGCAAAAGGGAGTTTTTAGTTTTTAGGAAGCAGCAATAAGTAACCAGGAAGTTATTTATTGAATGATGATGTTGTTTTGTTGCAGCAGTTTTTAGAATAAAGGAAACAGTGAAAGTAGAAGGAAGGGTAGTAGTGGGAAGGACCAAGAAGACAAAAGGACGGGGATATGGTCTGTGTCCTTGTAATAATAAATCTGTTATTTTGTGCTATAGTGATTTTAGATATATGTTTTTTTTCGGTGAGGGCAAAAATATAAAAAAAAAACCCTCTCTGGCTTGTAATTTTGTTCAAGGATTAAGGATGTGCTTTAATAAATAATAAAGATATATGTCGGCTTTTGTTACATATATTACATTAATTGTATATTATTAATTTTAAGTTGGGTATCAAAATTAAGGTTAAGCAAGGTTTTTAAATTTGATTTTTAGCGAATGTAAAGTTTTATTCAAGTTATTTGAATTTCAAAGTGTTTAAAATATATTATTCAAATAATGTTTGGCACTTTTACTTGTTTGATATTTGTGTTGAAAGGACGTTGGATGTGGGGGGCGGGAGGGAGCATAGTAATGAGGACGGAAATTCAAAATGAATAAGTTCAAATAATAGACCATGACAACTTGTAAACTCAATAAATATCCAATCTCCAAAACTATTAAAAGTCTACTGATAAAATTACTACCAAATTTCATCGTTTTAAACTTTTTCAACAAAATTTTCTTTAGTTATTCAAATATCTTTAAGAAAAATAAAGAAAACAAAATGCGAAGGTTGGGTTTGAATCCCTACCCCAGTTATTGAAATTAAAAGTTAAAAAGGGCAAAAATTGCAACACTTAGTTAAGTCTAAAGTTTAAATGGATGAAATTTAAAGTCATCTATTTAAAGTTAAGGGATAAATTAATACATCATACCTAGTTCAGAATATAAATTTATTTTTTCTCATTTGTATGTGATTAATTCAAATTTTCTTTAAAAGTCATCTTAAATTTTCTCCTTATTTTCTAAACTTACATTCCAATTGAAAGGACTCAAACTTAAAAAATAATTAAAGTTAATAATTAAACCGAAATTGAATTGGATCGAGATAATTCTATTTAAAAATTGTACAAAACATGAAAATATTTTTTACATAGAGGAGCCCATAAATGATTGGGGAAAAATCTAAAAGCAAAGTGACAATCAATTGATCGCTTCAAGCTCAAGTCTAAAGGCTTGATGGGACTCCCACTTCACTTTATATTTGTTTTAAGCCCAGTAAATGTGAAAATTACGAAAAGTAATGTCTCAAACAACTTTTTTTTTTTTTTTTTTTCCATTTATTTTTTATTATATTAAAAATATTTGGCAGAGTGGAATCTTAGCTTGAAGTCGAAGGGATTTAATATTTTTTAAAGCCAAATGGAAATGTGGGGCCAGAGAAGATTTGGTATTTAAAAGTGGGCCCCACACCCTTCAAAATGTGGGCCCATTTCTGGAACTGTTCCTCGTTTCAGTTTTCCGGCTTCTTAATCTTGAAAGGGCAAATTTCGTTTCTCGTGACGTTTGTTTTATTTTGTTTTTTGGACTTTCAATGCTTCTATTGACTTAGTCAAACACCTTTTCTTTTTTATTTACTTTCTGTATCTTTCGATTTTCGAATTTTGAATCTCCACTACCACCCCACCTTGTTATTTTGAATTCAACCAATGGTGTTAAATTTCAAACGGTGCCCATTGAGTTCCTCCATTCAAAATAATTAGAATAAAATCAGTTGATGCAAATCTAGTTAAGGGGAATTTGTCTAATTTGCATGTGCATCAATATGGTATATTTATTTTCGTAATAGAAAGAGGTAGCCTACAAAAAAAAAAAAAAAAAAAATCGTACACCGATGTAGCACTTGCCACACACACTCTGATGCTGTAAATAAAAGAATTTGAATAATGAGAATAAAGTTACCTCTAATTGGGTTATGATAGACTATTTATGTGAGGATTGACTTAAGATTTTTCCTTTTCTTTTCATATTAGATTGAGAAAAAAATAGAACTAGACCCTCTTAGTTTTCTTTGGCCGTGGTGAGCATTTAGTCTCTTGGCCAAAATAACTTCGGTTGTGGGTGTGCAAAATGCATGCCCACAAGGTGATTGGCTCAATTAGATTCCGAGGTTAGGTTTAATTATGGTCTTGGCTCTGAATTTCCTCTATCAATTTGAATTTTTAATATACAATATCTTAAAATTGATGCAATTAGTTGTTTAATGTAAACTAGTAATGAAACTATGGACCTAAACGTAACTTAACTAATTAAGGTATATACCAACAACTAAGAGGCCAGAAGTTCGCATATCTCACTACACATGTTGACTCGACTCTAATAATTAAACAATTTAATGATATAAGAATATTTTATTCAAATGAAAAAAAAAAAAAAGAATCTCCTTCCATTTTAATATATTTAAATATATCTTATACACATACTTAACCCTTTGTTAGTAAGTGTTGAATACATAAATTATAAATATACTTTAACAATTTGTTTTTTTTTGAAAAGTAAAACGAAAAATATCATCAATAAATTAAAAAGTTCGTCGGGCTACATGGTATGGAATCTACTGCCAATAATTGATGGAGCCAATCTGGCCCATGAAACTGCCAATTGAAATACCCTTCATTGGATAAAGCCCATTGAGCTAGATTATGGGCCACGTTGTTAGTTGTTCTTCGACTGAAGCTAATGCCAAGAAACATGTGTTCGATCATGCAGTTTCTGATTTCTTCTAGAACAGCTCCTTATGGTGCCGATCGAAGACTGTGTGTAGATTGCTGTGATCAAATACTGGGCGTCCGATTCTATCTAGAGGTTGAAGAAGCCATGAGACGCTGCCATTTTCATCTCCTTAAGCATTGCTAAAGCTTCCGCCGATACAGGGTCCATCTTCCCCTTCACGTTATCGGGAGGTATTCTTTATGGTAATTGGAAATCCATTCGGCTTTCATTTCCTCATTTGGAGAAACTCTATTCTGTGCAGCGTTGTTTCTGTCCGCCCAAATCGCCCAACAACTGATACAGAATAGTTCGACCTCATTTGTGTCCAGTTCATTGAAGACAGCCACCAGCAAATAAGGAGCAGGGAGTCGCACGACGGACATTTCTAGGATCTTTGGAAGAATCCTCGCCCAAATACATTTTGCCCGTTTACAGTGAAAAAAGGTATAGATCTCAGATTCAAAAACCTTTCCACAAATCACACACCACGGTTCTATGGGCAAATGTTTTATGTGTAAATTGTTGTTTGTGGGTAAAATTTCATGGAAAGGTTTCCACATGAAAATTGTAATTTTGTTCGAGATTTTAAGATTCCATAACTTTTTCCACCATTTCTCTGTTCTGTTTGAATTCGAGCTAGATGTCTCAGTCGTGCTATTCATGAAGAGCTTATAGGCACTCTTTGTAGTTTGTAGTAACAGCTCCATATCTTGTATAATGCCATATCCATCTATCAGAGATCGAGGTTTTATATATAGGAATAGTTTGCATTATATTTGTCTCCTCTTCGCTGAATAACTCTTTCATCTTTGGAAGGTTTTATTGTCCTGTCTCATCTATAATTTAAGAAACTCTCATAAGTCTTCTCTGTTCTGATGGTTTAGTGATGATCTTGAATATTGTTTCTTGAGGAATCCAAGGATGGTAAAAAATTAGAGTATCCTCTCCATTTCCTATTCTCATCCTTAAACCTTTCTTTAACAGCTCCCTTCCCAAAAGTAAGCTCATCCAAACAAATGAAGGATTATTTCCCACCTCTGCTGTAAGAATTGTGGAGTTTGACAAGTACTTTCCACTAAACAGTCTGGCTACTAGAGATTCAAGTTGTTGTAATATTCTCCAAACCTGTTTAGCTACTAATGACTAATTAAAACCCTCTTAAACTCCGGAATCCTAAACCCCCTTTCTCCTCTGGGAGACAAAGGCGATCCCATTTCATCCGATGAATCTTTGTTTTATTCTTTGCACTCCCACACCAAAATCTCGCTACTTGTTTATTTAGATCATCACAAGAGGATTTTGGAAATTTTACACAGGACATGACATAGGTACGAATTGATTGCGCCACTGCTTTTATTAGAGTCTTCTTAACTCCACTTGAGAAGAAATTCCCTTTCCAGTTTGCAATGGTCTTGTATATCTTTTCTTTAATAAAATCCAAGTATTTTCGTTTGTTCTTAGAAAAGTGAGAGGGAATGCCAAGATATTTTCCCAAATCTGAAACCACTTTCATACTCATGTCATGACCTAATCTTTGTTTTAGGTCTTCTTCAACATTTGGGCTAAACAAAATTGCTGATTTAGTAGCATTCACACTTTGCCTTGATGCCAATTCATAAGTCTTTAGAATTCTCAGTATAGCCTCGAATTCTGCCTCTGTGGCTTTGCAAAAGAGCAAGCTATCATCTGCAAAGAGTAAATGTGAAATAGTAGGACTTCTTTTCGCAATATGGCAACATGATATTACCTTTTGTTGTTGTGCATGTGATGTAAGACTAGATAGGCTTTATGCACACAAGAAGAAAAGGTAGGGAGATAAATGATCTCCTTGTCCCAATCCCTTTTGAGGTTGTAAAAGTCCTCTGGCTTTTCCATTCAACATTACTGAAAAACTAACCGCAGTGATGTAGTTCATTATTAAAAGGTTCCATGATTCATCAAACTCCATCTTTATCATAACTTGTTTTAGGACTCACCACTCTCTATCATAAGTGTTGCTCATATCTAGTTTAATGGATGCTAGTCCCATGTTTCCCTTCTTTTGTTCATTATCATTACATCAAAGTGACTCAAACCTTAATGTTCTAAATAAAAATATAATAATAATTTAAGAAAATACTCAAACACAACTTTTCATCAAGCAAACTCCAATTTAAGCTTTTCATCTCTTGTGTGTGTAGATAGCCCTCCTAAAGTAGTCTTTACAAGCCTAGAATAGGTTTATAGAGTCCTCCATTCATTTTCCCCCTACACTAGCCCCAAACACCAATTCTCTAGCATTCTTACACTAAAAAAGGTAATAAACTACTAGGTGCCTGAAAATGAACAAACCGACCGGCTAAACTTGCATCACTTTAATGTCAAGGGCGCTAGCTTTCACACACCTATCGTAGGGACCCTTACCTAGAGCACTCGCTCGATAGATGGTCTAACTGATCACGATGAGGGTAGCTTTTTACCTTCGACTTTTTTCAATACCTTTTTTTTTTTTTTTTTTTTCACTAAAATGGTTTTTCTTTTGAGCTCACTGATAATTCTCATTCATGAGGATTATTTAGCCTTTAAACTTAGTTATAATTGTGATTTTTATGCATATTATTTGATGAAAAATAAAAAAATGCTTGAATTTAATCACATGATTGATGGAAGACCTTTAAATTAAGTAAGTTGAGAAAAGAAAACAAAAGAAGAAAAAAATTAACACTTACTTAATGTCTTGATGCAGAATTTTCGTGGAATGCAAAAGCAGTGCAATTGCTATGCAATTGCAATCTGGAAAATCTGGAATTTAAGTCAAAAACGTGAATTTCGGGATTTTGAAGGGAATTTGACCCACGAATTCAGCAAGATTATTAGCAATGATTTTCCATCAACCAAGAGGGAAACCCTAGCATGAGATCCCTATAAATATTGATCAAAGAAGTCGAACAAGGAGAGCTCGACTTGGAGAAGATTTTAGTTTATGTTTTTGGGTTTTTTTACTTTCTGCAAGTTTTCATTTTCAGTTTTTCATTGTTGTTTTGTTTTAGTTTCTTGTAGATCTCAGTTCGAATTTCTTCCTCAATCTTATCTCAACGAAGTATGTGTTGGTAGAAAGCAATACTTATTCGATTGTAGAAGATTTTGGGGAGAAAATACTTTGTTCGTTTTGGGTTTTATTTCTTCGACAGCAGCAATTTTTTTTTTATTTTTGGGTTTTCATTTCATTTTTGTTCTCCTCTTAAACTCTCCAGACTCCTTCTCAATCCCATATACCTAAGAATCGGTTATGGTTATGGACATTTCCTTGTTCGATTGAGTTAGGGATAATGGGTTTTTAGGAAGGATTAGAGTCTTGTTCTTCGCACTTGAAATTCTGCAATTGGGTCAAAATAGCCACTGTTTTGTCTTTTTATTTTCAGCATTTTTCTTTCTGTTTTTTTTATTTATTCAGTGAGTTAATTTAAAGTTTCAGCAATTTACTTTCTCCCATTTGTATTTGAACATTTGAAGCCTACTGGAAATTACATTGTGCCTACAATTTTCTTACTTATGAGATATTGGTTGTTTTTAATTTCAGTATTTAGTTTCTGTCATTGGCATTTTAGATCCATTTTTTTTATTTAGAAAAGTTAATTCAGTTTTTCCGTAAGTGAGTGGGATTGAATCCTTGGGTTGTTCCTTTAAAATATTCACTTGCATAGCATTTGCAATTTAATTGCATTTTTTCCTTTGAGTCTCTTTTAATGAATTTTTACAATTCTAATTTACCATTTTCAAATTATTCCATCATGAAGAGCTAAATTTCCTTTGGGATTCAAGTTTGTGAATGCCCTAGAGGAAAGATGTAAAGCTCGAGAGTAAAAACAATCTAGCTAATTCTTGGACTTAAGTTTGCTTTTGGTGAGTAAATTGTTGGGTAAAACTAGCTGGCCATCTAGTGTTGCTTGTCAAGCTAAAACTTAATACCGAAAGGGTTAAGGGTAGCGGATGTCGCAAAAGCAATGGAGGAAAGGGCTTAGACATAAGTCTGAAACATCGACCCTAGACATAGGGCGAGACTCCAAAACCACTAGAATTGTGCGCAAAACTATCTAAGTTAGATTAGTCATAGACATATAGGTTTAATCACTTAGTCTCCTAAAGATACTTCAAAGAAGGTCGAATGGGAGTTGAATTCGGTTTACTTAGTTCCTGAGTTAGCTACGATTGCAATTGCTTTCTTGTTGCATTTTCTTTCCAAAGGGGCATTAGCATACTTGAATCCCTCTTTATTTCCATTGAATTTTCAAACACATTTTTAGTTAAAACATCTCTCAATTTATTTCATCCTTGGTTACTTTGAATTGCAAATTGCCAACAATTTCGTGCCAACTGAAATTTATTTTATTAACTCCGTTCCCTTGGGTACGATACTCTGGAATACTTCCAGTTTCTTTATTACTTCGATCACGTGCACTTGCGTGTTAGCGGATCACTCACTTTCTTTTATTTTTCTTACAGGAAAATCAAACATGCTTTTTCTTAACACATTACACCTTATCATGCAAGTCAACCATCAAACTAGAGCTGAAGCCTATTGGAGTGATAACGAACTTTTGGACAATATAAAACTAAACCTTCAAAACTAACAAAAGATAGGCTAGGTGCTCATAACTTGCAAGAAATTCAAAGAAAAAATTTTAAATTTACTTGAATTCTAGATATGCTTTCATATTTCACACAAATTGTAAAAATACTATTAATCAGAATACATCACAGGTCGTCTTCATCACACTCGATGCAACAAAATCATCATATAATCACCAAAATTTTTTAAATAAAAGCTCAATCAGAACAACACACATCTCTCCACACTTAAAACATACATTGTCCTAAATGTATAAACTAATCAGATCTAATTCAGCATGCTTAAGGAAAATTTAAAAAGATAAAAGGAAGAGTAATACTGCCCTAGAATATGAGAGACTCCTTGATTTAGCCTAATCAACGGGTGCAATGTGAGAGATATTATTATCGAGCTCCTAAAAATATCAATTAACAAGAACATACGATCAACACAAACAAAACTAAAAGAAAAATAGAAAACCACAAAAATAAAAGAAAGGCTAAGAGATAGAAAACTTGGGTTGCCTCTCAAGAAGTGCTTGTTTAACGTCTCTAGCTAGAGGGGACTCATGTGGACTCTCAAGGTACGTAAAAATTCTCCCATTTTTTCAGGCTCCTCTTCTTAGAGTCAACAAAGCATACCAAGGCTAGTAGAAACATTAGCTTCTCATCGGACCTTGAAGCAGAAATATTTTTTGTATTTTAAATTAATATAATAAAAGAATTAAAAAAAAAAAAAAAAAGGCAAACTAGACTCGTGTGTATAAGAAAGAGAAAGATCATGATTAAGGAAAGTTTTTGGAGATAAAATATGGGTAGGCTTTTCAGCATCATACTCTATCACTTGAATTTTCTCTTGCAATGTGGTTTCTCTACCTTTTTCAACCTCACAAACTTGTTCTTGCAATGTGGCCTCATACTCTATCACCTGGATTTTCCATTGCAATGTGGTTTTGCTACCTTTTTCAACCTCACAAACTTGTTCTTGCAATGTGGCGTCATACTCTATCACATGGATTTTCTCTTGCAATGTGGTTTCGCTACCTTTTTCAACCTCACAAACTTGTTCTTGGTGTGCATCAAGCTGCTCAAACTCATCCCTACTATCATCTATATATATCATCCTAGAATGTTGTTTCTTAGTGGTATTAAAACTTTTTTTACTCATGTAGGGCCTTAAGTAATTCAACTATCTGACCAAGTTGTTGAGTAATATGATTTAGTGCAGTCCCATTTTCTTCCACCTTTGCTTCTATCCTATTCAACTTCTTTGCTTCAATTTGACAAAAACTTTTAACCCTTGATTCCAAAATGTATTCCTATAATAGGTCTTCAAGGGAAGAGTTTTACTTAATTTGGTTGGGATAAGCAAAGTTTTGGGTCTAAGTGCCTGTATCCTTACCATAAAAGGAATTTCCATAACTCATAGATTCAGAATGGTAATGATTAGGCACTTGATATCCACGAAAACCAAAATTAACATTCACAGTGTCATAAGAGGGGGTAGTCTACTGGGTAAGAATTGAAGGAGAGTGTTTGTTCTTGGGTCTCCCCATAAGACCACTCAGAATTGTAAAAAGCCATGATCTTAATTGAAGAAGACTAAATTCAGGCTTTCACACAAATGCATACACCACCCAATCAATGCAACCAAGATCAAGAGACAAAGACTCAAAACAAAAATAAAGCAACAAAAATAAAAGCAAACCAATAAAACCTCTAAATTAAAGCAAGCAATTCCTTCACAATATTAAATGAATTAAAGTAGGCCAACAATCCCCGGCAACGGCGCCAAAAACTTGTTGCGTAAAATGCAATACCGCAAGTGTACATGTCAAGTTTTAATATAGTGTTTTCGAGTATTGAGTATCGTTTCCATAAGAATTGGTTTTAATTCATTTAAGTACAATTATTTCATTTAACTTTATTTAGAGAAAGAAATCAAATGCAAGCAAGCTAAACTAAAGAGTTAACCAAGAAAACAAAAGATAAATGGAGACACAATAGAAGAGAAATATCCTAGGGAATCAATTTCACCAATTAGACTTACAGCCAAAGCTACCAGGATTTGTCATTCAAATATTTCATAAGCCGAGAAGTGATGATATTAACTGACTCTTTCAAGCACAATTAACTCTCATGCAATGTTATAAATCTGATATCTCTATCTAGATTTTAATAGCATGCAAGGCATTAAGTAACTTCTTTTAAAGGCTTCTAAGAGAATTCTCTACTCATGCAAGAATTTACAAATAGTCATACAATTAAGTTCTAATATAAACCAGACTTTTCCAAGCATAAATTCAGACCAATAAAATAAGTAATTCGTGATCAAGAGATTATAAGCATTAAATACATAAAAGCATGAATGAAACAAAAGCATTCAATTAAAATATTTAATCAATTAAAACCTCAAGTCTAACAGCTACATTAAAACCCGAAGATAAAAAGATTTTATTCCAAAGTTTCTAACAATTAAACAATTAATTCAATTAATATAATAATTCCAAGTATTATGAACAAAGAAACTTATATTCATACAATTATACCTCTAAGTTCCTAATTTACAGCCACAAAATAGAAACTAAAAGTAAAGGAAAAGGAAGAAATTAGCAAACGATGGTCGATCTCGCGTTCTTGTCGTGATCTCCATGTCCCTCGAGCTTCGGATATTCAAAAATGCTCCACAAACGCTCTCAATTGCTCCATAAATCCTCAATTTTAGATTGGAATCAAGATTAGGGTTGAAACCCTCGGATTGGCCTCCCCAAAATGGTGCCCAAAAATAATGTTTATATAGGAAATCTCGAGGCAGCGTTGAGACGTTGTAAGTAGCGTCTCGACGCTACAAGAAAAGTGACGCGCGCGTTTCTGAGCGGAAAACAACGTTTTTGCATTTTTTGTAGTGTTGAGATGCTCTACAGACACTGGCCATTTTTGCTATATCTCTTTGCTCGGGTGTTCGAATAACCTCCGGTTTGATGCGTTGAAACGTGCCTTTTGCTCAAATAACATCTTTCCTCTTCTTGAATCTTCAATTAAGCTTCAAAAAGCTTTAATATCCACCAAAATACTCTCAAAACACTCGATTTTGCTACTCAAACTTGGTTTCTACGAAATTAAGAGAAGTATGCATAAAAGATGCCAACCCATTCATTCTCTCCATCCCAGTCTATTTCTTCTACAATTCCAATCTCTTTGCGCAATATTTTTGCCATGTCAATAGACATGCAATTCATGAGAATATTATGAATTTGAATGAACTCAGAACGATTGACTGGAAAATATTAGATCAGCAATCTAGTCCTCTTTTAGATTGGTCATAACCAATAAAGATTTATCAAAGATCCAAGGGCTAGAATTCACTATCTTGATTTTTTCGGATTGTGATCTGAGTTGAATAAAGAATAAGTTTTCTCCTGTAGGTTCAATTCGCGTGTTCTGGTGCACCCTCCAAATCGTCTTCATCACAGATTTAAAGGCTTCAAAATTGGTATGTTCGTGCGTGATTAGTCTCGCTGCTAAACACAATTTTAAACTCTCTTCATATAGCAGTTTGTTTCTTTCCTCTATTGGGATGTTTTTTTCTTCCCGTTCTGTTAGAGACAGATTTCTCCATCTATTTGCAAGATCTTTCATTGCAGAAAGTTGGGAGCAGAAACGTAAAAAATCTCTTCCTTAGACCAGTAGTTTTGCCGTCATCGCTGTAAAAGTTAACCCTACTCTCAAACAGAGAGAAGACCCTTATTCAGAGAGAAACATCTTGAGATATATGTTGCGTCCTTTTAACAATTTGTTTGTTGATGTTGAATGAATGTGTAGATTATAAATATATGTTAAGATTAATTATATACTATAAAGGTGAGATGTAGAACCCTAATATATATATATTTATTTATTTATTTATTTATTGAACATTATATATATATGTGTGTTATACACTAAAAGATGAGACGTAGAGTACTTATATTTGTATATATAGACATACCCACACATTATTTTAAGACGCATCCTCTTAAAAACTATCTTAAAAGATCTTTCTTATACAAGCATTTATTCTTTTTTCAAAATTTATGATGATTATTGGCCTAACTTTTTCATTTTTAATTTTCTTTTCTTTTAAAGAAGAAAAGAGAGAGTTATATGAAAGGTTTTGTTGTTATTATTATTATTGGCTTCATAGTTTAAGAAAATATTATAAAATTTTGCTATTTATGTTAATAACCTTAAAATGACAGTCATTTTCGCACACAGTTTGGGGCATTGGGCTTACAAAATAAATTACTGCATTAATTTTTTAATGTAAACATAGTACGAAATGAAAACTCACATGCCAAAGATAAATCTAAGCTCAAGCGGATAAGACATTTTATTTTTAAACTTGTTTAAATTTTTACTCTCATAATTCGTTGAACTTAAAAAACAGAAAAACTTACGCTAACACAAGCTAAAACCCACCAGACACATAAACCCGCCACATTTCTTCGAAGTTTTTTTTTAAATATAAATTTTACACTCTCGACCTCCTCGGAAAGATTTCTCCGTTGTCTGTATAACATTGGGCCTCATTTGGGCTTTAGTCACCAGACTTTTTGGATACTTGCAATAACATAATGGCCCCAACAAAGCCTTCTCCCGTTGTTGCCTGCGATTTACGGTTTAGGTGGTTCCATCTAGACAAAAAAAAAAAAAAATTTGTGGTAGTCTCTTAATAATTCGGATATAGATTCGACCAAAGTGAGTTTAGTTCGGTAATTGACACGTTTCCTCAATCAAGAGGTCTATCTTCAATCAAGAGGTCTATCTTCAAATGTTGTTGAACTCAAAATTAAAAAAAAAAAAAAAAAAAACAATGTCTCTAATAATCACTATTTATGCAGTTTCTATCTACGATATCCAACGATTGTTGGCTTTTTCTAATAATTTTTTTTTCATCTAGACCAAGACGGATGCCCACATGAGTTCCATGAATGTCAAAACCCTACAGCCCTAAGCGTCCCTTGCCCTTTAAAATCGAAGTGGAAAAGAATTGCCATAAGGGACAATCGAATTAATCATCATTGGTTAGGTTGGTAATGGGTTCAAAGTTTTCGAAGGTCTCTAATCGGTTCTTAATCTTTTCCATGAACAATCAAAAACATGCATGTTCTCTTAAAGTGGAGTAATGGTGAGAAAACTTAGGTCCCATTTAATAATCATTTGGTTTTTTGTTTATATTTTTTGAAAATTAAGCCTATAAATACTACTTTCACTTATGGTTTCCTTATTATGTACTTTTTACATATGTTTTCAAAACTAAGAAAAGTAGTTTTTGAAAACTTGTTTGTGTTTTTGGAATTTGGCTAAGAATTCAAATATTTTCTTTGAGAAAGATAAAACCTATGGTAGAGAACTAATGAGAAAACAAGCACAATTTTGAAAAACCAAAAACTAAAAACTAAATGGTTATCAAACGAGATCTTATTAATTGCATATTTTAATTGAAAAATGGTTGTTGATTCACTTCTTACCCATGAAATACCTCATTCTTCTTCTTCTTCTTAATAAATTCAAAAGTTCAAGGATCAAATAGACACAAACTTCAAAGTTCAGAGACTAAATTTTGTTAAAATATCATTTTGATCAATGTACTTTCAAATGTCGAAATTTAGTCCATGTGCCTTTAAGAAAGCTTAAAATTATATTAGTCTCTATTGTTAGTTTGAAATTAATTTTTATCGAAATTGGTTAAATAATTAAATTGTGGGGTTAGAAATTAAATTTAGGTAGGTTGTAACACAATTATAATTGCATACATTGGGGAACTCACACAATTGACGTGCAGCAGCGAGGACCTTACCGACCGAAATAGATGGATCAAACAAAACAACAATGGCCCCACTACTTAATGAACATAAACACAGTACAAATAGTACTACAACTCAGTTCCATTCAATTTCAAACCAACCAAAACCAAGAACAGAAAAGGTTAAAAAAAAAAAAAAATGAGGCTAATCCTTTTTCCTCTGCCGTTCCAAGGCCACATAAACCCGATGCTTCACCTCGCCCAAATCCTCCATTCCAAAGGCTTCTCCATCACAGTCATACACACCCATTTCAACTCTCTAAACCCTTCAAACCACCCGAACTTCACTTTCCGATCCATTCCCGACGGTCTGTCGGAGGCCGAAATCGGCGGCGTAGGCGTCGTGGAGCTCATAACTTTGATGAACACCCGGTGCGTTGAGCCCTTCAGGAAGTGCGTGGCGGAGTTGGTGGCGGCCGGCGGAGATCATCAACTCGGGTGCTTGATTACGGATGCTCATTGGCACTTCACTCAGGCCGTTGCCGATGAGTTTGAGATTCGGAGAATCGTCGTGAGGACTGGGAATATTTCTGCATTTTTGGCCATGTTTGGTCTTCCTGTTTTGCGTCGAAACGTTCTCTTGCCTTCTTCAGGTTCACACTTCGATTCCATGTTCTTATCTTCTTGTTTTTGTTTTGTTCATGGACCCATTATTGAAACGCTGCTGTTTTTAATTCTCTACGCTCGTTTTAGAACATTCTCTAATTGCCTACGCTCTAAATTTGTACTTTAATCTATTCACTTCTAACAAAATTTCAAGGATGATCGCTATGATCCCATTTTAATAAGGATATAGTTTTTTTGTTTTTTGTTTTTTTTTCTTTTAAATTATGTTTATTTTCACACAATTTCTTTACTATAGTTTTCATCTTTTTTAAGGAATGATTATATTTTGAACCAATTTCTAAAAATAAAAACAAAATTTAAAAACTTATACTTTTAGTTTTCAAAACTTGACTTGAATTTTAAAACCAATTATCAAAAGTGAATATCAAACCACATAAGCTCCTGTGTAGAAAAAATATTTATAAATTTAATTTTTAAAAATAAAAATCAAAATAGTTATCCTACGGAACCTAGGAGCACCCATTCACCTTGGAAAAACAAAAGAAAAATTTCCTCACTTGAATGGTTTAAAAGCCATATTTTCGATGCCATGATTGGGAAAAACTAATGATTCCGAGGGATATCTCTCACTTTAGAACTCATATATATAATAAATAAATTATATATAATGAGAAACTTAATTTCAAAAAACGGCCTTGATTATGATTTTGTAATACTATGTGTTTTTTTTTTTAAAGTTATGAAATATTATATTATTTAGAAATAGATTTATGAATTGAATAGATAGAAAGGGGAAAAAGGAGGAAGATAATTTTTTTTTTAGAGATAAATGTTGGAGAAAAAAAATAATAAATTTGACCATAAATTTGTCATGTTGTATCAATTTAGACCATAAACTTTCAATTTCGTCAAATTGGATCCTAAAATTAAATAAGTGTTGCAAATCGTAATTCATTAAACGCATAAGAGAAAACTTGTTTTAATGATATTTGAAGTGAAAACGTATTGAAAGATTAAATTTGCTAACACTTTTTAAAATTTTTACAACACTTATAAGTTTGAGATGAGAGTCAAAATTGATTTTTTCCCTAAATAGTTTCTTTTTGATGTCATGTTGACTAAAAAAAAAATTTGGTGGCCGAGTTTTAAGAGAAATTTGCATTTTGTAAGTTCTAGAATCCTACATTTTTATTAAGGTTTCAAAATGCTTCGTTTTGGTGTCTGTAGCTAATTTTACAATGCTTCAAGTCACGAAATGTTATATCTCTGAAATCAACATTGCAGAAGCAAGTTTGGAAGATCCAGTACCCGATTTCCCACACCTCAGAGTGAAAGACCTGCCGACATTTAAGGATCAAAGTCCCCATCTCGTCGACCAACTCTTGTCTTCCATCCTCATTCAAACCAGAGCTTCCTCAGGCCTCATCTTCAACTCCTCCGACGACCTTGAACTCGAGCCCCTTTCAAGATGCCGCCAACTCTTCTCCCCAATCCCCATTTTCCCGCTCGGACCTTTTCACAAACACCTTCCACTCACTTCGCTCCCTCATAGCCAAGACCACTCCTCCATCTCTTGGCTCAACACCAAGCCCCCCAAATCAGTCCTCTACGTCTGCTTCGGCACCCTCGCCGCCGTCGAGCCACACGAGTTCGTCGAGATCGCCATGGGTCTAGCCAACTCCGGTCACCCCTTCTTGTGGGTGGTCCGGCCCGGGTTGGTCAGTGGGTGCGTGTGGCTGGAGCCGCTGCCGGAAGGGTTCGTGGAGATGGTGGGTGAACGAGGGCTGATCGTGAAATGGGCGCCGCAGAGGGAGGTGTTGGCTCATCCGGCGATTGGGGGGTTCTGGACGCACAGCGGGTGGAATTCGACGATTGAGAGTATATGCGAAGGGGTTCCGATGCTCTGTTATCCTTGCTTTGGCGATCAGAAACCCAATGCCAGATATGTCAGCCACGTTTGGGGAATTGGAGTTCTGTTGGATGATAAGCTTCAGAGAGGGAAGATTGAGAAGGGAATTAGGAAGTTAATGGCAGAGAAGGAAAATGGTGAGATTATGACGAGGATGAAGGATTTGAAGAACAAGGTCGATTGTAGTATCAACCAAGGAGGCTCCACCTTCCAATCACTAGACAATTTAGTAAATTATATCCTTAAGAAGTAGTGATAGTTATGGTTTTGAAATGACAATTGTGATGTAAACATGATGCATCATGCTTATGGAGGGCATAATTTTTTTTGTCTATTTATTATAATTGCAGTGGATTTGAATATTGAAGTAGAGTTTGAAAGGATGATCCACATAAAAACAAACAAACAAATTCAAAGTATATAGCGCTTGCATGTAAGGGGATTTGACAACTCGCAGTTCAAATCCGACACGTATTCCACTAATCGATAAACTCATACGACACCTGTAGAATTCTCTCGCCATCGTTTTTCCCTCGCACCCTATAAATTTTACCTTTCGTCTTATTATCGTCTCCATCGGCAAAAAGAAGAACAGCCCATCTAGTGATTCGTCCATTTCAATACGATGTCGTTGATCCCTAGTTTTCTCAGCGGCCGGCGGAGCAATGTATTCGATCCATTCTCTCTGGAAATTTGGGATCCTTTAGAAGGGTTTCAATTTCCAGGGGCTATGGCGAACGTTCCACCCTCCAGCGCCGGCGAAACGACGGCGATTGCGAATGCCCGGATGGACTGGAGAGAGACGCCGGGGGCTCACATATTCAAGGCGGATCTGCCGGGGCTGAAGAAGGAGGAGGTGAAAGTGGAGGTTGAAGAAGGGAGGGTTCTGCAGATAAGCGGAGAGAGGAGCAAAGAAGAGGAAGAAAGAAACGAGAAATGGCACAGAGTGGAGCGAAGCATGGGGAGGTTTATGCGGCGGTTCCGGCTGCCGGAGAATGCGAAGATGGATGAGATTAAGGCCAATATGGAGAACGGAGTCCTCACCGTCATGGTGCCGAAACAAGAGGAGAGGAAGCCGCAGGTTAAGGCCATCGATATCGCCGGTTAGAGTTTTGTGTGAATTTTGTGCTCTGTTTTGCGGAATGTTTGTTTGGTAATGTCAAATAAAGAACTCTTCTCCTGTGTTTTGTGTAATGTAATATGGAGTGAGTGCGGTTTGTGTTCTGGTTTTCCGATGGTTGAAGAACTGTAAACAACCTTGTAAGAAAGAAATATAATGAAAGGGTATGTGTATATTAATTTCTAAAGCCTTGGTTATTAGGGCTTCTGCAATTCACAAATGGAAATTCAGAGAAATTTTTAGATATTATATATTATAAACAACAGAAAAAGATCATCAGATCATTACACTGCAATTCGATTTCAGACGAAACGAAGCTCAACCAGAAATTTCGACGGATTTGACATTAGCTTTCTTATCCTTCTTCTCCACCTTGGGCACTGTCACAGTCAAAACGCCGTTCTCCATGGCGGCTTTGACATCCTCGACCTTGGCATTCTCCGGCAGGCGGAACATTCTGGAGAATTTGCCGCTGCTCCTCTCGACGCGGTGCCACGTGTCACCTTTCTCCTCGGATTCCTTGCTCCTCTCGCCGCTGATCCTTATAACCCTACCGTCTTCCACTTCGACCTTCACCTCTTCCTTTTTCAGGCCGGGGACGTCGGCCTTGAAAACGTGGGCGTTCGCAGTCTCCTTCCAGTCGATGTGAGCGTGGGCGAACGACGCCGTTTCGGAGGGGATTCCGAATCGGAAAGGGTCTGAGAGAGGCCTGTTGGGCCAACCCTCGAATGGATCCCAAATCTCCATGGAGAATGGGTCGAACACGTTGGAATTCGGTCGGCGGCCGAAGAAGCTCGGAATCAGTGACATAATTGCAGAAATTTCAAGAGATTGATGAATTTTGGGAACTCGACGATTGATTAGGTTTTTACTTTGGTGAGGCGATAGAGGGGGGACTTGATAAAATAACCAGTGGACGGATAAATCCAGGTTCTTCTAGACAATTTACGTGGCACGTTCTGGAATGTTCGGGCCGACGTGGCATCAACGCGCCGATTTGCCCTCGTATAAAACCTCAGTCCCCCTCCATTTCAAGAAAATTGCGGCACTGAACTTGTGGGTAAAATACATTTTTCTTTGTTTGATTATGTTGGTGTCAATTTTTTCTATATTTCATTAACTTTTAAAATTATAAATTTAGTTCTTGAGTTTTAGACTTCTTTAAAATTGTTGAATCTACCCAACACAAAATTTTAAAATTTTAGGAGTAGATACAAAATTGAAAGTTGCCTATCACAAAATTAAAAATTTAGAGATTTATTAGACGATCAAATAAACACAAACTTCTTTCAAAGTTTAGGGACTAAGTTTATAATTTAATTTTTATAATTTAACTTTATGAAATTTCAGAAGTGACATGTTGTCAATGAAGTTTCAGAAGTGACATGTTGTCAATAAAATTTGAGTATGAGCTCCTGAAGTTTAGAATTGATTTTTGCATGATGTCTAGTGGGTTAATGTTAGTTCTGTTAGATACGGTACATATGTTTACTATATTTTGATGAATTATGATATTTTTTAATTGAGTTGAATCTTTTTATATAAAGTTTGAGTATGAGCTACTGAAGTTTGGAATTGATTTTTGAATGATGTCTAGTGGGTTAACGTTAGTTCTGTTAGATGCGGTACATATGTTTACTATATTTTGATGAATGATGATATATTTTTTTAATTGAGTTGAATCTTTTTATATATATATATTTTTAATTTTTAATGCACAATAGACTAATTAAAAGCTAATTTCAAACGGTAGACATTAGTTAAAAATCAATTTCAAACTTTATGGACTAAACATGTTATGTTTGAAATTTTAAAGACCAAATAAAAATTAAATTCAAATTTTAACCAAAATGTTAGTTTTGTATTGAGAATAAATTTCAATCGAGTAAAAGTCTATTTTATCCATCATTAATTAATGGGGTGCTCTTTGCTAAATTGATTCATCACTCGTATTCTTCAATTTTAATTAAAAAAATTCTTAGGTTTTGCTGACGTTTTATGCAGTGAATCAATTCTAAAAAGACGAAATATAGAATTAAATCAGTAGCTGTAGTCCATAAATTTAGTTACCTTTGACACGTCGGAAAGAAGTAGAAATGGTCAAATTGTATGGATCGGACAACAAAAAAAATGAGCTCTCCAATTAAATAAAAAGGTGATTTAGATGAGACAAAGTTTCATTGTCCAGGGGTAGAACAGAGGGAATGACTACGACAGAGGCAAATTACACTATATATATATATAGCTAAGCTCACACTAGAATTTAGTACATTATAATTTTATTCCACCATATTCCCTGAATCATATGTTAAAATACGGTTATAATTTGAAAAATAAAAACAAAACAACATACTAGCCTTTCTAATTAGTAAAAGTCCATGTTCCATATATATATTAACCATGGATTCTGTACAATTTTCCAAAAATTGAGTTTAAACTTTAAACATATTTCTTCACGAATCTTCGTCTTCATAATCATCACTCTGATTACTCCCCACCGATTCATCAACATCAATGGCCGCCACCCTCGACGAACAAATCTTCGAACCAGCAGCCGCCGCACACCTCATCGTCAACGGAAACTTTGCATTACTCGTAATTACACCAACTCCTTCCTCCTCCTTCTTCAAATCACTCGGAGGCAAAAAGAAGTCCATCGACAAACCCTGGATATTGAAATCAACCTCTTCGATCTCCCAAATCTCCTCCATCTTAGTTTTCGAATGGCCTTCAGAGATTTCGCCAAATCGAAAAAGCGAGACGGTTGTTTTTCCGGCGTGTGCAATGTTGACGCCGTCGATCGTTCTGTAGTCCTGAATTAGGGTTTCCATTGTCGTCTCCCAGAAGACGTTATCGTTTCGAGATCCGCCGGCTTTGATTCGGAGGAGATGCGAATCTTCGAGCTGCAAGAGGAGGCCGGTTCTTTGGCTGAAATATCCCCAAACTGTGTGGCGGACTATTTCGACGCTGCTACTGCTTCTTGCTCGGAGGACTGATGATTCGGCTTCTAGTTTTAGAATGAAGCAATCTTCGTCGTTGATTGTTTTCTCGCCGATGCAGCTCGAATTTGAAAACAGAGTCGCCGTCGATTTTGGATCGAGTCCCTGTCAAACGAAACCAGCTAGGTCAGTAAATTTGAAGATTGAAATGGGCTTTGCGGCCCAAGATGGAAGATTGAAGAGGAGTACCGGCCTATACATAATTTTGGTATTTTTAGGTTTTTTAAAATAACATACCGAATATTATTAAACAATTTTTTTTCTTATTTTGGGATTAGTGTTTTATGCTATACTTATAAGTTTACTTAAAATGGACTTTTGAAAGATAAAAGATAGGTTGCTATGAATTATGACTATTTATGAAAATAACCTGTAAAATAAATAAATAATTTTTTATATAATAACCATTGTTTTGGAGAACTCTTAAAAAAAAAAAAACCATTTTTTGGAGAAGATTAAAAAAAATAATACTTGATGCATATTGGTTGGTATCATTAACTTTTTTACTTTTAAGTAGACTCCACTAATGTTTTTTGCGTGGTTTAAATAGATTCTACTAATTTCTTTAATTGCTAAAAATAAGTCACATAAGAACAAGTAGTATGTGGACAAGAAAAATACAAATTTGTGGGGGTGGAAATAGAAATAGATTTGGTGTAAACATTTATTATTTTTGTCCAACTTGGTTTTTTAGAGAAAATAGGTGTTTCACAAAAAGGAAATAAGAAAACCTAAAGAGCAAGCAAAAGCACTTTTTGAAATTGGTAGGTTAAAGATCAAAACTTCAAAAGTTGGTGGGGGGATTAAATCATATTTCAACCGTGGTGGCCACCACGTTGAAGCGCTTTCCACCAAATACGCCATTATTGTAAGAACTCAGAATAAGAACTTATAAGATTAGGTGAATTGAAAATTCCATTCACTTTATTCCCCCTTAGAAAATCTTCAACACACATTCACACTAAAGAAAGAATAATAATAATAATAATAAAATCAGCTCCAAAAAAGGATGAAATGAAATCAATTAATTAACCTGCAAGAATCGTCGAAGGGGACGAGGAGGGCCACGCGAAGCATGAGAGTGATGCCATGGAGTTTGTCTCCAAGCCACTTTCCCGTCGCTGCCGGCGCTGATTTTACAGCCCGACAACATCAGTTCCAAGCACCATAACTCCGGCCGTTTCTGCCACACCACAAACCCACCCATCTCGCCGCCGCCGCCTTTCCCGTTCTTCAACTTCACCGCTTTTCCGTTCAAACACTCTTCGCGGGAAGAAAACTCCGACGCCACCATCTTCACCTTCCCCATCGCATACATACTATCAATCGAATTCAACGCATGTTCCCCTCCCACGGCGGCCACATATTGTTGCACTATGTACTTCGCCATTGACGCCTCCTGTTCAAGCCCAAAATCACAACAAACATTAATGGATTGATAGCGATTTCAAAAGGGGTTTTAAAAAAAATGATAGTTTAGATTTTTATTTACAATGGGATGGTCTTTGATGTTGCGAGTAATGGGTTGATGGTCGTCAAAAGTGATGGGGAGAGGGATTAGGGGAGCTCCGACGACGCCAAGGAGGAGCTGGATCTCAGCGTTGCGGCCGCCAAAGAGCGACGCAATTGAATTAACATGTGATGATTTGTCGTGGTGATTGGATTTGACCCATGATTTCATGGCTTGCCATGAGATGGTGTGGGCTTTGTTGGTGTTGCAAGAGAACATCTCTTCGGGGATGGGAACCTCAAGGACAGTGTCGAGACCGTCTTCGCGGTCGAAGTTGGGACAAAGTTTCCTCATTGGAGAGAAAGAGAATGAAGGAAAGAAAGAATGAATTTTTTTTTTCTTGCTCACTGTGAGAGAGAGAGGGAGAGAGATTATTGGGAGGGAGTTTGAAGTGAAAGAGAGAAGAAGATGAGAAGAGAAGAAAAGGAAGGATGGAATTGCAATACCAACCGACCATGGCCCCTCATTGTAACGTGGTCCGCTTTGTACATGTCGTGTTTGCACGCTCTCTCTCTCTCTCTCTCTCTTTGGAAACTTAGTTTGTTGGTAATTTACTATTAAAATTGGCCGATGGCGACGGATGGCTTTCTTTCCCTATTATTATTATGCTATAATTACTTTGTATTATTTGAATTTAGCTATAAATTGGTTTCTATACTTCTAAAAAAATTATTTGGGAAGAAATATGTCATAAACTGAACAATGGGGTCAATCTGATTATAGCTTAGTGAATAAGACACCAATTAAATTAGCATTCTAAAGGTTGATGGTTGGATTTCTCACCCCAGCAATTGTTGATCTCACAAGAAAACAATATATTAGACAGTGAGAATTTCTGTTGACTTACTAACCTGAGAATAGATCAATTGATTAAGATATCTATCCTTGACCAAGAGAACCAAAGTTTGAATTTCCACCTCACATGTCGTTAAACTAAAAAATATATATATATTGGCTTAATTTGTAGTGTGATATGATTTTAGTGCTAAAACATTTGGATAGAGTCCACTTATTGATAATATGTAACGAAAGGTTACATATCATATAAATTTAGTAAGAATATTTCTATTGGGCTAGTGTGTATTGAAGAGTATTGTTCTTGATTTTATCTTCGTGATTTCATTGATCATTGATCATTGTTCTTGTCGTTATCATGATATTGAATATCTAACACATTTTTACTTACATGGCAATGAACTCTATCAAGACTTACAAATAATATGTGTAAGGTTTAGTTGAATTATAAGAATTAAATAAAAACTTAGTCTAAATTATAAAGACTAAATTCAAATTGCACCACTATAATGTATATTGATCAAATTAATATTAAGCCCAAAATTACAAGGGTTAAATTTGTAATTCTATCTATTATTATTTTTTTTTTAGTTAATCTATTATTATTATTATTCATTATTGATTGGGGGGGTTTCGTTTGTTTTCTAAGTGTACTATTTGTGAAGTTACTTCCTTTTCAACCGAACCAGACCCTTTTTTCCAAGTTGATAATCGAGATCATGAACTGGCTTCCTCTCTTTAATGCAGTTTTTTCCAACTGCTATGTTGACCCTTTTTTTTTCTTGCTTTCAAATTTCATTATCCTTTCGTGTGTTGAATTTGAATAGTTTTTGTTCTTTAAAAGGATAATATAATAAATACATTTATCTTCTTTCCCACTATTGTTTTTTGAAATTTCCTGTGGTTTTTGTTGCATTCTTACGAGTAACTATCCAGATAGTTTTGAAATTTATGTCGTATATGTGCTGTCAGCAAGAATGGAATTTATATTGAATTTTTATATTTAGTTGGGTCTCTATTTTTACTCATTTTTTCCTTATTCGAGATGAAATCTAAAATTTTCTAAATTGAAATTGGTCAAAATCTCACCTACTTTTGGTAGTATATCACCGCAAATTAACAACTTAATTATGGTCATTAATATGTTTTCTTATAACATGACAAAATTATTTTGATTCAAGAAAAGGAAGAAGATTGATGTTGTTATCTATTTGGGAATGACGTTAAAATCTTTGTATTAAACTTTCTGAAACTATTAACATTTCAAAACTATTTTTAGTATAGTTTTTACTAGAAAAATAACTTTTGTATAGCGTTAAGTTTTTTTTTAAAAAAAATTTAAAAAAAATGGCTTAACAAGAAGAAAAAAAAATATCTTCCATATGAACATAGATAGTATATTTCATGCATACAAATCTTGAGTATTAGACTCAAGGTTATATTTGTGTTAGTTAAGGATTCAAAAATAAAATCTTAATTACATTTAAAATGTGAATTTGATAAACTTCGACCATAAATTTACTAATTCTCCACGTTACATGAATCCAAATTTATCAAACACACCTTTCATGCTTTATATCAATTTCTTTAGTCATAAATTTACAACCTAAACATAGGACATAAGAATTGGAGTTGTTATAACTTTTTCTTTTTACCATCTAAACACATATTATATAAATTAAAAGTTTTCAACTTTTTTATTTCAAAAAAAAAAAAAAAGTTTTCAACTTATAAGCTTAATAAATTTCGAATTATTAAAATTTTGAGTCAAACATTTCCTTGATGACGGTTGACCAATTTTAAAGTTTCAATCTTGAATTCATTTCCTTCCATCTCACCCAAGCTTTTGCATTTTTTTTTTCCTCTAAAAAGAAACTTCAAATACAAAGCAAAGGCACTTTGCCTATTTTCACAGCGGGCAGCAAATACATGAACATGATTTCTTCACATTAAAAAGGGATTTTTAAAAAGAAAAAGTGGATAAGATTTTAAGAACATCCCCTCTGAATCTTTAACCTCAACCGACATGTCGGCGATAGATGCACACCCGACGCCACAGCAAGCGGCCGACATTTAGATTTTGAGTTTGGGCAAATGCAGGGTGGTTACAAACAGAACCGTAATCTAAAATTATCAAAAATTTTGGTTTGGAATTTTTCTCTCTCTCTAAATTGATGTATATAATATATAGTTTAATTGTGTGGCTTCGGTTAAAGAGACAAAAACTATGGTATATATTCGGAGAATTCGAAAATCATAGCATAAATTATTTATGGTATCAATAATGGTGTGCACGTTCTCATGTATGGAAAATCTGATACGCAGGCAGATGCTTTTTGGACTATAATTTTTAGCTTTTTATTTATAAGGTATGATGTGAGGTGTCACATAGTCTCTGTTCTTTATGGAATCTTTTTTGTTTGATTGTTTCTTTTCCCATGTTAAAAATCTTTATGTATTAATCATAAAAAGTTCACATTTTTTTTAATTATATAGTATATTACATATTCGGAGTTTAAAAAAATGTCATTTTCATTTTTTTCCTTCAAATGTTTATTACATTTTTGTCAATCTAAAAATAACTCAATAAATAAGTTACCAATTACCATTCTAAGTTCGATCTCTTACTCTCGTAATTATTGAGCTAAAAAAAATATTTATTACATTTTTCATGATTGTCATACAGTAATTTAAATTATAAGCAAATATAGTAAGACTTGTTAAGTAATGGTTTTTTTTATAATTAAATTATCAAATTGGTTAAATATCATAATTTTTCCTTAAACAATTTTAATGTCTCTGTTTTTTTTTTCTATTTACTTTAACCAAATAGAAAATACTTACTCAGAAACTTATCGTATACATGGAATGTAGTACTCAAAATAAATAAATAAATAAATGTGGTAATTACTTGTGGCCTCATAAACAATATATAAAATATAAAGTTTGAAACAAAATCATAGAGTCAATTGAAACTTTTAAAATTGCACAATCAAAATGAAATTAGCTTCAATCATCTGGATCAAATTAAAACTGGTAACTATTGAAAAATGAAAAAAACCAATTGGAGAGTAATTACATACTAGAAGGCCCAAATTGGTAATTTCAACTCTTTTTTTATTTTAAATTTTTTATTGTTACATTTAAAATATGTTGATGTTTGAGAAAAGCTTTCCTGCTACCTGGACAGCACGTAGCTATGGGGCAGCCCACTTGGGCACCATTAAAAAAAAACAAAATAACTTTTTTAAATCTTGTGATGCTCAAGTGTGCTATACTTGCTGTCCAGGCAACATGTAAGCATTTCTCTTAAATTTTTATATTACACTTACACATCCTCTTTTTTCTAATATATATTTCATTAAATTATAAAGTTGAACGTCATTTGACATTTTTGGCATAGCGTCCAAAACCTACTATTAGCAGCCACGTGTAGATGCTCAATTTGGCTTTTGTTCGTTAGGGTTCTTTCAATTTTGGCTATGTCTTCGGTTTATGTTGGGTATTAATTTTAATCTTCAATTTAATTAAACAAAACTTTGCGATTATTGGGGTAATGTATATTTATATCGTAGTAGATTAATTATAAATATATGATAATAGTCACCCCAACACAAATGTACTATTATAATGTACATATTTAAATGTGTGTACAATATTTATTTTATTAGCTCTATTTCATACTACTCTTGATGATATGATTCTTTCCTATCATATCATTTTTAAAATTCTCTCAATTTATTAATCTCAAATTTTATTTTGGCTCTCTGAAATGAGTGACCAACCACTTATTAGGAAAGAGAAAGAAAATCAACCAAATAAAATCTTAAAAATAAGATTCGGAGGAAAAGAATTTCGAAAAGGAAAAATCTAAAACTATTAATTTATTTATAATAATTATGGGAAAAAAAATATGAACAAAAACCTTGAAAAGAAAAAATAGCAACAAGGGCTGCCTGTAACAGAGTGGGACATAACAGTGTTAGCACAGTCACCACCAATCACGGCATGTTCTTTGCAGCAACCAATGCCCTTTTATATAATTCTGCCAATCTGACCAATTTCTCAAGCACTATCCAAATTAAAACTCTTTTTCTTTTAGTTCGAAAAAGAAAAAAAAAAAACTCCAATCTTATTTAATTTAATTATGTTTGGATTGACAACCATGTATTTCAAAAAGATCAGTTCTCATTGTTGTATTGCACTTTATTAATTTCAATAGTCTTTGATGTTAATAATGGTTGAAAAGTTGCTTTTCACATTAGGGTCATGTCATTTTCGTAATAAACCTAATCTTTACTCTTAAAATAATCAAATTTCACACGTCTTTACTAATGAATGTACTTTGATAGAAATTTTTGAAAAGAGGATTTCTTAAAGATAACTTTTATATGTTACATGGTCATTTTCTTTCTAGGTGTTCATCATTTATCACTATAAATATAGTTTTTTTTCAGATTATGACGTTGTAAAAAAAATGGTTTAAGTCTTAATCTATATTAGTTTGTGAATGAATCTTTTATTATTTATAATTGGTTGATTAGTTAACATTTTCTTCTTTGAGCATTCTTTAAAATATATATATATATATATATATTTAAAAATAATGTATTAATTGAACATAGATTTAGTAATTGAAATTAGTTGGTGCACCAAGACATCTCTTAGGAGGTGTTTGGTTTATTGGTCAAATTTTTGTAATTTAGGTTAGTGTTTATTTTGTACGTTTACTTATCTTGAACCTAATTTTATATGCTACATGAATTTAGACTCATAAAACTCACTTTTTGAATTACATACTAACTTTCAAAAATTATAAACTGCAAATTTAGGTTCTTATAACTTAGCCATCCATGCATAGATTACACGTTAAATAATGATACAAAATAATTTAAACTAACTCCAAATAATGTAAAAGAAGGTATGCAATTATTATTCTCAATAATAGATTATGATACTAGAATCTTTTGGTCACACCTTAGAAAAAAAAACAAAAACTTTCACATCCTTGTAATTCACACATTTTTTTTCAATTTATTATTTAGAATATTGTTAAATATGCCACTTTGCATTAAATTTAAAGACCAAATTTGAAGTGAGCTTCATAAGCTTAATTTTTAAAAACAGAAGAAAACAAAGTACCAAATCATTATTCAATGGGGCCTAAAATATATTGTTCCTAACGTTTTCTATTATTTTAGAAATGAAAACATGTATCAAAGAACATGATACATGAACCAAAAAACATTACAGAATGAACCTTAAAATGTCAATTATAGCTTTGACAATAACCAACAATGGACCTTAAAGATGCAAAATATTTATATAATTGATTTTATCAAACATTTCAGTTCTAACATAAATTAATTTTGAGTTTGTCTGTTGAAAGCAACCAAACCAAAGTAGTGGAAGAAACTCGTTGAAATGCTTTTGAGTTTTGAGACCCAAATCCGATTTTGTTGTTTTAGAAGAAACTACATGTCGGAATCTCAACAGAGAATTATCCACCACAACGAGACGACAAGAGACAAACAGAATAAACAATCGAAAATGGCCAATCCAGCTAGCTGAATCGTTAGAGCATCTTTTCAAACATCAACTGATTGAGAAATTCATCGCCCAACAATCCAACCTGTCTGTTTTCAATTCGATATAACAACACAAAGCCCCAATAATACAATACAAAGTTACAGACAGTTCATTATACATCTTACAATTGCAGCAACATTACATGTACTCCACTCCTCCAATCCACTCTTCTTCCAAGGTTCTCTAACACTAATATATATTAACAGAATATCGGTATACGAATCACAAACCCCTGAGAAAGTAATGACACGATACGGTCGATGCAGAATGAAGAGGGATGAAGCTTTTTTTTGACAATCTTTTGATGCTTACTCTCAGGTTTAGTTTTCATTATGAGGGTATTTTGAAGTGAAATAGCCATGATATGACGAAGGCGAAAACCATGCAGGCGAGCAAGAAATTCAGGAACCTGTGGCCCTGCCAGAAGTTTTGAGCCTCTGTGGAGTGCGGTGGCACCACGACAGCAGCTGCAGCGGTGGCTGTCATTGCATCGTTTGACCCATTGCGCTGCTCGGTCGAATCAGCTTCATAAGTACCAGTAACATTGTGTGCAATTGATCCACAGATTTCACAGGTGCTGTAACAAATTGCAGATGGGTCAGTGCAATTAGAAACTACACAGATTTCACAGGTACACATTAAGTTTTTCCCTGTTTGAAAAGAATCTACTTTTTTCCTAATCTTCTTCCAGAAAATAAAACTTTCAAATTACTCCAAGCTCTACTGACATAGGTAGAAGAACAAAATGAATAACAGCAAGTTTTCTACAGATCACTCTCCAATAATGAAAATTTTCCTAGCCAACATGGTTGCTAGCAGGATCAAAAGCAATAAAGTTATTGACAAATCCAACTATATTAACTCAATTCTTTCGATATGCTCATAGATTCTTCGCGGTTCAATTAGAGAACAGAAGAATATTTCCAACTTATGCAAAAGACATAATGAAGATAGTTCTTAGGAACCTTTTGACCATGTTCTGTATCCAAAATAATAAGCTTCCATCAATCAGCTTGACCACAAAGATGAAAACAGAAAGAGATTTTAGATAGCTGATACTAATCCAGGTTGCAGTACAAGGAATGAGAAAATAATCCTGTTCAAATATAGTATCTCTATCTATTATAAAATTGAATGTGTTTCCCAGGTTTTATGAGAGATGTATGTTCGTTACCATGAGCTATTCGGGATCAAAACTAGTTTCGTATTCTTGGATGGTGACTTGAGAGAGGTGAAATGAAATTACCATCTACCTTGAACTGAAGCTCTAACTTTGTCCCATATAGTTCAATACATTTTGAACTAAAGATGAAATTAATATCGATAGATATGCCGATCGTAGAATTTCTGGAGATGTCAATATCAGTACAACCTCAAAGGAAGCTATTTGAAACTCAAAACAAAACCATTCTATATTGCATCATAATATTTGTACTAATCTTGGTAACGTCTTCTGTCATAAATTATGATAAAGGAATGGTTAAAAAGGAAAGAATCTCACTAATTGGCCTTTTTTGGAATAAATGTTGATTCCATATACTTTTGTAGATACCAACATCATGCAATGAAGTAACGAAGAAAATATTGCAAGAGTTATGAATATTTTTTACTTTGGGTCCAACTTCACACTACGGTTGACCAGAAAGTCAGAAACAAAAAGGACAACATATTGAATAAAGAATATTCAAACATTTGAACTCAGCTGAGATATGGGCTCTAATCAATGGTAAATCAGACTAAAGCAAGCAAAAGTATTTCTAGGCTAAGAAATAAGCATCTGCAAGAAACACATCCACGCTACGAGCGCAGCCACCTTGATTAAACGCCATCTCAGTCCCATATCGTCCAAAGCAAAACCCAACTTCACTTCGTCTTGACAAAGAAGCACATTTCGTTTTGGCTTTGTTATTTGACACGAAATAAAAACATGGATCCTAAAAAAAGGCTGATTGATTTAGGTAGAAGCAAAAATCCAGATTACCACATACTCTCAAATGTGTAGCATTTGGATAAAGGTGTTTGGCAGATAAAAGACCAGTAATCGGTCAATTTTAGTCAAACCAGGCTATTTTGACACGATCAATGACAATTGCAAGCCAAATTCTTTAACATTACTAAGATACCAAGAACTGTAGCAGTCAATCACAACTTTTAAGTAAGAAGACAAACTTCAAGAGTAGTCAGTAACAAGAAAAAAGAATACAAAACTAAAAACTAAAACACCAAAAGGAATAAGGAAATTTCAACTACAAGTTTGAATCATGAAAACAAAGTTCTTATTCCAGATTCCAGCCATGATTCTCGTTATATCATTCATTATATCCGATGCATGAAACATGATTCACATTTACTGAAATGTAATTGAACACTAGAAATGAACAAAACTCAGGAGATAACTGATAAGGGAAATGAAACTTCAAGGCAAGAAAAATTAGGCGTAGTTCTATTTGGGGAATCTTACATGTCGCCCTTAATCTTGAACCAAGCCTCAGCACAGTGCTTATGAGCAGCAGCCAAATCATCCTTGCAAGAACAACCCAACTCAATGGGGATTCCAGATTCGTGATTAGAAGCATCCAAACTCAGATGGCAAATCCGGCAATCCCTCTCGATTTTCGCCAAATGTACCTTAATCTCAGCCAACCCACATTCCAGATCCATCTCAACAGAGCACTCGGAGACAGAGGATGCCCTTCTTTTCTCCGCCGCCGCCGCCCCCACAATCTCAGCCCTCGACTGGCCCGAGCACTGCCGCACATCATCAGAAACCGGTGAGGCGTCAGTGCCGGCGGTAGAAACCCGGCGAGGTCGTTCTTCTTGCTCTTCTTCCATTGCGACAACGCGGGAGTTTTCGATCGTCGTCATCACAAAGACCCAGAAAGAGAATCCTCATGTAATGGCTCTGTGAGGCCAAAACCATGAATACCCACAGAGACAAAGGACTCCCATAAACAAAAATGATTTGATTTAGGGTCTGATTTTGATATGATAATCACTAATCGAGTGAGAAGTAGAAGTAAGTGTGGTGGGTGTCCCCTCTTTCAGCGGCTTTGTTGGATGTCAGTGGCGATGTGCAGCCTAAAACAGAGTTGCAGAGAGGAAAAAGACGAGGAAAGATTTAGGAGACAATTTTTGCACTGCATTATGCAGAGTATCATTGAGCTTCTTTTTCCTCCCCCTTTTTTTATAAAATTTTTTCACTCAAGAAAAAGTAGAAATGGGTTGAGCTTCTTTTTCCTCCCCCTTTTTTTATAAAATTTTTTCACTCAAGAAAAAGTAGAAACGTGATCACCCAAATCATTGTTCGAGGGAAAAGAGAGACCTTGGAGACAAAAATTACATCACAAATTGTGTACAAAAGAAAGAAAAACTCATCGAGCCTTTCCTTTTCCCAACCAGAGCAGAACTTGGATGGGAAATGCCTACCAAATTAGTGTTCCAACAAAATCTACCCTTCTACTTGTATAATGCACACTTTTTTTTTTCCTACAATCAAATTTCACATGTAAATATGATGGGGGTTTTAGTTTTTTTTTTTTTAGAAAAAAATTCTTCTTTTTTGCTAAATATACAATTTGGGTTGGAATTTAGAAAGGGTGAATTTGGTTAGTGATTTGAAACATAAATTTGAAAATAAGGGATTCAATGAAAAATAAAGTTATACAACATTTTTAGATATATGTTTAGTAGCATATTTAGAAATTGGATCCTAATTTATACTAATTATTCAAAATGTTTTGATAACATATTTATAAACCATAAAAATTGTTGTAGTTACTAACTAAATATTAGGTTGAATATCAATTGCTTTTAATTAATTTATGAACTTGTTTAAGAATTCCCACTATTTAAATCTGACATCTTGGTTAAAGGTATATATATGTCTTAACCAGTTAAATTGTGCTCAAGTTTACCATTTTTTTTTCAATTTGGTCTCTAATGTCTTAAGTTTTTTTTTTCTTTTTTTTTTTTTAAATTTAATTTGTGTTGTTGAATAAATTATTGCTTTTTATGAGTTGGCCTTTTTCTAGTGCTAAATATTCAACTCACTTCATTGATTTAAATTTATTTTGTAATAGCAAGTTGGATTTGTAATTAAATTCGACCAGTTACAAATTTCCAATGGAGTAGACGAAATAAATGTTTATTAAAAAGTGCTAGCTTGTGAAAAAATAATATTCTCAAATGTCACATCATCCTCCCTTATGCAACTTTTTTTTTTCTTTTAAGGAATCCTTTGTTCAATTTCAACAGTGCTATCAAAAGAAAATTTAATTCGTAGTTTTTTTTATACAAACTAATTGGAGATGATGAGTTCAAAAAAAAAAAAAAAAATTGGAGATGCCCTTTGGTAGGTTTGTTTACACTCAATTAGATTGTCCAACCCTGAAAAATAATGTCTAACAAATCCTTAAAAATAAATTGTCTACTTAGAAAAACTTTATATTGTCAACTATATGTATGTATAAAAATATGATACCAATGTCAATTTGAACATAGCTTAGTGCATAAAGCATCAATTATCATTCTCTAAGTTGATAGTTCAATCTTCCCACCCTGCAATTGTTGAACTTTAAAAAAAAATATTTTCTCTTTCAACATATATTATAGACATACCCTAATAATAATGTATTTGAAAAAGGTAATGTTGATATAGAGTATTAAAACTATAGTCATTTCGTCTTTTTCTTTTTCATTGGCAAAAGAGGTAGATTCATTTAATATCTTGGACTCCATAAAATCCTTATCATCAATTTTTAATTAAAAAAAAGTGTACTTTTGACCATTCAAACAACTAAAGTGCTTTTGACATGCTAAACAAGGAGCTTACCCATTAAAAGAAGAGCACAACTTGAATGCAACTTAGGCTACACTTAAGTCTTGTGCTGCTCACTTAACAATTACAGAAAAAAATGGTTTTTTTTTTCTTTAAAAAAATTATGTGGTGTTGAAGTGGGCTACACAGTACTTGGGTGCAGCCCAGGCTACACCTAAGTTTTTTCTTTAAAAAAATGTTAGCTTATGATCTAAAAATTATATTGGGGTAAACTTTTGAAGATTTAGAAAATATGATCTAGTTTGAACATAATTTTATTTAGTCGCGGTTGACTTAAAAGGGAAAAAAACAAATAAGGTAAAAAAGTAAAATAGAAGTTTCTAAATCTTAATGTAGCTAAAATCTATTATTTCTAATGTATGGTAACATAACTTTTTTTTCCTAAGTTCAACAATGGATGGGGGAGGGGGATTTGAACTTTCGATCTTTAGAAAGATAAGTAATATATTGACTAGTTAAGATATGCACACACGTCGACAATAGTATAACTATTTGATTGAGATTAATTTTGTTGATGTGACTCAGTTGATATTGTTGTCTCATTCTTCTATAGTTAGTAGTTTATTCTATTAGAAGATCTTCTTCACCAAGGCTAGCCTTTAATAATAAAATATATCATTTATTGCATGGGTACCCTCTAATAACTAAAATAAGTGCATTTTTTAAACCCTTGATTCATTGATATATATTAATATTTGATTGACAGCTAGGTTTGTTTTGCATAGAAAATGACAATTAATATTTAGATAGTATAGAGTGTCAATGTATTATAATTAAATATAATTTCGATAATATAATAATATTATTTGACCAAACCAATGCAAATTTTTTTTTCTTTTTGGAAAACAAAACCAATGCCATTTCTATATTTCACTGCAAATTAAATTAATTTATGCTAAATTAATTAAATTTAACTTCGTATTTTAGTATAAATTACATATTAGATTATACTAGTATATGTGTAAAGTAAATGATATATTCATTTAGTGTAAATTTAATTCATGCATCTCGATTGGTCAATCTGAGCATAGCTCATTGAATAAGGCATTAATTATCATCTCAAAGATCGATGATTCGATTCCCTACATTTTGTTTCAATTATCGTTGAGCTATGACTTTGACCTCTACAATTGTTGAACTAACAAATAATAATAATAATACATTTATTGAACTTAATTAAATTTTGTATCAAATTATAGTAGGTTTGATTTTAGAAAACTTTAATCAATGTCATTGAATCACATTACAGTATGTTTGATTTTAGAATACGGTAATTTTGTATCAAATTACAGTATGTTTGATTTTGGAAGAATTTTACTTTAATCAATGTCATTGAATGTAAGTTAATTACTCAAACGAAATGTAAAATTAATTGATACATCTATGCAACCTAATTGGTTTTTTTTTTTTTTAAATCAAGGAAGGTAAGTTTAATTTTGGAAGAATTCTATTTTAATCAATCTTATTAAACGTAAATTTAATTGATACATCCATTCAACTTAATTAAATTTTATCAATTGGTTTTTTTTTTTTTTTTTTTTTTTTTGAGTAAGAATTTTATCAATTGGTAGAAAGTTTAGTTTTAGAAGAATTCCTCTTAATCAATGTCATTAAATGCAAGTTGAAATATACCATACGTCATTGAAGGAAAAAAAAAGTCATAGTACATTCATTCAATGTTATTAAGTGTACATGAAAATTCAAATCAAAAGACATTGTCTGTCTCACAGGCTTCAAGGACCAATGAACTCAAAAACAAAAAAACTAAAAAACATTTTTATTATGATATATCATATGGTCCATATTCTTTTAAATAATTTTCAATTTGACTGTCAATATGAGAATAACTCAATGGTTAAATGCATTTGCTTCTTGAAGTCAGAGGTTCAAATTTCTATCTTCATGTATGTTGTTCTTAAAAAAAAATTCTCACTTTTAATGACACATTAGCTTTCTATTAACAAAGTTTAATTTTTTTTAATGGAATGATTTAATTGAAAATTTTAATACATTAAAAGTAAAATTGAGAATTTCAAAATATTAAAGACTAAAGGGAAATTTATATAAAATATTAGAAGTCATTTGGTATATTTAATCATTATCTATTGAAATTCAGAGAAATAAAATATGCATGCTCAAAATCGAAATAGTCATCATATTAAAGTAAAATAAAGTTAAAAGTTTGGGATCAAAATATTTAACTTAAAAAAACGAAAATTAGTAAGTTAAAATATGAATATAAACATGGGAAAGTTTTGCAAAAACCACCCTTTGGATCATTAGAGTTGTTTTGTTACAATCACTAACTTCAAATTTTCAATTTGATCAATCATGTTCTTAACTTACGAATGTATTGCAATTAAACCCTTAAATATTGAATCATTCTAAAATTATAAGTATTGATCTAATCAAACTCTGGAACTATAGGATTGTTACAATCAATTTTTTGTTTTCTTAAATTAAATGACAGTTCCACATCAATTGAAAAACCAAACTTTTTTAATAGTTAATATTATAGTTTTCAATTTTTACAGTGTTAAAAAAATTGGGTTAAATGGTAATAATTCTATAGTTTAAAAGTCTAATTGTAACAACTTTTATAGTTTATGAGTGGTCTGTGCACTTTATAATCTTCGAGGGCTTAACTTTAAAATTTTGTAAATTCAAGAGGGTGGACGATATAATGGAAAGTTTGATAATACAATTTGAACAATTCTTGTAGTTCAGCAATGTATTTTTTTTACCATTTTTCTAAAAACTTAAGTTTAATAAAATGTAAGGAGTAAGTATAGGAATGGAGATGTAACGACCGGCACTTGCAGGTATTAATTAAGGCACTAAATTTTTGATTTAATTTAATTGAAAGGCCAATTTTATGTTTAAGGTGTATTGGTGTTTAATTCTTAAGATTTACATTTTTGAAATTAGAGAATTTGAGGGCAAAATCGGAAGAAATAAGGAAAAAGGGATTTAATTGATGTTTGGGGTATATTGGTTATTTATATGACTTTTAGCCAAGCCAAGCCCAAGAGAAGCCAAGCCCACTAATTCCCCTCTCTATTATTTTAAAAAGGCACGCAGCCCTAAGTCAGACTCAAGCCTTGAAGCCAAGCCTCCAAGCCACCATCTTCTCCAAATCTCTTATCCTTCCTCTTTGATTTTCGAAAACCACCGTTGAAGCAAGGAAGAAGTTTTTCCAGCATCTCTCACCACCACCTCCGACCGCCCGAGCCCCACCATCTCAGACCACCACGAACTCCCTCGCGCCGCCGCTCGCAGCTCGCCACCGATTCTCGCAACCAGCCCGACGCCGCTGCAGTCAATCTCTCACCCTCGTCCACACGCCCAGCGCCTCGCCGACCACAGCACAAACCGCCGAACGTCGCCCTCGACCCGAACCGCTGCAGATCGACGAACACCCGCGGCCATCACCTCTGTTTCGCCGCGCCGCCGCCCCTGCTGATCCGCGAACCCGATTTGTTCAGCCCTCTCTTCCAGTTCGTCGAACGGCATACGTGGGTAAGCAGTAGTTTTATGCGTTTTCTTGGATGTTTTTGGTCATGGGTAAGACTGATTCATAGATCTTGATGTGTTCCAAAGATACCCACTCCGTTCCGGCACCAAAATCACAAGCGCGACGCCCGTAAGCTGCTGTCCAGCGAGTATTTGGGACTACTAAGAGTGAAATTTTTCAGTAAGTCACAAAGGTCATAGTCTTAGGTTATACGGTAGATTAAAATTGAAAATAAGATGGAACCATGGATCTTGTGACTTAAATTCAATTTTTACCCATCCATTTGAGACTAAGTTAAATGCAAGGAATTAATTCTAATTTTTAGAATTTATTTTGGTGGAGAAAACTTTGGGCTCAATTATGAATTTTAGGGATCTTTACTAACCTTAAGGATGACTTTGATTAGGCTCCAAATTGTTTGACTGAGGTTCAAGGCGAAGGAATTTTGGTGAACCATTGGGTGAATTGGATTCTTGAGCTTAGTCAAGGTAAGGGACTTTATGCCGGTATGCTTAAATGCAAGTCGGGAACTGAATTGAAAAAAAAAAAGAATTTACTTTTGAAATAAAAGGATTTTCATAAATGTTTTAGTTATGATTGTTGATGAATTTTGAAATGCTATGTATGAAAAATAATTCTCACATGTATGTTCTTATGAGTGTGATGCATGTTATATGATTTATGATATGATGAATGACATGAGAACTTTGTTTTATGTTGCATCATGAAATGAAAAATTGAAAATGCTTTGGGACCTCATGCATATATTATGGTTTCATGATAAAAATGATTTCGAAGGCTGTGGCAATTACCCCCTAACATTATTGATGTACATCTATATGAAAAGGAGCCTTACGAGGCTATATGAAAAGGAACCTGAAAATGTTAAATGAAAAGGAACATGAAAAGGTTAAATGAAAAGGAAATGTTAGGTTGGGTTAATTGTCCACATTAAGCCGAAGAGAAAAGTTGAAAGAGAAACGTTTCTGCTATGAAAGGAATTTAGGTCCCACCAAAGGAAAGAAAAAAAATGTTTTCGAAAACTCATTATGTGTGTGTATGCATATCCTGACCCGGTAGTGAGGTCACTTACTGAGTATTGTAAAATACTCACCCTTTTCCAAAATGTTTTTCTTTTCAGGCAAATACAAAGACATATCATAGGCGATTGACAAGGCAGTTTGCTGAGAGGGTCATGGGTGACTTTGAAGATCATGACTTCTGCATTTAGATAGTGTGTTAGTTAAAACATATTTTGTTTAGTAAACAATGTGTTGTGAAACTATTTCAACTGATTGAACATTATAATTCATATTATGTTTTGAAATGATTTTTAAAGGGATCCCGAGCATAAAGATTTTTGGTTGTTAAGCAAAAAGTTTCATTCTTTCTGTCTTTTACCAAAGATTTTAAAATTTCTTCGGCATGCATGTAGTAACGTCCCTAGAAAGTCTAATAGGAAAAGTCGGGTCATTACAGGAGATATGGGGATGTTTTGGTGATGAGACAGGAGAAAGGAAGGACTACCAATACAATTTAATTTAGGTCCAATTTGATAGTCATTTAGGTCTCGTTTGATAACATTTGAGTTTTGGTTTTTAGTTTTTGAAAATTGTGCTTGTTTTTTCATAAATTCTTTATAATTGGTTTAATCTTTCTTAACAAAACAATTGAATTTTTACCTAAATTCCAAAAACAAAAACAAGTTTTTGAAAACTATTTTTTTTTTAGTTTTCAAAACTTGGCTTGGTTTTTGTTTTTGAAAACATAGGCAAAAAGTAGATAACAAAACAAGGAACACCGTAGGTGAAAATAGTATTTGTAGGTTTAATTTTAAAAAACCAAATGGTTATCAAACGGGGCCTTAATTTTTTGTTTTTGGTTTTTGAAAATTAAGCCTATAAATACTACTTCCACCAATAATTTTTCTTATTTTATTGTCTACTTTTTACATATGTTTTCAAAAACCAAGCCAAGTCTTAAAAACTAAAAAAAAAATAGTTTTCAAAAACTTGTTTTTGTTTTTAAAATTTGGCTAAGAAAACAAGAAAGATAAACTCATTGTAGAGAAATGATGAGAAAACAAACACAATGTTTGAAAATAAAAAAATTAAGGCCCCATTTGTTAACTATTTGATTTTTGGAAGTTAAGCCTATGAATACTACTTCTACCTATGATTTTTCTTATTTTGTTATCTACTTCTTACATATGTTTTCAAAGACCAAACCAAGTTTTTGAAAACTATAAAAAGTAGTTTTCAAAAATTTGTTTTTGTTTTTTAAATTTGGCTAAAAATATAAATATTCTCTTAAAAATGACGAAATTCATTGTATAAAAATAATGACAATTTTTAAATTAAAAAAATAAAAAATCAAATAATTATTAAAAAAAACAGTCTAAATGATTATCAAATCGGAGTTATTTTCAAGAGGCTGAGTGTAGAACGCGGACTGTGACAGTGAGAGAGGCAGAGGCGGAGTTTTTCCCGAGGCAGAGGCATCAACTTCACCATCATAACCCATTCTTGTCGCCACATTTCCACTCTTTTATTTTATTTTTCTCTATATTCATTTGTTTTTAGGCCCTTCATATTCCTTCCGTTCATACTCCCATCTTTAATCATTTCCAATGTTTAGGGTGACCCTCCACAGGGGTCTTCAAATTTTTCAATCCTCATCAACCAACACATAGTTTAGCTAGTGAGGGGGTTTTTTGGGCCAAAAATCAGGAGGATAAATTGATTTTTGCCTTTTTTTAGTACAATAAAATAGGAGTATAGAAGATTTGAACCTCCGACCTTAAAGAAATAAGTATATGTCAATTACCGCTGAGCTAATCTCACTTTAGCAACTACTGAGGAAATTAATGATATCTAATTAAGTTTAGTCCCTTAATTTGTAAGGCTACATTTAATTAGTTTTTGAACTTTAAAAGATGTCTAATAGATCTTTAAAATTTCAAAGTACCTAATAAAATTTTGAACTTTTAATCTTTTCTTTTTAAAAATTCACGAACATGTGAATTTTGTGTCTCATAATACTACTCTAGCTCTAGCATTTCAATTTTGTGTGATCTAGGTCTATAAATTTTAGAAAATGTCTAATAGGGCACTAACCTATTAAACATAAAATTGAAAGTTTAGAGACCTATTAGACATAAAGTTAAAGTAAACATTTTATTTAGTTTAAAGACCTATTATATACAATTCTAAAAGTTTATGAACAAAATTTATAATTTAACCTAATATTTTCAATAGGTCCTCAATTTGAATAATCTAACTTTTGTTTGAATTGTGACATTCTTTAGAAAAAAGAACAGTTAATTCAATTAAAATCATGTGAATTAGATTGGATTGGTTTTGATTGGATTAGGTCCAAATAAATTGAAATTCAACTAGTTATATTAGTTTATGAATTTTTCAAAAATTAGTATGGGTTCAACATGGACCAACACGAATTTATTATTAATTAAATCTCTTTTACTAAAAGATAAAATGACATATACATGTATTTATTTCAACTCTCTAGTCTCCTAATAACTCTGGGAAAATAAATGTTCATATATTTGAGAGTAGTATATAAGGCTTGTTTGATGACGTTATCGTTTCTCGTTTTTCGTTTTCCGTTTTCTATGTTTCTATTTTTTTTTATTTTTTAAGAATTAAAACACAAAAACATGTGTGATAACTATTTATGTTTCTTGTTTCTTTAAAATAAGAATAAGAAACATGTACTTTAAAATAAGAATAAGAAACATATATGTGTTTAATAATTGTTTCTTGTTTCTTATTTTTTAGTTGAAATAAAATTTATTACATATAATATAATAAAATATATAATTTGTCTTAAAACAAATATAAAACCATTATTTAATATAATTTTAGCCCCAAAGCAAAAATTAAAAAATAATAATAATAAATTTTAGTGTTCAAATTTTGTTTTATTTTGATATGCAATGTCATCTCTTACTCCAGCCAATTCACCTTAAATGATGTCGGCTTGCATTGAGTTAGTTCAATTAGACTAATTTGTAAGTTGTCCGACAAACTTTGTAAATTATCAACGATCATTAATTTGTTGCCCAACATGTTGTTGATATATATTTTTTGTATCAACTTGGTAATGAAAAAATCATTTAAGGTTAGACAATCGAGCATACCTACATTTCTTTAATTCAATAATAAACTTTATTTTTATTTTTTCTTTAAAAAGTACATGTGTTTTTCATTAGTTGAATACACACAAATAAAATCTAAAAAGAGAGAGAACAAAAAAGAATTTTAAAAATTAATGATAAACATGAAATATCTTATTAATTTATTTATTTAATAAAAAGAAATTAAAACTTACCAAAACTGAGGAAAAATAATAGAGATTTAAATAAAATAATAATAATTAAAAACTCACTACTGAAAAGGAAAAAAAAAAAGCAAAAAGGAAAAGGAAAAGAGAGAGAAGAGAAAAGAGGGAGAGAAAAATAGAAAAAAAAAAAAAGAAGAAGATAAAAACGTAAAAGATAAGGAACTATTGAAAGAAAATAAAAAGTTATGATGGAAGGGAGAAAAATAGGAGAGATGGGTGTAGAAAAAGGGGGGAGAGAGAAATATATGGAGTACATGCATAGAAATTAAAAATAAAATACAGAAACCGAATTTTGAGAAACTATTTTTTGTAGTTCCTCAAATTTGGCCTCCTTTTTAAAAACGTTTCTGAAAATTTAGAAACAAGAAACAAAATGGATTATCAAATATGACTGTTTCTTAAAAAGAAAAAAGAGAAACGAGAACCATATACAGAAAATAAGAGTGTTATCAAACGAGTCCTAAATGTTCAAAGAAGCATAACTTTTTTTTTTAGTAAAAATTTTACAATTAACCTGAACAATACTGTTTTAACCTAAGTTTTCAACATTTCGCTCAAGAGAGTAGTATGAGCATAATTTAGTAAATAAGTCAACCACTACCTTCTAAATTAAATGGTAGCCCACATATATTAAACTTAACATGGGAAAGAGAAAAGCTTTGAGGGATTATAATTTCCAAATTATATTACAAAAAAAAAAAAAAAAGTTCAATCGAAGTCTCATATCACGGGTTGAGACCAATTACTAACTAGATAAGATACCAATTACCATTTCGGTCAATGGTTCAATCCATAGTGCAATTTTTGAACTAAAAAAGGCTGAGATGAAGCCAGTTTCAAGATAGAAAATGGGCTTGAACTGAGGTTCAGGCCCAGTTTATTCTATTGGACCTCAAACCTCATTAGCCCATCCAGAGTCAAAGTGAGATTCAGATAAGAGAGGTATAACTCATTGTATGTGTTTATTTTTGGGAGCCTTTTTTCTATAACGTAATTCTTAAATTTGACTATTAAATTTAAATGTGAAAGATTGACTTCCACATTTTATTTTTCATACATAATAATTAAGGAGTTGTTTGGGGCAAGGGTTATAATAACATATGTTATAATAACCCATGAAATACTCTGCACCCCAAACACAGATTATTATAACCTCAGACTAAACAACTCTACATTTTAAACAATATTATATTATTTCACAGACTATTATAACCCACATACTATTATAACCCCTGTTATTATAACCACTCAGTGCCCCAAACAGCCCCTAATGGATTAAGATTCAACGATTATAAAAAAAAAAAAAATCCATAAACACCTCACCCCATCTCGCATGCCATGTTTAAAAAAAAAAGGAAAAACCATACAATCTAATAATTTTTCTGAAAAAGTATAAAAGTGTCAAGTGTAACATATTTTAAAATGTATTATTTTATTGTCATCGAGTAATTGTTTTCCTTTTGTTGTTAACGAATGTTTATCTACAATTTTACGTATGTTAGCAACATAAATCGAAAATCTGACTTTTACACACAATAACTCTTTCTTTAGAAAATAAAAGTTCAATATAAACCATGTATTCCTTTTAATAAGATGATAATTATTAGGTTAAAATACCATTTTGATTACTGTACTTTGAGCTTTGTTCTATTTTGATCCTTGTACTTTCAAATGTCTAATTTTAGTCCATGTACTTTCAAGAAAGCTTAAAATTGGTTCCTATGATAAGTTTGAAGTTAATTTTTTTTAATCAAAATTTGTTAAATAAGAATAATAATTTTAATATAAGAAAAGACACCATGTGAACATACTTCCAAAATTTATAGATGAAAAACTAATAGAGACTAACTTTTTTAAAGAAAAATTAACCATAAACTAATAGTAGGGACCAATTTTAAGCTTCATTGAAAGTACAAGGACTAAAATTGGACATTTGAAAGTATAGGGACCAAAATAGAATAAAACTCAAAGTACAATGACCAAAATTAGATTTTAACCTAATTATTACAAGAACCATTTGAAAAGTTGGTGTGTGCACAATTTTTTATAAATAAAATTGGTGATTAGAAATCTTGTTGCATCTAATTATTTTTAAACTATGTTTATATATTTTTGCATTATCATAAGTTTAGAATAATTAAAAAAAAACCTAAATAATTTCCAGCTACAAATATCTTTTAAAAAAATAGTTACAAAAAAGTTGAGGAGACCCTGAGAAACAATATTAGGGTTGACAATATGAAATTATTACCTTTAAAATTTTAAAAATACAAGTTTTCTTTTGTTTTTTTTAATGAGGTGAACATGCGGAGCGGAGAGATTTGAACATCTGATCTCTTTGTCGAGAGTTAATCAATTGAGTTATACTCATGTTGACAAAATACAAGTATGAAATAATAATATTATATTCTCGTCAATTTGAGCTAGTAAGAATTAGGAGTGATATTGGTTCGATTTTCATTGGTTTTAGGCCAAATCAAGAACCGAACCAATAAAATCGGTTTTAGCAAAAGAGGAATCGAACCAATGTCTAATAAAGGACAAAACTATCGGTTCGGTTGTCCATCGATTCGGTTTCTCTTCGATTTGGTTCTCGATTTTTTTGTCTTTTGTTTTTTTACAAAATTTGTGCTATTTTACTTCCTAGTTCGAGCCCCTATTTTAGTGTTTTTTGCCCCAAAATTTCTCCAACCTCAATAAGAATTCATAGAGCTAACAATCTCATTTTGTTACTTTAAAATTAATTGAAGGAAAACGGATGAAATGACGCAAGAATGGAGTGAGATTCGACTTATGGCTTTTTTAAGCTATACCTCAGTTCGGTTCGGTTCGGTTTTAATGGTTTTTCAGACGAAAAACGAACCAAACTAATATTTTTCGATTTTGCCAAAAAAATTGAGATGTCCAATTTTCTTCTTAAAAACCGAACGAAATCACTGAATCGATTTTGTTCGGTTCGGTTTGATCGATTTTCGATTAAGACTATCACCCCTAGTAAGAATAATGGTTAGACATGTATTTTTTATTACGATTGATATATATTTAGTTCAACAACATGTGAGGGTTAGATATTCAAAACTCTAATCTTTCAGTTGAATACGTACCAATTAATCAGTTAAGTTATATGTTCAGATTGGTATGAGAGATAAAGTTGAAGTAATATTATAGATGAAAGTGATATTAAATTCTAAAATTCTGAAAATAATGAATAATATTATTCCAAAGACTAAAAACCAAAAGATGATGTATTGTCAATTTATGAATCACAATTCACAATATTCTTAGATTTGGTTATAGCCCTATGGATAGGTACAAAATTAGGTATTGAAAAACATAGAAAGAAAGCACAATTATTTCAGATGCTTTCATGCTCCAGAGTTCACATGGCTCCTCCTTATATTATTATTATATATTTCTAATATTTAAAAACCCCTTCTGAAGATTAAGTTTGTTCTTTTTTCTTTTTTCTTTTTTCGTTCCATTACCTTTTCGGATTTAATGGATAGGAGTTGGAGGATCATGCATTACATTTAGTTAATTGTTGTATGAAAAAGATTTCTTAAATGAAAAAAAAAATGTATTTTTGGTCGTTATTTGAGATATAATTTTATTTAATCTCACCTCTATTATTGTCATGCCAACTTGGTATAGCTTTTCGATTAAAACATTAGTTACATTTCATATATTTGAATATTTAGATCTCACTCTACATTTGCAATGTTATATTTTTTGAAAAGAGAAAACTTTGTCATGGCATTAAATTAGTCGAACATAAAGCTAATTTAAGAGAACATTCTCTTTTGATTTATTAAGAATTGATTGATTGAGAGGTTATTTTTTAATTTTTTTTATTCTAAATAAATAAAGTGTGGGGTTCAATTTTGATTATTCTTATTCATGCATAATTGAATAATTTAGGTTCTGTTTGATAACTATTTGATTTTTGATTTTTAGTTTTTGAAAATTAAACTTGTTTTCTCCTAATTTCTCTACAATGATTTTCATCCTTAAGTAAGCATTTGAATTCTTAGCCAAATTCTAAAAACAAAAACTACTTTTTTAAAACTACTTTTTTTAATTTTCAAAACATGACTTTGGTTTTTGAAACTATAGGTAAAAAGTAGATAACAAAACAAGTATGTTCATAGGTGAGAGTAATATTTATAGACTTAATTTTCAAAAATAAAAAACCAAAAGCTAAATAGTTATCAAACAGAGCCTTAGATGCCAAGTTCAAGATTAAAAACGAAAAAATAAAAATATTTGTTGACTATCACAAGCGAGTCACACACATCACTTGTTTACTTAATTTAGAACAAGAACTTAATCATTTAATTTAATTACAAAAGCATTTTAAGTATTCATATTGGACACACGAAAACCTATTGTCTAGAAGAAACATAAAGTTTACACTATTCATATTGGAGAAATGTAAATAGTTTCATATTGGTTAAAATTGGAAAAGATCTCATAACTAAGATCTCTTTATTGGTATTGTTATGGGTGAAATTGGACAAACAAGAATGGACTAGCTAAAAAGTTATAATAAAGGGTCAAACGAGGAAAGAAACCCAATACAAAGTCAAAACAGATCGAAATCGAAAGAGTATCGGCCTAGAACGCTAAAGAACGAAGAAACGGGCTTGGGTCGAAGCCTAAGCTCGTGGTCGGCCTCGGTCGAGGCCGACTAGATGGGAAGGGCCTTGCCTTGGTTCTTCATGGCCCATGTAAGGTAAGTTCATTTTAGCCACCTAAATTCTCCTAGAATTCTTAAATTCTCTCAAAGACTCTCTCTCTGATTTAAGCATCGGAGCCTATGTGGCCTACACCACATCGATGTCCAGGGTTTTCTTGTCTTGCAGGCTGTGTTCTTCCTCTAAGTATACAAATTCCATGTTGTTGTCACGTTGAGGTCATGTGAGATTTCTCATGTCCAAAATTTGGCAACAACAAGTATACACATCTTTTAAATAGAACTCAAAAGTAAAACCATCTAAACACACACTTAAAGTGGACAATATCATACTATGTAGTATAGGAAGAGATTTTATTATCTTAACGATTCAAACATCTATCCAAATTGATCATTTTTTTAAAATTCAATAACATGTAGGGATGAGATAATTCGAACTTTTAACCTCTTGAATAGAGGGTATATGCTTTAATGGCCAATTAAACTATACTCGAGTTGACAAACCAAATTGAAAGTCGAGGAATATTTTGATACCAAAAACAAAAATAAGGATAGTTAAGGTGTAGGGTAGAGAGAGTAGAGGGGGTAATTGAGGCCATGTGAAGCATATTGAAATCCCATGTGCCCTAAGGTGAGAAAATTACCAAATGGGCCTAGCTTTCCTTTGGCCACATTGTTCTTTATTATGCCCTTTTCGCCTAAGCCTAAGCTATAGCCGCATTCAAATATTTCAACTCATCATCACCATCTACATCATCTCCATTATCATATACATTAAATTTCACATTTCCAATCAAAGTATTCACATTCCCCACTCCTCTTTCCAACCTAAAAATCCATCCATCTTTTTCCTTTCATCTCCTGTTCCATCTCTTTATATCCGTGTTTATTTTAATCTAATCCCCTTTGACTCCATTTCTTTTCACATATTCTTACATTATTTCAATATCCCTTTCAAATAAATAATATAATTTTCAGTAATTAGAGTGATGAAATCTCTTTTTATCTTGAAATTTATTCTTTCTTGACTTCATCTAAAAGTCATATACTAATAAAAATATTTTCGCACATATAAACTTATAATATTTTTCAATCTTAGTCGATGTGAATAAACTTTATTCGTATATATATCCCCAAACATCCTTTATAACCCATATCAATCGTTTCTTTTAAAAAAAAAATGTAACCCATATCAATTGTGGAAGAACTAAAGAAATTATATATATATATATATATATATATATTTTTTGAGTTCATTAATTCAACAACATCTCGAGTTAAGGATTCTCTAACTTTTTTTTTATTAAAAATATATATATTAGCCAGTTGAGTCATACTCATGTTAGCAAAATTAGATATTGTTTATAACTATGTACTTTGAGGGAAAAAAAATCCCATCTCTCTTAATCCAGTTTTTTAGAATGTTAACTAACAATCTTACATGAATTTACTTTCAGGCTACTCGAAAAATCACACAAATCAATAGAAAATGTTGTCATTTATTACTTGCAAACCTATGATATTTTTTTAGTCACTCACACCTTTAACAACCCTCTCCTTGATTTGCAAGAAAAGTTAAGACTCCTTTATGTGTTTTTGAACTATCTCATATCAATTGTACTAAAAGAAATTAAATTAGATGTTAGCACGTATAAATGATCACGAGAAAGATATTACAACAAAAAGGGAAAGAGAGAAATGAATTGAAAAGCCAAAGCAAAAGAAAAGGCAATATTTTACTTGCATTGTTCCTTGACATAAAAATTAGGGTTCGACTTATTATGGTAGAAAGGGCAAAAAGTCTTCATTTTTCTCCATCTCATATTGCAATCTTGTGTCGGTAGCGTGGTCCAAAGCCATTACTCACCCCATAAAAGCCACAGCACCAAGCAACACCTACAATTTAATTCTTCAATACCAAAGTAGTTGCTTCCTTTATAAGCCACAACATTTAAACTTTTAGGACCAATATTTGTACCTATTGTTTTAGCTTAATTCCATTTCTCTCTTCGCTTACTCCATCATTTGTAGTTTGATTGACTTTCTGCCATCTACGATCGATATGCATGCACTAATCTACATCATAAACACATTAAAAAATTGATCTGGTTCTAAAAAAAATTAAAAATCTTCTCAATAAAGTTATTATCATGGGACACCTCGAATATCACATCACCATTAGTTTATTTGATTGAAATATGTTGAAATGGTTGGGAATGAAATTGATAATGTTGAAACATTGAGAACAAAATTGAAATAATTAAGATGTATATTTTGCCTAAACATTTTGTATGGTTTGGTGATTAGATAAAATTTGATGAAACATTAATATGGAACTGATGTCTAATCATATACTAGAATATTTTAAGGTCAAATTAGAAATTAATGTGATATATATGAACCTCTTCTAAAAAGTTTTTTTTTTTATATGTTCAATGTCATCTTATATTGTGGGAAAAAAACCACTTCAAACATATTGGAGAACATATGTACCATATATGTTGTGTGAAAATTTGAATGGAGGAAACTATTTAGAAGATTCTATGGTTTATGTTATGAGGTTTCTTGAAGATCCTTTTGCTACACTTGATGGGTTACAAAGACTAGAAGAAACTTCCATTTGGTTCCAATATGAGGGACATTTGATGCATTCAAATTGACTTTCATATCAAATTTCAGGAGAATACCATCAAAATCAAAGGTTTCTTTTTTTTTTTTCCTAATTATTATGTTTTTAGTCTATAGATTTTAATTACGTCTCTGAATTTCTTTTTGTATTCAACAAACATAAGATGAGATATTGAACTTTCAACTTTAAAAAATGTAATATACGACGTCATATATCTATTGAACTATGCTCAGTTTGATAATTACACTTTTAAATTTTAGATTACACTTATGTTTAGTGCATTCGTTAACAAAACATTGACGTGTAATATACTCGAATTTGTCTGTTTGTTTGTTTATGATACCCACTATTGAGTATAATAGTATGCATGAGCATGATGTAGAAGGAGAGGGGCAAAAATCAAGTGTGGTGGGGTCTATAGGGCACCCAAAAAAAGGCTGCAATGTGGGCGCGTGGTGGCCCATATTTGCGACAACATTTTGCACCACATCATCATCCAACCCTCCCACTAATCAACACTATGGTGGTGCTGGTTGTTGACGATTTTTTTTTCTTCTTTTTATTTAATTAAAAAAAACAAATTCTCTTATTTATATATATCTACTCTACCAAATAATCATATAATCCCATCCCGTCTAATATTCTTTTCATTATTCATAATTTGTCACTAATAACTTCCCTAATTATCAATTATTTGGATTAGTGAGTAGACCCCTTATGGTTTAAGTAACTATAATAACAAATCCCATTAATAAATGTTTAAATTCCGAGAATGATTCTAATCGATTGTGTTTTTATATTGTCTTAATAAACTTTTCTTTTTCACTTTTAAAAATACGGTTAAAAAATATTTTCATCTCTAAACTTCCATAAACGTAACAATTTAGTTTCTGAACTTTAGTTCGTAACAATTTAGTTCTAGTACTTTTAGTTTTGTAACGATTTAGTCATTATATTTTAAATTTCAAAATAATTTAATCTTCATCATGAAAAATGTTGTTAAGATTTAATTGAATTTCTTACATACGTAGATCAATAAACTAATTAGGAATCAAATATATTTATATACTATAAAGATTAAGTTGTTATATAATAAAATTTGATGCTTAATTTTGATGGAAATTTTCATAATAGGGATTCAATTGTTATAAGTTTTAAAATATATGGACTAAATTGTTACGAATTCAAAAGTATAGAGACTAAGGGTCCGTTTGGTTTAACTTTTCAAGTATTTAATTTTGAAAAATGTCATTTTAATAAAAATTATAGTGTTTGACAATGGCAACCACTTAAAATGACTTTTTTAAAAATGAGTTTAAGAAATAAGTTATTTTGAGTGAAGCACTTGAAATCAAATTTTAGAAAAAAAGGTTTTTAGGTGTTTAATTTGGAATCTCTCAAATTTTCATGATATATAAAAATGACTAAAATGCCCTCACACTTCACCTTCATTTCCACCATGGGCAGCGCTGCCCACCGCCACCGTTGGCGACCACCACCCACCTCTGACGACCACCTTCTATCACCTATCTCTGGCGACCACTGCCTACTGTCAGCAACCATAGTCTATCGTCCACCTCCAGCAACCCCCTAGTGGCCGATGGTAGTTGGTTAGTCATAGTATTTTAAAAGAAAATTTGAACTTATTAATTTATAGTGTTTAATAGTCGTCCCTTATAGTAATTTGATGTTAGTATAAACATTTTGAGTATAGAGCAAGCCAAACAAATTTGTGTATAAAAATAATTTTGAGAAAATATAACCAAACGTATAAGTATTTTAATTTTAAACCATTATATATATATAAAGAAAATGCATTTTTGAAAAACACTTAAATTAAAAAGTAATACAAATGGGCTCAAAGTTGTTTTAGGAACTAAATTATTACTTTCATGAAACATTAGAGACTGAAGTGTTTTTTTCACCTAAAAATAAATGTTTGATTAACTATTTTGTAGGAAAAGAAAATTTAACTATTTTCTAAGGAAAACAATTTATTGAATAAAAACCTCTACTAATTTAGAAAAAAAATGTTCAAATAAAAACATCGTTTTTGAATTTCAAGTCTGATTCCAATCTTAATTTTTGTCCACTACTTGAGATAGTTCGTATAAATACTTCTTTATTGAAAGAAGTACAATAATTGTAGAAGTGAGAAATTGAATCTTCAACATTAAAAAAATATAAATAAAAAGTATAAATGCATTCGAGATTAAGTTATGCTCAAATTTTAAAAAGTGATTCTAAAAAAAAGTCATTTTCTAGAAAAGCTAGGAAAGTAGTCCTTAAAAATCTGCAATATTCGACAATCACGGAATTAGGCTTTTTAATAACCACAAAATCAAACTGTACATAAAAATAATACACAAAAGTAAATTATAATAAGAAGAAACTAATCTAAATGTAATGATGGTGAGTAAAATATACACATGTAGGGAAGGGAAGAGAACAAAAATGGGCCATACAAGCCTTTGAATTTTTAAAAAAAAAAAAAAAAAAAAGTAATGAAAATACAAAGCTAACTTTAATTTGTGAGAAATTGTAAAGGGGAAGATGCAATATTTATATGACCCACTTCTGATATAAAATCCTCACTTTCATGTGTAGAATGTGGTCTGTTATAATTGCTATTAAGTTCCCATCCTTTAAAAATATATATTCCATCATTTTCAAAAATCTAAATTACCAAAACAATACAAAATTAAAATTAAAATTATTATAAAAAAAATCCCAAAGAAATCTGGTCAAAGTTCCAGCATCTTTTATATATATCTCCATTGCTGCGTCTCCCTCATAAAACTATATTCCTCTCAAAGAGTTAGAGAGAGAAGGTTAGAGAGAGAGAGAGAGGGGTTTTTTATGTTTTTTTTTGTTCATATGGCGGATTTAACTGCAACTTCAGGAAGCATCCAAAGGGATCGCATTGATCCCAGTTCGTAGCATTTTTATTTTTAGTTTTAGTTTTTCATCTGCCATGGAATTTGGATCATGCCATCTCTTTGGATTCCTCCTGCAGTGTAGCTTCTTTTTTATTTTTCGCCACCGCCTGCCGGAGATGCACACAGCCCGCCGGAGGTTTTCTCGCAACGGGACCATTCTATTCATATCAGTAAGTTTCTTGCTTTAGTTATTTTTCCGATTAAAAAAAAACATAACTCAACTGGATAAAATATTATATATATATATATATAATAAAAGTTAAATATTTGAATCGAAACTAACATCTTTCTTCTATTTCATTACCAAGATCTAATTCTAATCTAGATGAGAAAAAAAATGGAGGTTTTAGAAGAGGAATAATCTCTGAGTGGCGCGGTGGGTGCTTTGCTTTTTAGGAGATATTAATTTAATGGAAAATTCCATAAGCATATATTTGTTTAATAATCATTAACAGATCATTAAAGGGATACAGAGGGTTAATGCTAACTTTGGTGGCTATGGCTAGCTGTTAAAAATTTAAGATTATGTTAATTAAGTGATTGATTAATGATTGTTTTTATTTAACACTTACCTGTTGTTGTTCTGTTTGGTAGCTTTTTTTCAAAAAAAAAAAGGATAATGAAGTGAGAAATTTATTGAATAAGGTTGTCATTGTGTAATTGTCTCATTGGATATATATTAAAATATTTGCATATTTCTAGCTAGATATAAACTTGAAATATTTTGTATTTCTTTTCTTGCACGGTGTAAAACTTTTAATCACATTTTGGTAGCGGGCTTCGTTGAATAATTTATCGATATTTATCGAGAAAATGAGTGTAGTTTCTTTTTTTGGGTTACCAAACACAGACAAACAAAGGGATGGTTTAGTTGGCTGAAGAGGGGAGATAGAAAAGGCACATGCTTTCAAGTTTCAATTTTAGACGAATCCAAGGCAGTTGGAAATTATAAAGATATGAGATTTTGAGATTTGATTTTAAAAAAAGGGCAGCTTGTTTATGCTTTTTGTTTGTTTGTATTTGTAATGTAAAATTTGGGCTTTTTTCATTTTATTGCTTTCCCACTTTAAAAGCCTCGAGCTGAGCGTCCCGAAGGCAAAGGAATCAGAAGCATCATGTGAGAAGACAAGACAATGACTTTTAAACCCCATTAATGCCTCTCTCACTTTCTTATTATTATTATTATTATTTCTTCTTATAAAAATTATCATCATCATCATTTCTCTTCTATCTATGCAAATCTCAATTCCAATTTTCATCTATCCCTAAATTTATTCAAATCCCATTTTAAATGTGTGACAATTACTTTTTAACTTTTCAATAAAGGATCAAGGACACTGTACTTATCGCTTTCTTGTGTATATTTTGGTCTAAATTTTTCAACCTAGGAAGGCGATTAGAACTCAATGTATGGTTACCTATTAGAGAAGCACTTTTCATGTCCACTTTAAATCTAAATCTAGCTCTATATAAGAATTGTGGAAAAATATTCATCTTATAAATGCATTATTTAAGGTTATTAGATTATCTTGAATGTTATAAAAGAGAACAATTACTAAATGATAAACAACACCAATAAAAAGAAGAAAGGAAGAAGGTAAGACAACATGAATTGTAATCAAACCCCTCTTATTACCACTATCAATTGGCAATCGGTTGATTTTCATGAGGACCACACGAGTGACTGACATGGACCACATCAGAGAATCGGTTGGTGTGTAACTAATTCTTACAAAAGCATTATTCACCTCATTCACTAGTTCAAAGACTAAGGGCCCGTTTGATAACGTTATTGTTTCCTGTTTCTTGTTCTTGTTTCTCATTTTCAAGAAACAGACATGTTTGATTAGAGATGTCCACGGGGCGGGTCGGGGCCGGGGAATGGATTCCCCGTCCCCGTCCCCGCCCCCCATTTCATTCCCCGTCCCTGCGAAATTCTCCGTTTAATTTCGCGGGGATCGGGGCAGGGATTCCCCGAGGGGAATTCGCGGGGATCGGGTTCCTCGCGGGGAATTTTTCCCGGTTCTTTTTTTTTTTTTAATCTTTTTTATTTTTTAAATTTATTCTCAACCATAATAAAAATTATTTCTAAATGAATAATTTTCAATATAATTCTATTTAAAGTAAATGTTATAAAATTTCATAATAAAAATAATAATATACCATAAGTAAAAATACTATAATGTCGAAACAACTTAATTTCTAAAAATTCAAATTTCAATATTACAACATAGACTTTAATTTTTATTTTTTTTTTAATAACGAAATAGTCTTAAACTAATTTCTACTATAGTTTTTTTTATAAAAAAAATTCTATTTATAGGTAATAATATATATCTATATATATATATTATTAATCGGGGAATCGGGGCGGGGCGGGGCGGGGCGGGGAATATATTCCCCGTCCCTGTCCCCGTTTAGCCAACGGGGAAAAAAACTTCCCCGCTCCCTCCCCCATTCTCCGTGTAATCGGGGATTCCCCGCCCCGTTCGGGGCGGGTCCCTGCGGGTTAAATGGACATCCCTATGTTTGATAAACGATTCTGTTTCTTGTTTCTAAATTTTTTAGAAACGTTTCTAAAAAAAAGGCAGATTTTGAGAAATTTCAAAAAGTAGTTTCTCAAATTATGTTTCTGTTTCTTTTTTCAGGTTTCATGCATGTATTCATATTTCTCTTTTTACCCGTCTCTCCCCTCTCCCTTATTTCTCTCTTTTCCATTCTTTTTTTTTCTTTTAATACTTTTTAATCTTTTTATTTTTTTTTCTTATTTTTTATTTTTATTTTTTAATTTATTTCTTTCTATTCGTTCTCTCTCTTTCATCATAATCTTTTTTTTATAGTTCATTATCTTTTTTTTTCTTTTTTTCTTTTTACTTTTCTCTTTTCGTTTATGTTTTTTTCTTCTCTCTTATTTTCTTATTTTCTTTTACTTTACATTAACGAGCTTATAGTTATTATTTTCTATTTAATTCTCTATTATTTTTTTTGGTACGATTTTATTTTTTATTAAATAAATAAACTAATAATGTATTTCATTCTCTCTTTTTCTGATTTTACTTGCTTGTATTATTGGCTAATGCATTTTTAAAGAAAAAATAAAAATAAAATTTATTATTAAATTAAAGAAATGTGAGTATGTTCGATTGTCTGACCTTAGACAATTTATAAATTCGTCTAATTGAACTAACTCTTGTAAGTCAAAATCGTTCAAAGTGAATTGATTGAAGTGAGAAATAACATTGAAAATCAAATTTGAACAACAATTGAAGGATAAAATTTATTATTATTATTATTAATAATTAGGTGCTAGGCCTTAATAAAATACTATAACCTCTTTATAATTGTTTTATATTTATTTTAATGCATGTTATATATTTTTATTTTTACAAAAAAACAAGAAACAAGAAACAGAAATAGTTATCAAACATGTTTCTGTTTTTAGTTTTTAAGAAACAGAAACGAGAAACGAGAAACAAAAACAAGAAACAAGAAACGAGAAATAAGAACGTTATCAAACGGGGTCTAAATTATCCTTCAAGATTTCTTGTCACAATTTTACATTGAATAGGGGTGAATATAATGCTAGTCATCGTATAACTACACAAGTAAAAAATAAAATAAATATAGAACATGGAAAGTTTTAGGTTTAGATCTTATTTTCATTCTTAAATTTTTAGAATTATTTTATTTTAGTTCTTGAATTTTAAAATCGTCTATTTTAATATCTTTTTAAATAACCATTAACATGCTAATCTATGTATAAGGTGACTTCAATATGTACATTAACTATATATGGAATGGAGTTAGATAAGGTTGGTTGAGATGTGCATTAAATTGGGGATGATATTAGATGAAAAAATAATAACTATGGCTAAAATAATTATTCTTTTTAAGTTTATGAATTAAAATATATTCTTCTTTTTTTTCTAAAAAAAATATTTTGAAGTTTAAGGATCACAATGGTTATTTTTTAAATATCAAAGGTCAAAATATACCAAAATAGAACAAATCTAGAAGTAGAAAATTGAAAATAAAATTAAATCAAAGTTTTATAAGAAAAAGAGAGCAAATTAAATTAAAACATGTTTTTGAATAGGTTTGGGTCCACTGGGCTTGGGCCTTGCCGTCTTTGTAATTGAACCTCTGCATAAATATTTTTTACAAATATAATTAATATTCGGTAATTATTCATTTTTATTTTTGAAAATACATATCCGGTAATTATTCAGTTCAAATAAGTTCTATTTAATGTCTTATTATTAGACAAATCTTTTATCAATTAATGAAACCCTGTTCAATATAGAATGGTAACTAACACCAATTCTCTATGTTTGTCAATGAATTATGTAAATTATACCTTTCAAATTTAATAATTAAAAATGAATGCGATGTTGTTCATATTTTTAATGAATAAACATAATTTCAATGTACGTATATTGTTTAATCTTTCAATCAAATATTAGTGTGCTTTTTTTAATTATTCATAATTAGTAATTATGATGGTTAATTTTGCACAGTAATACATGCATTCAATAAATTCAATTTTTGTAAATATCTTTCTAAATGGATCGTTGTTACCTAAAATATGACATTTTGGACATCCTATTTTTATAGCATATGCTTCGATTTATCTATAATATCATATTGTGGAAATAATGTTGAATTATTTTTTTTAATCACCCCCTCAAGATTTATTTCTTGTGCATTCGTGGATGAGAAGAATACAACAAGTGGGTTCTTTTGAGAAATTTAAGGAAGATAGTCTGATCTGTTTAGATCCTATCCTAATACAATTTTATGGCACAAAAATATTGTTTCGTCTAGATTATAGGAATCACAAACTCACCCCAAAAATTAAAAAGAAAGAAAAAGAAGAAGACTCTACACGTTTTTTGTTGAGGGTCAACATTGTTCTTAAAAAATAATAATAATAAATTACCATTTTAGCTCTTCATATTTGGTTTTTAATTCTATCCATATGATTTTGATGGTTTTATTATTATGATGTTATTAACTTTCCCAAAGTCTCTCCACCATTACAAGAAGTTAGTAGTTTTCTTAAGTAGTACGTTTTCTCAAGTATCCTAAGAATTTGAATTTTAAATGTATGCAACATCCATTTTTCACAACAAACTTGTTTCATCTTTACTTTAAAACCTACCTAATTACCTTTATTCTTTTACTCAATTGCCAACTCAAGCCAGTATACATTTACTCTAATAAAGTTAGCTAATATAACTCACCTATTCCTTATACCAAAGAGGCGAAGACTAGTTCATTATTTGTCAACTTTCTTTATCACAACTAAAAAAAAGCATGCTAGAAACATATCTAGTAAGAAAACCATCAATAAATACCTCATAGCAATGAAGATACTTTAAGGAATTGTTTGGAATTATGAGTGAGTTATAATAACATAAGTTATAATAGTCTGTGAAATTATATAATATTGTTTAAAATGCAAAGTTGTTTACTCTAGAGTTATAATAATTTGTATTTGAAGTACAAAGTACTCCACAAGTTATTATAACACATATTATTATAACTCATACCCCAAATGAGTCTTAAAAGTTTGGATTAGAACTATAATGAAAACGGTAAACTACATAAATCAAAGGACTAAATAGTAATTTACCAAAAGGAAAAAAATTCATTATCGTACGACGTCGTTCGTGGTTGATTTCTCTGTACATTTGTACAAGAGTTGAGACGACAGACGGTCAAAGATTAGACGTGGTAAAATCGCCCAAATTAGCAAACCCGGTCCTGAAAAACCGAGACGAAATTACAGAAAAACAGTCGACAAATAAAAGAAAGAAAGAAAGAAAGAAGAAAAAAGAAAAAAAGAAAAAACACGCCAGTTTCTGTATCCGTGAATGTTGTTCTTTCAGTCGAACACAGATCTGCTCCGCCACTCAGCTTCTTCGCAATAATGGTTAATTTGTCTTCTCAATTTCTATTCTCCATTTTCCTCTTCTCATTTCTCCACCCCATTTCTTCATTCAACCTTCGAACCCCCCCCAAAGAACCCAATTTCGATCCCCACATTGCCCTCATCGGAGACGCCGCCCTCATCGACGGAGACGGCGGCGCTTCTTTCGTAAAATTAACCCGCCCCGTCGCTTCCAGCTTCGGCCTTCTCTTGCACAACAAACCCTTGAAGCTTCACGGTTCCACGTCGTTTTATACCCAATTCACCTTCTCCGTCTCGCCGGACAACGGCGATGGCCTCGTCCTTTCACTTGTCCCCGGTGGATTTTTCCCCGACGAGGTCTCCCCGGAGAAATGGCTTCACAGTATCGAATTTGTCTCTGGGAATGTGGGTAATTCGAGTGGTGGGTATGTGAAGACGGAGAAGGGGATTGTTGTTCCCAACAATGGGGGAAAATTGACATCGTGGGTCGATTACGATTCCAGCTCGAAAATGGTGGAAATTAGGTTAAGTAAATTTGGGGATTTGAGGCCGTACGATCCCTTATTGGTATACCCAATTGATCTGCAGAGCAAATGCGAAGGGAGGGAAGTTTTCGTGGGATTAAGCTCGTGGAATAGCAAGTCATCTGAGTGGAGCAGAGTATTTTCATGGCGGTTTGGTCTTAGAAATGTGCCCAAATGGATGCATTCGTTGCCGGTGGATCCACGGCGGCATTCTGAAAAACAAGATGAGGGTTTGCAGAAGAATCATCTTCGGCCGCTTACAATCTTTGCTGGGCTGATCTTTGCAACTGGCTGCGGTGCATTAATGGCGTTTTTGGTGCTGTTCGTGTGGGCAATTGCTGGCAATAGAAACGCCATTTTTGTTGCCGAGCCCCCATCGGTTGATTTTCAGTACGAAAAGGTTAGTGTAGTTGTAGAGGATGGATCGAAAGATGGTAGCGTAAGAGGATGAAGACTATGGAGATTGTTAGTCAGTTCATAGCAGTGCCTGCAGTTATCCAAAAAGTTGAAAATGTGTTTAAGAATTGGACAGACAACTGGGGTTTAGGATTTGGCCGTGTGTTTTTGTTTTGGAGAAATTTGTTGCAACTTGCAATGTATGTTTGTCATTTGGATAATGCTTCTTTGCCCGTTGTTGGGTTTTTTTTTTTTCTTTGCTTTCTTCTTATGATGAAGATGATCCAACACACTCTCAAAGATTGATCTGTGCTTTTATGGTATTTTGATGAAATTGATTGAAGCCTCTGTGGACATTCTTCTGCTTAACTAAATGATTTGTGTATCTATATTGGAACCATTTCTCATAGTTATTATCTTAGGCTTTCAATCTGCTGCAGGATTATACAATTGCAGGATGTTCATTAAATTGATCTAAATTAGTGTTTTTTTTTTCCCTTTCTTCCGTTAGATTGTGTGGAATGGGCTAATATCTTGCGTATATTCATAATTGGATGTGTTGGGTCTTCAGCTGGTGTAAGTTGAGCTCTTCAATTTATATAAATGTTCATAGATTGTTTATAATTTTTATGTCAACGAGTTCAATATAGACGACAATGAAATTGTCATTTTATATATATATATATATATATATATATATATATATATATATTTTGATATCCGTGTATTTCTGGATCACATATGAACTATTTACATGAACAATTGCTTGACCCTATTATTTTTTTTTTTTACAACCTTGACCCTATTACATTTGGTTGCCAAGCTAACTTATAGGATATTAAATCCTAAGTAGGTAGGTAGTTACTATGACTTAATCCATTCTCTCAAGCTTTTTATTATTTACATGACCCTTCTTAACTACTAGGCCAACCCATGGTCGTTGAAAATGTCAAGATATTTGAAAATAATGACATATTGAAAGATTTTTTATTCCATGCATTGTATTGGTAACAGTTTGTTAATACTTCTAAAACCTCTACATTTTTATCGAATAATGTTTTCACCATATTTCAAAAGAGAAGATAGCGTCAACATGAGGTAAGAAATGACTCATTTGGTATGGAAATAGGGAGGTCCATGAAAATAAATAAATTATCCTTGGTTTAGAAACAGATAAATGAGGTTTGAAAAGGGGTGAAGAAAAACAATCACACTAATGGGGGAAAAAACAGTAGCACATCAACAAAGGATAGATAATGGAAAGAAGGGCACAGCTTTGAAAATGCCTGATTCTAACTTTCAGATGTTGTAGTTATCTCATAGTTGCCTATTGTTTGTTACATTTAAACCAACAAAGGCCATGCTAAATCAAGAACAATACACCAGAAATACTTTGTCAAAATTGAAGTGCAAACCCTGCCTTAATGGTAGTTATCATCCTGATACCAATTTCACAAAGATCCAGATGGCATTAAGCATTATGAGAGGAACTCTTAAATATTGTGTTGCATAGATAAGCCCTATAAGCTGCCCCTTGAATGACTTTGTTCTGCCTCCTGAGAAGTCTGAGAAGCTCCATCTTCTAGGAGCGAGAAACCGATCTTCGTTTAGAATCGCTAGAGCATTGGCGAGTAGCAGACAACCTTCTAGAAGTGTCCACAATCCCATTTATCTGTGTTGCAAAGAACTTGGCTCAATAAACACATGACACAACAAAGAATTTAACCCTACACTTAAAAAGTTTTCAATCACTGTACTCAAAATGACAAGATAGCAGATGATGCAAAGAACGACAGAATGATGGATTAAGAAACATGGGCAGACAGGAATTGGATTCACTCATTTCCAAAGATGGTAATATCTAATGATCTTCAAATCGGGGCTGAACTAAAGGAAACATCAGTTTGATGATTATAGCTAAACTGCAGTGGCTATAATCATCTGATCACCAATGATCACAAAAACAAAGAGGGAATAAACAGTAACCATCACTCGAAATAATTCACTTTTCTTTTTCCCCTTTTTGATTTCTGAAATGTATCCTTGACATAGAAGAAACATTCTCCCACCCCCTAAAACTTGAATTTTTCAATAATTTGGCCTAATTTTCTTCCAATAAGTTTGAAGAAACTCGTCTTAGAGCCTCAAAATGAACAAAAAGATAAACCAAATTCCAAAACGAACAGAGATTCTTTCAGCCAGCCAATCTATTCACAAAATCATGTGACAAATCAGGTTTGAGGAAAATATAAAGGTATAAAACGAGGTGATCCAAGAAACCTGACCCAAACACCATGGAAATTACACAGAAAGTACAGAATGTAATCAGAAAACAAAGAAACCCATCAGAAATAAAACCAACCTAGAGAGCAATTTCACCAGAAACAGTCGAAATGTTGATGATTTCCACGGTAAAATGATAACCCAATTCCCAGAACTTGCTCGAAAACAACAATACGGCTGAAAATGGAAAGAAACGAATGAAATAGATATGAAAATGACGGGTAAACGATCTCGAAACTCTCACCAGTAAGGGGGCGTTTGGCTCACAGTTTCGAAATCAAAACACTTGGATTCGAAACCCTGTAGGATTTGTTCTGGGGGTTTGAGAGTCTGGGAATCAAAAAATAGTATTTGGGGTGCAGAGTTATGAAGCTTGGAAATCAAAAAACAGTGTTTGGGGTGCACTGTTTACGAGTTGTGTTTCAAAAATCATGAGTTTTGAACACAGTAGCCCAAATACCATTTTTGGTTTGGATTCTAAAACCAGCCAAACTCAAAACGGTGGGCCAAACACCCCCTAAAAGCTTATCTGAGAATCCGAGAGCAGGGTGGAAGAAATGGGGTTTGATTTTTCATACTGCGAAATTAAACTCCACAAATTGTAACCATACAACCATCTAATTCGATATTGGGGGTTGCAGCGAATATAACAGTTACACATTACCGAAGCCAGAATTCTGAATTCAAGCAATGATTAAAGTAAATCAAATTCATATAAGCTATCGTGAGCCCAATAATCGATCAGCACAGATCGTAACCTAAGTTCAAAGTAGGCGAAAGAATTAAAAACGATGCAGATCTTTCGTGAAGGAGAAATAAGATTAAGATTTATAAGAGAAAAAGACTGCCGTACCTGATCGGAGAAAACGGAGGAGTTGGAAGATCACCGGTTGTGAAGACTCTTCAGATCACAGAGTGAACCGAGAATTAGAGGGAGAGAAAGCCGACCTGCACAACCTGTTACAGTTGAATCGCGTTATTGGTTTTTTTTTTTTTTTAAATCTTAAAATCGCGTTATTGGTTTTAATTTAAAATATAGTAATAAATCTTATCATATCTTACTATCTTTTTTTTTTTTAGATATCTTATCTTACTATCTTAAAAAATAATTAGGGGAGAATCATTTTTGAACTATTTTATCCAAATGATAATTACATAATGCCAAATATACCCATTCATTAATTATTTTCATATCAAATTATTTTATATTTCCACTTCTTTAGTTTTTCATTTTTTTTAGGCTTTTGTTATTTCTATTTTGGTGCCATGGTTGAAGTGGCTAGGACTAGGAAAAAAATTATTTTTGGACTATTTTGTCCATATGGTAATTATATAATGCCAAATATGCCCCTTCATCAATTATTATTCCTTTATTATTTTCATATCAAATTATTTTATATTTCCACTTCTTTAGTTTTTCGTTTTTTTAGGATTTTGTTGTTCCTATTTTGGTGTCGATGATGATTGTTTTTTCATCAACCAAACAGGCCGGTTACAAAAAAATTGCAATCTAATTATAATAAAGGATGTTTATATCATCTCTTAAATTACATAACCAAAAGGTAAATTATCAATTATGGTATACGTTTTCTATTCTCTACAAATAGTTAATGCATTTGAAATGCATTTGCTAAGCAAAGATGATTGTGTTCTTTTTGTGCCAATTTGAATTTGATTGATCATTTTAGATATATGTGAATTCTACGCTTTTAGAAATATATTTTAATTTTAATTAAATTAATAATTTAATGGTTGATTTAGACGTAGTTTAATTGAATGATTAATTATTAATTTATTACAAAATTAAAATTTTAGAAAATGTGAACGGTCTACTAAGTAATTTGAAAGGCTTTTGGCTATCTTCAATAAATAGGGTTCAATTGCTTTAGGGAACTTGAACCGGAGGTTCCTTTCTCCCTTCCCTCCCTCTCTGTTGTTTAGAAGGTGCATTTTGTCTATTTTGCAATTCTCAACTTTTATTGTCTTTTGGAGCTATTAAGTTGAGATGTTTTTTTATGTTTATTGATCATTGCTTCTTGGTTTTGATTGCGGTGTTGAAGATGAAGGAGAAGAAAAAGATGACAATCGTGATTGGTCAAAGAAAATGGAAGCAAGAGAGGGAGGGAGGGTTGTATGTGTCTTAATGGGTTTTTATTTTTTTTTGGGGCTGGGCAAGGTGGGATCCAAATTCTTCTTTTTATTTTTTTCTTTTTTTCTTTTATATATTAACATGTAATCATTTTTTATTTAAATATAAGTATTAATAGTTTTTTTTAATATTAATCCATTGAAAAATTGAAAATTGTAAGTCAAAGTGATGTCATTTCAATTTTCAATGTTTTGGTTAACTTTTTTTTTTGGCATGTTTAATTTGGTTTATTTATAATAATAATAATAAATTATAAATTAAAAGTAAAAATTACTAGATTATAATAATAAAAAATTGTTAGTAGTAATGTACTACATTGGTAGCACTATTAAAAGAAAAAAAAAATTCAAACATCCAAGCAATTTACATCTTTCTTGACACATTATATTTTACATTTTTTTAAAAGTTATTCAGTGTCTTTCGAATCTCCCACAATTATTTTCGTAAAAAATATTATAGAAGTGAATAAAGGTCATTGTTTGTCCAACAAAAAAAATAGAAGTGTTAAAAATACATTTTATGTGATGATATTTAAATTATAAGCATTATTTTATTGAACAAAGACGGTAGCAAATTCTCTATCTCACAATTTTAATATGGCAAACAAAATAAATTCAATATCTTTTAATTTATTATTATAGATTATAAACAAAAATTCAAATTGTATTATTAACAATACCATGGTAAGATTTAATGAAATACTTGAAAAATATAAATTATATAACGATTGTAAATGTAAAACCAAATTTTGAAACGGATTGTATCTTAAGCAAATAATAATATTTATTTTCAAAATTAAATATTTGTATAATCATAAAACCATGTTTATTTTTAATTTTATAGATTTTTAAAAAGTTAAATCTTTATCTTTATGTTTATCTTTACTACAATAAAAGTGGTTAACATGAAGAATTAATTTTAGACTATTTTGTCCAAGCTCAAATTATATAATTCCATGTATGTCTCTTATTTACTTAAGCCAGTCGTTACAATATTTTTACACATCAACTATTATCTTTTTAATTTATTTATATATAATTTATATACATCCACTATTATTTTCTCAACATATATATATATATATATATATATATATATATATATATATATATATATATATATATATATATATATATATATGTTATGCACATTAATAATTATTATATTATTACATTAATTGCTCAACTCTCTACAATAATTACATTATTCACTCAAACATTTTTCTTTAAGATATATGTTATATACATTCATTAATAATCAATAAATTAAATTAATTTCTACAGTCTCTAAGATTTAAAGGGTTTAATCTTCTTTTTCTATTAAAGTGAAGACATGAAAGATAAAGTGTCTTTTTTTAAGGGGAAGATGAAGAGCTTTAAAAAAATGCAATAGATATTAATCTTTTCAAATTCTATAACAAAAAATTGAATGATTAATTATACTAGACATTTTCCTTCCATAGTTTCATGGATAGATTATAGCTAAACATAAATATATAGTTGTTTCATCTTTGTGGTAAATTGATTGATTCAAGGTATATCTTAATCTTATGATTTTTTTACCTTCATTTATTTAAAATTTCAAAATATGTTGTTGCATGGTATTGCACTTCCAAATTAAAGTCATGGTAACAAAATACAATTGTTACTTTTCTTTTGTGCCAAATAGATTAAAGTCCGCCAACATGAACATATTTTAGTGGTTAAGGCATCTACTCCTTCCTATGAGATTGAAAATTCCAATCCCCCTTACCCCTTACATTTGTTACCCTAAAAAAAAAAAAGATTAAAGATGTCTCTCAATGTTCTGACCTCTTTTTTTTTTTTTTTTTGTCCGTCAAATTTTTTTTTTTTGTGTGAAAAGATCATGCTAAGCATGAAATTACATGTTGTCTTTATTTTTTTTTTACCAAGATTGATTTGAGGTTTTTTGATAAGCCTTAGAATTAAGGCTTATTTAACTCTCAATTGCTTAAAATATTCTTGTTTTGACTTAAGATCATTTGAAAATAATCGAAAGATTGCTTCAATTTAAGAAAGAAATAAGAAGGATGGCATTCGGGATAGAATTCTAAATAAATTAATCTTGTTTGCAGGAAATATGGAAATTGCAAAATCAAATTACAAATTCGTGATTCTGCAATTGTTTATGGAGCAGGGAATGTGGAAATTGCAAAATCAAATTGCAGAATCACGATTATGCAATCTGGAGCAGTAGAAAAGTTTAAAAAAGGAAAAAAAAATCTGCATTAAACCCATTCCGAAAATCTTCAATTACAGCCCGATTTGGAGGAATTTAAGCACGAAATTTGGGCATTATTCAACCCTAATGAAGGCCTATAAAAGGGGAAGAAGAGGAGGAGCAACACAATTGGTTTTGGAGGCGTTTTTGGAGCTCTGCATCATGGGTTTTTGTCAAGTTTTTCCTTCTCTGTTTCTGCAGAATTTTTTACTCTATTCTTGTCGAAAACTGCAGTTTCTATTTTTTATTTTCTGAATTTTCTTCTTGTATTATCAAGAGATGATGGTAGTATAGTCTTGTTCTTCATTCGATTTCCGTTTTGCATTAAGTTTTGGTTTAATTCCAGCATTTGTTTCGCGGGTTTTTGTCTAACTTTTCTTCCTCTGTTTTCTATTTTTTTTCTGTTTTAATCATGAGTTGCTGCAAGTTTAGTATTTATTTTTCCTTTAAAACTTTTGTCCAATTCATGTTTATGTTTTATTTTTCTTTAAATTTCTGCTTGTATTACCATTTAGTATTTCTACTTAGTTTAAAATTCTGCAGTATTTTTTTTTTTTTAGAGTTGTCCTCTGTTTTTTCCTTTATTCAAATTGAAAATTCTTGGGAGTTTTGTTTATTATTTGCCCAGTTTCCATTTTAATTTATTTTCCTAATTGTTGCAATAAAGCAAGGGCTGTTCATACTAGGAATCTACATTAATTCAATTAACCTTGGTCTTCATTGGCAATTTACACAATTCCTAATATGAATTCTTCTTCAAAAATTAGTTGTGAGATTTTTATCTTTAATTTGAGCTAAAACTTCTTAGGGGGTTCAAGGATGTGAATTTTATAAGAAGTAATTGTAGCCAAAATTTCAATAAATACCAAGCCTACACTTCAATTGTTTGCTTGTGTTGAACAATTTTCCGTTGAGATCCTAGATTGATCAACTAGGGTAGTAACTCAAGCTTAGATTTAATACCGACGGGGTTAGTGATAAGCAGATTTCACACAAGTAATGGAGGAAAGAGCTTAGACATAAGCCAATCCTTACCCTAGACGTGGGATTAAGGACTCCAAAGCCCATAAAATTGTTGAGCCGAATTATCTAAGATAGAAGGACTATAGATATATAAGTCACTCACTTAGCCTCCTAAAAACCTAAATTCAAGGTGAATAGGAGATGCAATTTTGGTTTACAATTGAGTGTGGAGTAGGTTGGAATTGCAATTTTGGCTTGCAATTACAACTTAGGGCAATGACATTCTTGAGCCTCATCTTTATCTAAATTCCTTTTAAAATTTTAGTTACTATCCAATATTGCCATTTCTCAATTCTACAATTAGATTCTGCAATTCAATTATGCAATTTTTGTTATTTCAATTATTGTCATTTTTAGATTCTGCAATTTTTCTTTTTCCAACACACCATCCCAACATTATTTTTGCATTTTTAGTTTTCTAGTTGCAATTTTCCTTACACTTTGCTTTACAATAATTTTTGTTACACCGTTCCCTGTGTGATTCGATACTTGGTACTCACATACAATTTTATATTACTTCGATCGCGTGCGCTTGCGTGTAACAACACCGATCATTTTTACATTTCCTTTTAAACTACAGAATCATAATAGTTTATTTAAAAATTGTTTTAATTTTCAATCATGATTTGGATAAATCTATTGCAAATATATATAAAAACATATTTTCCAAACTAATTGTGTTTCATAATTGTATTTTTTGTTATAAAATCACAAGAATAATAGAGTATATGTTAATAAAAGATTTCAAACTTTTTCAAAATAATTGGAGTTTCAAAGGAAATGTTATTCATAATTTTTTTTTAAAAAGTATCAAACTATAAAGGAGAACTTAGGTATATTAGAATTAATTGTTGTGAATGAAGAAATGCTCATTTACTAAACTAACATTTTATTTAACCATTCAATTTTATTATATTTAATATAATCTTTTATTAATTTAAGATAATTATTGATATCAATAAATAAAATTAAAGTTGTAAAAAAATAATTTAAAATTTTAAAAATCAAAATTAAATTAAAATATAATCGTTACACGTGGAACGCACGTGAATATTTTCTAGTTATTTTGAAAAGTTCAAAATTTTCAAAAAAAAAGTTTTTCTCTAGTTGATTTCTTTAGGATTGTGGGGTGGGGTAATTTTATGAATAATGTAGTGTAAATAAAAATTGACAAAATTGAAGTAGTTTTGAGAAAAAGAATTTTAATAATGTAAAAAAAAAACAAATTACAAATCGGGGGTAAAGAAGAAAAGTAATGTTTAAAATAGAGTATCAAAATCGTGTACCATGTACACGTTTTATGTGTAGTTGGTGAAGTGGCCATTTAATATGTAAACCTAGGACTCGTGTACCATGTACACGATTTACTTTACTTTTTTTTTTTTTTCAATTAAACTTATAAAATATATTTCCAAAATTTGAGGTTGGAATAAAAAAAAAAGAGATGTTATCTAAAATATTTAAAAATACAATGCTAGTTCATTAAAATGGAATAAGTATTTTTTTTTTGCAAATAATGAAATTAGATCCAACAAATGTCTAAGGATTAGTAAGTATTAAGGTTTAACAAAAAGTTATATACAAATGGTAAAATATCACTAAAAATATATATTAATGGTCGTCTTCTCGAACGGGCTCCATGACGAGGCCGAGGCACATCAAAGTGTAATTAATGATGAATTACATCATTAATATCTTGTTGTACAATAGGTGACAATGGATTTTGTGCATAACTCTTGTTGATGACTAGAACTTGAAGCAATGTCCGCCAATCTTTGACAAATTAAAAACACAAATAATTTCATCAGTCCAAAAACACATGTAGATCGGTCTAAAATAACTCAAAAAACATGTAGATCCGTTTAAAAGAAGTTTAAAATGAATAGATTGGACAAAAAAAAGAGCCTAAAACTATATAAATCAGTCTAAAAAACTCAAAACTACATAAATTCATTTAAAGCATTCACATATTAGTCAAAGAATGAAAAAAAAAACACACACACACACATCGAATACTTACCATGGCCGACGACGAGGAAGACGACTAATGGAGGGGTGGCACGCAGGAAAGAGACTGAGTTTGGCAGCAACGGCATGCGTCTATGTGAGAAAGTTACGTTGGCCACCAACATGGAACTCGTGTACGGTGTACACGATTTTCGTGGTTGGAACTCGTGTACGATGTACACAATTTTCGTGTCGTTCCATGTGGCGATTTTCACCTATGTGGGCATGACGTGACGTGTCAAGTAATTCGCGTACATAGTACACGAATTATATCCTTAGTCGCGGTCCAGGGCCGCTTTTCATTAATAAAAACGTGTGCATGGGCCACGAGTAGGGATGGCAACGGGGCGGGGCGAGGCCGGGGCGGGGCCGGGGATGCACTCCCCATCCCCGTCCCCGTGGGGATTTTTCATCCCCGTCCCCGCCCCATTCCCCGTTTCGAAAAGTCGGGGTCGGGGTCGGGGAATCCCCGTTCGGGGATCGGGTCCCCGCGGAGAAAAATCCCCGTTTGTTGTTATTTATTTTTATTATTTTTAATTAAAAATGAATTAAAAATCAGTAAATATATTAAAATTATATATGTTTAAAACTGTATTTTTATTGTTTTATTTATTTAAATAATTAATGTTTAAAACATTTAATATTTATATTATAAATTTAATATTAAAATTATTATATTGTAAAATTATATATAATAACAGTACTAAGGAAATGAAATGAAATTTTTTTGAAAAATAGAAAAATAAAAAATAAAAATAGATATACAGAATACAATGAAAAAAACTAAAAAAATTATTATAATATATATTTTATATTTAAAAAAATAAAATAAAATTATTCGGGGCGGGTTCGGGGACGGGGACGGGGACGGGGATACCCTCCCCGTCCCCGACCGGGGACCCAAAAAAATCCCTGGTTTGACCCCCATACCCGGTCAAACCGGGGATTCCCCGCCCCGTTTTGGGCGGGGCTCCGCGGGGACCCGACCCCGCGGGTATTTTTGCCATCCCTAGCCACGAGTTAGAAAATTCGCAACCCATGTACACGAGTTAGCTACCCCAAATCTGGGATTAGTTTGAAAACTATCTTATTTTTGTTATTTTTTTTTAAAATTACATTATTTTTTTAAAAAAATCCGACGATTGCCAATGCCTATCAGTAAATTCCAGAGATATTAATATTTCATTAATCTTATATATTTTTTAGTACCATTAATCTTAGAGAGACTATTCCATTAATATATATATATATATATATATATATATATATTGAAAGATCATCAATATATTTGATAAGTCACGAGAATGATTTCTTTGTTTATTTATTTTTTAAAAAAAGTCACAATAAAATGCCCAAATTTATAGATATTCTTGAAATTATTTATTTATCAATTATAGAAGAATTTTTATAATTAAATTAATTAATGAAAAATTTCCAAACTTGGATTGATAAGTAAGAATACTTTTTATTTAATCTGTATTTAATTTATTTCTAAAACTAGATTTTGTGTTCATATCAATTTTTTTCATTTATTTTTTTTTCGAGATAAAAATATATTAAAAAAATTTACACCAACTTAAACATAGGTTTAGTGGTTAACAAATCATAGATTGAAATAAACATGGTTTATTTTAACGAGATGACGGAGTTTTCCCCTTATTTGAGCTTCACTTATGTCCTTCTTCAGTTCATTTGCCTGGTGCCCTCCTCCGGTTGGGTTAAAGTCAATATTAATGGGTTTGGTCCTTGCAAGTAGAGGTGCAAGGGAAAAACCAAAAAAACCGCTTAAACCAACTAAAACCGACATCAATTTGATTTGACGATTTCGGTTTACAAACAAATAAAACCGAAACTTTTCAGTCGGTTTTGGGTTTTGTAAGGTGAGACCGAAAATAACTGCTCCGGCTAATAATATTTGTAGTGGGCAAGATAAACATGTTTCTATTCTCAAGGTCTTGAGTTCGATCAGTAGGCATGCATATTTTTGGTATATTTCAGTCTTCTGTCCATCCAGCTCCTACGGCCCAAAGCAAGGCAGTAGCCATTGCTAGCCCATTTGTAACTTATGGGCCTGGGCCCGACACTTGTGGGTGGCAGGGTTATTCAATCGGTGAACCCCCAGATTGAATCGACTAAACCGTTGGTTAAGCGTTTCGAGACTTGAACTTAAAAATTTATGGACTAAACTCGTAACTTATATTTTTTCCTATTTGATGAGACATTATTATATGATTGTATTTAAGGTTATTCGAACTTAGTTAGGAAGTCTTTGGTATACTAACCTATTTGTATCACCAATAACGTTTTTTAGGTCTAACATAACATGTGTGGATTCGACCTTTTGGTGATAATTTTTTTATTATATTTATATAACATAATTTGTCGGCCCTCAAACATTACTATTTGAGTTCCCCTCTATCCCTGTAATTTGGTGGGATAATATTCCCCTTGGCTTGTTTCTCTAGGCAAAAAAGAAAAAAAAAACACACACACACGCGTAATATTCTAAAAGGAAAAAATAAACCTGGACTCCAAACTAAGGAAAAATATTCTAAAAGGATGGGTTCGATTCAAATTCGATTTGTTTTAGGTTCGGCTCAATTATCGTGTACAAGAGTACTGAAAAAGGGTAAATTATCAAAAATTCTCCTAAACTATGGAGTTGGTTTCAATTATACCATTGAACTTTAAAAAGTTTCATTTTAACCCTTGAACTTTGAAGTTTGTTTCAAAATAACCCTTGAAGGCTTTTTTTCTTTAAATTCATAGACGGACAATGATGTTTTTGCATTTATATTGTTGATTATGTGAACATATTTGAACATATACTTTGAAAAAAAATCAAAATTTATGCAAATACGTCATTTTTCGTCTATAAATTTAACGGAAAAACCTTCAAGGATTGTTTTGAAACAAACTTCAAAGTTCGAGGATTAAAATAAAACTTTTTAAAGTTTAAGGGTATAATTGAAACCAACCCCATAGTTCAAGGGTATTTTTGATAATTTAAATACTGAAAAATGATAACCCATTATCCAACCAAACCAAACCGAATTAAACTTGTTTTGCTCTGTGTTATCTTATTGTTGGTTAGACATAATGGTTCGGTTGTCCAAACCTATAAACCATGTCGGTTCGGTTCTCGATTTCTAACTGATATCCTCCTCTCCAATAAACTCGAAGAGCTCCATTTCAGAGTTCTTGATCCGAGAGCAGCTGGATTTCCTTCCTCACTTCACCCCAAGAACTCTCTCTCGGATCGCGGCTACCTAAACAATTTCAATTTTCAGTCTCCTATTGGATTAGCGCCTTCTAGACTTTAATTTGCTATATTTTTCGCATTCCTTTTTCTACCATTTTCCCTCCGTGGAGACCAACAATGTAAGTTCCAGCGATCCTTTGGCTAATACGTGCTATTGATTTGTTTTTTCAGTTCAATGGGTCAATTTGGCAGAATTCGATATTGGAATTTATTCAATGCTGTAGTATATCAAAATGTTCGTGTTTTTCTTTTTCAATTTTCCATTTTGTAGACATCTCTACATTCTTTACTCGCTTTTCTCAATGAATTTTGACGCCTTAGGGTAGAAAGGGAATTGAATCGTGATCTTTGGACTTCTATTTTGAATTTTATTTGATGATCTTTTGTTTTCTGCTTTGTCTAGAATTTTAACTTCTAATATTAATTCTAGCGCGCTCTTCTGGGTGGGAAGATCTAGGGATAAATAACCATATTTCCATTACGGCGTCGTACATAGTTGAGGTGGGTGCAAAGTGAGGTGTTTACTTTGTTCTTTCATTTGGCAGTTCTTACAAATGTCTTTTATATTCCATAATTCATTTAGTCATTTATGGGTTTTTAACTTATTAATACGTTTTCAGCTTCGTTGAGAAGGGAATGGCGAAATTCAGGGATAGGACTGAAGATTTTAAAGATGCTGTGCGGCATTCTGCTATTTCTTTAGGGTATAACGAGGTTTGTATGCCTTCATAGTATATAGTTGCTTGTTGATGTGAAATTTGGACTATATATTTCTGGTGAAAGATTAGCTCGTTTTCTTTCTAGCAAGTGATTAGACTACACCAAATTCTAGAATGAGATGCGTGTCTTACAATTGTTTTGTCTTTTTAAAATTTTCTATCTGTTCTTCAATTTGATTGAAGATGTTCTCTGACCAGCAGGGGAACCATGAGTGTAGTTCCTGTGCTGCCACAGCAAGAAATTATTGTTATCAATTACGAATGTTTACTGTTTCTCCCGAGACATCCTTATATTAAGTACAATGTTTTTGCAGTCCAAGTTGGCGGGTATTATGGCATCTTTCATCATTCAGAAACCTCGACAAAGGTCACCTTTCATCAAAGCTGCCCTAAAAACGGTAGAATTATCAATATTGAAGTGTTTTGGTGTGCGCGCACGCGTGTGTTTTCCCTTTTCATGAGAACTTAGTTGTAGCGTAAATTGACTTCTTTCAATGATTTGTTTCATGAATTACAACTTCTGAATGTGTGAAAAGATGTACTCAAACTCTTGTGACACTGAAAATGTATATGTACATGCAACGATCATGTTTGACTCCTTTACTTGTCTTCAATCAGCTTGAGAGCATTGGTGCTCTTGAAGAGTTTATGTTGAAACATCAAAAGGACTATGTAGATATGTATCGCACGACAGATCAAGAGAGAGACAATATTGAACACGAGGTGAGCCATTCAACTACTTGGGAGATTACTAAGTACAATATTAGAACACCAGTCTACATGGAAATAATAAGATTGGTTGATGAAACTTTGGGTTAAAAAGAACTTCTCAAAGTGAAAGTGAGTTTATTTTAATCATGGCCATAGTTTGTTGTGTGGATATGCTAAGTCATAATTCATTTGGGATAATTTTCATGAAGGTGAATGCTCAACTGTTTTTTCTTCCCAATTTTTCTTCACACAAACATTTCTGTCTATTATTGTTTTTTTTTTTTTGGTAGTAAAAGTAATTTTTATGTGACACATTGTGATCTCAAAGCTTAGTATGAACTTTATTGAGTTTTTTTTTGGATATTTTATTGTATGTATGTATTTTCATAAAGTATTGCAGAATATGTAACTATAACTATACGCAGGTAACTGCCTTCATCAAAGCATGCCAAGAACAAATCGATATCCTAAAAAACAACATTAATGAGGATGAAGCACACTCAAAGGGCTGGCTTGGTGCTAGGACTGATGATGCTAATGCCGATACAATTGCACACAAACATGGGGTGGTGAGTGTTGTTTTTTTCTTTCTGTTCATATTTACTACTTGGTTATTTTATTTGTGCTAGCTTGCACACTTCTCCAAACTTCTTACCCTTCCCTGAAGAAGAAAAAGTGAGTCACGGAATGTTGTTGCCCTGTCTACAGTTCAAATTAATTCAAAATTGTTTACCCCATTACGTTCTCTAGTTCTCTCATTCTTCTGCTTGCTTGTTGGTCGGATTGTCCTCTCTTTAAAAACATTGTCAGTTTTCATCTTTCCCAGATGGAGAGACGCCCTTTAGTGAAATATTTTCCATTTTTTTTAAAGTTAATATTTTCCACACTTTTTTATTAGAACATCCTTCCCACAGTCCCACCAAAAGTAATTGTTCCATTCTTGAATTTGAAGTTCTCTTCTTAATGCAGGTTCTAATTTTGAGTGAGAAACTCCATTCAGTAACATCACAATTTGATAAGCTAAGAGCCATTCGGTTTCAAGATATCATAAACAAAGCAGTACCAAGAAGAAAACCGAACCAAGTAAATAAACCACGTTCTGCAAATACCCCTGAATATAATAATACTATGGAGCTGAGGGAACCTGATAATTTTGAGCATCAACCTGTCCGAGCCCAACAGCAACTGTTGGATGATGAAACTCGTGCACTTCAGGTAATCAAAATATGGAGTGGGAAACAGATTTTGATGAGACTTCTATCATTTGTTAATTGAATCAAGCTTTCTTCTTGATGTGTAAAAGTTAAGAACTAATTAACTGTTTTCTTCCAATTTTGTAGGTCGAGTTGACTAGTCTTCTTGACGCAGTCCAGGAAACAGAAACTAAGATGGTAGAGATGTCTGCTTTAAATCACCTTATGTCTACACACGTTTTGCAGCAAGCACAACAAATTGAACTTCTTTATGAACAGGTCAGCATTTCTAACTCAGTTTGTTTTCTTTTCACATTATCTCTCAAATCTCAACGGCTCATTACAATTGCACCTTCCTTTTTAACGTTTTTCAGAATCAAATTCAGTTGAGCACTATTCTCGGTTCTTATAAGTACTAAACTTCCTATTTGCTTTCTTTTCATTAAACTAAAAATTAGGCTGTTGAAGCTACAAAGAACGTCGAGCTCGGTAATAAAGAACTTGCCCAAGCAATTCAGCGGAATAGCAGCAGCAGAACCTTCCTACTGCTTTTTCTATTTGTGCTCACCCTTTCAATTCTCTTTCTTGATTGGTATAGTTGATGGGATTGGTTGTTGTATCACATTTATATTATACATTCACATAGAAGCAAGAAAAAAATGAAATCACTGATGAAAATTTGGATCACATTCCTGTTACTGTTAGTATTTTCTTTAATATCCAAACTCAAGTAGTTACCATTGTAAGTGGACTCCAAGGTAAAAAAAAAAAAAAAAAATTGGGGGGGGGGACCATATAACCATCTTCTTCCTTGAAGGAACTAATCTACATGAGGAGCTTTTCATTTGCCAGCTATTATACAACAGGAGCGAACTCATCTGCTACTTCAATTTCTCAAAGTGCCCTGCATTCATTTGTAGCTGCTGAAGCATGAGGTTTTCCTGTGCCAAGTGTACCAAACCATGGCCTTTCGCTGTATGTGACCATGTGATTTTCAGCCTTAAGATCCCTTCTTTGAGCCATGCTTCTCACCATCAGACTTGCGGCAGATGCAACCAGGATAAGGATTGGCATAGAAGTTCTCCTCCAGTTTTGAAGACTTCCCGGGGTGTCTGGGATATGGTAACCCCATTCTCTCTTTATGTAACTCAGTAACTTTGGAAGAAAACTCTTCCCAGCTTAACCCTCCTCTGTCCAATCGGTCTATCAAATCCACAAAATTTGTCCTGAAAATAGATGATATAGCGTCTCTTAGATTGAGACAGAAACTCTTTTCTAATTCTTTTTTCCTTTTAGTTTCAACCATGAGTTGAGATTATTTCACCCTGTAGAATTAGATTCTCTAGCTGACATATGTTCCTTCTTAAAAGCTTGAGACCATCAAATCTGAAAAAACTCACATGTCTGACTATCAACTACTAGTAATGAGTAATTACTCAATTGAGAAAATCAAGTTAATTTTGGATTTCCATTTAGGAGTTGAATCCTCCTACCATACCTGTCATGAAAGAAATCACACGCTGACTATCAACTACTAGTACAGAGTAATGATTCAATTTACAGGATTTAATTATTTTAGGATTTTCATTTAGGAATCGAGTTTTCCTAACATATTTTTAACTTTTTCAAGAAAAATTCCCGACTATCGATTTGTTTATCTATGTCTCTTATACCTGTCAGGGCTGATGGTTTTCCGAAACCCTTCAAATCTCCTGTGACCTTGGACAGCTTTAGCCATGTTCCCATCGTAGGTGTAAATGAACACATCACTCTCTACTGCTACAACATAGTCTAAAGCAGCCAACTGGTTCTGATATTGTTTGAAAGGCTGCAATTCCTCCTCAGTTGCCAAAGATGAATGTGTGAAGATGTTAGGATATTTAACTTTTAGCGGTTTAATCCCGCTTTCGCTGTAAATGTTGCCAGCAACAATGTAGATATTTGTATCAGAAGGATACCCCATTGCCTGAAGAAATATAGCTACCTCTCTTGGAGTCATGGGGCATTCCCCTAGTAGTCTTTGCTGGGTACCATTTATGTCTTTTACCTTCCAGTGTCTCACGTTAAACCTTAGGCTCATTAGCTCTTCATCCTCTGCTTCAGTAAGGTTGTGACTACAGCCCGTGAATGCCAGCATGTCCTTTTCGTATCTGGAATCAAATATATTCGCTATCAGGAACATATCAAACTTTGGGAGAACCCGTCTTGGTAGCTTAATCGCAACTGTATATGTGAATTAAATATTAATCATCTCGTATTTATGCAATGTTCTTTGATATTTTCCATTACATCTTATACATGATATTGATGGTGAAATGAAATGGAGTTCCTTCTATCGTCAAGTTTAGAATTGGTGTTCTGAAGTTTTGGTTTTGTAATCTATTTGAAAGTAGACGTAGGAAGGTGTTCTTGGGTCTTTTTTCTTACCTTAAATGCAGAGCTAAATAAGGTTTGCCATTACTTCTGAGTCGAGCAGCCAGCTTGCTTCCAAGCTGTTCAATTTTGGTATTGAACGTTAAAGCTTCATACATTGCCCGACATCGTAGTTTCTGTGTCGATTCTGCAACACCATTGTTGGCTAATCGAGAGTCTGTGTGGGTTAAGCGAATGACTTTGTGCTGCTTCAACAAAGACGCCATATGTACTCTATAATAACGAGGCTGCATATATTTACATTTAGAATGACATTTTACAAACCGTGAGAGAGAGACAGAGAATGAATGTGCAGTGAATACCTTGGACCAAGAAACTGGGGCTGTTTCATAGGGCTTGATATGTGCAAGTTTTGAAGGGAGAGATTCTATTACATGAACTTCATCCCTCAAAACTTCAATGAAATTTTTCCAGTTGAAGATGTCTTTGAAATCACTGTGGAAAAAGGATTAATCTAATTAAGGTTCCGTTTGATAACCATTTGATTTTTGGTTTTTAGTTTTTAAAAATTAAGCTTGTTTTCTCTTAATTTCTCTACAATAGTTTTCATCTCCCTTAAGGAAGCATTTGAATTCTTAGCCAAATTCTAAAAACAAAAACAAGTTTTTAGAATCAAAACATGGCTTGTTTTTTGAAAACATAGGTAAAAAGGAAATAACAAAATAAGTAAATCCATAGGTGGGAGTAGCATTTATAGGCTTAATTTTTAAAAACCAAAAACCAAATGGTTATCAAATGGGGCCTAAATAATTCAGAATTGCCAAGGGCATGACTCAATTGTTCAAGACATATACTCTTGATCAAGATGATTCAAAAATCTTTTGGGTCTGGTTGGAATGACTTTTCAAATGTTCTAAGTCATTACTTGTAATTGAACTCTCTTAATGATGCTAATTAACTCCTAATTACATTCACCATATTTAAGTAATGAATGCATCAAAATAATACGGGATAAAAGCTCTACCGATAATGACCTTGTGTCAGTCCAAAAGGATCTGTGATCCAAAGAAGGAAGAACAAGAGTTGCATTCATGAGTTTTGCTATAGCAACCAGGTCACTTATCTGCAATAATTATGATAAAATAAACAGACAAATTAAACCAATCAACTTTAGAAATTTTGTAAAATATTACTAAAAAAACTAATAAAAACTCTTTCATTTTGCATGAGAGTTGAAGATGAAGAGACCCCAGTTTTCATCTGATTCAATCCGCCATTGGCTCGAGCAAGAAGGTAGCCATTTGTTTTAGTTTCATTCCCTGGTATTAAACCGTAGTTTATTTCAGAACATCAATAATAATAATAATCAAACTTCTTTCCAATCCACATTTCAATGTCTATACATGCATTTATATATATATATATATAAATTTCTTACATGGTTCGTTCTTTGTTACATTGATGCACTTGTAATAGCCTTCACTTTCTGGCTGCTTCCATATCTCCGAAATCTAACTACCATAAACCAATAGGAAAGATTTAGATTACAATCTTTTCATAGAAGAACAAATAGAATTAAAATTTTAAATATAATATAATAATTAAAAATTTTAAAATGATTTCATATAAAATTTTTAATTTTTTTTAAAAAAGGGTACGTTTATAATTAATAAAAGCTGCTGTAGGATTCTAACCTGAAGTTTTTCCGGTAAAGGCTTGTGGGGGGTGGTTTTAGCGGAAGAAGAAAGGCTCAAAGCGGTATTTGATTGGTAGACAGTTTTTTGGCGGAGAATGAAATTACCAGAACGCCCCCCATTTTGGTCCTTGTGCGTCAACCGCATTTCTTCAAAAGAATTAAGCAACATAAACTTGACGAACAAAGAGATGGTGGAAAATGCCAAAAGCATCAAGCAGCCGATGACATAACATCCGGGCCGCCGCACGATCTCCGGCAAGTGGCGGTGGACATGGCGGCGGAAGGAGGCAACATGTTTGATGTCGTCATCGACGCGGATGGCGGCGAGTTTGCCGCCATCCTCATGGTCAAATTCCACCACCCTTCTTCTCGTCATGAAGTAGCTAGAAGAGGCGTGAGGTTGGATCTCCTGCGCATGAATTTGGTTCAGAGCTGGACTTGTAAAAAAAGAAGGAAAAAATGGTTAAGAATGAAAGACAAAGGGATTTGACGGTTTGTTTTGTGAATTTAATTTCTGTTTTTTTGGGTGGTTTTTTAATGGTTGTGGGGGAATCATGGGAACCGAATTTTGAGGAACAACGGAGCCTTTTGAGTTGCTGGTGAGATGATGATCTACCAAGTTTTCGCCATATTTTTTCACTTTGCATTTTTCGAAGTTTTTTTGGAATGAGGAATTTTAAGTCATGCATTATTATGTGTAATCCAATTCCATTCCTTTTGCTCTTTTCTAAATGTGATCTCTTCTAATTAAGGATATTTCATGATTTGGGTTGAGTTATTTTATTGCTGATCAAAACAAAAGTTCTTGAATTAGATTGAAAGAGAGTTTTTGGCTCGTGCCTTTGAGTGTTTGAATTGCATACAAAGATATATTGGTTGCAAAAATTTTGGGTCTAATGAATTCATGTTCTCTTTGATAAGTTTATCATATATATAAAAACGTAATTGGGTAGGCATGTTTGATGATTATTTGATTTTTTAAAACTAAGCTTATAAACACTACTTTCACTTATGTGTTTATTTGTTATGTTATCTTCTTTTTTACATATGTTTTCAAAATTCAAGCAAAATTTTGAAAACTAAAAAAAATAATTTTTAGAATTTGGTTAAAAGTTCAATTCTTTCCTTAAGAAAGATAAAGACTTTATAAAGAAATTGTGAGAAAATAAGCATGATTTTCCAAAAATTAAAGTTCCGTTTGATAACCATTTTGTTTTTAGTTTTGGGTTTTTGAAAATTGTACTTGTTTTCTCACTATTTCTCTTCAATGGTTTTTATATTTCTTAAGAAAACATTTAAAGTTTTAGCCAACTTCCAAAAATAAAAACTACTTTTTAAAAAGGGAAAAATGCATTTTTGAGCCCTAAACTTTGTATGTTGTATCAATTTTAACCATGAACTTTCAATTTCATCAATTTAAACCTCAAACTTTGCAAATTGTATCAATTTTAACCCTAAACTTTTAATTTCATCAATTTAAACTAGGGGTGATACAAATAACCGAAAACCGACCAAACCGAACCGAACCGAACCGATCCACTGGATTTGTTCGGTTTTTTAGCACAAAATTGGATCTATCGGTTTGTATTTAGAGAAAACCGAAAATTTTCGGTTTGGTTCGGTTTTCGATTGAAAAAACCATCCAAAACCGAACCGAACCGAGGTATGTATATATATACACCCTTAAACATAAAACCGAACCATTTGGACCCAAAACCGAAAACCGAAAACCCTTTTTCCTTTTTTTTTTACACAAATCTGGGTAAAAAAGGAACATTGGGTTGGAAAAAGAACAAAAGCCCATTTGGGCCCAAAACCGAAAACCGAACCGACCAAAACCGAACCATTGGTTTTATCCTTTATTGGACATCGGTTCGGTTCCCATTTTCTCTAAACCGATCGGTTCGGTTCGGTTCTCGGTTGGGCCCAAAACCGATGAAACCGAACCGAGTATCACCCCTAATTTAAACCTCAAACTTGAATAAGTGTATCAATTTACACCATCGGTTAGTTTTCCATTTCAATCCTTATTAGAAAAGTTTTCCACACATGTCTAAAGTCACATGTTGCTCTATAATAGGTACGTATTTGTTATTTTTTTTAAAAAAAAATTAAAATTGGAGTAGACTCTCCATAATGTCTTTCAATTTAGAGCATGACTTTTTTTCACTTTTTTTTTTTATAATTTCTTATCTTATCTGATTCTGCTACTTTTTTTTTTCATTTAATTAATTGGGAGTGTTTCAATTGTAAGACATGATTCTACTCAATTCACCGGCTTTTAGTAGAAAAAAAGCTTATTCACACAATATTTTTCTCAATGGAGTACTCTCCTTTTTGAATCGTTTGCCAATTTTTTTTTTTAATTTCTCATTGACCTTTAGCTTGATTTTTCCTCCATCCACTGCAATGGCCATCCACTGCAATGGACGTGGGACTTTCAGAATCATCTCCCTCGTTAGAATTTTGTCTTTTTTCTCTCCAGCATTGATGTCACTTTAATCCCCTGAAAGATTGTCGACGGGGTCGACAAGGTCGGCTAGACCAGTTCATTGTGTTCATGGGCGTCATTTTGTCTGCCATTGCCTTTCATGTTCTCTCCTGCATTTTAGCTGAGCTCAATCTTCTTTATACTTGTCGTCATTGGTATCGACACCGATGGCGAGGGAGACACACAAGTGTTCATTTTGTGTGAGTCCTATTTTCGAAAGTCGAGTTTGTGGTTTTCATAATGGTGGCCATTCGATCTGGAATTGTTTAATTATTCTTTTAGTAAATTTATTTTTTTTAAAATAACAAATAAGTACCTATCATAGAGTAACATGTGACTTTAGACATATGTGGGAAATCTTTCTAATGGTGATTGAAACGAAAACTTAAACGAAGGTGTAAATTGATACACTTATTCAAGTTTGAGGTTTAAATTGATGAAATTAAAAGATTAGGGTTTAAATTGATACAATTTGCAAAGTTTGAGGTTTAAATTGATGAAATTAAAAGTTTAGGGTTAAAATTGATACAATTTGCAAAGTTTGAGGTTTAAATTGATGAAATTGAAAGTTCGGGGTTAAAATTGATACAACATGCAAAGTTTAGGGGTCAAAAATGCTTTTTGCCCTTTTAAAAACTATATATATATATATATATATATATATATATATATATATATATATATATGCCAATTTTAACTTTCCTTAAATAGTATTAATCATTGAATGGTCAACATCTTAACGATTTTTTGAGATGACATATTAAACTAAAAATGAAATTGACTAGCCAGTTGAATATCGTACATATATATGATTATATGAATAAAGTCTTAATGGCTGAACATTCTATTTCGCAGGATAGAATCACATCATGAAGATCAATACTGCAATTGTATACCATTTTGTTAGCATAAAGTAATTGTATTTTGTTAGCATAAAGTAATTGTATACCATTGTTCATAAGGCAACACATTTATACAAATTCCACTAATGAACTACACATCCCTATGAAATTATTTTTTTAAAAAAATGTATTTGCTCGAATTTGACCAACAAATTCAGAACTCAGAAAACAAAAAAACAAAACAAAACAAAAAATCATTAAATTCAAACTTATTTTGGCGCCAAACGTAACTAATGAAATTTACAAGTCGACCCATTTGGATATTTGTTCTAGTTCTAGTTCTAAGTTTCTAACTTCTAAGCAAGGAGATCCATTTTTGGAGTTGGATATTTTCTGGGCGTGTTCTTCTCTACACCAAATCCCATAATTGGATCATTATTTGCCCATCTCTCTATCGTTTATCCTCACGAAAAGGCGATAGGGATCGAAGCAGAACGAAGAGATTGGACAATTTGAGTTTGTAAAGTTCATGGGCCATGGCATTCCACTTTTTACTTGAACCCTAGATATGGGCTTATGGAGGCGTCATCAGATTTACAGTCTGAAATCACTAAATCAGAGTCGGCAACGAAAATGGCGAAGAAGGGAAGGCAGGGAGAAAGACTCAAGTATCTTTCCAAATCATGATGCGACCTTATTTAATGATCCTCATTTCGTAATCTACCTTTACGGTAGTTGCTAATGACTTCTTGTTGTTTCAGATTCTATGTCAGAGGAACACTCTTCGGCTACGAGAGGCGATTGGTTTTGCTTTGATCGTGAAACGTCGGTTTGATCCTTATTTAGCCTTGCGTAGTATATGTATTTAATCCTTTCTTAACGGAAAATAAAATGACAAGAAAATGGTACTTTCTAGCGTTCGATTATCCTGATTGGATGTTGAGACAATTGATTAAACTGGAATGAAATTGAATTTACTGTTAGTAGGGGTCCTAATTTGTGCTGGATTTGAGAATGAATAATTGGCGTTTAAGAGCATCATTGCTGGTTCTGATTGAATGTGTGAATACCAAGAAAGAGGCGTTTAGTGCTATGGAAATTACTTGGCGTGGGTTTACGGGGCCAAATGGAAGAAGAATGGCACCCACAATCGATGGATTTAGGGTAGCTATGCAAGTCCCATGGTAACAGTGGCATCGTTCGAGCTAAGTTCAAGCCAAGATTGCCCCTAAAATCCATGGTATAGTGGAATAAATATTCTCAAAATATTTGTGAAAATGGTGGTGTATTGGTATTTGTTTTTTTTGATTGAGTTACTGGATAATTATTAATTTCATAGGGTGGTAGAATCAGAGTAGCTATGGACCCAGCAATATATGAGTTACCATCCTTCTACCTTAATGTCTTGTCAATTGTGGAGTGATTATCTCTGGGTTGTTTCATCTTTTTCTTCTTGAAACAACCATTTCATTGATGAAATTGACAGGTACAAGAACTCCAATGATTACAAAAAGACACATCTTCTATTGGAGGACATTGAGGAAAGGGAGTAATTGTGGAGTTCTTAGACCCCCAACTCCAAGGAGAAGTAACAACAATTACGGGCTGTTAAATCTCATTGGATCTTTACAAACATCGCTAAAAGTTCTCCTATTGTGTTGGAGCCAAATAGTATTTGGCTACAGGGCATGAGCCTTTTTCCTTAGACGAGCACCAGAAAGACAAGGAGGCCATCGAAGATCATGTGAACATTGAAGTTACTTAAAGAACAATTACAAAACAAGAGTCTGTCTTTGTGAGATCTTCTACATAGTGAGCAGTTGAGTTAAGCACCCTTTCGGTTGGAGATGGAATAGTAGGATTTCTTCTTTGAACTTAATCATTTATGATGTTTTAGCTTTTTGAAAGAGTTGCTAGTAGTCCTCGAGATTGGCAAAGGAGTTGTAGGAAAATAGATCAGAAGGGTCAAGGTCAACTGACCACAAACTCTTGAGATAACCATTTTTCGACCTCCAAATCATTCAAATTTTTGTCGGAAGTTCGAAACACAAGACTCAGGAGGAAAAAGGCTCAGGCCCTGTAGCCAAAAGTTGCTAGCAAACATTCTGTGTCACATGGAGTTTCTCTCCAAGGGAAGCTCCAAAGCCACTACATAAACACCACCTCATTCTTTCTAAAGATCCCAAAGCTAAACCCTCCAAACTTTGTTAGACAAAAGACCATAATCCAGGTAGATAAATGGAAACCTTCTTTCTTCAGATGGATCAATGGGTCGAAATTAGTTGTGCTTGTCTAGAAAGAGGTGTGTTACATAACTTTAATCTCATCTTTCCAAAAGAAATTTCATCAATAGAATTGGTATCAGCTCAAGCCAAAATAAGTCTACCTCGTCAAAAATTAAGGAAACTCTTCCATTTTTTAAATTGTTTTTGCTTCTTTTTCTTTCTTCAGATGGATCAATGGGTGGAAATAGTTGTGCTTGTCTAGAAAGAGGTATGTTACATAAGTTTTTAAGATTTCTATCCAAGATTGTTTACTATAGTCTATTTTCCGTAGTTAGTGAGTGTTAAAATTACTCTTACACGCTAGGTAATGGTAGTCTTTATTTTTCTTAAATGGTTTTGTCTCGATGGCACCAAGGTTTAGATGATTACTTGATGTTAAACTTGATTAGTAATCTGCAATGATGGAGTATTGCCTTTCAATTTTGTGGCTGTGTTTTTAATCTCGAGATTCCCTTGGATTACAAACTTGGTTGGCAATTGGCATACGTTGATAGTCTCTTGTCCCAGTTGTAGAAAATCAAACGCCATGTGATCTTTGGTGGCAAACCGAAGTTTTGTCTCAATCCCATTCCCAACCAACTTTCTCAGGGTCGGGTCGGGTCAAATCGAGACATGTCTACACCCATAACAATAAGTGCTACTAGGAAACAAATCATTCTTAATTATTCGAAATTTAGCCAATAAAAGACTCAAAACTAATGACAAAAATGTCAAATTGAAGACATCTAACTCAGCCACAAAGTCAAATAATCAAAATAAGTTTAAGTTCTATGCCATGATAAAAAATCCAAACAAAAGCAGACGCTAGTCACCATTAACTAATCAAATTTAAAGCCAACATGAACTTAGTTTAGGGGTTAAAATATCTCGAATTCTTCAAAAAAATGTCATATCTTCGAATTCCTCTTATCTCAATGTGATGGGATGTTTTTTAAGAGAAAAAAAACAAACACATTTTTCCTTTCATTTGAATACCAAACCCATCCAAATTCCAAAAGACTAACTCCCACTTCGAACTTGTCGAGAAATGTCGCCTGTATTCATTATGGATTCATGATATTGTAGTTTCTGTGGCTGGTCCACCGTACCATACGCTGGATAATCCTTGTCGTCATTGCCACGTCGAGTGAATATTCCATGGTATTTTCTGATTCGCTTACTCTCCAGTTGCAAATTCACGTTTAGGTCTCCCTATCTGACGGGACCCATTATATCCAGCCTATAGTATCTCAACACGTGTGAAGTCTGTGGTAGTAATAGTGGACCACCCCACACTGTCACGCTGTCCCTTTAGAAATTAGAATTGGGGACGACTGCCCTCGGACAGAGCCCGATGGCTACCACCACTCGGCGGATGGTACAATCTTTTTGAAACTTCCATTCCAAAAATTTGTCCCAGTTTCTCTCGCCAGCTTACAAGCCAGGCGTGAGATTAATTTCGATACAGATGACACAGATCTTACTAATTTCACCATCTCCAATACTTTCCCCCTTCAATGGTATCCTCCATCATCTCTTTTTCCCTCCTTCTTTTGCCAATATTTTCTACTTTCCCCTGTAGTTAGTTCTGTTTGTTTGCTGAGAAAAATATACTTTCTGGGTCATTGAGATCAAGCCAAAAGGTCTCCATCCTCTGTTTCTTTTTGGTGTTTTGTTAGTTTCATATGCTAATTGTTGGTCGCTGTTTGGCAATTTTTTTTTTTTATTCTGGGTGTTCCAGAGACAGAGAGGACGCAGAGATGGAGCCAAAAGCTAATTTGTCCTTCAAGACAACATGTGTGTGCTGAATCATCGCTGTCCAAATCTCGAAGCAGAAGTGGGTTTAGAAAATTTAGAGCTTCCAGTTCAACAGCAGGAAGTTATGGCGGATCTGCAGAGATATCTAAAGGTCAAGCGGCGCCATGGCTTTCCACATGGCCAAGCAAACAGGTTAGAACTTGGAACCCCTAAATTTTAAATGATCTTTTTTTCTTTCCCCACCGCTACGCTTCTTAGATCCTAATGCCTCTTAGAGTTAGATGATAGTGAAAGAAAAGCAGGCCCCTTTAAGTAGGGTCAACTGTACAAAATTTGCATGTGCCTAATTCTTGGGAAATAGGTTTGCAATTGCCATTTTCAATTTGTTGAACGAAATCTGCAAAATAAAAGAGAACTTTATGTTATTAAATTAATATTGATTTTTAGAAACTTTTATTAGCAAATTGTGCATCTCACATTTCATATATTAATTTAAAAACTACAAACCATTTTATATGACTCTCGAGTATTTTTTCTCAAGAAAAATTGATCAATCTCACGCACTTAAAATGTCATATTATTAACTTACCTGATCATAGCTCAACTGGATGATGTAGATACTATTGACTAAGTTTAAATTCTCTCACTCTTTACATGTTGTCGAACTTTAAAAAAAAAAAAGAAAATATTGTTAGATTTTGCACTTCTTTTAAAAGGTTTAATTGCACATTTAAGCAAAGTAATTAATAGTAGTACCACACCCACAAGAAACGAATTACATGGTACGACTTTCCACCTGTATCCTTGTTAGAAGAACAAAATAGGCCCAAAGAGCCCAATAAATCAATAGTTTTTTTATCCAAAAAAAAAAAAGAAAAAAGAAAAAAGAAAGAAATAAAAAAAAAAGTGAAAAGATTTGGAAAAAAGTTGATAGAAGTTAGGTACAAAATATTTTCTATTTTTAAAGGATTTTTTTTTTATATATAGATAAATAAATCAGTCGAATAATTTTTTTAAAAAAATATTAATATGAAAGACAAAAAAAAAATAGAAACAATATTTTATGATTCCCACTTATTTTTCTGAATTTTTGTATTAATTTTTATTTATAATTACGTTAAAAAAAATTATTTGTTGTGACTACAAATTTTAATTAAAGTATAATTATTAACTATACCTATTTCTCGTTGAGCTAAAAAAAAACTATACTTATTTCTTAAAGAAAAAACAAGTTTGCTAAACGGCCCTAAATTATTGTTTTTTTTAAGAAAAAATTATTATTATTACTGTTTCTTTACCTCTGGCTCTAAATGATCGTTTCTGTGAGGGAAATCTACCTCTGGCTCTTAATACTAAAGAAAAATTAAGAAATATTTTTTCTCAAAAAAAAAAAAAAACTAAATAAAAATGATTATGAAATAGAAGAGGAAGAGAAGTTACGATTCGCGGATTCCCCTTGCTAATGCCTAATACTCACAATCTCAACGCATTTTCCTCTGCTTTTAAAAGCCTCTCTTTCTTTCTTCTTTTTCTCTCTCTCGCTGTGTCATTTGCAGAGGCACATTCCTCCCTCCTTGGTCATCCTCAAAACTCGACCTTACACAATTTAACGCAGGTTCATTTTTTCTGTTTCGTTCTCTCTCCGTCTGTAACGCATTCTCTCTTTATTTCTCCCTTTCTTCCCTCTCCAAATCCCCCCATTTTCTGTTATGGAACAAACTCACTCCTTAGATCCCTGCAACCCAACCCCCATTCTTTCCTCTCTATAATCCAATCTCTTTATTATTTCTCTCTAATTGCTATACATTTCCAATGCCCAGATCCCTGCTCTGCCGGAACCTTACAAATTCATGTCCTTCTGCTACCTCCCACTGCTCCACTTAACTCAACCCTCCATTTCTTTTTGAAAATCACAGCCTTTTAATCAAGACCCACCTCCCAAGATGAAGGGTAAGAGTCGTTTCTTCACGATCGGCCTCGTTGCCGCCTGGTACTCCTCCAACATTGGCGTCCTCTTGCTCAACAAGTATTTGCTCAGCAACTATGGTTTCAAGTACCCGATCTTCCTCACTATGTGCCACATGACCGCTTGTTCTTTGCTCAGCTACATTGCAATTGCTTGGTTGAAGGTCGTTCCTCTCCAGACCATTCGATCCCGCGTCCAATTCTTTAAGATCTCCGCCCTCAGCTTTGTCTTCTGCATCTCCGTTGTCTTCGGCAACATTTCGCTCCGGTATCTCCCGGTCTCTTTCAACCAGGCTATTGGAGCAACGACGCCATTTTTCACCGCGGTTTTTGCTTACCTGATGACCTTGAAGAGGGAGGCTTGGCTCACTTATGTAACTCTCATTCCTGTCGTCACCGGGGTTATCATTGCGAGCGGGGTATGAACTCTTCTTTTGTATAATTTCCCACTAATTTATTTGTTGCTTTGGCTGCCTAATTTGTTATGCTGTTTTGATTCCAAATTCAACATTTTTTGTAGGAATACTCTAAATTCTGGATTTCTTTGTGAGAAATTTAATGCGGTTATTTTCGTTAAACTTGAAAATGGTAGTTTTAACGGTGAAACAGTCCCTCAGTTACCGTTTATTGTGTTCTTTGGATAATACCGAAAGATGTATGCATGTATTCTGGAGTGGAAGGAGACGATTTCTGTACCCGTTTACCTGGGAAAAAGGTTTCGGTATGGGAGCGAACATCTATTGTTTGGGCATGGGGATTTCGGATTTCATATATTTGGACATGGACTTGAGCTCAGATTGATCCCTACCTAGCAGTGTATCAGTTTAATGAAGGTTTCTATTTTTGTTAGTCGAGGAAACTTTTTCAGTCTTTTCTTAGTTTTTGTTTGTTGGGTATTTAAGGGTAAATGTAATTGGTGGATTTCACCGTGTTTGTGTTGTGCCTTGTGTCTGTGTTTGTACTTCTTGAATTACTCTAATAGTGTTATTGTTTCTCAATTTCTTCTCTGCTTTGCTTTCGTTCTCCCCTATTGTCAAAATAGTAAGAAGACAGAGAGAGCGTAGAATTTGCCTTTGACATTTTTCTTTCATGGCAACAGGGCGAACCAAGTTTCCATCTATTTGGATTTCTGATATGTGTTGCAGCTACCGCCGCAAGAGCTCTTAAATCAGTACTTCAAGGAATTTTGCTTTCTGCAGAAGGGTAATGCTATTTCTTAAATTACTCTTCTATTTAACATCATTGTAATTTTTTTAAATGATAAAATTCAAACATCTAATGTTCCTAAACGGCCTTTAATCTTGTACAGGGAGAAGCTGAATTCCATGAATCTCCTTTTGTATATGGCTCCTATGGCTGTTGTTTTCTTGCTCCCTGCAACACTTATTATGGAAGATAATGTGGTTGGTATCACACTAGCTCTTGCTAGAGATGATGTCAAGATCATTTGGTACCTTCTGTTCAATTCGTCACTAGCATATTTCGTAAATCTGACCAATTTTCTGGTCACGAAGCACACCAGTGCGCTGACCCTTCAGGTATACTTTCATTTTTGTTGTTGCTTGCTACTGTTCAGAATACGCCTGAATTTAAGTTAAATTTATTTAGAATCATATTTTAAAAAATGATTGAACTAGTTCAGGGACCGGCCCAACTTTATGTGTTCTTGGTTGATTGAGATTGACTGCATTGTCATAAAATATAATTGCATTGTTGAAGTGAAACACGATTATTCAAGTTTCTTGTATTGGACAAAGGCTTGTATGTTGAATTCTTTATTAGAACATCACTAGATTCAAATGTATTAGCTGATAGATTGTGATGAGTTTAATTATTTGGTATATTCGCAATACTTTCTATTATGTGTTGGCTCTCTGCCTAACATGTGAACTACTCGTATTAAATGAGCCAGAAGTATGATTGTGGAGTTTGAATTCAAGTTCTTCTGCTTTGATACACTATAGTAAATTTAATTATTTGATATATTTGTAACAGTTTTTTTTTTTTTTTTTTGAATATGTCGTTTGTATTGGGCAAATTAAAAAAGACTGTTACAAATAGTATTTTTTATTGCCAACTAGTGAGATTTTTATTATGGCTGAGGCAGGTCCCATATGCTTTTCTATGATTGTTATTGCCAACTAGTGAGATTTTTTATATCGAATGAAGCGGGAGCTTTTTCCCTTTGATAAGCACACTCCTACTTTCTAATGAGCTAGTGTAGGTGAAGGGATTACACTCGTAGGGATCAACGTCCAGATTCTTTAAACCTTGATCTTTAGTTTGTGAGTATTGTTAGAGGCTGGAGTCGTCGAAGAGGCCTTAGCACTCATATTTAACTTAGTAGGTTATCTAATGATGAGGAATATCAAATAAGAATTAATATTATGATTTAATACGAGAAGATATCTTTGTAGCTTTGGGTCAAGCCTTGACATCCCATCTTTTATGCCATCATACAACAAATGAATGTTGAAGGCTATGTGTTTGGTTGCAGCCAGTTCCATCTTGTCATATTTTTTTTAATACTGAAGTCCTGGCAATGTCAGGTTTCGTGCAGTCATGCATGAAAATTCCAATCTCATTGTGTTTCCTATGTCTCTGTCTCCACGGGTCATACTCACACGGGTCATACTCACACGTACTCTTCTGAACTTTCTAAGTATTCTCATTTGTTTTGTGTCTCTTTCAGGTACTAGGAAATGCAAAAGGGGCTGTAGCTGTCGTTGTTTCCATTTTAATCTTTAGAAATCCTGTCTCTGTTACTGGAATGTTCGGTTATACGCTCACAGTTATGGGAGTCATTCTCTACAGCGAAGCAAAGAAACGAACAAATAAGAGTTGACCGTGCCAAAGCTCAAAGTGAGTTGCCATAGTTGTTTTGTTTCCAAATCAATGGGAAATCTACTTGCAGCCAAGGGCGCCCAAGTAGTAGTAGTGGCTGCATGCTTAGCAATAGGTGCCATAAATTTTTTGCTCTTGTTTTTATCTTTTCTTTGCTTTTTTCTCAGAAGCATAGGAAACCGGCTTCTTCTATTGTATCAGCAACAAAGGGGGAATAGTTTAGGAATAGAAAGTTAAATAAGTGACACAACATAACTCTGTAACTCAGCTTGAGCTATGGAGGAAACATTCTCATTCTTTCAGGATCAGGATAAGGCATTGTATAATTGGGTGGCTACACAATCATTTTGCTGTTAACATTTGTTATATTTTTAATTAATGAGAACCATTCATAGCTCGCTGTTAACATTCTCTCTCTTGCTTTCTCTCCCTGCCACTTTCTCCTTGTTACCATTCATATCAACTCACAATTTTAGGGTCGATTTTTGTTTTTGTTTCTTGTTTTCAGTTTTTAAGAGAGAACCAAGAATAGTTACAAGAAATAGAAACATTACCAAACGGATCTTGAATAATCACACTTTAACGTTTACAGCAATAGAAAAGAAAAAAACTTTGGAAAAGAGGAGAGATAGACAAGAAAATCTAGAAGAATTAAGAAATTGGGCAGATATGGAGAGCGACGAAGAGGGAAAGGAAAGAGAGATGATGGGGAGAGGGAAAGGAAAGAGAGATGATGGGGAAAATGAGAGCGAAAGCACCATTAGATAAGCAAATGAAAATATAAAACTAATAAACTTTACAATTTATGAGTCAGTAGCTTTTGGTATCATGTAATCTTTCTAGAGGGCAGTTTGGAATGGAAGAATGAGGATGAGAATAAGAGTGGGAATGGGTAAGAGGTCAACTAAAAGTTATTACACTTAAATGAACTATTTAGAATTATTCTAAACTTCAAATACTGAAGTGTTAGACTTAATAAAGCCATGTACAAATCTCATGAACTAAAAGGGTAATTTATCCTAAATTATTTCATTGAGATTAATGGTGATGCTATTCTTTTTTACAGAGGTGAACATCTAAAAGTTTGATTTGTCCTAAATTGTTTCATTGAGATTTACAGTGTTGCTTTTCCTTTCTACAAAGGTAGATATAAATTGGAAGATTTGAACTTTTGTTGAATTCTATCCACCATTTTCTTGTCAAGTTGAGCTATAATTGAAAGAATATTTTGTTTCCTCATTAAGTAATTTGTGTAATTTATGTTAAAAACATAGTTACAACTAATTTATTTATGGTAACTTTTTGTACACCAACTTATGCATAGACTTTCTTCACTAAATCGTGATGACACTTGAACTTTTCCTTTACACACATTCTTTCTCACTAGAAAATCGTTGTAATTAATCTCCCTCCACATATACTCTCGTAGATTCCTTTATATGGTACCTAAGAAAAATAGGGAATTTTTTCTTTTACAGAAATATTTTGTAATTATTTGCAAAAATACCATTCCATAATATGTTTCGTTCCACCATATGCCGTCAATTAGAAGAAAACAATGGTCTCTTTTTCCTCCACCCTTAATGCAGCTTTCTGGGCTCCAGGAAGTATCTCTTCTAGGTGAATAGAGGCTTAAAGCAAGATCAAGAGAGTTCTCATTCTCTAAATATATATGTATATTTTATGCATGAAAACACAATGCATAATGCTCAAATATGCAAATATGCAAGTCCTGGAAATCTTATATAAGGTTTGCACCTCAAATATCGATTAAATGCAACAGTTTTCTCAAACAAACACACGAGCCGAAATGATGGTAAATATATATATTTTTCCTTTTCCCTTTTTCCCATCTCGAAACCATAAATTTTTTAAGTTAAACACATTCAGGTAAATGGAGAGTTAGGTCTGAAACCGTGAACGATGATGCGAGAATTAGAACTTCAAGCTTCGGGAACGGAGGCAGCAGGACGCTTCATGGATGCAGACTTGATAAGGTGGTTGTAGCTTCCCTTTTCCTTGAAAAGCTGGGAGAAGTGATGTTTGCAATATAGAATACCCTCTAAGGCTGCATAATTTGATGGGGATATAGCACACCCTCCATGAGAGCACTTAAAACAGGACTTGTGATAGGACTGGCTTTCGACTGTTACCTGTAAGTATTTGTAATAACAGATTCATGTAATCTTCTACAAACTTTGTTTGAGACAACTCTCAAATTTATGAACCAATAGCCATGGAATTGATATAACGACTTTTACTTTCATTTTCCCTTTTCTTTTCTTTTTTAAGAACCGGTTAGATATAAAATTGAAAGTTTATGGACCTATTAAATACTTTTTAATGTTCAAAGACCTATTAGACACAAAATTGAAAACTCGGAAACCTATTAGATATTTTTTTAAGTTCAGGGACTAAATAGATGCAAACTTGAAAGTTTGGAAACTAAACTTGTAATTTAACCTTCTTTTTTCTTGGGGGTGGGAGGGAATCTATGCACTAAGCCCCAATGATGCTGTTCAAATTTTGTACCTTCCCAGCTTTATAGAAAAGCTTATAAATATTTTAACATTGTACCCAAACTAATTAGCCTGCTCTAACAGATGTTCATTCATAGATTGGATGCTATAACAGATGTTCAGTCTCTCTTTCTTTTGTTGGAGGGGGAGGGGGATAATGAATTGTTTGTCAAGATCTCAGTAAGTGGTTACCTTCTCAAGTGGATAAACAGTTTTACCACAAGTAGCACATTTGTCTTGAGTACCAGAAAACATGCTGGCAGCTTTGCTAGGTGACCTAGTCTGAAACCAGTAAAGTGGTTACAAGAATAAGTTGCAATGCACAGCATAGTTTTATCTCTTGGAGAAAAAGCTCCTCAAGATTAAATTATAACTAATTTCAGCAGGAAATTACCAGCTCTGGAGTTAACTTCTCAGCTGACTTTGCAGCTGTTGGAAATAAAACTCAAAAACAATTAAACATGTGAAAGCAAAACTTTTGGGAAGTGAAACATAAAAGTTATCTGAAAGAAGATAAGAACGTACGTGATTGGAAGTTCTTGTTGAAGTTTCCTGTCTCTTTGAAGAGCTGCTCAAAATGAGGCTTACAGTACAAAACACCTTCCATTGAAGAATAATTGCTCAGCTGAAGGCAAGCAAGCAGAGAACAAGGGTAAACAGTAGGATAGAGTTCCAATTTTCAAAACATAATTCATCTCTAGTTATCGTTCAGATCAAGATCAAAAGTCGTCATACTAGATATTTTAGCTCCTATCCACTGTTAAACACCATATGCCGAATTCTAACTATACTTTGGAACCCTTGATGTATCCTTTAAACTAGATTGTGTTTGCTTGTGATAGATACATCAACAGATGAATATTGAAGACAGAAGTTGATACCACATTTAAATATCCATTAGAAAATAGTTTGGCAAGATGCATTAGATTCCCTGTATGTTGAGTAGAAAGCATTATTAAGAATACTTGTAAAAGAATAAATATACTATAGCCTATCAACTTAAGCTTCTAGGTTTAGTTATTAATTAACATGGCATCGGAGCTTCTAAAATACATGTAAAAGAATAAATATATCCTAATCCTTTGGTTTATTGGTGATTTAGCAATCTTAAAGATCAGAATCCAGCTCAAAGAACACAGAGCAATACCTTTAGAGTTCCTTTGCAGTGGGTGCATTTGAAGCAAGACTTATGGTAGGAAACTCCATCAGCAGAGAGCTGCTCCACAGGGTAGACAGTCTTCTCACAGGCCTTGCACTTTTGTTGTGTGCCAGTGAAAGACATAGCTAAGCCCTTGGATTAGATCTGAGCTTTTTTCACCCAACCAAGATGATAAACAATCCCCAACTCTCAGAGCTAACTTCCCTTCTTCTCTGTTTTGTTAGATCAAAATCATAACTACATTAATCGGAAAGAATATAGATGCTCCTCAAATCACTCTGTTTCTTGTAGAAAAAAAAGCAAAGATATTTCGACAGAGAGAGATTAACTTCAAACTTCCGAACCCATTCAAGACTAGATTATAAAATTGCAACGAACAAACTTAAATCTCATGCCAATAAACCCAGAAACACGACTGCTCAACAACCAAAAAAGGCAACGAAAATCTTAAAAAAAAAAAAAAAAAAGGATCATGATCTGGGAGTTGGGAGCTGGGAAATGTGAAACAGAATCGAGTTAAAATCACATACCTGAGTTGACAGATGGAAAAAACGGTGGATCTGCGAACCAAAAGAGCCAAAACAGAGAACCCAAAAGCGAAATCGTCAAGAGATATTCGAGGCGGAAGAAGGGGTGACGGGAAAATGGAAGAAAAATAGACGGAAGAGGAGAAAAACAAGAACAGGGATTGTATTGGACCCCTTTTGGCGCAGCGTAGTGGGAGTTTTATGTTCGAATTTGGTATAAAGAATTCATACAAAAGGGAATAATAATAATGAAGAGAAAAATTAAGAAAGATTTATTCTTTAATGAATCTGATTACAACGCACTACAAATAATTAAAAGGAAAAGAAAAGAAGAACATAAAAGATAAAGATCAGGTTGGCAGGACTTGTGACCCACCATTAATTTGGCTCGTTTCAACGACTGAGTTAGCTGTTACGACGCGCCTCCTCTAGGCGCCATTGCCATGGCTGTTGGCTGTAACCCCAAAAAATCAACCGTTGACTCTTACAAGCTGGACCCCATCCATCCACATCATACATTCTAAAATAAATAAATATATAATTGTGTTCTTCCTTCGTTACTTCATTTTCCTTTTCTTTTTTATTCTCTTTCCAGCTCTGAAACTGACTTGTCTAGTATATCAATTGAGAGTTATTGTATACATATTGCCTAAAAAAATGGAAAAATATTTATGTTTATTGAGTTTCTGGATGAGGTAAAAGATTAAACCAAGTGATTTAACCAAATGGGCTCGGATTGGATCCAAACAAAAATTTGACTAAAAAACATTACACATGCATTAATAATAATAACTTTGTCGTTTCATATTTATAATGTTATATTTTTAAAAGAATAACATTAACTTAGCTTATTAAGATGAGTTCGGTTTTCTATTTTAAAATTGATTTTTCATTTAATGTTTCTTCAAATCAATGTAATTGATTTATCCGTTTTTCCTTTCATCTTTAGTTTGAACTTATGCTCTTATGATCGAACTTTTAATATTTAATTATAGAATGTTTCTAGTTGTTCATGAATTGGGCTTAATTTGTTCCATTTTTTATTATAGGTTTTTTTTTCCAATACTAATTAGGTGATTAACTAAATTTTAAGTGTTGTGATATTTTGTTTGAAATGATTATGGTTCTGGGTCATTTCGTTTCAAATTGTATTAAAAAAGAAAAAATATATATATTTTTTACTGCATATCAATTTCTTAATGTTGTAGTTTGATGTTGTATTTTATAGGCTAAATTATAAAAAAAAATACCCCTAAACTTTGTATTTTGTTTCAAAAATACCCTTAAGCTTTCAAAAAGTTTTATTAATACCCTTAAACTTTCAAAAAAAAGTTCAAAAATACTCTTACCGTTAATAAATGGACAGAAATCGTTAGTACCTAGTTTTAAAAAACCCCTAAACTTTCAAAAGTTGCCTTAATATCCTTAACCTTTAAAAAAAAAGTTAAAAAAAATGCTCGTACCATTAGTATGTGAAGGAAAACCGTTTATCTACACCCCATTAACTCACTCTTCTATTTCTTCTCTCTCCTGATTTGCTTCAATCTATGACCTAACACTTCTCTATTTTTTTCTTTTTTTTTTCCTTTCTTTTTCAATACCTCTTAATAAAACTTTTTGAAAGTTTAGGGATATTTTTGTTAACAAAGTATAAACAGTTTCCATCAAAAACTAACGGTAAGGGTATTTTTGAACTTTTTTTTGAAAGTTTAAGGGTATTAGTTTTTGAAAGTTCACAGATATTTTTAAAACAAAGTACAAAATTTAAGAGTATTTGTTATAATTTAGCCTATTTTATATTATGAAACTAATGCACTAAGGACTTGGAATAATATTCTATAAAAGTGGTTGGGGAATAAAAAATTTTAAAAGCCATTGAGAGAGATTGAAATTAAAAGAGACCCATCTACAAATAACTTTATCATAATTAATTCAAAATGTATAATTGAATTTGAGTGGATTGGTTATAAATGTAAACTAATTTTAGTAGTCAACTTAAGCATAGCTTCACATTAAGATATCTACTCCTTCTCTTAAGATTGAGTTTAAATTTTCATCCCACACGTGTTATTTTAAATTTTTTAAAAATAATAAAGAAAGAAGAACCGTAAACAAACATAGCCCAGGTAAACTTCAACTTATTTGAACAAAAGTCAAATCAAGCAAATCTATGACCTAATTTAATTTGAACAGTTTGGATCGGATTGAGCAATTTTTTCAAGCAACCAATTATTTCGAGATAAACTTGAATTAATCTGTTAAAAAACAACGAGATACTTGCATTTCTAATTGTTTCAGTGTTTTGATTTTCAATAATGTATTACATTTTCGTTTATTATTATAACTTCCTACAACAATTTTAAAATGATTATTCATTCTATACAACAATTTAAAAAATATTATTATTCAACATGGAACCGACTATATTGAGAAGTCAAATGAAAATCAAAAGAAGCAACTTTGAAAGACAGAAGGAAATTAAGATTAAAGAGAGCTGGTGTCCTTATAGAAAATAATAATAATAATAATAATAATAAATTACCATGAAAGCAAGAGGTCCTCTTGCCCCTTCTTCTAAACAGATATCACTCTAATTAAAACTCATATATGGTGGAAGCTTGTCAATTATGTTAAAATATTCTGTTAATTGTCCCTAATTTTGATTTTTTTTTCGTATACTACCTCTAACTACAATCATGTTATTAAGAAATGATCTATATATTGATATTCTTCCACTTTAAATTATATCTTGTTGAATGACAAAAAGAAACTAGAGTATTACTATGGAGCAATATTAGAGTTGTGCTTTAATTTTAACCATGGTAACATTTGTATAACTTTCTAATCTTAAATCTTAGAGACATTATTCAAATAGTTGAAATTGAATCATTTCTAAAATTTCATAGGTGAAACTATATAGTTTCATTCAATTTCAAATATCGATCGTTCCTTCATTGTTAGAGTAGGATCTGGAGTCTGTAGGCCCACCATCTACATAGATTACCCAAAGCCACATGAATCATACAAATGACTAAGCCCCAAAAGAGGCCCAATCAAGAGGAACCAAGTCGAGGATGTGCGGAGGACAAGCCAAGCAACCTTTCGAGCTTGATATCAATCAAGCAAAGGTACACGCCGCCCCCTTTACTTAATTTTTGTTGGCATGTTGTGTACAATCTTAACAATAGAACAGTGCGGGGTCTAAGCACAAACTTAAGCATCGGAGTGTGTTGGACTTAGCACCATATCTGTGAGTATCTTTTATACAGGTTAGTTCGATCATACAACTCGTCACCTCATCTCGGAGTTGATGTGGACCTGTGGTCGGATCCTTCCCATCAACACTCATCTTATTTAATTGTAATTTTTTCTTGGTCATTTCGATGGAAAATAATAGACTTGGAGGGTGAGAGGCATATCCTATCTGTGATTTGCATTGCGGATGTTGCCATTTTTGCATGAAAATTATGTATCAACACAATAATGCAGTTTCTTGAAAGATCACAAGTCTTCTCCTTTTGCTGTCTTAAGCATTCTTTACCCATGTCCCTTTTAACCCTTACCAAAGAACTATTAGAACAATGAAACTTCTCCATATCTCTACAATAGTATGATATCGTCTACTTTGGAGCATAAGTTTTCATGATTACTTTTGATTCCACCTAAAAGACCTCATATCAATAAAAATATTTTCATCATTGACTTATATATCCATAATCTTCTCATTTTCTAAACAATGTGGGACTTTGTTTGCACCCGTATCAAAAACCTCAAAGAGAGAGAGACTTGGGACTTGTATAAAAAGAGGAAAAAGTTGGGATTTGCTTTTCCATTATCTGCTCACCAAGAAAAGGGAAAAAAAAATGGTGTGAGAGAGAGATATGGTAATAAGGAAAACGTGGATTAAAATTAAAAGATGGAGAAGTTTAAAAAGAGGGAGAGTAATAAGAAAGGAATGTAAAAGATGACAGAGGTTGAGCTGTTCTAAGTTCTACTGCAAAACTGAATCAGAGATTTCTTTCTTTATCTTAGCAGATTGCAGTTTCATTCAACGAAAAACCATTTCTCAACAACCCTTTTGATTTCATTCAACACCCCACAGGCCCACACGATAAGTTGACAATCATATCTTCACCAACACAATTCTATGTTAAATTCTAAGCTTTTATCCCTAAACTTCGAGGATTGTGTCCTATTTAATTTAGTTCTTATATTTAAAAAAATATGACAACTTAGTCTATGTATTTTTAAAAAATATTATAATTGTTGTTTAGACTTTTAACTTTGTGTTTAGTAAGTCACTATTGTTAATTTTATCAATTTAATGTTTTGTGCTCCCAAATAACAAAGACTTGTTAGACACACATATTTCCAATCTTTTTCCCGTCCTATGCTAGAGCATGAAAGGGTGGATTGGTTTCATACATATTTCCAATCTTTTTCCCATCTCTACCAAATTCCTCATCTGCTTTGGATAAATTAGTTTGGTTGTTCTACAAATCGAGTTTGTACACAGTTGTTCTACAAATCGAGTTTATACACAGTTAAGTTTATGAAAAATTCCTATTGTTGAGGGTGCGACCAAAGTCTCACATTGGCTAGTAAAAGAGAACATCATATATATATATAGGTGAGAGACAATATTTCTATTGATATGAGATCTTTTGGGATAAATCAAAAGCAAAACTATGAGGACTCATTCCCAAAATGGACAATATCGTACCATATTGTATAGATATGTTGAAGATTTGTTGTCCCTAGATAACAATTCATATTAGAGACCATGCTTCAAACTTAGCGATATCTATGTGCAATCCTCAGAGAAAATAAAGGTGGTAAGCCTCGAAAAAAGTAGTCAAAGATGTAATCTATGGCTGAGCTCTATCGAAAAGGCAATGTACTTGAAAGAGGAAGTTGGCCTGGATAAAAGTAATATGCTCGAGAGTAAATAGATAGATGACTATTTGATGGGAGGTTGTGTGCTGCCTTGTTTGATGAGAGGATTGTTGGGAGTGCGACCAAAGTCTCATATTGACTAAAAAAAAAGTCTGGGTGTATATAAGTGAGGAATAACATCTTTATTAATATGAGACCTTATGGATGAAACCAAAAACAAAATCGTGAGGGACTCATGTCCAAAGTGGACAATTTCATACCATTGTAGAGATAGATAGGGTGTTGATTGCCCCCAACCTTTTATGGTCTTCTTTACATTTTCATTACTCCATGTCCTCAATATTTTTTGAGACCAAATTGGGCAGTGTTATTCCAAGGAAACTAAAATTATATTTTCTCATTTGGTCTGTGATACTTCATAGCTAACTAATAAAATTCAAGATAGATTCCCTTCTATGGCTTCAGCCTCACTAGTGTGCCCCTTTTGCTATCAACAATTAAAACCTATCTATCATATTTTTCTACAATCGATGTTCATTCTTAGCATGAATAGTTTTACATTGCAGACGCCCTTCCCTAGAAGAATTGATGGTTTTGTGAAAGAATGGATATCTAGTAAACACAATGACACTCAGTTATCTTAAAATGGTGTTAGCTGATCACATCTATTATTTTAGGACATATTTAGCTTCAGCGAAATAGACAAATCTTCCTAGACCTTTCAAAGCTCACTAATACTCTTTTAGGATGATATCATCTCATCAATATCTTAGTCTTCAAAATTCACTTTATTTTGATATAACGTCGTCACATGGCTTAATTATTGGAGTGCTCTCATATAAGTTTCTTTTTGCAGAACAAATTTTGGATACACTAATCAATAGGAATCATCTTGGTCAGCTATTTATTTCTTCGAAACGAAGAAAAGAAAATCTCTTCTATCTTCCTTTTTCTTACTCGTAAAAAAAATAATTATGTCTGCATAAGACTCCTACTAACTAGTTAGTAGTTAATAGGTAAATATTTTCCTCGTTTATACTTCGCATATACCTCTCAAAAAAGTGGTTTCTTATTTAAAAAAAGACCTATTAGTATTAGATACAACCCTGAAAGTAGCTTATTGAGTAAACTTGTAATATTTAATTTAGGGACTAAATGATCGTGTAATATAACCAATAGTTTAACGACAATTATATATATCATCACACACTTCTAGAACCTCCAAAGATATAATGATGATTTCAGAAAACAATAGCAGAATTCTAATAATCCTTCAGTTTTTTTGGTTTTAATGGATTTAGACAAAAGGTTGGCTGCCTAGCTAGAGTGAGAGAGACAGATAATATGGTGGAAGCAGCTGGGAAGTAAGTTTCAACGGGACATATAATATGGTTTGAGGAAGCTTATACAAATCAACTCAAAATAGTGGGAACGAATTAATGATTTATAAACGGTGTGGTATTAATATTTATGCCATTATCATTAATTGTGTAACATGCAAGAAAACCAAACCAGTATTTTTGAATGGCTGGATTCGTTGTTTCACCTAACGTTTTAAAAGGACAAGACAGCAATGTTTCTTGCTCTATAAAGTTCTTTCAAGCATATTGTTTACAAGCCATCGCTCAAGATAGCCACTCTAGAAAGAGAGAAATGATGAGATACATTTTGATTACTGTTTTGGTAGCCTTCTTGTCTTGTGCTGCTGTTGTTGAGTCTCTTGTTCGTCATTACAATTTCATAGTAAGTTTAATTCTTTTGTTGTTCTTCATTTTTTTGGGCAAATTTGGAGATGGGTTTGTTGGCTAAAACATTTATAATAGGAAGATTATATTATTATTCATGAAATTTTGTGCAGGTTGTGTTGAAGAATGAAACGAAGTTATGTGGAAGCAAGTCTATTATGAGTGTTAATGGGAAGTTTCCAGGACCAACTCTGTATGCGAGAGAGGATGACACTGTGATTGTTAGAGTCACCAACCGAGCTAACGATAATCTCACTATCCACTGGTCTGAACTATCAACTAATAATAAGTTTGGTTTATGAAGTTATTGAATTATAAGCTACTCACTAGAGCGGTGTCTATTTAGTTTCTTCTAATTTTGTGTTTAATAGATCATTGTTATTAATTACATGACATATATGTTGAGTACTATATTAATTAAGAACTGGAATCAACCTAGTCCCATGATCCTTGAATAATACACCATCAGCGTGAGATTAAATGTCAAATGAATTATCATTTGGGATTTATCTAACTCAAAATGAAAAGTTTGAAAATCTATAAGAATATTGTTGGTCCAACAAAGGTGGGGATCAAACTTAAGGAAGGCAACATATGTCTTATTTTCTAAGGTATGTTCATATTGACAACTTGGAGAAGAAGATTCGAACTTTCGATAATAAATAAATGTCCGAATCATTGAGTTGTGCTTGTGTTAGCAACTTTAAAAAAAAAAAAATTAAGTATATATAGGGTGCATTGTGATGGAGATCGAAGATGAATGACCAAAGTTTTGCTCAATAATATTAGGCATGGGGTTCGACAACTCCGAAGCGGGTGGGCAGATGGACCAGCATATATCACGCAGTGCCCAATTCAACCTGGCCAAAATTATGTCTACAATTTCACTCTCCACAGCCAAAGAGGCACCCTTCTTTGGCACGCTCATATATCTTGGATTAGAGCCACAGTTCATGGCGCCATTGTCATCTTGCCCAAGCTTGGCGTTCCTTATCCTTTTCCCAACCCTGATAAAGAGAAGATCATCATTTTAGGTAAGCCAAAGCTTGTTTTCACTAAGATATGTTCAAAATCTTTCCTTTACAAAGAATTCTTTGTAAATTATTAATGTCTTAACTTCTTAACTATGCTCATGTTCGTGCCTTTTCTACAGGTGAATGGTGGAAGGGCGATGTCGAGGCTATGGTCGACAAGAGTACAAAATCGGGCCTACCGCCCAATGTATCGGACGCCAATACAATCAACGGCCACCCTGGCCCTGTTCCCGGCTGCGCTACTAATGGTACTCAAATGGACAAAAACACAAAAATACCCAAAATTCTGTTCAATTCTGAGGATTTTTTTTTCCTCGTTATGGCTTAAAAAGATCTGAACGTTGTATCATTATATGAATTTGGGGAGATGGGTTTCAAGTTTTAAACTCAACTAAATAACAGGGAATTCCCTATTATGAATTTGCAGGAGGCTTCACATTACACGTTGAAAGTGGCAAGACTTATCTTCTTCGCATCATAAACGCAGCTCTCAACGAAGATTTCTTCTTCAAAATTGCAGGCCATCGTTTCTCCATTGTTGAAGTCGATGCTTCTTACACTAAGCCTTTCGAAACCGACACCATTTTCATAAGCCCCGGCCAAACAACAAACGCCCTTCTTACAGCCAACAAACCCATTGGAAAGTACTTAATTACAGCTTCCCCCTTTATGGATGCCCCTGTTCCAATCGATAACTTAACTGCAACAGCCTTTCTTCGATACAAAGGAACTCCCAAAAATCCCATCATCGTATCAACACAAATACCTCCTCAAAATTCAACCCGTTTAACCGATCGCTTCATTGATTCTCTTCGAAGCCTCAATTCAAAGGAATACCCTACAAAAGTGCCATTGTTTATCGACCATACTCTGTTTTTCACCATTGGAGTTGGGATTAATCCTTGTGAGACTTGCGCCAATGGAGTTAGAATCGTGGCGGCAGTTAATAATGTAACGTTCTTGATGCCCACAATTGCACTTCTTCAATCGCATTACTACAAGATTCGAGGGGTTTTTACAGAGGATTTTCCGGGGAATCCGCCGTTTGTTTTCGATTATACCGGTAACCCACCTGCAAATATTCAGACAAAAAATGGGACGAAGGTTTATAGGCTGCGTTATAACTCGACAGTTCAATTGGTGATTCAAGACACTGCTGTGATTGCTCCTGAGAGTCATCCTATACATTTACATGGCTTTAATGTGTTCGTGGTCGGAAAAGGGTCGGGAAATTTCGACCCGATTGAGGATCCGAAAGGGTTTAATCTTGTTGACCCAGTTGAGAGGAACACTTTTGGAGTGCCAAATGGGGGCTGGACTGCCATAAGATTCAGAGCAGATAATCCAGGTGAAGAGAAATCTTCTTCTTCTTCTTCTTCTTCTTCTTCTTCTTCTTCTTCTTTTTGGCTCTGAATTCCTTTCTTTTTTTTGTGTGGGCAGGTGTTTGGTTTTTGCATTGCCATTTGGAAGTACATACGACATGGGGATTAAAGATGGCGTTTTTAGTGGAAAATGGGGAAGGCCCCTATGAGTCTTTGCCGCCGCCGCCCAGTGATCTTCCTCGATGTTAGGATTCCTCTGTTTTCAAAAAGCTTCGAAAACAGAGCTTAGAATCTGGTGAAGGGAAGGGAATTGTGGAATTTAAAAGAACAAACGGCTCGAGAGAGAGAGAGAGAAGGAACAGATTTGATGTTGTGTTATGTGAGAAAATCCAAAGAAGGAAGCAGAGGCACAAGTGAAGATTGAAGAATAAGCAGTGGTTTCCTTTGTTTGATGATAAAGCTGGGATTTATATGAAGATTGAAGATTAATCTTGTGTTTGTATCATTTCTAATTTTATGTGAAAGTTTTTTTTTTTCTTAAGTTCAAACAAAGAGTGGGTGCACATTATAATAGATAATTTATAATCAGTTACTTAGTTTAAGTTAACTCAGTATTAATACTCTTGTAACTCAGCTTTGATGTAATGAAAAATATATCTTATCTTTGCTGAGTCATTTCACATTATACTTGTGAGATTGCTAATATCTTCAAGGTTTGGGTTATGTTTAAATTGACATATTTAAAAAGGAAAAGTACAAAAATGATATATTAATTTCTAATAGTTGATTTTTGGACAAAAATCAATTTATACTTCTAAACTTTGGGGGTTGTATCAATTTAAATCTACAACTATGAACTTTCATAAGTGTATCAATTTACACTATCTCTAAGATTCTATTTGAAAAACGTTAGTTTACATATAATTCTATCAATTAAACTTCTAAATTGTCATAAGTGAATTAATTTAAATTCTCAATTTGAAAATTGTCAATGCATCAATTCTCACACGTGTGTTAGACTTCTTCAAAAATCTAGATTCTTCATTTAAAAATCATCAATAATTTGAAATTGAGGGTCTAAATTGATTCGTTTATCAAAGTTTAGGAATTTAATTGACATAATTTTAAATATGCCCATGTAAACTAACGTTTTGCAAACATAATATGACAAATAGTGTAAATTGATACACTTATGAAAGTTTAAAATTCAAATTGATATAATTATTTGCTTATGGTTTTTACTGACACAACTCCAAAAGTTTAGGGGTATAATTGATTTTTACCCTTGATTTTTCAATCAACAAAATACGTTATAGAAGAACTAATGTTTGAAATGTCCCACAATAAAAAGAAACATTAAACAATATAAATTGTGCATTAAATTACAAGTTTAATCTTTAAACTTTTAGATGTATGTCTATTTAGTCCCTAAACTTTTAAAGTGTCTAATAGGAGGTTTCTGAATTTTCATATTTGTATCTATTTGGTTATTAAACTTTAAAATGTGTCTAATAAATCTTTAAAATGTCAATTTGTGTTCAATAGGCATTAAATTTTCAATTTCGTGTCTAGTAGGTCTTTGACCTATTTGACGTTTTTTAAAATTAAAAGACCTACTAAACACAAAATTAAAGGTTTAGGATTCTATTAATTATTAGACGTAAAATTCAATTTTATATCCAATAGATCGGTTAACTTTTAAAAAATTTAAATATGTTAGACACTATATTAGACATTTTTTAGAGTTCGGATACCTTTTAAACACGAACTTGGAAGTGCAATAACTAAACTTATTAAATTTTAACTTCGAATTACCAACTAACCAGCTTCCTTCCAAAAATTTAAATAACCTAGCTAACCTTTACTTAGTGATTAAAGTATCTCTATTGTTCCTAAAGTTGAAGGTTTCCATCTTTTACCACCTATAAGTAAAATCCCCACCTATAACTATAAGAGATACGTAATTTTGGAAAGCAAATCCCCACCTATAAATTTCTTGCAGGAGCACTTGTCTTTACAATAAAGAATCGGTGATAGTATCAATTCCTAATTCTTGCTGCCTCTAATTTGTCTATCACACGAAAAAAAAAAAAAAGGTTTAGAATTCTTGATTTCAGCTGTCATTTTCTTGCACTCTGTTATGCAAAGTCTTCGTCCCTGCAACGATTTTCCATCACTATTCAAAGAAAATGTTACTCTCTTTTCTTGATTGTTTCCATTTCCCCAACCTAGCTAGCGATGTTACTCTCTTTTCTTGATTGTTTGCTTTAACAGTGTTCAATATCAATGTGTCGAGCTCTTAGTAGAATCTACAATGAGCGAACTCCGGACAGATGGCAGCTAGTGTTCCAGGGAAGAATCTACAATGAAGGATGTGATCGACCATTATGCCAAATTAAATGCACATCTATGTAACATTGAAGCCGTTACGATTCCACTTGTAAATTATCTTCGCTAAAACCAATTCTGATCTGCTGACTACCAAGAACCAGAAACGCCCGAGGAAAAGGAAGAATCGATTTGGGATGCCTTGAAGCAACTCCACGTTACGTTTCTTTTTGTTTTTCTTTTCCGTTGCGGAATTTGATACTTGAAGTACATTCTTGAAAATGCAGCTCTCGGACGCAATGAAATTTTGGAATCTCTAGTTTTGGATATCATATATAGAATGAATGAATGAATTTTGCTGCGTCTAATTACCAAGCGTATCTTAAACACACTGAATACGGACAAGTACATTTTTAACCTAAATCATTAGCCTTCTTATTCGTGAACAAAGAGAATTGCATGCACCGATAAGACGAGAAGAAAGCATGAACTATAAGATATACCAAGGCAATAAGCCTATGGGCGTACACAAAAGAAAACGAAAGTCACCAACCTCTTTTGGTGAAGAACTACACTAATTATAACTCAAAAGACAAAAGCAACATATCTACATATTAGCAGACGGCAGCAAAAGCGACCAAGATCTACAAAGAAGAAATGAATGTATGTAGGTAAAATTTCTATCAACCAGACTTTCTTTCCTCGGAGTGAGATGGGGAAAGCACATCCTCGTCATCCAGACAAGAGCTTTCTGAATCACTGCTGTCATCTGGATGGCCATTACAATCGTCAACACTAAATCTCTTCCCAACATGCTCACTTGTGGATTGCCCTGAAAGTGTCACAATACCCAAAGAAGCAATGCTGTTTGCAATTGCATCAATGTCTCGAGTATTACTGTACAGACCACGGCTTCCAGTTAAAAATATACTTTGATTTGCTTCTGTATCTGTTAGAACGACAGGAAGTACGTTCATCAATTGAGGGTTACCCTGGCTTGAACCGCTGATGAGCAGACGCAGTGTCTCTCTAGCATCCTTTTCCACATCAGTAGCAGGTATCATTGGACTCACGAGTTTAGGATGCAAAGGCGGAATGGAGGTTGAAATGGTAGGGCCTGCACTAACAAGGTAGCCTTGACCCGACGAGCAAACATCAATTACTGGGACATGAACAATTGGATCGCAGAACAAAGGAGTGAAGGTCGGGATCTGCTGAGAGGTTTTCAAAGGCAGACGAACCAGTGGCTCTGGAAATAGAGCAGGGAAATCCACCGACGGAGAATCAACTAAATTTAAAGATGATACGGGAACCGACAAGTTTGAAGGTGTAGAAACTGGTAACAGCGATGGAAATGGCGGAAGGGAAGATGCACTAATGGATGGAATGGGGAGTTGAGAAGTTTCTTCCCTTCGCTGTAGAATTGACGATGCACCAGGAGGACACCAGCAATAGTAAGGAGTAAAGAGAGGTGAAACAACACAAGGAAGAACATGAGATGAACTTGCAGGAGTTGTGGCAGCTAATTTTCCCAATGATTCCAAAAAGCTCGATGGAGATAATGGGCCACTTGAATCAGCTGTTTGAGTTTCAGAATTAACACAAAATGCATCAGCGGAAATCGATGAAGCAACAATATGGTTGTCTAAAGCCAAGTTGTCTCCACGCCTCCTGAACTTTTCCCTAGCAGCATCTCTCAGCGAGAGCAACGTCTTAGGAAGGCCTTCTTTAAAGGAATTCAACCTGGGGCTAAGACTACCCTGGTGTGCAGAATTTGCTTTAACTGCTGGACTACTGGAGTTTCTTGACCGCATAGATTTTGATGACGCACATGATTGTCCAAAATGAGATGAATGGGATAGTTCTCTTGTGGTGTCTAATGAAGAGTGTGAGTCTGCCGAGCTAGCTGGATGTTGGTTAGCAACAGTTGACTCCATAAGATAGGCACGAAGGCGTGTTGCAAAGCAACCAAGGCGCGATTCACTGATTCCAGTTAATTCAGCAATAGAGGGTCTCCTCCGCAGTAAATCTTTCATCTGTGGTAAAGGAGAAGCGACATAAGGAAATATGCAAACAACCAATACACAAAATTGTTCTAAATAGATATCCAGTGGTAACATGAGGAACCCATCAAAATATATAGTATCAATTCATAACTACCACAACTCATGAAGAAATAAATCACATAAAAGCTTTGCATGTTTCCCCTTCCAACATGGTCTTCTCATGAATGAACGATAGAAAAATTATATTATATACATTAGTTTTTGAAGCTTTAATTCAAACAAAAAAACGACTTCTTGTAATTAGACTCGATACAAGAAGTACAAATACCTTCACAAGTAGTTCCATTCCCAAGAGCTTTGACTTCTCTGAGCACCAAAAGTAGATATTTTGATCATTTGCTTTAATAACAAACGAACAGCCAGAATTATCGGATGGTATATCATCAATTGTAATGGCAGCACTTGACAATCTGTTACTCAGAGTGAACAGTCTCTCTACATGACCATTATCCCCAATGAATGAGAGTCGAAAATCAGATGATGGTAGGACCATTAGATTTAAGTTTCCCCTGTGATAATTAGCAAAAGAGAGGATCTTTTAGAAGAATAAAAAAGAATCTAATATGTAACCAGTCAAAATCTTAACAGTAGAATCTAGATAACAGTAAGGGATGTAAAAGAAATCAAGATGAGAAGGCAACAAAAGTTTGTGGAATACAAAAAGATTCAGATAGTGGCCTTGTATCCAATATCTATCTCATTTATTTACAACCCTCGACAATATTTGAAATTTCCTCACCATCTAGAATCAATTGATCGATTGTAACAACTTCTTACAGCACTACATCCTCCATCATTATTAGCAAATTTCCACTATGGAAATTTTCAACTCGTCTATTAAAAGTACCGAAACACCTAAAAAGATACCTGTAGAAAGATACCGGCAACACTCTGATATCCCGGACAAGGTTCAATACCAAAAGGTCAAGATATTCCATTGTTAAATTTTAAATAATGATTGATTCACTTCAAAATCAAAACCTTAAATTTAAGGTAACTTTAACAATAAAATCAATCACACAAGCTTTCTACAACAGTATTTCTTATAGAGTTCATATGACAATATACTAAGTACAAATATATATCAGCATCCAATAATAAAAAATAGAATTTCTTCAAGAAAAAACAAAATCATTACAGTTTCTCATAACAAGCAGTTAGGCTTCTAACACTCTAGTCAATAGATATGGATTCAACATATGTTGAAAAAACAATAAGATGCATCAGGGAAAAGTAACAAGTTGTTCTGAACAGTTAGGAAATTACAAAAATTCACCATTCATAAAACCTATTCCAAACAATTCCATTTTCATTAAGCTGCAATCCTACACAACTAAAAAAGGGAGCAAGCTATTATAGTATAAGAGCATGAAACTACCTTTACTTCCTCATAATTCAGAGATCATAATAGAAAACGCCCACTTTACCTACAAACCAAAAGATATATTTATTTGGAAGAATGAACATTGTTACCATTAACAAGCTAACATGTAGAGTCCTAAATCTATAAATTATCACTAATTACGCACTTTCAAGTAACATTATATGGTTATACCATGGAAGTAAAAGCACTACTGATTAAAATCCTAGTTAAACCCCACCCCACTAAAAATGATCAATAGACTAGATGTAGATATATAGTCACGAACAGAGACAAGAGCATAGCAGCTGCTGCTGGGCATCATGGGGGCCACCCTACATGTGCTGGTGTGGTAGTTGTTATCATATTAATTTATCAGGTGGTGTAGAGCCAATATGATGTGAACAAAGATCTACGGTAAAGTGAAAGAGCGCAATTATCCCAATGTTAGACACTCTGCATTCCTTGTATAAGGAGAAGAAAACACCATGAACAAATGAGCGATGTTTCTAAAAAAATGTACATAAGAAATGTCCTAACTATAACCTAGTCAGTGAAATTAGTAAAGCAACTATTTGAAGTCATACAAAGCCAAGCAAGAAACAAACATATTTTATAAACAGGACAAGGAACTCAGAGTCCACACTTGCATTAAACTGGCAAATCCTACACACTAAAAAAAATAGAAATGATGATGCCAAGTCTTCTAATATTTCAAGAGATAATCCAAGAAATGAATTATAAATGGACATTCCAAATTAGGGCATTCTGAGTTGTATTCTAGAAAAACGAAATACAATTGACCTTCAACTAAATCATATCAAACGAATTAAAAATTTAGCTGAGCCAACTGGTATCAAAGAAAATTTCTCATCCCTTTCTCAGTTATTTGCTTCTGATCAGAGTGGAACTTATACATATTATTCAAGGATAACATAAATGGCAACACAAATAATCGCATGCCAATAATTACCTTGTAGTCGTAGGGCAAAGGAGTGTTCCTTGCTTGTCAATTTTTCCAACGCGAATAGAGACGAGAGGAATACAGAAACACCTCGCTAGAATGCCAACTTCAACCGGCTGAAAATGCTGAGTTACAAAAACAAAGACAGATCTGATCAGCAAAAAGGAAAACGAAAGACGCAGAACTAGAAACTGCAGAACCTCATAACAATCATCACTACAGCGTGTTAAAGACAGAATCTAAAACGACAGGGGAAGAACACCAAATTGAAGTGATAAAAATAGAATTGAAAAAAAAAAATCATTCAATTTTTTTTACTCACGCCAAATACAGATTCCATGCCATCTCCATCGGCACCAGGAGTCCTATGTAGAATCGCAGAACGAGCATGGAATATAAAGCAGTGAATTATCGTCGACAATTAAAAATCCACTATATATTAAAACTTCACAGATCAATCAATACATATTTAAACACAAACCTGACTCAATTGAGCAAGAAGGTGATCTTCCGCGATGCCGCTAGACGTAGTCATCTTCAACAACGGCTTCAACCTTTCGTCAGCCCGACAAGCACCCATAACTTGCATATCTAGCGCCTGAAGCCACCGTATAACCCTATCTTCCCGATCGCTCTGCTGTAGCAACAGATCGCCATCTCCTTCATCAACAAGTATATCAGTCAGCCGCTCCGTAAGGTTAATCTCCCTCGTCGAAGCATGCGTACCACCAGAGACCTCAACACGATTCGAAGAAACACCGCCAACTCGAGACGAGTCCCCGAATTCTTCAACGTTATCTCGATCGGCACGATCGGCGCCATCGCTAACGTTGCTGGTAATCGAGTCTTCTTTTCTAGGGTTTGACATCGAGAAACCAAAAAAACCTTCGTCCAATGAGAATATAGAAAATAAAATTCAAGATTATCGTAGGTAGATTCAAAGTACTGAGGTCTTCGTCGCACCGGAATCCGAACGCCTCAAACACCACGAAACAAATCGGAAAAGAAGATTAAAGAGAACACACTGAAATCCGAGAGACTTTCGCAATCAGAAAACGAATCAATTGTAAACCACAACAAACAAAGCAGATGAAAAGGAAACGGTACAAGGAATCGCAATTGCAATCGGGGAAGGGGAAAATGAGGAGAAGGAAGGGAAAGGCCTCGCAATGACCGACATATATAGAAGGGATTAGATATTTGGTGGGTGTGTGAGAGCTAAACGTAAAACGGACCTGCCTCGCGGACTTCAAGGGTGGTATATAATTGAGAATATAAAGTCGGTTTAAGATCCGGTGATTGTTGCATAAAGCCCACGTCAGCTGGGCCCCACGAAATTCCAGGGATTTACGGCCATCCGAAATCCATCCAGCGTTTTCGGCGGGGGCCCACCTGCCACGTCGTTTCCTATCCGTAAAACTGGCGAAGGCCCGTTTTTGGAGAAGCCGCGAGAGACTGACGAGGCAGCGACAAATTAAATTACAAAACCGTTTTTTGTTTTTCTTATTCTACTTCGCTAATAATTGAGTCTTCAAATTATTGTTTAATCTTTTTTTCACTTTAAAATGAAAGGGACGTAGGAAAATATAAAAAATTCAAGGTCGCAATTATTTCATTTGGTTTAGTATTATTAAATTGAGTCGAAAAGTCTTCCTACAAAAATTCGGAATGTGGGTCCCACTGCTGTATATAATATAAGCAAAAATCAATCAACGGTGTAATAAGCCAAACCGTCCCAGCAAGCACAGCCTTTTCTTCTGTTCTGCCCCCTCATGATATTTGGTTAAACTTTAGGAAAATTTTGGTCTAGTAACATAAAATAATTTCTAAAACATAGTAACATAAAATAATGATTTCATACGAGAATATAGTTCGATCAGTCAAACTCTTTACTACAGTTTCAAATTCTTTTTAGTACTATTTAATTTAACTATATAATTATTAAGCTAAATTGATGTGTTTATAACGGTATAAAATTAGTTAAATTGAACATAACTCAATGATAATTGGCATATATCCTCAACCAATAAGTTAGAGGTTCAAATAACCTCACCTCCAAATATTATTGAACTCAAAAAATATTTTAAAAAACTGCGTAAGACTAAAATTAATAAATGGTAGAGTACATAAACAATTTTAAAATCTTAGTTCTTTTTAGTACAATTTTGAAATCATAGTTATGTATGTATATTTTTGGTTAAATTATAAGTTTAGTCCATGAACTTTAAGATTTGTGTCTATGTGGTTTCTGAACTTTTAAAAGTGTCTAATAAATACCTAAACTTTCAATTTTGTGTATAATAAGTCTCTGAACTTTTAATTTTGTGTCTAACTGGTCCCTGGTAAATTCAAAATTTTTAAAAATTAATTTATCTATTATCTATAAATTTGAATTTTATGTCTAATAAAACCTTAAATTTTCAATTTTGTGTTTAGTAGATCTGTGAATTTTAAAAAAATTGAAAGCTCAAGGACTAAATTTGTAAATTTTGAAAATTTAGGGACCAAGTAGACACAAACTTCAAAGTTTAGGGAAAAAATTTGTAATTTAACCTATATATTTTTTTACGATTAAGATCATACTTAGAATTTAACCTATATTTATTCTTCAAATATGGTATCTATAAGGGGTAATTGATTTCTAAGTACTTCTTTCCTTTACCAAATTTTCACACATTATTTCTTATAGAATATTTATAATAAGGCGATGGATAATAAAAATTGAGATGATAAATCTGGTTTTTCTTTTTTTTCTTTTTTTTTTACAAAATTGTATAAAGAAAATTATTTCCATGTTTGTAATGTAATATCATAAAAAAAATCTATATATAACTAAATAATTTACTTTTATGTGGTATATTTACACCGTGTTTAAAAACTCAAGTGATATTTAGAGATATCGAAGGGTCCAACATCAAGATAAAGTATCATTTTTCAATAGGCCGAGAATGAGAAAATATTGAACAAATAATATCCTCTACAATCTCTCTATCTATCTTGGCTCCCTCTCCCTCAACCTCCATTACTCTCTCCCTCTCCCTTTCTTTCAACCTCTTGACATTTGTATTTTTTGTATATAATATACCTATATAGTTACTTTTTAAAGTTCAATACATTATCGTGGAGTTTTTTATTTTTAGTTCAACAACAACAACATTTGAAGCCCTGAGGATGAGAGATTCGAACTTCTGACTTCTTGGTCAATAGTAGATGTCAATTATCGCTGAACTATGTTCACTTTGGCACATTATTATGAAGTTGTGCATTCTTCTACTAAGCATTGCATTATGTTTGTGATATTTATCTAGGTATATATTCTTAATATTATAAAAGTATGATATATTTTTTTTACAACTATTTGTCATATATCAAGATTTAATAACTCTCTTAATTATTATACAACCATATTACTTAAGTTTATGAACATGATTAATAAAAATGATGAACTATGTCACGTATAAATTATAAATAAAGTCTCATTCATTAATTCAAATAATTTACATCATATTTTATGTTTTTCACAAAAATTTCAAAAATTTTTCTTAACCGCGACACTTTTCATATAAATATTATTTTATGTTTTTTTGTACAAGATAGAGGAGGGGAAAAAGAGAATATGCGTTTTGCACAGAGAATATTCGGGCAAGCATGGGATGGTCATAGTCCTGAAAAGACATTTAATATATTTACACTTTCGAGATTTCTCTACAAAATTAGATTAGAATGTTAAAAAAAGTCTGATCCTTTTTAATATTCTCAAAGGGAAAAAAAAAGTTCTTTTCCTTTCTTACTTACACCAGTGGATAGAGAAATTATTCAATTTTTCACCATGATATAGAGATAGAAGTACTTTAAATTTATATTCAAGAGTTATTAGAGGATATTAAAATTATTAAATCTATATCCAATGATTATTATGAGACAATCACATTGTGGTAGTCTCATTGAATAATTTATCCACTGGATACGTTCAATTTCTCAAACGAAAAGGTATTCTCAAAAAAAGACAAATAAATAAAATCAAACGAAAAGAAAAAATATAATGGACTAAAAAAAAATATCATTTATTCCTATTTCGTAATAAATATATATCAAATCCACTATGTATTTTAAAAAACAGATTTGAATGACGGTAAAAAAAAAAAAAAGTGGGACAGGGTTTAAATTTCATTTTTATTGTAAATATAAATGCTCATTCCACATGCCCATTTGATATCCATACCAAGTGGCATTTTATCCATAGCCAAAGTGTCTTCCATGTGTCCAACAAAGACCATAGATTGGTGTCCAAATGGACCACATCATGCTCTCCTAATTGCCTATATATAGTGGTTCTTGATGGATAAATAAATAGAGACAATTGGTAAAGAAATCTCTCAAATCTTCTTTTTTCTCTCCCATTTTCTCTAATTTCATTTGTTTTTAATTTGCCATAAATCTCCACTTTCTTTTGTTTATAATATATATATATATATACTCCCTTTATATTCTAACACTTGTATTATTATTATTATTATTATATGTTTTGGTAAAGTATTATTATTATTATTATTATTATTATATGTTTTGGTAAAGTTTTGGTGCCCGGTTTCGCCTCTCAATTTTACAACACGTTATCAGCACGAGACTCTGTCATTTTTCCCGCTAAAGGTAAGTCTTATAGGTAAGCCATTTTTTACGCATTTGGTTTATGTTAAATTTCTAATATGAATATATTATTATTTTTGATAGTGTTATTATGGCAAACCTTACAAAGCTAGAATTTGCGGCCCTGGATATTAATGGAAATAACTACTTGTCATGGGTCATTGACGCTGAGATCCATTTAGATTCTATGAATCTTGGAGAAACAATTAAAGAAGGAAATGATGCATCAAATCAAGAAAAAGCAAAAGCCCTGATCTTCCTTCGCCATCATCTTCATGAGGGATTGAAAATGGAGTATCTTACAATAAAAAATCCCTATGTGCTATGGCAAGGTTTGAAAGAAATGTACGATCATCAAAAAACAGTTATTCTTCCTAAAGCTCGTTATGATTGGATGCACCTGAGGTTGCAGGACTTTAAATCAGTAAGTGAATATAATTCCGCACTCTTCAGAATTAGTTCAAAATTAAAATTATGCGGAAAAAAGATTACTGATGTTGATATGTTAGAGAAGACATTTTCCACTTTTCATGTCTCAAATATGCTCCTGCAGCAGCAATATCGAGAGAAGGGTTTTGCAAAATATTCTGAACTTATCTCATGTCTTCTCGTTGCTGAACAAAATAACGAGTTATTGATGAAAAATCACGAATCCCGACCAACTGGAGCAACAACATTCCCTGAAGTGAATGCTGTGAATTTTAATAACCGTGGTCGAGGTCGTGGTCGTGGTCGAGGTCGGGACCTCGGTAGAGGAAGAAATACCTATTTTCGTGGTGGGCATTATAATTTTAAGAAACCCACACGAAGTGATGATCATAAAGGAAAGGCTCCACAAGATAGAAGTTCGAAAGGTGATGAACATAAATGTTTCCGGTGCGGAATGACTGGGCACTGGTCACGTACCTGTCGTACGTCAAAACACATTGTTGATCTCTATCAAGCTTCCCTGAAGGAAAAAGGAAAAGGAAAGAATGTGGAGGTAAATCTTGCCATTCAAGAAGATGATGTGTTTGACCCCTCCAATATGATGCATCTTGATGTAGCTGATTATTTTGAATCTCCTGGAGAGAGAATTGATGCAATCAAACAAGTAGAGGATGATTTGTATGAAAATATATAATTAAGTACTGTTTAGTATGTTTTTGTTGTTGTTTTGTTTGTATATATATTTAAAACTCTTTGTAATCGTTTTTCTTTTCTTTTCAATGAAGAAATATGAACAATTTCAATATGTTGAGTAACTCGAAAATGAGCAATGAGGATTTATGTCTGGCAGACTGCGCAACTACGCACACGATACTCATAAATAGAAAATATTTTTCTAGATTGACAATGCTGGAAGCAAAAGTCAATACTATATCAGGTTCTGCAAATCTGATTGAAGGTTTTGGAAAAGCAAACTTTATTTTGCCTAGAGGAACAAGATTTACAATTAATAATGCTCTGTTCTCTAGCAAATCGAAAAGAAACTTATTAAGTTTTAAAGATATACGTGAAAATAATTATCATGTTGAAACTGATTGTAAAAATAATATAGAGTGTCTCTATATAACATCTATTGTTTCACATGAAAAACGTATATTAGAAACACTGCCTGCTTTTTCTTCTGGATTATACTATACTCATATACGAGTAATCGAAAGTTATGCAATAATGAACCCGAAGTTCATGAATCCAGAAATATTCAGTGTTTGGCATGATCGATTGGGTCATCCAGGGTCAATAATGATGAGAAAAATTATTGAGAATTCACATGGACATCCTTTAAAGAGCCAGAAGATTCTTCAATCCAATGAGTTGTCATGTGATGCTTGTTCTCAAGGGAAATTAATTATTAGACCATCACCAGCTAAAGTGGGGATTGAATCACCTGCATTTTTAGAGCGAATTCAAGGTGATATTTGTGGACCTATTAACCCACCAAGTGGTCCATTTAGATATTTTATTGTATTAATTGACGCATCCAGCAGATGGTCACATGTATGCTTATTATCAAGTCGAAATCTTGCATTTGCAAGATTACTTGCTCAAATAATTAAGTTAAAAGCACAATTTCCTGATAATACAATTAAGACCATTCGACTTGATAATGCTGGTGAATTTACATCCCAAACTTTTAATAATTACTGTATGTCAATTGGGATAAGTGTTGAACATCCTGTAGCTCACGTTCATACACAAAATGGTCTAGCATAATCATTTATAAAACGTCTGCAACTAATTGCAAGACCTTTGCTTATGAGAGCTAAACTTTCTACATTGGTATGGGGTCATGCTATTTTGCATGCTGCATCACTGGCACATATTAGGCCAGTAGCTTATAATAAATACTCCCCAATGCAATTAGCTTATGGCCAGCAGCCAAATATTTCCCATCTAAGAATTTTTGGATGTGCAGTATATGTACCGATTGCTCCACCACAACGTACTAAGATGGGTCCTCAAAGGAGGTTAGGAATATATGTTGGTTTTGATTCCCCATCAATTATTAAATATCTTGAACCCCTGACGGGTGATGTATTTACTGCACGATTTGCTGATTGTCATTTTAATGAGACAAATTTTCCAACATTAGGGGGAGGAATTAAGAAGTTGGAAAAAGAAATTACATGGAATGCATCGTTATTATCTCATTTAGATTCTCGTAGAAATCAATGTGAACTTGAAGTTCAAAAGATAATTCATTTGCAAAATATAGCAAATCAACTACCAGATGCATTCACAGATACTAAAAGTGTGACTAAATCATATATACCAGCTGCAAATGCTCCATCAAAAGTTGATATCCCAAAGGAACAAGTTGTCAATAATGAGTCTGGAGCACGCCAGAAGCGTGGTAGACCAATAGGTTCTAAAGATAAAAATCCTCGAAAAAGAAAAGTAGTTGAGAATCAAAATGATTCGATAAAAGGTATGGATGTTCCAGAAGAAATCCAGAATACAACTACTCAAAAGAGTATTGGTGAAAATCAAACGCTTGAGGATAATAATGAAATTTCTATAAACTATGTTACAACAGGAAAGAGATGGAACCGAAATGATATCATTATTGACAACATTTTTTCTTATAATGTTGCTCACGATATTATTCATGAAAGTGACGATTTTGACCCAAAATCTATCGTAGAATGTCAACGTAGAAAGGATTGGCCGAAGTGGAAAGAAGCAATCCAAGCAGAGTTGAACTCACTTTCAAAACGTGAGGTTTTTGGACCAGTAGTCCCAACACCGAAAAACGTCAAACCTGTGGGATATAAATGGGTATTTGTAAGGAAAAGAAATAAAAAGAATGAAGTCACAAGATATAAAGCGAGACTTGTTGCACAAGGATTCTCGCAAAGGCCTGGTATTGATTATGAGGAGACATATTCTCCTGTGGTGGATGCAATAACGCTAAGATATTTGATTGGTCTGACTGTATATGAAAAGCTTGATATGCATCTAATGGATGTAGTCACGGCGTATTTATATGGATCTCTGGATAATGACATTTATATGAAAATCCCGGAAGGATTTAAAATACCAGAAACATATGAATCAAGTTCTCGGGAATTGTATTCAATAAAGTTACAGAGATCATTATATGGATTAAAACAATCAGGATGAATGTGGTATAATCGCCTGAGTGAATATCTGTTGAAAGAAGGATACCAAAATAATCCAATATGTCCGTGCGTTTTTATAAAGAAATCTCAGTCAAGATTTGCTATTATAACTGTATATGTTGATGACTTAAATATAATTGGAACTCCTGAAGAGTTATCCAAGGCAATAGAATATATTAAAAAAGAATTCGAGATGAAAGATCTTGGAAAAACAAAATTTTGCCTTGGTTTGCAAATTGAACATTTAGCAGATGGGATATTTGTTCATCAATCAACTTATACAGAGAAAATCTTAAAAAGATTCTATATGGATAAAACACATCCATTGAACATTCCAATGGAAGTTCGTTCACTGGATGTAAAGAAAGATATATTTTGACCTCGAGATGACAGTGAAGAACTACTTGGTCCTGAAGTACCATATCTTAGTGCAATTGGTGCACTTATGTATTTGGCTAGTAACACAAGACCAGATATTGCATTTTCAGTAAATTTATTAGCTAGATATAGTTCATGTCCTACAAAAAGACATTGGAACGGAGTTAAGCATGTACTCCGATATCTTCGAGGGACAATTGATATGAGTTTATTTTATTCTAACAAATCAAAGTATGATCTAGTTGGTTATGCAGATTCTGGTTATCTATCTGATCCACACAAAGCTAGATCTCAGACAGGTTATCTATTCACATGTGGAGGAACTGCTATATCGTGGCGATCAGTGAAACAGACTATAACGGCCACTTCTTCAAATCATGTTGAAATCCTCGCTATTCATGAAGTAAGTCGAGAATGTGTATGGCTAAGATCGATGACACAACACATTCATCAGACATGTGGCTTGTCTTCAAGTAAACCTCTTCCAACGATGTTATACGAAGACAACACAACATGTATAGCTCAAATCAAGGGAGGATATATCAAAGGAGATAGAACAAAGCATATCTCACCAAAGCTCTTCTATACTCATGATCTTGAAGAAAATGGCGATATCACTGTACAACAAATTTGTTCGAAAGATAACCTGGCTGACTTATTTACGAAGGCATTACCAACTGCAACCTTCGATAAATTAGTATATAGCATTGGAATGCGGCGACTCAAAGACTTTAAGTGATGTCTCCATGAGGAGGAGTGAATGTATTATAGTAAACTATATAAAATATGTACTCTTTTCCTTCACTAGGGTTTTTTTTTTCTTCCCATTGGGTTTTTTTTTTCCTAGTAAGGTTTTTAACGAGACATATTTTATAAATGGGCATTTAAGGGGGAGTATTGTAAATATAAATGCCCATTCCACATGCCCATTTGATATCCATACCAAGTGACATTTTATCCATAGCCAAAGTGTCTTCCATGTGTCCAACAAAGACCATAGATTGGTGTCCAAATGGACCACATCATGCTCTCCTAATTGCCTATATATAGTGGTTCTTGATGGATAAATAAATAGAGACAATTGGTAAAGAAATCTCTCCAATCTTCTTTTTTCTCTCCCATTTTCTCTAATTTCATTTGTTTTTAATTTGCCATAAATCTCCACTTTCTTTTGTTTATAATATATATATATACACTTCCTTTATATTCTAACACTTGTATTATTATTATTATTATTATTATTATTATTATTATTATTATTATTATTATATGTTTTGGTAAAGTATTATTATTATTATTATTATTATTATTATTATTATATGTTTTGGTAAAGTTTTGGTGCCCGGTTTCGCCTCTCAATTTTACAACAATTTTCATCCCTCAACTTCTAAGTTTATTCTATTTTACTTTTAAATTTTCAAAATATTTATTTTAGTTCTAAATTTTTAGAAAAAAGATAATTATTCCAGTATTTTCTAGTATTCAATTGCCAATTATTCAACAAATGATGTGATTTCAAATATATGCATTAACATATAAATATAGCATATTTTGAAGCCATATAAGCTAAAAGCAAATATTGGATAGAGCAGAAATTAACGGTATTATAATAGTAAAGATCAAAATTGTTATTTGTTAAAAGATTTAAGGATTAGATAAATATGCTAAAAACCTAAGAACCAAAATAAAATTTAAATGTCAATGTGAGCATAGCTCAATTGATATAAAACATATTTTCGATCAAAATGTCAAAGCTTTAAATCTACTACTCCACATACTCTAAAAGAATAAATAAAATAAAATTTAAACGTAATAAAATTAAAATATCCACTTTGTCTACAAACTTTAGAGAACTGATATTTGGCATGTGTTGGTGGTCCCAATGGGTCGTATTCCAGGCATAAAATTTAGGTCCTTATGGGACACATATTTCAAAATATAACTAAAAAGAAAAACAAGGGGCATATCATTCACCCTTTTTTCGTCAAAAATCACGGGTTATTCCAAAAAGTAACTTCCTATAAAACTGTTTGAGACATGAATTATAATAAACTGTGGAGTACTCTGCATCCAAACATAGATAATAGTCTGTGGAGTACTCTACATCCAAACACATATTATTATAACTCAGACTAAATAACTATGCATCCTAAATACATATTATATAACTCTACAGACTATTATAACTTACTCAATGTTCCTAACAATCTCTATGAGACTGTTTGAGGGACTGAGTGAGTTATAATAACATGAGTTCTAATAGTATGTGAGTTATAATAGTCTGTGAAATAATATAATATTATTTAAAATACAGAGTTATTTAATCTTGGATTATAATAGTCTGTATTTGAGGTGCAGAGTATTCTACAGGGTTATTATAACTCTTACCTAAACAGCCCCTATATGTTTTAGTTTTGGAAGAAATACCCCTTTTAAAAAATTAAGTATTTTGGGACCCTATGATTTTTACATAAAATAGGAAAATACGATTTTACCCTTGACTTCTCTTCTTCTCTCTCATCTCGTCCCGCTGTTCTTCCGATTCTAGGGATAGCCCATAGTTGTTTGCTGCTGAATCAACTTGTATCTTTCAATAAATTCGTGATTTAGGTAAGTTATCTTGTGTTTTAGAATAGGTTTGAAGGTGGTTTTGTTGTTTTGGTTGATTTCTTGCTGCTATGTAAGAGATTTGGGTTTCTGCAACTATAATTTAAAACTGAGAGATTTGGATTTCTTGCTGCTATTAGAAGAATTCCGACCAAAATTCATGAAAATTCCAGCCAGAATTCACGAATCCCAATCAATTTCAAGGAAAAATTCATAAATATCGACCAAATCCCGGTCGGAAGTAATGAATTCCGGCCAATTTCAAGCCGGGATTCAACGCTGCTTTTTTTTTTTTAAAGTAATCTTTCTTATTTTGAATGAATAAATTATCGTTTTAAGATTTCTATTTTTTTTATGATTAAAGAAAAAACAATAAAATAAAACTCGAATTATCGTTTTAAGATTTCTTAAATTATCGTGTGAAGATTTCTTAGTTTTTAAAGATTTCATTTTTTTGATTCTGCACAATTTTTTTAGAATTTTAAATTAGTTTTTAAGATTTATTAGTTTGTTTTAACGCATAAGCAAGCAAACCTTATTTTTTTAAAAAAAAAATTAACCAACCTCATTAAAAAAAAAAGATTTAACTTTCAACCAAACTAATTATTTGAATCAAGGGATTTAATTTGGGTTGTCGATTTATGCAAAACCATTATTTGAAAAACTCATAACATCTATGATTAATATAAACGTGATGGTTTCTGAAAATCTTTTCGAATCTTGTTATTAAATTTTAATTAATATAAACTTTTAGATTTTGTGGTTAAAAGTTGTGAAAATCAATTGTTGGTGGGATAAAGTGCGTAAATAGTTGGTGAGGTTGGTAAAAAAAATGGTTGTAAATTAAATAAATTATATTTAATGTAATGGATATTAGATTAACATGAGGTTTCATCTTAAAACTAATTGTAATGGGAAGAGTAGCCCATGTATCTTATAAATTATGAAGTCTCTCTTCATCTTTCAGATGTGAGATCCTCAACATGCCCCTTCAAGATGGTCTCTTTGGGTTCACCATGTTTGGATCGGATCCCAATTTTAATTTTTTGGACCGAATACTTATTTGGGCTTTAATGAGCTCTGATACCATATTAGATTACATGGGCTAATCCTCTTATTACCAATTAGTTTTGAGATGGAGCCTTATATAATCTTAATATAGTATTAGAGCTCATGAAGCCCAAACGAGTATTCGGTCCAAAATTGGGATCCGACCTAAGAATGGTGAATCCAAAGAGGTACCATCTTAAGGAGGCATGATGAGGGTCCCACATTAGAAAAATGTAGAGAGACCTCACAATTTATAAGATACATGAGTTACTCCTCTTATTGTCAATTAGTTTTGAGATGGAGCCTCATGTAATCTTAATAATGGAGACATATAAGTAATTTAACATTCACATTTTTCTCTGCTTACATCACAATCATCATCAAAGAGTACAAAAAACAATATTTTTCAAATAGGGTCTCTTCTACCAAACTAAAACTTTTGAAGGCTACTATTTTCAATCACCCCCCAAATTCCCGTGCACCATCCTTCGGTATTTTTGGAAAAAAGAAAATAAACGACAGAACGCCGGTAGAAAAATGACTAAATAAAGACAATATTCTCCACTTTTTCAACGTAAAAATAATAAACTAAAATGAATTTGAATTTTTACGTGAAGCCTTCAATTTGAAAATCACTTTTCCATTCCAATGAAGGGTGGGAAAGTTGTAGAGTAGGCTAGGGCGTTTTAGAGCTATTTTTCTAATTTAAATACAAGTTTGATTTAAATCTCATTTTAGTTCTTAAACTTTCAAGTTTGTTCTATTTTAGTCCCTAAACTTTCAAAATGTCTTAGTCCCTAAACTTTTTAGAAATAACCATTTTAGTCCTTGCTATGCTCCTTTTCTACCTTAAATTCATTTTGTTTAATGTTTGTCTTTAACATATTTAGCTTGAAATCATACTCATATTAAGACGTTAATACAAATGCTCAAAACTACATCATTAATTTGTTAAAATTAAAATAAAAGGACCAAAATTTTCTTTTTTGAAAGTTTAGAGACTAAAAGACAATTTAAAAGTTTAGAGACCAAAATAGAAAAAACTTAAAAGTTTAAAAACTAAAACATAAATTTTGAAAGGTCAAGGACCAAAATAGAATAGATTGAAAGTCTATGGACCATTTTTATTTTTTTTTTTTGAATCAAAACCAAAACCATATTTAAACCTTTCAAAAAAAAAAAAAAATCAAATGTTATATAAATTTATATTCTGGATACTATTCACAACTTAAATTTAGAAGGATAGCCATCCGTAGGGAGCGGCCACAAACATGCATAAAAGTTTTAAAACAAGCAGCAGTTATATGATGCATAAAAATATTGATGTTAATCTTTTGGACGTTTGAATGTAGGGTACTTTTAAGAAAGAGTTCTGCATTTGATACATAAAATTAGGTTTTAAAACCTATCTTGGTCCAATCTATTTCATTCTAATCTTTGAATTTAAAAAATAAAAAATAAAAGGTCCTTAATACCCCCCATCAAACTTATTTGGCTCGAACATATGTGCACCTCATATCAATACATATATTCAAAGTCATTTTATCCGTATATTAAAACAATCAACTTAAAATTAATGAGGATGACCAAAAAGACTGTTTTTCTAAAAGTTTGGAGACTAGAATGAATATTAAAATGTTGATTTTTTTTTTAAAATCTCAAAGACAAACAAACCTTTTGAAAGTTTATGAACCAAAATAAAATATCTTCACATGTCAAAATAAGCTCTAAACTATAACATGATTTTATAATCCAATTTGATAATATTATTATAATCTAAAATTAAAGTATAGAATTCAATAGATTTAAAAGTACTCATACCATATAGTAAATGAGAAGCTCCTCCTCGTCTGGCCAATGCGTAGGACCTTACTTCAATTTAGAGCTTCATTCTATTGCACTATATTAGGATTTAAATATTCTTTCAACTGTATTATATTAAATTTAGTTTACTGTTACGTGGATTAGTTTGTCAAGTTCGCACTTAGTTAGAAAACCACGTGTATATAAGCACTGCTTTTCCTAGAGAAATAATATTCGGGAAGTATTCTTCTTCCTTGCATTTTATTTCTTTTCCCATCATGGATCCACAAATGCAAAATCCAGTTAGTGTTGATGACCCGCCCATAGACCGATCCTCATCTTCTTCACTGAATCAAAATTCAATTCCAGTTGATTCTACTAGAAGCCCCTATTATCTTCACCACAACGATACTTCCAATCTTGTTTTGGTGACTGAGCTGTTAACCGACGAAAATTATGTTTCTTGGAGTCAAGCCATGCTCATTGGGCTTTCTGTGAAGAACAAATGGGGATTTATTGATGGTAGCATTCCAAGGCCCACTGGAGATTTGCTCCCTGCTTGGATCCGTAGTAACCATGTTGTTATCGCATGGATTTTAAAGTCTGTTTTTAAAGGAATTTCGGCAAGCATTATCTTCTTTGATTGTGCAAGGGATATTTGGCTAGATCTTAAGGATCGTTTTGAGAAAAAGAACGGTCCAAGAATTTTTCAACTGAAACGCGACATGGCAACTCTCTCAGAATCAAGAATCGATCAGTATGTACTTCACTCGTCTTAAATGCATTTGGGATGAGTATAGCATTTATCGCCCGTCTTGTAATTGTGGTCGATGTAATTGTGGAGGTGTCCGAGGTATTGCCAATTTTACTCAGTTTGAATATTTGATGAGTTTCTTGATGGGTCTTAATGAATCTTTCACCTAAGTTAGAGCTCAGATTCTTCTCATGGACTCGCCCCCTTCGGTTGGTAAAGCTTTTTCTCTCGTTGCTCAAGAGGAACAACAACGGTCAATTGGAGCTTTTCCAACAAGCCAATCCTTTGCTATGGGTATGGCTGTTCAGCAAAATCCTCGGTTGAACTCCTCAAACAATAAGAGTAAGTCTATACGCCTAATTTGTACTCTTTGTGGCATTCAGGGGCATACAATCGATAAATGTTATAAACTCCACGGATACCCACCTGGTTATAAGCCTAGGGGAGGGAACCACACTGCTTCGACCGGAAACAATGTTATAAACAATGAAAGTATTGGACAGTCCAATCCATAAGCAAATATTGTTGTTGTCAATTCTCTGAATATGGCGGTGATACCAACTGATACTTCAAAGGCTATAACACAGTGCCACAATATTCTCAGTATGTTGGAGACTCATCATAAGGCCTCTAAGACAGAAGCTGTAGCCTCTACTTCATACTCAGCAGGTACTTGTTCAAACTTGAATTTGCCTAGTCATTTAGATGGAAGATGGATTATTGATTCCAGTGCGTCTGCGCACATTTGTTTTTCTAGAGAATTTTTTGATTCCTTGTCTCCTATTGCCACTTCGCTTATTTTGCCGAACAACACACAACTTCTATACGTCTATTTGGGTATGTTCTTCTTTAGGAGGGTTTATATGTTCCTCAGTTCAAATACAACCTACTGTCTGTTAGTGCTCTAACCAAGCATACATCAATTTCTTGGCAATGAATGTTATAGTTTGAAGACAATTGGGAAGGGTTGCTCGAAGATCCACATATAAGCATTTGCTCGATTTCCCAAGTTTGCGCAACTGTCAATAGAAAATCTTCTGCTTTATGGCATAGACGTCTTGGTCATCTTTCTGATGCTAGTTTGAATTCTTTAAGTGATGTGTTGGATTTTGTTCCTGTATCCAAAGATCCTTGTTTGGTATGTCCGCTTGCAAGGCAAAGGAGGTTGTCATTTGTTTCTAATAATCATTTGTCTCATGAAGCGTTTGATCTTGTACATGCTGATATATGGGGCCCTTTTCATACGACTACACATGCCGGTTATAGATATTTTCTTGCTATAGTTGGTGATTGTACTAGATATACCTGGATTTTCTTACTACGCCAAAAGTCTGATGTTGTAAAAGTTGTACCCCAATTTTTCTCTCTTATTGAGACTCAGTATAATAAAAAGATCAAGTGTTTCAGATCAGATAATGCTCCTGAGTTACTTAATGTGTTTCAGATCACATTAAGTTGTACATCAGTTTTCTTGTGTTGGTAGGCCGAAACAAAATTCTGTTGTAGAAAGGAAGCATCAACACATACTTAATGTGGCCCGTGCATTGTATTTTCAATCCAGAGTTCCTATTTCTTTTTGGGAAGAGTGTGTTTTGAATGTTGTTTTTTTGGTTAATCGAACACCTTCGAGGCTATTAAATAGGAAATCTCCTTTTGGACTGCTTAATCATTCACCTTTTGATTATAATATCTTAAGAGTTTTTGGATGCCTCTGTTTTGCTTCATCTCCTATATCTAAAAGGGATAAGTTTCAACCTAGAGCTATTCCTTTTGTTTTTGTTGGGTATCCACAAGGAATGAAAGCATATAAGTTGTTTGATATTGAAAGAAACATTTCTTTGTTTCAAGGGATGCCGTTTTTCATGAAGAAGTTTTCCCATTTCATACAATAATTCCAGAAAATAATATTCCAGATTTTCTTTCTGATTTTTCTTTGCCAAAATCCTTTGATATTGATGCAAATGAGTATCCTGTTGTAGAAGACTTCCCTCCTTCAAATTTGATAGGTGAGCATGATGATACTGTTTTGGATGACCAAAATAATTCAGTTGATGATGTTGTAATACCTTTTGCACCTACTGTTGATTGTATCCAGCCAGTGAGGCATTCAAACCGAATGTCTAGAGCTCCAAGATATTTGCAAGATTATCATTGTAATCTGATTAATGGCGGTAAATCCCCTGTCTTCACCACAAGGTATCCTCTTCATGATTATCTTTCTTATTCTAAGCTTTCTTCTTCGTATCGAGCTCTATCAGTTAGCATTTCCTCTCACTATGAGCCTAAATTTTATAAACAAGTTGTTGTTTTTAATCATTGGAATGAGGCTATGAAGGCAGAACTTGATGTCATGGATTTGAACAAGACTTGGTCTGTAGTTAATCTTCCGCATGGTAAACATTCAATTGGTTGTAAATGGATATATAAAGTAAAGCATAAAGCGGATGGTTCCATTGAGCGCTATAAGGCAAGATTGGTGGCTAGAGGATATACACAACAAGAGGGTTTGGATTATCTGGAAACTTATTCTCCTGTGGCAAAGCTTGTAACTGTTCGAGTCTTACTCTCAATAGCAATTTTTAAGCATTGGCCTCTCGTTCAGTTGGATATAAACAATGCTTTTCTTCATGGAGAACTTTTTGAAGAAGAATATATGGATTTATTGTTGGGGTATTCTCCTCCTTCTAATGTTGTTCCAAGACAGGGGGAGCGACTTGTTTGTAAGTTACACAAGTCAATCTACGGCCTCAAACAAGCATCACGACAATGGTTTGCTAAATTTGCTGATGTGATGTTATTGGTTGGTTTTACACAGTCACGATCTGATTATTCCCTTTTTACTCGAGGCTCTGATTCTTCTTTTATTGCTTTACTCGTTTATGTAGACAATATTATTATCATCGGGCCAAATGTTCAAGGTATTCAATAGCTTAAAGTTGTGCTTAATGAGCGTTTTCGTCTTAAAGATCTAGGTGATCTTAAATATTTCCTTGGACTAGAGCTTGCCAAATCTTCTCGAGGGCTTTGTATCTCACAGCGACATTATACATTAGAATTGCTAGAAGATTCTGGTCTTTTTGGAAGTAAACCAACCTCTGTTCCACTTGATCCAAATATGAAGCTTCATTCTTCTGACTCTGACTTATTATCTGATCCTTCAGTCTATAGGAAGCTCATTGGAAGACTCATGTATCTCACAACATCACGTCCTGATATCACTTATGCAGTGAACAAATTGAGTCAATTCGTGGCGAAGCCTTGCAAATCACATCTTGTTGCTGCCCACTATTTCTTTCGTTATCTTAAAGGTGCATCGGGACAAGGTCTTTTCTTACCCTGTTCATCTAATTTCCAATTGAAAGCTTTTGCAGATTCTAATTGGGCTTCTTGTTTGGATACCCGACAGTCGACTACAAGATTTTGTGTTTTTTTGGGTGAGGTTGTGGTGTCATAGAAGTCAAAGAAACAATCCATTGCTTCGAGATCTTCTGCAGAAGCCGAATACAGGTCTTTGGCTATGGTGACTTGTGAGCTAGTTTGGATATCTCATTTGTTGAAAAATTTTCAAATTACTTTTGTACCTCGTGCTATTGTGTTTTGTGATAATCAAGCTGCAGTACATATAGCAACCAATCCAATTTTTCATGAGAGAACTAAACACATAGAATTGGATTGTCACTTTGTTTGTGATAAAGTCGTGGATGGTCTCATTAAACTTCTACCTATTCGGTCATCATTGCAACTTGCAGACATTTTCACTAAAGCTCTCCCAACTTCAGCTCTGTTTCCCTTATTTTCCAAGATGGGTATTTTAGATGTTTTTAGCCCATCTTGAGGGGGAGTATTAGGACTTAAATATTCTTTCAACTATATTATATTAAATTTAGTTTACTGTTACGTGGATTAGTTTGTCAAGTTGGCACTTAGTTAGAAAACCACGTGTATATAAGCACTGCTTTTCCTCAGATAAATAATATTCTGGAAGTATTTTTCTTCCTTCCTCAAAGACTGTCATTGTGTAATACACTATAATAATTAATCACCCCTGTTTGAACTTTGAAGTACGGTGGCATTAAGGCAAACTATAACCAAGTTCCATTGCAACTAGAGACTAGAGTTATATCAGCAAGACGAGACACAGAACTGTAAATTCCTCCAAGAGAAGTTAGGAATGGCGATTGAGTAAAAGATCTTTCGTTCTTTTTTTTTTTTTTTTGAACAAGAAAAAATGAGTAAAGATCTATAAATTCCTCCCAATTGATGCTAACATACTCTCGCAAATGAAGCTGTTACTATTATTATTATTATTATTATTATTATTATTGCCCCAAAATACCAACCTAGCACACTTGAAGCGAGTTAAATCACTTGGTCTTCTTTGGTTCTCTTGCATAGTCATCAATTAGTGCCTCTACATCTCTCCAAAAAAGTCCCTCGACCATAATGCCTTCCTTGGTAAACCTACAAGTTTATAAGAATTAAGAAGTGAGTCTAATGCAGAAGTGAAACAACTTCGATGCTCTAAAATGATGTAATAAGAGTGTGCATGCACGTTTGGAAGAGAAAGAGAGACCACTGAGTGACACTTTTGGTAAAGTGAACTGGCTTATTTGCAGAGATTGATTTCGGATCAGCACTGGATATGGTCAGTGTGTACAGATCGGAAAATCTAGGTAGTTTTGAAGAAACTACCAATCCTGTGCTGCTAAAGGATTCCTGCCAAATGAACATAGAGGCTGATGAACAATTTCAAATTCTGAAAGCATTTTATAGATGAGCCAAGCATCATAATATGAATAGTAGACAAAAGCAGTACACTTGTTACCATATAGAACTATAATAAAAATACAACAACTTATTTGCAGAGATCCATTGAAATCGACTGAAGGAACAGAAAGAAAATGTGGGAAGAAGCTTTATCATGAAAATCTTGAGATGAGACAACCTCAATTAGAAGACCCGTCCAAAAAAATCCAAAAAAAAAAAGATTATTTTAAAAGAAATAGAATTTGCAATGGTTTAGTGATCAATCTGTTGTCTCTCCACATTTTATCATTCGACTATAAAGAATGGCCAGGAAAATAGATGGCAAATCCACCACCACATCCTAGTTTAAAAATAAAACCCAAAGATCCCGGGCCATAAACTAGCAAAACAGATCTATTCTCAGGATTTAACGTTATTATGAATAATAATCCAACCAGTAAGTAACGAAACTAAAGTATGTACAGAAAAACTGCTAGAAACAAACAGTTTATAGGTTATACAGCTGTGTCCTTGAGCCCTAATAAGCTAATGCTGATTTTTCCAATTGACCCAATTAGTGTGTACCTTTAAAGAACAGGAATGAATACCATGATTCAATCCATTGTAGAACCAAAGAATTGACACCGCCAAGTTACCAAATCATAATCCTTAATGACTGTAATTTGAAAGTGATAAAACCATGTCAATAGAAGTGCTAAAAATGTATTAGCCTGCTCTATACTACAATGTCTCAAGACTCAATAATTCCATCCTCGAACTCCCTCAATTGAAAACAATCCACATTACATAACGCAACAAGAGACGATCACTCTTTCGATAATGTCAAGTGATCATGTAGAGCAATTTTGCACATATTCCAAGTTCCAGACCAATTAGTGCATTATATATTGCACCAAAAATAAAATAGTGCGTATGAACATCCCTAGCAAAACATGAATACTATACATATTGGGGGGAACGGTGAATGATAATAACAATAATAGAATCTTACAGGAGGAGGATATGTGAACAAAATTGCATTCTTCTCCTTTGTGGATCCAATCAGCTGCAGTAAAACGTTGAAGACTACATACTTGCCGGAGTTAAAGAGTCAACTGGCATGGAACACATTAGAAGGTAACAAAAAGTTCGGCATAGTTTATACATTCAATATATTACTCCGCTGAGTGTTCTGGAATTAAGGTCTAGAAATGAGGCTAACTGATGAATGAAACAAAATTCCTTAGCAGAGCTCAGATGCCATAACGAGTTCCCGCCATGGATAAAAAAATCTCTAGAATAAAAGTTTGAAATAAATTTGAAAAAATGAAACATAAGGAGAATAAAAGCACTAATCTCCTATCATTAGATCAGGAAATGAAAATTGAGCAAAGAGAAAGAATTAGGGAGCGTCTACAGCAAAATTGAGGATATAATACGATGCAACCGATCAAGAAATCGCGATTCTCGGGGAACTTCTTCTTATAAAACTGAGCAAAAAGGGCGATGATTATGACAACAGTCCCAATCAGCAGTCTAGCATTGCTCATCCTCACATCTTCCTTGTATCCACGACTTGCAACAATCTAACAACGAAGTTAAAACAAATAAAAACAGCGAGCACATTGTATGGAAAAACTGGAACCTAACAACAGAGAAATCAAAACGAAGTAAGGGGAAGAGAATTAGGGTTTAGATGACCTCGGAGACGGATTCGTCGAGGAGGTGCTTGATGGAGTGGTGGTCCAAGAGGTTGGCCTTCTTAGGGTTCTTGTTCGCAGTCTCTGATTTCTTCTCCTGCATTTCTCTCCTCGGAGGGAAAACCTCTCACAAGCTTCCGGAGAATGAGCGTTTGAATTTGTTTTGGTGGTTTGGTAATGGTATCAATGTCCTATTGGAAATCGAATCTGAGAGGTTTCGTTTTTCTGTGGGGAATGAAGTATCTCACATTTTATTCTAGGTTAAATTATCAAAAATATCCATGAATTATGGGATTAATTTTAATTATACCTTTAAATTTTAAAAATTTTCATTTTAATCCTTGAACTTTGAAGTTTATTTCAAAACAACCCTTAAAAAAAATTTCGTTAAATTTATGGACAAAAAATGACATATTTGCATAAGTTTTGATTTTTTTTTCAATGTATATGTTCACATAAGCAACAATATAAATGCAAAAACATCATTTTCCATTCATGAATTTAACAACAACAAAAAAAAAAACCTTCAAGGGTTGTTTTGAAACAAACTTCAAAGTTCAAGGGTTAAAATAAAACTTTTCAAAGTTCATGGGTATAATTGAAACTAACCCTATAGTTCATGGGTATTTTTGATAATTTAACCTTTATTCATTAAGAGCATGAAAATTGTTGAATCCATATCATGTTGCACACTTGTGCAAAACTTTGATAAGCCATTGTGCTCTCCCCTCCTAATGTTTTAGCTTTTATATTTACTTCAAAGAAAAAATGAATTAGAAAAAGAAAGAGAAAATTTAGGCTCCTTTAATAATCATTTGATTTTTTATTTTTCGAAATTGTGCTTATTTTCTCATCAATTCTCTATAGGGTTTCATCTTTCTTAAGCAAAAATTTGAATTGTTAGCCAAATTCTCTTACGATGAAAAACTAAAAAAATAGTTTTCAAAACTTGGCTTGATTTTTGAAAATATGGTAAAAAAGTAGATAACAAAACAAGTAAATTCATAAGTGGAAGTAGTATTTATAGGCTTAATTTTTAAAAATCAAATAGTTATCAAACATGACCTTAATTTTTACTCCTAAATGTGTTAAGTTGTATCAATTTTCATCTTAAACTTTTAATTTCATCGAATTGGACTCTAAACTTAGACAAGTGTTGTAATTTTTACCATCTATTTAATTTTCGTTGATTTACCACTAAAATACAAAAAAAAAAAAAAAAGTAACGTAAAAATCTCCATAAACTCACTAATTTCAATAAAATCAAGTTTTGAACATAACTAAATTTGATCGATGCACATATTAACTATTAAATAACCTTGCAAAAATTTATAAATTTCAACAAAAATTTAGCTCTAATGTTGTTTTTATTTGAAATCTTATCAATTTTGTTTCATGTTTAAGAATTCTTCAAATGCATATGAAAAATATTTTTTTTATGATCTTTCAAAAGAAAATTATAAATGATGGGTCCATGACCATTGTAGACAGTCCACCGTATAATCAATCAAAGCCCAAAGATGCCATAGCCCATTAGTAAAAGCCCAAATTCTTTTCAAAAGAAACCTTTGGGTTTGGGCCTTGTGATTGTCATCAGTTTGCTATCAAACTCAAATATTTGTGTGCTTAGTTATTACTATTTTTTTAAAACATACGGGGACATGTGAGGATGAGGAGATTCGAATATCTAATCTCTTGATCAATGATATAGGCTTTAACTAGTTGAGCTTTGTCTGGTTGATTTTGCTCCAATGCTTTTTAAAAAAGAAAATAACTAAATAAGATAACACATAAGCTTGTCTAGTGATGTATTTTGTGGTTGATTGTTGAATTGGTTCAAAGTATTTAATTTACTTTTTAATTCTTCCACTCTAACTTATACAACTTTGTTTAAAAACGTAAAGAAGAAAAAGAAATCGTCTAGTACTATATTTGACAGCCAAGTTCAAAAACATAGTTATAAGAGGATTTGTATACATAGTTGATGTAGAGAAGGATTCCATTATATCTTTTGAGTCGTAACTTTCAATAAAGTTAGGATCCATATCTTTTAGCCTTGACTTTCAATAAAGCTTTGTTCATGTAGGGAAGAAGAAAACAATGGAAAGAAAAAGACTTGAAGATCGAGTTTTATCAATATCATTTTAGTCTAGTTTTATAATGTGTGATCTCATATCGTTGATCATAAAAAAAATTTAAAATTTTTAAAGAGGATCTATGAATATTTTTCCTAGATGCATGCATGATTAAAGATGTATTAAAAGTGCTTTCAAAATGAGTGATTTTAGTAAAAGTATTTTAATTATAAGTACTTTATTAAAAAGCGTTATAATTGATTCTACACTCTTAGCATCAACTCACATTAATGTTTGGTGCTCCCTCATAATAAAAAGTGTTTGTTGTACGTACTTTAATCAAAATTGTTCAATGACAAGTCACATTAATGTTGAGTTCTACTTCTAATTTGCTTTAAACTACTCTTGAAATAAGTATTTTGGGCCAAAACCAATTCACAAAATTCTTTCTCACTAAGCACTTCAAGTTTTTTTTTCTTTTTCGATTGATTGAAAATTGCTTTTAGCAGTCAAAAGTACTCCCAAATATATCACTAATATATAGCATGATAAAATTTTCAAATCACATAAAGTGATCTCATATCTTGTATTTTTTTTTTTCAATACTTTCTAAAAACGAAACAAAAAGAAGAAAAAGAAGTGTACATCTAAAATTAAAGAAAGAAAAAGAAAAAGAAAAGGCAAACCGTCCTTTTAGAAAAAATCCTCTTGAATAATTTTTCTTTATGAGAAAAGGATAATAACTTGGGCCAATTTGGATATTGATATTGATGTATATCCAATTAATTAAAACTAAGTATTTAATTAATGAATTGAGTGGTAAAATTTAGTTCATAGAATATAGATTTCACAAACCATTTTCAAGTAATGGTAATCCAATTAAAATGACTAAAGTAAAAAAGTGTTTCTTGCAGTACATTATTTGTCCTTTCATGAAAATTTTAAATTAAATATTTGGAAGATGCTCATTACACCCCCTCCTAATTCCCTAAAAACTAATATGTTCACTTCAATGGACAAAAAATTTACATTTTCCACCCTTTAATTGCTCTCAACATATGAAAACATACATGATGTACAATTATGAAGAAATTTCCCACTCATTTGAATAGGTTAAAATATAGCTTATATGTTTCTATATAACTATTTTCAATTTTATCTTTAAACTCTAAAACACTTTCAAATCCACCCATTTCATTTACTTCTCAAAATTGATATCTACACTAACTCTATAAAATGAAAATATACAACTCAAGAGGCATAATGAATATTTCTATACATAATTCTAAGTCAAAATCACAATCTCAATTAAAGGTTAAATTGAAATTTTATATGTAGTTTAAAGCGTAAACATCAATGTCATTTCATATTTCAATCAAAGAAATTTCCATATTATCAACTACAGTAAAACTAAAACATATATATATGGATGTCACTTCATGTTTCCATAAAAAAATGTCAACACCAACCACTAATATATATATATTTTTTAATATTTGTAAGTGTCCTGGCAACTTAAACTCATTCTTTTTGTAAACTCCTAAATTTGTCCGATATATTTTTTTCATCATTTTTATTAATTGTGTGTTTTCTTTCATAATTTAGAATTATTGTTGTCTTTAAGAAAAATAAACAAAAAAAAAGTAAATATTTTGATTGATTCTTTTCCTTTTCCTTTTCTTAGTAAAAAAATAAAATAAGATAAAATAAAATATTTTTTCCTCTTGTTTCGTTGTAGAGAGAATAAAATTTTGAAAAGATTAATGTTCAAATATTTCTTGTATGAAAAATTATTTGATTTAATTAATTTTTGGAATGAACCATTCTGGCCAAATATTCTAAAAATCAATTCAATCAATTAATATCATTTGTTTCTTTAAATTTTGGTTTGATTTTTATTTTTTCCTAAATGAGATTGATTGGGGATTTCTATAAATTGGAGGTCAAAGACAAGCTTTAGGGGGACCATTTGGAATTCAACTCTCTCACCATTTTTTCTCATACATTCCCTCTTCCTCTCTCTCTAACTCCCACGTTTTTCTCCTCATCTACAAATCTTTTCTTTAGACTTCTCCCTCTCGTTCTTTCTCCAACACTTTCTCTCAATTCTCTTTCTCCACTACTTTTTTTCCTCATAGTTTGTTTTGGTCTCTCTTTATTTCTTTACTTTTTTTTTCTATACCTTTGCAAACTAACAATTTTTTTTCTCACAATTTGTTTTTGTCTCTCTTTATTTCTTTACATTTTTTTTCTACATCTTTGCAAACAAACTATTTTTTTTCTTGCATTTTTTTCTCTGGTTATTTAAACTTTATAGTATTTTTTTTTCCCTTTAACATTGAATTTGCTTTGCTCATGAAACAAGAGGACAAAATCGAGTGTTTTCTTCAAGTGGTAAGTTATTTTGTGCTTCCTTGAATATATTTTAAAAATCTTTACTTTGATGTATCATTTACATTTAGTTGTTGGCATAATTCGTTAGCATAATTTCATATCGTAAAACATGTTTATGATTCTTTTTTTGTATTATTACAAATTTAGATTCACAGTCATTACTTGCATTTGAAATATTTGTGACAAGAAGTTCGATTAATAATGTTCTCAAATGTTGTTTGATGAATATGTGAAATGTATGCTACTATGTAGTTGTTCATGCTTTTTTTTATTATTCTTTTATTTTATAGAGAATGTTTTTGCATTTCCTTTAGTTAATTTGCACTTTGATTCTTTTTGTCAAAACTTACAAAAGAAAACTTTTTCAATGAAGGAACTTTAAGTCTTCCCGAGGCCGATAATTTAAGGTTCTTGAGGTGAAAAATCAATATCTTGGGATGTCGAGATTTGATTTTAATATTTTTCCTTAAAAAACATAAAATTGTGTTCAATAAAGTTTTTTTTTATGTGCAATTATTTATCTTATCATGAATTCTTCATTTTTTATTATATTTTCTATAAAAATACAAAAAATCTTTGCATGAAAAGCTTTTTTTTTTTTAAAGGAAGTTATTTGAAAAGGGGAAATATTTGATTGAAGTTTTCATTCTTTAAAAATAAAAACTTTTTTTTATAAAGAGTACCAAAAATACTTTCTTAACGAGCATTTTCATAAAAGGGAGTTTTTTTAAGGAAACTTTGTTTTTTCTAAATTTGAAGTTTTCCTTTATAAAAAACAAAAAACAAAAAAAAATATATATTTTTCATAAAAAAATACAAAAGAAAAATATTTTTATAAAAAGCATTTCCATAAAATGATTTTCTTAAAGGAAATTTTGATTTCTCTAAAAAACATCTCATTGATTTCTTTTCAAAGCATTAAATCAAATCTAAAATTTGTTTTTTCCATAAAAGTTTCACTTCTTTAAAAATAGAAAAATAATAAAGAATTTCCTTAAAAAGAATCATTTTCTCATATATGTTTTTAAATTAATAAACCAAACATGTTCCTAAAAAAAAACTTTCCTATGATGGAGATTAAGAAATCAAGATGTTGATTCCCTAATATTCTTGAGGTGACGAATTTATTTTGGGATGCCAAATTAAATTCAAATAAATTTTGATTGGCTTTATGCCACCCATAATTATTGCTTATTATTTAATTTAAAAATTAACATAAAAATATATTTTTTTCTACAAAGGTCATTTTCTTTTAAAATAACACAAGAAAAGTAAAATTTCGTTCATTGACCGAGCGTTGTGGGGTGCTAATACCTTCTCCATACACAAATGACCCCCGAACCTCAAATCTTTTTATTCGCAGACCATTTTAGCAAATTTTGGGTGCCCAGTCACACCCTCTAAATAAAGGTTGGTGGCGACTCTATTTTCCTACTCTTGGGAACAAAGTTAGCCGCTCCGCGTCGTAAACCCGTAGCGACACTCTTTAAGCCCTTTGTTATTTACATGGCCTTTATTGACTACTAAATCAACTCATGATGGTTAACTCAAAATAGTGATTTTGAAACCATACAAAATTAAATTATATATCTGAAAGTCCAAGAAATTTAAGAGAAAAACTAAAACATGCATGTAAACACTACTTCATGTTTTTTAATTAAATATTTTAACACGCATGGTTGATTCAATCAAATGGTAATTTGAACTTGAAATTTTTTTATAAGAGAACAAAATTGAAAATAAAAAAAATTGCATAATAATAGTCTAATCAAATAAATTTTTTTAAACTATGCACTATAAAGACATGGAGAAAGTAAGATTTTTAAATAAACAAAAAAGAGAAACAAAGATGCATGAACAACTTTATATTGGATCTCCAATCAAAAAAATTAATGATTCACTATCCAATACAAGAGGATGAGGTGAGATTGGAAACAAAAATGAAATGTGTCCCCCCTTTAAACAATTAGTGGAGCACCATGCAACTATTTATGTATATATGGAGGTCCCCTTTTGTTGCTTTGCTTTAACATGATTTTAGTACAAGTAGATATTAATCAATGTAGAGGCCATTGCCCCTTGTCCCTAAAAAAAGATTCATTGTTTTGTTCTATAAAAGTAAGCCCACACCACAATACAATACAATCTCCTTTTTTTGCTCTCCTTTTCCTTTTTCTATCCCCCACCTTGACTTCAATTCAATGGAAGAGTTACTTTCTCATGTCCTTTTCCTCTTAATCAACACTATGTGGGTTTTTTTTCCTTTCTCAAACCATATCTTAATGTGATTGTATTTATTGCCGACTAAAATTAGAATTATATAGATCAATAGCAACATTAACACCGATTAGCATGATTGTGAAATGTTTCAACCCCTTTCAATGTATTTATGAAATTCAAAGCGCTTTGTTGAATATTTTGAGTGGTGCAATGTAATGATTCAGAAAAAGAGATAACTGCATAATGATATTGGTGTGACATTATAACAGTACCAACACTTTATTCATTATATAGGATATAGTCATTTAATTAAATTCTTTTTTCTTATTTCTATTTAATTATGCAAATATGGATGTAGATAAAGTTTAGATTAGTCCAGGTCTCTTCAAAACTAGCAAGTACTTGATGAGCTTCATCCTCTTTTATTCTTTTGGAACTAAATTGAAGGGTGGTTGTTACTTCAACTTGCAAAACTTTTTTTTTCGTTGGTTGAGATATTATGCTCATAAATTTGAAAAGATCAATCACCTCTAAGTTTGAATGGACCTAGTTTCTCATTTTGTATATAAATTGCAACAATTCCATTAGGTTGAATTGCTTATACATGAATTTTGTACCTACCAAACAAAGGAGAGAGAGAGATTCAAATTGAATGACCCATTGAGAGAAAAAAATTATTTGATGAGGCTGATGCAATATGGTTGATAGTTTTATATCGTTAAATGTAGAAAGAGAGAAAAAAAAAATGTAAAGATTTGGAGGGGAGCAACCACAATATGATGACCACACATTCAGTACATTTTCCATTAAAAAGAGATTGAGAAAAACAAAGAAATTCAAATCAAAGTCACATTCGAGAGAAACATTCCAAGTCGAAGACGAAAGAATGCTTATACTCAACTTTCTACATACACAAACACCAAAAGCAAAGTAAAAGAGATATTCAAATTGAATGACCCATTACAGAGAGGAACTCAAATTGAAGGACCCATTTGGGAGGGAGATTCCAAAATGAAGGACCCATTAGAATTGAATGCTTATACTTGAACTTTACACATAACATATCACCAAAGTATACAGAAGAGCAAAAAAAAAAAAAAAGGGATTGGACATTGATTTGACAGTTGAGTGTAAAGAGATGAGAAGGAGAGATTGTGCAAATTAATTAGATGCAGATAACCAAATCCTTTTAATAGAGTGGACATCTTCCAACTCCACCATTATATTGTACAAAACCCTCACCAAAATTTTGAAAATTGTCTCAACTTTAAACATGATTTGATCAATTTTCTTTTCTCTTATTCTAATTGGTTGGCCAATATGGCTTGTTTTCATCACTGTTTATGAGCATATCATATCTTCAACATATATTCTTGACTTGATTGCCCTTTCTTTTCTTCTCACATTTATTCTTTAAATTTATTTTTCTCTAATTTCCTAACCCTCTTTTTTGTTACCCATACAACCAAACAAAATGTTGCATCATACTACTATTTAATATTCATTCATCCATCATATTATTATGTTCTTTAATTCTCAATTGGGTTAAATTAAAACAACATTTTGTGGGATTATCAACAATCACTTCTCTCCCTTTTGCTCCCTTCTCGTTTCTTCTTTGCTTGAATATCAAAGTTTTCTTGTCTTGGTTCAGACATTTTTCTATTTTGATTAGACCTTTTGCTGGAAGTTGATGATGTTTATCAAAATTATAACTGAAGCCTCAATTATAAAGTTTCTAGTGATGTTTTTTTTTTTTTTTTGAGTACCACTCAGTTTAATTTTTAAATTAAAAAAAAAAGTAAGTTTAAGTGGAAAAATTAAATTATGAGTTAGGTTGGAGAGTTACTTCTATATGGTCGTTAGATTATTAAAAGTCTTTGATAAATCAATGGAGTTTCGAGGTTGTGTGCGTCTATTTAATTCCTATATTTCTAAAACTTTCTAATAAACTTTTAAACTTAATTTTGTATCTACTCAATTTATTATTTTATGTGGTACATGCTAATTGTATTATTTATGGATTACATGATGAGTTGATTTAAATAGGTTCAAGTGTTTGGTGGTATAAACTCAAACTGATGGAGTTAACAACAAATATCTATTAGACACAAAATTTAAAGTCTAGGGACTAAATAATTATTCTAAACCCAAAATTTAAAGTTTAGAGATCTCTGATTGTAATAACATACTAAATCATCTAGACAAAAAAAAATTAAATTTATAGGTTAAGGATAAATTCAATATTTTCAATATTAAAGAGTGATTAAAAAATATGTTCGTTGGCCAACTTGAACATGCTCAACTGTTTAAGACATATATCTTTAACTAAGAGGTTAGAGAGACTTGAATTTCCTTCCTGTTAACTAAAAAAAAGCGTTTGTTGAGAAAGAAATGTTTTAAATGAGGACAATTATCTCCATTGGTATGAAGCTTTTTGGAGAATCAAAAGTAAAATCATGAAGATTTTTGCTCAAAATCGATAATATCATATCATTATGGAGATAGGGTGGAGGTTTCCTTGTCCCTAACAAGAAAAGCTTATATACATCCATATTGTTTTTTTAGGGCCATTCAAATTCTTTTTCTTTGGATTTTTTCTCTCTCTTCTTTTTGGATGAATTACTAAAAACATATTCTTTTTCAGAAGATAATACTTTTGGAAAATTATATATATCTAAAAACGAAAATTTCCTAACATACGCAAAAGTGTTATGTAATAATTATTTCATAATTTGAATTTATCACAAATTTTAATTTCCAAATAAAAAATCATTGTACTACTCTCTTTTAAAGTTTTTTTTTTTTAAAAAAAAAAAAACAACCTTTACATCTCCAAGAATACAAATATTAAATCTCTAAAAAAAATTTCATAAACAAGCACTAAAAAATATAGAGACAAAAAAAAATGTCACATAAATAAATTCTAAATTATTCTTCTATTATTTGATTTATAATATTTATAAAAAAAAAACATCATTTTGATCATCATTATTATTTCTACCACTTAATATCTACTCGATCAATATTTGTCTCATCTAAAGTATGTAACTATATTAATACGCTAATAAGTATAGTAAAATAACAACATGAACCAAAATAAATACTTTTAAAAAAATAAAAAACTAAAATCCTATTTGATAACCATTTGATTTTTAGTTTTTGGATTTTGAAAATTAAGTTTATAAACACTATGTTCACTTATGAGTTTTTTTTGTTTTGTTATCTACTTTTTAAGAATTTTGAGTTTTGAAAATTAAAAGAAGTAATTTCTAAAAACTTGTGTTTTATTTGTTGAATTTGACTAAGAATTCAATTGTTTTCTTTGAAAAGATGAAAATCATTATAAAGAAGTTGAGAGAAAACAAGCACAATTTTGAAAAACAAACCATAAAAAACCAAATTGTTAGTGAACGGGGCCTAAAACAGACACTTTGAAAAGGTAAGAATCAAAATAAAACAATCTTGAAATTTTATTTTTATAGCAAGTTTTTAGAGTAGTGTAACACGAGGACGTCCTATCTATACCCAACTTGTAAAGAAGTTGTGAGAAAACAAGTCCAATTTTCAAAAACTATCGAATGAGAACTAAAATAGACCATTTGAAAATGTAATAATCAAAATAGAACAATTTTTGTTTTTGAGTTTTAAAAAAGAACAAACTTGAAGTTTTAAAGTTTTTTTAATAAAGTTTTTAAAGGGGTGTAACACTAGAACTTCCTCAGAGACTGTTTGGGGCATTGGTTATAATAACATGTATTATAATAACTTGTGAAATAATCTGCACTCCAAACACAGATTATTATAACTCCAAATTAAACAACTCTGCATTTTAAACAATATTATATAATTTCACAGACTTTTATAACTCATGCTATTATAACATGCCCCAAACAGCCTCTAGGTGGTTACCAACTTCATTAAGATTTTAAAGATTAATTACATAATAAAAATTGAAAAATAGAAATAAAAAAAATAAAAACAATTAAAAGACAAAAACTAAAATGAAAGTTAAACCGTACTGAGTACAAAAAGGGCGGCAGATCCTAGACCAAAAAAAATAAGATTATTTAATTATTATTTATTAGTATTATCACTATCATTATTTTGCAAAAAGCAACGAATAAGAAATAGGGTATAGTACAGTTGAGGGGAAAGCGACATGAAACGACAGCGTTCAAGTTGGTTAGGAGCGTGGGGAGCATAGGACTCCAATTGGCAGCCAAATTGAAATTGGTGAATTTGAAATCAAATAATTTTGAAATAAAATGAGAGAGGGAAATGGGAAGCCATACCTTTTTGCCTCTGTGGCCAACTTTATTTCTTTTTCCCCTTAACTACCTAACTACCTACATATTCCCTTCCCCCAACCTTTTCTTTCATTCCTATTTCCTAACTATTTTATTTGTGTTATTTATTTTCTCACCAAACCAAAACACAACATAAATTATGTGATAATTTTTCTTAAGCATATAGCTTACTTAGTAACACGATCGGATATTATTTGCATTCGCGGGTATATTTGTAGTAACTGATCTCAAAAGTAAAGTGATATTTATAAAACTAAATATGTATTTATCTTCAGTTGAAAATAAGAAATGACACAATAATATAAATGTTTGATAGGTCTAATAGGTCTCTAAACTTTAAAAAGTGACTAAGAGGCTCCCAAAGTTTCACTGTTGTGTTTAATTGGTCAATAAACATTAAAAAAAATGACTAATAATTACTTGAGCTAATAATCTAATGTCTCATAGATTAAAGATATTTTAGACACAAAATTGAAAGTTTAAGAATTTATTTGATATAAATTAAGAGTTCAAAAACTTATTAAACACTTCTTAAAGTTTAAAAATCTACGTAACAGTTGACACAATATAAAAATTTTGAGATTTATTAGATTTGAAAATTTAAGGACTAAACTTATAGTCTAAGTAGGTATAAATCTATGATACCAAAAATTTCAAAGTGAGCATAATTCAATGATAATTAGCATGTACGTCATCTCCTGAAGTCGGAGGTTCAAATTCTTATATCCAACGTTTGTTGCAGTAAATTTCAATTGAATTAAATTACTTTAAAAATTAAGGATAAATAATTTAATTAATAGAGTAGTAGAAAATTAGAAATTAAGATTCGAGAAGAGAGGGGTTTGGTAAGTTGAACCTATCAGAGAAGAGAAAAAAAGGGCTGGGCCCAAGGCCATGCCCAAACAAACGGCCTAATTCAAAGAACATAACACCGAATATATCCTCTCTCTCTCTCTCTCTCTCTCTACATGTTTTTATAGATATTTTCTGCACATTGAAGAATTTGTACTATTTTTTGTTTTTCTTTTTGTGTCTTTTTTGTTTTTTTTGCCATTGATTTGGTTTGTCAACTTTTAAACAGCATGCTGCTGCTCTGTTTTCAAATGGGTTAAGTTGAGAATTCTTGTAAATATATATATATATATATTTGGTAAAAAAAATACCATCAAAACGACACTAATAGAGTAGGTGCCGTGAATGGGCTTTTACTATTTAAAAAATCTTTACTATTTGGCTTTTTCTATATATATATTTTAAAAAAAATCTTTATTATTTGGCTTTTTTTTTTTTTTTATTATTATTATTATTTTTTTTTATAACACAAAAGAGAGAGGTTTCACTTGCATAACATATATTATTGCTTCTGCTATACATTATCCAACAACCTAACCTTGAGCTAACCATTGGACTTGTGTAATAATTTAATCTAAAACATTATGGTGGAAGGTATGGCAAATTGGAATATGATGTATGTAGGTTTATTAAATTGTTTTGTATAATATAGTTTTTAGAAACCGTGTTGTATATAGTTTTGATTCAGTAATTTATGAAGATTGGAGTTGTTGTATATATACCTTGTATTATGGTTCTAGAGGTTCTTTTAAAAACCAAATGACTATTTAATTTATATCATAAACACAAATTGCTTAGGGTAATTCTCTTCAAGAAGCTTATCATTATATAGAGCATGCATATTAATTCTTCATCATGCTATCTCAATGCAAGCTGACATTTTCTTTTTCTTTTATTGTTTCTACTATATATGTGCATTTTAATTAGTTTTAATTTCTCATTCATTCATATAAGATTTTTAAACAAGCGAGTAGTTGATCTTCAAGGATCATTTTAATCAATATCTCACATATAAGAATATATGTATATCTAGAAGAAATTATCTTAAATATAAAGTAAACCCACTTGTATTTGACTATGAAAATGGCAATTTATCATGGCCAATTTTTCTCATTTTTCCAACCATATATGTTTGCATGTCTCTCTTTTAGTCTAAAAATGAAAAATAACGTTTTGTTGACTCACCTCCAAAGTAATCCTAAATTTCACGAGTAAGACATCATACCATCTTTTCAAGAATCGAGATAAATAATGACAATTAGAAGTACATGCAATTAAGCACAAAAGTTACATGGCTTCAAATTCGAATTTACATTTCAATATATCAAAATCTTTCCATTTTCAAATACTCATATTGCTTCTGTTATCAATTGAGTTATATTTAAATTAATATGTGAATCTCGTAATATCAATCTTACAAAAAGAAATATATATAAAGCTCTAATTACACTCAAATAATTCAAATGGCTCATTTCTAAATATATCAATTTACAAAAAGACAAATATTCAAAATGTTATATATGGCAATTACTATTGTGAATTCAATTTTGAATGGGCATCGGACAAACGTATAAATACTAATCATACACATTCATACAAAACAAAAGATGAAATCATGTCCTATTATTTTGAGGCCAAAACGAAGACTAGAGAAAAAGAGAGATGGATATAATAATAAGAATTAAAAGGCTGTTTGTCTTGTTGTTTTTTTGTCTTTGTAGAAGATTCATTGCTCTGGTCGCCATCTTTGAGGTGGCAAACATCAACTCCCATGCCCCTAACTCTATCATTCTTATATATATTTATATATACTATCGATCTCTATATTTCTATACTGATATGATATTCTTTACTTTTTAGTCTAAAATTTTATCCAAAGCGACTAGTACATCATTAAAAGAGTCGTTGTCTTGAAAAAATTGATCAAGTACATGCATTATATCGAGATATTGGAAAAGATTAAATTATCCTAAACTGTGTTTTCTTCTAAATTGACTTAAATTTATGAGGTAGCAGTTTTATATATTATATATAAAGACAGGATCACACACACAATGGAGTGTACACTATACCCAAAATGTCTCTATAATTATTCAATAAAAATATATCTATATTTTTATACTGATATGATATTCTTTATTTTTTAGTCTAAAATTTCATCCAAAACGACTTGTACCTGTTGATAAAGTTGTCTTTGAATCATTCAAATACATGCATTATGTCGAGATACCGAAAATTAAAAGACTAGAATATGCTAAACTTGCTATTTTTCTTCTAAATTGACTCAAATTTATGAGTTGATTATATATTTATTGGATCATACACAATGGAGTGTATACAATATTTATAAAAAGACAATGCGCATCATATATGTGTATATACATGAAAAGGTATATGTTCTTTCATAAATTGGTAAGGTCTCTTCAAAAGTGACCCATTACAAAGAATAATTTCTTCCCATGGTGCTTATGGTTTTATTTGAAAGAGAGAGAGAGAGAACCTACAGAAAGAGATGCTCTCTAAGGTTTAGGGTCATATATATCTTTATAGCTAACATCCTTTAAAAAAGAAACATGGCTCTTCCCATAATAGTTATATTCTAAAGAATATATCCATTAGAAAAGGTTATAGGCAGAAACACCAAAAGAACACAACTACCTATCTTATTTGAATATTTAAGGCTACTTTTAACCATTGAATTTATTTCTAATCTCCAAAATTGAATATTTCAATTCTATTATCAATTTTTTGCATCTCACAAACAGCCCCACAATATTTCATTGCATCGATTCTTTATTTAGTTTATTATCTATCCTTGCTAATAGATTCGTGATGTTTTAAGACTTAATATCCCATCTTGAATAGTGAGTAGCTCTTCCATTGGTATGAGGCCTTTTGGAGGAACCAAAAACAAAAACATGAGTGCTTATGTCTAAAGTGGACAATATCATACAACTATGAAGATATATCGAGAGTTGTTGTCTTTATCATGAACTTATAACTTAATAAAGTCATCAATCTATGTTGATTCGAGTATAACTGATCAGTGGATAAAATATCAATTATCATCTAAAAAAGTCGATAGTTCAATTAATCCCCTCCTCTTGCAATTGTTGAACTAAAAAAAACGAAAAAAGAGTTTCATTAATGTCTTAATTTAATTTTATCATTTCTTTTATTTAATTATAAGTTTAATCTCCACACTTTTAAAGTTACCTATTTACCCATTATATTTTAAAAAGATTTTAGACTTTATTTATTTAGTTCTTAATTTAAAAAGAAAATTTAGTAGACACAAACTTTCAATTTTGTGCCTTGAAATCATTATCATTAACTTTATTAGTTTAATACTAATTTTCACTGCATTTTTTTTTTTGAGTTCAACAATTATTGCAAGATGGGGTGAAATTATCAACTTTTGACATGGTAATTGGTGTTTTATTTATTACGTTATACTCCAATTAGCTATGTCACAAAATATTTGAACTTATTCAAAATCAACTCGCCATAGAATTATTAAATAATATAATCAACATACAAAGTAAGCATTAAACTAACAAAGTTAAGGAAAGAGACTTATTAAATATAAAATTTAAAAGTTCAAAAAGTCTAAAAAAACACACCAATGATTTAAATAGAAATGGGAACTTGTCTTTTGTAAAGGGCGTCCCCGTCGGCCTCTCTAAAAAGAGAATAGGACATGCAAATATATTGTGTAATTTTAAGATTTGACATACACCCAACGGCATGTCTTCTTTTTTTTTTTTTTTTTTTTTTTTAAAAAAAGAAGTATATTTTGGAAAGTTTGTGGTTTATGCCACGTGTCAATATGTAGTTATCTAAAGATTTGGGTCGTCATTACTCAGTCGTAAACTTGTTTGTATATATTTGACTGTAACCACACACTTGATATAATTTATAATATAATTAAGAAACTAAAATTTACAATAATACGTGTTGATTAATTCTTTGATATATAAAACTGAAATCATTAAATGAACTTAATCATACTACCCAATTACGTAAACATATTAATAACCTTTTATTTTGCAATATTCAATGTCAATATTTCAAAATTTTCTCTCCAAATCGCACATCAAATTAGAAGATTTAGGCCACCAAATATTCAAGAGGGTCACGAGACATATATCGTAGCCATCCAATGGCCAACCATCTCTTCACTTTAATAATATAGATAATTAATTAGAAGTTGCTTTCTCTTTTTAATAATTTCAACAAGATAAGTATGTTACAAATAATAATGATTCCAACCATTTATTACGGTTATTCACTCAATTAACTGTCATTTTTTAAGTTAAAGACTATGATCATTAACAACGATAGTCATAGGCATAGTCATTTGTCTTCTTGAATAAAAAATAACAATGACATCCACAAATTTGTCTGGTTGAAAAATGACAATAATTGATTGCACACCGAATAGGAAAAAAAATATAGTTAGAATATTGATTTATGTACAAAATCCTTTAACTAGACGACAAATGAAGAGATGAATTTACTCAGTACACAACGACAAAAAAGAATTATTAATATTGACGAAATGATATATTGTCAATACAAATCTCAATTTTTTTCCTACTTAGAAAAAGGTGACACTAAAGTTTTGTCAGCTTTGATAATTGGGGTCGTACATCTCTATTAATTAGTTTAGAGAAAGAAAAAAAACTACCATAGAGTTAGCCTAGAGGTGGAGCAAATAAGAAAAAAGAGGTAAAAAAAAGTTAAGATTTATGGCTTTTCTCTAATTTATGCTTAAGGCTCGTTTGATAGTCATTTGGTTTTAAAAAATTAAGCTTATAAATACCACTTCTACCTATAATTAGAGATGTCCATACGGCGGGGCGAGGTCGGGGAATGGATTTTTCGTCCCCATCCCCGCCCCCATTTTATTCCATGTCCCCGTGAAATTTCCCATTTAATTTCGCATGGATCAAGGCGGGGATTCCCCGCGGGAAATTTGCCGGGAATTTTTCCCCGTTCTTTTTTTTTTTTAAATATTTTTTTAATTTATTCTCAACCATAATAGAAATTATTTCTAAATGAATAGTTTTCAATATAATTCTATTTAAAGAAAATGTTATCAAATTTTCTAATAAAAACAATAACATACCATAAGTAAAAATACTATAATGTTGAAACAACTTAATTTCTAAAAATTCAAATTTCAATATTACAACATAGTCTTTAAATTTGTTTTATAACGAAATAGTCTTAAACTAATTCCTACTATAGTTTTTTTTTTAAAAAAAAAATCTATTTATAGGTAATAATTAATATATCTATATATCTTTATCTATATATATATATATATATATATATATATATATATATATATATTACTAATCGAGGCGGGGTCAGGGTCGGGGACATGGAATATATTCTCCGTCCCCGTCCCCTTTTAGCCAACGGGGAGAAAAATCTCTCTGCTCCCTCCCCCATTCCCCGTTTAATCGGGGATTCCCGCCATGTTCGAGACGGGTCCCCGCGGGTTAAATTGACATCTCTACCTATAATGACTTGTTTGGTTGGAGGTTTAAAAGGATGAGAATGAGTTTGGGTATATAAAACTCATGTTTGGTTGAAGAGATTAAGTTATTTGCCTGGAAAAAGAGTTTTCCCAAGCATCATAAATGTTGGTAGTTGAAGTCTTTTTAATCTCATGTGAATTAATGGGTTTTTACAAAACCTTTCCCCATTTTTGCTTCTACCCCATTTTATGCTTTTCTTTTTCTTTTTTGTTCTCCTTCTCTCTCTTCCTACTATCTTTCATTCTTCTTCTTTCATCTTATTTATCCATTTTTTCTTATTATTTTTCTTTTCTTCCTGTCTTTTTTTTTCTATTTTTTTTTTCTTTTCCTCATTCTTCTTTCTTTCCTTCCTTCCTTCCTTCCTTTATTTTTATTTGTCTTTGATACTTTTTACATCTTTTTTTCCTTCCTTTTCTTTTCTTTTTTCTTCTTTTTCTATCATTTTTTTCTCCTTCTTTTTCCCTCCCTTATATATATTTTTTCTTTTTGTTCATTTTCTTTTTTGCTTTTTGTTCATCATTAATTACATTGAAATTTTAATAATACAATATAAATTTAACCATTTCAATTTAATAAATTTATCTATTTAAATGCATACTTATTTTTTCAATGAATTGATGCAATGCCATAGTAAAATAAACTAACAATTCATTAATTTTAATTATGATTAATTTAGTATGAAGTTACTTTAAATAATTATTATTAATTACTTCTTGATTAAATCTAATCAATTAATTTTTAATTATAAATTTTTAGAAAAAATTATATCATGTTTTTAATTAATTTAGATTGTTTTATTAATTACTGCACCATAATTATATAAAATTTCTCACATTAATCTCATAAAACAAATGTTGATATCACTTATTCTTATAAAAATCTGATAGCATTCCCATGCATAACCAAACACAGTCATCTTTGATTCCCAACAATCTTATTCTCAGACATCCTTTATCCATGGAAATCTGTGAAACCTTAAACCAAACGGCCCATAAGTTTCTTTGTTTTGCTATATTTTCTACCAATGTTTTCAAAAACTAAGCCAAGTTTTGAAAACTAAAAAAAAAAAATTTTAAAAAAAAAATATTTTTGTTTTTGAAATATGACTAAGAATTCAAAAAACTATTGTAAAGAAATCATAAGAAAACAAGCTTACTTCTCAAAAACTAAAAACTAAAAATTAAATGGTCATCTAATGAAGCCTAAATTTTTAAATTTTAAAGATTACATACACACAAAATGTTAGAATATAAAATTTTGCTCCTCTTTGCCCAAAATTTTGGCTCCACTCCTTATTGCCCTAGTGTTCCTTCAAGCAAGTGAATCAAGTATATAATGATTCTTCAAGAATTATGGGTTCAAATCCTATGATGGTCAATTATTTATAAGGGGGTGTTTGGTCTCCTGAGTCAAGTTGAGTTGAGTTGGGTTTTAAACCTAACTCACCATTTGGCCGATGAAGAAATTAACTCCCCATAAAAAAACTTAACTCTACCGACTTGCTACAGTGTTAGGATATTAACTCCACCGACTTATACATTAACCCTATTAACATATTTTATTACCGTTTCTCTAAAGACCGGTGGCCACCACCGGCGAATGGCAGCCACCTCCAGCGACCACCTTCGATGACCAACGACCACCTCCAGTAACCGGCGGCCACATCCAACGACCTTCTCGTACGACCGACGACCTTCTTTGACGATCGATGGCCATATGCGGTAACTGATGACCACTGCCAACTACCTTCTCCGACAATCGTCGTTGGTGACCATATCCATCAACCGGAGGTACCATCTCCGGCGACTATCGTTGGCAACAATTCCCAACGACTGACAACACTCCCATGATTCAAAATAATATGAAAATGCACATGTACTTAGTTGGTCTAACTCTCTACTCCAACAATTTTTCTTCGGACTTACGAACTCAATCAATTGTTGGCCATTACTTATATTTTGTGAACCATAATTATGTTTTGTGAATCATGTAAATAGGCCCTTGATGACCTATTGATATTTTGTGAATATTCCACTCCTACATGATACTAATGTTGAAATATATTGTCATTTTCTTATCATCTTGAAAAAGTAAAATGCTGGCATTCTCTTTTCCAAAGATGTTCAATTTAGTACATGTGTTTAAATAAATGTAAACAAACAATGTTCCTTTGCACAAAAAAAAAAAAAAAAAAGAATACGTAATGGTCAATATATTTTTTTAAAAACAACTCCCTCGTAATTAAGACCTTATTAGTAATTGAAAAAATGTCATAATAAAGTCCTTATTTGTAAGTTTCAAAGAAGTTCAATGTGTGTTTAGAAAATGAAACCTTAGATTTCTATATTTTGAGAGAAGTTCAATTTGTGGTTAAAGAAAAAAAATGCAGGTACATTGCATTTTTTCCATTCATCAATTGCTATTCGTTGTTATAAAGAATGCAACATTTGATTTCTATAAATTGAAAGAAGTTCAATGTGTAATGCAAATATTTGATTTCTATAAATTGAAAGAAGTTCAATGTGTAGTAGAAAGAGAAAACAAGGTCACATTGCCTATAGTTTTGAAGAAGTCAATTTCTAAAAAAAGAAAGATAAAGAAAATGACGTTTTTTTTTAAAAAAAAAAGAACAATGTTGAAATATATTGTTTTTTGAAGTGGACATCTAAATTCAGTGTTGGAAAGTTGGGAAAATATGTTTCTAGATAAATGATTGGAAAAAATAAAAATAAAGGAAACAAAAACAGTCGGTTAAAAATCAATCTAATTCGGGTTACAAAAAACTGCACCAGATACCCATGACACAACTCATGTCAACTCTGCACCCCAAATACAAATTTTCTGACTCAACTCAACCCAACTCTGCACTCCAAACACAGACTTTTGAACTCACTGACAAACTAAGTCTGTCAAACTCAACTCAACTTTGCATACCAAACGCCTCCTAAAAGAATCCCAACTCACATATATTAAAAAAATAATAATAAATTATAAGTTTAGTCTCTAAATTTTTTTAAAGGCTATGTCTAATAGGTTCATATTCTTTTAATTTTGTGTTGGCCAACATATCCCTAAACTTTAAAAAATGTCTAACAAATCCCTAAACTTTTAATTTTATATTTGATAAGTCCACGGTCAGCAAAACCCTAACGCCACTAAAAATATTACAGCTAATTTATTTTTCAAGAAGAAAAAGGAAAAAAAAAAATTCTTTTATCTCTATTTCTCTATTCATGTTTCTTACTTAAAAAAAAGAAAGAAAAACTTAATAATGCTCGGCATGAGATTCTTATTAACTAGTCAATAGATAAGTCTTTTCCGTTCACGTGTTAAAATAAGAGATATATGGGGATGGGGTGGAAATTTGGAAGAGAGAAAGTGAGTGGGGGAAGTAGGGGAAGGTCACAGAGTCGCACAACACAGTTGGGTTGGAACTGGCAAAGATTAAAAAGGGATACAAAATTTTTTATGTCAAGGTTCAGTGCAACTCAGTTATTGATCAGCTTCCCATGAAGCCTTGTTGTTCTTGAACTGTCACAAACGTGGCAGATTAATTGACACGACTCCCCCTTTCCCTTTCCCTTTCCCTTTCCCTATTTAATTAAATTCCTCACTCCTAGTACCTTATATTACATTTACAACCCCATCCAATGTTGTGCCCTCTTTTCAATAATTTAATTTAATATATTTATACCACCCTTCCCTTCTTCTCCAAGTCAAACCCATATTAAAAACTATATATTATACCCTCCCCCTCACACATATGCCTTTTTATAATCTAAATTAATAATACTTCATGTCCTAACTATATACATTCAAATTAAACTGTATCACTGGCAAAGAACCGACCAATCACAGGCCGGCTTTGCAGGGATGAATCATTCATATATAATCAACCGACCATTTTATAAACTCTATTCATCTCGAACATGACCTATTTTATATTATGCTTATTATATAAACTTCGAGCTTCGGCTCTGCACAATAATTAATAAAACTAAATTGAATGAACACCCCTCAAGTTCTTTTATTAATTAATTAATTAAGACACAGAAGACAGTTGAGATAATTAGAATTTGTAAAATTGCTACTTGATTGATTGTTTAATTATTAAAAGCCACCCCTCATCTGGGGATTTGGAGAATGACAGCCAACTTGCAGAGTAAATAGTCGGCCGTATATATTAGATAATTATAAGGTTCCATCTCAAAATTAATTGGACTAAATTATGAGGTATCTCTTCATTTTTCTCTCAAGATGGTGACTATTTAGATTCATTATTCTTGGGTCAGATCCCATTTATTTTTAACTGAATACCCATTTGAGGTTTATGAGCTCTGATACTATATTAGATGATCATGAGGTTCAATCTCAAAATTAATTGGCTAAATTGTGAGGTCTCTCTTCATATTTTCCATGTGAGATTCTCAACACGGCACTTGTTAATTCTTGCATGACAAAACTATATGATAATGATAATGATGATTAATTAAAATAAAATCAAGGCATGCAATGGGATTATTATAAGATTTTGATTACATTCTAGTTGAGGGAGAATGATATGTATATGATTTTTGTGCTGGCTAGCTAAGTGTGAGAAGATCTGGAATTTGATTGCATGAGATCAAGAGATTGTGGATGTATATATTGGTTTTAAAAAATTATTACAAGCTTAAGAGGCAAAAATGGATCTTTGGATGTAATATTAGAGATAAGAGAGATTTTATTGTGAAGTCCAAGGTTGGCTCTATTGAGAGATACTCTCTGAGATTTGAAGGAAAAATCTCATGGAGATCTTTTTAATATCCAAATTTTCCAACCCAATATCTCACTTCTGCTCAAGTCAAGGATTTTATATCCAATCCAAAACTCAAAACACAATATGTTTTCCTTTTCCTTTCATTTTTTTAAAAAATTAATTATAACTATATGGATTCTTTTGCTTAGATCTAAATTCATTTTATAGTTTGATTTTCAACGACTGTGTAATGAAGTAGTCATGTTAAGAATACATTCTACTTTGGGGAGAATATAATTTAACATTGAAACATGTAGAAGTCATTCAAATTATCACTCAAGATAAATACAAATAATTCAGGCTAAAAGTCAACACAATTATAAGTGCTTCAACGTCGAGTATTCATTAATTTTAATCATAAGTCTAAGGTCACATTTAACGGTAAACTGACAAGCTAGGATGGGATAGTAAAAAATTGTGGTTGATATAGTTACAAATACTTGGTTTATTTTACTCTAAAAAACATGTCTAGCTTGATAGTATATCTAGTAGCTTCAAGTTCCCTCATCTCTCTTTACAAACACAAGAACTTAATATATTTTTAAACTTTCTCTAATTCCTCCTCAAATCTAAATAATAAACATTTTTTTAGTACCTAAATAATAGACATTAATCACATTAATTTGACTTTCAAAATGACATCGACATAATATTTACATCAGATGCCAATTTAAATGACTCACAACACCTCATTTTTCTAACTAATTATTTATTATTATTTTCCATATAAAAAGTTTTCTAGAATTTTGAGAACAAAAAATTGTCTCGAAATGTTTGTTTGTTTGTTTTTTTTTTTTTTTTGTTTTTGAGTTCAACCACATTTAGGGTGGAGGCAAAATCAAAATGTTTGATTTTGTGTGATATACAAGAATTAATTAGATAAAATGGGATTTTTTTTTTTTTTTTGATAACCATAAAATGGGAATTTGATAGAAGAAAAGAGGGCAAGAGTATAAAATTTGTACACTAGGCAATATTCTTTGAATATATATGCAATTCCATCCGCAAAAACAGGAATCAAATATTAAATTAAAAAAAGGAACAATAATAAACAGAAAAAAATTAATAATAAATATATGACAACGAAATCACTACACTAAAAAACAAGTTCCGTTTTCAAAAAAAAAAAAAAAAAAAAGAAGTTCCCTTAACGACACAGATAATAAAACCGCAAGTTCATGAACCAAAAATCCGTCCTTTTCCCCCTCCCCTATAAATACTCCTCTCCGCCGCTCATTTTTCTCCGCACTCACAAAATCAATTCATATTCTCTCAATAACAAAAATTAAAACCTGAAAATGCCAATCCCAACTCCTTCTTCACCTACTCTTCTCTCCAAATGCATTGTCTTCCCCGATCAGCCCTCCGCCATCGCCGACCTGAAACTCTCCGTCTCCGACCTCCCTATGCTCTCATGTCATTACATCCAGAAAGGATGCCTCTTCACTTCCCCTACTCTCGACGCAATTTCCGTCGTCGATCTTCTCAAATGCAGTCTCTCAAGAACGCTCTCTCGTTTTCCGCCGCTCGCCGGCCGCTTGGTCACCGACGACGACGGTTACGTCTACATCAAATGTAACGACGCCGGCGTCGATTTTATCCACGCCCATGCCGGCGAGCTCTTCGTCCGTGACCTTCTCGCTCCCGGCGATATCCCCGATTACTTCAAGGGGTTTTTCGCTTTCGATCGAACGGTCAGTTTCTCCGGCCATGTTAACCCAATCATGGCCATCCAGATCACCTTCCTTGCCGACGGCATTTTCATCGGCTGCTCCGTCAACCACGCTGTCACCGACGGCACCTCCTTCTGGAACTTCTTCAACACCTTCGCCGAGGAGTCTAAAGCCGCCAAATCGACAACGACGACTAAAAGAATCACCATCACTCCGTCGCCGGACTTCAGCCGTGACTCCGTTCTGGTATCTCCGTCCGTCCTCCGTCTTCCGGCTAGTGGTCCTAAAGTCACCTTCTCCGGCGACGTACCGTTACGCGAGAGAATATTCACTTTCAGTAGAGAAGCAATTTTGAAACTGAAAGCTAAGACGAACCAAAAGAACTTAACCGATAACGGAGACTTAACGGTAACGGTGGTGGAGATCATGGGAAAGCAAAGTAATGATAAGTACTGTCAAAATAACGGCAAAGTGGGGTCCATATTGGGGTACAAAAACGACACCGTTATGAACCAACGCGCAAATTGTGAGGCGATCACAGTCACAACAATATCGTCGTTTCAGTCTCTGTGCGCCTTATTATGGAGGTCAGTGACGCGAGCGAGAAAGCTCCCGCCGAATAAAACGACAACGTTTCGTATGGCGGTGAATTGCCGTCACCGGCTGGAGCCGAAGCTGGATCCGTACTATTTCGGCAACGCGATTCAGAGCATTCCGACGTACGCCACCGCCGGCGACGTTCTGTCTCGGGATCTGCGGTGGTGCGCCGAGAAGTTGAGTGAGAACGTGATGGCGCACGATGACGGAACAGTGCGGCGGTTCGTAGAGGATTGGGAGGAGAATCCCAGGGTATTTCCGTTGGGGAACGCCGACGGGGCGTCGATTACGATGGGGAGTTCGCCGAGATTTCCGATGTATGAGAACGATTTCGGGTGGGGACGGCCGTTGGCGGTGAGGAGTGGCCGCGCGAATAAGTTCGACGGGAAGATATCGGCGTTTCCGAACAGAGAGGGCGGTGGAAGTGTTGATTTAGAGGTGGTTTTGGCGCCGGAAACTATGGCGGGGATTGAGTCGGATTGGGAATTCATGCAATACGTATCGTCGAATTAGAAGCTAAATTACTGGAAAGTGCCTGCAAATCTCGGCCCCCATGGCTACGTGGAAGTGTAGTTGAATAACGGTGATGATGATGAAATATATATTTATATATATGTGGCGCATGGGAAAATAGGAATGTGGAAAGAAATTATGTGAAGTTAATTTTCTGTGAAATATTGAAATCTTATCTGATTTTCGATCAGGACTGTGTTCTTGTTCAATTGTGACCCGATCCATCATCAGTTCAGTTTTCAGAAATAAATTTTACCCTTTTTTGTTTGGTTTTCATGTAGGCGGAAATTTCCGATCATGATTTTATGAACTTTTGCTATGGGTGGGCTTCTTTTTCTTGATCAAAGGAATCTGGCAGAAATGAATGCATGCCAATGAAAATTTAGGAAAAATTGACATTAGAAATAATCATAAGAATTTTCTTTTTTCTAAAGAAATTTAGACTCATGTATTTTTTTTTACCATATAGAATTATAATTATGCAAGTTGGGAATATTAATACTTTAACCGTTTTCAACTATATTTTCATGTGTTGGTTAAGGTTATATATTAGTGTCTTCATATTTAATTATGTTCAATGTGGTCGAAAATTTTAGATGGACTACTTCTAAAAGGAGAAGATTTTACATATAAATAACATGCTAACCTGAACATAGTTCAATTACTTAATGCATCATATACTTGACCAAAAGGTCAAAAGTTCATCCTCACCCTTCGATAGTCGTTGTTGAACTAAAAAAACATATAAATGCATAAATTATGCATTTTACTGATACTAATTTTTTAATTTATGGACCGGGGGGGGGGGGGGGGGGGGTACTTGAGTTCGTTTACATGTTAGCTAATCTCACCATTTTATCCTTTACTAAAAAAAAAATCACCATTTTAATATTTTGGGCCCTTTGATAACCAATTGGCTTTTGAAAATTGTGATTATTTTCTAACATTTCTCTACAATAGTTTTCACCTTCCCTACAATGATTTTCATATTTCTTAATGAAACATTTGAGTTCTTAGCTAAATTCTAACAACGAAAATAAGTTTTTACAAACTACTTTTTTTAGTTTTCAAAACTTAGCTTAATTTTTGAAAACATAGGTAAAAAGTAGATAATAAAACATGTAAACCTATAGGTAAAAATAGTATTTATAGGCTTTGATAGGGACAACGACCCTCCGATAGTGTCTCTCACTTATAAACCCATGATCTTCCCTTTATCTAGCTGATGTAAGACTTTGGTCGCACTCTCAACAATCCTTCCATCGAACAAAGTACCAACCGAGCCTCCTCCTCAAATAGTCATCTATCCATCTAGCTCTTATCATCGTCAACTCCTTTACCGAAGCACACCGCCTATCCGATAGAGCTTTCTACCATGAACCAACAGGCTTAATCTTCAAAAATCAAATGATTATCAAACGGGGCTTTAGATAACTGAGTTTGAACACTATATTTTATGTGGATTCTTTACTCAATCTTTGTGTAATCTTATTAATCTTATAATGTATTTTTTTTTAAAGTTAGTCACCCTTTTCCAGTCATTTAAATTTTCTTCTTAGACTAGGTAATCTTTATCACATTTTTCTCTTTGTTATCTATCATTTAAAGCTTAATAATTAATTTGACCACGAATATATATACAATGAAGTCGACAAAAATCAAGACTAGTTCACCAATTTAGTAGGTTGTTTGCTGATAAAGTTAGGTGCCAAATTTGATAATTATTCTTTTAAATCAACTTAACCAAAAGAAAATTTATTATAGATATTATTTTGCCAAGGACACAAGTGATAAGAACAAAGTTTGGTGGTTGATTAGTCAATAACCAAGCCATGTTTATGTACAATGAAATTTAGCTACATGTGTCAAATTTCAGCCAAAAAAAAGAGCAATATTTAGGGTTAGCTCATCTATATATTGGATTAAAGCATGCTTGTGAGCAGCAAATGATAATGACTACCATTAGATAGTTGTGCAATTAGTCTCTATTCTCTAAGGTCTAGATCTCACTCTTTGATGCTATAGTCTTATCTATTATTCACAAATATGTGGATATATGAAAAAAAAAAATTGGTGGTTTTAATTGATATATAGGATTGAATGCATGTTAAAAAAATGTGAGCAAATTGAAGCTAATTGGTAAAAGTGGGGTAACATTGAACTATCAAATTCAATTATGTATTTATTTATAAATAGAAAAAGTATTATATCTTTATGACAATATTACAAATAGATAGTTATTCGATTATCCTTTTTCAACTTAAGACCACATGCATGGATAATTCTAATCTTATCTATATGACAATATTACAAAAGTGACTTTGTTGGAATATCAACAAATTGATGATCACCGCACATTATTTAATATATTGTTATTAATAGCCCCATATGGGCAAAATAAGCTATGAAGGAACAAATTCCCATTACTTTTAGGTTGTTGTGTTCTTGTGATATTACTAAACCATAGATTCAATGTTTAGTTGAGGATCTTACTATGCAAAATACAATTCAAGAACTTATCCAAGGAAAAATAGAATGATTATAATACAATTCAAGTACTCTTTTAAAAAAATCATCTCCATCAGATTTAGAAAAAGCATGTCTCACACAAATATGACACAATAGTACTCCCTTACCAAAAAGTTGATGATGATCAATCCTTAGTGTTTACACAAATAAGTTAAAATTTAAAATGTCAATGCCAACGTCAATGAAAATATCAAGATCTCAATTTTATAGAATTGTCGATGGCAATACTAAAATAATGTTTATGTTGATGGATAATTCTAAAAAAAAAAATCATAAAAATAATGAATTAATAAATCTAAATTAATAAATAAGCATTTTGCATTTTTTTTAAATGAGTTGAAATGTTTATTATTATTTATATTTTATTCATATTAGTGAGACATTTTGTTACTATTTTCTTCTGTTTCATCCATTTCTAATATTTTCATAGGATAATAGAAATTTCAATTTATCTTTTATGTCATGTCGAATTAATGGATATGTGGGAATGTGAATGAAAATATATGGACATGTTAATAGAAATGTCTTCAAAATCTTACAATAATGATAACCATTTTATGATCAGCCATAAAATGACATTATTTTTATTTTTAATTTTGTGATAATTAGACTCTAAATTTTGTTCATTAATATAACGCCAATGAGATCATAGCTAGCCTCCCACCAAAAAGGGAGAAATTAGAGTTTTCTAGAGTTTTAATTATAAAATATTACATTATAAATAAGGTAGTCAAGAATCAAACCTAGGCATTGACCATTTGAGCTGGAAATGAGTTTGAGCTTAAATATTGAAATCTTTTCCAAACATTATGATGCTTCTTTTGCGGAAGTTATATATGCCACATCTTTCTTATAATAAAATTTATCATTATAGTTCACACGTGTATTGTTTGAATTTTTATTATTTTTTTTATGCTGTATGGTTGACTTTTTATAGACTCGTATAGATTTAGATTAATTAAATTTGAAGTTTTACTGGTCTTTTTTTTTAATACCTTATTCACTATTTTAACGACTAATGAACCCTTTTTCTTTGAACTTTGGCAGAAAGTGACCAAACATGCACTTTTAAAGGACATGAATATCTGTTCAAAAAGTAGTAACTCATTAAAATGTTACATGCTTTTGATAACATAATAGCAGATTTTATCTTTCATCTGTCGTTATAAACAATGTATGTCAAGTTGAGTATAAGCTTGAACTCTCATGTGTTTAAATTTATTTACTCCCACTTTCTAAAAATATTCTTTTGTAATTCTAGAATTTCTTAAACAAATGAACTTGTATGACAATTTGCTAATGTTAGTGCATTAAAGTCCAACAACAAATTAAATTTAGGTTAAAATATCATTTTGGGTCCTTGTACTTTGGATTTCATTCTATTTTATTTTATGTACTTTCAAAATGTCCAAATTTAGTCCTTTTACTTTCAATCAATCTTAAAATTAGTTCCTACTGTTAGTTTGAAATTAATTTTTATCGAAATTGGTTCAATAATAATAATAATTTTCATGCAAGAAGAGACACAATGTAAACATATTTCTAAAATTTATAGAGGGAAGGCTTATAGGGACTTTTTTTTAGAAAAGTTAAAAATAAACTAACAGTAGGGACCGTTTTAAGCTTTATTGAGAGTGCATGATTAAAGTACGACTAAAAATAGTAATTTAACCTTAAATTTACTATTTGAAAACATTTAAAGAAATAGACAAAAAAGAGATTCCCTAAAAAAATAGACAAAAGAAAACAGAAGTATTATAATGTACAATTGCTGGAATTTTTTATCATTATTTTCATACAATTGGTAATTGGGCTCACGGGCCATTTCAATGTGGCCCAAGCCCATAAAAAATCGGCCCAGAGGCCTTTTTGAATTGGGTACCGCTTCCACTTCCTGGTCCATGAAATTGAAAACCTTCTTGATGGTGCGGTGAAGCTTTGAAACGATATCCTTTTTCTGCGATTCTACACGACTTTGGCGTCTTTACATTGATTTCTTATCTGATCAACGTGGGTGGGGCTTCGGGTCCGGTGGATCTCCTCGGAATCAGTGATTTAATTCTTGGTGATGGAGGATAGTAAATCCGATTCAGACTGTGGCTATTCGAATCGAAATTTCCTCCTCCTCATAACTCAGCTTCAGGTAATTTCATTCCGTCTTCTTTTCACCACTTGATTCTCTTATTAATTACTTGGCTTGTTAGTAAGAGAAAGAAAATGCATTTAATCATCTTTTGAAATTAATTGTAGGAGCACGAACAAATTGCAATTCACAAGAAACATCGATTTCAACCTATACCAATGAATTCTGTTAGTTGAGGTTAATGTAAGTAAAAAGAAAATTATATATAGAAAGTACTAGAAATAGGTTTCTGGAAAAGAAATTTCGGAGAACTGTTTATGATTCTGCTCGTGTTTTGGCTGTAATGGTTCATGATATAAGTTTATGCCATACTTAGAGTTGGAAGCTTTAATTTTCAGGTTCTATGATAAATATAATCAATTGAAGTGTTGGATTATCTACTAGTTTGGAAAGTGTTTTGACTGATGTGAAGATGCTATTAGTTAATCAAGAAGGTTGGTTTGAAAGATGAACTCTGAACTTTTTCTTAAGTCTGCATTTTAAAATGCATACTGTGGAAGAGAGGCAATAAAGATGGATGCAGTTTACTGAACAGAAGATGAGGAGGAGCTTCATTTTAAAGAACCCAATTGCCTTTGTTTTTATGGTTCTATCTCTTTGTTGCATACTTATTGTACTGATCACAACACTAAGGCTTCCAGAGCTAACTGTAGGAGTAAAGGCAGTCAGTCATCAAACTTCAATTATCAGAAAGGTTCCTAAAGATAATAAGTTGGGCAAGTTTGGGGAAATGATGATCAAAATGTTGCCCAAGGATCTTGCATTTACTGTCTTTGTCCCTTCGGAGAAGGCTTTCGAGCGCGAATTGAGTTTACGAGTAAATGAAAGCTTGACAACTGAGAAGTTGGATGACACATATGCAGTGATTTCGCGTATATTAGGTTTCTCTGCTGTTCCTCGAACTATTTATTCGACTTCGGTAGATTACAGGAATGAGATTTCATATGATGCTGTATCTGGATTTACACTGTACATTTCTAAGAACAGAGATGGGATGCTGATTGTTAACCGAGTCAGGTCTGAAATGGTGGATATAAAGAAGAAGGATGTTGTTTTGCATATAATGGATGGTGTTGTAATGGATGCTGAGTTTGAGCAGTCAGTGAAACCTGATGATACTGAAGATTGAACCTGTGAAAAAGCAGTGTTAATTACCTCTTTTAATCATACATTTTAAGCCACTTATTATCGAAGAAACTGAGGGGCCTATGACCAAACAAGTAAGTTATTTATCGGGCAAACATTTTTCTTACAAAGTGTGTGTAGAGCAAACTAGAATCTTATCCTTTTCCATTTTACTCTGCTGTAGAAATAGAATGACATCCCAAAATTATCTCTTTGTCATATTGACACTAACCACAAGTCAATTATATCTTGTTTAAGTTTCCATCTAGATTTCTATTTATTCTTCAAGGAGAAAAAGGTGTAAAAATATTCATTCTACCTTTTAGATTTAGAATATTTTCAATAGTTTCAAGGCTTATTTTATTTGTTTGTTATTTGTTCCTAAAAATTCTTGTCATGTGATTTAGCTTAGACCTATGAGTTTAATCTCCAATATGTTTAATAATTTCTTAATTACAATTTGGTTCATAAATTACTATCAATTTCTTGACCACTCAAAATGCATTGTGATGAATGTTAAATCATCAATATACCCAAAAGTTGAATATATTGTTCATGTGGAATAGAAAGATAGAAATTATATGGCAGGAACTTGAATGGAAGATCTTGTAATGTCATGATTAATTACTACTTACCCAAAAAAAAAAAACCACATAGTTGAGCTAACCAATAAGATAAGCTTAACTTTCTTAATATACTTTTAAACCATAATATAGCAATATAAAAAGAAGAAAGAAAGCAATGTGAGGCAGATCCATACCATGAGGTAATATTGAATAATGGGGAGTGGAATTGAATTGAATAGGGGAAGCAAAACCAAGGAATGACATATTTGGACAAAAATAGTTTTATAAAGTTTTTATGAATTCCGAAGCATCGAATCCACACATTGGTTTCTCGTGATAAAGCCCCATTTGAATTTCCCAATTTCCAACATTCACTGATTAACAATAAATCCAACGCCACTCTCATTCAACATCTACGTGTTTCGAGCATGCACTTGAGAATGTCGAACCCTTTTTCAATTTCCCCTAAAAAAAGGCAAAAATAATAATTACCCCAAAATCCCCCCCATTAAAACAAGTCACTTAGAAAAAATTAAAACTAATTAAAACCCTAAGCTACACTACAACCTTAGAATTCAATGACACCCACCATAATTTTTTAACACTGATGATCGATTTCTACAGAAAGCTTAAACGAAGATCCAATGGCGGATGATCCATTTTTGTCTCTATTTTGTAAGTGAAAGCTGTTGTCTCCTCGTACTGCTTCCCATTTACTCTGAACCGATGATGATCATCTCCTTCTGCAGTTTCATCAATGGAGTTTAATGGAAAAAGTTGAAGCGTTTTCATCATTCTTTCTGGCTCCAACTCCACTATACCCTTATTTGTTGTGGACTGATCTGCAAAATCTGCACAAACCCAGAACAAAAAACACAACCTTGAATAAAAAACACTCCAACTTTGACATAGATTAAAAAAGAAAAGGGCTTATTTTTCAATTTCCATCTTATCTTTTCATCGGTGGCTGATAGTAAACTTATATGACATGATACTTCTTTACTTGTCGGAGTAATAAAAGTCAAAACTTTTGTTGATTGTCTTAAAAATTTTGAGGAATAATTAGAAACTTTTCTTACCCATATTCTATCTTCTAAGCATTCAAACATTAAGGATTAGAACAACATGATATAATGAGTAGTTAAAACTTTGGACGAGTAATTAATAAAAGTTGAAACTTTTTCAAAATTTGGAGAAAGAATTAGAAATTTTTTCAACCCGTTTTTCTTCTAAACACTCAAACATTAGAGACTACAGAAAACAATGACTTTGAAGGACAAAAAAGTGGAAACTGACAGAAAGGGATAAAAGGAAATGAGAAATAACATACAGTTAGAAGGTGGAAGAATGTTGTTGTTGTTGTCATTATAAAGATGAGGATGATGATGAGAATGAATGTGATCAACAGATATAGAAACTTTGCGACGCTTTTGTCTCTCACGAGCTTTATGATTCTGAAACCAGTAGAACACATTTTTGCTCTCGATCTTGCCGTAAAAGCTGAGCTGATGAGATATTTTCTGAATCTGATCGCTACTCGGAGTTCTAAGCCCTGACCTGAAAAGCTCTGTCAGCACTTTTACTTGTTCTGCTGTCGGATTCCACCTCCCACATTTACTGCTCCCACTTCCTTTTCCGGCCGGCCCACCACCGTCTCCGCCGCAGCCTGCCGGTTTTACGTAAAATCTTGAAGAAATCCCTTCCTCCATATTCATATAATTATTCTTGCGGCTGTTCATTCAACAGTGTGTGTGTGTGTGTTTGTGTCCTGATCTATTCAGCAGAGAGATGATCAACTGAACTTTCTTCCCCTGAAACTGAAACTTCTTCACTCAGAAACAAAGCTTGTGCAAGTCAGAAAAGTACACCCTGCTCCGTCTCTATTCTATATATATATATATATATAAGAATATTTATATGCACACTACTTAGTCACGTTAACAATATCAAAGAACGAGTAGTAGCATTAAAAAATTATTTATGAAACAATACTTGCCTACGTGTAAATTTCTAGTACTTTTATATTATATATTTTGTCTATTCACACTATAAATTTTTCTTTATAAATCATTAAAGTAATGATGTTAGACTCCACATCATTTTTAAATGATGCTGACACGACAGAAAATTATGGGAGTAGTACCATATCATCGTAGTCAATCCATGTATAATTCAATAAATTAGGCACCAATTACCATCCTAAACATCGACGAAGCTTCAATCCTCTCTCACCTCTGCAATTGTTGAACTCAAAAAAAAAAATCATACTTCCGTAATAAGAAATTTCCCCCGGCCTGCTTGGCGCTGGCTTACTTTCGTCAAATGCGACCTATTATATCTATTGCATCTAATAGATTAAGTAGATTCCACTTAAAAGTTTTAGCCAATAAAAATTATGCCACAATGAAAAGTAAGTAGTAATTTCTACTTACTAGTGCATAGACAAGTATTATTCTTGTTTAGGAAGGAAGATTCTTAATGTGAACGACTATACAAGTACTAGAAAATATATTTTTGTTGGTCTATGTACATTACATTTGATAGATAAGTTGATGCCACTAAAATTACATCTCATCAAAAAAAAAAAAAAAAATCAGCAGAGCAGAAGTTAGGCAAGAATTGGATTAGAACTTCTCCATTCTTATATTATATTTCACAAAAATATTACTTTTAAAGAAAACCCATTTTGAGTTCATAATGGTTACATTACATTAACATAGAGTATGAAGAAAGCAGAAAGAGGGCTCCAGAGGCTCTTTTAAGGTTTTTTATATCGAAATATAATTAATGAGAGAATGAGTATTGAGATGATGGAAAAAACTTATATCATAAAAATGTTTTTGGTTGTTTATCAGTAAGCTGCATATTGGATTGAACTGAAGTTGCCTGGTTTTTTGTGCAGAGAGAAATGGAAATTAGGAATAAGGAGGGACATGCGCAAAAGCTGCCACTGGTGAAAATTTTCGGTCGCCGAGCAGACAAAGATGCAAGTTTCATTGATTGTCCAAATAAAATATTCTGATTTTTGAGTCTCATGGATCAAAGTTATATTTTTCACGTATTTGAATGCCTTTTTTTAAATGAGTTTGGTGTTTTTCAGTAAAGCATGCACTTGCTCCTGTCCAAAAAGAATTGGACAAAAACAGAATAGTTCCCTTTGATAATTAACGATTTTATTCCTACTTTTCTGTTTTTGAAATTTATCTTTGTTTTTTCATCATTTTTTTTATTATGGTTTTCATTAAAAAAAAAACAATAAAAGTTTAAACTATTTTTTTTAGTTTTCAAAACATAACTTAGATTTTTAAAACATTCTTAAAAAGTAGATAATAAAAAAAAAACTTCATAGGCAGAAATACTGTTCATAAACTTAATTTTTAAAAACCAAAAACCAAAAATTAAAACCATGTTTGATAACCATTTGATTTTGAGTTTTTAGTTTTTGAAAATTATGTTTGTTTTCTCACAATTTCTCTACAATAGTTTCTAACTTTCTTTTTTGAGTTTCTAGCCAAATTCCAAAAACAAAAACAAACTTTTTAAAACTACTTTCTTTAGTTTTCAAAACTTGCTTGATTTTTTATTACATACGTGAAAAGTAGATAAGAAAGTAAAAAAATCATAAGTAGAAGTAGTATTTATAAGCTTAATTTTCAAAAATAAAAAATCAAATGGTTATCAAATGAGACATAAATGATTATGAAACAAAACTTTAATTATTTCAAATGGGTATTGTCATAATCATGATCAAAACATTAGTAACTTTCTTTGAATGGTAGGTTTGATGTAAGTTGGAATGGCAAACCAACTCCAATTTGAATGGTAATAGTTGAAGAAAAGATTCAAATGGGTAGTACAAAATGAAATGAAAAAAAGGGGAGAAGATTGAGGAAATGTGTAATAAAAAGTCAAAGTTAGGGATGTTGTCTGAATGTGTGTTGGAGGGTTGTGATTAAAAAAGACTGACAGAGATACTAAGTTGACCAAAAGTGGAAGGTTGGCCAAAAGGATTAAAATTGGGTGTGGGATTTTAAATTAATGAGGAGAGAGAGAGAGAGAGAGAGAGAGAGAGTGGGAACAGAAGCATAGAGACAACAAAAGCCACCAATGTTGAGAGTTGAGAGAAAGAGATTTAAGTAATATATATTGAGGAGCAGCCAAAAGTAGGAGCATATGTTGGATTTTACTTTGTCATAAAGCCTCTTGTCTTAACTCAAAGGACACTTTCTTCTACAAAGTTCAAATTTAATGAACATACCCTTTTGTCTTCAAGGTCTTGTCATTTATTTTACCATTTTAGAAATTGGAGCACTTCTATGGGAATTGTTTTCACACACTTTGTTTGCTCTAACTATCTTGAATAAGTTGCACATGAAAATCTATGTAATTTTTTAAGCTAAAAAAATAGAGTCGTCTAATTGATAAACAACTTCTAAGAATAACAATCAAATATGTTGTACATCTTTCTTTCTTTTTTTTCTTTTTTTCAAAAACAAAGAGTAAGTTTTTAACCCAACTCTTAAAACAATCCTTAAGAAGACGTTGAGCTTTTAGTAATTATAATAAACTTAAACTTGTGTAACCTTTGTTTGATTTGTGGGTTTATTATAATATGTTGAACACAAAATATGCATTTCATAAGTTTGGGTTTACTGTAATATAAAAACATGTATCTTAGAAAATTAACATATGCTCCACATCTTGATTTTGAATTACACAAATTTAATCTATGAATCAAATACGTACGTCATTAAAAAAAATCAAAACAATGTACTTTTAATAGTTTTTTGGAACCATTGTTCATATATTTTTTAACACTAAATTGTGATTAATCTATATGTTTTTTATGTATATATGTTTTCATCTTGCTTTTTGAAACATAAGAAAATGAAATTAATTTAATTGTACTTGAAAGAATCATTAATAATTGTAAACGAATAGTCACAAACTCACATTACAAGAACACATACATCAAAATAACAAAACATTGTTAATATTTTTATACTAAAAACGAACAACAACATAACGTTGAAATAAGAAGCTGTGTGTTTGGGTTTTAAGAAATATGAAAAAGTGATTTTGAAGCACATGATATTTTGAAAAGATAAAAAAAAAGAAAAAAAAAAAAAGAAAAACACAGTCTTCCAGAAATGAAAGGAAAGAGTTAGAGGGGATTGGATTTATGTTTTTGAAAAGAAACAAAAAGAATGAACAGAGAGTGCATTTTCAGGATGTGACAACAACACTTCGCTAAAAGTGCCATTAAATGGTCCTATCTTCTTGTCTACACTACACCATACAAAAACCCAACAATTTTTTTTTAAAAAAAAATTTATTATTATTATTATTTTGTTTTTTTTTTTTTTTAGTAGATCAAAACATTGGTGAGATTCCAGTAAAAGTGAAAAGAGATCACGGAAAATATGGAAGATGAATTTGTTGCAAGTGAGGAGGCAAGTTTTATTCACACTAATGTTGTAGATTAAGAAATAATTATCTTTATCAGTTAAATTATAAATTTGGTTCCTATAATTTAGAAAAAGTTAGAATTTAGTCTCTATAATTTTAAATGTTAGAATTTATCTCTATAGTTTGATAAAACACTCATAAATAGTCTCTACGGTAAAGACTATTTATGAATGTTTTATCAAAATCTAGGGATTATTTATGAGATTTTATTATATATGAACTATTTATGAATGTTTTATCAAACCATAGGAACTATTCATGAGACTTTATTGGGTATGGACTATTTATGAAGGTTTTATCAAACCATAAGACTATTTATGAGATTTTCGCAAACCATGAGGACAAAAATCTAGTTATTAAAACTACAAGGATTAAATTCTAACTTTCTCCAAACCATGTGACCAAATTTAGAATTTAACCATCTTTATTGCTATTTGCGGGTCAGAAGGTATCTTCCAAAAGACCACCATTAAAAATTTGACAACTATTTATCTATTATAGAAAACGAAAAAACTATCTCCTCTCTCCCTTTTTGTATTCTCCTCTAGTTGTAAAAAAACATAATGGGTGAGTTGTAGGAGATACCTACTAAAATATTGTGGAGGTAACTAATAGTTTTTTTTTCTCTTTATTTATTTATTTATTTATTTTCCTTTGAATTAGATAAAAGTGGGATGGAAATCGAGCTTGGGAAGATAATAATAAGTATTGTATAAGATGTTCATGTAAATTAAAAAATTAATTTAATTTAGAGGCACTTTCTCTTTGTCTCATGGGGTCTTAAAAAAAGTAATAATATTTGAAGAAAGAGGAGAGAGTTTCCGACAGAGGAAAGAGTTAAGAGAGAGATTATGTTAATCAGTGAGATTCGAGAAATCCTTAAGCTGGAAATTAGGGCACGCGTGAATAACTTACCCCCACTCCCTACCACTCTATACCTTCTTCTCTTCTTTCTTTTCCCTTTTTTTTCCTTCTTTTTTTTCCATGCAAGGTTAAAGAAGGATTATAAATTTATCTAGTGTTGTTCAACAAAATAATTGTAGTTAAATTACTAGTTTGGTGGATTAATTTTCTTAACGTACGTTGATTGTGCCTACTAAATTTTAAGATTTTCATCAATCAATATTCAATTTTCTGCTAGTTGGATTAGACACTTTTTAAATTTTAGAGACATATTATTGAACTTAGGTAAGAAAAATGAAGGAGAGAATACAAAAGACAGCTAGGGTTTTCATTAAATAGAATTGCATAAATGAAATACAAACCTAAAGCCTATTCATACGAAAAGCATAACAAACTATCTCATCTCAAAACATAATTCAAATAAGAAATATAAATCAGTTCAAATAGTTTGATCTAAAACAAATCTAATAATATCTAATTTAATCTAACAAGAGGCATATTCAACACCTTTTGAAGTTTAAAACTTATTAGACACAATTCTAAAAATTCAAAGACCAAACTTATAAATTAGTTAGTATTTTTTAAAAAATATATATTAAGGCTTTTTTCTTTCTCCCTTTTTTAAGGATTCATTTCAAATGACCTAACTTTCAAAATAATTGGGGAGTGTTTCCCTCTAACGTCATACTTTTTTGTAATAGATATTTTATTAGAAAGAAATTAAAATCTACGATTTCACAAGGACCTAACTCCTAAGCAAAGGTGTTTGGTGTTGCATTATTATTATCATTATTTTTTTTAATAGCAGTAGTTGAGTGGGGAGTGAAGAAGAAGTCATTTGAGAAAACATAGTATTGTATTGTAATGTAATGTAATGTAAGGAGACAAAAAGAAAGGGCAATAAATCCACTAATGATTTTCATTTTCAACACGACAACGTATAATCAGATCAGGAAAAGCCAAACCCATCATCCACATTCCCTTCCCTCAATTATTATTTACTTTTTACTTTTAGGATAATGGAACCACAATCAACCAATCATCAATCTCCACATGTCACTTCCCACATCCCAAACCCCACCAAAATTTCTACTTCTACTACTTTCATCATTGGTTTTTTTGGTTTTTTTAGTTCAACAAGATCTAAATTTCTCACCTTTTAGTCTCGGTTAAATTATCAAAAATACCCCTAAACTATGAGGTTGGTTTCAATTATACTCCCAAACTTTGAAAAGCTTCATTTTAACCCTTGAACTTTGATATTTGTTTCAAAAATACCCTTGAAGGCTTTTTTTCATTAAATTCATGGTCAGAAAATGATGTTTTTGCATTTGTATTATTGCTTATGTGAACATATTAGAACATATACGTTGAAAAAAAAAATCAAAACATATGCAAATACGTCATTTTTCGTCCATAAATTTAACGAAAAAAACCTTCGAGGGTTGTTTTGAAACAAACTTTAAAATCAATGGTTAAAATGAAACTTTTCAAAGTTTAGGAGTATAATTAAAACCAACCTCATAGTTCAAGGGTATTTTTGATAATTTAACCTTTAGTCTTTTTAGTTCAACACGATCTAAATTTCTCATCTTTTAGTCATGATAAATTATCTTAAAGCCCTTAATCAGTTAACTATGTTCAAGTTGATATTTTCATTCATGGTTTGTTATATCAACAGATTTAAGAATGATTTGAAGTCCATAAAATAAAATGATGTATCTATTAATGTTATGTTCAATCCGCTCATAAAATGTATTTGTTTATCCAAAATTGTAAAATTACATTCACTTCTTAATTTCATTTTTTGTGTCTACCAGTTTTAATACAAGTTGTTTAAGTTTTGATTTCCTTTTTAAACATATTTCTCTACATAAAGTCGCTTAAATTTTGGTTTACTAGAAAATCTTAACACGCAAAAGACAAAACAAAGTCAACATTTTCAAAACTATGAACCAAACACCGAACACTCCACCTACGTTTTTACCAAATATCGTTTTAAAAAAGGTAGTATTGAAGATTTCCTACATAGAGTTTATGAAAACATATTAATCTCCATGTGGTTGTCTCCGCTGAAATATAAAACATTTTAATTTAACTTAATGTACTTGTTGACTTATAATCTAATTTCATGCGACATTATTTTAATACAAAAATTATTCATATTATTCTTTGATTGAGAATACCAACAATCAATTCATATTTTATTACATATATAACTTCGAAAGGGTTAAAAATGAGGAAAATCAAAACCAAAAAGAAAAAACCTTTATCCCTTACTGCTTTGTTTCTACTCCCAACAGGAAGAGGAACTCATCTTCTAACCAAAGAGAATATGAGAAAGACAGATTTATGGCGACAGAATAAGTATGGGGGTAAAATTGGGCGTCTGGACAATATTCTTGATGGTAATAATGGTAGTACAACCCTCATCGTTAAACTAGACAACATATTCCACAAAGCAGCAGTATAAGAAGAATCTGATAGAGAGAACTCAATCAAAAAGGGGGGTATTAAAGAGGGAAGGGGAGCGTTTTGCAGCAGAATTAAGTACCCGAATTCTTAGATTTTGGTCAATCACCAAATAAATAACACTCAAAATCGTCGATGCAGGTTGAAGAAGTTACAGAATCTGGGCAGCCGTATTCAACTTTTCAGCCAAGCCCAGTTGTGTCCTGGTGATACTCGACAAATACAGCAACAGCAAATGGTCCTGTGGGAAGTGGTGAAAATGGAGATAAATGGATAAACAGTCAGATAATTTCCATGTACAAATTTTAATTTTATGTAAACCATTAACCAGGCACCAAGTTCAAATAATATAACGTTTAACCAACATCGCAGCCTTTATTTGATAGCATCATGATATATAAGGTATAAGAAAATTGTCTCACCTGCACGTTGTCATTCATCAGTTTATCAAAAGCAGATGGCGACAGTTTTGGAAGAGAGGCTACAGTGTCAGCTAGAAATCTCCCAATCGTGTTGTCTGGCTCAGCATGCCCTTCCTGAGAGTAGTAACATAAGCAAACGAAGATAATTTATAACAAAACAGAGGACCCAAACATCACGCACCACAACGTTATCAACATATTTGTAAATATCATCAATTAAGGCAAGCAATCTCTCCATTGAAGCTTCCATTCCTTCCAAATCATTTGGCAGTTTATCAACAGAAGTTGTCTTCAGTATATCAACTGTCATCACAAAATGCATTAGAATTGGGGTTTCGCCAGAATATATAAAACTGAATTGAAGAAAGTTTTGAAATGAATTGGACAGGATAAAGAAACAAACACAATCGAACTATTTCAGAAAATAATTAAGATGCATCTCTGTCGCAATACATTAATAGTCGCAAGAGGGCATTAGAAAAAAATTTCACAAGCTATGTTCATATGTGGACAAAAATCAGCAAAAGGTACAAAAATAGAAATGTTAAAATCCGTATCATACCAAGATAATGTTATTCTAACATAAGCCTGAGATATTCAAAAAAAGTTTAAGATCAAATATTTTCTACAGTTGTTTCAATGAGGCAACATCATAATGACTCACCTAAAACTTTGTGCATGCATTTATGTTAATAAAAAAAATGGTTTGCTGATAAGTGTGTGTGAGTTAGAAAGTGCAGCCTCAACAATTCAATAATGAAAGTAAAAACATTGGCGTTTATTAAATTCATACATCCAAGTCTCTCAGCTTCAACCATTCGAAGATCTAAAGGAATTTCTTGAAACTGAGCAGCAAGTTGTCTATCTCCCAGAGACAAATTGAAGGAGATATAGGCTTTTATTGTCCCTTCTCCATTTTTAAATCCAGTATCAACAGTCAGGTGAATAGGGTTTGCAACTTCTCTAGAATAAAATTCGTGTATCAATGCACTGCCACCCGTAACTCCCGTACCAGTTGAGTACCTGTCAGTATTCATGGTGTATAAGACATTTTAAGACTGTGTATCACATATGCCGTTGGGGAATATTTAATATAACAAAAACTTTAGATGGACTGTGTATCAACATTACGAGCAAAAAGATCAATTTCAAGTTTTCGACCAAGAGTAATATTCCCAGCAACTAAATAATATTGTGAATTGGTGGTCTTTCAATTGGCACCAAACAAACAAAAGTTACCAGCCAAATTCTTTCTAATAAGAAACAAATTTGATTAGGGAAAGTAAGAAATCCACAGAGGCCAATGGCCAAAACCAAAGGAGCAACAGACAAGAGTTACAAAAACAAACTGTGGAAATGAACTAAAGCAATTTAACTATAGTTGATAAAGATGAGGAGAATTCAAAGGATCATCTGTGGGATGATATTGCCTTTCTTTTTTCCTTGTTGGGCTCTTACACTAAGTCATTTTTGTAGCTCTGCAATTTTTTGTTCCTCTTTTATCTTAATGATATCCAGTTTCTTATCCAAAAAGAAAAAAGCACATTAACCATAGCTTAAGGATCAATGCTTTACCATCCGACGATAACTTCCTTTGGATTAACTTTTTGGTGGGAACTTAACATATTGTGATGATAATCAATATCCAGCGCAACCTGTTATGATGACAAGAGTGAAGAGAAGGTATGAAAGAGTGAAATTGTGAATTTGGAATAGGCGAATTTATTGCAAAATTGTAGAACAAACAATAACCATCACTAGCAAGTCTAACATAATAAACATTCAAGTTCAATGAAACAAAGAACATACAAAATCTTCAAGGTCCTGCAACCATATTTCTAAATGTTCACAATTACCTCGTATAAGGAATTTTACACAGAGTACAATATACTCGAAGAAACCAAATCGAAACTAAATTGCAGAAAGGAGGCAGGGAACCCTAATTTTCTAAACCGAAGAGAGTAAGAGATCAATTCGTCGAGGAAAAATATAGAAACTAGGATTTTAATTATTACTCAAAACACCGATAAGAACCCAAAGAATAAGCGGTTTCCCAAACAATTACATCAAGGAAACACTAGAAACGAGTTCAATGCAGAGTAAGGAAGACCTGATCCGAGAATTCATTGTGAGGAACAGCATAAGAGTTGCGAATATCAACGGTTCCATCAGGTAAAACAGAGCCGAGAAGAGTACCGATCACTCGGTCCGCCTGGTCCGGGCGCCTCACATAGCAATCACAAATGTTGAAGATAACCAGAGGGTGAACCTTGGCAGATAAAGTGTTAGAAGACAGTGAAAATTGTAAAACCGAGTTCTCAGTCGTCGCCATTGCCTGAAGTTCGAATTAACCGAGCTCCGTAAAAATGAATACCGATAGAGACGACGAACGAGCGCAGAAGCGGATGCTAGGGTTTCTGCTTTAGCTCCAATTTTTGGAAGAAGATATCTAACAATTGGGTCGCTGAATGTATAATATTGGGCCTAGTGGATTTGCAAATTCGGTATATTTTATTGATTTTTAGTCAATTAAATAAAAGACCAATAAGCCCGTCTAGCTCAGTTGGTAGAGCGCAAGGCTCTTAACCTTGTGGTCGTGGGTTCGAGCCCCACGGTGGGCGTTTTTTTTTTATATATTTTTTCTTTTCAAAAAATATGCTTAAGCAAATGATAAAATAGAAATATATTTTATAGTTTTTTTTTTTTTTGAAAGATTCAATTTTATCCCTAAAACTTACTATCACCCTAAACTTTCAATTTCATAACACTTAATTTTGGCAAATGTTATGATGACAGAGTGAGCAGTTCAGCGATAATTGGCATGTACCATCGACCAAGAGGTCAGAGGTTTGAATCCCTCACCTCAAATGTTGTTGAACTCAAAAAAAAAAAAGTTAAAATTGTCCAACTTTTTTAATTTTGAGGTACAATTTGAAGTAAAAATTGATTTTTTTTTTCTTTTTTTCTTTGTAATGTTCTTTAAGAGCAGGGTAGATCCACGTAGGGCTAGAGCGGCACGTGCCCCCCTCAATTTTTTTTCCTCTGTGTTTTAAAATAAAATTAAATTAAAGTTTATATGTATTAAATTGATCACAAAGCTTATCTCCATTGTTTTATAGTTTGTTGGCAAGGGGGTCACACTTACTTATGAGAAGTCTTGGGTTCGGATCCACAGCTACATTTCATTTTGTAGTTTGAAATTTATTTTTGCAAAAAAGTGCCGACTTTGACTTTTTTCTTTTCTTTTGGCTTTAAGTTTTAGTTATTTTTTTAATATATATATATATCAAAGGCATAAACAAATATATTCACCAAATATATATATTTGTTTATTTTTTTAGTAAATTACTTTAGAAAAATCAATGACATAAAAAAAAAAAAAAACTTAATTTTATTTTTAAAAAACCATTCAGTAAATGTTTCAAGTTTATTTTCATTGCTTATATGTATATATATAGATAATTGTATAATGATTTCTTATAGTTTTATAATTAATATTAGGTAAAATTATAAGTTTAGTCCCCAAATTTTAAGCTTTCAGATATGTGTCTATTTGATTTCTCAACTTTCTAAAGTGTTTAATAAAGTTCCTAAACTTTCAATTTTGTATCTAATAGGTTCTCAACTTTAAAAATGTGTAAATATGTCTCTATTTTTTACATATACACAATTTTTAAAAATTAATTGATCTATTAGATATAAAACTAAATTTTATGTCAAATGAAACTTTAAAGTTCAATTTTGTGTCCCATAGATATACGAATTTTAAAAAAATGTTGAATAGATCCTAATTGAAAATTTACGAATCTTTTGGACAAAAAATTGAAATTTAGGGACATATTATATATTTTTCAAAATTCAGAGACCTATTTAATATAAAATTGAAAGTTCAAATAGCTATTAAACAAAGGGACTAAACTTTGTAATTTAACTTTAATATTAACTTAATTTGAATGTTATATATCAATACATCTAAAATTATATTTATATATATTTGTGCCCCTCTAACATAAAATTCTAGATTTACCATTGTTTGAGAGGCGATTTAATATATCAATTAGGTTGCAAACTCGAGCATATATTATTCGACTTTTTTCAAGTAGATTTTCTGGCTGACTAACATTTATATTTCTTTCTATTTTACTTTAACTTTTTTTTCTTTTTTTTCTTTTTTTCTTTTTTTCTTTTTTTAAATTTTCCTCTCCTGCACAAAGATCTACGTTTTTGCACAGTCGCCGGCCGAACTCAAGTTAGTATGAACTGTATTTCGATTCAAGTTCTGTTTCTTTGTTTTTATTATATTTTTTGCGTTCATTCAAATAAATGATTTCAAATTCCGTTTCTTTCTCCCCTCAAGCATAACGACCCTTCTACATTTTGACTAATTATTGATTTTTGTGCAGTCGCCGGTCGAACTCTGGTTAGTATAAACTGTATTTTCTATTAATCTTGTTTCTGTGTTTTGATTGATTCTCTATATGTCGCGCTCATTCAAATAAATGATTTCTTGCACTTAAAACTGTGAATTCATGTTAGTATGAACTGATTCAAATATTGTTTTGATATTATTTATTTTTTATGTTGCGTTGATTTAAATAAAGGTTATTCAAGGTTTGATTTCTTGTTTTATAAATCTTATTGTTGCAAAAATTCGGACATGATAACGCACATGACCCTCATGTAACAACAACTGTAAATTTGTAGTTCAGGGGAAGATCGTCACCTGCAAAACAAGTAAAACCTGGATATCGATGTGGTATTCATCATACAGACTCCGATGTTTAAGTTAGTGTCGTAAGTTAAAGTTTTGGAAGAGGATAAAACTTACCTTCTCAAAGTTCAAGAAAAGTATTTATATGACCTTTCATTAGGGTTTTTTTTGCCTATTCTTCATGAATTAAGAAGAGGACGAACCGAATTACCAGACTGAACCAGGGAACTACGAGCCAGGGGCATGTTGGTCACGTGCCCCCAAAGGAGGCCGGCCAGGTGGTCGACCTTGGCCTCAAATGGAAATTTGGGTTTCGGCCCAAATTCCCTTCTTGTTCGTTTTGTGGTCTTGTATGTATATATTGGCACGTTTTCATCTCTAGTTGGACTTCTTTCAAAATATTTCAAGATTACTCCTTGGTTCAATTTTACCCATAATAAATATGATTTAAACTGATTTCAAATGTCCTTCTTGGTTATTTCTTACCCAAAAAGAGTAACGCGGTGATATTTTCTCATATTTTTTTGAATAATTCTTTGAGCCCTCAACAGAAGGAACTCCTACTCTGAAATAGTAACAAAAGATCAATTAATTTTTAAAAATTTTGAAGTTATCAGAATGTTGGGAGTGCAAACAAAGTCTCACATTAGTTAGAGAAGAGAGTGATCATAGGTATACAGGTGAAGACAATTATCTCTATTAGTATAAGGTCTTTTAGGGTAAACCAAAAGCAAAGTCACGAGAGGTATGTTTATATCATTTCTATTTGTTAATTGTGTGCAAATTTTAGGTTCATTTAAACCAAAGTTAAACTCTTTTTTTTTTTTCTTTTCCAGCTAAAACACCTCATGGTGATGCTAATGAAACTCTTTTGTTTTTTTTCCTGCAGGCAGCCATTGTAAGTTGAGCGGTCATTTTTACGGTCCATAAACCATGTTTTTAAAAAAATAAATAAATACTTCATTAAAAAGAATCAAGGTAGTCACAACGAAGTTTCTAATTAAGTGCAGAGGAAAACCACGATGGGAAGGGATAACACAAAAAAACTGACTCTTCCTCTTGAGTAGAGGAAGTCAACGGGTCACAAAAGGGAAAAAAGGTCGCCCCTGCTCTCGCAAGGCAATGCACCGAATTGTTGGTTTTTCGGTTGCATTTGACAAAGGAAGCTCCGCCAGCCAAAATCGCAAGATCAGCCATCTCAACCAAAATATTGTTAGTTTTCGAAAGACTCAAACCCTCTGCATTGAGGGCGTTAACTACTTCAACAACGTCCATAAACCATGTTAGCAAACTTTTACTGTCATAATCCATGTTAGTAAGCCTTTACTATTTATAACCCATGTTAGCAAAGTGCAAACATGATTGAATTAAAAAAAAACGTTTAAATGCAATTACACCTATAGTTTTCTTGCTTTATAATGATTTAATTTATTATGGTACATACATTTAAAACACAAGTTATTCTCTCTCCCTCACATAGACAGGCCATTCGTTTTGAGCCTTGTTGGCAACAAATGGAGATTGTAGAGAGATTGTGGCTAATAAGTGGAGTGGCAGCAACATTCTCACTAGGGTGTGCACGGTTCGGTTTGGTTCGGTTTTGGCCGAAACCGACAACCGAACCGAACCCCTTGGTTCTGAAATATTATAAATCGAAAAATCCAATATTCCTCCGGTTTTCGATTTAAAACCGAACCAATTATTTCGGTTTTATTCGGTTCGGTTCGGTTTTAAATCGATTTTTTTTTTGCAAATTAATTTCAGTTTTGTTTTTTCCTCCTCTGTAAATTTATGTAAGAGGATAGTCGTGAGAGATGAAATTTGAGATCTGAGAGTCTGAGACAAAGTTAATGAAAGTGGAGAGGAAATCAGAGAGAAGAGATGTAAGCATCGAAAGTGAGAGAAGAGAGAGTTGTTACTACCATGAGCGATACCGGCAGAGGAGGCAATTCTTAATAGTAGGGTGTTACACCTATTTCTACATTTTGGGAAAAAAAAATTGTATATAATAGGAAAGTATAAAAATTAAGAAAGTAAATATTTGGATATTTATGGTTTTGGATAGGATTTGGTTTCTTTTTTATTAATTAAATAATGAAAATAAAAAAAAAAAAGAAAAGAAAAGAAAAAGAGAAAGTGGGATAAATATATTTATTTATTATATAAAACATGTGCTTTATTATTTATTGTTTAATAAAACAAAATGAGGGCTTTTGTTGGAGAAGCCATTTTCGTAAGAGAGGAAGAGGAAGAAAGTGACGAGATGATTTCTTGATTTTGGGCCATTTTGGAGTGTGAAAATTCAAGAAAGGGATCTCACAACCTTGGATTGAAGCTTTTGGTAAGTTTTCTAACTTTTGATTAAGGTTTCTCATGAGTTATAGAACCTATTTTGGTGGGTTTCCTTGTGGGTTTTCTTCCTTTAGTTGGAAACTCCATAAACTAGCTTGAAAACAAAGATGATGGTGATGATTGAGTAAAAGAAGGAAATTTGATGAAGGTCATGAGTTTTATCAAAGTATGGATTGAAGGGGATTAGTTGTATGTAGAAATTGCAAACTTTTTAGGAAAAGAAAACCAAAGAATATATTCATGGAGAAGAAGAAATGAAAAGAATGATATTTCTTATGGAGAGGGATTACAATGAAGTTATTGGAAACTTTATTTTGGGTTATTGTCTCAATTTCTTGGTAATTAGAAGAGTAAGATGAGGAAAAGAATGGTAAATTCTTGGGTTAGTGAGAAATATAAAGGCTTGGATAATTTAGTGTTGTTACACTTTAATTTTGGCATTAAGAGGTTAGTAATATGTTGACAAATTATGATTTCAGGGCAAGCGGGGATTGGAACCATTTACAACCCGAACAAACCTCGTTCGTAGTAGTTGTGAGTGGTTATTTTATAAAGTATTTCAATTATTTTAGTAATTGATGAGATTTTATGAGATTTGAAATCAATTGAAATTAATATTAATGCAAAGGATTTAGTTATTTGAAAATTTGGAGGAAATTATGTGTATTCCACAAATTGTTTATTATTAAGATTGATGATTTGCTAATTTGATAAGAAAGTGACATATGATCACTAAATTGAAATCATGATTTAGCATATTTGAATTTGAAGAGATTTGTGTTTATTGAAGTTTAGCTACAATGATTTAATTATTTGAATTTATTAAGCTTATGAAAGGTGAGTTTATGAAAATCTCTAGATTGTAGCCAATTGGCAAAAAGTTCAATTATTTGAAGTGAAATCAAGTATTTGTGAGTTTTAGAAATGACTTGATTTTTGAATCATGATTTTAGTTGATCTTTGACTTATGGCTTAAAGTTATGAAACCACAATTTGAGAATGTGTGGGGTTTGAGAACTTATGATGATTATTATATAGAAATTGTTTTCAAACCACTAGAATTGTACCCATGGTTATTACCCAAATGCTATAAGAATGTGTTTCTATAGTATGCTAGTGTGCCAAGGCCGCAGGGGATGCAGGGGAATGTCGGGGCCATTAGGTGCCAAATCCGGATTCCGAATCCTGATCCAAATCCTGGACCTGAGGCATTACAGATGTTAGAGTTTGTTTCACGTGCACGTATGACATAAACTTGCTCTGTTATGTATCTAGAGATTACTCGATGCATAGTATGGCAGGGATTGGGTACAAGGTTGGTGATGAGTTTTGTTGGCCTATTATTTTGTACTTTCTTTAAAAAGTTATTGTTGCAAATCTCTATAATGTTTATTTATCTTGTGTATTTAGATTGTGCTTAATTGATAAAGTTTTATGGAACTTTGAATTCCTTTTAATATAAAAGGTTTTTGTCAAGAGATTATTTTTCTTATTAACTTACCACTCACTAGGCTCTATTAGCTCATTCTTTCTTCCTAAATTTTTCCTCCAGGTAGCGACTGAGTTTCTAACGAGCCTACAGAAGTCGATATCTGCCACCAGACTTGATAGTTTGCATATCATTTTGTATGTACATTTTTACAAATACTTTTTTTTGTGTAACTGATGTGGCTAGTGCCATTTTGGGATTTCCCTTTGGTTTGTAATATGAAACCCACCTGTTTATCTACTTTTAAGTTTTGTGGGTTTATATTGAATTTCTGAAATGATGGTTGGAGTTTGAATATATTATTATGGAAGTATATATATTGCTTTTCAGGTGTGTTTTACTCAGTTTTCAGGGGAAACTCTGCCGAAATTTTTATAAATTTTGGTGTTAATAAAGTTTTGGCTAGCCACTTGTGATTTTCAAAACTAAGATTTATTTTGCAAAGATTGACATTGGATTCCATGGTTTAGTAGGGATCTAATGTCGGCATGCCTCATCCTAGGTTAGTTAGGATAATTTGGGGTGGGGTGTGTCATAGGGCGAGTGCCAAAATTAGAACAAGGGGCGTAGAGGAGGCGATTCTTACCGAAAGTTGGTTGTTGCTCCTCATCAGCTATGAGCACAGCGAAATCAAGGGGGCGGAGATGATCGACGGGTGGCAGAGATGATCGATGGGCGGGGGCGAGCAACAACAACGGCGACCATAGAGAGAGAAGAACAGAGGTGATGGGGTCATGAGAGAGGCTGAGATGTGCGACTGATTCAACTGAATGTGATACTGATAATGAGGGAGGGGAAGAGTGACTAGGTCAGAAAATAAAAAACCCTAATGGTTGGTGGGCTGGGCCTTTAGTTTAAGTTATTGGTGTTGGGTTTTATGTCCTAAAACTCGTGGTTTTGTAAACTGAATGTATATTCTATTTTACTATAAAGATGTTATTGAGGTTTATTCAGTAAATGTGTTATTGAATAAAGTGAATTGTGTATTCTATAACCCAAATCCAATGAACTAAGTACCCTTGGCTATAGTATGTATACTTGAACTTTATGTATGACATAAAAGTTGATCAAGTTCGAGTTATAGCCAGAACGGTCTATTGTATAGGGATAGGGTTGGGTACCTTATCCTAGAGACACTATGGACGCGGCCCACTTTGTATAGTACTAACGATGTGATCCTGAATCGTTGATGTGGAGACATGAAAGTGGGGGCGTCCTATGCAATGAGTTTGCATAAGACTGGACCGCGAAATAGTCACTTAGACTTTATAACTCCGTTTACTGTCTTAAATGACTATATTCATACGATAACCTAGGTAACTTGATCTTAATCTTGGGCGTACTATGAACTCCTGTTTATTCGGGATTATCCTTAGATTTGCATGGGTGAGAGTGGCCCGAGATTACCGACTCAATAAGCCTCCCATTTTGGGGATAAGACCAGGTAGATAGTTGGGAACATAGTCATGCGAGATGGAATTCACTCCTACCCGCTTTAGGGTATAGTAGAGAGGTTGTTCCCTTAAGTGCTGACTCCTGGTCTTGAACAATGGGCCCACCCTCTCGTTGGCCCGAGAGGGATATGGTTTATTGGTTGGACCACAAACCAAATTGTTCATTAGAGGATCAGTGGGACTTAAGGAACAAAAAGTAATTACAGGGGTAAAACGGTTTATTTGACTCAGCTGTAATTACGAACGATCTGTGAATGATCGACTTACTAATCATGGTTATATCGAGTGGACAGAAATATATCTACAGTGAGGAGAGTGCAGCCACTGGGCTTTAGTGGAGTGTCCCGGTGGTTAACGAATGTTGATTAGCTAGGCTAAAGAGTTTGGCCGGTTAATCTCGTATCGTTGGAGCTCATGATATGTAGGTCTATTAGGTTCTCCTTACTAGCTCAGACTAAGCCTTGTAACAATTTGAGAGAAGAATTTGAATTGTTCAAATTCGAATTTGGGAGAAAAAGTTAATTATATGTAATATACTTAACGTATCATAGCTTAATTATGAATTAAACTATGATAAAGAAGAGTTGGAAATATTTAAATATGATTTAAATATTGGTTCGGTTTAAAACATGAATAGGGATTCATGTTCGAACGTTCGTTTTGAGAAATTGGGATTGGTCCAATTATTTAATTTGATATTTGATATTAAATTAAATATTTATTTAAAATTAATTAAATTGTTTAATTAATTATAAATTGATTTTAATTTAAAATTAATTTTATATTAATTTTGAATTAAAATTAAAAGATAATTCAAATTCATTTAGAAATGAAATATGGACAAAATTCATAACTTCATGACTAAGCTTCTTGTTTGAAACTTATCTTCTTTCAATTGGCTTATTCACTAAGCTTCTTGTTTGAAGTTTATCTTCTTTCAATTAGCTTCTTCACTAAGTTTGTGGTTTTCTATAAATAGAGAAGAAACACAATGAAAAAAAAAGGATTAGTAAAAAAGAGATTTTTGAAGAAAATTCTCTAGCTAATTGTTTAAGACCTTTACTCATTCTTCTCCCAAATTCTCTCAATCAAAGATCCCACAATCTGTTCCAAGGCCTGAGGATAGTAGAGAATACTCTAGAGGAGGTCCACAACTCGTTTGTGTTCAAAGAAAGCCCACGGATTAAGAGAATATTGAGCTACAAAGGTTTGTGTTCTTATTCTCTGTTTTTCCAGTTTTGAGCATGTTTTTTTGTTTGATCAAATTGATCAAATTAGAGTGCTTAAGATCCAAAATTGCTTCCGCATTCTTAATATTAACTCCATCAATTGGGTAAGAGCCAGGTGGGCTAATGTGTAAGTTATTTTATTAAATAACTTCGGTTCGGTTCGGTTTATTATATTTTAATAAGAGCCAAACCGCAAACCGAACCGAAAATATCGGTTTTAACATATTCAAACCGAGGGAATCGAAAATTTTAAAATAACCAGACCGAACCAGTCGGTTCGGCTCGGTTTGGATCGGTTCCTCAGTTTGGTTCGGTTTCTGCACACCCCTAATTCTCACTATGGCAGGGCTCCAAAACATACTCTCTTTATGTTTAAAGGAGATGAGACAATGGAATCAACAACTACTTGGAGGCTCCCTGAAAAGAGCCATTAGCCATAAGGAAAAGGAACTCCATGATCTTGAACGAATGCTCCATGTTAACAATCTAGAAGTCTAGAAACAGAAAACAGGAGAGCTTGATCTACTTTTGGAGGAAGATGAGAGATATTGGAAACAAAGGTCACGGGAAGAATGGCTGCAGTGGGGAGATAGAAACACGAGATGGTTTCATATTAGGGCCTCCCAACGTAAAAGAAAGAATGGGATTAATGGCTTGGAGGATTTTTCAAAACAATTGGGTCACTAAAGAGAGATATCTGGGTCAGTTGGCGACAGATTATTTTGCTCAACTTTTCACATCCTCAGGCCAACCACGAATGATATTGGTAAGATTCTTGAGCATATATCCCTAAGAGTAACCGATCATCAGAACCTTGAACTTACAAAGCCTTTCACTCAATAGGAGATTGAAGTTTCCTTAAAAAATATGCACCCACATAAAGCCCCGGGTCCTGATGGGATACATGCAACTTTTTACCTACTAGGATATAGTGGGAGAGGATATGGTTCGAATTAGTCTTGATTTTTTAGACGGTAAGGTGGCGCTTTAAGCTCTCAACAAGACTCTAATAGATCTCATCCCAAAGGTTCCTAAACCTAGAAAACTGACTGAGTACAGGCTGATCAGTCTCTGCCATGTGGCGTAGAAGTTGATAGCCAAAACTCTAGCTAATAGACTCAAAGTAGTACTTCACCAGATTATTTCCCCATCTCAGTCAGCGTTTATCTCGGATAGGATTATTACGGATAATTCTCTACTGAGGTTTGAATGTCTAAATACTTTAAAAAAGGATAGGTAAAGTTGGAGTGGTGGCTATGAAGTTGGATATGAGCACAAGGTTAATGGAATTATCTGCGACAAGTAATGACTCGTTTGGGTTTTACAACAAGATGGGTTACTTTAATTATGAAGTGTGTGGAATCAGTGAGCTTTTCAGTACTACTGAATGGATCCCCTCATCAGGCTTTCTATCCAGCTCGAGATCTTAGACAGGGAGACTTTCTCTCACCTTACTTGTTTCTTTTTTGTGCGGAAAGTCTTTCTGCCCTGCTTCACAGGGGAGAAGAGTTGAAGCATTTCTCAGGCTTTAAAATTAATCGGTATTGTCCAGTGATTAACCATATTTTTTTTGTAGATGATAGTCTTCTATTTTTTCAAGCGACTCTTCAAAATTATCGAACCATCAAAGGGATTTTGGAAGTATATTAAAAGGTTTTAGGGCAAACTATAAATTTTGACATATCAGTGTTTGTGACAAGTAACAATACCTCACAAGTAATGATCTCCGACATCCAGACAGAGCTTCAAGTCAAGTCTACTGGGACACTGGGAAGCTACTTAGGCCTCCCATCTCAGACAGCTAGAAACAAATCTTAGATCTTCCAAAATATCAAGGAATGGGTGTGGAAAGTACTACAGGGTTGGTAAGGATAGTTCTTCTCAGTCGAAGGAAAGGAGATACTTATAAAGGCAGTTGCGCAAGCAATTCCTGTTTACACCATGAGTTGTTTCCAGCTTCCAAAGAAATTGTGTAATGAGTTAAATGCGATGTGCGCAAAGTTTTGGTGGGGGTATGACGGTTCCAATAGAAAGATTCATTGGATGAGCTGAGTTCGCCTTTATAGGGACAAAAAATCATGAGGGATGGGTTTCAAGTACTTGTCTCTTTTCAATCAGACGATGTTGGCAAAGCAAAGTTGGCGTCTGATTAGAAATAAAGATAGCTTGCTCTATAGAGTACTGCGAGGACGTTATTTCAAAAATGAGGAATTTCTCACAACACAGTTGGGTTCGAACACATCTTTGACTTGGCGCAGTATTCTATGAGGAAGAACGCTTTTTCTTAAGGGTTATAAATGGAAAATTGGGACTGGTCTCGAATTTCGTATTAAACATGACAATTGGTTCTCCTCAAAGGGAAGAGACAAGCCTTTATGAGTACCCTCCAATCTGCGGGATCAGAATGTTACTACTTTAATGAAGGCAGATGGTTCATGGGATGAGGACTTTATTAAATAATCCTTCCTGTCTAATGATGCAAAGCAAATCGTGGACATTTCGCGAAGTAGGTCTCCACAAGATGATGAAGTTATCTGGAAACACGACAAGAAGGGGTTCTTTTAAGTAAGAAGCACATATCATTTAGGAATGCATATCCAGAACTCTTTGTATGCGTCAAGCTCAAGCTTGAAAAATGCAACGCGTCTGTGGAATTGGCTCTGGACTTCTTCCATTCCTAATAGGATGAAGATTTGTAACTGGAATGTGCTTCAGAACATTTTGCCGACCAAAACAAATCTGGTGACAAAGGGGCTTCAGATCGACACCAGTTGCCCTTTCTGCATGAAATTTCCAAAAACACCAACCCATCTCTTTTGGGGTTGCAAGGTAACGTATAATATCTGGAAACATTTTTTTACCTACTAACGCTGATTTTCTCTTCTTGAACAGGAAATAGTGGTTAGAAATAGACTTCTTTGTATGGATATGTGATCATACGAGTGCGACAGAGCAAAACACCTTTCTCTTCATCATTTGGAAGATATAGACTTGGTGAAATTTGAGGGTTCACACAACCCAAATGAGTGCAGTTGAGTGGGATAAACTCTTGCGGATACCGAAGTCCATCTAAATGATCTCTTTCGACAAAACCCACATCCTAGCTCACGGCAGCAACCCCCACATTAAACAGAAGGGGAATGGACACCTCCGCTTGGGGGTGGTGGAAGATTAACACAGATGTAGGCTAATAACAATGTTGGGCTAAGATGGATTGTACGTGATTCTGAAGACTCTATTATTCTAGGGGGTCATCAATACATAGATAGGTATGGCCAATCAACATGTTGAAACTCCAAGCAATTTCAACAGGTTTCACTCAATCACTGATAGGTCAACCCCTATTATAGTGGAGTCTGACTCTCTTAATGCCATACGGTTACTGAACTTACTTGGCGAAGACATTACAAAAGCACAACATATTATGGATGATGTGTTTCAGATCAAACGAGAGTAGCCTCAAATTCTTTTTTCCCATGTTAGGCAACTACACAACAAGGCAGCATATAAATTAGCAGGTCAGGCTCATATGCTTGGTAGGGATGAGATGTGGAACGAATGACCCACTTCAGACCTTCAACATTTTCTTTCCTTTTAATTTTTGTTCTTCCTTTGTATGTTTCTCAAAAAAAAAAAAGTTATTATAATATTAATATATATCGATCATCGATAAATTTGATAATCTTTTTTTATAAAAACATGTTTTCCATTTATTATATTTTAAATATTTTTTTTAAGACATCGAATAAGTCATCTTGAATAAAAGAATAATAACTAGAATTTGGCATGGTTTAAACATTTTATTATTTGGTATCGATTTCTTTAAAAGTAGATTATTTGGTATTAATCATCTTTTAGAAGAAATGGATTTACTTGGGTTTCTTTTTGAAAACTATTTATTTTTAGTTTTTAAAAATTGTGCTTATTTTCTCATCACTTATATATTTAAAGTCTTATCTTTTTTAAAGGAAATATTTGAATTATTAGTCATATATATATATATATATATTAGATAACAAAACAAATAAACTTATAGACGATGGTAGTGTTTATAAGTTTAATTTTCAAAACAAAAATAAAAAATTAAATGTTCTTTTTTCAAGTACAAACGGGGCTTGGTAACATTAAATTTTATTGTCTTTTAAGCATGATAATTCATACTATTATACATCTAATTAATTTGTCAAGTTATTCTAAGTCTCACATAGTGATTCAAGTTTTTTTTTTTTTTTTTTTGAGTTCAACAACAACATTTGTTGGTACGAATTCAAATATCTGACATCTTGATCGAGGTACATGTCAATTATTGCTCAGCTGTGCTCACTTTAGCCATAGTGATTTCAAGTTATCCATATATAAATCATTAAATCATGTTCTTTGTATCATAAGTTTTAAAAGTTTTAATGCCAAAAAGAACATAGCTCAACTGGCATATTGAATGTATTAACGACCATGAGGTCTGTGGTTTGAATCCCCCCAACCCCTATTGTACTAAAAAAAAAAAAAGTTTTAAAAGTTTTAACATACACATAATAACTTAAGTGTATTATTAAGGCTCCATTTGATAATTATTTGCTTCTAAAAATTGTGTTTATTTTTTCAATATTTTTCTACCATGAATTTTATCTTTCTTAAGAAAATATTTAAATTATTAATCAAATTCAAAAAACAAAAACAAAAATTTGAAAACTATTTTTTTAGTTTTCAAAACCCAGCTAAGCTTTTGAAAACATGTATATAAGGTAAATAACAAAACATAAAAACTCATAGATAAAAGTAGTATTTATAGACTTAAATTTTAAAAACCAAATAGTTATTAAATGAAATCTAAATTATCATCAATTTTTGTTTTTTAATTCGACTTTTACAAAAGTTTTTTCTTTATACATCGCCGTCGTCGCCGCCCAGTACCTTTCCGCCGAAGCCAACAACTTCAATTTTTTTTTTTGTGAAACAAAACATCATATTTCAATTAAATATACAATTTAATCCAAAAAAATGTTTAATCAATAAACTTAGACAAAACTTTTAACATGTCAATATGTCATAATACAATCGATACAAGATTTTACATTACTTTCTTTTAAAAAAAATTAATTAATTTAATTTGCTGTATTTTTCAATCCTGTGGGGTTCCAGACCTCTTCTGTATGAATAAATTTGACAACCAAAGTCAACCTTTTTCTTGACCCGGTCAACCCGAGTCCTACAGCTTCATCCGGGTCTTCGATCCGACCCGAAAACACTATGCATATCTCCCAGAAACGTCTTGGCAGCATCCAAACTCGGAAAATAAGTGGATTCCAGAAATATCTGATTCAGTGAATCGTCCGAGTTCGAACTCACCACGACTCGGTTCCCCTTCGCCTCTAAGCTTCCCATCACCATAACCAGGACTTGCTTGTAGGCGAAGAAGAATTTCTTTATCGCCGATTCGATCGCTTGCAGAGCTTGAAGAAGATGAATCTTCTCGACCTCTCGCTTCTCGCTGTACAGTTTCATGGCCGCTTCTTGAATCCTTGGTCCGCCCATTGGATCCACCTCCACATCCAATATCAACGGCACCTTGTGCTTCAGATCCTTGCACTGCTTCGTAATCTCCACCAGCGTAGTCGATCGGAAGCAAAACGCCTCCGATTCCTGCAACGATTTGATCGCTAATTGATTCTTCAGCTTTAGGAAATCGTCCGGATCCATCAGAAGGTGAAGATCTTCGATCTCTTGCAGAAGCTTCCAGATCCGCTCCATCAAATAGCAATCGCTCGCGGCTCTCGCGAAATTCTTCTTCTCGATTCTATCTGCAATTTGTTTGAGAAGCTCATGCCCGGCGTAAATCCACGACTCCAGGATCTGGTGCGTTGTGTAAACCGTTTGATTCTCATAATTTTCGATTTGATCGTACGGACTCTTCCTCAGAGAATGAAGCTCGTTTGGCCTGCAAATTAGGTCGTAATCGAGATTCGGCTTGCCGGCCAAATTCGGCTCCCCTAATCCTAGCGTGTACGGACATCTCCTCATCTCGCACTCGACGGAGTACAGAATCATCTGCGCTATGTCTTCAGAGCTCTGCCATGAAGCAAGCCGAGGAAGAAGACTCGCTTCACTCGTTCTGCTCACAACAGTAGCTTCTCCGCGAATCTTCCAGACCTCCGCCGAGCTTCCGTCACGAGTAATCACGCCGTTGGATGAACTCAGGTCGACGATCGGAACTCTGCCGCGCGCTTCGCCGTCCTCTTCATCGTCTTCACAAATCATCGCAATGAGTTGGATCTGACTCGACGTGAGAGACTCAAGCTTCCTCTTCCACTCACGCCGGTTCGCGTAGGGCCGAGGATCTGACAAAACGGTCGAAATGAGCCGGAAAGTAATCTCCAACGCTTGCAATCCCGGCTTCAAAACCGACTCGTTTCTCCATTCAGGAAACTCCTTAGAACTCCAAAGCTTCCTGAGATCGTTGAGGCGAAGGTACTGCTCGTACGAAGAACAAGACGACGGCGAAGCAGTGGAGAGCTCTGAAGAACGAAACGAAACGGGAAGAGAGAGATTGAGCTTGTTGTAGGTGGTGGTGGAGATCAACTTCGGGGATTTAGTCGTCGTCTTGTCAGAGCCCATATTCGCCTTCCAACCCAAATCGACCATTTCTGATCCGAGATCGAAAGAAAGAGAGAAGGAATGCTAGAATTTTGAACTGAATTTTCGCTATTGTGGAAATCGCTGGATTTGATTTTGAAGAAAGAATGGAGGAAGAAGATGGGTATTTATAGGTGGTAGTATAAATTTGAACGACACAAAGGCGTGTTTGGAATGGCAAGAGCGCGTGGAATGGAATGGAAAAACCAGATTTGAAAACATTTTTAAAAATGAAAAAGTTTGTTTTTTTTTTTTTTTTTTAAATTTAAAAAAATAATTAATTAATTTAAGAAAATTGGAAATTGAGGATGAAGTTAAAGCTTATCCAGAATCCCAGCAAACGGGGAATTTTTTTTTAAAAAAATGGAAGGAAATTTCCAGGGGGATGGAAATCGTTGAAATTGGACTGTTTGGTTGGTCTTTGACTGTTTTTAGCGTGGAAATGGAAATGGAATGCCATTCATTCCCATTATCCCATACCCAAATTTCATTTTGGATTTTGTAGCCCCCACCACTCACCTCTCGCCACCTGTCACACTTTCGTTTTAATTTTATAATTTTTAGTTGACGGTTTATTCTTCACATATGCCTCCACGTTGACCGACATCCTAGATTTTAATTTTCAAATGTGTGTCATTTTGTAGGCCGCCGCTCCTTTTTATTTCTTTCTCCGACTCCTTGTAACTGGGATTTTAATTAAATCGCTTTCAAATTCAGTGTTTATTATCATAAAATTTAGGATCCAATCGAAATTAGGGGAAAAAAAGAATACTTACCAAAGTAAACATTTATTTTATTTATTTATTATTTTTTGTTTTGAAATTAAATCCTTATCAATTCTACCCTTCGAGATTATTTATATAACATGTGGGTCAAAAGAGAAAAGCCTAAAAGTAAAACAAGACTAAGTCCATAAAGTATAATTTTCCAAAAGAAATATATAAATATTATTATATAGTGTTATTTTTCTCAGGATACTTTTAATGTGCTTTGGGGAAAACGGCCAAGAAATAAGAAGGGCATCCAAAGCACCACCATATATTGGAATTGGTTGGTCAATTCCATCAAGTTTTAGAATATAATATATATCCTTACACTCTTCGATAAGGTTCCTTTACTTGGCCGGACTGACTTGTGTTGTGCTCACCCAAAAAAAAAAAAAAAAGTCATATTATTTGCTCTCCTTTTCTTTTTCTTATCTTTGTAATCCACACTTTTTTTTCTCCTTTGTTGGATATTCTCCTTTGGTTTTATCTCCTTGAAATCAAAAGTTGCTTCGTTTAGAGATCAATAGATAAAGACATACACGTTAATCGTAGTTTTGCATTGTTTCGTAGAGACGACACAACTTATCATAAAAATCAACTTAGTTTAAAACTTTATACTGATATTGTAGTATTTAGGTTATTTGGAGTAGAGTAGAATGGTTTGGTTTTGGAATTTTATATTCACAAGTTGGTGAGGCCTTTTACCCTCTTGCCGGAATACCTAGTACACATTCCAACGGCAGGGAAATTTTTTTTTTCTTTCTTTCCTTTTTTTAATGTCTTTTCAAAACATAAATGAAATTATGAAAAGCATCCATTTTGAAAATATATGGATAGGATCAAAATATTTTTGCATTATCATCAACAGACCTTGACTTTTATATTTTAAAAATAATCAAAATAAAATAATTAGAACTTGTTTGACACGACCATTTTTTTTTTAATTTCATACTTGTTTTCTAATATTTACCCCTAATTTATTTTTAAAAAGTCTTGGGTAGATGTCCTAAACAATTAGAGATGTTCATTTTATCTGCAAGGATCCACTCCTAAAGAAACAGAGAATGGAGAAGGGAATGGAGGAAACTTTTTTCCCGTTAACTAAACGGGGACGGGGACGAGGGAATGCATTCCTCGTCCCTGTCTCCGCCCTGTTCTTCACTCTTGCCCCGATTTTTTTTTAATATATATAACTTTAAATTTAAACTTTTATGAAATATTATTTTTTTGAATTAATTTTTTTTTTAAAAAAATCTCTTGAAATAGAAATTTCTCATTAGGAATTAACAATTTAAATAGAAATTGTCTTAAAAAATATATTTATTTAATTAAAATAAAATAAATAAAAGTTCTAAATGAGAAATAATTTATGGCGGAAATTCCTATCCCAATCCCTGCAAGATTAAATGGAGAATTTCTCAAAGATGGAGAATAAAATGTGAGGCAGAGATGGGACGGGGAGGCCATTTACTGGCCCCGCCCCACTTCATGGACATCTCTATAAACAATGCAATAATTTATATATTAAAAAAATGTTCTTGAATGGGTTAATTTTTAAAAGAAGATCATTATCAAATTGAAAGACTTCTAGATAAGGTTAATTTTCTTTTCGATCACAAGTTCATAATTATTATCTAATTCAAACATAACGTAATGGATAAGATATTTATTACATTCCTCCATATTGAAGGTTTGATCGTCACCTCACTTTTTTTAGTTCAACAATACGTGAATTCGAACTTAATGATATATGACTTAACCAATTAACTAAGTTTAGGTTGACTCTATTGAACGGCCAAAAGGAGTTCATAATCATAAAATTTGCGTGTTTTTTAAATTTTATACATTAGTTAAATTTAAAAGTTTTTTATTTTTACATTTGATTAAATTTTCAAAACTTCTCTAGAAAAAGTTGTTAACAAACGTTGATTTGATCCATTCCTTCAACTTAAAATGGAATCTAGATCTACAATATCTGTTCAATTCCCCCAAATAAGTAGCCAAATTAGATGGACTATATTAGTCACATCACCACAGGAAAAAAAAAAGGTACTCACATGATTGAGGATTTCATACCAATACCAACACTGTTAACCATTGTTTGCCAGTTAAGAAAGGAAAAAAAAAAGTACTTTTACTCTCTTCTCAAAACAAAAATTCCTTTGGATAGCTATAGCTTAAGGGGCTGTTTGAGGCAAGAGTTAGAATAACATGTGTTATAATAACCTGTGGAGTACTCTGCACTCTAAACACATACTATTATAACCTCAGACTAAACAACTCTGCATTTTAAATAATATTATATTATTTCACAGACTATTATAACCCACAGACTATTATAATCCATGTTATTATAACCCACTCAGTACCCCAAACAGTTCCTAAAAGAATTGTATGTAAACCCCAATACAAATATACAATTCTCATGGTCATGCCACAATAAATATTAGGATAAAGAAATATTAAGATAGATAATAAAAAATGAACTAAAGTTTTATTAATAGAATGTTTATCTACAAAATTCGAAAGAAAAAAAATGCTTATTTGACCAAGATACATACTAAAAAGGCGTATTTCAAATTTGTGTATTATATTTGGTTTATGAACTTGAAAAAGTTTTTAATAGGTATTCAAACTTTTCATTTTATGTCTAATAGGTCCTTGAACTTTAAAAATATTTGATGAGTCTTTGAATTTTCAATTTTTTGTCTAATAGGTCCCTAGCATATTCAAAATTTTAAAAAATTAAATGATTTATTAGATATATAATTAAATTCTATGCCTAATGAAATCCTAAACTTTCATTTTTGCGTCTAATAGATTCATGAATTTTTAAAATTGTTGAATGGGACATAGACTTATTAGATACAAAATTGAACCTTCTATGACTTATTGACAAAAAATTGAAAGTTAATGACTTATTAGACAGTTTTTAAAGTTAATGGACGTATTGAAAATATAATTGAAAGTTCAATAACCTATTAGACATAGAATTGAAAATTCAAAAACCTTTTAGATACTTTTTTAAAGTTAATGACCAAACAAATACAAACTCAAAAGTTCATAAGCTAAACTTGTACTTTAATCGAGACGTAAAAGTAAGTTCTATTTAATAATAAATTTAAACATATTTCAAGTCGTTAGATATTAATACATTTCTTTCCTCGGTGGGTTTTGAATTCTTACTTTTTATATCTGTAAAATAACTCTGTAAATGAATTTTTAAAAATAGTATTTTAAAGGGATTAAAAAAAAAGGGACAGATGCCCTCAAACATATCCAATATTGAAAAGATGCAAATGGTATTTGAGAGAGATGAAATAATGGACAATGGGTTCCCATTGAAATGGATAAGCTTTTTTCTCTCTTCCCCTTTTGTTCCCCTTCACATTACGCTATTCAAATAAAATTAAAAAAAATTCAAAAGAATATTTTTAAAAAATAAAAATACCGGTTCCTAAACGACGTGCCTTTTTGCGTCTCCATCACCCGCGTTTACCGCCAGTTCCCACCAACTCCACGTGTCAAAAAACTACTCGCCAACGATACTGACTCGGATACCAGCCACCCTTTTAATTGGGGTCTGACTCGGATCGCGGATGGGCTCTTGCTCCTGTGTTTTTACCAGCCAACTAACTAATCACATTCGGAAATCACGCATGTTAGGTTGCCGACACGTGGCATCGAGATCACGTGCTCCGCCCACTGATAATCAACTCCAGCTGTCGGGTCGCACAAGGACACATCGGACTTCAGCGTCGGTGCCTAACGGGCCACGCCGATCCTTCCACGTGTCCGTACAGTTGGATTTATAAATGGTGTGTTGGCTTACACGTCTTGTAAACCAGCCGATCAAATTTAATATTAAACAGTAACCGCCTTTCCTTAACGCCTACTATTAATTATCAGCTTAATTTCTTTAATAAAGTCATTATAAATTTATGCTGACTTTAAAGCTGACCAACTTATCCGATAAATCCTCCTAAATCAATATCAAGTGTCTAATCATGGAGAATTGATGCCATGGGGATATTTGTTTATTTCGAGTGTGTGAAATAAATGTGCTAAATAATAAATTCAATTTAGACGTGTGTATTGTGTGCTTATTTAATTTCTAAACTTTAAAGAAGCTTTGAGTACCTATGTGATTTTATTTTTTGAGTTCAACATACGTGAACTTGTAAACTATATATATATATATATATATATATATATATATATATATATATTAAGAATAATTTTATATAATTCAAGTTTTTTTTTTTAAAAAATATAATTCATGTTGTTGGATGTTGACATCATTAATTAAATGACAATGTGACACAATTATTAGATAAATGTTAGCATATGTAGCAAACAATAGCAATGGAGATTCGATATGTTGCTTTAAAAAGAGAGTATATTGCATGTATCATTTTATTTTTCCAAACTATTAAGTAGGGTGTACATGAGTTGGGTTGAAGGGTTTTTCGGGACCAACTCAAAAATTAGGTTTGGTCGGGTTGGCTATCTGAATGACTCCATCAAGGGTTACAACCCAACCCAACCCTATATTTTCGAGTTGGGTTGGGTTGGGTCGCCGGGTTGAGCTTTTTTTTTTTTTTTAAATAATTTTCTTAATTATTTAAAATACTTTTTGCTTGAATTAATAACTAAAATCACATAAAATTCAAATATCAAACTTCAAAGTTCATAACATCTTAATATGCGTTACAATCCTAGATGAAAAATATTAAAAGTTCACAAATAATTCATTTATAAGTATATATATTAAAAAAAAAAAACATAAATTTTGGGTTGGGTTGGGTCGGGTCAACCATAGCCTAAAAAGGCCAACTCGAGAACCAACCCAAAAATTTAGTTCTCCAAAATTTTAACCCAACCCAAACCGAAAAAAAAACCTAACCCAACCCAACATTTACGGTTTGGGTTGGGTAGTCCGGATTACTCGGGTTACCGGGTTGTTTGTACACCCCTACTATTAACTTCTTTAAATCAAAGTTATGAATTCAAGAATATATATATTAAATTTAAAATTTAAATGAAATCAAACTTTTTCAAATTTGAAATAAACACATCATCGAAATTCAAAATATAAACTTAGTAAATTTTGGATTAACTTCAAGAATAACGTAGTTTTATAAAGTGTAATTATTTTGAAACTCATGATAAAAATAGATAAGCTTGGCCCAAATTTTAACGAAAAGGGTAGGTAAGTATGACCCACAATTTTCATTGCCTCTTGCCAAAAAATACCTATATTTGTCATTAGCTTCAAAACAACTCTATATTCCTAGATTCCTTTTTATTAGTTCTACATTATTCATAAACTTAATCCTGTTGTAATTTAAATATAAAAAAACTTAATAATTTAATTAAATAAATATTATATTTTAATTTTTTGAAAACCTTCATATTTAACATATGTTTTTTAAAAAATATAAGGTACCGAATAAAAATTCTAATGTTTTAATTTTATTTGGGTGTATATTTATTTTAGAAAAAGAAAAAGAAAAAAGTTTTAAAAAACTGTTAGGGGGTTGTGGAACATGGAGCGTATAGTTTTGTTGACTTTGTAGAGGATTCAAAACGGGTGGGCTTGCGCCGAATTTGAGTAACAACGAAGCACATGTTGCGCCCGAAAATGGGGCATTAAATTAATCTCTACTAATCAACCTGGTTTATCATTTATCTTTCTTTTCTTTTTCTTTTTCTTTTCTTTTTTTTTAATTATCCATTATCAATTTGGCTTTTTCTTTCTTTTTCTTTTTCCGTGCTTTGAATTTTAATTTTCCTTCTTTTTTTTTTTTTTTTTTTCCGTTTTTCAAATTTTATGTGGATTTTATGATCCACTTGGATGCCACTTTCCGTCTTTTTCCGTTCGCAATCGGAAATAAAATGAAAATCAATTTTAGAAGGCGTGAACGGGATATTGAGATTCTAAATTTCTAACCCAAAAAAAAAAAAAATCAATAAATTTATGGTTAGGTTGGGCAAATTTTGTTAAACATCTCTTTTAGCCTTAATTAGTAGTAAGTCAATGTATAATTTCACAGTTCCATCGTTAAATGTTAATTGTTTATTTTGACATATAGCTAAAAACATTATGATTTTATCATACGTAGTTAACCACTAGAAAATTTGAATTTATACTCCAAATCTTTCCATGTTCTAGTGTCATTGGACCAACCGATGTGATTGAGGTGGTATCTATTTTATTTTTATTTTTATTGTTTTAATGTTTAGTTTTTAAAGTGATTTAAACTTTAAACCTTCACTTTTGGATTGAATTAGATATTAAACTTATCTTGAGAGGGCGACGTTAAAATGTTCTCACTCGGAATATTAAAATAATATATATCTTATTATTGAACTAAGAACAAAATCTCTTACTAAAAAAAATCTATAAAGATTTCTTAAAAGAATGAAAAAAGAAAAAAAAGAAAAAATAAGAAGAAAAAGAAGAATACATTAATACGTTTGTTAAAGATAAGATCTTAAGAAAATGCCGACATCGATCAAACTTTATAAAAAAATATCACATCCCAATATTAAAAAGGAAAAACGGAAGTTAGCAGTAAATTGGAAAGAGGAAAAAGATAGAGATAAAAGATAAAACAAAAATATTTAGCTCTTAAATGGATCGTCATAGTTGTAAATGGTTTTGTTTTGTTTTTTTAGTGCAAGAGAATGCAGGGGCAGGGGCAGGGGCGGATCCCCCTCAACTTGAAATTAATATTATATGTATATATAATTTACTTTTTCATTAATAAATATTACCTTTGGTTTAATTGGAATCTTGCACTCTTCATGATTTGTGCCCCCGCGTGATTCTGAGTTCGAATCCTACTGCTTCCATAATTTTATTTTGATTCAAATTTCTTGCTGCATGTTCCACCTGGTTCCACCATTTACCTATTTAATTTTAATAAGTAAAATTTTGAATTTCGCGTGGTAGATTTAAATACGCTTTTTATTTTAAAAATAAATAAATATACATTTACTTTCAAACTAAATAATTTAGATTTTTTATAATAAAAAAATATTGTTGTTGTTTTTTTATTTTTATTTAAACTTTTATTACCAATTAGCGTACCTAATAAATAAGATTTTCAATCCTCAAAATAAATAAATAAATAAGATTTTTATTTCTTTAATAAATTTAAATTAATCTATGAGATAAAAAGAATGTTAAAAATACTATTTTGATCCCTGTACTTTAGCATTCATTCTATTTTAGTTCATGTACTTTTAAATATTCAAATTTAGTCCTTGCATTTTCAATAAAGCTTCAAATTGGTCCCCTTTATTAATTTGAATTTAGACTTATTATAGAACTTGGTAAAATAATAATCATCATTTTTACTCAACAAAAGACACCACATATGTTTTGAAAATTTATAAAGTAAAAGCTGATAGAGACTAGATTTATTTTGAAAAAGTTAACCATAGATTAACAATAGAGACTAATTTTAAGATGATTAAAAGTACAGAGATTGTATTTGAATATTTAAAAGTAAAGAGACTAAAATAAAATAAATCATAAAATACAAGGACCAAAATGATCTTTTAAACTAAAAAGAATATGAAATGAGTTTATATATATATTATATATTATCTCTCTCTATATATATTTATTTTATTTATATCAACTCGATAGAAATAGTTTCAAATAATTTTAAATTTTTTTTTTTTTTAGAAAACTAATCTCATATATGGAAATTTAACTCAATTTTAGAAAAACTTTACTGCCTATTTCAAGTTTTAGTTTTTCTTTTCCTAGTATATTCATTTAGATAATTCGATAATTTAAAATTATGTATATATAAAGTCGTATTTTTAGTCTCTATATTAAACAAATCTATATAATACACAATGGTTTATTATAGTTTAGTAATCAATATTACATAATTTGAATATTGTATCAACGCATCTAAACTTTCAGTTATATGAATTGTGCCCCCTAACATAAAATTTTGGATCCGCCACTATGTAGGGGTAAGAGATTTGAACAACTCACCTCTTGGTTAAAGATATGTCTACATCAACACATTAATATACATATCCAAAACTATATTATGGTTAAAATAGTATTTTGGTCCCCACATCATTTCTCTGGTAATTTTTGTGCTTTCAAATATTCAAATTTAGGTTATGTACTTTCAATAAATCTTAATTTATTTTAGTACAACAAATGTGAAAAATGAGAATTCGAACCTCCAACCTCAAAAGAATGAGTACATGACAATTACTATTGAGTTATGCTCACTTTTGGCCAATAAATCTTACAATTAGTCATTATGGTTAGTTTGAGGTTATTTTTTTTTAATCAAACTTGGTAAAAGAATAATAATAATTTTCATCCAAGAAAATACACAATGTAAATATGCATCCAAAATTTAAGAGGGGACGCTAATAGAGACTATATATATATATTTTTTAAATGAACATTAAACTTAACAGTAAGGACTAATTTTAAGATTTATTTAAAGTACATGGTTTAAAATAGAATAGGTCCCAAAGTACAAAAATCAAAATGATATTTTAATCTTAAGTTATCTATCTATTAAACGATTAACAGTAAAATAACAATGCAAACCTAAAGTTCATAGATCATTCAAAATACATAATCAACTTTAAAGTTTATAGATTAAATAGACATTCAGAAAGTTTAAATACTAAAATGAAACAATCCTAAAAGTTCAAAGACCAAAGTAAATTTCGAACCCTATTAGATAGAAGCTATGCAAATTCAAACGACGAACAAGAATGTTCGTGCAATTGTAGATAAAATGGAAAAATGGTACCAAATGGCACAGCAATTTGGATGAAGGGGATGTTGCAGAGTGAATTAGAAGGCAAAATTCCTTGAAACCTAAACCATATGTTGGGGAATGGTCGGAGTGAAAAGAGCATATGGAATATATACCAATTTCTTACTTACGGGTCATAAAAAACTAAAATTAGCTGGATATATAGATAGGCAAAGAAATATCTTTTTATTATATTCATGGTATTTTTCCAATCTAATGTTGTTCAATTTGCCTTCACATTTCTGTTCCTTTGACAGTGCCCAAAAGCTAAAGCTAAAGCTAATGCTTTCTAGAAAAGAGAGGAAAAAAGAAAAAGAAATATTAAAGGAGGAAAATTGTTGGTAATAAGTATTTAGATTTAGATTCGATTCTGTATTATCAAATATTCGATTTTGTAATGATGTTCCACTTCCCAGCCATAAAGTTTGAGTAATATGGCAAATTCTGCTGTTTATTTGGGGCAAATTTCGAAACTACAATGTCTGATTTTTACACTGATTTCGACTTTTGGAGACCTGCCACCAATTTTTATACCAATATAAAATACATGAATAAGTACACTTTTTTTTTTATTTTAGTACAATAGGGGTTGGGGGATTCAAACCACAGACCTCGTGGTCGTTAACACATTCAATATGTCAGTTGAGCTTTGCTCTCTTTGGCGAAAAAGTACACTTTTTTATCTTTGAGTTTTGAATTTTGTTGCATTTGAGTCTCTGAATTTTTTAACTCAATAAATATATCTCTGAGTTTTAGATTTGGTTTATTATGGCCCCTACGTCTATTTTTCCCTTATTTACTAACGGTTTTTTATTATATATATATATATATATATATATATATATATTCTTTTATTATTTTCTATTTTTAATTTTTTTTTTCTCATTTTCTTTTTTCTTTCTATTCTTTCTTTATCTTCTTCCTATCCCCTCCCCACTTTCATTTTCACCTAAACCCTAAATTTTTCTGACCGCTGCCCGCTGCCAACAACCATTGACATTTTTTTTCTTTCTATTCTTCTTCCTATCCTCTATCTTCCTTCTTCTTCTTCTTTCTTCTTCTTCTTCTTTTTTCTTTCCCTGCCGTCGACCACCATTGAACTGAAACAAGACCTATTCTTTCTCTTCCTTCTTCTTATTTTTTTCCTTCCCTGTCGTTGTCCACCATCAAATTGGAACAAGTGTGTATGAACTTGTTTGTGCGCAGCTTGAGTCTTGCTTGGATCTCCCCTGAAATCGTCGAAAACTCGTGAATCTAGTGTGTCGCCGCTGCATATGTTTACCGGTTGTTGTAGGCAGCTTGAGTCTTGCATGGATCTGGCCTGAAATCGTTGGAAACGAGGGTAGGTATTCGCGTTGGGACTAGGAGGTGTTCGTTGATCTGACCTAAAATTCGGACGTGTGTTTAGTCTCTAAAGGTTTATATTAGCATGGGTATTCACGTCGTGGGACTCGTCACGCGGAGGTGTCAAATCTGTGTGTGGGCATGGGTTCGTCTAAACCCATCACCCTCGTTTCAATTCCATGTTGGTCAGCAATAGTGAAGGGAAAAATAAGAAGAATAGGAAAGACGAAGAAGGAAAAGAAAGAAAATGAAGAAGAAGAGGAAAAAAAAAACGACGGTGGCTGTCAGGGGTGGCATTCAACAACTGGGCGGCAATCAAAGGGATTTAGGGTTTAGGTGGAGATAAAGGTGAGGAAGGAAGAGGAAGAAGATGAAGAAAGAATAGAAAGGAAAAAAACATGGAAAAAAATATTTTTTTAATTACAAAATAGGAAATAATAATAAAAAAAAAAATTATATAAAAACCATTAGCAATTAACATAAAAAATGGAGGGAGAGACCAAAATGAAACCAAATTCAAAACTCATGGGTATATTTGTTGAGTTTGAAAACTCAAGGACCCAAATGCAACCAAACTCAAACCTCAAGGACTAAAGGTGTATTTTTTCTTCTAAAAACATACATTCTAAGATATTCATCCATTAATTATTTTATGTTTAATATTACATCAGATGTGCGAGTTTTCAACCTATAACCTTATTTCAGAAGGTAAAAATATTTTAACAGTTGAGTTATGCTCAAGTTGACATTAATTAGTAGGTTAAATTACAAATTCAGTCCTTGAACTTTCAAGTTTGTGTTTAAAAGGTTCCTAAACTTTATAAAGTGTTTAATAGGTTCTTTAACTTTCAAATATTTTGTGCTTCACAAATCCTTTTGAACTTTAAAAATATCTAATAAGTCTTTGGTACTTCAACTTTGTTTTAAATAAATCTTTGACACATTCGAAAATTTTAAAAATTAATTGATCTATTAGATATACAAAATTGAATATTATGTCTAATTAGAACTCTAAGGCCCCGTTTGATAACCATTTGATTTTTGGTTTTTAGTTTTTGAAAATTAAGCATGTTTTCTCTCAATTTCTCTACAATAGTTTTCATCTCCCTTAAGAAAGCATTTGAATTCTTAGCCAAATTCTAAAAACAAAAACAAGTTTTTGGAAACTACTTTTTTTAGTTTTCAAAACATGGCTTGGTTTTTGAAAACATAGGTAAAAAGGAAATAACAAAACAAGTAAATTCATAGGTGTTAGTAGCATTTATAGGCTTAATTTTCAAAAACCAAATGGTTATCAAACGGGGCCTAAACTTTCAATTTTGTGTTTAGTAGGTTTAAGAATTTTGAAAAACATCAAATAGGTCAATGACCTATTAGACACAAATTTATAATACAATAACCTATTAGACACGAAATTGAAAGTTTAAAAATCTATTAAGCATTTTTTAAAGTTTAGAGACCAAATCGACACAAATCTGAAAGTCTAAGAACTTATTAGATACTTTTTAAAGTGCATGGACCAAATAGACGCAAACCTAAAAGTTTAGAGACTAAATTTGTAACTTAACCTAATTAGTATAAGTTGATTTCATTTTTAATCTTTATGCTGTAACTTTTTTTTTTTTTTTTTTTTTCATAATGCTTTAACTAATTAAATTAACCCCTATGCGTCTTAAAACTACACTACAAGTATTTTTAGATTTGCCGACGAACTTTTTCCCGACGCAACACTTTTCGTCGGGAAAAGTATGTTTTTCCCGACGAAAAGTGTTGCGTCGGGAGATTTATTTGCGCGCCATAGCTCGTCATATAGCTCTTCATATGGCGCGAAAAGATAAGCCGACGTATTAAAATGCTATGCCGACGCTTTTGTAGCGTCGGGAGAAGTTAATTAAGTGAAACGCCCGTTTCACTTTTCCCGACATTTTTTTTTGACCTATGCCGACGCTTTTTTGCGTTGGGAAAAATCGGCGAAAAAATAAAACCCTAGCCCTTTCTTCTTCTTCTTCTCCTCTTCTTTTTCTTTTCTTTTCTTTTTCCCTCTTTTTCTTCTTCCTTTTCTCTCCGCCGTCTACATCTAAAACTCCATATGCAGTCACCTCATTTCTTCTTATTCTTCTCCATTTTCTTCCATTTTCCTTCACCCATGCCCTCTATTTTCTATTTTCGGTGTTTTTCTTGTAGGTTTTGACGGCATGAGGCGGAAGTCCGATTTTGGGCATTTTGAGGGAGAAAATTTATGGAGTTTGCTACTTTGGAGGTATATAGAATTTTTACATTATGTTTTTTTTAGTTTATTTAAGATTTAAACTTAGTTATTAAGCCTTTTGAAGTTAAACATTTTACTTTGAATGTATTATGTAATCAAAGTGTTCTTCTCCATTATCTTCCATTTTCCTTCACCCATGCCCTCTATCTTCTATTTTCGGTGTTTTTCTTGTAGGTTTTGACGGCATGAGGCGGAAGTCCGATTTTGGGCATTTTGAGGGAGAAAATTTATGGAGTTTGCTACTTTGGAGATATATAGAATTTTTACATTATGTTTTTTTTAGTTTATTTAAGATTTAAACTTAGTTATTAAGCCTTTTGAAGTTAAAAATTTTACTTTGAATGTATTATGTAATCAAAGTGTAGTTTGGAGAATACTTGTGTGGTTTGGAGGCTATTTATGTGATTGGTGTTTAGTTTGGAGCTTATTGTTGGATTAAAGTATGATTAAATCGTGATTTTGAATTTATTGTGTGTTCGAAATGTGATTTGTAGCGTAATTATTTGATTAAATTGTGATTTATAGGCTCTTTATGTGATTAAAGTTTGATTTGAAGCTTATTGTGGGATTAGACATGTGGTTTTGAGCCTATATTTGTGTGATTAAATTGTGACATTGAGTCCAAGTGTGTGTTTATTTGATTTTGAGCATCTTGTGTGTGATTAAAGTTTGATTCTAATCTTATTGTATAATTTGATTTGTAGGCTATTTTGTGATTTTTATCCTATTGAGCCTATTGAACATTAAAATGTAAGTGTTAATTTTTAGCTTACTTTAAGGTTATATATTGAGTTAGAGTGCTTATTTTGAGCTTAGTGAAGATTTTATTGTGATTTTATTCTCTTAAAATTCCTAAGTGCCTTGTATATGTATGTACTTGGAACTAGGTTGGTGCACAAAATGCTATACTCAAAGACACATTTCTTTAATATATTCTTGGATGGTTAGAATGAAATTTGTACATTAGACACTTTTGGAAGATTTTGGAGTGAGTTAATCATCTAAAATTTGTACATTAGACACTTTTTAGTGATTTTAAGTAAGAATAGATAAGTTATACATTTTTTTAGGTTTAGTTTGGGTGAGTTAGTGAGATGTGTAAGAAAGTTGTTTGAGTGAGTTTGTGATATTTGAAGTAAGAGTTTCAATGAGTTAGGAATGTTTGTTGGTTTTTAAAATATGCTTAGGCACATTTAAGACACTTTTATAGTATTGGAGGGTGGGTTGTGTGCTTTAAGTTCACTTTAGACATTTTTCTAGCTTTCTTTAAGAGTCAAAATGATACTTAGACTCTTTTCATACACTTTTTGATAACTTTGTAGGTTTTAAGGAGCATAGTAGACTCTTTTAGGTCATTTTGAGTTATTTTTTACCTTGAAATACTCTTAGGCACCTTTAAGACTTTTTGTAGCATATTGGGGTGGGTTGTGTGCTTTAGGTTCACTTTAATTTTTAGGTTTCTTTGAGAGTTAAAATGAGACTTATACTATTTTTAAGCACTTTTTGGCCAATTTGTAGGTTTCGAAGGGCGGAGTAGACACTTTTAGGTTGTTTTGAGTTAGCTTTTCGCCTCAAAGTATGCTTAATCATCTTTAAGACACTTTTGTAACATCAGAGAGTTAGTTGTGTGGTTACAGCATTTTCTAAGTTTCTTTAAGAATCAAAATGACACTTAAACTCTTTTTAGTCACTTTTTTGACCACTTTATAGGTTCTAAGGGGCGAAATAGATACTTTTAGGTCGTTTTGAGTTTTTTTTGCCTCAAAGTATGCTCAAGCACTTTTAAGACACTTTTGTAGCATCGAGGGGTTGGTTGTGTGCTTAAGTTTCACTTTAAGCACTTTCTAAATTTCTTTGAGAGTCAAAATGATACTTAGACTCTTTAGTGTTTTAGTTTCACTATATGCACCTTATTTTATTTTTTGTTTTATATTTAAAATTTTTCACATTATTTTTTTTTCAGATTTGTAGTTGTGTAATTTTGAAGACCTATTTTCTAAAAATAAAGACGAAGACGAAGACGAAGATTGAAGCCTTCAAGATTAATTGTTTTATTTCTGATGTATTTTTTTCTTCTTTCGAACTCTAGTACAAGTAGATATTGAATATTTTGTAATCACATTATTGCATATCAATACTATTATTTTTTATGATATTATTTTTTGTTTTAACATGATACTAAAATGAACTATCAAGTAGTTAATAAATAAATAAATAAATAAGAGAAAAAAAATAGGATTTAGAGTTTTGCCAACGCACATTGCGTCGGCAAAAGTAAACTTCTCCCGACGCATACACTAGTCGTCGGGAGAAACTTTTTTCCGACGCAATGCATTGCGTCGGGAGAAGTTAACTTTTGCCGACGCAACACCATTTTCGTCGGGAAAAGCTTTCCCGACGGCTTTATGCCGACGAAATCACCGACAAAATTTTTTCGTCGACCAAGACTTTTACCGACGCTTTGTTGCGTCGGGAAAAGTGAAAAATCTTGTAGTGCTATCATATTATTATCTCTATCTTTTGATTATAAAACATACCATATGTATTTGTCATTAGTATAAGAAGTAACGAAAATTCAATTATTATATAGTATTCAACGCACTTCGAAACAATTCAAACACAATGCAAATTGCTAGGCCGTTAGGTTACCAAAACAAAAGATCTTATCCTGAAGCTTATTTTTCATATTCATAAATAAATCATCACATCAAATTTATGTTGTTTTTCATTAATGATTGGGACATAGCTGGTAAGGGTTTTTTTTTTTTGGAAAAATAGCTGGTAAGTTGTAATTAAAAGAATAGGAACAACAATCAAAAGTGTAGCATAGACGAAATTTAAACAAATATTAAAGTATAGAGATTAAGAGTCGAAGTGAGCATAGCTCAACGGGTAATTGATATGTACTCTCAACCAATAAGTTAAAAATTCGAATAGTCTCATCTTCAAATGTTGTTGAATTAAAAAAATAAATAAATAATATAGAGAGAGAGGGATTAAGAATCTAATTTTATACCCTTATTATTCATCTTAATTTTTGTCTCATCAGTAGTATAGAATTTCTAACAATTTTTGTAAATGACATGCAACCATATGACATACTATTTTTTTAGTAGAATGCTGAAAGGCAGTATGTATGTTATTCATTCAACATATGATGTGTTGCGACACTACATTAACTTCTACATGATACCATTTCATAATTGTAGGTAAGAACTGAAGGTTCCGTTTGATAATCATTTTTTTTTGTTTTTAGTTTTTCTCTTTTCTATTTTTTTTTTAAAAAAAACTATATATGTTTGATAACTATTTTTTGTTTTATATTTTTAAAAAATAGAAAATCAAACTTGTTTATTACTATTTTTCAAAAAATAGAGCGATGTGTTAGAGGTAAAAATATGAAGAAATAAAAGTTTAGAGACATAAATGATTTTTTAAAAGAGATAAGTTAGAGAGAGAAATTTTACAAAAAGTAAATTTAGAGTCATAAAAGAAAAATATTTAGAGATAAAAGTTAGAGAAAGATATGTTAGAAAGAGAATATTAGTTAGAGAAAGAGGGGAAAACATTTTATACTTAAAAAGTTTGAAGCGAAAGAGAAATTTGAGAGATAGAGAATAATGTTAAGAGCAAAAGATTTTTTTTTTTTTTTTTAGTTCGACAACATGTGAGGATGGATAATTCAAACTTTTGACCTCTTGGTCAAGAGTATATGTCTTTACAGAGCAAAAGATTTATTAGAGATAGAAATAAAAAGGCAAAAAGATATAATGGAAGCTGTAGTGAGAGAAAAATTTTAGATGGAGACAAGTAGCAACATATTGATTAGAGACATGAATAAATGAGAGGAAAAAAAAAGAGAAATTTTATAGATGATATGATAGAGAGAAAAGTTTGCAAATAATGTTAAATATTTAGAAATAAAAAAGTGAGAGACATGTTAGAAGAGAAAAAAAAAATGAAAGTTTTAGAAGGAAAAAGATAAATAAAAATTATATAGAGATGAAAAATTCAGAGAGAAAAAAAAAGTGAGAGAGATAATTGAAAGAGAAAAAAACATATAAAAAAAAAAGAAAAAGAAAAGAGTTTTTCAAAAATAGAAAACTGTTTTTAAAAACGACTTATTTTAGGTCTCTTTTGATAACGATTTCGTTTTTAGTTTTTTTTTACAAAATGTACTTGTTTCCTCACAATTTGTTTCCAATGATTTCTATCTTTCTTTGGAAGGATTCTTAGCGAAATTCTAAAAACAAAAACAAATTTTTGAAAATTATAGGCTCGTTTAATGACCATTTGGTTTATGAAAATTAAGCTTTTATTAAGCACTACTCCAACTTATGAGTTTATTTGTTTTCAACTGATAAAAAACTTGTCGAAGGCTCTATCAAATATAATTATTAACCAGACTTTTACAATTTGCAATAATAGTGGTCATGGTCGATCTTAGTGATTGAATTTCTCATATGTGAGTTTGGGCCTCTGTAGGATATCCTCGAAAAGTGTTATCCCTCGCCATTTGAGTTAGTCCAGTTTTCAGCTCAAAATTATTTGCAACAATGGGTGCGTGAACTATTCCAGAGCTCCCAATAGGGAAAATGGGCTTGAAGTAATCCTTGATAGCCTTTTGCTCTTCTACTTGTTCACCCGCCATTTGTTGATTTTGAATTTCTCTTTGAATTTCTCTTTGAATTTGGCGGTTTTGTCTGCAGATACGCTCAATCTCTGGATCAAATGGCTATAAATTCTCTTTAGCTCTGAGCATAAACCAAGTAAACTTGAACAAAACACAACAAAACCAAAGTAAAATAAAATAACAGACAAGACATAACATAAAATAAAATAAACAACTAATTTACACAAATGTACACTCTAAATTAAAATTTACTACTTTCACCATAATATTAATTAAACTAAAATACGTCAATCCCCAACAACGACGCCAATTTGATAAAAAGCTTGTCGAAGACTCTATCAAATATAATTATTAACCAGACCTCTACAATTTGCAATAATAGTGGCCAGGGATCTCAGGGATTGGATTTCTTAGATTAATTAAGTACCATAGTTACTAATGCTCAATTTTATCTAGAGAACCAACAATAAAGGAAAATCAAATTGAAACCTAAGATGACTATTTACAAGGTTGGAGACATTTAGAAGGAACTTTCTTGAAACAATGATTTAATTCTTTAAAACCAATTTGGTTACATAGAAGAGATAATTTATATAAACAACAATTATAAGTCAAGAAATTACCGAACTTATTAGTTCACCTTTTCAAGCCAAACTAAACCTCATGCTTAGTGATAAATCAATATTCCAGTCTATTTTTATAACTAAACATGACATTAAATAAAATTATTTTGTTGGATTCTATTAGCAAAAACTTCATTCCCAGGCAGGAATTCACTAACAGTTATACATTTGAATCTAAATTCAAGTTCCCAAATTTATCAAAATCAAACGTTGGCCAAACCATTAAACAATACTCTCCATAATGCAAAAATATATTATAAATATCTCTATAAATAAACCAAACGGACGAAAACAAACCAAGTTCAAGACAAGAGTCAGTCTCTCAAAATTCACTAATTACAACTTAAAACTCAAATAAACATCTAAAAATAAAAAAAGGAAGAAGGGAAAAACTCTCTGACGCGTGCCACACTCATTCCCATCATGATACGCCGTGATCTCGAGCCTTGAATGTCTTCCTTGGCTCTCAAAAGTGCTCCCTTAATCCCAACTATGAGGTAGAAATTGAATTCATATTGGTTCCTCTCCAAATGGCATCCTCGAATCCACAACAAAAAGTTCATTTATAACCATCCAGACAATGTCGAGACGCTGTGACCTAATTCGCAAAGTAAAGAAGGAAATCCGGGGTAGCATCTCAACGCTACGAACAGGGAATGCCTGGTGCGCGGTTTTGGGCGTTGAGACCCTCAATAGTGGCATCTCAACGCCACTCTTGCAGATTGTACAACTTGTGTGACTACATTAGCAGCGTTGAGACACTATAGACAACATCTCAACACTGTGCTCTCGGGTTCCAATGCTATAGCTTGTGTTGTTTTTAACTCCATTGCTCAAAAACACGCCTTTGCTTTCCACATACTTTAATATCTTTCTCAAATGCTCAATTTCACCGTATTTGATCAAATCCTACAAAATGAATAGATTAAGTAAATGAAAGTACACTTTAGAGCCATAAACTAGCAAGAATATAAGCTTAGAAATAACACACTTTTGTGTGCTATCATCAACATCTAAGCCAAGTTTTGAAAACTAGAAAATAGTAGCTTTTAAAAACTTTTTTTTTTGATTTATTTTTGGAATGTGGCTAAGAATTCAAATATGATGTTAAGAAAGATGAAAACTATTGCAAAGAGGTTGTGAGAAAACAAGCACAATTTTTAAAAATAAAAAGCCCAACGAGCTTACGTTTTTTAGTTTTCAACACTTGGTTTAGCTTTTGAAAATATTTGTAGAAAAGTGGATATTAAAATAGAGAAACTAAAGGTATAAATAATGTTTATAAGTTTAATTAAAAAAAAAACTAAATGATTATTAAACGAGACAATGCTTTAAAAATTTACGAGTAAATATTACTAAATTGCATTTAAAAAAAAATAGGAAATTGAATTGTTATCAAACAGTCTTCTTTTTCAAAAATCAAATAAATGTACTAACTCGTATGATAACCATTTAATTTTTTAAAATTAAACTTATAAATATTACTTTCTAGTGAGCTTTTTAATTTTGTTATTGTCTACTTTTTAAAAATGATTTCAAAACTCAAGTCAAGTTTTTTAAACTAAAACTTTTTTTTGTTGAATCTAGCTAAGAATTTATTTGTTTTTTCAAGAGATGTGAAAACTCTAGTAGAGAAATTGTTAGAAAACAAGCATAATTTTTTAAAAACAAAATCATTACCCAATGGGGCTGGAATAGTTATCAAGCGATATCCAAATTAATGTCAATCTGAGCATGATTCAATTGGTTAAAACATATACCATCAACTAAGAATTTAGAAGTTATTTTTCCTCACTTCACATGTGGTTGAACTAAGAAAAATAATAAATAAATAAATAAAAGCCTAAATTAATATATTTGCAAAGAATACCACGTCACTGTTTATTATTACTTTTCAAAAAACATTATCATTTTTTTTTTCTTGAAAGAAGATTATAAATTCCATTCGCATTCAATATAAGATCCATCTAGAATTTACCACTAAAAATCAACAACCAAACCATTAAGAACATATTAAAAATTCATCCTTAAAAAAATCAAGATTCTTTTTAAAATATTTTTTTGGTTAAACTTTTAAAACTAAATAAAACTACTGTATCAAAGTCTTTATCACAGTTTAATTGGGCTTTAATAAACAAACCTTATGGCAAAACCCAAATAAGCGGTCCAACTCAATTCAAATACAGGCCGCTTGGCCCATAAATCTTTTACTTCAGGGGCAAATAACATGGGTCCTTTTTTGGGAAAAATAATCTACATTTTAGGACTTATTAAGAAATAAAATTATTTTGAAAGATATTTAAAGATATGATACTTTATATTTATCTATCTATAAAGAAAAGAAATACATGTTTGAGTTGTCCAAAGTTAATATTAAAAACTAAACATCATACTTTCTTATATGGGACATTGACTTTGGTCAAACACGTCTCTTGAATAAATGTTTTCTACTTTTTCTTCACCATATTTTAAAATATTTTTCAAAACAACTATATTTTTTTTAATAAGTCTTGAGTTCGTCAATATTTGACTAAAATATCTTCAAGAAATTTTTACAAGCCTTATTATAAGTGTAGAGATTATAAATTAAAAAAAGAGAACAAGATGAAACCGTAATATACCATACCTCTTACATAACCTCTTTGTTTTGTTTTGTTTTCTTTCCAAAATGGTCTCTTACATAACTAACTATTACTAATATAACATAAATTTCTTAAATCTTATAAAAAATACTACATATTGGGTTCAAATTAAATTATAATACACGTAATAAACAATTTTAAAAAAAGAACAATTAAGAAATAAATAAATTTATTTTTCCCCAATATACATTTGAAAACAAATCTTATGAAAGCTCAACAATTTTTAAAAACATATTTATATGTCTGCATTAACGTTAACTTCTATAAAGTATAAACCATTCAAAATTTGAAAATAGAAGTAGAAAACTAAATTTGAAACAATCTTCAAAATAATCCCTTAAAAATAGCTCCCTAGTTCTGGGTCTTCTGGCATAAAAGTCAAGAGGACAAAAAGTGAAATAAAGCCGAAATAATTTCCAATAATTGTTTGAAGAGATTAATGGATTTCAATGAAAATAATAATAATAATAATAAATTATTTAATTAAATATATATAACACCATAAGGGTATATTCCCAATAAAGCGCAGAAAGAAAATCGAGGAAATGGAGTCAGTCAAGCACATTGAGGCTACGGTAACATTAGATAGTGAAAGTTAAGGGTACGATTTAGAGTGATTTTAACATAATTAAAATTACTTTTGTTATACCAAAATTACTTCTATTTGAAAATAATTACGTTTGGCAAGGTACCTTGCAAAAATATAAAATCATTTTGAAGTGATTCCCGATCAATCATTTGAGACGTAATTAATGCTTAAGTGATTGATAAAAAATCACACCAAAAAATAACAATTATTTTTTATTTTTGAAATATATAGGACAGACAAATATATTTATATCTAAAAATCCATATGAAGTATAGAAAATTGCTATTGGCTCAGTTGGCTAGATATCTAACCTTCACTTGAAATATCTGCGAAGAACTTTTGTTTGAATCCTGCTAAATGCAGGTGCGAAAATAGTTTTTTTTTTTTTTTTTTTTTTTTTTTTTTCAACCTTCTCAAACTCAAACCGACCGCCTTTTTAATGCTTGAATTTGGCATAAACAATTATTTTTCATTTTTTTTTAAATTTAGAAAATAAAGCAAATAAAAAATAGATTAATAAAAATAATAAATTAATTGTAATGGTATTAATTATAATAATAACTAAATAAATTTGGTTATATAGATAATTTATTTCTTATCTTAATTGATTAGCATAGTGTCAAATTATTTTCTAAATTAATAACTTTTTAGAGGCTATTTGGAGCGTGAGTTATAAAAGTCTGTGGAATACTTTACACTCCAAACACGGACTATTATAACCCATACTAAATAACTATGCATTCTAAACACAAATTATATAACTCCACAAACTATTATAACCTACTCAGCGCCCCAAACAGCTCCTTAGTAATTTAATGGTTTAAAATCACTTTTAAAATCAAACATTAATCATTCAAAGTCACTTTTTATAATATGAAAATCACTTTTTAAAGTTTGGAACCTAACATTAAAATGATTGTATGAAAATCAATTGTAACTAAATATTTGTTTTCCAAAATCAATAATTCAACCATCACTCCCAAGCATGCACTAAGTGTTCAACATGTGACACAATATAATTAGAGATGTCCACGCGGGTCGGAAACGGAAAACGAAAGTTGAGCACGGCCGGATGGAGGTTGAGGCTTGGACAGACGGACGAACAGATCTGAGACTTAGACAAACAAAGTAGATATGAGAACTATGCTTTGGAGGCTGCAGCGATCGGCGGGAAGCAAAGGATCTAAGAGAGAAGTAATTAAAGAGGTGAGGTCGTGAGGTCTTGGCTAGGGGTTATGGTGGGCATGAAATTGAATAACAATGGTAGAATTAGAAATTAGGTTAAACTATATATATATATATATATATATATATATATATATATGGGAGCGGGGATGAGGACTATAATCCATGTCTTCGTTTAGCCAACGGGGAGAAACCTCTCCCCTCTCACTCGCCATCTCTATGGGGGAGTCTTTGAGAAAGAGTGAGTTTCCCAAAAAAAAAAAAAAGGTAAAATTTAATAAATAAATGGTAAGATATTAGATAAACATGAGGTTCTATTTCAAAATCAATTGGTAATGATAGAAGTAGTCCATGTATTTTATAAATTGTGAGGTCTCTTTTCGTCTCTCCGATGTGGGATCTTTATATGTCCATTCAAAATGGTATCTCTATGGGCTTTGATACTATATTAGATAAACTTGATACCATATTAAACAACCTTGAGATTATATCTCAAAATCAATTGATAATGAGAGAAATAGCTCATATATTTTATAAATTATGAGATTTTTTTAAATATTTTTTATTTGAGATTCTCAACATAAGAGGAGCAGGAAATGAAATTATGAAGATACGATAATAATTTCTTCTGCAACACTCCGTTGTTTTTTTGTCTTCCCCAAATGCAACCTTTATCACTTTAATTAACTAAACTTTATACGGAAAGCCATTTTAATTAACTGAGACCAGTACTGACGGCGGCGTTTTGGTCGCCGGTCTACCTTTGCCGGCGGCCAGTAGCCATTAAATATTGGCGTTGATACATAGACAGTTAGATTTGGTAGGTGGTGCCTGTGATCATGGTCATTCAAATATGACTGAAAATTGCATCTAATAATGGCCTTTGCAATCATACATGTACATTTTTCCATTTTTAATTTCAAACTCAATTCTTTTCCATTAAAATTCACCCATAATATCCATAATTAAAGATGTTTTATGAAATTTTTATCCAGAAACATGTGTTTTAACTGTTGAGTTATATTTTAGTTAATGTTTAAGTTTAATGTTAGTAAAATAACATCATATAATATATAGACATGATAGACGATAATTTTTATGATATGCATCAAGATTTTTGTTGGAAATCTTAATTGGTACGGTGCCTTTTTAGTGAAACTAAAAGAAAATATACGAAATTTTATATTTAAAGTGGACGACATATCATTCGATTAATTCCATTGTGGACGTGGATAACAATTTCAACCATACAAATATCAAAATAAATGCTTTTATTTGATTGATTGTGATAACTAAACTTCAGCATAATTATCATTTCAATATTCTTTTAAACAATGGAAGAGAAAACTTCTTTAAACAAAAAAAAAAGCCAGAGAGAGAGAAATGAAGAAGAAGAAAGAATTTCATTTGTTGCCGTTGGTATCTATTTAATATATTAAATTATATAATGATGAGTGTAGATAGTTTTAATTGTGTAAATTAACCGAACTCATTAAACTTTAATGTTTAATATAGCAAATTATTATTTAATAATTTCACAATAGAATATAAAGTTTAAAAATAAAAAGAAAATGTGTTTTCAAATAGAACTCGGCCTTGTAGAAAAGGTAAAAGTAAAACTCTGGTGGAACAGGCTTCTCTTCTGTAGCATCATTTTTTTAGTACAATTTTCTGTAGCATCATGATAGTAATAATAAATTACTTTACGATATTTTAATATCACGTCAGTATATAGTTGGTCACAATTACTGTTTACTTTGCATTTGAAATTGCGTTTGAGACACGTAAAACTAATTTTGAAAAAAATACTGATTTTTTTTTGTAAAATTTATATAAAATCACTTTTAAAATTTATTAATTTCCAAAATTTTATAAATCGTAGCTTTTAATTTTAGATTCTTCAATAATTAGACGTTTTCTTTTAACATTTTTTTTCCCTTCAAAATGGCCAACATATCCTTCTGGATATTTTGTTTTCAGTTCCTTTTTGGCCTGATATTGAAGTCTCTATACAATTCCAACATGATTGAACTTGATACAAATTCAAGCTAAAATATTGATGTTCGTGATTTGCTTTGCATCGACAGCAATTTAGGTTTTTTTTTCTCTTTTTTTTTTTCTTTTAATGTGGTCGTCATCATCTTCTTTCCATTACCATTTACCCTCCAAACTGTTCGTGGTTGCTTTCCTTTCTGTTACACATTTGAAAGATATCGAAAAGTTGAGTCAAAATATTTTGAAATTCATAGGTATTGAATGATACATTATTTGGTTATTGTGATTTTTCTTATCTAATTTTTAAAAAAAATTCTTTTTTTTTTAAAATTTAAATATAGTTGTACTATATCCTTTAGATTTACCTTGATATTAGATTTTGAAATCAAGAGGGGGTAAGTTTTGAAATGAAGAGAGAGATAATATGAAATGCTAGATTTTGAAATTGTTATAAATCGAAAACCCAAAAGAAATCTTCATTACAATTTTATATAACAATTATGTTTCCTAAACGTTTATCATATAATTTAAAGTAATAACAAAATATAATTTGTAATTTAAACTATAAAAAATTCTAAATAATTAACTTATACTAATTCATATATTGACCATCAACATATAAATAATTAAAATAATATGTCTACTTTAGTCATTATAGCTAAACCACAACAATTTTATTTGAATTTACCAAACACTGCAACCTGCTTTTTTATGTTTAAAATTAAAATTTATTAAACATTAATTTGTTTTATATGATAGTTTATTTTTCTAAAACATAGTTGCAACAATTATTTTAAAAGCTACAACAATTTCAAATAAAGTTTTAATTAATGTAAGAAGAGAACGCCTTTATTTTTTCCAAACTTGATCACGAGTTTTTTTTAGTTCAAAACTTTCAATATCCTTTATCGTTAATGTAAAAATAATAATTTTCATTTCAATGGTAGAAAATGATCTTTTTTTTTTAGTTCAACAACATTTGGAGGTGGATGAATTTGAACCTCTGACCTCTTGGTCGATAGTACATATCAATTATTATTGAGTTGTGCTCACTTTGGCAATGGTAGAAAATGATCCAACTATATTGTCAAATTTGTTTCATACGTTCCTTGCCATCAGCAAATTTTAACACTTTAAAAAAAAAAAAAAAGAATTATTGACTATTGCAATAATATTGCAAATGTTTAGTATAAATATCAATAAAAATGAGGACAACCTTAATTGTTTTCTAAACGAGGATAGAATACATATATTCTCCTTCGTTTGTTATCTCATCCTTAAATTTGATTTCATATATGTTATATATATATATATATATATATATATATATATATATATGTATGTATCATCTAATCCTTAAAATTTATTTCATATGTTTATAAACACATTTTTTATTTAATCATCAATAAAAATATTTAAATATTTTCTAAAGTTAATTATCTAAACTAGCAAATAATGAAACTATTAAACTTCACATACAACTATTATTTTTTAATAAAATTATTAATATTTTCTAAAACAAACAAAATTATTAATATTGAAACAGTTTTTATTCAAATAATAGTTAATAATAAATATATAAATCTGGATTTTTAACATTAACCCTCTTATAAGAATTTCTCAACCCTTGATTTTCTCGAGCTCGTTTATTCTTTTTCTCGACCATTTCAATTGGACGACGTAGTTATAGATAATGATCAATCTAGATAATAGACTCACACAAATGAATTGATAATATATCATTATATTTTGTTTAATTAAATCAGAAAAAAAAATGAGCAACTTTTTGGATATATATATATATATATATATATCTATTTCCCTTCCAAGGGATTCCTAGCATTGTCGTAAGGACTAAGGAGACAAAAAAAATCCAATTAATAATTAAATATTGTGTGCAATCATTAGTCCCATTAAAGAAATGATATAAAATCAATTAAGCAAAGTGTATTAGATTGTAATCCAAGAACTTAATGCTACCAAATATACAAAATCCAAAACAAAAGCTTCCTGCTCACAAATCATACTTTTTGTTTCTTTAAGGACAAAAGAGGCTTTTGATTTTGAATGGACTGTTAATTGAAACATTATTCTCTATACACAATTTTTTTGTGGTTTAACAATAAGACCTAAAAAAATGAAGTTTTGAATTGTATTTTAGTCTATACATCTTAAAGACTATCTTATATTCTTATTTTTTAATTTTTAAAATTTTAAAATATTTATTTTAGTTTTTGAATTCTTTAATTTCTTTAAGAGTTGAAAGTTTAATCTTTCCATCTACATTTGTTGAACTAAAAAAAAGTCAAAGTTAAACTTAAGCACTTAAAGGAAAAATATTAAGTTTCAATGTGCATCATTACTCACATCTTATCATAATTATGAGCACCATTACCTAATCGAGTCTTTATGTTATTTTCCAATTGCCTTCATAATAATATATCTCATGATTTTTATAGCATTTAAAATTATACATGACATTGAAATTCAGACTCAGTATAAAGCTTCTTCAAAATTACCATAATAGACGTGCATGACTATTGATAAAGAGAGAGATAGAGATCATGAGACAAGATGCACAATGTGGAAGAGTGAAAAGATTATTAGAATCTTGAGAAAAGTGCCCTTCCCCTTTTATTTTGATCACTCGTGGGATGTTTGGCTCATAGAACTAGTCAGAAAATAACTATGCATGTATAGTTCAACGATTAAGATATTCTTTCATTTATTTGGAATAATATTTATAGGCTTAATTTTAAAAAATTAAATGGTTATCAAACGAGACTTTGGTTTTTGAAAATTAAGCCTATAAATACTACTTCCACTTATGGTTTCCTTGTTTTTTTTTTTCTACATATATTTTCAAAAACCAAGCCAAGTTTTGAAAACTAAAAAAATTAGGCCCCGTTTGATAACCATTTGGTTTTTGGTTTTTGGGTTTTTAAAATTAAGCCTATAAATACTACTTTCACCTATGGTTTTACTTGTTTTGTCATATACTTTTTGCCTATGTTTTCAAAAACCAAGCCATGTTTTGAAAACTAAAAAAAATAGTTTTCAAAAACTTGTTTTTGTTTTTAGAATTTGACTAAGAATTCAAATACTTCCTTAAGGGAGATGAAAACTATTGTAGAGAATTGGGAGAAAACATGCTTAATTTTCAAAAACCAAAAACCAAATAGTTATCAAACGGGACCTTAGTTTTCAAAAACTTGTTTTTGTCTCTGGAATTTGGCTAAGAATTTAAATGTTTTCTTAAGAAAGATGAAACTTATTGTAGAGAAATGATGAGAAAACAAGCACAATTTTCAAAAATCGAAAACCAAAAACTAAAGTCTCATTTGATAACCATTTGGTTTTTGAAAATTGTGAGAAAACAAGCACAATTTTCAAAAACCAAATGGTTATCAAATGAGACTTTAGTTTTTGGTTTTCGATTTTTGAAAATTGTGCTTGTTTTCTCACAATTTTCCTACAATGGTTTTCATCTTCTCTATAATGGATTCAATCTTTCTTAAGGAAACATTTGAATTTCTAGCCAAATTTCAAAAATAAAAACAAGTTTTTGAAAACTACTTTTTTTAGTTTTCAAAACTTAGCTTTGATTTTTGAAAACTCATGTAAAAAGTAAATAAGAAAACATGAAAATCCATAGGTGGAATTAATATTTATAGGTTTAATTTTCAAAAACCAAAAACTAAGGCCCCGTTTGATAACCAATCGATTTTTGGTTTTTGGTTTTTGAAAATTAAGTCTATATAAATACTATTTCCACTAATGGATTTCCTTGTTTTGTTATCTATTTTTTACACGTATTTTCAAAAACCAAACAATGTTTTGAAAACTAAAAAAAAAAAATAGTTTTCAAAAACTTATTTTTGGAATTTGGCTAAGAATGCAAATGCTTCCTTAAGAAATATGAAAGTCACTGTAGAGAAATTGAGAGAAAACAAGCTTAATTTTCAAAAACAAAAAATAAAAAACTAAATGGTTATCAAATGAACCCTAAATAGTTATCAAATGGAGCCTTAGAGATTGAAGTTATAATTTAACTTTTATAAATTCATAAACCAAACACATATATTTCACAAACTCAAGAATCTTGAATAAATATAATTTTCCACCTTTATATTTAATTGGGTGAGTCCAATTTTAACTTATAAAATATTAATTTCATCTCATTTTAACCATGAACTCAAATAATTGATACATGGTATTATCTTTTGTTAGGTTTTTATTCATTTAAAATATATATATAGAGAAAAATTAGTTTTGTAGGCCATATATTATCATTGTGAAATTGGGAAAGGGGGTGAATGGCAAAGATGCCAATTCAAGTCATTGAAAGGGTTGGATTCTATGAACAAACTTTTTGACTGTCAAAAGAGAGTTAGTTCACCAAATTCTTAAGAAATTAGCTGTTTTTGTCAAATCTTAATCACAAGTCTTCTTTTCTATTCATGTATGGACCACCAAGATTTGTTTATCATCCTTCTCACTATCATCTCCCATTCCATAACTGGGAGTACAAATCAAGCTTCCATATTGAATAATTTTGAAAGATCACATCTTTTATAATTTTGAAAGACCAAATCTTTTATTTGACAAATTATCAATGGGATATTTGCAGTCTTGCCATAAACTCAAAGAATTAAGGCATTAGTAGTCTCTTCAAAATGGTAGATTCGAATTTCTTTCTAATTATTCTTTTTAGAGAGTTCTTATTCCTCAAAAATTAAAAAAGTAGTTTTTAAAAACTTTTTTTTTTTTTTTTGGTTAAAAGATGCCATTCATTTTGGAATTTGTATAGTATTTGTGATAGTTGTTTCCAACTATGTCGATAATATTTCAATGTTACGGGAATAAATTGGCTTAATTAAATGTAATAAACTTAATGCGATTATTGATCATTCCATCCAATCAAATTTATTTTGATGATCAATCATGTTAAATTTAATATTGAAATACCATCAACATATAGTTAGAAACAACCGTCACAAACACTATACAAATTCCAAATTAAATAGTATAATTAAGGTCCGTTTGATAACTATTTGATTTTTAGTTTTTGAAAATTAAGCCTATAAACATTACTTCCACCTATGATTCTCTTTGTTTTGTTATCTATTTTATACCTATGTGTTCAAAATCCAAGCCAAGTTTTTGAAAACTTATTTTTGTTTTTTGAATGTTGTTAAAAATTCAAATGTTTTTTAAAGAAAGATGAAACTCATTGTAGAGAAATTGGAAGAAAACAAGCTAATCTTCAAAAACTCAAATGGTTATCAAATATGCATTTAGTTTTTGAAAATTAAGTTTATAAATACTATTTCTCCCTATTAGTTTCCTTGTTTTGTTATTTACATTTTACATATGTTTTAAAAAACCAAGCCAAATTTTCAAAAACTAAAAAATACAGTTTTCAAAAACTTGTTTTTGTGTTTTGGAATTTGGCTAAGAATTCAAATAAATTTTAAAGAAGATGAAACCTATTGTAGATAAATGATGAGAAAACAAACACAATTTTAAAAAACTAAAAATAAAAAACCAAATGATTATCAATTAGGATATGAGTAACATCTTTTAACAAAAACAAGTTTTTTAAAACTGTTTTTTTAAATTTTCAAAACTTAACTTGAATTTTGAAAATAATTATATAAAGTAAATAACAAAACAAAGACACTCATAGGGTGAATTAGTGTTTATTAGCTCAAATTAATTTCAAAACCCAAAAATAAAAAACTAAGGTCCCGTTTGAAAATTAAGCATATAAATACTACTCCCACCTATAGGTTTCATTGTTTTGTCATCTATTTTTTATATACATTTTCTAAAACTAAACTAAAATTTGAAAACTATTTTTCTTTTTAATATCCGCGAGTGTCTGGACTAGCTTGCGCGTACCTCTACTAATCTCCACCATGGATTGAACTCATCCCATCTAAGCTTTTTTTTTTTCATGACATTTATTAATCATTAGATCAACCCATGATGGTTTTAAAACAATAGTTTTCCAAAACTTGTTTTTGTGTTTTGGAATTTGGATTTATAATATGTTTAAAATTAAAAATTGTATAATATTCCAACACATATTATACAATTCTAAACTTTTTAATCTACCTAGTAAACTCCAACACATTAAAATCAGGAGCAAAATGCCCTTCTTTTTTTTTTTCTTTTTTTGTTCAAGTTCAACAAATATGGAATGGAGAATCAAACATTCAATCTCAACGAAGGTAAATAGATGTCATATCTACTGAACTAGATTCAAATTCGAGAAACACTTTTTGAAAGTCACTTTTCTCACAAGGAGAGAAGGAAAAAAAAAAAAAGGTTATGAATAAGAGAGACATTACACATGGATTTAGGGTCTCCTGCACTAACGCAAAGAAAAGAACCCATCACCAAGCAAAACTCATGTCTCCTCTTTTGGAGGATACAATTCCTTACACATCGCCATCTCCTTCAACTTTGTTTCTTTGCTACAGCAAAAAGATCAAATAAAATAAAACCAAACCTCACTCATCACATTGGTTTTATCCCTTAAACCACTTATCTTCCTCCTCACCAAACTACAAACAAACCCACACAATTTCAAACTCCTCATTCTCTCAAGCCTTTTCCTCCTCTCTTTTGGGCTCCCATTTTCCATCAATTTTTTGACTCTCTCATAATGATCAATAATTTGACATGATTGAAATCTGTGACCTTTTTCTGGGAAATTAATTATGCCTTTTACGCCCTTTAAAACGAGCTGTTAACTCAGAGTCTCAGACAGAGAAACCCCAAAAAAAAAAACAGAGGAGAGAGAGAAAAATAGCAAATATCAATAGCATTAGCCATTGGCAATGGAGGAGCTCTTGTTTCCATGATTCTTAATGACTGTTACAGAAGCTAGGTTTTTCTTCAAGAAAAATGTTCACTTTTTGAGTGAAACAGATTTCTTTTCCTTTCTTTCTTTTGCCTTTTTGGGGGGTTTTTGTTTGAAACTGCGAAAACCTGAGGCAGCTTCTTCTTCCTGAAAAAGCTGCAAAATTAAGGCACAGCCGAATTTGGATCTTCAGTAGCTATAAATTCACTGCGGCTTCTTCATTCAAGCTCAAAACAGGGAGCTCTCTCTGTTTTAAGTTCATCAAGTAAATAAAGGATTCTATTCATTTGTGAACTGTCATACGTTTTTCCATAATAAGGTAAATACATTTTTTTCTTTACCCTTTTCAGCTTCGCATTTGGCTTTTTATGTTTGATTCTCTTTTCATTTCATTTTCCTCTTTGGGTCCTCGAAAGTTTTATCATTTACTTAAAACTTTTATGTTCTTTCTTTCTTTCTAGATTCCACGAGGAAATGGCGCCATCGAAACAGGTTGAAGAAGCAAGTTTCTCAGGCTCGAATCAAACAATGAATGAACCAATTGAGAGGGATCAAGAAGAGAAGCTAAATCAATCTCCATTGAGCTTCAAAAGCTTCCTCTGGCATGGAGGCTCTGTTTATGATGCTTGGTTCAGTTGTGCATCAAATCAGGTCCAAAACTTCATAACTCACAAAACTCACAAAACCCACAAAAACCCATCATTTTTTTTTGTTTGTTTTTCCTTTGTGGATGCTGAAGTTTTTGCCTTTTTGTTGGGATTTTTTTACAGGTTGCTCAGGTTCTTTTAACTCTGCCATACTCTTTTTCTCAACTGGGTATGCTCTCAGGCATCATATTTCAAGTGTTTTATGGGATTATTGGAAGCTGGACTGCATATTTGATCAGCATTCTTTATGTTGAGTATCGAAGTCGAAAGGAAAAAGAGAATGTCAGCTTCAAGAACCATGTTATTCAGGTTAGGTTGTACAGAATACAAATAAAACAAAACAAAACAAAACAAAACTTTAGAACAACCCATTGCCATTTTTGCAACTTTGAAGCTTTTTTTCCTTTGAACTTGTTTGTTTGTTCAGTGGTTTGAAGTGCTGGATGGGCTGTTGGGTCCATACTGGAAGGCTGTTGGATTGGCTTTCAACTGTACTTTCCTCCTCTTTGGATCTGTCATTCAGCTAATAGCTTGTGCAAGGTCTGTTATCACTTCTCTTCTAACGTCCTATCAAACAACTCTGTTATCCAATATTTAACAAAATCTGGATACCTAACGAAAACCCCACACCTGACTTGTTATATCTAAGGATGAAAATATCTGTCGATATATTAGAGGGGTCGAGAAGATATTGAGGGTTAATGAATATCTTCAATATCTTTGATAAATACTCATAAAACATAAAAAAAATATTTTCTATTAACTCCAATATAAATATAAATAGTAATATTAAGATCTATAATTTAGTTTGGGAGTAAAAACAACTTAATTATTAATTTAAATAATTTTTTTCAAAATTTTTGATTTACAAAAATATTTATTGATATCGATATTTTATCTATATATCCATCGATATATCCGTAAAATTGAATCGATATTTTCATCCTTGGTTCCAAACACTTATCCACTATAGACATCTATTTGACATGAACCAAAGGAGGTTAAAAGAAAAAAAAAGTGTTAGAAATTAGTACTAATATGTTTTTGTGGGTTTGATTGGTGTTTGTGTGAATGGCAGCAATATATATTACATAAATGACAAATTAGACAAGAGGACATGGACATACATATTTGGAGCATGCTGTGCCACAACTGTGTTTATACCATCTTTTCACAACTATAGATTATGGTCTTTTCTTGGCCTTGGAATGACCACTTTCACTGCCTGGTACATGACCATTGCAGCTCTTCTTCATGGCCAGGTCTCATCACTTATCAATTCCAAAATCAATTATCCTTTTTTTTAAAAAAAAAAAATTGATCAGTTTTGGTCTTTTGTTTTGATAATTTGAAGGTTGAGGGAGTCCAACATTCAGGGCCAACCAAAATGGTGTTGTACTTCACTGGGGCAACCAACATACTTTACACTTTTGGTGGCCATGCTGTCACTGTGTGAGTCTTTTTTCCTTCTTTCTTATCTTTCTTTTATATCTTAGCATTTGAATGAAGTTACATTTACAATTCTGCACTTATTAATGGGGTTTGAATTTTTAATGTAGAAGTTAGGTCTTTTTTCCCTTTTACACCCAAAAATAAGATTCAAGTCAAAATTATTGGGTGGAATTGTGGAATGGGAAAGTAGGGTTTTTGGCAGATTTCTTTTGGTATTAGTAACATCATACTAAATTCGTTAATATATTATTTGTCAATTCGATTATAATTTAGTGGATAAGACACCAGTTATCATTTCGAAGGTTGATGGTATGATTTCCCACCATTGCAATTGTTGTACTAAAAAAAATTTGTTATTTATTTAGTTGGTAGATTTCATGTTGTATTTAATATTCATACTATTATGGTCTTTTTTGGTCTTGGTATAACATGGAAATAAGATTCTTGGGTTGTTCTTGGAATTGTTTTCAAAAGAGTTTTTCAACTTTTTGGAATAAAGATTTTGTAAAAATGTGTTTGTAAGCCTATCGACTTTAAGTTATTCATGAATAATGATTTTAACGCCATGTTTAAAAAAAATGAAAAGAAAAACTAATTAAAAAATATTCTTCCAAACAGCTCCTTGATAAACTATTTTGAAACTTGAGTAATTTTTACTAGGTCGATAAATATTTTTTAAATTTTATAAAGTTAACCTTGTGTGTTATAGGCATTAAAAAGTTTCCAAATGTTCATACTTTTCAAAATAGATATCTCCCCATATCACTTTTATTATTATTATTATTATTATTATTTTTTGAAATATAGCAAAATTTTGAATCTTGTTTTTGTGCTGTGTTTTATGTTTGAATTTAACATAAATTTAAATTATGCTATTTTCATAAACTTTTGAGATTCTCACCCTCTTTTTCTTTTAGAATATTATGTAGAGTGGGAGGATTCAAGCCTACAATCTCTTAAAAATAAGTAGAAAAATCTTGGCTTTTTTTTCGTTCAATAATTGTGGGATTGAGGATCGAACCGTCGACCTTTGAAATGTTAATTGGTATCTTATCTAATGAGCTATGTTCGAATTGACAGAAATGTCTCAGGCTATAATAATGTTGCAACTTCACACTCTATATGAACTTACATTGTTACATATTATATTTAATAATTTAAATTACATGAATGGGCCAATTATATTTAATTTCATTAAACTGAAAATTTGATAGAATTTTTAAAAATTGCAATTTGTCAAAATAAATGCAAATTTGATGAGTAGGAAAAAAAAAACTGAAGCAAAATTTTGGCGCGGCAGGGAAATAATGCACGCGATGTGGAAGCCTCAAAAGTTCAAATTTATTTATCTCATCGCCACTCTTTACGTCTTCACATTGACCATCCCCTCCTCCACCGCCGTATACTGGGCTTTCGGCGACCAACTCCTTACTCACTCCAACGCTTTCTCTCTTCTTCCCACCAACGGATGGCGCACCACCGCCATCATTCTGATGCTCATTCACCAGGTCCCCTCCACAGTCCCTAAATTCATTGCAAATTTGATTCTCTTTTCTTTTTTTCGCTTAAGCATTTCATTGAATGGTGATGTGCAGTTTATAACATTTGGGTTTACTTGCATCCCATTGTATTTCGTGTGTAGAAAGTGATTGGAATGCATGAAACAAAGAGCATGTGTCTTCAATAGCCCTTACCCTTCATTGCAAATTTTGATTTTCTCACTTTTTTTTGCTGATGCATTTCATCGAACGGTTGATGTGCAGTTCATAACATTTGGGTTTGCTTGTACGCCGTTGTATTTCGTGTGGGAGAAAGTGATTGGAATGCATGAAACAAAGAGCATGTGTCTGAGGGCGCTTGCCCGATTACCGGTTGTGATACCCATTTGGTTTTTGGCTATTATTTTCCCCTTTTTTGGACCCATTAACTCTGCGGTGGGGGCGCTTCTGGTTAGCTTCACCGTCTACATCATCCCTTCTTTAGCCCATATGCTCACTTTCAGATCTGCCTCTGCCCGACAGGTAAATGCCTTTGCCTTTGATCTTTCCATTTCATTTCGTCAATTATATTTTACCTAATACGCGTTTATCCAACTGGCATTGTCGAATTCTCGTCCTGAAGTTGAGTATTTGATTGATGCCTTCAATCTGCCCTCACTTCCTGACCATATCATTGCTGGGTCATGGTTTGATTTGGTCTAAATTTTCATTAATTAGGCATTCTAAGCTGCTAGCTGAGTCATTGAAAATTTAATGCAAACTTGGTTCAGAGTTCAGAACATTCCTTGCTCAGTCTTGAGCTGTTTTTATCATTTGCACTGTTCTACCATATGGGCTAAAATCGTCTGGTTGAATATTCTGTTTGTTACCTGTGATTCTTCCTTAGGAGCTTCAAAATTATATAACCTTCAATACTTGCTACTCTGTCTAAACTTTGTTGTCCTTCGAATGGATGAAAACATTTATATGATACGAATCAGTACCAAAGATTGAATATACTTGAAATTTTGTGTTAAGAATTTGACTGTCCTACCAGGTCTCAATATAGTGTCACCAAGTACAAGTGTTAACAGTAAGAGTTCCCTAAAGAGTTGGTCCTTTCAATTCTTATCATTTTGTGGATATGGTTCCAGCTGTATGATTTAAGCTGGAAGTGAGTTCCAACAGACAGCCATTTTAGCCCCACTGGTTGTTATAATGGCTAGCATTTGAAATTTCATGAAACATTTTATTATGGGAGTGGGTAGCATTTCCTTTTCATTCAGTTATCTGCTTTCGTCACAATTCTTCATGCTAGCCACATCTTGAACTAAGTTGGGCCAATCAAACACACCCTCTCCTGTAGTATGTTGTACCCTATTTCACAATCCAAATATTGTGCCTCTTTCCTTTGTACGGCCGAAGGATAGGACCAGTGTGTTGGCTAATTGAGCGAAATTTTAGGCTTTTTAGATTCCTGGACGTGTCAAATCAAAGTATCTTGCTGTTGATTCTACTTTTGCCAACTAGTTTGCAGCTTTTTAATCCTAATTGCTCTTGTAGTTAGGAGTTCAAAACGGAACTGAAAAACATAATGAAACTGACTAAAACTGAAATAGTTGGTGAATTTAGTTTGTATATGTTTGTCGTTTTTTAATTGATTTTGTTGGTTTGGGACACCTTGAGTTGATTATTTACTGTAGGTTTGGTTTTAAAAAAATTAGGTTTCAATGTTGTTATTATCGTTATTTATTTTTTAAAAAAATAATGTTTTTTCAATTCGTATGTTAGTTTGGCATCAGTTTTGGTCAATAGTCGACTTGAGCTGGCCTGCGCTTAGACTCCTACTTGTGTATAATGCATAGAATTTTTATGATAAGGATGAAGTTCAATGGGATGAGAAATTATTAAATGAAGTTGAGGGGCTCATACTTTATTGTTTGACATGCGTATTAGTAGATTTTGTTAGAAATAAATAAATTTAATCACTGTAGCATGGAGCTCGCAAGTACAAGCATATTGTACTAGTTCTCTTGTATATTAATCCCATTGAATAATTTCTCCAGTGGGACCCTCCTAATTTTGTCACTTGATAAGCCATTGGTCTTGTTCATTAAAATTTAGTGACAAATGCAGATGTCTAGAATTCTAATGAACTGAACCAAGAAGTTACCATAATTGTGCAACAGTTGCAACTGAAAACTCCTGTATATTTAGATGAATGAAAATGATGACAGTAGAACTTGTGTTTGGAAATATGACATGTTAGGAAAATGTATTGCTTTGGCTGCAGAATGCTGCAGAGAAACTTCCGATCTTCATCCCTAGCTGGGCAGCCATGTATGTGGTGAACAGTTTTATAGTGGTCTGGGTCCTGGTCATTGGGTTTGGATTTGGAGGGTGGGCTAGCATGGCCAACTTCATCAAGCAAGTTGACACTTTTGGGCTTTTTGCAAAGTGCTACCAGTGTCCACCACAGGGCCCAACAACGGCCCATCATTGAATTTTCTCTCTCTACCATATAAATATATAAGGCACACTCAGAGGGCATCAAACTTCCCCTCCTCTACCCTTTCTGATATGCATATTAATCAGCCAAATCTTGTCTGGCCAATCTCTTTATATTTCTCAATATGATGTTTATTTTATTTTTTTCCTTCTTTTTCTTTAATGCAAATATAAGAAATTGGATAGATTCCATTCTTTGATGCATATAAACCATCTTCTCCCACTCTTCCACTCTTTTGTTCTGTACTTCTTGGAGGAACTGAATACCAATTGCTCTCTGCCTAATTTTAGAAAGTATTTCAAGGATGTTTCTGCATTAGTAAGTTATGGAACTGCACTTGAAGCTTTGCATTTTTTGCTCTCTTATCTGATTTCATTGGTTTCAAGATGAATATGTTCAACCATTTAGCCAAGCTGTGCCTATTTTTACCTTTAAAAGAATAAGAATTAGGTGGTTTAGAGTAATTTTTTAGAAATCAAGTTATGAGTGCAGTAGACCAAATGGGTTTATAATGTAAGCTATGTCCTATGAAAAATGAGTCACATATATTAGCAATTTTTACTGACCAGTCAATTATTTGTATACAGTGGTATCTAATCTTGCTAAAAATAATTTTCACATGTGAGAATCATGCATAAATATTGTATACAGTTGGTGTCTGGCTTGTGATGGATGAGAATGCTGATAAGAAAAAAAACCCATCTGTTTGTCATGAGGTGACAGAGAGAGAAAAGGGACTATGTCCATAAAATGTTTTTAGAGAATTGATGAGGCCCAAACGATTCATTTTATAAGTAGGACAATAAACAAAAATTTAAAATTTATGATTATGTTTGATATCTATTTGATTTTTAGCTTTTGCAAATTAAGCTTATAAATATTATTTTCATCTATGAGTTTTTTTTGTTTTGTTATTTACTTTTTATATATGTTTTCAGAAATCATACCAAAATTTGAAAACTAAAAAAAAAAGAAGTTTTCAAAAACTCAATTCAAATGTTTTCTTGCAAAATGTGAAATCCATTGTAGAGAAATGATGTGAAAATAAGAACAATTTAAAAAAAAATTAAAAATAAAAAATCGAATGGTTATCAAATGGAGCTTATCTTATTATAAAATAAAATAAAATGACAAACATTGCATTGTATTGTACATGATTATAAATTAATATTAAAAAAATAATCTCTTTCACACGTCCACGTATAAAAATAAAGGAAGCAAAAAAAAAAAAAAAAAATCAATTTTTATCCTAAATTTTCAATGTCATCAATGTGTATCTTTTATGTTTTTTGAGTTCCATCAATGTGCATCTTAAACTTTAACAAGTGTTAGGATGTTAACTTTTAAACTTGAAAAAACATTATAATCCCTACTCTAAACTTTAATAAGAGTTGCAATATTTTTTTTAATGAAATTTCTAAGTTTTGGCAAGATGCAACTAGATGGTTTTTTTCAAGCACGATTTGATGAAAGTAAAAGTTTATGGCATGAATTAATACCCTTATTAAGTTGAAGGTAAAAATTTATATTTTTTCATAAATTAATCATCAAGTCATTTTCACCCGAATACAAACAATTAACAAATGATACCAACAAAAAATAAATCTTGAATATTTATCCAAAAAGATTGTATTTTTTTAAAAAATTATTTTAAAGAAATAGGAATTTCATGAATGAGTAAAATTTGTTGCCTCATGGACTACATTTGCAGAAAATCATTCTTGCAAATTGGAAGAGTAGGCAGTGAGATCAATTCTATCCGCCAACAACAGTTTCCACAGTAGCTTAGCTCTTTTGCAATTGAACAATACATGATCAGTGGATTAAGGAATTTTATTAGACACTTTCAAAAAGTTAGGAATAAAATGGACACAAAATTCTCCACTAAACTTGTTATTTAACAAAAAAAAAAAAAAAAAAAAAAAACTCGATTGTTGCGCCCAATATCCTCGTCTTCCTCTTGCGCGCTCTTCTCCTGCGTAGCCAAAAACCGCAAAATTTTCGACTGCACTCTTCTTCCTCTCTCCTTCTGAACAAAGTCTCTCCCCATTTCTCTTCACATTGATTCCCACTCCATAGTCCATCCCATTCTGCTGCTCAAGGTATGCTCCTTGTTCTATCTTTCGATTCTCAGGTTTGTTTTAAACCCATATTCCTGTTCTTCTTTCTTTTCTGTACGTTTAGGGGATTTCGTTGCGTTGTTGGTTGGGGTATGGTGATTCTTAACTTACTCCTTCATCAGGTTTCTCGGTTACACTAGCACGAGAAAGTGTTCTTTCTGAGTTGGAGCTTGTTCGACGTTTCTTTGTTGGGGTTCTGAGGTTCAAAAATGGCTCCCAGAGTGCGAAGCAAAAAGGTATTTTGTTTCGTTCTCACTCTTTCTTTTTTTTAACCTTGTTGTTGTGAACGAGATTTCTGCATTTCTTTTAGATACTAATAGTATTTTTCGAATTTTATCCTGTTTGGCTCTCTCTATTTTAAATTTCAGAGGGGTAACTTACGAATTGATGCTGCGCTCGATGCTATGAACCCTTTCGGATTTCCTCCGAAGTTGGTTCGTGACACGGTCAAGGAGCTCCTCAGTGTAGGTTTTTCTGATTTCCTCTCTGTTATCGCGTTAAGTGCATACATACATGGTTCTTGTTTTTGTGTGTGTTTCTTCTGTGGCTATCAAAAGTTTTGTGGAAATGTGGTGGATTGGATTTTCCTGTCTTAAAACAAGAAAGCAAGTGGATAAAATGGTCTGATGGCCACTGCCCTGAATTATTGACACTAACTCTACTTGGTAGAAGCCACGTCGAGAAGATAGAGAAAACGCTCCCTCCTCTTTTCTCCCTTTCCTCAGTTCTAGCCTCTTACAACTCTTCAAACCCAGATTGTTTGTGTTAATCGGTTTTCTTCTTCAAGTAAGTATTTGTTTCTAGATTCTCACATTCAAGGTCGATTATTTGGATGCTTTGGTTCTTAGCAATATGGAATCAAGTAGCTGTTGTATTTCTGAGAAGTTTTATCGCGTTTGGTATGAAGAAGATTATATTTATGTTGAAGATATGGATAAAAAGTTGGCAACCCCTCTTTCGTTATCCCACCTTTATTGGTATGAAAATTCCTTGGTGGAATTGTTGCAATGTCCTGTGTTTTCGCCCTTTTTTTAAGCAAGATAGAGGTGAGTATGGTACTTGAAGGATTCAGAAACATTGGTCTTCCGTAGGATGGCTTTTAGTTTTTAGTTTTTTTTTTTTTGGCTTTCAGTTTGTTGAGGGGTCTTTTTGTCTCTTGGTGCTTCTAAAGCAGTTATTTTTGGTTTGCGGTATAGGAGTTGTTTATCTTGTGTTCTTTGGGTGCTCTTCTTCTTTGGTTTGCTGAAACTTTACTTTTGGTTCTTTGTTGGAGCGTTTTCAGAAGATTTTGGACAAGCTTTCTCTTTTGCTACTTTCCTCTGCTCCAGCTACTCTTTAGTCTCTTATTGGCATTCTTTATCTAAGCTTTAAATTGTATTCTCTGTACAAGGCATTTATCCTAGGTAATTCTTGTATGTTTTGTTCTTTCTTTCACTCCTTTTTGGAGTTTGTATCTTTTGAGCATTAGTCTCTTTTCATTTCTTCAATGAAAAGTTTCGTTTCTTTCGTTTCTTGTTAAAAAAAAAAAAGAGAAAGCAAGCATATAGATTTACCTATTTTCTTGCATCGAGTTGGGGGTTATTTCATTATTTTTGTTGATTGAAAATGTTCCTTTTTTGTTTCTTCACTTTGGCTTTCTTGCAATCATCGCTATACTTTGTTTTATAATCTCATACATTGCGGGGAGAATTTGCTTTAGGTCTATGGAGGAGACGACGGATGGGTATTCATTGAAGAAGGCTCCTATACTCTCTTGATTGATACCCTTCTCGAGAAAATGAAAGATGGTGCAATAGAGAAGGTTAGCTTTGCAACTATTTTTGTTGAATTTGGTTCTTGACATGCACACGTTCTTCACCTTTGCATAATGGTTTATGGATGATTAACAATACCAACCGAGAACCATTGATGTTTGTTGCATGAAATTGCTTGTTCCTTAGATTTTAGTTAACTCTTAGGGGCTGTTTGGGGCACTGAGTGAGTTATAATAACATGTGTTATAATAATCTGTGGGTTATAATAGTCTGTGAAATAATATAATATTGTTTAAAATGCAGAGTTGTTTAGTCTGAGGTTATAATAGTCTGTGTTTGGGGCGCAAAGTATTATATGGGTTATTATAACACAGGTTATTATAACCCTTGCCCCAAACAGCTCCTTAGCATCCTCCTTAAATGGAAAAGTACGTAGGACTATGTTGTATCGTGTAGAAATAAGAATTGAAATGTCTAGCTCCAAAAGAACTCCAAATCAAATTTCCAAACTGCTTCTTATCCCCAGATTGGTGTTTGTGAGGTGCCCTTTTGCTAGTCATAGTCAAATTGTTAGCAGTGAGCACACCATTTGCTCCTGCATATAGTTTTTGTTTCCCTTTTACTGGGTGTACTTTTAGTTGAACTTCTAATCACAATGTTTCCACCATTTGTGTCAACTGGAAAGTGTGTTTGTAGATCTATTGGCCTCTTATATTTCAAATTTTCAATGGTAATTTGCTGTTATGTTATTATGTTGAACGGTGCAGAGGATTAATTTTGTTCTGGCGAGATCGTCAATCCTATTTCTTATATTGAACGAGTGTTGAGTAATTATCAGAAAAATGCACACCTTGTATTCTTTACATTGTTTTATGTCTTCAGCTTTGCCATGATTAGGTTCATGAAGAGAATGGAAGAGCTGCAGATCATCAGGAGACCTCTGTAGCTGGCTGTTCGTCAAGTGTTATCGAGGAAGCTTCCTCATCTAATCCTGGGGTTGCGATTACTGTAAAACAGAGTGAGGTTTTAATTTCATCATATGTGGACAATGAGGCTTTCAGGATCACAGCCACATTACCTGCAAATGATTCAGGTAACTAGTTTCGCATACATAACCAAAGTTTACTTTTGTTATGGATTTTTTGTCAACGCCTAAACAGCTAAACTTTTAAATTATTTTAAATGTGCAAAATTTTGTTACTAACAATAAGATAGAAAATAAATGGATTTAGGAGGTCAAGTCTATGTTCCAATGAGATTCAATTTGGAACCAAAGCATTGTTGGATAGCAGTAGCAACTTTTTAAAGGCAATAATTGATTTCATTTGGTTACTTGGGAAAGAAACTATCAAATGAATGAATTATTTACACCTTATGTGTGATTTCATTGCCATTGTGGATTGTCATGCTGAAGGCACTAAAGAATATTGTCTCTGATCATCTGCAGATGAAAGATACTGGAAGGACGATATAGCTTCTGGTGATAACGACCATTTTAGGAGTAATCTGAACCAGTATTCACCAGCACATATCCCCAAAATAAGGAGGCGAAAACCTTATCATGGCTGGATCTCCTCTAGCGACGACAGGGAAGATCTCGTGTACTTGACACCAGCTCAATTGCCTGAAGAGTTTGCCAAGTTATTCATTCCTCATGCACAGAAAAAAAGAAAGAAGCGTTGGGATGTGAAGCCTTCAGAATCATGAGCTTTTATTAAGCTGCTTGTTTTGTTATTGGATTTTGGTGACTTGAGGGAAGATAGGTGAAAGTGTAAATGGTAATTAGAGTTTTGACTGTAGAACAGGGCTGTAAATTGTGTAGTTAAGACAGTGTACTTCAGCTCTGTGATATTCTATTTTTCTCTTGTTTTTCCCTCTCCTTTCAGGAAACAACTCCATTTGCTTGCAGGATAAGTTAAAGTTGTGCCATGAATTTCACCCTCTCTTGTTTGTTAGGGTAACCTTGGAAATAACCTTTCAAGCTCCAAAGTTGTATATTTAGGTCTCATTTGATAATCATTTGTTTTTTTGTTTTGGATTTTTTAAAATTTTGCTTGTCTTACAATTTCTTACAATGGTTTTTATTTTTCTTAAAAAAATATTTAAATTTTTAGTCAAATTTCAAAAATAAAAAGTCAAAAGTAAGTTTTTAAGGCTCCGTTTGATAATCATTTAGTTTTTGAAAATTAAAATTATAAATATTACTGTCACTTATGGTTTTTTTGTTTTGTTGCCTATCTTTTAGGAATGTTTTTAAAATTCAATCCATGTTTTGAAATTTTTTTTGAAAAAATAGTTTTGAAAAACTTGTTTTTGTTTTTAGAATTTTGTTAAGATTTCAAATGTCTCTTTAGAAAAAATGAAAATAATTGTGAAGAGATTGTGAGAAAACAAGCATAATTTTTAAAAATCAAAAGCCAATTGGTTATCAAACAAAACCTAAAAACTACTTTTTTTAGTTATCAAATTTTAGCTTGGATTGGATTTTGAAAACATTTGTAAAAAGTAAATAATAAAACAAAGAAATCAGTAGGTGGAAGTAGTGTTTTTAAGTTTAATTTTCAAAAATAAAAAATAAAAACTAAAGGGTTATCAAATGCTTTTACCTCTCTTAGCACCGTCATTCCATATGATCTTGTGTGAAAGATAAATAAGAAAAGGAAATGTGTGGTTTGCATTGGGTGATTTTTCTATCATTATGAAGTTCTAGTTCTCTCTTTTAAATTTAATGTAAGAAGGAAAAGTGACAAAACTGGGTTCAAAATGTTTTTATATTTCTTCTAATAACTAGGTACTATTAGGTGTCACTTGGTGCATTGTGTTTATGATCTAGATGTGGTAAGAAAGAATAAAGATTTTAAATTAGGAAGTTTTCTCTTTGGAGTCTTGAATTTAAATCTTAGAGGGTATTTAGAAACGTTCAAACTCTTATTAGAACAATTTATTTATGATTTTGACGGAGTGATAATTTTTTATTATTCTATAAAGCATAATAAAAAAATCTCATAGGAGTTCAAATTTTAAAATTAAATTTATTCAAACTAATGTATAAACCTATTTAATAAATAAGACACTTATTACTATTCTAGTTCGACTCTTTGGTCTCTCCCATCTATTTGTTGAATTAAAAAAAAAATTCAATACATAAATCTGCAATTATTTTTAATATTTGGATGTAAACCTCCAAGACAAAAAAAAAAACTTTAAATATATGGTTCTTTTCATGTTCCCCTAATTGCCCCATAAAATACAAAATTCAAAATTAGCCCACAAGATTTTTTCTCAAAGCCCGCAATCTTTAATCCACCCAATGATAACACGTGCGAAGGAATAATTCGTAGTTCAGATTCGCTTTAGTTCCTTTTCATCTATTCCTTAATTTCTCAATATCCATATTTTTCTTATTATAAAAAAAAAAAAATCCATATTTTCATATTCATCGTCAGCACGTCGAAGCCGAAACGGATACAGAAGGCATCTCCATTTCCACCATTTTACGAATTTGCCCCCTTCGATTCAGTTTTCGATTTTTCGGATAATTCATTTTGTAATCCATATCCTCGTTTCTCTCACGGATAAGACTCGAGCACGAAGAGAGAATCGGTCATCCAATCAGTAATTTTCAGTCAACAAGCTCTCACAATCGCTTAAAGCTTCAATTCAAAATCAATGGAGCTCTTTAATCTACTGGGTTAAATTCAGCAGTTTCGCGGGTACTTTCTTAAATGGATTTTCCTGCAACTTTTCGCGGGAATTCCTTCCCCTTGTCTCAGTGCAGCTCTTGCTGTTACATTCGTTTCAATCCTAGTTTGGCTTCGTTTACTGGTTTGAGGGAGCGACGGATTCGTCATTGCGGCCTGAAGCTCTATCAGTTTTCCAGGTAACTTGCTTAGTTTCGAATTGGAGGATCGTAATGCAGGGCTGTAAGGTTATTGAGTTGGTTCTTTTTCTATTTGTTGTGTTGTTACTGATAGCCGTGCGAAGCGAGGGGTTGCTTGTAGAGTTACTGAAACGCAGACTGAACCAGATGGCAATAACGATAAGGTATTTGTAATTCTGCAGCCGAATCCTTTTTCTTTTTTCTGTTGTGGCTGTTCATTTAGTTTCATCAAATTTTGTACAGGTTTCTTATTAGTTTTACAATCATAATTGCTTCGTAATCCACAATGTCCTTTTCCTGTTGGATTCGAGGCACTAGAATCAATGGCTTTCTACTAATTTTCTATAATTTCACCTCAAGGCTTAGGTTTTTTCTCCTCTTTCTGATTAGTTTCCTTTGATTTGACTTAGGGCACAGAATTTATGTTATGGCATGAGTTCTAGATTACACAGTACATGGTGTCATGGTCAATTTTAGAACCCGGTGTCATCTTCTTAAAGTATATGCTTATCAAATCACTTCCAAAATTGGCGTTGGATGCTTGAAGGATCTGTATATTTACAATCAGAAATTGATGTTATACTTGTCCAGTAACATAATTACCTAATACTTCACGTCATTCCTGTGAATGGTAACGGGTTAATGAAACTATATCTCAATTTGTAGGAAGAAGATGGCTCTGAAGGTGGAGATCAGCCATCTTTCTCCGACTCCTTCACAGATGATAAATTTCAGCTTGATTCTCAGGCTGTTGATGAAGTCAATAATGCTGAAAATAAGGACCAAGGAGACATCCAGGTATGTATTTCTAGCTACAAACTTTATACATAAAGAAACTAGCTTGGAAATCGGTTTTACCCGGTAATGAGTTCTAAATGATGTTTTTTTTTTTTTAAAGAATATAAGTTTCACATTTTGTCCTTTTCCAACTGGAGCTTGCAAGGCTTTATTGCATGGGGTACTTCAGTGATACGAACTCCTATATACATTAGAATTACCGACCCTGCCGCTGCATATAATCTAGTTGTAGTAATTAATATAACATAGAAGGTTTTATCTTGATCCATGGGAAAGACAACTTCTTCAAGTGTCATTTTTACTTGAACTTTCTTTTTTCCCTTTTTTTCTCCATTGATTTCTGTTTTTAAGAATTCGGGGGGAGGGGGGGTGTTTAGTTTGTGTCCTCAGTGTATTTGAAGTGTTTTTAAACTTCGAAACAGGATATTGATGATAATGTAGAAGTTGCTAGTGGATCTCCACTTCCAGGACTAAAGGTACTTATAGTTTATTGCTGTATTTTTCTTGTACAGAATGGAAGGAAAATTTTCATGCTCCATACCTCATCTGTTATTTATCTGATAAAATTTCAAGCAGACACAACAATTGGATGAATCATTCAGGATTCCGCGAGAAACAATCGAAATTCTTAAGAACCAAGTGTTTGGATTTGATACTTTCTTTGTGACAAGCCAGGACCCATATGAGGTGAGTTGGTTATATAACTATTCCTTTTATTCATGGTTTTTTACTTCTCTTTGAGTTTTTATAATTAATATGAAATTGGGGGTTGGGCTGGAATGGAGCAAGCTGGACGAAATTTAAAGAATAACTTATTACCTACAATTCGAATTATTAATTAGTCCAAGTAATAATAATACAATCATATATGTTAACCACTAACCTAACTAGTACAGTTTTACTTATATGCATCATTTCACTATATATTTTACTCCAGTATTAAAAATTGTTTTTAATTTTTATCTTTCCCATGAGTTAATTTTATCCCAAAAAAAGAAAGAAACTTTAAGTTTAAGAAATAATTATTTACGTGTGTGCAGATGTTATTATTAAAAACTAATCATTTATTTATTGATATAATATCAATATATTTAGTCATTAGTGTATTATTTTAAACTGTATAATAATAATTAAAACCTATATTTGATGTTTCTATTTGATGTAAAAGTGATTCAAAATAATTAAAAAATTTTATTATATCATTATTGAAACAAATTAGTTATCTAAATATATAAGAAATCACTAGTAAACTATAGTAGCAATATTTGCAACATATTTTCCAATGTGCCAATTATATAACATATTTAGCTTAAACATTGATGAAAGTTTTCTAAATGATGATATTAAAGCAATTTTTTTAACACGTGAAATTTCTATAAACAAACTTAACCTCTAGTAAAAATTGTAACCAATATCTTGTGTAGAGATTTTCATTTTTCCCGTGGGGGAGGGAGTGGGGGGAATTTTTCCCCGTTAGCTAAATGGGGACGGGGACGGGGACGGGGAATGTTCCCCGTCCTTGTCCCCGCCCTAATTACTTTATTTTTTTAATATGTATATTTATATATATAATAAATACTAAGTTTAATATTTTATGATGCATTATTTTATTTTTCTAAAAAAAATTTTAAATAGAAATTTACCATTAAGAATTAATAATTTACATAGGAATTTTCTAAAAAAATATTTTCAAAATTTAAAAAATAAATAAAAAATATAAACAGGGAATAATTCCCTGCGGGGAACCTGATCCCCGCGAAATTAAATGGGGAATTTCGCAAGGACATGGAATGAAATGGGGGGCAGGGAAGCCATCCCCGGCCCCGCCCCGTGGACATCTCTAATCGTGTGTTATTTATATGTGAAAAACTAAAAGAGGAGATGTTTGAAACTACTCAATATAGAGAGTGGACAAAATGACTCAGATTGCCGGATATGATTATCCTAGCCTTTTGATGTATAACAGATGTAGAATGATGGGAAATGACACTTCACTTTATTCATTTCACCATATAATATATTTATACGTAGTAAATGGGAGAAGAGCTACTTAACAGAAAGTAACCACTTGTACAAGAGGTTAAAACAGTAATATCAACTGATTACTATCTAATTAACAAGTAAATAACTTTAATACTCGCCCCTCAAGATGGGCTAAAAATATCAATAACTCCCATCTTGGAAAGCAAAGGAAACATTACATTAGATGAAAGAGGCTTTGTAAAAATGTCAGCAAGTTGCAAACGAGTGCTAATGGGTAGGAGCTTCAGAAAACCATCATTTAACTTGTCTCTGGTGAAGTGACAGTCCAGTTCTATATGTTTTGCCCGCTGTAATTGCATCGACCACAAGTATATCCCGGTCGATAGGTAACGTATTCATCCTAGAAACTCTTCAATCGTGAGAAGTATGTAGTAATTGACTGTTGATCTTGAGTAATAGTAGCGAGATTACACTTGAGTTGAAAGATTCGAGGCCCATTCTTGCGCTGAAAATGCTTTTTGAGATCAAGCTAAATCACCCTCGTTGAATCAGAGAGCATGATGCTTGACGAAATTCCTTTGGAAACAGAATTCAGTATTCAAGCAAGCACAATATGATTGTTGCGCGTCCATGCAAGAAGTAAATCACCAGTAGGTATATAGCCATTGATAAATCCAAGTTTGTTTCAAATAGAGAGAGCAAGAAGCATTGATCGACTCCAAGTGACATAGTTATTGTCAGTGAGAAGATCAGAGACAAGCACAAGATTGGAAGTATCATGGTGATGAAGATAGTAAGGGCTAGAAGCATCAATCGAAGATTGAGCACGAATAGAGGAAGAAGAAGCAGTGGTTTGAGAAACTTCAGGGTTTATGTTGAAAATTCTCGTGGGAGAGAATTTTTTTCTGATACCATAACAGATGTAGAATGATGGAAATGACACTTTATTCATTTCACCATATAATATATTTACACATAGTAAATGAGAGGAGCTACTTAACAGAAAGTAACTACTTGTACAAGAGGTTAAAACAGTAATATCAACTGATTACTAACTAATTAACAAGTAAATAACTCTAATAATATATAAACTTTGTTATAGTTTTTTTGTTACTTCTACTAGGGTGGAGTGTTGTTTAAAGGAAATTTGCGAGGAGAGGCTGCTAAGAGCTATGAAAAGATAACAAGGAGGATGCAGGTATCTCTATGTCTGCATTTGTTGTATTTGCTGATTTTTAAATGTTCCTAACTAATTAATTGCTTACTTAATATTTTGGGAACTGTACAGGATAATTTTGGGGATGTATATAAGCTTTTTCTTTTAATTAATCCGGAGGATGATAAACCTGTAGCCGTTGTTGTTCCAAGAAAGACCTTACAACCGGAGACGACAGGTGAACATTTAGTTTGTGATTGATGCTATTTACCCTTGTGGGAGTTGAAAATTAGAGAGAATGATGACGTTTACATTAAAGTTAAAAAATTGCAGCTGTCCCAGAATGGTTTGCTGCTGCTGCTTTTGGACTGGTTACTGTATTTACCCTACTTCTCCGCAATGTGCCTGCATTGCAATCCAACTTACTGTATGGAAAATTTCCTTTCTGTCTTATGCATGAATTGTTCTTCTCTCCCTTGGTCCAATGAGCACTTGTACTTTTAGTATTGTCTTCTGTTAAATAATTGAAAATTTTAGTTTTAATAAATTTTTACCATGTGTTTTCATGTAAATCTGCTGCTTCTTTTGTATAATGTTTTTTCATGTGTCTTTTAGAGAAATTTTTTATCTAGTCGTGAAGGTCTTTGTTGCTGCTTCTTGACCTATTGTTGTCAGTTAGCATTTGCTTTCATATGTAAGGTACTCATTTGAATTTTTTAATCTATTATTTTTTGTGGCAGATCGACTTTTGACAATCTTGAGTTGCTAAAAGATGGACTATCTGGTGCCTTGGTAACTGCACTTATTTTAGGAGTGCATGAACTCGGCCATATATTAGTTGCAAGAGATGCAGGAGTTAAGTTTGGGATTCCATACTTTGTTCCTAGTTGGCAGGTAATATACAGTTTGCTCTCAAGTGTTCTTTGATCATAAAACGATTCATCATGTCCAGCAAATCAATCTTCTTGCATGAGGCAACCTTGTCATTGACCGGCATATATATGATTTTATTGAATTTTAACTTGCGACATTCTTTTTGTAGTATTTCTATTTTCTGAAACCATTTGTGCTTTTGCTTGAAAAATATGTGTTCAGGTAGAAGTAAACTACTATTTTTATTAGAAAAGTTCCTTGTATCAATACCCTGTAAAGGAATCGTTACAAGAAAATCTGCCAAATCGTGGACCTTCCTTACAAAAGACTCTTCCCTCATGGCTGGCTCTGCGCCCAAGCTTCTCTTCACTATTTATATCTCCTCTACTCAACTATGCTTTCCAACATGTGTTACTAGCGGATTTCAGTTGTTTTCTCTACGTTCAAGGCCTGTCAACTTGTGTAGAATTCTGTCCAAATATATCTTCGAATCTAATGAACTGTTTTGGTGGCAGATAGGCTCCTTTGGTGCAATCACACGGATCCTAAATATTGTACCCAAGCGTGAAGATCTGCTCAAGGTGGCATTAGCAGGACCATTAGCTGGGTTTTCCGTGGGCTTCCTTCTCTACATTCTAGGTTTCATTTTGCCACCTAGTGATGGCATTGGAGTTATCGTGGATGCTTCTGTGTTTCATGAGTCATTTCTTGCCGGTGGCCTTGGTAATCATAATTTCTTTTATACATTGGATCTTTACGAGTGGGTTAGTGCTTTCACGTCGTCAAAGTTCAAACTATGGGTGGAAAATCGAGCTAAATAGATCATGTGGCTTCTCCAGTTTCCCTTTAACCAGTAGCGAAATTGGTTGACACTTTCAAAAACATCATCTGCCCTAGCAATTTAGGCCTTGCTTGATAACCATTTGGTTTTTGAAAATTAAACTTATAAACACTACTTCATTTATTTTCTTGTTTTGTTATCTACTTCTTACAAATATTTTCAAAATCAGAGCCAAGTTTTGAAAACTAAAAAAAGTAGCCCTCGTTTGATAACCATTTGGTTTTTGAAAATTAATGTTATAAATACTACTTCCACCTGTAGGTTTCTTTGGTTTGCTATCTATGTTTTCCATATGTTTAAAAAAAAATAGTTTTCAAAAAGTAGTTTTTGGAATTTGGAATTTGGCTAAGAATTCAAATCTTTTCTTAAGAAAAACGAAATCCATCGTAGAAAAATGAAGGGAAAACAATATTCACAAACCAAAAGGTTATCAAACGGGGCCGTAGTCTTTAAAATCTTGTTTTTGTTTTTGAAATTTGGCTAAGAATTCAAATGAGTTCTTTAAAAAGATGAAAACCATTCTAAAGAAATTCAGAGAAAATAAACACAATTTTCAAAAACTAAAAACAAAAAAACAAATAGCTATTACTTGATTATTTTTCTCTGCTCTCTGGGTTGTATAGTAGACAACTAGACATTTAACATCTATGCTTTCCTTTCCATTTCTCAGCAAAGCTAGTTTTGGGCGATGCCCTCAAGGACGGAACTCCTATATCGGTGAACCCTCTGGTGATATGGGCTTGGGCTGGACTTCTCATAAATGCCATCAACAGCATCCCTGCCGGAGAGCTCGATGGTGGAAGAATCGCCTTCTCAATATGGGGGAGAAAGGTATGTTGTTTGATGTTCACTAGCTGCTATCTTCCTCTAATATGGTTAACGCGTCGATCACGGCCACCTGAAATCAAATTCCCTAATGGCCTCCCTTAGAAATAGTAGTGATGAAGAAGTTCATAAAATAAATTTCCAACTTTAAAAAATGACTCTTGCTGATGTAGTTCTCGTTTAAAACAGGCATCCACTCGAATTACAGGCGTCTCGATTGTTCTTCTAGGACTAGCCTCTCTGTTCAGTGATGTAGCATTTTATTGGGTGGCTTTGATATTCTTCCTACAGAGGGGTCCAATCGCTCCACTTTCTGAGGAAATCACTGATCCTGATCAGAAGTATGTTGGTCTTGGAATTCTAGTTTTGCTTTTAGGATTGCTGGTCTGCTTACCATTCCCCTTCCCCTTTACAGAAGAAGCCATCACAAATTTTTAAAGCTACAGTCCTTTTTCATTTATAGTTTCAGGTGTGCATTGGTAGCTACTTAAAACTTAGAAGAGTCCGCCTATTCCATTTTAGTTTACTTCCATTCTGATGCATGAAATTTACAAAATACATCATGATTAGGATCAATTTTCAATACTTTTATCGTTCGAGAAATTCATGGCTCATTGGATGATTTGTGTTTTAAACGAGCACAGCCAATATGTTTGAAGTCATCTTTTTACTCGTCTTTTTTAGTGTAGTGGATAAATAATTTACCTACAAATAGACAAGGAAAAGCCAAAAGGATTTATATTGATCTTTGTTACACCGTTGGAAGTCTAGGTGTTTTGGGGGGAAAAAGAAATCCTAAATGGGAATTGATTTCAAATTTTGGGTGAATTATTTTTTCTAAAGATTTTCTTTTTTTTTTTTTTTTTTTTTGAGTTCAGATGACTTGTTCATATATTATAGTCTATTAAATGAATTTGAGTAACTAGCTTTTCAGTGCATGGGGGTATATATGGATGGACCATGGTCATGAAGAAAGATGAAATTCCTAAGGCCCCGTTTGATAACCATTTGGTTTTTGGTTTTTGGTTTTTTGTTTTTGAAAATTAAGCTTGTTTTCTCCCAATTTATCTACAATGGTTTTCATCTCCTTAAGAAAGTATTTGAATTCTTAACCAAATTCTAAAAACAAAAACAAGTTTTTGAAAATTATTTTTTTTAGTTTTCAAAATATGGCTTGGTTTTTAAAAACATAGGCAAAAAGTAGATGACAAAACAAGTAAAACCATAAGTGGGAGTAGTATTTATAGGCTTAATTTTCAAAAACCAAAAATCAAAAACCAAATGGTTATCAAATGGGGCCTAAATTATCAGGCTATGCACATCCCAATTTCAACATTTTCCCCCTCTTCACAAATCAATTACTACACTCAATCCCATTTGAAAAAAAAAAAAAAAAACTTCACTCAACCCTTTGTGTCAAATTAAATTTGTATATCAAGTTGCCTCATACAATAGAATATCTAATAATCATATATATATATATATATATTTAAGTTCAACAATATTTGGAAGTAGGAGATTTGAACTTTTGACCTTGGTCGAATGTATATGTCAATTATTATTGAATCAAGCTCACTTTGACAAAAATCAAGTACATATAAAGCAACAATAAATAAAGGGTATCATTGTATTAGAAAAAAAAACAAAACAAAAAAAAGTATCGTTGAAACCCTTGATAATTTAATTATGGTATCTTTTCATGACTAATAGACAAATCATGCGCAATTATCCTTTGTTTTTAAGCTATTAAATAGTTGATATCCATTTTTTATTTTTTTTTCTATAAAAATTAATGGCCGTAGACGTTTTTCAATATCATAAATGCGTTTCTTTTTAATATATATATGTGTGTGTGTGTGTTTGACTAATTAAAAATGTATTTTTTTAATTTTTATTATATTTATTTTAGTTAAATATGTGTAGGGGGAATCTATACTTCAAATTCGTAAAGATAGTCAAAGTAAGCATAATGGTAATTGACGTCTATTTCTTTTCTTGAGATTGGAGGTTTGAATCTTCATACCAAAAAAAAAAAAAGTTGAAAGGAGATGTGAAGTATTTTATCTATTAATTTAGATGAGAGAGTAAAAACTAAAACTTTCAACCTAAAAAAAAAAAAAAGATGTGTTACTTATTAATTACGTTCTTATTGTCGTTACAAGACTTTCTTTTCCTTTGACAAGTAGGAGAAATGAATAAAAATACTATAACCTTCTCGAAAGTTAAGATTGGTTTCTTTTTTCCACATTTGTAAAAATAAATAAATAAACTCTTTTTGCTTTTTTTAGGCTATATAGATTGAGTAGGTTTAGTCTTTCTTTCCAACAAATTTTCAGTATAATACTTTTTAAAAAAAGAAGTTAATAATTACTTTTCTAAAATACATATTTATAAATATTTTAGATTAGTTTTTTCCTTTTTTTTGGGAGAGAGAGAAGAGAGGATACGAATCCCCTTTGGGCCACGGCTCACTTCGCTGGTTCAACAGAACCTCAAAACGACGATGCCTTTAGCCCGCTAATTCCTCAATAGTTCACAGTCAGCGCCGCCCGCCGCCTGCCGCCGACAGCAGTCAGCTCCATGGACTTCGCTTCATAAAATGGTCGTATTGGCGATGGGCTTAGCAGCGATCACTGGAAATAGCTGTTCCTCTCTAAGGATTGGGAGATGAAATGGAATGGAGTAGAAATGAACCCAAAAACATAATGAAAAAATAATAAAAAATTTCCAAGACGAAAAAAGGAAGTCGAAAAGAAAAGTTGATTGCATTAGCATCCACGTCGTATCGGGTTAAAGGGACCGTCTTTTACAGAGAAAGTGGTATTTATAATTGGCGAGACGTGACCAAACTTCTCTGTCCACATTTCTTGTAACTTGCGACTACCCACAACAAGATAGGTAAAGTTCCATTTTGATTCTCTTCCCCTCCCTTCCCTTCCCTCTTTTTCTTCAATTTCTTCCTTGCTTCTTCCTCTTCTTCTTCTATTTGTTGTTCTGATTGCTTGAGCAACTCAATTTCTGATTACCCATTTTTCCCTTTTGCCATTTTTGATGAGATTTCAAAGTCATGGGGAGGTTGTTCGTGGTTAGCCTCGAAGGAAGGATCTATAGCTGCAAGCACTGCCGAACCCATCTTGCTCTTTATGAGGACATCGTTTCGAAGGTTTTGATACACAATAACTGTTCATTTGTGATTTCTGATCTGATTTTTTCTATGGATTTTTCATAAACTTGCCTATACTCTTTTCTGATGCGATGACAATATTGATTGACCCTTTAATATGGTAAGAAATATATGGTGTTTGACTGTTTAAATTGTTGTTGTTATGAGAAGGATCAGCCCCCAACCCCAAGCTTCTTCTTGGGGCTTTTCTTAACTTGATGATCTATAATTTTAATTAGAAATTTGATTGAGTATATATGTTGGCTCTACCCTTTGAATATTCATTTTCAGACTAAAAGATATTAGGAATGTCAATGGAGAAGAGTGTTCTGACTTAATTTTTTCCTGTGTTTCTATTATTCAGTCTTTCCAAAGCAGACATGGGAAGGCTTACCTCTTCAATAAAGTGTAAGTTTTCCTGGATGATAGTAGTAATTTGGCCAAATGTTTCCATTAAAGATCCCAAATCTCCTTTGTTTCTTTCCAATGACAAACTAAGAGAATGGGGATGAAGGTCAAATCCTAACTTGTTCAATCTCCCTTTTTCTTTCTTTTTATCTAACTGCTCCTTTTAAGTTGTAGTTTTCTTTGTCATTTTGATTCATAACTTCTGTATATGCTGCTGCTCTTCCTTCGCTATTGTTTTTGGTTTTTGTATAATTCAAGTGAATGTGTTCGTCATTTTAGAAGTGAAGGTTCATCATCCTCTATATGCGATAAAATTGAATGAAGTTCAAACTTATTTATTCATTTTCTCTTTAAGAATTGAGTCTAATCTTCTTATTTTTTTTTAACAGAGTGAATGTTACTATTGGAGTGAAAGAAACGAGAATGATGATGACGGGGATGCATACCGTTGCTGATATCTTCTGCGTTGGCTGTGGATCAATTGTGGGATGGACATATGTAAGATATCATAAATCAGAAAAGCTTAGAAGTTCTATGCTGTTATGTTCTTATTTATGTCTTATGATACCTTCTTTTGATGATCTTTGATCGTCCACCTCAGGAAACTGCCTTTGAAAAGAACCAGAAGTACAAAGAAGGGAAGTCTGTACTGGAGCGGTAAGTAAATGTACATGATGAATAATTTTACATCAGATGAGACTTAAATATTTTACAGTAAGTTGCTTTGAATCATTACTTTTAAAACTTGAAGCTGCTCTAAAATGTCCATTTTTTTTTGGAAAGAGTATCTTTCTTGATCATAGTTAAGAAAATGATCTTATTGGGTTCTTTGAATCAGCTCGTCGTTAATCATTTGGGAAAAAAAATATTACATGATAGAGCATGAGACAAGTGTACCCTTGAATCTTATAAATTGTGAGGTCTCTCTTTATCTTTTCGATGTGGAATCTTTAACAGCTATCTCATTATGTGTATATCCCTTTTAACTGACCAATAATCTAAAAGGTACAAATATACCTACCATATCAGTGAAATTGGCCACATGTAAGGTGTCCAATCATCTCCTAACTTATCATATCATCGCGAAAATTGTTTAGGATGAACTGATTTGGAAGACTATTTAGAACAACTTTCAAAATTTTAGATGTTAAATTATCGTAATTTAAGCTACAAGGACCAATTAAAATCATATCTTGAACTATAGAGACTAGAAATGTCCTTTTTTCCTCGTCTTTTTTTCATTAGAGCACTTCAATTTTTCATTTTTAACGTTATGTAGTTTCAACCATATAATAATTTCATTACCACCACCACTCCTCCCACCCCCACCCCCCACCGTGGTCGTTTGTTGTGGTTGGCTTGTTTTTTGTTTTTGTGCTATTTATGGGGTCTTTCGGTGAGAAAGAAACAATAGAATTTTTAGGGAGATTGAAGAGACCTTGGGGCGAGGTTTGGTTCTTTGTTAGATTTCATGCATCTCTAGGTCTCTGTTTGTAAAGCTTTTTGTAATTACCCTTTAAGTCTTATTATGCTTGATTGGAGCCCCCTTTTAGGCTAGTTGGACTCCTCTTGGGGTGGGTTTTTTTTTTTGGTATTCCTCTTATATTCTTTCATTTGATCTCAATGAAAGTGTGCCTTTCATCAAAATAACCATATAATAATTTCATATTGCACATCTTTAGAAAGATCTCATCTGATCTTCGAGTATAACCATCCCGAGAATGTTCTATTATCACATTGAATATTTATATATCTCAGAGGTGTGCCCCTTATAGACCAGACCCCTGCAGTGGAGAATTTGTCCAAGATAACTTATAAGGGGCAGTGAAGTAGTTGGAAATGGAATTAGGGTTAAGCATTTGTTGTGTTGATGAACAGGTTCAAGGTGTCAGGCCCTGGTGGAACCAGTTACTGGGTCAGTCATGCTCATAGTCATGAAGCAGCTCATGGTGGAGGAAGTGATGCAGATGAAGCTTGAAGCTTGATGATGATGCTCACTCATAATTATTCCAAACTGTACATTCTACTCACTCCCAATGTTCATATTGAACTCATTGTTCTTCATCAATTCCTCATTCCAGCAGCTAACTTACTTGCTGCTTGTAACCAAACTGGAAACATTTGATTGTCATTCTTCTCTAACTTGATATTACTCAACTTTGCAATATGATGAAATGTTTTTCATCAAATTTGTGCTCTTCTTTTGGTTAAATATATTAGTTTGTCCCTAATGTTCGTCGTTTTTCCAATTTGATCTTTTTATTCTTTCAAAAAACTTGAATTTTTGTTGTATGTGTTGAAAAATTTCAATCTAGTAGTTCACTTATACTAATGAATTAATGTAGTGATGATACGTTTCAAAAAAAAATGTAGTGATGATAAGATGAGACTTTAAAATATAATGAAACCGGAAATCTCATATGTTTTTTTAAAAAAAAAAAAAAATTGAAACTCCACGTTAAAAATGTGATTGAAAATTTATTACTTAAAATATGAAATAAACTCCTAAAAAAAACAAAACAAAAATATTGAGTTAGAAATTAGAATGGCCTTGAGAAATGCAAACAGAAGCAAGGGGTTGTTTGTGGCTTTCTTGTATGAATTTTAAATTTCAATAATGGAAGTCTGCATCATTAATTGGTGGGACACTGGGACTTTTTTTAAGTTCCTTTGGCAGTTTTAACTGATCTGGGGAAAAAAAAAAGAAACTGAAAGCCACTATTTTTACTTCAAGAATTGTGAGTTAGGAAATATTCTTGCGGGATAGGAAATTGAACATCAATATTTAAGATGACAATAGGTACTTTATTCATCTACTAAATCCAATGGGAAAAACTGATTTATAATCCAAACATCCAAAATTTAACAAATCAACCCGATGCACCTATGAACACTTTTCAAATATTAGAAATTTTAAATGTCCTTTTAAAAGTACCATTTCAATAATCTTACAACAACAACAACAACAATAATAAATGAACATTCAATGTGTGCTAGCTTTTGCTTACATATAAAGAGGGTCATATGGCTTTTTTCTTCTTTTTTTTTTTTTTAATAAAAAAACCTAGCCTATCTGGGAAGTAAAATATATAAGAATAGAATCCTGTTAAACATAACTTTTACATCCGTTAAAAAGTGATTTTATTTCTAACAAATGAACAATAATTCTTAATTTTTCCATAATATTCAATTATATAGCACAAAAATGTTTGAAATATATATATTTTTTTATTTAAAAAAAAAAACCCGCATTAAAGTGTTCTTAGAGAAACATTTAATCAACATTTTCCCCAAAAATACTCATAAAATATATATATTTCATTAAAAAAAATCATCTTAAACATCTTAAAAAGTAACACATCCCAACGCTACTTCACCATATCTTTTTATAACTCAAACATGACTAGCAAGCAGTCCTCATTTGACATGGAATAAAAATGGAAGGCCTCAAATGCCTTGGCAGTCTGTAATGTAGTTTCAAATATAGTAGCCAGAGCAAATATATAAACAATCAACAGAGAAAGCCCTGAAGTAACTCTGAGATGGCTTCAGGAATTGAAGTCTGCAGTGTTGCATTTACAGATCATCCAAGTGTATAGACTATCCTTTCCGAGAGCTCTTTACCAACCACTCTTTTGTATCTAAGCAACTGATTTTCCAAGTAACTTCTTCCAGAGGGGGTGATGGCTGCTTGTATATCCTTTAAGTTAGTAAGAAAGAGACAAAGACAAGCATTAAAAAACAGGAGAAATAAAAACATCAACAGGGTGAAACAAGGGTTCTCAGTTCAGATGGAATACATCTACATAACAATAGTTTCAGACAATACAGTGAATGATTTTTCCTAACCAGAACCTTGTTTCTTACATTAATTTGTTTCTTCATAAGGAATTTTCTAGCATTGGTATTCTAGAAGCAACGTTTATTTCTAAATGAAAGAAACTAACCAAAATGAATACAATTGTATATACAAGCGCACAGAGGACAATTCAATATCCAAAACCAAGTATGCATTTCTTTCGTTATACCAATATGAACTTGCGGGTGAAGGATTGAAGCACAACATGAAATCTTAATAACAAAATGACAGTATATTACCTTATATCTCATACGGGAATCGCCTATGCCGATTAAAATATTTGTGACGTCTCCATCTTCCATTTCCGAGGAGGCCAGACCACTGCTTTCTGGGTCCAAATCGTCATCAGAACTACCTGAGTAAGCCTCAGTAATTTCCTCATCCTCATCCATAATAGGATCATTTGGTTCTTCCAGGAAATCGTCATCATGTTCAAGCTCCATATCATTTGGTACCTTGTGAAGTGGTGATGACTCCCCATTTTGTTGGAGTGAAAAATCTGATAAGACTACATAAGACTTTTGGTCAAGCAATGGCTTTGCAACATCAAATGGAACCCACCTGAGGAGATACAGAACTCATGAGTCAAATTTGAAGCGACTCGTCAGTCATCCTCAGTAGGAATAAGTTACTTATGATTGAATAAATTTTTGGTCCCTTAACAACTTCTAATTCTAAACCACATTTGTCGACTTAGCTTCTATTACTCTTGGTGTTTGTCTAATATCAATTGCCATGGAAATGGAAATCAAGGAATTATTAAATAAAACCCCCAAACTGACTCAAGCTACCTGGGAAAAACGAGACCTTAATTTTATCCCCACCCTTTTAAGTAAAGAAATCAGCCTCAATAATTCCCCACCTGCAGAGAAAAACTTACGTGTAACGAAGTGGACAAAGAAGCTCTGACGGGCAATATGTTGCCTTATATCTCATCTTTCCGCAGTTGTGAATATAATAACCAAGATAATAATATTGAAGACTGGCACAATACGTTTGATTTTGTTTTACCCAGTCTATTTCTTGTAGGGCTGAATACTTGCCCAGAGATAGGAAAGCATAGTCAGGGTCCCAGAATAGATATTTACTCGATAAACATCTCGGAAGGATGTCTACAACACCAACTGCAACTAACTTCCCATCAATCAAATATTGCTGGTGAAAAGAACCAAAACCGCAGGGAGGAACTGTACCATCACCAGCTGAGGGAACAAAGTTGAGGGGGGTGTCAACCAAAAAATTCCTGTATGAGGCTTCTGATATCCTATCTGGAGTATCATTGTGCACAAGAAGCTGATAACGTCTATACAAAGCGTATTCTACGGGATCAAAACTGGACCTTTTCAGGTGTATCTCAAACTTTCGTCTTTTCTGCGAAGAACATTTAGAGTTCTTCTCCGTACTGCAATCTTTACTTCTGGCTTTAGCCGTTTCTTGAGAAATGGTAGCCTTTTCAGCACTCTTCGGGAAGGAAGCTTCTCCTTCATCAGAATAAAAATTAATATGTCCATTGCATGCTTTGATTGAGAAACCAGATAGCTCATCGACCTGGCTCAAATAATTTACCAGCTTTTCAGCTATTATTTTAGGAAAAAACCCAGTTTCTGCTGTGTTACTTGCTGATGATGATAAGTTATCATCTTTCATCTCACCAACTTGGGCACGCCTTATGCTGGCAGACAATTGGAATGCAACATTGCTGGAGTATACAAGATCCTTTGATCCTTGAACCAGCAGTTTCTTCTTTGCATGGGAAACCCTTTTGACAGAAGCTCTTGGAAATTGTATGTTACGGGGAAGATCACCGCTTTTGGTGCATAAATTTATGGCATCATCGACCTTATCAGAGATATGAAACATAAAGCGGTCTTCCTCATTTTCTTTATTTTTAAAGGACATTGAGTTCTTTTCTACTGAGGGAGAATCTCCATTAAGTGCATAGCTACAGCTCTTGGAAGCACTTGAAACTTCTGTGTGCTCCACTGGTTTATCATGCTCCAACGCTCCATCTAAAAACCTAAAGACAGATAGAAACTCATCAGATGTTAAACTGGTCTGCATCCAATTAGATCTCAAAACTAACATTGGAAAAGAGCTTAAAATTTAGCAATCCAAAATGAGAGCACTCTAGAAATGTTGGTCAATGAATTTCCTCCCAATTCTGATTTTAAAATCACACAGAAATGAAATGTTCCTGGAAATTCTGGCTCCCATTGGACAACTGAAATAAGGTAAAGAATTTGTTTTCCCTCACTAAAGGTCGAATTCAACAAAAAGTGTAAAACAAACTTTCATTTCTATAACTAGAACTCATTAACCCATCAAAACCACCCATGATCAATTTGCTCAAGTAATCAAATATATTCAAATGTGAATACTGACAACATCTTCCACCTCAAAACAATATGTTGAAAGAGAAGGATAGAATGTCGGGAACATGAATAGAACATTAAACACCAAATTCTTTTAAAATCACACCTTTGAAACCGTCTAGACACTCGTAATTGATCTTTAGATGGAACAAAGTCTGATGCCTTCAAACGGATTGTATAAGAAGGGCAACAGGTCCTTTCCATCTCAGGTTTATAGAGATAACAGCCAGATCTTCTCCAGCCACGATCAAGGAGATCTGTGAAACAAGTAAAATTATTTTGATAAATAATAGTTATGAACGTTTAACTTGACCACATGTGAAAGAAAAATTATATAGCCTAAATTACATAAAATCACCAGAAACTGTTTCAGAAAATGATCAAGCATCCATACTGAAATATATCGATAAATATGCAAGCAGGATGAATGTTTTATAGACAAAATTGACAGTGCAGCATGAACTGTGATTGCAGAGAGAAAATGAGGTCCTAGAAAGACTGAAAGAAAAGCCAGTAACACAAACCTTGGTAGTCATCAACAGTAAGATTATCTGGAGCCCATAAACCTGCCATGAAAAAAAAAACAAAGATAATAAAAGCCAACATAAATGATGATCAGGAACACTAGCATGCGGCAATGACAACAATAATCATTTTCAGCTTCTAAATTCCTGAATTGCAGCATAGACATTTATATACATTGTCTAAAGGATCAAGCTAGGAACGACAGAACGCATCAGCAAAGAAATATCTTGACTATATATGTTTTAAACGCATAATGTGGGCATTTCCCTCATATATAAACTAAAATTCATTCAGTCCTATCGAAAATCAATGGAAAAGATGCAAAAATTTATAAAGTAACAGGTAACCAATACAGAACTCAAGAACTTGCAATTCTATCACAGCCCACAACACAAAAGAAAAGGGGCAGAAATACGTCAAAACAGAGTTCAGACCATAAGAAAACAGAAAACATTTTGCACTTTGTATCAAAGAATTACCTGACATATCTCACAGGTGAAAATCCCAAACCAAATTGACAGAAACCAATTCCCAAAAAAACAAATAATCAAAGCAACTGGCAATGAAACGAAAGACCCAGAAGCAGTAACAGAGAAACAATTCAAGAAATTCGATGAAATCAATCGGACCGTGAGTGATGCTGCCACGAGAACCCGATTTGCAGTAGCCACAAGAGGATTTTCGTCTTCTATAGTCATAAACAACGCTTTCCCCTCTCTCTGCGCCACCAATAGTGCTACTGCTCGCGTCGCTCATCGTCTTTCCGGCCATTTCCGATTTCCTTCACAAAGTCAATATCACCAAACGCTTTCTGTATCAATCTAAGACCTGAAATGGTAGACTTTCAAATAATCAGACTATGAGTTTGTTTTAAACTATTGAAACTAGAATTTATAAAGTAACATCACGACAACTACAGCCGGGTTAGGGGTTTGTTTTATTTGTAGTTATTTAATTGATTTTTCTTTTGGTGAGGGATCGGGTGATTCTTTCTTTGGAGGAAACTTCATATGAAATTACTTCATGGAAGATTAGCATCGTCGTCTTTACAACTTAATTTGCAGTCCTAAAACTCCCGTCAGAAAAGAAAAATGGTTACTTTGAAGTAAATCGATAATTAAACTTCATCAGCTTCACAACAAATCAAATGTTTTGTTTGGTAGATGAATTTGGTAAGAAATGATTTCAAATCTTAAGATTTTAAAAGATGAAAATGATTTCAAATTTTTATTTGTATTTAGAACTAAATTGATTTGAAATCATCGAAATTAAAATTTCTTTTGTATGCTCACAAGAAATAAAAAGAAAGTATAACATTTTACTGTTATGCCCTTAAGAATTTTGTAGGAGATTATTTTAATTAATAACAAAATATTTTCATATCAAATAACATTATCAAATACATCATCATGAAAACATACCAATAATCAAAACAAATCAAGAAATTGAAATTTACAAATGTTATCATTATTGTTAAAAATGAAAATAAAAATTACAAATGTCTTAATTTAAATGAAAAAAAAAATTGAACCCAACTGAATCTAAACAAAATCCATCAAAAGAAATTTGATTTGTTTTGTCTAACTATGGAGAAAAAAAAAATCAAAAGAATCTTTTTTTTTTGTTGATTTCTTCTTCAACCCAATCTATGAAAACATAAAGCTAAAAAAATATACAGGAAAAAAAAGCGATTGAATCAATATATATAAAAAGGGAAAAAAAACATATTATTCTTATCAAATAAATAAGCTCACTTCTAGTGAGTTTCTAGTTTGCTTGTCTATAAAAAAAAACTTATTGAAAATGTAAAAGCTACATTTAAAATATTGAAATTATTGTTATCAGTTTTTTTAAAATAGCAAAATACAATGGAGAAACAAAATAGAATCATAACCTTGAGTTTGCGCATTGAGTCTAAATATAAAAGAAATATCGATAGTATAAAGTTGAATAGAGAAAAACTATTGTGAAGAAATTATGTATGGATTGGGGTAAAATTGGAAATAGATTTTTTGAAACTTGAAATCCTACAAAATCTGATCTATTTGGAATGAAAATTTTTTTTTCAGAAAAACAAGATTTGAAATCATAAACGATTTCAAATCCCTCACTTTTTTTTAGCATCCAAACGTATGAAATGATATCAAATCATAACTCATTTGAAATCATCCCAAATCCAAGAGTTCCAAACATGGGTAAATGGTGGTCGTGGATTGTACCTCCATTTTGATTGCTTTGCCTTTTGATTGATTTTAACTTTCATATTTTATATCTAATACCTCTATAAATTTTCAATCCTATGCCTAATAAATCTTTGAGAAAGTGTATAATAATTTGTTAAAATTTTAACTTTGTATTTTATAAATTTTTAACATTGGCATTCTTTTAAAATTCATTGACTATTTGACAAAGTAATTCATAGGAGAAGGGATTTCAAGTTTGTCATTTGATGCCCCAAACTCAAAATAGCATTCTTTTTTAATTCAACAAATGTGGAGTACATGATCACTTAAAGAGGAAGTAATAATTGTTTATATACTAAGGAAAAATATAAATCCAGAGATTTGAATTTGGCTTCTTTTTCGTAGCTAACAAAAGATGAAGTGACATCTTTTTTCATTTTCTTCTTCTTTTTTCTTTTCCATGTTTTATATCTTGGACCAATTAAAATATTAGAGGTGTGAATCCCACTTTCACATATTCTTCAAGTAAAAATAATAATAATAAATGACTGCAATTTTTTTTTCCAATTCATTGCACATTCCTTGAAATGATGTACATGGCAAATAAATAACCCACCACTAATAAAGTTTAAAAATTAAGATTTCTGAAAAGGAGCGTGTAGAATAAAAAATTTACATTTCTAAAACGACAGCAGAAACCCAGTTTCAAACATAATATCGCTCATGAACAAGTTCCCTCCGTGCCCTCCCTAACCAATGAACCACAAGATTTCTTTTGAATTTAAATGGAAAAGACTATACATATATAGAAAATCTATAATTTCAGGGGGAGGCACGTGCATCCTCTAGCTTCAACGTGGATCCACCCTTAGAGTGGAGCTGTGGCTTTTAAGTAGTCAAGCCTTTGAACAAAGAATCTCTTTCTTTTTCAAACTTTAACAACCTACGGTCAAAGAACGATGTTCCCATAGACTAGCCATCAATTTTCATTATCACTTTTGTTATTCTAAATATATTTAATTAATTAATCAAATAACTCTCGTGCTTCTCAAAAATAACAATCTTATCTTCTCAAACATTATTTGTTCTATTTCTGCACTGGTAAACTAATTAATCAAATAACTATTGTAATTATTTTATTTAATTATATTACAAGATTTTTGTTTCTTTTCATACTGTTTCTGAAAATATTTTGAAGCTTATAACATGCATGTCATAATTTTCAAATGATATTTAACCTCAAAATGTTAGGTTGTACGTTAAACTTATAATATTGTGATATTTTCTTTATTTTAAGTGTAAAACTAATGGTGAATTAAAAAAATGATTTGTATAATAACTCCTATGTAGTATAATTTTTCATAGCTCAGTATAGATTTAGAAAGTAATTCTAGTAGGTGAGAATTGAGAGTAGAAATTAAAAACAAAAACAAATTTTGTAATAAACACAAGATGTATTTATTTGATAATTTGATTTTATTCATATATATTTATAAGTTAACGATTAAAAATAAATTAGAACTGACAACAAAATCACATCCAATATTATAAATTAAATTTTCAAAAAAGTTGAGTCGTGACTTTTAAATGGTCATGCCCTTTAACAAAGAATCTCTTTTCTTTCTTAACTTTAAAAACATAGGGTCGAAGAACCATGTTCCCATTAAACGAGCTACATACTTTTATCATAACTTTTGTATATATATATATATTGATTTAATTAATCAAATAAATATCATGTTTATCAAAAGTATCAATCTAATCTTCTGAAACATTATTTAGTTCTAGTTTTGCTTTGGTAAAGTGCTATAAATACCAAACTACTAAAGAAAGAAAAACCACCACAAATTTTTCTTCATATTATATCAAAGGTCACTATGAGTTCTACATTGGATCTCTGTGCCGAATGGATACCAGTATGTAATGTTGAGGAGCCTTACATCCAAACGGTTTCAAGGTTTGCAGTTAAACAGTTCTGCGATCAAACTCAATAAAGTTGGGACTAATAATTAAACCACTAAGGGGCCGTTTGTTTTTTGGGAATCTAGATAACCGGAATCTTCAGATGTATGGAATTATAGATAACCGGAATGATAGATGTCCGACATCTTTAGATAGCCATGTTTGTTTTGTAGGGAAGTTTTTAAGGATGTCTGGAAATATTTGGATAACTGTGTTTGTTTCGTAGGATTTGTACTTGGGAATCTCTTAAATTTACAAAATGTTCCAAGAATGCCCTCACGACAATTCATGTAATTTATACATTAATTTAATACAATTTGAATTTATATAAAATAATTTTTTTTATTAAATTTAAATTTTATTTTTAAATCAATTTAGTTTCTATTATTTTTCCATGTTATTTTGCTCAACAAATTAATTTATATTAATTTAATATTTTTTATAAAATAATTATAAATTTCAATTTAAATTGGAATATCTTTCCAAGAAGAAGATAATTCATGCATATCAATTTCATTTGCATATATTCAATGAAAACAACTACAATATAATTCAAATAAAAAAATCCTTTACAAAAAAATTAAAATGCAGAAAGTCCCAAAAAATTAATTTGCATAATATATTGAGAACATAGAAAATTAATTTGCAAAAAATGAAAGATCAGAAAATGAAAAAAAAAATCTAGAATATTTCAGATTATTATTTTGCAGAAATAAAAGAGCAGAAAATGCATAAAATTAGTTTATAGACAAAATGAAGAATATAAAATAGCAAAAAATAAAAATGCAAAATGCAAAAGTTTATTTTTCAGAAAAATAAAGAAAATAGAATTCCAAAAAATGTTGAGAATTCATATTTTTTTTAAAAAAAAAAAAACAGAACTTAGTTTGTTGAAAATGAAAATGTTGAGAATTCAAAAATCTAATTAATAGAAAATGCAGAAAACTAATTTAGTTTGAAGAAAATACAGAAAACTCATTTACAGAAAATTATAATACATAAAACTAATTTGCAGAAAATAAAAAAATGTAAAAATGCAGAAAATGAAGAAAATGAATATGCAGAAAATGCAGAAAATGAATGTGCATAAAATGGAAATGTAGAAGATATTGAAATTGAAGAAAATAAAAATGGATAAATTTTGAAATGTAAAAAACGTAGAAAACAAAAATGGAAAAAAAAAACAATGATTAGATGATCTGTAAAATGAAGAGACATTGAGACCTCCAATTTTAAGGTCAATGTCTCGACATACATCTCATATGAAAAAAAAAAGTGATCAAAATTGAATAGACAACATAATGAAAAAAAAAATGTGAAAGGTAGCGAAAGGAAAAAAAAATGAGGAAGAAAGTAAGAAAGGAACATGAAAAATACCTGGAAGATGAGTAGAGCAGAGCAGAGTGTTTTTGAAAAGAAAAAAACTCTAATAAAAAGTGACGATTGATGAGATGACTTGGAGAGAAAGAAAGCGATTTGTGGCAAATAATTAGGGTTAAGGGTAAATAATGTAATTTGATAGATGCCTGAAAGAAGGGAATCTTAAAAACCCATCTTTTCAACAGTATTCAAGATAGCTTAAAATGAGGGATTTTAAAATACCCGGTATCTTTAAATGCCTGGCTATTTTAAGATTACCACAATCCAAACACGGTAATCTAGATGGCCATAAGATGGGAATCTTAGATTACCACCAAACAAACGACCCCTAAAAAAAATTAGATCACTCTCCCTAGATGCATCAAATATCTCATACTTGCATAAACTCACCTACAAGGAAGCCAACTTAAGCTTAACTTAACTAGTAAGGCATTATATCATTGATTAAACAGTCCAAGCTTCAAATTTCTACTCCATGTTGGAAAAGAAATAAATAAAACTCACCAAGAAACTAACTATATGTTCGCTTCTCCTTTACAAAACTAACTACAAGTACTATAACATAACTCATAACTCCTAAAAATGGAATCCTTTTACATATGCGCATTACATAGTATTTTCAGAGCATCCAACTAATTTCAATGGCATTTAATAAAATGGCAACCATCAATATTTAAATTAAACTAACCAAACTTTCTGAAAGTGATGATAGTTGAACTGAACATAACCAAAAAAAAAAAAAAGCATAATGTTCCCATCTTACATATCTTAAATAAAATAAAACAAAGCATCCGTTGTCTAGTCATCACCGGCCAGAATGTTTGGGAGAGAACCAAAATGCAAGGACTCTATATGACAAACATCTAGAACTAGTTTCCCATTTTGAGTGAATGTTTTTATTTTGATCTTCCTCCCAGACTTATCCAAGCAAAATAAGTCATTTTTTACTAGAAACAATATCTCTCCATCTTCAAAGGCTTTAAGGAGGTGAATTTCTTCATTCTCGCGTATGTCACAAACAACAAAGTCTCTAATCCATGAATCCTTCTCTCGCATCCTCCACACTTGAATATTAGGACATGGTGCATACATGAAAATAATTGCATAAATGGTGCCATTAAATGGCTGAAGGTTGGCCAGTCGGGAGTAAGGACCAACTTCCAAGACCGCAATCAATTTAATTTTTTCAGTTTCAACATCAAGAGCATATATGACATACTCATTTTCTTTTTCTCTTCCAATCCAATAGACAACTCCATCCAAATAAGTACCTTGATGGTAAAGAGTTATGGGAAAAGGCAGGCAAACATGCCTCCATTGGTTATGATGGCTTCCATTCCTACCAAACGTGAAAATCTCCATTATGCAACTGGTTGCTCCCCCGTAAGAGAAAACTCTGAACAATTTGTACTGCTTCGTCTTAAGGCTGAAACCAAATCCGTAAAAGTAAAAGTAAATATCATCTTCTAACTCAGGTCCAGGAAGTCTGAATAACTCACCCGTCATTGGATTAAATATGCCATCATAAACACTGTGATGGCTACCGTTGACAATAAACAGCAGGCCATTGCAGGAATTGACAATTGATATAGTATTCAAATCACAGTAAAATTCATACGAGGCAACAGAACTCAACGTATCAATATCGAGACAATGGATTTTGGGATTCCAGAATCTAACAGGAATGCAAGTGGGGTCGTAATCACACATAGAGAGAAGGAAAGCGTTTGGAAGGAATTTAGAAGAGGAAGCATAATCTAAAACCAGATGATTCCAAGATTTAGAAACGAGCCTGCAGGAGGGTAAATTGGAGATAGGAAGTTTGGAGAAGATTACCGGAGCGATATGCGGTGGAAGTGGAAGCCCCCAATCTATGTTGATAATCGTCTTAGTTTCCTGCTTCTCCATGGTCACTGGTGAGCAGATCAGAAATTAGGGATTGTGGTTTGGAATGAGTATGATTTAAATGCCATAAATAAATGCAGGAATTTCCTTTTTCTGGTGGTTGATGAATTTCCTTTTCAAAAAAACAAAAAACAAAAAAAATGGAGGAATTTTGCCAAATCGATGAGACGGTGAGGAATTACTGGGGTTTTTCCATTTTCATGTGAGCTGGACGGACACGCCGTTTATTTCCAGTGGGCCGATTAACCCAAGAATATGTATTTCTGAGAGAAATGATGCCGGTAGTTTAATATAGAAAATATTTGATAGAACGATTCAGAGTTCATTTAAAAAAAAAAAAAACAAATATTAATTAAACCATGAACGAAGGGAATAAAAAGATAGAAAATTTTAAAAGGATAAATAAATGATCATAGAATTGAAATTTAAAAATCTTACAAAATCAATATATAAAAAAAAAATTAAAATATCTACCCTGGAAATCGAAAGAAAAGAAAGATATTCAATTTTAAAATTTAACTGTCGAAATATTAGAGATAGGAGAGGGAGCGATTCATGAGATAAAAACTTTCAAATATCCCTCGCGTAAAATTAGGAAAAAATCTCAGATAACTAATCGCAAGGGCAAAATGGACTATGGCTTGGCTAAAAATCAGACGTTTCTATTTTTGGCTTTTTTCAATTTGTCACTATGATTTTAAAGTAAGAAAACTGGAAATGGAAGTGGTGTTTATAGATTTAATTTTCAAAATTAGAAAACCAAAATCAATTATCAGGACTTTAGTTTCTATAATTCGAGTTTTGTTTTAATTTAGTCTAAATCATAAGTTTTATAATAGTTCTAATAGTCTGGTCAATTAAACATTTTTTATAGGATGTAGTAAAGAAGTGATGAGCTCGTTTTGAGTTTAGTTTAGTAGAAAGTAAAAAAATCTAGTGGGGTTTCAGGCAAAGGGAAATAGGCGGTGCAGATGCAGATAAATAGTAGGTCTTACCGCACATCTTTCTCTGTCTTCCAAAAATTGTCACATAAGATCACTGTTAAATTTGTTTTTTTTAGTAATGTTAAATTTGATAAACAACGTCAAAGTTAATATAGTTCAACAATAATTGACATATATCATCGACTAAAATATTAGAGGTTCGAATCTCCTTATCTCAAAATGTTGTTGAACTTGAAACAAAAAAAATTGTTAGACATTTTAGAAGATTAAACCGAGATTATAATAAAAAAAATTTAAATTGCAAGACCAAATTGAAACCAAAATCAAATCATAGGAACTAAAGTGTTGATTTAATCAATTTTTTTTAATTTTTTAATTGTTATATTATTATTTTCTTAGTTAAATTACAAGTTTAGTCCATGAACTTTCATGTTTGTGTCTAATAGATCCCCGACTTTAAAAAGTATCTAATATGTTCCTAAACGTTCAATTATTTATCTAATAGGTTTCTAAACTTTCAAAATATCAAATATAAGTTCTCGAACTTTCAATTTTGTATCCAATAGGTTATTGACATATCCAACATTTTTTAAAATTAACGAATCTATTAGATATAAAATTGAATTTTGTGTCAAATAGTACATTGAATTTTCAATTTTGTGTCCAACAGATTCATGAATTTAAAAGAATGTCGAATAGGTTAAGAACATATTAGACACAAAATCGAAACTTCAAGGACTTAATAGACACAAAATTGAAAGTTCAGGGACCTATTAGAAACTTTTTAAAGTTCAGGGACCTATCTGATATAAATTGAAAAGTTCAAGGTCTAAACTTGTAATTTAACCTATTTTCTTTTCTCATGTGTGATATATTGAATATGTGGGATAATAGTAGAATGAATTTCCATTGTACTTTCCAAAAAAAAAAAGAAAAATCTATTCTATTGTGGTATTTGGAAAATTTTCCATATAAGTGGAGTCAATTGGAGGGAGCAATAATTTGAGCAATAAGCTCATTTAAATGAATTTTGACTCATTGATAATTCTCATTTATGAGAATTATTTAACCTTAAATTAGATTATTCTTGTCATTTTTGTATGTTTTGTTGATTAACGAGTAAGCTAAAAATAGTGTTTATGAGATAAATTCATGAAAGCTTGTCGGAGTATTGAAAAAGATGAAGGAAGTTGAAAAGAGAATGAAAATTAAACTTTTTTTTTTTTTTTTTTTGTAGATTTGGAGCAAATAAGAAAATGTATTTACATTCCACTTTCGAAATGCAATTGCATTTCTTTGGGAAAACAAGATGGTGAACAAGCACATAAATGCAATTGCATTCCAGAATTGAAATGCAATTGCATTTTCTGAAAAATCTGGAAAACGCGAGAATCATGGAAATTACGAGATTTATGTAGATTTTTGTGTGGTTTAGGAGATTCTTCAGCCTGATTTCATGCCCACAAGTTGACTCAAGGTTGAAGAATAGCAAAGATGGACACTTTAGCTCCCGACACCTATAAAAGAAGGAAGAATGAATAAAAAACGTGGATGGATTTTTCTTCTCGCCCACAGTCTGTTGTTCTTTGTTTTCTATCATTTTCCAGCAAGTTTTTCTTCATCCTAGCTCTATGAAATTCTGAGTTTGATCCCTCATAGTTAGAGGAGGTGAAAACCCATTTGCTTTTAAATGGGTATATGGATCGATTGAAGCAAGGAATGCATGAGTTTGTAGTAGTTCTCACATTTTTATCTCACATTTTTATCATTTTTTATTTTCTGTTTTTCAATTCCCTCTTATGAGTTTGTTGAATTTTGTTGATGCTGAGATTTATTGATTTCCATTCTATTCACAACAAACACATTTGTTATTTTGAATTCTAGTCTAGAGTATCTTGAATTTCCTTCAAGTGTTATTATTGTTTTGTTATAATTTTACATACTTTGGGAGATTGATAAAGTTTCTTCCTCCATCTCACTTCTTGATAAAAATTATTTTGGTCTACCTTATTAGTTTGGATATATATTTTTCATTTTTTATTTTGGCTATATAATTATGAGTTTGATAGCAATTAAATTGTTATTTTTCAATTCTTCCATATTGAGCTAATTTCCCTTTAGGAATTCAAGTTAGTGACTGCCCTAGATGAAAGATGTAAAGCTTAAGAGCATAATCAATCTAGCAAACGCTTGAAACTTGGTTTGCTTTTGTTGAGTTTAACGTTAGGTAAACCTAGTCAGCCAACTAGTGTTGCTTGTCAAGCTTAAACTTAATACCGAAAGGGTTAAGGGAAAGTAGATGTCACAAAAACAATGGAGGAAAAGACTTAGAAATAAGTTTTGAAAATCAACCCTAGACATAGGGCGAGACTCCAAAACCACAAGAATTGTACATGAAATTATCTAAGTTAGATTAGCCATAGAAATATAGGTTTAATCACTTAGCCTCCTAAAGATTTTGAAGCAAAATTGAATAGGAATCGAATTCGGTTTACTTCGTTCTCTTGTGTTGACTACGATTGTAATTGTATTTTTAGTGGCATTTCTTTCTAAAGGGGCATGAGCAATTTGAATTTCATTTTTCATACTTATTGTTTTTTTTTAATTATTTTCTTTTGCCAAAAACACTTCTCAACATTTTTATAACCTTGGTTATCGAAATTGCAATTTGAAAACAATTTTTGCTATCTTTTAAATTTTGTTGTATCCGTTCCATGTGAGATCGATACTCTGGAATACTTTCAGTTTTATATTACTTGCATCGACAGTGTGCACTTGCACTGGATTGAAGTTTTGTTTTTAAACTAAAAATCTTTTCTCAAAGCGCCCACGTTTCAATCGATCACCCATGTAAGATTATAAAACTAAGGCACTCTAGATTGCAATACGTTGATGAATGTTTGATTTTCTTTGTTTTTTCCCAAATAATTCTATATGGGATGTTTCTTATTGAAAAAATAATGAAATGCTGAAGATCATAGAACGTTGAGAAATAGAAATGTATGGCCTAACAATTGGAATACTTGACTAATTAAAGTTGTCAACTTTCATATATCATTTTTACATTAAAAAAAACATTTTATATTCTAAATAACGGCCCTTCATTTCAAACAAAAAAGTCAATGCAATGAAAACAATTTTAAATCAGTTTAAGATTTGTTGAATATCTAAGCCGAGCCAAATAATTTCTTAAGTTAACCATCATTAAAAAAAAAAAACGAATTATATGTTTCCCACCATAAAGAAATAAGTTAAAATAGTATTTTAGTTCTTGTACTTTGAGATTTTTTTCTATTTTAGCTCATGTACTTTCAATTGTTTAAATTTAATCATTATATTTTTAAGCAAATCTTAAAATTAATTTATTGTTAACTTTTTTTACGAAAAAAAAAAAGATAAATAAATAATAATCTCTATTAATCTCTCCCTATAAATTTTAGAAACATATTCATATTATGTATTTTTTTACATAAAAATTATTATTATTATTATTTAACTGTATAAAAATAAACTACAAACTAACAATAAAGACTAATTTTAATATTTATTAAAAGTGATGGACTAAATTTAAACATTTAAAAATACACAAACTAAAATAGAATGAGACTTGAAATAATATCATAAATTTGCTATTAGTATTTTATATTTATAAATTTGTCCAAAATAATTGTTTTTGTAAGAAAACAATCTGGCTTACGTACTTTCTGATTTGGTTTTCTCGGTTTATATTTATTTATTATTATTTTTTATGACATCAGCCTATATTTATTAAGAGGAGTTTTTTTCCTTGATGGTATGCAAATTTTGTTATTTTAAAAAGCACATAACTATTATGGCTATTTATTACCCACGTGAGCAGAGCTCAATCAGTATAAAGTATGTATTTTTTATTTTAAAAAAAGTCAGAAATACCAATTAAAAAATATATATTTATGGCTATTTATGAAAATAACCCTAATTTCTTATGAAATCAAGTGAATAAGAGAAGAAATTATTCAAAGAGGTTGCTACAGTGTCGATGGTTTTATATTTTTTAACATATAAAAAAAATTACAAAATATATTTTGAATATGTATTCAATAGTTATTAGGGACGTATTGAATTTCAATCTAAATCTAAGGTTATTAAGGGGAGTCATATTATGATGCCTCGATAAATAATCTTTTATGGTAAACATAAGTTCAACAAAATAGCCAATTTGAGCATAACACAATAGATTAGACACAAATTACTATCTCAAAAGTTGATGATTTGATCTCTTCCTTAAATGTTAGAAAAAAAAATGTTAAACAGAAGGTTGCTTTCACAAACCATATATGGTTGATGGCGGCGGCTCTTGTTTGTTGCTATTAAGTATTCCAATCAAATCAACCAATATCTTTTGTCTTCAATCTCTCAGTTCAACATATTATCAAGTTTTGAATGTGACCTGTTTGCCTACATCATCAAAATTTCCAAAATTTTGGCTTGGATTCAACATGATTCTCAAAGTAGTTGGTTCTTGTTCTACTATTGACAAATAGTGAGCAGGACCAGAATTTCAAAGCAAAAGAAATCCAAACAAACCCCAACAAAGAATGCCAAAATCCCTCATATTCTGCAATTCTCTTATGAACTCCTAAGTTCCCTTCCAAACTTCCAAATCAACAGATTGTTGCTAACTTGCTAGCTCTCTAGTAAACGGCCATCACTGATCTCTTGAACTTCATTCACAGAAGCTTAATTAATCCTTATTATGGAGTGTGGAAGCAATCCCCATTGCATGAAATGCTGCAAATTTGGGCTGCTTGTAATGTCATTTCTTCTACTCAGCCTTCCTTTTGCCTCAGCAGCACTTGGAGGAAATGACACAGACAGGCTTGCATTGCTATCTTTCAAGTCTGAGATAACTCTTGATCCATTTGGCTTGTTCATTTCCTGGAATGAATCTGTTCATTTCTGCAACTGGGAAGGTGTTAAATGCAGTACAAAACACAGGGTCACTGAGTTAAATCTTCCCTCTTTTCGATTTGTTGGTCAATTATCACCTTCTATAGGGAACTTGAGCTTCCTTACAACATTAAACCTCAAAAACAATAGCTTTGGGGGGAAAATTCCACAAGAGATGGGTAGCTTGAGCAGGCTTCAAATATTGGACTTGGACAACAATCACTTTGAGGGGAGATTCCCATCACCATATCAAATTGCTCAGAGCTTCAATACATTGGATTCCTTAGCAATAATCTGACTGGCATATTGCCCAAGGAACTTGGATTGTTGGCTAAGCTTGAAGAACTTGAGTTGACTTCCAACCAACTGTTTGGAGAAATACCTGAATCACTTGGAAATCTGTCGTCTCTCAGTGGCTTCTGGGCCACTCTGAATAATTTCCATGGCAGTATTCCTAGTAGTTTTGGGCAGTTGAAAAATTTGGCAGCTCTCTCTATTGGGGCAAACAAGCTGACAGGTACCATCCCTTCCTCAATCTACAACCTTTCATCCATAAGAATCTTTTCACTTCCGGTAAACAAGCTTGAGGGTAGGCTTCCCACAGATATAGGCCATCTTCCCGGATCTTCAGTTCCTTAAGAATCCACACCAATCAATTCAGTGGGACAATTCCTTTTACACACTATCTAATGCCTCAAAACTTGTGGTGCTTTCAATCGCAATAAACATGTTTACTGGGAAAGTGCCTAGCTTGGCCAGCATGCGGGATCTTGAGGGTCTTGGACTATATGAAAACAATCTTGTTGATGACTTGAATTTTCTGTCTTCTCTTGTGAACTGCACCAATTTGACTACTCTAATCATCAGTGACAACAATTTTGGTGGGGTGCTTCCAGAATATATAAGCAACTTCTCTACAAAGCTCACGATTATGGGATTTGGAAATAATTATATTCATGGAACCATTCTAACTGAGATTGGGAATCTCATTGGATTGGAAAATGGGTCTGGAAATCAACCAACTAACTGGTCCCATACCAAGTTCACTGGGCAAACAAAAAAATCTGAGTGATTTGTTTTTGAATATGAACAAACTCTCATGGACAATCCCCCACTCTTTTGGAAACTTGTCTGCATTAGGGAGATGTTATCTGAGGCTAAACAACTAGACAGGAGTCATTCCATCAAGCCTTGGAGAAAACCAAAATTTGCAGATGCTGGCACTTTCTCAGAACCTTCTAACTGGTACTATACCAAAAGAGGTATTGAGTGTTTCATCTTTATCAATTGCTCTAGAGCTGTCTGACAATTATTTGACTGGCTCCATTCCCTTTGAAGTAGGCAAGTTGGTCAACCTTGGCTATTTGCACATTTCTGGCAACATGTTAACTGGGGTTATTCCCTCTATTCTCAGTGATTGCACAAGCTTAGAAGATCTAAACTTGACTGGGGATTTCCTTGAGGATCCTATACCTCAGTCTTGGAGTTCTTTGAGAGGAATCGCAGAACTCGACCTTTCTCGCAACAATTTGTCAGGCCAAATCCTATTTTATGAGCTATTTAAATTTATCTTTCAACAATTTGGACGGTGAAGTTCCCACTCAAGGAGTGTTAAAAAATGCAACTGCCTTTGCCATTACAAGCAACTTTGCGGTGGTATACTGATACAAGTTAATGTGTTAATATTATCCAGCAATAAATTATATAACAGGATGTGTAAGTGGACACATAAGCTGTAGCAAGGGTAAGTAAATTATCGTTTTTCCACAAAGATTAGCAAATTTAACAACCAAACAAGAATTAATCACTTAGCAAACTCGAAAGGTAACCAAAATAAGGAGGTTTTTTAAAATTAAAACCACCATGCCAAACAAAAATAAATGCTATAACAGAACAAGAAAGGCAGAGCAAAACACAATAAAAGCAAGATAACGAAGCTCGTATTAGACTAATTAGGCTCGGATTAGGGGTTTTGCATGCGTTTAACTACAAAGAAAACTGAAGCATTCTTAACCTACTCGATTCACGACAGTAACAAGATATTCTCCCAAATCACCTAGATTAGCAGTTTAATTCCCATTAAACCTTTGCATTTTAACCTACTATTTATACGTGCATTAGGTGAGCTATTATCTCTAATAATAAACCCACTTAGAAAGCCTCTAACCTATTCAAGGCTAATATGTTTTCGAGCTATCAATTTCTCCTAATCCTCCCGAACATCAGAAAAACGTTGTTGCAACTCAGTTGAGCTCAAACATTAATAACTCTAGAAAATCAAAAGAACAAGCAAATAATACTTCATTTAACATAATAGTCAAAACACATACATTCCCTACTTCTTACCTTTACATGATTAGTCCATAATACAAGATAAAGAGGAAATAAAACTAATAAATGTATTCATACTGCTGTAAGATAAGGAAAATAATAACAACTAGACTAAAGAAGAAGAAGAAAATGGAGAAGACTCTACGATGGTACTATTCCCACAGCTTTCAATGGAATCTTTCCACCTTGGGAAGCCTTTTGTCATTGCTCCCTCGTTAACAGTTTCTCTCTCCTTGCGATATTTTTCCTTCTCACGATCTTCCCTAATGAAAACGGTTGCTGCCTCATTTAAAGCTCTCCCCAAATGTAAAACGAGGGTTGATTAGACGCTTTCAGGTGCGTAGTGATCTCCCAATTGCTCTCGTGTCCAATTTGACATATTTTGTTCCAACTCAGTTAATAAAACGTGTCTCACATGCGAATTCCGCGAATTCCAAATCCAAAATATACTCTAGCAGACTAGCCAGCCTCAACATCCTCCATCTCTTAAATTTATTGCTTCACACTTCGACTTTATCCCTTCAACCTTTACACTTTTCACCTACATTCATTAAGGAACTCAGTTATCTAGCAATCAATAAACACCAAGCAATTATCAAAAATAGGAAGATTCTAAATATAAAATAAGCTCAATTTCTCCTAAAATTACCAATTATAAGCCCTAAGAACTCCTCTTTGAAGAGTTATCATATACTGAATTGAATCTATGAAGATGCAGTTTGAATAATTCCACAAAGAAGAAACTAACTATGAGACTGAAAGTAATCATATCAGTTGCTGGTGGATTGGTGGGAAGTCTTCTGGTCTTCTGTACTGTGCTTCTTTTTTGGTCAAGGAAGAAAAAGAATAAACTGGATTCAAATCCATCACCAAGAGTTTCCTATCTTGTTGTGTCTAATAATGACCTTTTCAAAGTCACCAATGAGTTCTCTTCCAACAATCTAATTGGAGCTGGCGGTTATGGATCTGTCTATAAAGGAACTCTCAGTCAGGATGGAAGTGTTGTTGCATTTAAAGTGTTCAACCTTCAGAATAGAAGAGCATCAAAGAGTTTTCTAGCAGAATATGAAGCCCTTAGAAAGCTTTGACATTGCAACCTTGTCAAAATTCTTTCGGCGTGTTCGGGTTTCGATTTTCAAGGAAATGATTTTCTGGCATTGGTTTATGATTTCATGGTTAATGGGAGCCTAGAGAAGTGGCTACATCCAGATGGTAACTTAAACCAGGAAGAGGGCCAAGGATATTTAAATATCATGCAAAGGCTAAGTATTGCCATTGATGTGGCTAGTGCTCTGGATTATCTGCACAATGGTAGCCATATGCCAATAGTTCACTTTCTACTGGGATTCTGGAAAGTATCCTCTCTAAGATCTCGGTCTGTTGGGATTCTAACCAACCACTATATATTTTCTTTTGGAAGTTGGCTCTGCATTATTTCGACGTAGATTCGTGACCTATTGTTACAGCTGCAAGTTTCTTCTCCAGATCTAAGATGCTCTTAGCAAGTGTTTGTATGATAATATTTACCAGCAGTAAACTTTTGTATTTACTTTACCATTTTGTTTTTAATTACACTTGTTGAACTAATCTTGTTAGAGCTGTTATATTTCCATTTATAGTTGTTGATTAGTTAATGGTAAGCTTTACCAAACTCAATATTTGTATAAATATTCATGAGAGGCTATCTCAGCTGAGACCTTGAAAACTCCTCTGGCCTTGCACCAAATGTTTTGGTTTTCGCAAATTCTGGATCATAAGACTCAAATTTTAACTTACTAGAGTTATTTAGTTTATTTGATAGTTAGTTGGAACTACTATTTTGTAAAGTGGTTATTCTGTTATTACTTAGTCCTCTGTTATCGTGTATATATATTTTCAAAAGGAGAAATGATGAATGACAAGTATCATTTCCACTATTCTACACTTGTTATAGAACTCCATTCTTAGGCAAATTGCACAAACCACCCCTAAAGTATAGTGGTTGTAACAATTGCACCCCTAAAATTTTAAATGTAAAAATTAAACCCTTAAACTTTGAAAAGTGAAAAAATTGGACCCTCAAACTATCGTAAATGTTAAAATTGGGTCCAATTTACTCTATTTGTCTCTCATATTTCATATTTTCTCTCTACTCTTTCTCTCTCTACCCTTCTTTTCTCTCCATTTCTTAAGAAACATCAAATGCTTTTTTGATTTGTTTGATATTTTTTTGCTAAGCTTTTGAAGGTGCCCATTTTGAAATATCCTTCGATGGTGGATTGTTTTTACTGTACAGATATCGCCAATACTTGTTTCTATGAATTTGATTATAATGCGACAAATAATCAGTTTCAGCGATGCTCAAATTCCTCTACCCCACCAAAGGACCTAAGACCCGAGTGTTGACTGTTTCTAATCCGGGAATTTGATGGGCTCTATGATTAAGTTGTGTTCTTATCAAAAACAAGAATTTGGTCTCCCTAAGCTTTGTTTCCTACTTACCTTCTCATTAATCTTCATTCTTCTTTCTGTTGGTTTGATTTATCATAGTGATGGGGTCTGTTTTTGCTTTTCTCTCGCCAATTTCAACAATTTATGGCCCCCTAGTACTTAGGAGTTAGTACTTACAATTCCATTTCTAAAACTTTTGTCTCATTCTAAAACTTTAAGAATTAGTTCTTGTTAATTTGATTCAATGCCTTGTGATGGAAAGGCTCATACCCATTATAGCTTTGGATCTATGAGTCTGACTATCACTTTCACTGATGAACTACTTGGACCATTTCCTCTCAGTTTATTCACATGGCTGTAAGTTCCAAAAATCAAACAACAATTTTTTTTCTCTTTCCATTTTTCTTAATGTGCTAAGTGGTACTCCAGCACCAGCCGGCCAGATTGAAAAAGAGAAAGTAGAGGGAGTATGAAATGAGGAGAGAAAAAAAGGGTAGAAAGAGTGGATGATTGAAGAGAGGGAGAGAGGGAGAGAGAGAGAGTAGAGAGAAAATATGAAATACGAGGGACAAATAGAGTAAGTTGACCCAATTTTAACATTTATGATAGTTTGAGGGTCTAATCTACCCCTCCATTCTTGAGGAGTGCAATTGTTACAACCACCATACTTTGTCCGTGGTTTTTACAATTTATCCCTCCATTCTTTCATGGGAGATTGTAGGCTTCAGTGCAATACTATTAGCCATAGGCACTATCCACATCCTGTTTGTAAAAAGCATGCCAACACAAAAGCACACAAAACATAGGAAAAAGGCCCACTTCCTAAATAATACATATCTTGAAGCAAAGTCCAATCCAATTCCTCCAACTTTATTCTTCATAGACATTTTGTCTGCCTTTCTTCACCTAACTTTACTCTCAGAAGCAAAAATTCAAAACTGAACAGATATGGAAGGATATGTAAAGTTAGGTGAAGAAAGGCAGACAAAATGTCTATGAAGAATAAGATTGCATGCAGAGTTGGACTCATCATAAACTGAACAGATATGTTTGATCATAAAGAGAAAATGAGGGGGTGGTGGTTTATAAAACAGTAGGCATCTATGAAGAACAAGTAGATACGATCAACAAATAAGATTAAAAAAAAACGTTGTAAGTACAAAGGTCATCAATACAAAAGTCATTATAATACAACAAGATATGGTCAGATTTAATAACACATAATCTAACATTTAAAAATAAAACTCATTTAATACAAACCAGCCACCTTCCAACCCAATTATAACACAAGATATGGTGAGATTTAAGAGCAAACAGAACAAGTATTGACTTGAGAAAAAAAAAAGCATAGACAAACCGACTTCAAAGATATGAAATTCATTCATGGGAAGTATTTGAATTTCTCATAGTAACATGAATATCAACAAAAAAAACAACCAAATTTATAACACCACATAAACTTAATCAGAGACAAGATATGGTGAGATTTAGGAGATATGTTGAGATTTAGGAGCAAACAAACCATTGACTAAAAGTAATATAAAAACAAAACCGAAAACAAAGAGCATATACAATGCAAGTGTACAATATTCACATCATAAAATAGATTAATGCAAAACAAATTTATACAATAGTTTACTTACAAAACATACAGCAAAATTTGATATAAAATTATTCAAAAATGGTTAGCAACAATGGAAAATCTGAGAGCAAAAGGGAGAAAATGAACAAATATGATCAAACATAAGATTGCATGCAGAGTTGGACTCATCATCGGCCAACAAAAAAGCAAAAGAAGACAAACCTTCAAAGTTGGCTCCCCCCACCAAGCTCCAAAAGTGCGTTTCGTTTGACCCCTACCTAGCATTCTCCCAACCTCCACCATTCATGCAAGTCTTACGAAAATAGGAAATGGCAAGGAAGCGACAAGGGTCCATCGTTCCTTTTTTAAGGGTTTCAAATCTAATAAAAAACACAAATTTAGAACCTATAAAACCCTAGATCTAGAAATTGTTCAAAGGAAAATGGATGGAAAGCGAATCTTGGTTTAGGGTTACGATTTATGAACAAAATCAAAACAAACTATTCTTGAACGAAGACGAAACCGATTACGCCAATGAAGAAACAATAGCGATAAGGGAGAAGATGAAACTAGGGAACGAAAGGAGAGAAGACGAAACGATGAGGGAGAGAGCATTTGAGAAGTGGGAAGGACAAACCAAACGAAGATAACCATTGATTATCTACAGTGGGAACTGTAGCAAAACGAGAAAGTCAATAAAACCTTACCCCCTGTTATTTTAACATGCGACCCAAACTTGGAGTGGACTATCCTACCCACGAAAATTGAGGCCGCAAACGGCCCCTAAATTCTTTGAAATTTAAATTCACCTTCAGCTCAAATGTGTAAAAGGTGGACCTAAAGGGGAAGGATTTGCTTGAAAAATCAGATGGATAATTAACAGAAAATAGAAAGAGAAATAAAGGAAATGTGAGAGAAATAGAGAAATTTTTACCATTTATGAATCTATGATAGTTTGAGAGTTTAATATTATTTATTTATAACAAATGCGAGTTGCGCTGATAATCCAGTAAAAGCTAGCTAAACTTGATGAATTAGAACAATTCCCCTTCATATCTGTTCAGTTTTACTCATTTTCAAGTGTGCATAATTGAAGTCTAAGTACTAAATTACTACTTTATTTGATACTTTAGAACAATAATAAGTTTGGATTTAATTCTAGGGCTACCAGCACCCCCACAACCACCTGCTCGCGCACCCTTCCCTCTCTCACCCCCTCTCCATCTCGTGGCACCTTTCCTTTTACCCCATTTGTTGCTTGCTCCCGCGCGTAATGTTGATCACTAAAAATAATGTAAAAAATAATTGAATTATATTTAATTAATAAAGTATTTCTTTTTATTGGATAAAGTTTTTCTTTTTTTGTTCCTTTTTTTCATAGGACGAAGGAGGTTTACCTACTCCACTGATGAGAGGTTGGTTGAGCAGCTTGATGAGGAAACCGACAATGCAGATGTCGAAAGGCTGGTAAGAACTGCATTCAAGGAATATGTTACTGCATTGAGTGCAGAAATAAAGAATATAATTAGTACAATACTTTGTAATGCATAACAAAGAATTAGACGTTGAAATTTTTTTCTCAAAGATATTAAATTTTAGAAAAAAGAATTTAGTTGGCATGTTCTTTCATTTTAAGATTTGGAATGCTTGAATGCTCTTTTTTAGATCTAAAATGGAAAAGCCATTTGAGACGGGCAAAAGAATAAAATAGAGAGGAAGGAGTAGAAGGCTTGTTATTTTTTATGTATACAACTCACACACAGACTGATCTCTATAGAGAGGATATTTGTTAGTAATGCAAAAATTGTAAGTTTAGTTCTCACCTAAAGTTGCTGCAAGCTTAGCTAAGGAAACTACTAGTTTACTTTAAGTGAGAATTAAACTCTTACAAATTTTGCATTATTAACACATATCTTGTCTATAGAGAGCAATCTGTGTAAGTTGTATACATCAAAAATAACATTCAAGCCTTCTACTCCCCTTCCTCTCTATTCTATTCTTCTGCTCTCCTTTAGTGGTTTTTCCAGTTTAGATCTAGAAAAGAGCATTCCAAATCCTAAAATGAAGGAACACGCCAACTAAATTCTTTTTTCTAAAATTTAATATCTTTAAGGAAAAACACTTCAATGTCTAATTTTGTGTTCTGCATTACAAGCTATTGTACTAATGTTATTCCCTATTTCTGCACTCAGTGTAACGACATACTCCTTCAACGCAGTTCTTACCAGCTTTTCGACATCCACATGTCAGTTCATGTATCCTGTTGCACATCCATAACCAACCTCTTGTGCAACCAATGGAGTAGGTAAACCTCCTCCGTCCTATGAAAAAAAGGAACAAAAAAAGAAAAACTTTACCAATAAAAAGAAAAAAAAAGAAATACTTCATAAATTAAATATAATTCAATTATTTTATTACATTATTTATAGTGATCAACATTACTTGTTGAGGCACGCGCGAGCAAGCAACAAAGGGTGTAAGACCGTAAGAGGAAAGGTGCCCACGGAGGGAGAGCAAAAGGACAAGGCACGCGAGCGAGCAAGAGAGGGAGTGAGAGGAAATGTGCTAAGAGATGGAGAGCGGGCAAGAGGAAAGGTGCCAAGGGAGAGGGGACATGCGAGCGAGAATAAAGAGTGCACGAGCAAACAGTTTTGGGGGTGCTGGTAGCCCAAAGTTAAATCCAAGTTTATTCTTGTTGTGAAATATCAAATAAAATTCAATAATTTAGTACTAATACTTCAATTATGCAGATATTAACATTTAAAAATGAGCAAACTGAACAGATATGGAAGGATGAGAAATAACCTTGTTTTAATTTATCAAGTTTAGCCAACTTTTGCTTGATTATCAGCACCTGCAACTCACATTTGTTATAAATAAATGATATTAAACTCCCAAACTATCATAGATTCATAAATGGTAAAAATTACTTTAGTTCTCTCACGAGTCCTCTATTTCTCTTTATGTTAATTATCAATCTAGTTTTTGAATAAGTAAATACTTCCCCTTGATGTGCAAAGAGATGATAGATGGGTATGGACACTAAACAAGGGCAGATCTTTTCAACTAGCTCTCTTGTATGAAAGCTTGCATCTTCTTCAAATAGAGCCAAAATGGATTTTTATAGACAGTTATGGAGGGGACAAACCCCTAAGAAAGTGAAGTTCTTTGTATGGGAACTCAGTCATGCATGTATCAACCCTTATGAATCCTTCAGCGCAAACCCCCTGGATTTCTTTATGTCCCCGCTGATGCCATATGTGTTTCAAGAACGAAGAATCACAAATTCATCTTTTTAAACAATTGCATCTTTGCTTCATCCTTTTGGACTTATCTCCAGCAAGCTTTCGAGTGGCACATGGTTAGGCTTGGTGATATCTTTTCTCTTCTAAATTTATCTCTTCTTGCTCATCCATTCAAGAAGGAAAAGAAGACCTTGTGGTGCAACTTCATTTATGCATTCCTATAGAATCTCTGGCTGTAAAGGAATGCATGTATCTTCTCCAATAAACAACAAGATGCATACTACTTTATTGAATCTACGTCATACCTTGCTTTATCTTGGAGTCATCTTTCCACCCCTTTTTGTAATTATAGTTTATCTACCCTCCTATCACAATGGAGGAGTTTTTTGTAATTATCTATGATAGAACTTTTTTTTGTATCTATTTCATATACAAATGAAAGGGTTTCTGTTTCCCATTAAAAAAATGGTGGGTAAGGTTGAAAATAATTATTTAACAAGTACAACTACATCTATGTTTTTAAGAGCCAAAGATACTCAAATCTCACTATGTTCTTCAACTTATTGAACTTGAGACTTATAGAAAGAACTTACTCTAGATTTCAGCACATTGGGACGACTCATCGAAGTAGCATGGCTCATTAAGACCCTTTCTGACTCCGTTTCCAAAGATGGAAAAAGAGGAGTCCCAAGAGGAGTTAGAAGTCTGAAAATAGATCAACCTCTGGTTAATTTAACTGGTTCTTCAATTTGCACAAAGTAAAAGCTATAACCAATCATAAAACAACTAGGCATGAACCATTTCTAAACCCACAAGATAATTGTAATATGCATTCCATTCCTGGAAAAGATACTATTCACTATTGACATGTGAATGAAAACAGCTAAGTCCAGATGGAAGCAAAAGGTTACTTCTTGATAGGAAGCTTGAAATTAGAACAAGTTCTTATTCTAAGTATCTGGACTAACTTCTACAAAAAAAATATATTTGATTAAGCCTACATTTGACAAAAGATAAACCCCTGTTTGGAACCCCTTAATTTGGGATGAAATCATTTCACGCTTTTGGATGTCAAAAAAAAAGTAAGGGATTTGTGTTTTTTTGAAAAAAAACTTTCCGTTCCAAGTAGGTCGGATTTGGTAGGATTTTAAGTTTCAAAAAATTTGTTTCCAATTTTACCCCATCCATAAGGATAGTTTCTTCACGATAGTTTTTCTCTATTTAATTTCATATATTTTTTCTATATTCAAACTCAACACCATTAAAGCAAACTCAATGTTAGGTTTCTATTTTATTTCTCCATTGTATTTTGCTATTTTTAAAAAATTGATAATAATAATTTCAATTTTTTCAATGCAGTTTTTATATTTTGCTAGTTTAGCAAACTAGAAGTGAGTTTTTTTTTTGCTTTGTTCATCTTCTTAAACATTTTTTTATTTATTAATTTGATAAGAATAATATGCATTTTTTTGTCCCTCTTTATATATATTGATTCAATTGTTTTTTTTTTTTTTTTTTAGTTTTGTGTTTTCATAGGGTTTAAGAAGAAATCAACAAAAAAAATTGACAAAACATATCAAATCTCTTTTGATGGATTTTGTTTAGATTCAGTTGGGTTCAATTTTTTTTCATTTAAATTAAGACATTTGTAATTTTTTTTTATTTTCATTTTTAACAATAATGATAACGTTGTAAATTTTAATTTAATAAGGTTATTGATTATTGATATGTTTTCATGATGATATGTTGTTTATATTAAAATATTTTGTTATTAATTAAAATAATCTCCTACAAAATTCATAAGGGCATAATAGTAAAATGTTATATTTTCTTTTCATTTCTCGTGAGCATCCAAATTAGAAATTTTGATTTTGGTGATTTCAAATTAATTCAGTTCCAAATGCAAATAGAAATTTGAAATCATTTCCATCTTTTAAAATCCTAAAATTTGAAATCATTTCTCACCAAATCCATCTACCAAATAGGGCAAAAATTAGGGCAAATTGTCACAATTTACCAATAGGGTGCGTAATTAACGATCAATGGGACGAAGTAGTAATTAAGCCTACATTTGACAGAAGATAAAATCATGACCACAATGATTGGAAAATAAATTTGAACCACCCGCCTTGGAGAAAATAATAATCCGTGAAATGTAGGCTTGATCAAATATTTTAGTTAGTGGTTCAAATTTATTTACTCTTACTTTCTAAAAATATTTTTTGTAATTCTAGCATTTCGTAAACAAATGAACTTGTATGAAAATTTACAAAATGTTGGTGCATTAAAGTCCAAAAACAAATTAAATTTATGTTAAAATATTAGTCATTCTACTTTAGGTTTCATTTCATTTTATTCTATGTACTTTCAAATGTCCAAATTTAGCCATTCTACTTTCAATAAATCTTAAAATTAGTTCCTATAGTTAGTTTGAAATTATTTTTTTTTTGAAATTGGTTCAATAATAATTATAATTTTCGTGCAAGAAAAGATACAATGCAAACATATTTCTAAAATTTATAGAGAGAATGTTCTCATAGGGACTCAATTTTTTTAGAAAAGTTAAAAATAAACTAACAGTAGAGACTAATTTAAACTTTAGTGAGAGTACATGAATAAAGTACATGGACTAAAATAGTAATTTAACCTTAAAACAAATAGACAAAAAGAAAACATAAGTATTAAAACAAATCCATTTCATAATGGACAATTTCGGGAATTTGTGGATCATTATTTTCATACAATTGGTAATTTGGCTCACAGCCCATTTCAAAGTAGCCCAAGCCCATAAAAGATTCGACCTAGAGGCATTTTTGAATTGAGAACTGCTTCCATTTTGGGGGCGTTTGGAGCACCGTTTCGGAATCAGAACTCTTGGAATCAGAATTTTGAGACGTTTGTTCTGGGGGGTTTGAAACCCTGGGAATCAAAAAATAATGTTTGGGGTATAGTGTTTTAAAATCTGGGAATCAAAAAACAGTATTTGGAGTGCACTGTTCAAAACTGTGAGGTTGTGTTTCAAATCCATTAGGTTTTGAACACAGTGGCCCAAACAACGTTTTGAATTTGGATTCCAAAATCATTCAAATCCAACACGGTGCTCTAAATGCCCCAGTTCGGGTATCGAGGACCATGAAATTGAAAACCTTATTCATGGTGCAGTGAAGCTTCAAAACGATGTCGTCTTTCTGTGATTTTAGACGACTTTGTCGTCTTTACATTGATTTCTTCTCTAATCAACGTTGCTGGGGCTTCGGATCTGGCGGATCTCCTCGGAATCAGTGATGAGTTAATTCTTGGTGATGGAGGATAGTAAATCCGATTCAGACTGTGGCTGTTCGAATCGAAATTTCCTCCTCTTAACACAGCTTCAAGTAATTTCATTTCGTCTTCTTTTCACCATTTGATTCTATTATTAATTGCTTGGCTTGTTAGTAAGAGAGATAAATTGCATTTAATCATCTTTTGAAATTAATTGTAAGAGCACGAACAAATTGCTATTCACAAGAAACATCGATAGAAACCTAAACCAATGAATTCTGTTAGTGGCGGTTAATGTAAGTAAAAAGAAAATTATATATAGAAAGTACTAGAAATAGGTTTTAAGAAAGGAAATTTCAAGCCCCGTTTGATAACATTTCTCGTTTCTCGTTTTTTGTTTCTTATTTCTATTTCTCGTTTATGTTTCTTAAAACTAAAAACATAAATATATTTGATAACTATTTCTGTTTCCTGTTTCTTGTTTTTTAATAAAAATAAAATTTAGTACATATACTATAATAAAACTTATAACATGCATTAAAATAAATATAAAATAATTATAAAGAGGTTATAGTATTTTATTAAGGCCCAACACCTAATTAATAATAATAATAATAATAAATTTTATCCTTCAAATGTTGTTCAAATTTGATTTGCAATGTTATTTCTCACTTCAATATAATCAATTCACCTTGAACGATTTTGACTTACAAGAGTTAGGTCAATTAGACGAATTTGTAAATTGTCTAAAGTCAGACAATCAAACATACCCACATTTCTTTAATTTAATAATAAACTTTATTTTTATTTTTTCTTTAAAAATGCATTAGCTAATAATACATGTAAGTAAAATCAGAAAAAGAGAGAGAATGTATATATATTTTTTACATTTAATGGTAAACATGAAATACATTATTCGTTTATTTATTTAATAAAAAATAAAATCGTACCAAAAAGAAAAATAATAGAAAATTAAATAGAAAATAATAACTATAAGCTCGTTAATGTAAAGTAAGCGAAAATAAGAAAATAAGAGAGAAGAGAAAAACATAAATGAAAAGAGAAAAGGAAAAAGGAAAAAAGAAAAAAAAAGATAATGAACTATTAAAAGAAAAAAGATTATGATGAAAAAGAGAGAACAAATATGATGAAAGAGAGAACGAATAGAAAGAAATAAATCAAAAAAGAAGAAAAAAACAAAAAGATTAAAAGAAAAAAAATAGAATGGAAGAGAGAGAAAGAAGAGAGATGAGAGAGATAGGTAAAAAGAGAAATAGGAATACATGCATGAAACCTGGAAAAAAAACAGAAAAAGATTTTGAGAAACTACTTTTTGATTTTGAAGGGCTTGTTTGATAACGTTCATGTTTCCTGTTTCTTGTTCCTGTTTCTCATTTTTCAAGAAACAGATCTGTTTGATAAACCATCCTGTTTCTCATTTTTCAAGAAACAAATCTGTTTGATAAACCATCATGTTTCCTGTTTCTAAATTTTTTAGAAACGTTTCTAAAAAAAAGGTAGATTTTGAGAAACTTCAAAAAGTAGTTTCTCAAATTCTGTTTCTGTTTTTTTTTTTTCAGGTTTCATGCATGTATTCTTATTTCTCTTTTTACACATCTCTCCTCTCTCTTTCATTCTATTTTTTTTCTTTTAATACTTTTTAATCTTTTTGTTTTTTTCTTCTTTTTTATTTTTATTTTTGATTTATTTATTTCTATTCGTTCTCTCTCTTTCATCATAATTTTTTTTCTTTTAATAGTTCATTATTTTTTTTTCTTTTTTCCTTTTTACTTTTCTCTTTTCGTTTATGTTTTTATTTTCTCTTATTTTCTTATTTTCTTTTACTTTACATTAACGAGCTTATAGTTATTATTTTCTATTTAATTCTCTATTATTTTTCCTTTTGGTACGATTTTATTTTTTTATTAAATAAATAAACTAATAATGTATTTCATGTTTACCATTAAATGTAAAAAAATATATACATTCTCTCTCTTTTTCTGATTTTACTTGCATGTATTATTGGTTAATACATTTTTAAAGAAAAAATAAAAATAAAGATTATTATTAAATTCAAATGTGGATATGTTCGATTGTCTGACCTTAGACAATTTACAAATTCGTCTAATTTAACTAACTCTTGTAAGTCAAAATCGTTCAAGGTGAATTGATTGAAGTAAGAAATAACATTGCAAATCAAATTTGAACAACATTTGAAGGGATAAAATTTATTATTATTATTATTATTATTATTATTATTATTATTATTAATTAGGTGTTAGGCCTTAATAAAATATTATAACATCTTTATAATTATTTTATATTTATTTTAATGCGTGTTATATGTTTTATTATAGTATATGTACTAAATTTTATTTTTACCAAAAAACAAGAAACAAGAAACAGAAATAGTTATCAAACATGTTTCTGTTTTTAGTTTTTAAGAAACAGATAAGAAACAGAAACGAGAAATGAGAAACAGAAACAGGAAACAAGAAACGAGAAACGAGAACGTTATCAAACAGGGCCAAAGTTTCTCAAAATCTATCATTTTTTTAGAAACGTTTCTAAAAAAATTTAGAAACAAGAAACAAGAAACAAGATGATTTATCAAACATGTCTGTTTCTTGAAAAATGTGAAACAGAAACAAGAAACAAGAACGTTATCAAACGAGTCCTCAGAGAATTGTTTATGATTCTGCTCGTGTTTTGGTTGTAATGGTTCATGATATAAGTTTATGCAATACTTAGAGTTGGAAGCTTTAATTTTCAGGTTCTATATGATAAATATAATCAATTGAAGTGTTGGATTATCTACTAGTTTGGAAAGTGTTTTGACTGATTTGAAGATGCTATTAGTTAATCAAGAAGGTTGGTTTGAAAGATGAACTCTGAACTCTTTCTTAACTTTGCATTTCAAAATGTATACTGTGGAAGAAAGGCAGTAAAGATGGATACAGTTTACTGAACAAAGATGAGGAGGAGCTTCATTTTAAAGAACCCAATTGCCTTTGTTTTTATGGTTTAGGGTTCTATCTCTTTGTTGCATACTTATTGTACCGATCACAACACTAAGGCTTCCAGAGCTAACTGTAGGAGTAAAGGCAGTAAGTCATCAAACTTCAATTATCAGAAAGGTTCCTAAAGATAATAAGTTGAGCAAGTTTGGGGAAATGATGATCAAAATGTTGCCCAAGGATCTTGCATTTACCGTCTTTGTACCTTCGGAGAAGGCTTTCGAGCGCGAATTGAGTTTACGAGTAAATGAAAGCTTGACAACTGAGAAGTTGGACAACACGTATGCAGTGATTTCGCGTATATTAGGTTTCTCTGCTGTTCCTCGAACTATTTATTCAACTTCGGTAGATTACGAGAATGAGATTTCATATGATGCTGTATCTGAATTTACACTGTACATTTCTATGGACAGAGATGGGATGCTGATCGTTAATCGAGTTAGGTCTGAAATGGTAGATATAAAGAAGAAGGATGTTGTTGTGCATATAATGGATGGTGTTGTAATGGATGCTGAGTTTGAGCAGTCAGTAAAACCTGATGACACTGAAGATTGAACCTGTGAAAAAGCAGTGTTGATTAACTCTTTTAATAATACATTTTCAGCCACGTATTATCGAAGAAACCGAGGGGCCTATGACCAAACAAGTAAGTTAATTATCGGGCAAACATTTTCTTACAAAGTGTGTGTAGAGCAAAACTAGAATCTTATCCTTTCCCATTTTGCTCCTGTAGAAATAGAATGACATCTCAAAATCATCTCTTTGTCATATTGACACTAACCACAAGTCAATTATATATTGAGATCATTTGAAAGTACATAGAATAAAATGGAATGAAACCCAAAGTACAAGGACCAAAATGCTATTTTAACCTAAATTTAATTTGTTTTTGGACTTCAATGCACCAACATTTAGCTAATTTTCATACAAGTTCATTTGTTTAAGAAATGCTAGAATTACAAAAAAAAAATATTTTTAGAAAGTGGGAGTAAATAAATTTGAACCACCCGCCTTAGAGATGAAATAGGATTTATCAAATGATCAAAATGACCACTAACTAAAATATTGAAATTATAGAGTAATAATATCAAATCTAAAATTCAAATCAAAATAAAACTAATCTCCCACAAATCCAAGAGAATTGTTGGCCATAATCAAAATTTGATGGAATCTTCAAAAAAACAGCCACTGAAATTAAGCATGCAGGTTAATCAAAATTTACAAAAAATCTTGAGAATCCGAGAAATCTTTCATGGATTGAGCATCATAGAACATAAAATTTAAAGAATTAAGACCTAATTTGGGATTTTCCACCATGTAAATACGCTTCGCCTACAAATAAATCATGCAAATACCTTGTACTAAAAAACAATTAGTCTTTGTCAATCACCTAAATACCTTGTACTAAAAATCTAGCTCATCAAAAAGACTTAAAAACGAAAAATAACTAGAAATGCTAAAAAATTTCCAATTAAAAACAGAAGTTATAAGCTTATAAGCATACTTGATAGTGAAAAACAATTAGTTTTGTTTTTTCTATTTTTATTATGATTTTATATTTTTTAATGTGATTAATTTGAATATAATATAATATTATTTCTATTATAATATAAATTTTCATATAATATAACATAATTTTAATTTAATATAATTTTTATTACGTTTTTTTAGTTATTATTATTTATAATACAATATATACTTTTTGTAATAATATATTTTGTTTAATTTATGCAATGCTTGTAAATGCAATTTTATAACGATTATTTTTTATTTAAATTTGTTATACAATTATTGACAAAGAATTAATTAAAAAATACACACCAACATACATATATGTGACATATAATAGCCAATGTCGTAACAATAATTATGCTAAGTAATATAAAAATACATTTTAAACAAATTGGTTTACAAAGTCAAAACTTCTTTATAGACAATGTTTTTGGTCAAATTTTCATTTTGCACTACATCAAGTGAGGATCAATGAGCTATGTAAATTAAAAAATGTCATTCAATATAGTTGTGGTTTTTTTTTTTTTTTTTTTGAAATATTTTTTTAAGAAACCAAGAAACTTTTTAAAAATTAATAAACATCCTCATAAAATTAAAAGAGTATCTTTTAAAATTAGAGTGTTTACATTATTGCTAAAATTTCTAAATCAAAAGTAATATTTTATAAATCAAACAAAAAAATAAACTAACCCCTAATTCAAAACTCAAAATAATAATTTAGTTATAAATAAATTAAAATGATGAGTAAAAGAGTGAAAGAAAAAACGTGGGGTAACGAAATTTAAATTTAAAAAAAAAAAAAGACAGAAAGAGATACCTTATTAAAAATTGGGTGAGATGAATATTTTAGATCTGGAAAAAGAAACATTAACAACACAACATGAGTGGTATCAACTAACATAATTTTGTGTAAAAAACATGAAAGAAAACAAACAAAAAAAAAAGATACCTAATGAGAATGTAAGAGTTACCTCATAAAAAATTGGAGGAGATGAATATTTTAGATATAGAAAAAAAGAACATCAACAACACAACATGAGTGGTATCAACTAAAATAATTTTAGTATAAAAACGTAAAAGCAAAAGAAAAAACTAATATATTAATTTGCATGACATTAAGTGAGGACCAATGAGTTGCTTAAATTACAAAAATGTCATTCAATATAGTTGTGGTTTTTTTCATTTCCTTTTTGAAATATTTTTTTAAGAAAGCAATAAATTTTTTTAAAATTAAAAAGAGTATTTTCAAAAATGTCATTTCAATATAGTTGTGATTTTTTTCTTTTCTTTTTGAAATTTTTTTTAAGCAAGAAAATTTTTAAAATTAATAAACATCATCTGTAAATTGAAAGAGTATCTTCTAAAATTAAAGTGTTTACATTATTGCTAAAATTTTAAAATCAAAAGTAATATTTTAAAAATCAAACACAAAAATAAACGAAACCCTAAATCAAAGCTCAAAATAATAATTTAGTTATAAATAAATTAAAACGATGAGTAAAAGAATATATAAAAGAAAAAAACGTTGGCTAACAAAATTTAAATTTAAAGAGAAATAAAGAAAGAGATACCTTATTAAAAATTGGAGGAGATGAATATTTTAGATGTGGAAAAAAAAAAGCATCAACAACACAACATGAATGATATCAACTAACATAACTTTGTGTAAAAAACATGAAAGAAAATGAAAAACGTGGGCTAATTTAAATTTATACCTAATGAAAGAGTTAGAGATACCTAATAAAAAATTGTTAGAGATGGATATTTTAGATATGGAAAAAAAAACATCAACAACATAACATGATGAAAAATTGGAAGAGATGACTATTTTAGATCTGAAAAAAAAAATTGGAGGACAAATGAAATTTATAGAAGAAATTTAGACTCAAATTCTAATTTGATTTGATTTTGAATCAAATTAGATATCTTATCAAATTAATAATAAAAATTAAATCAAATTCTTTTCGAATTTTGAATAAAAAATGTGAAAGAAAAAATGGTTAATTAAATTAAATTAGATATCTCATTAAAAGAGTAGCTTAGGAATTGATTTAAATTATTTTTTAATAAAAATGTGTGAAAGAAAAATAAATAATTCAATCAAATTAGATATCCTATCTAATAAGTACGAATTGATTGTATTTTTTAATATAAAAAATGTGAAAGAAAAAATGACTAATTAAATCCAATTAGATATGCTATCAAATATCAAATTAAGAATAACAATTAATTCAAATTATTTTTTTAATTTTAAATAAAAACACATGAGAGACAAAGTTAATTCAAATTCTAATTAGATATCTGATCAAATGAGCAAGAATTGATTCAAATTATTTTTGAATAAAAAAACGTGAAAGAAAAAATAACTAATTCAATCCAATTAGATACGCTATCAAATATCAAATTAAGAATAACAATTATTTTAAATTATTTTTTTAATTTTGAATAAAAAAGCATGAAATAAAAAAATATATTAATTCAAATTTTGTTTTAATTAAATTTGAAATTAAATCAGATTATGATGATTTGATTGATGTAATTAAATAAAATTTAAAGAAATATTTTAGTCTAAAAGTATTTTTTAGAAACTCTTATTTTGGTCTGAAAATGTTTTTCAGAAACTATTACTTTTTAATATATTATATATTATAGATATACATTATAGATATTGATTCAAATTAATTAATTTGAAATCAAATCAAATATTCATTTTGAATCAAATTATCAAATCAGATTAGGATGATTTGATTCGGATTAAGATGATTTGATTAGAGTAATCTGATTTGAAATTAAATCATACATTTATTTTGAGTCAAATTATCAAATCGGATTTGGATGATTTGATTAATGTAATTAACTAATTTTGTGTCAAATTATCAAATCAGGTTTGGATGATTTGATTACTATAATTAACTAATTAACTAAAATTTAAAAGGGTATTGTGATCTAAAAATGTTTTTTAGAAATCCTTGCTTTTTAATATACTAGTGTATTACCACGTGCTAATGCACGTGTATCTTTTTTTTAAATGTGTATTTTTTTTAAGCTAACGTGTATGATTTTTAATTTTGAAACAATTTAATTTTTAAATGATTAAGGTAAAATTTTATTAATATCATGATATTAAATTTAATTTTACGATGTTATTAAGCCTTTTATTTATTCAGTTAAAATTAATTTGATAACTTAATCAGGGTTAGATTTGAATTTGAAAAATAGCAAACTACATTTCTATACTTTTAAAAATAAATTTTGGTTAAGGTTCAAAAACATTTTGTAATGTAAGTTTAAAAGAACATATTAATAAATAACAACAAGAGTCTTTGGAGAAGAAATTTTTTTAAAAAATTAAGAAAGATGAGAGAACTTAAAGAAGTAGTAGAATCATGGTCGAGGTCTAATTGCACACTTGAAACTAACATTGAAGTGTTGCTTCTTCAATTGGCTATGTCGTAGTGATTAGAATGTTAAATACTTTACATTGTAGAACATAATAAATTTGAACAGAAATTAAATAACAAAAAAAACTTTCTACTCCATCTATTTTCGCTTGTGCAAGAACCCATGCATAATGAAAATTGACATTCCACATTTCTTTTGTTTTCCTCTTATCAGCTTCGATAGCCAACACATGTGCTATTGTGTTCTCTAGTATTTTGACATTATATAACTGCAACTCACTAAAACTCAACTTTAGAGACTGCCTCGTGTACAAAGAACTCTACTTTTACTACATTTATATATTTTATAAGCCGAAATATGAATAAGTAATTGTTTTATTTCACTATTGATTGATTTTTAAAACTAAATTTGTAACTATTTGCCAATAATTATCAATGTTGATAAACTTACAAGGGTAATAAATTCTAAAAACTAAATTTGTAACCATTTACTAATAATTACGAATATTAAAACTTACAAAGGCAATAAATTAGTTTTGTGCAGCTAAATTGATTTTTTCTTTTATTTGTTTTAAATAATTCAATATAATAAAACTTTTACAATTTTAATTAAATTACATAATCCTTCAAATTTAAACGTAAAGAATAGGAATTGAGTATTTAAAATAATTCTGTAATTTGTAATATGCTCTAAAAAGAATTTGTAATTTATAATACTTTATTTAGATCGTTCTAAAAAATATTAAGACTAAAAAGAATGCATTTGTTAAAAATTCTTATTTTATTAGATTTATTATTATTATCTCGATAAATACTTTATATTGAAATTTTAATTTATTGTTATATTTTAATTAATGTGAATTTGTGAAAATCATTTATGGTTTTTTTTTACACAAGGATAGATGATATCTAAACTGACTTATGTATTTCTATTTTGTCAATGATCATTTACTCCATCAAAATATTAATTATTTTCTTAATTGTTATTAGTATATACTTTAATTTTCTTAACTTTATTAAAGTAGAGCTTTTGAATTGTTGTGCAAGTGAGTGGAACAGACAAAATTAGAGTTAAAGGGAATGAAACAATTATAAAACTGTTGACATGCTTAAAATTTTATATTCTATAATTAAATATAATTTGATAAAAATATTAATTTATCTATATTGGTGCAATCTCTTATCTTCTAGCTTTTCACATTCCATGCATTTAATCCATGTAGATGCATTTAAATTGCACTATTCCATGCCACATACTTAATAAATTTTAGGTTACATTTTATCATTTTTAATAGATCAATTTTAAAAAAATATAAGGTATTTTCATTTTTCCTATTTTGAAAAATATTTTACCTAATTTAGGTATTTTCATTTTTATTATTTGTAATTACTTCATTAGTTTATTAAAAATTCTATATATTTTCAGGTAACTTTTTGTTATCTTGAACTTTTCAACTTTAATAAAGATAAAATTAGTTTACTAATTTGATTTCATATTATAATTAAATTTATTAATTATAATTATAATTCAAGAAAAATTGTTTAACTTCTTGCCGAATGAAATGACAAAATTTTATGTATTTCAACTTTTCATATTTCATAGAAATTATTTTTGATAATTAATTAATTTAAAACTTTGTGACCTTATAAATTTTTCCAACATTAAATTAACTTGCTGAAAATTGTGTCAAAATGATCCAACTCCAATTGGGTTGATTTTCGTAATTCCAAGGCCCAATTGTTATGGATAATCTAGAATTAAGTCCAAAAACTCATAAATTCACTTGAAAGATTATGAGCATTCAAAACAACATAGCCCAAAATTCCACCACTTAGTCTTAAAAAAAATTAGAAAGTGATCTAAAAATTTAAAACAAATCTCAAATCTTAAATAAATTATTCAAAACCACACTATAATATTCCAAAACATTGTGGGTTAACTTTCAAATCTCAAACTCGCACTTGAAACTCACTTAAAACTCCAAAAATCGATAACAAAATTATAGCTTTTAAGTTATGGTTCCAAATGATTTGAAATAGACTTATGCAATCGGTCCTTACCCAAATTTAGACTCTAAAGCTTGCTGAAATTGGTATCAAATTAATCCAAAATTTGCAATCCGTTCTCCAATCGTAATGGGTTTCCTAAAATCACATCCAACAAATCCGATCTAATTTCCACATGCTAAAACAATACCAAAATTAGATTTATGATCCAAAAGAGCATCTTGAATCAACATCGAACACTTACCCACTTCAATCGAGACTGTACACGACTTATACGAACGCCGGACTTGCCAGAAAACGACCCCGAAATGTCACCCCTTACTGTCTGTGCAAACCAAGACAGAGAGAGAGGCTATGTTCTGCGATCTGACGCAAATCGTGGCTGGACGGCGAGCACGCGTTCTGGGCAAGTGGGTCTGACTGGCGATCTGGCAGACGCGCTGTTGCAGAGGCTCTGACAGCATTTAAAAAGTGCATTGCACGTGGTAAAATACGAGTATGTGGAAGTGGGATGCACACTCTAACATTATTTTAATTGGTCTAAGATATAAAACATGGAAAATTAAAAAAAAATGCAAAAATATGTCTCCTCAACTGTTGTTAGCTACAAAAAAGAAGCCAAATTCAAATATTAGACCTATATTTTTCCTTAGTATATAAACAATTATTAATCTCTTAAGTGATCATGTACTCTGCATTTTTTTTTTTTTTTTGGAGTAAATCATGCACTCTACATTTGTTAAAAAAGAATCATATTTTGGGCAAGGGCATCAAATGTCAAACTTGAAGTCTCTTCTCGTATGAATTACTTGGTCAAATAGGTCCATAAATTTTAAAAGAATGCTATACTAGGAATTTATTAAGTATAAAGTTGAAATTTTAACAAATTATTATACAGTTTCTCAAAGATTTATTAGAGATAAGATTGAAAATTTAAAGATCTAAAATATGAGAGTTAAAATTTAAATATTTGTCAATTGACAAAGATGATAGATCGTTGGATCTCACCCAACAAACTTCAACTGTTTATTGAATGAAACTTGTAATTTAACCCCAACAAAATTATTGTTGTTCGAGGTAAGATATTCGAAATCTTAGATTTGATGTTTTAACTTCAAATAATGATGGATTTTAGGGGAGAGGCGTTTACATACACATACACCATCCGTTTCTCAAGGGGTGCGTGTGCTTGAATTATTTGAAGGGGTAAATCGAAAAACAAAGGTAAGTTTGGAGCATGCCAAACTCACGTGTGGCTTTATTTCATTGCTTTTTTAATTTTTCTTTGGTTGTCATTCAGATTTAGGGTTTGTTTTTGGCTGCCTCCTCAAATTCCCCTATCATATTGCATCCTTCTGAGCCACATACTCCAAACCCTCCTTCATCTTCTTCATCTTAAACCTAAAAACTCTGCAACTCCCTTCATCTATTTTGAAGATAAAAATATTTTTTTTTCCTTCTCCTCTTTTTTCTTTTGTTCCTCTCCTCCGGTGAACCACCTGCCACCGTCATCCTTTTCCAGTTTAGATCTAGAAAAGACATTCGAGATCGGGGGCCATATGCCTAAAGATGACAACTTTAGGTAAGAACTATAACCCCTGTTTGTTTACATTAGATTTAGAAATTTTGTTTCAATTTTACCATTTGTTGTATGATAAAAACTACTTTTTCTTCTTCGTTTCAAACCATTCAAGGATTCTAGATCTGGAGTGCCACATGCAAAAAGAAAAACTTGAGGTGAGAACTATAACCCCTGTTTGTTTACATGAGATTTAGAAATTTTGTTTCAAAAACATATGCTTTTTCAAAAGAAAAACTTGAGGTGAGAACTATGTTTGTTTATAGGAGAGTAACTCAATGTCTTGGTATTATTACTTGACTGGGGGATCCCCAACTGGAATGCCCTCATATTAGTATTGGGCAATAGAAAAAAAAAAAACAAACAAGCTTGAAATTCGAACAAGTTCTACGATAACATCTACAAAATCTTCAACACCCCTCATTGCAGCAATCATGGCACCAGCATATTCCTCGAAGGCATGTCAAACCTACTCTTTTGCAGGCACAGTGTCCATCCTTGCATCCCATCAAGCAGTTGCAGCGAATCTCCCTCGCTCCAACATCCTATGAAAAAAAAAGATTTTATCAATAAAAGAAACTCAATTTTTTTTACATTATTTTTAGTGATTAACTTTACCTGCTGTGGTGCATGTGGACGAGGGCCCGAGCGAGTCCAAGGGGAGGGCGGTGTACACGTGTACCCGAGAAAGCTAGGAAGATCCCTCAATCGCATATTTTTCCTTCCCTGAGTCCATTATATAGTTGTTTCTAAATATCCATTTGTTAAACAACATGCATCTGTAAAACCAAAAAGGCCATCGATAAGCATACATTTGCATCCCAAAAGTTAAATTAAGAAGAAAAAAAGCTAATTGAGTTAATCACTAAAAATAATGTAAAAAAAATAATTGAGTTTCTTTTATTGATAAAGTCTTTTTTTTTCATAGGACGTTAAAGCGAAGGAGATTCGCTGCAACTGTTCGATGGGAAGCAATGATGGACACTGTGCCTGCAAAAGAGTAGGTTTGACATGCCTTCGAGGAATATGCTGGTGCCATGATTGCTACAATGGGGGGGTGTTGAAGTTTTTGTAGATGCTATCGTAGAACTTGTTCGAATTTCAAGCTTGTTTTTTTTTTTTTTCTATTGCCCGATACTAATCTGAGGGCATTCCAGTTGGGGACCTCCTAGTCAATTACTAATACCGAGACATTGAGTTACTCTCATATAAACAAACATAGTTCTCACCTCAAGTTTTTCTCAACTTAACTTGACTGCTTTATTTCTGTTGGCACTTCGCCAGTTAGCTGTCTTGTTAGCAATGTTTCTATGTTCATCTCTGTTTCTGCTGTCAATGAATTTAAGATTCCTTATGCATTGTTCTTTACGGCTAGTGCTTGTGGCTATTTGGGTTACTTGCAATATCCTAAGGTCATAAAGCAGGGCTTGGTCCCACTCAAAGGTATGGTTTGCATATTTTTAGCTCTTTTTATTTTCTTCTTCCTAATTTAAATTTTGGTATGCAAATGTATGCTTATCGATGGTCTTTTTGGTTTTACATATACATGCTGTTTAACAAATGGATATCTAGAAACAACTATAGAATGGACTCAGGGAAGGAAAAATATGCGATTGAGGGATCTTCCTAACTTTCTCGAGTACACGTGTACACCGCAATATGTGGGTTGGAGACCAACTTTCTCGGGTTCTAGTGGTAGCTGAACGTCGTCTGTAGAGATGTCCACGGGGAAGGGTGGGGACGTTGATGGCTTCCCTGTCCCCGCCCCCCATTTGAATCCCCATCCCCGCGAAATTTCCCGTTAAAGGTATGTTGACCACACGCACCACAGCAGGTAAATAAGCATACATTATTTTTAGCTTTTTTTCTTCTTAATTTAAATTTTGGGATGCAAATGTATGCTTATCGATGACCTTTTTGGTTTTACAGATGCATGTTGTTTAACAAATGGATATTTAGAAACAACTATATAATGGACTTAGGGAAGGAAAAATATGCGATTGAGGGATCTTCCTAGCTTTCTCGGGTACACGTGTACACCGCCCTCCCCTTGGACTCGCTCGGGCGCCTCGTCCACATGCACCACAGCAGGTAAAGTTAATCACTAAAAATAATGTAAAAAAAAATTGAGTTTCTTTTATTGATAAAATCTTTTTTTTTCATAGGATGTTGGAGTGAGGGAGATTCGCTGCAACTGCTCGATGGGATGCAAGGATGGACACTGTGCCTGCAAAAGAGTATGTTTGACATGCCTTCGAGGAATATGCTGGTGCCATGATTGCTGCAATGGGGGGTGTTGAAGATTTTGTAGATGTTATCGTAGAACTTGTTCGAATTTCAAGCTTGTTTGTTTTTTTTTTTTCTATTGCCCAATACTAATATGAGGGCATTCCAGTTGGGGATCCCCCAGTCAAGTAATAATACCAAGACATTGAGTTACTCTCCTATAAACAAACATAGTTCTCACCTCTTGTTAGCGATGCTTCTATGTTCATCTTTGTTTCTGCTGTCAATGAATTTAAGATTCCTTATGCATTTTTCTTTACAGCTAGTGCTTGTGGCTAATTGGGTTACTTATAATATCCTAAGGTCATAAAGAAGGGCTTGGTCCCACTCAAAGGTATGGTTTGCATATTTTTAGCTCTTTTTATTTTCTTCTTCCTAATTTAAATTTTGGTATGCAAATGTATGCTTATCGATGGTCTTTTTGGTTTTACATATACATGCTGTTTAACAAATGGATATCTAGAAACAACTATAGAATGGACTCAGGGAAGGAAAAATATGCGATTGAGGGATCTTCCTAACTTTCTCGAGTACACGTGTACACCGCAATATGTGGGTTGGAGACCAACTTTCTCGGGTTCTAGTGGTAGCTGAACGTCGTCTGTAGAGATGTCCACGGGGAGGGGTGGGGACGTTGATGGCTTCCCTGTCCCCGCCCCCCATTTGAATCCCCATCCCCGCGAAATTTCCCGTTAAAGGTATGTTGACCACACGCACCACAGCAGGTAAATAAGCATACATTATTTTTAGCTTTTTTTCTTCTTAATTTAAATTTTGGGATGCAAATGTATGCTTATCGATGACCTTTTTGGTTTTACAGATGCATGTTGTTTAACAAATGGATATTTAGAAACAACTATATAATGGACTTAGGGAAGGAAAAATATGCGATTGAAGGATCTTCCTAGCTTTCTCGGGTACACGTGTACACCGCCCTCCCCTTGGACTCGCTCGGGCGCCTCGTCCACATGCACCACAGCAGGTAAAGTTAATCACTAAAAATAATGTAAAAAAAAATTGAGTTTCTTTTATTGATAAAATCTTTTTTTTTCATAGGATGTTGGAGTGAGGGAGATTCGCTGCAACTGCTCGATGGGATGCAAGGATGGACACTGTGCCTGCAAAAGAGTATGTTTGACATGCCTTCGAGGAATATGCTGGTGCCATGATTGCTGCAATGGGAGGTGTTGAAGATTTTGTAGATGTTATCGTAGAACTTGTTCGAATTTCAAGCTTGTTTGTTTGTTTTTTTTTCTATTGCCCAATACTAATATGAGGGCATTCCAGTTGGGGATCCCCCAGTCAAGTAATAATACCAAGACATTGAGTTACTCTCCTATAAACAAACATAGTTCTCACCTCTTGTTAGCGATGCTTCTATGTTCATCTTTGTTTCTGCTGTCAATGAATTTAAGATTCCTTATGCATTTTTCTTTACAGCTAGTGCTTGTGGCTAATTGGGTTACTTATAATATCCTAAGGTCATAAAGCAGGGCTTGGTCCCACTCAAAGGTATGGTTTGCATACTTTTAGCTCTTTTTATTTTCTTCTTCCTAATTTAAATTTTGGTATGCAAATGTATGCTTATCGATGGTCTTTTTGGTTTTACATATACATGTTGTTTAACAAATGGATATCTAGAAACAACTATAGAATGGACTCAGGGAAGGAAAAATATGCGATTGAGGGATCTTCCTAACTTTCTCAAGTACACGTTACACCGCAATATGTGGGTTGGAGACCAACTTTCTCGGGTTCTAGTGGTAGCTGAACGTCGTCTGTAGTGATGTCCACGGGGAGGGGTGGGGACGTTGATGGCTTCCCTGTCCCCGCCCCCCATTTGAATCTCCATCCCCGCGAAATTTCCCGTTAAAGGTATGTTGACCACACGCACCACAGCAGGTAAATAAGCATACATTATTTTTAGCTTTTTTTTCTTCTTAATTTAAATTTTGGGATGCAAATGTATGCTTATCGATGACCTTTTTGGTTTTACAGATGCATGTTGTTTAACAAATGGATATTTAGAAACAACTATATAATGGACTTAGGGAAGGAAAAATATGCGATTGAGGGATCTTCCTAGTTTTCTCGGGTACACGTGTACACCGCCCTCCCCTTGGACTCGCTCAGGCGCCTCGTCCACATGCACCACAGCAGGTAAAGTTAATCACTAAAAATAATGTAAAAAAAAATTGAGTTTCTTTTATTGATAAAATCTTTTTTTTTTATAGGATGTTGGAGTGAGGGAGATTCGCTGCAACTGCTCGATGGGATGCAAGGATGGACACTGTGCCTGCAAAAGAGTATGTTTGACATGCCTTCGAGGAATATGCTGGTGCCATGATTGCTGCAATGGGGGGTATTGAAGATTTTGTAGATGTTATCGTAGAACTTGTTCGAATTTCAAGCTTGTTTGTTTTTTTTTTTTCTATTGCCCAATACTAATATGAGGGCATTCCAGTTGGGGATCCCCCAGTCAAGTAATAATACCAAGACATTGAGTTACTCTCCTATAAACAAACATAGTTCTCACCTCTTGTTAGCGATGCTTCTATGTTCATCTTTGTTTCTGCTGTCAATGAATTTAAGATTCCTTATGCATTTTTCTTTACAGCTAGTGCTTGTGGCTAATTGGGTTACTTATAATATCCTAAGGTCATAAAGCAGGGCTTGGTCCCACTCAAAGGTATGGTTTGCATATTTTTAGCTCTTTTTATTTTCTTCTTCCTAATTTAAATTTTGGTATGCAAATGTATGCTTATCGATGGTCTTTTTGGTTTTACATATACATGCTGTTTAACAAATGGATATCTAGAAACAACTATAGAATGGACTCAGGGAAGGAAAAATATGCGATTGAGGGATCTTCCTAACTTTCTCGAGTACACGTGTACACCGCAATATGTGGGTTGGAGACCAACTTTCTCGGGTTCTAGTGGTAGCTGAACGTCGTCTGTAGAGATGTCCACGGGGAGGGGTGGGGACGTTGATGGCTTCCCTGTCCCCGCCCCCCATTTGAATCCCCATCCCCGCGAAATTTACCGTTAAAGGTATGTTGACCACACGCACCACAGCAGGTAAATAAGCATACATTATTTTTAGCTTTTTTTCTTCTTAATTTAAATTTTGGGATGCAAATGTATGCTTATCGATGACCTTTTTGGTTTTACAGATGCATGTTGTTTAACAAATGGATATTTAGAAACAACTATATAATGGACTTAGGGAAGGAAAAATATGCGATTGAGGGATCTTCCTAGCTTTCTCGGGTACACGTGTACACCGCCCTCCCCTTGGACTCGCTCGGGCGCCTCGTCCACATGCACCACAGCAGGTAAAGTTAATCACTAAAAATAATGTAAAAAAAAATTGAGTTTCTTTTATTGATAAAATCTTTTTTTTTCATAGGATGTTGGAGTGAGGGAGATTCGCTGCAACTGCTCGATGGGATGCAAGGATGGACACTGTGCCTGCAAAAGAGTATGTTTGACATGCCTTCGAGGAATATGCTGGTGCCATGATTGCTGCAATGGGGGGTGTTGAAGATTTTGTAGATGTTATCGTAGAACTTGTTCGAATTTCAAGCTTGTTTGTTTTTTTTTTTTCTATTGCCCAATACTAATATGAGGGCATTCCAGTTGGGGATCCCCCAGTCAAGTAATAATACCAAGACATTGAGTTACTCTCCTATAAACAAACATAGTTCTCACCTCTTGTTAGCGATGCTTCTATGTTCATCTTTGTTTCTGCTGTCAATGAATTTAAGATTCCTTATGCATTTTTCTTTACAGCTAGTGCTTGTGGCTAATTGGGTTACTTATAATATCCTAAGGTCATAAAGAAGGGCTTGGTCCCACTCAAAGGTATGGTTTGCATATTTTTAGCTCTTTTTATTTTCTTCTTCCTAATTTAAATTTTGGTATGCAAATGTATGCTTATCGATGGTCTTTTTGGTTTTACATATACATGCTGTTTAACAAATGGATATCTAGAAACAACTATAGAATGGACTCAGGGAAGGAAAAATATGCGATTGAGGGATCTTCCTAACTTTCTCAAGTACACGTTACACCGCAATATATGGGTTGGAGACCAACTTTCTCGGGTTCTAGTGGTAGCTGAACGTCGTCTGTAGAGATGTCCACGGGGAGGGGTGGGGACGTTGTTGGCTTCCCTGTCCCCGCCCCCCATTTGAATCCCCATCCCCTCGAAATTTCCCGTTAAATTTCGCTGGGATCAGGTTCTCCGTTTATTTTTTTTATTTTTTAAGAATCAAATAATTCTTTTGATAAATTTTCAGATAGTTAACTTGTATGGAAAATATCCATTAATTTTCAATTACACTGTTAATTATTCACCAAAAATCTTAATTTAAATAGTTAATTTCTATTAAAAAATATCTATTTAAAGATAAAATTCTTGAACCTCCTAATAAAAACGAAACAATATTACATATCAAATTATCCAATTAATCCATGCATATAATTAAAATATTTAACTATATGATTCAAACATATCCAATTATTTAAATCATTAACAATAAACTTCATACTACGTGTACACTACAATATGTAGGTTGGAGACCAACTTTCCCGAATTCTAGTGGCAGCTGAACGTCGTGTATAGAGATGTCCACGGGGCGGGGTGGGGACGTTGATAGCTTCCGCGTCCCTATCCCCGTTCCCGCCCCCCATTTGAATCTCCATCCCCGTGAAATTTTCCGTTAAATTTTGCGGGGATCGGGTTCTCCGTTTATCTTTTTTTTTTCTTTTTTAAGAATCAAATAATTCTTTTGATAAATTTTCAAATAGTTAACTTTTATGGAAAATATCCATTAATTTTTTGTTAATTATTCACCAAAAATCTTAATTTATATCGTTAATTTTCTATTAAAAATATCTATTTAAAGATAAAATTCTTGAACCTCTTAATAAAAACTAAACAATATTACATATCAAATTATCCAATTAATCCATACATATAATTAAAATGTTTAACTATATGATTCAAACATATCCAATGATTTAAATCATTAACAATATACTTCATACTATGTGTACACCGCAATATGTAGGTTGGAGACCAACTTTCTCGGGTTTTAGTGGCAGCTAAACGTCGTCTTTAGAGATGTCCACGGGGCGGGGTGGGGACGTTGATGGCTTCCCTGTCCCTGTCCTCGCTCTCCATTTGAATCCCCATCCCCACGAAATTTTCAGTTAAATTTTGCAGGGATCGGGTTTCCTGTTTATTTTGTTTTTCTTTTTTAAGAATCAAATAATTCTTTTGATAAATTTTCAAATAGTTAACTTCTATGGAAAATATCCATTAATTTTCAATTATATTGTTAATTATTCATCAAAAATCTTAATTTAAATATTTAATTTTCTATTAAAAAATATATATATTTAAAGATAAAATTCTTGAACCTCCTAATAAAAACAAAACAATATTACATATCAAATTATCCAATTAATCCATACATATGATTAAAATGTTTAACTATATGATTCAAACATATCCAATTATTTAAATCATTAACAATAAACTTTTAAATGACATATATATACTTATACACATATACATATAAATATTAAAAAATTAAAATATATATATAAAAAATTAAACGAGGCGGGAAATGGGGAACATGATTCCCTGTCCCCGTCCCCGTTTAGCTCGCAGGGAATTTTTTCCCCCACTTCCTCCCCCATTCCCTGCGTAAACAGGGATGCCCCGCCCTGTTAAGGCGGGTCCTCGCGAGGCCCTGTCCCCGTGGGGAAAATGGACATCTCTAATCGTCTGCCTTGTTCTGGGCGGTCTAGTTTGGTGGGTCAACCCGTGTTTGAATGTCACGAGAGGGAGATTTTGCCGGTGGGGGTGACTAAGACGAGGATTGAGGTCGGACCTCAACGAGAGGGTGGGATCCACCATCGACCTTCATACTAGTCAGCGTGGGATTTTGTACATCGGCAGACACCATTGACCAGGCTGAGAGGTGGGAACATCGGCCTCACCCCGAGGTGGCGACACTAAAATGTGCAGAAAGGCAACTTAGTATTGTCACACGTGACCACCTCCTCAATGGTGGTTTGCACATCTTCGCGATCCGTACTCACCTGGGCGGAAAGAAGAAAGAGAATAATGTAAGTTCCACCTAATAAACATGACAACGCACCAAGTGATAACGAACAAAACATACCGTACAATTCATCTTGATGTACAAGAAAAATGAGTTCAGTTCCAATCGCAATTCGTGGAACCTGTCATTCATTTATGAGCAGACAACTTGAATCTTGTCCCTCACTTTCTAGAGCCGATCTTTGACCCCACGGACACGGTCCTCCATCCCTTCGAGATTTTGGGGGACATCTACGCCATCACTAGAATTAGATCGACGGTGCCGATCTCCTCCTACCAAACCGGATGTATACAATGCAGGTGCATCGCACCGAAGATCCTCAGCAGGGAAACAGTCGCCTAGAGCAATCTTTTATGCCATCTTGGTTTCTCGAAGTCTGTAAACCATGTTACGCAAATGAATCAGGGTTGATAATGCATTAAGTCACACAACAAAACCATGCAAGGAGAATGGTAGTGGAAAATGAACACGTTAAGCTCGATATCGATCTCGACCTCACATCAGTATCGATAGGGAAAAGTTCTCCCATCGAAATCGAGACTATCGAGTCATTTTCATAGCAACTTGAGCATGCAAGGATTAGTTGGAGACACCATTTTTCTTATACACCCCCGATAATCAGACTATTTTAACGATCCCTATAAACCCCAAGGCGAGAAAAACACAGACCTAACGTAGGACAACCATACACAAAAAACAAATGAGGTGCAACTTTGATGTTCACTAGTGATGAGTCATGACAACATACAAAAGAGGTAATAACAGCATGCACCAAAGTTCAGTATGAGTTCCGTAGCATGAAGGAATCGATTGCAACTTTGTTCATAAGTGACAGATAGAAACTTATGCTTGCAAATTGATTCTTACCTTACGTGGTATGGATGAAAGTGTGTGGAAAAGACTTGAGTGATTGACTCGTATATTCGAGCCAGGCAATGAGAGAAGTTCGAAGTTGATGAGTTTTAGAGACAGGAGAGTGAACGGTCAACGGTACGAAAATATGTATGAGAAGATACTGAGACGCGCGAATGATGAAAAGTTCATTGCGATTAAATGTGTAGTAAACTGTCGAGAAGGATACCGATTGCAATTGCAGGCTTGTCGAAGTAAACACGTCCAAACTAATGGGTTTGGATTGCGATTGCAACCCATTGAAATTGTGGGTAAATTGTGATTGAGGCCCTATTGTGATCGTGGGTGGTAAACGGGGCCTTAATGTAGTTTTCTTCTACTTTGAAAATGAATTATAACATTTAACTTCCAGTGCACATTATTGAAAAAAAGCAACAGTCAAAATGAAAAAAGAAATCAAAACTAAGTAAGGTTTCTCTACAAATATACTTGCAACATTGTTTTTAAGTTATAGGGTTCATAGGGGGAGAAATCGAGGCTTACCTCCTCGAGGACGATGATTGCATCCTTCGAATTCTTCTCCATTACTCTCCTCGAATTTGTAGGATTTGGGAGCTCGTGGGGCTTTGGATCTCCTTGGGAGGTGTTTATGATTTATTTGAAGGGACAAAATTGAAAAACAAAGGTAATTTTAAAGCATTGTCAAACTCACGTGTGGCTATATTTCATTATTTTTTTTTATTGGTTGTCTTTTAGATTAAGAGTTTGTTTTTGGCTACCACACCCTATTATGTTGTGACTAAATAAATTTATTGTCCCTTAACAACTCCTAATTCTAAACCACATTTGTCAACATAGCTTCTTTTACACCTGACGTTTGTCTAGTATCAATTGCCAAGGAAATGGAAGCCAAAAAATTATCATACATACATACATACATACATACAATTATCACACACATACACACACACACATACACACTACATACACACACACACATACACACTACACACACACACAGACATACATACGTACATACACACACTTGTGACTAAATAAATTTATAGTCCCTTAACAACTCCTAATTCTAAATCACATTTGTCAACATAGCTTCTTTTACACCTAGCGTTTGTCTAGTATCAATTGCCAAAGAAATGGAAGCCAAAGAATTATCATACATACATACATACATACAATTATCACACACATACACTCACACACACATACACACTACATACACACACACACACATATACAGACATACATACGTACATACCTACATACACACACACACACACATAGACATACATACGTACATACCTACATACACACACACACACATATGTACATATACACACACACACATACACACACACACACATACAAACATACAGGCATACACACACATACATACTACACACACACTACATACACACACACACACACATACACACAAACACACACACAAACACATACAGACATACATACGTACACACACGCACACACACACACACTCACACACTACACACACACATATGTACATACACACACACACACACACACACACACACACATACAGACATACATACGTACATACTTACATACCTACACACACAAAATAATGTTGTTGAGAAAGAGTGCTGGTTTTTTTTTACTACCACATTTGTAGATAAGAATGTAACATTCAGTTTTACTTCATACATACATACATACATCCATTTTCAGGTAAGAATGTAACACTCAATTTTACTACCACATTTTGCTTCCTCAAATATTGTTGAGGAAGACTGCTGGTTTTTTTTTACTGACTTCTCTATTCTAATTTTTGAAAGATTTGATTTTGTTTGGTGTGCATCTAAACACTCGATTTTACTAGTTGTCGAAAAAGTCTCTTCTTCGTTGGTGAGTTTGGTGTTTTGTTTCTACTTTCTATTTCTTTGTTTGTTGAGAGTGTTATTGCAAAATATTCACAATTCAATGTCCAGAATGAAACTAAAACTCTTTTGTATTTATCTCTCTCCAACGAATGTACAACCCGCTTTATATAGTGCAGACTTTGGACTTGGGCAAGAAAAAAAATACATATATGACAAGATTTAAAAGAATAAACCAAGGAAGAAAATCCTAATGGTAATGTAGGTTAAATGGTATAGAGAAATTGAGCTTGGATGATTGATAATTTTTATATCCCTACAATAATTTATGGGTGATTACCTTGTTGATATACATCAAATTTGATTAATATGAGTTTTCTTTACCATATTAGTTTGGTTTATCAACTTAGTTTGCAATGTATGGATGGAAATCTGAATGGAAAACTCAAAGAGCACTCCTTCCAATTTCAATCAAAGATGAACTAAAATATTTAGGGTCCATAGGGGGATTTGCTCCTCTAAATTAATTTAAAACCATGTATCAATCTTGTCTAGGGTTCTCTACAAATATATACATACGTGCAACATTGTTTTTAAAACATATAAAAACAGAGGAAGAGAAATTGGGGCTTAGATGATGACCTCCTCAGAGACGACATTAGCATTCTTCGAATTCTTCTTCTCCACTGCCCTCATCGAGAGTGAATTCTTGAAAAGCCTCTGGAGTTTGAATTTGTAGGGCTTGTGATTGTTTAGCTAACCTCATAAATGGCGGTATAATGTAACACTCAGTTTTACTTCATACATACATACATACATACATACATCCATTTTCAGGTAAGAATGTAACACTCAGTTTTACTACCACATTTTGCTTCCTCAAATATTGTTGAGGAAGAGTGCTGGTTTTTTTTTTCCTGACTTCTCTATTCTAATTTTTGAAAGATTTGATTTTGTTTGGTGTGCATCTAAACACTCGATTTTACTAGTTGTCGAAAAAGTCTCTTCTTCGTTGGTGAGTTTGGTGTTTTGTTTCTACTTTCTATTTCTTTGTTTGTTGAGAGTGTTATTGCAAAATATTCACAATTCAATGTCCAGAATGAAACTAAAACTCTTTTGTATTTATCTCTCTCCAACGAATGTACAACCCGCTTTATATAGTGCAGACTTTGGACTTGGGCAAGAAAAAAAAATACATATATGACAAGATTTAAAAGAATAAACCAAGGAAGAAAATCCTAATGGTAATGTAGGTTAAATGGTATAGAGAAATTGAGCTTGGATGATTGATAATTTTTATATCCCTACAATAATTTAGGGGTGATTACCTTGTTGATATACATCAAATTTGATTAATATGAGTTTTCTTTACCATATTAGTTTGGTTTATCAACTTAGTTTGCAATGTATGGATGGAAATCTGAATGGAAAACTCAAAGAGCACTCCTTCCAATTTCAATCAAAGATGAACTAAAATATTTAGGGTCCATAGGGGGATTTGCTCCTCTAAATTAATTTAAAACCATGTATCAATCTTGTCTAGGGTTCTCTACAAATATATACATACGTGCAACATTGTTTTTAAAACATATAAAAACAGAGGAAGAGAAATTGGGGCTTAGATGATGACCTCCTCAGAGACGACATTAGCATTCTTCGAATTCTTCTTCTCCACTGCCCTCATCGAGAGTGAATTCTTGAAAAGCCTCTTGAGTTTGAATTTGTAGGGCTTGTGATTGTTTAGCTAACCTCATAAATGGCGGTATAATTACACGTCCGCACCTTAAAAATGGCAAAAATGATTTTTAATAATTTTAAATAATATTTATCAAATGACCAGAATGCTATGTTAACTTTCCTCCTATTCTTCTAAGAGAAGGAAATAATTAAATAAGGTAACACATAAGTCTGTCTAGTGATTTATTTGTGGTTGACGGTTGAATTGGTTCAAAGTATTTATTTTACGTTAAAAAGGTAAAGAAGAAAAAAAATCACTTGGAGATGGAGAAATGTCTAGAAAGAAGAAGGAGAATGAAGTGGTGAACGTGAAAGCTGTTGGAACAAATAGTGAAGATTAAGAAGGAAAAAGCTGAAAATCTGACTTATTAGGTTGGATGACTCTTTGAGGAGCTCTATATGTAGGCTTCTTCTTCATATGATTTTTTCACTATTGATAGCATGCATAAATGTGCTATTTTTAGGCTTAGTTTTATGCTAGTTTTTTTATGATTGTGTGTGCTTTCATGTATTTTGTATGTATATTTTATAGAAACCGAGCAATTGGAGAAAAACTGAAATTTTGAGAAGTATTTGGATGAATTTGGAGCAAATTAAGGCCATAATTGGGTATCCAAGTGTTGAAGAGGAAGAAAAAAGCTTGTGAGTCCGAGAGTATAGCGTTGCAATGCCATCTGTAGCGTTGCAACGCTACATCAGCAGCTTTTCAGCCTTGGAGTACAGTAGACATAACGTTGTAACGCTACTTACAGCGTTGCAACACCATCTAAATTTATATTTTTCTTCTTTATAAAATTTGAAGGGACAACGTTGCAACGCTGCCCCTAGAGTTGCAACACAGTCTCGACTAGGGATGGCAACGGGGCGGGGCGGGGCCGGGGATGCACTCCCCATCCCCGTCCCCTCCCCATTCCCCGTTTCGAAAAGTCGGGGTCGGGGTCGGGGAATCCCCGTTCGGGGATCGGGTCCCGGCGGGGAAAAATCCCCGTTTGTTGTTATTTATTTTTATTATTTTTAATTAAAAATCAGTAAATATATTAAAATTATATATGTTTAAAACTGTATTTTTATTGTTTTATTTATTTAAATAATTAATGTTTAAAACATTTAATATTTATATTATAAATTTAATATTAAAATTATTATATTGTAAAATTATATATAATAACAGTACTAAGGAAATGAAATTAAATTTTTTTAAAAAATAGAAAAATAAAAAATAAAAATAGATATACAGAATACAATGAAAAAAACTAAAAAAATTATTATAATATATGTTTTATATTTAAAAAAATAAAATAAAATTATTCGGGGCGGGTTCGGGGACGGGGACGGGGACGGGGATACCCTCCCCGTCCCCGACCGGGGACCCTAAAAAATCCCCGATTTGACCCCCATACCCGGTCAAACCGGGGATTCCCCGCCCCGTTTTGGGCGGGGCTCCGCGGGGACCCGACCCAGCGGGTATTTTTGCCATCCCTAGTCTCGACTTTATAAAAGGGAACTTCTTCATTCGAGCAAGGGGAGCTGTTTTGGATAGACCTAAACCCTATTTTCAATAGAAACATTGTTTGGAGGTCTAGAGAGCATATTGGAGAGCTAAGGAGGAGGCTCAAGGCTCGGGATCGTGGGACATCACGTCAGGAATGAGTGTTGGCACGCGTCATCCAGTTTTTCTCTATTCTCTTTACTCTGTGTCTTTAATTTTAGGATTTACCGGACTGTATGTAACGACCCTATAGGCTCAACATGCTACCTAAGAGTCATTACTAAGTCACGTCGCTATATTACCAATAATTTCGGCAGCATAACGACGTAACTACGCGAAAACCAAAAATTTGACCCTTCCTGATAAGACATAGAAAAACACACTTCTAAGATTTTCAAACAACCTCCTAGCATCCAACAAACTTCTCAATATGATGCTAGGGTTCAAACAGCAGAAAGTCAAATACACGTGCACGATTTACAAAGAAAGGTTAAAAGACCTTGAAACATCCTCCTAAACATTTAAAAACTCGACATGAGTTCTATGTACATCCAGAAACATAAAAGAAGCGGAATGGCAATCGCTCGGCTCCCATGACTCGAGTAGCTGATCTCCGGTCACGCGCTAGGGCCGATCTTAGCCTTACCTGAAAACATTTTAAAAAGGAAAAGGGTGAGTATTAACGAATAATACTCAGTAAGTAACTCATAGTTTCAAAGTAAGAGTTTCAATCTCATGCAACATGTCATTTTAAATCATAAAACCATCGTAAACCATCGCTTTAGTGGGGGACCTAAAATTCGTTTTATAAACCATGTACTTTTCCTCGCGGCTCTCGTGAACGATTAAATTCTCCCGAGGGCCTCGTGAATAGTCCGAAGACATAGTTTTTCCATCGAATAGAGTCCTCCCTAACTCTGAGAGTTGAGCTCGAAAGCTAACATACATCGTGGAGTCCGAAGACTCAGCCCGAAGGCTACCATCGTGGAGTCCGAAGACTCAAGCCCGTCGGCTACCATCGTGGGGGCACTCTCGAACCCCGGGAGCATAGAGAGTCCGAAGACTCGGGTTCCCTCAAAACCCACATAAAACTTTTGGGAGAATTATCGTCACGGCCTACATAAATCTTTTCATGAGCACACAACACATGCATGAGGTCCCATTCGTTTTAAAACATAGTTATGAATGCATAAGTCATAGCAATCGCATTTCAAAGACATACATATAATACGCTTTCTTTCTTAAATACTTAACATGAAAAACATAAACTTTCAAAGTAAACATAGAGCTAGCTCAAGGTTTTGAAAACTTCTTTCGTTGTGAGATCCCTTACCTTAAGTCTTTACTTACTAAAATACCCTTTCTTCACTAGTAATGAGCTCCTCGAGTTCCCACTCCAAGTACGATCCAAGGTCCTCGACAAATCACCTAAAAAGTTTCCTAAACGTGTCTTAAACCATCCGAATTACGCTAAAACACATTCTAACATTAATAACTTGACGAAACGGACCAAATGGCAAATTTTACCCAACTCCGGCGAACGGCGGCGCGTGACCGAAGCACGGCGGCGCGTGCAGCGGCGGACGGCGGTGCGTGGAGCTTCCAAACGACGCGTGGAGGTTCGCTTCTGGTGTGTTGCAGCCCGATCTACAATAATTCGTGGTCATTTTGCTGAAAATCAATCAAACTCGAGCTCAAAATGACAAACATCCCACGGAACGAAAACCCACCTTGAAATCGCGGCTGAAATGGTGTTTTCCGGCGAGCTTAGAGTTCAAAACCACCGACGATTGCAGGCGTAAGGGCCCTCGTCGACCGGCGTGCGCGTGGAGGAGCTTTCGTCAATCGAAGCCTTCGCGCGAGCTGATCGAAAAACAGACGAAAACACGGCAGTTTGCTCGCGAGCAGCGTCGGACGGCAGTCGTGCCGCGGGGTTCGTGGCTGTCGGCGACGGCGTGCGGCGGCGGCGTGCGGCGGGGCTGGAGCTTCGGCGAGAGAGAGAGAGAGTTACCGTGAGGGAGAGAGTGATCGGAGAGGGAGGGAGTGATCGGCGGGAAGAGAAAGAGAGAGAGAGAGAACTGCACGAGGGAGAGAGAGAGTGAATTTTTTTTTTTTAAATAATAATAATAATAATAATAAAATCAAAATATCTTCTCTCTAAAAGACCAAAATGCCCTTTCCTTTTCCAAAAATCACCAAATTACCCTCAAAATAATTAAATTCATAATAAAACTTTACCAAAACAACATTTTAAACTTACCCAAAGAGTCTCGGGTGTTACACTGTATTTGAATGTATTCCTCATAGTTGATTGCATTATTGTTAGAAGACTATGTTTGATTTATTGAATATTTTTGTAACGTCTTTTACGCATCTTGAATTAATCTTCTAAGCTTCCGGCCATAGCTTTGTATGTTAAGTTAAGTTTAGCTTGAGAAAGTAAATTTAACTAAGGACTTAGATGCATAACTATGATTAATCTATTGCATGAGAATGAATAGGTTAATGCTAGAAGTCATTAAGAGAATTTCATAATGTCATGTCTAGTTGTAGAAATAGACCGAGAGGTTGATTTACTTCTTACATGAGTTCGATTGGGCTCGAGAGAGTCAATTGAATGTTTTGTAATTCTTGGCTTAGGACTGTTGCATGTTTTGTAGTTCTTTAGTCAATTTCATAGTTGTGCTTCATGAATTGCAATTAACGAATGTCTCTAAAATTGGACTCCAACTTTGTACATAATAGTTTAGGTTTTATGTATTTGTCAAAAGAATCAAATCAAAGTTAGATTTCTCTAAATAAAATTGGGCATAATTAACTATAGTACTTAATTAATCTAAGAACTTCAATCCCTATGATCGACTCTGGCCACTACTACTCCAAATTATTAGAGGTCTGGTTTATAAATATTATTTGATAGGGCCTTCGACAATCCCTTCATCAACTATCAAGTATGCTTATAGTTGTAGGCTTATAAGTTCTGCTTTTAATTGGAACATTTATAGCATTTCTAGTTGTTTTTCATTTTTAAGTCCTTTTGACGAGCTAGAGTTTTAGTTGAAGGTATTTAGGTGGCTGACAAAAACTTTTAGATTTTTAGTCCAAGGTATTTGCATGATTTATTTGTAAGGGAGGAGTATTTACATGGTTATGGTATATGTTTATGGTGGGAAATCCCAAATTACATGGCTATGGATTTGTGGACACAAATACCTTGTAGACAATAGAGAAGTCACAATTAAAAAAAAAAAAAAAAGTAAGAGTACAAACAAAACAGAAAATAAAAAACCAGCACTCTTCCTCAACAACATTTGAGGAAGCAAAATGTGGTAGTAAAATCGAGTGTTCGTTCCTACCCGAAAATGGAAATCTACTCCAGCTATAAAGTCATTTTTCATATATATATATACATATGATATGTCATAATTGATGAACATCCGGAAGATAGTAATAATGTACATGTTTTTTTAGCATATTTGACCTTCACGAGATTAGAATCCCTAAATTTCAATTGTAAAAGCCATCTCTAAAATCTTCAAACTATAATCAAATCATCGGAAATACGTTGTTTCATTCCCATTACTCTAGCAATAGTTAACCCACTATAATGTGTGTGCATTAGATGAGTGATTATTCTTAACCTCCTCACTTAGCTAGCTGTTAACCCTAACACGGGGCAAATGTGGTTCTTAAGCTATTAGCTCCTCCTATTCTTCCTAGAAATCAGAGAAATGCTACAACAAAACGGTTGGCCAGATGAAATTGTGCTAAATAGATAAAAACTCTTAAAAACCAGATTGAGCTAAAATGATATGCATTAAGCTGTAAGATAAATCAAAACATTCAACCCCTAATCCTCACCTTAAGGGTGTTTAGTTCATATTACAGGAAAAACAGAAAAGAAATCGAAATATAGACATAATGGAAATGATGCAGAGAAAAACTAAATGAAAGAAGAAGAAATAGAAGAAAAAGTCGGAATGTTGCCCCAAAAAGCTTGGTTCAGCATCGACATCGAATCTCCTGGAGAGACTTTTCTTTTATGGAAAACTTTTGCCCATGGCCTCCAAAATCGGAGCTCTTCTCCTCTTTCTCTCTCTCTGCGATTTTTCGGGATCTCCACTCATTCTCTCCTCATTCTTCAAAAAATGGCGGCCCAAATACTATATTCCATCCTTTATGCAAATAAGGGCTGATTAGACAGGCCCCAATGACGTGGCGAGCTCTTCATGGCTGATGCCCACTGACTGTATTGTCATCTGCCAACTCATTAAATGAACAACAATTCCCACAAGCGAAATTTGTGCTGGCTAAAATCACCCAAATTGCTCCAGCAAAACGTTGCAAAACTGTTGTCTTTCGCTTCGGGAGTCCTTAATGAAACCCTAAATTAATCAAATAAAGCTCATTGATTAATATATCAATCCTCTAATAATAATATTACTACATAAAAGTTGAGCTTAGAGCAAAATAGATCAAATCTAGGAGTTTTCCACAATATGATGAGATGAAATTCACAAATTTTAGTCCAGAAATGCTAGCATATAACTTTTAATTTAAGAGTTATCAGTGCCCCTTAGAGTCACTGAGGAACAAAACAGGGAGCTCAACAGGTCCTACACCAGAGCAGAAACTAAACTAGCGCTTAAAGAAATGAACCCTACAAAAGCTCCAAGTCCTGATGGGGCTCACACAGGGTTCTTTCAAAAGTATTGGGATATTATTAGTGATGAAACTTCCAGAATCTGTCTTTCTGTTCTGAATGATGGAGAGGATGTGGGTCCCCTTAATAGTACTTGGATTACCCTCATTCCAAAGGTCACGAAGGCAAAAAGGATGGCTGATTTTAGACCGATTAGTCTATGCAATGTGATCTATAAGCTCATTGCAAAAGTCTTAGCCAACAAACTAAAGAAAATCCTTGATGTGGTTATCTCTCCCACCCAATCAGCATTTGTTCCAGGCAAGTTAATCACAGATAACGTGGTGTTAGGGTTTGAATGTATTCATGCGATCAACAATCGTAGGAAAGGAAATGAGGGATTTATTGCAGCAAAGTTGGATATGAGCAAAGCCTATGACAGAGTCAATTAGGGAAGTGATGCTTAAATTGGGTTTTGCCAGCGACTGGGTTAACAGAACTATGAACTGTATAAACTCTGTCCATTATGCTGTGTTGATCAATGGCCTCTCCCCATCACACCTTCAGTCCTGAAAGAGGATTAAGGCAAGGGGACCCCCTTTCCCCTATCTTTTCCTTATTTGTGTCGAGGGTTTCTCAACTGCAATAACTAGGGAGGAATCTCTCTCTAATCTTTATGGTCTTCGCATTACTAGACATTGTCCTTCTTTGACTCATCTTTTCTTTGCAGATGACAGCCTTCTTTTCTTCAAAGCTACTAGGAATGATTGCGACTCCATCAAAAGAGTGTTAAGAAACTACTAGGTGGCATCAGGTCAAAACGATAAATCTAGACAAGTCCTTTTTCATGGTTAGAAAAAATGTGGACAGAACCAGAGCTGGGAATTGTAGCAAAATCCTTGGCATAAAAATTACAAACTCACTGGGACAGTATCTGGGGATGCCTTCCCAAACCGACCGAAATAAGAATAATTTTTTTTTGGAAATTAAAAGACTGAGTTTGGAAAGTGCTTATGAGCTGGAAATAGAGGTTTTTCTCTCTCGGGGGAAAAGAAGTCCTCTTTAAGGCCATTGCCCAAGCCATTCCAACTTATACTATGAGTTGTTTTTGGCTTCCAAAAAAGATTTGCGATGAGATAAATGGGATGTGCGCTTGATTTTGGTGGGGCTCGAATTTGTCAAGACAAAAAGCTCATTGGATGAGTTGGGCCAGGATGTGTCTCAGCAAGGAAAACAACAGTTTGGGGTTTAGAGATCTCCTATGTTTTAATCTAGCTATGCTTGCAAAGCATAGTTGGCGTTTATTAAGGAATCCATAAAGCTTACTTGCAAAAACTCTCAAAGATCAATATTTCAAGGATGGGAATTTCTTAAACGCTCCAGTGGAGAACAACCCCTCTCTTACCTAGCGTAGCATTATATGGGGCAGAGATTTATTTAAGAAAGACTACAAATGGAAGGTGGGGGATGAGAGTTATATAAAGATAGTTGAAGACCCTTGGCTAGATCGTCTGGGGAGCCCAAAACCAGTGGCCGTTAAAGAACCTCTTAAGGAATGCATAGTCAAAAGGCTTATCGATGAAAATGGGCATTGGAAGGAAAATGATATAAGAGAAAATTTCTCCCTAGCTGATGTCGAAGTCATTCTTAGTATCCCTCTTGGAAGTTGTAGATTGAAAGACGAGATAATTTAGAACCTCGATCCAAAAGGATCTTTTTCTGTCAAGACAGCTTACCACCTAGCTACAAACATGGTCAGTAGTGATAGAGCCTCAACCTCGGGCTTCGATGATAAAAAAGCCAAGTGGAAAAGGTTTTGGAAAATTAAAGAGATGCCCAAAATCAAGATTTGTGTCTGGAAAATTATCCAAGATATTATCCCGACTCGGTCTAACATTGTTAAAAAAGGGATTGTTATTAACCCTCTTTGTTTATTTTGTAGGAAGAAGCTTGAGTTTACCTCTCATGTTTTTTTGGGGTTGTAAGTTTTCTAAAGAAATTTGGCTTCACTTTCTCCCCAACTCATTTGAACTATTCGTTACTTGTAGGTACAATTGGAACCCAAGAACTTTTTGGGATTGGCTGTCAGACCACTTATGCAACTCAGACCTCAACATTGCAGCATTTGTGATATGGTGCATGTGGAATCATAGGAACTGGATTCTCTCGACTGGAAATACCCCAAATAAACAAACTCTATCCATATCGAGATATTCAGTAAGAGTGAAAGAGCTGACCGAGAAGTTTCCCTACCTCAAGGCCAGAGACCCTTTTGAGTCAAGCTTGTTGGAGTCCTCCTCCTCCTTTGTTCTAGAAAATTTACTGTGATGCTTCGTGGAATGCTAGCAAAGGTTGGGGAGGGATTGGTTGGATCGTGCCTGAAGGAAAAGAATTACTCAAAACTGGAGTATCAAGTTGTTGGAAACGAAGGCTATTCTCGAAGGGCTAAAGAACTTAAGGGACTGATCGGTCCCTTACCTCCGATCATGGTGGAATCAGACGCGGATGCTGTTATTTCCCTTCTAAACTTGAAGTCTTTCGATTTCAAGGAGATCAGTAACCTTATTGATGAAATTAAGGTTGTGGCTTTTCGAGTGGGAGTGGTATCGTTCTCAAAATGCTCCCAGATCTGCAATTCGGCTGCTCATCTAATGGCTAGATCAGTGTTTTCTTCTCCTTTCTTTTCCACTTTGGAGCAAATTTTGTCTCCTTCTTCGAGATTTTGTAACGCCTTTTGGAATTTTGACGATGTTGGCGGTTTGCCCTCTGATGTGCTCGGCAGTTGGGTGTTTTTAAGTGGGGTGGTGTTTTAATGAAGTTTCTGTCTTTAAAAAAATATAGAATGAAATATAAAGATCTAAATAATATTTTAACTTCAATTTTAAAAATCTAAGACATACTCTTTCTATCTACTTAGCTCTGCCTCTAACTAATAATATTTTAGTACATTTAAAAAACATTAGACGTAAAATAAATCTCAAAAAGGTGAGACTTAAAAAGGCGGTTAATGGAGTAGGTCTAATTTAAAATCCTTCCTTTTCGAAAGATGAGATGTTAGAACTCATAAAACGAAAGGAATCATTACCACACGACCCCCAAACAAAGCCCTATTCAGAATCTTTGTTTCTCTTTCAAAAACGAAGGGGGCATATCTGCAATACATTGGGGACGAAGGCCCTTGTCTGCAAGAAAAAGAAGGGCAAAATTGTGATTATCCAGTATAATATTGACCCACCTAAAAGGCCCAACAACACGAAAAACGTAGACTTCAAGTGAGAGGAAACACAGCAACGCAAAGAGAGAAAGAAAAAACAAAAGCATGGTGCATAAACACACCGGTATTTTCCCCGTTTCGCACTCCATACGGCATCGTTCGACCTGTGAATGTCACCTCTTTCCATTTTCTGAGCTCGATCGAACAACAATGGCGGATTCTGCAACCACTTCCTTCTGATTCTTGCTCTCTAATTGCCTCCGCCTGGTTCTTCTGCTACTTCTCCCAGTTCGACGCTCTGTTCTCTTTCTACAACTACTTATTTCTTTTGGTGAAGTTTGTGGCGTTAGAGTTATAGAGTCTTCTAGTGGGAGAAGGGAATTTAGGTGCGGATTATTCGCCTACTAGGTTGTGCTTGGAAGTATTGTGGCCGGGGAGCTTCATTGCAGATCTAATTGGTTTTGCATTTAGGTATCGGACTGTCGACGCGATGCTTTGGTATGGGTGTTGTTCTGGGAGCTGAAAGCGTAAACGAACGGCGTGGTTTGGTTTTTTTTTTTTTTTAGTTTTTGGCTTTGGAGTGTTCTCAGTGCTACCTGTGATTTTTGAAAATTCTGAACACAAAACTTGGGGGATTTAGATATGAATCGTAGTTTTAGGGCTTTGGAATCGCAAATGCAAGCTCCGGTAAAGCAGCGGCAGCAGCAAGTTGGGGGACTAAGGGCGTCGGTTATGAAAGATAAGGAGGAGGAGCTTGCGTTGTTTTTGGAAATGAGGAAGCGTGAGAAGGAGAGGAATGATCTTCTCTCTAACAACGCGGAAGAGTTCGATGCGGCTTTAGGTATAGCCTCTCTTTCAAACTTTGGACTTACACTTCAGCTGCTCTGAGTTTTACTTTATGGCTTTGTTCTGGAGATTTCTAGAATTTCCTTAATCGAGAGAAAAATGTTTTTGTAGCCCTTGTTTCTTTTGTCTATGAGATGAATACTGATCCAGAAAAAAAAGGGATAATCCGCCGTTTTCTTTGACGTCTATTTTTGCTTATTCTACTGGAATTACGTTTTATCGAATTCAATTTTCTGTTTTGTGCAGGAACAAAACCAGGAACTTCTCCAATATTTAATATCTCATCAGCGACCCCAGCCCCTACTCGCAAGACTGGTGCTGATGATTTTCTTAATTCTGACAATGATAAAAATGATTATGATTGGTAAAGTTATCACCTTACACTTCTCGTTTTAGTTTATTGAATGAATTCCCTATAGAAGATTGCTGTTTTTATCCTGGATTAACCAATCATTAATAGTGTTGAGAATAACTCAATGTCTCGGTATTAGTTATTGACTTGGAAGGGTCCCTAAATGGAACGTCCTCAGATTAGTATTGGGCAATAGACACATATGCCAAAAAAGGTATATTGGAAGCTTGAAATTAGAACAAGTTCTTATTCTATGCATCTGGACTAACATCTACTAAAAAGATATAACGCCATAACTTGATTAAGCTTACATTTGACAGAAGATAAAATTAGGGCAAATTGTCACAATTTACCAATAGGGTGTGTAATTAACGATCAATGGGCTGAAGTAATTTTTTTAACAAGTCAATTAAACCAAGTAAGTTGCTAAAACAGTTATGGAGATTGTGTCCTCCATGTGTTGAAATCGTTCACTCGATCAACTCATAAATGTCAAAGTCTGATCCAGTTGGTTGAATTTAACTAAGATGAAACGAATCAGATCCTATCCTTTGATATTTCGTTATTTATTGTGTGGGACAGTAGTAATATGTTAATGTAAAACGGTTTAAAGCACCTGTCTGGTTTAATTTGTCTAATTGGTCCCTTATGTTTGGTTGAAATGGCACTTATGGTTTGTGATTTATGTGCCATGTATACTAGTTTCATTGAGAACTAACGACATGATTTAAGAGAAAGGTAAAAACAAGTACAGGGTACTTAAAACTATTTTTTATTTTCAAACAAAAAACAAACTTTTCATTGATAAATGAAAATTAAAGAAAAAGGTTCAAGAATACAAACTTCCAAAGGGCGTGAAAAGAAAACAGAACATCCAAATAAAGAACAAAACTCCAAATGTTACAAGAGCCTAAAAATATAAAGTGCGTGATTCGTACATCACAATGGTGTAATTTGCAACCCTTTTTTATGTTGTATATTAGTTATCATATCTGTATCATTAGTGGCCTGAGAGAGAAATGAATGGACAAATTTTTGAACCATGGTGTAAAAGAGTGTGGCCCTGACGCGTTATGTGAGTGATCTGAGAGAGATATGAATGGACCAATTTATTGAGTGTCTACATTTTGTTCATTTTTCTGCCATGGCATTTATGTTGGGTCTCTTCACTTCTACTTCATTATTACTTGTTTACACCCTTGTTAAAAAAGGAATGTCTTTTATTTCGTACAATGATAGGCATCTAGAAGTTTCTGAAGACATGGATTGACAAATTTTCGAGAAATCCTCTTCTTAATAGAGAACATCTACCCTAGTTTAGCTATTATTTGGTTGAAAGAACACGAGCCTATCTAAGATTTCTGGTCTATTGACTGCGTATCACTTGCTTTTTGATATGGATGATAATACACTGCATGGATGAGGTCCATTACTTTGGTCTATAGCTTTATTGATGAGGATGACAATGGCATGCCTAGAATAGGTGGGGATGGAAAGAAAAGAAGGCTCTCCCATCTCAAGTTTTGAATTTTAGTGAGATCTCAAGTTTAATGAAAATGGCCTCAATTTTCGGTGTGATACTGCATGACCTCAACCCTTGATGCAGAAGTAGAATTCCTAAAATTTATGATCAATTTCACTTCTGGAACAAGCAACGTTGATTGATGGTGGAAGTCTCAATCTGTGGATTTAGATGTTTTTGCGATCATAGGTTCAAATTATGGTTACCAGTCTATCTAGGAAATTAAATAATATATGAATTTCCTAAAATCAAATGTGGTAAGATTAGATAGTCCCAAGTAAGATTAGTCAAGGAGTGTGAGTTAGTCTAGTCAACCACAGCTATAAAAAAAAAAAAACTCTTAAACAACGAATATTTTGCAAAAATGTTGATTTTGTGGTCAAAATATTGGACACGATAGAATAATATTTATGTTGGTTACCACTTGCCACAGATCATGGGTTTTGGGTTATTGAAACTTTATAATCATGGGGATCCCCAAAGAGACTCTTCCCAGTACGCTAGATTTGTTTGAAACTTTATGTTCATAGGTGGGGAAAGGAATGGGGTTGGTGGGGAGTTGCACCCAAGATTATCTAGAAGCTTCCATCTGGCCGTAGCTGTTTTCATTCACATGTCAATAGTGAAAAGTATCTTTTCCAGGAATGGAATGCATATTACACTTGTGGGTTTAGAAATGGTTCATGCCTAGTTGTTTTATGATTGGTTATGGCTTTTACTTTGTGCAATTTGAAGAACCAGTTAAATTAACGAGAGGTTGATCTGTTTTCAGGCTTATAACTCCTCCTGGAACTCCTCTTTTTCCATCTTTGGAAACGGAGTCAGAAAGGGTCTTAATGAGCCATGCTACTCCAATGGGTCGTCCCAATGTGCTGAAATCTAGAGTAAGTTCTTTCTCAAGTCTCAAGTTCAATAAGTTGAAGAACATAGTGAGATTTGAGTATCTTTGCTTCTTAAAAACATTTTCAACCTTCCATGCTGCTTTCATTTTGGAAAGTCTGTTTCTTCCCAAGTCCAGTAGGAAAAATCTGGAATTCAGCACTTTGGCTCATCATGAAATTAAATGACTCAAGATAGGCAACAGAGTATATTTTCTTCCATTGGTAGATAAATATGAAGATTTGATATTTTTGTTCTCAAGTATGTTTATGCCATTATCATAGTTTGTTCACCATCAGAGCAAGTTGGATAGATTCTTCATTTATAGGCCAAGGAAAAATCTACTGGCCCAAATTCTTTAATTGCTTGGAATTTGACACTTCGAATGACACCTAATAAATTTTCAATCTTATGCTCGTATCTGATAATTTTGAATATTCCTCAAGAATTTCAATAGCAGTTATTAATGTTGTGTTATTAATTTTCTCTGTTTTTTGAATAAGTTGTTGAGTTATTTTCCTTTTGTGGGTTCAGCTCGCAAATCTCCAACAAGAACCTACTACTACAAGGAGCAACTTGGTCTCGAAACAACCAGCTTCTTCTCCAGGATTGAACTCTTCAAGTGTAGGCATACGTCGGCCTTCATCATCCGGAGGTCCTGGATCAAGACCTGCTACCCCAACTGGACGTCCTACATTAACCACAACATCTAGAACTTCCAGATCCTCAACGCCTACTTCCCGTGCGACTTTGACTTCAAGTAAACCAGTAGTTTCCTCGGCTAAGCTTGCAGCAACTTCGAATAAGCTGGCATCTGCCTCAGCCAAGCCAACAGCTACTATGACTAAGCCCACCGTTTTGTCTGCTAAGTCTTCAGTTCCTGCAAGATCTTCTACTCCAACACGAACAATAGCAAGATCATCAACACCGACTTCCAGACCTACTGTACCTCCACCTAAGCCCGCATCAAGGGCCTCAACTCCAACTCGTCGGCCATCCACACCAACTAGTGCACCAAGTGCACCTGTTTCCTTAGTCAAGTCTTCATCATCAATTTCAAAGCCATCTCCAACTGCGTCAAGGAATCAAGTACCATCAAGAGGAACTTCCCCAACAGTAAAATCCAGACCATGGAATCCTTCAGAGATGCCTGGTTTTTCTCTCGATGCTCCACCAAATTTAAGGACATCACTTCCTGAAAGGCCACTTTCAGTCACAAGGGGCCGGCCTGGAGCACCCAGTGCACGATCTTCTTCTGTAGAACCTGTTCCGAATGGTAGGCCAAGACGACAATCATGCTCTCCGTCTAGAGGACGTGCACCTAATGGAAATATTCATCTTAGTGGGGGTTCTGTCCCTGCAATAAACCGTATGCATGCTAAAGCTAATGACAACATAAGCCCTATATTAATAGGGACGAAAATGGTTGAAAGGGTAATAAACATGCGCAAATTGGTCCCTCCCAAGCAAGATGACAAACATTCACCTCATGGGAATCTGTCTGGGAAGTCTTCATCGCCAGATAGCTTGGGCTTTGGGAGAACACTATCTAAGAAGTCTTTGGATATGGCAATAAGACACATGGTATGCATCTACTTTGTTTTCAAAGGATTTTTGTTGTGGAATGGAATTTTTATCTTTCCTTTCTAACCACGTCATTCTGGGATAAACTTACTGTCAGTAAAAAGTGAAAAAGTAATGCCACAAGCGCACACAGATTTCTTTTCAATGCATATTCTTGTTTAACACTATGCACACTTTTCTTGAGCAGGATATAAGGCGAAGCATTCCAGGTAATTTACGCCCATTGATGACAAATATTCCAGCTTCTTCAATGTATAGTGTACGTTCTGGGCCGTCTCGAAGCAGAACTGTCAGTGTTTCAGACTCGCCTCTTGCCACAAGCAGCAATGCTAGTTCTGAAATGAGTGTCAACAATAATGGTCTCTGTTTAGATGCACATGAAATTGACGACGAAATTGGCAGTGAGAGAGGAGGTCGATCACCCCGCAGCTTGTGTGCTAGGTGAAGCTGATGATTCATTTGGATTTGAACTTGCATTCTGATCAATCAAATGTTCCTTTTGTGGACATCAACTTTCATGATGGTACAAAGATGATAATCATGGAAGTGATAACCAAATCATGTGTCTAGGACTAATGTAAAGTTTATTGAGTCGTTGATTGTTGTATTTATGTAATTCCAGAGCTTTGTATGGCTAGAGGAACAAGTTATATGCTGAACTATCTTACGCATTTTCGACACGGTTGAGGTATTTTCTACTTGCTTAAGATATTGAACTATTGACAATGTATCAAATCTCCAATCCAATGCAGATTTTTCCGCAGTCGCTGGAACCCGTCTGTGGGTTTAAACAATTAGTGATATCATGGTTTTAAATGTTGATGTTGATGAAAATATTGATAAAATGTTATTTATGAAAAGATTATAAATAAAAAAATTTATTAAAAAATATTTAAATTAACAAATAAGCATTTTACCCTTTTGAAATAAGTAAAAACTTAATTGTTACTAATACTATCCCCGTATTATGTTAGTGATATTTTGTTCATATTTCTTTTTTATATTTTTTTATATTTTTCTATGATGCAATAGAAATATCGATTTATCTCTTACGTCAATGTTAAATTGAACCTATAAATATGTGGAAATGTCTATGGAAATATCGACAGAAATTTAATACCCTACTCCTAATGACAACAAGAGATTTCGTAGAAAAGACGAGGTATGAATTGACTGCTTAGGCATCCTTGTCTGGAATAGGTTATTGAAGTAAATGAACAACCTCATACTCTTCCACATGCAGATGGAGAAATTTCTAGTACTACACGACTAACTTCGATTGTATTCTGTTGATTAATTAAACATTTTAGTTTTTATAGTTGATTTATTTTAATTTAGTCCCTATAATTTGAAAAGTTTCATCATAATTCTATAGTTTGGTAAGGTCAATTAAACATTTTTTTATTGGACGTAGTTAGGAAGTGATGAGCACATGTTCGTTCACTTTCTCTCTGTCGTGCCCAAAAAATCATGGCATATAAGATCACTGTTAAATTTGTAAACAGCATGGACATTTTAGAAGATTAAATCAAATTATTGAGATTGTAATAAAAACTTTTTAAAATCACAAGACCAGATTGAAACCAAATTCAAATCATAGGAACTAAAATGTTCATTTAACCTATTCTATATATATATATATTTTCAATTTATTATTATTATTATTTTCTTTTATCATGTGTGATATATTGAATATATGGGATAATAGTAGAATGAATTTCCATTGTACTTTCCAAAAAAAAAAAAAAATCTGAAAATTTTCCATATAGTTGAGTCAACTGGAGAGAGCAATAAATTAAGCAATAAGCTCATTTAAATGAAATTTGACCCATATAAGATTATAAAACTAAGGCACTCTAAATTGCATTACGTTGATGAATGTTTGATTTTATTCCAAATAATTTTATATGGGATGTTTCATTTTAAAAAAAAAATCATAAAAGATTACGAAATGCTGAAGATCATAAAATAGAAATGTGAGAGGTTCATCTGGCCCAAAAATTGGAATACTTGAATAATTAAAGTTGTCAACTTTCATGTATCATCTTTACATTTAAAAGTTCTTTAAAAAAAAAAAAGAAAAATCTTAACATTAAAAAGAACATTTTATATTCTAAAAAATAGCCATTCATTTGCACCAAAAAAGTCAACGTATATTAAAAATATTTTAGATCAGTTTAAGATTAGTTGAATATCTAAGCTGACTAAATAATTTGTTAAGTTAACCATCATTAAAAAAAAATGATATGTTAAACATCATAAAGAAATAATGTTAAAATACTATAGTTGAATTCAAAGAAGAAAAAAATGTTAAAATACCATTTTGATTCATGTATTTTAGGATTTTTTTTCTATTTTAGTCTATGTATTTTTCAATGTCCAAATTTAGTCCTCATATTTTTAATAAATTTTAAAATTAGTTTATACTGCTAGTTTATTATCAACTTTAAAAAAAAAATTAAATATCTATTAACCTTTTGCTCTATAAATTTTGAAAACATTTATGTTTTGTTTTTTTTCATGAAAATTATTATTATTGTTTAAATAATTTTAATAAAAATTAACTTCAAACTAACCATAACATTAAGAACTAATTTTAATTTAGATATTTGAAAGTACAAAAATTAAAATAGAATGAGACCCGTACTAAAATGTATTTTAACCGAGAAATAATATCATAGATTTACTATTTTAAACAGTATTTATAAATTTGTCAAAAATAGTTGTTTTTGGAAGAAAACAATCTGCTTACGTACTTCCAGATTTGGTTTTCTCAGTCTATATTTCTTAAGAGGAGTTTTTTTTTTTTCCTTGATGGTATGCAAATTTTGTTCTTTTAAAAAGCCAATAACTATTATGGCTATTTACGAAAATAACCCTAACTTCTTATGAAATGAAGTGAACATCTTTAGGAGAGAAATTATTGAAAGGGACAGCCACAATGTGGTCGGTAATTTTACATTTTTGAATATATGAGAGGGTAATTACAAAACATATTTCGAATATGCATCTAATAGTTATTAGGAGTATATAGATTTGGAATCTAAACCTATGGTTATTATGGATAATCAGATCATGATGGCTCGTTAAATAATCTTTTATGGTGAACCTAAGTTCAATAAAATGGCCAATTCGAGGATAGCTCCGTGGATAAGATACTAATTACCATATCAAAGGTTGATGGTTCGATTTGACCATGAAAAAAAAATCACCAAAATGTTCCTTTCACAAACTATATGGTTGATGGCCGCGGCTCTTGTGTGTTGCTACTAAGTATTCCAATCAAATCAACCAATATCTTTTGTCTCCAACCTCTCAGTTCAACATATTATTAAGTTTTCAATGTGACCTGTTTGCCTACATCATCAAAATTTCTAAAATTTTGGCTTGAATTCAACATGATTCTCAAAGTCATTGGTTCTTGTTCTACTGTTGATAAATAGGGAGCAGGACCAGACATTCAAAGCAAGAGAAATCCAAACAAACCCCAACAAAGCATGCTAAAATCCCTCACATTCTGCAATTCTCTTATGAACTCCTAAGTTCCCTTCCAAACTTCCAAATCACTGAGCTCTTGAACTTCATTCACAGAAGCTTAATTAATCCTTATTATGGAGTGTGGAAGCAATCCCCATTGTATGAAATGCTGCAAATTTGGGCTGTTTGTAATGTCATTTCTTCTTTTCAGGCTTCCTTTTGCCTCAGCAGCACTTGGAGGAAATGACACAGACATGCTTGCATTGCTATCTTTCAAGTCTGAGATAACTATTGACCCATTTGGCTTGTTCATTTCCTGGAATGAATCTGTTCATTTCTGCAACTGGGAAGGTGTTAAATGCAGTACAAAATACAGGGTCACTGAGTTAAATCTTCCCTCTTTTCGATTTGTTGGTCAATTATCACCTTCTATAGGGAACTTGAGCTTCCTTACAACATTAAACCTCCATAACAATAGCTTTGAGGGGGAAATTCCACAACAGATGGGTAGCTTGAGCAGGCTGCAAGTATTGGACTTGGACAACAATCACTTTCTAGGGGAGATTCCCATCACCATATCAAATTGCTCAGAGCTTCAATACGTTGGATTCCTTAGCAACAATCTGACTGGCATACTGCCAAAGGAACTTGGATTGTTGGCTAAGCTTGAAGAACTTGAGTTGACTTCCAACCATCTGTTTGGAGAAATACCTGAATCACTTGGAAATCTGTCATCTCTCAGGGGCTTCTGGGCCACTCTGAATAATTTCCATGGCAGTATTCCTAGTAGTTTTGGGCAGTTGAAAAATTTGACAGTTCTTTCAATTGGGGCAAACAAGCTGACAGGCACTATCCCTTCCTCAATCTACAACCTTTCATCCATAAGAATCTTTTCACTTCCTGTAAACCAGCTTGAGGGTAGGCTTCCCACAGAGTTGGGCCTCATCTTCCCGGATCTTCAGAACCTTAGAATCCAGGCCAATCAATTCAGTGGACCAATTCCTTTTACACTATCCAATGCCTCAAAACTTGTGGTGTTTGCCATCTCAACAAACATGTTTACAGGGAAGGTTCCTAGCTTGGCGAGCATGCGGGATCTCCAGGTTCTAACACTATTTGAAAATAGTCTTGGATATAGGGATGTTGATGACTTGAATTTTCTGTCTTCTCTTGTCAACTGCACCAATTTGACTTCTGTAGCCATCAGTGACAACAATTTTGGTGGGGTGCTTCCAGAATATATAAGCAACTTCTCTACAAAGCTCAGGACTATTGGATTTGGAAGAAATTATATTCATGGAACCATTCCAACTGAGATTGGGAATCTCATTGGAGTGGAAGCATTGGGTCTGGAGAGCAACCAACTGACTGGTCCCATACCAAGTTCACTGGGAAAACTAAAAAAACTAAGTGATTTGTTTTTGAATATGAACAAACTCTCAGGGACAATCCCCCACTCTCTTGGAAATTTGTCTGCACTAGGGAGATGTAATCTGAGGTTAAACAACTTGACAGGAGCCATTCCATCAAGTCTTGGAGAAAACCAAAATGTGCTGATGCTGGCACTTTCTCAGAACCTTCTAACTGGTGCAATACCAAAAGAGTTATTGAGTATATCCTCTTTATCAATTGGTCTAGATCTGTCTGACAATTATTTGACTGGCTCCATTCCCTTGGAAGTAGGCAAGATGGTAAATCTTGGCTATTTGCATATTTCTGGCAACATGTTAACTGGGGCCATTCCCTCTACTCTCAGTGATTGCACAAGCTTAGAAGATCTAAACTTGAGTGGGAATTTCCTTGAGGGCCCTATACCTCAGTCTTTGAGTTCTTTGAGAGGTATCGAAGAACTCGACCTTTCTCGAAACAATTTGTCAGGCCAAATTCCATCTTATTTCCAGGAGTTTCAAGTTTTGAGCTATTTAAATTTATCTTTCAACAATTTGGAAGGTGAAGTTCCCACTCAAGGAGTGTTCAAAAATGCAACTGCCTTTTCCATTATTGGAAACAAGCAACTTTGTGGTGGTATACCTGAATTGAATCTATCAAGATGCAGTTTGAATAATCCCACAAAGCAGAAACTAACTATGAAAATGAAAGTAATCATATCAGTTGCTGGTGGATTGGTGGGAAGTCTTCTGGTGGTCTTCTGTACTGTGCTTCTTTTATGGTCAAGGAAAAAAAGGAATAAGCTGGATTCAAATCCATCACCAAGAGTTTCCTATCTTGTTGTATCTTATAATGACCTTTTCAAAGCCACCAATGAGTTTTCTCCCAACAATCTAATTGGAGTTGGTGGTTATGGGTCTGTCTATAAAGGATCTCTCAGTCAGGATGAAAGTGTTGTTGCAGTTAAAGTGTTCAACCTTCAGCATAGAAGAGCATCAAAGAGTTTTCTGGCAGAATGTGAAGCCCTTAGAAACCTTAGACATCGCAACCTTGCCAAAATTCTTTCGGCGTGTTCGGGTTTCGATTTTCAAGGAAATGATTTTCTGGCATTGGTTTATGATTTCATGGTTAATGGGAGCCTAGAGAAGTGGCTACATCCAGATGGTAACTTAAACCAGGAAGAGGGCCAAGGATATTTAAATATCATACAAATGCTAAGTATTGCCATTGATGTGGCTAGTGCTCTGGATTATCTGCACAATGGTAGCCATATGCCAATAGTTCACTGTGACTTGAAGCCTAGCAATGTTCTTTTGGATGTGGACATGACTGCTCACCTTGGAGATTTTGGACTAGCAAAAATTATGGCTGAAACCTCCCCCCAAAACAGATCAACCGAAACCGGGTCCATTGGTATCAGAGGTTCCATTGGATATGCCCCTCCAGGTGAATTTGGTTTCTTTTTTCCATCTGATATACTATCTTTATGCACTTTTGAGTCAGTATCTCAATCTTCCACAAACAAATATTATACTTTAAAGAAAAATATGAAAATCCATTTGCTTCTATTCTTGTTCTTGTGAATGCTTTGATTAGAATACCTCAAAACAATCTAACCTACATAAATTTTTCTGCTTGCTTTCATGGTTCCTTGCACTACTCATCAACTTAGCTAAAGCATTAGATTTAAAGTCCATGCTCAAAATTATTTTCAACGTTCTACTGGTCGGGTCTAAATAAGATCAAAATTTATTTATTTTTTATGAAGGACTGCTTTTAAATACTAACTCTTTCTTCAAATGTCCATGAACAATTGTAGAGTATGGTATGGGAAGCAACGTTTCGACATACGGCGACGTGTACAGTTATGGCATCCTATTGTTGGAGATGTTCACTGGAAAGAGACCAACTGATGATATGTTCAATGATGGCTTAACCTTGAACAACTATGTTCTTACCGCTATACCCGACCGGGCAGAACAAATAGCAGATCCAACAATGAGTCTTCAAGAACTAGAGGGAGCAGACAACAATAATACTATGCTTCAAAACAACGTTCTTACAGCTTCACTCAACCAGGTAGAACAAATAGCAGATCCAACAACTAGCCTTCAAGAACTGGAGGGCACAAGCAACAATAATGCTATGCTGCAGGCTAATCAATTACTTAGAATTAGAGAGTGCTTGTTTTCCATTTTCAGTGTAGGAGTTGCATGTTCTGCTCAAGTACCTAGTCAGAGAATGAATATCAGTGATGCTGTTGCCCAACTACGCCTTGCAAGACGAGATTTTTCATAGGGATTGGATGTATATATGAGCATAATGCCTTGGCAAAAACTAGCAAGCTGTCAAGCCTCACTGATCACTAGCTTGTGCAAAACCGTGTCATCGTGTTCTTTTAGTCGATTTTTTTTTGTCGTCTTGCTCGAATCTAGGATTGTTTTTAGATAAACCAATACATAGATGATAGATATGCAATACCATATGTTTGTACTCCTGTTGCAAGGAAGATTGAAAATTATACAAAAACTTTATAGTTCTTTTGCTGTTCTGTTATGAAGTTTTGTCATATCAATAAACCAACAAATTTTATTTTCTTTGGTGCAGAGAAAGAAATGCAGATACAATGAACTGCATTTCTTATTTATGGTGGATGATGTATCTGTAAATATTATTCTGTGGGCATAAAATAAGAATAGATATTGGGCATCTTTTCATTACTCATTTTGCAGATCTTGGTTCCATGAAAGGATTAATGAACTGGTTAAAATAACAATTAAAATTAGCCAATCAGGAAGGGATAAAATTTGCAATAGCATGAATAAAATAATGTGATAAAGCTCTCTAAGGTCAGTTTGATAACCATTTGGGGGCCGTTTGGCCCATGGGTTTGGGTTGGGATGGGTTTGGGTTCCAAACCCAAAACCATGTTTGGCACAAGGGTTTTGAAACACAACCCCATGGGGTTTGTGCCATGTTTTCCTCTTCCATTTTCCATTTTCGGCGACCACTCCGACAACAACTCCGGTGACCACTCCGATGACAACTCCGGCGACCACTCCGACAACAACTCCGGCGACCACTCCGATGACAACTCCGGCGACCACTCCGATGACACCTCCGGCGACCACTTCGACAACAACTCCGGCGACCACTCCGATACAACTCCGGCGACCACTCCGATGACAACTCCGGCGACCACTCCGACAACAACTCCGGCGACCACTCCGATGACAACTTCGAAGACCACATTGGCGACCCGACCACCGCTAACGATTACCTTCGACTACTTCGACAACAACTCTGATGACAACTCCAGTGACCACCCGACAACCACTGATAACGACAACTCCGACGACCACAACGGTGACCCGACCACCGCTGACGATTACCTCAAACAACCACTGCGATGAGAACTCGAGAGACTAGTTTGACGATTACCCCTACGACTCGACCACCCCAACAACTCGACACCCCGATAACCCAACAACTCAAACAACCCGACTTGCCCGAACCACCGACAACAACCACTTGACAACCACTTCACTGACCCGATCACCCGACAACCATAGTTGATGATCACCTCGAAAACCTGACCATCTAGCAACCACCGTAGACAACCACCTAGTGAACACTCCGTGATCTGACCACCCTAATGACAACTTCGACGATTACCCCGACGACCTGGTAACCCAACCACCCAAAACTACTGTTGACGACCACCTGGTGACCACTCTGGCTACTCCAACAACCCAACCACTGCCACAACCACTCAGCGACCACTCCGGCGACATGACCACCCTGATGACGACTCCAGTGACCCGACAACTATTGCTGAAAACCACCCAACAACCATTCCGACGACTTGACCACCGTGCAATCACCACCGGCAACCACCTCGGCATACCTAACCACCCCGTCAATCCAACCACCCCAACAACCACTCCAACAATCACCCTAGCGACCCAACCACCTAGTCAATATTTTAAAAGGGCCAGAGTGGACGAGCTATATGCAAAACTAAAGGCGATCCCAAGGATGACAAGGCAAGATTGAATGGTTGTTGCAAAGACTATTCTCTCGGATAGTATGATGTTGAACTCCTTCTTTACATTCACCCCAGATTGGAAGCATGATTACTACGTGAAAATTTTGGGGAAAGCACCTAGAACCTGACTCTCTTTTCATCACTTTCATTTACCACTCTTATGACTTACATTTGTATTTGGACAACTACTTCTACTTTCTTATCATTTCATCTGGAATGTGTGTTACGATATTTTTAGAACTAGATCTTAGTTCTAATTTTTGGTTTTACTTTACCATTGGCAAGACCATTCTTACATTGCACCTATTAATTATATGTTGCTACGCATAATCTTCAATTGTATGTCATCATGAGTGGAGTGAATGAGATAGCATATAGTTATACAAACTACACATAGTATAATTCAAATTGAACTATAGTTGTAACAATTGCTCTACATAATTGGTTAAATAGTTGGTATGTAACACACCAAAAAAATTATGAAGTTAAAAAAATGGAGTAGGAAAAAAACAGTGTAAGATTTTTTTAAAAATAATAAACAGTTTGAAAAATTATAAAAAAAAAAAAACAGACTAAACAAACCCAGCCCAACCCAACCCTGCACCCCAAACACAGGTTTCAGCAAACCAGCCCAACACAACCCTGCACCCCAAACACATGATTCAGAAACCCCAGGGTTTCTGATTCCAGCCAAGAAACCCCAGGGTTCCAGAACCCCAGGGTTTCTGATTCCAAACCAGCGCGCCAAACAGCCCCTTGATTTTTTGTTTTTGGTTTTTGAAAATTAAGTTTATAAATATTACTTCCACGTATGACTTTCCATGTTTTCTTATTTAGTTTTTAGACGTGTTTTCAAAAACCAAGTCAAGTTTTAAAAACTAAAAAAAATAGTTTTAAAAAACTTGTTTTTGTTTTTGGAATTTGGCTAAGAATTCAAGTGTTTTCTTAAGAAATATGAAAATCATTGTAGAGAAGATGGAGACTATTGTAGAGAAATGGTGAGAAAACAAGCACAATTTTCAAAAACCAAAAATCAAATGGTTATCAAACGGGGCCTAAGTTTTTGAGATTTAATTCCTCAAAAAGACATACATAACAGAGAACATGAACAGCTACTTTCTTAATAACATCGAAAAGTTTTATAATTAGCTCATTCAATGCACCTCAAGGGATGTTGTGTGAAAACTTTTACCTGTTTGGCTAAGAATTCAAGTGTTTTCTTAATAAATATGAAAACCATTGTAGAGAAATAGTGAGAAAACAAGTACAATTTTCAAAAATTAAGTGGTTATCAAACAGGGCCTAAGTTTTTTAGATTTAATTTCTCCAAAGAGACATACATAACAAAGAACATGAACAGCTATTTTCTTAATAATATCGAAAAGTTTATAATTAATTCATTCAGTGCACCTCCAGGGACATTATGTGAAAACTTTTACCTGTTTACTTTATTATGTTTGAAATGACTTTTTAAGCACTTGAAAAGTCATTCCAAACAAGCTCTGTTTGCCGCTTGTGTGCTAGGTGAAGCTGATGGTTCATTTGGATTTAAACGGACATTCTAATGAATCAAATATTTCATTTTGGACATCAACTTTCATGATGGTACAAAGATGATAATCATGGAAGTGATAACCAAATCATGTGTCTAGGACTAATGTAAAGTTTATTAAGTCGTTGATTGTTGTATTTATGTAATTTCAGAGCTTTCTATGGTTAGAGGAACAAGTTATATGTTGAACTATCTTCTTACACATTTTCTACACAGTTAGAGGTATTTTCTACTTACTTAAGCTATTGAACTTTTGAGACCGTTTAGACAATGTATCTAATCTTCGACCCAATATAAATTAAAAGTGAAAATTTTTTGTTGTTGGATAATTGTGCTTGTATTTTTTTTTTTTAATTGTGTTTGTTTTCTCACAATTCCACAATTTCTTACTATAATTTTTATCTTTCTTAAGGAAACATTTTAATTCTTAGCCAAATTCTAAGAACAAAAACAAGTTTTTAAAACTTATGATTCCGTTTGAAAACCATTTGGTTTTTTGTTTTAAGTTTTTTAAAATTAAGCCTATAAACACTACTTATAAGTTACACCTATCAGTTTCTTTATTTTGTTATCTACTTTTTACATGTATTTCAAAAATCAAGTCAAGTTTTGAAAACTAATGCCCCGTTTGATAACCATTTGGTTTTTAGTTTTTGAAAATTAAACTTACAAATACTACTTTTATCAATGAGTTTCTTTGTTTTGTTGTCTACTTTCTACCAATATTTTTAAAAACCAAGCCAAGTTTTGAAAACTAAAAAAAGTAGGCCCTGTTTGATAACCATTTGTTTTTTGGTTTTTAGTTTTTGAAAATTAAGCCTATAAATGATATTTTCACCAATGGGTTTCGTTGTTTTGTTATTTGCATTTTACTCATGTTTTCAAAAATCAAGCTAAGTTTTGAAAACTAAAAAAAATATAGTTTTCAAAAACTTGTTTTTGTTTGTGAAATTTAGTTAAGAATTCAAATGTTTTCTCATAAAGATAAAACTCATTGTAGAGAAATGATGAAAAAAAAAAGCACACTTCTCAAAAACTAAAAACCAAAAATCAAATGGTTATCAAATAGAGTCATAGTTTTTAAAAACTTGTTTTTGTTTTTGGAATATGATTAAGAATTCAAATATTTACTTAAGATATATGAAAACCATTTTAGAAAAACCATCAAAAAATAAGTTTAATTTTCAAAAATCAAATAATTGTCAAACGGTGCCTACTTTTTTCTAGTTTGCAAAACTTAGCTTGGAATTTGAAAACATTTGAAAAAAGTTGATAACAAAACAAAAAAATCACAGGGGAAAGTAGTGTTTATAAAGTTAATTTTCAAAAATTAAAAGTAAAACATCAAATAATTATCAAACGAAACTTTAATAATTTTTTTTGTCACTTAAAACTGGTCTTGGAATAGACAAAGTCTTTTCTCGAGATTAGTAGGGATGGATTCTGAGAGCATACATTTTGGCTTTGTTGCACAGAAAACCACTTTATTTACCATCAATCATACCAAAATTCTTAAGTGGGGGCTTAACATTCAAGTTCTCCTATTGAAAAAAGAGGACACACTAACACTTATGACTAAAGTCAATTGCTTGCCGCTTAGGCATCTTTGTTTGAAATATGCTATCAAATTTAATGGCGGGTCAATGCCAGCGTCTTAGAGTATTCATGGTTGTTTTTTTGCGCATATTTGCTTCAACTTGTTCCATGGGTCTTATGGCCCTTCACTTGTAGGCTTGAAATTTTGTAGAAAGGCCTAACAAGTGGAAATCAATATTAATTGAGAGAGAAATTGACATTACTGAAGTTCAAACACAAAACTTCTTACTCTGATATCATGTTAAATCACCAATCAACCTAAAAACGTAAGCTGATGGATTATGGTAAATTTAATTATATCAACACTCCAATATTATACTCTCAACTTCTTCAGTCTTTCTCTTCCATATATGTTGATGGGGAAGTCTTTCGTTTTAATTTGGTCTCTCTAATTTCAAAAGTTTCATTATAGTCCTATAGTTTAGTTAAAATTTTCAAAATATTTCTAATAGATGGTAACGATTTTCTTATGTGATGTATTTTCTTTGGGACTTCTTTTTTTTTTTTGAGTTTGTTTTCTTTGGACTTAAACATAGAATATACGGACTTACTTTTACTATAAAGTATGGGAATGTTAAATAGGTTAACTATATTAAAGTTTGAGTTGGATAGAAAAAATCATGTGGATTTTCAAGTAGAGAGAATATAGTTTATGTAGTGTTGCACATCTCCAAAACAAAAGCTTGAGACCTTAAAAACTTGCCCCTTTCTCTTTTTGTCATCTCAAAAAAATTGTGTCACATCAAGAAATGGTTAAAATCTAGTAAGGGCGTGAACATGATTTTAGAAAATTTAACCAAATTATGGAGATTATAATAAAGTTTTGAAAATTATCAAAAACGAAAGGAAACTAAATTCAAATAATACAACGTGGATGAAGGCTTTGATTTTATTTGAAATAAATCTATATCGGAGTTCTTTTAAAGAATTATTAAAAGAAACAAAATGCTGAAGATCACTTCAAAGAACGTTGAGATATAATAGACTAACAGGCTTCATGGAGAAAGAAAAAGAAGATATAATAAAAATATATATGAAGTTGCATCTGTAATGTATGACTTTTGAAAGTTATCAAGTTCTTGATATCATTTTTAAATAAAAAAAATTTCAGGAATAGCCCCCCAATTTTATTACAAAAGTCAATATATATATAAAAATTGTGTAGATAATTTTTTTTTCTATATTAATTGAACGTGACATGATATGTAACAATAATAAAAAATAATAATGTAGATTACGATCTTCCCTAATTTCTTCCAATGAAATTAATAAAATGATGGATAATTAGAAACTACTAGATCATGGCTCAAAACATGTTCTTTCTTTTAACATGTTTTAACAAAATATAAAAAAGTTTTTATATTTATAATGTTGACTCCTCAAATTGGAAATGTTTGAAAGTATTCATGCATATATTTGTATGACATTTATAGCACATTGATTTTTCAAACAATTAATTTTTTTTAGTTGAACAATAAATCTATTACCTTTTGGTTGAGATTATAATGCTTTAACTAGTTAGATCTATACTCAAGTTGGCTCCAAACAATTATACTTCTCATTTGGCCTAATTGGTTAAATATACAAGATGATCCCTAATCTTTTAGCCAATTTTTAATTTGGTTCTTAATTTTTTTTTAAAAAAATTATTAATTAATTTAACTCTTAATATATTAAAAATTCTCAATTAAATGTTTCCATCAAAAAAATTTATCCAAAAGTTGATGTATTATTAAATTACTATTTTTTTAATAAATTTATATAGTATACATGTTACTGGAATACTACTTGACACAAGAAACCTAATATGTATATTAGCAAAATTTAACCTACCAATTAGCAAAATGTATTTTTTTTCAAAGTGACATGTTCAAGTGGCGTACTCATATGTTCAAATATGTTAATAAAATAATAATTTAAAAATAAATATCAACTTGAACATAACTTAATTAGTTTACGCATATATCTACGACCAAAAGGTCATAATTGAATCTTTCAACCCTAAATATTTTGTTAAACACAAAATAATAATAATAATAATAATAATAATTTAGAGACAAATAAACTTTAAGGTAACAAATTTCTACAAAATTTCTAACGAGTCACCGAGTGTACCAATAATAGAACGTTATTCAAATCAGAAATATATTTTCTTATTTGTCCAATTTCTAATTAGTCAAAAGTAGCCATCGTGAGAGGGACACTCCTAAAGCTACAGCTGTTCCATCACAAGCCAAACCACACGGTTTGATAGCAGCGGCTCTTGTTTGCGGCTATTAATTATTTCAGGTTAATTATAAAAAATATTCATGAATTATGAGATTGGTTTCAATTATACTCTTAAATTTTTAAAAGTTTTATTTTTTGTTAAATTTATGGACGAAAAATGACGTATTTACATATATTTTAATTTTTTTTTCAACGTATATGTTCAAATATGTTCACATAAATAACAATACAAATGCAAAAATATCATTTTTTGACTATGAATTTATTGAAAAAAAGCCTTCAAAAATATTTTTGAAACAAATATCAAAGCTCAAAAATTAAAATGAAAATTTTCAAAGTTTGGGAGTATAATTGAAACCAAACTCCATAATTCATGAGTATTTTTGATAATTTAACCATTATTCCACCGACTAATATCAATCAATATCTTTCGTCTCAACCTTCAATAATATTACGAAGTCTTCAACGTGATCCTTTTGCCTACATCATCAAAAATTCCAATCTTTTGCCTTGAATTCTACATGATTCTCGAGGCCATTGGTTCTTGTTTTCTGTTTTTGATAAATGAGAAACAGAATAAGTCTCTCAAGGCAAGAAATAGACTATACCAGATAAAGAATGTCACAATCCCTCATATTATGCTGGTTTTTCTGCAATTGTCTAGTCCACTGCTAAGTTCCCAGATTGTTGCTAGCTCTGGTAAACTGCCATCACTCTCTTTCACAGAAGCTTAATTAATCCTTATTATGGAGTGCGGAAGCAATCCCCATTGTATGAAATGCTGCAAATTTGGGCTGTTTGTAATGTCATTTCTTCTACTCAGCCTTCCTTTAGCCTCAGCAGCACTTGGAGGAAATGACACAGACAAGCTTGCATTGCTTTCTTTCAAGTCTGAGATAACTCTTGACCCATTTGGCCTGTTCGCCTCTTGGAATGAATCTGTTCATTTCTGCAACTGGGAAGGTGTTAAATGCAGTCCACAACAGAGGGTCACCGAGTTGGATCTTCCCTCGTATCGATTTGTTGCTCAGTTATCACCTTCCATAGGGAACTTGAGCTTCCTTACGACATTAAATCTTCGTAACAATAGCTTTGGCGGAAGAATTCCACAACAGATAGGCAGTTTGAGCCGCTTGCAAGTATTGGACTTTAAAAACAACTACTTTGAAGGGGAGATTCCTGTCGCCATATCAAACTGCTCAGAGCTTCAATACATTGGATTGGTCAGCAACAATCTAACTGGCATGCTGCCAACGGAACTCGGGTTGTTAACCAAGCTTGAAGTATTTGAGTTGTCTTCCAATAAACTGTTTGGAAAACTACCTGAATCACTTGGAAATCTTTCATCTCTCAGGGGCTTCTGGGCCTCCCTGAATAACTTCCATGGCAGTATCCCAAGTAGTTTTGGGCAGTTGAAAAATTTGACAGCTCTTGTTATTGGGGCAAACAAGCTGACAGGTACCATCCCTTCCTCAATCTACAATCTTTCATCTATGAGAATCTTTTCACTTCCTGTGAACGAGCTTGAGGGTAGGCTTCCCACAGATTTAGGCCTCATCTTCCCAAACCTTCAGGTCCTTAAAATCCACACCAATCAATTCAGTGGACCAATTCCTTTTACACTATCCAATGCCTCAAAACTAGTGGAGTTTTTCATCTCAAAAAACATGTTTTCAGGGAAAGTGCCTGGCATGGCAAGCACGAGGCGTCTAGAGGGTTTTGGAATAGAAGAAAACAATCTTGGACATGGGAATGTTGATGACTTGGATTTTCTGTTTTCTCTTATTAACTGCACCAATTTGAGTTCTATAGCCATAAGTGACAACAATTTTAGTGGGGTGCTACCAGAGTATATAAGCAACTTCTCTACAAAGCTCAGGATTATGGGATTTGGTAGGAATTATATTTATGGAACCATTCCAACTGAGATTGGCAATCTCTTCCAGTTGGAGGCATTAGGACTGGAGACAAACCAATTGACTGGTTTTATACCAACTTCACTGGGCAAAATAAAGAAACTGAATGATTTGTTTTTAAATGGAAACAAGCTCTCAGGGACAATTCCCCACTCTCTTGGGAACTTGTCTGTACTAGGCAGATGTAATCTGAGGTTAAACAACTTAACTGGAGCCATACCATCAAGTCTAGGAGAAAGCCAAAACTTGCTAATGTTGGCACTTTCTCAGAACCATCTAACCGGTACAATACCAAAAGAATTGTTGAGTGTATCATCTTTATCAATTGCTCTAGATCTGTCTGAAAATTATTTGACTGGTTCCATTCCATTGGAAGTGGGCAAGTTGGTAAACCTTGGCTACTTGCATATTTCTGACAACATGTTAACTGGGGTTATTCCCTCTACTCTCAGTGCTTGCACAAGCTTAGAAGATCTACACTTGGAAGGGAATTTCCTTGAGGGCCCTATTCCTCAGTCTTTGAGTTCTTTGAGAGGTATTGAAGAACTCGATCTTTCTCGCAACAATTTGTCAGGGAAAATTCCATCCTATTTGCAGGAGTTTGAATTTCTGAGCTATTTAAATTTATCTTTCAACAATTTGGAAGGTGAAGTTCCCACTCGAGGAGTGTTCAAAAATGCAACTGCATTTTCCATTCTTGGAAATAAGCAACTTTGCAGCGGTATACCTGAACTAAATTTATCAAGATGCAGTTTTGACAATCCCAGAAAGCAGAACTTAACTACCACACTGAAAGTGATCATATCAGTTGCTGGTGGATTGGTGGGAATCCTCCTGGTCTTCTGTTCTCTGATCTTTTTTTGGTCAAGGAAGAAAAAAAATAAGTCGGATTTGAGTCCAACACCAAGAGTTTCCTATTTTGCTGTATCTTATAATGACCTTCTCAAGGCCACCAATGAGTTTTCTCCCAACAATCTAATTGGAGTTGGTGGTTATGGGTCCGTCTACAAAGGAACTATCAATCAGGATGAAAGTTTTGTTGCAGTTAAAGTATTCAATCTTCAACATGGAGGAGCTTCAAAGAGTTTTCTGGCAGAATGTGAAGCCCTTAAAAACATTAGACATCGCAATCTTGTCCGAATTCTTTCTGCTTGCTCAGGATTCGATTTTCAAGGAAATGATTTTATGGCATTGGTTTATGATTTCATGGTTAATGGGAGCCTAGAGAAGTGGCTTCATCCAGTTGATAATTTAAACCAGGAAGAGGGGCAGAGTTATTTAAATATTATGCAAAGACTAGATATTGCCATTGATGTGGCTAGTGCTCTGGATTATCTGCATAATGGTAGCCCTCGGCCAATAGCTCACTGTGACTTAAAGCCTAGTAATGTTCTTTTGGATGCTAACATGACTGCTCACGTTGGAGATTTTGGATTGGCAAAATTTATGGCTGGAACTTCCTTCCAGAACAGATCAACCGAAAGTGGGTCCATTGGTATTCGAGGCACTATTGGCTATGCTTCTCCAGGTGACTTTGGTTTTTTTTCAACTGATCATATATTATCTTTAGGCACTTTTGGCTCAGTATCTCAATGCTCCACACAAATAAAAACCATACTTTCAAGAAAAATAGGAAAATCTATGTGCTTATCTTCAATGCCTTTTGAAAGCTATGGTTAAGAGTTCTTTCAAACTATCTAATCTTTCTAAAACTTTTCTGCTTGCTTACGTGGTTCCTTGCACTACTGCATCAACTTTACCAAAGCCGTAGATTCGAAGTCCATCCTCAAAACTATTCTTAGCATTCAATTTGTTGGTCCAAATAAGATTCAGATTTATTTTCTTTTAGAAAGATGTGTAGATTTTCTGTGAAGGACTGGTTTTGAATACTAACTCTTTCTTAAACTGTCCATGAACAAATGTAGAGTATGCCATGGGAAGCAAGGTTTCAACATATGGCGATGTGTACAGTTATGGCATCCTATTGTTGGAGATGTTCACTGGCAAGAGACCAACTGATGATATGTTCACAGATGGCTTAACCTTGAACAATTATGTTCTTACAGCCTTACCTGAAAAGGTAGAACAAATAGCAGATCCAACAATGGGCCTCAACAATAATACTATGCTTAACCATGCTCTTGCGGCTTCGCCCAACCAGATAGAACAAATAGTGGATCCAACATTGAGCCTTCAAGAACTAGAGGGAACAGGAAACAATGATCTTATGGTTCAGGCTAATCAATCTCTCAAAATTAAAGAGTGCTTGTTTTCCATTTTCAGCATAGGAGTTGCATGTTCTGCCCAAATGCCTAGTCAGAGAATGAATATCAGTGATGTTGTTGCCCAACTATGCCTTGCAAGAGAGAATTTTTTTTAGTGCTTGGATATATGAGCTTAATACCTTGGCAAAAATGAGCAAGCTGTCAAGCCTCACTGATCTCTAGCTTCGGCAAAACCATGTCCTGAGGTTGTATTTTGTTACTGTTTTTAGTAGATTTATGTTGTCACTTGACTTTAGGTTTGTTTTTAGATAAGCCATGTATAGATGATAGATATAAAATGACATACATTTGTATCTCTTTTGCAAGGAAGATTGAAAGTTATGCAAAAATTTATAATCCTTTTACAGTTCTGTTCTGATGTTTGGTCACATCAGTAAACTAACTTAATTATATATATTTTTGGTGAAGAGAAAGAAATGCAGATAAAAATGAACTGAACAGGTTTGATGTTCCTTATAATTGTTGGAAGGCTGAGCTTGTTTAGAATCGTTTGAATAATTGTACAGTAGTTGGGATTGGCAGCATAGCAAAATTTTGGTCGACTTCAAACTCTGTTTTGCTCTCTAAGTTTCACATTTATTTTAGTTTGGTACTCACCCTTAAGTTTCACTTCAAACTCTATTGAGGATAGTATAGCCTATCATGTGATTGCTGGAGCTTTACAATACCTCATTTTTACAAGGCCTGATATAGCCTTCACGGTCAGCAAACTCTCACAGTACATGCACTCTCCATCAGCTTGTCATTTTAACAGCTGCTAAACATCTTTTACTTTACATCAATGGTACACTTTCGAAAGGCCTTTTACTCAGAAAGTCTCTTCTGATTGCTTCAATTTGAATGATTTCTTTGATTCGGATTGGGGAAATGCATTGGATAGAAGATCCACGACTGGCTTCATTATTTTTTTAGGTGCCAATCCAATGTCGTGGATTCATTATTTTCTTAGGTGCCAATTCAATTTCATTGGCTGCTAAGTTTCTTGAAGTTCAACCGATGCAGAGTATCGTGCTTTAGCCACTATAGCAGATGATCTTTTCTAGATTTGACAGCTTCTTACATATTTTTGGGATCCTCCTTTGTCTCTGGTGTGACTCTGGTGTGATAACATGTCCGCAACTTGCACGCAATCCATGGGCATATCAAACATGTTGAAGTTGATTTTCACTTCATTTGTGAGTGGGTTGTTCCTCGAAATATCTTACTTCAATATGTTTTTACCCAGTCACAACTTGTTGATGTACTTACCAAGCCACTTATGTGTGATCGTTTCTATTTTTTACGTTCCAAACTCATGCCTTAAAGTTGGCTTTCGTTTGCAGGAGGATCTTGACTGATGTAATTAAGTTTGTTTAATCCTTGTTATGTCTGTTAAACCTATGTAATAGTCTGTTATAGTTTGTTATGAGGATTTTAGTGTCTATATATACTGATCCTCTGTATTGTTTTATTGTGAATAATATTAAAACTCTTCCATACTGATTATTGGAAGATTTCACAAGAAACACCGGTAATTGATACTAAAGATGCAACTTTTTACTGATGTAAAGCCATCGAAGATGGGCAAGAAAAGCATGAGAACATATAAATTATGATTATGGCTTTGTTGCTTATAAAGCCACTTTATTTACCACTCCTTATACCAAAATTCTTTGAGCAATTTGAAGCAAGGAAACTCAAGGTGATCATTTATTAACAAAAGCGGACTCTGCCAAGGCAATGGCACGAGCGAGAGCTGCAGCTTTGTTTTGGCATTCTTGGTGTTCATCATCAGGACTACTATCAGCCACTACGCCAGCACCAGCTTGAAGATGAGCAACCCATTCCCTGCGCTGGTTCACACCCTTGTACGAGTACATTGTGTCGTAATGAGCTGATGTTGGAAATACGATAGTTCGGAGAGCGAGCGCTATGTCCATATCACCATTAAAAGACACAGTACCAAATCCACCGCTATATGGGCCTCTTCTTGTTGTCTCCAATTCATCGATTAACTCCATGGCCTTTACCTGCATAACAACAATAGGTAATGAGATAAACGTAAGGGAGGATCCACTAGATGGTCCTACTACACTTAGTTGCCAAGGAAACTCGTGAGATATTAAATCGTAGGTATGTAACTACCATAGTTTAAACTCATTCTCTCTAAACTCTTTACTCTTTTCTTTAGTTTAGTGACCACTAGGTCAACCTATTGTGGTTTCTAGGATAACGTATCGAACAAACAAAAATGGTAAAGAATAAACAAGAAACGACCTTGGGTGCTCCGCTAACGGTTCCGACAGGTAATGCAGCTTGCAAGGCATCCCAGCTAGTTAGATGGTCAAGTAACTCTCCTGTTACCTACACCAAGGAATAATAGTAGCATCACTATAATGTGCAATTTGTTGTTCCCTTCTCTCGTCTACATGGGGAGGTACCGTATTTTTACCGTGGAGCTTATGTGCATTACGTGCGAATATCGCTCGATATTCATAAGCTTTTCTACCTTCACTGAGCTATTTTTTGAAACCTGCATCACCATCACCAATTTATGTTACTAACTTTAGGTTCTTCCTTATTTCATATCACCTCATTTTCAAAACGTTAATGACAAATAGAAGCAATGCCAAAGAAGCCATAAAAGTTTTCGAACAATAAAATGAAACCTTGCCAACGTCATTCCGAGCCAAATCGACCAGCATAATGTGTTCTGCACACTGTTTTGCATCATTCAGTAACTGCTGCTCCAACATTTCATCTTCTTTTTCTGTCTTCCCTCTTCGGACAGTTCCAGCCAATGGGCGATTCACAATCTTATTCTATTGAAAACATGCTTTGATTGTTATAATTTCATACTAAACAGCTTAGTATAAAAGTAACTATTTGTTACCTCTTTTACACGAGTAAGAATTTCAGGACTAGAGCCAACCAATGTACAACCTCTAGCCTGGACGAGAATGTAGACAAATTTGTAAGAACATGTTTGAGTTGAAAATTTGTAAACTATTTAAGAGAAACCACCATCATAGTTAAAAGGTAAAAGATAACTTTACTTGCAAGTAAGCCATATACGGACTCGGATTGACAATTCTCAATGCTCTATAAATTTCAAAAGGGTTGGCAAAAGTTCGATACTCGAAACGCTGACTTAGAACTATCTGGAAAATATCTCCTGCAAGAATGTGTTCCTTTGCCCGAAGCACGGCCTCTTTGTACGAGTCACTAGTCATGTTCGATTTCTTTAAGGACGGACCAAAATGGCGAGTATTCAAGTTGACAAAACCTGAACTCAGCCTTGGACTGACAATTCAAATTCAAATTAAGTGATGTAAATGTTTCAACAGTCATCTAAAATGAAAGCACAATACTCACAGTTCATCATCTTGGAATCTCTTGGCTAGCATGTCCAAACGTTTTACTCCATCTTCATAAGCATTCTCCACTGACAAATATCCATCAAGCTCCACCCAAAGTATTATATAGACTTTCTGATTTTCAAAACTTCAAATCAGCAATAGAGTAGAGCAACTTTATTCACATCAATAAGAAACACATTTATGAATAGACATCAAATAATGCAAATGTCTATATCACAGTGAGTAGTTTCTTTTTTTCTTTTTTTCTTGATATCTATGAGTGTTCAAGTTAGCTTGCATACACCTCAACCATTCTCACAAAACAACAACCTGACCTTACTACATTTGGTTGCCAAGGTAACTCGTAGGATATTAAATCCTAAGTATGTGGCCCACCAAGGCTTGAACTCATTCACTCTAAGCTCTTTATTATTTGCATGACCCGTATTGACATGGTAATTTATCGTATTGACCCATTTTCATATATGACATATACAAGTGTTTAGAAGAAAGAAATATGCACCTTTTCAACGTGATCAAACACAACAACCTCATCATAGAGACCTAGATGAAAGTCAGCAAGGTTTCTGTCATCCTTTGGAGCTCCTGAGAATGGCAGTTTTTTGTTCTCCACATATCGCATTGTATCGTATGAGAAATAACCAACCCATCCACCTACTCATCATCAACACCACAAGTGTTAAATTATTTGTCACACATTTCCAACAAAATAATCAAACATTCAACAACATATCATAGCAAAGTTTTGACCACAAGCAAATTTTGGAACCAAACATACACCTCAAACCATACTTGAGAGTTAAGACACGAGTACATTATATTAACACCCATAAATTTTTTAGCCAAAATCATGCCATATTTAAATCTCCTATATATTTATCTAGACATTGTTGAACTAAAGAAAAAACAGAGATTACAAATTTTTTACCACAAAATGTGTCTGGAAGTCCACCAATTGATTTAGGTTTCCATTGCTCTGAGATTTTGATTGGAACCATAAAGGGATCATCTACAAATTCTTCAGTTAATCGACCTTTCTTGTGATCCAAAATTGTGATTCTGTTCTCCTTTGCCACTATCTCCATAGCTGGCTGAGCTCCCACCACACTATAACGACCCTGTGATAAAAATGCATGACAATTTAGACGATGAAATTGGAAGTTAACATACAAAAAGGGAACTAATCAAAAAGCATTATTAACTAGAAATGAACCTGAGAATTAGATTCCACTGACTCGAAAAGAAAGCTTGGAGCATCCCAATCATTTTCCTTGACTAGACACCGATATGCAAGAATTGGGTCAAGTTGATCGCCAAAAATGCAGCGAGAAAGCGGGACCAAGTTTCCTTGTTTTGATGCTTCTATAAACTCTGCTGCGTCAACACCTAAAGAAACAACAAACTCCGATGAGAATTTTCTAATTGATGGCAATGCAGTGTGTTTGTAATAACTTCTGAAAAACATGTTTTCCAACCAAATTCATTTTCCTATAAACACTCCCAGACAAATTAAAATTTTAAAGTGAGTTTAATATGGTTTGGTGATTTTATGTGATTGGTTTTTTAAGAAAAAAAATTTAATAAATAAAAAGTGCTTAAAAATTTTAGATTAATTTTAAAACTGTTTTTAATAAACATTTGATGGATTATCGAAAAATAATTTTAGAGATTAACGAAAAATTTTCAAAATATATAATAAAAATAAAAAATTTATAATTAATAGAATCACTTTTCAACATAATGCAATCAAATAAATTTGTTATTTAAAATACTTTTTAAAAAATTGTAAGATGTAATAATATTTTTATTGAAAATATTTTTTTTCAAAAATGTTTAAATTCGAAAGTATTTCAAATGGACTGGAAATATACTCTTCTTTTTTCTTTTTTCTGTTTTTTGGGTTAAATATATACTGTTGATGTTGGACTTTTTTCCAATTTGTTTTCTATACTTCTAAAAGTTTTAATTTCGTTTTTTTATATTTTAGTTTTTACCAATCAAATCAACTCATAATATCTTTTACATAGCGCTTGATAACTTATATAACTCAAACTGTGTATTAAAAAAAAAATTGACCCATGAAAGTATTGTATTGACGGCTCATAAAAACTACCATTTTTTAAATTTAGAATGACCATTATCTTAACGTGCTCAATAAAAAAAATAACCATTATTTATCTTTAACATTTAGTGATTATAAGGCCTTTCTTGCAAAATTTAACACTAGAAATTAAAACTTTTAAAATAATAAAATTAAATTACAAATTTAGCCCTAAACTTTCATATTTGTGTCAAATAAAATATCTAAACATTTAATTGTCTAATAGATTTTAAACTAAAGTATCTAATTGGCCTTTTTTTTTTTTTTTTTTTTAAAAAAAGTGTCTAATTGACCTTTAAACTTTTAATTTTGTATTTAATAGATCCCTACATTTTCAATTTTGTATGTAGTAGGAGGCCCATGACCTATCTGACATTTTTTTATTTTTAATATTTTCTTAGACACAAAATTAAAAGTTTAAGATCCTACTTAATGCATAATTTTATTTTATTTTTGATAAATCTATTAATTTTTAAAATTATTAAATATATCAAAGATCTATTAAACATTTTTAAAGTTTAACAACTTACTAAACACAAACTTTAAAATTTAAAAGACACAAACTAAAAAAATAGAATGATTAAACTTGTAATTTAACCTAAAAAAAAAAAAAGCATCAAGACCAAAATTATATATGTAGCAAACAAATTCAACGAAGATTGATTACCGAAAGAGTTAGAACTTGCGGTCGGGAGAGCAGAACACCTCAAGGTTCGGAAAGTGCTCTTGACCGAGGTTGAGCAGCAAAGCGACGATGGACAATAATTCGAACCGCGAAGGCCTCGAAAGAAGCCACTGCTCTGGCTCGACTTGCTATCGACAGAAACAGAACGACGGCGCCGGTGGCCGGAGGGGAGAAAGGTTCCATGAGAGACCTTAAGAGATTGCATTTTCCGACAAGCGAAGAACGACAGCGAAACTGGAGACCTTGGAACTCTCAGAAACCATGTTACCGAGCTTCCTAATTATATATATGTCTTTATTCACCCTCCACGTGAGACTGCAGGTAACGTTCCAGACTAGAATGAAATTTCAGAACCGTTATTAATTTTTTTTAGAGTTTGGTTGATGATTGATGAACCATATAAAGTATTCAGTTAATTAGTTCCTCACTTTATTATTATTATTATTTTAGTTATTTTCATTTTTAGTTTAATTTAAAACACTTTTCTTTTCTCTCTCGTTTAGGTGTCGTGTCGATAGTTTATTTTATAACGATTTTTTTGTGTTATTATTTTGTTAAAACAAGATTCCTTGTTTAGATCATATCTATCTATATTAAGTTTGAATTTTCTATTTTCATATTCGTGATGAAACATTATTGTAATAGTAATGTTGGAATAGAAATTTTGGCAAATCAAAAATTGTCACATCATTATCCAATATTGATGACGAAATTATATTTAATTATGAATTAATTAAATTGGCAATGATCTCTAAATTAAATTATGAAAAATCCTAATATACAATTAAGTTATGTGAAATTTGGGCTAATTTTAGATGATAGTCCAAAGGGCTAGGCCTAAAATCAGCCAAGCCCAGTCTAGAAGTTAAGCTTAAAGTCAATCAGGGCCAGTCCGACTGTCAAGCCCAAGCCCACCTGGAGGCATTTAGGAACTCTATAAATAGAGAGCTTCCTTCTTCATTTCAAAGGTTCAGAAATGTTATTCTCCAGAAAACTCAAAGAGAATTCAGAAACAAAGACCAGAAGACTCCCTAATCTCTTGAAGATCAAACACTCTCTGAACCAGAGTCTTGAAAACTAGAAGACTATGAAGAGCGAGAACAAGCTACAAAGCTCTTGAGACAAATTCACATTCGAGAATAAGCTACAAAACCCTCAAAACAAATCCACATTCGAGAACAAGCTACAAAGCCCTCAAGACAAATCTACTTTTGAGAACAAGCTACGAAACCCTCAAGACGAATCTACATTTGAGAACATGCTGCAAAGCCCTCGAGACAGATGTACATTTGAGAGAAAAAATCAAATGAATAAATTAGATATTGTACTTCACTATACACAAATCAATACAAAACTAAATTTATTTACACATATTAAATTTTCTTATTGAAATCTCGTGTGAACGAGTGATATGAAAAAATTAAAGGAATTTGATAAGAGAAAAGGAAAAAAAAAAGAAAATATTAAAAAAAATGGTGACCTTTCAGAATGAATGATTGTTATTTTCCCTGAAAAATTAGTGGAGGGAAATATTTAATAGTTTTAATTAATAATGTAGTCTCATCAAAAAATAAAAATAAAAATAAAAAATGATGTAGGACATATAATTTTGAAATTATATATCATTATTTAATAGAATTAATGAGAATACTCTCCTTCCCCATTTACTTAAATGGTAAAGGAAGATGAAATAAATTCTATCTAAATTTTTCAATATCCTTCCCCACTAAAGTTGAACAGACTTTGGATACATTTATTGAATGAAGCACATAATTCAAATTCCTATTATGGCCACCTAAAAAAGATAATAAAACAGTAAAGAGATTTACTATAGTGGTCATCTATTACAATATTAAAATCATATGAATTTAGGATCAAAACATTATTGTTTTGTCAAAATGCACATAAATTGATCAAATTACTATGCAAATACGTAGATTCATGTCGGTTTTGAGCACAAACTGACAATTTTAATGGGTGAAGGAGGTATGTAGCATTACGTTGCAAGTGTTAGGATTGAAGCTCTAACAAGGAGAGAGTGGAGAGAAGGGAAAAAGGGCTAAGTGAAAGGGCGGCTTGAGGCCTTGCACTTTAATGAGGGAGTGAGGGCAATCTAGTATTCTTATTATTATTAACTTTTTTTTTGAGTAATTAATAGTCTACTTATGTATTTACCATTTGCAAGTCCTAATGTCAATTTTTTCGTTACGTATAGTAATAGGTGTTTTTTTTTTTATTCAACAATATGTGATGGTGAAGATTCAAACATTTTTGGGTCGAATGTATATACTTTAACTAGTTAAGTTATACTCAAATTAGCAACTATATTAGTAATAGGTTTTGACTAGATAAATTTCTTTTATTCTTTAGGATGATGAGGTGGTGATGAAAATTTGTATATTTTACCTTTAAAATAAATGTATATTATGTTTTAACCAGTTGAGAGTTATATTCGTGTTGACATTTATTTTAGAGTTTAGCTACAAATAACTTATCCTAAAAGAAAAAGCACAATAGAAATTTTTAGATATATAAAAACTAACTTTGAAAAAACTATGGTTTAATTTTTTGTTAACTTGTTAAATAGTGATGGGTTAAATACAACTAATATTATAAACATAATACATTAATATAAGAAATTTTCTCATCGTGTTTTTTTTTTTTTTAATTCTTCAACATGTAAAGGTTGAGGTTCAAACTTCCAATCTCTTCGTTGATGATACGATGCTTTAATCAATTGAACTATATTTAAGTTTGTAAAATTTTCTCATCGTATCATGTTCGCTCTTTTGCATCTATATACACATTGTTTATTTATTTATTATTATTATTTTGGAAAAATAATATGTACACATAGTTGACTTGTCATCAATATTTGTCAATCGAGCCCTTCTTTGTCGTCGTTCCCATTCCGATAGCATGCATTGGATGAATTTACTCTACAGCTTTTCCTTCCAAAATAATCTTTTTGTACTGTGGGAACCCTTTATGGCAGAATGACACCTGCAAATAAGGTAATAATATCATTACTCAAGTTTCAAAAAGAAAATTCCAACTTAAATGATGACTTTATTCCTCAGACTTAAATTCATTGTATTTTAAAAAGTCGGGATATATTATTGAATTTTTCAAAATTACTCTTAACTATGTCTCTTTTATTTTTGTATTTTTAATTTAAAATGTTTTCAATAGATTTTTAAATTAATCTTTCGATTTTGCATCTATAGTGTCGTCCATTAAAAATACAGAATAAAATTAACGGAATACAATGAATTTAAGTCTAATATAAAAATTCAATAGCCTAATTAAAGTTTTCGATTTAATCCTATTTTGATTTTTTTACTTTCAAGCCAGGTTCATTTTAATTTCTATATCTTAAAATGTTTATTTTTATGCATTTATTTTTTTTAAAGTGACTGGTATTGGTAAGTTAAATAAGGTGGGTGGACACTAATATGACTCTGTGAGGTGTAAAAATGGTCACCAAGTGAACCGATTTAGGTTGAAAATGCAGAACTCTAGGGTTAGCTTAAATTCTAAAGTCGATTATTAGATCATATTTGGGACGATTCCACATTTCTACTAAACCATCTTCTTCTCTTCGAGCATGGAGGTATGAAAGATCAAGGAAAAAGATTCTCTCTTTTTTTAATTGGAATATTTCTATGACATTTAATAAATAAGCAAATCTCGTTGAAGCTTTTTGGCCAACAAAATACTTCACATTAGAAATGAGAAAGTAAGACCCCGTTTGATAATGTTTTCGTTTCTCGTTTTTTGTTTCCCGTTTTTGTTTCTCGTTTCTTGTTTCTGTTTCTTAAAAATTAAAAACAGAAATATGTTTGATAACTATTTCTGTTTCTTGTTTCTTATTTTTTGGTAAAAATAAAATTTAGTACATATGCTATAATAAAACTTATAACATGCATTAAAATAAATATAAAATAATTATAGAGAGGTTACAGTATTTTATTAAGGCCCAACACCTAATTAATAATAATAATAATAATAAATTTTATCCTTCAAATGTTATTCAAATTTGATTTTATTTCTCACTTCAATCAATTCACCTTGAACAATTTTGACTTACAAGAGTTAGTTCAATTAGACGAATTTGTAAATTGTCTAAGGTTAGTCAATCGAACATACCCACATTTCTTTAATTTAATAATAAACTTTATTTTTATTTTTCTTTAAAAATGCATTAGCCAATAATACACGCAAGTAAAATAAAAAAAAAAGAGAGAGAATGTATATATTTTTTTACATTTAATGGTAAACATGAAATACATTATTAGTTTATTTATTTAATAAAAAAATAAAATCGTACCAAAAGGAAAAATAATAGAAAATAATAACTATAAGTTCGTTAATGTAAAGTAAAAGAAAATAAGAAAATAAGAGAGAAGAGAAAAACATAAACAAAAAGAGAAAAGTAAAAAGGAAAAAAGAAAAAAAAAGAACTATTAAAAGAAAAAAGATTGTGATTAAAGAGAGAGAACAATAGAAAGAAATAAATCAAAAAATAAAAATAAAAAGAAGAAAAAAACAAAAAGATTAAAAAGTATTAAAAGAAAAAAAAATAGAATGGAAGAGAGAGAAAGAAAAGATAAAGGAGAGATGGGCAAAAAGAGAAATAGAAATACATACATGAAACCTAAAAAAAAAAACAGAAACTACTTTGTTAGGGCTCGTTTGATAACGTTCATGTTTCCTGTTTCTTGTTCATGTTTCTCATTTTTCAAGAAACATACATGTTTGATAAACCATCGTGTTTCTTGTTTCTAAATTTTTTAGAAACGTTTCTAAAAAAATGGCAGATTTTGAGAAACTTCAAAAAGTAGTTTCTCAAATTTTGTTTCTGTTTTTTTTTTCCATGTTTCATGCATGTATTCCTATTTCTCTTTTTACTCATCTCTCATCTCTCTCTTGTTTCTCTCTCTTCTATTCTATTTTTTTTCTTTTAATACTTTTTAATCTTTTTTATTTTTTATTTTTTGATTTATTTATTTCTATTCGTTTTCTCTCTTTCGTCATAATCTTTTTTCTTTTAATAGTTCATTATATATTTTTTTCTTTTTTCCTTTTTACTTTTCTCTTTTCGTTTATGTTTTTCTCTTCTCTTTTATTTTCTTATTTTCTTTTACTTTACATTAACTAGCTTATAGTTATTATTTTCTATTTAATTATCTATTATTTTTCCTTTTGGTACGATTTTATTTTTTTATTATAAATAAACTAATAATGTATTTCATGTTTACCATTAAATGTAAAAAAATATATACATTCTCTCTCTTTTTCTGATTTTTCTTACGTGTGTGTATTATTGGCTAATGCATTTTTTTTTAAAACAAATAATAATAAAGTTTATTATTAAAATAAAGAAATGTGGGTATGTTCGATTATCTGACCTTAGACAATTTACAAATTCGTCTAATTGAACTAACTTTTGTAAGTCAAAATCGTTCAAGGTGAATTGATTGAAGTGAGAAATAACATTGCAAATCAAATTTGAACAACATTTGAAGGATAAAATTTATTATTATTATTATTAATTAGGTGTTGGGCCTTAATAAAATACTATAACATTTTTATAATTATTTTATATTTAGTTTAATGCATGTTATATGTTTTATTATAGTATATGTACTAAATTTTATTTTTACCAAAAAATAAGAAACAAGAAACATAAATAGTTATCAAACATGTTTATGTTTTTAGTTATTAAGAAACAGAAACAAGAAACGAGAAACAGAAACAGGAAACAAGAAACGAGAAACGAGAACGTTATCAAACGGGGCCTTAAATTTCTCAAAATCTGCCATTTTTTTTAGAAACGTTTCTAAAAAATTTAGAAACAAGAAACATGATGGTTTATCAAACATGTCTGTTTCTTAAAAAATGAGAAACATGAAACAAGAACGTTATCAAACGAGCCCTAAGTAATAGCTTATTGGTATTTCCTACCTGATCTAAAATTGAAGTAAAAAAATTAAAGTTAAATTATAAGTACTGCAACTTTGTGTCAAATTTGATTCTTAAATTTTAAAATGTATCGAATAGGTTGTTGGACTTTTAATTTTGTGTGGATAAATCTTTAAATTTTAAAACACAAAATTGATACGTCGAAGACCTATTACATATTATTTAAAGTTGGTAACTCTATGGGACATAAACTTAGCAAACTTGTAATTTAACCCAAGATTAAAACTAACGCAGCCGAAAAAAGTGACGAAATTGCAAGGGTTGGAAATTCTTACAGCTTCAATGTCGATTTCGTAAACCCGAAGCTTCCTTCTTTCTCTGCAACTGGTTCTATACGCCACAGCAATGTGGCCAACAGCCAAAAGCAGAGAGCAACCAAACAAAGCCATTTCCATGGCCCCTCCTCGCTCCATCCCATTCCCACCCAACACAAACGAAGCTTTCACCGAAACAAAAACCAACGACATCGAAGAACAAGCCATCGCCGCCGCTAAGTACGGCCCTCGAGATAGCTTCGGCCCATCGCACAAACTGTACACACCTACAAAACCCATATCCATAAAACACCATCCCAACTTCAATTTCAACTTCGATTTCAATCCCCTGTTTCATTGCTAGAGAAATGGCTTACTTACAGATGATAATGGCGGATCTGGAAATGGAAATGAGCGGAATGTCAACAAGAGAGGAACCAAAATCGTAGTTTTGGAGATGGGAAGAGAGGGATTTGAAGGAGAGGGAATCGGGATAAAGGAGAGTGGAAAGCAGAGCAGAAGGAAGAAGGGCATCGGCAATGGCAAGAAGAATTGGAGCAGAGAAGAAAAGCAGAGAAATCAGCATGGTGATTAAGAAGAAGAGGGTCTTCAAAACCCTCCAAATCCTCACTGGTTTCTCTTCCTTTTGAAAACCCATCTCTAATTTTGCGATTACCATCTGGGTTTTCGATCTTCAGAGCAGAAGATGAAGGAGGAGTAGTGGGATTGAAATTGAGTGATGGGCAAGGGGAAGAGAAGACTTGGAAATTTGGTGAATTGGGGAAAATTGGGGAAAATTCAACGGTCATCTAATGGAACTGGAAGGGTCTTTCTTTCCACATTAAAAAAAGGTTAACGGCTAGACTGAAATGCCTAGATAATGTGATTTTTCGAATTGATGTTGGTTTTGATTTTTTGTATCATTTGTTTGACCAAGAAAACGGTTCTCGTTCGTTTCAGAAGAATGAAAATAAAATGTTAAAAATATCCTTTTAACCTTAATAATTAAATGGAAAATTTGTAGTAATAACATCTGTCTCTTTTTTTTTTCCTTTTAATAATAATAATAATTCATTGGACAAATTGTTGTACTTATTTTTTTTTAGTTTACACGACATGTAAGGGTAAATAATTCAAACTTCTAATATCTTGATTAAAGAGTGTGTATATGAAGCTATGTTCAAGTTTACAAATTGTTATTGTTAATATGAACCTAGTTTAATAGGTTAAGATATTTTTTTGGATAAAATATTCATTATCCTTTTTTAAGATCTAATAGTTACATTCCAAAAAAAAGTTTCTTTGTTTTCCTATTTAAATTATAAATAAGATTAGTCTTTATAGTTTTATTTTAGAAAATCAATAAAATCTTTAAACTTTCCATTTTAATTTTGACAAGTTCTTTTAATTAGGTGGGTGAAAAAAAAATTATTGTAAATAGCAAAACATGTTGATTGAGACTAGCTAGTAGTGCTTTAGCACAATGTGACAATAAGTGGCACAATGAAATTGAGTGTTGTATTTGGATAAAATAAAAGCGAAAGAGCAAAAAATAAAAATAAAAATAAAAATGTATTTTGTTTGCTTGTTCCATCAAATTGTTTTGATCTACTAACCTTGTCTTATTTTATCATAGTTGACTTGCTTCCTTGTTGTATCAAATCATAATTCGTTAATGCAATCAATATATTGCATCAACATTTAAATCATAATAGGTAAGTAATTTAATTTTTTTTAAGTATAAGAACCCCAACGATTAAAATTGAAATTTTGCTTCTTGTTTATTTTTATAATATTACATTGTAAATAGAATAAAGTTTCGAGCCTTATATATATATATATGATAGGTATTTGATTTACACATCTCTCTTTTTTCCTATTTTATAATTGTAATATACCCAGCTATGTAGCATAAACAGTACAATTGACTAATTTGAATTATGTTCACATGCTCAGTTTGTTAATTATTTCGTCTCTCTTTCGTTGAGTTTCTAGAATCTATGCTCATGAGATTGAAAGTCGTCTTCTAGAAGGAGAAATATGATAGACAATATTTCATGACACAAACAAATTAATACAATTGTTAACTTAAGTATTAGTTCAAATAATTGAGATATATACTTTCGATCAATACAATTGTCAACTTAAGTATTAGTTCAAATAATTGAGATATATACTTTCGATCAAGAGGTTAAAAGGTTCAAATTTTCACATTTCCACGTATTGTTAAGTTAAAAAAACAAACAAACAAATTGATATGCAACTTCATTTTGTTAGACACTTAGGACGCATAACAATAATTAATGGATATATAATTTTACAAAAAATATGTTAAAAGTGCAAACAAAGTCTCACATTAGTTAGGGAAGGGAATGATTGTGGGTATATAAGTGAGGATAATTATCTTCATTATTATATAAATCCTTTTGGGTGGAACCAATTCCACATTTTTTTTTAAAATTCACAAACTTATTTGACATAAAAATCAAAGTTTTAGGGCTATTGTAAAGTTTTAACAACCACGTGAGTATTTTGTTTAAGTTACTAACGACAATGGTAGTTTTAAAACCTTTTGAAATATCAAGTATATTACGACAACTTTTTAAAGTTTAGGGGTGTTTTGTATAATTTAGCCTATTTTATATAGCTTTGTGTTGGGTAATTTTATACAATACTGCAAGTATACGAGTCAAATTTTAATATAGTGATTGAGTGTTCAGAGTATCGTCCACATGATTGGTTTTCTAGTTCACTTAAGTATCGCACATACAATTACTCAACTTTATTTAGAGAAAGCAATCAAATGATGAGGTCAAAACTAAAATAAAGTAGTAATAGAGATTGAGACAAATAAGGAAAGAAACTATCTTAAAGAGTTGATTTCACATATTAGACCAACAATTAAACTACTTAAACATTCAAGATTGTTTATACAAATATTTCGTAAATCTAGAAGTCTTATATCATGAATTACTCTTTCGAGGACAAACAATTCTCATGCAATATGATAAAATTGACATCTCTAATGGCTTTTAATGATATGCACAACATTAAGTTCCTTCATTAAACAATCTCTAAAGGAGCTCTAATCATTGTCATTTCAAAACTACCCTTAGTTATACAATTAAGTTATAGCCTAAACCACCTATTTTCAGTTGTAAATTTAAACCAATACAACAATTAATTCATGGTCAAGAGATTAAAAACATTGAGAATATAAAAACATGAATGAAATTAATGACAATCAATCATAGAATTCAAATAATTAAAACATAAGGTCTAACGGCTATATCAATCACTAGAATAAAAACATCTAGCCACTCATGCTCACTATAACAAAATCTGGATTTTTTAACAACACCATAATGAAAACTACAAAATAAAAGGAAAGAAGAGAAAAACTAGTGTCGCGTGTTGATCTCCCATCTCCGATATGATCTCCACGAACTTGAGCTTGAAAATCTCTATTCCTTGCTCCCAACGAACTTGAGCTTGAAAATCTCTATTCCTTGCTCCCAAAATCTCTCCTCACTCTCAATTGTATGTAGAAATCAATTTAGAGTTGTGCTCTCCAAAGTTGCTCCCTTGAATGAAGAAAATATGTGTATTTATAATGGGTCAATCTATATCTTGATCTAATTAGGATTCCAAAATCTAATCAAATTATGAATATTTTTTTCAAAAATTGTCTCCAAAATTGGTTGCTTAATTTCCACCCCAATTAACTCATTTTACACCATATTTCTTCTAAAATATCCGTTTTGCTCTAAATGTTCAATTTCTAAAAAATAAACAATTATGAATGTGAAAACATATATTTAAGCCTCGCAAAACTAGCATAAAATAGGGCCTAAAAATAGCACATTTTGTGTGTTATCACTTTGCAACAACTAAGTCTCCACCACTTCTCTTGATGCCACAAGTTGGATTTAACAAGAGATTTTCATCCTCATACAAGAGAGAAAGGTGACTAAGACTCGAGTTCACAAAGGTCAGGCAATTAATACCTCACATTTGGCTTTGGTCAAGTCATGTTGGCCCTCATACCATCGTATGTCATCAACACAACAACAGTGGTTGATCCAACTAGCTCATCGTTGCATCTTGAATGTCAACCCACTCACCTTCTCCTAATAAGTGAGATCTACTATATTAACCTTTTGAAACTTATCCTAAAGATGATATTTTGGATGCAACCTTAGGTCAAGCGATACTACCGCTAAGTTTAATCGTATCAAATAGCAAAAAAAAAAAAAAAGTTACAATGATTCCTTTCATAACATTGACACAAGTCCCTTGGAAGGAGGTGATGGGATGTGGCACTTGCAAGTACATGCCTAAAGTGCTACTCTTCTCGCATCACTACCGCTAAGTTTAATCGTATCAAATAGCAAAAAAAAAAAAAAAGTTACAATGATTCCTTTCATAACATTGACACAAGTCCCTTGGAAGGAGGTGATGGGATGTGGCACTTGCAAGTACATGCCTAAAGTGCTACTCTTCTCGCATCTCTCCCCCAATATGATTTGTTCGTCTTGAGTTTCACTTAAAAGACATATGCATTATGTTTTTAAGAGATGTATTGTCCTATCTAAATCCCCTACTTGACAAACATTTTCTAACCAAATCTACCCACTCTTAGGTGGTACAAAAAAACAGGGCCCCACTTCTGATTCAAAAAATAAGTAAAATAACATTACACTTAGTGGTATTTCACTTTTGTCAAACTAAAGTTTGAGCTCAACATAATCTTCTTGTAATGCCAAGTGGTTGGCTATGATTTCACTTGAGAATTTCATTATTGATTCAAGCATACTACAAGGCATTTGGATATCTTTGAGAGTCATAATTAATCATACATCTGCACTCAATTGGATTTTTTCACTTTGATATTTATGTCACTAGCATAAATCATAACGTGTTAGCATCCATTAAAACCATGACAATGCTTTGTTTTAATTAAATAATATGATTCTCCTTGTCTATATTATAGTTGTGAGTCAACAATTTATAGCCTTACGATAGAGTTGTTTTTAATTGCAAATTTAAATCTTATTTTGGTCATTTTTTTAATATTATTATATTTTAATTATTGAACTTTTACATTTAAAAACCATTTTAATTCTATTGCCTTTAACACATTGACGAGTTGATGTAAGTATTTATTTAATCTACAGAGGTAAGTATTTAACTATTTGGTAAACAACTATTAAACGATAAAAGAATAACAAATAACAAAATAATGATTTTTTTAAGTTTAGAAACTTAAATAAACCACAATTCATTTAAACTTAAATATTAGTAATCAACCAATACACTGCAAAAAGTTATAGTTAGTAAAAAAATAAATACATAGAGCGGAAAAGAAAAATTACGTGTCAAGAGGTCAGCCGAACAAAATTAATTGCTACGGTATAATTTTGCCACCTAAAATTAAAAATAGTATTGAAGGAAACAGTGAATTGCCGAATTTCGTTCCTTCGCCCAAACAGAGGGCGTCAAGGAATGGTCGCGAGGTCCCTGTGGCGCGCCGGAGCGAAGGCCGCGATGGCAGCCACCGCCATAGGCGGGGGTGCCGCAGCGGCCTCCATAGCTACCTCCGACGACCCCGCCATGGCTCTTAAGCTCTGCACCACCGTCCCGCTCCGCCTCGTTCGCCTTTCGTTCACAGTCGCCACCGTTGCCTTCGGTATGCATTCCAACGTTTTCACTTGCTCGTAATTTCTCGTTTCAATGGCTTTTCTGAGAGTTAAAACTTCGGTGGAATTGATTGCAAGGTTTCCGCAATCTGGTTTTAAGTTTCCCTTTCCAAATTGAAGTTTGAGGCTTAATTGTATGCTAAGAATAATTGCTGGTACTGGTAACCTGGGATCGGAAATTTGGAATTGAGCTTTTTATGCTTGTTTATTTGTGCTGGCATGTGCATGTCTGTCCATTATTGGCATTGATCTCGTAGGATTTGAGTAGTTTGTTCAAGGGTTGAATAACATTATGTTCGGTGTATTTTACTCCGTTTTATCATTTCTCTTTAATGTAACTAACAGATAACATTTATTTATTTACTCTCTTGTTTCTTTGTTCAAGACGTAAAATTTAGATTTATACGAATAACCATTCCCTGAATCTGTTTTTTGAATTGGCATCACTCTTCTCTTTCTAGATTACGAATATTCACTGTGGAGATTGCCTGAAGGGAGTAGTGAGAGGGAAAAAATTAAGCATGAAGTCCACCATAGATCTGCACGTAGAATTCAAGAGTTATGCTTCAAAAATGGAGGAATATACATCAAGCTTGGTCAACATATTAGTCAGTTGGTACGCCTTCTATCCACACCTCAAAGTGTATGATGAAAAAAAGATGGGCCTGCAGTCCTTAATTTACCTTACCCCGTCTCTCATGCAGGAATATTTGGTGCCCCAAGAATATGTCCAGATAATGAGAGAATATATGTTGAACAAATGTCCAGTATCCCCGTACAATCAAGTGTGTGAGGTGTTCAAGAGAGAGCTTGGTGAAACACCGGATAAGGTATATTTCCTTGGCTAAACCTATTTGATACAATCAGATTACGCATTAATTCTGTTGAATGGAGATTATAGTTGAAATCTGACCGAAGTTGGTTATCATGATTGTGTTACATATGAGCTATGACTTCTGTTGTTTTTTATATCCTGTTTCTTATTGCTATTGTATTAACGCCTTTTTTTATTATAAACAATATTTTTGTCTCATGATGCAAACTTCTCATGTGCAGATATTTTCTGAATTTAATCCTGAACCAATAGCTAGTGCTTCCCTTGCACAAGTGCATGTTGCTCGCACCCATGATGGGCAAAAAGTTGCTGTGAAGGTATTGTTATCAATAAATTTGAACTTGAATTCACATGCATTTGTATTGATTTGACTTTTGAGAGTTCCCTTCCAATCTTGTTTACCGATAGTTCCTTTATATTCAGGTGCAGCACACTCATATGACTGATACTGCAGCTGCAGATCATGCTAGTGTTGCATTAATTGTGAACACCCTATATCGACTTTTTCCTTCTGTTGATTATAGGTAATGTTCTAGAACGTCTGGTGACCTTGTTAAGGGTTTGTAGATGAATTGCGTCCTGTCCATAAAAAAAACGCAAGTTATGCATCTATATACTCTGACTAAAGAAAAGTTATGCATCTATCTTGAAGAATGTTCTGCTATAATTGTTCCAGAGATTTTTGGTGATATATGATCTCTTATGATGAAACAAAATTCTTTGTTTTTATTTAGGTGGTTGGTTGATGAGATCAGTGAAAGTTTGCCAAAGGCAGGTTATCCTTTCTTTGTCTCCTACACTCCTTTTAGTTGTATGCCCATCTCCTACACTCCTTTTGCTTTGGTTATGTGTACTCCTCTTTAATGTCAAGAAAAATCCTCGCCCAATATTCTTTATTTTTTACATGGATGCCAATAAAATTTTCTTTTATTTTTTTTTTCAATTGTTTAATTGTCAAACTTTACAACAGCTAGCTTTATAGTTAAGAAGCAACAGGATATTCAATATCCTTATTTGCTAGCTTCTAATAATGAATTTAAGCCCATGAAAATTTGATTGGTCCAGATTGCTTTTACCATTATGCTTTAAGGCTTGAGGTTTGTCTGTCAGTCTTCTCATTCTAAACCAGGCAGATTAGATTTCCTTCTGAAAGATGTTTTCTTGAGATCCTAGTCAACATGTTTTCCCAAGATACGCAAATTTTCTGGGCTTCAAATAATATGAAATGATATGCTTTTTCTGTTTTTCACAATATTGAATTTGATATTCCTCTCCTCAATGCTCACGTTATCAAGGTTAATTTCAAGGTTAGGAACTTAATTGGATTTTTTTTCTATTCCGCATGTAAGCTTTCTGTCCAGTTGATCTCCTATTTTGTCATCAGAAATATCTAGAGATTGGACGAGAATATAGAAATTGCACGGATGCACTATGTTAGGAGCTTTCTTTGGAATGAACAAAAACTACTTTGATTAGATGACGAAGGATTCTGTCCTAAATTTTATGGTATTTGAGTCACCGTTTTGCAGTGGCACATCATCAGTGAGTTTTTCATGGGTAAAATTTTGTGATACTGGAATTAAATTTTCTTTGCCAGACAGCTAATTCATATGCCCAGTGACTCCCTATATTTTGGTTTGGACTTTGATGTATGAATCTAGATTGGAAACTTTATTTAATAATCTTCCACGAATAGCAGTTATAACCTATGAATTTGGAATTTGCTCCATATTTTTGTTCCTCTTTTATTACTTTCCATCTTTGGCAGTGCCATTATTGACACAGTTTTATCTCCTCAGGAACTTGATTTCTTAGGTGAGGCCAGGAACAGCGAGAAATGTTTGTATAACTTTAGGAAGTTGTCTCCTCATATTGCGGACTATGTGTATGCTCCAAAGGTGTATTGGAACTTAAGTACCTCAAAGTTATTGACCATGGAGTTTATGGATGGTGCTCAAATAAATGATGTTCGGGCCATTCAGAGGCTTGGGGTTCAACCATCAGAAGTTGCAAAATTAGTAAGATCATTGCACTTCACGATTCTGTTTATTCAGGAAAATAGGTTTTTTTATGAGCATCATTTTTATTTTGCCTTCGTTCATAGAGTGTTCCTTCCTTTACCCACTTGATAGTCCTATGCTCAAGCGGTTTGTACACTGCATGTATTCTAACATGTTGCAGCTCAAGTACTTTAAGTCTAACAGTGCAAAATATGTTATCTACTGTCTGCCTGTCTGTTTATTTGGATATGCAATTTGAATCAGAGCTGGTTTGTATTTTTTTTTTTTTACAGTTGTAGATTGACTAGCTAGAAGATGTCTTATGAGTTCTGCCAAATTCAGACCATTCATTGAGATGTTCTTTTAAAAAAAAAAAAAATTAATGCTTGTTTGACTTTATTATGAATCATTGATACGGGTTTTACTTCACTTGCTGAAAATATTACTTATTGAACCTATTTATATAGGTTAGTCGTGCATTTGCTGAGATGATATATAAGCATGGATTTGTGCACTGTGACCCTCATGCTGCAAACTTGCTTGTCCGTCCCTTGCCTTCTAGCAAAAGAAGCATCTTTGGTGAGCTGTTGCTAAATGATCGATTGGTTATTCTAACGATTTATTTGTCAAACCCGTATCTTATTTCTTGGGATAAAAGAAGTATTAATGTTGATTTGTCAATTCTCATTCTGTCGACACACAGGCAAGAGGAAGCCACAGTTAGTACTTTTGGACCATGGGCTGTATAAAGATCTTGATTTCAACATAAGATTTAACTATGCTGCCCTTTGGAAGGTATCTCCTTTGCAGTTCATAGAAATGTCGTCTCGATGTATTCCTGTTGCCAGCATGTCTCTGTCCTCGCTAGTCATCTGATGTTATTTCTTTCCCTTCCGTTAGGCTTTAATTTTTTCTGACGCTGAGGCAATAAAGGAAAACAGTAAGAAATTGGGTGCTGGGGAAGATCTTTATGCATTGTTTGCTGGAATTCTTACTATGAAACCTTGGAATCGAGTCGTTGACCCAGCAGTTGACCATTTAGTCATTCAAGGAACTGACAATGAGCGTTCAGAACTACAGGTAGTCTTTCTTAGATGGTAAATATCACCCTCACTCCAAAAAAAAAAAAAGAGTACTCATGTTCTTGCACATGGACTTCCCCCTATTGAATTATTCCTGATGCCTAGAGTGGGGTTATAAAACCCATCCTGAAACACTATTTACCTATTTGGTGATAACCATGGTTCTTATCAAGTTCTAAAAAATCTCTTAAGCTGCAGTAACTTATTTCTATCACGAGCTTTGCTCTCCTCGAGAAAGTTTTAAAGATTGCAGTCACTTTAGTAGATTCCTCAACTGGCTATCTGACGACATTTTACCTTTTTTCTTCTCAGATGTATGCTTCACAGTATTTCCCCCAAATCTCAGAGCTCCTTAGGAAATTACCACGTGTAATTTTGTTGATGCTAAAGACAAATGATTGTTTGAGGGCGGTTAACAATTCTCTGGTAATATACCATTTTCTTGGTAAAAAGATTTACTTTTGTAAAATTCTATGCAGGCTTTTCAATAATGATATTTTATTTTGGCAATTTTTGGTTAACTGGTTAAGGTATATCATTGACCAAAAGGTCATAGGTTTGAATCCCCTCCCCCACATGTTGAACTAAAAAAAAAAAAATCCTTGTGGTTCTGCAATTTCCTGGTGTTTGTGCTAGCAAGCAGTTGCTAGTAGTAGATAGAGAGACAACTCTCTGAATAGAAGTTGTTTTTGTTGTTTAGATTAACTAGTGCAAGCTGTGATTAGTGCATCCCGAACTCCACTAACTATGAATAGATTAAAATAGTGCTTAATGTGACATTAGCTTTAGCAATATTGTCAAAACTATTCGGACAGAGTCTAGAACATTGTTATTATTATTTTGAAACAGAGTCTAAAACAGTATTATTGAAATGGTTTGTCAACAGTTGCAGGGATCTTCCCTTGAGACATTCCTCATCATTGGGAAGGTATCATCTGAAGCAGTTATCGAGGCAAAATTATTAGAAAATAAATCGTTCGGATGTTGGTTAAATGTCTGGTTAGATGAAGTATTGTTGGAAGCTCGAATTTTCACATTGCAGCTAGCTTTATGGCTTTTACATCTCAAAAAAGTTTTACTTTGGTGAAACTGTGAAACGTATCAATACATAAGGATCCAGTTTTTTCATCCTACGTTTTGAGGATTCTTCATTCTTTCTCTGTGGTCAAATTCCCTTCTTTTCTTGCTGGGTTCTTGAACACGGATCGATTATACAGTGAAAAGTTGAAAAATAGTGTCTCCGGGACAGATTACTTTGTAAAATCCCATATGGGAGATGATAGAAAATATGTATACATATTCATTGATGTGAGTCAATAAAGGGAAGTTGTAAGAGAAACATCCCATTTTGAGTATATTAGGGATTTGGAGAGGTTACAATGGTAACTCCCTGACACTTTATAAATGTAACAAGTTTGATGGTTTCATTTTGTACTGAAGTCCTTGTTATTTATCTAGTGAGATGAATGTAGTAAAGGGAAAAAGAAAATAAAATTCTCCTTTGACATTAGGATTGTTAAGGGGATTGTCCATAGATGTTATTCATCAACTTTTTATGGAAATGACCCAAAATCAATAGTTGATTTGTCTCCTATTGTTTGATATTTATTGTGAGAGAATGGGCAAGGATGGTATTTCAAGCCTTGAAATTTTAAGGCAAGTTAATTATTGATCATATGAATGATCATTTCTGGTATGATGGTTTTAATTTGGACTTTGTTATTTATACCTATTAGTTAATACTCGTGTAATGTACGTATTCTTTTGAGTTTAAAAATAGCAATCTTTAAAATTATGTTAATAATTAATTTATTAGATAAATATATAACAGACAATGCAACTATTTTTAGTTTGATGCTTTCATATTTTTATCATCCTCATGAAAATCGTGTGAAAAAATATATTTTAGAATTGTTTACATAGTAGTATATAGTGCTAATAATCTCTTCATATTTTGTATTTCTAACATAATGTAATAAGATAATTAGAATTTTTTATATACAATTATATTATTGTTTTAAACTAACCATTAATGATTAGAAAAAAACCAAATAATACCCCAACTTGGCATGGTGTACTAATTTTTTACCCAAAACTTTCAATTTCATCTATTCGAATCTTAGAGTATTGCAATTTTTACCTTTTGTTCTATTTTTGTTAAATTTATCTGTTAATTTTAATATAAAAGTCAAGAATCTTTTAAAATTTACGAATTTCAACACAAATCAAACTATGGATAAAATTGAGCTAGATTAATAATAATATCGACAATTGAATAAATCTCCCAAAACTAACAATTTTATTTAAAAAAAAATACAACTTTAATGTCTTTTTTTCAAGTTCCTTCACTTTCATACCTAATATATATTCTATGATTCATTAAACGCACCCAACGATATATTTTTAGCAATTTTTGAAATGAAAGTTTATAGTTTTGATATTAAAAGCTTTCTCAATTTATTTATGAAAAACAATTATAAACTTTATTACTTTAGATTAAATTATAATCAATATTAAAATTTTAATAATTTTGTAACATTATTCAACTCTTACAACTATATAAGAAGCTATTTCCTCTATTTTTTTAACAAAAAACTTGTCTTCTCTTTGTTTTTCTTATATCTCTCTTAACTATTTTCTCTCGAGGTTTCTTTGATTTGGTGTGGTAGAGTAGAGCATAATAGATAATCATTTTTTTTCTATACAAAAGAAAATTGTATCTTCTCAAAATTGCAACATTTATTAAAATCGAAGGTTCAATTACCTAAATTAAAATTTTAAGGTAAAAATTGATACACATATTTTTTCAATAATACACGTGTTAAAATTTAGAGGTATAAATTACTTTTCAAAGATAATTAAATTAAAAATATTATTAACAATGAATACAAAACAGAAAAAGAAAAAAGAAAAAAAAATTCTAATCTATCCAACGTAACCCAATAAACCAGTCCACTTTTTTTTTTATTAAAAAAAAAAAAAAAAAAACTCAGCCCCTTCATCTTCCTCTCTTAGTATCATGTAGAGATGTCCATTTTTCTTGCGCAAACTCGCCTTAACAGGCTGGAAAATCCCCATTTAGGTGGGAAATGAGAGAGGGAGTGGGGAAAAAAATTTCCTACAAGCTAAACGGGGATGAGAATGGGGAATGTATTCCCCTTTCCCATTCCCCGTTTCCCACCTTGTTTAATTTTTTTATATTTTATATTTTAATATATATGTGTGTGTATAAGTATATATATATATATATATATATATATATATATATCATTTAAAATTTTATTGTTAACGATATAGATAATTGGATATGTTTGAATTATATAGTTAAACATTTGAATTATATGTATGGATTAATTAGATAATTTGATATGAAATGTTGTTTTGTTTTTATTAGGAGATTTGAGAATTTTATGTTTATATATATATTTTTAATAGAAAATTAACTATTTAAATGAAAAATTTAATTGAAAATTAATGGACATTTCCCATAGAAGTTAACTATTTGAAAATTTATCAAAAATAATTATTTGATTCTAATTCCTCGAATCCTCGTCCCGATCCTCGCAAAATTTAACAGGGATAAGAATTCAAATGGGGGACAGGGACGGGGACAAGGAAGCCATCTCCGTCCCCACCCCGCCTCGTGGACATCTCGACTCTCACATGCTCCACCTTCTTCTTCATGTTGTCTCCTCCTCCGTTTCAGCGGCTCAGTGTCATCGATGCCATCTTTCTTCCGCTCATGTTGCTACAGGCTCCCCTAGCGGGACTACACTAATTTTCTACTCTCTTGTTGTTAGTAGTATTCTCCCTATCTCTTTCTTCTCACTCCAAAAACACAAATTAGGGCGTCGAGTTGTTTTTGTTTAGATTTTTTTAAAAAATTGTTATTTTAATAACAATAGCCGAATAGCAACCAAAAAAAAAATCAACGGTCTAGATGAACCCTTCTTTGATTGGATCGTTGTCATTATCTCAATGCCCATCTAGACCGTTCGTCTATTCTGGGTGTACAATCTTTTATGCTACATCCGGCCACATCCAATCAAAACCTATCTTCCAGATCTCTGGATAAAAATTTTTGAGTTTCCCTCCAATTCAAAATTCACCACTTCCACTGAAAATTTGATTAAATCAATGCTTGGAAAGTCGGCTCCTCAGTCTCCTTCCTCAACCTCGCTTTCTTTCTTCGACTGCAAATTCACCATTTGCGACTTCTTTCTCATCCCAAATCATCGCCAATTCTCAATCCAGGGTGCCGCTCTCCCCATCGGTTGAATTATTATTTATTCTATGGTTTTTATTTTGTTCTTGATTGTTTTTCTATTTCGTCTCATTTTCCTTTCTGTATGCAAGTGCGTTATTTGGTGTAGTTTGTGTATTTATTCTCAGAAATTCGTATTATGTTTCAATTTTTCATTTTAGTTGCTGGATGCAAAAGCTGTTTACAATTTTCTATTGTTGCAATTAAGTTGCGAATTTACTCATCCATTGATTGGAAAAAAAAGGGTTTCCTTAGTATTCCCACCGAGAAGAAAATATAAGTTTGTAATTTGGAGGTGAGACGTTTGAAAGATTTGAAGATCTCTGCGTAATGTATATTTAGCTGTTTAGGTTTTTTTTTGTACTTTACCGTCCAGTTTTACAATTTGTTTTCAGTTTTTTAATATCAGAGAAAACATTCTTGGTTTCCTCAATAGTTTGACTGTTTTAACTGTCATTACATTTCTGGCAGTTCCAGTAAACATTTTACTGTAGAAGTAGGTGGTGCCAGTTGAAAATATATCATGGTGGAAGTTGAGTAATTTCTTCTAGAGGCATTGAACTTTGGAGCAACGTGTTGAATACCCTAAAAATGGCAAATTATTATGATATTGATGACATTCTGGCGGAGGAAGAGGTCAATATCTTATCCTTTTACCTGACAGGGTCTTATAAACTTGCAAGCTCAATATTGAGTCTTGGTTTGTCCTCTTGACAGCTTGTCTCAGTTGTGTTCCAAAAGGCAGTTAATGGAGTTGGAATCGATCCCAGTTCTGAAACAGATTCTGTGAGTTCCAGGGATTAGTAGGAGATATGTTATGGATGTTGAATGACAAACTTACGTTCTCTTATTTGGTGTAATTTCAGGTTGAATCTGGATCCAAAGTAGAGCTACCCTTCTGGCTTGCGAAAGAGCTGCATCTTAGACAAGTGGCGGTTATGGGCTTACCTGCTTGTTTTAACCAAAGGTAGCAATAGCCATTACATTCAGGCTCTGCATACGACCAATAATTTCCATAAACTTGTAGTGTTCTAGACTTGTTGGGAGCTTAATAGAATGAGGATCTTATTTACTACGCCCCCACTTACTCCCTAAAAGCTTACTCGCAAAGACACTGAATTCTGATTCTTTTTCTTCTAATTTTGCGATTGCATAATTCATGCACAATTTCCTTACTCTCTTTTCATCTGCTAATTGTTTTACGAGCAGAAACTTCTGAGCTGGAATCTCAAGAGTAGAGGAATTAGTCGGATTTAATGAGGTCATTTTGAAGTTATTGGTGTTATTATTTTTAATTTAAGAACTACTTTTCTGGCTTGCTCATGAATCACATTGGAGACAAGTGATGTTAATGGCATTGCCTTCCAGTTTCATCAATTAAAACGAAAATAATGGCTATTACTTCTGGTTACTCTGCCTGATCTATCATGGCCATGAAATTGTAGTATTCAAAACCTTTTGAGATTTAGTTTATAGAATCTCATTTAGAATGCTCACACTTGCTCCGTAGAAGCTGACCCACAAAGAAAATGATCTTTGTGTAGTATTCTGAACCTGTCTGTGGCTCAATCTTTTCATGTGCTAACTATTTTATTACCAGCAGAAACTTCCTGCCCTAGAATTTCATGATTAAAGGAATCAGTAAGACTTTGATGATGATATTTATTCTTATAAAAAAAAAAAAAAGATCATGATATTTATAGTTGACTAGTGCTCTTGTTCTCTAACCAGAACACGACTGGAAATTCAGGCTGATGCTGCATTTGTTGATCTACGATCTAGATGCCAATACTTCTATGAATTTGGATGCAAGATTGCACCACTGTGAGTATCTTGAGATCCAACTCTTTGTGTTTATCAGATTTCTTTTTTTTTAATATTTGTGAGAGCCCATGCCCACATTGTGGACCTCAATTATTCTCACAGGAAAACTATCTGACCCCACTACATTTAGTTCTCAAGGTAACTCATAGGATATTAAATCCTAAATAAGTGGCCACCATGGATTTACCATAATTCTTTTATGAGAAGGTTTTATATTGCTGCTTTGTCCATTATTTTAGCTGAAGTCATACTTACATCTATTTGAAAGTGAAAGTGTGAAGTGCACTTTCATTTGAATTACATTTGTACTCGAATAAGCATTACTTGTTTTTACCTTTGACAGAAGTACCATTCTGAAGGCATGACATTTAACAGATCCTTTTTTAAACGTAATAAGTAGGATCTCTATCCAGAAGACTACTTTTTTACTGCCGTCTAAATGACATATGAAATGATTAATTAAAGCTTGTATATTAAGGATGTCGGTTGGACATCCTACTAAGGACTAAAGATTTTGCATTTAGGCTTGAACTCTTGGCAGTATTTTATAATAATCTGGCTAGCATGTTGTCATCTCAAGTTTTGCATCTCAATGAATAGCAATCTTATTTTTATTCCATTGTAGATGTAGACTGATAAATATGCTTAAAGATTCAGAACTGACTAGCTAACCCCTCTTACATATATCTTGTAAAAAGTGTTTGTTGCCTTGATCTCATGCATGTAGGATGTCTGCTTTGTTGGAAATTGTCAAAATCAATTTTGTCGTATTTAAAATTACTCTAAAACATACTTTTTATTATTCAAAATCATTTTTTATAGAATGAAAAGTACATTTAAAAGTGTAAAATCAAACACTAAATTGATTTTGAATGATTAAGGCATGTCTCGAAGTAATTTTGAACATGACAAAAATAATTTTGACTATTTTAAAATCACTCTCAAACATGCCCTAAGTGTACTTAAATGGACAAGAACGCAAAAGATTGAATGCTATTTCTCATTTTTCTTTCGCAAACTTCAACGACAGGGTTGGTGATAGAACAATCGGTCCTTGGCTTTTATCCACGTTTAAAAGTAGGTACAAGGAAGTTCTTACCAAGACTCACACTGCAGTATTTGCTGCAAGTTCTAAATACTTGACAGTTCTATCAAAAGAAGAAACCAAAAGTGAGATTTTTGTTACATGTTTTGTCTGTCCTCTTGTTTTTATACTTCGGGCTTCTCTTCAAACTCACATCAATATAATCCTTATGTGCAGTGTATGAGGCAGCTCAATCCTCTATGACAGGCTTTAAGAAATGGCGAATGGGTGGGCCTAGATTTCATAAAGCATCCTTTCTTGGGAGGAAGAGGAAGTCTTCGGAGTAGGCACTAATTTGAGCTTAAATGTAATTCTATTTTGACCCTTAGTTGCATAAGCATATAAAATAATGTAGAAGTCTGCATGCCCCTTTCTGGAAAAGTAGTAATTTATTCATATATATATATATATATTTAATTTTTCATTGTTTCTATTTCCAAAGGTTCTAATTTATTCTCAAAATTTATTTTTTTTTTAACAATATGTGGGGTGAGGGACTTGATATTCTATATTAGTCAATGGATTTTTAATAAATCTTAAAATTAATTCTTATTATTAGTTTGAAGTTAAATTTTATCGAATTAGATATAATAATAATAACGATTTCCATTCAAAAAAATATACCATGAAAATATGTTTTCAAAATTTCTTGAGGAAAAGTTTGACTGTTGATGGTGAAAATTGTCAGCTGAGCCAGAATTAAGACCAACTATGACCCAAGTCCAAGAGTATGTTCGAAGAGTGGAGGTTGGGCTGTAGGAGGGCAAGCCCACTAGAAAAAGATACTCAAAGCCCAAAAGGCCTGACTTAGTAGAAGATGAGCCCAACTAATAATGCATGTCCCTTGAAGGAAGCAATGGTCGATAAGGTTAGCCTTGCATGAGTCTGGTGTAAGACGAGAAGCCCAAAGTTAGAATGGGCCATGGCTCGTTGGACCTAAATTGAGGTCAGAAAGCTTACCCTAGAAAGGTCAACCACGTCCTCGAGGCCCATGGCCCGAGAGGGGCTCGACCAAGGCCATAAGGATAGGAGGGTAGGGCCGATTTAGACCTCGACCAAGGCCGAAAGGCTGACCCCTAGCCATAAGGCCAAGGCCCAAAGGCATCCAATTTAGGCCTTACCTCGAGTCAAACGAGGTTTGGGTTGCAAGCCTAATGAAGACTAAAAACTCCTCATGTGAGCTCACTTAAGATCCATACAAATTGCCCCAAACAATCACACCAAGCATGATTAAGAGGGTCACGATCTATCTTGTATAGCGTGAGCCCTCATTCAATTCCTTGATTGAGAGATCTCAAAAATTCTACCATGATTTTCAGTTCAAATTAGGCACCGTCTTCCATCACTCTATTAAGGACTCTATAAATAATAGGGATGACCACTTAAAAAAGTTTGTCCAAAACAACTCCTAAATTATTTAGTCTAAGCTATTTGCAAAGCTGATTTACTGACTTGAGTGTTGGAGTGTAATTGGTTTAGTACGACACTAGTGCGTAATTCTCTCTTTTCATTGCAGAGTATTCGTTTGATCCCCATTTCATACAAATTCACTATTGAACTAAATTCAGGTATCAAAAGATGTTTTTTTAAGAACTAACAATAAACTAACAGTAAGAACTATTTTTAAGATCTATTGAAATTACGATGACTAAATTTGGACATTTGAAAGTACATGAACTAAAATAGAACAAATCCTAAAGTACAAAGATTAAAATAGTATTTTTTAACTTTTATAATCCAAATAAAGAAGCTGAGATTTTAACTTTTGACCTATAAGAAAAACTATTAATATCTTAAACTATGAATGAGTGAATTTATGACAAGTATTATAATCTTTTGATATTATATTATTTTTCTCGTTTTAAATTATCTATTGGTAAATGAAAGAGGAAGCCAGGTGTCTATTTCTTAATTCAACCGTTGAGAAATCAACTTTAGTTTTGTCTTCACAATTAGCTCCATTACTTATCCACTACGAAGTAAAAGACTATTATTAACTTTTTTTTTTAATATTAATTTGAGCAAAACTTATTCAAACATTTTTATTTTATTCGTAGGGTTCGAACTCTCTCTCCCTGAGTTGCGAAGTTTTATTAAAAAACTAAAATAAAAACCATTGTTTATTTATTTTTTGATAACGAAAGACCCAACATTGCTGACTAAGTTTAACTATGAAACATTATTTATTTATTTATTTTTCATAAATAAATAATAAATAAACATTATTTATTATTTATTTATTTTTTGATTAGTTCAGCCTGACTTTAGATATCAAATTGGCGGGAGTTGACAAAATATGAGAAAAGAAAAATAAACCACGTGGCGCATGGCCGGTGCAAAACGACGCACTCGTCAATCGTTTTGATCATAAAGAAAATATAAAATTATTTAATTATTAATTTTCCATTTGTTTAGTTTGAAAAGTCGCGGCCGAGCGATTCAGCATTAAACTCTCCGAGAAATTTGGCTCCAATGCCATCGTTTCTTCCCTCCTCTCTCTTTCTCTCTCAATTCAAGAATTCCGGCATCTGGTATCAGGTGTCCATTTCTCCATTCTTCTTCTCCCAGTTTTTTCATAGCTTTTGGATTCAAATTTGTTGCAAAAGGGCCCTGAGAATTCCATTGTTTCAGAATCTCATTCGGTATGACGGGGGGTTGCAGCAGCTACAAGGTTCTCTGTTTCAATCGGAAGTTCAAGATCACTGAGGCCGAACCGCCGCCCGACGTCAGAAATGTCTTCGCTGCGTTTGCCGGTGGCGGGGACCACATGTCGCCCGATCAAATGCTTCGTTTTTTGGTGGATCAGCAAGAGGTGGAATGTACCCTATCTGAAGCGGAACAGATTATCGAGCAGGTCTTGCAGAAGCGACGGAGCTCGGATAAGCCCTCTGGAGGTTCGAGTCAGGGTCTTAACGTTGATGATTTCTTCCACTATCTCTTCATGGATGATTTCAATGGTCCCATTAAAACTCAGGTTTGCTTGCTTTCCTTTTCATCTTTTGGACCCTTTCTTGTTGTGCTTCCTTGTCTAGCTAGACATGTAGCCATTCGTCCTAGATAGTGCCCCTAGTGGGAAATGAAAATGAGGATTGATTATAGATTTTTAAATATTAATGGGAGAACGAGTTCACTTGATGGTCTCTCAAGTTTATAAAATACAATCCTCCTTATATAAAGAATTGAGTTAAATAACACTATAACTACAGTTTACAAACCTAACCATGATTACAATATAAGATAGAGTTACATTCCGTGTGCTCTCTTAACATGGTCAGATTAAAAGTTCGGTTCCTAAGTTCTTAGAGTCATAAAAAGTTTCTAAATAGAGTATCTATTTCATGGTCATGTCTATTTAGCTTCTATGCTTTATAAAGTTTTAAATAGGTATGAACTTTCAATTTTGTGTCTACCTCATTGTTGTTAATTCATTTATGCTAAAGGAGTATTACTTAAGGATCCTGCGGTAAGCTGATTTTGAGTGTAACACCGATTAGAAACTTTTCGAAATAAAAGGTAAATAGATAACTTTGAATATTCATGACCAAATTTATAATTTAGCCTTAAATTAAATTATGTTATTTGTTGGTTATAGTCAGACTAATGCAATGGACTCTATGATTTTGATTGAACTTTTAATACCTTTATCACGTCAAGTTACTCAGAGAGTTTAACAAATTGATATATGCAGTTTGACAATTAGTTGAAGATGGATAGATTTTTAGTTCATTAGGTGCGTATTGCAATAATCCAATTCCAATGAACATCATTTGCGTATAATCAGTAATGCTTTTAATAACTGTACTTTTTACAGGTACATCATGATATGAATGCTCCATTGTCACATTATTTCATATATACAGGGCACAACTCTTACCTTACTGGGAATCAACTTAGTAGTGACTGTAGTGATGCTCCCATAATAAAGGCTTTGAAAAGAGGGCTGCGGGTAGTTGAGCTCGACTTATGGCCAAATTCAGCAAAAGATGATGTTCATGTTCTTCATGGAAGGTACTAGCCGATCATTCAATATCATAAAGTGATCAAATGAAAATATAAACTGATGTTAAATTTTAAAAGAGGAAATAACTGTACAGAACCATTCTGTGGATGACTGTAGGACTTTAACCAGCCCTGTGACTCTCTTGAAGTGTTTGAAGTCTATAAACGAGCATGCTTTTGAGAAATCTCCATATCCTGTTATTATTACTCTTGAAGATCATCTTACTCCTGGCCTTCAAGCTAAAGTTGCAGAGGTTTTCTTTTCCTACCCCATCTCTACTTATGGTTAAAGATTATGTATTAATATGATTAATACGTATATTTCTTGTTTCCTTGCAGATGGTAACTGAAATATTTGGAGATACACTATTCTACCCTCAGGCAGGGAGCTTGTCAGAATTCCCTTCTCCGGAATCCCTAAAATATAGAATCATTATTTCAACAAAGCCACCAAAAGAGTACCTTGAATCTCAGCATAAAAAGGATAAGGTTTTAAGTGATGGAAAAGACTCATTGGGAGAAGAAACGTCAGGAATGGAGACTCCAGATCTTGTGACTGATTTCGAAGCTGATGAACAGGTGGGTGAGAAATGAAGGCTAGGTATATTGTTTCTTATTTTGAAGTATATACTATAGCTTGATTAGCCCTTTTAATTGCGGACAGAGTGAAAGTGATCCAGATGATGAAGAAAACAGTGCAGGCGAGTCCAAACCGTTCCAGCAAGGTGCACCTGAGTACAAACGTCTGATTACAATCCATGCAGGGAAACCAAAAGGTGGATGCTTAAAGGATGCATTGAACGTACAAGGTGAGAAGGTTAGGCGCCTTAGCTTGAGTGAGCAAGCACTTGAGAAGGCCATAGTCTCTAATGGAACTGATGTTGTAAGGTAATTGTTCAACTTATAATGTGAACGTCATTTGTTTCTTCATAGAACTTTCTTTTCTTTTGCTGGTGATTGATTCTGATACTTAGAGTTGTGATCTTTAGGTTTACACACAAGAATATTTTGAGAATTTACCCGAAAGGAACACGTGTTACGTCCTCAAATTTCAGGCCAAATATCGGGTGGACGCATGGAGCTCAGATGGTAGCTTTAAACATGCAGGTGCTGATTGGAACCTTCATCACGTCCTTAACTTTTTTTTCCCACTTTTTCCTCTTTACATTCTTTTGTCTAAGACTGTTTTACTGGTGGCATCAAATACAGAAGTGCATTACACAACTTAAAATGTTATGCTGCATGAATAACAGAGGTATCTTTTGCATGAAGAAGAGAACACACCTGTGAATGATGGGTCAAATGTTGAATTAAGCTCTACACTAACAATTGTATACAAAATTTCAAATGTCTTATAAATCTACGTTTTTGCAACAGAAATACAATAATTGTTTGCTTTCACTCACTATTCGTTCAAATCTGTAAGCAATGATCCAAATGAAGCACCTGTTTATTTTCCTACGACAGGGCTATGGAAGATCATTATGGCTGATGCATGGGATGTTTAGAGCCAATGGAGGGTGTGGTTACTTGAAAAAACCTGACTTTCTGTTACGAAAAGGCCCAGAAAATGAAGTCTTTGATCCCAAGAGACCTTTACCAGTGAAGGAAACATTAAAAGTAAGCTAATTGTGTGTTGGGTTCTAATTAAATTTGGTTCTCTCTTGGCATCAGTTTTAACATCCATGTTATTCAACAGTTAACAGTATATTTAGGAGATGGATGGAGCTCTGACTTTAGCCAAACGCATTTCGATTCCTATTCTCCACCAGACTTCTACACTAAGGTTAGTGGTGGCCATTCATTCCTCCTGCTCCCATCATGCTTATTCTGGACTTACACGGAATCTGGCTAAGATTTATATGTGAATATAACCGTTAAGAAGAACAGATGATGTCAAACATATCTCTCTGAAATAGTTATCAAACTAGGCTTTAGCAACTTAAAATCGCTGGTTTTGGTTAGGCTAAAAAAAAGGTTAATAAACTAAAGCTGTGAATATGGGATGAATGGCAGATTCGAATTGTTGGGGTGCCAGCTGATGCAGTGAAGAAGAAGACAAAGGTTATTGAGAACAATTGGGTGCCTATTTGGAACGAAGAGTTCAAGTTCCCATTGACAGTTCCAGAGCTTGCTTTGCTGCAGATTGAAGTTCGAGACTTTGATAGGTCGGAGAAGGATGACTTTGGTGGGCAGACATGTTTGCCCATCTCAGAGCTCAGGCCTGGGATTCGGGCAGTCCCCCTTTACGACAGGAAGGGAGAGAAATTAAAGTCTGTGAGGCTTCTCATGCGCTTCCAGTTTTTGTACAGATGATTCCATTGTTCCATTATAATTTATTAGAAGCAAGCAGCCCTCTTTTGTATTTTCCTCCAATTAACGAAATTAAATTCCCTATATTTAAGCTTTTTTTTTGCCTCCCTTTATTAACGGGTTTCTGTAAAAGTTATTACATTTTAGGTCCAACATGAAAGCCATTAGACCGCATGGCCATGTTCTTAAGACATTCACGAACTTTATAGTAAACTATTATGTAATAATGTCTAATTTCAACAATTGTCAAAAAAAAGAAGAAGTATAATTTAAACCTTTTTTAAATATTGACATATTCCATATCTTTTCTAAAGGTTGAAAGTTGGAATCTCTATTCTCATAGTTAATTATAAATTCAACTTCAATTATATATATTTTTCGGTAGTTGCTACTACTTCCAAGTAAATCAACATGGTAAGAATTATATAATGAAGGTTATTAGTTGGTCAATGACTATTCTCTATTATATAAGTAAAATTTTATGTAGGTAAGTTAATGGGCTTATTGCCAATCCAAACAGTGAATAAAAACACTAATTACCGTCTCCAAAATTGATAGTTGATCTCTGACCTTGCAATTGTTGAATTCAAAAAAAGTTAATGGATTTACTATGCTAATAATTATTTTATTTTTTGACTTTTATACAAAAATTGAGTTCTTCAATTGTTATGTTATGAATGCAACATTTAACTCATCACATTTAACATTGGAAAAGTAAACATAGTAAAAGCTTTATGCAAATTTTGATTTAAATTCAACTCTTAAGTCATAGCTAAGGTCAATTCCTTATTATTATTTTTTTTTTTATCACTCGTCTAAAATATAAAACATGTTTAACGTAGCTAACCAAAACATAGCTCAATTATTTTAAGCATAAATTATCGACAAAGAGGTCAAAAGTTTAAATCCTCCCACCTCGTATGTTGATAACGACAGTTTAAAATCTACTTTGATGATTGATTATGTTTATTTTAGTTTTTGGACTTTTAAAAAGCTGCACGTTTGATTTATAAAATTTTGAAATATTCATTTTAATGTATGTACTTAAAAACAAAATAACTATTTTCTATGTACTATTATTCTATCACATAATATTCATCCATCTACAATGTATTTCAATCAACCTATACCTTGAGTACGTGCTGAAGTCAACACACTAATACACTTTTTCTAAAGTCACCTTATTCATCAACAACCAAAATAGTATTTTTAAAAAAAGTTTATGTTTACGTGAAATATGTTTCTAAACTTTAAAAATATTTTAATAGGTCTCTTGAACTTTTAATTTTGTGTTTAATAAATTTATAAATTTTAAAAAGTATCTAATAAGTCTCTAAACTTTTAATTTTGTATATAATAAGAACATTTTTTAAAAATTAACAAAATTGAGGATTTTTTTTTTTCTTTTTGAAGTAAATCACAATTGAAGATGATAATCTTAATTGTGAGAATATCTTCTAAAATAATTTGCAAAAATATCTTAAAAGAATGTTAGAGACAAAGCCCAGGCCCATCAGTATCACAAAATGAATAAGACACAGTCCACAGTTCATTGTGTCATAGGCCTGCATCTTCCCCCACACTTCAACGATGATCTCAACCCACGACCATCGACGGACCATCTCTGACTCCGATTCCAATTCCGATGATGACAACGGCGGATCTGAATCCCTCCGTCATCTTGATCTCTCCGATTCCATTTTCAAAGCCTATTTCGAATTCAGCGGCCGATCCACCACTGCCGCCGACCTATCTAAGATCCAATCCTTCCTCACCTCCTCCTCCTCCGGCGCATTGTCTTGCTTGATATGCCTCGAACGCATCAGGCTCTCGGACCCCACCTGGTCCTGTTCTTCTCTCTGTTTTGCCGTCTTTCATCTCTTCTGCATTCAAAGTTGGGCTCGCCAGGCTTCCGACTTGGCCGCCGCGCGAGCTGCCACACGCTCTCTCGTCTCCCCTGATAAACCCGACGAGCACTCTGTGTGGAACTGTCCCAAATGCAGAGTTGAGTATTCCAAATCTTCAATTCCTAAGACGTATTTTTGTTTCTGTGGGAAATTGGAAAACCCACCAAGCGATGATCCATGGATTTTACCCCATTCCTGCGGTGAGGTATGCGGCAGGCCATTGAAACACAATTGCGGTCATCATTGCTTGCTCTTGTGCCACCCCGGTCCTTGCCCGTCATGTCCAAAGATAGTGCAGGCTAGTTGCTATTGTGGGTCCGTTCGGGACGCTCGACGATGTGGGTTTAAGAATTTTTCTTGTAACAATGTGTGCTCGAAATTGTTGGATTGCGGTAGGCACAAGTGCGCTGAGATTTGTCATGAGGGTTCTTGTCCGCCATGTCGCATTCAAGGTATGTTTAAATGTCAATGTGGGAAGACTGAGGAGAAGAGGGAATGCTGGGATCGGAGTTTTCGGTGTGAAAACGAGTGTAATAAACTGTTGGGATGTGGGAAACATTCGTGCAATGAAGGGTGTCACTCTGGAGAGTGTGGGCAGTGCCCATTTAAGGGGAAAAGAACTTGCCCTTGTGGGAAAAAAGCACATGAAGGAATGCCTTGTGATGTTACTGTTCCATTGTGTGGAGCTACATGTGATAAAATGCTTCCTTGTGGCTACCATAGGTGTCCAGAACGATGTCACCGCGGCCCATGTATTGGAACTTGCAGAACTGTTGTCTTCAAGTCCTGCAGGTGTGGAAGCTTGAGGAAAGAGGTACTTTTTCTTTTCAATATTTTCTGTTTACTTTTAATGCTTTGGAAATTGAATGAAATAGAAATATAAGTTCCAATATCAATGAGTTTGGAGATAGTAAAATGTAACTAAATCTAGAGTAGATTCCTTGCTATCAAGATTTGGCATGTGAGAGGAAGTGCCAGAGAATGCGAGACTGTGGACGCCATGCTTGTAGACGTCGCTGCTGTGATGGTGACTGCCCGCCCTGCTCAGAGGTTTCTATTGCTGTCTTTGGCTTTCACATGAAGTTCTACATGTCTCTGAGGGATTATTAACTTTTCAAAATTTTAGATTTGTGGCAGGAGGCTGCGATGTAAGAACCACAAATGTCCTTCCCCATGTCATAGGTATGTCATTGTTATCTTTATATCTTATACTTGTTTAGAGCACTAATATGTGCATGATATTTGGAACATCATTCTGATGTATCTTTTCGTCTGAAAGAGTTATGCCCTGTTAATAATAAAATAACCGCTTCTTAGAAATAACTAAGACCTTTATTGATGGCTAAAGATTATTCATGAAGCTACTTTTCAATGATTCTCCTGCGGTATATTAATCAGTTTGAACTATATTTTAATGACCTCCATGAATATAATCAATTTGGTATTGCAGAGGTCCCTGCGCTCCTTGTCCAGTGATGGTGACGATATCTTGTTCATGCGGCGAGACACACTTTGAGGTGAAATGTTGGTACCTTTATTTTTCATACCAAGTGGTATATGATATCCTATTTCATTTTATACTATATTGTTATCTGCTTGGGTGAATTATTTTAAACTTGGAGATGAAGAAATGAATTTTAAATTTGTGCATAATTTTCTTTTTCAAATTTCTCTTCAATCAATAGTTGAAATATGTTGTATTATGTAAATTGTGGCTAAAGGATTGTGTTGTGTATTTATCACGTGGACTATAAACATAATGATGGTCTGTTTTCTCGTGGTTAAAGGGTTCAGTAAGGCTTAAGGCAAAGCTCTAGACTTTGGCAAGTAGTGCGGGTCCTATTGTTTCTGTGTGCTTGATATTACATTAACTAGAACATGATAATGTACTTTGATATTTTACAGAACAAAAGTTGTACTATCATATACTTTTTAGATTTGTAGCAGATATTTCTGCTTATTGTTCTTATATTTGTATTCTGAAACTTTAATCCGTATTGCTGACTAAATTAGGTTCCTTGTGGCACTGAGATGGATCAGAAGCCTCCAAAATGTCCTAAACGATGTCCTATCTTACCTCTATGCAGTCATGGATTAAGTCAAAAGGTAATTTTGTGCTATGACTTGGTTTCGTGCAATGTGTGTATTTTTATTTTTATTTTTTGTTGAAATCTTATTAGAATGTGAATAACTCACCATTTTTTTTGTGTTCAAATAGTTTCTTCCTCTTTTTAACATTTTACTCTACTTCTATGATTTTAGAATCTGAGATGCACTCTGCATGGTTGAATAGGTTGTTCTGATTCAAATCCACATCAATAAATTTGCATTTTCCTTTTTCCTTTTTGAAAACTGACAACTTTTACGAATGCATGAAGCATCAGCTATCTCCCATATCTTTAAAGAGATGATTTGTTTTTCTTGACAATTTAAATGTCTTTATTCAGCCACACAAATGCCACTATGGAGCTTGTCCCCCATGTCGCCGAATTTGTGAAGAAGAATATTCATGTGGCCATAAATGCCAATTAAGGTTAGCTAGACCTTTTGATGCATGAATCTTTTCTTAAGACAAAGATTGGGCTTTAAATCTTGTTTGAGTATTTTTCTTCAACTTTTTTGACCTTTTCATCTCCTAACCTTTATTTAGATGCCATGGTCCTAAGCCTCCTCCTAAACCAGAATTTACATTGAAACCAAAGAAAAAGAAGGCGTTTCATCCAGAGGAACCCACTCCTGGTTCTCTATGTCCTCCGTGTCCAGAATTAGTGTGGAGGCCGTGTGTGGGTCAACACATTGGGGCTGAGAGAATGGTTAGTTGTAGGTTTCAAGCAGGCCTTGGATTTTAACTTGAATACTTTCTAGCAAGTTCCCTTTGAGGTGACTTTGATCATCCGAGGCTTGTTTTTCGTCTAATTTTGTTCATCCTGTTGTTTTTTTGTTTAATTTTTTTCCCTCAGATGGTATGCTCAAATAGAACAAAATTTTCTTGCGATAATTTGTGTGGAAATCCTCTTCCCTGTACCAATCATTATTGCACAAAAATTTGCCATGCACTCAAGAGCCAACATCCATCATCATCCCTACGAGACTTGAGCGAGCATTGTGAAAAGTGTAATCTTCCTTGTGAAAAGGTTGACATCTTTGCTTTTGATATATCGTGTGATTTTCTGTTTTGCCCTTTCTTCATATTTGATGTGGAAGTCTGCATAGTTTTTTCTCCGCAGCATAAAAAAAATTGTACAACTTTATCCTTCATTCAGAGAATAATTAGTTTTCTTGGCTCCTCAAAATTTATTTGCCCAGGAGAGGAAGCCAAAATGTGCACATCCATGTCCCTTAAAATGCCATCCTGGAGATTGCCCTCCCTGCAAAGTGCTTTTAAAACGTTCATGTCACTGCAGTTCAATGGTCCATGTTTTTGAGTGTATGTATTACCTTAGTCTGTCCCAGGAAGAGCAAATGGCTGTACGGTCCTGCGGTGGACCTTGCCACAGGTAGTCAAAGATACTATTTCTTGTTTTCCAATTAAAAAACAAAGCTTAAACATCATTGGCGGTGTTTAATGTTGCAGAAAGTTGCCCTACTGCACACATCTGTGTCCAGAAACTTGTCATCGTGGGGACTGCCCATCGCCCGAAAACTGTTCGAAAAAGGTACCTGCTTGTATATCTTCCATTTTTTATTGAACACTAATAACAAGGATTTGTTTATGTAAATATTTTATGATCATGCATGCACAATGTCACCTAAAAACATTCATCCAAATTGTATTTGAAATCTTTGAAGGTTACTGTTCGTTGTGGATGCCAAAGCTTGAAAAAGGAGTGGCTATGCAAAGATGTACAAGCAGCTTATCGCAAAGCTGATCGTGACCTGAAAGACATACCGAAAACCCAATTTGGGTACAGGCTTTTACCTTGTGGTTCTGATTGCAAAAGTAAAGTACAGGTTGTTGAGTCAGAATTATCTCAACGGAAACCTGAAGTCATCGGGGTAATGTCTTTCATACTCTACTGCATAAATTTGTATTTGAATCCTAAATGAATGTTTCAATTTCCTCTCAAAAAGTTAACATAGAAAAAGAATCCCCACAGTTGACCGTTGAAATAGAAGCTCAATGGTTTTAAATTAGATTATTTTTTGAATTTGAAGTAAATGCAATGGCCAATTACTAATTTCAATTTCAATTTTATCAATTGCTTGGGTTAAAAGGCAAAGGAGCTTGACACAAAAAAGCACGTATCGAAGCGAAAACGAAGGCGTGACTCAGTACAAGAAGTTAAGCAGATCTCGAGAATACAGGTACTCTCTCTTTGAGCTATTTATGTACAAAATAAGCAACATCTGTAGTTTTGTTTTCTTACTCGGTTCAACTAAAATACTTGTGAACAGAAATTCTTTGCTGCATTGAAGTACATTCTTCTAGTAGTCGTTCTCTTGATCGCGGTCGTCTCGATATCCATGTATGGTTACAGTGGCCTATTATGGCTGAATGACTGGATGAATGAAGCTGAAAAGCAAATACAGAGAAGGAGAAATCCTCGAATTTAATGTCTTAAGGTCCTTAATCTTAAACTCTTCCGTGAAAATTTATACTTCCTCTGTTTAGATCACAGGAACTTACATATTGAAGTTTGTACAAAAGATATTAGCATAATTTCTTTGTCTTAAACATTCTTTAGCTTTTTTCTGTGGAAAAGCTTCTAGGAGAGTTCTGTAGTGAAATTTTATGGATTCACTTATGGCGCTCTTCAAACTTTCATATAAGATATAATAATGTAATTTCTACTCTTTATCATGCCATTTTGATTTTTTTTTCCCTCTCAAATTCTCACACATCTTAGTGTTTTACATAAAAAGGACAAGTAAAAGAAAATTATAGTCTCATTTGATAACCATTTAGTTTTTGAAAATTAAGCCTATTTTCTTATGATTTCTCTATAATGCTTTTCATCATTCTTAAGTAATCATTTGAATTCTTAGTCATATTTCAAATACAAAAACAAGTTTTTAAAAACTACTTTTTTTAGTTTTTAAAATTTAATTTTTGAAAACATTGGTAGAAAGTAGATAACAAAATAAAGAAACTTATAGGTATAAGTAGTGTTTATAAGCTTAATTTTCAAAAATAAAAAATAAGATAATCAAATAGTTATCAAACGAAGTCTATAGTTTACAAGTAAAATATTTAGACAAATTACTAGAGCTTGTTTGAGTGCATTTTTCTAAATAGTAACCTTTTTCTATTAAAAAAATCAACATATATAAATAACATTAAAAATAAATGATGAAGAAAATGCTTGGAAGTTTTCAACATATTTTCCATACCTTTTATTTTCTGAGCTCCATTTTGATAACCATTCAAAAATCAATTGCTTTAGTAGAACTTATTTCAGGTTAAAGAATAAATTGTATTCAATTCTTTTTAAGGCAACTCATTCTAAATATGGCCAACACTACTTTATTGCAAGTTCAATCACTTTGAATGACATTTAATACAAGTAAATGTTTCATTTCAATTCGAACATAGCTTAACGAATAAAACATTGGTTATTTGTCCACATCAGTCAACATATACAGTGTACTCATTAATATTTGAATTGTTAATTTCTATAACTTCTAACATGTTTTGATAGAAACCAAGGAGAAAAAATATGTAAAATATGGTACGAAAAATTCTAAACAAAGAAAGAAGCATAGGTAGAGAAAGTGAAAGCGTGTATAATGAAAATTTTACTTTTGACAAAATTTTTACTCTTGAAAACTCAATGATAATCAAATTACTAGACCCACCATAAGAACGCCTTCAGTTTTTTTTTTTTTTTTTAAAAAAAAAAAATTGGACAGAGAAGAACAACTTCAGATTTAAGCAAAAATCAATACATACTTTATTATTATTATTTAATGAATATATTATTGAATTTGTTTTCCTTAAACTCATTTTAAAAAACCAGAGCTGTGGTTGCTTGCTTGTGACTAGTGAGCTGTTACGAGTCCAAAAGATAATCCAATAATGCTCTTATACTGTTTTGACTTTTTTTGCTCATTGTTTTCAGAGTCAAAATCCGCCAAACAATAAAAAAATAAATTCAATTTGAAAAAGAAAAAAAAAAAAGACAGAGAAGAACAGAAACATTTGTGTCTGGTCGCAATCGTTGGTTCGAAGCAAAAGCACATGCAACGTCTCCCTCCGCAGCTCACCTTTCGGCTTTTGCTTCCCACTTAGCACGTCTGATACAATCCATTCATTTCAAATTAAAGTTCTATTTTTAATATATACAAAAACTAAACCCACATTTTCTTATTTTCTCACTTTCATAAATCAAACTTATTCAAATAAGTATTTTTCTATCAAGTATTTAGGCTAAGAGCACTTTACCAAGTGTTTTATTATAAACGGATGACTTGAAATGATGATTTTGAAGGCTTTTTTTGTCAATTAAAAATATATTTTCCATATTCAAACAGGCTCAAATTTAAATACCTCCACAATTATTGTACTAAAAAAAGAGTACATTTTCAAAATTTCTTTGGAGTTTGGTTCCTAAGTCAAAAGTAAACAAAAACCAAAACTTTCATTTCTCTACGACAAAATTGATAAGTTTCAAATTCATTGAATAAATTCTACAAAGTTTTTTCAGAAATTTACAAAAGAAAAGGGGGGTTTCCTCCATCTGTACTCAACAAAAACACAAATATACAAATACAAGAACAAGAACCTCCATGCATATACAAGTATGAAAAGCAAAACCAGAAGCCAATTCTTTCTTTTTTTTTTCTTTTTTTTTTCTTTTTCCCTTCTTATTAATTTCTTTAATTTATTTGATGGGTAATGAATATTTCTTCCAAAAAAATTGATGAGAATGGTTATTCGTACGACTGCGAAAGCCATGGATGTGCGAGAGCTTCCTTTGCAGTTGGTCGTCTTTCTGGATTGATCTCGAGTAAGTTTGTAAGAAAATCAATGAACCCAGAGTCGAAAACCTGCAGATGATTCTCCAAGGAGGACTCTTCAGGGATGATGAATTCCATTTGATCAGTCTCCTGAAATGGAAATTCTCAAATATCATCAATTTTCTTTGGATGGAACAAAACAATATTATGTTTAACATTCCCAACAGAATCTGAAACCAACCTCATTCATATAATAGAGATCATATTCTTTAGTGAAGTATTTGTGTGTCTCCTGTCCTTTTAGCAGCATCTCCATGTCGATGGGACCGAACAACCCGATCATGCGGGCAAGGATCATTACAACTGCATCGTTGGGAAACAATACCTGAAAAAACATAGCAGGACCAGTAAATCAAATGTATAAACTTGATCGGTTTTGCTCGAAGCAAAGTTTTATCAGGATATCAGAAAGCTGGTTTTATCAGGATATCAGAAAGAAAAGCTTACTTCTCCAGACCATAGCTCAGCCAAGATACAACCAAGAGACCACAAGTCAATCTTTGGATCATATGGGAGGCCTAGCATTACTTCGGGAGCTCTATAGGATCGAGACTGCACGTATAGGCACAAGTTATCTGATTGAAAGCAACTGCTTCCAAGGTCGATAACCTTAATCTCACATCGTTTGTAACTTTTAATAAGAATGTTTTCTGGCTTTAGATCACAGTGAATGATTCCCAAATGATGCAAGAACTCCAATGCCTCCAAACATTGACGCGTAATGAACTGTCGAGAGAAAATCGGCACACTTTTTCTAAGTTTTAACTCAAGAAAAAAGCACAGCCTTGTCTAAGCCTAAATGAACATACCTGCAACCTACGAAATGTAAAATAAGCATCTCCACCAGATTCTTGATTGAATTTTTGAAATTCGTACAAGTTCGCTCGAAGTAGTTCACAAACAATGAAGAGATGTTCCTGTCAAATTTGCATTACACGAAAGAGTGAGCGGAGCTAAAGAATGCTCAAAGTTCATACAATGATGAGATGTTCCAGACAGTCTTGCTTAGAAGTTAGAACTAAATCAACCAAGAATTTCAAAGCGAGCTTGAGGGCAGCAGATAAAACAGACCTGATGATAAAAGTAGTCATAAAGCCGTAAAATGTGGCACTGATCTGCAGGGTCATGTTTGTTGACAAGCTTTAAAAGTTTGATTTCATCTAAGCTCTGATCGAAGAAATCTTTGTCGTTTTTTATGATCTTCAGGCAAACGTCTACTCCTGTCTGAAGATCGTGTGCTTGGACAACCTTACTAAAAGCGGCCGATCCTAAGTACTCGGTTACATAGTATCTGCCTGCAAGGACTGTATGTAGCACAATAGGCAAATCCTTGCTCTCTTCAAACCCAGTCCTGTAGATTGCATAATACATGAGAACAACGCATTGCTACATATCAACCTGCAACACACAAGCTTTAAATATCTATCAAAGCAGAGAGTCGAAAGTGAAGATTTTTGCAACAAATGTCACTTCACTTGAATTAAACTTCTGTAGACATTTAAAATGTACGAGAATCAAGGGCCTAGTTGTTTAGACATCGTTTCTAGACTATGATATAAGGGAAACTTCGGCAAAAAATAGCCAACCTGTTCTTTCTATGTATAATTCTCAGATCAAATACTTCAAATTCGTCGTCGTTGATATTATACATCGGGAGCTCGTCAGCAGCAACACCATCTCCATCTGCAACTGGTTCAGATTCACGGGCTTGATCCTCCACTTCTCCATGACTACCGACTTTATAGCTGTTGGTTGCATTAAGTACAGAACTTTTTTTGAGAACCTTAGTTTGGGAGTCATTGTGATCTTCAAACCCTTCGACGAAGTTAGATGTAGAATATATTTCAGTCGAATAATCACGATGAGGAGCCAAATCACAGTTAGAGGCAATGTCTTTAACTACTTTCAACTGGAAACCATTGGAATCCGTTTCATCAAAACTCGGATTCAAATAACTACAATCTGCAGACTTCTGGCTATAAAACTCTCCATTAGCAACACAGCATTTGCAAAAAGGAATGGAACCCTCAGACAACCCCTCAAAGCCTCCTTCAGGTTGCTTATATCTATCGACACGATAAGGATGATCTGTGACCTCGATCAAACTTTCGTCACTAGATGGAGCTGCACGACAAAGAATCGACTTCTCCGGAGCTGACAAACTACTAAATTGCTCATCTCTCTCTGTAGTCATTATAAACTTATCCTCACTTGGGCAGCCGAAGAAATCCTGACCCTCAAAGGAGGGTGTCATGAAATTCACATCCTCCTTTTCATCATACCAAAGCAGATCATTATGCAAATCGAATTCGTGGTAATCACGTGCCGTGTCGAACTGAGAAGCAATATCTGAAGAAGACTCTGACGGAATACCATAAGGATTGATGAACTCTGCAACAGTAAAGATATTCTGAGCAATCTAGACTGAAACAGAACACAAAAATCCCAATTGCAATACCTAGTTTGAGTTTGCCAAATACAAGATCAATGAAAGCAAATAAGAACGAACATAAAATAAAAAAAAATAAAAAAAAAGTAATCTCTCTCACTCATCATGTTAAACCCCATTTCTCAAGACTTGGATCTAACAACAAATGACAGCAAAGCAAGAATACTATTCTACTTCAACTCAATAGGATTAAGACAACTTGAAGAGACTATTCCGAATTTCAAAAACAAGCAAAGAATCTTATAATTAAGCTCACGACGATCAATCAGAACTTGAAATCTGACCCAATTCGATTAAGACCATTACCAGAAGAGCAAACATCAGAAGTAGAAGACCTCAAGCTCACAAACTCGTCATTAGAGGAAACAGAGTTCGATCCAGAACGATCATTGCCGTCGCCATCCCCGTCGCCGGCGGAAAGAGTGGCCAATTTCCGGGAAGTGGACGGAATTCTGACCGGAGGTGGAGCAGGAACCATAGGAAAGAAGAATTTCTCAAAATCAAAAGAACCCAATTCGGATTTTTCGACCACATCCCTTTTGAGAGCGGACTCCGCCTCTGAAAACCCATTTTTCCTCAGAAATTCGAGCACTGCTTCCACGTCTGAAACCGCCATGGATGAACAAGCTCAAAATTGGAGAGAAATTGATGGTGGGGTGTGAGAGAGACGACTCAAAATGGTAATTCTGAAGATTTGGATTAGTGGAAGTGGAAATTTTTTTGGGTCGACTCGAAGTTTGCATGCTGGAGAGAATTTCTCTCTCTATCTCTCGCTCTTTCTCTCTCGCTCTTTCTCTCTCCTCTGTTTTTTTTCTTTTTCCTTTTTAATGTTCTGTGAAACTGAAGCGATCAAAGGGCAATGGTGATTTACAGAGTACCAACTTTGACAGGTGATTAGCCTTGGGTTTAAGGGGTTTTGATTGGTGGGTCCATGTTCATTATTGATCGTAGGATTGTCCACGTGGGTAAATTTATGCCTTACACGTGTCATGATTGTTCTCCTTTTTTTTTTTGGCGACAAGATTTAGTAGTCGTTGGGGGACCGAATTCATTTTAACTTTTCCACTCCCTTTTTCTTCCTCTTTTTTGATTCTTCCTCTTTATTAAAAAAATAATATATTGTCTAATTGTTTATATTTATTTTTCATAGAAGCTTCTTTTTTCAACGTCTTTCAAATTTTATCACTTTCTCTCATTTGGGTAAAATTCTCTCCCCCATACTTTACCTTCTTTATACAAATTCAATATTTCAATTGTAATGTTAAGTTATATTTTTGTTGTACTTTCAACAACATATAGAGATGGAGATTTAAATTTTTGACCTTTCAGTAATGACATAATATTTTAATTAAAAGAAATTATTCGAAGAGGTTGTTATAGTGTAGCCGAAGATTTTATATCGTTGGATGCAAGGAGAGAAAAAAAAAATCATGATTCCACCATGTATCCAAAGATTTAGAGAAGGTAACCATAATGTGGCCATCATGTTGGATTTTTTTTTTTTTTCTATCAGTTTAGTTATGCTAAGGTGATACATTTGACTAATTTCCTTCCCATATGTATACTAAAGAATTTTAACTTACTGATGCGGGTAGTTTCTACTACTTACAAATGATGTTAAATGTATTAAAAAATCGACGATGGTGATGTGGATATAAATTGATCGACATAGTATTGATGTAGCCAATGATTTCTAACCATGCTCTCAATAATGAAAAGTTGCCATATTGAAAATGATATCTTAAAATACAATGATGAAATAGACATAAACTTAAAAGTATGAAAATTAAAGGTATAATTTAACCTAATTTCAAAAATTATATTTATATATTTTTAAAAAATATTAAAACGTAATGAAATTACATGTTCAACGATGAAATATAACTATAACATCATAAGTTAATCAATATAAGTAAGAATTTAATTACAACAAAATCATATAAGAAAACTTAAGTCATCTCCTTTATATAAGTCCATTTTGAGTTTTAAGGTTGTAATGTCCACTTCTCTCCCTCTAAAAGCCGTATTGGTGAACAAGGACAGCAACTAGTCCAATCCCTCTAATAAAGATCTATGTGCTCCTTTTACCAATTGAAAATGAAATTAGAACTGATTCAGCAGTATTCTCTTATACCCTTTTTTTTGTATTCCCTTTCCAAAACCATCCAATCAATTATAAACTTAGCCATTGTGTATTAAGCCCATTAAATTTAAATTTAAACATCATTTTGGTCTCCGTAGGGCTCATTCTATTTTAGTTCCTAAATTTTCAAATATTCAAATTTAGTCTATGTACTTTCTATAGATATCTTAAAATTAGTTTTTATTCTTAGTTTGAAGTTAATTTTTATCGAAATTGATATAATAATAATAATTTTTATTCAATAAAAGACGCCATATGAATATCTTTCCAAAATTTATAGAGAAAGCTAATAGACACTGTTTTTTCAAAAAAAATGTTAACTATAAACTAACAGTATGGACAAATTTTAAAATTTATTGAAAGTATGAAGACTAAACTTAGACATTTGAAAGTACATGAACTAAAATAGAATAAATCTCAAAGTACCCGGACCAAAATGATATTTTAATTTTAATTTTTTTAAGGAAATCCTTAAATTTATTTAATATTTAAAATTTTAGAAATTTTAATTATCTCTTTAGATTTTGAAATTTAAAGATGCCATCAAACCTTTTTCTTTTAATTCAATAACATGTGAGGATGAAGATTCAAACTTTTGATCTTTTGGTTCGAATAAAAATAAATAAATTAAAGAACTTAAATCTCGCATAGTGAATAAATAATAATAAATGGAAAAATAGTGAATAAATAATAATAAATGGAAAAATAATAATTGAGAGGGAAAATTTTGCAGGTGCAACCGACTTTTAGGGGGGTGGGTGTGATGAAGCAATTGCACCCACCGCAGAGCCATTATGGTTGTTTTTTTTAAAATCACTCACAGTCACACTCACACAAACAGCTTTTTTTTTTCTTCTTTCACTTTTTAATTTCCTTTTCCATGTGATTATGTGTTGAGGATTAATTATTTGGTTCTTTGCACTTTTCTTTTTTTCTTTTCTTCCTCTTCTTTGTTAAATTAATCATTGGTATATTTGAATTTTAAAGTTGATTTTGAGGGTTTGATGGGAGGTTATATCACAATCTTTATTGACTTATACATTCATTTCTAGTTATAATAATAATTTAGATTCTAATATTCAGTTTTAAGAAATTAACTTTTTTGCCAGCATCTACATAGTTCAATCGGTAAAGATATTATGTAATCTTTGTTAAAGGTTTAAACTCCGAACCTTTGCTCTTATATATTGTTGAACTCAAAAAATATATATATAGTAATAATAAATTTTTATTGAAGTTTTTTTTTTTTTAGTTCTTTTTATTGAAGTTGTTGGATATATGAATTCATGGACAATTAATTACTATTTTCTTTCATAATTATTTTTCTCTAGTTTACTTAAAATCATTATTGTTTGTATTTATAAAAGAAATTAATTACAAATTTTTAATTAATTAAACAAATTTTTAAATATTCAATTAATCAGATGTATACTTTTTTTCATTTGTATAATGGATATCTTAAAAAGATGGAGAGAAATCAAAATGTGGAAATTCAAATCCTCATGCAAATGAAATCACATTTTTTTTCTCCCATAACCTATGAAACAATCCAAAAGGAACAAGAAATATGTATACATATACTAATTCTTTCACATGGTTTGACTATAACTTTGATCATTATTTAATAATCTCATTATTGAATGGTTAACTTTAAAAAGATTATTTCTTTATACAAAGTTAACTCATAAATAATACCCTCTTTTTCAAATTAATATCAATATCCAACAAATGGACCTTCAACATTGGATTTTTTTTTATCAATTTTTTGATTCATAAGTTCAAAAAATAAACAACAAGTGGCAACATCCAAGTTGTAAACTTGGAGGCATCTGTGAAGATTAGAATTTCATAGTTTATATCATCTTTTGAAATATTGATTATAAAATTAATTAGCAGTTAAGAAATTTGGAACCCTCTATTCTTTCCTCTCAAAGGAATATGATTATACTAAAATATTATAGAGTAGGTAGTGATGTTTCTTGAGAGAGAGAGATTCATGATAAAATATTTATTATTATTATTATTAATCATTTCACATTACAATTAGTACTTGAATATTGAATTTAATGAAAAGTAATGCTTACGGTACCTATAAGATATGAACAGATGTATATTTAAGTCAATGTTTTTTTTTTTTTTTGAGAAAGTATATTTAAGTCAATGTTTGTAAATTATAATGCACGATAATTTATTACTTCAAACTATAAATAGTAATGAATTTAATGTAAAAATAATGCATGTTTGACGATGATTTTTGAAAATATGTAGTTCAAATTGTTTGACAATAAATTTCAAATATTATATTATTATTTAACAGAATTAATATATACCAAGTAATATTATATTTTTGCGATTTTAGATTTGGATTTAGATATATATGCTGTATGCAGTCGTTTCATACCCTCCATATGGGCAACTTCAAACTAAATGTTCAACAATGTTGACTTGTAGGATGAATGGATATTCTAATTTGATACTTTTTGCTTGTGTATTTATTTTATTTGATTAACAATATTATCCTCTTGAATTTTGATTTTTAACATCTGATATAACTATTTTGTTTTTCTTTTTTTCTGAGTTTTGAAAGTTATGTTTATTTTCTTTTAATAAAGTTTTCACATATTTCAAAAAAAAAAATTGGAATTCTTTTCAAAATTTTAAAAATAAAAATAAGTTTATAAAAACTATATATATTTTTTAGTTTTTAAAATATGGTTTAGTTATTGAAAATGTTTTTAAAAAGTAAATAATAAAACTTAAAAACACACTGTGGATGTGGAAATAGTATTTATCAACTTAATTTTCATAGACAAATAACTAAAAAACAAAGGTGGTTTGAACTGACTTAGAAAGTTTTATAAAAATACATATTTTAAGCTGCCATTTGAAAATCATTTAGGGCTCGTTTGATAACGTTCATGTTTCCTGTTTCTTGTTTATGTTTCTCATTTTTTAAGAAACATATATGTTTGATAAACCATCATGTTTCTTGTTTCTAAATTTTTTAGAAAGGTTTCTAAAAAAAATGGCAGATTTTGAGAAGCTTTAAAAAGTAGTTTCTCAAATTTTGTTTCTGTTTTTTTTTTTCAGGTTTCATGCATGTATTGCTATTTCTCTTTTTACCCATCTCTCCTCTCTATCTTCTTTCTCTCTCTTCCATTCTATTTTTTTTTCTTTTAATACTTTTTAATCTTTTTTTTTTCATCTTTTTTATTTTTATTTTTTGATTTATTTCTTTCTATTCGTTCTCTCTCTTTCATCATAATCTATTTTCTTTTAATAGTTCATTATCTTTTTTTTTCTTTTTTCCTTTTTACTTTTATCTTTTCGTTTATGTTTTTCTCTTCTCTCTTATTTTCTTATTTTCTTTTACTTTACATTAACGAGCTTATAGTTATTATTTCTATTTAATTCTCTATTATTTTTCCTTTTGGTATGATTTTATTTTTTTATTAAATAAATAAACTAGTAATGTATTTCATGTTTACCATTAAATGTAAAAATATATATACATTCTCTCTCTTTTTCTGATTTTACTTGCGTGTATTATTGGCTAATGCATTTAAAAAAATAAAAATAAAGTTTATTATTAAATTAAAGAAATGTGGGTATGTTCGATTGTCTGACCTTAAACAATTTACAAATTCGCCTAATTGAACTAACTTTTGTTAGTCAAAATCGTTCAAAGTGAATTGATTGAAGTGAGAAATAACATTGCAAATCAAATTTGAACAACATTTGAAGGATAAAATTTATTATTATTATTATTAATTAGGGTCTTAATAAAATACTATAGCCTTTTTATAATTGTTTATATTTATTTTAATGCATGTTATATGTTTTATTATAGTATATGTACTAAATTTTATTTTTACCAAAAAACAAGAAACAAGAAACATAAATAGTTATCAAACATGTTTCTGTTTTTAGTTTTTAAGAAACAGAAACAAGAAACGAGAAATAGAAACAGAAAACAAGAAATGAGAAACGAGAACGTTATCAAACGGGGCCTTACTTTTTTATTTTTGGTTTTTGAAAATTGGACTTGTTTTCTCATATTTTTCTACCATAAGTTCCATCTCTTTTAGGAAAACATTTTGAATTCTTATAGCCAAATTCCAAAAACAAAAAATATGTTTTTTTATAAAAAATTGTTTTCAAAATTTGTGTAGGTTTTTGAAAACCTATGTAAAAAGTAGATAATTAAAACAAGTAAACTTATAGATATAAATAGTATTTATAGGCCTAATTTCCAAAAACTAAAATCTAAAAACAAAAAATAAATAATTATCAAACTGAGCCTTAATTTTAATATAGTTTTTCTTTGGTACATTTAATTAATATAAATCTTAGAATATCTAAATTCAAAGCAAATGCTCTTTGTCTCTCAAGTCTATATATACTATAGGGCATCATGTAATGCTTCAATTAAATATTATACCTCATAAATTTAACCACAAGAACTAAAAAGGGTTGATATGCATTATTAAAAAACAACAAAATTTAATAACTTGGAGGTGTAAATTTCAAAATGTTTCTATTTTTGATATAGTACTGAAAAAGGAAGTTCATATAACTTTAAAACTAAAATGAAAAATTAATATCACACCATTTTGAAGATATATAACAAGCATTAAATGTCAAATGATGTCTTTGATAGAGTACAAAAACAATGTATATAGTCTTATGTTCTTAAGTTCATAAAATATGATAATATCGATACAAGTACTACGAGAGTTATATCCCAACCCAAATTTTTAGTTGTCGTATATGAATGAGCTCTCTAACATTAAAGGAAGATAGAGTGAATATCAATTATGAATATGTATTTACGGACGAATTCAATGAGGAGATATGCTTGAAAAAAGAGGTTAAAAATGACTTCGATGAAAGTAAGGTTTGGAATCATGATATATAGATTAGAGCAAATGGATTCTTAATAGACAATTATATAAATGGAGAGAATTGGTATAGTCCTGGTTTATTTGAGGAGATAATTTTATGAAGGGAGAGAGAATTAGAGTCGAAGAAAATGAGATTAATTATATGATGAAGAAAAAGTCACATGGGAAGTAGAACCCACAACATTTCATGTGGAGTTCCACCAGCAACCACACACTAACAATTAACAAGAACATCAATGTCCATTATATCAGCTAACTTTGAGCAGTGATTTGACTATAGGCCCCATGTGGGTCTCTTAATCATGCCCTCTCCTTCCTTCCATTTTAAATATTACAAAACACAACACAACCAATCATCCCAAATACTTCACTTTTTTATTAGATTATGCTCTTTTTTTTTATTAGGGTAAAACACACTATTGGTTCGTAGGATTTAATTTTGACCCTTAAAATTTGAATTTAGTTGCTATTTGATCCTTGAGATTTCAAAAGTGACATGTTTGATCCCTAAAGTTTGAATTTGATTTCTAATTTGTTCTTGAAATTTGAAATTGATTTAAAATTAGTTCATAAAGTTTGAAATTGATTTCTAATTGGTTCCTAAATGTACAAAAAGAATATATATATATATATATATTCTAGGGACTAAAGTGTATTTCACCTTTTTTATTATTATTTATCTCCAAAAAGAAAAGAAAAAAAAAACATGCTTTTGGATACATACATGGATAGAGGTTTTGGATATACAACCCAATATTGGGCTTGAGACAAACCCATTTCAAGCTTGGGCTGGGCTTTTCTTATATACTAGGTTACTTTTCTTGTACAGCCCAAGTTCTTTCTTAGTCATCTTTTAATTATATTTTATCCATTTTTATAAATTTGGTCATTTTTCAATTTATGACCAGTCTACTAGGAGTTATTTAATTTCATATTTAAGAAGGTCATATACACAAACATTCACTTTTCCAAAGCTAAATTTTGAGTCAAAAGGTTTGACTTACAAATTTTTAGTATTAATTTTTTTATATATATAGCACAGTTTATAATTCTTTACTCAATTGTATTGAAGTATGTTAAAATTGACAATATTTTAATATCTAACTTACCATTACATTAGTCTCTCAAGGTTGGGACTGACAGAGAGGGGTAATCTTGATCTTTCTTATTTAATTTGTGTAATTAAGGTCTCGTTTGATGACTATCTTATTTTTTGTTTTTTGTTTTTGAAAAGTAAGTCTATAAACACTACTATCACCTATGGATTTATTTGTTTTGTTCTCTACTTTTATAAATGTTTTCAAAACTCAAGCCAAATTTTGAAAACTAAAAAAAAAAAAATTTTGAAAACTACTAGTTTTTATTTTTGGAATTTGGTTAAGAATTCAAATGTTTTCTTAAAGAATATGAAAATCATTGTAAAAAAAACTTATAAACAAACAAGTACAATTTTGAAAAATAGAAAACCAAAAATCAAATAATTATCGAATGATGCCTACATGTAATAAATGTAGATTTATTTATGACATATGAAGTAAGATCACAAATAAGCTGTACATATATCACAATTTGCTAACCTGACAAATAAGTTGTACATATATCACAATTTGCTAACCTAAGCATAACCTAACTATAGTTAAAACATATACCTTCAACTAAAAAGTAAGAGATTCAAATCTCTCCACTCTCCTATGTTATTGGATTCAATATATATATAATAGCACAATTTAAATACATGCAAAACAGATTAAAAATTCTCAACTCTAAACTATGTAAATTCAAAATTTTCAAATCAACCACACAAAATTTCAGACTTTTTTATGACATATGATAATAAAAATATTCTCAATCTTATAAAAGTGTTGAATTTGTAATACAATAGTAAAGTCACCCACTTAAACATAACCATATGAGTATAGTTGAAAAGTAATTGACACTTACTCATTCTCTTGAAGTTGGAGGTTCAAATCTCCATACCTCACATTTGTTGTCCTTAAAAAAAATAAGGGAAAAAATCAATTTTTATCCTAAACTTGGCAGGTTATATCAATTTAAACCATGAACTTTCAATTTCATCAATTTAAACCTCAAACTTGACATATTGTATCAATTTTAACCCTAAACTTCCAACTTCATCAATTTCAACCTCAAACTTGAATAGGTGTATCAATTTACACCATTGGTTAAGTTTTCGTTTTAATCACCGTTAGAAAATTCCCCACACATGCTTAAAGCCACGTGTTGCTCTATGATATGTATTTGTTTGTTATTTTTAAAAACAAATTACCAAAAAAATAATTAAATCATTCTAGATCAGGTCGCCACCATCATGAAAACCACGAACTTGACTCTCGAAAGTAGGACTCACACGAAAACAAATGGAGTCTTGTGTTCTCCTAGCCTTTGGTGTCGATACCAACAACGATGAGTGTGAAGAAGATCCAGGCGATGACATCATTGAAGGTGGCGACAACTATGGCTGTTTCGCCAACTTCGGTGGTGAGGAGTTTGAGCTAGACTAAAATGCAGGAGAGAACGGGGAAGGCGAGCTGGACAGAGTGACGCCCAAAACACAATGAATTGATCATAGTCAACATTGACGGCCCCTTCGATAGTCTTACGAAGGATTAAAGTGACATCAATGTTGGAAAGGAATGAGACAAAGATTCTAACGAGGGCGATTCCGAAGCCCTATGTCAATTGCGGTGGATGGAGGAAAAATCAAGCTCGAGGCCGACGAGAAATTAAAAAAAAAATCAATATCAGTGACCGATTCAAGAATGGGAGTACTCCATTGAGGAAAAATATGGTGCAAATAAGCTTTGTTTCTACTATAAGCTTATGGATCAGATAGAATCCTATCTTAAAATTGAAAACCCTCAATTAATGAAATGAAAAAAAAAATAGTAGAATTAGAGAATAAAAAAGTGGAAAAAAATCATGGTCTGAAATTGAAAAACATTATGGTGCGTCAACTCCAGTTTTCTTCAACAATTTTATTTTTTTAAAAAAATAACAAATACGTAGGAGCAACACGTTGCTTTGGACGTGTGAGAAACTATTCTAACAGGGATTGAAACATAAATTTAACTGAGGATGTAAATTGATACACTTATTCAAGTTTGAGGTTTAAATTGATGAAATTGAAAGTTTAGGGTTAAAAATTGATACAACCTGCTAAGTTTGAAGTTTAAATTGATGAAATTAAAAGTTCAGGGTTAAAATTGATACAACCTGACAAGTTTATGGTCAAAAATGATTTTTTTCCAAAAGATAATGATAACATTCTCTAGGTTTAGATTGCTACCTTATTAAAAAATGGTAAAGTGAGTCTACTTTTTTATTGTATTGATATATTTATTTCAAACTATTAATATATATTTTTTAGGTTTAAATACTATTTTAGTACTTATGCTTTCAAAACGTCAATTTAGGTTCATATACTTTTGGCTTTAATTTATTTTGGTCTCCATACTTTGGTAAAGTGACTAATTTAGTTGCTGCATTACAAAATTTATGTGTAAATTTTACACACAATAGAAACCCTTCAATACAAATTTATAATTACATCTCAATAAATTTAGTAAGTGAAACGTCATGCTAAAATTATAATAAAAAAAATTAAAAATGAAGGAACCAAATTAATCACTTTTTGAAAGTACAAGAATCAAAATGAACATTTTGAAAGTACAGACCAAAATGAACCAAACTCAATATTACAGAGACCAAATTAGTATTCAAATCTATTTTTTAATATTATAATATTCAAATACAATAAATTTTTTTATGATAAATACAATCGAAGTCTCTTATGATCGTGATATACAAGTGAATTACAATATTTCTAATAACTTTAATCTAGCCCAATTGATTAAGGTATATATTTTTTATCTAGAGATTCGAAAACTACCCCCACTTAGGACTATAAAATGGAAGGGAGAAGGAAAACGAAGAATAGGTGGTGGGGTTAGCCCAAAACAGACATATGTCCTCTCCTAACAAATTCTAACCTACTAACTTATTACACGAACCAATTGAACTAACATTTTTGCGAACTGATTTCTCAAATTGCCGTAGAAACTGTATTGATTAGAGCTTTTTGACGACGGAATGGAACCCGAAGAAGCAAGAAGGTTAGTATGTTTTTGTGTATTTTTTTTTAGATGGTTATCTAATTGGAGGCTGGAACTTTTGCTGCGTCTTGGATTGTGTACCTGTTAACTGATACAAACATGGGAAATCTCTGTAGCAATGAATAGAATTTCGATATGCGAATTTCACAGGAAGAGGAAAATATCTAACCCTAGAATCGGAGGATTTTTCAATCAAAGTTATTATTTGATTCGTTTTCTGTCCTTTTGTTTTTGTCTCACTTTACCACTTCGAAAGTTGAAAAAGTAAAGTTCGATTTATCTTGCATCTGAGAATAAAAATGAAATGGCATGTTGAATTGAAGTGGCCAAACTTTTGAAAACAGAAGAAGAAATCTCTGTTAAGAATGGAGTATGAAGTGAAAGTGAAAATGTGTCCCAATCAGGGAAGGTAATGGAGTAAGAACCAGGTTCCCCACTAAGCACAAACACACAGATTTACTATTTATGGTAAAATCCAAAGTAGTCCACTCAGACACCCACCAACCCCACCCCAATATCCCCTCTTGTTTCCTTTCAATTTTATTTTTTTTTTCAAAAGAATTTTCCTTCCACACAAATTTCAACATCTTTATAATTTCTTCTTTACGTGGAAAAGAAAAAACTTTTTCCACAGTCCAGGGATCGCTTCCTGTGCTTGGGCTGAGTCATACGCATCTCCTACTGAGGAATAGGCATCCCCACATACATAATCACATAATTGAAATTCCTGTTCCTTTTTCCGGGGGGATATTATTGAGTATTTGTTAGACTTTTGTAGTGATTGAAGCATTATAAAGCATATGGGTCATGGGTGGGGCAAAAAGCAGACTACCAGCATATTTCTGTACTAATTTAGAAAAGAAGATACTAGTGGGAGGAGGTTCTTCCACTGTTCTTTGTAGAGATTAGCCTAGTCTTTTGTGCGGTTAATCAACTCTAGCTTAAATTATTTGCTCTCTGGAATATGCTTTATTAGATCACTTTTTGTTATTTCTGTCACACTTTCTTTTTTTTGGTGGGGGGAGTTCATGTGGTTGAAATTATTTACAATTGTAGTAACTAAAAGACAAATATATCTTATTTAGGTTTGGATAGGAGTGATGGTTAAGGTCTTGTTTGATTGTGATTCAAAAATAATTTTTTTGTTTTCAGAAACATGGAATAGATTGAATAAAGAAAAATGTGTTTGATTCAAGCATTGAATTCTTTCAGAAAGTATGACAGAGTTTAGAAAACATTAAAATTTTGTTTTCTGTGTTATTTATTTATTTATTTTTAAAATAAATTTTGGGATTCTGGGTTATTTTATTAAATGAACTTTAACATTATGGGATGGGAGATTGAACCATTGACCTTTAGGATGGTAATTGGTGCCTTATCTAATGAGTTAAGCTCGAATCGACTATTTTAAAATAAAATAACTTAAGTGAAAATAAAATATTAGTTGATGAATTCAAATTTAAATACTTAAAAGCTAAACTAGTTGTGATTTGTAAAATATAACCCTGTCTTCTTTTTCTTGTTTTCAATACTTCTATAAACTTGTTTTTGGATAATTAACCAAACGGTCCAAAGTGTTGGTTCTCCCAACAGACTTGCACTGTCATTTATGATTTTTGAAAGTGGTGAGGAGTTGCAATGCCTTTTGCCTTGGACAAAGTTTGACTCTTTCTCCCACTGTTTAATCTTTTGAACACATTCTTCTTATCATAGGCTAAGTTTTTTTTTATTTAAGTGCAATGGTCAAGTTTGTTGATGCCGTATTGCCAATGCTATTTTTCCATGTCACACATTATTGTCCTTTTTATTTTGAGTTTTAAAGCTTTGAGTAATTTTGACAAAGGCGTAGTGACTATCTATCACCACTTTTGACATTCATATGTGCTGTAATTATGTGTTAGAAATTACTTTAGGGTGAAACTAGTATTACCCTTCTTACCAGAGACTACCAATCTTTTTTTTTTTCTCCAAGCAATATTGTAATGCTTTAAATATTTTGATGGGTAGATTGTAGCTGGGTCATTATTGCTTAGTGGGCTATTCTGTTCAAAAGTTCATGAAATTTATAGTCGTTGGTGTCATGTCATCAATAGAACATCCATTTATAGCAACGATGGATATCTCAACTATGACAACCTTGTTCCTAACGCATTATGAATCAAAACAATTACTACAAAATCAAAGAAATTCTGCAAGTGTCAAAAACTATAAAGAGAAATGAAAGAGTGAAGTCATATCCACCACCCTTTATGCGACAAGCACGTTAAATCATGGTGCTGAGATTGCATAATTTCAGATGATACGGATTTGAATATATTTGTGGCCACTTTGACTAAAACTCATAATTAACTGAAAATTATGCCAAAAGCTATTGAATAATTTTGGATAAATTAATTTATGGACCAAGTTTATCGAATAAAGTAGGGAACAGTACGCATATCAATTCAATTTGTTTAATTTGCAGTGGTGTATACTTACCACGTAGAATAGTATTTTGTTTTTTTAACATAGTTCTGTAGAATTACTCCTAAGAACTTCCATTTTACATGGCATATTTTGCGGGTCTCTTAATGAACGGACCTTTGTTCCTTTTCAGTGTCACCCTTAAATTCATAAATCCTGGGTTTACCACTTCAATATGAAAGGCATTTCACTATTTCTTTTTTCTTATTATATCATATTCTCTCTTGTTGGTTCATTCAAACATTTGCACCTATTCCTTCTGCAAGAGCACTGTTTTTTATGAATCTTTTGCCCCCCAAAGGCTAAACAGCTTGTTCGTTTGACACTTTTGAACTTTTATTTCTCCTAGAATTAACCTTAGTAAGTCGAAAAGCACTTAGACATGTATGATCAGCACTAACCGTACTGTTTCTTCAACTATTGCCAATGTATTGAGGGAAACTATTATTCTGTTATTTCGAGTATCATTTATAGGAAATTTAGGATCATGGAGAAATGAAAGTTGTGATAAGCACGAATAATTGCCCATCCCATTTGCTAATGGTCCATTTACTACAAGATATGCACCTTATATTACTTTCTAGCTCTGTTTTTTTTTAATTAACCAATTAGACGTTTAGTAGTTGGCAGCCTGATTCAACAACATAACTAATTGGAAATTGCCCACTTGGAATTTTAATGAGAAAGCAGATACGTATGTGAGCGAGGAATAAAATATTTGTGCATTAGTGGACGAAAGTCAAATCCCATCACTCTTTATTGGAAAAAGCTTATTCAGTAATGATGTTAAGTAGTTTTCAACTGCAAAAGTGAGAGGAAGGTTGAATATCTTCCCAAAATGTTCTAAAGTTCTATTATCTTTTCCTTCTTAATTTATTTTTTGAGTGGAAACTTATTGAAAATGAATTTCTGCAGTGTTTCTGGTCCCCTAAAGAAACAACTAATCCCTCTTTTAATTGTAGGACTTTATTTTCCTCATTTTATTGTCTAGCTCTAAGAGTTTCTTGTTGAAAATGGCAATTGTTCAAAGACGGAAAAAAAAAAACTCTTAGTTGAGATAGGAAGGATTGAGTTCGAGAATTTTTAATGTGCTCTTGCTTAAGATCTAATTGATAGATCTTCTCCCATATACGTTTAACTAGCATATGAAACAATATAAATCCATTTTCTTTGAATGTATATTTGTTTGTTTTTTTCATAGAAGAGAAAACATTTAGAAGAATAATATAAACAGCTAACGTGTGGAAAAGCTAACAGCTCCATGTATATGGTATTGCAGTTGAAGTTTGATAATAGGGTTCATCCAAATGTGTTTGTTGGATTTTCCCCAATCTTTTCAACTTTCTTTCTTCTATAATATATTTATATATTTATTTTCACAGCCCCACTTGATCTCCTTTAACATGGCATTATTGAATATTGTCATGTATGACAGCTACTGCTGCAGATATGCATAGTTCCCCCCTCCCCCACCACTTCTGAGCCTCAAACTTCTTTTGAGCACTTTATTCAGGCCTTTCTCCTCCACTACTATTGTCTATAGATGTGCAAAGAATATGGTTTTCATATGGGGGAATTCATAGCTTTCTATTTCTTGTATGCTAGATTTACTTGTCAGGTTCTTATGAGGTATAGCCCAAGGGAATTAAACAAGTAAAACCTTCAGGTTAAATCTACCTGATCAACCTTTTCATTTCTGTTCTTGTGAGTGGAAAGTGAGAAATGACCAAAGTTTCTAATGAATTAACATATTGTCAGCAACAAGAATCCAGAGCAGATTGTGTAGGTATTGGTGTTGTGAGACTTTATGAAGCTACATATATTTGTCTCTTTCTATTTATCTTACTTATATGCCTAAAAGTTATAGTACCAAAGATCTCGTTTGGATTTTTTTTTTCCTCCTCTTTGCGGGTGTGGTAGATTTGGTTCTGTTGTTGGATGTATTACTGTTAACGACGTTCAATAGGTGCCACTTCTTTCATAAATAAATGAAATTAATCACATATTTATTTGAAAGAATTGTTCCCTTGATGAAGTGTGTGAAATAAAATGAAACTTGCTCCCTTGTGCTGCTTTGTCCAAAAATGAAATAACAGGATTGACTTGGGTCTACTTAAACTTTAGTATGGAGCAAGGATTAGTTGTTTGAATGTTTTAGCTAGTTGAGTGGTTGGGTTGGGTTCAATTTCTATTGCTTAGGCAGTTGTACTTAAAATTCAATCAAAACAACCTTAATTATTGTCACCTGATAATTATGCACATAGGTACAAGGTAGAAGGAAAGCAGAAAAGGGAAGGGAAAAAGGAGGGGGAAAAAGAAAAAGAAAACAACGTGTAGCTAAAAGCCAAATGCTTTTTTGCAGAAAATAATGCAAAGTCTTTGTGGATCCTCAATTCCTAGAATCTCTCTTTTTCCCATCTCTATCGCAGACTGATTAGTTCCACACACACTTTCTTCTCTCCAATTGCTTTAGTGGGAGCAGAGAACCTATGAATTTATATTTGGTTAGCATCTCTTCTATGCAGAATAAATGACACACTGCTTCAAAAGTGGAAAAATACTTTATACCCTTTGTTATTGCAAAAATAATATGCTTCGGATTTTTCCCCCCTTTATGAGATGAGACTTCTGTAGACTGAGAGTTTGATGATGAGTTGTTGTTCGCGGAGAGATAATTGTTTTGATTGGGCCTACATCTTTAACAACTCAAACATCAATAGGAAAAAGATGCATGTGGACTGCTTGAGATTTGTATTTGAAGTGTGAACTATAATCAATTGTTTTTTTTTTTTTTAGATATATATATTGAGAAGATATCATCAATTAATGGGATAAGAATCCGTCCTTTTTTGCTTATTTTTTGCTTAAAGGGTGCTTGATTTATATGTCCTGTCTTGTTTTGAGAATTTATGTAGAGTGGTTTATTTGTACAAATTAGGGGCATTGAGCATTTTTTTCCCCCTTTTTTTATTTTAAAAAAAAAGCTTGGAAATATTCTTTTGACGGTTAAAACTACTCATTGAAATTGATATATAGTTCGCTGCCCAAAGCCATCCTTGATAGTCGCCCGCTGTTGAAGTTTTAACAATTTTTTATAGGTAAAACTTTAACATGGCATTATTCATATTTTCTTGACTGCTAAACCTATTTTAGATTGATTATCATTGGTATTCTTTAGCCACCAAGGATGGCCAAACTTCTACAAGACGATTCTCTAGTATTTGATTGATTGAAATAATCATTGTTTGTTTTATTTATTTGTACGAACTTCCTGCCCTAGAACTTCAAGAGCTTGTCTCAAAGAAATTAAGAAACAAAAACTGTGATCGATGTAGATAAAAGATTTTGATTTTTTTTTTTTTTTGAAAAAGATTTTGATTTTATCTCTTACTGCACTGTAATTGTAAATGCATTTCCCTCAAAGTTTAGGACTACATTATAACACTTACAAGTAGGGTGAAGATAACATAGATCCATGGAGCAATGATGTGATATATAAGTTACATCATGTTTAATTCCTTTACAACTTGCTAACCTGAATATAGTTCAACTAGTTTAAATATATGTCATCGACTAAGAAGGCAGAGGTTTGAATCTTATAGTGGTTGAACTTAAAAAAAAAAAATCCTTTACAATTTTAGGTATATTAACCACTTGAATTCTACCCATTCAAAGGAGATCACATGTTTCGATGAAAAACTTAATACATTGATTACCATTTTTTTGTCTGCTCCACTTTCCTTTCCTCAATTGTAAAGATTTGTTTTGTGGAAAGTTAGAGAATAAGAGCTAACTTCTTCCTTACTTACCCTAATTTTTATGATTGTATAAAAAAGAAATTCCTCTTTAATTTTTGAATTGTAATATCATCTGGGGGGACAGGTTGTGATAGGTTTAACGATTTACATAAGAACAGCTCATGGAGAATATGGATTTACATATAAAATGTTTTGGGAGGGAAAATAAATGTAGAATTTGAGTGGTTGAGTCAACTCCATACAATAATATATTAAAAGATGAAGGGTGAGCGGAACAGAGAGAGAGGGTTGGGAGTTTTGGCTGAAAAAGGTTATATCTAAGAAGAGGTTGTTTGGTATATTGAGGGGAAGAAAAAGGAACTGAAAAGGTTTTGGAAAAGTGATAAAAGCAGAGCAGAGCAGAGGGAAAGCAGGTAGAAACAAAAACACATCAAATCAAACACCTTTTTAAGTTTAACCCCTCCAAGGCCCTCTCGCTATCTGTCCACGTGTTGATCTCTAATTCTTGGAGCGGTGAAGAAGGAGAGAAAATTCTCGCTCTACTCTACTATGCATCAAGGGCGAAGTAAGAAAAGAGTTAATTCCTTAGATTAAAAAAAAAAAAACAAACTGGACAAGAAAAATGAAGATCTAGAAGTTTTATTTTGGCCTGATTTGAGTGGCTAAATTAGATGTAAAATTTTGCTATTCTTTTAAGAATATCTCGGTCGCTATGTCCTTGTTATGCATCCCTTTTTAACAGGACTGGGACAGGGAAAAAGAAAGCAAAAAAGAGGTAGGGAGGGGGTCCATATTCCAAAAGGAGGTTTCAATCGAATTCAACCTCTTTCCATATGAATGGAATGTGTATGGTGGTGGTTCGAGTTCGAGTCTTTACTTCTCTTTCTGTCGCTTTCAACCTTTTTGATATAATTCTGGCACAGCTTTGTTGAACTCGGACCCATTAGACTCAGTGATCAAACAAACTCAAACCATGCGTATGAAAGAAAAAGAAAAAGCAAAAAAAAGTGAGTGAAAGGGAATATGGAGTGTGGGTTGGGGAGTGGGCATAAACACCATCCTGGAATGCCGAGTTGCCTGCAAGTGGTTGGTGAGTCAACTCATTCAACAAGCACCCAAAATAATAGTTAACATCAAAATATAAAATTTTTATCATATCATATGACAGCGTAAGCAGACAGACACTGACTGTGACTCACCAATATTGTGTCCTGGCCCCCACCCCTATTTGGTGGATACAATACAAATCAATACATTACATTACCACCATCTTTCCTTTCAATTTCAACCTCTCTCTCTCTCTCTAACACTATGTCTATGATTGAGAATCACCACCTTCTCTCTTCCCTCTTCATATTTTAGCCTCACCCTTTTTTTCTCTAAACCCCCACTATCTAATCTTAATCATAAGGATTAAATCCTATTGGGTTTATAATTAATATACTATTTTAGTTCCTAATCTAACCAAACAAGTTATAGATTCGAATCTCCCATTTTCACATGTTATTTTAGTATGTATTTTAAAATCTATTCTAGTTTACTCGATGTGAAGCTATTAGAATTTTTAGTCAAATCTGCTTTTTTTATAAGATTTTTTTAAAAGAAATTAATTTTCAACTTATGTTTAGATCATTTTTAAGATTTATGTATTGGAAGTACAAGGTTAAGTATTATTATTTTCTTTTTGAGTTTAACAACATATGAGAGAGAGGATTCGAACTTCTTACTTTCGAATGGATGATATGTGTTGAGTTGTACTTAGATGGCAAGTACAAGGCAAATAAATCAACAAAATGGAATTTTAACCCACTTACTTTTATGCAAAATTGAGGTATTATTGGGGGATTTTGTACGGATGAACCGTTTTCCAATGTTTTAATGATTGATGACCTGCATTCTGAAAATAATGAAATATGACATATTCTGACATATCATAGCGCGCAAAATTACACATGAGGGTAGTATGAGACGGTTTTTCTTGTTCACGCTCTCGTAGGCGGAAATGCTATCGCTCTCGCTCAAATGAATGGTTGAAAATCTGGAGAAAAAAAAAGACAAGAAAAAATTACGTTAGAGAAGAGCTAGAGCAGCAGAGCTAGAGCGAGAGAGAGAATAAGCTAGAGCGAGAGCGAGAACAAGCTAGAACAAGAGAGAAAACGAGCAAGAGCGAGAGCGAGCTAGAGCGAGAGTGAGAACAAGCTGGAGCAAGAGAGAAAACGAGCTAGAGCGAGAGCGAGAACGAACTAGAGCAAGAGCTAGAACAAGCTAGAGCAAGAGAGAAAACGAGCTAGAGCGAGAGAGAGAACGAGCTAGAGCGAGAGCGAGAACGAGCTAGAGCGAGAGCGAGAGCGAGAGCGAAAACGAGAGCGAGAACAAGAATGAGAGTACAATGTCCTCACGGTAATTTGGACGGGATGCAGAGTACGGAAAGAGTCATATGTCATTAATTTCAAAATACGGGTCAAATGACATCGATGTACGTAAAAATGAATCTTCTGTGCAAATTTTCCGTATTATTGAGCATCAAAACTCCACACATCATATTTTTTGTTGTACTGAAGAAGAAAAAAAAAACATAATATTTGAAGGTTAAAGTTAAAAGATTTAAAAAGGAAAAAAAAAAAAGAGTAAAAAAGAATATCAATTATTGTTTTAAATTTGAGGAAGAAAAAAAGGAAAGAAGAAACATGGAAAATAAAAAGTGAAAGACAGGGAAAGATCTTGCCCTAAGATATCTAGAATCTATGCCATGCTCAATACCTGTTGTTGTTGTAAAATGCCTTCTGAAAGACAATGCCCCACACTTATTGCTGGCCCCCACATTTCACCACCATTGTCATCCCTCTTGCCACGTCATCCCTCCTTCCTTTTCCTTTATATATATATATATATATATATATTTCATTTATATTTCCAAGTCTCTTATTCCTTCGAATTTCATATCATTTTCTTTTCCTTTTCCTGATTTTCTCAATTAAAAAACAGAGTGTGTGAGAGAGTGAGAGGGATTTTGTAAAATTTTTTATAAAAAAAAAAAAAAATGGCAGATTACTGTTAAAAAAAATATATTATTTGATATCTTAATTTGAGGTGTTTTGGTCTCGTATGCGCGGCGGTGATGCCTACGGCAGTAAGTTTAGCTCGGCAATGCTTAGCACCAGATGCCGCACACGCGCTGGACGAGGCGGTGGCGGTGGCGCGCCGCCGTGGGCACGCTCAGACGACGTCACTTCACGCCATATCCGCCCTTCTCTCTCTTCCCTCCTCCGCCCTTCGCGACGCCTGTGCACGCGCCCGCAAAACCACCGCCTATTCCCCTCGTCTTCAATTCAAAGCCCTCGAGCTCTGTCTCAGCGTCTCTCTCGACCGTGTCCCCTCCACTCAACTCTCCGATGACCCTCCCGTCTCCAACTCCCTCATGGCCGCCATTAAGCGCTCTCAGGCCAACCAGCGCCGGCAACCGGAGAATTTCCATTTGTACCACCAGCTCTCTCACCAGTCCTCCATTGCTTGCGTCAAAGTCGAGCTCCAGCATTTTCTTCTCTCCATTCTCGACGATCCTGTCGTCAGTAGGGTTTTTGGCGAAGCTGGATTTCGGAGCTCCGAAATCAAGCTTGCCATTATTCGCCCTTTTCCTCAGCTTCTTCGCTACTCCTCTCGCGCTAGAGGCCCCCCTTTGTTCCTCTGTAATTTGATGGACTGTTCCGATCCCAATCGTCGGGGCTTCCTGTTTCCCCTTTCCGGATTTCGCGATGGGGACGACAACGAAAACAATCGCAGAATCGGAGAGGTTTTGGGGAGAAACAAAGGAAGGAATCCTCTACTCGTCGGAGTATCTGCTTACGTTGCCCTCAAGAGTTTCACGGAGGCCGTCGAGAAACGGAACGACAATATCTTGCCGGAGGAATTGGCCGGTGTGAGAACTATTTGCCTCGAGAACGATTTCTCTAGGTTTTTGTCTGAGAATTCCGAAATGGGGTCTTTGAATATGCGATTCGTGGAGGTCGTTCAGATGGTGGAGCAGTCGCCGGAGCCTGGATTGATAGTGAATTTCGGAGACTTGAAGGCATTCGTCAGCGATAATTCTTCCGATGATCGAGCAAGCCATGTCGTTGGCCACTTGAAAAAGTTGGTCGACGTTCATGGTGATAAAGTTTGGTTGATCGGCGCAGCTTCGAGCTATGAAACTTACTTGAGATTTGTGACTAAATTTCCTTCGATTGAGAAGGACTGGGATTTGCATCTCTTGCCCATAACTTCTCTCAGACCTGAATCATATCCCAGGTCCAGGTCAGTCTCCAAATCTTTCTTGGAATTTGCTTTAAAAAAAAATTTCATGAATTTTGAGGATTGGATTTATTTTATTGTTTCTTAAAAGTCAATACTGGTAGTTCAAATATGATATAACTAACCTGCCGGCTTCCTTACACATGGAAATTCTTGCCTTTTCAGTTTTCACAGTGAAATTTGATCATTATAAATTAGTTTTTTTTTTTTTTTTTGGGTGTGTGTAGTTTTCTATTGTTTAAGATTTCTTGAGGAGCACCATTTAGTTTGATTAAAACAAGATTGCTGATGGCATATAAAAAATTAAATTGTCTCATAATCAGTTTTTTTTTTTTTTTTTTCATTTTTAAATTATAATTTTTGGTATTCAAGCCAGCTTACTGCATCTTGATATATTCTAGAGCAACTACGTAATCCTACCGTATTTTTGTCTCTTACATTTATTTTTATATATGTTCTTATTATGAACCTGAACTTTACAGATCACCCTGCAATACATAGAAGTCTGGTGACACTGCCTTAAAAAAATAACTCACATAGAAATCTGGTGACGATTCTTAAAAAATAGTTCACTAGGAAATGAAATAATTTGATTGTTTGGGAAGTTGGATAGAGTAAAATTTCCACCAACATGTCAATATTTCTATAAATGGAAAGGTTTGCATCAATACGAGGGTGTGATATCTTTTACTTGAGATTGTCATAGAAATATTCAATATAAATATAGATGAATATGAGTTTAAATACTAATGATAGTGATTCAACCTACCTGGGAGGTGTTAATTATTTAATTAGTAATTCAAATAATTTTTTTGTTTTATAGAATATTTGTTGATATCATTATTTTATTGATCTTTCCATCAAACTTTCTGTAAATTTGAGAGCTCGATAATTAGTAAGTCAAATCATTTTTATAGGTTTTTATAGCTTTTTGTTTTTAAGAATATTTATTGATATCATTATTTTATTGATTTTTCCATCAAACTTTTTGTAAATATGAGAGCTTGATATTTGCATCAACATGACATTTAACTTGTAGAAGATTTCTCAATCTCTGGCTGATTCTGGGTTCGCAAAGTTGTCCGTGGCTAAAAGGTCTCTGCTCTATCAAAAAATTTGAAATGAATTGTATATTGGTTTGTACTTTGTACATAACATTTCTATGTCGTTTTTCTTCCATAAATCTTAAGAAGCCAACCATTTTTTTTTTCCTTTTCCATTTTCTGTTTCATTTTAATTTTGGATTCTTGGATCTTATGGTTATCCTATTTATCACTACAGTTTGATGGGATCATTTGTTCCACTTGGTGGGTTCTTCTCCACACCTTCTGATGCAAGTATCCCTTTGAGTGGCTCATGCCAACATCCTTCCCGCTGTCTTCAGTGTGACAAAAACTGTGAAGATGAAGTAATTGCTGCTTCAAAGGGTGTTTTTACTCCCCCTCTTTCCGAGCAGTACCAATCTAGCCTGCCTTCTTGGATGCAAATGACTGAACTTGGCAACTTTGATGGATTCGATGCGAAGGTGAGTATTTGCTTTCAAATTCAATTCTCAGTATATAAAGGAGACCAGTATTTTGATTTTGTAAAATAGAAGTCTATGGCAGTGCTTTTCTTGTTCTAAGATATGTTCATTTTAGATAGAAGCTATACACTTATCTAAATACTGTTTATTGCTCACTCTTCCTGGTGCTTTGGTAATTGAAAATTTTGATGACGACCGATTTCTTCTCTTCTTACGGTTGTGAGGACTGATAGTGTAGTTTACTTTAGAGAATCCTCTGCCTTTCTTGTGTAAAAGCTAGTTCATACGTCTTCAGTGCAGACCAGAGATGATGGACTGGTACTGAGTGCCAAAATTGCAGGGTTCCAAAAGAAATGGGACAATATATGCCAGCGTCTTCATCACAGTCAACCATTAAAAGACGCACCCATGTTTCCGGCGATTGTGGGCTTCCAAGTTGCTGAAGATAAAAAGGAAGATGCTGCTGTTAACAACTGCAGCAGCAGTGCATGTGTTTCATCACACAAGGATTCATCTGCAGATTTGAACTCCAGAAATTTCATGGATTTACCAAAGATTTCTCTCTCAAGATCAAACACCTTTCCTTTATCTGGCAAGGCGAGTAACGAGAATCTCCTATCCAAACTGCAGGAAGAAATATCTAAAACTGAAGATCTCGAGTTAGGGGGCCGCAAATCTCCTTTCAGCTTGTCAGTTTCCAGTGTGGATGATGAAAATCGAACATCTTCCCCATCAGCAGGGTCTGTCACTACAGATTTAGGGTTGGGGATACTTTCTTTGCCTATCAATAATAAGCTGAAGAAACCATTAAATCCTAATAGCGCAGATTTTCCATCAGACTTGTCAGGTTGCTGCTCAACAAATGTTGATTTAGTTAATGGTAAAGTCTGTAATGGCTTCACTTTATCTTCATCCTGTTCCAGCCCTGAGCAAAGAGGACAGATGAATGCCATGGATGTCAAGACACTCTTCCGATTGCTCAAGGAAAGAGTTTTCTGGCAAGATCAGGCTGTGAGCATCATTAGTCAAACAATATCCCAACGCCAAACCAGAAGCGATAAACGCCGGGGATCTAATTTGAGAGGGGACATATGGTTCAACTTTGTTGGTCCTGATAAGTTTGGTAAAAAGAAGGTTGCTATTGCACTAGCTGAGATATTGTATGGCAATAAGGATCAGTTCATATGTGTCGATTTGAGTTCCCAAGATGGGATGATCAGTCCCAATATGCTTCTTGGATGCCCGCGTATGAGAAGTGACAACGCAGAATTCAGAGGGAAAACTGTTCTGGATTTCGTTGCTGCTGAGTTGAGAAAGCAACCTTTATCCATTGTTATGCTTGAAAATGTTGACAAGGCTGAACTTCTTGATCAAAATAGATTGTCACAAGCTATTCAAACTGGTAAACTCTCCGATTTGCAAGGAAGAGAAGTTGGCATTAAAAATGCGATATTCATGATGACTTCGACGTCCTTGATTACTAAACAACAAATGATTTTTCCCGACAAGCAGATGTCCAAGTATTCTGAAGAAAGACTCTTGAAAGCTAAAAGCTGGCCGTTACAGATAAAAGTTGATTCTAGCTTTGGAGATCAAGCAAACCGAAGCAAGACTGTCTCTAACCCCTTCTTTATGAGCAAAAGGAAGCTCAACGTCATAGATGAATCTTCAGATCAGCACGAAATATCCGACATGGTGAAACGGAGTCATAAGACGTCAAACAAATACCTGGATTTGAATCAGCCTGCGGAAGAAAATGCGCAACACGATATTGATGGGGACTGCCCAGACAATGACTCCACCTCTGAGATCTCCAAAACATGGTTACAAGATTTCTGTAACTACATGGATCAAGTAGTAGTTTTCAAGCCATTTGATTTTGATGCTCTAGCTGAGAAAATTCTAAGGGAAGTTAAGAAGATCTTCCATAGTGTGTTTGGCTCAGAATGCATGCTTGAGATTGACTCAAAGGTGATGGAACAATTGCTTGCAGCTGCTTATATTTCATATGGGAACAGAGAAGTAGATGATTGGATGGCGCAAGTTCTAAGCAGGAAATTCTTAGAAGTCAAAAGAATACACATACTCTCTACTTATTCCATTGTCAAACTTTCTACATGTGATCAGGAGCTATCATTGGAGGAGAAAACAGCAGAAGTCTGTCTTCCCCGGAGAATCGTTTTAGATCCGACGTCGTGTTCTAGCTAAGATGTAAAATGTAGTGTCATGTAATCTAGTAAAAACCTTGCTTAGCCCTGTAAATCCCATAATTTTGTTGGGTTTTTTTTTCCAGGTTATGTTCTGTAAGATATGATATTTAGTTGCCGTGATTAAGTTCAGCAAGTTATAAGCCATTTGTCATTGTTTTTGCTTACTTTTTTTTTCCCGCAGCTTGATGTTTGGATTTCAACGGATTCAACGAGGAATTTGCAGATACCATTAACTAGAGATTGAACACTGTTTATTCTTTCCCTCTTCCTCCGGGCGATTTCTAGCAAATCTGTGAATGGACTTGGCAACTCTTATTGTCTGATTTTTTTTTTTATTATTGATTTTTCTTTTTAAATTCAAAACATTCCAGAAGAGGGGTGTAAATCAAGATATAAAAATGGACATAAATTGAATCAAATCGGGTCGGTTTGGTTGGTAAGGAAATCGATTTTTAGTTTGTTTCAATTTTTTTAATGTGCCTATCAGGCATGGATTCTAGCTAAAAGATAATCCAACTAAATTACAATTACGAGGAGGGATTGAACAATCAACTTTTGAGATGGTAATTATTCAAAATGAGACGCAATTATATTCTAATAAAGATGTTATACATAAGAACATGCTAACTATTAAACAACTTATTAGAAAAGACAAGACAACCAATCAGAAAAATCACCAAATCATTGAGGGCATGCATCTCAAGTACACCAATTAGTAGGTTTCCTTCCATTTCAACGGGCATTTTCAACATCATTCCTTGAAGAGGACTTAAACCTCCATGCTCTTTAGTATGAGATTTTGAGTTCACTACCTACCATGCAACTTGTTATGTAAATACGTATTTTATAAATGAGTTATGCTCTAAAAGACAATCACACACCTGTGTTAACTATCAAATACATATTTAGCATAGCTTTATAAACACCTTTGGGCCAAATGTTGGTATTTATTTTTAACTCTTTTCTTATAAGTTGATTTCTTAAATTGTTATACCTACGATATAGTTACCTCATTACTAGGTATTTTATGAGTTTCTTTTAACGGTTCAATACAGGACCTACTTCGAAGTTGTTAGAGAAAAATATCTTTTTAGTCCTTGAATTTTGAGTATAATTTCCATTTGGTCCCTAGGTTTCAAAATATTACACTTTTACCTATGAATTTTGAGTTTAGTTTCTATAGGTTCCAAAATGTTACATTTTTACCTTTGAGATTTGAGTTTAGTTTCCATTTGGTCCCTATGTTTCAAGATTTTACACATTCACCCCCGAGTTTTCACTAATGCTCACTTTTGGTCATTTGTGTTAATTTTCTATTAATTAATTTAATTATAATTAAATTGATTAATTTTCACTAATTTTTCATCAATTTTAAAATTAATTAAAAAAATTCTACATCATAATATTTTTCATTAATTAACTGAAAGTTACCAAGGACCAAAAGTGAGCATTAATAGTGAAAACTCAAAGATAAAAGTGTAGAGTAAAAAAGTAAATATTTTGAAACCTAAGAACTAAATGGAAACTATACTCAAAACTTAGGATCAAAAGGGTATTTTTCCCAAGTTGTTATATGCGTTTGCTTTGGGCCTTTGGGCCTTTGAGCTGGGCCGTTTGTAGTGGGCTTCCTCTATCGGAACCGGAATATTTCGTCACTTTTTTTATCTTCTTTAAAAAAAAAAAAAAAAAAAAAGAAAACAGAGAAATTCCTATACCCCTCTATAAAAAAGAACGAAATCAAGATTCAAAACCCTCTCATCTAGCTCTCATTCTTCTTCTTGACGCCGGCTCCTCCTCCTTTTCAGCAGCTCAGTGTCGCCGCCGCTGCCGTCTTTCTTCCGCTCTTGTAGTTACCGGTATTCTCTCAATCTCCATTTATGTCTCACTTGAAAAATTCAAATTAGGTATTGTCTAATGAAAGAAAGGAGTAAAACCTAGCATCAAACAATGTATCGACCATTCTATTTGAACTTTATTTAGAGTTAAGACCAAGTTAGCTACTGATCTTCCAACAATTACTCGGTGGTACAGTTAGAAATTTTCAAAGTTCCATAATCCTCGAGGCCTTCATCTCCTCAATTACAACTTGCCTGCAATTCAGATCAATCGAGGCTTTCATACTACAGGCAATGTAGGAATGAGGATGGTATATTATAACTGTATTTGAACTTCTAACTTCTCATAAAAATAATCAAACAAAGAACGTGAAACAAAGAGCCGAATGTACCTTAGAAGTAGCATGCCGTAGATCATCACAGTTATCTGAGAATCCGACTGCACGAAATCCCCACTAGAAACCGAGCCATTGGTTTCCTGCTCAAATCCATGATCATCAAGAGTTAATATCGTATACCTATTTTCCCTAACAGACAAAAAGAGTCACAGATATTAGAATTCAAATATTCTATCAAATTTCTTTTCAAAACTTACACCTCGATGGCTGGTTGTTTGTGTTTCTGGCTCCTTCTTGCAAAGCGCACATCACAGCTGAATGGATACCTTTTTTTGCAAGTCTTAGAAGTGGAGGCTCCTTTATCCAATTCTCTCTTAATCCTTGGCTTTTAGGACTTGTTTTGATTGATAGAACAGCCTCAACTGTATTTATATTTGTAGATTATAGTTGGTAAGAAGACAATAGAGTCTTTTTTTAAAATTGAAATTCTCTCCTTGATTAACCGATCACAGTAATGATATTTTGAATTACTAGAAATGAGAGTTATGTATATGCTTCGTAATGCATGTACGTGATTTACAAAGTTATAGAAAATGTTTAGAAATAAATTTATATTAAAAGTGGAGGCCCTAAAGGGGGACATAGGATTCTCCTCTTATTTCCATTTAGTATAGATGTATATAGATAGATAGATAGATAGGTAGATAGATATAGATTATAGGTTTGTTTATTGCTTTTGCTTTTTTTGCATTGATTGTACGCTAACCTTTTATTTTTTTAAAATCCTGATTGTAGGCCAACTACAGTTCCTTCTTGTGTCCAGTGAGCCTTTACTTTTCCCTCTTTTTACCTCTTTAATTGAAAATCCCTTAAAATGGATTGTGGCAAGATGGTTGAGCTGTTTGACAGCAGAATTACTCTAGTCTATGAGAAGATTATCAAGGGTCAAGGACGGACCATTGCGTCGCTGGTTATATGTGTTCTATTATTGTCGTACTACTTGGAAATTGAAAACAATAACGCGGCCTCTCCAAATCATGCAAATAATGTAATCTTGCCGACTCTTAGCTTTGCTGCACTTCACTTGTTTGGCCTTCTCATATTCCATCAACAACTATTCTCCGCCTTCTTTCAATATGAGGGAGTTCTACTAAAAACTTTGTTAGATTTTATCTTGACTATTGGAATTGCTTATGTTAACTATTATATAATATTTACACCTCACGAATATGTCAATTGGAGGTTAGTTCTTTTTACGTTATCATATGCAACTTTCCATTTTCTCTTGATGATTAACGAGATTGGAGGGGAAGATTTTAGGCTAATGAGGAGTTGTCTAGGGTCTGCATTTCTCCTTACCATGTTCATACAACAATGGAAAACATTTGGAGCCATAGTTTACATTGTATCAACGGCATTATTTGTCTTCAAACAATGTCATATAAAAATGACTCTACAACAAAGAGTGAAGGTGCCTGAAGTAGAAATGCTTACCCCCAAAACCAATGCAGCGGACTCTTTCCTCAAGCAGCAGCCTATGACGTGACCGATCGAGGATTGCGGTGTGCATGAAGCTTTTGGAACATGGCATGAGCTTATTTTTCATTCTGTCATGAATTCTCCTGATTAGTTCTAATGTTGCTTCCTTTTTGTTTCAGACTTACAAATGGGTTAAAGTAGAGAGTTCCCATTTAGTGATGTTTAATTTGTAAATACAACTTTCATATCATGTTAAAGCATGAATTTCATGATTCAATGTTTGATTTCTTATATCATTGTGTTCTGGAAATTATGTTTTTGTTAAGGCTCTTTCTAGTTTCTACATTTATACGAGCCTTGAGGAAGCCGTATATTATTATTCTTGGTATATTGAATCCAATTATTTTTAGAGGTTTTGAAGTCCTGTGGTGAGAGTTCCCCTTAGTAGATTAATGGTGTTCCTAAACTCTGCTTCAATACCTGTTTGGTTTCCAAGCAATTTTAGAGAAAGAAAATCAGTTGCAATATCACACCTTGACCTAGTGTACTCCCCATATTATTATTTATTGCACATCTTCTTTGATCTTTTTTAGTTATTTATTATTTAATTTTACCTGAATATTGTTTCTGAAATTGCCAGTTTTAGTTTTTGTATTATTCTAGGTAAAGTTGGCATTATTGTGGACGATAAATTCTGAAATGAAGTATTTTCATTTTCTAGCGGCTAATAAGTGGATGGTAAATGTAACACTTTCGTCCTCTCCTTTAATTTAACCCTTTCAATTTGCACCTTTAGATAATTTCTTTGCTCATTCTCATGAAGTCATGATCAGCATACCAACCAGTCTCTTCTTTAGTTCTCTTCAACTATAATTGGAATTCCTCCATAGGTCTAGCTCATCAAATTCTTCTTATGGCAAGTCAATGTTGAAGAAAAGTTTAGTACTTTTATTTTTATTTTTCAAGGTTTTTATTACAAAAAGTTTAAATATTTTTATATTCTTAGTGATATTCTAATCCAATCATCACTTACTAGTTACTACAATGTGAGTTCTACAGGGGAAAAAAAAGAACAAAATTTCTGCCTATATTATTATTACAAACAGTACGAGAATATAATATCATCAATATTTTAAATTGATGATATTAAAACAACAGTACGAGAATATAATATCATCAATATTTTAAATTTTATGAAATTCGATATTTCCACTACTAATAATAAAGAATATGTCTTGACTATGTTGGATTGATAAGAACATATGTCTTATAGAAGATTCAAACATCTAATTTCTTAGTCAATGATATATGTTTAAGTTATGTATGATCTATCATATGTTCCAAATATTTAATGGGTACATTTTAGTCCTCAAAAAAAGGGGTAAATTTTAGGTGACAAAGAAATGGACGTTTTGGCATATGTTAAAATAGACGTTGAAAAAGATCAAATTAAGGTACGATTCGTCACTCAGAAACCGGATCGGCAATTCCACCGGTTCTTCCTCACGGATTATCCAGTGAACCGCACCCCCACCGGTCTGCCATCCAGCGGCGATTTCTTGACAACTGAAACTCGAATCTCCGCTCCGCCATTCATGAAGCTCCTTGATTATATATACAGTACCAATGGAGGATGGTCAGTACAAATATGTTTGCTCCGTGTGAATGACAGAGAGTGGCGGTCGCAGTCGCACATGGCGAAGGGACCGAGTTCGGTAGAGTCCATTAACTCATTTGGCTCCGAAATCGGGAGCAATTTGAGGAAGAAGAAGGAGCCCAGCCCTGTTTTGCTTCCCAATACGATTGCAAGGAGGATGAGCAGCTGCATCTTGGGCCCGACTGTCCCAAATCCAAATCCAAATCCAAATCCAAAGTCACATGTAGAAGCAGTGGAACGGACTCTGTATGCCTATGCCTTTTCTCTGTGCGAGTTTTTTTTTTTTTTCTTTTCAAAAAGGAGACACGAGAAGAAGCAAACAACCCTAACCATTCCATTTAAACCCACGCTTTTCAGTTTAAAGTTTACGTGTGCCAACTCCACCAACTTTTAAAACTGTTCTTGCGTTGGTTTTATTCATTTCTCTCTTTTTTTTTTATCTACTTCAATTCGTTTCCTTTTTTTCTTCTCAAAAAAAGTTTCCCTTGTTAGGGACAATGGACCATCAACAGATCTTCACATTTGTATGATATTGTCACTTTGGACATAAGTTTTCATGGCTTTATTTTTTGTTTCATCCAAAAGATCTCATGCCAATGAAGATAGTGTCCCTCACTTATAAATCTATGATCTTTCTTTTATCTAGCCGATATGGGATTTTGGTCGCACTCCCAACAATTTTAAAGAACAATATCACCATTAAATTTTTTAGTCTCCATAGTTAAAATTTAAAAATTTTAAATTCATCTTTATGGTTTGAATTTAGTTTCAATTGAATTGAATCCCTAACCAAACTTTTTTTTTTTATTAAAAGTCACTATTATATTGAATATTGAATGCATGATTCTTTTTATTATTATTATTATTATTGATGTGGCAACGTAAAATTGAATTTTCTACTTACCTAATTGTGTAAATTGTCAGGCATAATAAGTTTCAAGATTGGGTAAAAAAGAAAGAGAGAAAATTGGTGGGTTTTTAATCCGGGTAGAAAATAACTTAAAGACGATTTGTGAGATTTAAACAAACTATAAAAATTAAATTAAAACTATTAAAATTATAGGGACTAACTTGAAACTAAACTCGAATCTTCATCCCCACATTTGTTATATTGAAAAAACTAAACTCAAATTATTTGTACCAAACTAAAATTTTAAAAATAATAAAAATCCAATTGAAATTAAGCTCACAAGGGACTATATAATGTGTTGTTGTTGTTCCTTTTAAAAATGAAAAATCAAATATGAAAAACAAGTAATGAGAAAATGAAATATTACCAAAGGAACTGTTAGCAACAATGACAAACATCTCTTGCCTAAAGTACAATTAATAATAGAACACCCATCGTGGCTCATAGTTCATATAAAAAATTGAAACGACAATAAGTTTTGAATAACTCGTTAAAAAAACAATTATTTTTAAGTGAAATTTACAATTTTTTAATAGAGAAGTTTCAGACAAAAAGACAATAATAGTTATCATACTTCTTTTTCTTTCCAAAGTAAACAAATATGTGATGATTATAGAAAAAAGAAATTAACCCTTTTTTGGTTAAAGAGAGAAATTTCTATCGACAATATGTTTCTGTTGTTCTTCAAAATAAAAATCAAAGACAGGAAATACAAAATAGGCTAGATTACAACCTTACTCAAGTTGTGTTTAATGGGTTATTAAACCTTAAAAAGTATATAATAGATCTCTAAACTTTTAACTTAATGTCTAATATGCCTTTAAACTTTCAATTTTGTGTCTAGCTAATAGATTTATGTCGACATATACGATATTTTTAAAAAGATTCACAGATCTAGTAGACATAAAATTGAATTTTGTTTGTCCAATAATATCTTAAACTTTTAATTTTGTATCAATTAGTTTATAATTTTTTCTTTTTAATGTCGAATAGATCAAAGATCTAACAAACTCAAAATTAAAATTTAAGCACCTATTAGACGCAGAATTAAAAGTTTTAAAACCTATTAAACACTTTTTTTTTTTAGAAAACTACTAATTAAACACTTTTTAAATTTTAGGGATAATATACACAAATCTAAAAATTCAAAAACTAAACTTGTTATTAACCTAGAAAATAAAAATGTTTCTTACCAAGCTCTACAACTTTCTTCTTGTTACATATTTTTGCACATATATTCAAGCAACCTTCAACCATTTCTCATCTAAAATTTCATCACTCTTCTTCTAGAGAGTAAATCTACTAAGTTCACCAAAAGGACTAATTTTATATACACATTAATCAATAAAACATCATGAAGCAAATCAAACCAATCAAAAAATTAGGAGAGAATGATATTGATCAAAATAAAAAACACAAACACAAACAACATTTCACCTTTAAAAAAATGAATTCAACAATCTAGCTCCTAACTAATATGCAAAAATCAACAATTTTTTTAAACATCAAAACCCAACCAAAAAGAAAAGATCAAGAAGAAGACCTTTTTTTGGGGGGGATCTCATGCAAAGTTTAATTGATCATGATAGTTCCCATAGGACTAGGAGGCCAATCCAAAGCTGCCTTAGCTTGGAAAAAAAGTGATGTCTCACCCATCAAACTACCCTTAAAAAGAAGTGGAGTGAGACTAAAAAGAAGATTAAAAAATAAAAATCTCAATACTCTGTGAAACAGAAAGAGAAGTAGGACATTGCTTTCCTTAGCATTTACTTTTCTCAGACATAAAGTTTCTAATAATTTCCCAATAAATTTTTGTTCTAAAATAGATAATTATGATGTATGAGTCTTAATTATGCATCAAATGTTCATTATGGTGGTTGTTGAGGTCAAAAACAACATCACCCTAAACCCAAAAAAGAAGGTTCTTTCTCTCTTTCTATTGGGTTTGGAGAGATTTAACCTTCTAATTAAACCTAGATGTTTACTTCTACCAACCTCCCTTCATTTTAACATCATTCACATGTATAACTTCATTAGGTCATGTTCATGAAACTTTTTCCTTTTTCCTTTCTTCTATCTTTTTTCTTTTTTTAAATTTTAGTCATCAATCAATTTCAAGATAAAAGAGAAAATTGTTTGTGATGAGCTAAAATTAGAATCAGTTTAATATAGCAATGTTCTTAAGAAATATTTTTCAATTATTAAAAAAATGGTAATGTTTAAGTTTAACCTAGAATCCATCCTTAAAACTTTAAAAAGTTGATCCATTCTGAATCCTCAACTATGTTTAACAGTCTTTCCTAGCTGGGGATTGAAACCAAATGGAGAAATTCCTCTCCCATTTCTAAGAGGTGCCCAAAGAAGCTATCTCACTGTTCCAAAATGTCTCTTACGCACACTATCAATCCATTATCCATTAACAAAATATTAAACTAAAATAATCATTTATTAAAAATTTCATAAACTACAATGAATAATCTAAAAGTTTAGAAAGCAAAATAAATCAAAGTTTAAAGTTTAAAGATATGAGATTTAAACTAAAAATATCTATTTTTGTTTATATATATATATATATATATATATATATATATATATATATTGGAAAGTATATTTCTTGATATTAATAAACACGTTAAACTCATAATTGAAAAGTCACAGAATCAAATTCTGTCTTGATGGGCTATTATATGCGGATACTTTTAATTTTATTTGCTTTAAGGATTTTTCAAACAACTTTTCCTAGACAGACTTCGTCGCTTTTGAAAATAAAAGGAAATAAGAAAATATTATTTCACTGTAGTGATTGAGCTAAAGACTAAATAGTGGTTTTAATATAAATCCAGAAAGTTAAGGGGTGAAAAAAATATAATTATGATGAACAAAAAAATGCAAAAAAAAAAATCCTCAAAGGCCGGATGATCGCGGTTTATTCGGCTGTTTGGTCTCGCCTCGAGTCTTGGACCAGCCCCACATAATTAAATTAACCTACGTAATTGATATTTCCAATCACACATTTTCTTTAAAAACAAAAACTCTTTTTATTAAAAATTTGTGATGAATAGAATTAGAATTTCATCAAAAAAAAAAAAAAAGATTTTAATTAGGATTTTCGAAGCTCTATAATTTCAACGAGAACTGGTGGCCATGCGATTATAGATATTAGATCATATCCAGAACCAGAAGGAGAACCACCAAGATGGCGAGTACAAGGGGCAGGAAAGAATCGGGACCCTCCATCTCGAAGGGCCCCACCAGAGATGGGACGGAGTATGGCCGTCAGATCAAACCAGTTAAATTACTGTGTTCTTCCACATTGTTGACTTTTTACAGAGACCTTCATTTCCACGCATCCGAACTGTTTCTTCCTCTTCAACAGCCAACACTTCAAATGATGCAATCCCATTTTACACCTTCTGGTCCATTTCACTAACTCAGATTCGAAAACGAGCTCAGAACCAACAATCCCTCAAAAAAGAAAAAAAAAACTTTGAGATCACTCCTCTCTCTCTTTCTCTCTTTCTCTCTCTTCCTCTCTCTTCCTCTTTTTCTCTCTCTTCTGTGGCCATTGTTTATAGAAGATGATCAACCAAAGTAGTTAGCCCGAAAGAGAGAAGAAGGAAAAAAACATCAAATGAAAATACTGAGAAAGACATCTCCTCTTCCTACCAGAAGTGGAAAAGAGGCAATTTTTCTTTCTTCTGAGACAATCCCATTTCACCGAACCTCAATTAGACTAACAAAAACCTAACTCTCAACGTAAAGTTTCTCTTTCTCTCTCTAAACCTCAATCAATGTCGTCGTTTCCTTCTTTTCTTTCTCTATATTTCCTTCCTTCTTTCATTTTTCTCTTCAAACCCATTACTAATTTTCTTCTCTTCTTCTTCTTCTCGAATGCAGCCATCTCGCCGCAAGCTCTCTCTCTTCTCTTCAGAAATGGCGGCAATGAAGGCGCGAAAGAACAACAATCTCTCCATATTTGCTGTTGTTTTCTCTGTTTTTCTATTTGGGGTTTTCATGTACAATGAAGACGTCAAGTCCATTGCCGAATTTCCATTTTCCGGCCCAAAAACAGAGGAGGTTCAAGAACAGGGCCAGAAACAGAGCTCCCTTGTTCACAACACCCTTCAAACTGAGGTTTCGGTGAGTTCAAGATCCCAACTCGGAACGAATCCGGTGGAGAACTCGGAAGAATCAGAATCTGATGAATCCGTCAATCTCAAATCGATTGTTTCGAAAGAAGATGAAGAACAGAATAATCAGAAGGTCGAACAATTGCCTGTGGCTGAAGAAGATGACGACGACGATGTTGAATTGCCCCCTGAAGAATGCGATTTGTATAATGGCGATTGGGTTTTCGACAACACTTCTTATCCTCTGTATAAAGAAGATGAATGTGAATTTCTCACAGCGCAAGTTACTTGCTTGAGAAATGGAAGAAAAGATTCTCTTTTTCAGAATTGGAGATGGCAACCCAGAGATTGTTCTTTGCCCAAGTAAGTAAGACTTAAATTCCCAAAATTTTCCCTTTAAACATCTCAATTCTCAATTCAATTACTTAATTCATGGGTTTCTTTTTTTAGATTCAAAGCTAGATTGCTTCTGGAGAAACTGAGGGGAAAGAGGCTGATGTTCGTGGGAGATTCGTTGAACAGAAACCAATGGGAATCCATGGTTTGTTTGGTTCAATCAGTCATTCCTCCGGGCAGAAAAAGCTTGAACAAGACTGGTTCACTTGCTGTCTTTAAAATTGACGTATAATTTCTTTCTCTTTCGCTTTTAATTTCCTTTGTCGATTACTTCAATTTGAAGGTTGCATTCAAATATTAAACATCTGGGACATATTAATAATGATGATTAAGACGGGATTTTTTAGTCTAATTGGTAAAGTTTTTCGGTTGGTCCGTGATCGTCGGCGGCCGGTTCAATTATTGCCACGGATCTTCTTTCTTAATACAAATAAACCAAATTAGTTGATTTTTAGTGACGAATCTCTTTTAGAACTTTGCAATTGAAAATTGGCATCTTTTGAGCAACGGGTTTGGGTTGGTTTTGGTGGACCTCTTGCTTCGGAATTACTCTGTTTCTTCGAAACAAGAAAATTGAGCGGGGATGATCGCATGCGTGCAGGACTATAATGCTACAGTGGAATTCTACTGGGCCCCATTTTTGGTAGAGTCAAATTCTGATGATCCAAAGATGCACAGCATTTTGAACCGTATCATCATGCCTGAGTCCATCAACAAGCATGGAGAGAATTGGAAGAATGTCGATTATCTCATCTTCAACACTTATATTTGGTGGATGAATACTTTCAACATGAAAGTTCTGTAAGTACTTTCTTTAGATTCAATTTTGTAATTCCCTTACTTAATATTTAAACATTATCGTCAACACTAATTTATAAATTACAATTCTTTTTAACGTGATGTAAATAGGCGTGGATCATTTGAGGAAGGATCAACGGAGTATGATGAAGTCGATCGACCAGTAGCTTATGGAAGAGTGCTGAACACGTGGATGAGATGGGTCGAAGAAAATGTGAACCCTAATCGCACCACGGTTTTTTTTAGTAGCATGTCTCCTCTTCATATCAAGTATTTTTTCTATCCTTTTTTTATTTTTTTTTCTTTCATCATATATTACTTTAGATATTCACAACATGATGTTTAAATATTAATGGTTGAATAAATATCAATGATTCATACATAAGAAAATACCTAATATCATTTGGAGTGTAATTAGATTAATAGATGAATGAAAGAGACATCATTATTAATGAATTTTGCATGCGATTCCACCAAATCTTTAGGGCCTGTTTGGTATGCAATCCGGATTCTGTTTTATGTTTTCAGATTCACTGAGTTCAGTGAATATGCGTTTGGCAGACTTGTTTTCGAAAACTGTTTCCGGATTCTGTGATCCAAATAGTGAAAATTCTGAAAACAATTTTTTTATGTTTTCATTGTATCCAGATTTTGAATTTGAAAATTTAAAATGCAGAATTACATTAGAAAATACCAAAACTTTAATAAATATAGTTTTTGATGTTATAAACTCAATTTATTTTTGTTAAATTAAAATATGTATAATTTAATATATTATAAATTATATGATATTGTAAAATAATAATTGTACAAATTTTATAATAAAAATCATGTTCATAAATTAATTAATAATGGATTATATTCAATCTAATATTTAGTTTTGCAACTACAACTAGTTAATGGTCTATAAATATATTATAGAACACATTTTGAACAATTGTTTAAATTGGAATCCAATTTCTAAATCTGCTACCAAACACATATCTGAAAACATGAAATACAACTCTGTTTTCATTGAATCCCTTGTTTTCAAAATTCTGTTTTCAGATTGCATACCAAACAGGCCCTTAGTTTCCTTAACAATAATATATGTGTAAGTGGAGTAGAATAGTTTTTTGTAAACAATAATATATGTGTAAGTGGAGTAGAATAGTTTTTTGTGTGTGTGTGTGTGTGAGTAGAATAGTTTTGTGTGTGTGTGTGAGACTTGAATTTATCAAAATGAAAAAACTTGAATTAATCAAAATGAAAAAATTTGAAATTATCCAAATTTATAATTTGATTTGGCCCAATTGTAAGAAAACATAACTCCCTTTTATGAGTGTCAATAGTGGAGGAAGTTCTCATTCTTTCATAATCTATTTGCATTCTTCACCCTATCACCAAACCTGACTCCATCTTACATTATTAAATGTTTTCATAAAATTAATGCCAAAAAAAATAATTTTATGCAATTATAATGTTTAATTGATTGTTGACGTATATAGCTGGGCAATAATTATTGACATGTGCTCTTTCTTTTAGATGAGAGGTTCAAACTTTCATATGTTTCTTTTAGTGGATTTATTTAGTTAAGAAAAAAAGACAAGGAGAAGATTTAAAATTCTCATTGTACTAAAAAAAAAGATTTAAAATTCTCAACTTCTCGCCGCTTTCTTGGCTAATTAATCTCTTACTTGAATTTGGAGTCCCTTGTGGAGCCCATATACATCACGTAAATCATTACAAAAGTCACAAAAATCCTTTTAAAATACAAACTTTAATCTAAAAAAGAGAATCAATTTTGTAGGGTCTCTGTGATATCTTATTTATATTTAATTTTTTACTCTCATATTCATTTAATCAAATTGAATTTTGTTTGATAGGTTTTCTTTTTAATATTTAAATTACAACTACATTTTATGCAATTTGAAAAATAATATTTATACATTTTCAGTGTTCTCAATTTTTTTTTTTCTAACATATTGGTAGAGATTTAAATCTCTTGAAGGCATATGTTTTGATTAGTTGGGCATGAGTTATGCTCAAGTTTGACTTGTATTCTCCTTTTTTTAGACAGTATTCTCAAATTCTAAATCTCTATCATATATACATATAATTTCTTTTTGTTTGAGTTCAACAACAATATTTAGAAATGAAAAGATTCGAACTTCTAACATCTTGATCGAGTGTACATGCCAATTATATTGAGCTATACTCAGTTTGACATATTTATATATATTTTTAGTTCAATAAGTATTAAGATAGGAAAGATTTAAACCTTGAAAGAAATAAGTTATGTTTTGAGTTTCTATTTTTAAGAATACTAAGATGTTTTAGCGATGTGAAATAGGAGCTTAGATTGGAACAACCCATACGGGATAAAGTGTGCAAAAGAGACAATGCCAGTACTAAACATGACGATGCCGCTGGAAGTGGGGACAGACCGCCGCCTATTCTACATCGTGATGAACGTAACACAAACAATTAAAGTGCCAGTTCATTTCATCAACATCACCGCCCTCTCCGAGTACCGGAAAGACGCCCACACCTCCGTCTACACCATCCGACAGGGAAAAATGCTGACCGCCGAGCAGCAGGCCGACCCTGCCACCTACGCCGATTGCATCCACTGGTGTCTGCCCGGCTTGCCCGACACTTGGAACGAGTTCATATACACACGTATCATTTCTGATTCCTGACAATTTTATTATATACCATTATACAGCCTCTTCTTTTTTTGAAATCTTTTGTATAATTTTTTCTTCTTCTTCTTCATAAGAAATTTTTCTTGGGTTTCCTGTTGTTGATTACCCTTTTCTTTTTTTTTTTTTCCGGTTGAGTTCGTGTAATTTTTTTATGTATAAGATTAAAGGAAAATGATAATTTGACCTCCCCAAATAAAAACATGCGTAAGCTTTGTCCAATGTCTGGAGAATTTAACAGTAACAGTGTGGAAATTATTGTACAAACTACGGCGGCCCTTCTGTTTTTTTTTTTTCAGGACCACCAGTTGTGTGGAAGTAATTTTTTATTATATTATAAGTTTAGACATAGCCTAATAGGCTCCTTTTAAAACCATGAAATTAAAAAATGTCTAATAAAAATCTCAATTTTCAATTTATGTATAATAAATTCTTAATTTATTTGATATATTTTTTTTTAATTTTAATAACGTATTAAAAACAAATTAAATTTTGTGTCGAAGAGCTTTGAACTAAAAAAGATTAAAAATTGTGTCGAGGAACTAGCATTTTAATTTTGTGTATAATAGTTCTATATATGCATTTTAGAAAAGAGCAGAACTTACTGCAAGGCTGCAAGTAAGTTTTGCAACCTAGACACGTGGCACAATTTTATGGTGCCATGTGGCTATTTTTTAATTTTTAAAAAGCTGTTTTTTTTTAATTTTTTTTCTTTTTCTTCTACGTTTTTTTCCTTTTCTTTTTTTTTTTTTAGATTTTTTTTTATCCTTTATCTTTTTCATATTTTTAATTTATGCATGAGATCAATCCAAAATTATTTTTCATTCAATTGTACACCTAATTACACACCCAATTGCACATAATTATATATTTGGTGCAATTATTTTCTTCATGATTTTTATCAATTGTACACCTAATTACATATATTTATATGTTTTTACTATTATCATAAAAAACCAAATCAAGCCACAATGATTCAAAATCAAATCTCAATGGCCAATCTACTCTACAAAAATAAGAGGTTTGGATCCACACACCCCAAATTACAAGACATTTCATAAATAGTCAATTGAAATTAGGAACTATGTCTATACTTATGAATTACAAAGTAAATATATTTAGTTATTCAAATGATTATTTTTTCAATTAGGAAAATATTATTATTGTTATTTTAAGCCTTCAATTTTCAATTGACTAGTTATGAAAATTTATGGTGTGTAGGCCGATTGACATTAGATTTTGAATAATTGTCGCTAGATTTGACTTTTGATAATATTAGTAAAAATATATTAATATATACAATTAGGTGTACAATTGATTAAAAAAATAATTATAGATTGATCTCATGCACAAATTAAAAATCTGAAAAAAGATAAAATAGAAACAAACAAAAACCCAAAAGGCATAAAAAAAAGTAAACAAAAAAATGTTTAAAAAAAGAAAAAAAATGAAGAAACGATGTTTACAGAAAAAAAAAAATGCATGTGGCATAATTAGCTGGGCTGCAAAACTTACCCAACCTGCACATAAGTTGATTCATTATACATTTTTTAAAGAGTAAAACTTACTTGCAGTCCAGTTTATTGTATTAGACACAAATTTTGAGAATTTAAAGTCATCTAATAAATATAAAAATAAAAGTTTATATATATATTAGACATTTTTCAAAGTTCAAACATCTATTACACATAAATTAAAAAAAAAATTAGGAATTAAACTTATAATTTAACCATGATTTTATTATTTGTTTTTTTTTTTTTGATTGATACGAATTTCTTTTCTTTTGTTTTTCGATAGAATTAAATTGTTGATTTATGCTTGAATGTCCATGGAGGGAGAGGGACTTTGCCTACTTGGGCCCAAATAACTGGCCCAACATTCTAATAATGTCCACGCTGCAACTTAATGGGCTGGTTACCGGTACTGTATCTCAGCTCATTCTAAGATTGGGATTATTCACATTTGAGTAGTTATTTTAGTTCAAGAATTGGTTATTCTAGTTCAAGAATTCTGGGACAAGGAATTAAACCATGACTCTTTATAATAGTAATTGGTGCTTTAGACATTAAGCTATGCTTGGACCAGTCTTTTTAATAGTTGAAAGATCAGTCGAGTAATTAGATAATCATATCTTACTCTGATACATAAATATTCACGTTTATAACGTTTAGGGTTGGTTTAATAACAAGTTTGTTTCAAAACATTATGCTTATTTGCTAAATCTCTTATTTGTTTTCTATTTTACTTCTTTTTTCTTTTTTTTTAATTTGTCATATTTCAAAAGGGCGGATTAATATTGTTTCTAGGATTGCAATTATGTTTCTGCCATTTGTTTCTTCGTTTCCTCCGGCTAGTGTGATGAGGAGAGACAAATCTCAACTCAAATTTTTTAATTTGATCCTACTTATATTGATCTGATGATGTACAACATGAGTTTGTAAGGGATTGATAGCAACATTGGCGTGGTTTGCTCTTGGTGGCTCAATTTTCTTTGAATTGTATAAGGGTTTGGATGCCATGTATTAAGTTGAATATCTTTATTTTAAAAAAAAAAAAAAAGAACAACAAAGGAAGAGGGTTAAAATAAGTGCTAAATTACAAAAAGACAGTGTATGCAAAAAGTGAGAAATTGAATAGAAAAAACATAAGTACAATAAAAATATAAAGGTACAAATAAAATTGTAGTAAATGGAGTCTTATTTGTTTAAATTTAAGCTAACATCAATGACGTAATTTTAAATTTAGAAAATCAACTACTATGGGTGGTCAAGAGTACGTTGCTTTGGCTATTTTATATTCAAATTATATTTAAAAAAAAAAAAAGATAAAGTCATTTCAAATCATACACACGTTGAATAAATATGTAAACTGATAAATTATTCATTTTTGGTCCCATAAATTTTAGGATGTTTCATTTTAGTAGTTAACTTTTGAAATATTGTACAACAATAAAATTTTGAAATTTAGAATTTTGTTTAAAATAATTCTTAAACATTGTTAACTTGAAATAAACTCAACTGGAGAGGGGAACTTCAAGAAACTCCTATCGAAATATTTTTTCTCACAGATGATGAAATCACAATATTTGCAAATATATGTGCCAAACCATTTCATTCTCTTATATATTAAAAAAAAAAAAGTTGTGGGCTTTTCGTAAATGACTTTTACTTACAAATCTTATCCTAGAAAGATATTTGTGACAATGGATCTTAGAAAATATCAATGGAATGGGAGCCAAGTTCTACAACTCTTTGTTTTCTTCTTATTTTTTTAGTTTTTTTTCCCTTCTCACCATCACTCCAACGTATAAGCAGTCTTAAATTTCATCTCATTTCAAATCATAAGTTTTTTTTTTTATTACAAACTCTATGTCCTTCGAGGTCAACCCTTATACCATCATTTGAAGTGTTACATTAAATATACTTTGAATATTTAATTTTTCATTTTATGAAATTAAAACATATATTCAAAGATTTTTGTCCATTCAAGTGGCTAGTCCTTTGGAGCTTTGACTCTTATTACGTTTATTATCAAGAAAGATCAAATATGATACAAGTCGACTTCAAGATGTAGTAAGAAAATATTCAACTTTAAAGTGATGGAGACTCCTCAAAAACCTACCAGACCTTTTGATATGTCAACTCATTGAATATTTATTAGCTTTTTTTAATATTTAGTAGCTTGTTAATGGAGATAAGTATTACTTTACCTTTTGAACTTTTGATAATGATATCGAAAATAGCTTGTAGGAAATCATGTGAATGCTTCAACCAAAACAAAACTCACACACACGCAGTTTAATTAATTGCAAAGGTGGAATATTGAAAAATCATTGATATATATAGAAGATGGTAATTGATGCCTTTATTCATTAAACTATACTCAAATTGACACACAAAAACAACACTTATTAGTTGAAAACTCATAGGATATGTCCATTTTCATATCAGTAAATCTTGATGTTGGATTTTCAACATCCACCACAACAATTTGGCAGCTATCTTAGAAAAAAAAAAGAACCCTTGAACTTTGTCATTTGTTTAAAAAATACTCATATTATTTCAAAAGTTGCAATATTATCATCGACATTTTATAAACGTTTCAAAACTATATTTGGAGTTGAAATTCATTAGAATAATGGATGGAAAATCGACGTGGCGGTGACCTAGAATGATGTAACAGTGACTAGGACGCTTTGTCTGGATTAAGTTTGAAATAACGACATCCAGGCACATTGACTTTTGTCCAACATTCTCACGATTTTTCTACTCTAAGGATAGTTTTGAAACGTTTATGAAAAACTAATGATAATATTGCAATTTTAGAAAAAATAGAAGTATTTTTTAAACAAATAGTAAATTTCAAAGGTATTTTTTATAATTTAGCCACGAAAAAAACTATTTTCAGATTTTATTTTTCTTTTTAAAATATTAACATAAACCTTTAAAATGTATAAAGTTATAAGTTCGGCCCACCAGCATGGTTAGGCCCAAATGGAAAGATGGGCCATATGTTTCATGTTGGGCCCAGCCCGTTGCCTTTAAAGGTGTACATTTTGAGTGCCAGATGCATCACTGCCCTTTTGCCAACTGCTGACTAGGACCATATCTTGAGTGGTTGAGTTAGAGTATGACACATCATCCTATTGTGTAGATTTTTTCCACTTAAATTTATTCGTTTTGTTTTGATCTAAGAGAAGTAATAAAATTGATTAAATATAACTTTATTAGGAAAAAAAAAAAAAAAAAACATCGCTAGAATTGTCATATATTCGTACCTCTTTTTTCAACACTTGCAACTTTGAATTTCATTCATATTACTAATGTAACGATAAATTATATAATCAAATCCACTACTTTTCAAAATATAATGCTTTAGCTATTCAAATAATTCGTTTTAAATATAGGTTGATGTAAAAAGTTTCACTACGATCAAGATTATAACGTTCATAAATTGAGATAAACATATGATGTAATATATAGAAGTAAATAAAATAACACGATAACAAAAATATACATTTTTAATATGATAAATAAAACAAATAATTATGGTCCCGTTTGATAACCATTTGGTTTTTGGTTTTTGATTTTTGGTTTTCAAAAATTAAGTTTGTTTTATCTCAATTTCTCTATAATGGCTTTCATCTCCCTTAAGGGAGCATTTGAATTCTTAGCCAAATTCTAAAAACAAAAACAAGTTTTTAAAAACGAAGTCCCGTTTGATAACCATTTGGCTTTTAGTTTTTGGTTTTTGAAAATTAAGTCTAAAAATACTACTCCCACCCATAGATTTACTTGTTTTATTATCTACCTTTTACCTATGTTTTCAAAAACCAAGCCATGTTTTGAAAATTAAAAAAAATAGTTTTCAAAAACTTGTTTTTGTTTTTAGAATTTGGCTAAGAATTCAAATGTTTCCTTAAGAGAGATGAAAACTATGGTAGAGAAATTGAGAGAAAACAAACTTAATTTTCAAAAACCAAAAACAAAAAACTAAGGCCCCGTTTGATAACCATTTGGTTTTTGGTTTTTGATTTTTGAAAATTAAACTTATAAATACTATTCTCATGTATGGTTTTACTTGTTTTATCATCTACTTTTTACCTATGTTTTCAAAAACTTACCCATGTTTTGAAAACTAAAAAAAGTAGTTTTCAAAAACTTGTTTTTGTTTTTAGAATTTGGCTAATAATTCAAATGCTTCCTTAAGGGAGATGAAAACCATTGTAGAGAAATTGAGAGAAAACAAGCTTAATTTTTAAAAACCAAAAACCAAAAACTAAATGGTTATCAAACGGGGCCTAATTTTTTTAGTTTTCAAAACATGACTTGATTTTTTTAAAACATAGGTAAAAGATAGATAACAAAACAAGTAAATCCATGGATGAGAGTAGTATTTATAGGCTTAATTTTCAAAAACAAAAAACAAAAAACTAAATGGTTATCAAACGAGGCCTATAAATTTTGTTTTTAGAAGTTGGCAAGGGAAAAATTAAAAGGAAAAAACATCCATAAATACAAAGCACGACAAACAAAACCAAACTAATTAAAGAGCATCCTAACCTTAATATAATTCAATCAGTTATAACATTATGCAAAGTATAAATTCGAATTCTCATTCCCACATTATTGAGTTAAAAACTAAATAAATGAAGAGCACGTTAAAAATGATGGAAAATTTTTGTGTCATAGATAAAAATTTTAAAAATAAATTAGTTACTAAAAGTCACTATCGTCATGCACATAGTCAAGGGCAATTCATACATTTGTGAAAGAAAACAAGTTAACGATTTAAGTAAAACAATATGACTTGCAAAGTTTATGAAAAACCCAATATGTAATTGCCAAAGATTTAAATTCCATAAAAAGAGTTGATGAATAAGATTAAAACAAATTACAAGTTACCTAACGTCAAATAATATAGATATATCTAAAGTGTTTCATAATTAGCATTACAATTATTTTAATTTCTCACAGATTTCTATTCGAAATTAAGAACAAAAATTTTAATTAAAAAATCACTTAATAGTAATATAAACTAAACATGATTGATTTTAAAATTTGTAATAAAGGTAGGAATATCCCAATCTCAAACCTAATTATAATTATTTTAAGAAGAAAAAAGAAAAAACAACTGGTTCGAATATGTCCTATAGATGGAGTGGGCTTCCAAATCCATATTTATTCAGTTCTGTCTCGAGACTCGTACATAAATGCAAACCTGGCATAGTTGCAATCTGCATTTTTTTATGCTATTATTTGTTCAACAAATTTATTTTACAAAATTTAATATAATTTATTTATATATTTTATCACGCCTTCGTGGTTTATTATTATTACATTGAATTTTCCATTTCACATCCGATTAGAAAAATCACTTCCTTTTAACATAGTTGAGCCAGATTATATATTCCCACTCTCTCCTTCTTCTCTCTCTCTCCCTTTCTCTCCCTCTTTCTCTCTTCTGTAGATCTCTCTGTTCCCTCTGTCGTTCCGAGGGTCCGAGGGTTTCGTCGTTGCCTCAGATCTCGCCCTGCCTTGACTTCTGCTTATAGGCGTCCGCTCTCTTTCTTTTTCTCTCTATCTCTCTTGTGCTGTCTCGTTAGATCCGCGTGTGTTCTTGCTATCGAGCCATCATGGCGGCCGCCAGCGCTCCGATCACCATGAAGGAAGCCATAACGGTGTGTTTCTTGTTACGTTTTTATAAAATTTTGAATTATGCACTCGCTAAGCTTAATTCGAGATTGCAATTGTGTTTAGTCGTGTAGTCGGGTCTTAGATTGCTCAATTTTGTTCCGAGTTCGCATCCTTTGCTACCTGCTTGATTTGTCGATTTAAGTTGTTTTGATTTTTTACCTCTCGTTGTAGTTGGCTCAGATCCGATACTTGTTCTTTTTAGATCTGCGACTTTCTTTTGTCTATCTTGCATTTGATTCTTCATTTCTGGCTTTTACTTTTCGTCTATTGAGTGCGCCAATTTTATTTCGGCGAGATGGATTATATACAGTAATACTAACTGATCGGATTGTGTGATCTGATGAACTTTCAGCTTCCGAGCATTGGTATTAATCCGCAATTCATAACATTCACGCACGTGACAATGGAATCCGATAAATATATTTGCGTCCGAGAAACAGCACCGCAGAACAGTGTTGTTATTATTGATATGAACATGCCAATGCAGCCGTTGAGGAGGCCTATTACTGCGGACTCGGCACTTATGAATCCTAATTCTAGAATATTAGCTTTGAAAGGTATTGTATGGTTATGTTAAGTTGATAATTTTTTGTTTTCAAATATTGTGGTGGTAGAAATGCAAATGCTAGTATAAGAAACGTAGATTTGAAATCGATGATTTTGTTTCTGATCCTGCGTCACTGCGGAAGATTTCTTCCAATGATTTTCTACAACGTTATATAGTTTAATGGTGGTCAAGCTAGTGGAATGTAATTTGAATTCCGTCTTAATTGGGTTTGCTTGACCTAACATCTACGTGAGAAGATCATTTTACATGCTCAAATTTCTAGGTTTTTGAGTTCCAACTGTATATATTCCTTAAGTGGAGTTTCAAAATTAATGTGTATAAAATGTAATATATGATGGGAAAGAGACATTGCAGTGACTGTTCTGAACTGAACTCACTCTATGCGAGCTTTATGTTTGTGAAATAGAAATCCTTTTGGTATAGGGTTTCTACCCATTAGTTGTGTATATATTTTACTTTTCTTCTTTATTTTTTCTACGTATTTTGAACTTTACTTGCCTATATTGCGCCATCATGTAGCTCAAGTCCAGGGGTCAACTCAAGACCACCTACAAATATTCAACATTGAGATGAAGGCAAAAATGAAATCACATTTGATGCCCGAGCAGGTTGGAACTCCATTCTGTATTTTCAAATTGAAACTTTGAGATTGTTGTAGAGCATGATTTTCTCATTGAGATTCACAGTACATAGCACTCATGAATTTGCTTTATTTATAGGTTGTCTTTTGGAAGTGGATAACCCCTAAGACATTGGGCTTGGTCACACAAACTGCAGTATATCATTGGTCCATTGAAGGTTGGGAACATTTTCTATTTTCTTTTCTAGTAATTATCTTGGATATTGAACAATTTGTTTTATGGATTCACTCGTTGTTCACTCCTATATGTCTTCACTCTTGTTTCTTGTAGGCGAATCTGAACCTGTGAAAGTGTTTGAAAGAACAGCCAATCTGGCTAACAATCAGATTATAAACTATCGGTGTGATCCTTCTGAAAAGTGGTTGGTTTTGATTGGGATTGCACCTGGTTCACCTGAGGTATGTTATCATTTGTTTAAATTCCTGCTCTCCATGCAATCAGAACTTTTAAAAATTTGTACATACAAAAATTTTCTGAATGGTCAAAATGCAAATGGCAAAGTTCTTTTTACTTCCACGGATGAGGGAAAAATGACTCGGATAGCAATTCTGTAAGCCATACATTTAACTGGGATTGGTTAAGTAAGTTTGATTTTAGAATCAGGACTGATCAGGATATATACTATACAGTGGTGTAGTTGATTGAGGCTAAGGCACTACCAACTCTGTATATGGTTTAGGCTTCATTGTATAATATTTTCCAAGCCATGCTTCTTCCTGAAGCAAATTTGAAGACCATTGCAAGTGCTTTCATCCTTAGAACTTAGAACTTATTGTTATGGTTGCCACTCCTCCAATTTCCTACTTAGTGGGCTGGGTCACGTCATAGCCTTTTTGCCCTCTTCTTGATGAATTTTTTGCCATCTTTTGAAGTTGATGGCTGTGCTGAAATTTTATCCTGTGTACATTTATTGTAATATGTAGAAATATTGATGCTTTCACAACTCTAGGGTGGATGTAGTTCTGATTTGCTTTTCCTTATAATATAGAGGCCACAACTTGTGAAAGGGAATATGCAACTTTTCTCTGTGGATCAGCAGAGAAGTCAAGCTCTTGAAGCACATGCTGCATCATTTGCTCAATTTAAAGTAAGAGGCCTTTTTTCAGTTCATGTTTTTGGTGTATTCTTTGAACATTATTTTGCTTTATCTGTTTTTTGATTTGAACAGCTTCCTGGAAATGAGAATCCTTCTACTCTTATATCCTTTGCCACAAAGACACTTAACGCTGGACAGATCACTTCCAAGTTACATGTCATCGAACTTGGTGCCCAGCCAGGTTAGCTTGCTCTTATATATCCTATTTTGTTGTTTTCTTGGATAAATTTGTTGTGTAGTCTCCCGGATTTCTGGGTTAAAGTTACATTTGACCTCAACATATTAGGCTTGGCTATTTCTTCAACAGCATATGCCAACTTTTTTTGTCGTGTTCCCAATTTTTGTTATTGCAATTGGTATCACTAAAATGTATTTACGGCCATCTCTAGATTGAATCTCTGTCGTCGTTATGTTAGATGTAAAATATCTGTTTTCTTAAATGAGTTTGGGGATGTAATGCTGTGATTGACCTGAATGTTTATTCACCAACAATCCTATCTAGAAAATTGATCCGTATTATTGAGATCTTTGAGTGAGAGTGTAAGAAATCATAAAACGAAAACCTTGGAAGTGTCTGAGGATAGTACTGGAGAACCAAAGCAGGTTCTGGAAGTAGTTTTATGAAGTCTCACGTAGTGAAGTTCTTAGACTTCTGTAAACATAGTTGTCATAATACCTTTTTTAAATGTGATTGTTCACAGGAAAACCATCATTTACAAAGAAGCAAGCAGATCTATTCTTTCCACCTGATTTTGCTGATGACTTTCCTGTGGCAATGCAGGTATTGGAGAGTTACTCACTTAGATTTTACAAGATTCTAGTAACCCTGTTTGTATTAGTTTTAGTGATGGTTTTTTATTTACAGATCTCACACAAATATAGTTTGATCTATGTGATCACCAAGCTCGGGCTGTTATTTGTATATGACTTGGAGACAGCTGCTGCTGTATATAGAAATAGGATCAGTCCAGATCCTATATTTTTAACTGCTGAGGCTTCTTCAGTGGGAGGATTTTATGCAATAAACAGGAGGGGTCAGGTGTTACTGGCTACTGTCAATGAACAAACAATTATCTCCTTTGTCAGTGGCCAGGTATGATTATGACCAAATTTGCTTCTCTTTTGGAATTATATATTTTTTTATTCTGTATTATATAGCTGAGGCTTGTGAAAACTTTTGTTGGTTGTGACAGTTGAACAATTTAGAGCTTGCTGTCAATCTTGCTAAAAGAGGAAATCTTCCTGGTGCTGAAAATCTGGTAAGCTTGCTTGTATAAGCATAGTTCTTTTGAACGCACCATGGGTTAAGTCCGTCCATTAGTCAAATAGGCGAGTTGGGGGTGGTTAAAAGAACCCTGGAGAATCCAATAAAACCAAACAGCACAAAGTGATGGTGTTGGGTTCAAATAGTTGAAACTTGTTTGACAGAGGTTGCTTAGTTTTCGGATCTTATAAAATTAATTTGAGTTGAATATAACCCAAATTCATTAATTAAAAAAATTACTCAGGATAAAACTCTTAAGCTATATTCATTTTACTTGGTGCCTCTTTTGATTTTTTTTTCTTTCTATTTACCAAAATTTGCAAACATTAAATTTAGAGCTTTGAAATACTAATGTTCTTGAAATAGAAGAAATACTAGACGTGATTTTTAAATTTTAAAGATCTAAATAAGATAAATATGTTCATCAGGTATTGATTTTATTTATTTTTATATTATGTATATTTGTTTTAAAATAAGCTACCAGAATAGCTTGACTTGTTTTGTCATGTGAAAGAGTTGAAGATTTTTCATATAAACTTTGTTTTGTTCTCATTGGTTCACATTTAGAATCTATGCTGTTGATTATCATTCATGCCATTCTTAGCAACTTTTGGGTGGTTGATACATCCTTTCACTATTTTCACAGGTTGTCCAGCGTTTCCAAGAACTTTTTGCTCAAACAAAGTACAAAGAAGCTGCTGAATTGGCTGCTGAGTCTCCTCAAGGAATCCTCCGTACACCAGATACTGTTGCAAAATTTCAGGTCTTTTTCTTTTCCCTTCTCTTTTTTCTCAGGTTGGTCATGATTTATGATCTTCATATGGATATGGTGCCATGTTATGCCTTTGGTCTTACCCTATTTTATTTGGATTTGATCTCTGATTGTAATTTGCACTCTCTCTGTACGCACATATCTATATGCATATTTGCTTTGTTTACTTTCTATCTTTTTCCATTGGCGATGGCATCATTTTGTCTCATTTTCTTTGAGGTATTAAATTGCTACACAATTACTCTATGCATAGTAATAGTGAAAATCAATGATAGTGGAGCATCTTTTTTCCCCTAGTACGAAACAAGTTAATGTCGGTTGGAGGACATTATCACAAGAAAAATTGTATCCACGATGATAATCACATCTTGGGGACACCTTGAGGAAGGAGTTTCCTTTTCGTTTCTGAACTATTCCATGGGTTGATATTAATGATTATATTTATTAAATGATGCAGAGTGTGCCGGTGCAAACTGGTCAAACACCACCTCTACTGCAGTATTTTGGAACTTTATTAACAAGAGGAAAGCTGAATGCATTCGAGTCATTGGAACTATCTCGTTTAGTGGTAAACCAGAACAAGAAGAACCTCTTGGAAAATTGGTTGGCTGATGACAAGTTGGAATGTAGCGAGGAACTTGGAGATCTTGTGAAGGTTTGATGTCCACCTGTTATTGATGTCACTTTTTTCTTGTTTCAGGGAAAAAAAGTTATCTACTCCCTTTACTTATTAATTCATGTTTTGTGCAGACTGTGGATAATGACCTGGCCTTGAAAATCTATATAAAAGCCAGAGCAACGCCAAAGGTTGTTGCTGCCTTTGCTGAGCGGAGGGAATTTGACAAGATCCTTATATATTCAAAGCAGGTGAAGAAAGTTCTTCTCTGTGTGATGTACAGAGTTATCTGATATCATTCTTCAGAGCTTTATTTACTCTTCAGAGCTTTATTTACTCTTAAAATTAGTCCTATTCTGATTTATCTTTATTATTGTTCTTCCATTTTTCTAAAATTAGTGAAGTATTTACCATTATAGGTGCTCATCTATAATAATAATGATGTCTGATGATGATGCCAATTATGCTATTAAATTTTCTTTACTGTAGTTTTGTTCATAGTGTTATTCATGTAATTATACTTCTCAAAGTATTTAGACTTTGACGTGTTTTGTACAATGAACTATACTTCTCTTATCATTAGATATTTCGCATGTAGCTCTTGCAATAATTTTTATACAAGTTTTTCTTGCCATAGGTTGGATACACGCCAGACTATTTATTCCTTTTGCAAACAATTCTCCGAACGGATCCTCAGGTATGCAGATACATATTTAAACCCCTGTTAACTAATATATTTAATTGATATCTGGTCCTATAGAAAAAGGGGAAAAAACCTGTCATGAACCGTATGAAACTTCCCCCTTTGTACCGGGAGACTGATAATTTTTTTTCCTGGCTTGTAGGGAGCGGTTAACTTTGCATTGATGATGTCACAAATGGAAGGAGGTTGTCCTGTAGACTATAACACAATAACTGATCTTTTTCTTCAGGTTTGTTATATCTTCACAGTGTTTAAGTTATGAATTTTGATGAGGGTTGATGGTGCTATAATCTTTCTCATCTTGTTTTTCCTGCAAAATCAAAAGATGCAGAGTATTTTTTGACTTATCATTTTATTGCATTACAACTATGTGGACGAATAGATGGTTACATGTGATTCTTATAATACGGTTCCTGCTTTGACATTTCTCAGAGGAATTTGATCCGTGAGGCTACTGCTTTCCTGTTAGACGTTTTGAAGCCAAATCTACCTGAGCATGCTTTCCTCCAAACCAAGGTTCCCCCCCCCCACCTTTCTTAATATAACAGCTACCTTTATCTGCTGATGACATTATTTCAACTTTTGTATATTGATGATTTGTATTACATAGGTACTGGAAATCAATCTGGTAACTTTTCCAAATGTAGCTGACGCCATATTGGCTAATGGAATGTTTAGTCATTATGATAGACCTCGAATTGCCCAACTTTGTGAAAAGGCTGGGCTTTACGTGCGAGCTTTGCAGGTGAGATCACTTTTAGAAACTGTATTCTCTTTCCCAATTTTATAATATCTTTATATCTTTATGGACTTATGCTAGGTTTATTGATTTTTCTACCTACATGCAGCATTATACAGAGCTACCAGATATTAAGCGAGTCATTGTGAACACACATGCTATTGAGCCACAGGTTTGTCTAGTTTGTACTTGTATCTCTTATCACCTACCAGGAGTACGTATATTCGATCTTACAAATGGTTATCTGCAGTCACTTGTAGAGTTTTTCGGTACCTTGTCTCGTGAATGGGCTTTGGAGTGCATGAAGGACCTTTTGCTTGTCAATCTCAGAGGCAACCTTCAGATTATTGTGCAGGTAACCTAACAATCTTTCCATTTCGTTTTCTTTTCGAATTTTTTTAACTGAAGGAGGTGTTAGAATAGTGGAAAAAAAAAATAATGGTCAAGATTTGATGTTTGCTTGTACAGGTCGCAAAGGAATATTGTGAACAGTTGGGGGTTGATGCATGCATAAAGCTTTTTGAACAGTTCAAGTCATATGAGGGCTTGTACTTTTTCTTGGGGTCATATTTGAGTTCGAGGTAATTTTCCTAGTCAGAAAGAATATACTGACTAGGTGGTTTTTCTATAGTTTTATGATTTAATTTTAATTTTTAATTTTTGCTTTTTTAACTTTTCTGGTACAGTGAGGATCCTGACATTCACTTCAAGTACATTGAGGCTGCTGCAAAAACAGGACAGATTAAGGAGGTTGAACGTGTAACAAGAGAATCAAATTTCTATGACGCAGAGAAAACAAAGAACTTTTTGATGGAAGCTAAGCTTCCAGATGCACGTCCTCTTATCAATGTTTGTGACCGGTTTGGATTTGTTCCAGATCTCACACATTACCTGTACACAAATAACATGCTCCGGTACATTGAAGGCTATGTTCAAAAGGTATGTGGCTTTGTTAGTTTGGTGCATTTTCCACCTCTCCATCAGATTAAAATAATTATATTAAGGTTATTATTATTTAAATCACTTTTGGTGGCATAATTTGGTAGGTGAACCCTGGGAATGCTCCTCTAGTTGTGGGCCAGCTGCTGGATGATGAGTGTCCTGAAGATTTCATTAAAGGTTTGATTCTCTCGGTCCGTTCTTTGCTTCCTGTGGAGCCCCTAGTGGATGAATGTGAAAAGAGGTGCTGTTTCTGATCCCTTTTTTCCTCATATTCTTATTTCTTAATAGTTTTCTTTCCATTTGATTTATATGTAATGACGAGATCTGAGTAATTTATTTGATACAGAAATCGGTTGCGGTTGCTCACTCAATTTTTGGAGCATCTGGTGAGTGAGGGAAGTCAGGATGTACATGTACATAATGCTCTGGGTAAAATTATTATTGATAGCAACAATAACCCAGAGCACTTCCTCACCACCAATCCGTACTATGATTCCCGTGTTGTGGGTAAATATTGTGAAAAACGTGATCCCACTTTAGCTGTTGTGGCCTATCGACGTGGACAGTGTGATGATGAACTTATTAATGTTACAAACAAAAATTCTTTGTTCAAACTGCAAGCAAGGTTAGTGGTTTATTAAAATTTTTAATTGTTTATCTTGATTGGAAGCATTGGTAGCAATATGGTTTATTCATAAATATGAATTGTTATGCAGATATGTGGTTGAGAGAATGGATGGCGATCTTTGGGAGAAGGTTCTTAACCCTGAAAATGAATATAGAAGGCAGCTCATCGATCAGGTTGTATCAACAGCCTTGCCAGAAAGCAAGAGTCCGGAGCAAGTTTCAGCTGCTGTTAAGGCTTTTATGACAGCAGATCTGCCACACGAATTAATTGAACTTCTTGAAAAGATTGTCCTTCAAAACTCTGCATTTAGTGGAAACTTTAATCTTCAAAATCTGCTCATATTGACAGCCATCAAGGCAGATCCTTCCAGAGTTATGGATTACGTTAACAGACTAGATAATTTTGATGGACCTGCAGTTGGTGAAGTGGCCGTGGAGGCACAACTATATGAAGAGGCATTTGCCATTTTCAAGAAGTTCAACTTGAATGTTCAAGCTGTCAATGTCTTGTTGGATAACATTCAAAGTATTGAAAGAGCTGTAGAGTTTGCATTCCGGGTTGAAGAAGATGCAGTTTGGAGCCAGGTGGCAAAGGCTCAACTGAGGGAAGGATTGGTGAGCGATGCTATTGAGTCATTTATCCGTGCGGATGATGCCACTCAATTTCTGGAAGTCATTCGTGCTGCTGAGGATGCAAATGTGTATCATGACCTAGTTAGGTACCTGTTGATGGTTAGGGAGAAGGCCAAGGAGCCCAAGGTGGACAGCGAGCTGATATATGCCTATGCTAAAATTGATCGGTTGGCTGAGATCGAAGAATTTATTCTCATGCCAAATGTGGCTAATCTTCAAAATGTTGGCGATCGCTTGTATGATGAAGCTTTATATGAGGCTGCTAAAATTATATTTGCCTTCATATCTAACTGGGCCAAGTTGGCTATCACTCTTGTAAAACTGAAACAGTTCCAAGGTGCTGTTGATGCAGCACGAAAAGCAAACAGTGCAAAGACATGGAAGGAAGTGTGCTTTGCTTGTGTTGATGCTGAAGAATTCCGCTTAGCACAAATATGTGGTCTTAACATTATTATCCAGGTGAATATGACTATAATTCAATCTGCTTAATTTTTGCTCTCTCTCCCCTTTTCGCTATATTTTATTTTCCTCCATCCTCGTGTAGCACAAAGATGCATACCAATAGCTATTATTAATTCCTAGGGATGCCCTTTTTTTATGGGCTTTTGTCTTCCCCTTACTGTACTGTGGTGTGTGATGTGACTTGGTCATTGATTAATCATCCTGTGGTGCCTCAATGAATAGGTGGATGATCTGGAGGAGGTCAGTGAATATTATCAGAATAGAGGATGTTTCAATGAATTGATCTCTCTAATGGAGAGTGGACTGGGGCTTGAACGTGCTCATATGGGCATCTTCACTGAGTTGGGAGTTCTGTATGCTAGATACCGCCACGAGAAGCTTATGGAGCACATCAAACTGTTCTCAACCCGGCTGAATATTCCTAAGCTTATACGAGCTTGTGATGAACAGCAGCATTGGAAGGAACTCACATATTTGTATATCCAGTACGATGAATTTGATAATGCTGCTACTACCATCATGAATCATTCTCCCGAAGCATGGGATCACATGCAGTTTAAAGATGTGGCTGTTAAAGTTGCTAATGTGGAATTGTATTACAAGGCTGTGCACTTTTACTTGCAAGAGCATCCTGATCTTATTAACGATCTTCTCAACGTGCTTGCACTTCGTGTAGACCACACACGAGTTGTTGATATTATGAGGAAGGTAATACTTTGGAGCCCTTTTTTTACACTTAAACCTTATTTTAGTAGTCTTCTTGACTCTTGATGCTGAGTACATTCCTTTCTCTTGAATATTAGGCTGGTCACTTGCTGCTTGTGAAGCCATACATGATTGCAGTTCAGAGCAACAACGTGTCTGCTGTGAATGAGGCCTTGAATGGAATATATGTTGAAGAGGAAGACTATGATAGATTGCGTGAATCAATTGATCTGCACGATAATTTTGATCAAATAGGCCTTGCACAGAAGGTGAAGTGTTAGTTTCCATCTGGATGAGTAATAAATCTGGTTGCACAAAAATTTAATAATGTGTTTTTGTGCAGATTGAGAAGCATGAGTTACTTGAAATGAGACGTGTTGCTGCCTACATATACAAAAAAGCCGGAAGATGGAAGCAATCCATTGCCTTGTCAAAGAAAGACAATCTCTACAAGGATGCAATGGAGACAGCATCACAATCTGGTGACCGTGAACTTGCCGAGGAGTTGCTTGTTTACTTTATTGAACAGGTATGTTTGATCTTTATAGTTAGTTGTTAGAAAAGCATGCTCATGCATTTTGACTCAAAATTTTGATTCATATATTGAATGTTAAATTATTACAACACAAGTGATGAATTATTGAAAATTATGTCGAAGTGATCAAATTGTTCTCGCTGGATGTGAAAAAAAGCTCTCTAATTTTTTTTTTTGAATTAGGATCTAGAATTTTCAGTCATTTATTGAATGTTAAATCACTACAAATGGATGTACACAATTTGAAATTTGAAAATTCGGTCAAATAATTATCATCTCTGGATGCTCTCCTTTCATTTCTTGTGTGAACATGGGTCGTATGGTGCTTTTGTTTGAGGTGGCCTTGATCTCGCAGCTAAGGTAATGGGTTGGACGGAGAGATTTACATATGCCTCTCGTGGTGAAATCTTTGTTTCATGTGGTTGTCTCATTGCTTTCAGGGAGTGTCTATGGCATGCTTTACCATATTTAAAAAACAATGAAAAGATTTAACTATATTTCTCGCTTCTCTGACTCTGTTATATATGTAGCATTTTCTATTGTTACTCGGAAGTTAGCAAATGAAACTATTTTTAATCTTTTCGTAAATGGTTGCTGTACAGGGAAAGAAGGAATGCTTTGCTTCATGCCTCTTTGTTTGTTATGACTTAATTCGGGCAGATGTTGCTCTTGAACTTGCCTGGATCAACAACATGGTCGACTTTGCTTTCCCATACCTGTTGCAGGTGATTTCTCTTACTTCACGCCATTTTCTAATATTCAGGTTTATTGGTAGGACTTTAAATCTGGAGATACTTTGGTTGCCACCAATGTTTTCTAGGAACTGTGGAACTTGGGCTTTTGTTGTGATGAAATTGATCTTCCAAGTTAAGCCATTAGCTGTCTTCCTCCCAGCATATCTGGGGGTGTTTGGCTCACACTTTAGGTTTGTGTAACCTAGGGTTACAATCAAGTGTAGGTTTGCTTATTCGTGACTACAGAGTTTGCAAATCTCACTTGCTAAACTTATACTATACAAAGTTACAAAACTAGACTTGTGAAATTTACCTTTTATAATACCTCATATTAACTTTAACAGATCGTAAACCCATAAACCAAATATAGGTCACACAAAACTCAAGTTAAAATGTTGGTAATTATTAGACAGGAAGAAAAAAGATAAAAACTCAAGTTTTTATGACTCTCTCACTATCCTCCAATGCTTGTCGCTCAGCTAAGTTCAGTTAGGTGTAACAGATTTCGTGTGGCCTTTGTCATCGGTTTTTCTTCCATTGTAAAAAAATATGATTGTCCACATAACATAGTAGTATGTGACCTGAAGAAAAAATTTCTTTATGTCGCAGTTTATCCGAGAATATACAGGAAAGGTTGATGAACTTGTGAAGGACAAGATTGAGGCTCTCAAAGATGTCAAGGCTAAGGAGCAGGAAGAGAAGGACGTTATTGCTCAGCAGGTAAATGCCTTAGTTTTTTTTTCAGCCTCTAATCAATTTGTTAACCCCTTTGCTCTTATCCATAGCCTTGCTGTAGAAGACCTCTAGAGTTGTTTCAAAATTTCTTTCTGTATTCTAAAATTTGAGCTTCAACTGCAGAACATGTATGCTCAGTTGCTGCCTCTTGCTTTGCCTGCACCGCCTATGCCGGGTATGGGAGGACCAGGAATGCCAGGTTTTGCACCCGCCCCACCACCGATGGGCGGATTGGGAATGCCTCCAATGCCACCTTTCGGAATGCCACCAATGGGTAGCAGCTATTAACACATAGAAAAACCTAGCAAAAAAAGCGGGAATCGACTATAGATTCTAGGGAGAGTTAAACCTTGCAATTAGGGGGGGCTTTTCTTACCTAAATTTTATGTTCTCCCCCACTTCTTCCTCGATGGGTGAAAAATTCATGAATTTTTGTCATTCTGTTCCTGTGTTATAGTGTTATGGACTTACCTGTCTTGTAATATTCTTTTGGTAGCGCAGGCATTTTTTTTGGATGCTGGTGCAGCAACCTGAGGGTTCTGTATTTTAAGATTTTTTCTCCTCCACTGTAGCCTGGCCTTTCATTAGGAAATGCTGCTTTAAACCATGATAAAAACCAGATTCATAGAATTATCCGTTTTTGTTTGGTTCCCTTGCCCCACTATTGTCGATGGATATGCTTATTTCTTGTTTGGGCAGTGACTTATGTTTTTTCGGTATTCTTTGAGTGACGACTTCCATTTTGTACTTCTGTTGTGAATAATTCTCTCAATTTTCGTGAGTTTGAAAATTATGAGTTTACAAATTTAACATTCTTCCCGAGTTGTTTCGATTTGAATGATTCTGTTTCATGGCTGAATTGATGAAGTGGTAATTTGAGTTTTAGCATCATTTTCCAATCTTCTAATTTTTTATTTGAGTTCTTTTCCTATCTTCTTTTGGTTCTTTCTGTATTAGTTGTAGTTAACGTCACTATGCTATAGAGATAATAAAGGGACATCTATGGACATACCGACTAGAAACTCAGCAACTTGCGCTTAATGTCAAACAAAAACTGAACTTTTATTCAAGTATTATTTTATTTACAAAACAGGGGAAGAAGATATTTAGCACTGCAGTGAAAATTTTCTGCTACGTGGAAAATAACAATTTAGTCATGTTTGAGAGTGATTTTAAAATAGTTAAAAATACTTTTGTTGTATTTAAAATTATTCTAAAACATGTTTTTAATTATTTAAAATTAATTTTTATGGTATGAAAATTGTATTTAAAAGTATAAAATCATATATTAAATTAATTTTAAATTATTAAAAACATGTTTCAGTGGAATTTTTTTTTTTAATTTAACAAATGTAGGAGTAGAAAATTAAGATAATAAATATTTTATTTACTAGCTTACATGCTCCATCCAACGGTTTGAATTGCAAATTTATTCAATCCAACCTAATTGAACCATGAAACAATACCTAATTGAACCATGAAACAATGTGAGTTTAAGACTTTAAGTTAGATTCTGGTCATCCATTACAAATTTAGTGAAAAAAAAAACGAACAGTTTTGAATTGATAAGAACATTTTTAATAATCTAATTTATTTGAACAGCTCTGTGATAAGAGTCGTATCGTTTACCCAAGTTGCATAGTTGCGGCTGCAAAGGAGAGGCCAATTATATGGTGGACAAGAACACGTTAGAGTTATATCATTGAAAACGCAACCTTTGGATTTGGCACATTTTTCTCGCATCTGGTGCCGACGAAATTATTCTTCATCATTTCTCATCCCTATCCCTATCCACACACCACACTCTTCTTATCTACCTGAAGTAAATGGTACCCAGAAAAAAAAACCCCTCTTCAGCTCATGTTCTGTTCCAAATCTACACGATCATCGAGTTAAAAAATTGAAGAGAGTTGTGCAAAAGACGGGAAATTATGGGCACCACATGATTTTGAGATGGGACTTTTGCAAATTTGAGTAGTTGATCAGAAGTCGTATCAATCTTTAATGTCCTCTTTACATTCAATTACAATGTTTGTGCAAAACGGGGCCCTACATTATGGCCCCCCTTTTTGCATTGCAGTTCAAGCTTTGTTGTTTGCTTCTGTAAAGGAAGACTACTGAGTTTCTTTCTGAACAAGCCGCTATGGGAAGGCCCTCTTTCTCTTTGGGAATCCAACTCAGGAGATGAGGCTTTAATTGGTAAAGTTGTTGAGGCTTTCTTTTTTCCACTCTTTTTATCTTTTACATGACTGTAACTGTTAATAGACATCCACAAAAAGTTGCCTGCAAAAAGATGCATCAATTACTTGGAAACGTGGAGAACCTGTTGATATGGAGTGTAAAGTGTTGGGCTCCATTTTCAGTCTTCATAGTGGAGATACTCAGTATTATATGTTGAAACTCTCAGCTTTGGTTCTTTCTCGATGTTTAGGACTCTTGAAGTTCTAAGCCCATGAAAGAAATTGCCACAAATCCAAATGGGTGGGTATTGATTGTGTATGGAGATGAAAATATTTGTGTGAAAGTTATCCCAAAATTAAAGATCTTCTAGATCTGCCACTGTTTTCAGGTCAATATGGTGTTGGGATCTCATTAGTTTCAACAATTACTTGAGTTCCTTGGGTATGCTGCTTTGTTTATGGGTATATTGTTTCATTTTTTCTTGACCCAAAACAATCATTCAAATTTGGTGGGTAATGGTTTTACATGAGGACAATCTTTAATTGATCAGATCGTGGAGGTTTAGCTTTATCAAAGGGGGAAAAACAGAAACTTCAAACTGAAATGACAGGCATATACAGCCAAATATGATTTTCGTTTTGACAAATTAAAGGCTATTGGACATCACACCAATCACCATCAAGATTTGAAGATCACACACACACACACATTATTATTAGTGCAATCAACAGTAGCTCCCCAGATGCAACCATAAAAACCAATGAGTCGGGTTTCGGAAGACTGGCCCTGCCTCTCTTTTTCGTCAGTTATGGAGAACTGGGATTGTTCTTCTACTAAGCCTGAGGGGCTAAATTGGGCTCACTGCAATGCCAATTCAAGCCGTGAGCCTTCTCTGCTTCTTCCATGGATGATTAATCCTCAGCTTTCGAGCTCAACTGAGTTTCAGTTTGATGGGTTCCCTTCATTTTCAACTCCAGCAGAAGGAATTATTGCTGAAGATAGAGCAGCTTCTGCTTCCAAGAGCCATAGCCAAGCAGAAAAGAGGCGTAGGGACAGAATCAATGCTCAGCTTGCAACTCTTAGAAAACTCATTCCCAAGTCTGATAAGGTACTCTTGTCTCTCTCTCTCTCTCTCTCTCTCTAGCCCTTTCTCTTTCTAACTGGATGATCTGAAACACTGAACATAGCAAAAAGTATCTACTTTTCTATTCTCCCAATAGATAGCAGATCCCATCTCAACAGATGGAGCTAATATCAAACAGAATATAGCCCCTGTTCATTTTCCCACTTTTTTCCCCTTCATACTACTAAATCTCATATTTTAACTGTTTGTTCAATTCAGTTTAAGTTTTCTGTGTTAAGTTAGAGATCATAAACATGGTCAAGAAAGTGATTGTTTCATATCAATACCTTTGTGATTATTGTAATAACCAACTTGTAGCAATCCAAGTTTATCATTTTAATGAAAGTTGACTCATAAAGTTGCATAGTGTTCATCTTCCTTTTTCTGTGAAGAACATATTCTTGTGCTTGAAAGAGAAAAGAGAAACTCTGCAACACATGTTCAGACTCATCTTCTTGTTTCCTATGGCAGATGGACAAGGCAGCTCTGTTGGGAAGCGCAATCGATCAAGTGAAAGACCTGAAGCGAAGAGCAATGGAAGTCAGCAAGAACATGACAGTTCCAACAGACATGGATGAAGTAACTATTGACTCCACCATGGTTGAAGACAACAGCAGGAACAATATTGCAATAAAGGTATCGGTGAGCTGCGACGATCGGCCAGAACTGTTCACAGAGCTCATCCAAGTGATCAAGGGGCTGAGGCTCACAACCATAAGGGCAGATATGGCTAGTGTTGGTGGCCGCATTAAAAGCATCCTTGTCCTTTGCAATAAAGATGGTGAAAAAAGTATCTGCTTGAACACTGTTCAACAGTCTCTTAAATTAGTTTTAAGTAGAATGTCATCGTCGTCGACTGGCTCGACCTGTCGTATTAGAAGTAAACGACAGAGGTTCTTCCTCCCTTCTCATTTTTCCAAGTAATTTTTCTTCTCTTCAATCATTTAATTGTGAACATCCTACACCGTGTCTATTGAGTGTGATACTAAAATCACAATGGATTGAACAAGAGATAAGAAAGTAAAAACCAGAGGCTTTTGAGAAGCTTATGGGAATTGAAGCTGTTGCAGCAACAATCTGTCTCTCCATACGAAAGAGAGAGCCTTGCAATTAGATTGAGAGTTGGAAAGCAAATAGTAGAGATCGTGAATTCCATTAAAGGATTCACTACTTTATCCTCTATAAAGGCAGAAACTCTAGTACGTTAATGTGGATTAGCGTTGAAGAAAAAAGGCATAACAGAAAAAGATGGAGACAAACAATACCTTCAGATATTGGTGTCAATCATTATATCTACAAGCATACTTAACTGTGAAAGTAGAAAATTCAACCTCTTGGTCTATGTCTCATGTCTACAAACATGTATGAGGATCATGTAAATGAAACTATATTCACTTTCATTTATGATTTATACCCATTTGTCTCGCAAGTTCATAATGAATATTTCATCGAAGAAAACAGTAGTTCTACTCAAACCATGTTCAAGTCCGAAACTCTGTTGTTATGAAAATCAACTATTTAGTCTAAAATTAGAATCAACTTTCACGGCTTTATCAGCAGTTGTCAGTTAATCTAACCAAATAAGAAACACGGGAGCAGAATCGCTGTCACAAGTTGGACAAACAACCATCGATGTGCATAAAATTTTTTGCCAGTGCTCGAAATATTTACTCCCCATGTAGATTTAAATAGGGCACTGAAAGATCATTGCAATTTGCATAGCAACAATAATTTTGAACCGTATTCTGACAAATGTTCATCCATATGACATATTAACCTGAAAATATAGACCTTTTCCTATTAATTCCTTACATAAATATTGTGTTATAAACTTATAAAATCATTGCTCTTAGCATTTTTCATTTCTAACATCAATTCCTGTCACCGAAATACCTGATATGGAATCCAATACAGGCAACTAACATTTTGAAAGTTTAATCATCAGAATCCATTTATAGCCGGGAATATTGGCTCAAAGTTGAGCTCTTATGCGAGAGCATGAACTCATATGAAACTAATCCGAGTATAATGCGTTCGATAAGATCATTTTATTCGAGAGGGCAGCTATTGACATCAGACAATTAGAATTAAAACGGATCTAGGAACGATCCTTAAATCACTCATAACCATCCCAGTAATCCAGAAGCGAGTGCAAAGTGAAAACAATTGACTCCAATTTTAAACGCAATCAATTAAAGCATTTACATGCTTAAACTTGATGGAGTGCCAGAAGGGGGCATTGCGATTTCGTTCATGGGGACAAACAATTTAGGTTACCGATTCATATTTGGATAACAAAAACTAAAAAAAAGAAATTTAAGTTACTGGTGGCTAACAAAATATCGTAAATCGAAATTTCAGAAACTCCAGACAGCATATTCAATAATGTAGATCCCAGTGGGATTAAGGTCAAACAAAATTGCGCAGTGAAACTAGAAGAACTCGATAAAAATCCAACAAAAACACAAGAAATTGAACTATTACTCTTCCTAGATCAGTAGCGACTAAACGAACGAGTCTCTTTTATTTAAAAAAGACACAAACTACTTGGATCTTTGCCTCATCTTTCGGCGCTTCCTCTTCAATCTCCTCATTCTCTTCTTCTTCCACTGGTTAATCGAAACAACAAATACAAACCAACAACAACAAAAATCAACGCAGGAACCAAGCAATATGAATCTTAAAACTTAACTCGAAAACTTCGAAAATTACCTTAGCCCTCATGTTGAAGACCTGCTAATCGATCTGCTACAGAACAATAATGGCCTCAAAGAGAGAGAGACGAGTGACAAGATCGACGACGTTCTGGAAGCTACGGCTTTGGATTAATATATATAGTGACAAAACCCTAATTTAAAGTCGGGGGTTTGAACTTTGATGGGCCACTTGGGCCGTTTCTGGGCCTAATGGCAGACCTAAGTAGCCCAATGAAAAAAACTTGCCCAGAAAAATAGTTGGTGTAATTTTCAAAATTATTCTTGTTTTTTTTTTCTTCTTTTTCTTTTTCAATGTAGTTTCCATTATTTAAAAAGTTTTAACCTAGTCTCTTATGTTTTAAGATTTTTTAAATTTAGTCCCCCACCATTGATAAATGTTAAAATTGGTTAATGATAAACTTGTTTGACATAATATTTAATGAATTAGTAGAAATTTAGAGGAGGAAAAAAAACCATTTTAGAGAAGAATATTTATAACTTCTCTAAATTTTTAAGAAATTGGTTGAAATTTTGTTGTTCCATTTTTTCCTCTAAATTTATGCTAATTCACTAAGTATTGTGTTATATAAGTTTATCATCATCATCAGTCATATTTAACATTCACTGTAATGAAGGGCTAAATTAAAAAATGTTAAAATATAAGAGACTAAACTAAAACTTTTCCAACCATAAGAACTAATTTGAAAAAACAACCAAACATTGGAAGGAAAGTATATATTTAGCCATTATTCTTTAATGTAGAAATTTAGCATAAATTTATAAATATAAAACACAAATTTTCTAAAAATGTCCAGTTTCAATGTATTTCCATTTTCATATTTATATTAGTATTTAATGTCTTCGATTTTTTCATCTTGTGATAAAATAGTTTTTTTGGTATAAAATAGTTTGCCTGGTTAAAAATCACTTTTGGTCCTCAACTTTTATCTAACAATTTAATCCATGAACTTTAGTTTGTAACGATTTAGTCTATGTACTTTTAAATAACAAATTAGTCCCTGAAACTTTATTATGTAACAAATAACAATTTAGTTATTGTTCTTTAAATTTTGTAACAATTTAGTTCTTATCATGAAAAATATTGTTAAGATTTAATGAAATTTCTTACATATGTAGATCAACAAACTAATTAGGGACATTATGTGTTTATAAACTACAAAGACTAAATCGTTACATAATAAAAATTGACACTTAATTTTGATGAGAGTTTTTCACGGTAGGGATTAAATTGTTAAAAATTTAAAAGTACTAGGACTAAATTATTACATATTATAAGTTGTTACAAATTAAAGTTCATGGATTAAATTGTTACTTTCATGAAACTTTAGGGACCAAAGTGTTTTTTTAGCATTTTTTATATTATACTGTATTTTTTCTTTATTGTTATTGTCATCATATTTGGTCATCACTTTCTATGGTATTCTAGTGTGGCTTTGAGGTGCTCTTTATTTTTATGCTAAATTATAAACGATTTCTCAAAACTTTGTCATTTGTTTAAAAAATATCCATGGTAGAAAAATCGTTAGAATGTTTGACAAAAAGTCGACTCATCTGATTGTCATTCTTTTAGACTTCGACAAGCGTCCGCGAAGTCAACACCATGTCGTTCTATGTCACCGCACATCGATTTTTCGTCCAATTTTAAAGAATTTCTACTCTAAGGATAGTTTTGAAACATTTGTGAAAGGTTAAGGATAATATTGCAACTTTTGAAAAAATAGAGGTATTTTTGAAACAAAGGGCAAAGTTGAAGGGTATTTTTTATAATTTAACCTTTTCTTCAAGGTATTAAGATATCTGCAAATTAGTAAATTTGATAATCTAAAAAATTGGCATTTAAATGCCTCAAAATGAAAAAAAAAAAGAGAGCATAGTATTTAGTTTGTAAGATTTGTTAGGGGAAAATTGCCGGAGGATGTCTAAGGATGTTAAATTGTTGTGTTTATTTTGTAGTTTTTCTAGGGTGATGTAATTTATAGAATGTTTAAACTATCAATAAAGTACTATAGTTAAATTTGTTGTTGATTATTACACACATATATTGTAACGCTCTAGTAGAGGAGGGGTACATGAATGAACTGTGACCACATCCAAATGAAGAGGGATCCATAGGATATGCAAATATGGTTAAAAAAGACTTAAAATAATGGATGATTACTACCTATACCAACAATGTGCACCTTCCTTTTCGGTGGCTCAATCGTAGGAACTTGGCTTGGAGTAATCTTTTGTTGGGTGACATTCCTGAGAATTTTTCTAGGGAGCATGTGAGTGAGGACAAAGCATATTGAAAGGACCCATGTTGGTTTGTGGGGACAGTCTTTACTCTCTCAAACAGCTCAAGACTAGTATGGTGATGTGGCCAGGTCACAGGGAATGCTGGGGCCCGTTAGGTGTTGAATTCGAATTTCGAATCCTAGTCTGAATCCTAGGCTTGAGCCATTACAGATGGTATTAGGGCAACCTTTCCCAGTATGATGTGGTTCGGGGACGAACCAAGCGGAAGCTGGTGGGCATGTAATGCCCGAGTAGAGGAGGGGTACATGAATGAATCGTGACCACATTTGAATGAGAGGGATTCTAAGGATATGCAAGTATGATTAAGAAAGTTGGCTTGAAAGAATTGATAATTACTACTATATACCAACAAGGTGCACCACACTTTTCAGTGGCTCAATCGTAGGAACTCCAAAGTTAGGTGTGCTTGACTTGGAGCAATCCTCAACACAAGAAAATTCACTTTCCATGACAACTTTTTAGTGATGCAGCAAAAATAAGTCAGTGAAAGCTATTTTTAGCAACATTGTGGAATACACGTCGCAGAAAATTATTATTAGCAACGTGTTAAAAATAGATGTCATTAATAGTATTAGTGGCATGGTAGTCCTTTATCATTAAAATGTTGCATGTTAGAGTCATGTTTTTGACGTTGCTAAAGAGTTTACCATCTCACTAAAAGTAAAAAATAAATACTTTTTTTTAGTACCAAAGAAAATAAAGAAAATAAATAAACTATGTTAAGTTTTCCTCCAAAATTTCATTGTGCCTCCCTCTCAAAATTCCACTCTCTCAAACTCTCAAAATTTCACCTCGACGTTCACTCGCCGTTCAAAGTTCGCTGGTTCACACATTTCGGCACCTCCTTCTCATTCACACAATCGCCGTTCATAATCCGTGCCTCTTCTCCCCCCATTTGAAGAACCATGCTGGCATTCTCCCTCTCTACTGTGAAATCGTGCGGTTGATAGGTAAAAGACACACTCTCTCTATCTGCTTTTTTGTCGGGAAACTGTATATTATTATTGATTTTGCTAGTTTGGATGTTGATTTCAATTTTTGGGTGGCTAATCATTTCTCTTTTTGACATGAAATTTTACTCAACAAATAGAAGAAATTCACTGCAGTGTTATTACTTGCAAAAACATAATACAAACTTTCTTATAAGAACAATTGCACAAAGAGAACATCCAAAGAAAAAAAAATGCTAACGGCTAATTCCAAAATAGAAAACTAAATTTACCAAAGTTACAAAGATAATGGAGTTGCTAATTAAAAGGAGATTTACCCAATATGACAATAAAATTATCTCACAAAGGAAACCACGTTGATGATGGGGGATTTAATGACTATAATGGACAGACTATCAAAAGGTTTGAAGTTCTCTCATAGTGAAGGCTCCTTTAGATGCGGAAAATATCTGCTAATTTTCTTGTCTTTGGGCCCTCATAAAGATTATACAAAGTCAAAACTTTCATCTCTTAATTTAGCTTACAACCATCATCAATAGTGTTGAAAGTTAGATGGTTTGATCAATCTTTGTGTTACTGATTTGTATTTCAACACATGACGAAATAATAGAAATCGAAACTTCATAAAGGGAAATGAAAAAAAGGCAACAAAGAATTCAATTAAAAGCATATCAAAAACTTGAATTGATGCATCCATGTAACCGTGTTACAAATTAAAGGTTATACCATAACCATCAAGATAATTTACTAATGTGCTTTGTAAGAGATTCATTTGCACGAAGACTCATGTCACTGAACTGATATTCTACTTATAAAATTGAAATTATCCATAAGATGCTGAAAGTTCTCATGTAAAAAGTTACATTTTCTCACTGCATCCTGAACATAACAAATCTCATAAAGTCTGAAGTTCAAAGCTTGATCTTTATCTTGGTTAGTTTCTAACTTTCAACAACATAAATGGGATTATAGTCACAGAGAAGAACTCATATGCACAGTAAATTCATATGTGCAAGCAGAAATAACAAACTCTTAACAAACCAAGTTCAAAGCCTAAAGAAAGAAAGATCAAACAAATTAAGAAGGAATCAAAAGAAAAAACTAATGGAAGAGGAATCCAAGGACATTATAGATAATCTTGAAGTGACAGTCAAAATAATAAATAACAGAAACTAGTAACAAGCATGCCCTTGTATTCTTGGCCTTAGTCTTGTTCTTTTATACTTATGGTTATTATATATGCTCTTTTTGTAATTATGGTCTTGGTCTTGTTCTTTTGAATTGGAGTCATTTTTTTAGCTAGTGTTTTGGCTTCTCCTTCTCTTTAGAACTTGTTTTTTTTTTTGGGTATGCCTTTGTATTCTTTCATTTGTTCAATGAAAGTTTGGTTTCTTATTTTAAAAAAGTCATCATGGATAATACCAAATGACTTTAGTAGACAATCTTGGATAAATTGTTTTGTGATATATAAACCTTTATAAATTGGAGTTAGAAATCCTTTGAGCTATATGAACCTTTAACTCACAAAGTTGGGAATTATCCTTTACCTTAAGTTTGAAAGACTACGTACATGTTTAGTGTTCAATTACACTTAGAATGTTTCTTAGGCATGCATAAAGAGTGGGAAGCAAGAAATGAAATTTCATTTCTTAAAATCAATATGCTACAACACTCAAAACAATAACTACTTTAGATGACTCCCTCAGGCACCTTGAAGGGAATCATGTCTAGGAACCTTAAGAGGAAAATGGAAGAATGAACATATTTTTGTCATATGGATGGATTTCTACTTTGATGTGGCATTGGTACTAATAAGATATCTAACTTTGATTGCCTATTTTGGCTATTTATATTTTAGTGTATATCTTAGAAAACAAAATGTTTTTTTAGTTATAATGAACACTAACTTTATTGTTGTTTATTGTAAGAATTACTTCATTATGGACATCAACGAACCCATCGTACGAGACTACCTAGAACGTGAGATGGGCGTATTGCATAGGGATTTTCATTGTTAGTTACACAATACATACAAAAAATACAATTCTCCCATTGAAGCACGAAAACATTGAGATAAAAGAGTGGCACGAGATTCAGATTGGACTTGTTTGTGTGATCGGTGGAAAAAAAGACAAATTTAAGCATTTTTCTAAAGCAAATTCCAAGGCTCGAGCCTCTCTTCCATTCACTCATAGAGGTGGCACTATTCCATTCTTACGCCATAAGCAAAAAAAGATATATACCTCATTTATTTTATATCTTATTGAATATTTCTCACACTAACTTTGAGTGTAACACATGCAGAAAGAAGAGGGTAAGGAGGAGTTAAAGGAAATTGAGCTATTCGAGCTCACTCACCATAATGAAAAGAACATATGGGTGAAAGAGGCAAAGAAGAAATTTGTAAGAAAAAATTCATATGCTATGATTTTTTTTTTTTTATTATTTTACAACATATTAATACTATTACATATTTTTTTATAGGACGAAATGGTGGAACTAAAAACCGCTTCATCACAAGACGGTAATGAAACTCTTCAGGACAGTGAGATATGTCAACGAGTACAAGGTATGCGGTTGGGGTACGTATGTGAAGGGTCTAGGTTGGGGACCAAGAACAAGGCATGCTAGGAATGAAGCTAGCTACTAAAAAACTAAAGAAACAGAGGCTTTGATTTCTCGGCTACAAAGCATAGTTGAATCACAACAAGCCACAATTAAAGAAATTTTAAGGAGGTTGTCGCCAAGTGGAGAAAGTTCATTATCTAATACAGAAAGGAATCCAAAACAGTCAAATGACAATTAAAGGTAATATTTATGAGACTCTCTTCTGAAACCCGTATCTTGTCTAAAGTGTTTGATTAGATTATATGTTGGAGTGCTATGACTATCCTGCAGTTATGATAGCCATAGTTGAAATTTAGATTGAGCATGAAAAAGTATGGAAGTTCATTTATATGATTATGTTGATTTGGTATAATTGGAGTGCTACGAGTATCCTGCAATTATGATGCTCATAGCTTAAAATTAGGTTGAGCATAGAAAAGTATGAAAGTTCATTTATATGTTTATGTTAACTTGGTATAACTGGAGTTTTATGAGTATCATGTAGTTATGGTACTAAGTTGTTTATCTTCATGTATATTTCGATTGAGTTGTTATGTTCTTGCATTTAGCTCTTTAAATAAGTTTAGCTGTTCGTGTTTAATTGTTTGTTTCCACCAAGCTGTTATATTTTTTAGTTTTGTTATATTGTTGAGTTTAGTTCTTTTGATAAGCTTAGTCACTATGTTTAATTATGAGTTTTGTTTACTTGGTTGAGTTTAGTTCTTTCGATAAATTTTATGTTTATGAGTTTTGTTACCTTATTGAGTTTAGTTCGTTTCATAACTTTTAGTTATTATGTTTATGAGTTTTGTTGCATTATTCAGTTTAGTTCTTTTGATAACCTTAGTTGTTATGTTTATGAGTTTTGTTGTGTTGTTAAGTTTAGTTTATTTGATAACTTTAGTTGTTATGTCTAATTAATTATGAGTTTTGTTAGCTTGTTGATTTAGTTCTTTTAATAAAAGTTGTTATGTTTAATTATGAGTTTTGTTATATGTTTATGAGTTTTGTTATGTCTATGCATATTGACCTACATTATTATTATTTGAGTTCATTATTATTTCATAAGTGCAGTTGCTTATGTTCTTTATTTTTTATAAGCATCGTTGTTTCATTCAAAAGTTTGGATGATTTGTGATAAGTTAAGTTGTTCATGTTCATTTGAGTATGTCTTCTTTAATTAAATTCTTTATTCTCATGCTTACATATTTTCTGTTTATTTGTCAAATGTTTGCATCGATTGTCTCAAGTATAGGTTACTCATATTTTGTTGGAAATTTGAAGAACTTAAGTTGGTTTTTTTTCCTTCTATTTCACTAACAATGTTGCTTTCAAAACACATTATGCAAATATGTGAACATGGTACTTTATATTTCAAAACACCATGATACTCATTTTGTTGAACTTCTAATTTTGTATATGTCTTAAGATCATTATGGAAGAAAATGATCAAATTGGTCTCAGAGTCTAGACTTGTTCTTCCCTTCTTATTGCTAATATTGTTATGAAAGTGTGCATATTCACTTTTAACTTGCAAATTATGTTTTCATCTATTTTTATTTGATTCATTGTGTCAATTATTTGTTCTAAGACCGACAATATAAATTTTATAATAGGTTTAAATATAAATTGATATTTATTTTTTAAATAATAAATAACTTTTGGCGACGTTTTATATAATGTCAGTAAATCATAGAAATCGGTGTCCGCTCCATATCACTTTTACTGACATTTATCATGTGTCACAAAACAATTAATAATCGGTAAAAAAAAATTGATAATTGTAAATTGATGAATCTATAGTGGCACGTTAAAATGCAATTTCAATAACAAAAATAAAGCATTGCTAAAAATTCAATTTATCAAAATCACATTTAGCAACATCTTACAGGCATTGCTGAAAATTCATTTCAGTGACGTATATAATAGACGTGGCAGAAAGTATATATTTGTGACGCTCATAGGTGTCACTAAAACATTATTTCTCTAACACACAAGTTGTCGCTAAATATATAATTTTAGTGGTGCGCGTGTCACGCTGCAAAAACCTACGACTGTGCGGACCGATAGATATAGCGGCAAAAGGTAACGCGCTGGTAAAAGTTTTAGTGGCGTGTTTTAGTTTTTAGCGACATGTTTTGTGAGTCATTGAAAGTGATTTTTCTTATAGTGCCTATGTTGGGTGATCTCTTGGAAATTTTCTTAGGGAGCATATGAGTGACTAGGGGTGTGCACGGTCCGGTTCGGTCCGGTTTTTTATAAAACCATGGACCGAACCGAACAGATCCGTTCTTCAGCAAGATAAACTGAAAAAAACCGAACACTCTTGGTTTTGATTTTCGAACCGAACCATCCTGATTCGGTTCAGGTCGGTTCGGTTCGGTTAAAATCGATATGAGAACAAAAAAAATACAGCCTCTGCTGGATTTTGAATTTTGACCATTAAATGGAAGAAAAAAGTGCTTTTAGAGCAAGAAATTTCAGAGAAAAAAAAACACAGATTTGAGACATGAATGGACTTTAATTTTTTTTTGGGTTTTTGCTGGATTATACTCTACGCCGTTGGATTTTTTGTTGTGTGTTTTTTTTTCTCTTTCTTCACTACATATTTAAGGAAAACCATTTGAAAGAAATTTTGATTTAAAGAACAAAAACCCAACAAAAAAAATTAAGACAATAAAAACCCAAAAAAAAAAGGGTTTTCCTTAAATCTACAGTGAAGAAGAAAAAAAAAACAACAAAAAATTCAAGAACGGAGTAGAGAAAAATGAAACAAAAAACCCAACACAAAATTTTTAAAAAATAAGTAAAGGGAAAATTCCGACTAGGTTCTCTTTTTTGTACCTTTGATACGAACACTACACAAGAATGGCGTAGAGCAAAATGCCGTCGCCGGCGAGTGACTGGCGAAGGAGAGGCATCGGCGTGGGAGTTTGAAAATATTGTAGAGATAAGAGGTGGGAGTTTGAAAATATTGCAGAGATAAGAGGTGGGAAGAAGAAGAAGCTTCAACTTCAAAAGAGAGGAGGGGAGGCATCCGTGAAGTGATTGAAGGAGGGAAGAAGAAGATGGTGCATGTGATATAGGGTTTCTAACTTTCAAATGTAGTGGGCTGGAAATTGGTAACATAAAATTGGGCCATTCAATGTTGGGCCTAAACTATTGTGTCTTAATTATTTATATATGGGCTGGGCTGGGAAATTGGTAACTTTCAAATCTTATGGGTCGGTTCGGTTTTTGGTGGTTTTTTAAGGTTACAAACCGAGAACCGAATCGAACCAGTCGGTTTCCACTACCATTGAACCGAGAAATCGATTTTTTTAAAAATAACCGAACCGATCCAGTCGGTTCGGTTCGTCAGTTCGGCCCGGTTTCTACACACCCCTATGAGTGACGACAAAACATTATAAAAGGACCCGTGTGTTGGTTTGTAGAGATGTAGGAGAATGCTGGAGCCGTCAGGTGCTGAATCTAGTTTTCGAATCTTAGTTCGAATTGTAAGCTTGGGGCATTACATATATATAATGAAATTTATATTAACCAACTTCCAACATTGAACATGCATGTCCTTTAAGGGAAGATAACATATATACCAACATATCTAGATTATTCTTTGGATGTTATTATAAGCTGTTTTACAATTATACGTCTCTAGTGTTTATTTTTATAATCTTTTAGTTTTAAAATTTAAATATTTAAAGACTATAATTTCTGATTCTGAAAATAGTTTTCGAAAATATTAAATTTAAGGATACTTGAAAAAAATTGACAATATTTACTCACAAACCTAAGTTTTATTTTGAAAAAAACAAACCTAAGTATTGACTCTTAAGAACTTGATTTTTTTTAATTCTAGAAATCTCATAAATATATTTTATAAAAACTTTATATATTCAAAGTTTATCCTTTTAAGTTCAAGTATATATATAATTTATTAGGATGACTCTCAAGTAGTAGCAGCAGCTAAAAAAAGGACAAATATAACAAAATTAGAACCTACATCAATTAGGTCATTACTATGATTTATAATCAATTAATTCATGATTACAAACATTAATTTGAATCAAAATCTGGTTTAATTATTGATTATGTATGCTACAAATTACTAGATAAAATAGAACATCTTAACTCCTATTATTAAAATTGATCATGCATACTCAACTGATTTATAATCAATAAGTTGTATTTGCAACTATTTCTTAAAAATATTGTATGGATAGGATACTTATTTTTATAAAAAAAATACATATTTATAAATAATTTCAACTATGAAGCTATGATCTTTTTTTTTTTTTTTTTTTTGAACAATGCTATGATCTTTTCAAAATTTGAATAAAGTTTTTTGAATAATGTGATGCTTAAGTTTGACGGGATCCCATTTGGCGATGGGGAGTCGTCAAGCTGTGTGGGCACTACTGCTGTAAAATTATTCCAAAAGCTCATTTATGCTTTACTTTAATTTGATGAGCTGCAAAAATTATGCTAAACAAAATAAAATGTTTTCCATTTAGTGGGAAAAATAAGGGTTTTACATTATTAAGACAGTTGTCATTAATATGAAAATAATAAATGTGGAAGTGGAATTGAAGCAAAATGCAATACCATTGATTATTTACTTTGATATTTTAATTAAAAAACATTCGTCATCCTTAGATAATATATCCTTCAACCAAACCAATCTCCAAAATATGATCATTTGTGTATGTTTTTTTTTTTTTTTTTTCATTATCAATCCCTTAAAAACATTATTTGTCAAAAAGAGATTCTACTGAAAAAGTTTTGAAACTATTGCTTTTAAATGATTAAAAATATTTTTTGTCAAAAAAAATGATTAAAAATATTTTTTATGTCAAATATTTATGTTGGAGTCTACAATTAATAAAAAAAAAAGTTTTAAAAAACAACTTAGAAATATGCTGAGTTTATATATGTTTTTAGGTGTTTAATAAGATATTTATATCTTGAAGTTTTATTTGTATCTCTCACAAAAAATACCTTATTTCACTAATTATTTTCTATACATACAATTCTCTATACTTTGCTCCTCTTTTACACACTCTCTCATTCAATCATCTTATTAATTTCTCTCTACAAAAAAAAAAAAAACTCAACTTTATCTTATTAATCTCTCTTTACCTGCTTTCTCTCATGAATTTCCTATTAATTATCTGGTCAATTTCTCAATACACACTTTATCTTAGTAACTCTCTTTATACATATATTTTTCTCTTCCACTTATTTCTTTCCCATCCACACTTTTTGTTCAACATTTCTCACACTTATTTTATTTTTGAAAAAAATGATTTTTACCATTGTACTTGGATCAATGTACAATTGTCAATGAACATTCAATTTTATCAATTTAAATTCTTAATTAAGTTGTCTGCAATCAATACAATGATCTAGTTAAAGTTTTTATTTTGTTTTTACGTTCAAATGTTTTTGTACATCAGCCTGATTTTGTAGCTAAGTTCAAGAATTTTTATAGTTAATTATAACATGATTTTGAGTGTTTTTTTGTTAGTTATTGGTTAGTTTATAAAAAAAAATTATAATTTAGGTTTGAAAAGCTATTCATTACTCAAAGAAAAAAAAAACCTCAACTATTCATTCACTCATTAAACTTAAAAAGATTTAATGGACTCTATGAGTCATTAAACTTGAAAAGATTTAATGGACTTTATGATTCAATACAAACATAGTTCAATAAATAAGGCATCAATTACTATTTCATTACTATTTCAAATGTCGATGTGTGAAAAAAAGAAAAAAGAAAGACTATTGGGTTTAAGTATATAGGAGTTAAAATATCTTTTCCTTTTTTTTTTGTTGGTAATTTTGTAATTATTTGTTTCTTTTAGCAAACTGGCAAAGTTTAGCTAGAAATATTTGTTTATTGAATCAATTTAATTACCTAAAAAACGTTGAATGACTCTCTTTTACCTTTAAGGCTTAAGCTGTGAAACTGAAGTAAATTGATTATTTAATATATTCTTCCTTATCATCTCATGTATGATTATTTAATAAACCCCAACTAACAGTGCCTGCAGTTTTAACATCAAGTTAACATTGTTCTGACAATTAATGTATAAACCCTTTAAAAACATAAAGTTTATATATATTTACATCTTCTAGTCCATTCTAAACATTATCTAATCCATATATATTTCCTTCCGTTTTCAATTTAAAAAAAAAAAAAAAAATCCAAAACTGACTTACCATCAATTCTTTTCTTCTTTTGAGTATAAACAAACCTTATTCTTGTTTCAAATATAGTCGTAGTTAAAAAGAACTCGATTTTTTTAAAAAGAAATTACAAGTAACAAAAAAGTAAAAGTTATTAGTAAACTTCATTACTTTCAAGACAACAGAAAACTCAAAAAAGTAGTAGTTTTCAAATGAAGCCCTAGAAGATTAACTAAAGTTGCATGTTGGATTAACAAAAAGGCAGAAGTTCCCTATATCCTTTTTGACTTTTTGCAGTCCTTTCTGCAGCCATGCATTGAGACAACTCAAAACCCTAATCCAAAAACTAAACTTCATCAATATTTCCAGAGACTACATACTAATTTATGAAAAAGAATTAATTTCCAATAAATCAAAACAATCTTAATTTCGAAAAACATTCCAAAACAACAATCTCACAGCTGCAAAATCTTAGTCTCATCACATCACAAATTCACAATGGTAAAAGATGGAAGAAAAAGGAAAGAAAAAACTCAAAATATAGGTAACAATAACAATAATTAACATTACAAATCAAAATTATATGGAAAATGGCTAAAACAAATTCATCAAAGTGAACAAAAAAAATTCAGTTTTTTTATTGTCAGCGACTATTGCTGATATTTCTAACAAATGGAGAAGACAAGTTTGAAGAACGAAGCAACATCGCCAATTCGCCTCTATCTTTTTGACTCCATGAAAATAAACAAAACCCTCTCTCTCTTTCTCCTCCAATTTATAAATTCAAAAAAAAAAAACCCGAAACCCCAGAGAAGAGAAGAAACACCAAAATTCCATCCATCTCATGCAACACACCAATTCGATTAATCAATTGTGTAAAAAACTAATCAAGACGATCGATCCAATTTCCAAATCCTCAAAAAAGAGCTCAAACACACCAAATATATATATATATGTAAAATAAAAATCTGAATATATTATATTACGAACCAGAAGTAGATCATCATAAAACCTCCGCCGCTACCACCACCGCCGTCTCGAGCTGGTGCAGATTACATGCAAGGCGAGATTCATGCTCAAATCGAAAGCGGAGATCTCGACATCATGTCGTCGTTCCGTTGAGTTTCGTGGAGACCCATTTTCGCAAAAACCCCAAATAATAATCTCACAAGTCAAAGAAGAAAGGATCCCCATAGTCCCAAAGACAAGGAAGATAATCCTCATCGTTCTCTAACGGCCAGCCCAACGCCGGAGATCCAGGCCCAATGGGCCCAACAACCAGATCTGAAACCACCGGTGGTGGTGCAACTGGCGTGGTGTTAATTTGAGGCGAACCAACAAGTACAGGATTAGGGTTTTGCTGATACGAGGCTGTTGTCATTATTGGTGAGGATGGAGTGGCAATAGTAGTAGTAGTAGTGGAAGTAGTGGGAATTTCATGTGAAGGAGCAGAAAAAACGTGAGGGTGTTGGGTAAGTTGTGGTGGGTATTGGTGCACCAGATTGGGACACATTAGAGAGAATCCAGCAGAGGGATAAACCCCATAAGGGAGAAAATTAGAAGAGGAGGAGGAGGGGGATTGATGAGAGGGCATAACAGGGAGAGAGGAGGCCATGGAGGAGAAGGAGAAGGCGGGAGCGGCGGCGACGGCGGCGGGGCGAGGGAGGAGTGGGCGGAGAGTGTGAAGGGAGGACGAGGAGGAGGAGCGAGAGGAGGATTGGGAAGAGGAGGAATGGGAGGAGGAGGAATTAGGGGAGCTGGATTGGAGGTTGAGCTGGGCACGGGAGCCGTAGAGGATGATGGCGGCTCGGTCGTAGGCGCGGGCGGCGTCTTCAGCGGTGGAGAAAGTGCCGAGCCACTTGCGGGTGCGCTTACGTGGCTCGCGGATCTCGGCGACCCATTTGCCCCAGCTGCGCTGACGGACGCCGCGGTAACGGAACTTGTTGTTGTCGGGACCGCCTTTGCCTTTCCTTTTACGGCCGCCATTATTGGGAGTGGTAGTAGTAGTAGTTGAATCAAAAGAGGAGGAAGAAGGGGAAGAAGAAGAAGAAGGGTTTGGGGGTAATGGTGAATAAGGGTCAGGAGAAGAAGAAGGGTGGTCTCGGGGAGGGTGAGGGAGAGAGGAAGAAGGTGAGTGGTCGTCCATATGATAAAAAGAAAGAGAGAGAGAGGCTCGGCCTCGGCCTCGTTCAGAGAAATGGATCAGTGGGGAAAGGAAGGAAGGGTTGGGGTTTGATTTGGATGTGATCTCAGTTAATGGTGGAAGAGGGCGGTGGTTTTGAGTGGCATTTGCTTATATATAACACTAAAATACAAATACCAATATAATAATACACAAAGAAAAGAAATAGAGAGAAAGGGGAGGAAAGAGAAACAAGGAGGCTAGCCAGTTCAAGTAATTGGGGTTTCTTAGGGGAGTGGTTTTTTGCAGGCAGCAGAGTATATACACGTGAGAGATATATTTCAGCCGATTTTTATGAATACACAACTCCTCTTTCCTACTTTTATCTGACAAGTGACAACAACAAATGAAAATAAACAAATATCCATATAATAAAGTTGGGAACTGGGAAGGAAATTAACTTCATTGTTATGTGTCTTCTAAGTTTGTTCAAAGTTCAACCAATATGGATAATGGATAAGTGGATTGGATTGGATTGCTTGCCAATTATTATTCGAAGACGCTACCATAATGTAGTTGGTAATTTTGTATTGTTGGATGTATGAGAGAAAATTATACAAAAGTACCGTAAATTTGAATTCATGGGTTATTGGAGCATGAAAACTTCGAACTCACATCCAACGATTATTTAGAAGTAACTACATTGTAATAGTTAATTGATAAACAGAGATGGACTTCAGCTACAATAAATTTTTCTCTTTGGAATTCTCCTTCCTCGTCACAACTATTTCTCCTTCTCCATGAATCTTTCCTCATCCTCCACCCCCCTCCATCGTCATGGCTTTTCACAAGCATGTTCCCCATGCATACTACATAGAAAAAAAGAGTTTATTTTGGAAGTGGACAAGCGTTCAAATGGAGAAACATTATTCTTCCCTAGAAAGGTCCATACAAGACTTTTTCTCTACTATTAGCCCCGAAGACTATCGATTGGCTAAGATCTTCTTTCCGAACTCTTATGGCATCTTCGTGGAATACATTATTCTTCCAAGAGCATAGATATGAAGATTATATCATATAGGTTGAGAAAACTTCAAATAGACAAGGATACATTGTCGAGATTTATCGAGTCGATGACAAGGGCATAAAATGTTGTTTAATGGTTCCGAAAGGGTTCAACAAGAAGGGGTTAGACATCCCTCCTCGACATTTTAACTTTACTAGATGCAAAAGACATGGGATAGCAGCCCAAAAGTCAGAGAACGTTTAATAGTACAATCCCATTAGCCAAAGGCACTACCAAGAACTCTTGTGAAATTACCGCAAGTCGTTGCTATGCATTATACCAAAATAACTCTTATACTAGAATAACTCTTGTGAAATTACTGCAAAGTGTTCATTCACTAAACTGAGACAATCTCAACCAAGTATTATAGCAAAATAACTCTTATTTCTATAGTATTTAGTTACCATTAGTTTGGTCAAAGACATTATTATTAACAACATTAATAAGCCATTTGTAAGTGTAACCTATCATTTTAGATCCCGTAGTTTTATCCCAACAAGTGCCGCCGTAGGGTAGGTCAAGTATTGGAAACCAAAACTACAATCCTATCCTTCTTAGGAAGTTCACCCTTGATATTGACCCATGCAAACACCTTTTGTAGGAGGACAGTCCAAAAGCGACCTCGAGGCCCCACATGGATCTCACGTTGTGAACCAATGATGGAGATTGTAGGATATGTTGACACATTTCCTTCTCTCACTTACTATTTTGAAATATGGTTTTCTCTTACTTAGACAAATTAGGCTAATCTCATTTATCTAAGTTCCTCAATCTACCTTTCATAACCCTTATGTTGGTTAGATTGATTTTAATGTGAATTACCAAGTTTTTAAACTATTTCAAAAAAAAATTAATCACATTATGAGCATGTTTTGTGAAATTAAATAAAATTTGACTAATTCAACTCCCAGGTTAGTTCCCAGTTAGAGTTGTTCCCTTTTGGTCAGCTTAAATACCCCAATCGAGACAGAACCTTCCATAGACAGAGTTCCCTTATAGTCAATTTTTATTTCAAATTCATTAATATTTAATTAACTATTAATTATTAGATTAATGAACCCAAGTGAATTATTAAGCCTTGTTTTTAGTCCTATTAAAAAACTAATTCACTTATTGGATAATCTTAAAATTCTATCATTTTAAACTCTTTAAAACAAATTAAAAGATCATCATGGATATTTTATTCTAATCCTATTAGAAAAAAATAAAAGATAAATTAAATTCAAAACTTAGACTATTTTATCTTTGAAGTAAATTATCTTTATTTATGGAAGACCTAATCTTATTAGAAAATTAAAATATCTAATTTTATTTTGAAATTGAAAGATCTAATCTTATTTCAAAGGAATCTAATCTTATTAGAAAGCAAATAAAATAAAATAAATTCAAAATTTAAATTATTTAAAGCATGAATCAAAATATCTTTATATTAAGGAAACCCTAATCTCATTAGGAAATATCCTAATCTTATTAGGAAAACATGGCACTACCAGAAAAACAGCTTTTAGCGACGAAATTCATGTGACGATATCCAATTAGTTGCAACCACTGCAATGAAAGACAATGTCGTCGCAATTCCTACAACGAAACGGAAAGTGCGTTGTAGGTTTATCGAAGGTTGCGACTAAAATTATGATACATCGAATGAGACTTAAATTTGCACCCAACTTCTAAAAAGAAGGCTTGTGACGAAACGAGAAAGCGTCGCAAGAATTGCGACGAAGATGTGATTCATCGCACGTATTGCAATGAAATTTAAAATTCGTCACATGAGTCTTAAATTTCGCACCCAACCTCTAAAAAGAAGGCCTACGAAAAAACTTGAAATTGTCGCAGAAGTTGCGACGAAATATTTTATTTGTCGCAGGAAGTTGTGACGCAATCCAATAATCGTCGCAATTTGCGATGAATAAAATATTTCGTCGCAAATAGTAAATTTTCGAAATTCGTGCATTAAATGGGGAGCGACGAAATTTCTAATTCGTCACAAAGCCTTTTAAACTATGTATTTTTATGCTATTTATGTGATTAAAATTCATTTGGAGCTTATTGTTTGATTAAAGTATGATGTAATTAATTGTAATTTTTTGTTTATTGTGTGTTCAAAGTGTGATTTCGATGTGATTAAAGTTTGATTTAATGCTTATTTGTTTGATTAGAACTTTGTTATAGAGCCTTTTGAAGTTTAAAAAATTATTTTGAGTGTATATTAAGTGTTCAAAGTGTATGGAGATTATTTGTGTGATTAGAGTGTGATTTGAAGCCTATTAATATGATTGGAGTTTGGTCTTGATTTTATTGTTTGACAAAAATGTGAATAATTGTGATCTTGTGTCTATTTTGTGTGTTTAAAGGTGTGTCTTTGAGGTTATTTATGTGCTTAAAAGTTTTATTTGGAGTTTGTTAATTGTATGATTAGAAATTTGTTATATATTGTGAGACTTTTGAAGTTAAAAAATCTTATTTATGGTTATGTTTGAGGCTATGTGACTTGAGTTTTGTGATGATTATGTTTGAGACTATAGTTGAAGATTTTTTGTTTTGTGTGTGTGTGGAGGGGGGGGGGGGGGGGAATTGACTTCTGATTTAAGTTTGAGGATTGGGGAGGGGGGAGGGGAGAGAGTGACTATGCTTGTGCCTATGCTAGGTTTAAAATTTGACTTCTCACTATGCGTAGGTAAAAGAATTGTGACTATGCTTGAGTTTTAAAATTAACTTCTGACTTAAGTTTGAGGATCAGGTGGAAAGGATGGGTGACTATGCTTATGTCTATGAATTGACTTGTGACTATGCTTGTGCCTATGCGTAGTTTTTTAGCTCAAAGTTGTGATAATAATTGTTTTGTGATCACTATGCTTTTAACTTTTGTGGTGAATGTGTTTGAGACTATGTGATTTATGGTTGAAGATTATATTTATTATATTTGTGGTAGGGGGAGGGGGGAGGGGTAAGGTTGTATATATGGTTTGGGTGGGAGAATTACAAGTCTTATGTGAATTATGATTTAGTAGATGTGGTTGAGAATGAGAGGGAAAATAAATTTTTGTGAATGTTGTGTTGATTGTGACTATACTTAGGATATTAATCTTTTAGTGGTATATTTATGACGTTTGAGTATATTTGACTTCTAGCTTAACCTGCGTTTGAGATTACATGATTTATATTTGAAAAAAGAAGGTAGGTTTTTTAGTGATATATTGTTTGTACACTTATTAATTAATTAAAGTAGTGATGTGACACAACAATTATGTTTATGTGCAGGACTAAATCAATCCCTTATTGTTGGCACGACAAAAGAATTATCTTCATCTTTTCACTCTTTTTGAGATACTACATTTTTATAGTTCATTTAGTTTTCACATTCCATGATAAACGTTATGTTGTAATTTGGAAACTTTATCCAAAACCTAGTATGTATATATTGGTTTTATCTTGGTAACTTTCAAGGTTTTTATGCATATATATAATGATTCTATTTTGTTTTAGTTTATTACTTGTATAGTTGCTCTTATTTGGATTAAGGGACATTTTTAGAAGAATGTTAATGACAAATAGGATTTTTTTTTTTAAAAAATTAAAATTTTGCGATGAAAAATAAATATTGTCGCATTTAATTTTGTGACATTTTGACCATTCGTCGCATTCTGAAACTCATGCAACGTTTTGATAATTCGTCGCAGTTTGTGACGTTTTCCTTTTTCGTCACATACTGCAACGTTATACTATAAACGTCGCAATTTGCGACGTTTCGACAATGCCGCCGCTCAATCCTTTCACCGGCATAGTTTTACTGACGTTTTATGCGACGATAATAAATTCGTCGCAAAAGACTTTGTGCAACGATATATTAGTTTTCACGTCGTTTTAGTTTCGTCGCTAAAAGCTTTTTTTCTTGTAGTGTGGATTTCATTTATAAAAGGGAATATCCTAATTTAATTTTCCAGATATAATAATTATATTCAAAATATGGACAATATAAACTTATTAGGAAACCATCTTAATTCTATTAGGAAACATCCTAATCAAAATTTTCAAATTTTGTAAATATAACAATTATATTCAAAAAATAATTAAGATACATGATCATGCTTAACCTATGGTAGGATTTTAATCTAAATGACATACTTTATGCAACAATCAAATAATTTAAAAACCTACATCACATGCATAATTAAATTAAAAATAAAGCAAAATTGATCGGCATATTTGGTATATCCTAAGAAATTCAAAATAATTTAAATTCAAGACATATCTTGGTCTTCAATATCCTTCCATGTTTGAACAATTCCAAATTTAAGATTTAGAAATCCTAAATTTTCAATTAATTGCAGCAGCCGGCTTCAAGAAATTTGAATTGAAGGATCTTTTTAACAATTACAACAAATCCTAACCCTTTTGGGTTTAAAAATTACAACAAATCTTAACCCTTTTAGGTTTTACAATTGATCTAATCAAAGCAATAAAGCTAATGTCAAATAGTCTAAACAATCAATTTGCAAACCACATATATCACATATATGAAATTAAAATACTCACCATACAAAATCTTGATTCTAAATAAAATTCAAAGACCGCTATGATACCAATTGAAGGGAATAATTGAATTAAACTCACAATGAAAGTGTTGGAATTGACTTTGATTTTATTTTAGAATTAAATAAAAAATAATTTAGGCTAAACAAAACATACCTGACTTAAATATTATGGAGAATATTCATGCGTGTCTTTTTCTTCTTGTACTCCAATTCCAATGAAGTTGAACTCCAAGACTTCCACAAAGTTTTCCTTACTTGACTCGAACAAAGAACCGAAGAGATTTAACCTTCTTGAAAATAGAGAGAGTGAATGAGATGAGAATTTCAAGAGTTCTTTTCTCTTGTGAAGAATGCATACAATGGCTCACCTATCTAATTCAAATTTAATAAATATCTTTTTTTTAATGTATCTTAATACATTAATAATTTATTTGATATTGAATGTATCATATACAATAAATATGTTTTCCCTCATTTAATATATAAAATATATTAAATTTTAATTTGAATATTTCAAAATTTTCTCTCAATGAAATTGATATATATTTATTCATATGAGCTAGCAAGGGGACCTTATGATACTACAGATTATAAGCTTCAATGATACAAAATTAATTAATTAAACTCTTTAATAAATTAATTTTCATTCATTAATTCTATGTCACTCCACTATAAGTCTAGAATTGTGCTCTCTCTAAAGATAAAGGGGACTTAGGAAATGGTCGGCTTAAAGACACTAATATTGCCCTACTCAGTAAAAGGATTTAGAGATATTTCATAGGGACGACAGCCGTTGGAAACTTACAGTTGATGCAAATTTTTTGAAGCCTCTTACGAGGCGATGTTCCTGGATCTTGCAGGTATAGCAGTGCTAAAGCCCCTTGGCATCACATTCTTAAGTTGGGTGTGTTGATTAGGAGCAAAATAAGATGGAATGTTTGTAGATGTAGAAATATTCTGTTTTGGTACAAGTTTGAACTGATCATGATTACCTATATCAGCCTTTCCCTTGATTCTTTGCCCTTACTTCTAATAAGCATATAATAGTACATGAGGCTTGGAACAGTATCTCAAACTCATGGAATTTGCACCATAGAAGACCCTGCTCGAGGGAGAAGAGTCACCATGGCACTCAATTTCTATTGGCTGGAAATCTCCCTTTTCAATAGATGGTAGGGACCAAATACTTTGGAGTGGCGATGCTATAGGAAATTTCTCCATGAAAGCTATTCAATTTCTCCTTGTGGAATCTCGTCCACTTCCCCACCATATCGTCGATGATCGAATTTGGAAGATGTTCCTCCTGAAGAAGTGCAAATTCTTTCTTTTGGTCTCTGCTTTACATAGGCCTGAACTCGGAGAAAATCGTGCAGCGGCGTCTCCCTTCTTTCTATCTCAGTCCAAATTAGTGTGTTCTTTGTTATCGAAGCTTGGAGTCGATTGATCATATTTTCATCGACTGCTTTTTTGCCAATTGCTTCTGGTCGTTGCTTCAGTTAGGTTCAAACTCTTTACTTCCTCCCTGCGATAGAATTGAGAATTTCATCAAAGAAGGCATCGTCGTTCTGCTTACCTCGGCTAGGAACATTCTTTGGTCCAATCTGTCTTGGTGCAATTTTGTGGAACATTTGACTTGAACAAAATGACAGAATTTTCCATGATAAGACCAAAACGGCCGACGCTTTATGGGAGGACATTCTTATCAATGCCACTTCTTGGCGCTCCAAATCTTCTCTCTTTTGTGATTATGATACTTCCTCTATCGCTTTAAATTGGAGAGCTTTCTTTGGATCTCTCCTCCTATATGTTTCTCACATACCTATTTTTGCTACATCAATGAAGTATTTTTTTTTTTTTAAAAAAAAAAGAAGCAACTACATTGTGATTAATTTCATCGAATAATTTTTCATCTCTTAATGTCTTACTCGTTTCATCTTTTAGTTCAATTCTCTTAAATGCATGTAGCCAACAGAAAATTGTATTGAGTTCATTAATTTTATGAAAATGTCAGGAGAAAATAGGTTACTTTATGAGTTTTGGCTGTGAGGTTTTAGATATGTGTTTATTTAATTAGGACCCATTTGATGATGATTTTATTTTTAGTTTTGTGTGTTTTGAAAATTGTGTTTGTTTATTAACAATTTCTTTACTATAGTTTTCACCGTACCTCTCCTTAATAAACATTTGATTTTTTTAGCCAATTCTAAAAACAAAATACAAGTTTTTTAAAACTACTTTTTTTAGTTTTCAAAACATGGCTTGAATTTTGAAAACATTTTTAAAAGGTAAATGATAAGCCTTAGTATTGAGACTTATTTAACTCTCAAAAGCTTAAGTTATGCTTGATTTTCTTTAGAATTATATGAAGAAGTTGGCAAATTCTTGGAAAATATCAATAATTTCGTGGGAAAGGCATTTGATAGGTAGATTGAATAAAAAAAGGAAAATATAGACTAAAAGTGGTGTTTGGTTGCAGGATGTTAGAACATTGCAATTTCGGATTGCAATTTCGATTTTGCAATCTAATATTACAATTCATCAGCAGCAGGAAAGGAAAGTTCTCGGTGGAGCCAAATATGGAAATTAAAGCACCCAATCTTTGCACAATATTCATGGGAGTTTGGACAAGAATGTAGAAACTGAAAAAAGAAAAAAAAAACCCTAGTTCAATGAACATAAAAGGAGGAAAAAGTTGTGGCAAGGGGGATCGTTTTTGTTCTCCAAAAAGCATAACGAGTTTTTGGTTTTTTTTTTTTCCTCATGCTTTCAGTCCAACTATGGGGTTACATCCAAGAAGATCATTTGTTATCCCTTAATTTTGATCCAATCCAAACGAAACTTTAGATTGTAAAGATTCGTCCCTTCTTGACAAAGAATAGAACTTAATGACTACAAGAATTTTTAGATTTGCCGACGAACTTTTTCCCGACGCAACACTTTTCGTCGGGAAAAACATACTTTTCCCGACGAAAATGGCAAGCGTCGGAAAAATTACAGACTTTTCCCGACGCTTGCCATATTCGTCGGGAAAAGTATGCTTTTCCCGACGCAAAGTGTTGCGTCGGGATATGTATTTGCGCGCTATAGCTCGTCAATTAAGTGAAACGCGCGTTTTGACTTTTCCCGACGCTTTTGTGACCTATGCCGACGCTTTTTTGCGTCAAGAAATTATTTTTGCCGACGCTTGCCATATTCGTCGCGAAAAGTAGACTTTTCGCGACGCAAAGTGTTGCGTCGGGATATGTATTTGCGCGCTATAGCTCGTCAATTAAGTGAAACGCGCGTTTTGACTTTTCCCGACGCTTTCTTCTTCTTCTTCTCCTATTCTTTTTCTTTTCTTTTTCCCTCTTTTTCTTCTTCATTTTCTCTCCGCCGTCTACATCTAAAACTCCATATGTCTACCTCATTTCTTCATATTCTTCTCCATTTTCTTCCATTTTCCTTCCATTTTCCTTCACTCATGCTCTCTATCTTCTATTTTCAGTGTTCTTCTTGTAGGTTTTGACGGCATGAGGTGGAAGTCCGATTTTGGGCTTTTTGAGGGAAAAGATTTATGGAGTTTGCTACTTTGGAGGTATATACAATTTTTACATTATGTTTTTTTTTTAGTTTATTTAAGATTTAAACTTAGTTATTAAGTCTTTTGAAGTTTAAAATTTTACTTTGAATGTATTATGTAATCAAAGTTTTCTTCTCCATTTTCTTCCATTTTCCTTCACCCATGCCCTCTATCTTCTATTTTCGGTGTTTTTCTTGTAGGTTTTGACGGCATGAGGAGGAAGTCCGATTTTGGGCTTTTTGAGGGAGAAGATTTATGGAGTTTGCTACTTTGGAGGTATATAGAATTTTTACATTATGTTTTTTTAGTTTATTTAAGATTTAAACTTAGTTATTAAGCCTTTTGAAGTTAAAAATTTTCCTTTGAATGTATTATGTAATCAAAGTGTAATTTGGAGAATACTTGTGTGATTTGGAGGCTATTTATGTGATTGGTGTTTAGTTTGGAGCTTATTGTTGGATTAAAGTATGATTAAATCGTGATTTTGAATTTATCGTGTGTTCGAAATGTGATTTGTAGCGTAATTATTTGATTAAATTGTGATTTATAGGCTCTTTATGTGATTAAAGTTTGATTTGAAGCTTATTGTGGGATTAGACATGTGGTTTTGAGCCTATATTTGTGTGATTAAATTATGACATTGAGTCCAAGTGTGTGTTTATTTGATTTTGAGCATATTGTGTGTGATTAAAGTTTGATTCTAATCTTATTGTATAATTTGATTTGTAGGCTTTTTTGTGATTTTTATCCTATTGAGCCTATTGAACATTAAAATGTAAGTGTTAATTTTTAGCTTACTTTAAGGTTATATATTGAGTTAGAGTGCTTCTTTTGAGCTTAGTGAAGATTTTATTGAGATTTTATTCTCTTAAAATTCCTAAGTGTCTTGTATATATATGTACTTGGAACTAGGTTGGTGCACAAAATGTTATACTCAATGACACATTTCTTTAATATATCCTTGGATGGTTAGAATGAAATTTGTACATTAGACACTTTTGGAAGATTTTGGAGTGAGTTAATCATCTAAAATTTGTACATTAGACACTTTTTAGTGAATTAGACACTAAACTTGCATTAAATTTTATCTATAATTAATAATAGTTTCGACTTTTGATTTTTAACGTCATTAATAAACTTTGTTTTATAATTTTCTATCTATAATTAGTAAAAGTTTGTCAATTTTTTGAAGTAGGCTTATTTTGATCGTACAATGGCATACACACAAGATGGTCTCTTCTAACTAGGTATGGATAATTTATTTGATGTCATAAAATTATTATAAAATTTATTGTCTTTTATATGTTTGGTTGTATTTTATATTGTATTATACGTTTAATTATTAGCTTAAGTGAATTAAAGTTCTTCATTTACTGTCAAAGTTTTTGCTTGGTTATATGACTATCCTGCAGTTATGGTAGACATTTAAATAGAGAGTTAGTTTCAGTGAGTTAGACACATTTTTTTAAGGGTTATATATTGGATAAGTTAGTGATTTTAAGTAAGAATAGATAAGTTATACATTTTTTTAGGTTTAGTTTGGGTGAGTTAGTGAGATGTGTAAGAAAGTTGTTTGAGTGAGTTTGTGATATTTGAAGTAAGAGTTTCAATGAGTTAGGAATGTTTGTTGGTTTTTAAAATATGCTTAGGCACGTTTAAGACACTTTTATAGTATTGGAGGGTGTGTTGTGTACTTTAAGTTCACTTTAGACATTTTTCTAGCTTTCTTTAAGGGTCAAAATGATACTTAGACTCTTTTCATACACTTTTTGATAACTTTGTAGGTTTTAAGGAGCATAGTAGACTCTTTTAGGTCATTTTGAGTTTTTTTTTGGGTTGTGTGCTTTAGGTTCACTTTAATTTTTAGGTTCCTTTTGAGAGTTAAAATGAGACTTATACTATTTTTAAGCAATTTTTGGCCAATTTGTAGGTTTCGAAGGGCGGAGTAGACACTTTTAGGTTGTTTTGAGTTAGCTTTTTGCCTTAAAGTATGCTTAATCATCTTTAAGACACTTTTGTAACATCAGAGAGTTAGTTGTGTGGTTACAACATTTTCTACGTTTATTTAAGAATCAAAATGACACTTAAACTCTTTTTAGTCACTTTTTTTTACCACGTTATAGGTTCTAAGGGGCGAAGTAGATACTTTTAGGTCGTTTTGAGTTTTTTTTTGCCTCAAAGTATGCTTAAGCACTTTTAAGACACTTTTGTAGCATCGAGGGGTTGGTTGTGTGCTTAAGTTTCACTTTAAGCGCTTTCTAAATTTCTTTGAGAGTCAAAATGATACTTAGACTCTTTTGTGTTTTAGTTTTACTATATGAACCTTATTTTATTTTTTTGTTTTATATTTAAAAATTTTCACATTATTTTTTTTTCTTCAGATTTGTAGTTGTGTAATCTTGAAGACCTATGTTCTAAAAATGAAGACGAAGACGAAGACGAAGATTGAAGCCTTCAAGATTAATTATTTTATTTATGATGTATTTTTTTTCTTTCGAACTCTAGTACAAGTAGATATTGAATATTTTGTAATCACATTATTGCATATCAATACTATTATTTTTTATGATATTATTTTGTGTTTTAACATGATACTAAAATGAACTATCAAGTAATTAATAAATAAATAAGAGAAAAAAAAATAGGATTTAGAGTTTTGCCGACGCACATTGCGTTGGCAAAAGTCAACTTCTACCGACGCATACTATGTCGTCGGCAGAAACTTTTTCCCGACGCAATACATTGCGTCGGGAAAAATTAACTTTTCCCGACGCAACACCGTTTTCGTCGGGAAAAGTTTTCCCGACGGCTCTATGCCGACGAAATCGCCGACGAAAATTTTTCGTCGGCCAAGACTTTTCCAGACGCTTTGTTGCGTCGGGAAAAGTGAAAAATTTTGTAGTGTCGATTGGATTCTAAGAGAAAATCGTGGGAGAGTTGAATGTAATCTTCCTGTGTTCTTAGTTGTTTTTCTGAGTTGAACTCTGTTTTAGTTTAGATTTGGGTGTAAGACTTTGATTTTTGTTTCTTTACTTCATGTATTGAACATTAGGCATGGGTTTAGATTAAGGGAGCATTTTAATATATTTTTTGGGAATTTTTTGGTTATGGGTTTTGATAGGACCTATAAAGTCCTATTTAATCAAACTTATTTCTTGTTAGTTAGAAGGATTTTATGTGTTTTATTATTATCTTTTAGGGATTCGAGCAATTCGCGTGTTTTGGAGAGTTTGCAACATTTCGGAGTTAATTCGGACTAAATCGGAGGTGATTTGAGCAACATACTTTCTATACCAAATTTGACCGATCATATCATGATATTTTGAGATGCAAATATATTCAAATTTGGTGTCAAATTGAAGCTTATTGAATTATCTTTTCAACGGTATAAGACTCATTGCATTCCACTAAGTATTATGAAAGTTATAACATTTTGAGTAATTATTGCTCTTGCTAGAAAACTGTCGTACCTGATAATGCTTTATGCCAATTTCCGTTCCCATTATCTTGCCAATCACGTTTGGAAATATAGCCAAATTAGATACCATTTTAAAGCTCTCTAAAATATCTTTTCATTCATATAAAGATCACGTCGATCCAAATTTTGGAGAAGAAGTTATTGGCAAAATACTGAAGAGTGGGCAATCTAGAAACTTTCCTTATATGTAACATTCTATGTTTGTTTTCAGAATTTAGGAAATGATTTATGATTTTTGGATGTATTTTCCAGCATTTTGCAATATAGAAAATTATTTACTTTATTTTATTTTATTTTGAATATTATTCCCTAATTGTTTTGAGAAAAAATCTTTTTAGAATTTAGGGTTTCTTACTTGTGCAAGTTATCTATTTCAAGGCTATTTAAGCCTTCTTTTGGATAGTTGCAGGGGGTCTCCGATGGTAATATTTCTAGACAATAGTTTTTAGAATTTTTTCTCCCTTTTCCTTTACTTTTCTTTTGGCACTATATCGAACCAATGGCGAACCATAGCTACATCATCACGATGAACGGTTATGGTAAGTGTTCCAATTCATAAGTCGGTGTAGCCAATTTCAATGTTTTGAGGCTCAAACTTTAATGTAGTGTTCTTATAATTGCAAGTGTTCTTTGATTCCTATATTTATTTTATAAGCATGTATTTTTGATTGAATTGACGTCTTGATTGCTTTATATGCTTGATTGCTATTCATGATGCATGACCTGTAATTGTCGTGTTGATTGAACCTTGTAGCGTTAGGACTATTACATGTGTATGTTTTAAAGGAGCATCTTGGTTAGGTTGAAGTTATTTTATCTAACTGGTTTGTCTTGGTCTTTCCAAAGTACTTAATGTTTTTATCTAAATAATTTGGAACAGTTTCGTGTCAAATTGTTTAGGTAATTAACATTAACTTTGACGTTTGTTAGAGTTGATGATTTTAGGGGATTTGTGCTTTTTGGGGTTTCTTAACAAGTCGACTGGGTGCTTGCATGATTAAGTTCAAAACGTTTTGTATGCCTATGATCAATTTTGCAATTGGACAAAATCGTAACTGTGAATTGGATTTGGGTATGATTTCATCTATCTTTATTTTTATTTGCTTATGTTTTATTTTATTTATAAAAACACAAAACTCCAATTTTTAATTATTTTCTCCTTTGCAATTATAGTTTGACAATTTATCACTTAGGGCAATGAACATTCTTGAGCCCCGTTCCTTTTCATTGAGCATATTTTCCTTGCACCTTTTGTTTCTTGCTATTTTTTTTAGTGCAATAGGGGTTGGAGGGATTCCAACCACATACCTCGTGGTTGTTAACACATTCAATATGCCAGTTGAGTTATGCTCTCTTTAGCATTGTTTCTTGCTATTTTTGCCTTTCTTGCAATGTTAATATTGCAATTTTGATTCTGCAATCTGTTTTTGCAATTTATTTTTGCATTTTGACTATTAATTCCATTGATGTTTCGCACCAACTCAATTCTGATTTTGCATTTAGTTACCTAGTTGCAATTTTGAATACGATTTTGCCCTTGCAATATTTTTGTTACACCGTTCCCTTGGGAGACAATATCTAGGGATATTCCCTTTACTACTTGTATCGATAGTTTACACTTGCACTAGGGACTGAACGTTTTTCTTAACTTTTTGACCCAAAATTCCACTCGATCAGTAAATAACAAAACAAAGAAAACTTATGGGTGATGGGTGAAAGTAGTAATTATAAGCTTTTTTTTTTTAAAAAAAAATCAAATGGTTATCAAACGAAAGTCTTAGTTTAATGCTTATATTGTCAAACGTCTAAATAGTTAATGTGTCATGCAAGTGTTTTTTCAACCTTAAGGGAAGGAAGTTAATGTCTTAATAATATTGAGTTACGCTTTATGTTAGTGTATCATGTAAGTGTTAAGAGATAAAGTTAAATAACATAGGACTAAAGGACATGTTTGAGAGTGATTTTTAAATGGTTAAAATCATTTGTCGTATTCAAAATCACTCCAAAACATGTTTTTAATTATTCAAAATCATTTTTATGGAATGCAAATCACGTTTAAAAGTGTAAAATCAAACACTAAGTTGATTTTAAATGATTAAAGACATGTTTCAGAGTAATTTTAAACATGACAAAAGTGATTTTGACAATTTCAAAATCACTCTCAAACATGTCTTAATAGATTAAAAAAATTGTATATGTTCAAAGGTCTATTACAAACTTTTTGAAGTATCAGCTCTAATTAAATAGACAATACATACTCCTAAAGTTCAATGAGTTTGTTAGGAACCAATTTTTAAAGTACCAGGACTAATTAGTCATAACCTTACAAAATCAGGGACCAAATTTATAATTTAATTAGAACACATGGATATAACACATAAGTGGACATTCAGACAAATGTCATGAAAATTTTTAAAAAAAAATAAAAACTATTTAAATAACTAGTATTTTGCCTTTCTTAAATAAGTTGTATATGTTTATATTTAATAGTATGTATGTTTATATATATTAGTGATTCTTTTGATATTTAATTTGTCAATATTCTTTTGATAAATTGAAAATACTAGTGAATTGATTATAATATCAATATTAATGAGCTATTCAGCTTACAAAAATATTAGTATGTTGATGAATATTTTATTATACGTTCTTTACACAGTAGCTGGTGTAAGGGACTTGTCGAGATGGTTTAGTATGAAAAAATCAATACAAAATCAACATATTAATTTAAAAAATATATTAATATTTTGGAAAGAAAAATGAAACCAAATTAATCGACTAGAATATTATCAAATTTAAATTTTATGATTTTGAAAAAAAAATAATTTTATGAAAGTAAACTAACCTCAAACCAACTAAACGCTCATCTTAATCAACACAACCAATTTGGTTAATTTTAGATCCATTATATATCATAAAAAAAACTGGTTCATTTTTTAAAATTGATTTCATTTGGTATAGTTAGAATAATGTTACAGTCCATTCTACATTGTTAAATCCGTAAGAGAAAACCTTTAAAAAAAAAAAAAGAAATCCATAAGAGAAAACAAAAAAGGAATTTTAATTATACATCAAATTATTATTAACAATAAGTCAATATCAGGCCGCCACATTTGATAATTTTTAAGGAGAGAGCATGCAAAGCGTGAGGAAGGCTGGAATAAGTCGTAAAAAGTACAAGAATATAATTATTATATGCTCATTTAAATAATATATGTTGGACAATTCCCGATAGAATGAATATTCAAGAAGATATTATATCAATAATGTAAGATGCCATGATATTATGGTTAACACGTAGAGATGTTTTGATTCATTTAACCAAACCAAGTTCTAAATATCTATTTGATGAAAATTTCCTTGGCCTGTAGTTAATTATTTTTGTTCTCTCTAACTATTAAAATTAAAATATTTGAGCTTCCATTTGCATTAATTTTAGTAACTTTTTCATATAATTATTTATTTAATTCTAATGCTTCACATGTTTCGACGTTTGGTTATGAATGAATAAGTCTTAACATATATCATTAACATTAATTATAGCTTTGAATTCTTATGTTTATATATCATTTTATATATTAAAAAATTTAGATATCTTCTACGTATTCTAAAAAATATCATGAATTTTCATTTTTCTTTTTAATATAGCATAAGTATAAGAATGAGTTTTTTTTTTTTTTTTGTCATATTTCAGTTGAATTTGAGTTTGATTTATGTATTATGCTATTTTTGTAAAATTTCAAGTTTTCTCTATATTTGAAAATACATATTTATTTTATATTATTTATGTAAATACTTACTATATATATATATGACATATTTAGATTTTACATTATATGAGCATACTAGTCCATTTTTAGTAATTTTAAAATAAGTAAACGTTTTGAACTCAAAAAAAAAAAAAAAGTAAACGTTTAATAGCTTATTTTCACGAGTATGTAGTCAAAATATAAAAAGATCAATAGGTAAATTACTTTGACTAAATTTAATTTAACACTTCCATTAATCCAACTATATATTTTTATAAATACAAAAATGTCCACCATATTGAATTTCCACACTTTTCAAACTGACTTTAACGGCAATGGAAGAAGTAAACAAGAGAGTTTTAGAATGAATTTGAAAATTTCTTTTTGACATTTTAAGGCATGTTTGATATTCAACCCAAATTCTATTTTAATTTCCAGATTCACCGAAACAAATTATTAAGTCAATAGCTTGGTTTCAGATTTGTTTTGTTTTTTTTTTTAATATTTTTAGATTTTGTGATTTAAATAGTACAAAATTTGAAAAACAACATTTAATGTTTTTATTGTATCCAAATTTTAAATTAAAAAATGTAGAATTATACTTAAAAAAAATAAAAACTTTGTTAAATATACTATTTTTAGGTTATAAACTCATTTAATTTTTGTTAAAATTAGAACATGTATAACATAATATATTATGAAATATATTATTGTAAAATAATAATTATACAAAAATTATAACATTCATAAATTAATTAATAGTGGTTAAGATTCGACCAAATAGTTTAGTTGGTAATTACAACCATTTTTATTTATAAAAATATGTTATCCAATTTCTATATATGCTACCAAACACATATTCATAAACATTGAAAACATGAAGTGCAATTTTAATTTTCATTGAATCTCATGATTTGTTTTCAAATCACTAACTAAACGCATCCTAAATAATCTTATGGTTTAACTGATAGAGATTTTACTTTTTATTTTATGATTTTCAATAATCGTGTTGCTTACTAGTATATTTTACTTGATAAATTAATTCTACAAGTATTTTTAAAGTTATATATATATATATATATATATATATATATATATATATATATATATTTGAGTTGAACAATATTTGGTATATATCAATTATCACTTAAGTAAGGCCACTCTCTCCACTTAAAAAAGTAGTTGATCTTGATATAAATGAGGCTGTTGTAGCATGTTGGAGAAATTGCTTAATGGAGAAGTAATTACTTTTGAAGAGTAAAAGAGGAGAGAGGGAATTGATCCATATCCATTGAGATAAGAAGGGTTTGAAAGCAAAAGTCTGCAACTTTCCTGCCCTTATTGGATTCTGTGTTTAACGGTTTCCCATTGTCTCAAGTCTCAATATCTAATCTCACCTCTATTAACATTCTTCAATTAAACTCTTTTGTTGTTTCTTTATTAAAATTAATTTCACACGTGTATTATTATTAGTTTTTTTTTATTATTATTGCAGATTATATCTTTCTTATTTAATATGCTCAATTAAAAAATTATTTCGTGATTTGAAAATAATTACTTTTTTTTAAGTTCAATATTCTATGACGTGAGGATCTAAACTGTTGTATAATATCTCAAGATTCTTAACCAATTTAGATATGTTAAGGTAAGTTAGGTAAAAATGGTTATTTATATCTCCTCGATGTTTGATCATTTTTTAAACATGAACTTTGTTTATTCATAAGGAAAAAAATCAAATTTGATAAACTTGGTAGGTTGTATTGAACTTTGAACTTTTAATTTCATCATTTTAAACCTCATACTTGGCCGATTGTACCAATTTTAACTCTAAATTTTCAATTTTATCAATTTAAACCTCAAACTTGAATAAGTGTATCAATTTACACCCTTGGTTAAATTTCCATTTCAATCACGGCAAGAAAGGTTTCTTACACATGACCAAAGTCACGTGTTGCTCTATGATATGTACTTGTTTGTTATTTTTTTAAAAAAATTACCAAAAAAATAATTAAATCATTCCAGATTGGGTCACCACCATCATGAAAACTATGAACTCGACTCTCGAAAGTAGGACTCATAAGAAAACAAATGGACTCTTGTGTTCCCCTCGCCTTTGATGTCGATACCAGTGATGGTGATCTGAAGAAGATCGAGGCGGTGACGTCATTGAAGGCAGTGACGACCATGACGATTTCGTCAACTTCAGTGGTGAGGAGTTTGAGCTTGACTAAAATGTGAAAGAGAACAAGGAAGGAAGTGGTGGATAGAGTGATGTCTATGAACACAATGAAACGGTCGTATCTAACCTTGTCAGCCACATCGACAGTCTTACAGAGAATTAAAGTGACATCGATGCTAGAGAGGAAAGGGACAAAGATTTCGACGAGTTCGATCCCAAAAGCTCTATGTCTGTTGTGGCGGATGGAGAAGAAATTGAGTCAAGGCCAACGAGAAATTAAAAAAAAAAATCAATATTGGCGACCGATTCAAGAATAGGAGTACTCCATTGAGGAAAAATATGATGCAAATAAACTTTGTTTTTACTAAAAGTCAATGGATCGAGTAAAATTTTGCTTAAAATTGAAAAATTCTCAATTAATGAAATGAAAAAAACAGCAGAATCAAAGAAGATTAGAAGTGAAAAAAAATCATGTTCTAAAATTGAAAAATATTATGACGAGTCGACTTCAATTTTCTTCAACAATTTTATTTTTTTATAAAATAAAAAATACGTATATGTTATAGAGTAATGTGTGGCTTTGGACGTGTGTGAGAAATGAGATGAATGAAAATTTAACCGAATGTATAAATTGATACACTTATTTAAGTTTGAAGTTTAAATTAATAAAATTGAAAGTTGAGGATTAAAATTGATACATCCTACTTAAAAATGATTTTTTCCCTATTAATAATATAACTACCGATAGCTGTTTTCTTATTCCATCGTATCATCAAAAATTATTTGAATAAATTAAAAATGGACAATAATTTATCCTGACATCAAATCATGAAGATTTAATTAAAATGGACAACTGCTGCCCACTATCAATTTTTTTACTATAGAAAAGAGGTATTCAAAGAGGAAAAGAGAGAACATACTTTCCCCCACCAAAAAAAAACACACACACGTAAAATAAATTAAAGATGGAAAGTAGGAAATTCCTCTTGCTCAGCATGGAAATAGTGTTATTAAAAAAACTAACATGTAATTTTTTGAACAATTGAATGAAGGTGAAGGTACAAAAAATTGTTTTAGGCATATATACATGTATCAATTATTGATTTTTATTGAAGAAATTGAATTTAGTTCAGGGAAATAAAAATAAAAAAAAAATTCCCTGGTAAAGGCGTAGAAACCTGAGGAGCAAGATGAGATAGGAGAGACAAGTGCATTAATTTAATTTGACAGTTTTAAATAGTGGGTGTCTCTCTCTTAAAATTTGTAGATTTTTTTTTGACAAAAACTGTTAGACACTAATTTACAGGTCATATACAGAATACCGGCGATTTTTATTGATATTATGTCACAAATGACAGAATTATAGTTATTTTGTTTTTGTAAAAGAAAAACGTATTTGACTAAAGTTAACTGTTCAATCAAATACGTTTCTTTCTAGTAGTATAGTTTGTTAAAGGATCTCTATTCAATTTAAAAAATCGTGGATCTGAATCCTTATTCATAGTCCTCAACCATATTTAGAAAAGAAAAAAAAATTGTTGCCAAAATCTGGCAAGAAGAAATCTGTCTGACCTTCACGTGACAACAACTGTAAATTTGTAATTTGTTTGAAAGAGGTGACTAAAAGAGAAAAAAGCTTTTGGGTGTAGCAAACTAGAGTTTAGAGAATGAGGATAGAAGTTGAACTTCCTATCTTTGAGTCAAAATGAACTATTTATAGGATCTTTGACTTTCATATTCCTTTTCAAATAAGGATTTAAATATATTTTCTCTTCTATCTAGGAATGAGATTTAAAAAGTAATTCGGATTTATCTTATTGGTCCAATTTCACCCATAACATTAGCCTCGTATAACTCTTTTTAGTTATGAGTATAACGTCATTTAAGCGCTCCAAAGTCTTGCTTCAGATTATCTAGGATTTGCAAGTCGAACCCGTGAGATTGGACTCAGTCTTCCATATGTTTAAGATTCTCCTCTGGGAAGATGAATATCGATTCCACTTGAGAAAATTTTAGGATTCCAAAGTCTTACTTCGGATTATCCTTAAGATTTGCAGGTCGAATCCCGTGAGGTTGGACTCAGTCTTCCATAAGTCTAAGATTCTCATATGGGAAGATGAATATTGATTCCGTTGGAGAAAATTTTAGGGCTCTAAAGTCTTGTTTCAGATTATCCTTAGGATTTGTAGATCAAACCTTGTGGCAAATGACTCAATCTTCCATAGGTCTAGATTTTCTTTTTGGAAAGATGAAGATTGATTTCCTGGAGAAAATTTTAGAGTCCTCCACATAGAAAGATGAAAATCAATTTCTTGGGAGGTTATTGTTGTTTGCTATTCTCCTCTTTTCTTTTTTTTTTTTTTTCATTCGATTCAAACCCCCATGTCTTCATTTTTGTTCAAGATCTTTTACTCTTTAATTGGATCTTAATTTTCTTAATCTTTGCGTTGGTGAAGCACTCTTGATTCCCACAGACGGCGCCAATTGTTGTTGTCAAAATCTGGCCAGAAGAAATCTCACCTGACCTAAGTTTGTAATTTGGGAGAAAAAGGTGACTTGCAAAAGAGAAAAAGTTGTCACACTAACTCCGATGCTTAAGTTAGCTAGGGGAATTTGGGTGTAGCAAACTAGAGTTTAGAGAATGAGGGTAGAAGTTGAACTCCCTGTCTTTGAGTCATAATGAACTATTTATAGGATTTTTGAATTTCATATTCCTTTTCAGATAAAGATTTAAATATATTTTCCCTTCTATCTAGGAATGAGATTTAAAAAGGTTAATATTATTTGTAAGATTCCCTTATAATTCGAATTTATCTCTTTGGTCCAATTTCACCCGTAACAAAAGTCAAAACATATCTCTTGAAACTTGGCCTAATAATCCCCGTAGAAAGAAAGAAAAAAAAAAACTTACCCTAATAATTAATTGTTCATTTTCATTGAATAAATAGTTTTTTTTTTCCAATCTAGTCACTACTTTCCTTAAAATTAAAATGATAATGTGGAAAATGAGAAATAATAAATTTTTAATGAGTGGGCTATGGGTTAGTTTAACATTTTTTTTAATGTAATTTAACAGTTTTTTTAACGGATCTGCTTTTTACAGTAGCAAATTATTATGAGTAATTATTGTAAAAAATATATATATTATAATTATCGCAAGTTAGATCATATAAAATTGATAGGATTTTTACTAAGAAAAAAGGTCAATTTTACAGGCGAGTTAAAATTTAACTTATCATTTAAATTTCATTAATTTTATCCTAAATTTTCAATTTTATAAAATAAAACTTTAAACATGGATAAATTTTGCAAAATTTAGCTACTGGTTAGATGCTTGTTTGAAGGATAGTCAAGAAATATTCTCACATTGAATGGATTAGAAAAGTAGAAGTGTACTACAAAATTAACGAGGCTTTGAAAAAAAAAAAAGCAACCCTAATATTTGATTTTCTTTTTTATAAATTGGTGAGATTAAGAGATTCATTCCATGGTTGATGATATATACATTGATTTGTTAGGATTTGATCTATAAATTCATTCGTTAAAGCTTTATTATCATTGAAATTAATGAGTTTAGAAGTTTTTTACATTCCTTTTCATTGAAATTAATGATTGAATATGCAGTTAAAGTTTAATAGAGGGTGAAATTGCAATATTTATCAAAATTGATTATTCAATTTAATAAGAACTTACCTATTTATTGGTCAATAGGTATCTTCATACTGACCACCATTAAAAATTTGACACCTATTTATTTTTTCTAAAAAGGAGAAAAAAGATCTCTTCCCTCTCTTAGCTTTGTGCATTCATCTTAGCTTTGTGCATTCATCTTTCTCCTAGTTGTTAAAAATATAGTAGTAGCTTGGAGAAGATACCTAATACTTTTGTAGAAGGTAAGTATTATTCATTTTATAAAATGGAAATTAGATTTAGAGGAAAAATTAACTTACCTTACTAGTTAGTTCAAGGGTACAAATTCAATTTTTTTTTCTTTTCTATTTTATGAATAGGCATGTGTAACTCATTAAATATAATATTTCTACAGTTTTAATAAAATACAAGCATAAATCATATTTTGGTTGCTGTACTTTTATGTTTTATGTCAATTTTGATCATTATAATCTTACAATGTTGATTTTGGTTTTAGTGTTTACAACTTTTGTCAACTATGTTCCTTTTATTTTTGAAACGTTCATTTTGGTTCCTCTAATATGTTAAAAAGTGACAGTTTTGACGTTCCTCTTATTTTATTTTATTTTTTTTCAATTACCATTTCAATATAATAATACACTCAATAAATTCATCAAAAATATTGTCATAACTTTTATTAGAAAGCTTTCATTATGCATATAATTTGTATTAAGATTCTAAACACAAGGACCACAACTCTCGCAAAGATTTAGAAAGTATATGGATTAAAATAGACAAAAACTCTAAAAGCACATAGAATGTTTTGAAAGTGTAAGAATATAAAAAAACAAAAATATGATTTGACCCTAAAATATATGGTTTAGTAGCACATCATCACTCCCTCATTAAAGAAAAAAGGTTAGAAAACACTTTTAGTCCCCGATCTTTTATGAAAGTAACAATTTAATCCCTGAAGTTTAGTTTGTGACGATTTAGTCCCTGCACTTTTAGTTTTGTAATAATATAGTCCTTAAACTTTAGTATGTAACAATTTAATCCCTAAACTTTAGAATTTGTAACAATTTAGTCTCTATCATGAAAAAATATTGTTAGGATTTAACAGGTTTATTTCTTATATATGTAGATTAATATAAAGTAATTGGAGATTAAATATGTTTATAAAGTACAAAGACTAAGTCGTTACATAATAAAAATTGATACTTAATTTGATGAAAATTTTCATGGTAGGGATTAAATTGTTACAATTTTTTTAGTTCAATAATTATGGAGGTGGGATTAAATCATCGACTTTTGGGATGGTAATTAGTATCTTATCCACTGAGCTAAGCTCAGATTGACAAATTGTTACAATTTTTAAAGTATAGAGACTAAATTGTTACATACTGAAGTTTAGAGAATAAATTGTTACAAATTTAAAAGTACAAAGATTAAATTGTTACAAATTAAAGTTTAGAGACTAAATTGTTAATTTCATAAAAATTCAGGGATCAAATGTGTTTTTTTTAATCAAAATTAGGGTCTGTTTGGAATAACTTATACTTTAAACACTTTTAAAAATGTTATTATATCTTACATTTTTTCAAAAATATTTTAAATAACAAATTTGTTTAGTTACACTGTATTCAAAAGTGATTGTGTTAATTGTAAATGTGTTTTTATTTCTTACTACATATTTTGAGAATTAAGTCATTTTTTAATAATCTATCTCTCAAGTGTTTCTTCAATTTTTTTTTAAAAAATTAATCTAATTTATTTGAAGCACTTTTTATATATCAAAATTCTTTTAAAAACTACTTCTAATCATCTAAAATCATTCTATATACTAAACACACTTAAATTATTAATTTTTTCGAAGATAGGTTATAGAAAAATGAATTTTATTTCAAAAGTTATTCCACACATTGAATATTAAGAAAAGAGTAATGAGAGGGGAAAGGAGTGATTTGGAAGAGTTGTGAGAGTGCATGCAAAGGGAGGAGGTGTCAGAGCGTAAGAGGAATGAGAAATTTTCTAGTACTACGGGAGTATCATACTCTTTTTCAACCCGTTTGGATTGCAAATATAAAATATATGAGAGTTAAAAAACTAGGAGTTAAAAATCCAAGTAATTATTATCCATGGATAAAAACAACTCATCCATGTGTTTGGATATGGATGATAATTAATATGTGAGAGTTTAATTTTTACTTTTCTCTCTTTTCTCTCTTCTCTATTTTTCAAGGAAAAAAGTCTTAAGTAAAAAAAAAATTCATCTCCTACATGGATAATAAAATCACATGGTTCATGAGTTATTTTTATCTATAGGTAATAATTACTTGGATTTTAAAAAGTAAAAATCAATAAAACAAATATTGGTTTTTTATACCATTGTCAAAACTCATCTTAAAACCAGTAAAACAAACATAGTGTTCATACTATGTTCTTAGGTTTACATATGATTTTTATATGTTGGTGGATTTCATATAATTTTTAAAAAAATATTGATGTGGCAAACAATCAATAGAAGTAGTATGAAAAATTTTGTATAGTGGGATAGTTAGTTAGCAAATAGCATATGCATGTGAGCAATGGCAATGGGGACAGTCCCACAGTGCCTCGGTACTCTCAAAATTACTCCTCAAAACCCCCCACACACATTTCCTTCGCCCTCTCTCTCTCTCCTCTTACACAAACACACGCAACCACTACACTTCATAATTATTACGTCACCCAATTTATTATCTCTTCTTACTCCTACCTAGTATATTCGATTCTATTCTTCCTTTTCTTCCTCAAAACTTCACTACTATAGTTATTAGTTATGTTAGCTATTCTTTATTTATTTATTTATTATATTAGCGAGTGTTTGGAATAACTTGCATATATTTTGACTAATCTTATGAGACAACTGTTCGATTCTACTATATTTAGTTGCTAAAGAAACTGTTAGGATAAATACTATAATTTTAAGGATCAATTATCCTCTCTTGTGTGTACCTAATGGAAATTCAGCAAGTAGACACAGTAATAGAATTCAAGCATGAGAAACAACAATTTTAACATGGAAAAATCTCCTCAAGGAGAGGAGTAAAAAACTACGAACCAAAGTCAAAATCTCCTATATAAACAATAATGAGCTATAACAAGTTCTCCCTAGTCACAACTATAGGTATACAACAATTGATATCTCAAAGATTATACATGATGTCAAACTATTGTTTTAAAAATGATGTAAAATTTAACTATCATTAAAGAATTATTTATATAAAAAATTCACAGTGAGAATACCGATCATATGTATTCTTATGGTACTAGATTTTTTCTCCTTTTTCTCCCTTAACTAAGCTATTTCAATCACACGATAAATTATTTAATGAAGCCGCCACATTGTGTGGTGGCCTCACCGAATAATTTCTCCAATCACACCCATCGGCTTCCCTTCCCTTTTAAGCCTCTCTTTCCTATATTCTATTCATATACATGATTACGTGAAAAAGTAAGGGTTTATTTTTTCCAAAAAACCTTTCAGATTCTTTTATTTATGTCTACTTTTTTTTTTAAATAACTATTTTAGTATTTATTATTATTATTTTTAACGAAATGGACGCCATGGTTTAAGTATATATCCAAACATGCTTACCTGAACGTATATATATTAGAGACATGTAAATTGGTTGAGACAAGGATTGAGTGAGTGAATATTAAACGAAAAAATAATAGCAATAACCAAAATAATTATGTAACAAAATGTTTTTTTTCAAATATATTTAACACAATGTTTAGTGATTAAAATAGACGCTTTAAAAGTTTAAAGAGTAAAATAGTTACCGTTTTAAAAGTTCAAGATTAAAATAGACTTCCTAAAAATTTAAATACCAAAATAATATTCAAGCTAAAGAAATAAAGAAAAACCTTCACACTAATAATGGGAGATTAGAACCTATGACATTTTAGTCGATAATACATATATACTTTATGCCAATTGAATTATGCTCATGTTTGCGCAACCACATAGATTTAATGAAATGACAATTTAAAGATCAAACAACAAAAAAATAAATAAATAAATAAATAAATAAATAAAGATTAAAGACAAGTACTATCATTAGAATGACTAAATTTGCAAATTAACTTTATTAATAAAAAGTTGGTGTATGCTATTATTTTCTTGTATTGTTGTCGACCATAGTTTAATGTTTGTCCTATTTCTTTCTTTTCTTTCAAATCAATCTTGTCCAGTTTCATGGTTGATCACATAAGGCCTAGGCTTGGAGGGCCCAAGAGGATTTCGGGCCCAATGTCATTTTCTTGGCCCAATAGTTTCAGACCACACGTCCCAATCTTACCATTTCAAAGCTTCTCCTCTCTTTCATTGAACCTATACAACCAGCAATCCCATCCCACGGACGTTTAAAGCTATTTTCATCCACCCATTTTCTTTTTCTTTTTCCTAATCATGTCGCACATAATTATGACCCAATATTGATGAATTCTTACGAATACAAAAACTATTTAAGAAAAAAAAAATCATGGAAGACTTTCAATATGGGCATGCGTGAAAGAAATAATGACAACTTTTTTTTCTTCCATTTGATATAAATTAAGATCGTTTTGGTAAAATAAAATTATATGTTGTTTGAGATTTTCATAAATGAATATTTTTTTTCATCTCTTTATAGTTTTACATTTTATTATGTAAAGGATAACACTTATTTACTAGCACATCTATAAAAATTAAGGGGCTGTTTGGAGAGCTGAGTGAGTTATAATAGTCTGTGGAGTTATATAATATATGTTTAGGATGCAGAGTTATTTAGTCTGAATTATAATAATCTGGGTTTGAGGTGCAAAGTTATTTAACTCTACAAACTTTTATAACTCAAACTATTATAATTCACTCAATGCTCCAAACAGGCTCCAAATGTTGTTCACTGTTAATTTTTTGACAAGTTGAAAAGGAAAATGCAAAAGAAGAAATAGAAAAAAGATATTTTTACTTATTTCTAAAAATGAATACATGTTACTGAATGTTAGATTTTTAGCAATAGTCAGCAAGAAGATTTTTTCCAATTGATTAGGAAGAACATATTGTTTGATTTTCAAGTTAAAATAAGCTTCAATCGAATCGATTATATGGTCCATCTTCCAAAAAAAAAAAGAAAGAGAGAAGTAGAAAGGAAAAAGAAAATCTTCTTGAGATATTTGTAAAAGTATCCAAAAAAAAAAAAAGACTATATATACAAAAGCAAAAAAGTATTGTAAAAAAAGGTTTCCTCTTTGAAAAAGAAAAGTAAAATAACAGATTCTTTTCATCTTTATCAACTCTATATTTCATCAATGATACACAAAGAGAAGGAACTATTATTTAATCAAATACAAACTACACATAACATCTCTACTTTTGTTATATATTGTGAGAGATGGTAAGCCTATTTATTTGAATGTCCCACCAAGAAGAAAAAATTAGATATCATTTAAAACAAACATAGACTAGACTGATTAAATAAAAAGGGGAAATTATAATTCAAAATTTACACATATGTTCATATCCAAAGGTTGCATCCAATTCTCAACTGCACTTTGAAATTCACAAGAGAGAGACAGAGAGAGGGAAAAGAGGAAGTTTTTAGTTCTTTCTTTGTATGAAAACAATCCTCAAGATCAGTTTCTACTTCCCTTTTTTCTCATCATAAAGGCTTAAAAATTCCCCAACAAATACCCTTAATTTCATGTCAATCATAATCGTCATTGAATCGGCCAAGTAGTCATCAAAGCTAAAGAAAAAAGTAAAAAGAAACTTCGAGAGAACGAGTTCAAACCCAATCGTAGTCATCTGGTAGTAAGTAGAAACAAGAAATTCTCAACTACAATTGAGTTGGGATTCAATTGATGATCTTTATACAAAAACAAAAAAAGAAAAGAAAAAGAGACATAGAGAAAGACCACAAACTTTCAAGCTTTAAAAGGATAAGGAAAATGGGCAAAGTCACATAAATATCCATATTGGGAGATATCAGAAGAACTCTGCCCAGAGAAACTCAATCCACCATAAGACATATTAACAACACAATTTTCCAAAACACCCAAAGAAGAAGAATTAGAAGAAGAAGAAGAAGCAGAAGCATTACTATTATTAGAATTATTAGCATATCGAGCAAGGCGAGCTTTGGCAAGAGCAAGATCATGTTGAAGCTCCACCATTTTAGTCTGCAACAAAGCTATGGCGCCGATGCAGCCATAAACAGGATCTCTCAGCCTGGCCTCAGCCTCATAAGCCAAAGAGTTCACGGTGTCCTCTCTCTGCTCCTCAGGAACCTCAGTCAGAATCTTGCTCACATTACTGGCTCCAAAAACTTTGTGAACTTTGGCAAATTTCTTAGGCTCATCAGACCTAAAATAAGGGGCAAATATGCAAGTGGGAGTACATCTTCTTTTGAGCAATTTGCAGGCTGCACAAGAAGAAGAAGAGCGAGTTTCATGGCAACCTCTCATGGCTGCTGATGTTTCATTATACGTCAATGAAAAAACTAATGTCATCTTCTTTAGAACAGGGGGTCTGTATTTATATATGTATTTAAGTGAAAGATGTGGGATTAGATGTGGGATTAGATGTGGGTTTAGAGTAATAAAAAGGGTGGGGTGGGGCCTAAATTGGTTTAGGGGTTTGGAGAGAGTAAATGCAGAATAGAAAGTTTGAAAGAGACTGTTCAAGGGAAAAGAAGAAACACTTTTAATTGTTTTTGAAGAAGTGGGAATTAAAGAACATGGGGTGGCATTATTTGTGTTCCTAAGTTAGGATGAGACATCATATTTGATATATAAAGCAAGATATTGATGATCTGTTTGAAGAAAGTAAAAATAATGTACAACGAAAAAAACCCCATTTAACTAAAAAGTTGGTTTTCAACTTTGTGGTGTGAAAATGATAGTTTCGGAATCTGCAAAAATACCCTACCCCTTTTGTACTCTATGTTTTCTTTTGTGCTTCTCTCGTAAAAACCTCTCCTTTTTCGTAAAATTATTACAACATTCCTGTTTCTTAATAATCATTCGACTTGGACTAATACTTTATAGTTTTTCTTTAATACTGTGATAATTTATCATCCCTTTTTGTAAACCTTCATGACTTTATTTTTTGTTTTATCCAAAAAAGTTGTTGTCCTTCACTTATAAATTCATGATCTTCCCAGTTCCTAGCTAATGAGGGATTTTGGTCGCACTCTCAACAATTTTTAAAAATTAACTAATCTATTAGGTTAAAAATTAAATTTTATGTTTAATATGATCCTAAACTTTCAATTTTGTGTGGTAAGTCCGTGAATTTTAAAAAATGTTGACGTCAATGATATATTAGACACAAAATAAAAAATTCAAGACTATAAGACACAAAATTGAAAATTCAGATATTTAGACATTTTTAAGTGTTAGTAAATTTTTAGACACAAAATTGAAAGTTAAAGGATTTATCAGACATAAAAGCGAAAGTTTAGATATTTATTAAACACTTTTAAATTTCATACAAATATGAATGGACTAAACATGTAATTTAAGAAAAAAAAACAAAAGAACAATCTTGATCAGCCATTTTGATATAACAATGAAATTTTAATGAAAAGTTTAAAACTTGATTTTATGGGGCAAAAGAAAACAGCAAGGCTGAAGGAAAAAAAGAGGATCAAATGGCCATAATTCAACAAGAGGAGAAGAAAAGAAAAAGAAAGAAAAAGAAAGAAAGAAAGTGAGTTATAATGAAGGGATAAAAACAGTCGCATCAAACAAAATGGTTGGGGGCAGTGATTGAGGGAAAGAGACAAAGATGATAATGGAATTCCCAGACCCACTTGTTCAAAAATGGTCGTCGTTTTCCTCAAACCAGAGAGAGAGAAAAAAAATGGTTTTGTTGCAGATGAGAAAAGAGAGAGAAGTTGAAGCCTGGGAGAGAGAGGATAGTGCGTTGCACGTTTATTAGGCAATGGAAAAAAGAGAGAATTTGGAGGAATGACTTTGATTGGTGGAGCTTTGAAAAATGGGCCGGCCCAATAATTATTGGAGATGAATCATAATTTCTTTTTTCTTTTTTCTTTTTCTTTTTCTCTTCACTTTCACTTTCACTTTTATTAAGGTTGATATTTTGTTGCTCTTTTGGTTGGGGGATGTTGGATTGTGGTCTTTGCTTGTTTGGTGTGGTTTACTGTAACTCTTCTTTATGGTGCCTTCCTCCCTTCCACTAATTTCCTATTCTATCATTAAAGTAGGCCCCTTCTTTGGATTGCATTTGTACGACTCAACATATCAGTAGGCCCTTAATAATGAAGAGAGAGAGAGAGAGAGAGAGAGAGCACTGAAATTGGGCTTCATCATGGGCTTGAAGTTTACCAATATTGGGCTTTTCTCTTGAAGCCCACTTAGTAACACCACAGAGAAACTTCCATAGTTCTGATATAGTGATAGTAATAGGTAGTGACTTTTTCCTTCTTTTTTTTTTTTTCCAATCAGAGAAACTTTTGAGAGAATTTGTACCCTTTAAGAAGAACCAAAAGCTAAAGAGGTTACATGAGCAAATCACACTCATTTTCATTATTTAATCGTGTGGAAAAATATTACCAACAAAAAGACAAGTTTACCAATGTTCCTGGCCTTGACAGAAATCAAAGGAATGATCATTAGTATGTCTTATTTAGCAAGATAAGCACTGCACATGGGAAAATGGAAGGAAATGGGATGACAAACCAGTGATGGCCATTCAGAATCAGCAAGAAGAAAATGGAAGCAATTTGAATTGTTAATTACAGTCATGCTTTGGACCTTCTGATATTGAATTGAATACATATCTGAAATTCCAAATTAAATTATATATATATAGATATATATAGATATATATAAAAGAGACTGACCCATTTTTTTGTTCTTAGAAAATGACCTTTGTTTGGGGATCTTATGAGCTAACTTTTCAATACTCACTACTAAGAAACCTCCAAAAACTAAAAGAGTTGAAAATTTGCAACTTGAGAGGAGACGACTGCTCACAAAGTTTGACGAGGTTTTTTTTTGGTGCAATTAATGCATAGTTATGAAAATATAAAATTGGTTGGGGATCTGACTATTTTGAGGAGGCAGGAAATTGCTCCAAGTGGCACCTACTCAGAAGTTCTCCTATTGTACTTACTGTCAGCCAAACAAATAGAAACTGACAAAAGCCTTCCAATTAATAAAATGTTTCTTTCCTTTCCGAATGAATTTAATAATTTTCACGTTTGAAGGAGTTTTGAAGCTTTCCTCCTAGTAATCTATGTCTGACATAATGTAGATGTTGATAAAAACTATGAACAGAGTGTATTCATGCAGTGAGAATGGCCATGGATGTTGCTCTTTCCTCTCCATTGATGGCAGCTTCAGGGTTTTTGCCTTCTGGGTCTCTGCTGCAATCACTGATTCTCTTATCCAATGAAGTTGCTTTTGAGGAGAAGGCTCCATTTGTGCAGGCTAGGACTATCTCAACCATGAGAAGAAGAATCAAGCTTCTTGCTTTCTTATTTGAAGAGGTTCAAGAATCTAATTCTCCTCTTCCTCCATCTTCCATTCTTTGTGTCACTGAACTCTTTTCTGTAATCCGAAGAGTTAAGATTCTGACTCAAAGCTGTGAGGAAGGAAGCTGTCTATGGAGTTTACTACAGACTGAGTCCATTTCCAATCAGTTTTATCTGCTAGTGAAGGAGATTGGGAGAGTACTTGATATTTTGCCTCTCAGCTTCCTGAAATTAACAGATGATACAAGAGAACAAGTGGAGCTTCTTCACAGTCAAGCTAAGCGATTGGAGTTTTTGGTCGACGAACGAGAGCTTCGAAGAAGAGATGAGCTTCTTCAACTAATGAACAACAACAACAAGGAGAGAAACTACAAGAACAAAGGTTTGGCAGAAGTGGGAAAAGTCAAAGAGATTTTCACTAGTGTTGGGCTGAAAAGTCTGATGGATTGTGATGAAGAAATATCAAAACTAGAGGCAGAAGCTCTTAAACAAGCAGGAACTGGTGGACTAATTGTGGTTTCTAACATAAACAATCTCATCTCTCTTGTTAGACATGCCAAAACAGTGATCTTTAGTACGAAAGAAAATGAGAATGCTGCTGGGGAAAAATTCAACTTAAAGTTTCAACACTCAAACAAGCATTTAGATCATTCATCTTCTTCTAAATCATTGGTTCCAATTCCAGATGATTTTCGCTGCCCCATTTCGCTAGATTTTATGAGAGATCCTGTAATTGTATCATCAGGACATACTTATGATCGTAATTCAATAGCTCAATGGATTGACTCAGGGCATCATGTATGTCCCAAGAGTAATCAGAGGCTAATTCATATGGCCCTCATACCAAATTATGCACTCAAAAGTTTGATGCAACAGTGGTGCCAAGAAAACAACATTCGTTTGATTGAATCTACAAAGCCATGTTCTTTCTCCGAGTTGGAGAGAAGCAACAGCAAAAGATACCTTTCTGAGGAACCGATCGATCACATTTCCGCATCAAAAGCAGCTTCCGACGCTGTCAAAATGACAGCCGAGTTTCTAGTGGGAAAACTTGCAACCGGATCACCAGATATTCAAAGACAAGCAGCATATGAACTCCGGTTACTAGCGAAAACAGGAATGGATAACCGAAGGATAATTGCCGAGGCAGGAGCGATACCGTTTCTCGTGACATTGTTGAAATCCGGCAATCCAAGGATCGAAGAAAATGCTGTGACTGCATTGTTCAATCTTGCAATCTTCAACAACAACAAGATCCTGATAGTGGCAGCAGGGGCAATAGACAACATAACACACATCTTAGAATCAGGGAAAACAATGGAAGCAAGAGAAAATGCTGCAGCAACAATATTTAGCCTAACCATGGTGGACGAGTTCAAAATAACAATAGGATCGACTCCGAAAGCCATACCGGCATTGGTGAGGCTCCTGAAAGAAGGTAATTCAGCCGGGAAGCGGGACGCTGCCACTGCACTTTGCAATCTAGCTCTTTACAATGCCAACAAAGCTTGTATTGTAGTTGCTGGGGCAGTGCCATTGCTGATTGAGTTGCTGACAGATGACAAGGCAGGCATAACAGATGATGCCTTGCAGGCGCTCTCTTTGGTTTTGGGTTGCTCTGAAGGGCTGCAGGAGATAAGAAAGAGCAGAGTTTTAGTGCCTTTGCTCATTGATCTATTAAGATTTGGATCTCCAAAAGGAAAAGATAGTTCAATTACACTGTTACTGGGGCTGTGTAAAGATGGAGGAGAGGAAGTTGCAAGGCGCTTGTTGATAAATCCTCGAAGTATCCCTTCTCTGCAAGGCCTGGCAGTAGATGGATCATTGAAGGCCAGAAGAAAAGCTGATGCATTGCTTCGACTGCTAAACAGATGCTGCTTTCAATCTCAGCCATGCTGAATAGCAGAATGTAGAGATAATACTCCATAAGTATATATTTGTGTAAACTCTAAAGATGGACTTACAGGTTTTTTGGTTTGTTTGATTGAAAGATTCGCTTCAACCACAAATCTTCTTTTTCTTTTTTTGTACAAAAATGCCTTGGGCAAATTTTGTTAGTTTTCTTTCTGAACTCATGATTCTGATCAAGTTGTGGAACACTTTCTAGCAGCTTAAAAGTGGGAATGATTGCTGGTCGAGTTGAGACTTGTAATTGAACGCCCTTGGACTAAGAGACCACATCATGAATTTCTTTACAGCTACATTAAAAGCATGTCAGCAGATTATTAGAAATTTAACAACAAAGAATACTTGATAGAATTCATGAAGAATGTGTTGGGAGTGCGACCAAAGTCCCACATCGGTTAGATAAGGGGAAGATCATGGGTTTATAAGTGAGGGACACTATCTCCATTGGTATGAGGCCTTTTAGGGAACCAAAAGCAAAGCCATGAGGGCTTATGCCCAAAGTGAACAATATCATACCATTATGGAGATATATGAAGGGTCGTTGTCCCTAACAAGTGGTATCAGAGCCATGCCCCTTGAGTCGTGATAGGTAGAATCCTCGGGTGCCGAACAAAGGAGGCGAGCCCCGAAGGCATAGTCATGGTGGAGATCCGTGGTAGAGAGCTCTATCGGATAGGCGGTGTGCTCCGGTAAAGAAGTTGGCCTTGGACTGGCGGTATGCTCCGGTAAAGGAGTTGGCCATGATAAGAACTAGACGGGTAGATGACTATTTGAGGGGAGGGGAGTTGGTGGCCAGGATAAGAGCTAGACGGGTAGATGACTATTTGAGGGGAGGGGAGTTGGTGGCCAGGATAAGAGCTAGACGGATAGATGACTATTTGAGGGGAGGCTCGACTGGTACTTTGTTCGAGGGGGGAGGATTGTTGGGAGTGCGTCCAAAGTGGACAATATTATATTATTGTAGATATATGTTGAGGGTTGTTGTCCTTATCAATTGGTATCAGAGCCATGGTTTTAAACCTAGCTGTGTGTTGGAGAAATCCTGAAAGTGGAATAAAGATTAGTGAGCCTTATAGTTATACAACATTGTGGATGAATCTCCAAATTGAACAAAAAAGAGCTTGCGGTGACAAGCAAATATAACTCTATCATACGTTGGCCTGATAGAGGAGGTGGATCTTTGTTCAAGGGGAAAAGTTGAAAGATGGTGTAATCGCCACCATCAAGGAATATCCCACAATGTGATCAGTGCCTTGTGCTCTATTTGGATGTTACCTTGAGATGAAGAGCAAGCTCTCAATTGGGAGTTGGACGAATTTGTTCGAGGGGAGGCTCAAGTGTGGTATTTTGTTCGAGGGGAGGATTGTTAGGAGTGCAAACAAATGTCCCACATTGGTTAGGGAAGAGAGTGATCATGAGTATATAAGTGAGGACAATTATCTTCATTGGTATGAGGCCTTTTGGGAGAATCAAAAGCAAAGTCATGAGGGCTTATGCCCAAAGTGGACAATATCATACCATTATGGAGATATGTGGAGGGTCGTTGTCCTTATTTGTGATTTATTAATGAGGAAAGTACGCCGACTAGCAGTAGGGAGGAGAGGTCAATATGAACACAGAATGTGAGAAAAAATTGGTTGAGCTAGCAACAATGATAGCCAAGTTTGATCAGTTAGATCAGGATTCAAATGTAGTGAGCCCATACCTCAGGGCGAGCAGAGATGCACTACAGTTATTTTCTGATGGTTGCCTGTTTTGTGACTTTGTTGTTTTTCAGGTATTTTTTAGCCTTGGAGTTTACCAAGAAGTTCAAAAATAACCGTTGTAGTGAGAGTTATGCCTTGGGGTTTTCCAAGGTGATAAGAGTTTTGTTGCAGTGGGAGGCAAAGATCGTTACTTGTCTCAAAGTGGGAGATTGTTAAGTCTCAAAATGGGAGATTGTTAAGTCTCAAAGTGGGAGATTGTTAAGTCTGGAGCCAAATATATATATATTGAAGGCAAATGGGCCTTGGCCCATTTTTGGAGTTTAGGTTTCCAACAACGTGTGTGTGTGTGTGTGTGTATATATATATATATATATATATATATATATATATATATATATATATATATATCTGTATATATATACAGATATATGTAGATATCTACATATATATGTAGATATATGGATATATATGTATATATATACATATATATGTATATGTGTATATATACATATATATGTGTATATATTATTGCGGCTATATGTAATTCACCGAGAGAGTGGCCTTTCTGATTGAAGCTTTTGCGGCAAGTGTAAGCTGTCTTTCTTCTATTGTTGATTAAAATCACAGTGGGTGATTTCTAGTGGTGGCAATGAACACTTGTGAGAGAAAAAGGAGTGTTTTCTCTTGGTTTTGAGGGTTTTTCTTTTGTTGTTAATTCCAAGCTATCTGATTGTGATACTTGGAAGTCAATAGTCATTGTTGGGCTATTGAGGGATAGTTTGTGGCACGAGTTTGAGGCTTCTTGTAATCTCCCATTTAGTAAAATCTGCAGTTGCAAAACTCTGGTTTCGTAGTCCCGAGTTTGAGGCGAACCAGTATAAACTCCGGTTTCGTTATCTTTTCCCTATCTCTCTTTAAATTATTATTTGTGATTTTTGTTTGGTTGGTTTATCCTGTAGAATGGGAGAATTTAATATTATAATAATTTTGTTATTATTATATTATTATTGCGAACTATTAATTTACTCCATATGCTATCAATTACATGGTAATTGATAGCATATGGAGTAAAGTAAGTTTGATTGAAAAAAAAAAAAGAGAAAAATATAGAATAAAGAATTGAAACAAACAAAGAATTGGGTTGACTTGACAGCCAATAGCCCCATTATCTAGTCAGAAATGCACATGATTCTTGACTTCAAAAAACATGTGGACCTAAATAAGCTTTTTGGGACTGTTTGAAACGCTGAGTGAGTTATTTAATCTAGATTATATAGTATGTATTTAAGATGTAAAGTTATTTAGTCTGAATTATAATAGTCTATGTTTGGAGTGTAAAGTTATTTAATTCTACAAGACTATTATAACTCACTCAACACCTCAAACATACATTTTATCATTTAAAAAGTTTAGTTTTTCCTTTCTTTTTCTTTTTCTTTTCTTTTTTCCTTTCCCACTTCCTTATGCATTAATGGATCTCTGTAAACTTGACCTAGCTGATGGTATATTGTACAAATTACTGGTTGTACTTGTAATTAGTTGTTATATCAATTGTATAGTTGGCTGTTGAGTTAGTTGGACTTTTCTCCTATTTAGTGAGAGGAGATCTTTGTAATATGTATGAGTTTAGTCGATAATATCTCTAAACCCTTCTCCTCATTTTCTCTCACGCAATATATAGTTGGGGTCGAACCTCAACCATAAAATTATGACTCTCAATTTCATCCTTTTTCTTGAAAACATATTTATGAAAATATCCCATCAAATAAACATACTTTTTAACATGTAATGCAACATAAAAAAACATCATCAATTCAGTCAGTTACATACAATCAAACATCATACAAGTTTTCAACTTACTCAAGAGCAAACTACACTTGCACTAATAGCATATTCAAAAATATCTCTTGAATCAACAATGGAGACTTTTAGATCAATAATTGAGAGGGAAGAGCGTGACCCTTAAAAAGAAAGGAAAAATTAATAAATAACTCTTATTTCTTTCTAATTGAGAGTGTGATCGTCCGGGTCTAACCTAAAGGTCCAATTTATAGGAGCTATGAGACCCTAATTTAAATACTATCAAATTCAACTTCGAATAGATAAAACCTATTTGTATATGAACATGACCTTCACACATGTTTTGATTGTTGAGTGCAACGTCTTGACCTTATGTTGCAGCGTTGAGTGGACGACATCTCAACGCTGCCCTCTCGGCTTCTAAGGCTTGTAGGCTTCAATATGTGCGTCTCGACGCTCTCCCATTCTACAAAATAAACTTAATAGAAATCAAAGCATACAAAATCACCTCAAAACTAGCATAATAATAGGTCCTAAGATAGTAGTATTTGAATGCTATCCATAGTCCTCAAATGACACAAACAACACCGTCGATTTTTCCTCTCTCCCAACTACAAATTCGTCGGCAACACAAAGCTTTCCTTACCGGCAATCGAATCCTCAAACTCGGCAGCACACTCCCACTCCTTTACTTCTTTTTCTGTTTACTCAATAGCAGAACCACTTGCACTAATAGTAAATTTTAAAATATCTCTTGAATCAACAATGGAGACTCTTGGATCAATAATTGAGAGGAAGGAGCATGAACTATGAAAAATTTATAAAGAGTTTCTAATTGAGAGTAAAATGAGTCTGGCCTAACCTAAAAGTTTAGGACTAATGAGAACCTAATTTGAATATGATTCAAATTCAACTTTCAACTTCCAAGTATTTTGAAATTATGAAATTATTCAAATACTTAATTATGAAATTATTACTTAAAAGAAAACTACATTATTCAAATAGATAAAACATATTTACATACTCTTCATGTATCTTTAATCCTCTTGAATGCATCAATGAAATAGTAGAACTTTTAATGAGATTCGAAGTTCTTCCTTTGCATCAAATTTAATGTAAAGTGTCATATTAATAGATATTAATATAAACGCTACATGAGTTATGAATAAAATGGAAATTCAATAATGGAATTTCTCAAGCATGTCAGCAGATCATTAGAAATTCAACAACAAAGAATAATGGATAGAATTCATGAAGAATGGAGCTTTCTATTTACTAATGGAATCGTGTGCAAACAATTTCATTTGCTCGGCCACTCTTTTACATTCGATTTACAGGATTAATATAAAAAATTTGCAAGTGGTTGAGAGTGGTTAACTTCTGTTTAACCAAACTGATTTGTTCCGATTGATTATTATGAAGAAGACCATCTGTGAACTACCATTCACAAAGGGCATGGTGTTAATTATTTCGTCGGCCACCTATAGCTCCACATACTCCAGCTTGATATGAGAATCCTGTATTTTGTAGTTCCAGCACCAACTTCCAGTATCCTGCTTATCGAGCTCAATGGGATCTAATTGAGCTTCAAAACCTGAAAAGTTGAAAGATAAAAAATAAGTGAGATATTGAATATTCTCAACTTTTGGAAATGTTCCGACTCTAATTTGAAAGAGCAACAACGCAATTTCCCCAAAATAGAAAAGATATAAAATCTACCTGAAGTTCCTGGTGCAATTCTCAACTTGTAGCCATCTGGAACTTCAAATACATGATTACCCTGCAGAGCACGAACATGAAAATTCTTACCACGGTAGATTCTCAACGAGGATGAAGGAAACTATCAACTTCATATAGTATCTATTACCGTGCACTTCAGTTCAATTCAAAATGTGCTTGGATGACTTTGAAGAGTATTATTTTTTTAACATTTTTTCTAAAAGCACTATTGAAAAAAGTCCCTGCTGAAATACTTTAAAGTACTTTAAGTGTTTTTGGAAATTTTTAAAAATACTTTTTAGTCATATAACTAAATAATATGAAAACTTGAAAAATGTTTTTAATTAGATTAACATTTTTCAGTAATCTAGAAGTTATACCAAACACGATCTCAATAAACTGAGAAATTTTCAATGTCAACTTGAACGTCTGCAAATTGCCACTATGGTTTATTTTCAATGATCAGACATTAATGTTTGGCACTCACTAAAGCAGATTGTTGGACTATCATAATCCTTCAATCTAGAGAAAGCTATCGGTAAATCTTGTATGGGTTTGTAATAAGGTCTTAATCAACACCCAGTTCCTCCAATAAGCAAATGTGTCAATCCTACAGTTTATGACAATTGAATATTGTATTTATATATAAACAAACCTGTAAAACAACATTCATGGCCTCAAATTCAGCATTTCCATGCAAAATGATCTTGCATCCCTCATACCGCTGCACCTCAAGCTTCCAGTAAATATTGTCTTCAGCATTCCAGTCAATTCCCTTATTCAGCACCTTGACATTCTCCAATTTACATCTTCCACACCTAACCAGATGAACACGCTCAGAACTAAAACAATAATTCTCAACATAAGAATTCCAATGCCAAAATTATAAAGACCTTTGTCCATAGTGGATTAATGATTCACCATTATCATCAATCTCCAATGAGCCCATGACATTTTCAGCCAATACAATTAAACTCCCATCAAGCTGGAACCGGGGGAACTAGATCAGCTTCATTAAATTCACTTCACTAATGTATGCCCTTGGTGTGCAAGAACATATGTGAGACTTGTGTTGGGGCAATCTATCCCCAGCTAGATTTGGGCATCATACCTGAACATTCCTCCACAAGAACTCTGCAACCTCAACTTGCAATTCAGAGCCCCTTGATATCGACCCACCGGAAAACTGAGACATGATATATCAAATTATGATTACAATTACCTGTGAAATATGCAACTGAAAAACTCTACCTACTCAAAGCATATCAGATCATTTACATATCTCAAAGATGCTGTTACTTCAGAAACATAAAACTACACTTAGAACGGCAGGCAAACCTCAAAATTACACAAGAGTGCAAAGTATACATTGGCAATATTATTTCAGAGGAAGAGGCTGAGGCAGAGAGAATCGGGGCACATTCCTAGACAATGATGTTTGCAATAATCATATACTGGAACTCTACCTTCTGTCTAGCAACCTCCCAAAGTGGACCAAGTGCAGGATGTAGAAGGATGAGATATGGTGGTCCAGAATCAACATATTCGTCATTACCTTCAACCTGCAAAAGGAAAATTAGTTAAGCATGAACAGAAATAAGAGAAGATATTATATTATGAAATCATAGCTTCCAAGCAGAAAGAAAGAATAATGCAATTTTAGGGTCTCTTTAGAGGACATGTTGAAAAGCAGTTTTCTATTTTTATGTAGAAAACTTGTTTTTTAGGAGAGTTTGTAAAAACAGTTCTCAGAACAACCCTCATGTTTTGTAAATTTTACTGTTATTATAATAAGCTGTTTTAAGTATAGCTTGATTTAGATGTGTTATATTTGTGTAACGCAAGAGAAAAGGATATCTTTTAAAACAGTTTTCAGAAGCAGAAAACAAGTTTAAAAGGTTAATCTACAAAAATTTTAAAAATAAAAAACATCCAAACAGCTCCCTAGTGTCTAGCCAACGCCCACAGTAAAATACTTTCCATAGATTGAAGATTAATAATGACGTACCATGGGAAGTTCAATTTTACACGGTGAAAGAAGATCATATGCATTTCGCAAGATATCCAAAAGTGCACCATCTGGAGTCTGCACAATTTATAGAAAAAAAAAATCCAACTAACAAATTATACAGAGAGTGATCATCAGGTTCAATCTTTAATCTCTTCAGGAATTTCAAGCATATTTCATGCCACTCTCCCCCCAGGAATATTCAGAACTTGGTTATACAGATTAGGATATTAACAATTGTCCAGGTTCACACTATTGCCATGAAGAAATATAATCATCTAACAGGAAATTTTTAATCTAATTTCTACACTAAAAAATCATCACATAAACAACCAACCAGAAAGTATTACCTGGTGTAAAGACACACTGGCATGCTTTCTTGTCCTTTTAGCCGAAGATGTGACCCTTCTTCGCTCATTGTACACAATGAAAGTCTCCAGCATGTCTGGTGATATATATAGCCAATATCATGAATGAAAATGGCAGATGAGCGATAATGATGTTCACATAAAAAATTGCACAAAAATGTAGCATCAATACCTTCTACATCATTATAACATCGAGATGAACTTGTATTAAAGAAGCTATCAGCAATGTTTTGCATGGTGCATTCTAATCGACCTCCAGAAACACTAACAGTGCACAAAAGAGAAATGAGTTTTATCATGAAGATGGAATGATGCAACCATTGGATAAAGTAATTCTGACCAGTGTTTTTAAAGGCTCAAGGCGCACTAAGGCGCAATGGCCCTTTGGGGCTTAGGTGCAAGGCACAAAAAAAGGCGCAGGCTTTTTTTTGTAAGGTGCACTATATATAAAAAGCCATAAAAATGTATATATATATGTAGCAATGCCTTGAATTTGTTATCAAGCGCTTCGAATGACCAAGTACGGGGGTCTCGCTGCCCGGTCAGCGAGTCGGGGTCCAGGGGCGAAGCGCCCTAGTGGGGGTCGGGGGCAACTCCCCCGAAACCTAAGAGAAGCCCTTGTGTTTAGAGGTTTTACAATTTTCTTTTAAATAATAACTAACCTAAACACCATAATTTGGACTTAAAAACTTTTAAAAAAAATGAAATTCAATAATCCCTAGAGGCGCGTGGGGCGCGCGCCTCAGGGGCTTCATGGAAGGCGCGCACCTAGGCCGCGCCTTCTTACCAGTGCCTCGCTCCTAGGCGCGTGCCTGGGCGCGCCTTTTAAAACACTGATTCTGACATTAGAACTTCACACTTTACATCTGATCAGGTAAAACATACGAAGTAAAAACAACTCAAGCACCGACTATTTGTTGAATAACATACCTGTGCTTTCTTCCAAACTGGTCAAAATATGCAACAGGCTTTTTTAAATTTAACACCATTCCTGGTAAACTCTTTTCACTGTTAGTTGATACCACCGATTCCACAGAATGTAAATCCACGTATAAGATGTTTGTATTAGCAGGGAATGACTCCTGCAGACTACAACAAATAAACAAGGTTAGCTTATCCTAACCCATACATTCTTTTTTTTTTCTTTTTTGAGATTACCAAATAATTGATATCAACTGCAAACTTAATTTTAAAAAAATAGAGAATATGATACATGGACAGAGGGTGTTGAAATTATTCACTTTGGCCAATTCTTTGTAGTAAATTCTTTAAAGTTTTCAAAGAATTATACATATATATAATCTTTCATGCATACGTGAGACATACAAGGTTATGAGGATTGCAGTCTTACGTTTACCCTCCACAAAAAAAAAGTCAAATTACTAAAATTGAATTAGACTAAACGATCAAAAGATTTGAACAGATACAAGATATCCACCTGACTGGAGAACGAGGTCCTTCTGTAATCCCGTACTTGTCAAATTCGGTGTACTCAATGCATGACAAACCGTATTCCCACATCCCATCAAGACTCTTCCTCTCAATCAGAACATTCATTCCTTCTGTAGCCCCTGCAGTCCTCTTACAAGATGCAAAGCCTAGTTTCTGTAATCCAAACAATTCTGATGATAAGGATATGCAGAATTGGACTAGGTCTCAACTCATAAGGTATAAGTTCCATCACATCAAGGGTACAGTTTTCCAAGAAGTTAATAATCAATGTGTTTAGAGGAGAAAAATGTACAAGTTCATAAAACAACGTTCAAGAAGATATTAGCAGACATATTCCTTTCATTCTTTCTCTGCATCATAGATTAATGATAACCATACATCATCACACAGATAAATGATTATGCACTCTGCATAATGTCATATAAATTAAAGACAGTAGTAATCCAATATTTTTTCTGATCTAACACATAAGAATTATCACTCGAAATTACAGAACAAAAATCACATTTGTGGTTGTACTAATGCAGGCCTCTTTAAGTTGTTTCATGATCATGCACCCACTACCAAGGAAAATCCAATGTGTACACAGAATCCAGCCATGCACCATATTGTCCATATGACTTATGCAATGAGCTGACATCAAAAGCTACCAACAGGCTTGAATAGGCCAACAAGTCGCACCATATAGGATTGAAATGTTGAGCCAGAAGTTGATGCCAATCCTCCAGCAAGTATCATATTATAGGACATGATCATAACCTCCACATCAAATACAGTTGACTACCACATGCAAGGATGGAATAAAAAGTATATTTGTTTTTCCTGCTTCAAGCTTACCTTTTTGAGTCTTAAACCAATTCCTGACAAGGCCAATAGGGTCAGATCTGTAGCTGCCACGACATTACTACAAGGTCATTAGAGTCTGCATCAAGTATAAGCCAACAGCTGTACGTAATTAAATAATACAACTTAGAATAGCATATCTTACCTGACTTGCCTAACCGTAGCACCTTTTCTTCCATGATCATAAAACCACTTAAAGATACCTTTGTCATGCGCAAGCTTCCATATAACACCATGACCACCAGGCTTGCATATAGGAGCAAAAGTTTTTGTAACTAACCACAATCCATCATCTGCACCAATGGCTGGAACCAGAGGCTAGAATACATGTATTAAACAAGAAAAGTAAGATTCGATGATCTTCAGAATTCCAAAAACAAAAGGAAATTAAAGTGAACAATTTTATCTTTCCACATTAGAATTAGTATGACTTTGATCTGAATTTTTGCCGTAAATAAACCTGTTCAAAGAGTTGGAAGTTTGACCGACCCCTTCCAAACCATCTAAATCTTTCACAAAGAGACATGATCCTTTTGTGGTTATTCTTTGCTGAACTTGTCATGATTGCAACAGGTGTAATGCATTGTTTCCCATAGATCTTGTTGTACAAAAATTCTCTAGCCTTGGATAAAAAAGTTGAAACTAAACGCATGTGAGGCCCCTATCATTTCCAGTCAATCATTCAAATGTCTATTGATTATTTGTATCAATCAGATCATATACCTGAAGATCTCTTATAAGACCTTCCAATAAAGTCCTACCACAATAAGAAAGCATTGCTGCAGGAAGGCACTCTCCTGTTTCAGGATCTACCAAACCAAGCCTATCAGCAGAGCCTCCCAAAGGATAAATCTCACCCAACTCAGGTAAACCCTAAAAAGGAATACAATTTTATAAATCACAGGTCAATATATTTTGTTTATTATTCTTGTGTTAAAAAATATTGCCCCAGCTGTTAACCTCAATTCCCCACAATGCTGCTTGAGACGCATATTCTATATTTTGAGAAAGATCAGGTCCATTGGGAGCATGAATCTCCAAAAACTCACATTCCATTGTCTGGTTTTTTTGGCCAGACCAATTCTGAGAATATCTTTCAGGTTTTGAACAGGCAAGAAGCTCTAGAGCTTTAATCTGATACCTGCATAAACCGTGCATATTCAAGATAGAAATTTATATCAGCCAGATTATTTTGATATTACAACAGTAACTCAAAAATCTTCCCAGGATTGGAAGAATGCTATCAGTGTAAAGCCCAACAGGTACTTGGGTGTGGCTAAAATACATGTAATTTTCCCAACATTTTTCAATGTTTAGCTCCAACGTTGCAATAAGTACAAAGCTAATGAGCTGCAATATTGAAAAATCAAAATGAACCGCAGCATGGACTATTTAAAATATTTATCCTTATCCAGGTCTGAACACTTTTTTAATGAAAGATCAATATTTGGATAAGCCAATCAATGAATGAAAAGAAGGAAAACCCACCACCCCCGTGACTTCAATTTAATTCACGAAGAGTCTTAAAAGAATTACAATTATGTCATCCTTGATGAATTGTATACGGCCAACTTGGAATCTTAAAATGTGAATCTCGCATGTAAAACAGAAAAATCTAAGCTTGACGATCATGTATTGGAATAGAACAGCTGTAGTGGTAGTAAATTAGGAAGGAAATAATGAAGTTTTACTTCTACGGATGTCAGCTTCCAACACTAAAATCAAATAATTTTACTATGAAACAAGCTAAAGTGGGAATAATTGTCATCAAAGACGCAAGGCATCGGTATTTGAACCTAACAAAAAGTAAGATATCGATACATGAACATAGAGAACTCACCCGATGATTCCTCCAATGCAATCGTAAAATTTTTCAATCTCTCCTAAATTCTTTAAGAGCTTTTTCAAGTCCCCTAACTCTTCCTTCTCCAGACCCATGTCCCCCTTCCCAGAGCCCTCACCACCACCATTGCCATTTACATCAAACTTCTCAATCATTTCCACCAGAGAATAAAGCGCGTGCTTCACCACACTCCTTGCAGTCTCAAATTCACCCTCCACAGACTCAATCCCTAAACTAAGCACATGTTCTTGCCCCACCGCAACCAAGCACTTGAGCAAGAAATACTCGTAGGGATCCAAATTAAGCGCAGGCAAAGCCCTACAGAACCAATTTCGGCCAGAATTGAAGAATTGTTTCACTCTGGAATCACGGTCAATGACTTTCAACTTCTCCTTGATGCTCTTCCTTTTAGAGAGCTGAGTACAAAGACTTCTCAGCCTAACAATCTCCCGCTCAAAATCATAGTCCGGAGCTGGTGGCGCGTACTCAACCGGGGCTGTAGAAACCCGAGGTATATGTGGAGAACGAGGAGAAGAAGAAGCAGCATAAGAAGAAGAGGACGACAAAGACAAAGAAGAAGAAGAAGAAGGAAATTGAGAAGAAGTGAGAGAGAGGGGAGGTATTGTGAGACAAAGTGAAAAATGCAAGGTTTTGGAAGTTAAAGAGAAAGGGAAATGGTGGTTATGGTGAAGCACAGGCTTCGCCTGCGCCATTGTTGAGAACACGGATAGAGAAGAAAGGCGAGAGTAAGGATTTTCAGAGGCTTACGAAATTGAAATTGAAATTGGAGAAAGGATAAGGAAAAGATGCCGGAGGCATATGCTTGGCTCGAAGGACAGAGGGAAAAAAAGAAGAAGAGGGCCTTTAACCGTCAAGAACGTCTGGTTGGGGACTGAAGAACTGCAACTGAGCTGGGGCAAAGAATGGTCCTACTCAATATATTGGGCCGATCCGTCCGTCCACGTATATGGGAATTGAGATCTTTTCTTTCTTTCTTTTTTTTTTTTCTTTTTTTTATTGGTGTGAAATACACTTTTAGCCATTAACATTTGAACTTTGTTTTGTATTTTGTTCTTGCATTTTCGAAACCAACCTTTTTTTGTCCTTTTATATATAATAAAAGTTTTCCTTGTAATTGACAGCCACCCTCGTTTATTATCAATTACAAGGAATAATAAATAAGTAGTTGAGTATATATAAAAGAACGTTAAATTATAAATTTGATTCGATTTTTAAAAAAGTTAGAATTTAATCTCCATAATTTTAAATGTTAGAATTAGTCTCTATGATTTGATAAAACTTTCATAAATAGTCCATATGATAAGAATTATTTATGAAGATTCAATTTTATTAGGGAAAAAAATCAACTTTGATAAGTGACTTTCGTTTGAGTACTTAGTGTGTTTGATGAATTATAAAACATTATCAAAAATAAGAAATTGAATGGGATTTTAGGGAAAAAGGACATGAAAGTTGGATTTTGGTTGAAATTTAGTTTAATTTTGTTGAGGGTACATGTTAATTACCACTAACCTAACAATTCAAATAGCATATAATGTCAAAAATACACAAATAGAATAATTCAAAATTAATATAATAATAGGTTACAAAAAGACATCCATAAAATTCTTAGTTGAATTAGTTGATGTCAACCAAATTGCACAAATTAAATTAATAAACTTATGAAAGTTTCTGAGTTTAATAGATACAATTATAAGTTTACACTCATGTGAAAATGATGCACTAACATTTTCCTAACATTTTCTCAAATAAAATCTAACAAAAGATGTAAATTGATACACTTATATGAGAGTTCAACGATTTAATTGATACAATTATTAACTTAGAGTTTTAACTGATACAACCTGCAATGTTTAGGATTAGGAGTATAAATTGATTATTTCTCTATTAATTTATATTTATATAAAGTTCAGATGTGGAAGAAACTTTTTTCTAGATAATTACAGTATCCCTTCATCTTTTAATAACCTAATTTGTCCTTCCATATGCATCCTTCAATTCAATCAATTTTCTAAAGATGATTCCAAGAAGGTCATACTAATGGAAAAAAAAAAAAAAAGAAGACTGGAAAAAATAGCTAAAAAATCTTTAAAAAACTATGCATTCGACAAATGATACAATACTGGCCAAAAATCTAAATTGTCCTGGTGAACCCCACATATTTTAAATGAAAAAACAATTTCAAATCCATAACAAAATGAATAACACAAACAAATTGCGAATAGTTAGACGATCGAACTATCCTAAATTAGCCTCTTATGAGTCACAGTAAATAATTTCTTCAGGAAAAGAGGACAATCGATCTCGAAAAACACAACTAATGACCTACCACAATCAACAATAATACAAAGAACAGATAATATAAAGGAGAGACATAATTTTTTTGGAGTTCTTTGAACCTCGATCCGAAATATTTCTACATAACCCCCACGAACGCAGCAAGAAGAAATGCAAACTCACTGTCGATTTCCGGATCGAGGTTCAAAGAACTTAAAAAAATTATATCTCTCATTTATATTATCTCTGTTCTTTGTAATATTATTGATTGTGGTAGGTAATTAGTTGTGCTTTTTAAGAGACAGAGAGACGCTCGTGAAAGAAGAAATCGAGGGAGACTGCATGCGTGAGGTTGCCGCCGATCAAAGAAGGGGGAGTGCTGCATCCATTCCCGACGGAGAAAGTTTGTTTCTTCTTGCTGCGTTCTTTGGGGGTTATGTAGAAATATCCGAAAAGTGCCGGCGAAGTTGAGATGATAAAGGGTTTGAACTGCTATCAATCTGGGACATGATAATAAATTGATCACCAACTTTCGAGGGATATAGTACCAACTTTTCCAATCAGTAAAAGAAGAAACAAAATCAAAAGAACCCTACTTTATGATGGTTTAAATACTAAATTAGAAATTTAAAGATACAACAATTAGTTTTAATTTCAAAAGGGGGATGAAAACGTACGGTTAACATTTGAAATCTTTGAGTCTGTTACATTACATGATCCCTATTCTTCTTCCTATTCTCCCTCTATTTCTATCTCTCTCTCGATCATTTTAACCAATAGTTTATTAGAGAGAATACTCTCTTTCTTTTTACTTCAAAACTATTGGGGAAACAAAATTTTTCTTTAGAAAATAAATTTATGGAAAAATATAGGCACTATTGTGGACTCATCATGCATGTCTCAAACAAATAGAAAAAGCCATAGAACAATTGATAGACTTGTTTAGTTGCTTCTTAGATTACATCTTGTAGCTTGGTAAACAATTCTCAGTTGCTTTCCACATAAAAACTTTTATATTGTTGTGCAATTTAAGATTTCAAAGAGTTTTCCAACTCAAAATAACTCCAAAATTACTAGATATGACTCTACAGACATAGTTTAATTACTTTGCTTATTCTTATTATTTTTTAAGATTATATGGGGATAAGTTTTTTTTCTTTTTTTTAAAATGTTGTTGAGTTTGCGATCTAAATATCTACTTTTATTATATAATTGACAATCCAATACATTTCAATATTCTTCAAAAAAAAAAAAAAAACAAAAACAAAATCAATACATTTTTTTTTAATTCAACAATTACAGAGGTGGAGAATGAACCATCGATTTTTAATTGATACCTTCATCAACTAAGTTATGTTTAGATTTGACGATACGTTGTAATTCATATTTGTTGAAAGCGGACAATAAATTAAAAAAAAAAGTGGACAATAAATCAAAAAGAATTAAGAGATTACAGATAATAGACATATGACTTAAGATAAAACTATGCTATTGATCAAATATATATAAAACCTACGTGCTATCGACGTGAAGCTTCTCTCCATGTATCTTCAATCCTCTAGATTGCATCAATTCTCACCATGTATTTTCACCCTGAACCATTGTCGGTCGATTGCAAGATTCAAACATCTTCCCATTGATCATCAAAGATGCAGGTATTAAAATAATTAACAATCAAGTCAGTTATATAAAATAAAACAAAAGTATGTCATGGGATTTCGCCCATATATATTATAAATTGTGAGGTCTCTCTACATTTTTTCAATGTGGGATCCTCAACATGCCCCTCAAGATGGGGTTCACCATTCTTGGATCGGATCCCAATTTTAATTTTTGGACCAAATACTCGTTTGGGTCTGATACCATATTAGATTACATGAGGTTCCATCTCAAAACCAATTGACAATGAGAGGAGTAGGTCATGTATCTTATAAATTGTGAGGTCTCTCTACATTTTTTCAATGTGGGATCCTCAACACTTACACTTCATTCGCATCAAAATTGATGCAAAGGGTAATATCAATAGGTATTGATATAAACGCTGTAGGAATAGAATATTTATTCCAACCAACTGATAGTGCAAGTACTTGAAGTACAATTATATAAAAGACAAATGGTACACCATATATTAGTGCACACATCGTGGTATAACGGATGCATCACATGTGTATCGTCCATAGATAGGATGTGGAAAAGCAAATGAATAATAAATACTGTCACGAAGAAAATTCCTAGTAATCTTTTTAAGTTCCATTGAAAATTAATTATAAAGTGTAGGATAAATAAGATGTCTCATCAAGAATACATAAATGACGATTGTTGTCAAATTGTCGTCTTGGCCAAATGTTTATGGAAACTAACTATGAGAAAATCAGTATCACAGACAAGAAATTTTGCTAATGCAAAAATAAAAACACTTGTGATAGCTCGAAAAATGAAGTCTTCCATGGAATAATGTTTATTGGTATCCAAAAAGTCTTGGTGAAGTTGAGATGATAAAGTGTTTGAACTAGTATCAATCTGGGCCATGATGAGAAATTAAATTGACCAAACTTTATAGAAGGCTTTTGTAACTTCTCCAATCAGGAAAAGAAGAAACACAATCAAAAGAACCTTATGAATGGTTTAAATACTGAATCAAAAGTTTAAAGATACAAATATTATTTTGAATTTCAAAATGGGATGAAGACGGTTAACATTTGAAATCTTCGAGTCTGTTACCTGATCCCTATTCTCCCTATCTCTCTCTCTCTCTCTCCTGTTAATGAACAGTTTATTAGAGAGAATGCTCTTTCTTTTTTACTTTAAAACTATTAAAGAAATAAAAAATTTCTTTAGAAAATAAATTTATGGAAAAATACACGCACTAGTTCCTTATTTTTTTGGTTTATTTTCTATTTTGGTCTTTTAGAAGAAACTAACAAAACTGTAAACAAAAAAGTATGCTTGATTCTCATAGAATCTACCAACAGCTCTCTCTTGCCCTCACAAACTTAATCTTCTGTTTTTTGGTATCAATCTGTTGCATATCTCTTTTTTATCAGAAGTTGTTTGTGCCTCAAATATATATATCAATTTACACAAATACAAAAATCTTGAATTTTCATAAATGTATCAATTTACATCTCTATTAGATTTCATTTGAAAAACATTAGGCCACATACGTTGAAGACTTATAATTGTATCAATTAAACTCTTGAATTTGTGAATCAAATTAGACTCTGTTTCAAATCTATGGATGATTTTCAAATGAAGGGTTTAAATTTCTCAAGAAGTCTACACATGTATAAAAATTTATGCTAGAGCGATTTTTAAATAGATGGTTTAAATTGATTCACTTATGAAAGTTAATGATATAATTATAAGTTTGCACGCATGTGAGCTAACGTTTTTCAAATAGAATCTAACGGATAGTATAAATTAGTACACTTATAAAATTTCAGGTTTAAATTGATACAATTGGTAGTTTATGATTTTAATTGCTATAACTCTCAAAGTTTGGGGTATAAATTGATTTTTTTCAAAAAAAAAAACCGTATGATTTCTTTTCCTCAAAACCCCGTATGATTTATTTTCTTTTCCTTTCACACGTAGTTTTTTTTCCTTGTAGATTTTCCTTTTTTAAAATAATATTTTTCTAAAGAAATAATTCTATATTTGCTTAGATTTGAATTTTAAATTTTGTTTCAAGTAGATTTGAAATTTAAATTTAGGTTAGGTTATATCATAAATTAAAAAAAAAATACAAGTTTGGAATTTGATAATCTTATCTAATATTTCAAATGTAAATATTTTAATTAATTATTTAATTAAAATTATTAAAAATATTTTTTCAAGATGACAGGTTTTTTTAGTATATATTATGGTCTAAATAGTTTTAAAAGTGGTACAAATTTCCAATGTTTTTGAAAATGATCTGTTGGGTTGTGTATTTACATGTATACAAATAAGAAAGAGATATAAAATTTGTCGAAAGAGAAAGAAAGAGATACAAAAATCTAAGTACTCATAAAAAAATATATATCTAACTTCCTAAATGTAAATATTTATGTAATTGTCTATTTCCAACAAAAGGAATATGCCCTAATTGCCCAGAATATTACTATGAATGGCTTTTTCTATATATTCCCATTTGAACCCTGACAATGATTTTTTTTTTTTTCTAGAGGGGAAATCCATTTATATCCCTAAAATTGGAGTTGTATTCAATTGAAACTCTAAACTAATAATTGTATCAATTTAAATCTTGAACTTTCAAAATTAAGTGTATCAATTTACATTCGAAAACATTAGTTCTAGACTTATAATTGTATCAATTAAACTCTTGAATTTTCATAAGTTAATCAATTTAACCTCTCTATTTCATAAATCCATTGATGATTTTTACATGGAGGGTCTAAATTGATTCAAAGTTCAAGAGTTATAATTATAAATATGCACATGTTTTACAAATGGAATCTAACAGAGGGGGTAAATTACTACACTTATGAAATTTCAAGGTTTAAATTAATATAATTGTTAGTTTAGGGTTATAATTGATTGGGGTATAAATTGATTTTTTTTCATATATATATATGATTTCTTTTCCTTTCGCATGTAGTTTTTTTTTCTTATAGATTTTTCCTTTTTTATATAGAATGTTTTTTAAAAAAAAAAATTATGTATTTACTTAAATTTGATTTTCAAATTTTGTTTCAAGTAGATTTGAAATTTAAATTTAGGTTAGGTTATATCATAAATTTTTTTTTTTAAAAATGTATACTTTAAAGTTAGAAATTTGATAATCTTATCTAATATTTCAAATGTAAATTTAGTTTTAACATTTACATGTAAGTTATATCAAATCTTAAATTTTAACTTAGATAATATTATAATAAAATTATAAATTTGTTAGAAAGAGAGAACTTTAATTAATTGTTTAATTAAAGTTATTAAAAATTTAAAATGACATGAGCTTAGTAAATTTAGGAATTGATAAAGGCATAATAGTTCAAAATTATTTTTTCAAGATGAAAGATTCTTTTAGTATATATAATGGATAAGATATTAGATCACTTGACGCCATCCAAAGTTAGAGCTAAAATTAGATCACTTGATGCCATCAAAAGTTAGAGTTAAATTAAAATTATTAGGGAAATATTTTGTATATATATTTTGCATATATTTGGATTGTAATTTTCTCTATGATTTACCTGTATCTTAGGCACAAATAATGGGATAAGTCCATTGACATATTGTATTTTATTTGACGCATGATACTCAATTGAGAGAGATCAGGAAACAGAGATTTCCTTGGCAAAAATTAAGCTCATATTTTTCACTATGTTTCATTCTTTTTTCTATTCTGAACAGGATGATACTTTCTTTTTTCGCAACAATCTTGTGGTCAAGGGGGGAAAGGATTCTCCATCCTACTCATTCAGTTTTCATTTTAAATTTCTTTTCCTTTTTAGTAAAAAAAAAAAAAAAAACACGTTTGACATATTTAAGGTTCCCTTTCTCTCTCCTCGACTTTCTCGTTATATATCAAATATTCCTTGTGCTGTGTTTATCTGATTTTTTTTTTTTTTTTTTGAGACACTGTGTAGTGTGTTTATCAGAAATGCCTCTACGTTGATGTTTTCTTTTTCACCATTTTAGTAGTGCCAAAAATCTGCTATGATAAAATAACAATTAATTTCACCTCTCACAAATAAATATTTATTTCTCATATCAATATCAGTAATTTGAGGGTCTTTTGAGGAAAGTCTAGCTGTCCTTGAGATGTAAATCGTTTTGTACCTTTTGTTTGTTTTTCCAGGGTGTTTTTTTTTTTGAAACTTTCAAGGGTGTTCTTCTACTTGTTTTTATTGCAAAGAAATTTTCGAGAGAAAAGTTTAATCCCTGATTAATAACTATTTAATTTTTTGTTTTTTATTTTTAAAAATTAAACTTATAATATAAACATTAAATTCACCTAGTTTCTTTTTTTTTTAATTACTTTGTACTAATTTTTCAAAAATCATGCCAAAATTTGAAAACTAAATAAAATAGTTTTTGAAATTTGGTTAAGAATTCAAATATTTCCTTAAAAAAAATGAAAATCATGGTAAAGAATTACTCTCGAGCCTATCCTTTCTCTCTTGCCCTCTTACATTGACAAACTCTTTCTTCTTCTTCTTCCTCTTCTGACTCTATCTTCCTCTTCTCGTATCTGTATGATGCATCCTTTCTTTTTTTTTTTAACAGCTAGCACACATTTTTAGCAGTGACGAAAAAAATAAATATGTTAAATTTAAGGTTTCTTTTCTAGGTAAGGGTCCCACATCGAAAAGATAAAGAGACGTCACAATTTTTATAAGATACATAGATTACTTCTCTTATTGCCGATTAGTTTTGAGATGGAACTCCATGTTTGTCTAATATATGGTATCAAAGTTCATAAAGTCCAAATGGATATTCAATCAAAAAATTGAGATTCGACTCAAGAATGGTAAATAATTTAATGAAAAATAATAAATTAGTATCGGGTAGTATTGAGTTTGATATCTTTTGTTTATCAGAATAGTATTGAAAAGGTCTGTCACAATAAAATTTTAGTTCATCTCACAGCTCTAATTTTTTCTTTTCTTCTTTAACCTACACATTTTATTTGTCTATTTAAAGGCTTCACCGAGTAAAATTTTAGTTCACATCTCACCTCTAACTTCCTTTGCTTTCTTTTCTCTAACTCACCCCTAACTTCCTAATTTGCTTTCTTTTATCTAAAAAAAACTTTTACTTTCTTCTTCATCCAAGTTTTTTTTTTTTTTTTTTTTAAATAAAAAATGGATCGTTTTGCATCTTTTACTTCCCGCACTGTCAAACCTAAGTTTTCTTTGTATGGGAGCTTTTTTTTATTCTCGTCTCCGCGGTTTCTTTAGGTGTGCACTTGTTTTTGCTGGGTTCAAAAGTTTGGAAAATAATAGCTTATCCTGCAATAATCATTTTTATATTTTTTTCGAATGTCATTTTTATGTTATAAAACGGGGTCACTAATGGATGATGATGATTGGCAATGCAGAGATTTTTCTTGAGCATTTTTTATTGGATTTCAATATTTGTTGTTGGATTTCAATATGCGTCCCAACTGCTGTGTTTTATGTCATTGCAATGAGGAAACCATAGACCACCTATTTCTCCAATGCACATATACTCGGTGCCTATGGTCCTGTTTCAGTGTTGGCTCAAGGATCACTCTGACCCCCATGACAGAGTTTTATTCATCGAAGAGGTTCTTTCTAGCCATCTTTCATCTGCCAAACAGGTCCTTTTCACCAATCTGATGGGAGCAATTCTGTGGTGTATTTGGCTGCAAAGGAATGAGAGGATTTTCAAGACAAATGCAAATCTGCTAGCTCTCTTTGGGAAGATATTTTGAGCTTTGCTGCTTCTTGGAGCACAAAGTCATCACATTTTAGAAGCTACGATCCTTCTTTGATTGCTCTAAATTGGGGAGCTTTCTTTTGATTCTCCCTTTTGTATGTTTCTCACATACTTTCTTATCAATGAAGTATCTTTTTCCAAAAAAAGATATCTTTTGTTTAGATTATCAAATATAAACAAGGATATAGATTATAGTTTAGTATTATTTCATTTGTCAAATACTTTTTATTTTTATTTTTTAACCACTTTTACCAATCCCATATTTGGTTTTTCTGTTAGTATGACATTCCTTGAAACTTTTTTTACCGTAAACAATTTAATGAAAAATAATGAATTAGTATCGGGTAGTATTGTTGCAGTTTTGGGTTTTATCCTTATTGTTTTTAAATATAATTTTAAAAAAATGAAAGATTATTCCATGAATTCTCAATGTAGTTCTACTAATTTTCAATCTAATTCTGTTGAGATCAACGTCAACCTTCTATACTGACAGAACAACTGCTTCTCGTCCTACCAACTACTTCGGGAGTTGAGGATCAAACGGTTGAACATGCTATACAACTACTTCGAGAGTTGCAGATCAAATAGTTCAACATGCTACTGAAATGACAACTACTTCGCGGGAGCTGCAGATCAAACGGTTCAACATGCTATTGATATCATCCAACCTACATTATCTCCTGAAGTTGAAGCACCAGGAACTTCAGTACATAGAGATGACCAGAAGAAAATCCTCCCCTAAGTTCATCTGATTCTACTAGTTATTTCAGTACTGTTCTTGATCAAGCCTCCGGAAAGACCCTTTAACTCGGAAAATTTGTACAAATAACCCAAAATATTGGGGCAATCGTTGATATAACTCACCCCTTCAAAATAAGGCTATCTAACCTCTTGCTGATGTCAACATTCGAAGCAAAATTATCTCATTACCCTTGAGTGTAAAACTAAAAGATATTGGCCCAATATTTCAGTGGCATAGCAGTTGAGAACATAATATGAAAGAGGAATTCTAAGTATGGTATATGTCGTTACACCAAGGAATTTTTTTTTGACTCCGGCAAATTGTGACAACGATAAAAAAAACTATTTGTTACAACTTAAAGTAAAGACCATTACACAAAAAAGAAAATTGAGCGGGAAGTAATTACCTCGGCCTCTTATCCAATTGATAGTTATAGCAATAACATTGAAGATCAAACACAACACTATACTTGCAAATGCAGCAAAAGATAGAATGTAGAGTTAAAAATAACTATGTTGCATGACATATGATTAGAAAAGAAAATGTCAAGGATGAATTTCTAAGTGAGGCAAGAACTTGAGTGAGGTGAAGAACATCATATACACATAGAAACACAACTCTTTCAAGAATGTTTAAACTAAAATATTTGGATATAAATTTTATACAATAACAAAAAAGAGAGGGGGTGGATATTTTGTCGATGATAAGAAGCTTAAGAAAATGTCAATGATGAATTCCTAAGTGAGGCAAGAATTTTCACATATAGGGAACTAATATCTGTTATTTGCATTAGAAAATGCTTGGTTTCAATTTTCGCATTTACTGAATCTTATACTCAATACTTTGGATGGCTGATTCTGTGGAGGTTGATGAGCTAACTTATGACGAGCCATTGCTTTAAGGATGGCAAAAGATTTAACATTGGGGCTTATCGACATACACAGAGCTGTTTACAAACAGCCCTTCAACAAATCTCCACTAACTTATACATCCAATGCTAAAAGAACAATGAGATAAAAATGAATTTTAAAAACGAAATTGAAGTTTGTAAAGAAAGCTCATTAATTGTTTGATATTTCAGTTTGTAATACCAACTCTCCGTTAAGATAGTTTGGGCTTAGTTGAGCTTTCTTTTATTTCTATTAATTATTTTTCTGTATTCACAGTCTTCTATAAATAGAAGGACTACTTTTGGTCACAAATAATAATACTGAGGAATATTCGTGATCATCTACTATGTAGTCTCTTATTACTTTATTTTTTGAAAAAGTTCATCAGAATTGGGAATAAAAAGGGAATTGCAGAGAATCGGTGCATACCAGAATTGAGGCTGCTTGTCTTTTGCTTCCAATCAAGAACAATCCGCCTTATATCTTTAGGGCATGAGGACAAAGATCTCGAGATGGCCCATCACGCAACCTCCTTCTTCAACACACTTTAAACAACAAGTCCTCTTAGACTATGCCAAGTCCCAATGCTTCAAGAAACCTCCAGAATTTGGAATCCATAACAAAGAAGGAAACTCTCCACACAAATCTCCCTTTATAAAACTCTCAAATCTCTTCATCAAATTCCACACACCAATTCAATAATCAAGAAAATAAAACTGTACATATATTGCGTCTGCATTATTAATTTAATTAAACTTTACATATGCCGATGCATTATGTGTCGGCATATTATAATTAATGCCAACGGAATGAATTGCGTCGACTAAAGGATATATTTTCCGATGCAAATACTTGCATCAGAAAAAATAGCATCGGTATAGCCCAAAATTCTTGTAGTGATGGTAGAAAAAAATTTTGGTTGAATATTAATTTTTGTCATAAAGTGGGCCATTCATGAATAATAATAATTCACAATGTGAGAGATTTTTCTTGAGCATTTTCGATTGAATTTCAATAGTTATTATTGGGTTTAGATTATTGGTTAGTATTATTTCATTTGTCAAATGCTTATTATTATTACCAAATATTTATCGTCAATGAAGTTTCAAGAATATCATACGAAAAATCAAATATTGGATTGGTAAAATTGGTTAAAAAATAATAATAGTAAGCATTTTGATTTTGACCAATGAAATAATACTATCCAACAATTTAAATCCAAATACAAATGTTGAAATATAGTCGAAAATGCTCAAGAAAAATCTAACAAATTGTGAAGTGGCCCACTTCATGACATAGTTAATTAAAGTTCTACAATGTAAAAGGCAAGAGAGGATATGAAGTTAGATGTTAAAAAAACATTATTCCAAGAAAAAAATTCTCTGAGCTTTTAAATTCCGTCGATTATATATAGAGAGATACATAATTAAGGAAGTGGTCCATTTATACAAATCTCAACGAATTAAGACATTATAATTTGATTAAAAAAGTCAGAAGCTTAACTTTCACCTTAACATATTTTTTTAACTAAAAACAAAAAATCTAAAACAAGCAGTAGAGATAACAACAACAAAAATAAAACTCGCACAAAAAAGAAAATTTAGGTTTGATAGTAAAACAAGTAAGAGATGCAAAACGATAAAACTTGGATGAAAAAGAAAGTAAAAGTTTTATAGAGAAAAAAAAAACAACCTGTGGTGCATGAAAGGTTGGTTGAAGCCTTTAAATTGATAAATAAAATTTGTTGGTTAAATGGTTATTTTGACTGTGACAAAACTTTGCCACTACTAAAATGGTAAAAGAAAAAAAAAATGTCACATTTTCATAAATATAATACAAAGATATCGAAGTTAAAAGAGAGGGAAAAGGAACCAAGTGATGATATCAAGAACCTGGCGAGTCAGATCGCCGGAAAGAAAGAGTCGGAAGCCGCCGGGAGGAAACTGAATATGCCGATGCCGCATGGTCAAATACGCAAAGTAGAAGGGGGAGTTGGTTGGATCATCATTTGGCCTCTGAAAAGAATTTTGGAAAGGGAGAAACCCACACCTCCAGAGATCGAATTGCCAAGAATCAGATCTGACCGAAGTGGGTTTGTTCGTGGAGGAAGCTTTTTCTTTTTCTCTTGCTAAAATTTTGTAAATCTGATAAGCTTTATTTACCATATCCTTGGGGAGAAGAACAAAGCAGCCCATGTCAATGGCAGCTTTGGCATCCTCAGACTCTGCTCTATGAGGTCTGGAAAGATGTTTTTATTCTCCCCTTCATTCAAGAATGACAATTGTATGAAAATCATATCAATCATGTTTTCTTCTTTAGATCTATTTAATCAAGTTTTCTGTAGAGTTTAATTTCTTGGTATGAAATTAATTGCTTTTTGCTTTATATATTGGGTTAAAGTCAGAAATTGCTTTATTCTTTAACATATTTCAGTTGTTTTTTCTGTGTAACTTTCTTATTGTTTCCTTTTTTAAATGACATAAAACACATTTTACTTTGATTTTCCCGATTTTCTCAGCTGTGCACCTCTTTTTTCTGCCGGATTGATAATGATATTCACAATGTGTGAGATTTTTCTTGAGCATTTTTTACTTTTGGATTTCTTTTGTTTAGATTATCAAAAACAATCGCAAATGTAGATTATTGGTTAGTATTATTTCATTTTTCAAATACTTGTTATTTCTAGTTTTTAAACAGTTTTACCAATCCCATATGTGGTTTTTCGTTAGTATTGACATTCCTTAACACTTTTTCGATAAACAAACTAATGCAAAAGAATAATTAGAGTGATATTGTTGTTGCAGTTTCCCGTTTTATCCATATTGTTTTTAAATATAATTTTAAAAAAATGCAATGGTAATTCATGAATTCTCAATCTAATTCTATTATGAACTGTTTAGAGTATTAAGTAAATTATAATAACATGAGTTATAATAATATGTAGAATTATATAATGTTGTTTAAAATGCAAAATTGTTTAGTCTAGAATTATAATAATATGCATTTAAAGTGCAAATACTCAACAGATTATTATAACTCACGTCCTAAACAACTCTTTAGAATTCAACTTCCTATTAAAATGACAATTACTTCTCGTCCTACTAACATCACAGCTACTTCAAGAGCTGCAGAACAAAAAGTTTAATATTTTATTGACATGACAACTACTTTTGGAGATGTGAATCAAATGATTCAACCTACATTATCTCCCGTGGTGAAGTTGGATCACCAAAAATTTCAATACAAAGAGACGAACTAGAAGAAAATCCTCCCCGACATTCTGATCCCTCCACTGAAATCTCTATAGTAATAGAATCATCTAATTCTAATTATTTCATCATTTTTTTCGAAGAAATAATATTAATAATAAGAAATTAAAACTTATTTAAAAGAGATGAAAGACTAATTTGTTAAGTTAAATATTATTTATAATTTTTTTCAGAAATACCCATCGTCATTGACATTTTATCGACATTTCCATAAAATTAGGACCTCGATATTTCTGTCAACATCGACATTTAAAACCTTGAATGCAATCAAGTGATATAGCATCATATATAAGAAAAATATCCTAGACTATATTATACCACTGCAACTGTCGTGGTACATCAGAATGGTGGTAAATCATCTATCATATGCATTCTCACCACGCCCCCACTGACATTCCTAGTTCTCTAATTGATTGCATCTATTAGGGTAGAGCATAAAATAGAAGAAAAATAGTGGATTTTCAATTTGGATAAAAATGGTTTAGGATGAGTTCAACCAAATTATAAAATTTTAATTGACAATTTTAAAACGTAAATTGAAATGAAAGCTTAAATCATAGGATCAATTTAAAACTTTAAAAATAGTTGGATGAAATCGAAACAAAAACAAAAATTATAGAGATCAATTAGTAATTTAAAAAAAAAGGCAATTAAAAGTATACAAAATAAAAATATAATAATGACAACAATGATAAGACTTGATTAGAAGAATTAAAGTTTCAGACAAAAACAGGCATGGGCGGCCTCAATTTGTTTAATTTGAGATTTAAAGAAAAAATAAATGAAAATTTTAAAATAAATGTTTTTCACAACTTGCAAAACAAATTGCAGCTCCACATCCTTATTACAGCCATAAATTAAATATATTTTTTTCCAAAAATAATTGAATATACAAAATAAATAGCAAGTTGCCATTTTGTAGAGAAAAATTCAAAAAGAAAAAAAAAAGAATCTTTTTAATCCTGTGGACAAGTTGATCAGTTAATTTTAAAAACCAAAGCCAAATTGCAACTTGCAAGTGATTGTTGTTTTTTCCCTATTCCAAAATTTCAATGACGGTAACTCATAGAATCTGATCTCATCTCCTTAACATTGAATTCTTCAAACCCAAATTTATTGGGATATTTTTTTTGTTTTCGTTAATTATTTTATTTCCATTCTTTCTCTATTAATTCAAATTTTCTCATTTCTTACTTCTTTGGAGTAACTCTTCAAAATACTAGATTTTTAAAGTCAAGCCTCGTAATTAGATATTTCCAATTTGATAAAATTTCCCAACACATTAATTAGATGGAAATTTCGCTATTTCCATAAAATAAACACAGTAATTCGAATTCCATCACTTAGACATCCAAAATGATAATATCTATATACATATATATAATACATAATAGACAAAAAGAAACGTATATAAAGTTACATTTTCACCACCAGCTCAAAACCCTCACATACATAGAAAAGGACAGAAAAGAAAAGGGCATAAAGTTTCCATAAATTTCAAAAAGCCCAGCCTTTGATAAAGATCATAGCTACCATTCAAAGAAAAGAAAGAAAAAAAAAAAGAAGAAAAAAAAGAATAAGATACCAATGCAAGTTAAAGTCGGTTTCCGCCAACCAAAAAAAAAGAAAGCAAAGAAACAAAAAAAAAATGAAGCGATTAGCGTTTGATTATCCACATTATGCCTACAAATGGTATATGATTTTACATGTTTTTCGTTTTTGCTTTGGCAATGTTCTCAGATAATCGAGCCAACGACTGTAAATTGCACCGCACAATCGTATTTACGAACACGCACGTTTCTTCCTTCGTATTTCCCGGCGGAACATCCACCACGTACGACTCCACCACCACCGTTCCGCCGCCGCCCGGTGACACGTGGAGGCTCGTCACCGATCGGTAATTCTTCAGCCTGTGGTCCCCTCCCAGGACGCTGAAGCTCAGCACATGCTTCTCGTCGTCCAGAATCTCCAACCGCTCTCTACTCGACAGCGCCGGCAGGCCTGACACCACGTGCACCTCACGGACCGTCCCGACCGTTTCACCGTCGCCGTCGACAATCCGGCAGCTCTTGAGAAACCGCTTGTACGTCTGTGGGTTGTCGAATCGCCGGACCAACGACCAAACTACGGCCACCGGAGCGTCGATGGTCTGCACCACGACGGAACTGCACTGGTCCGACGCCACCGTATGCTTGTGGTCGGCAACCGCGCACGGCGGCGGAACGAAGTGGGTCTTTGGATTAACGGCGGCATGATGACAATTAAAGGCGGCGGAGGTATTAGCTGCGGTGTAGCGGTAGAATTGAAGCGAGGACGGCATATTTAAATTTCTGTGAGTATGAGGCTGAGTTTAAAGGGAGGATAGGTTCAGAAATATATAATTAAGAGAACAAAGAGTTGGTATATATTGGGTTTGGTTTGAGGACATTTAGATTAAAATGTTTGATAAATGAATTCTCAAAAATAAAAAAAAAATAAATAAATAAAAAGAAGAGAAATTGAGGTCCACTTGCTGTTATTAGAACTTACTTTTAGCTGTGTCCGTTGCCTAGAATTGCAAGTGGGATCGGCAAGTTGCAAGGCCTTTGTTTGGACTCGGTATAAAACTAAATCCCACCTTATTTCCAATTCAAACTTCGACTTTGCCATTGCCACGATTTATATGTTTAATTTTGTTGACGTTTAACCAATTTGCTAGAAACAGAGCATGATGTTGCTGGCCTGGCTTTACTTTTCGTTCTTTTACCAAATTTAATATAAATACCAATGCGTTTCATATTTATTCGACATTTTCACCAAGTTGTCAAATTGTTGACCAATCTTAAATCAAAAAATAAGAGTGAGGATTGAAGGCTATGATGGGATGTATAGATGCTAATTATTGCTGGTGTTATATATACTCACATCCATTAGAGTTAATTTGTTTGTGTAAAATACTCATCTTTGCATTAATACGATCCATTGGTATCAATTGATATTTCAGATCATATATAAAATATTAAAAAAATAGCAATTCTAGAAGTGAGATAGGAGATTATATTGAAACTTCCAACCATTAGAATGGGTAGTAGGTGTCATATCCACTATGTTATGCTCCAATTGGTATAAAATATTAATATGTTGCATATACATATACTAATAATCAATTTTCATCTATTTATTTATTAGTTCAAATATTTTTTATGATTTTTTTATTTATTAATTGGGACTTTTTCAAGATTATTGACATTTCTTAGTTTCTTGTTCGATCGGAAAAAAGTAAGGATCGACATTTCCATTAGGATGTTTATAAAATTAAGATTTCAATATTTTTATCAGTATTGACATTCAAAATTTTTAATAGGAATATTCACATTCTTTTTTATCTCTTTGTGTTTTTAAATTTCATTTAGTTTGACATTAAATTTTCAATTGATATATAAGATCGTTTTTCATATTAATACAAATATATGAATAATAATTGCACTTTTTACTTGATTAAGATTTTTTTTAAAAGAAAAAACTTCATTCATAAATTCAAACAATTCTATAAATTTTTATGTTTTTTGAGATTTTTTTAAATTAGAAATTTATATAGTGTCACTTATTTTTAATTGTAAATTTGTGTCATGTCATACCTATTGCATACACACACATACAAACATACATAGACATACATTTAGGGGCTGTTTGGGATACTGAGTGAGTTATAATAGTCTGTGGAATTATATAATATTGTTTAAAATACAGAGTTGTGTAGTATGAGAATTATAATAGTCTGTGTTTGAGATGCAAAGTATTCCACAAGTTATTATAACATAGGTTATTATAACCCACGCCCCAAACAGCTCCTTAGATGCATTGATATTCAATGAGTTTATTCAACAACAAGACCAATGTAATTTATAAATAATAATTATATGATGTTTACTTTGAGATTAATTACTCAATTTTAATCAAAATTAAAAAATCAGACAAAAAATAAATATAACAAACAAATAATGTATAATTAAAACATGAATATCATGTCAATTCAAGCATAGTTTAACAGATAAGACACTAATTACCATTTAAAAAGTCGATGAACGATGACTCAATCTTCACCTCCATAATAGTTAATTAAAAGGATTAAAGGAAACATGAATATCACTATTTTAATTCTTAAGTAAATAATTGCAATGTGATACGTACCATTTTTCTTTTGTATTTATATGACTTTAAATTTGGTTTGATGTGAAAAATGACAAAAAGATTGCTCGAGATGGAATAATAGATAAACATTAGATATTAATGAATGACTTTTTATGTAATATATGTTCCCTTCTTATCAGTTAAAAAAAAAAAAGATACTCTGATATTAAAATTGTCTCAACGAAATTGAATTGTATAATGGGTAAGAAAATATTTTTAACTTCAATTAATAAATGCTCGTTTGATAACGTTCATGTTTCCTATTTCTTGTTTCTGTTTCTCATTTGTCAAGAAACAGACATGTTTGATAAACCATTATGTTTCTTGTTTCTAAATTTTTTAGAAACGTTTCTAAAAAAATGGCAAATTTTGAGAAACTTCAAAAAGTAGTTTCTCAAATTCTGTTTCTGTTTTTTTTTCAGGTTTCATGCATGTATTCCTATTTCTCTTTTTACCCATCTCTCCCCTCTCTATTATTTCTCTCTCTTCCATTCTATTTTTTTTTCTTTTAATATTTTTTAATCATTTTGTTTTTTTCTTCTTTTTTATTTTTATTTTTTGATTTATTTCTTTCTATTCGTTCTCTCTCTGTCATCATAATTTTTTTTTTCTTTTAATAGTTCATTTTTTTTCTTTTTTCCTTTTTCCTTTTCTCTTTTCGTTTATGTTTTTCTCTTGTCTTATTTTCTTATTTTCTTTACTTTACATTAACGAGCTTATAGTTATTATTTTCTATTTAATTCTCTATTATTTTTCCTTTTGGTACGATTTTATTTTTTTATTAAATAAATAAACTAATAATGTATTTCATGTTTACCATTAAATGTAAATAAAATATATACATTCTCTCTCTTTTCTGATTTTACTTGCGTGTATTATTGGCTAATGCATTTTTAAAGAAAAAATAAAAATAAAGTTTATTATTAAATTAAAGAAATGTGGGTATGTTCGATTGTCTGACTTTAGACAATTTACAAATTAGTATAATTGAACTAACTCTTATAAGTAAAAATCATTCAAGATGAATTGATTGAAGTGAGAAATAACATTGCAAATCAAATTTGAACAACATTTGAAGGATAAAATTTATTATTATTATTATTATTATTAATAATTAGGTGTTGGACCTTAATAAAATACTATAACCTCTTTATAATTGTTTTATATTTATTTTAATGCATGTTATATGTTTTATTATAGTATATATACTAAATTTTATTTTTACCAAAAAATAAGAAACAAGAAACAGAAATAGTTATCAAACATGTTTCTATTTTTAGTTCTTAAGAAACATAAACAAGAAACGAGAAACAGAAACAGGAAACAAGAAACAAGAAACGAGAACGTTATCAAACGGGGCCTAAATGTCCCTCTGCAATTATCTGTCTCTCCCCATTAGATAATATTTTTCCAATTTATAATGACAATATGCAATTAATTAATAAAGAAACGCAGGTGCTATGATTAAGGTTTGCCGTATTCTCAAGCACTCCTTTTCTTTTTTCTTTTTAAGTTAATTAAGAAAGAAAATACAAATATAAATTTGCAACTTAATTAATCAGCAACTAACTTTTATAAATTCGATATGTTAAGAGAAAGCTAGAGATTCTAGGTACATAGATGCCATCTATGAGGGATAACTTTTGCTTTTTCTATTATACAATGGAATTTTTCCCTCAATGACCCAAACAAAAGTTATCTTCGAGGTTAATATAAATTTTTTTAAGATTTTGCAAACCTTAACGTAGCTAAACTAATTATTAAAACATTATTACCTCCATCAAAAGGTTAAAATGTTTAAATGCTTTATTCCATATATTATTCAACTCAAAAAAAAAAAAAAAGATTTTCCTAGAGACTCTTGTTTGAGACCATAGAGACTCTTGAAGAGACAAACATGATCCGGACATGTCTTATCAACAAAGCAAACCGGTTGAGATTTATAAACTTTTTTTTTTTGTAAATGTCCATGTAAAAAGGCATTTTTAATATGCATTTGATGCAAATGCCAATTTTGCTAAGAAGCCAGAGTGAAAATGACTCGCAAAGTAGGTTGCTTTACAACCGGGCTAAAAGTTTCATCAAAGTCAATACCCTCTATCTAATGGTAACCTTTAGCAACAAAACGTGTTTTATAGCAGGCAATGGTACCATCATTATGATATTTTGCCCAAAAGATTCATTTAAAGCCAACTACATTCATATGGGGCAATCGAGGGACCAAAGTTCAAGTACCTTGGTCCAGAAGAGCCATAAATTCATAAGCCATAGCAGAGTGCTAGTGTGGATATTTAGATGCCTCGGTATAGGACACGGGATCAGACTGAATTATCGGACAAGTGGTAACATGCATTGCGCAAGGCTTAATAATTCTAGACTTTGAACGGGTCTCCATAGGGGATGGTTCACAGGCAATTGTTTCCTGGGTACAATTTGAGTTCCAAGTGGTTGGTCAGGAGGTGATGTATCAGGAGTACAACTATTGGATTCGGTTTACAGGCTAGTTGAAACAGAAGGTGGTGACATAGGAGGGCTAGGTGATGTGGTGGTAGATGAAATGGTTATGGGTGGTAGTAATGGAGAATATGCTGGAACTGTAAGAAAGACAACATGAGAAGTACTTAAAGAATTAAACACAATGGTAGGTGGTACACATGACATGTCTAGAGAAACATGAGAGGTTGATATGGTATTGGATTGAGAGGAAGTTGAAAGATGTGTAAGGGTTTGGAGAAGCATAGGAGAGATGGAAGAATAATGGTGGTTGGGAGGGGAAGAAAGGGGAAACACAGTTTCTTGAAATATGACATGGCGCCAGATAATGGACTTTTTTGTTAGAGGATTATAACATATATATATCCTTTATAGTCAATAGTGTGCCCTAGAAATACATGCTGAGATGTTTTGAGTTCAAGTTTTTTTTTTTTTTTTTTTTTTTTGTTATATGGTTTTAAAAGAGGATAACAGGCGCATCCAAAAACTTTTGAGTGAAGCAAATCAGGAGTGTTTCCGAATAGTTTTTCAAAAGGTGACAACATGTTTAAGGACGGAGTGAGCATTCGATTTATTAGAAAAACAATGGTTGAGAAAGCATAAGGTCATAATTTAGTGGGGACAGAATAATGAAATAGTAGGGACATTGTAGTTTCAACAATGTGCCTATGCTTCCATTTGGCAACCTCATTTTGTTATGGGGTATAAGGACATGACTTTTGGTGCAAAATACCTTTAGAAGTAAACAGAGAAGACACATGAGAATTGCAAAATTCACCACCCCCATCAGAACAAAAAAAAAAATTAACGAGTAGAAAGTAAATTCTCAACAAAAGGGACAAATGTTTGTAGAATAGTAGCAACATCAAACTTGTAAGTCAAGGGAAACAACCACGTAAATTTACTGAAATCATCAACGAAGCTCACATAATACTGATAGCCATTATTGGAAATAACAGGAGAAGGCCCCCAGACATTACTATGAATTAATTCAAGAGGCTTAAAAGTTATAAAATGCTATATTGGAAATAAAAGTTTTGTCATTTTTGCACGTAAGCAACTAATGCATGCATAAGTGGACAATAATTTATCAGTAGAAAGACCTAAACCATGCAAAGAACTATGCAAAACTTTAGGAGATTGATGACTTAACCAATGGTGTGTGACACGCTTGCTAGAGTGATATGAATGAGTCGGCAATATTAGGATGTCAATGCGCAAGTGTACACATTCATTTGTAGCAAGTGGTAAGTAAATTATCGTATCCACAGAGACTAGTAATTATCTAATTTACCACAAATTAATTCTCAGTAAACTCAATTTGTAACCGTTTAAACTCATCATGGAAACAAAATAAAATAATTCGGAATTTGCTGGAACAAAATAAATGCTAAAACAGAGATAACAGAGTAAAAATGCAGAAAACAGAGATCGACTAACTTGTACTTTGAATTAAATGGAAGGCTCAGATTAGGGGTAATTGTCCGTTTTAATCTATTCTACAGCTTAGATACATGATCAAATAGCTCAATCCACTACAGCCCACGTGGTATTCTCCCGAATGACCAAAATTTTGCTGTTTCATTTCCATTACTCCAGCATTAACTATCCTGCTGTATTTGTGTGCATCAGGCAAGTGATTATCCCTAATCCCCTTACTTAGCTAGCTACTAACCCTAACATTGGGGCTAATGTGGTTCTTAAGCAATCAGCTTCTTCTATTTTTTCCAGAAATCGAAGAAACACTACACAAAATGGTTGGCCAAACGAAATTGTGCTTAAAAAGTAAAAACTCTTAACAACCAAATTGAGTTAAAGACAATGTATTAAGCTGCAAGAATAATCAAAACATCCAACCCCTAATCCTCACCTCAAAGGTGATCAGTTCATATTACAGGATAAACAGAAAAGAAATCGGAATGTAGTCATAACAGAAATATTGCAGAGAAAAAATTAAAGGAAAGAAGAAACTGCAGAAGAAGAAGACGGAATGCTGCCCCAAAACGTTCGACTCAGCATTGGCGTTGATCTACTGGAGAAACCTTCCTTTTATGGAAAACTTCCGTCCATGGCCTCCAAAATCGGAGCTCTCCTCCTTTTTCTCTCTGTTTTTCGGGATTCTCCAGCCTTCTCTTTTCTCCTCTTCTCTAAAAATGGCTGCCCAACCCTAAATATCTCATAGTTTGTGCAAATAAGGGCTGATTAGACATGACCCATGAAATGGCCAGCTCCCATTGGCTGAAATAGGCTGAGTCATCTGACATTTGCCAACTCATTTAATGAATTAATCTTCTCACGTGCGAAAGTTGTATTGGCCCGAATTGCAAGGTTTGCTCCAGCAAACTGTTATAAAACTGCTGCTCAAAATCTTCAAAAGTCATTCTTAAATAAAACCCTAAATAAATCACATAAAACTTGTTAATTATGATAATCTTGCTCTAATAAGAATTTTACAACATCAAAGTTAAACTTAGAGCAAAATAAATGAAAGCTAGGGTATTTATAAGATAATTTGAGATAAAATATGACAATTCAATCCAAAAATGATATCCTATAACTCTTATTTTAAGAGTTATCAGTGTGCCATAGAGAACACTCCTTATTTGCTAAAAAAAGCCATAAGTTTTTGGATGCACTAGAGATGAAGATGAAGATAAGGCAAATGAACTTGGAATTTGATATAAGTTGTTAATGCTTTTTCCTCTATACAGGGGACGACCAGACACCTTATTCTAAATAAGGAACCAATCAGAGTCAAAAATAAAAATGTAATTGTTGTTAATGCAAAATTTGTGAATGGATAAAATATTGAAAACAAAATCAGGAGCATGAAGAACATTATAAAGAGAAAAAGTGTGGGTGGGTATGGGTAATATACCACTACCATTGTGTTTAAGATTCATAGGCTGCCCATTCCCTACAGTAACAGACTCTTTACCATTACAATTAGTGGAAAGGTTGAGGTTGGTCAGGTCATTAGTAATGTGAGCATTGCAACCACTATCAGAGAACCAAAAGTTATTAGAAGTAGATAAAGTTGAAGAAGTCATGGAATTTATCACTATGGCTGCTAATTATGTTGAAAGGTGACTGCCTTGGTATGCAAAATTCATCCGATTAAAATAGTCAAGTGCAATATGGCCAGGCTTGGAGTAGATTTGACAAAAAAAATTTGCCAGTGGATTGAGAACCATTATGAATACTACGGGAATCAGGTTGGGGGACTGCATTTGAATTGGGTTGTCCACCATAGGAGCTTGCAGAGATGCCCAAGTTATTAGAAATGGGCTAGCTGAAAATGGGCCATTGTTACCTAAAGGTGGGCCGATTGGAAAAGGGAGAAGCGACCCACTTGTATGGAATTGTACAATTATCGTGTAGTGAAGGCCGAAGTAACATGGGAGAAGGCTGAGGGAGAAAGGGTTGCATTTATTAGGGTGATGAGGGCATGGTCACAATAAGTCCACTGGAGATATTTGGGATTGACTTCTCTATGTTGTGAGTTAAATGTGGAAAGAGAAGTTGATTAGTAATCAGGGGTAGTCAAAAGGTACTGGTCGGGTTGTGAAATAGAGTCATCAACATGACCAAAAAGGGCATGAGCTTTCAAAATAGCAGTGACTTGAACTTTCCATTGAATGTAATTGGATAAATCAAGTTGAACGGGAACAAGATTGCAAATATTGGCAAGAAGAAAATGAGGGGTGAAGGCTACAGTGGTTAGAGAGGAGGGTGAAGAAGAAGTTTTTGCCATTACAGTGTTTAGAAACGGAGAAGAAGAGAAAAAAAAAATGATGTGTGTCGACTGCTCTGATACCAAGAAGAGATACAAAGAGGAGAATTCAGTGGTATATATTTTACCATATTTGAAGGTACAAAAGAGCCTATTTATAATTAGTCTAGAAGATATTTACAAGGGATTTACATAAAAAAGTAGAAATTTGTTACCATAAATCTTGACTCATTCCTAATAGATTTAAGATCAAGAATCATTTGTTTTATCACCACTTTTTTAACTCAGTTTGTAACCACTAGTTTTTATCCGGCTTGTGTTTATTCAATTGCTTGATTAATAATGTCAATGCATTTTTTTCTTTTGTTTGCTTGTTGTTATTAATCTCCAAGTTCATATTTTAAATCTTTTTATTTTATTTTTGCTTTACTTTTTTTTAATGTCTTTTTGTTTTTTCTTCCTAGCTTAGTTAGGGAAGCCAAGGGGTTTGGAGCAACAAGGGTGGCAAATAAGGCTTACACAAAAGAGGTATTGGTTTGGAGTTTTTATACCCCTCATTCCCAACCATTTAGAAAGAAAAAAAATTCATCTCCACCCACAGACAAAAAAGAAAAAATCTAGAAGCAACCCTTCATTTCTCAACCATTTTTTCTCATCTACAGCAACCACGTTTTCAAGCCATCCATATACAAAAAATATACAAATCCATTACGTAGTAAGTCTTTAATCTAGAAGACACCCAATGATCTTTTGTAAAAAGAACAAAAAGTCTCAAAGTCTAAAGCAACAAAAAGAAACCCTAGCTTAGTTGGAAGTTGCATTTGGTAGGGCTTTGTCCTAAGGATCTACACCTCAAACAATAAGCTCTTTGGGTGTTCTTGTTTCCGACCTTTAGTTCTTCATTTCTTTCTCGAGTGCCATGAAAAATAATAGTTAAGTAAGGGTGTTAGAAGTTTGCTTTTTATTTTCGTTGTTTCCTACATCTCTTCTTACTTTTCTTGCAATGTGAGCTTTTATCTATCTTTATATGCTTTATTGCTTTAGATCTCTTTTTTGTTTCTTACTTCTATTGTTGCTTTTGCTGAAAACTCATGGACCAAAAAAGGTATTTTTCCCTTATTATTATTATTATTATTATTATTATTATTATTATATTATGTGTTTGCATGTGAGGTGAGAATACGAATACTTTTTTTTAGCTCTTTTTTTAAATGTTATTTTTGTTTGGTTTGAATGTAATTTTTTTTAATTTGCTATATATATTTGTTTTGTTATAAAGTATTATGGTAATCTTTTAAATTCATACTTTTTTTTTAAAAAACAAAGGCCGAAGACGGAATCTAGAAATATTTGGGAGTCCGATTTTCTAGTTTTCTTGAGATGAGGAATCGATTCTTTGGAAGTCCAAGATTAACTTTAACATGTTGTTTTTAGAAATTTAACATACTTGCATATTATGTTTGTTTGCATATTTACTATGAATAGGTTATTATGCATGCTTAATTTATCTTTACACTGCATTTATTTATTATGCTTAACTTTGATTTTATCGATTTTTCTTAATGTTTTCCAATATGTCTTTTAACTCTATTCTCTTTTCATAAAAATTATTTTCAAGTCTTTAAAATTGCTCTTTTTGAGTTTCTAACAGCTTAATAATCAATGCTTTATTTCTAGATTTTTTTTGCAATATTTTTTTTTAAAAAGATGATTTTTAAGGCCCTTTTAAAAAAAAAAAAAAAATCCTACAACGAAATCTAGAAATATTTGAGAGTTCGGGATTTTGATTCCCTCCAAAAATGAATTTAATTAAAATAAAAATTATTTTTTTTAAAAAAACTTTCTTTTATGAAAGGCTATCCAACAACGGAGTTGAGAAATATTAAATTTTTATGGATTTTGTTCCATTTATTTTATGGGATCATGATTCTAAATATTGGAGAAATGAGAGGTAAACTAAGATATTGTTTTAAAATCTTTTCTTTTCCTAAATAAGTTTTTTTCTTCCAAATTTTCTTTCAATTCAAGATTAAAATTTGGCCACTGTTTTAAACGAGTGTTGTGGAGTGCTAACTAGAGATGTCCACAGGGCGGGGAGGGGACGGGGATGGCTTCTCAGTCCCCGTCCCCACCCCCCATTTGAAGGGAATTCGCTGGGATTGGGTTCCCCGCGGGAAATTATTTCCCGTTTAGTTTTTTTTTCTTTTTTAATAATCACATATTTCTTTTGATAAATTTTCAAATAGTTAACTTCTATGGAAAATATCCATTAATTTTCAAATACATTGTTAATTATTCACCAAAAATCTTAATTTAAATAGTTAATTTTCTATTAAAAAATATCTATTTAAAGATAAAATTCTTGAACCTCCTAATAAAAACAAAACAATATTACAAATCAAATTATCCAATTAATCCATACATATAATTAAAATGTTTAACTATATGATTCAAACATATCCAATTATTTAAATCATTAACAATAAACTTTTAAATGACATATATATACTTATACACACACAAAATAAATATATTAAAAAATAAATAAAAATATTAAAAAAAAAAATAAACGAGGCGGGGAATGGGAAACGGGGACGGGGAATACATTCCCCATCCCTGTCCCCGTTTAGCTCGCGGGGAATTTTTGTCCCCCACTCCCTCCCCCATTCTCGGCCTAAACGGGGATTCCCTGCCCCGTTAAGGCTGGTCCCCGCGGGAAAAATGGACATCTCTAGTGCTAACACATTCCCTATACACAAACAACTCCCTAGCCCAAATCTGATTTTTGCATACTGCTTTTTTTTTATTTTTCTTTTTTTAAGTTGTTTTATTCTATTTTGGTGCCCAATCACACCATAAAAAAGATGGGTGACGACTCCTTTTTAAAATCTCCCTTTTTGAGGACGTCGACCATCCCGCGTCGCAGGTACGTGGCGACACAGTTCATTTAATAAAGTTTTAAAAATTCTAGCAATATATTAAAAACTAAATTTTCACCATATAAGAGCTAACTAGATCAGTTTTTCTATAATATTTGTAGATTTTCATCATAGCATTTTCTATCAATTAATTAAATGCATAGAAAAATTTGTATTATATATTAATTATCAATTGATTTAAGAGAATTATTTGATTCATTATTTTTTTATAGTCTTAATTAAATTACACAATTAATTATTGATCTAAACATTGATCAAACTTATCATACTCTAACTGCCACTTTATTTTATTTGTAATTCTTTTAGTCAGATCTTCATCGTGTTATATTATATTTGCAGCGGGTCTTATTTTCATTTCCTCTCTCAAATAAAAAATATTTGATTGAAAGTATTCAAAAAGTACCATTACAACATCTAAAATTATGGAGCAAATATATAAACTAGGTATTAAAAAGCAACATTAAATTTAAATTTCGCCTCCAAAACTTTGAATCTTATATCCATTTATTTTCACCTAAGCCTAATTAAGATGTTAAATAAGAAGTTTTAACATTGTTTTAATTTTGAATTTCATATTATATTTGTTGTTGCCAAATTTTGGACAAGAGAAATCTCACCTGATCACCACGTGACAACGACAGTGAATTTGTATTGTTAGAGGAAGAACGCGGCCTGCAAGACAAGAAAAACCTGGACACCGGTGTTGTGTTGGCCACACAGGCTCTGATGCTTAAATCAGAAGAAATCTTTTAGAGAGAACTAGGGAGTTCTCAGAGAGTTTAGGAGGTTGGAATGAGCTTACCTTGCTCTCCCTTCAAGAGAGAGCTTAAATACCTTCCTCCCTAGGATTTTCGTGGGTTTCCATCTTCAATTAGGAACGAAAGGACTAAACTAGACTAGATCGAGAGTACACGGGCCATGAGGGATCGAGGCAAGGCCCAAAAGCGAGCCTTGCAATCTGGTCAGGCTCGACCAGGCCGACCACGGGCTTGGGCTTCAGCCAAAGCCCATTTCTCCTCCCTTTCACTTTGGGCTGGTCCTTTGTCGGTTTCGGTCCGTTTTGACTTCGTATTGAACTTCTTTCCTAGCTGCAGCCCTTTAGCAAGCTCATTCTTGTTGGTCCAATTTCACCCATAACAATATTTTTATTTGTTCTTATTTTAACGAAATGCGGTGTGACATGATGTAGTAGATAACTAAAGAAACTAAACAGGATATGCTTTACATCACTATTCTTTTTAATAATATCAATAGCATATGGAGACTAAATAAAAACATAATCCATAATTTAAGGATCGATTACTGAAATTCTAAACTTCAATAATTACATAATGTTATGGGTGAAATTTGGACTTAATCAAATTAGATAAAAATCAAAATGATAAGAGCACAAAGGAGAAACAGACCCAAGGGAACTCTACATGCCCAAATTAACCTTTTCAAATCTAATTCCTAAATAAAAATAGGAATCTCCTTTGAATCTTTATCTTAAAAGGAATATGGAAAAGCTAGGTCAATGATTCTATAAATAAATTCAAAAAATGGATTCAACTAATCTCTCATTCTATAAACTCTTGCTTGCTGCACTTTTCTTTCCTCTTTGATTTAAGCATCAAAGCCAGTGCCCAATTTTTTCTCTATTTTGCATGTCACTTCTTCTCCAAAATTATAAAATTATAAATTTACCGTTGAGGCACGTGGAGAGGTAAGATTTTCTTTGACCAAATTTTGCCAACAACACATAAATATAATCAAAGTTGAGAGATAAAGTTCATATAATTTAAGAGAAAAAAACAACTAGGCAATTTGTTGGGAGAGAATTAGAGATTATTTTAATAGAAGTTTTATTTTTTACCAAGTCCACCATAGAAGAACTAGTAATTTAGTATAATTTGAGTGTATAATACTAGAATATATGAATAGATTCATATAAGTGAAATAAGCAGCTTCACTGACCATTGAGTCGGCCTCCACCTAACATACCAACATGCAAAATAATTAGTCCCTAAATCATTTTCCACGTCCCTTCGTACCATACAACTACTTTCTAAATTTCCTTTTTTTTTTAATAAAATAAAAATGTTTTGAACCGAATAAATATCAATTTCTTTAACCAGTAAATATTATTAATCAATGCAAATGGAACTTTTTCCTGCCAAAAAATTGAAAACAAATTGCGACTATGAGCCTATGATATGATTTAAATTGGAATAAAATTTTAATTAGAGGAGAGAAGATTAAAAAAGTTTCCAAGGCTATCCAAGTTGGTTGCCTAAAGTTGAAGATAAAGCCATAATTTATATGGTCAAAAATCAAGGGTAGGAAAAACCGTGCTTTCTATGTACCCTATGTACAAGTTGGCTTACAACTTGCTCTATCTTTTTTTTTTTAATTAGATGTTTAATTTTGTTAAACTTCTATTCAGAAAAAAGAAAAAGAAAGAAAGAAAGAATTGTAGCCCATTTTATAAGTTCAACTAGTGTCTATTAGAAAATGTACAGGATCGACATTGAAATTTCTGGATTAAAATATCATTTTGGTCTATGTACTTTGGATTTAATTTCATTTTAGTCTTTATAGTTTCAAATATTCAAATTTAGTCATTGTACTTTCAATAAAGCTTAAAAGTGGTCTCTACTATTAGTTTATTATAAACTTTTCTAAAATTTTTTTTTTTGTATTAGTCTTTCACCTATAAATTTTGAAAATACATTTACAATGGATTTTTTTTTAAATAAAAAATATTGTTATTATTTAATCAATTTAAAAAAAAATAACTTCAAAATAACCACAGGGATTAATTTGAACACTTATCAAAAGTACAAAGATTAAATTTATATATTTAAAAATACTGAAAACAAAATGAAACAAATTCAACGTGCGTTACTGCTACTAGAAGGGTATTTTAACTGAATTTCTTTTATTTATTTATTTATTATTATTATTTTTGTGTTTGTAATGTATCAAATTCGATAATGATGTTTTACAAATGTCGATGAAAACAATTATAAACTCTGCTTCTAGATTGATGTGGAGGTTATTCTTTTCGTATTATAATTGTTTTATATATTATAATTTAATAGAAATGCTTGAATTTATCAATGTTGAATGTTGTCTTTATTAATTATCAACTATGATTATATAAAATCATCATGTCTTTTCAATAGTATGGTTGGTCTTTCAAGCGCATATAGAATTGATAAGGTATTGTTATGGATGAAATTCAACTATAAGGATCGACTAAAAAATTGCAAAATTTAAAAACAAAACAGGATTAAAAAGCCTAATACGGATCAAAACAGGCCGAAACTGGATCACTGCAAGATAGGATCAAGGAGGCGACGTGGGCCAGAGCCCAAGTACCTGGTCGGCCTCAACTTAGGCCAAGGCTGACTACTTTACAAGGCCTTTCTTTAGGCATTGTCTTTTCTACTTTTGGCCCGAGTGACCTTCATCCAATCTGATCTGGTCTTTTTTCGTCCTATTCCTACGAAAGTCATCCAAAACATTAGAATGAGATCAACGCGAGAAAGGAACAAAGGAGCCAACTTCGGCCAAAGCCCAAGACTTGGTTGGGCTCGGCGACCATACTACAAGGCCCTCTCTTGGGCCTTGTCTCTTCTCCTCTTCGTCCGAGCAACTTTCGTCCAGCCTGATCCGAACCTCTTTTGTCTCATTCCTACGAGGAATCCTCCAAAAACCCTAGAAGATGATTATTTAAAGTCTCTTCTCAAGATGACAGGGGTAAGTTCCCATTCCCTACACGCTTGTTACACTTCTAAAAGGTTTCCTGACTTAATCATCGGAGCTTGTGTGACAAGCACCACGCTGGTGTGCAGGCTTCTCTTGTTTTGCAGGTCATGTTCTTCTCTCCTGAATATAAATCTTACGGTTGTTGTCACATGAAGGTCAAATGCGTTACCTTGTCCGAATTTTGGCAACAACAGTTGGCGCCATCTATGGGGAGACAAAAACATTTGCTTGTGAAACCTGCATACGAGATCAAGGAGGATGAGCAATCAAGTCAATGGATTGAAACTATCGAAACATCGATGGAGAAGATTCGGATGATGACCGTCATCCACGGAGGACGAGGCCGACCAGCCCTCCTCAGCCTCGCCATAATGGCAGCCAATTTGAAGCTTTAGAAAAGCAAGTGGATGGAATGGACTGAAATCTCACTCAGATTCTGGACATTCTAGAAAAATAGAATCCAGCAACGAAGACTAAAAAATATATACTAGTGAGAGACCTTGTCAAAGGAAAAGTTCCAATGGTGAATGAGGAAATGGGTGAAACAAATTTCTGTATCCTAAAGCCAAAGGATAAGCTAATCCTTGGCAAGAACCAGTTAAGAGAACCGCAACATGATGAGCACACCAGGACAAACAAGGTGAGCATATTGAAATATGTTATTCAAGTTGTCGCAAAAAGTGCCAGCCGAGGCCGACCACAAGGTCGACCATCCAAGGAAAAATACAGGACGACAAGCTTTGATCTATGGAGCTTAATAAAAGGAAAACAGAGGTTGAGGGATGAGGCCAAGGCCGAGGCTAGGACCGAGACTCCGCCATGGAAAGCTGAGCTTTTGAAGATTCAAAAAGAGTTTGGGGATATCTTATAAGCCTTAGAATTAAGGTTTATTTAACTCTCAATTGCTTAAAATATTCTTGTTTTGACTTAAGATCATTTGAAAATAGTGGAAGATTGCTTGAATTTAAGAAAGAATTGAATGTGATAGCATTTGGAATAGAATTCTAAATAAATTGATTCTTTTTGCAGAAATTATGGAAATTGCTAAATCAGATTGCAAAATCAGATTTTGCAATTGTTTTTGGAGCAGGGAATGTGAAAATTGCTAAATCAGATTGCAAAATCTGATTTTGCAATTCTGGGCAGAGGATTTATGGAAACAAAAAAAATGTCGCGCGAAGAAGAAACCCATTTATGGAAAACCAAATTACAGCATGATTTGGTGGAATTGGAGCACGAAATTTGGACAATCTTCAACCTTAATGGAGACCTATAAATGGGGAAGAAGAATTGGAGCTAAGCATCGGATTTTTGGGAGCAATTTTAGACATCAATTTCGTGGGTTTTGTGCGAAGAAACCCATATATGGGAAAATCCATTTCCACACGAATTGAGGGATTGGAGCGCGATTTTTGGCAAATTTCAACCCTAGAAAGATCTATAAAAGAGGAGGGAAGAAGCAAGAGGAATAAATCGAGTTTTGGAGGTGAATTTAGGAGTTAATTTTCGTGGGTTTTATGTTTTTCGAAACTCTGCTTTTCCAGACTTTTTGCGTTGCTGTGTTGCCGATGGAGTATAACATTATTGTTTTGTCTTCAATTTTCTTCAGTTTTCGTATTACAGAAGGTTGCTTGAACTTTTTCTATTCTTAATTGATGTATTTTTGAATTAAGCTTGAGTTTAATTTCAAGTTAGTTTGTGGGTTTATTTTCAAAAATAATGCTATGTTTTTTTTCTGCAACTTTTTGGTTTCTGTTTTGTCGAAGAGTGCAGCTGATGTTTTATGATTTCTTCGAATTTTTCTTGTAATACGATAGAATTAGCAGTCCCAAGTCGTTGTTAGTTCGATTCCTTCGTTGTGTTACATTTTTGTTTAATTAAAATTTTGTTTTTCATGTGTTCATTGGGTTGCTCTTGTTCTTCGATAATCTGAAATTTTTCTGTTTTCCTTCAATTGTCCAATCTGATTTAAGTAGTTCGTGAATCGTTAAGACCAATCGTTCCAAAAAAAATGTGGAGGTTGAGTCAAGTGGAAGGGAAAAGGTTGTGTTGAACAATTGATAATTGAATTTTTGAAATAAGTTGATTTCATCCTCTGTTTTTTTTTTTTTTAGTCCAGTATGTGGGAAGTATTGTTTTCATTCAATTAAAGTTTGTGGGAAATGTTTAAAGCTAGTTAAACTAAAGGGCAGAAGGAAGAAGAATAAAAATTCATTTAGTTGCCTTTGAGTTTTTGCTTTAATCCTTGTTCAAAATCTTTTTTTCTAAATTTCTGGTGGTTTTGCCGAGAGTAATTTTACAAGGTATTGTTTTAATTATTCAAATTGCATAACTTTAATATGAACTTTTCCTCAAAACTTAGTTTTAAGATTTTTATCTTTAATATGAGCTAAAACTTCTTAGGGGGTTCAAGGATGTGAATTCCCTAAGAAGTAATTGTAGCCTAAATTCCAATGAAAACCAAGCCTACATTTCAATTGTTTGCTTGTGTTGATCAAATTTCCGTTGAGATCCTAGATTGATCAACTAGGGTACCAACTCAAGCTTAGATATAATACCGACGGGGTTAGTGATAAGCGGATTTCACACAAGTGATGGAGAAAAAGAGCTTAGACATAAACCAATTCCTTACCCTAGACATAGGGATTAAGGACTCCAAAACCCATAAAATTGTGAGCCAAATTATCTAAGATAGAGGGACTATAGACATATAGGTCTCTCACTTAGCCTCCTAAAAACCTAAATTCAAGGAAAATAGGAGATGCAATTTTGGTTTACAATTGAGTGTGGAGTAGGTTGGACTTGCAATTTTGGTTTGCAATTACGACTTAGGGCAATGACATTCTTGAGCCCCATTTTTATCCAAATTCATTTTGCAATTTCATTTTCCAAGTTTATCTAAATTGCTATCCAAAATTGTCATTTCTAGATTCTGCAATTTTAATTCTGCAATTTTTCTTAATTCGTTTATTGTCATTATTAGATTCTGCAATTAGAATCTGCAATTTTTATTTCTCACCAACATACCAACCCAACTTTGTTTTTGCAAATTTTAGTTTTCAAGTTGCAATTTTCCTTACACTTTTGCTTTACAATATTTTTGTTACTCCGTTCCCTGTGGGATTCGATACTTGGTACTCATATACCAATTCATATTACTTCGATCGTGTGCCCTTGCGTGTAATAGCCGATCAATATCCAAGAAAACGTTCAAAGACCTCGAGAAGTTGAAGGTTTGGCCCTAGAAGCCTTAATCGAACAAATAGATCCACCATTCATTGACTTGATCATGGAGTACAAGGTACCTGAGAAATTCAAGGTACCTACTATGAAACTTTATGATGGTATGGGTGATCCAATAGAACACCTAGACACTTACCGATCGTGGATGGAACTCCATGGAGTTTTAGATGCAATTCGATGTCGTGCTTTCTCTTTCACCCTTACTGGACCAGTAAAAGAATGGTTTAGAAAATTGAAGAGGAAGTCAGTTGCCTCCTACAGAGATATAGCTCGAGCCTTTGTTACACAGTTTATAGGGGCTTGAGATCAACACAAGCCACAGATGCTCCTGCTCACCATTAAGCAAGGACCCAAAGAGAGCCTGAGGGAATACATTGCTAGATTCAATAACGAGGCTCTACAAATTGAAGGATACACTGAGGGGGCAGCCTTGATTGCCATTGCAACTAGACTACAGGACAAAAGGCTCATTCGCTCTATAGGCAAAAAGGAACCGACCGCATATGTAGAATTCATAGCAAGAGCACATAAGTATATGAACGTTGAGTAGTTGCTGAGATCGAAAGTAGCAACCACAGAAGGTAGATCAAAGAGTGACAAGTCATATGACCGAGACTATTGCAGAAAAGAGGGACCCAAACAAATACTGTCTTTTCCATTAAGATCATGGACATTCAACTTGAGACTGTTTTCAGCTAAAGGATGAGATCGAGATTCTAATCATAGAAGGATACTTGAAAGAGTATCTCTCGGATGATGACTAGAAGAGGCCGAGGCCGACCAAATGATGAGCCACCACGAGAGATCAGAACCATCTTTGGAGGTTCAGCTGGAGAAGACTCGAGTCAAAAAAGAAAAACAATTGCTAGAGAAGCCCGATTTGAGCCTAAGCATAGAGGTATGTATTCTGTCCACTTAGGAGATGTAACCCAAAGTCTAGAGTTCACAGAGGGCTGAAGTAACAAGCATACTTCTGCCCCATAATGATGCTCTAGTAGTTACTTTACCAATTGCAAATGTGAAAGTCCATAGGATACTTATTGATGGTGGGAGCTCAGCTGATGTCTTATCCTTTGATGGATTCAATGCAATGAAGTTAGGAAGGGAACTACTTCAGTTAAGCTTAACACCATCAATAGGATTTGGAGGAGAAAAGTAATTCTAGAGGGTACCATAAAACTCCCATTGACCTTTGAAAGTGGACAAAATACAAAAACTAAAATGATTAACTTCCTAGTTGTAGATTGCATGACAGCATATAATGTCATATTAAGAAGACCCACCTTGCACGAGCTTAAAGCTGTAGCTTCAACTTTCCATTAGTTGATGAAATTTCTAACTCCAAATGGGACCGGAATAGTGAAAGGGGAGCAAAAAGTCTCAAGAGAATGCTATTTTACAGCATTAAAGGAAGCCAAATAGATGAAAGAAGTTGCTCCTCTTTGTTGGGATTTATGTCCTAAAGCCTCGTAATTAATAATTTATTTAATAATTAATAATTTTTTTTATTATTTTATTTGCAATATAATATTATCTATTATATAAAAAACCCAGGATTATTAGTATAATCTTAAACAGTATGTGGTTGACATACAGAAAAATCATGTTCAAGAAATAACCTAAAGAGTCATAGTATATGGATAAGATTGAATGTCTTTTCTTGGTAACACTATTGATACGACTCACTTTGTAATAGTTACAAACGATTTGATCCAAATCGTTCATGTAGAGGCATGTGAGTAGGTGTATCTTATACAATGAGTTTGTATAAGACTGGACTATGAAATATTTAATCTCTCTTTATAAATTCGTTAATTGAGAAAATTTATATTTCATCAGGATGATCATATGCAACTCAATCTTAATCTTGATTTTGTTATGAATTTCTACATGTGAGAGCTTGTCCTTTGATTTGCATGAGTGAGAGTGGATTTTGTAGCCAATTCAATATGTCTACCATTTCGGGGACTTGACCAAATAGGAAGTTAAAAATATAATCTCACAAGATGGAATTCACTCTTTCCCACATAGAATAAGTAAATGAGTAGTTCCCTTAAGTGCTTATTTTCCTTAAGCCACTATAAATAGGGCCCTAAGGATGAGCTATTGGTGTGCATTCCAAATAAGATAAAGAAACTCTAGAGAATTCTCCACTCATTCTCTCCTTCTATTTTCTAGAAAGTTTCCACAAACCTCTTTGGTCCTTTGTTCGAGTCATAGCAAGGAAGACTTTGTGGGAATCTTGGAATTCAACCTCATTGAAGTTGGAGCACAAGAAGAAAAAAACCCTCCATAATATTCTCCATAATATACAAAGGTATTTATTGCTTAACCCTTGTATTTTAGTTTAATTCTTAATAAATCAAATACGATTCCAACTATTATGCTGTGGGTTTAATTTTATTATTTCCTTCACTCTTCACTACATGGTCGAGGCCGACCCTAACATGATCAATTCCAACTCTTCTTCAATGGAATTCTAGAAGTTTCATTTGCTTTTTCAAGTAGATAGGAATGTTTTCTTTTATTTCTTTTCAATTCATGCAAATATACATTATTTGAGTATTAAGTCAATAAAAGTTTCTTTTTTTTTAGTAAAAATGTATGTACTCAAGCATGAGATTGTTACAACAACTTCTTCCTTAACTAGAGGGCTACTTAGGGGATATGTATCCCTATCAAACAAAAAGCATAGAAGTGACTTAGGGGATATATTTCTCAATTTAAAAAAAATACTTGGAAGTACAAAAACAACCCATAAATCAGAAAAATACAGAGGAGGCCGAGGGCGACCCTCCCTTAGGCCGAGGCTGAGGTGAGTTTTTTTACCACAAGAGACTAGTAAGCTACAAATGGAATAACACTTGATGGTAAAAAATGAATTGACCTCTCTAGAAATTGATTTTTATCTTTCTAAGATGGGATGCTCTCTAAAAATCGATCTCCATCTTTCTAAGAGAAGAGTATCAAACAACCTCCTACGAAATTGATTTTCATCTTTCTAAGAGGAAGACTCTAAACCTAAAATTTTCTCAAGTGGAATCGATATTCATCTTCTCAAAGGAGAATCGTAGACCTATGGAAGACTGAGTCCAACCTCATGGGGTTCGACCTGCAAATCTTAAGGATAATCCGAAGCAAAACTTTGGAGCCTAAAATTTTCTCCAGTGGAATCGATGTTCATCTTCCCAAAGGAGAATATTAGACCTATGGAAGACTGAGTCCAACCTCACGGGGTTCAACCTACAAATCCTAAGGATAATCCGAAGCAAGACTTTTGAGCCTAAAATTTTCTCCAGTGGAATCAATGTTCATCTTCCTAGAGGAGAATCTTAGACCTATGGAAGATTGAGTCCAACCTCACGGGGTTCGACCTGCAAATCTTAAGGATAATTCGAAGCAAGACTTTGGAGCGCTCAAAAGCATTATATTTAAAACCGACAAAAGGATATACTCTCAAATTGTACTCCATACTTTAGGCTCATACCACACGATGCACTCCAACTAGAGATTGGGGGCTAATGTTATGGGTGAAATTGGACCATAAGGATCAACTATAAAATAGCATAAATTAAAGGCAAAACATGACTAAAAAGCCTAATACATATCAAAACGGGCCAAAACCAAGCTGAAACTAAATCACTGCAAGATAGGAACGAGGAGGTGACTTGGGCTGGAGCCCAAGTACTTGGTCGGCCTAGGCTAAGGCCGATCACTTTACAAGGCCATTCTTTTGCCTTGTCTTTTCTCCTTTTGGCTTGAGCCACCTTCATCCAGCTCGATCCTATCTTTTTTCGTCCTATGCCTACGGGAGTCATCCAAAACATTAGAATGGGATCAACGTGAAAAAGGAACTAAGGAACCAGCTTGGGCCAAAGCCTAAGACTTGGTCAGCCTTGGCCTAAGCTGAGGCCAATCATACTACAAGACCATCTTTTGGGCCTTGTCTCTTCTCTTCTTGGCTCGAGCAACTTTCGTCCAGCCCGATCCGATCCTCTTTCGTCCCATTCCTACAAGGAATCCTCAAAACACCCTACAAGATGAGTATTTAAAGTCTCATCTCAAGAGGATAGAGGTAAGTTCTCATTCCCTAAACACTTGCTACACTCCTAAAAGGTTTCCTAACTTAAGTATCAGAGCCTGTGTGGCAAGCACCACACCGGTGTGCAGGTTTCTCTTGTTTTGTAGGTCATGTTCTTCTCCCCTGAATACAAATCTTACTGTTGCAGTTGCATGAAGGCCAAGTACGTTACCTTGTCTGAATTTTGGCAACAACAGGTATCAAAAAGAAACAAATTCCTGCAGTGAATAAACAATATTCTTAAAAAAAATTTGCAATTCATATGATATTTTAAATTTTATAAACTAAAAATGTCAAAACTTCACATTTTCAATTATAAATTTAAGATTCCATTTAATAATAGTTTCATTTATAATCTTTGTTTGTAAAATTTATGCATGCTTTTTTTATCATTTATTTAGTTTTTTTTATTTAAATTTTTAATCAATTTTCAAAAACTAGCAAATTTTTAAAAGCTGTTTTTTTTTTTTTCTTTTTTTTTTTTTAAATTTTCAAATTTTAGCTTAGATTTTTTTTAGAAAAAAAATGAAAATAGATTAAAAAAACATATAAATAAAAGTAATATTTATAAGTTTAATTTTCAAAAATAGAAAACATAAAATAAAATAATTATCAAAATGGCATAAATTTTTAAAATGCTGATTACAGTCTCTTGACTATTAGCTGTTCTCTGTATTGGTTGTTGAATTTGATTCTTACAGTAAAAGTGACAACACAACGTGGTCAAGAATAACTTAAAACAAGACTTTTTCCGTTTAAGAGATCGAAATTGGATAAATTTTTAATATTTTCTTACATTTCATTGGTATAATTAAATCATGTTAATCCAGAAGAACATGAAGCTCGAAAAGATTTGTCAAAGGAATTACTGTTTAGTTCTGTCTTCTCTCTTCTCCTACACTTTAGCACACTCACGTAAAGCTAACCTATTGAAATATTTGCTGTTCATTGACCTGATCTTAGTGCCTAGAACATGATGAACTAAATCCTCACCTTCCAAACCTCCCCTTCTCTTCATACTGTGGAGCTTAGAGGTTAATTAGTATTGAAATAAAATTTAAAAAAAATTAAGATCCGATTAATAACCATTTAATTTTTTATTTATAAAAATTAAACATAATTATTACTTTTACATCTACGGTTATCTGGAGAAACATATTTTCAAAATTCAAATCAAATTTTTTATTTTTATTTTTAAAAATTGATTAATAATTTAAATGTTTCTTTAAAAAAGAAGAAAACTACAAAATTATGGTAAAGAAGTTGAAAAAAAAATATGAACAATCAAATGGTTATCAAACTAAATCTAAAGAGAGGCAACAGAATCAAATTGACATTGAAACCTTAAAAGATAGTAGTGAATCGTTTTAATTGCAAGGGTCGCTCGTTCTGAAATAAATAAAATGAATGGATGAAGTAAAATTTAATGAAAGATGAAGAACTATATTGAAATTAAAAAATCAGAACCAAGAATACAACCAGGACAACATAATTTACAAGAACAGTACAATTCATTCTGATCCTTGTAATCAGAAAGTGCCATGCAGGCAAAATTTTATTGAACTTATTTGAAAGAACTTTGTTATATCTAAATAAAGTAAAGGCTATAAATAACTCGGTTCTGATTCACAGATCAGAAAAGCATTGCCCATTCTCCAAACTAAAACCTATGGAGAGTTTGTCAGCTTCAATACTAGCATAATTTACACAACACAAATAAAGAGGTCAGCAAGTTTTTTTTTTTCACTCCTAATCTGCAACTCAGAAAAATGCCTTTCAAAAACCCAAATCACTCATCTCATAATTCAGGTATCTTACACAATCGTCTGCTGCAGCATTCAGATCCTCCTCCCTCCCCTGTTTCAAGAAATCAAATCCATAATCGACAGTGGCTGGAGCTTGCTCCATGTGTTGGAGACTTCCGAGCAGCTTTGCGTCGGGATTTTGGAACTGATATGACAAGCTTGATGGTTTCTCAGACCCAAGATTGCCAACTTGGGAAGGCGCCATGTTATTAGAACCGACCACATTGCCCTGCAAGAAGCTTTGATCATGCATGGAATAACCATTTATAAGGCCTAGAAGCTCCTCCACATCAAACATTTCATCTATCTGAAAGTTCTGCAGCTCATCCAAACTAGGAATCTCAGTGCCTAATAAGGTTGCTTGATCATTGCTCTGATCACGATATGTCGCATCGACATCTTCATGCTTCACTTGATTCTCTAAGCTCATCGGCATCGCAATGTGATCAGCCTGATTCCCAGTCCTCAACTCAAACATTTCATCCGTTTGAAAGTTCGGCAACTGATCCAAACTAGGAAACTCAATTCCTAACAGAACTGCTTGATCATTGCTTTGCTCATGATATTTAGCATCCACATCTTCATGTTTCACTTGCTTCTCTAAGCTCATCGGCATCGCAATGTGATCGACCAGATTCCCAGTTCTTGACTCACCTTCTCCATCTTCAATCTTAATGTTTGAGGGCACAGGTTGTGGCCTCACTGTAAACTCCTCAGGCACACAGACCTCAGATTGGTTCGACGCAGTTGTTGTCGATTCAGAACTCGTCGAAGTAGCAGTTGAAGAATCCAAATTATGTAGCCCCAAATAATCCTCCAAAAGAATTCCTTTTAGCTTCCCTCTGTTTGTAATGCTGGGAAGGTTCAAACGAGCACTCTGGCCGTACATCGTCCTCGCAGCCTCGTCATAGGCGAGAGCAGCTTCAATCGCAGTAGGGAAGGTACCAAGCCACAGCCTACTCCCTCTATTGGGTTCACGAATCTCTGCAACCCATTTGCCCCAAGTCCTCTGCCTCACACCTCTGTAATTGCAATGTGAATTCAAGGGTCCTCCTTTGCCTTTCATACATCCCTTCTTAGACCCTTTTGCTGGAGCTTTACGGATTGACTTGCCTCCATCATCACAAGAATTAACACATTCATTATACACTTTCCACTTAGCAAGAGTCTCAGCCACGGTCGCTCGATCTCGTCTACTCCGTGACTTCCTCTTCCTAATTGAATTGGTAGGTAAAGGAATTGCGTCAGAATATTGATCAGCGAGACTCATTTTTGACAATTTCGAACCGAAATGGAAGAAATCAGAAAACAGAATGCTGATTGCTTAGCAACTGAAAATATGAGTTCGCCCCCAGATAATTACAACTCCCTAAGGAAGAACAAAAAGATTAGAGCGGTTCGTATGATTAAAACCCACAGATTTCTTGAGCCCCAGGTAAACAAAACCTATGCGACGACAAGTAATTGCAACTTCCTAAAGAAGACGAAAAAGGTAGACCGGTATTTATGACCAAACCCACGGATTTCTTGAGCCCGAAGTATTAAAAAATATTAATATAAGTAAAGCAAAGGGTAATACATTTCCTTATATACTAAAAATTTCGTAGAATAAATAATTTTATCAGAAGGAGGAAAGAAACTTCTAGAGCAAGCTCGAAACCTAATTTCTAGGAACTCCGCGTCCCAATTAACAAACCCCAAAACAGTCTCAAGAACTCCATGTTTTAATTCGATTTTGCTATTTAAGAAAGCAACAAGTCAAGTATCAATTCCTCAGTCAAAGACTCACTGGAAAAGTAAAAAAATAAATAAAAGATGAAGACGAATAATTACAGAGAATGGAAAGGGAATTTGAAGAAACCAACCTCTCAATTATCTCTGGTGTCATGCGAGACGAAGAACTCTTTTTGAAGTATGCAGCTCTTTCTTTCAGATCGAAAGCACGAACAAATTTCTTTCAGTTCCTTCTGCAAGTTCTCTGAAACAGTTTTTTTTTTTATTTCGTTGGTCGAACTGGTTTTTGGCGAAGAAAATTTTTGGTTTTTTGGGATCTCCAAGAATTAGAATCGGGCTGTGAAAGTGAAGATGGAAGATATTTATAGCCTTCTCTAGAGATTTCTAATATTTATCCTCAGCCTTAGGATTTATAAAATTATGACGACGTGGCAATTTCCTAGTCGCTTCGTGGCTCTTTAAAAATCTTAATGATTTGACGCGTGGCACTGGAAGTTTCCCGACCTCAAGGGTCGCTTTCTTCCCTACCAAGTACTATCCATAAATATTAACGGGTATATGAAAAATAAATATAGAAAACAGAGTTTTGAGAAAATCTAGAAAATTAGCGTTGGTCAAGCGAACTTGACCAAAACGAGTCGTTTGTATTAGATAAATATTAGAAATAGCATTAATCAAGTTAAATTATAAATTTAGTTTCTACCCTATTAATTTGTTTCTAACACTGTTTTAAACTTTAAATTTTTTTTTATTACATTTTAATTTTATATTTAATAAGTTTTTAAATTTTAAAAATGTGGTAATAAATTCTTGAATTTTAAATTTTGTGTTTAATAAATTTTGACATATTCGATACTTTAAAAATTAATAGATTTATTATAGATAAAATTAAATTGTGTGTCTAATAACATCCTAAATTTTTTAGACATAAAATTAAAAGTTTAAACCATCATTAAATATATTTTTTACATTTATGGAGTTATTAAATATAAAATTGAAAATTTAGGCCCTTTCTAGTTCAAGGATTTGATTTATTTTTTATGGGAAGAATTTGAATTTTTGTTTTTTGAATAAAAAGAATTTGAAAGTTTTTTTTAGTTCAACAATATTTTGGGTCAGAGGATTTGAACCTATAACCTTTTGACCATAAACTTATATTCCATGTTAGTTGAGCTATGTTCTTGTTAATAAATAATTTAAAAGTTGAGGGACGTAATTTAACATATTAATTAGAATTTTGGCTTTCCCATAAAGTGGGGGCATATGCCGTTAAGATTTCTATGGCACGTAGGGTAGTACGTGTATGCGATCTCCTCCCAGTTACAATAGAATACGATGCTATTTTTGCATTGTGTTGTATTTTTGTGCCACGTTGTATGGTTCAGATCGCGCCACGTCGGGTTGTTACATGGCATTTTCGCAGGTTGACGTGTTAAAATAGCATTTGCTTTATGTCATCGATGATATGGCAAATTGTTCTACGTTAGAAAGTGTCACTGCAAACGCCATTTCGGCAGCCGCATTAATTAAAAATTAAGAGAAAGGCGTCTACTGTCTACTTTCCAGAAATCCAAGGTTTTTTATTCAATAATACGTGGTAAGAGATTTTAACCTTTTACACTTCTTCGAAATATATGTCTTCGCTACTTAAAAATAAACTCAAGTTAGCCTGAGAAATCAAAGTTTAATTTCAAACATATTTGTTAAATATTGAAACGAGAGAACATAATAGTTAATATGATGATTAAAATAACACAGGAATAAAGAAAATCGATCTTTTACTAAGATGAATAAAAATAATAATCTATGTTTTAAAATTGATTTTTAGAACTCTTAAAATAGATAAATGGGAGATTTTCTATCTAACATGACGATTAAAATAACATAAGGATAAAGAAAATCGATCTATTTACTAGATGAATAAAAATAATAATCTATGTTTTAAAATTAAAGTGGACATTCGTTCTTTTTCTGAAGGTCATATTGACTCTATTATAACTGGGGACGAGGGTTGTTGGCGCTTCACTGGGTTTTATGGGAATCCGAAAAAAGAGGAAAGGAGCGAGTCGTGGAAGCTCCTTGGTAGACTTAGTGCTATGGGTTCTTTTCCATGGCTGATAGGGGGTGATTTCAATGAGATTCTTTTCGGTCATGAAAAGGAAGGTGGGTCTGAGAGAAAGGAGAGACATATAAGTGCTTTCAGGGATTCGTTGGATAATTGTAATCTCATCGATCTGGGCTTCAATGGTGATATGTTTACGTGGACCAATAGGAACTTTTCTGGCAATCTTATTTGGGAAAGACTAGATAGATTCCTGGGTAATAACGAGTTGTGGGCTTTTCAGCCTTCGGTAAGAGTGGATCACTTAAATTTCCGCCGCTCCGATCATAGACCTATTTTGGCCTCCTGGGAGTCTCGCCCTTTTCACCTCAGGCCTCCTCCTGTTAGAAGGCAGAAGCTTGTCAGGTTTGAGGAGAAATGGGTCAATATGGAAGGTAGCAAAGAGGTTATTGAACAAGTCTGGCAGGGTAATTCCACTTGCAGTCAAAGCCAGTTCAAGAGAAAGATCGACCATTGCCTCAAGTGCCTCAGAGCGTGGGATAAAGAGAGGCTGAATGGCTCTTTGAAGGGGGCCATTATCAAAAAAGAAGCTGCTTTGGCAGCCATTGCTAATGCGAAGGTTGGAGATTGGAGAAGAGATTGGCTGCGCCTTGAGCGTGAGCTAGATGATCTCCTTGTTGAAGAAGAGCGACATTGGAAAATTCGATCTCGTGAAGATTGGTTGAAGTGGGGGGACCGCAATACTTCGTGGTTTCACTCCAAAGCTTCCTACAGGAGGAAAGTGAACTCGATTTCTGGATTGTTTGACGATCAGGGCCAGTGGAGGGAGGAGGAGTGGGATATCAGTGCGATAGCTACAGATTACTTCAGAAACCTGTTTTCTTCGTCCAAGCCTGATGATGAAGCCATTCGAAAGATCACTAGTTGTGTGGAAAGAAGGATTACAGACGCCCAGGCCAGGGATCTTGATAAGCCTTTCTCTAGACAGGAAGTGGAAGCTGCGCTTAAAGAGATGCACTCTACAAAGGCTCCGGGCCCTGACGGTATGCATGCTCTGTTTTTCCAAAATTATTGGAACATCATGGGAGATGATACTACTAGAATCTGTCTGAAAGTCCTAAATGAGGGAGAAGGGCTCGGGTCCTTAAACAACACACTGATCTCCCTTATTCCCAAGTCTAAGAATCCTACTAGAATGTCCAACTTTAGGCCAATCAGTTTGTGCAATGTTATCTATAAATTAATTGCCAAAACCATTGCGAACCGGCTGAAACCAGTCCTTGACGCCCTTATTTCCACGTCTCAGTCGGCTTTTGTTCCTGGGCGCCACATCACGGATAATGCTCTAATAGGTTTCGAGTGCTTTCATGCTCTAAAGTGTAGAAAAAAGGGTAAGGTTGGTTGGGTGCTCTAAAGACTGATATTAGTAAAGCTTATGACAGGGTGGAGTGGAATTACCTTCGCAAAATTATGCAGTGTTTCGGCTTTGGGCCCTCATGGGTTACTCTAATCATGAGGTGCGTGGAGTCGGTTAGCTTTGCAGTCATTCTTAATGGTTCGCCGTGTTCGAGGTTCAGGCCTTCACGTGGTCTCCGTCAGGGCGACCCGTTGTCCCCCTATCTGTTCCTTCTGTGCGCCGAGGGTCTTTCAGCTCGCCTGTCCAGGGAAGTTTCTCTCTCTCGTATTTCGGGCTTTCAAATTTCTCATTCTTGCCCGATTATTTCCCATCTTCTTTTTGCTGATGATAGTGTGTTTTTCTTTAGGGATTCTGTGAAGGAATGTCAAGCTATCAAGGAGGTTCTCTTTGATTTTGAAGAGGCTTCGGGTCAGATGGTTAATAAGGAGAAGTCCTCTTTCATTACAAGCAGCAATGTGGGACAGAGCAGAACCAAAGTCATTAGTGATAAGTTAGGGGTTAACGCGGTAAACTCGTTTGGCCTTTATTTGGGGTTGCCCTCCCATAACTCTCGCAATAAGAACCATATGTTCCGAGAGGTTAAGAGTCGAGTTTGGAAGGTTATCCAGGGTTGGAAGGATAAGCTCTTTTCCGTCGGGGGGAAAGAAACCCTTATTAAAGCAGTAGCGCAAGCTATTCCAGGTTATACTATGAGCTGCTTCAAGCTTCCTGAGGGGTTGTGCAACGATCTGGATGTCATGTGCAGCAAGTTCTGGTGGGGTTCGTCGGAGGGAAAGAGGAAAATTCACTGGAGGAGTTGGCAGCGCCTCTGTTTGACCAAAAAGGAGGGAGGTATGGGTTTTAAAGACTTTAAGTTGTTTAATCAGGCCATGCTTGCAAAACATAGCTGGACCATAATCAAGAACCCCTCCAGCCTTCTTGCCAGGGTTCTAAAAGGAAGGTATTTCAAAAACGGGGATTTCCTGAAGGCAGGGGAAGGTTTGAACCCTTCTCTCACGTGGAAAAGTATTATGTGGGGAAGGGAGCTTTTTGAAAAAGGGTATAGGTGGAGGGTGGGGAATGGGCTACATATTGTTATTGGTGAAGACCCGTGGGTGCCTAACATCGGAAGTTTCAACATGAGTCGGCTTCCGGAGTCACTCAAGTCCAGGAGAGTGGAGAAGCTCATCAGGGAGGACGGGGAGTGGGATGAGGAAACTATTAAAAGGGTTTTTCTCCCCCACGAGGCTGAGGATATTATGAGCATTCCTTTGGGGAGTTGTAGAGTGGATGATGAGATCATCTGGAATCCTGATAGCAAAGGAAAGTTCTCTGTCAAAAGTGCCTATCTCCTCGGCTCTATTCGAGCTTGTTCGCAATCTGTGTCCTCTTCTGATAGGAGTAAGCTGCACGAGAGTTGGAATGCTCTGTGGAAGATCGATGTGATGCCGAGGATCAAGATCGGGGTTTGGAGGATTCTCAACGATATCATTCCGACGGCGACAAATCTGTCCAAGAAGGGAGTTGAAATTAATTTGGGTTGTTCGTTTTGCAGGATGTTTGAAGAAACGACTTGTCACCTTCTGTGGGAATGCAGGTACGTTAAAAGTTTATGGAACCACTTTTTTCCCTCTAATGTTAGCTCCTTTTCTTTGGGCAGAGGAAGATGGTCCCCCATGGATTACTGGGATTGTATTAGAAGATTTTCGAAGATCGAGGACTTAAGAGGCCCGGTGATTCTGATGTGGAACGTGTGGCAAAGGAGAAATCAAATTCGCATCGGTAAGGAGGTGGCTGACCTTGAGCAGTTGATCCTCTCTACGGAAAGGCTAATGGAGTTGCACTTGAGGGAGAAGGGGCCGCCCTCTAGTCTGCCTGTAAGGGCTAGTGGCGGGCTCTTGGTTTCCTGGCGGCCTCCCCAAGAGGGCTCCTGGAAGTTGAATGCAGATGCTGCATGGTCTGATAGCCTTAACAGAGGAGGCAGGGGGTGGGTGGTTCGTGACTGGAATGGGACTCCTATCATAGGAGGGATGATTTTTGTTGATCGAAAGTGGCCGGTGAAGGTGCTTGAAGCTAAAGCCGTTGTTGATGGCCTTAAGCAGATTGTTGCTTATTGGAAGGGTTGTAACCCCCCTCTTGTGGTGGAGTCAGATTCTCTTGAAGTCATTAGCCTCCTGAATCGCTCCTGTTCGGACCTTTCTGAGGTTAGTTTGTTTATTGATGAAGCCCTTAGCTTATCTCAGTCTGTGATTAGTTGCACTTTTTGTAAAATTCCTAGAGAGGAAAACAAAGCTGCTCATAACCTTGCGGCTTTGGCTTCTTCCTCTGGTAATTCTTTGGTCTGGAAAGAGTGTTTTCCAGCGGATGTTTTACCCCTTATCCTTGAGAGGGGGCGTTTGTAGGTCGGTGTTTTGGTCTTCTTTATGAAGTTTCTAGTTTCAAAAAAAAAAAAAATTGAGTTTTAGAATTCTTAAAGTGGATAAATGGGAGATTTCCTATCTAACAATTTCGGGTGGCTTGTAAGTTGTAATTTTTGCACCTTTTCCTTTTGACCCATTTCAATATTTCTTTTTTCGTATCTAAAATAACTAGTAAAAATTAAAATTAATAAGTGATTTAGAAGTAGTTGATTTAAAAGGACTCATCTTAAATTCAACCAATCTTATTGCTTTGAACAAAAATAAAAATCAGAAGTAGTTGATTTAAAATGAATCATCTTAAATTCAAACAATTTTATTGCTTTGGGAAAAAAAATAGAAGTAGTTGATTAAAATTGACTAATCTTTAATGCAGCCAATTTTATTACTTTGAAAGAAAAAGGAAATAAAAAAGAGAACGTGTGGTTGCACCCATACTGACCAATCTTTAGCTCTTTAAATGAGGTGGAAAAATTCACATATTTTCTTGCTAAGTTAACCCTCAATTCTCAGTTGGGTTAACCTAAAAGTTTGCCTCGGTTGATGCCCAAATTTTCAGCTTTTACCTTGCCTCGGGTAATATTATTCAATTGTATCCTTGTTCGTCCGTAGAATAGTTCCATACATAAATCAATTAGAATTTCAGGTCTGCAAAGAACTGTAAGAAATATCTTATAGAATATTACAAGAATCTGCTTGGTCGTCGAAATCACCACTTTATAAATCAAAAAGAAGATAACAATGAAACAGAGCATATTCTATGCCCCCAATGCAGGGGAAACAATACCAATAAACAAAAAAAAAAAAAAAAAAAAAAAAAAAAAAAAGTAAAAAACTCACAAACTAATTCGAATTTAAAAGCTAAAAAAAAAAAAAAAAAAAGGGAAAAACCCTTTAAATTGGTATCACTGTTATATTTTTTTGGTGATCTTAGCATATCGGAAGATCCGGCGGCGGTGCCTCTATCGACTGCAACTGTCCCACTCCATTATCCACAAGAAACACCATCGCCAACCCCCACGTGATATGCACGTCCAAGTGACAATGCATTATCCAAGCACCTAATAAATCATTAACCAACAAAAACTCAGTAAAATTTGGAAGAAAAGAAGAAAGAATTTTAATTGTTTTAATTTAAAAAGAAATTATTACCTGGGTTATCGGCGACGAATCGGATGACGGCCCAGCCATTGACGGGGACGGCCACGGTATTTCTAAGAGGAGGGTCAACGAGGTTGAATTGTTTAGTATCAGTTTTGGGGTTGAAATTTCCAAATCCCTCGGCTATGATGTAAAAATCGTAACCATGGAGATGAATCGGGTGATTTTCGGGCGTTACAATGCTAGTGTCCTGCAACACAACTTGTACTGTCGACCCATATTTCAATCTGTAACCTTTAGTACCGGGGACCGGTTGAAAAAGGGACTGGCTGACGTTGCCGGTGTAATCGAATATCACCGGCGGGTTGGCCGGAAAATCAGGGGTGATGACGCCGGGAATCCTCTGTTGGAAGGCCTGAAGAACTGAGATGTTCGAAGGAAGGACGAATGAGACATTGTTCATACTGGCCGTGAAGCGAGTTCCGTTGGGGCCTTGGCATTGGCTGGGTTTGAAATTACGTGGGCAATTGTTGAGTCCTAATCCGATGGTGAAGAACAGATTCTCGTCGATTTGTTTCGGGACTGGGACCGGTCTCGGGCTGCGGAAGCTCCGGCTGAAGGCGGTGACGGTGGCGGTGTCGTTGTAGGCAGGGAGGGAAGGCATGAGTGGTTTGATCGACGCGCCTCCTTTCTTGGCGGGGCAAGGGGCGGATTTGTATTCGAGAATGGCGGTCGTGGTGGTGTTGTCAAACGGTGCGTTTTGGGCGCTTTGGTACGCACGTGCCGCTATGTAGTACCGGGAAGGGGCCTGGTTGCCGGAGATTAAAACGTCGGTGGTTTGGCCAGGGCCGAGCATCAGAACAGAGGTGGTGAAGGGCTTTGTGTAGGAAGCGTCAGCTCCGACCACCGTCAGTTTGTGGTTCGCCACCGTGAAAAACAGCGGCTGGTTCAGGGCGGAGTTCACCACTCTCAGCAAATTGGTCTCGCCGGAATCAATGGGCACAATTACGGTATCTGCATAATCATTACACAACCAAATGTCATATCTCCATCATAAGTCTCATAACCCGACACGACCAGGAATTTGTTTCTTCAAACATTTATGATGATAATATTTATTATTCTAATTTTCATAATTGAGAAAATATTAAAATCGAAATTCCAATATATTTAGAAATTAGGAACTTTACCTTTGCTAGAGCACTTGTAAAGGTCACCGGGTTGACCATTGAAAGTGTAAGCATCGGAGATATTAGGAGCTGCTCCTGTTCTTGTGGCCTCTCTCACCACGTCAATGGGGTTTGCATCCCACCATTCGCCTAATAATCACCAAAAAAAAAAAAAGATGATCAAATAACAAAAAGAAAGACAAAAAAAAATTGTAATAATTTTTGTATTTATGTCGTGTGATTAATTATAATGTTATGTAATGTAATTTGTTATTATTACCCATTAGAAGTGTTGCTTCGCGGTTTGGTTTGGGAAAAGGGTAGGAATCTCCCTCTCTAGGGCGGATGATTAAGGCTCCATAAACTGTGGCGCGAAGCCATGAGCTGTGTGCATGCCACCATAGAGTCCCTTCTTGTCCTTGTACGGTAAATCTGCATTAAGATTAAATTTACAATAATTTATTAATATAGTATTTTTTAAAAAAGAAATTTGTTAATATAGTATTGAGGAAGATAAGTTATAGCAAATTATTAGTTTAAGTTTTTGAATTGAGTGGTGGTTTATGTACCTGTAAGTATAGCTTCCTCCTGGTCTGATTGGGCACTGAGTTACGAATTCTGGCCCATCAGCCCACCCGGTTCTAAGTTGCCTAATCCCATGCCTACAAGTGCAATAATAATAATAACTAACAGTTTATATCAAAGTCAAAATGAACAATCAACTCTCCTCAAAAAAATAAAATAAAATAAAAGCCATAAATCTCTAAACATTAGAAATGTGAATTACCAGTGAATTGTAACGTTGTACTTGGCCTTGTTAATAACAGTGACAATGAGAGTATCACCATCGTTGATCTCCAAGGTCGGCCCAGGGAACTGCCCATTCACCGTAATGGCATTGTGGGTATTGCACAGCCTCTTCACTGGCGTAGCTTGAATCTGCCAGTTAGTTCCATTTTCAAAGGCAATGAAAATCAAAGACAACAATGGAAGAAAGGAAAGAAGAAAAACAAGCAAAAAAAAAAAAAAACATACAACAAATTGATGGCGATGTGTCTGTGGGTGGGCCAAGGACAAGGCCGCAGAAGAAAACAGAAGCAAAACGCCAAACAAATAAAGAGAGAGAGTGGCACTGAGCGAAGCCGCCGCCATGGCTGATTAAGCAAGCAAAATTGCAAAATGTTTTTGTTTAAACGATGAGTGATGAAGAAAAAATGCAGCGATGGATACGAAGAGAAGCTCGAGGGAAATGGAGTTTATATAGGGAAAAAATAAAGAGGGTCAGAATGAAAAGAAAAGGAGAAAAAGAAGTTGTTTGAGTTTGGCAGATTAGGTATTGATATTGGACAAAAAAGAAAGAGTCAGATTAAGGAGGGGAAAATACATAGTTCAACATTATTGAAGGTTGTTACACCCACTGGACTGTTGAATTAAAAAGTGTAAGTGTGTGTATGCTTGGTTATTTGTGAGTATGATTTCGTATTGAAACGCTTGCTTCACAAGTGTTCGGCTTTGCGGTTGAATTCCAACAAACATAATCAATAATTATGTGAGATTTTGGCCTTCAATTTCAATTATAAACAATGTGCCTTTTTTCTTTATTATCTTTAATTAATTTCTGTTGTCCCTTTTGTTTTTCCTTGGCACTAGCAGTAGCCACTAATTGTGTATATCTAAAGTGCTAATTAAGCATAAGTTTGAGAGTTGAAGTCTTTTCTTTCCATCATCACAAGTAAAAGAATAATACAATGCTGTACATTTCGGGCTCATCTAGTCAGAAAGGAATTTTTGACCATTAATTACCATTCATCTTTTCAATTCACATACGTACACTGGTAAATAATTATCATAATAATAATAATGTTGAGCTACCACTTACCCATTCAAAAAGATTAAGTAGGTTATCTATATTAAAATGGACAAGAAAAATCATCCTACAAGATTTGATACAAAGTTTACTTTAAACATAGTTTAACTAATTAAGACATAACAACCTGAACATAGTTCAATTGGTTAATATATATATTTTCAACCAAAAAGTTAAAATTTGAATTCCCACCTCAATATATTGTTTGAACTAAAAGAAAGAAAAGAAAAAAAAAATCTTCTTATGTTAAAAGTTCAAATTCCTCTCCTATAGGACCTCCTAATTTTATTGATGTCATGCTTTAAAATATCGCTCAAAAATTTTAACTTATAAGCTATGAAACATTCAACTTTTTAATATATTTATACCATAAATCATGATATTTGAACTTGAATATATAGTTGAAGTTGACATATAAATAAAAGGTTGGAATTGTCTCACATATAGAAACATGTATTTTTATATGTATTTTTGCCATAATAAAGGACACGTATAGTTAATATTTGGAGTAAAATTGAAACAGACATTTTTGAAATATTTATGCAACACATACATATGTAGACTAGAAATAATTGAAAATTGAATTGAAATATATTCATTTTTCTTTTTTTTTAAAAAGAATCATATAATATAAAAAAGAAATTGATGTTGGATGGACAAGAGCACTCCATAGCCATCAATACACCCACGTTTCATTCATTTTAACCTCAGCCTTTGTTGACATTATGTTGGGGGGTAAAATTTCAAGCGTGCCCTTTCTCTACTTTTGGCTTAATAATAATGTTATGTACAGGTCCAATTGGTCTGCAATTTTTTCTCTGAACTTGCATGAATGGTTTATGGAACAGAAAAAAAAAAATAGCGGAAAAAGAAAGAAAGAAATTAAAGAAATGTAAACTTTGGGTTAAACTTTAAAGTCCATACTTTTTTGTAAAAAGGGTTTCAATTCGTTTCAGGAAATTATATATGATTTGATGGGGGCCATTTTCTTCTAGATTTCATATTTTCTTACGCGTTTAATTATACTTCTAAGATCCCACCATCGCCTAGTATTTCATCAAACTCAAACACATATGCTTTTAATTAATTAAAAACCCTCTTACTTTTGCTCATGTGGGACCTTTTTCTACCAACTTCAAACTTTTTCCTTCGATTTTTTTAACTATTATTTCCCTTTCTACGACTAACTTCAAGTTTTCACACACTTTGTCTCTCCATTTTTGATTTTAAAACCATAGGCTTGCGCATCAACCTTAATTTAATATATTGTACATGTTTTGAGCCTCATCATATATATATATATATATATATATATAGCCAAGAAGAACCTAGCTTAATTATGTACTCTTGACTAAGAGGTCAAAAGTTAGAATACTTCAAGAAAAGAAGTAGATGTCAATTATTGTTAAATTATGCATGTTTGCAACTTCATCATATTTATTATATTATAATTTGGTTCGAGTTTTTAATATAAATTGTGGTAATAAAATATTAAAAAAATAATTTATTAATTATTCAAATAAAATCTTGAGTTTTATGTTTTTTTTTTTTACACAACTGCGAGGGTAGAGAATTAAACCATCGATCTTTGATCCATTGAACTATCTTCGAATTGAAATATTATGTAATATTTATCTTGCCTATAACTAATATTTTTGAGAGAATCTCACAAAAAATAAAAATTAAATGATAAAAATTAAATGGATTACCGAGATAAAGATGGTAATACTTAAGGGTTGTTTGAGGCAAGAGTTACAGGGAGTAAGAGTTGCAAATAATAGAAGTTAATAAGTCTGAAGAGTTAGGAAGTCTGTGTTTGGGGTGCAAAATTGTTTAGTCTAGAGTTAGGAAGTCTGTGTTTGGAGCAAAGAGTTGCAGGGAGTAGAAGTTTCTGAAGTCTGTGTTTAGGGTTATGAAATCTTGCTTGATTTTAGCTTTTTTTTTGTAATTTCTCAAATTTTCATTATTAAGAATTTGTTCTCATTAATTCTAAAATTGAGATTTTTTGTATTTATTAATTTATGTATATTTTACAAATTTCTTTAAAGAAAAAAAATAATTTTGAACAAAATACCGCACACATTCTTTTTTCAATATCTCTCATATTAATTATTCATTTGTCTTGGATAGTTTTCAAATAAAAGAAAGTTTTACAATACTTTTTTTAAATATACATGTGATTCGAAAAGATTTCAATCTATTAATTTAAAGGGATTCAAATAAACTTCAAGATTTTTATGTTTTTATTCTCTCAATTTTAGAAATAATATAGATTTGTTTCCGTCAATCCTAAAATTGAGATTTTAAATTATACTATTTTATGAATATTTTATAATTTTGTTAAAACTTGTTTTTGTCAATTTTAAAATTTGAATTTAAGATTTGTTTTTCAAGCTTACTAATTTTTTTTGGTATAATTTAAGATTTTATTTTTCTAACTAATCAATGAAATGGATTATCCAAAGTTTGATTAATTTGAAAATAATATATTCTTTGAAGTTTTAAAATAACTAAGTTAAAAATAAAATATCAAATATTTATGCTATTTTAAAATAATTAAGTTCAAAATGAATATCATATATCATTTTGTTCAGATTAGTATATATCTATGTTAATTATTGTAATAATTTTATTTTATTAAGTTTAGGAAGGAGGAATCGTTTATCTTTTTACTTTGAACATAATTAATTTGAAAATCAATTTTTTTAATATATTAACCTTTTTAAATACTAATTTCTAACGGGTTAGTTTAAAATATGTTTTTCTTATCTTCAAATCATAAAATTATATATATATTTTTAACTATTAATAAAAAAGCTAAAAAAAGATAAGATTGTTATTTGTTATAAGTAATTTTTGTTTAAACTTTAAAAAAAAAAAAAATTGTAGATGACATGTGGAGGAAGTGAGATAGGGAGATTTTTATCAATTAAAAAAATTGTTATGTAGTACTCTAATTTACATTAAGAATTTCAATTTAAATAATAGTATCATATCTAAAACATTCTTATATATATTATATCAAAAAGAAAATATTTTTGTTAAAAAAATATTAAAATTATAGAATAAAAATAAAAATATTTTTTAATAATTATTTATATTTAATTAGTAATTAGTAATAGTGATGAAAAAATTTATATAAAAAAATAAATATTTTTTTAAATTAAGAAATTAAAAAAAATATGTAAAAAAATAGAAAGAGAAAGGAGAGGAGAGAAGAGAGAGATATGAGTGAGATGACGTGAAGAAAAAATGAGATATGAAAGCTGTGGGACCCATAATAAGGAGTTGAAGGAGGGGTTAATAAATTTGTGAGATCCACAATAAAGAATTGTATGAGTTAATAAGTTTGTGGGGCCTACAGTAAGGAGTTGGAAGAGGAGTTAAAATATCTTTGTGCCAAACAATGAGTTGAGGAGTTATTAACTCCTCTCAACTCTAGTCCCTAAACTCCTCAATCCAAACACCCCCTTAAAATTTAAATAACATGAGTGAAAAAGTTCGAAAATAGATAAGAAAACTTTTTAGAAATGGTTGAAGCTTTAACTTTTGAGTTTGTTAAGAAAATCAATATTTATTAAAGAAAAAAAATAACTTTTTAGTTATTTAAATAACATGAGATTTTTGTGCATTTAAAGTTTGTTTTTAATTCAACAAACCTCGATCTTTTGATTGATAATATTTACCTTAATCCGTTGAACTCTGTTTAGATTGATATGCATTTATAGTTGTTGACAATGAACTAAAAACTTTTTACATAAAGATAAATTTAAACATGTATTATAAGACTATCGTACTTTTTTCAATTTTTGGGTAAGGTATATCAATATATATTACAGAATTTTAATTGTGGATTATTTATTATTTTTTCATTTTATATTACTTTTAATTCATATTTTTACATTTTTTTTTACAATATGTAGGTTGGTAGATTTAAATCTCTAACCTCTTAGTCAAAGGTATAAATTTTATGCTTGTTGAACTATGTTCATGTTGACATTAATATTTTTACTATCGATCCTCTAATTATTGAGAGTTAGAACTTATCAATCAATAAGAGACGGAAAAAGATTTCTTTCAAGCAATCAATAATTCTTGTACCAAGGGTAGGATAAATATCATCCATTTACATCAAGTAAAGGTCGACTATTAGTTGGCCAATGAGATCTAAACAATAATTAGTTTTTAAAAAAAAATCTGAACGATAACATATGTCCGACATTTGGTTAGATCAAATATCTAACTACAATGATTGTAAGATTATTTACATTAAAGGTGAAGTTAGAGTTAGTGAAGAAGTAAAAAACTAGATGCATGGGTTTGTTTAGTGTAAGCACTTGTTGAAAAAAATTATTTCAATAAAAATAATTTTATACATCTTAAATTTCTTTAAAAATACTTTAAATAACAACTTTTTTTTTGTTGCATTATATTCAAAAATGGCTATTTAATTACAAAATATACTTTCTTTTTTTTTTACTTACTACATATTTGGAAGATTTTAGGCTAAACATTTATGGACTGTTTGGAGCGTGGAGTAGGTTATAATAGTCTGTGAGTTATAATAGTTTATGAAGTTATATAATATGTGTTTATGATGCATAGTTGTTTAGTCTGAGTTATAATAGTCTGTGTGTGGAGTGTAAAGTTATTTAACTCACAGATTATTATAACCAAAATTATTATAACCCACTCAGCGTCTCAAACAAGCCATTAAAAGTCATTTTTGGATAATTTATCTTTCAAGAGTTTCTTTAAAAATAGTTTAAAATTAATTTAAGTTTTTTAAAGTTATTTTTAGGCTAAATTATAAAAAATACCATTGCTTTTTGTTTAAAAAATACTCATATTCTTTCAAAAGTTGCAATATTAACATTTCATAAACGTTTCAAAATTACCTACCCTTGGAATAGAAAACTATTAGAATGTTTGATGGAAAATTGACATGACGGTGACCTGAAACGATATGGCAGTGACTAGGACACTTACTTGGATTAAGTCTGAAAGAACGACATTCAGACATGTCAACTTTTCGCCCAACATTCTAATGGTTTTTTTACTCCAATAGTAGTTTTGAAACGTTTATGAAAGGTCAAGGATAATATTGCAACTTTGAAAGAATAGTGGTATTCTTTAAACAAATGGCAAAGTTCAGGATTTTTTTTTTTAAAATTTATCCTTCTTTTTATTTATTAAGATTTGGTTTAAATACTATTTTGGTTCCTATATGTGTGGCTTTGGTTCATTTTTGGTCCTTGTACTTTCAAAAGGTTCATTTTTGGTCCTTATACTTTCAACTTTTATTCATTTTCATCTATTTTGGTTCTTGTACTTTTAAAAAGTGACTAATTTAGTCATTGTTTGCAAAATTTAAACATAATTTTTATACACAATAGAAATTCTTTAATACAAATTTATGGCTACATTTTAAAAATTTTAGTAAGTGTGAAGTGTCATGCTAAAATTATGATCGAAAGAAATAAGATAACAATAAAAATCAAGGGACGACCAAAATGGTCATTAATTTCTAAAAGTACAAAGGTCAAAATGGACATTTCAAAGTATATGGACTACAATGAACAAAAGTTAAAAGTAGATGGACCTAATTTTTCCAAAAATACTTATAGATAATTTAAATTATTAATTTTTTCAAAAGTACTTATAAAAAAGTTTAATTTCTTTTAAAGCACTTATAGAAAATTTGATTTTGTTTAAAAGTTTTTTTCTCAAAAGTCATTCTAAACACACTCACAATCTAATCAAAGGTGAAGAAAATATTGCTTAAACATTGTTTTTTTTTCCTCACAATCTAATCAAAGGTCTTTTATTATTATTGTAACTTAGGAAACTTAGGGTTGACCATCTTTCTAATTAAATCCTTTTAATTAATGATGCAGTTCTCATTTGGGCAATGACCATCCATGAAAAAGTAACTACTTCAATTTCAAACATTTAGAAAATAATCGCATCCAAGGTTTTAAATAAAATGAAAATGTTAAATTATAAGTTTAGTCCTTAAACTCTTATGTTTATGTTTATGTTTATTTGGTCTTAAAACTTTAAAAAGTATCAAATAAGTATCTAAACTTTTAATTTTATGTTCAATAGATTCATGAACTTTAAAAAGCGTCTAATAGATTCATCAACATTTTTTAAAATAAGAGACTTACTAGATACAAAATTGAAAGTTTATAGTTATACCAAACATACATTTTAATTTTATATCTAATAGGTTAGTTAATTTTTAAAAGTTTCGAACATGTTAGAAATTTATTAGACATAAAATTGAAAGTTCATATATTTATTAGACATTTTTAGATTTTAAAAATATGGTAGACATAAAATTGAAAGCTAAAAATCTATTTAAAATTTCTTAAAATTAAAAAAAAAATTAGACCCAAATTTAAAAGTTTGAAAACTCGTTAATTTAACTTTATGAAAAAGAAACTGTCTGGAATTAGGTAATCAATAAGTGTCCAAAACAGACGAAGGAATTGAATTTGTTCAAGACCAGATGATAGTTACAGATTTCACATCAACAAATTTTCGCCAGGCCAAGCCAATGGATTTAATAGCCAATTTTTAAAGGTATCTGAATTGGAATGGCACTATCAAAAATTTCAAAAGTCAAAGAACTCTAACGACACCTGTAGCCTGTGCTGAACAGCCCAGTGTGCAATTATTTGATTTGTGTCAACATCAAATAGCAACAAGCTTCATTTTCTCACATTTTTCCATTTTCATTTAGGAAATTTTCTGATTTTCTTACAATTTAAGGGATAATTATTTTTGCCTTTTGACTTTGCAGCATTAAAATAGTTTGTTTCCATCAGCAAATTAAATGTCGTTCTGAATTGATAATCCAACCCCCACGTTTCATTTTCGTCAAAAAAAGAGATTCTGATTTTTTTTTTTAGAAAAAATATATCATATTGGTTAGTTTTTAAAATTAGGAATCAAATTCTCTAAGCTAATACACCCCCTTAGGCCTTAAGTAATAAAAATAAATGCATAAATATTATTTTGATTTTTTTACTTTTAGTTTGGCTCATTTTGTCTCTATATTTTCAAAACGTTCATTTTGGTCTCTACATTTTCAACTTCATTCATTTTAGTCCTTGTATTTTCAAAATGTTCGTTTTAATTCTTGTACTTCTAAAAAGTGACCAATTGAATCCATAGTTGCAAAATTTAATCATAAATTTTATACTCAATGGACCCTTTAACACAAATTTATGGCTAAATTTCAAGAAATTTAGTAAGCCATGCTAAAATTATGATTGAAAAAAATGAGATAAAAATGAAAAAAGACGAAAAATGGTCACTTTTAAAAGAAAAATAATGACCAACAAATGGACATTTTAAAATTAAGGGACTAAAATAAACAAAAGTTGAAAGTATGACTAGAATGGACGTTTTGAATGTACATGAATCAAAATGATCCAAAGTCTAAAGTATATAGACCAAAAATAGTATGTAAACCTTAAAAAAAATGAGAGTAATTGTTTCAGGCATATTTTTGCAGTAAAATGAGAAAGTTTGAGAGATGAAATTTGGAAGCATTGTGATGGATAAAAGGTAAAAATATGGTGGTGAATTGTGTGAGAACCGTTAAAGAGTCTTTGAAAGGAAGCAAGTCAAAGGCATGATAAACAGAAGGTTGAGAAATGGATTGGCGAACGACAATCGGATTAACCAAAGTTTGGTAAAGTTTGTTACTGATTTTTTGAAGAAAAATTAAAAAAAGAAAACAATATCAAAAATAGAGATTTGATTAATTATCAAGCACATTGACAAGTCGTTAAAAGAATTGGAATTGGACAAACACAAGTTTCCAAGTTACTTGTTCAAATTGCCTCTCACTTTCTTCTTCTTTTTTTAAGTAATTATTTTACTCCATGTTGTGTTGATTTCGTGCTTGTTCAAAGCTTCATTTTCGTTGGTTGTTAGGGTTAGTTGAGAACCCCACTGCTTCAAATCTCTCTAATTTTCTTATTGATGATTTTTTTGGTTTTATTTTTTTCTTTTCCTTTTCCTAAATGTCCTTACAAGATAGCTCCTCACTTTGGACTAATACGATCCATGAAGTTTACTTTCTAAGGAAAGTTTTGGAGACTTTGTACATTGTAAACGACTTTTGGAAGCTGTTTGGAAATTTGCTTTTTTAATTGAGATGCATGACCTTTAAGACATATTTGGAAGTAATTTTGAAATGGTTAAAATCATTTTTATCATGTTCAAAATTACACCGAAACATGCCTTTTATCATTCAAAATAAACTTAATATTTGATTTTATACTTTTAAACACAATTTTCGTAGTATAAAAATTGATTTTGAATAATTAAAAGCATGTTTCAAAGTGATTTTCAATACAATAAAAGTGATTCTAACCATTTCAAAATCATTCACAAATATGCTCTTAATCTACCTTAGCTGTCAACTATTGAAAACTCAATTATATTTTAATTCAACAATGAAAATTCCAACTTTTGACTTCTTAGTCGAGGGTGTATGTCTTAATTAGTTGAACTATACTCAGATTAGTTAGATTAAGATTAATCTAATAGATATGACATGCTATCTTTTATTAATGGCGTTAATATTAGCCAAAGTGAGTATAGTTTAGTGGTCATTGACATGTACCATCGATTAAGAGGTCGGATGTTTGAATTCTCCAACCTCAAAATATTGTGAAACTCAAAAAAATGGTGCTAATATACAAAATTAGATAAATGCATAATCTAAAATTCAGAGATGTAGCTTAAAATTTTTAAAGTTTAGAGCATTACAGAAGTGTAGGAACTAAATTTACTATTTGAAAAAAAGTCCTGAAATTCTTCCAATTTTGGAAATAATTAATGTACACAAGTTAGTAGTTTGCTTTGATTGTTAGATATCTTTTTTGAGTTAATTAATTGTTAGATATCTAAATATTCAAACGTCTCCGTTTCACGTTCATATTTTCTTTAATTTGGATCTCTCGCTTCTAGAAATTGAACCCAATTAAAATTAATTTAATGAACAAACTATGTTATCATTTAATTAATGGTGTTAATGACAAAAGGTAATAAAAATATAATCTAAAATTTAGAGTAGCTTAACATTTTAAAAGCTTAGAAAATTAGATTAAATTTATAATTTATTCTAAAAGTAGTAGAACTCAATTAAAATTAATTTAATAAACAAACTATGTTATCATTTAATTAATGGTGTTAATGACAAAAGTTTATAAAAATATAATCTAAAATTTAGAGTAGCTTAACATTTTAAAAGCTTAGGAAATTACCAAAGTTGATAGACTAAATTTTTATAACTTATTCTAAAAGTAGTTTTAAAAAACTGTTCTACAAAATATCCTAAATTCTTCCAATTTTGAAAATTATGTACACGGACATCTAACTATTCATACTTCTACCTTTCTTCTAAATATTTTCATTTCCAAGCGTCTAGATTTTCTTTGGACCTCTCGTTAATGAGACAAGAGGGTGAAATCAATATTCGATTAAAATTTTATTGGCTATCTACTAATGAGGGATGCAATTGATAAACTAACCATTAAATTTTCAGTTGGATTCAATTTTCAAATTTTTATACCCAACTTATAGTTATAATTCTGTAAGAAAAAGAGAAGAAAATTGCTAGTACTATGTTTGTATGCATACTCCTTTCATTTATTGTTTGTCACGTCAACATTCTTTTAAAAATAATATGGAGTCTATTAGGATTTAAAAATATTTATGAAGGCAAAATCATGAAAAAAAAATTATTCTAATACTACCAGAGTAGTATGAAAATTTTTTCATACTATCTCCATTCATTGCTTGCCATTATAGCAACATTTAATAATAGAGTGGGACCCATTAAATAAATTAATATATCATTTAATGATGTGTCAAATTATGAATGGAATGAGTAGACATTACAGCAGAAATTTTCTCCAAAATCATAGTGTGAACAAAGGGAATATGGTATTACCGTAGTACTAGAATTTCTCTCAAAAAATGAAAAGGTCTGTTACTTTGGAAATGAATGTGGTTATAATGGTTATGTTTGAAATGAATCCTATATTTCGAATATCATGTGTTAAAATAAAAAGCAACACTAACTATCTAGAAGTTTCTTGGAGTATTTACCTATATTAGAATACTCTAGATTGATGTTGAAGTTTGTAAATAAATATCTCAAAAGGAAAGATCTAGAAATATCTTAGATATCCTTAGGCTCCAAGGAATTCTAGAATTCCTTTAGATATAGAGATAAGCTTTATAGAAATATCTAGAATTTTTTAGATCCAAGAAGAGCCTACAAAAATCCTTATGCTTGGACTCCGAGGATCTCATACTTATAAATAGGAAGTGTGTTCTCCCTTATGTGTGTGGAAATTAGTGACCTTGGAAAAAGTTAGAAAGAGTGAGAAAGAGTGGGTGAGAGAGTCTTATCTCAAAAGTGTCCATATTTGTACTTTCTTAATAAAAGTTTCTTTTCTTCCAAGAGTTTGTCTCTTCCCTTTTGTGCCAATTTCTTCAACAAGTGGTATTAGAGCCAAGCTAGCATAGCTTGCTGTGGTGGAGCTTTTGAAGATTGTATACAGTATGGGACTGCGAAGCTTATTGTCTGGGACACAGCTTAATCGTGGAGTGCATTCATCACTACAAGATGATGGGAGATCTTCAAGTTGTTGGAGGAATCAAGAAGCTCAACACTCAAAACTCACAACATGGTCCACATACATGGAGTCGTATCTCTAAAGCCAAAACTTATGGGAAGTCGTAGGAGGCACTGAATTCACGCCACCTAAAGAAGCTACAGCCTTGAAGAAATGGAAGGTCAAGGCAGGTAAGGCCATGTTTGCTATTAAAACTTCGATTAATGAAGAAATGTTGGAGTATATCGAGGGAGTAGGGACACCTAAAGCGGCATGGGACACGTTTGCCTCACTTTTCTCAAAGAGAAATTATGGGAGTTTACAGTTTCTAGAGAATGAGCTTCTGCCAATTGCTCAAAGGGAGATGATTATCAATCAATACTTCAACAAGGTAAAAACTCTTTGTCGTGAAATCTCCGAATTGGATCCTATTGCTACTATTTCAGAATCGAGAATGAGGAGAATTATTATTCATGGTCTTAAACCTGAATATAGAAGCTTTATTGCTACTATTCAAGGTTGGCCAGTCTAACCTTCTCTTATTGACCTAGAAAATTTGCTTGTCAGTCAAGAAGCATTGGCTAAGCAAATGTTGGGGGCCACATTAAAGAGCAATAATCAAGAAGCGTTCTTTAGTCGCCAACGAAAAGGTCATCCAAAATATCAAAATAAGGTAGGATCAAAAGAAGATGAAGGAACCCAAAAAAGCTCTAATGTAGGAGGAGCTAGTAAAAATAATAGAAAACATGAGTATAAGAAAAAAGGTGAATGTTATAATTGTAGAAAAATAGGTCATTATGCCAGAGATTGTCGTTTAAAGAAAAAATCTGCAAAAAGCAATGCAATCACCTCCCAAGTTGAAAGCATTAGTGAAGAAGAGTGGGATGCATAGGCATTTTTTGCATCAGCAGAACTTAACTCACAGTCGACATCTAATACGGTGGAGAGGGAAGATTTGACTCTTCATGCAAAAGAGGTAAATTATGAAAATGATTGGATTTTGATTCAGGTTGCTCTAACCACATGACAGGTGATAAAAGGAAGCTGCAAAACACATCATAGCATAAAGGAGGTCGAGTCGTTGTAACTGTAAACAACTAGAAATTGCAAATAGCTCACATTGGCAAAACTATGATAATGCCTTACTCCAATTCTAATCGAGTAGAGTCGGAGAATGTATTTCATGTACCTGGAATGAAGAAGAATTTGGTATCAGTATCTCAACTAACATCATTAGGCAACTTCGTCGTGTTTGGACCTGACGATGTCAAGGTGTACCAAGATCTCAAAATTAGTGGTACGCCATTGATGGAAGGACGAAGAATGGACTCCATCTACATCATGTCAGCAAAAGCCGCCTATATGAATAAGATACGGAAGAATGAAACAGTAGATATGTGGCATGCAAGACTTGGTCATGTCAGTTATAGCAAATTGAAGGTAATGATGAGCAAGTCTATGCTCAAGGGGCTACCACAACTTGATATTAGAGAAGATATGGTGTGTGTTGGTTGCCAGTATGGAAAGACACATCAACTACCATTTGAGGAATCCAAATTTAAAGCAAAGCATGCATTGGAGCATGGGCATTCTGATGTATTTGGTCCCATCAAGCAATCTTCAATCAGTGACATACGCTACATGGTGACTTTTAATGATGACCTCTTCAGGTATGTTTGGGTGTTCTTTATGAAAAAAAATGTCTGATACATTTACAAAATTTAAAGAATTCAAAGAACAAGTTGAAGTGAATTGGAGAAGAAGATTCAATGCTTACATACAGATAACATGGGAGAATATATGTCTAATGAATTCTCCCTATACTTACACAAGTTTAAGATACGTCACCAATTGACGTGTCCAAACAGTCTACAACAAAATGGAGTGGCTTAAAGAAAAAATAGACATCTTGCAAAAGTATGTCGAAGTATGTTACATGCAACTAATGTACTAGGAAGTTTTTGGGCTGAGTACATGAGAACAACAACCCATGTGATTAACAGACTTCCTCAACAAAGGCTTGGTTTCAAGTCACCTTATGAAAAGTTGTTGAACATCAAGCCAACAGTTGGAAATTTTCGAGTCTTTGGTTGCGTATGCTATGTATTTGTACCAAATCATCTAAGAAGCAAGTTTGACAAGAAAGCAATCAAATGTATTTTTGTTGGCTATGACAACTAAAGAAAAGGGTGGAAGTGCATTGATCCTGTTAGTGGACGATGATGCACATCAAGAAATGTTATATTTGATGAAGCATCATCATGGTGGGCACCCGAATCAAAAAAGACACCTAAGGATGAGAGGTCTTTCAAATAAGGATTTAAAGAAGAGATGATCCAAGTGCAACAAGCTCCAATGGAAGGAGAGGATCTTCCAGAAGAGAACAACGAAGAGGAAGAAAGACAGATAAGAACACAGAGTTCTCGACAAAGTGGTGTACATAGGCAAGAGCCACAATTACGAAGACCAATCAAACAAAGAAAATCAAATCCCAGATACGTAAATGCAGCATTAGCAACATTTGAAGAACCAACAACATATGAAGAAGCATCTCAGAACATCCAATGGAGAAAGACCATAGAAGAAGAAATAGATGCATTAAAAAGAAATTGAAGTTGGGACTGTGTGCCAAAAGGTTGAGAGCCTCCAAGCATGCAAAGTCTAGACAACAACTCGGGATGATCGAAAGAGTTAGAATAGTTAGTGTTGAGGGAGAGTGTTAAAATAAAAAGCAACACTAACAATCTAGAAGTTTCTTGGAGTATTTACCTGTATTAGAGTACTGTAGATTGATGTTGAAGTTTGTAAATAAATATCTCAAAATGAAAGATCTAGAAATATCTTAGATATCCTTAGGCTCCAAGGAATTCTAGAGAATTCTTTTAGATATAAAGATAAGCTTTATAGAAATATCTAGAATTTTTTAGATCCAAGAAGAGCCTAGAAAAACTCTTATGCTTGTGCTCCAAGGATCTCATATTTTATAAATAGGAAGTGTGTTCTCCCATATGTGTGTTGAAGTTAGTGAACTTGGAAGAAGTTAGAAAAAGTGAGAAAGAGTGGATGAGAGAGTCTTCTCTCAAAAGTGTCCATTTTTGTACTTTCTTAATAAAAGTTTCTTTTCTTCTAAGAGTTTGTCTCTTCCTTTTGTGGCAATTTCTTCAACAAGTGGTATCAAAACTTCAACATCATGTTGCCTAAGGAGCAAAGTAGTGTTCAAATCATAACTTAAATGAGACGCCTCAAGACCTAGAGGAAAGACGTGGGAAAAAATCAAAGCCTAATTAATTTATAAAGTATAGCGACCCAACTCATTATGAAATTGGTATCATGCCCTAAAAGTTAAGTCTCTTGGTTTGGCCCTTTTTGAAGATCCTTTTTAGAAAGAAAAGGTCCATTGGTGCTTAATTTCTTGGAGATGCTACATCTTTTCTTGCTACTTCATTGATCCAATCAATTTCCAAGTTTTAACTTTGTAAAAGTTAGGAATGAGACTGCCTCTCTTTTAACTCGTCTTAAGTAAAATAAATAAATAATAAAAAATTCTACAAAGTTAAGATTTTAAAGTTTTCTTTTTAATTTGTCTTTCTTAAATTTTTAAAATTAAAAGATTATATACATATAAAAAGGTAGAAGGTACAATTATGCTCTTCCCTATGAAATTTTTTGGCTCTGTCCTTATAAATATATAAAAGTGAAAGAAAACTTCTTAATTGATACGAGGTTTTTGGAGTGAAACTAAGAACAAAATCATGAGAGTTTAAGCTTAAAATGACAATATTATACAATTGCATAGGAATACGGAGAGGTTTGTTCTCTATACTATACATCAGATTTTCCTGTGGGCATTTGAGTTCCAGCTTGCTCTCAACTGAAGTGATTTATTTTTCTTTTGCCCATATTTAAAAGACATAAGTATAACTATAGTTCAAATGGTTTTGGCCCTGATATGGTAGGTTTGAGTCCACTTTTCCAACATTTGGAATGCACTATTTCATTTTTTTTAATTAAAAAAAACCACTTTAAGGACCATGTTGTAATTATAATGTTCTTTTCATTTTTGGAATTCCATTACTATTAGCTATGAAAACTATAAATAAGTAAACTCTGAACAATTATCTAGCCCATATGATATGAATTTTGATATCATACATACTTCCATAAATTTTGGTTAAAATACTATTTTGTTTCATGTACTTTGAACTTTGTTCTATTTTGGTCTTTATACTTTTAAATGTCTAATTTTAATTTTTGTACTTTCAATAAAGCTTAAAATTGGTCCATAATATTAGTTTATTATTATTTTTTCTTTAAAAAATTAGTCTCTATTAGCTTTCCCTCTATAAAGTTTAGAAGTATGTTCATATTATATCTTTTCTTGTATTAAAATTATTATTATTATTTAACCAATTTTGATAAAAAAAAAAATAACTTCAAACTTATCATAGGAACCAATTTTAAGCTTTATTGAAAGTAAAGAGACTAAAATTGGACATTTGAAAGTATATGACCAAAATAGAACAAAATCCAAAGTATAGAGACCAAAATGGTATTTTAACCTTATATTTTTCATGAAACTTCTTATAGAAAACTATACTTAGCGGAGCATTTTAGTTTAAAGTATATTTAATACGTGCTCACATCAACATGACAATGCTATGCGACTAATTTTTAAAATAAAATTTGTAATTAAATCGTATAAAATGTTAAATAATTAACTTATAAAATATTTAAAATTAAATATCACCATAAACATAATTGAAATATTGAACCTAATTTGGTCATTGTACCAAAATCAAATTAATTTAGTATTAATTTACCAAACATCGTATCCCACTCTTTCATATTTAAAATTGAAATTTACTAAATACTAATTTATTTTTTGTTACCGTTTATTTTTAAAAAAGCACAATTGACAACAATTATTTTAGAAACTACAAAAATCTTAAATTAAACTTTTCTGGATAAGTTTTTTTTTGTTCAACAATTGCGAAATTGGGAGATTAAACTATCGACTTTTGATTTATCCATTGAGTTATGCTTAGACTTATACGTTTGTGATAAGTTGAAACTTTAACAAAATAAAAAGAAAAGCCTATGAAAACAAGCAAACCAATTCAATTTAATAAACTATAATAAAACTAGAAACTAATTGGTTAATTAATTCAGTAAAAGAAAATTGAATTTTTATGAATTTTGTGGATTTGATCGTCATAGCCCAAGAATTCGAAATGGGCTCTTGAAAACACGAGACAGGCCGAATCGGATCTCAGTTGCGGCCTGCGGATACATATTAAGAACCCTGTGGCCGCAGGCACCTGATCATAACTCAGCTAAATGAGGGAAGAAGCTCAGAGAAAAACCATTACACGGAGAAACTTACGAAAATAAGCGGAGATTTCAAAGCTTGACATCTTCGAACGAATCACAACTCACAACTGGATAGTATTAAGTATAACTCTATTATAACTCCTTTCTTCTCTCTCGACTTTGCCTCCACATCTCCGCACAATTTTGCAGGTTTTCTCTGCTCTTTTTTTGCTCAACTTTCTTTCGTCTCCTCCGCTGCGTTCGAGTTCACTTCTCGCTCTCCTCCATGGAGTCCTCCGCCACGCTTCGATCCTTTCACTGTAAGTCTCAATCTCTGTCTCTCTGCTCGTATGTATTTTTCGTCTGTTTCACTTCTCTGTTTGCGTTGCGCAATGATTTAGGCTTTTGGTGACTGTCGCTAGCTTTTCCTCATTTTTTGTAATGTTAATTTGAATGCTGAATCTATGTTTGATGTTGATTGAGAAGATTGTTTGATTGAAATGTGAGTGTATAATTTCGTAATGTTGAATTATGAGTGGGACGAGCTCTTCGGACCGTGAATTTGCATTTCGGAAATGGAGTATAGTATAGCATTTCCAGATCTAGTGTGCGATTCGTTTGATTGTTTAGTTATTTTGAGCTACGGTAATTGACGGCATACGATTTTGTTCCCTCGTTGTGTGTGATTCTTCGTGTTCTGAACGAAATTCTTTATGATTAGTTAAAGAAGAGGATATGCCTTTCTTGAATTCTCTTTAGGTAGTCTTGGTGTGGTAGCAGGCAACATGCCTTATTTAGTAATTTAGTTTTGTGGACTTAGAGATAATGTTTGCTTTCTGAGTTTGATTATCAACAACCTGAGGATGAAAGATTTGAAAGAAAATGTTCGGTACAACATTTTAACGAGGTTCTTGAAATTCTAACATTTTTGCAATTCCTGGTTATTTATTTATTTCTTCAAATAAACCATTAATGATTGCCGCTTTCATAGTTGCCATTTGTTTCCGGGATATATAACGTAAAGACAAGCTGCACTGTATGTTTGGAATTACATCAAACTTCTATTCTTGCTCTTCAGTTGTCCCAATTTTTCATTTTATCTGTCAAAGATTAGCTTAAGGTATCGCTGACCATGAGAATCTAAAATGTGCATATTATTCTGTGTGATTCCAGATTTTGCAGGTGGTTCACGTCTGCAGTTAATTGAGAAACCAAGTAAAATTTCTGTGTCTAATACTAATAAGTCGTGCATTCAAGGACTGTCAATTTTTGGTAAGCCCATCCATATTCCAACAAACCAGAAGAGAACAGTGATATCGTGCACAAAGACGCCTGAAGTTACTGAAACTGCTAAACCCAATGGTAAGCTTTATTGTAGTTGAAGTTTCCGTATGGCTGTGTTCTGTGATTAAAGTCTTTTCTTCCTCTGACTGTACAGGCGTTGGCTGTTCTTATCCATTACAGTAGCTAGCATGAAAAAAAAAGAGTAACTATAGCGTGATTATTTCTCATAAATGAAGTTAAAATATCACAATAAGGTTTTGGCTATGTGCTGTTTGTAACTCATGCGGATGTCATGTCTAGGGTGCCAAAAACTAACAGAATCTTAATTTCTACAGCATGCATCAATAAGCATTCCTGCAAATTTTATGCTTTCTAATGTTAGCTACTGATGTGGCAATTTGTTTGATCCTTCTGCCTCACATTTGTTAATTTATAAGTTCATACCTTTAGGCTCAGTTGGGTAAAATAATGTCCATATTTTTATTGCATTAATAAGAAAGCTAGAGGTATAATTTGGTATTAAGGACACGTATAGGTAGGAAATTCAAGTCATGCTGTCTCTCACATCCAAGACTTAATTCTCCCTACAAAACGCTTTTCTCCCCTCTTGTACAGGAATTCTCTCTCAGCCCCAAATTGGCTCCTTATTCTAGGGCTATCGGTAATTCGGTCCCCATTCTAACAAATCTATGCAGGAAAATTTGAAATTGCCCCAAAGTTGACCTGGCCTTATGAAATATCCATATGCTTGCACTAAGTGTTAAGGACAAACTCCTAAAAGTAGAATGAAACCATACCCCTATTGAAGATTACTTAATTATGCACGAGAGGTTCATGTGTTTCATCCATAGTGAACTATTTTGGTTTCTTAGTTGTAACTTTACTGTTCTATTTCTCTTTAAACTACCATTATTGATGGTTCTATACATTTTGCACTGAAAATATAGATAGGCATTGATTCAACTATCCAGTTACATTCTTTAACCTTCAACTTGATATTGACAGATAGCGCACTCCAAGGATCAGTACAGAAGAAGCCTGCAGCAAATGCAACTTTTCCTAATGGATTTGAAGTGAGTTTAAAGTTAATCTTCTGTTCCTGTTTCTTTCCCAATGAAAAGAAGACACTTTTCATCGGGCATCCCTCTTCATGAGTAACAATTAGAACTTCATCTGAAACTTCATATGATGAGGAACTTACTGAAATTCATATGTTATGAGCTTCTCCTTCATATATATACGCATGTGATGGACCTTGCAATATGGTAGTGAATTAGAGTGTTATGGCCACCTGCTGAAACAGAATAGGCCTTGGAATTATCCCCATTATATCAAAGAAATGTTTTTGCCGAGTGTATTTGTCCGTGCTTTGCAAAGGACAACTGTAGGTTTTGTGCCCTGTTTATCCACAATGTCTTGCTGAAGTTCGAATATTCTTTTCTAACAGTTGAGAAGTTGAGTGTTGCACTTGAAATCTAATGATATCATTTTTTTTAAGAAAATTCTCGAACATTTCCATCAAGTCCTTTTCTTTTTTGGGTTTAAATGAAAGTTGATTTATAGTAATGTTGTCTTTGGACAATTACATTCTATCCTTCTGAATTGAACTGACTTATCTACTGTTTGAAATTATCAGGCATTGGTACTGGAGGTCTGTGATGAAACAGAGATTGCTGAACTAAAACTAAAGGTGTATTGAAACTCCAATTTTGTACAATGCTTTTTTATATTTGAGCAGCCATGCAGCGTTAATAGGTTTTTTCAGTTTATCCTTCACCTACTATCATGATTTTCATGAGAATGAAAAGAGCATTGTACGAGAGACTCTTATAATGATATACACGGCTGTTCAACCAATTAAAAAACAGATACTGCATTTTGAATTTGTTTAATTCTCTCTGCTTAGCCTTGGACTAAGTTTCAGGGACATGAAGTTGTAGGTGAGTCAATTTATACTTGTATTGACTTGTCTTCCGTTATCTACTATAGGTTGGAGAGTTTGAAATGCATTTGAAGCGGAATATTGGAGTTGTAAAAGCTCCTCTGTCTGCCATTTCTCCAACAGTACCTCCACCAATTCCATCCAAACCCATGGTTGAGTCAGCTCCTACTGCACCAGCACCTCCGAAACCTTCTCCAGAGAAAACAACTCCTTTTACCAATGTTCCCTTTGAGAAGTCGTCAAAGCTAGCAGCTTTGGAGGCATCTGGATCAAAAGGATATGTTCTGGTATCTTCTCCTACGGTATGTAATGTATTAATGTGTAAGGTTCTGTTTCATCTAAAAGGAAAAATAGTAAAATCTGAGAAATCCTATTTATTGTAAGTTTGCTTGTGCTTTCACTAGGTTGGATCATTCCGAAGGGGCAGGACAGTAAAAGGAAAGAAGCAGCCTCCAATCTGCAAAGAGGTATTGCTTACAAGCCTACTCTTTATCTTTAATAACATTTTTAACTTTCAAATTGTTGAATCAAGGGAAGAGGATCCTGTCACTTCAATTGGAAAATCTTGGATAGCTAGGATTTTCTAATTCTTTGGAAGAAAAAGAAGCCTTTTTCTTTTCCTGCATATTTTTTAGATTAACTGGAACAACCCAGCCCATTAAATATGACTGGAACTATGACTAGCAGCCCCATCAATGATCTTACTATCCTCAGTCATGCTAACATGTTTACGATTTTTCCCAATTTGAGTTTTACATTTATGTCAAATCAAGCAAATCACATAGTTCATTATGTGGCGGCTTCTTTCATGCACAGAATGACTTAATAAAGGAAGGACAAGTAATTGGATACGTGGATCAGTTTGGCACTGAACTTCCTGTAAAGGTACCTACATGTGAACCTTTCAATGCAATATTTTTGTGCGAGACCTCTATAGCACCCATTGATGCCGATGCTAATTTTCACCCTTGATTCATTGTTGAGCAGTCAGATGTGGCTGGAGAAGTATTGAGGGTTCTCTTCAAGGAAGGAGGTACAATTATTCTGTTTATTCAGACAGTTAAGAAGTGTTACGAGATATCTCAAGATTGAAAATTAATTTGATGGTCTTTTTCATGGAAGACAGTTGGTTTAATGCCCTGATTATTTTTTAAAAATGTGGAAGTGTAAAATGTTACTATATTTATGGAATTCCTCAAAGTCTCAACTAAGGTTCAACCTGAAGTTTGCTGAGAGTTCCTCTTAATTTTATTTATGGTTTGCAGAAGCTGTTGGCTATGGCGACCCCCTCATTGCTGTCTTGCCAGCGTTCCATGGAATCAGGTGATGATGATCCCCGTCAAAACTTTTTGAGGATCAAGGTTTGCAGATTTCTGATTTCCATCATTCTTTTTTGTCTACTGTCCCTCTACTAAAACGAGGTTAGACAACGAAGGCTTAATTGCTGATACGTACTTTGTGTAGGTTTTTTAGTTTTGTTACAATAAAGATTTAATCGACCTACCTATACCTTTTCTGTGGATTGATTCCTCTTATTTCTTTCTTTTTCTTTTTCGTTTTCTTATAAAAGATTCCTTTAATTTCTTTCCTTCTCTCTCTTCTCTCTTCTCTTTTATTATAATTATTTGTGTGCGATAGTACTAATAGATAGAGAGCCACCGACTACCTCAGTTTTTGGAAACAAAAAGTCGGAGTTCGAACTAATATACACATCAAACGAGCAGGCTGGCTCACTATCTTATTTGAACAAATCCTCGTTAGAAAGCAGGGTAAATCATTTTGGAATTGAAAAGGTGAGAGAGATTGTCTTTAATATAGTTTACTTTGGCCCATTTAAAAATGTTTTTTTAATCTATTTCTGGTTTTATTTCGGTTTTTTTTTTTCACAAATAAAAATTAGGGCAAGTTTGAGAATGATTTTAGAAATAGTGATTTTAGCACAATTGATTTGTTTATAGTTGATTTATAAAAAGTAATTTTCATATAATCATTTTAATGCTTGATTCTACACTTTTAATAGTGAATTTCATATAATTAAAAGTAACTTTCAATGATTAAGGACATTTTTTAGAGTGACTTTAAAATAAGTATTTTAAGCTAAGTGATTTAATTATAATTAATTTTGTAAAAGTTTTAGTTATAAATTATTTTAATATTTAGTTACACTCTTGTAAAAGTGATATAAATTTAATTAAAAGTATTTTTTTTAAAATGATTAATGTTTATTTTCAAAGGTGATTTTAGACTCATCAAATTACTAAAAAGAGTATTACATTTAAAATAAAAAAGAAATTAGAAGGTGGTAGTCAAAAGTTATATTGAGAGGAATAAAAAATTAAGAGAGAAAAAAACAAAGCTAAAGAAAATTAAAGTTTCAAAGAGAAAAAAATGTTAAAGACATGGAGGGATAGAAATTTTATAGAGATGGACAAAAAATATATAGAGAGAAATTTAATAGAGCGAAAAAAATTGAAAGATAGAGAAATAAATTTAGAGAGATTTACAAAAAATTTTGAAGAGAATGGTAAGAATTTTAGGGAGAAAAACTTTAATGAGAAAAACAAAGTTCAAAGTCAAAGACAAAAAAGTTCAAGAGCAAAAAGTTATAGCAAGAGGTAAAAGATTAGAGAGAAAAGTTAAAGAGATACAAAAATTATAGAGAGATGAACAAAAGAATTTAGAGATAAAAAAAGTTAGAAAGAGTTAAAACTATTGAAGAGAAAAAAAGTGAAAAAATGAATAAAAATGTTAAAAATAGGTTTGATAATATTTTCATCTTAATGATCGAGGGAAAAAAAATTATGGTAGAAAAAAATTTAGATTGAGAAAAGTTAGAGGGAAAAAGGTTATGGTGAGAAAAATTGGGGAGATATTAGAGAAATTTTGGAGACAGGTAGATCAGTTATAGGGAAACAAAAGTTAATTAAGGAAATAAGTTAGGGAAAAAATAAGTTAGGGAAACAAAAGTTAATTAAGGAAATAAGTTAGGGAAAAAATTTAGAAGGAAAAAAGTGAGTTAGACAAGGGATATGTTTGTTAGAGAGAAAAATAAGAGAGAACAAAATGTTAAAGCTAATAGACTTTGAGAACGAAAACCAAAATTATAGGCTTCATTAAATCATTTTGTTTTCTGTTTTTAAAATTTTAGCTTATAAACGCTAATTCCATTTATGTGTTTCTTCACATCGTTATCTTTTTTTTTTTTTATGTGTTTCTATCTCATACATTTCTCTCTCTAAATTCTTTTTCTCTATAAAATTTCTCAAAGTCCTTTAACTTTTTTCTCTCTAAGATACCTTCATAAGGAAGTTACAGAAAGCCACAAACCTTGACGGCCTCTACTTCACAAAACCTTGATTTCACATTCCAGTGCTCCAACCCCTCTTCAACCAAGTCTACTTATTAAACCCATAAAAATTATATCTCGAAACAAAACAAAATAGTATTACTCATTTCAAACCACATCACTGGTAATTAAAGTGATTTGAGAGTCTGAAATGCAATTAAATATAAGCAGTAGTACGAAAATATCCCACCTTGTCATAGTCACATTAAATTTTTTTTACGCCAAAAAACACGAGGATAAGTTTTGAATAAGTCTGCAAACAAACAGTCCATTAAGCTTCTCCCCTTCATCCCCAAAGCCATCGCGATCCTACGATTCCTACCTAACTTTTTACGAGAATTCACATCAATCTTCTTAATTTCTTATGTGCATTATTTACTTTCCATTAACCTAATGGCATGACATTAGTCCCAAAATGCCTATATATTGCTCTAATCCTGAACTTACAGAACAACGGCAGAGAAAAAACATCGCTTGCCAAATGCTTTGAGGTAGGTTAACTCCCAACCTCGGTCCTCTTTGTAACACTCCACCTGCGAGATACAAGTTTAAAAGCTTTGCACAAGAACGAAAAATTACTTTCAATCATGAAATAAGAGCATGTTTGAGAGTGATTTTGAAATGGTTAAAATCACTTTTGTCATGTTTAAAATTCTTCTTAAACATACTTTTAATCATTCAAAATTAACTTAATATTTGATTTTACACTTTTAAAGGCAATTTTAATTTTGAAAACGATAAAAGTAATTTTAAATATTTCAAAATCACTCCCAAGCATGTCCTAAGTTGTTCCATATGACTACAACAAATGAAATAACGTACCATTTCCGAGAATTCCATGTTTTTTAGACCACCGAAAACATATATGGTATCTCCAATCACTGCAGCAGCCGAGTAGCCCCTTGATTCATTCATGGGCTCTGTTATCGTCCACGAACCACGACGAGGATCGAATACCTCAACAGTAGGGATGAAGTCATCTCCACTATATCCACCCAACGCATATCTGCCAAAAAAAGACTCCGGGATTGTGGTTAGTTGGAAACATAATAAGATAAGTTTGTAAAATATTTTGAAAATGTGGTTTTATGAATGATGATTTTGTTATATGTTTAACAAACGATTTTATTTATAATAAAATAAAATGAAAGTTATTCAATTGAAATCATATACTTTTTTTTTTTTTATTGAGAAACTAGAGATGGAGAGAAGAAAAAAGATGTAGGTCTAAACTAGGCCCCCAAATCAGAAAGCATCAGAGGGAGCAGACATGTTGACCTGTGAATTCGCTTTCTGTGCACACTATTGAAATCATATACTCAAAAAAACAACTTTAGACTAAATATTAGATTTTATATATATATATATATTTGTTCCTGAAAAAAATGATTTATATTGAGAAATTTCCACTAAAAGCGCGCATCATATTTTTAAAAATGTTATTAAAATATGTAATCTTTGAATTAAAAATAAATAAATAAAATCCGGTATTTCACCTCTAGTACCGATCATTAACTTTTGAAGTCTATATATGCTTAGAATATGGATATGAATTTTTGCTAACAAGGTGGTTGAATTAAAAGAGAAGAGGAAAACTTACAGTTTTTCGTTGAGTACAGCCAAACAATGGCACCCCCTCTTTGTAGACATACTTTCAATTTCTCTCCACGATTTCTCCCGTGGGTCAAACATTTCTGCTGATCTAAGGCAGCAAAAAACAAATAAATTCTCACGGGATTTCCAGCAATTCCTACTCCATAAACTCATTATTATTATTATTGTTATTATGGGAATATATACTGTGCACTCTCTTGGAAAACCAGACGATGAATGTATTTTATTATCAGTAATGAGCAGGGGAGAATATAGATGATATGCCTCAAAACATCCATGATTCAATAAATAGCAAGTGAAACTACAAGCATCTCGAAAGAAAAATTATACAGCCAAGATGAAGTCAATTTAAGCCAAAGATGATAAACAGAGAATTGGTATATGCAAATCCAATACTAAAATGAATATAGGCTTACTGCAAGTAGTTCTTCCCATCAAATCCTCCAACAGCATAGAGAATGCCATTGAGTTCGCCAGCAGCAAGAGCAAATCTCTAGTTAAATTAGACTTTTGTTAGAACAAGCAGCCATGTCCTCGAAACAACATTCTAAAACTTTCTATTTTAAAACTAGGAAGTAAAAGGTGCAATCTTCCTATAGCTACAGTAATTGTCATAACATGGATACTCGTCTTTAAAAATGGAAGAAGCATTAGTGATAAAAATTAAAAGATAAGAACAATAGTCTTGAATTTTGCAACACCATTTCCTTGCTTAACAGACACCATCCGGCAATTTCCATCGTAACCAATTAGTTCAACGATTGAGGCTTCAATAACCTTTTTTATAAGTTGATGTTTCAAACCCTCATCTAGCGTTTGTGATGATATATTCTAAAAGACAAAACGATACCTCATGTCTCATGGATGGAGCTTGGATCCACCTTCCAGCTTCTAAATCAAACATTTCTACTTCTGAGAAACATTCAACTCCATTTCCACCACCAATTGCAAAAATTGTATTGTTTAAAGATACTCCAGCCAAACTTCCCTTCGTTTGATTCAATGAGGGTCGACTAACCCACTGATGGGTTGCTAGACTATATGATTCAACTATAAATAAGAAAAATTGCAATGTCATAACCATAGGTTAAACCTACATAAGGATGTGGTATAATAAGAAAAACTTCAAACAAATACCTGTATCATACCATACTTTTCCATTAACACCACCAAGAACATAAATTTCACCATTTAACTTAGCTGTTGAGACATGTGAACGCACAGACCTCATTGCAGGAAGAGATTCCATAATATCCCTGGAAGGAAAATAGCAATTCATAGTTGGTAACAAAGAAGAACCATCAAAACCTCCCACTATCAATACAGATTCATCAAGGCTTGCATGAATTTCTTTAGTTGACTGAAGATCTTTTCCTTCCATGCTGCTCTTCTTAATATTCATGCCACTTTCTAACATCTCACACCGGCTTTTTAAACTTTGAATTTCAGTTTTTGATCCAGCCTGTGTTACAATACAATTCAGCCGCAATTTAGTAAATCAAGAAGATAGAGATTTGAAAGAGACGTAAACGCATTAGCAGAACTTCAATTTAAAGAGAATATACAATCACAGATGTGAATAACAAAGAAGCATCATCACGCGAGATGAGTCATACCAGCTCCTGCTGCAATAAGTTGATTTTCTGAACTTGTTTTACGTGTAACAACTTCAGCTCTCTGACTTCTGCTAGTACCTTTTTTAGAGAATTGAAAACCATAATGTATACATCAGAGGAAGAAAAAAAAACATAGACAGGTACATATACTGGGGACCAAAACAAAGAAGTGGCAAAAAAGGGTGCCCAAGTACCTGAGCTACAAGCTGACAATCAGAATTCAAATCCACGTCTTTATTAGCTCCTAAAGAATTGTTCTCCGTTCTCATCCAATGCGTTTGAATGTCCTCCTCATGATTATCCTCTAACAAATTCTCTTCATCACTTTTGAAAAGTGCATCTCCTTTTATATTTGCTGCTACATCTTCAAGATTTGAATAAGGAATATTCACCTCCAAAGCGGCTGACTTGTACTCTTCATCAACTTTGACATCAGAGTAGGAAGAAGAGTACATTTCATTTCCTGATTTGAAGAATGGAGGTTCTTCAATTTCACTATGTCTTCCAGAACCATCGGTAGGAGCTTCACAAGACTTGCTTTCTTCTTCAGAAGAATGTGATGTACAAGAAGGTTCCTCCCACCCGTAGCTATAAGGATTTGAATTAGAAAGGTTTAATTCAGATGTTGGTTTCTTTAAATCTTCACCATCCTCTCTCACATCCGTAGGGGACCTTGAACAAGGAGCTCCACTTTTTCTTTGAATCTAGACAAGTAACATTTATGTTTGAAGAAAACACCTCACTATTGTTGCTGTCTTCTCTTACATTGATAGTTTGCAAAGCTTTCGAAAAACTGCTCACTCTCTGTGATGGGGAAACAGTCTCCAAGATTGGCGAAGATGAAAACAAAGCAATCAACCTGTTTGTCTGTCTTTGGTCCAGTTCAAACCAAAAAAGCTTTGGCTCATAATAATTGTCAGAAATGATAGGCCTAAACTGATCTTCCAACAAGGGGTGGCACTGCATCCGCGTCTTAATTTTAACCTCATCAACAAAATAATAAGAGATCCTGAATATTATGAACATCCTACAATCTTATACAAGTCTAAGCATCTCCAATACAGTAAGTGTTTTGCAAAAAATACCTGTGCAGAATATGGAGTATAATCCATGCCATCATCAGTCCAAGCATATGGATTAATATTCTGATTACCTTGGCTATTAGCCTCAAATATACCATGAAGCTTCCTATCACTGTAGTTAAAGAGAAACAGAGGCAAACCAGGATCGATATTCCGCACATAAGAAAAATGTGGAGCCGGCAATCCTATTCAAGAATTTAAAGCATCACAAATCCATTTGATATCAGAGAAATGAGAGAAAAAATAACAGTAAATATCTTGAAAATAAAAGGTTGATCAGCAAAGGAACTGGTAAGCAAACCAAACAATTGTTCGGAAAGACATTCTTGCATTGTGTTGTGCTTGCAACCGAAAATAACTCCAGCCAATTTACTCTTTCCGAGATTCCTTGAGGTCACACTGCAATTTAGCGTCCAAGGAGGTAGGGCTTTTTCCTGCATTGTAAAGGTCTTAGTCTTCCTCCCACCGCCCATCTGCGATTCAAGAAAAATTCACGAAAAAATAAAAGGCCTTAAAAATCAGTTTCAGATCAAAATAAACTTACAGGCAGTATGCATGTGATGCTTAACAAATTATCCTCGGCGAATGATCAAATAGACTTGTCTAAAACAATAGAGTTGTAATGCAAGTTAAGGTTGAAGATGAACATAATGCTTGAAAACAAAACTGAAGCAAAGTCTAAATGTACGAAACTCACCGGAAGATGAATAAGAAATCGTCAGACTCGACGGAACTTCTCGCCGGCGGTGAATCCCTGTTCAAATACCTCAAGAACGCCACAGAAATGACAGTGAAGAAAGTTAGAAATATGAATGACGTGAGAGTTTTTGACAACCTACAGAGACTATAATGGAAATGGACGGAAGGCGAGCAGTTAAGTAAACGTTCCCAAAATTACGATTTTACCCTTTCCATAGTCGGAAGTATTTTTCATTTCTTCCTCAGCTGTACTCAGTAGGCCTGTACCTAATAAGTGAAATTTGTCACATATCTCCATTCCAAATTAAAGTAACAATTTAGGGTCCGTTTTGTAATTATATGGTTTTGATTTTTAGTTTTTTAAAATTAAGTCCATAAATATTGCTTTCAATTTTCCTTCTTTTATTATCAATTTTTTTACATATATTTTCATAAACTAACCCAAATTTTAAAAACTAAAAAAAATAGATTTTCAAAAACTTATTTTTGTTTTTGAAATTTGACTAAAAATTTAAATGTTTTCTTAAGAAATATAAAAACTATTATAGAGAAATTAAAAGAAAACAAGCTTAATTTTCAAAAACTAAAAACCAAATGATTATCAAATAAGGCTTAGATTTATTTCAAAAAATAATAATAATAATAAATAAGAATTTAGGCTTAGTTTGGATTATTGTAGTTTTAACATAAATGCGGACTATTTTACTTTTAGAAAAATCTAGTATGAAGTAAATGAGTGTTTAGTAAATTTTAATTTTAAATTTGAAAAAGCAAATTATAGTGTTTGGTAAAATAATATAGAATTGTTGTAATTTTAATCATTTTTATATTGATATTTAACAACTATTTTATTGTAAGTTAATTTTAAAAATTTATATGATTTAAATTGCAAGTTATTTGTTTAATCTAAGGCTCCATTTGATGACCATTGGTTTTTGGTTTTTGAAAATTGTGTTTGTTTTGTCGTCATTTTTCTACAAATGGATTTTATATTTCTTAAGAAAACATTTGCATTCTTAGCCAAATTCCAAAAACAAAAAGTATTTTTTTTAGTTTTCAAAACTATGCTCGATTTTTGAAGACATATGTAAAAAAAGATAACATAATAAAGAAACTCATAGGTAGAAGTAGTATTTATAGGCTTAATTTTCAAAAACAAAAAACTAAATGGTTTATTAGCTTAAATTTCAAAAACAAAAAATCAAATGGTTATATAAACAAAGCCTAAGTTATTTGATAAAAGTTTAGAAAAACCATTGTTATACAAAATTGAATCAATCAAAATTTTATTGATATAAGATGAAATAGATGTGAAAGAATATATATATATTCGTCTTTTAGTATATGTCATCTCTCTTATATTCATCCGAATGGTATAGTTCGTCTCTTCAAGAGACAAATTTCATTCGGCTATTTAAAATTACAATATTTTAATAAATAGTTTCAAATTTAATATATTTTTATAAAAAGTTTAAAAATTTACAATATTAATTAAAAAAAAGTCCAATAACAAGAGTCTTTAACTATTGGTTTTGTTAAAAAAGAAAACAAACACAATACAAGAATAGATTTTCAGTTGATGGCCTCTTAGGGCCCGTTTGATAACGTTCCTGTTTCCTGTTTCTTGTTTCCGTTTCTCATTTTTCAGAAACAGACATGTTTGATAAACGATCATGTTTCTTGTTTCTTAGTTTTTAAGAAACGTTTCTAAAAAAATGACAGATTTTGAGAAACTTCAAAAAGTAGTTTCTCAAATTCTGTTTCTGTTTTTTTTCCAGTTTTCATGCATGTATTCCTATTTCTATTTTTACTCATCTCTCCCCTCTCTCTTCTTTATCTCTCTTCCATTCTATTTTTTTTCTATTAATACTTTTTAATCTTTTTTTTTCTTCATTTTTTTTCTTCTTTGATTTATTTCTTTCTATTCGTTCTCTCTCTTTCATCATAATTTTTTTTCTGTTAATAGTTCATTATCTTTTTCTTTTTTTTTTTTTTTTACTTTTTTCTTTTCGTTTATGTTGTTCTCTTCTCTCTTATTTTCTTTTTTTCTTTTACTTTACATTAACGAGCTTATAGTTATTATTTTCTATTTAATTTTCTATTATTTTTTCTTTTGGTACAATTTTATTTTTTTATTAAATAAATAAACTAATAATGTATTTCATGTTTACCATTAAATTTAAAAAATATATATACATTCTCTCTCTTTTTCTGATTTTACTTGCGTGTATTATTGGCTAATGCATTTTTAAAGAAAAATAAAAATAAAGTTTATTATTAAATTAAAGAAATGTGGGTATGTTCGATTTTCTGACCTTAGACAATTTATAAATTCGTCTAATTGAACTAACTCTTGTAAGTCAAAATCGTTCAAGGTGAATTGATTGAAATAAGAAATAACATTGCAAATCAAATTTGAACAAAATTTGAAGGATAACTTTTATTATTATTATTATTAATTAGGTGTTGGGCCTTAATAAAATATTATAACCTCTTTATAATTGTTTTATTTTTATTTTAATGCATGTTAAATGTTTTATTATAGTATATGTACTAAATTTTATTTTTACCAAAAAACAAGAAACAAGAAACAGAAATAATTATCAAACATGTTTCTGTTTTTAGTTTATAAGAAACAGAAACAAGAAACGAGAAACAGAAACAGGAAACAAGAAACGAGAAACAAGAACGTTATCAAACGGGGCCTTATCTGCCTCCAAAGTTTCATCTCTCCCGACTACCGCCAAAGTTGTTCCACCTGTTCCTCCAAAGTTGTTCTTCCCTTATCAAGTACATGAATATGATACCAGTTAAAAGCAAGCAGTGTTATTTCATAAATGGAAATTCGAATTCCAATCATCAGTTTTTGCTCTAGGTCATGGTAAGGGCAGTGCCGGCCTTCACACAAACCATCGTCAAACAGAAGTCCTTACCTTTTACTTCATTGATTGTGACGATGAAAAAAAAGTTGCATGGGCCATGAGAAACAATACTAGCTAATTTTGTCATTATGCTCTCTAATATAACAGGTGACAAAAGTTACTGTCATGGTCACAAGATAATCCACCACAGTCATAACTGGAGCTTTCAGTTTTGGATGAAGTCCCTGAACCATATTTTGAAACGGTAGAGACCCACAATATTAATACAGCTATGGGTATACGACTTTCAGAGATTGAATGGCTCGATCTTCCCCTTGGAACACTCTAAGATAAATTGTTCTACCAACTAGACATTGAATGGCTGATATTTTCATAATCAAAGATATACAAAAGCTAAGAATTTTTCTTGCACTTTATTCTCTTATTCCTTTTCTTCTATGTAATTATACAAATTAAACAAACAACATCGCCAAGCTCGAATCCATCTTAAGATTATCTAAGGCCCCATTTACGAACCTAGAATCGTAATCAATCAAACATAATGTTTAACGCATTCCGTAATGGGAATCAATTGTGATCTCCAAAGTAATTCTCTATCTTGTAATTAGATTACATCTAAGAGAGTACTCAATCTGATTACCATTGAATATTACGTGGGATCCACCTATATTTTTTTTTGCTTACTTCTCATCCTTTGCTCTTTCACTCTCTTTTAACCTACTATTTTTTCTTTTCTTTTTTTTTTTTCTTTTTTTAATTTCTTCATGTTAATAAAAAACATTAAAACCTATAATTATTTTTATGGTTTTATTAAAAAAATTCTTATCCATTTTCTGTAACTTCCTTCAATTTCATAGTTTTGATTTGTTGGCGGAATACTTTTGGCCATCGTTCTGGCCCTAATGAAAAGCTTTCACCATTTGTAGCATCAAAGTTGGATGAAACGCAACAGTGAAGAAGGGATTTGGAACTAGACAATCCCTCTCACTATTGTTCTTGAGAGTTTATTGCCTATGATTTTTTTGTCATATTTGAATCAACACGAGATTTTTGGAACTATATCAAGATTTATTATCGAGATCGATATTTAGATGAGATTGATAGAGTTCGATATTTTTTTATCCGTGAGTTTTAGCTAGGCCATATTTGCGAGGCGTTGTTTTTTTCGAATTGAGATCGATACATATTTATATGAGATCGATATCGATAATATCTATGAGTTTTGGCAAGCCATATTTGCAAGAAGCATTTGATCGAGATCGATATCTAGTTAGCCAGACAATATTTGCGAACGAGAACAAGGATTTGTCTTTATGCGTGATTTTTGAATTATTTTTTTATACATGGTTTTTTTTTTGGCATGTTACAAAAATATCATTTTAGTATAAATTAAATAGTATTATCTTATTAAATCAAAATAACTGTATATTTTTTTTTTTTTAAGTATTTATGTCAAGATTATGTGTTTTCTAAACTTGAACTAGATGAGTGAAATTTAGGATAATTTTTAAAATCCTACATTTTTGTAATTTAAATTTAGGCATTAAATTTTTTTTCAAGTATACAAATTTGAATAAGTAAATAAAAATGAAGAATGACATTTCAATTCTGATAGTATAGTTACTGCATTTTAATTAATTATTATTATAAATATAAAAGGGCATTAGGATAATTATATCTATTTGATTTTATAGATGTAAGTAAAGTAAATACAATCAATCGATAATGCAATCAATCTCATTCCCATTGCGATTGATTGCATTACAATTGCAGTCCATTTTTATTATGATTTGGTAAACGGATCCTAAGATAAAAATAAAATGGAAAAAGCAAATACAATTACCCAATTCACTCAATTTTTGTACATCGAAAGTCGAAACTTAGGCTCCGTTTGATAACCATTTGGTTTTTGATTTTTGGTTTTTAAAAATTATACCTATAAATACTACTCTCACTTATTGTTTTACTTGTTTTGTCATATACTTTTTATCTATGTTTTCAAAAACCAAGTCATGTTTTGAAAACTGAAAAAAGTAGTTTTCAAAAACTTGTTTTTGTTTTTAGAATTTGGCTAAGAATTCAAATACTTTCTTAAGGGAGATGAAAACCATTGTAGAGAAATTGGGAGAAAACAAGCTTAATTTTCAAAAACTAAAAACCAAAAATCAAATGGTTATCAAACGGGGCCTTAGTAATTAATCACTGACTAATGTTAACAAGTATAGCAGTAGTGATGAGGAGTTGATCAAAACATTGATGCTGCCAAAAATCAACAATGCACAACAATGATGTTTCCATACAAATCTCTAGAAAAATAAATTGTATATGTCAAGAGCTTACAAATGTGAAAAAACCTATTAGGATAAAACTGGCTAACCTCATTGACTTGAGAACGTGTGGTTTCTGATTCTTGGTCTTTTCTGTGGTGGTTTTCCAAAGAATTTCTTTTTGGTAGCCCACTATTGTTAAGATTCAAAAGATTTTGGTTTGTTGGATCAGTTCAGCTAGAGGTGTCATTCATGGAAATACCAATCAATTGGTGAGTAGGATTTTCGTTTTTAAAGCTCATTCTGTTGGACGTCTCGGTATTGGTTGTATAAATTAAGCTTAGAAATATGGTTTTAGTTGCAAATTGGGGCTGGAGATTTTTCAAGGTTGAAGTTTCTTTTTGGTGTAAAGTTTTTAAGAATTTTAAAAACAGAGTTGCGGCGTCGAGTTCCACGGGCAAATGGAGGTGAGTGCAAAATGAAAAACAAATAGAATCAAAGCACAAAATCAAATGCACAAAAAGTAGAGTGCAAAATGAAAAAGAATTGAATAGAGGATTTTTGTGTGCGTGTGACCAAGCTTGAGAGAAGGAGAAAGAAACAGAAGAAAGGGAGCCAAACTTCGAGAAAAAGAAACGTAAGAAGGGAGGAAAAGAAACCAAACAATGAAACACTACTTGTTGCAGTTTCTAAAATTTAGCCTAACTTTTAAAAATGTTTCAAAAATTTGGAAACAAGAAACGAGAATGTTTATCAAACAAGTATTTTCTTTAAAAAAAAAACGAGTATAGGTAATGAAAATGTTATCAAACAGACCTAAAATTGCCCCTCCACAATTGACCAGCCTTTCTAAATACAAGTATGTTAAGCACATGAGCGTTAAAGATGAACCCCACTTTATCTTTATTATGATTTATTTGAAATGGCTTCTGGAAAAAAAAAAAAAAAATTTAATGCGTGTTAAGTATAATTTGAGATGATCAAAAGTGTTTTTCGTTAATTACTAAATAAAAACCACTTAATTTTTTTTAAAAAAATGAATTACTTTATAAACTATTTTTGAAGAAATAATTTATAGATAGATTATCCAAAAAGTAAAGTGATTAATTAATCATCTATAATTACTTAAGGAGTTATACTAAACAAGATATGAGTTAATTATGATAGTCATTCCAAACGAACAAATAATTAGGGCAATTTTTTAAAAAAATAGTCAATCTATTTCATAATATTTAAACTACCTACAATCAATCTGAACATAGTTAATGAATAAGTGTAACAAATTTCTAATATTTATAACAATTTTGTTGTAGATGAAAATTTTCAAATCAATTAAATATTTGTTATTTTACATTAATGAAATTGAGATTTAAACTATATGTAAAAATTTTGATTAATTAAATTTCATAAATGAAGTAATAAAGAACATATTTTTTTTTAGTTCAACAACATTTGAGATAGGAGATTCAAACTTCTAATATTTTAATCGAATGTATATGTCAATTACGTTGAGGTATCCTGACTTTTGTAATAAATAAAATAATCTACTTATTATTTTTTAAAATTTTTCTAAAGAGGTTACTTATTTGTTATTTCTACGTCAGATCAGACAAATTCCGAAATCAAAACAATCACAGGTTGAGAAGCTGCTCGCAATAATCCACAGCTTCCCTGCTCCTCCAACCACTCAATATTCTGACTCTATATCTGCCTGTCATCCATATCCCTTACTCCTGGTTTACGTATCCTATTTTCTGACCACTTATTTCAATTTTTATTTTTATGATTATTTTTAAATATGTAATGGATAAAATTTTCAAATATCAATTGTCTAAATGGAAAGATTGGATACAAGTTTTTAAATAATTATTTAGGAGTTAGTTGGGTAAGTTATAATAATCCGTGAATTATAATAATATGTGAAGTTATATAATATATATTTAGGATGTAGAGTTATTTAGTTTGAATTATAATAGTTTATGTTTGAGGTGCAGAGTTATTTAACTCCACAAACTATTATAACTCACTCAGTACTTCAAACAAATCTTTAAAAGTTAAATTAGAAGTTTATTTTTTGAAACTTCAAGTTTAATTTAATAAGTTTCTCAACTTTAAAAGTGTGTAATAAGGATATAAATTTTATTTTCCTGTCTAATACATTTCAATAGTTTTGTTAAAATTAACATGTTTTTTTTTTTTTGAGGAATGTTAAAATTAATGTATCTAATAGATATAAAATAGATATATTTAATTTTGTATCTAAGAGACTCATTTTAGAAAATATTGAAAAGAGGTTTGTTAGACATGAAATTAAAAATTTAAAAATCTATTACATATTTTTAAAGCTTAGTGGCCTAATTGATATAAAATTGAAAATACAAAAATTTATTAGATACATTTTAGAGTTCAAAAATTTAATTGACACGAACTTAAAATTTTAGAGACTTAACTTATAATGTAACATTGTTTAAAAGACTACACTTTTAAAATTTTAGAGAATTAACTTATGATGTAACCTTGTTTAAAAGACTACACTTTTATTTATGGGGAGTTTAGATCATACATCTATATTACAGTTTTCAACACGATTTCTAGGCATATCAATAAGTTATTTAAAATTATATCACGATATTATGAAATATCATTATTTGATAATACGAGAATATCATCAACATACTTTACATTACTGTTTCAAAAAAAAAAAACATGCTTTATATTGCTGAATTATTATCATTGTTATTATTTTGAGTTCAACAATTATGGATACAAATTTGAACTTCTAAGAAGTCGTCAACGATATATATTTTAACCGATTAAATTATTTTAAAGTTGATATTATTTTGTAAATAACCACAAGAAAAATGTTAAAAAGATAAAACAGCTGTTAGTTGGAAAGTTAAAATATAATTTCGAGGCTGAAATTCATTTCAACGGTTCCACCAGTTCTCTTTTGTGACGACGTGGAAGTGACAGGGCTGCCACACCCTCACCGCGAAATGAAGCTCCATGTCCACGGCGGCTTAAGTGGTGGACCTGTACATGCGAGCTCCACCGTCCGCCGGTCACGTGATGCTTCTCCGGCAAATTCTCTTCGGCGGAATTCGATTGCGGAGTGTCGATTTGTCGGAGGAATTTCAATAAGGAGAAATAGTTGCGCCAGTTTTTCAATCAAGCAAAATAGCCATTCAAGTTCTCTTGTTCATTGCCTCCGGGATTCACATGAAGATTCGGAGTGTTCCGATGAGGTAGGGCGAAAATCGGCCGTGCAAATACTAAGTACGAGACGAGCCGTGCTTGGTGTTCCATTAATTGCAATTGGCGCACGGTTTCTACAATCAGCAGTGGTCAGAGCGGAAGAGAAGGCGCCGGAGACAGCAACTCCGGTGCTGGAGGCGGTGACGTCTCCGTCGCCTCCGCCTCCGCCTCTAGCTTCGACAGCTGAGGAGGAAGCAATTACTTCGAGGATTTACGATGCGACTGTCATTGGAGAGCCTTTAGCCGTGGGGAAGGACAAGAGGATAGTATGGGAGAAGATGATGGATGCTCGGGTCGTCTATTTAGGAGAAGCAGAACAAGTTCCGATTCGAGACGATAAGGAATTGGAGCTTGAAATTGTGAAAAACTTGAAAAGAAGGTGTGCTGAAAGCGAAAGGGTATTGTCTCTGGCTCTGGAAGCGTTTCCTACTAATTTGCAGGAGGAGCTCAACCAGTACATTGACAAAAAGATCGATGGAGAAACTCTGAAGTCTTACACTTTACATTGGCCACCACAGCGCTGGCAGGAGTATGAGCCTCTTCTAAGTTACTGTCGTGAAAATGGAGTTCGTCTTATTGCTTGCGGTACACCTCTCAAGGTAATTGATTTTACTCTTAACTGGATGCACTGTTCTCTCTTGTGGGAAATGTACACAACACGACTCGACTCAAATAGCAACAAACTAGCCAATCGAGGATCCAATTAAACTCAAATTAGATAATGTAATACCACTATGAAGATATAGGGAGACCCTTTGGCTCTTTACACGACTTCCTTACAAGTGTACAACTCTTGTGAAATTGCTTCTTTGAGAACTGCTAAGCTTAATATGACAATACTTTGGATGAAATAAGACTTTTGAGTATGTGTACAAGAGATGATATATAATTGATGAATGAGGACCAATTTTTTTGTTCTATATGTATGTATGTATGTATATCTTTTTCGGGTAAGTTTGACCGAAAGGGTTGTGTTGGTCGTCCCAAGTTTATACTGAATGTAGTCATGTGTGCTTTTGTTGTCAGTTCTCTTCATAGTCCTGTTCAAACTTCTTGCTATTTTGTGATGTATGATCTTGTTCCTTCCACATACTTTAGAGTCACCTTGTAATATTACCCCTGCATTAATAATGACAATATCAATAGGTTTTGAGAATTGTACAAGCAGAGGGTATTAGGGGGCTTTCTAAAGCTGATCGGAAAGTATTTGCTCCACCAGCTGGTTCAGGTTTCATCTCTGGGTTTACATCTATATCACGTAGAACTTCAGCTGACCTGAATTCTTCTTACCAACCTATTCCTTTTGGTCCAAGTTCATATTTATCTGCCCAAGCAAGAGTGGTTGAAGAATATGCTATGTCACAAATTATTCTACAAGCTATGGTAGATGGTGGAGGAACTGGAATGTTGGTGGTTGTGACAGGTGCAAGCCATGTTGCATATGGAGCTAGAGGCACTGGCCTGCCTGCAAGAATCTCAAGAAAGGTACCAAAGAAAAACCAAATAGTTGTTTTACTTGATCCTGAAAGACAACAAATGCGGAGAGAGGGTGAAGTTCCTGTTGCAGATTTCTTGTGGTATTCTGCTGCCAGACCCTGCAGCAGAAACTGCTTTGATCGTGCTGAAATTGCTAGAGTTATGAATGCGGCTGGAAGAAAGCGTGATGGCCTTCCCCAGGTTAGCTTTTTTTGTAGGTCTGATGGAAACTAAATACTTTATTTTATTTCTTTGACTTGACGAATTATTAGGTTAGGACTTTACTTTGTACTTAATGTTTTAAAAATTTGAATTGGGAACTCAAAATAAGAACCATCTTCTGGTAGTTTGTTTAAGTTTCATGCATATGTGTATCTAGAACTTTATTGTTCTTCCAGATGCTTGCAGTACGATTAATGTGTGATTCAACTCAATGATTGATTGTTCAGGGCTGTATCCTATTGTTACAGGAAATTTTCATTTGGTTATTTGATTTATCCCGTTCATCATGTACTTGTTTCAAAGTTCTCCCATATGATAATTCATTGCAAATAGACTATACCATAATTTGATTTTCTTTTGAATGGCTGTGGTAATCCAGCTAGTTTGTATGCACTTTAGCTAATTAGACTGAATCATTTCATGATCCTTGAGCATTTAGTATTGTGAAATTTGTATGATAGTTTATATTCTAGGTAGGTTGCCACTATAATTTGAACACATGACATAATAAGGCATTTGGGTTTACGTTTTGCCCCTTTTACTGCTAGTTACATTTTCTAACTTAATCTGAACTTTGCTTTGTGACTGGTTGCTCTTTTTTCTTTCTTTTTCGTTTTTTTGTAACCTCAATGTCATTGATAATCATAAGAATGAATACAGAAACTCCAACATTCAAACTGGAGGCTGTAGAGGAAGTGTAATAGTTGAGGTTAGGGCATGAAGATTTTAAGAGGATAAAGTATTAAAGTTAGATGGCTGGCTGTGACTAGGTTAAAGCATGAAGGTGCAAAAAAACAAAAAAGTGGGATGGTGGGGCCTTGACTCAATTAAGGAGGCAGTAGCCTCCAAATTGATCATGCTTTGATACCATTATTGTTTTGCAGTATCTTATTGCAAAAATGAACTTGTAAAATATAGCATCGTTGCATAATAATTTGTAGTCTAGGTGACCTTGTGTTTTTTATGGTTGTCATGTGTATAGTCATTCTTATTTATTTTAGATAATGCCTTGTTAGGCTTGTTTTAGGCATTTGTTATCTTGTAACTTTTCAAATATCAACGAAAAGTTTGTTTTCTTTGTCAAAAAATATTTTTGTATTCTAGGTAAATGGCATACGTGATTTCAGTTTTTATTTATCATTTTCTTTTTGGGGTGAGATAATTGGTTGTTCTATTTTTTTATGAATTGTATCTGGAAAATGGAGGTACACTGAAAAAAATGGAGTTTCTCTAAATAGCTTAAAAATTAAAAGATAGTTATTTCTCTGCATATATGCTTATATTCTACTCAATAGATATCATGGCATACTTTCAGGATATCCAAAAAGGGTTGGATCTGGGTGTAGTATCACCAGAGGTGTTACAGAACTTCTTTGATCTGGAGCAATATCCTCTGATTTCGGAACTTACGCATCGTTTCCAGGTTTAGTTGCTTTCTGAAAATGACTTTTCATTTTGTTGTACTCATCTGAACATCTTGCTAAAGCCACCTTCTCAATTATTAGAGCTCTAGCACTTCCTTGTTTTATGGTTCGATAAGAAATTCAAACAACCATCTGGTAAATTAGAAATGTTGCTAAAATTTTACATTGATTCTTACTGCACCTCCACTATGGTACAGGGTTTCAGGGAAAGATTGTTGGCAGATCCCAGATTCTTGCATAGATTAGCCATAGAAGAAACCATATCGCTAACAACTACTCTTTTAGCACAATATGAGAGGCGAAAAGAGAACTTCTTCCTGGAACTTGATTACGTTATTACAGATACCTTAAGGGGTGCAGTTGTTGATTTTTTTACTGTCTGGCTTCCTGCACCGACCCTGGCATTCCTTTCTACCGATGACATCGATGTATCTGGAAGCACTGATATTTTACAAGGTCTACTTGGGTCTATCCCAGATAATGCCTTTCAAAAAAACCTTGCTGGAAAGAATTGGAACCTCAGTCAGAGGGTCGCATCTGTACTTTTTGGTGGCTTAAAGCTTGCTGGTGTTGGATTGATTTCTAGTATTGGGACAGTGGCTTCCTCAAATGCTTGGTTTGCTATTCGTAAATTCCTCAATCCAGCATTGGTGACTAAGCAACGGAATAAGAGATCTCCAATACTTAAAACAACAGCGGTTTACGCGTTCTTTCTGGGAACATCAGCAAATCTACGATATCAGGTAGCCAGATATCGTAGATTATAGTTTTGCATTTGATGAAGATAAACTGTTCTTTGAAGTACACATTTCATTCTTATTTTCAAGTTTCCTTTTTCATGGGTAATTAGGGAATGGGGAATCCATTAAAAAGCTTTTTATTACTAATCTTAAGGCAAATCTAAGAGCCCTTTTCTCCATGTGTGATATGCCTATAGAACTTGTGTATGCATGTCTGTGCGCATGTATGCATATGTATGTGTGTTTATATATGTAATAATTATTTTTCCTCGTTATCATGTAAAAATACTAATGCGACGCATTTCCATTTACCTTCCTTGTCATATCTGCGGGTCATTTGAATGTAGAAAATTAGAAATGTGCTTGTGAATAAGTTGTTGAGAATTGTATTTGACCATTCATTTATTTCATTTTCAGTTTCAGTTCTTTATTATAGTCTTGCATCTTAATCTTTAATCTTGTAATGCAGATTATTGCTGGAATAGTGGAGCATCGGTTTTCTGAAGCATTTTCTTCTCAAATTTTACTTGTAAATATGCTCTCATTTGTTGTCCGAACATTAAACTCTTACTGGGGTACTCAGGTGCGTATCACTTCTAACTTCACCTATTTTGGAAAAAGCTCGAATGGATTAATCTGTTTCCTTTTAGCTTAAGGAGACTGTTATCTCACTGTTGTATTTGCTTTCAATGAATTAAGTGAATCAACTTTATCCATAAACCTAGAATCAAAGGGTAGTTTTGTCATTTGCGTTGTACTTGTTTAGTGTCGATAACTATTACGTATTCCTTTCTGAAATAAGATAGGTTAAATTATACAAAATACCCCTAAACTTTGGGGTAGGTTTCAATTATGCCCCTAAACTTTGAAAAGTTTCATTTTACCCTTGAATTTGGAAATTTGTTCCAAAAAATATCCTTTTAACTTTCAAATTATTCCAAAAAAATATCTTTTTTCTTAAAATAAAGGATGTAAATTGACGTAACAGCTAATGTGTAAAAATTAGAAGACGTACATGATATTATTTGCAAACTATATAGAAGATTAAGATAGTTGTTTTCAATTTTTTTCATCTCAAAAGATATCGTTAAAATTATTTAAATAATCAATTTTTACACATTAGCTACCATATTAATTTATGAGAATGAGTTGCAAAAGATGTCATGTATGCTTTTGAATTTTTACACTTTCTTATTTTAATGAAAAAACTCTCTAAGGGTATTTTTTGGAACAAATTTCGAAGTTCAAAGGTAAAAAATGAAACTTTTCATAGTCTAGGGAGTAATTGAAACTTACTCCAAAGTTCATGCGTATTTTGTATAATTTAACCAATAAGGTATGTATCATATGTCTTTCCACACCAAATAATAATGTTTTAGATCAGTTCAAAACCAGCAACTTGATCGTTTTACCTTCTGCTAAAAGTTTGACTCTCTTTTGAAACATGCAGCAATGGATCGATCTTGCGCGGTTTACAGGATTACAAACTCGAGAATCACCCTCTTCTTACCAAGTCCAAGAATCTCCTAATCCTGCACCATTGGGATGTAATGTCACTGAAGAGGCAACTCAGGCAACCACCGATGAATTCAAGAATCAATAACTTGATGGTCTCACATTCATTACACATCCGAAATAACTTGTAAAATTAAATTCGGATGCCACATAAGAGACAGAGAGGGGAACGATTTGATTCTCTGGGTTATTATTCTCATACACAATTCAGTTGTAAGCTATTTGATGTCGTTCATTGAATGCACTTTTGGTGAAATTAGAAGAGTAAAAACACAAGCTGTCTATAGGAATGTCCTGTAACCTTAAGAAACTGCGTACAATATTAAACCTTAAAAAAAATAAAGAAAAAAAACCTGCAATACGAAAATGTATTAACACTATTTGTTAAAGATTGACATTGCACGATTTAGACTAATGGATAATAATTAGTTTAAATACTATTTTGATTCATGTACTCTCGATTTTGGTTTATTTTGATTCTTATACATTTAAAACATCTATTCTAGTTCATGTATTTTTAACTTTTGTTTATTTTAGTTTTTTGTACTTTTGAAACATCTATTTTAGTTATTATACTTTAAAAAAGTGGTCATTTGATTCTTTTATTATTATTTTTATCTCATTTCTTTAATCATAATTTTAAACACGACCGTTCACTTACCAACTTTTTTGAAATGTAACCATAAATTTATATTAAGAAAAAATTTTGGATATCCTATATGGAGTAGTAGAAATTAGAATGACATTATTTGAAAAAAATTTCAATTGTATAGGGGTACTATACATGATTTTCAAAAGGATGCTGCCATAGCAAACAATAAGTGAAAGTAGTTACAGGTAGAAAAAAAACTCTAGTATTATTGTAGTATGAAATTTTTTTCATACTGTCTCTATTTATTATTTGTCATGTAAGTAATTTTTAAAAAATTACGTGGAGTTGATCGATATTTAAAAATTATTTATAAACTAAAAAATATAGTTTGAACAAAAAAAAAAAATGTTTCATTCATTTGTCTGAAAGTGGGGTGGGTAAAGCAAAAAGCCAAAGGTTTCGTTAGAGTTTTGGATAAGAACGATGACGTGGAGCAATATTTGTTGTGAAGATAGGGATGGGGATTATGGATCAGCACCAAATCCCGGAGTAATGTTGGAACTCATGAATCAAAATTACCTGTTTGTTTCTCTCTCTCTCTCTTATTAATTATTCTGCAGAATATCTACTTTAATTAAATGTTGAAGAAGCATTCATTTTTCTCACAAACTTTTGACATTTGTATTTAGAATCGCGTTTCACTATGTCTTAATCACATCAATTATACTTTTAAGTTTACAATTAAATTACATCTTTTTTTTTCGACATAACAATTAAATTACATCTTAAATCTAGAGAACTACCATAATTTTTATGTTAGGTTCAATTTTCACGAACTAGTTATTCAATTTTAATCACATTAAATTTTGTACAGACTTAACTTTTGATAAATACACAAAATCAAAACTCATAAATCTTTTCAACATTTTTATGAAATTCTAATAATTTTAAACTATACATATGTTTTAAATTTCATCAAAGGCACTAAAAATAAAAATGATAGCATCTATTCAAGTTCAAAGTAAAATTGTTACACATTGTCAAGTTTCGGATAAAAATTATTTTTTCTCTAAAATTTTGTATTTGATGAAAGTTGCTATCAAATTACTGTCTGTTTTGTTTGCAAATTGAATGTGGAATAGCTCAGCTGAATTTGGAAATTGTTATTTATAATTTATTATTTAAAAAATAATAAACGATTTGACACATTTTGATTTATGAGTGGTATGAATTTACTGTTTAAAAGAAAATGTCACAAGAAAATAGGGAGACGCCCAATTGAAAAATAAACCCTTTGCTCCCTATTTTTCTGGCAATTTCAATGTTGTAATTTATATCTATACTTTCTGGATAACAAAATTACAATAAATGAATGTTTCAAAAAAAAAATTACAATAAATGAAGATTATAATACAATTTTAAAATGGTTAAATTTGGTTATACTTTCAACGTGGGGGCCAAAACGGCGTGCAGCATTATCACGTTTTGTCGATTAGTCAAGAAATCTACCTGTTTTTGGGCCAGCGGAGAACCAAAACCTTGGGCCGAATACCCTTTTGCCATTAAGCAAACAGTGTCATTTCCGTAATAAAACTAAACCCTGAGTGCTGTTTCACTTCTTCAATTTTATATATCTCATCCCAAGCTCTGGATAAAACTTCCATCTTCAACTACAAAATTCGATTCAATTCGATTCAATTCTCCAGTGAGCTTCAGTAAGCAGTGGCTATGGATGTGGTTGCTCGAAGAACTTCGTCGTCTTCCGTTTCGATGTTGAACCCTAATGCTCCGTTGTTCGTTCCCATGGCCTACAGGACGGTGGAGGATTTCTCCGACCAGTGGTGGGCTCTGATCCAGTCCTCGCCGTGGTTCCGAGAGTACTGGCTTCAAGAACGCTTTCAAGATCCTCAAAATGATCTTTCATCTGCAGAGAGTGAAGAAATTGTCCTTCCGGATCTCGAGAATTTCTTCGAGGACTTTGCTCGTGAACGTAAGTAATGAAATCTAGTCACCGATTGAGTCAACTCGTTCGAACTTGCTAATTCGTTGTTTCTTTTGTTTTCTTATTCAGAGGAAGAGGAAGAATTTGAGTTCTCGAAGGATTTGGTTCCAATGGGGGCTTTCAAATGGCAGAAGGCTCGGACTGGAGCGGAGGTTCCTAGGTATGCTCAAAAGGCTCCCAAGATCGTGAACGTGAAAGTGAGTCCGAGGACGATTCACCAGCCGAGATAGACTGGACGCGGAATTTCCTACTCATCGAGTACGTTTCTTCAACAGAACTCAGGAACCAGTTTAAATTGTTGTTGATCTAGGTTTTCCATTTCGTTTATGTACAGAGGCTAGAACTTGATCGGTTAAACATTTACTCAGATGGTCTTTGTTTAGCTACTGTAAATTTGTACCAAGTCTTACTTTCAATTATGATATAATAAATGAGTTCCAAAATTTTCAACAAAGTAGATCGATCATCATCTAAATCCGAGCTAACAACATCGGAATTTGAATTATTATTCTCTCTTCTGTATTTTTCTCAGCAGAAAATCGCCAAAAACTCTAGTAATTGGTGTTGTTGACTTGATTATTGACTTCATCAGCTTGCCATGGAATTGCAGTTTTGCTAATTTTCTGAAGAACTTTGATGACTTCTTCTGTAGTGACATTGCCTGTACAATCACCTTGTTCAGCTGCATATCTACATTATATGTCTCTATATCTGCAAATGGAGAAAAAAACAACCCCCAAAAGGCTCATGGCTTTGAGCATTATTAAACTTAAACCAGAGGACAAATTGATCAAGATTCAAGACTTTGAACACAGACCTTGAATTTTCTTGATGGCTTTGAGAATCTTCCTGATGCACTCCTCACAATGCAAGAAAACCTTCAATTCCACCACCTATGACCAAAAAATGCAAAAGACCCATTAGAACTATGAAATCAAATTCCAAGAATTTCTCTCAGAAAAAACACTCACATTAGCCATTCTGATCTAATTCTGATTCAAGTGCAAGAATCTGTAGAGTGTTGAGAAAATAAAAAGGTCTTTTGCTTGAAGGGGAAGTGGATTGGGGAAGTGTTTTGATTAAGATTCAATCAGATGACAGACCGAAGCAAAGAATTTATGTTCACAGTGGAAAAGTAAAAAGAAGGAATTGGATTCATTTTTACGAGATTGATGCATTTCATCTGGAAAAGCTGAGCCTTTATTCTTGATTTTTACTTTAGGAAGAGTAGCATCTGCAAATATATCATTTTAGTAGCTCTAGCTGGCTTTTTTGGCATGGCCATTTCTGAATTCTGTCCCCACAATGCACTTTCGGTATCATGCCCACTTTTGTCGTTAGTATGGCCGACTGTCCCTGCAAATATCTTGTTTCATTTTTATTTTATGTTATTATAATTCATGTCCCCAACAGTCTGTCTCTAGGAAATGGTCTCCAGTGATTTTGTAACTTTTGAAATGTCTATTACTAATTTACTAATAATCGTTAAGTGTCTATTACTAATTTACTAATAATCGTTGATAAAGACAGACACTAATCTAACGTTTGCCTTTAGCTTATTGAAAATGATATCTATCAAATAAGATATCATAATATAATATTTTAATTTGATTATAAAAAGATTTTTAATTTATATGTCGACATGTTTGTCTGATAGTTTCTGTTGGAAAAGATTGGTAGGATTGGATGGACCTGGGCTGGATGCAGTCATGGGAGGAGCAAAGGAACACAAATTTAGGCCCATTTGATTTTAATATTGGGCGCGGCCCATACTCTCGCGTTTATATTTGTGTAAACTACAATTCTTGAAAGAGTATATATGTGAAATCTTAAGAGAATTTGAAATAACAATTGAACAGAGTAGAAGGTTCAAGAAAATAACAATTGAGCCTCTCTGAATATAGCTGTATATTCAACTGATTAAAATGACCTAAAGGTCAGAGGTAAAATCGAGATTCAAATCATTACCTTCACATATTGTTGAATTAAACAAAAGCAAGAATTTTAATATGAGCATAGTTTAACTAGATATTTTAGCCTCGACCTAAAGGTTAGAGGTAAGATTGAGGTTCAAATTTCTATTTCCAATTGAACTAAAAATAAAATCCGGAATCTTAGGCATATTTGCAAAGAATAAGAATTACACAATGAATGTATACAACACATGAAAATCATACTTTAAAAATAGATTCAGCCAATTTGAGCATAATTCAAATGATAAAGGCATTTTATTATGAATAAGTAAAAAAAGAGATTCAAATTTTCAATCCCACATGATTTTTTTAGTTCAACAATATGTGAAAGTGAAGATTTGATCCTCCGTTTTTTTTGTCGAAGATGTATGTTTTAACTAGTTGAGCTATGCTCAAATTAGTTTTCCACCTATTTTTGAATTAAAGAAAAAAAATGGCAAGCATGTTATACACAAGGATGTGCTTGTTTATGAACATGTTGGGAAACAAACCATTTTCAATTGTATAACATATACATGATGCATTAACGATAGTTCCAATAGCAAAATTCGATTGATCTTAAGATTAAGATACTTTTAGTATTCTTGTTGAGGGGGAGAGATAATTTACGGATAAATTCTCATACCCAACCCCAAAACGAAGAGAATATACACTAAAAAATATATAAAATAAAATTGGTTAAATTATCAAAAATACCCCTAAACTATGAAGTTGATTTCAATTATACCCAAAACTTTGAAAAGTTTCATTTTAACCCTTGAACTTTGAAGTTTGTTTCAAAACAATACTTAAAAGCTTTTTTTCTTCAAATTCATGGACGAAAAATGATGTGTTTACATTTGTATTGTTGCTATGTGAATATATTTGAACATATATGTTGAAAAAAAAACATATGCAAATACATCATTTTTCATCTATGAATTTGACGAAAAAAAGCATTCAAATGTTGTTTTGAAACAAACTTCAAAGTTTAAGGGTTAAAATGAAAATTTTCAAAGTTTGGGGTATAATTGAAACCAACCTCATAGTTTCAGGAGTATTTTTGATAATTTAACCAATAAAATATGAATATATTCTGATCACTTCAAATATTTTCCCTTCCTTTTCTTCTTTTTCCTTTCCCCCTTTCTTGTAATAAAAAAAGTTACAACAGAGATTTATAATATATGGGACCTATTTTAGTAAAACTTTGCTCTATGTTATTAAAACACGCTTACTTTGTATTGTTTTTAAATTTGTTTGAAATCTTAGGAGAATTTCAAAAAATAAATATGACTAGAAATTTTCAAATTTTTTTAGAATTGAAAACGGAAAATATAAATTTTGTATGTTGTTTGATAATTATTTTGCTTTCTGTTTTTGGTTTTTGCAAAAATAGAATTGTTTGATATAAGTTCAATTTTCTGTTTTCTATTTTTTAAAAATATTTTTGAAATTATATGTAAATATTTTTCTAAAAAAGTTGTTAGGGTCAAATTATTATTTCCAAAAACTCTTTTTTTTTTCTTCTTATGCTCAAGTTTTTTTTTTCTTTTCATTTTGACATATCTTTATCTATCAAATTTCTCTTTCTAGAAACTTTGAGATTATTTTAATATGTTTCTCAAACTTTTTTTTTTTGAAACCTGAATAATGCATAAACCAAACCAACCAAGAACGTTACTCCATCTCGAGGATGGAGGATAATACACCAGCTGGAAAACCCTCTTTCTAGGCCAAAGAAAGACCAGAATAAGAAGTCATAGCAGCCAACTCGTGAGCCACTTTGTTCTCCTATCTCGGAATTTTACAAAAGGACGCCACATTAACAATCGAGGCAAAGACAACACTTCCTCAATAAACAAGCCCACTTCCGACAAATCAGACTCAAACTGGTTCAAAAGGGCAACCACCTCCAACGAATCCAACTCCACCTCCACAGGAGGACCATAGGAAAGATGAAGAGAAAGAATGCTTTCGAACCCCTCAACCACAGCAGCTGCTTCAAGGACTTTGATCAACCACTTGGAAGAAACGACTTTACATTCGCCGATTATAGGAGAACCAACTTCATCTCTGACGACCCACCCCAGACCACGATGGTTCCATTTTGGCCACCAAGAAGCATCCGAATTTAGCTTCCAACTACCGAAACAAGGAGGCTTCCAGCGGTCCGGAACAAGCGGAAGAGAACTCAAGTGACTTGGAGGAGCCACCATATGAGACGAGGGGCCAAAATAAGCCGAGTTTGGCAAGGAAGAACCGACTTGATCCGAAACAAATTTGGAAGGCTTTGGCTCCAAAGCTCGCCTATAGGCTAGCAAAATAGACTCCTTATCAAGGAACTTTTTGTTAAAGCAGATAGAGTTCCTGAGCGACCAAGTGCTCCACAAGAAAGTCACCACTTTGCTTAGCTCCCTCGTTGACCCCAGCCTCCACAAGTAGTCCCAATAATCTAACGAAGACCAACAGCACCTGCCTAACACAAATGAATTAACGTAAGAGGGAAAGAAGTGGTACCACATCCTCCGAATAACCTTACACTCCTAGAAGATGTGACTCGTAGTTTCCAACGAAGACCTGCAAAAAGAGCAATTTAAATAAGTGACAACTCCCTTCTTGGACAAATTATATGCCGTCGGGATAATATCATGGATCATTCGCCAAACTGCCACTTTAACCTTCGAAGTCGCATCAACTTTCCATAGGGCGTTCCACATGCTCTTGGAAACCGCATTGTCTGATAAAGAGGCTTAGGGAGTCCCACTAGAGACAAGACCCAAATGATATGCACTCTTAACTAAAAATTTGCCTTTCTTATCAAAATGCCAGATAATCTCATCCTCTAATATAACTATTCCTAAAATTTATTCTAAACATTTATTCCTCTCTCATATACCATCATTTGACACAATGTTTGAAACTTTTGTTCATTTTCTCTTCCTTGATCTTTCTTAATTGAGCTTACCTCTGTGTCTATGTGAGGATGGAAAGCGAGTTGTACGTAGTTGTTTGGCCATTGAGGAAGTAAAGCGAGGACATCATGTATCATACCTCTTCATCGATACTAAATTATTATTGACAACTCAACATGAATCCGATAATGAGTAGCAAATCAAATGAAATTGGTAAGCATGATTTGTCTACATGAGAATTTTCAAAAGAATGGAAACTGTCCACTTGTTTATCCATTCAACCACTCAACTATTATATTTAATTTTAAATGACTCTCTCTCTCAATGTCTCTCTCCAAAATAATTTCTCTATCAATTTGATTATCTCTCTCTCTCTCTCCAAAATAATTTCTTTCTCAATTTGATTAACTATGACTTTCTGCAAATAATTTCTCTCTCAATTTGATTAACCATGACTTTCTCCAATATCTAATCTGAGACATTAATTTTATTTTTAAAAAAAGACCTTAATTTGGTATTAATACCAACTTTGCCCCTATTTCAAATTTGATTAGAATGCCAACTTCACCCATATTTTAAATATTAGTGTTTTATTCTAAAAAGAAAAAAAATTTCTCTTATAATTATGTGATATCTAACTCGAGACCCTTATAGTATAAGAAAACTTCATTCATAATTAAAATATTATTGATGGTTTAATATGCAGAATCTAGTTATTTTTATCCAAATGAAATTAGCCACGCCTTATCTTGTACCTTTGCTTTAAAATTAAACAATCTCCAATTTCAAAAGTTTATTTACTATGACTATGCTTACTATGTGATTGTCTTAATATCTACCCCTTTTATCATGACTTTTCATCTTAGTATCTACCCCTTTTCACCTTAAACAATGTTCATATTAGTCTCATAATTTCATTCTTTTAATTTGAAGAAATTTGACAGAACATTTTTTACTTCTTAACATTTGATGATGCCACATCAAAACTTTAATAAACTCAACAATCATATTCAACAAGGATAATTATAAAACTTTTTTTTTTTGAATATAAAAATGTAGGGAATGGAGATTTGAATCTTTAATATTAATGGAAATAGTACATGTCAATTATACAACTTATTAAAAATTGCTAAAATTAAAATAAAATTCTTCAAAATTTAATAAACAAAATAAAAATAAAGTAAAATTTAAGGCAAAACTAAAATATCACAGTAGTTTTACTTTTACAACATTTTTGAAGTAAAATTTAAGATAGGAGGGTGAGGTATAAATGAAAGAAATATGGGCCAAATCCAAATACACTGAATATTTTTCCAAAAACAAAAAAGTTCTCTCCACCAAACAAAGTAATCAAGTTGGATTTGAATGAGATATTAAACCCAAAAAAAAAAAAAAAAAAAAAAAAAAAGACTATTAAAAAACATTTGAAAATGACTCCACAAGGTAATCGTCAGAAAAAACAATGAATAGAATTCAATGAAAAGCAACAAAATTCTCCATCTAGATGGCTCACTTGATGGGACTCATTCACAAGCTTCAAAATAACACCAATGATTTACCGCATTTTATTCTTTTATCAAAAGATAAAACCCATTTTCGTGTAACTTTCAATCACTAAAAGACTTTTGATATGTTTTTTTAAAAATATCTCAAGAAAGTTCTTTGATTATTTTAAGTCCATTATCCTGAGAGGAGCTAAGCCTGATCGATATTTGCAGATGAATATGTGCTTTACATTATCAAATAGAAATGTTGGTCATCTTTTCTCTGTATGTCACATTAAATTGTCTATTGGAATTTAATTTGATATTCTTTCTGATCTGACGATGCCAAAATTTAGAGTATGGTTGAGGGAAAAAGCATATGGGTTTATAGATTCTTATGCTGAAAATTCTCTAAAGTTGTTTTTAATTTCCAAGTGGGCCAAACATGGTCTCTTATATTCCACATACTGATCTCACTCAGGATGAGATTTTGGATAAATGATATATTCACCTAATTAAGGTATACTATTTCAAAAAAAAAAAAAAAGTATTTTTTATTTGATGCTTTATCAAAATGACCTCAATCTCATCTACTTGCACTAGAATTTTATTTTTAATTTTCTTTTTGGAGTATCTTTTTGTATGTATACCAACTAATATTATCATGTAGTAAACATGATGTCAAACAAAAACATGTTATTTAATAATTAAAGTACTTTTCTTTGTCCCAATTACTTATTAATTGAAAAGTCGTTGAACATGAATTGTGCTGATCTTTTGATAGAATAGTATTATTCATTTTAAAATGTTGTCGGTCCAATATATATTTAATTAAAATGTTGTTATTGCTATATTTTTGCAATATAAAATTCTTATACCACATGGTAATCGGTGATGAAAATACTAAGTGTCATATTTGTTTCTTTCTAAACTTTTACATCATGAAATTGTTTTTAAAATGTGGACATCTCTAATTTTTTACATTGATCTTCAATAATGTTTTTTTAAAATACCTCATTTAAATGTAGCGGTGTTTGATTAACAGACAAAAAGTTGTTAGATCCTCGTTTGAATTCCATTAATATAATGCTTAAAAAGGCTAAAATGGTGTGGTCAGTTCAACCTTATTTTGGCTTCTAATTAGTTTCATTAAATAAGTGCCGTTAAAACTTTTCAAAAAGAAATTTAAAAAAAAATTAAAAAAAAAAAAAAAAAACTAAGTGCTGTATGAATCAGCAGCAGCTTTGCTTTGATTCTATAACGCTTTTAAACCTTCCACATGAAACGCATTACCCCTAGATAGGAGAGCCCTTCTAAACTTTTTTTTTCCTTGGTAATGCAGTATCACAAACATGCCATGTAAAATTATTAATTGTTAAAGCTATATTCAACTTAGCCTATTTATAAATCTTAACTCTTTCTTTATTAGAAATTTGAATGATTTTTATTTTAGTACAACAAATGTAGAGTATGAAGATTTGAACATTCGATCGAAAGAGAATGAATACATGTTAATTACCGCTGCAACGAAATGGTTGAATCAATAGTAACATTTTTCATAGGTTGAATGTTTGAATAATTGAGATCTCGTTTGATAATCATTTTGTTTTTTGTTTTTTGGTTTTGAAAATTATGTTTATTTTCTCATGAAAAATATGGCATAGTTATCAAACGAGACCTAAATTTTATTTGAAAAATATTTTGTTCTTGTTTTAGTACAACAACAAATGTGGAGACAGAGAGTTTAATCTTCGACCTCATGAGATGATATAACTATCTTAACCACTAAATTATATGGTTATGTTAAAAAAAAAAACTTTTCTTTATTGAAAATCAGGGTCTTTTTTTCTTTAACCTTTTGAAGCATTTACATATTGTAATAGATGTCATTTACATGTTTTCTTTGAAAAATAATTTACAAAAAAAAAAAAAAAAAAAAAAAGATGATGATGGTTTTAATTTTAAGAAAAATATATAAAATTTGAATCTACAACTTATAAAAAAAAACACTAACTAACGTGAGTAAGTTCAACTAGTTAAGACATTATATCATTGATAAAAAGATTATATGTTCGAAACCTCACCCTAACATGTTGAATTCAGAAAGAGTACACACACCAATGGTTAATTACTTAGAGCACATACTTAACTTTGCAAAAGATTTAAACTTTATGTATAATACATATTACATCATTTCTTTGACATGTCATTTTTGCATTTGAGCACATTGCTTTTAACTTTGTTTGAAAATGGGATTGTAGTATTTTCTATACTCATCCTTTTTCTTTTTTGAAAAAAGCAAATTCAGATTTTTGGCACAAGCCGCACATTGGATTTTATTTTATTTTATTTGAAAAGGCACATTGGATTTTATTTTGTAGTTGATAACTGTCCCTTTAAATGATGGAAAGGCCTTATTTCCACATTTTGACATGAGCTTATGTTTTGTTGGATCATAGAAAAAAATAAGATGGATTTTGTTGCCCTCTTTTTGAAGTAGTTGAGATTAGGTAGAGACTAATTTTTCCTACTCCTTATATATGTCTTCTAATTTCATGTCCATGCATCATTTTCTTTCCAACTTACTTTATGCTTTGGTGCTGCATGCTAAAGTTTCAAAATTATGAAATAAACAATTTCACATGCCAGTTGATGTAATCATCTTCCTTGGTATAAATATAACCTCAAGAGAGTACCAAATGAAATGATAGCATCAAATCTAATCAAATAATTGACAGTTGGGTGTTTTAATAATTTTTTCTTTTTTTTCCAAATCGAATCAAGTATATTGTATATATATAGATATCACTTTTTTAATATTTATCATAATGTATAAAATTTAAAATAATAAAAACTAAAATAGTTAATGATATTTTATCAAGTTTGATTTTTTTAGTACACAATCAAGTTTGAATTTGAGTTTAAAGACTTCTACGAAACATCTTTATTGTTTCACAAAATATGCGCATTCTTTTGCGTTAACTATTAGTATTTGTATTTTATTTGTTAAATTAGATTTTTAATATAACTGAAATTAATGTTACCATTAGTTTTGAAATTTAAATGTACTTTTATTTTTAGTGAAAAAACGTGAGGAGGAGAACCGGTTCAAATTTAAAATATACTCTTTATATAAATAAATATTGAATAAACAAATATAATGTGAAAAAGATGTTTGAAAACAATTATAAAAAAGGTTGCAAATGCCGCCAATGCCCAAACTAAATCAAATTAATTGATATAATTTATTTGATTTTTTTTTAAACGTTGAAAAATTTGATTTGATTTCTATTTTTGAAAAAGATAAAATCAATTCTTTTTTTTTTTTAATTTTTTTAAAAAAACAACGTGAAAACCACGAACATCCATGGATCAGACGGTGAAGCCCCTCATAGACGCCGATCCTGATGAATCTCGACCGTCCGATTACTCAGATCAGACATCCTACTTGTCATTTCCAAGACCCACAAGTGGTTAAAAAAAGCCGCTCAAGCAAATGGACCATCCGAGAACCTTCTGGATCTCAAATCACATCGAACCGTACACGTGGCAACCAACTACAATCTCTAACAAAACTTTGTCTCCTCCTTCCATTCTATGGGGAAAACTGTTTTTCGAACTTATCCAAATATTCGGCATCTTCCCTTTTTTTTTTTCCCTCAGGTTTCATTCCCCCCAAACATTTGCACATGTTCGCAATTTAGAACTTTAGAAATAAGTGGAATACGCATCAGTCATCATGGCTACTCACATTATTCAATCAAGTCGCTATATTGTAGCGGTCTAATGGAATGTAGACTTAAAATTTTTCATGCGAATCTTTAATAATCAAATTCCCGGCTTCAATTGTAACTGTCCTTAAAAAATTTCTTCTCATATACCTCTTCAGGTGCGCAAATTCTCCGTTTTTAAGCCAAAATTCATGGCCTAATAATAGACCCTACCAAGCAGAGTTTACGTCATTGGAAAAGTAAAGTAGCGGAGACAGAGAGAGAGAGAATGATGGCTTTAAGGCAAACATTGGAACATGTCCTTATTATAACGATTACAAATACGTCGGGAATTGACCAATAGGATCGCATCTCCATGGTATTTACCCAACTCCACCACACACAATATCAAATCACACAAAACCACAACCAAACAGAAATAGAAAAAAGAAAGTAAAAGGCAAACCACGCGACGGTACAAGCCAAACGGCGAACCAAACAAACGAACACACACCAAGTTTCTTACATTTCTCTGATTTTTTTTTTCCCTTTTTAGATTTATTTAGTTATGGTAGAAACGGCCGCACCGAATCAAAGAGATCGATTCGATTAAATGGCCAAGACGAGTCCAGGCACCGATTTTCCGACGTGATTGGAGAGAGTACTTTCCCAAACAGAAGGGCAATGGTGCAGCGACGAGGCAGAGGAAATCTCCGACGCGGCGGTTGGGTTTCCGAGGCGGGTAACAGTAAGGGAGGTATTCAAATATTCACGAACCTGAGTGATTATCCCATCCGTGATGGTCCAGGCGTGGATCCAGGAGATGGAACGGCTAGGATCGCAGCCTTCGACGAGGACGGTGGGGCCAAAGGAAGTGATTGATTGAGGAACGAACGGAAAAGATTGGCCGTTGGATGAGGCTCCAGTGAGAAGGCGCATCAGAAATTGGTGAGAGGGCGGACCATGGAACCACCACTCGAGATCGGGGGCGAGGATTTGGTGAACAGTGTTCACGTTTCGAGAGCTCAAGGCCTCATATAGGGCGAGAACCACCCTTTGATTACTCGAATCTTTTTCCTCCAGAATTCCCTGAGAGTTAGCCAGTTCTTGCAGAAGTTTGCCTTAGCCTAAGCCTCGGACTCCAAATATCTTTTAACGAACAAGAAACGGAGGAGATTTTGAGAGGATTGTGATGGAAAACCAGAGGAGAAACTGGTGAGGCATTCACGAGGAGGAAAAGGGGATTTATAGGGACGAGCATATCCGGACAAAGAATTGTCTACGTTGTCATCCTTTATGGGGATTTACACGTGCCAATCAAAACGCACGACGAGTATCATTTTGGGCTTTTTGGTAATTTGAAGGAAATTTTAGATTGCCACGTGGCGTTTTTTGGTTGGTGGATGTGAATTTGTTTTGTGAAACCGCGATGTAGGAGAGTGGAGGTGAGTCCAAAAGGATAGAAGTGGAGAATGGTCAAGCCAACACCAGTTGACCAAAAAACGAAAAAATGGGTTTATAAGATTACGCCAGCTACTTTACAGTCAGTAACTAGCTTTATTTAGCAGAACCACACTTTTCAAAACATTTGGTTAATTTACCACTAACTTTTAATTTCCTGTCTATTAAAATTTTGAAGTATTTACTACTTTTTAAATATTAATAATTTTATTAGATATAAAAGGAAATCTAACCTTTCCATTTTATATTTAATAAGTTTCTAAATTTTTAAAATTGCCAAATTGGTCTAAGACCTATAAGACATAAAATTAAAAGTTCAATATTATTAGACACAAAAATCAAAAGTTTAGAGGTTATTAGATGTTTGTTAAAAGTTTATGGACTTTGTTAAATACAAAAATGAAAGTTAAAATATCTATTAGACATTTTTTTAAAGTTAAAAAATCTATTTGAACACAAATTTAAAAGTTTTGAAACTCAACTTGTAATTTAACAAATATATATACTTTGTTCAATGTTCACTGGATTTAGTCTAATATAATGTCTACCTTTTTGTTTTCCCCAAAGAAATGACTTTATAATACGTTTTGCCAGGCAATTGAAGTTATAGGAATTAAAATTTTTAGATTTTCGGCAGCTATTATTCGCATAAACTTAGAATATATGATTTATAAACGGAAATAGAATTGAAGTTGCCTTTTTGAAAATTGATCTATTCCATGTTTGGGAATGGAATTGAATCATGGGAATGGGCATAGATACTATATTCTCAAGTCTATTTTGTAGTATGTGTTGGAAGGGAATGAATCTCGAAGACACATAGGAAATAGGAGATACCCTAGTTGACAGTTGTAGTTGTTATGGGCATATGAAACCTTCCTAAATGGATAGGTTCCCTCCCCTTGAATACCCATCATGGTGGTAATAAGGATAAATATATACATGTTGCCAAGTGGCAATTTGTTGGGGGATGACCTCTACAACTGAGAGCAATCCAGGATAGAAATAATATATCTCCCCTTCCACAGACGAAGCAGATCAAGTTAAATAACAAAGTAATAAAACAGTAGGGAAAGAAAAACAAACATCGGAGACAAATACTAATTCTTCGCTCCAAACTCAAGATTACGTTCAGTTTTCTCCAATCGCATATTCTACTATAATGGGAAGATTACAAATTTACAAATGACCTTCATCTCATGCTAAAAATCACTCTCAGAATACTACAACAATGGTAATTTAAACTTCTAAGCACCACAACAATGACTACTTAATTAGGATACAAAAATAAACCTTCAACAAAACCCACAAAACAAAATTGTCGCACGTCACTATTTTTCATACACTTTAAAGACCTAGCCCAAAACACGATGTTTTTATAAAAAGTTGATGCTAGGAAATTGTAGCATCCATGTGGCCTTGAGCATGTGCATTCTAATGTGTTGAGGGTGATTTGCAACCTAGTGTCTCAACAGTACAACTTTTATAGTGCCTTTTCTACCGTTTTTGCAACAATGTAGCGACGCTCTTCGCAACGTCTCGACGTTGTTCCTTCGAGTCCACTAGCTTTGTAGCGTCGATTTGGCTCCACAAACTCAACACAATTTAGGTGCTTATTTGAGAAATTAGTTTCAAAGTAATTTCATGATCATTTTAGGACTATTTTTTAAGAAAGATTGTAATGGTCATTAGACCTACAAAGTTGCATCTGTTTAATTCCTATATTTTAAAAAGTTTACAATAAATCTTTAAACTTTAAATTTTGTATCTAATCAATTCTTGTGTTAATTTTGTTAGGTTAACAATTACACCACCAAACATGTAAACCTACTTAAAATCAACTTATCATTTAATCCTTACATAGTATAATCGGCATGCTACAAAAGTATGAAATTGATGAACAAGTTAATTACAAGAAATTATTAGATACAAAATTAAAAATTTAATGCCTTATTAAAAACCTTTTAAAGTGCATATACCTAGCTTTGAAAGTTTAGAAATTTATTAGAAACTTTTTTAAAGTGTATGACTAAATAGACACAATTTTAAAAGTTCAATAATTAAATTTATAATTTAATAATAATTTATTGTACGTGTTGAAATTCTTTTCGCGCTTAGCATGCAAATAAGTGGTTGAAATTTGAACCTCCAATAAGAATGTTATATATGCCTAACTACTTCAAAGTTGGCTTGTCTATTGAGATACCATTAACAAATGTGTGCTTTTAAAACAATGACACAACTTCATTTATTTTAAAATTATAGGTCGCATTTGTGAGAGTATATACTTAAAATCATTATTTTTTTTAAAAAAAAATTAAAAATAATCATCCCCAATGCGTACTTTCACTAAATTTAATGAAAAAAAAAGAAAGAAGATTTTAATTAAAAGTTAGAACCAATTAATTTGGTTTAAACTCAATTTAGTATTTTATGAATTGTTTGATAGACATTTTTTCATTTTTAGAAAAGAGAAATAGAAATGTGTAGGATGATTTCAATTTAACAAATAATTGTCTTAATTCAATTTTTTTAGTCCTTTATGTTTATAGGATTGTGATCTCACACAAGTCACTAGTATATATTGAATCACTTATTGTTGGTTTTTAATTCAAAACTACTATCCAAATTGTGTGGTTCTTGATTTAAACCTCATGTAAAAAGTGCATGCAAGAGACGGTTAGCTTTACATCACCTTCACCGAGCTAGGAAATTTCTCTCCCTTTCTCCCTTCCTTCATCCAACACTCCCTTTATGTGGCTGTTTAGTCTTTTGATGTTCAAAGAATTGACAACTCTCCAATAAACTTAACTTATAGCTCTTCTTTTTTTTCTTTTTGGGGACCAATAGAGTTTTCTATTCAAGTAGGATCTAGTGGAATTTTTTTTAATCTAATAGGACAAAAAAAGAAAAAAAAATACTCATAAAAATAGTATTATTAAGGCCCCGTTTGATAACCATTTGAGTTTTTGTTTTTAGTTTTTGAAAATTAAGCTTGTTTTCTCTCAATTTCTCTACAATGGTTTTTATCTCCCTTAAGGAAGCATTTGAATTCTTAGCCAAATTTTAAAAACAAAAATAAGTTTTTGAAAACTATTTTTTTTAGTTTTCAAAACATGGCTTGGTTTTTGAAAACATAGATAAAAAGGAGATAACAAAACAAGTAAATCCATAGGTGAGAGTAGCATTTTTAGGCTTAATTTTCAAAAACTAAAAACTAAAAACCAAATGGTTATCAAACAAGACCTAAATGTCATCACATTTTGACAATACAGGGGTAAATTTGGAACTTTAAACTATGAACAAAATCTTATACTTTAGGGACAAATGGAATGGAACGTGTCTACTATTAAAAATGTTACAAAATTAAAGAAATAAGCAACATATTAAACTAAATCCTTTTTTCCATTTCAAAATAATAATAATAATAATAATAAATCCTTTTTTCCAATTTAATATTTTTTAGGTTTCTATGATAAAGTCATCTTTTATCATGCCAAAACTTCATAGGCTATCCAAAATATACATATCATAAAGGTTAGTGGATGATTGACACTGACACACTATTTATTAATAAGGTGCAACTTGTTTCTTTCTTTCTTTTTTTTTTTTAATTGAAAATGATGGAAAGTTGGAAAATGAAGAGTACGCAGTTTTTTTTTTTTTAATTGTTATTGTTCACACGATATTTCGACAGGAAAATTTAACACGTAGAATGAACTTTGTATTTATATTAATTTCAGTATTGTGAGTACAATCTCTAGTATTTGATCCTCTGATTCTCTCTCCTACTTGTATGCTTTGCTCGAGGGCTGAATAGCTTATTCTCGAGGTTGAAACTTCAATGGATTCTTGGAGTGTTCTTGATTTCTGTGATGTGTTCTTCGTTCAGATGGTGTTTGATCTTCAGGAGCTTCTGGAGTCTTCTGAGCTTTGTTTCTGAATTCTCTCTGAGCTTCTTCAGTTCTGAACCTCCCAAATGAAAGATGAAGCTCTCTATTTATAGAGCTCCTCAGGGCCTTCAAATGGGCTTGGGCTTGTTGGATTGGGCTCAGTTGATTTTGGGCCAGCCTTTTTGGATTGGGCTTGGTTGACTCTGGGCCTAGCCATTTGGACTGGGCCTGACTGTCTTTTGGGTCTAGCCTCTGGGCCTGATTAACTTTGGGTCAGCTCCTTTGGACTGGGCTTGGTTGTCTTTGGGCCAAGCCTCTGGACTTTGCCAATTTGGGCCTTCAATTTGGGCTTTTGTCTTCCAAACTTCAAATGACCCAATTGTGTATTTGGACTTGCCATAATTTAATTTAGGAATCTTTGCTCATTTAATTAATCCCTAATTAAATATAATTTTATCATCACTGTTGGGTAATGACGTGGCAATTTTGGGTTGGTCGAAATTTCTATTCCAACCGTTATTATTGTTTATTATTTATCATTTATTATTATTATAATTACACAAAAATAAATAAATAATTATAATTACTTAACAAATGATAGGAGGATTGAATTTTCGTAAGGAATATAAACAACTTTTCAGCCATAAATTATGTCAAGTCATGTTGTAGAGAAAAGTAGCAAATTGTATGTCTTACAATTTGAGGGGCGGCTCTCCTTTTTGACTTCTCCACAGGAAAAGGACTGTTTCAATATTTCTCTACCAAACTTCTTATGTCACTTTCGTAATTGTATTAATAAAACGGTGCACTTTTGCTATCTTCATTATACTTTAAATAATTAATTAATAGTATCTTTTTATTATAGATCATCGGTTTGAATTTTCACTTTCTCATCTACGACCTAATATTCTAAAAATGGTGCGGTGTATTTTATGTGATTGTTTTACAACAAAATGATATTTAATTAGATATAAATTTGCAATTTCCCATGTGTATTTGTAAATTACTATGTTTTTTTAGAAAATTTTCGTACAGCTGTTGAATTTGTTTAATCTTTGTTGGTTGGATCTGCATTATTTAGCACAAAAGCAAAAGGAGTAATTATGTGATAAACCGACCGAATTCAATAATGAAGCAGTCTCGATAAATAATGAAGAAAAGATGGACCATTTCATAATTAAATAAAGCCAAATGAATTTTGTGTGAATATGGGGAATTTGCTTGTTTGGTCTCCATCGGCGATATGGTGACATGCAAGATTGCTTACAGCCCATGGTGATCTGTCACTGATTGGCTGGCGATTCTGGGCCACAGGATCTTGATCAGACGGATAAAAATAAACAAAGGGTTAAATTGGAAAGATATTTTAAAAGAGTGCTTTTTTGAGTGGAATTGCTTTTTTTTTTTTTTTTTTTTTTTGTAATTTTATAACTTTCAAAATAATTTTTGGGTTAAATTATAAATCAGGTCCATATGATTGATAAGGTATGGCGTGATTTTAGAAGTTTTAATTTAGTTCCTCTTGTTTGAATTTCAATTAAAATTTTAATTTGATTCTTATGATTTTTTTAAATTTCACCCAGCTCATATCTAAATTGTGTTTTACCCACCCAAAATGCAACCTATTTATTTGTTCTATTTCTTACTTAGTTCTAAATTCAAATATAGTCAACTAGCTTGGAAAAGAAAAACACTTATTACCATTTTAAATATCGATGGTTCAATTATCCACCTCCACAATTGTTGAATTCAAATGGTGGAGACAATTTAAATCATTTGTAGAACAAAATTAAAACTTTAAAAACCAAAAAACTAAATTGAAACTAACCCAATAAACTAAGGTGATAGAGACTGGATTAAAAGTTTTAAATCTATAAACACCAAATTTATAATTTAACTAAATTAGGGGAAGTGCTTTTAATGAGAAAAAGTAATTTCTCTTGAAGTGGGGATGAGAATGAGTTAAAAAAGAAGTCAAATATCAGGCACGAGATTGAGTGTTAGAAGTAGAAAGTTAAGGGCCCTGAAAATTGGGTGGTCCAGAAGAGAAGACAGAGATGGAGCCAAAACCAAGCCACCCGGTAAGAAACAGTACCAAGTAGTTTGAAGGAAGCAAATTATAGGTTAGACCAAAATCTGTTTGAAGGGAAAAATGGTCTAAAATGAACGGCGGAAGTGAGGGAGAAAGACAAAAACATTAAATAATTGGGAAATGTGGAATCAAACAACAACATTATGGGATGCGCATCTCCGACACAGTGGAGACCATCATATATATCATAATTTTTATGAATTAGAGTTATTAAGTGTGAAGAACAAGAAGACAACATTATATTTGTGCAAGTGTGGGGTCGAATTGGCCAATATAATGTTTGGGAGTTATGTAAAGAGCTCAATTTAATGGCGATGCATTCAAAGTGGAAGATGCAATAAGACTGCTGTGTTGTGTTATGTTATATTATAACTATATTAGCTTCGCTTCAACAAGGAATCATTTGGAAGTATGCCCAATTCGAGATGTCTTAACTTGAACATTTGCAACATATTTGTGCATCTCATAAGTCATCGCAACTCTGCCAACACACCTAACATCGACCTATCACGCAAAGCTCTACATGTGCTATACAAACAAACAAGTAGTGTTATTTCATAATTCATACCTAGATTAGGAACTACCCTAACAAACTATTTTTTAAATTTAATTACAATTAAAATAAATAAATAAATAAAAATTACTACGAGTTATGATACTTATAATATTACCTAATACGTCAATTTAAGCATAGCTCAACTAGTTAAGGTATATACTTTTGACCAATAGATAAGAGGTTTAAATCTCTCACCTCGCATATTGTTAAATTCTTTTTTTAAAAAAAAAAAAAGAACCATTGACCCAATACAAGGAAAATCAAATTATATATAAAATAGAACAACTCAAATTGTCCAACAGCTCAGACAAAAGACAACAGATGAAGTTGCAGTTGCAGAGCAGTCAGCCAACCTGCAAATGAAAGGATAAAATCAAAACACAGTAAAAACTACAAAATGAAAGACCATAATTTAAATAAATAAATAAATAATGTGAACTTTCTGTATACCACTTTCTTCACCTCAGTTTTTTGATGTGGGTTGGAAAATGACAATAATGGTACAGTTGGGATGTGGAGAATTCAGCAAATGGCTGATGTAACAGCTTTGATAATGGGCACTGAATCCACCTCCATTGCAGACATTTCATGGGACAGCTCGCTCATAATGGCGATGAAAATGACCCATCACTAACGTTAGATACTAATCTGTCATTGGAATACTGTAAACACCAACAAAACTCTTTATTACACACAAGACATCTGTTCTTTCATTCTACTATTTCCTTTCCACGCTTGCCAATGCAGATACAAATCAATGCAGCAGTAACAGTGTTTATGATTTTTTTTTTTTTTTTGAGAGAGAAGAGAACAACACTTGCAATATCTGCTGATAGAAACTATTTACTTGAACAGAATTATAGCAGAGAAGATATTGTGTGATGGTGATTGCAGTGAATGAACGTGAAAAGTTGATATGAAAGAGATTCAATGGGAGGATGTCCAATTCATGGGTTTGGAGAAGGGAATAGTATTATGAAATTAGTATGACCCCCTGTGTCGTGGAGCCATTTAAATGAGCAGGATACATGGTAGGAAGAAGTGTGACTAAAATCCTGCGTGTAGAACAGTGTGTGGGACGGGTTGTAAGGGCACTTCTCGCTTCCTACGACTTATTCAATGAAAAAAACTTAAATAGAGTAAGGGCAACATCTATGAATTTAAGGTTCTTCAGTTATTAAAAGTCAATTTATGCAGGTTTAAGCATAAAATGTGATAGGGCTCATATTAAGACTTTTAGCTGTATCAGATATTTTGTACATTAAGCAACCATAGAATCTGCAGCAGGAACAAAGTTTCAAGTCCTAACTAAGATAAATATAGTGAGAGGATTTTGGTCAAAGATATTACAAGAACATCCAAGGTTGCATACTTCAAAAGGTAATAGGCTCTTTTTGTTAGACAATCCTCTTGGTTAAACAGCTGAGATGATGAAATACATGCAGTAGTCACTGACAAGGGCATAAGTTCTGCATAGTTCTTTCTAATCTTTAAATCAGTTTGATGTTGATTCATTCATATAACAAAATCATAATATTATAAACACAAGGAAGAAAGGCTAGCTTCTCAGAAATATTTTATTGCAATATTATCATTTCATATCTGCTATTTGTGAGGTTTCACCATAATTCCTCTGGAGTCTGATAAGCATTTTCTTTCCCCCTCAACAGTTAGCTCTTTGCTTCAATTGTTTCAAACAATATAAGAAAAGACATGTTCCCTATAGCAGAGCCAAACCAGAAAAAACTATCATCATAGTACATAATAAGCCGAAAAAGCCGTTGTGGATCTTTGAATAAAAATCAAAATTATAAAAGTATGAAACAGATTTCAGTAGGAGCTCTCTACGTTTAATAGACAGAATATTCAAGAAAAAACAGGCAATTCCAATTCATTATAAATACACAAAAATAGTGCAAAAAACTCTACATATTTCCACCCACATACCACAAATGCAAGCCTTTTCCTTAACTGAGTTACTTCGTTTCTCTCTGAATCAAAGAAGGAGAAGGAGGCATCATAGTTTTATCTGCACCTTCTGCAAGTTCCTCTTTCACTGAAGCAAGAGGCCTTTCTGGACTATAATAACCCTTTGAGTTAGCAATAGGAGAACCTCCTGTGATAATCTTAGATGGGCTGGAGATGTTTGCCAGCGGAGAACCCGAACCAGATTTGTTATCTTCACCGAGCACCTGGTTACTCCCGTCTGTCTCTGATCGTTTTCTGTAAAACTTCTCTTGTACTATATCATATGAATTCCCAGTCCGTGCCTCTTGTGCCAGAGTACACCAACAACAGAAAAGCCATAGACTGCAGTCAGCCACAGCAGACTTTCCATAACAAAAATTATATGCTGGCAAATTGTATCTCTTTCTCATCTGTATCCGCCAAAAACCGCCATAAAGTAAACCAAATACACAAAGAACAATCCCCGTGACAGCCATAACTGTCCTAACAGTTTCGTTATCAATATTTACAGCAGCTAAGAGAAAAATCCAGAAAGGAGCCATACAGAACAGAATGAATGTTGCAATATGGACATACATATTTCCAAAACCTAGTCTCTCCATATTCCACCCAAATACACAAAAACTACAGAAAAGGGAAAGGTATGCGAGAGATATGTCATCCCAAAAGTCAAGTATGCCTCCACTCCAATGCGGACTGTTCTCAATAATTCTGTGCTCATCTCTTGTAGCAAATGAATATATTTTCTCAAGTGATTTCGACTGAAGCTGTGATTCCTCGTCCATTTCAGAGTCATAATCCTTCCCCAAGGGACTAATTATGGAATAGACACCAGCAATGGCCGGTGCAGCAATTGCAACGGATATGCATATTCCTACTCCTATGGCTGGACGCTGAGCCCTCCTGTAACCGAGATTCAGACCACAAAGTGCATACTGAGCAAAGCAGTTCACATTTAGGAGAATTATAACCACCAACATGTGCGCCCATTCATGAGGCTTGTAAGTCCCATCCTTGCAGTAAAGCTTTCTAAGTTTGGTAACATCTTCAGGTTTCCATCTAGATAAAAGTATGAGATGGTAGATCCGTTTTGGATGTTGGTACAGACACATAAGGGTAAACAATGCATTCAGAATTTGATTGTTGACTTCAAACCAAACATCTCTTTCGGACTTTTTCGGCAATGCAGCATTTAGCATCCCAGTCATGACAAGGAACAGAATAGCACCTGAAACAGCAACACCAATGATCCAAATGAAAAGAGCTATGTTCGTTGGGTCTCTAATCCATGTTTTGCTCATGTTCAGGAGTGAATCCCATTCAATTTTCTTAGAAAATACTTCACTTATGCGTTCTCGGAAATGATGACCATTTGAAGAACGCACGGATCGTGAAATGTCATCTTTCTCCTTGGCAATCTGCTGGAACCTAGCAGATGCTGAACCAAATTTAAAGAATCTTTTCTTCATAGGAGCCACCACACTAATGGAAATTGGGGATCTTCTTTGTGTGACTTCATCATTCAATAGGGTTTTTTGAGATGTAACAAAGTGGAAAGCATTTTGAGCTTCTCCTTCTTTGCAATTAGATATTTCTATTTCCCCATTGCCATTTCTATCGTTGGTTGAGGCCATTGCTGCAAAACGATTTCAAATATTTTCAATCAATACAAAAAATGCAGCATCAGTTCACATATCCATCAAATGGGTCGTGAGAGAAATGCCTTCGTATTCATTACAGCAGGATTCAAATGTTAGAAGTTAGTAACGAAGGATGCAAGCAATCCATTAAACACAAGAAATGAGATGCATACTATTAGATTACATGGGGTTCCATCTCATAGCCCATGTATCTTATTAAGAATGTGAGATCTTCAATATGCCCTCTCAAGATGGTGCCTCTTTGGGTTCACCATTCTTGGGCCGAATCTCAATTCTTAAATCGAATACTCATTTGGGTTCATGGACACTGATACCATATTAAATTACATAGAATTTCATCTCAAAACCAATTGACAATAAGAGGAGTAGCTCATGTATCTTATAAATTGTGAAGTCTCTCTTCATCTTTCAGATGTGAGATCCTTGACACATACAAAACTAGAAACAAGGAAGTTAAAGAAAATCCCACAAATAGGATTATCCAGTTTTATGATAAGAATCATCATGACATGCTCAGGGAGAAAAATCAAAAATACATAGCAGCTAATACCGTTGGCGAATGAAATCTACAGTCCAAACAAAAGCTAACCCAGAAAAATAAACCAGTGCTTCTAATCAAACCTTCCCCAAAACTAAGAAACCAAAGCCATAAACAGAATGATTGAGAAACCCAATTCACTAAGTCCCCCAAACTCTACGTCCAATTCACATAACATACAATTTTACTTATAAAATACCAAAGTTCAGCATAACCAGTTAGCCTCCTGAAGAAGTAGAACAACCCACAAACTGAATGGGAGATTTACAAGTCAGAGCCAATACAACTTACCTAAAAATTGAAAATTAGCGGATCCCACGAGGACTCTCCCGGGAACAGATGAGTCTAATTATCTGATTTCAATCAAAATTATCCTTTATCATCAGCAAAACCTCAGTGAAACATTGAAGGTTAAAGCAGAGTATCTGTTCACCACCACGCACTGCGCATTGTAAGGACCCAACTTGTTCGATAAATTGAGAGTCAAAAGAGAGAAGGCAATGGTCAAAGCAGAAAGCGAGTTGAGATGGTGGGTGCCGGTGGAATTTGGGTTTGGCTCTGCAATGAACGACGTCGTTACAAGCGAGGCATCCATTGACCCCATTGCCTTTCAAAGGGAGGCATCTGGCACTTGCAGCCAGCGAACAATTTGCCTTTTTCGTTTTTTTTTCTTCTTGTCTTATGATACCAAATCTTTCATTATTGATATACCAAACGTAGCCTATTGGCTTCGTTTCACACTTTACATTAAATGGTCATAATTATTGGTTTTGTGACATGAACCGAAGTCATTTACTTTCATATTGCCTTTTTCTTTTTCTTTTTCTTGTTTTTTCGCCCCCCTTTCTAAACTTATCTTTAGGTAACTATTTTGATGCTTTTTTTTAATGGGTGGATTATTCTAAAAGTTGGTTTTCATTTACCAAGATATTTCGTCCAGACTATTGCACATATAATAGGACCAAGAAACTAATTTCCAAATACTTCAATCAAATTAGGAGATTGTTTTATAATATACTTTTTTATTATTAGTGGTTGTATTGAAATGTTGACGTTTCTCTCCATACAAAAATATTGATGGATGAGCACTTCCTTTGAACACGACAAGGGGTCTTTTTTTTTTTTTTTTTTTTCATTTTTTGGGCAATGGAAGAGTTAGTTCAATTGCATAAAATCTCCAAACCTACCTATTTTTATTATCTCCCCTTGGAGGAAGGTAGATTAAGAAAAAGGGAAGTAGTTTACTTCTCACATAAACTGTTGGGAATACAAACAAAATCCTACATTTACTAGATAAGGGAAAGATCATTGGTTTATGAGTGAGGACAATTTTCTCCATTAGTATGCGGCCTTTTGAATAGAACAAAAAACAAAGTCATGAGGGCTTATACCCAAAGTGGATAATATCATACTCTTGTGGAGATAGGTGGAAGTTCACTTGTCCCTAATAAGTGGTATCAGAGTCATGCCCCTAACTTAGCCATGTTAGTAAAATCTTCGGATGCCAAAAAAAGAAATTGTGAACATCAATGACAAAGTTATAGTTAGTCATAATGAATCTGTGGTTGAGCTTTCGGATAGGCAATATGCTCCTCCACATTGGCTAGAAAATGAAAAGATCATTAGTATACAACCTGATATAACCAAAAATAAAGTCATGGGTGGAGGTTTCCTTGCCAAGGAAATAATCAAAAGAATAACATTAGTGAAGGACATTTCTCCTCTAACTTCAATTTTCAAAAGATGAAGATAAGAGCTAGAGAAAGGAAAAGGCAAAAGAACAAAATGAGAGAAGGGCGTTTTCTCCTATACCTTCAAGGCTTCTATTCTATTTTGAATTTTCAAAAGATGAAGAGAGAGATTGCATGACTTTTCTTCAATAGTTCCTTTTGGGTTTTCAAAAATGGCGGTAGCTAGGACAAACTTTGCTTTTTGCGCTTTATAAATGAAAAATAAAGTCAGAAATATTTGTCCCTAATCCCAATCTTTCCAATTATTATTTTATGTATTTATTCTCATTTTTATTCATTTCGTGTTAAAATGTAATATTTTTTACAACCCCATCCAAGCATAAAAATAACAAAAATATTGGCTCCATTTTTTGGCATATTTGCAATATATTTACTAATATGTACTTCGTTTTATTTATAAAATAATTAGAATAAAGACAATTTTTTCCAAAATATGACATTTATGAAATATAGATTGCGAAATGAGCTATTTGGCATAATTTCTGATAAAATTCAGAAATAAGGATTTTTCAAGCTCAAACCCAAAGAATTTTTAAACCTACTCAATTTAACATAACAAAAAATGATACAATCATATGAAAGAAGAAAAAATCATCATTGGAGCCAATCTGAATCTGAATATAGCTCAATGGATAAAGCACCACCTATTATTCTAAAGGTCAATGGTTCGATTCTCACTCAAGACAATGGTTGAATTCAAAAAAAAAATTATATTAAAAAAAAAGGTCCTCATTGGATACAGTAAGACTGTCTGAATGCCATCTCCATGCCAATGAGTTTGATTCAATAACCTTAGCTTCTGGACACCCACGATGCAAAAGCTCTATTTGATTCACATAATTACTTGTCTTGTTGATGTCTTATCACAGACCTAAAAGAGATCTTTTAATTGGTCACCCATTGTAGATATTGATTCATTCGTTTAAAAGATAAACTTCGATAAGATAATAGATGCTAATCAAGTCATGGTGTAACAGCTGACTTTGCTTAGCCGATTGCCTTCCTTTACCCCACAGCTTGTAAAGGCAAATAAAATATCTGTTTAGAAAGAAAGAGTAGTAGCAATCAAGTCATGCACTTTTTAATATAAATATCTCACAAACTAATAAAATAGCTACACCCTTCTCATGTCCATGTCAACCGTTTGTATACATATATATATTTTGGGAGGGGGGGGTGTTCTTCCCCATTTAAGCATTGACATTAACATTTTTGTTTTTCATTAAGAGTGAGGAGGACCTATTTAAAACTCATATACTCTATTTAACCCCATAGAAGTCATAGTAAAAAGGGGCCAAGAAAATTTAACACTATGATTCTTCAATTCTCTCAAATTTGTGTTCAAGCAAAGTCAAAGGAAAGCATAGTTTCAAATAGTAAAATTCTACAAACTCATGCATGCAAACTGATTGAAACCCAAACCAGGTAATGTTTTAGAATCTCAGACATTACAAATGTGGTGAAAATTTACAAAAACCTCATCATATATAGTGCAGCAATCAACAACCGTGACCGAACAAAACAATTTATTATAGAGAAATTTAGGTAAGGTCATCCTCCTCCAGCTCCTTGGCTTTCAGCTTTTCCTTCACTCTCAACAGCAGAGTTGTCTTCCATGGGTCCTGGTAAAGCAATTGGTGCATATAAGTAAACGAGAATGCAGCATTTTTCTAACATCAAAACACAAGGAGATTAGTTCTTCTAAGGAAAAAACTCCAAGAGCACCCAGTCTTCCCATCCTATTCAGTTGGTCGATAGGTTTCCAGAAGCAAAGTCTATCGATCTCATATGTAGCTATGGTTGCACGCACTCACCTCAGATGAAAACACTCTCCCAAACAATATCGTAGAAATAGAGGCTTTTACCACCATACATGAAAGATAGCACAACTATCATTTTCTTTTTCCAGCAATTGTTGGATAAATTCATTCCCAAATCATATTAGAAGTAATAATTATATAATGGATAATAGCACGTGGAAACTTTAGTCTATGCATATGCAATGGACGTATATGAGAGTTTTCAGCACCAGGATCTCTCTAAACTATCAATTTCAATCAACTAAACTGAATATCTTTAGATTTTATAATGCAATGTCACTTAACAAATACAGAAAGAATTACCAGAGGGGTCATGCTATCAAACTCCTTAACGACGTCAGTAAACTTCGTAACATCTTCTTCATCAATTGCACTAGCAATATCCTGACAGATGAAGTACTTTTTCAGCCCATGAGAGCACAGATATTGATTCAAAATCCAAAAAAAAAAGAAAAAAACAGTGATAGGAGAATGCAGGATGTTATATTCATATGCATATAAAATATAAAGAAGTATCTAAATTGAAATCTTGGCAATCTGAAGACAGCCACACATAACATGCAAGAATGAATTAAAAATCCATGTGAATGTCAATGCTTATGCAGCTGAACTTGCAATCAAACTAAATGAAAAGAGATAATTAACAATTATCTGCCTCCATCATGTAATTTATGTCATGGTGCATATAGACAATAATGAAGCAGTAAATAAAAATATCGCTTGAAGATAGAAACTACTTACAGCTAAAAGTCTACATTCACGTGTGCCAGAAAAAGTTGGATCTAAATCCTGTAAAACAATATTCAAAACACTTGAATAAGACAGTAGCAATAAGGTACATGTACACCATCAAGATTAAAGGCTGAAAATTGAACCTGATAGTCATCCAACGCTTTGGTGATGGCTACAATATCACCTTTGCAGAGTTGACATAAGCCAGCATTAAGAAGATGTCCTTTTACTCCATATTTTAGCAAGTTACTTTTGAGTGAATGTCGTGCAATCTCTTCATATATTTTAATTGCCTTTTCGTACCTAAAGAAAATTCACAATTGATTATCTATTACCTTCCGACTAGGATAGAAGCCACATCATGGTCACAGACAGGTATTCATGTGCACTATTGAAGCTTAGAATTCAAATAAATCCACGCTAAACAATATCCCGCTCTACTGGTTCTCTATGTTCAAAACCCCGATTAAGGTGATTAAAGAGATGGAAAAAGTTGTGAGAAATTTCTTCTGGAGTGGGGGGGCTTTAAAGCAAGTAGTCACTTGGTTAATTGGGACTGCACTTCCCTGCCCCTTCATTATGGGGGCCTCGGTCTAGGTTCTCTAAGGCAAAGAAACAATTCCTCCTAATTAAATGGCTCGGGAGGTTTACTCAAGAAGAAAATGCCCTGTGGAGAAGGGTGATTGTGAGTCTTTATGGCTGTGAGCCCCTCGGCTGGTTGGCTAATATGCCAAAAGGTGCCTCAAAAGGTACACCGTGGGTGGAGATTGCAAAAAACAGTGCCTTGTTTGTAAACTTTGTGAACTTCAAAGTTAATTGCAGGGAGAGAATCAAGTTTTGGCGTGACAAGTGGGTGGGGAATACTTCTCTAGATCTTGTTTTCCAGACTTATTCGGTATTTCTCTTAAAAAGGAAGCCACTATTGCAAAGTGCTGGAACGCGGAACAGAACAATTGGGACCTTGGCTTTCGAAGGGGCATTTTCGATAGGGAGTTTGATAGTTGGTTGGGTTTGATCACCTTGATTGATTCTATAAGCTTGGAGGAGGGAGTTGACAAAGCTTATTGGTCTCTTGAAAAGTCAGGATTCTTCTCTACAAGGTCAGCCTTCTTGAAATTATTTGAGATAAGTCCGAAGCTCAATTCTGCTTGGATTGGATCGATCTGGAAGTTTAATGTCCCAAGGAAGCTTAAAGTCTTCTTGTGGAGCCTTGCTTATAAAAGGGTGAACACTCAAGACAGAATGCAAATAAAATTTCGCAATATGGCACTCTCTCCGTCAGTTTGTGCTTTATGTCTTAGGGGGGAAGAATCTATTCAGCACCTTTTCCTTAGCTGCTCTTTTGCTTCGAGAAGGTGGGATCAAATTCTTCAAGCCTTTGGTTGTTGTCACATTTGCCGTCCAGAGAAGGTGGAGGAGTGGTTGGTTGAAACCTGTTGTGGATGGAACCTAAAAGGAAAGTGTAGATTCTTGTGGAGGTGCACTACCAGGGCTATCATTTGGGAGATTTGGAAGGAAAGAAATAGGAGGATCTTCAAAGATACGTCCTCAACCTTTGAGTCCTACACTAATGTACAAATTACGACTTCTTTATGGTGTCTTAGAAACAGAAAATTCTTTTGTAATTATAGCCGAACTCAAATCCTCCATAATTGGGAGACTGTAATCCATTAGTTTTTCGTGTGGGAGGGGGCTCCTCGCCTCCTACCCTTAGGCTGTTCTCTTTTGTGTTTAATATACCTCTGTTTCTTATCAAATATATATATATATATATATAATTCCTTCGTATACAAAGCATTTCTGTTTACCTTATTGTTTGAGTTGTAGGAATAGAGGGTATTTGATAATTTATTTTCTAAAACTAATATTATTATTATTATTTTAATTAAAAAACAAAATGTTTATTGATAAAATGAAAAGGAGTTGCAGAAAAGCTCTCCAATTAGTGTTAATAACAAAAAAAAAAAAAAAAAAACAAACAAACAAACAAACCTTTGGTGTTTATAACAAAATAATCATAAATTCATAATTATTACAGAGTGAAAATAATGCACCATGTAAGGGTGTTAAGGTGCGATAACTCCTATATATTTCCTGCCACTTATTTTTATTCAAATCATCATTATCATTATCTCTTGATACTATAGTTGTCTAGGTTAGCTTATACACACACCAACTAATCATATACAACAACTACCTAACTCTACAACATCTATGATCAAGAAATTTGTAGGATATTTTTTAAGATGGCAACCACCATAATTTGAATAACTTGTAACTAGATTTACATTGTTGTCTTTTTTAACGTTAGGCCATCAAAATTATCTAAATATTTACCATTTGTTCTTACAACTAATTTTGGCACCCTCAAAACACCAACAGATTACCAATAGCATCTATCATGATTAATGAATACTGCCAGCTAATGTTGAGCCTAAATGGTCCATAATCTTTTAGATAATTTTTAATTTAGTCCTTAAACTTTTAAAATTTTCAATTTTACCTTTCATGTATTAAAAATTATCAATTAAGTCCTTCCATAAAAAAATATGTCAAAATTTATTAATATAAAGTTGGTGGGCCATTGCATTGTCGTTTTGTTAACATATTTGGATAAGTAGGCGTGCCACTTGGAATAAATGAAGTTTGTTGATGAGCGGGTTGATGTGTGGGTTGGGTTTCATGAATTAGATAACATCCGAGCGACATACCTACGTGTTCAGATATGTTAATAAAACAATAATTTAATGATGCATCAACTTTTAGTTAACAAATTTTCTAGAGTTTTTCTTATGGAAGGACCTAATTGAGAGTTTAAATACATTAAGGGCTAAATTTTAATTTTAGAAGATTCCTTGTAATTTAAATGGTATGGTTGTATATATTTTTATATCATTTTTTCAAAAAAAAAAGTTTAATCTGCAATGATTTCTTCACCTGCTTCCTTTTATTATCTTATTTTTCCATGTAATGAATTATATATTTGTTTATTCATGAAGGATGACACTATCAGCATCAACTTATATGTCGATCACATCATTCTCTCCAAAAATCTATATCACATTTAAACCAGTAAGACCACAATACACATGAATCCCTATAATCCATTCTCTAGCCGTGTGAAGAGAGAATATTAAAAATATAACTTTTTAGTTCTTCGTTTTAAAGTATGAAATCTTATATACATAAATTGATAAAAGATAAACTTTCCACTGGCATACAGATATTATTGAGAAAAACACTAAGGATATTATGTATATAGTTTTTCCTTACACGAGTGTAACACAACGTATATATTCATGGCCGCTTATATTATTGTCAAAAAATTAAAATATTATTGAGAACTTAGACAATAAATGACAACTCATGAGTAATATATTAGGAGAAGTGTACAACAATATTATATGTAGAAAGGCTTACTGTTCTAATTGAGCAGCAAATTGTGCCACTTTCTGCTTGCACTGATTTGCAGATGTTGTTACTTCCTCATTTTGGAAAAAGTCAGCAGCTTTCTCAAAGTAACCAATAGCAAGTTCAATGTTCTGATCAGACTCATATAGTTCAGCAATTTCCTACATCACTAAAGATAATTACAACTTGAACAATCCCTTAAAGTTAAAGTAGAAACAGAAGCAAAAGAAAATGAACCTAGAAAAAGAAGCCCGGCATCATAGAGTAATAAATTTTCTAAACGATCTTGCTAAACTAAAGAGCTGAGTTTTAAGTATCATAAGCATGTACCTTCAAATATCTTGCAGCCATACTGAGCCTTCCAATATCACAAAATAGATTTACTGCCTGCTCCATGCATGAAATGGCCTCTACAATACGGCAAAAAATTTTAGCAAATGATTTAAACAAGTAAAGCTGAAACAGTAATATATCCAGATTTACATTATTGACAGACAGAAAATATGAGGAAAATATGAGAACATGAAAGCTCTTTCCTGAGTCCTACTGAGTTGGCAACTTAGATTAACAGAGAGAATTAATATCAGGTAAAAAAATAAAAATAAAACAAGACAATTTTTAAAAGATAATCAATCACTCGGGAAAAAGAATATGCGGTCAGAGAAAGAAAACTAAAAGAAAGTCCAATTCTAACAAACCATTTAAAGAACAGTATTGGACTTACCCTTTATAGATGTTTTCTTATAGGCATTGGCAGCATCAACATAAGCTTGAGCAGCTTCATGCTTACTTTCCACCTACAAAAAATGATTTTTAAAAAGATGCCCGAGGAGGTAAGGACATGAGGTATAGGCACTATCACATACTTGAAGCAGTTACCTTCAGATGGCAACTTGCCAACTTTGTATATGTTGACCCAGCTTTATCCCCTAAAATACATCATGCATAGAGATTAAAGCCACATAACAGCTATCATAGTGAGAAGAGGTAAGGTAACTGTGAATGACAACAAAATCATTAGACTACACCATAATTAAGAGACCATAACTGTCTTGAGATTCTTTCTAATGTATAGGGCAAAAAGACTGATGCCACTAAAATAGAATTAGAAGGAATAATACTGAGAGAGGAATTCAAATATATATTAAAATGAGCAGTGTTTATCAACTAGTTCAAAATCCCCACAAGGAAAAAAAAAATGGATCTTTGATGGTTCAGCAGGCTTCTATGTAGGGAACAGAAGAAATTCATTTCTGGTTTTGACAATGTCGTATAAAAGCAAAATGTGAAGATAACTTAATCTGACTTGATTTGAAGAGGCCTCAGGGAGTAGGAATATACATGTACTCTACTGGCTTAATAAGCAAATCCTTTTAAAGATTAAGAAAAATCCAAATACAGAGTTCAAAATATTGAATTCGTCAACGTCTACATCTCAGCATCCATATGGAGCCTTAAACTATCATATGAAGAACAATTTCCTTCACATTTTTTCACCCATATGGACGATATATCTTGCAACCAAACCATTTAATTTTAACTATGTCTAACATTTTGCATTGGATGGCTAACACATTTATGAGCTTCTACATATAGTTTTCAGTTATTGTGTCTGATTCCCAAACAATACTCTCCAAATTTGGTATTTGGAGAGCTAACGCATCCAGACCTTTTTATACAGTGTCTAGCTATCATTTGTAGACAACCGTTCACATTTTCTATCTGGATAAGCAGTTGCATCTATAAACCGACCATAAACCAAATGCATTTATTGCCAGAAAAATATCTCAATCATCCATTAGATCATAAGTCCTAACGCTCCTAGTTCAAAGCAAGTACATACCTTGCTATCAAGATCATCAAAACAAATTCTAATTTCAGTAAAAATAATTGCGTAGGTCAAAATCCAGCCAAAAGAACCAGCAGATAGCTCTCTGTTCGATCGACAATAAATTCCTTTTAATTCAAGCAACAGACAATAAAGTTCTGTCCATGCGAATGCACTGGGGCATGAAAAATTGAATCAATCGCATCGTACAAAGATCTAAGGGACAAAAAGTAAGTACTAGCAGAGAACGATTTGGTGAATTACATGATTTAGCAAGCTTGTAAGAGTTAGCAGCCTTATCGAAGAGATCAGCGGCATCTTCATACTTGGAACCGAACAATCCCCAGCCATTAAGCTTCTTCTCCGCTTTCTTCTCGAATTCCTCTCCCTTGGCAAGCTGATCGGCCATCTTTAAAAAATTTCCAAGCGTTTGTTTGGAACTTGAGAAATTAAACGATGAATATAAACAGGAAGAGAAATTAAGGCGAAACTAGTACGGTCAACTGTGGGATTTGATAGTCCAAGGAAGATTAGATTTTTCTTTGGGAGTAGGCTTTGTTTCGTCGGCCTGGCTCAGCTTTGGCAGCGCCGTGCTGGTTAAAATGCCGAAACTAGCGGGCACCTGGGTTTGCGATTAGTCGGCCTGCCCGATTCTTTTCCAATAGCTTTCAAACGACATGTCGGTTAAGACGCGGTGGAAAGGCCCAACGAAACGGAGTGTTTACATGCGATTTTTTTTCTTTTAAAAGTTAAATTATAAGTTTAATTCCTAAACTTCAAAATTTCTATTAATTTGGTCTTTAAATTTTAAAAAATATCTAATAAGTATTTAAACTTTTAATTTTGTATCTAATAAGTCTTTAAACTTTAAAAATGTCTAATAAATCTTTAAACTTTCAATTTTATATCTAATAAGTTTATGATATATTCGAAAATTTTTAAAATTAATTGATCTATTATATTTAAAATTGAATTTTATGTCTAATAGAATCATAAACTTTCAATTTTTTGTTTAGTAGGGTCTATGAATTTTAAAAAATGTCAAATAGATGAAGGACATGTTAGACACAAAATTGAAAATTTAAGGACCTATTAGATACAAAATCAAAATGTTATGGACTAAACTTGTATTTTAACCTCTTTTTTGGGGGCCAGTTGCACAAAAGGAGAAAGAAAAAAACAAAACACAAATTGCGTGATAAATTATTCAGTGAGGTCACCATAATGTGGCTGACAATTTTTTACTGTTGGATGTGGAGAGAGAAATATCTCGAAATTATATCTAATGGTTATTAGGAAACATATAAATTATTGAATTTACATCCAACGGTCATTATGAGACAGTCACATTGTGGCAGCCTCATTGAATAATTTGTCCAATTGCGCACGTGTTTACCTTTTATTCCTATTGCAAATGTAGCAAAAAAAAATTGGCCCAACCCAGTCGGAGTCTGTGAAATGTCCAAAATAACTCTCTCGTGTAATCCTGTGTGTTTGCAATATGACGTACATCAACAGTCTATTAGTGATATACTGTTGATATATCTTTGATATATCTAATATGAAGTATATCAGTGATATACTACTTATATATTTTATTTAAGTATATCAATGAACTTGAATTCCCGATACTCAATATATCAACCGTATATCAAAAATAGCTAATATGAAGTATATTAAGAGTATAATAGTGATTTATATTCAGTATATCAAATATACCTAATATGAAGTATGTTAGCAATACACTACTGATATACTTACTTAAGTATATCAAAATGAAATGAGATATACATAATATAAAGTATATCAGTGATATACAGTGGCGGATCCAGAAATTTATGTCAGAAGGGGCACAACTACGTATAAGGTTAAATTACGAATTTAGTTCCCAAACTTTCAAGTTATTTATACAGTCCCTAAAATTTAAAAAGTGTATAATAAATTCTTGAACTTTGAATTTTGTGTCGAATAGGTCCTTAAACATTAAAAAATATATTTAATAGGTCATTGAATTTTCAACTTGATTGTCTAATATGTCCTAAATTTTTTAATTTTGTGTCTAATGAATTCTTAACCTATTCAACATTTTTTAAAATTCTTGTATGTATATACAAAATTGAAAGTTTAAGGTCCAATTAGATACAAAATTAAAATTTATGCCTAATGGAACAATTAATTTTTAAAATTTTCAAATATGTCAAAGATCTAATAAATACAAAATTGAAATAAAGTTGAAAGACTTTTATTAGACAATTTTGAGAGTTTAAGAATCTATTAAACACAAAATTGAAATTTCAAAAACTAAACTTGTAATTTAAACTTTCTATAAATATAATTTTATATATGTTGATATATAACATTTAGATTAAGTATTATTAATTACAAAATTATAATAAGTCATATTATCTAAATAAAAATATAAGCTAAAGAATAAAACTTGAAATATTTACCAAATATTTTTTAAATATAATTAAGTTTTTTTAATTCAATTAATTTTTTAAAATTAATTTACTAATAATTAATAAATATTAGTATTTTTTTAGATTGAATAAATAAATAAATATATATCTATATATACATATACACACAAAATTAAGAATAAATATAAAATAACTTTCTAGTGTTTTGTATTGTTATATGTATGGTAAAGTTGAAAATTGAAGTAAAAATAAACGGGAACGTGCATTCATCAAATCTCAAACACAAGCACTCATGGACAACAGATGAATAGGGTGCCCCCTAGACCAATGGACCAATGCCCAATTTTGATAATTTTAGTAAGTAAAATATATATATATACAATAAAATAATAATCTGAGGGGGGGCATGTGCCCCTCCTGACCCCTACGTGGATCCACCCCTAGTGAAAACTTAAGGACCTATTAGATACAAAATCCAAAGGTTAGGGACTAAACTTGTATTTTAACCCCTTTTTTTGGGGCCAATTGCACAAATGGAAAAAAAAAACAAAACAAAAGCCCAATTGCGAGCGTAACGTAGCAAAAAAATTTGGACCAGCCCTGTCGAAGTCTACAAAATGTCCAAAATAACTCTCCCATGTAATCTTGCGTGTTTGCAATATGGCGTACATCAACAGTCTATTAGTGATATACTGTTGATATACTCTTAATATACCTAATATGAAGTATATCAATGATATACTACTGATATACTTTATTTAAGTATATCAATGAACTTGAGTTCCTAATACTCAGTATATCAGCCGTATATCAAAAATAGCTAATAGTGATTTATATTCAGTATATCAAATATACTTAATATGCAGTATGTTAGCGATACACTATTGATATACTTACTTAAGTATATCAAAATGAAATTTGATATACATAATATAAAGTATATCAGTGATATACTACTTATATACCTTATTTTAATTTTTGACTTTATTAATCGTTTTTGGTCACTACATTTTTGTTGATACACTTGTTTTTAGTCGATACACTATATCAGTAGTGAATGAATGATATAGTATTTGTTACTTAAAGTGATAAAGCGTATCACTGAATGAAGTATATCACTTATATACTACTGATATACTCAGTGTTAGGTATATCAACGATATACTAAATATGCAAAATATCCTTAATATGTTACTAATATACTTCATATAGAGTATATCATTTAATTAATATATATAAAAAGAAGTGTATCAACAGTATATTAGTTATATATTACTAATATACTTCATTTTAAGTATATATCAGTTGACTGATATACCAAATGTGCTACTGATATATTATTGATATATCAAATATAAAGTATATCAGATATACTATTGATACACTAATTAAGGTAAAATTGGAATAATAAAAAAAATTAAAAATTTTACTATATTTGCAAATATCCAACAATCATAGATAGATTTGTGTATATATATATATATATATATATATATATATATATATATATATATTGTCACTCATTACAATTCCCTTTTTTTTTTCTACATTGAATCTTTTGTTAATTTGAAAAAAATCACAAACGTTTTTTTTACGGTTGAAAAATCATGAACTTAAATTCGTATACATCGGGGAAAAAAAATCGATGAAACAAAATGTTATTATTCAAAAAAAAAAAATACTTGTACACATCGAAAGTTATTATTCAGTCTCAAAAATTGTAAGCAGGACGTTTAAAGATAATTAAAGGATGAGTTATTATATACTTCTCCTTCAAAATGTAACCATACAAATTATCTTTTATATTTTGAAAGGTCAATATAAATTGTAATATTCTAGTTTATCTCTAATTCTTTTAAGTATTTAATAATACTTTTATAAATATAATAATTAAATTTTCGATATTAAAAAATATTTTTGAAGAAGTCAATGTATCTTAATTATACCAACAAAAAAAAAAATCAAATTTTCATTGTACATGATTTTTTATTTTTCATTTTAAAATTTCGTACGTGTTTGACTGGCTGTCCATCCAAATAATAACTTACAAAAAATGTTGCGATAATCAAATCATTAATCACTTACAAAAGACCAAGTTCAATATTCGTAATGCCACAGCTATTGGTTGCAGGGGTGTTAAAATAGTCCACATTCGAGTTGTTTCCATGTTTGGCATTTAGTTGGGTATTTGGTTCTAGAATCTATTTTCGTTTTACCTTGTATGAATGTATTATGAAGATAGAAATTTCAGTGTGTGCGTGAGTTTATTGTAAAAACTTTCTTCCCAAGCCTCTATATATATAGTTGATATTCTCTTAATAAAAAAAATATAGAAGCATTTTATTCTCTTCTTCCTTTTCTTCTATGTTATTATGCAAATCAAATAGTTGTTACTTCATCGTTTTAGAAAAAATCAGCAGCTTTCTCAAAGTAACCAATAGCAAGTTCAATGTTTAGACTCATATAGTTTAGCAATGTCGTGCATCACTAAAGATAATTACAACTTGAACAATCTCTTTTCGTTATAATAGAAACAGAAGCAAAAGAAAATGAACCTAGAAAAAGAAAGCCAAGTGCGTCGTTGAGTAGTAAGTTTTCTAAATGATCTTGTCAAACTAAAGAGTTGATGATTAAATCATTCGTTTGAGAGAGAGAATAAATCGAAGAGGGAAGTGATAGGGTTAAGATAAACATTTTCTATCCAGTTACTTAATGGTAAGGGTACTTTCTCAAAGTAACGTTGTTCGTCATTGAGTAATAAGTTTTCTAAATCATTAATTTGAAGAGAGGGTAAATAGAGAAGTGTTAGGTCATGAATTAGAGGAGATGAGAGAGAGGAAATGGGAGAGGGAAGTGATGGGGTTAGGATAAACTTTTCCATCCACTTACTTAACTAGTGTACTACCACATGCAGTTGCACGTATATTTTTCTTTATTTAGAAAAAATGTCATTATGTACAATTATTTTTAAAATTAATTTTAATGTGTTTTTTTTTGTGTCGTGGAATGTTTTAATGTTTTATTACTTAAATTAAAATTGATTCAATGACTTATTCAACTTTTGGATTAGATTTTTAAAATTAAGAACTACTGTTTAAAAATTTTAGTTAGGATCTAAATTTTTTTTTGAATCTAAGTTTAAAAAATTTAGGGCAAATTGCAGAAACCACCCTTGAGGTATGGTGGTTGTGTCAATTAAACCCCTAAAGTTTCATATTTAAAAATTAAACCCTTCAACTTTGAAAAGTGAAAAAATTGGACCCTCAAACTATCATAAATATTAAAATTGGGTTCAATTTACTCTATTTGTCCCTCATATTTTGTATTTTCTCTCTACGATCTCTCTTTCCCTCTCCCTCTCTTCAATCACACCCTCTCTCTACCCTTTTGTTCTCTTCATCTCTTAAGAAACATCAAATGCTCTTTTGATTTGTTTGATATTTCTTTCTTGAGATTTTTAAGGCGCCCATTTTGAAAGATCCTTCAATGGCGGATTGTTACTTACCAAAGAACGCCAATACTTGTTTCTATGAATTTGATTGTAATGCCAAAAATAATGAGTTTGAGCGATAATCAATTTCTCTACTCCACTGAGGAACCTGAGACTCAAATGTTGACTGTTTCGAATTCAAAAATTTGATGGGCTCCGCAATCAAGTTGTGTTCTTATCAAAAACAAGAATTTGGTCTCCCTAAGCCTTTTTTCCTACTCACCTTCTCAGTAATCTTCATTCTTATTTTTGTTTGGTTTGATTTTCTCATAATGATGGGTCTGTTTTTGCTTTTCTCTTGCCAATTTCAACAGCTTATGGCCCCCCAGTACTTACAATTCCATTTCTAAAACCTTTGTGTCATTCTAAAACTTTAAGAATCAATTCTCGTTAATTTGATTCAATGTCCTGTGATGAACAGGCTCATGCCCATTACAACTTTGAGTCGAGAGAGTGTGAAGTGAGGAGAGAAAAAAAAAGGTAGAAAGAGAGGGTGATTGTGGAGAGAAATAGAGAGAAAATATGAAATATGAGGGACAAATAGAGTAAATTGGACCCAATTTTAACATTTATGATAGTTTGAAGAATTTTTTCACTTTTCAAAGTTGAAGGGTTTAATTTTTAGAAACTTTAGGGGTGCAATTGTTATAACCACCATACTTTAGGTGTGGTTTTTGCAATTTGCCCAAAAATTAACAATAATAGATAAGGCATCATGTTTAAAAACATAAACTTAAAACTTGGTTATATAAATAACTTATACAATTATGAGTATGATGGGCAAGGTAAAATATTTTGGCACATATTTGATCTTTTACATTTTTTATGAGGAGTCCAAATTGAATCAAATTAATTAAGAATGATTTAGCTTGGTGGTTCAACAATCAACGTTAATTATTTATTATAGTTTATACAAAATATAACTACATATACATAAAAATTCATCTTTTTATTGGCTAGTTTAATAATTTTGATGCAAGTTTCAACCTTCAAATTTGAAAAAAAATAAAATAAAATAAAAAAGAAAGTTCCACCTACATTTAATGACATCTTTTGTAAATAACAAATGATCTTTATCAAAACCAAGCCACCTATATTTTTCTTTTCAATCTTATTTCTCCTCTAGCATCTCTTTGTCACGCCAACAAACCCTTTCATCCATTAATTTTGGTTGTTGTGCTATAATTGTCGTTCATTTATGCCTACAACTCTTCATCTCCTTCCATTTCTATCGATGAGCTCTATCATTCTTCGTGCTCTCTCTTTGCTTTGAAATTGTTTACTAACCTCTCTCTCCCTTTGATCCGTTTCCTCACTCCATCATGCAAACTCATGAAACCAACCCAAAAACTTTATTGATTACTACTCCCATATATAAGGAGAATGAAATTAATTAAGCTAATACCAATTAGGAATGGATAAAAAGAAACCAGCTGGGACAAACAATATTGCTTGTCTTCCAACCAACAATGGGCTTCTATGTGCAAGAGTTACCTATGACATTCTCCATCGGTGTGATATGCGATTCCTTCCACAATTGAACAATATTTATATGGGTTGCTTTCTCATTTCTCAAATCTCATTTAGAGGCTAAAAAGAATAAACCAAATTGTTATCAAATAGTGTCTTAGTTTTTGATTTTCGATTTTTGAAAATTGTGTTTGTTTTCTTATCATTTCTCTATTATAAGTTTCATATTTCCTAAGAAAACATTTGAATTTTTAGTCAAATTCTAAAAACAAAAACTATTTTTTGATAACAATTGTTTAATTTTTAAAACTTGACTTGATTTTTGAAAATATGAAAAATAGATAACAAAAAAAAAATCATAAGAATAAATAATATTTACGAAAAATAAAAATCGAGAACTTAATTATCTATATTTAAGAAAGAAGGGTTTAAAACTTTAAACGGCCCTGAATTTTAGTGGGAAACGGATGGGGATATCTCTACGTCCGAGTGATGAACTTGAAACCAGAAAGAACCACTAATACCAAGGCGGAACTGGAAGCACTGGCAGTAACGGGGCTACTTGCAGAAGTAGCTTGGTAAAGTTCTACGAGAAACTATTATGAGTTTCTCCATCAATTTTGCCGTCGCCCAACCGGCTCAATCCGTTGTCTTTCCTTCTCGAACGCCCAATTTCCAGGCTAGTCTCTCATTCCCTCAAGCAATTTCTTCTTCTTCTTCTTCTTCCAGAATTGGGATTTATTTGCGTAATGCCTATAAATTGTGACAGATAAGGAATTCAGCTTTAACACCAACACCTTCTGCTACCCAAAAAGCTATTGCAGCCTCTGGTATTAAAATTCCCAATTCGGTTACAGTTGATAAAACTAATTCCCATCTTGAAATTCAGCCGCTTGTTGATCTCCTGCGTGATTGTGTGCACGTAAGGTTTCTGAAACAAGCTAAGACTGTTCATGGGTTTTTGTTAAAATCAAAATTTTCAAACCACGACTCCCTGGTCTTGCTTAATCATGTTGCTCACGCTTATTCGAAATGCTCCGATATTAGTGCTGCCTGTCGCCTGTTTGATCAAATGTCCCAGAGAAACATATTTTCGTGGACTGTCATAATTGTTGGATTGGCTGAGAATGGTTTGTTCGTCGATGGGTTTGAGTTATTCTGTGAAATGCAGAGTCAGGGAATTTTCCCAGATCAGTTTGCTTATTCTGGTATCTTGCAGATATGTATTGGTTTGGAGTCCACTAAGTTGGGCAGAATGGTTCATGCCCAGATTGTTATTAGAGGCTTGGCATCTCATACTTTTGTGTCTACTGCTCTTCTTAATATGTATGCAAAGTTACAAGAGATTCAGGATTCATTCAAGGTGTTTAACACCATGACTGAAGCTAATGCAGTCTCATGGAATGCTATGATCTCAGGGTTCACATCAAATGGTCTTTACTTAGAGGCTTTTGATCATTTTCTCAGAATGAAGAGAGAAGGAGTAACACCCGATGCACAAACGTTTATCGGTGTTGCAAAAGCTATCGGTATGTTACGAGATGTGAACAAGGCAAACGAAGTTAGCCATTTTGCTTTCGAGTTAGGTGTGGACTCTAATACTCTTGTGGGAACTTCCCTCATTGATATGCATTCTAAATGTGGATCTTTGCAAAAGGCAGGATCTATCTTTGACTCACATTTTACAAATTGTCGGGTTAATGCCCCGTGGAATGCAATGATTTCGGGATATTTACAGAGCAAGTGTAATGAAAAAGCCTTGGAATTGTTTGCCAAAATGTGTCAAAACGACATACACCTGGACCATTACACTTATTGTAGTGTATTTAATGCTATAGCTGTGTTGAAGTGTTTGCCCTCAGGAAAGAAGGTTCATGCCAGGGCTATAAAATCAGGATTGGAAGTGAATCATATAAGTATCTCCAATGCAGTGGCAAATGCATATGCTAAATGTGGATCGCTGGATGATGTAAGGAAGGTCTTTTACAGGATGGAAGAGAGAGATTTAATATCTTGGACCACCCTAGTGACTGCTTATTCTCAATGTTCTGAATGGGATCAAGCAATAGAGATCTTCTCAAATATGAGAGAAGGAGGTTTTACACCCAATCAATTTGCCTTTTCTAGCGTGCTCGTTTCATGTGGTAGCCTTTGCTTACTTGAATATGGTCAGCAAGTCCACGGCTTCCTCTGCAAGGTTGGCTTGGATATGGACAAATGCATAGAAAGTGCTCTGATTGACATGTATGCCAAATGCGGCAGTCTGACTGAGGCAAAGAAGGTTTTCGATAGAATCTCTAATGCCGATACAGTGTCATGGACTGCTATAATATCAGGTCATGCTCAACATGGTGTTGTGGATGATGCCCTTCGACTCTTTAGAAGGATGGAGCAGTTAGGTGTGGAGCCCAATGCTGTTACTTTTTTGTGTGTTCTATTTGCATGTAGCCACGGAGGTCTGGTAGAGGAAGGCCTACAGTACTTCAAGCTAATGAAGGAAACCTATGGTTTGGTGCCAGAGATGGAGCATTATTCCTGTATCGTTGATCTCATAAGTCGTGTGGGATGTCTGAGCGATGCAATGGAGTTTATAAGTAGGATGCCCATAGAGCCCAATGAAATGGTTTGGCAGACCTTGTTGGGAGCATGCAGGGTCCATGGTAATGTTGAATTGGGAGAGTTTGCTGCTCAGAAGATACTTGCTTTTAAAGCAGAAAACTCTGCTACCTTTGTTCTTTTATCCAACACCTATATCGAATCAGGGAGTTACAAAGATGGACTTAGTTTGCGACATGTGATGAAAGAGCAGGGTGTAAAAAAGGAACCAGGATGTAGTTGGATCTCTGTGAATGGTACATTGCATAAGTTTTATGCAGGGGATCAACAACATCCGGAAAAAGATAAAATTTATGCCAAGCTAGAAGAGCTAAGGTTGAAGGCCAATTCTTTGGATGATGTACCAGATTTGAGTTATGAGCTGTAAGATGTGGACCTCGGATAAGTTATACGGATACAGATGGAAGTCTGCGTCCCTTCGACCAAATCGCTACGGATAAAAAAAAAAAAAAAAGGTATCAGCCAAAGATATCAAATTAAACAGTGAAGGCAAATGGGTAGAACTAAATTTGGTGGCTAAAGGATATGTGACTTACAAATATGATTCTCTGCATTATTCAACTCCTGCATGGTTCTGAAACATGTATGATGCTGTACTGCATTAGATAAGGAAGAATAACGATTCGGGTTAGGGGAATGATAAAAAAGCGCCACAGATCAATGATTCAGGTTAGGGGAATGATAAAAAGTGCCACAGATCGATGCTCGGTTCCATAAAAATCTTTTACTTTTTGACAATATGATTGCTATGTTGGGTGAAGGTTATCAGAAGTTTGGCCTCTTCCATAGTAATGCATTGTTATGGTGTGCTAATATGGAATCATAGAGCCTTTCTGCTTATGATTTAACTGGGGTCTACTGAACTTTGTCATACTCGAAGTAGTAAAATTTATCATTACATTACATGAATAAGTATGGGAAGAAATTTCTCAAAATCATCAGCGGTGGAAATGAAGACATTTCTCTTCTCTTTCCCTCTGATTTATTTTTGTTTTAACTCTCTAAATTTGTCTTTTATCCTTCCTTTTTTCTCCTTGGAAACGTGGCCTAGTTGTTTTATTTCCAGAATTCTATTTATCATGCCAAGAAACTGTTTACTGTTTCTCCCGTGAATTAGTTGAAATGAGTTTGCTGTTTTATATTATTATTATTATCACATTTTCCTTTTTACCATAAGAGGAATTTGATTGTTCTTGAATTATTGCTTTCAGCTGCAGTGAAGTGATAACTGAAATAAAATATTTTGACATGATCTCTCATAACTAATTAATATGCTTCTTCTTCCCCTCCAATAACCTCACTAGGTTTTGTGGGTGTCATAAGACTGGACTATGTCACCCAAAAGCAAAATGAAACCACTTTATATGAGATGCTCCTTCTCCCAGTCCCAGGCATATAAGCAAAACAAAACTACTGTGCAAAAACAGTAATAATGCATTTAGTGAGTTAATCCTTATCTTTAGAAGCATCAAAATTGAAATTCAGGTGAATCTACCTCACTTATATTTCCCATTGACATACCATCTATGCTTCTGGTTCAAGGTTATTCCAACTTTTAATGACTTAAAACTCTAGCTTGTTGTATATCAGGGCTAACTTTGGAGCAAGCGAAGCAGAGTTTTTCAGAAGATTAGCAAGGGTGGGTCATGAGCATAATGCAATTAGAAGTGGAATCTCGGATGCCTCGAGTTACAAAGCCAAAGAGAGGAAGAGGAAGACCAGCTCCTGGTTTATGGGGTTGAAGAAGAAAAATGGGAGAAAGTGAGTTGCATGGGGGAGAGGGAAAAATTGTGTGCCTTCCAGAGACTATCCAAAAACCAATAACGAGACACAACAGTTGAAAGGCTGTTTTATGAAATGTCTTGTGGGTATGGCCCTCGCAGTGTTAGCTTGTTGTGCCATTATATGTGGTCCTTTTGCTGGATTTATATGCTGGTTCCTTAACATGTGAAGAAGATGGGACAAGCGACTTCCAGTGCGCATATATATATATACACACACACACACACACACACACATACATACATCCATATATATATATATAAATAAATAAGAAAAAAGGAAATGTTGTCCTGAAAATGTATCTATCTCCAAGCCTAGAAGCCGCCCCCGTGACCTAAAATGTTGAAATCTTTCTGTCAACATCAGTGGGGCAAAAACAATATGGTACGTCTCTAAACTTAATGCTATGCATTTTGTTGCTACTTATACAGATTTATTTGCTATTTTGGCCACTCTAATTTATGCTTCATAAATTAAACTTTCATTTCCATCTCCTGTTTCTGTATACACACATTAAATATATAACTGAGGAAAGGAAAAGAAAAGAAAGAAGATGCTGGGTTTGAATATACAAAGACAAAACTTTATATAGCTGTCATAAGTTTATATATGCTGTCTGAGCATTACAAGCTGACGACAGCAGAGTAGCTGCTGCAATTCTAAGACTGACGACCACTCTTTGAGAGTGACCCTTTTCAAATCTCTCCTTTCTGCTTCAAACCCACTTTTTCGTTTTTTTCTTTTCCATGTAAAAAACCCCCCTTTCATTTTACCCCATATTTACATTATTTCTCCACATTTTCTCCTGATATTATTTAATGATGCATCTGGGTTTTTAACATAAGGTCATAAAGTGTGTATATATATATATTCAAATAATATATGTGTGTGTGTTATATCATATGATCTTGTTAAACATATTGGCCCAACCAAAACTTGTTGTGTTTGTTGTTTATATTATCCTTGTATAGATTCTTACCTACCAAAACCAAAAACACTCTCTCTCTTTCTTCGGCCCCAAGTGAACAAGAGAGGCACTTATCACTAACTTTATACTTTTATTAAGTTTTGTTTCCATTGTACATTTGCATGTGAATGTACTTTCCCGAAGTGCAACTCACGTGACCTTTTGTAGCAAGTCACAAGAATCCTATAACTTTACTCCACAAAAACGGATAACAATATATTTATATACACACACATAGAAATTAGAAAATAGAATCGGATATGGGTTAAGTTATATATAGATCATCAACATCGAGAAATTATTCGGTGAAACGAGTACAACGAAAAGTTCATGGTATTCACACAAAACTACAGATTAATTTTATATTCTAGCATTCTAGATTAGTTAATAATAGGCTTTTCGTCACCCAATAGTACGGTTATGACTTTATTAATGTAAGAGTTAAACTTAAATTTGTTTCTTTAACTTAGGGTAAAGAATATGTCACGAGAAAGATTTCCGAATTAAGTAATTATACTTTTAGCATGGTTGGGTTTTCAAATGTAAAATTTATATCATGAAGCCAATTAATAGACAGACACTTGAATTTATTTATTTTTTCCTCATACAGATTTAGCAATTCAATTATCCTAGCCATTTTTGGGCTATTTTATCAAGATGTAATGCTAGGGGTAGCTAATCTCTGATTTCTTTGCAGCTAAATGACAACTAGGGTTTTTGGTAAATAATCTCGGAACTTTAATTTATTTAACGTGTAACGTCATATGATAAATCATAAAAATCAAATCTGAAAATTTGGAGAGCAATCAATTTCAAATTCTAGGTAATATTGTTCCATCCCACGAGGCTCTCTCCAACTTTATAGCAACTGACGAACAGAGAATGTGGGCTGGAAAAGGCTTCCCCTTTTTCTTCATTTGAATCTAAATCTAAATAATTTAATGCTAATTAAGCACGGAGATGCATGCTTTATTAGCTTGGAGGTTTATAATTTATTATATAAAAAGTTTAATTAATAAAGTGTTTGGGGCTTATCATATGTAATTATCAACTCTCGAAGTACGTATTTTGATTATGAAAATTGATTAGAGAATCTAACTTTAACATCGAAAGTTGAGTTGTAAAGTTCTAAAGTTGTTGTAATGTTGACCTTTTTCCTTGAAAGCTTTTTAAGGTTTATGTCATTAGTATGGCTATCATGTGAATTGTATAAGATTAGAAATAAAGTGGTTTCTTTTATATAATGTTTTCAGTTTCCCTTTTTCTTAAAATCGTATATACCTTTTTTCTACTTTTATTTCCAATCTTATATATTAAGAAAAAAATGTGCTTGCACTCAAACTTATGTTGAAACAAATTAAATTTAGGTTAGTTTATATTTATTATAGGCTTATAGTCTACATTTTTTTATCATATTAATTTCTTAAATGTCCCTAGCATTAGTAAGGGTAATGACATTCTTATGTGTAGATGTGGTAAATGAGCTTTGTAATTTGATTTTTTTTTAAATGTAGGAAATCTAGCTTGTTACAACTTTTTTTTTTTTAAAAAAAAATATGAATTTAACTCAAGTTCAAAGCATTATTTTTGTTGAAAAAGTAAGGATTACTCGAGTTTGTAGTACAAATAATAAAGTTCATTGAATCACTATTATTTCTTTTGGAGTTCAAATCACAAATAATTCATGAAATTAGATTTTCGGTGCTAATGGACAAAAAAACATCTTTATTTCTCCTAACTTTTAGCAATAACATCGTATAAGCTTTATCAAAAGATGTGGGCAATAATAACAAAGAAGCTTTCAAAAAGGAAAGTAAGCAAATTCAAACTATAGCAATCAAAAAGTATATATAGGATTTTAAAAAAAAATGTAACACTTAACCATAAACTTATGAAAAAATTCCACCTACCACTACTATCAAACTAAAATTCAACAATAACATTTTACTCGCTTTAACACCGTTTCAATTCCAATCCGAGGATCGAAATCTCTCACCTCCCACACTTCAAACCCTAATCACTCTTAGCACAAAACACAAATATATGCACGACACGACATAATGGCTAACATAACATCAAAAGAAACGAAGAGGATCGTGAGAGACACGTATATAATAATCGGTAAGTGAAGCAATTTGATTGGTTTGGAAGTATACATTTTGGACATGGGTGTGGTGCATTATTGTGTACAGGGAATTATGGGGGGGGGGGGGGGGGGGGGGGTTTAAAGGACTGTAGAAGCTAAGAAAGGAAGCATGTGAAAAATCAAATCAAAACGGGGGGGAAAAGCAATTCCAAGTTGGTTTTTATTTTGTTTTTGAAGAAAACAGTAATAATAACAAAAACAACAACAACAACAACAACAATAATAATAATAATAATATTATGTGTGTTGTGTGTTTGAAACAGGTGAAGACAAAGAGCTTATCTGTGTGAGTTTTGTAGGCTTCCTCTTTTTCCATAATATCATCATATATATCGATAAGCATCCAGTCACGCTCATTCGACAAATTTCTGAAATCAATCAGTAAACACAAACCAAACGCCAATCTTTTTATTTCCTAAATTACATTGCCTTCCTAAATATTATCCCATTAATAATTTAACATTCAAATACTATTTTGGTCCTATACTTTAAGTCTTATTTTTATTTTGAGTTCATGTACTTTCAATAAATTTTAAAATTAATTTTTATCATTAGTTTAAAGTTAATTTTTATTAAATAAAAAATAATAATAATTTTCATGTAAGAAAAGACATAATACAATATAAATACGTTTTCAAAACTTAAAAGAGAGAAAGCTAGTAGAGACTCTTTTTTTTTTTTTTTTTGTGCAAGAAATCTCTTGGTTGCCCTGTTGGAGCATTTGAATCTCCATTTGACTTTTCAACAGTCAGTGCTTTCGTTTTGTAAATAGATCATATCCTCTAGTTTAGCATCTTCACGTAGTCCTCTTGTGACAGTTATGGCTTGAAAGAAACGATCGTCTTTTGAATGGCAAGTGCAAAAGCACTTTTGCTAGAATATTGGAATTAAGACATTATCGCTACTATTGCTTTTGAATGTGGTCTTCCAAATCAAATCTCTTTTTTGATTACAACTCTTCTTGTATTGCACTAATTAAAGTGATATGTTTTCACGTAAATCTCTTCCTATTCATATCTTAGTAAAGAAAGTTCGTATTCCTATTTGTATCTTAGTAGAGACTAATATTAATATTAAGATTTATTATTAAAAGTAGAAAGAGTAAAATAAAATGAGATTAAAAGATACCAAATATTAATTAGAATGGAATGGAATAATAATGTTGGGTGGGGGGATTTTAATTTGTAGTTGTAGTGTTAGAAACTTAGAAGGGAGAGAAGGGAAATTAAAAAAAGAAAAAAAGAAAAGAAAAAAAGAAAACAAGAAAGTACAACTGTTGTGGGAAGGGAAGGGACAAGTGTAGGAGCAGGGTTCGTGTGTGGTGCGTAATTGTTTTGTTGTAATGATTAAAGGGCACACATGTGAATAGAGAGTGGGTACGTCATTTGTCTCTCACCAATCCAGACAATTCTCCCAACCAATATTAACCCAACTCCATATTCCTTTCTTTCTTTCTTTTTTTATATTCATCTATACATTTTTATATAATTTTAATCTTTTTATTCACTTCACTTCTCCTCATTTACATTTCTTTATACAAACTATATGTATATATATATATATATATATATATATATATACACACTATGCCTTTCTATGTCTACACCAACAAATTAATGAATGGCCTAATTCTAAGTGCAAATAGTTCTATATATATGAATAGAAGAAATTTAATTAGAGTAATTTGCGATGAGAATATATAGGGCGATAAAATTTGATGGCTAGTACTGTAGAGTAGACTATTAGGGTTACGAGAATATATGAGATGGGACTAATGAGAATGGGATAGGAGAATCATTTATATAAAACCTAGTTCTGTTGTTGTTTTTATTTACACAAGATGGAGATGTAAAAGCCTTTTTGAATTAGACATTTTACCAAATGTTGTTATTATTTTTTTTCTCTTTCTCTCTCGGCATTGGGTGATCTTGAATTAATGTATGAACGATGAGATTGTTAGAGGTTTTGGTCTCTCACGCTATAATACGTAGAGTAGGTGGATTTTTTTGGGGGGTAGAGGGGGAGTTAATTGCAATTTCCAAGAAGATTGAAATAATGTTATGATCACAAAATTTCTGATTGCATAAGAAGTTGGAATAGGGAAGTATGTGAATGAAGGGAATGCAGAAGGGCACATGTGGGGAGAGAGAGAGAGAGGGGAGGAGGAGAAGGAGAAGAAAAATAAAAGAAAAGAAGAAGGAAAAGAAAAAAAGTCCCCCGTGAGGAGTGTTTGGATGCATTCAAAAATCACAACTAAACATCCTTTTGGTTGCTTCCTTGGCCTTCACTTCTTTCGATGGCCAAATTTCACTCCCATCCGCAACCATCACGAGCCCTTTTTATTTCTGCCCCCACAATTTTCTCATCCTTCTCTCTCTCTCTCTTTCTGTTACCTATATTGCATTGCCACCTCTTATTTTTCTCTCTCTCCATTCTGCCCTTATATCCTTATTCAAATCTTCCTAATTTTTACTTTCAGTTTCAGCCTTTGCTTGGCTTACAGCTTAATTAATCCTCCTTAAACCCTTTCTCCTTGTAACTTCAAACCCATTTAGTGCACATATGTTTTTCTTTATTTAAGCATATATGGAATGAAATTTGGTTTTAATTCAAACACTTATATGTTAGTTCATTTTAGTTACAAGTTTATTTCTACCATCTAAAAGTGATTCCACAAATGACAAATTATTGTCATAGAGTGATCTTGAAGTGATTGGGTTTCCGGTCAATCACTTTTAAATCACTATGGGAAGAATCGACTTTTAAGTATTTATTTTTCAAAAATTTTATTTGATTAGTTTTTAAAGGTTGTTTTTGTTTATTACTAAACATAGCAAATCTTAGAAGAAAATGACACAAGTCGTGCAAAATCACTTACAAAGTTATGGCTAACAAACTTTTAGTTTAATATTAACTAGAAAAGTTATGGTGCAAAATTTGAAGCGAGGAAGGAAAGAGAGAGTAATTGCCTCTCTTAGTTATCTTCTATTCAAAAAGTTAAACTATATAGAAAAATTAAGGCAATCTTGATTACCATTTAGTTTGTGAAAATTCATTTTCTTTACAATGATTTTTATCTTTTTAAGGAAACATTTGAATTAACAGGTTGGAAGGTAATATTTTGCTCCACTCTACGAAAATTTTCAGTCGGCCCGCTCTAACGACAAGTAGTAATACTTAAATTTCCAAATACATTATAGGGTTAATTTGTTGGTTTGTGTTGGAGAAAGGATTAAGATGGGTTTAATTTTGAATGTACAAACTGTAAAGATAGTACACTTGTTATTATTAATGAGGGAAAAAAAACATAATTAAAGAAGATGTTTAAGTTTAGAAATGAAAATGATCTAGAAGGGTAGTTTAGTAAGTAGAACAGTTGGCAATGGTATTTTATATTTGGCTGTAAAGGAGAGAGTGATACAGTCATGTGGGAAGCTAGCAAACAGAAGATCATATAGATTTGAGGGCTCATCATACCCTTATAAAAACATCATCAGAGTTTTTTGCAGAGATACTACAAGAAAAGAAAAGAGAAAAAAAAAAAAAAAAAAAGGAGAAGAAGAAGAAGAAGAAGGCTGAAAAAAGATATAAAGAGAGAAAAAAAAAGGTAGAATCCATGGTTTCTAGAGAGCACAAGAAGGCAGCTCTGCATGAGAAGCTCCAATTACTTCGTTCTATTACCAACTCTCATGCTGTAATTTCCTTCTCCCATTTCTCAATCTCTTTTTTTCTTCTATTTTCAGTTTTGTATCTTTTTTTTTTTTTTCTTTCAATTCAATCAAAATTAAACAAGATCTGATCTATGTTCAATTTCTTATTCTTTTCTTTGTTTTTGATCATCAAAAACTTCTTTTGATATGAATTGTGGGAATTCAAAGAGATTTTCTTGAAAGAGGAGAATTATTGTATAGATTTATGTATGTGTTGGCAATGTATTTAGAAGAGAATTTTGGGTTTTCTTTTTTTTTTTTTTTACTGAATGGTTTTGAAAAGGGAAAAAAATGTTGATATGATTGAAGAAATGGAAAAAAAAAAAAACAAAAAGGGAACCAATGATTTTCTAACACAAAAACTTTGGTTTTTGTGTGTGTGTGGCAGCTAAACAAGGCCTCGATTATAGTGGATGCATCAAAATATATCGAGGAGCTAAAACAGAAAGTAGAAAGATTGAATCAAGATATAGCAACCGTTCAAAATTCAATCCAACCAAATCCACTTTCTCATCATCCCATGGTATTAATTTAATTTCCCAATCAATAATAATATATTTTCATCTCCTTTCTTCTTCTTCCATTTCTAAATTAATCAACTTTTTCCCATTTCAATTCCATTTTCCAATCTGGGTTTTTTTTTTTTTTTTTGGTTAATAAAAAAAATATATCAGGGTCTTGGAATAAAATTAACTTACCCATTTGTTCGTATGTGTTATAGCAGGTTACAGTGGAAACCCTAGTAAAGGGATTTTCTATAAATGTATTTTCAGAAAAGAGCTGTCAAGGCCTCCTTGTCTCAATATTAGAAGCCTTTGAAGAGCTGGGGCTTAATGTTATTGAAGCTAGGGTTTCCTGTACTGATAGTTTCCAATTACAAGCTATTGGAGAAGTAAGATTTTCCAAACACTATTCTTTCTAAATATATGCATATGTTATTATTATCATCATCATCAATATAATACATATATAATATATTTATATATTCTCTCACAACCTTATAGTACTCCATGACTAATTCTTTCATGCATAATTGATTTTTTTTTTTTTTGTTGCTTGACGATGATTATTCTAAGGTCGAGAAAGTCAAATCAATCATTAATTTTAACAAGGTTATTTACCTAAAGTAATAGAATTTTCTATCTAATCATAAACTTCAATGTCGGGTTATATAATGAGACATTGAATTTAAAATAAGATCTTAATGAATGAATATGTAAATTAAAATGGGGTTTTGGTATTTTTGTAGATTGAAGAACAAGGAGAAGAAGCCATTGATGCTCAAGCTGTAAAAGAAGCTGTAGTTCAAGCTATAAAGAGCTGGAGCCAAAGCGGTGAACAGGATTAAAAAAAATCAACCCTTCAAGAAGGAGAATTAAAAAAAAAAATCCTTAATTTCTCCAACTTTTTCCAATCGCGGCGTTTTTTTTTTTTTTTGTTCTTACTTCTCTCTGTTTGTAATGTAGTAAAAATTAATCAATGGAAAAACCGATTGATTAATCTTCTTCAAAATAAAGGAAAATAAACTGAATACCAACCAATGCAGCAAGAACAAGGAATATTATTAATATCAATCAAACAAACTTATTTATTTTTTTTTTTTTCCAAGTTCGTAACTTTTACTACAAGAATAATGCGCATAGGTTTTTGAAAATCATGAAAGGTGTCACTTTTGGAGTTGAAGTACGAAGAGGTGAGGGAGAAAGTTAAAGTACCTTAAAAAAAAATAAAAAAGTAACATTTTTTTTTGGCTTGCAAATGATGAGGGATTTTTCATCATTACAAAACTGATATCATTTCAGCAAAGTACGTAGAAAAAAAGAAAGTAAAATAGAGAAAAATTATAATTGGTGAGTGTGGGTGTGGGTGAAAAAAAAATCAAAGGTTTTTATTTGAATTTATAAGTTATTGTTGTTGAGATTTAAATTCTTTTGGTTGGTTTCCAACATTGTGGGTATAATTTTACTGTTGATATTTTACTTGTTGAAGGATGTTGGTCGAAGCACAACAAGAGAGTGCTTTTTTATTACAATGCCTTTCTGAACGTTGGAAAAAAAAAAAAAAAAAACATTTCACGTGAAAAGAGTATATTCACGACAAACTTTCATTTTGGTTACCATCTTTTCTGACACTTCCTCCTTTCTATTTGTTTTCCACTTTCAAATTCTTACTATTTCTCTCTTACACCATATATCATATGCTCAATGCCAAAACCAGCCTCAAAAAAAAACAAAAAAATTAAAACATAAAATTGTCTTCGTATTATTTTCACTTAATATTCTATTACCCAATATTTCTTTTTTGAAAATATTGCATTATATGTGGAGGTTAGGAGTTCGACGATTTCTTAAAGAAAATTAGAGATGTGTTAATTAACTGTGTTGAATTATGCTAATATTTTGGTCGATTATCCAATAATATTTGTCCCAACCAACTTATGAAGTTTCAATACATATTGTCCTTGTTAATATGTCAATTATCATACTCAAAGAAACGTTATTGTATGTTAAATGCAAAATAAAAGGTCATCCAAATAATTTTTTAGTTTTTAAGATTTTGGAGTAAAATAGACCTTCTAAAAGTTTAAATACCATAATATAATAATTTTAAAAAGTTGTAGGACTATTTTTTTTTTATTTAGAAAAACTAAAATAAAATTTCATCCTTTAAATTTTGATTTTTTTTTTTGAGTTTAATAATAACATTTGGGGTGGAGAATTCAATCAAATTTTGAATTTGATCGATATATTAGAGTCAATATGCATGAATTTAATATTTGATTTTTATTCATTGAATACGAGACTACAGAGAGTTTGATCAGTATATTAAAGTCAATATGTATGATTTTAATATTTGATTTTTATTCATTTAATACGAGACTATAGAGAGTTTGATGGGTTAATCGACTTCCACATAACTTTTTATTATATTAATTAATCAATAACCAAAGATAATCAAGTCATGAGATTATAAGTTCATAATCATAAAACTCAAATCCTCGTGAATGCCGAAAAGTATTGCCGATGATTCGTCGTCAACATATAATTATTTGATCATTAAAAAAAATTAAAAGAATTATTTAAGTGTTGCAATTATGCAACATATGCATATGATGGTGAGTTCATTTCCCGGAAACATGGAAAATATTTGATACTATATATAAATTAATAGGATTTTGTATGAGTAGAGGATCCCATATTGAAAGGGACAGCGTGGAAAATAATTAAATTATACAGCTCCTGAGCAAACCCTATTAAGCTCTACGAGAATGAGATTAGAGCTACGACTTTGGTTAAACAATTTAATTAGTGATATGTTTAAGGAGGGGACAGTAAAGGATTTTGTGGTCGGTGCAAAATCTAGGACATTGATTTCATGAACAATAATGTTTATTCATTCGAAGTAAAAAATTAATAATAATGTTTATTCACTCTCTTTTTTTCACTCAAAACAATATTCTGTTTCTCTTCTTAATTAACAATAATGTGTATTTCGAAAATGTCCTGATTTACATCTCTCTTTAAGAACGTCTCATCAATTTGGAAAAAGAAAGGACTTTTAGATTGATGAGAAAATTGTTGTTTAAATTTATCCTGAATTTATTGATTTAATATGGCATTAAACAAAATTCTTGAATTAATCGTGATGTGCTATATTATTTATTCTCTATTTCATATTAATCGTTCACACGTGTTAAGTTTCATAAATTATATTGATGTAGATGACATTGGAGAGGAAGTGTAGAAAATATTTAAATAATCACTAAATTTACTCAAGTGAGATGTGGTTAATAATTGGTTCAATTTATATTTTTGGTTTTTAATTTTGCGGTTTCGAAAAATGTTCTTTCATTTACTCTCTCATTCTTTAGTTTATAGTTTTAAAAACTTTTCTCTTTTGAGTTCAACAATGGTAGAGTTGAAAATCGACTCATTAACCTTTAAGTTTTTAATAACTATTTTATCCACTTAACTAATGAAAAATATTTTTAAGAGTGCAAGTAAGTTGGTAAAAAAAAAGACTTTATAAAATAGGGTTTATGGCTCCTTTTACATGGTGGGATCGCCCTCTTTCTTTTTTTCTTTCTTTCTTTTTTCTTAGCAAAAGTGTTATTTCCCATCTTAAATTAACTATTACTATCTAATCTTTATATTGTTTCACAAATATCAATATAATAACAAAATTTTGAAAATTATATTTAAACTAAAAAAAAGTATATTATATTTTAAGAGGAATCAGATCGGATGAATCTTTTGTTTATTCAAGATATAATCGAATATGTTTTTTTTATTATCAACATTAATTTAATTTAATTGAATCTTATCTTTAGTTAGTGTTTAATTTTTTCGGGGTATTATTTTATTTATTTGAATCTTATATTAAATTAGTATTTGATTATTTTATGATACTCAAATAAATTATGTTGAGGAGGGACTTAGTAATTGAGTTAATTATTAATTTACTGGATTCAATATAATATTCACTCGACAACTCACTAAAGTTACATATATGGTCCCATGACTTTATCAATTAATAAATCTTTGAATGTCATTTTGGAATAAAATTATTACAAAATTTCAAATTTAGTTATGAGAAAGATGTGGTTTTTTTTTTTTTTTTTTTTTGAGAAATGAAAGATATGTGGGTTATAAATAGGATCCACACATCACACACGTGACTTTCTATTAATTATACAAAAATAAATGGAGCTTTTGGCAATGGCCACCAAGGACAGCTGTGCAAAAGCGCGTCAAACTTTGAGGTCACGTTGAAAAACTAGTTGTGGGATTTTGCAATTGTGGGTCCTATAACTATAAACTCAATTTATTTATAATATAAGGTTTTGTTTTTCTAAATTTTAAAATATTATATTATAAATTAGGAGGTAAGATTTAAACCTACAATTTATAAGAAGAGAATGCCTAACATTTAAAAATTGTAGGATAAATGATATTAGTTAAATTCATAGACACATAGGAACCAATTAAATAAATAATTGATATAATTCAACTGATTCTTTTAGTTACATGATGAACTTAACTTAACTAATCATGTAATAATGAATCTTGTTAATTTGACTTGTTTAAGTTGTCAATTTTAAGAAGTAGTGAAAAGTTGGTGCTATAACCTATACATTATAATGCATTAAACTAAAAAATTAGCAAATTCAAATGTAATTTTTTTTAAGGAAAAATAATACTCAAACAAGTTTTGAACCAATAAATTTTTAAAAACTATTGAACGATGAAGAAAAAACTAATAGATTTATTGTCTAAGTGAAATTAAATGAGAAATATACTAAGTATTTTAAAAGTAAAAAATATATATTTAAGTTTGTTCCATTTAATTCAAATTAATTTATGTGAGAGAATGTCATTATCAAACGCACAATATTTTGAAATCCAAATAAGTCTACTCGAAATGTCAATTCAAGTGGATAAGACACCAATTATCATTCTAAAAATCAATGGTTTTCGATTCCCATCCCAATAATTGTTGAAATTAAAAATTTTGGATTTTTTTAAATACCTTCTAGCGAAAATAGAATACTTTTCCATTCATGTGATGTCAATACACAATAATTGATCTACTATTTTAATTTCAACCAATACTATGGACCACTCATTGATCCAAATTATACAATTTTAAGTTTAATTTACATGTTAAAAATATAACTTCACACAGTTAGTTATAATTCATTAGTTGAGATGAATGCAAACGATCAAATAAAATTGTAGTGATTTTTCATAAGATATATATGGGAGGCAACTTTCTTCCTTTGTATAAGACAATCCAATTGCTCACGAGGTTGCAAGGTTCGGCATTGATGCGGATATTAAAGGAGTTTGGCTTGAGAAAATACTAGAGGAGTTGGAAAAAGATTGGGGCGTAGAACATAGAATTTTGGTCTCTCTAGCTTTTCGTAATAAAGCTACTGTTTAATGCATTTGTCTTCTCTGTGTAAAAAAATTAATTCATTAGTAACTTCTCTTATGGATAGAACATTCAAATTTTCATCCCCCATGCAATGTAATAATTTATATATAAAAAAACAATGGTAAAAATAAGATAATTATTAACCATAATAAAACATAATCCCCGGGGGAAATTTTGATGTTAATTAAAAATAAGAAATAAAAATGAAAAACGTTATATGACACTTTAAATACCACATATCTTTAAAAATAAAATTCAAACTCAACTGGAAGTTTGAAACATAACCCAATGTCAAGGCATTTGTACCTCCTCATTTGTGATGTAAACTATATATTTAAATCTATTTTAGACTTAAAAATAAATCATTTCAACAATTACTTTTATTTTATTTTTAATGACAAATGAATAGTATGGCTGTAAGTATATATATTAACATATTAACTTGGACATTGGAAATGTATTACAGTCATATGAATTATTTTTTTTAAAAAAAATTTCTATGTATAGTCACATGAGCTAGTTAACGATATTATTAGATGAGGGAATATTATGTGATAATAATATGACCAACATAATTTTTTTAAAAGGTTTAGTAACTAAAATGGACATTTTGCAATGAAATACTCTAAAAAGTTGATGAATTAAAAATTGGATTTAAACCTAAATTGTGTAATATGGAAAAATATTACAATTTACAATATATATATTAAAGAAAGTTTAAAAAACAATTATTAAAACTCTAAAGTAAATAAAAAAGAACTTACTATAAAAATTAAAAATGGAAATAACAATAATAATAATAAAGAAAGAGAGAGAAGAAATAATCCTAACTTTGAAATTACATAAGAATGTTCAAAACGAGCATCCATGGCATCAAGCAGAATTGGCTCTGTTTTTCTTGACATCCCTTAACGAAGCTCTAGTAATCTGCACAGAAAGATGGGGATTCTTGAGCGCAAAGGCGTCAAATCTAGAGGAAAACACAATTTCCTCCATGTTTCTAACTACGAAATCCAAGGCGCTCTCTTTCAACGCTCTGAACGAGCAAACTTCTGCAATTTCCAACACATCCAGAGCGCTGCCGCAATTCAGTGATCTCAACATGTAGCTCTCGCAGAACTTCTGCAAATACGGAATCTCGTATTTATCAGCCGCCAGTGACAATGAATACACGTGCTTCTCCACTTTCTCTTCGGGCAAATCGCCGCCGTAGAGGAACTCCAGGAGCGATTCGAGCTCGTCGTGGCTTAACTCCGGCAGCGTGATGGCGTCCATTGGAGCGGCCTTGCAGCCGTCCGATTCGAGGACGTTTTTGAAGATTTCTGATCTTGTGGCCTGTAAGTGAGGAGAAATTGTTGAGCGATTGCTTGAGGAAGAAGAATTGGATTCGATGTTGAAATTGCAAAAGGGGATTGAAATTTGGGTTACCAGCAGGGCTCTGTGAGCGGAAATAGAAGGGGAGGCGGAGGATCCGGGCTTGAGTTGGATATCGGTGTGAATCCGGTGGCGGAAAGCGGCGGCGAACTCGCTGAGGAAATCGATCTTTTCTTCTAATTCTTCTTCTCTGTTTTTCATGTCTATTACCCATTTCCAAGCATTAGTGAGTGTCTGGAGAAGCAGATCAAGAAAATGTTATTTTATTATTATTTCCCGTTTTTAGTTATAACATAGGATGCTTTAGAATCAAGGTTAAATTACAAGTTTAGTCATTAATTTTTAAGTTTATATCTAAAAATGCTCTAAACTTTTAATTTGAGGCCTAATAGATGTTTGAATTTTAAAAGTGTCTAATAAGTTTATAAACTTTCAATTTTGTATTTTTAAAATTAACAAATCTATTAGATACAAAATTGATTTTTGTGTATAATAAGACTCTAAATTTTCAATTTTGTGGCCAATAAAATCCTTAAATATTGAATAAGTCAATGATTCATTAGATACAAAATTGAAAGTTTAAAAATTTATTAGATATAAAATTGAAAATTTAGACGTTTATTAGGCATTTTCTTGTAAAATGAATTTAGAGAGAAAATGTAAAATTGGAGAATCCTCCCCTTGACCACTTGACCAATTGTGTTGAGCATGTTTGCTTTTGTGCTGCATTCTTGCTAAATGTATCCCTTGTATCTTGGAAAGGGTAAGGTTGATTAAGAGGAGAACGCTTAGTGCCGCATAGTGCAAAAAATTCATATGCGAGTTTTAGTCCCGTGACACTTTACTACTGTGTAGCACAAGTACATATTCTCAGGTAAACACTAGTAGCAAAGTAAGTTGAAAATTTATTTCAACAATTATGTCCAAGAAGAATTTAAAAAAAAAAAAAATAAATAAATAAAGGCTAATGCCAACTTGCTCAATTAAAGCATGAGCATCTACACCTTTCATTGATCTGCACCTTTCATTGAGGTCAAAGGTTTAGAACTCTACTATCATATATGTTGTATTTAAAAAATGCTTATTTTAAACAAAATAAATATAGTTTTTGTTTAAAGATTATTAATTCTAGTAAACATTACATTAAATATAATAAAATTAAATTATTAGTATAGTCTCTAAATTTTCAAGTTTGAACTTTAAAAAGAATTGTCATGTTATTTGCAAAAAAAAAAAAGTATTGTCATGCTATATTCCTTGAAATGACACTATCCAACATTCTTGTGGTGCTTGATCAACAAAAGATAATGATAGAAGCATATGGATAAAAGTGATCCTTAGTCCTTACAAGGCCTTGGGTTTGGGGCCACCTAACTTCTATAGTCTTAGAAGACTTTATTCATGATGCTGGTAGACTATCTGATGATTTATGGAGTCAGTTTCTTCTCTATTATATGATAAATAGAGAGAACATATCTCTCACATGGAGATTGGTCATTTTTGTATTGTCATATAAAAAGTCTGTTTAGAATGACTTTATTTTAAAATATATATATATATATATTTTTTAAGTGAAAAAAAAAGTTTTTAAACACTTAAAAAAAATCATTCCAAATAGGCTCAAAACTGTTTTTCTTTTTCTCAGTAAACAATGCAGTTAAGAGCAAAGACTTTATTCTCACAATATATTCTATTTGTAAACTCTCCACACTCGCAATGAAAAAATGTTTTTAAAAAATTGAGAGCACGCCCAGGCCTAAGCCTTAGGCTTTTGTGGCTTCGTGACTGATGACATATTCTCATCTAAACACCAATCGCTCTAACATGAGCTCTACTCCTTCTCTTAAAATTAAAGGTTCAAATTTATAACCTCACATTTGTCGTACTAAAAAAAAACTTATTTTAAAGAGATAAATATGGTTTTTTTTTTAAATAGATAAATATGATTTTTGAATATTGATTTATTATTCTTATTAACGTTACATCAAACAATAAATCCTAACTCATTAATTATATTGTTTCTAAAAAAATATTAATGAGTGTTGAGGAAAAAAAAAAGTGTACCAAAAATTATGTTCTCTAATACCATAGTTGTTTCAATGTATTGCAGTTGGTCTACATGGGTTATTTGAGTGTGTTCTCATTTTGTTCACGGAGAAAAACGGAACAATCCTGGCCCATTTAACATCGGCCCAACACTAGGCTTTTAAAAAAGAAGCCCAGATATCTCACCTTTGTTGTGAACTTGCTTAAAAGTTAAATTATAAGTTAGTGTTCAACTTTTTAAGTTTGTGTTTAATAAATTTTTAAACTTTAAAATTTTTTAATAGATTTTTAAATTTTCAAGTGCCTAGTAGACCTTTGATCTTTTAAATTTATATGTAATAAATCTTTAACATATTTGATATTTTGTGTCTCCAATAAGACTCTAACATTTTGAGATTTTGTGTCTAATATATCTATAAATTTTAAAAATGTAGAATAGGTTAGGGTCTGTTTGGTATGCAATCTGAAAACAGAATTTTGAAAACAAGGGATTCAATGAAAACAGAGTTGTATTTCATGTTTTCAGATATGTGTTTGGTAGCAGATTGAGAAATTGAATTCCAATTTAAACAATTGTTCAAAATGTGTTCTATAATATATTTATAGACCATTAACTAGTTGTAGTTGCAAAACTAAATATTAGATTGAATATAATCCATTATTAATTAATTTATGAACATGATTTTTATTATAAAATTTGTCAATTATTATTTTACAATATCATATAATTTATAATATATTAAATTATACATATTTTAATTTAACAAAAATAAATTGAGTTTATAACATCAAAAACTATATTTATTAAAGTTTTGGTATTTTCTAATGTAATTCTGCATTTTAAATTTTCAAATTCAAAATCTGGATACAATGAAAACATAAAAAAGTTGTTTTCAGAATTTTTACTATTTGGATCACAGAATCCGGAAACAGTTTTCGAAAACAAGTCTGCCAAACGCATATTCACTGAACTCAGTGAATCTGAAAACATAAAACAGAATCCGGATTGCATACCAAACATGCCCTTAGTGACTCATTAGATACAAAATTGAAAATTTGAATTTTATTAGACATAAAATTAAAAATTAAAAAAATTATTAGATATATATTTTTAAAATTTAAGGACTTATTAAGTCAAGTTCTATTAGGCACAAAATTAAAAATTTAGGAATTTATTAAATATTTTTTAACTCTAGATTCGTACATTACAGAAACAAATATGATCTCCAACACTTAATTTCAAAAGAGGAGCAAAGAGATATAAAAAAAAAGATTGAGATTGGAAAAACTTGCCTTACAGGAGGAGCCAAGTGGCGAAACAGGAGAGCCATTATTAGAAGCTTTATTCATAGCTTTATCATTTTGAAGCTTGTTTATCAAATTTATCAGACACTTTGCTCCGTCGTAACACGACCCACAAATTGTATTTCGCGGCGGCCGTAATATCACCGGCAATGAGCTGCAGATTGAGCAATCCATGTCGATTTCTCTTCTACAAACAGAAACAAAATAAAAACCCTTCCAAATCACCAGGAAGAAGATGTGAGTTGAATTTCAAACCCCAATGTCTTGGGTTTAAAGAAACAGAAAAGAGGTGGTTGTCCTTTTTTTTTTTTTAAAAAAAAAAAAAAATTGGTTTGTTATGTTTATTTGGTGCTCTCAACTTAAAGGAATCTAAAAGATAAAATGTTGAATAATTGGAATTGAGTTTGTTAAATAATTGTTGAATAGTGTTTGTTGGTTTATCCTCTTATAATATAAAAGAATCTAATTTAATGATTGCCTTAATTGGGTTCTATATGTTTTTAAATTTTTAATTGCGGTGCAATGACCATTGTGCCCTTCAAGTTGTGAGAAAAATTGGTGGGGTACGTGGGCAACTGGGAGAAATAAAAGGGATTTGAATGTTGGGGGATTGAGTGTGTTTTAAAGAAGTGGAATAAACAAAAGACTTTGAGAGATCAAAGGGAATAGAAAATGGTTGGAAGTGGAAAAGGACTTTCCAACCTCACCACAGCCAATACCTTAGAGGCAAACACGTCTTTTCCCTTTTTTCTTTTTCTTTTTTTTTTTTTTTATAATTCTTTTTAGTTAATTATTCCGAGAGTTTTTTTTTCCTTTTTTTTCCTTTTTTGAAAAAGCTACTTCCTCAATTTCATATATACACACACAAGTATTAAAAATTAGATTAATTCACAAAATTAAGATTTGAAATAATTTACATAAACCTTAAAAGTCAGTTATTGAACTTTGATGGAGTTGCATCTCTTAAATGTCTTTTTTTATGAGTTTAGCAATAGTTGAGGATAAAGAGATTCAAACCTCTGACTTTTTGGTTAAGAGTACATGCCAATCACTGTTAAGTTATGCTCACTTTGACACATCTCTTAAATGTTGATATGATATATTGGTCAACAACTAGGCTCGATGTAAAAATAGTGGCATGTTGATTAGACTTATAAACAAACTTTTAGCATATATGTTTTCATTTTCTTAAATCTATATGTTTTCATTTTCTTAAATCACTTTAAACTATGTACTAATTAAAAGCAACACATGTAAACAAAATCTCACAGATATACTAATCTTGTATGGAGTGAAAAATAGAAAAATCGATTCAAGGATGTTTTGCTCAATAGGTCTAAACTTATAGGATATTTTGATTTATCACAAAGTATGAATTTGTCAATTCTTATAGACTATGTAAATCTATGTTACATAAACTTAAATCCATGAAACTTTATCTTTCTTACTATTCATAAGTTTATAAATCAAACACAAGTATACAAACTTAAGTTTTCATAATACATATTCCGAGTACAAAATTCTAAACTAGTTAACCCCAAGTTTTATAGAAACTTAGATTTAGAAAGCCAAATATCCTTTGAAACGAAACTATAGTTTACTTGCACAATTTAAGGTGAAACTCAAATGCATAAATAAAATTAGTTTAAAGTAAACGGATTAAAAATGTGAAACATATATATACTTTTAAGAATTTTGTTACAAATCTCAAATGATCAACTGTAATGTCTTAATCAATGAGTCTAGAAATAAATTAAGTTTAGTTTAATTAATTAAGGTATTATATATCTATTTAAAAGACCGACGTTAAATTTGTCCCTCTATATTTTGTTGAACTAATGTTTTTAACTAGTCGGCAGAAATTGTAAACTCAACCATGCCCCTATAATTGCAAGAAAGAGATTAGATCAATATGATATATTATTATTATTATTTTGAAAGAAATCAATGTGATATATTCTACTTTTAACTTATTTATAATAAAAACAAAAACTAACACATAAAAACCAGTAGAGAAGAATAATAAATAACATTATTTTATTATTATATATTTATATCGGACAACAAAACTCCATAGCCGACAAAAGGACCCTACACTCTACATCTTCTTATCTTTAATGAAAAACAATAATGTAAGTAGGTTTCTTTTTTAATGGGATTTCAAAGATCTATAATTAAAGCATGAAGAGTTAAAAGAATTACTCCTAATTAATTATGTGATATTAATTAATGGATATGGTTGACTGAGAGCTATCAGTGTCAAAGGATGGTAAAAGTCGGTCATCTACTCCATTGATTCTTCTTCTGTTTCTTCCTGGGAATTCAAACATTAACAAGATTCAATATTTTTATTTTTTAATACCATTCAGATTTGAATTCAAATAATCGATTACGATAAAGACTCTGAAATTTAAATCAAACTTAATATCTTTCTTGTGTTTCATTGTATGGTTATTTTGAATTAAAAATGTTATTAATTAAATTAAGTGTTTTCTTTTGATTTTATTTTCTAAAAAATAGAAAAGTCCTTTAGACCCATTCCCTGCTTTTGTGAAAAAAAAAAATTAGACGGTCCTTCCATTAATATTTAATTACACCGTGATTAAATAATTTGCACTAGGACCTGAGATTTTCTCGCCCTGTGCCACGTGGGGCATTTGAAAAGTTTAGGACAATAACTGTGGAAAATAATAGTTCTGTTTATAATTATATCCACTCTTTATCTTCGTTTTTTATTATTTATTCTTTGTTTCCAATATTATATATTAAAATAACATTTTGAGAAACGAAACGAAACGAAGTATTGTTTAAAATATTTTGAAAGATAAATGCTACTTAACGAGTAGCAAGATAAAAAGCCGAGTCACCAGCTTAAAACTTTGCCATTTATGGCTACAGATGCATTAATTAAAAGGATCGAATCTAATATCCTTGATTTAATTTACACAAAATGATTGATCCCCTTAGAATAGAATACCATCTCGGCTTATCCATTTCTCCTTTAATTTCCTCCCGGTACGGCGGTGATTCTAGCTACTTTGCCGGCAGGGCGGAAGCGGGAACTTCAGATCGGTCGGCGGCGGATTTCTTCTCGTAGTAGTGGTAGACGGCGGCGCCGGAAAGAACCGCCAACGTTAATGCCTGAGCATGCATCCTGTAAAACAAACATCCATTTCGGTTTTTTTTAAAAAAAACTCGATCTTACGAAAAGAAATAAGCTATTTATTTTATGTTTTTGGTTTTAACCTGGCATGGATAAGCCGGAGACTTGGCTTCAGGGGAGTCCTTGACCGGGTATAGGCCAGTGATGCTCCGATCCCAGATGCCCACAGTGCTCCTACACGGAAATTTTATTCAGGCCCGACGAACAAAAAACATAGATACGAGAGCTTAAGCCCAAAATAAATAATATCATATCATTTTAAAGATAGGTATAGATTTCGCTGTCCTTAACATTATGTACCGAAAAATGTGATAGGTGTCAAATTTTGAATGGTAGTTTGTAGGAAGATTTTTATCAACTAACGAGAGAAAAATATTGTTCTTTTCACTTGTAATGTGACGTGACTATGGTCTATTTTCTATAATACGTCTAGTTAAGTAGTACAAATTTGAAGTATAATTTTTAAATTGACTCATATATCCCATAAAATCATCATGATCCAACCCTTCTAATAATTTCTAGCAAATCATTATCTCATCCCATAAAATCTTGGTTAATGAGTTGGGTTTGAGAGTATTTATAAAGTAGTATTCAAGCAATGGATGTTTAATAAGAACAAAAAATGGAATGAAAAACATTTTGGCATCCTAAACATAGGATTGAAAGGTAAAAAAAAGAGGAAAAACATTGGAAGATGAGAAGAAGGAGACTAACCAATGCTGGTGAGTTTGTGTTCAGAAACCCAAGCTTGAACAGCTTCCATTGTTGTATTTGATTAGTGTTTGTCACTCTAGAAAACTGAGTTATGTGCAGATTGCAATGAGGAAGGAAGCAGGAAGGAACATTTATATATATAATGAGTGGTGTGGTTGATGGCGTGGCCCCAGCCCCTTGGTTTCACAGAGATTCCTCTGTTTTGCTTCAAAACAAGAGGCTTTCCGTTTCCGGTTTCTTCTGAAAATTCTCATACCTCACTCTCAGCCGTTGGATACTCCACTAAAACGTTGGTTTCTGCCAATCCACGGTTGCTTTTGTACTTTTTTAAATTTAAAACAAAAAAAATTAAAACTCTTCTATCTTTTATCCAACCGTGGACGTAAATATATCTTCAAAAGATAAAAAGGTTGAATTCGAAGTCTGCCTCTTAATAAAGATGTAGATAAAAAAAAATGTCTCCTCTCTAATAATCATTATTTACAAAATCGAAGTATTTTTATAATTTTTCTCTCACACATCTAACAGTGCAAAATGTCAGTTACATTGTGGTAGTCTCATTGAATAATTTTTCTTCACTTTCATAAGAAACAATTAATAAATATTTATTCTATCTCAACATAATTCATTACAAATAACACATTTGTTATATTTTTTAGTGTTAGATCTTCTACCCCGCATTTGAACACAAATAATAATAATAATGTTAAATTACAAGTGTAGTTCTTAAACTGTCTAAAGAAAAATTTCTAATACCACGGGAGTATCATATTTCCATTGTTCACACTATGCTTTTGGGTTTATCAATGGTTTCTTAATGTTAGTGGATCCCACATAATTTTTTATGGACTCCACATAATTTTCAAAAGGAAGTTGACATGACAAGCAATAAATGGGAGTGGTATGGATAATTTTTCATACTACAGTAGTACTATAATTTTTCCTTGTATCTAATAGATTTATAAACTTTAAAAATATCTAATTCGTTTCTCTAAAAATTTAACTTCGTATATCTAGTAAGTCCATCAACCTTAAAATTGTGCAATGTGTTGTCTCTAGACTTTCAATTTTGTGTCTAATAGGTTTTTGACCTATTAGATATTTAAAAATCATGAATGCATATAATTAGAAACAAAATTATAATAGTTTCATAAAATTTTTAAAAATGTCAAATAAAGTTAGATAACTATTAGACACAAATATTGAAAGTTAAGGAATTTATTATACATTATTTAAGTTCAAATACCTATTAGTTTCAAAAAAAAAAAAAGTTCAAATACCTATTAGACACAACGTTAAAACTGTAGGGATTTATTAGACATTTTTTAAAGTTTAATGACCTATTAGACATAACTCCAAACCCAAAGACTATATTTGTAATGTAATTTAATAATAATAACAATTTGATAAATGCTCATTTTTTATTTTATAAGTTTGTAAAGTGGATGATCGAATTTTCAACCTTTAAAAAGGTAAACGGTGTTTTATCAATTAAACTATACTCAATTAGTGGGACTCTTTCTCAAATTTACTTTCTAGTGTCATGATTCTAACGTGTATCAATTTTTTGGCGTATTTTAATAAATTTTCTTAGATGGTTTTTGAAAATTTTTTAATCAGAAAAATAATTATATAATATAATAAATGGACTATCTAACTTGAATATTGATTTAAAAATATTGGAAATAAAATTTATGTTTAAAGACAGTTTGTGTACTTGAATAGATCTTAAGTTTTCAACCACGTCAAAGTAATTTTAATTCTACCCCACAACAACTTTTTCTATTATGTACAGATAAAACTCCGTTAATCAAAGTAAAATTGTTTTGATATATTTGAATGTTATTACTTATTACTTATTAGGAGTGCTGATAAGGTGAATATTTGTAAAATTTCTATTCAGAAGGCTAGACTATTGTTCACTAGGTATTATGCTCGCATTGATTTTTTATTTTTCCATTTTATGTTAAAGGATATCTATTAAACAATTTTTTTGAGCGCCTTATACAAAATTTAATTATTACATGAATTTAGCTTTTGTATATACATAATTACATAACAATTATAAATAAAAATTTTCATGTTTAGTTTCTAGATTAAGTAATTGTTTCAATAAAACTCTTAACCATTTTGTACATTCTCTTTTAATTTTTCCTTTCAATAATATCTCAATCTCAAGTTAAACTATTTGAACGTTTGACTTACTTTTTACTCGTAGTCTTTATCTACGTTTTTTTTCTTTGTTGTCTAATAAGAACAACATTTTTACCTAGCTTAATTTCAAAGATTGGAACAATATGATATATTTAATATCTCAATCACCATCTTTACCCAACCTAATTTTTAAAATTACTTATAATATATTTATCAAGGTTTTATTTATGCATAAATAATTCTATAAATGTTTTTATGGAATTAATTATTAAAACCACAAATAATATTTTTAAAAATTACTTCTCTATATTTAATTTTAAACATAATACTTTCTATTTATTTATACTTAATTATATTTTTAGGCCAAATTGCAAAAACCAACCCTAAAATTTATGATAAATAATCAAATCCCTAAAGTCATTCCAATTCCTCAAAATCTAAGAAAGGAATATGGGACATGGAAAATGGGTTAGCGCATCCTAATCCCACATCACTCCAATAATATCATCGTAATAGTATATGTTTGATTTGTATAAAAATAAGTATGATGTTTTTTAGTTGTGAGTTTTAAAAACTTAGGTTTATATAGTCAGTTATAATTTGAGATTAGTTAACTTTTGTACTAAATTGATATTCAAATTTATATCGAATACAACATGCAAACAATTAAAAATGCATGATATACCAAACTCCCAATTCAAATAATACCACCATCAACATAGCATAATTCAACTAGTTTAGGTATAAATCTTCGACCAAGATTCAAGAGGTTAGAGATTCGACGAATCTCTCACCCCCACATCTTGGTGAACTAAAAAACAAAATCAAATACCGTCTTACTTTACTATGGATCATTAAAATAGAACAAAAATTTGACATTTTTGCTTGTCCTAAACACATTATAATTGTCACAAACTCAGAAATATAATACCAGCTCTTGAGATATTCAAAGTTTTAGAACAAAACATTTGCTAAAAAAATGCCTAACTGAAACTTTGAAAATTAATTCCCAAGTCCCAATTCACCTACCTAGATCAAATGAGGTAAAGTGGGCTAATTGGGGAGACACATCCTGTGTGCAAATCTTATTATATTTTGGGGAAAAAATCACCTAAAAAGCATAATTCAAAATCCCAATACCTTTTCTTTATAACATTGATTTTTGAGATGTGGTTTTGTAGGAAACTAGGGGTGCTGGTACGGTAACATCCTTTTCATTTAACAAATATTATTCCCTTGCCTTTATAGCTTATGAAAAAGTTATATATGCAACAATATTGAGATTTCATTCCATCAGTTTTTTTTTTTTTTTAATAATTCTTCATCTACTTTCGTATCATATTCAGATCTGAGAAAAATACTGTAATATCAATTTGAATTTTACGAATTGAATTGAATTTACAGCATCGTTTGGTCTACTACGAATTAATTTAATTTAAAAAAGGCATATTTGCAAATGATTTTTTATTAATAAAATTTAGTTGGTTTAACTTATCCAATTCTCTTTCTGATTATTTGAATTATCTCCTTTATTTCAATACATATGCATGTGCACTCTCAGCCAACTTGAGCATACTTTAACTTGTTATTAGATTATAATCTATATCAAAATATTAGATGTTTGAATCCGCCCACCATATATTGTTGAACTAAAAAAAAAAAAGATAAATTATTTTAGGTTAATTATATGCTTCAGTTCTTAATGTTTGTTTTGACATTTTTTTTTCAATTGTTCGGAAATATTAAATTTGACTTTTGATAAACATAAATAAAATGATACTAATTGAGTTGGTAAAAATTCTGAGAATAAATTTGATCATCTAAGTGAGAAAATTTTCTAATCCCTCCTCTCAATTTCAAAAAAGTTGGAAATTTTTCTTTTAGTATCATACCATTTATCACAATCCAAATTTAACACTTCTTAAAGATGAGAGTATACTTGGAAAATATAATCCAAATTTAACACTTCTTAAAGATGAGAGTATACTTGAAAATATTAAAACATAAGGGACTAAATTTAAAATTTTTAAACATTAGAAGTCAAATTGAAAAAAATACCTAAATATTAGGACCAAAACATATGTTTGGCCTTTTTTCAATCATGCAAATTCTGTTTCCCTTGCCCACCTGGTGCTTCAATAAGCATTCTATTTTAGCTATTTTCTAAATTTAAAAATAAATAAAATATTTTTATTTACATATATATTACTTGACATTATTAAAAACTATTTTAATTATTTTATAAATATAACATCCAGTAATTATCGAGTTCCACCTAGTAATTTATTCATCAATGTTTCAATAATAGTTAAATCATATATTTGATTTTTGAAAACTAAAATATGACACAAATAATATAAAAGAAATACAATTGACTAGTAAATTATTTTTTTCATTAATTATTAAGTAATAAATTAAAATGATATTCAACTTCAATATATAATTCAAATGGTTAGGTACCTATGTCTAATAAATAAAGAGGTGAAGATTCAAACTTATAATCTATGATGGAGAGGTACAAATGTCTAACTATTTAACTTACGGTCAAATGACAATCCTCGCCCTTCATCTACAAAGTGATATTCTAAGAAAAAATAATCAATTTGATATAACAACCAATGTGTTGGGTAAAATTTAAAATTTATTAGATACAATGTTAAAATGTAAAGACTATTAGATATAAAAGTTAATTTTAGTTTAGAGACCTATTAAATACAAATTTAAAATTTAGAAATCTAACAAATACAAATTTAAAATTTAGAAATCTTACAAACACAAAATTGAAAATTTAGAGACTTAGGGATTGTTTGAGGCGTGAGTTATAATAGTCTGTGTTATTATAACCCAAACTAAATAACTCTGAATCCTAAATATAGAGTATATAACTCTACAGAGTATTATAACTCACATACTATTATAACTCATACTATTATAACAACCTACTCAGTGCTCCACACAACTCCTTATATATTAGACATTTTAAAAGTTCATAGACCTAATATACACAAAATTAAAAGTTTAATAACATATTAGACACATTTTAAGATTCAGAGATCTATTAAATACAATCATCGACACTAAATTTATCATTTAACGATTTTTTGTTTAAACTAACTAAAATGATTTCATCGTTATCACGCCATATTGTTTTTAAGGAATCAAATTACTGCTTTTAATCTTTACAACATTGAAAGGGAGGATAGTCAATAATTATTTTTGGCTCTATTTTCCTTTATATAATTTAAAATATTTTCTATCTTTTTCCCAGCAGTAATAATTTACTTTTTATTTATTCCATTAGTTTTTATCAAAATTAAAATAAAATTTATGTTTGAAATTATAATGAATAAGCTTAAATTTAAAATGCTGTCGAAATTTTAATAAAATTTGAAATCGCTTAAAATTATGAAAACAACCTCAAAAATGCATCCTTTCAAATAAAATCTAAAAATTCAAAAACCTATTATAATGCAAATAAAAATTTTAGTCTTTCTCAAAAGAGGAAGAGGTCATATTGAGCCAAAGTGAGCATATTTTAATAATAATTGACAGGTATTTTCGATCAAAAGATTAAATGTTTGAATTATCAAATGTGGTTGAACTTAAAAAAGAAAAAAAAAGAAAAAAAAAGGTCATATTTGAAAAAAGGATTTTTAAAAAAATAGTGACGTGCAATTTCTGAGATACGGATCCATGAGGCCCGTGTTTTTGTTCAAAATGGTTTAGCCCAAAACGTACGTAAGGCCCATAATGTTGGTCCATCGGACGCCAACTAGAAGATTCCCCACAAGCGCGGAGTTCCCGTGCTTCAGTTCAGTTCACGGCCAACAACACTCACTCTCGCAAATCTTCCCGTCGAAGTTTCAAGTTCAACAGCATTTTCCCGCCACCGTCACCGTCACCGCCAACTCCTCCGTTCGAGTTCTTCATCGCATCTTCTTCACCATGAAGATTAGGGAACACTTTCTTCTCCCTCTGTGAAATGGGAAGGGGCAGGAGATGGAATCCCAGAAACGAAATCTCAGAGCTCGAAAACCCCTCTCGGATTGTACCAATACCGTCCTCTCCTCGCAATCGTCGGCTTCGAATTTCTCCGCTGCAATCAAACCTCGCAAACGTGTAATTAAATCCGCGGTTAAAGATGTTGTCAACAATGAGAAGAAAGGAGAATCAAGTTTTGCGTCTGCATCTACGTCCGTTAATTTGCGAGTTTCAAACCCTAGTTCTGATTTTCTTCCTGCAGAACCTAGCTCTAATTTGCCTCCTGCAGAACCAAACCCTAGTTCTGTTTCTCTTCCTACAGAACCTAGTTCTAGTAGTGTTCCTACAGAAGCCTCCACTCCTTCGCGGCGTGCTGATTTTCCGTCTAGTTCAGGTAATTGTACTTTCTGGTATTCGTTGCTGTGTTGTGATTTTGGTCTTTGGTTCTTGATTCTTTTGGTAGGATTACTGGTACTGTAAGCTTCAATAACTGTTACTCCCTTTTTTCTTAAAATAGGAATTCAGTTTACTTGAAATACTACTTTGGAATTTAAGGAGTACAAGCTATTTTGGGAATTGTTAAGAATTTTAAATAGGTGGGATTTGTTGTTTTAATGTTAAGTTCTTGTGCGGAGTTGAGATTTCTGCCTGCGGGAGTGTATGCTTCTCTACACTTGGTTATTTGAAATAGGAACTTCAATATTGGGATTCTTTCTCTTCAACATGGCTTGAACTCTGGATAATATGTTACGTTTGATTTCAGGAACAGATCGTGTTTCTGAGCCCCAGTCGTTCTACAGTCGAAGGAATCCTGCGAATAAAAGAAAGAGCGTTGAGATAGCAGTTGCACCATTTATTTTCTCTACCGCATCAAAAATCCAAACTAGGTAAAGCTCTTTGCAGTTTTTCTCCCAATTCGAAACAGATTCTCTTTGCACATTTAAATCTCTGGTGCGCTTAATGGATTGAATTTCTGAAACCAGAGGGATTTAATCATGGGTTCATAATGCCTAATGAGAGTGTTACCATGTTATTTATGTGACTAATGGATTCAATGGTTGCTAAGTTTCAAAGGAGCAATTTGCCTGCTCTCTGCAGTAATTATTAACCTGGCCTGCCCCTGCCCTGCTTTTTGGAAAAATTAAACAGTTATCTATTCTGGTTTATGTGTTGCTATGATTCTTGAAGTAAAATCTGAGTATTTAAATAATTACTCTTTTGGTTGATCTGGTGTTACCCTGACTTTATCTACATTAAGGAAAAATTGCACCACCTAAATCAGGATTTGTCAACTCTTTTTCTGTTTTATTTTTGGTGATGGGTTGGTTGAGCCTCAATTGTTTGACTGCTTTAGGATGAAAAGCTTTAGTCTGTTGAGGCTTTCATCTTCGTAATTGAATACTTGTTTGGCTTCTTAATAGCGACCTATTTTGTTATTATTTTATAATTCAATGGAAAAAGTAAATTTAGGATAGTGGGCAGTAGTAATAATAATACTAATACTACAATGTTTCTCTAAAGATATGATAATGGATACAAGAAATCTCTCCTAATCTCTTATTTTCAGTGTACTACTCCTTTGGTTGTTAATCATTCCCTTGCTTTTATGTAGGGGTGAGAAAAGAGATGTATACAGTAGCCCATCCAAAGCGAGGACTGTTCCTTATAGAAAGGTCCGTCTGAAAATTATAGCACTGGCAATTTTTTTTATCAGTCAATCTAAACTTGGGGCATACTCACATACTTCTATCCTTGTCGTTGCTCCTTGCTTCTTTAGGCTTTAATTTGAGGCTTACTCTTTGTCAGAAAAATATGTGTTCTAACCTTTCTCTAAGAAATGTGATGTTATCTGTGCTTATCTATACCACAATTGATGAGCTCTGTTCCTGATTAATTGGTACCATTGTATGAACGGTACTCTTAGTCATGGTTTAGGCAATATTTTGCCAACTTTTGTTTATATCTTCTACGGGATTATTAATTGATTAGAGATTGACTTTTGTTTCTTCATGAAAAATAGTAAATACCATTTGTTAGCAGTCATCTACTAAAAATCTTAAATCATAGTTCAACAAATTAATGTAATGATGAGTAGCATTTTTCTTTTCTTTTGCCAGAGGCAGCGTGCCACAATATATGGGGAAGATGAGTCCAAGATTGAGCTTCCACGGGAATTTGTTGAGCAGCAGAAAGCATATTTTTCAGAAGTAGATGCATTTGAACTGCCAGTGGAGGAGGCTAAATCATCTGACTCGGAGTAGACAATGCTGTATAGTTTTGTGATGCATAGGCAATGTAATCATTCAAGTTAGTAGTGTGTATGGTGAAGCTGGTAAAGTTCATGTTCATTACTTGTAGAAACGGCTTGCTCCCTTCTGTCATTCAATGCAGGTGCTGTTTTCTCCCTCAACTCTCGAGAATATGTTAGCTTTTAGTAAGTCTTTGATCTCTCTTTTTTTCAGTTCATTTTAGTTCAACTGGTGGGGTGGGGGATTCGAATCTAGGTCGAAGGTATATGTCTTAACCAATTAAGCTATGATGAGGTTGGGTAGTAAGTCTTTGATATTCTTTTGCTGTCCCATCGTATAGTTTTCTACGTCAACAGTGACATTTGCAAGAAATATTCAAGTTGTGGTTGTAAAGATTAATAGAACTTTGGAATGGATTAAAAAAAGTCTTAAAAAACAACTTGACTAGAGATAAGTAAGAATCTAGTAATTAGGCTAAGTGTTTTGGTTGGTCAATTGGTTATGATGGGATTAATTTAACCTTCGCAACCATAGAAATGGAAAATGGTGAGGTCAGTTAACTTTTTCTTTTCCTTTTTCCTGGTGGGGTGAGTTTGTTTGAAGTGAGGGGCCAGAATTGTCTCATATTAATAATTTGTGTACTAGTGCTTATCTGCCTGGAGATCAATTTAAACCTGCCAAATCATTTTATTTATTTCGTAATTGTTGACTCGTGTTGCCCAATCTCTCTCTGGGAGGATAATGAAATGTTAAATTGATAATGGAAAGTTATTTCTGAAGATTTTGTTTTATATATGGATATTTAAAAAAAAAAAAAAAGTTAAATTGCAAATATTTAAACTTCTTAAATATTCATTACAAAATTAATCCCTTATACTTAGTAAAGAATCATGAACCTCAGCCGATTAACTAAAATAACAATTACATGAGAAACACGTTTTAATGTTTTCTCAAATAATAGGGTTTTTAAAAATTAAATTTCTTGATGATTTTCACCAATTTTAATTCATAGTGACGAAAAATATTCTTTGTTATTAAGAAAACACAATATTATTTTGAAATCAAGAAACGAGCAATGTAAGTTTAATTAATAGTTCTGCCAGTCTTATAAGGGCTACACTAAATTAAACTGCATAAACTTATCGGAATATGGAATATGAGAGACAATATGAAGTAAATTCGAAATAAAATAAGTGTTGTATTTCTTTCTACAATAAATTACTTTTCTTCGCTCATTATGATTATTATTCCGCAGACTGTTAAGCTTAATTATTAGAAAATGATATTCTACCTAAACCTTCCTTTTGCACCCTTGAGTTTCTTTTCCATTTTCTCGGCTAGGAAAAGTATAAGCCTACCTCCTGAGCTACGTTCTTGTTTTTCATCCACTTATCCATTGCCCATCGCATCGCCTTTATTTAGACGCTACTGCTACTGCTACTGTTGTGTTATAATACTTATAATGTTAGTGGAAAAATCTTACCCCTTCTAATTATGTGTTTTATGATTTACGTATTTTCTAAGCAAAAGTTTCATAAATACATATTTAAGCCCCCGTTTGATAACCATTTGATTTTTGGTTTTTGGTTTTTGAAAATTAAGCTTACAAATACTACTTCCACCTATGGAGTTCCTTGTTTTGTTATCTACTTTTTGCTCATGTTTTCAAAAACCAAGCCAAGTTTTGAAAACTAAAAAAAGTAGTTTTCAAAATCTTGTTTTTGTTTTTGGAATTTGACTAAGAATTCAATTGTCTTGTTAAGAAAGATGAAACTAATTGTAGAGAATTCATGAGAAAACAAGCACAATTTCCAAAAACTAAAAGCCAAAACTCAAATGGTTATCAAACGGGGCCTAGATAATTCATTTTTAAAAGTTTCATAAACGAACATGAAACGTTTGCAATAAATTTTTGTCAAAAAAATTATTTTTAAAATAAGTATTCATAAAAAATGGTTGGTTAAATTACTATTTTAGTCTCTATACTTTGAGACTTATTTTATTTTAGTCACTATACTTTAAAATGCTCAAATTTAATCCTCATACTTTCAATAAAACTTAAATTATTCCATGCCTCAGTTTATGGTTGACTTTTTTTTTTTTTTTTTTTAAATCTCTATCAACCTTCTATAAATCTTGGAAACGTATTTACATTTGGTCTTTTCTTGAATGAATTTTTTATACCAAATTAGATAAAAATTAACTTCAAACTAATGATGACTACTATTTTATGATTTAATGAAAGTACAAGAACTCGATATAAACATTTGAAAGTACAAGAACTAAAATAGAATGAAATTCAAAATATCAAAATGGTTTAAAAACTAATACAAGTAATTCGATTTAGTCATGGAACTTAATATCCTACATGCTCATATATAACTTTCAAGTCACTTGTATTAGTTTCTTTAAGATATAAAGAGAGAACTTTGAAATTATTTCGAGTTGAGTAGTTAAAGCATTATAAACCTCTCTTAATTCGAATATCTGTCTCCCTTTTTAATTAAAAAAAAAAAAGAGCCTTTGAAATTATCCAATTCATTTAAAGGAAGATGCAAATCAATATTTAATCATTATAAAATCAACGAGTGCATGTGTATATAAAACTTAAAACCTGGATCAGCTCTGTTTTCTACTGAGACAAATTCAAACAGAACTTTTCTCATTTACTTTATCAATCACTTTAACTCTCTAGAAACATAATTGGACATCACTCTCATTTTTCAACTGCACACAGCAGCATCTTTGAAGTTTATTGCAGTTTATAAACATTGTTCCCATGCATGATGGGACCTCAACCTTTGACTTCCCCATTTTCATATTCTAAAATTTGCAGAGTTCTTTGACAAAAACGCGTTCTGCTTTTTTGTCTCTCTTAATTTACCTCCTTTCTGATTTTTGGTACTTTTCAAAGTGTGGAAACTTAGAACAATAAAGCTCCCCCATGCAATTCCATTTCTACGAGTTAGGTTCACCTGCCAAAGCCATGAACAAGCCCTTCATTTTTCTTTTTCCCTTTTATAAAACCCCCCCACTTTGTCATTCTTTTTCATCAACACTGCTTGTTGGAAAGTTCTCACAGAGCTTGTGGGTTTTCTTGTAGCAATGGCTCGAGTTTTGATTTTGAATTTGGCTTTGTTTTTGCTCTTTTTGGGCTATGCCTCAGCTCAGCTTTCTACTGGTTTTTACTCTTCTTCTTGTCCAAAACTGCTGCCCACTGTCAAATCCTCTGTTCAGTCTGCTGTCTCGAGTGAGGCTCGCATGGGGGCTTCCCTTCTTCGCTTGTTTTTTCATGACTGTTTTGTCAATGTACTTTTCTCTTATTGATCTTTGAAACCCTTTTTGGTTTTGCTTTGTTTCGAACTATTGAGTTTTAAAGATTGCTTTTTTTTTTTTTTTCTTCTTATTAATTAGTGATTGTTTTTGTTCTGTTTTGTTTGGAGTTTAGGGATGCGACGGGTCGATTTTGTTAGACGACACGTCGAGCTTCACTGGAGAGAAGAATGCAAACCCCAACAGAAACTCTGCTAGAGGTTTTGATGTCATTGATAATATCAAAACCGCTGTTGAAAATGCTTGCCCTGGCGTTGTTTCTTGTGCTGATATTCTTGCTATTGCCGCTCGTGATTCTGTTGTTCTCGTAAGTTGTTATTGTAGATTTAGTATGTTTGAATTTAATTTCAACTCGGTCTCTACTATTGTGATAGTGTGTGACATGCTTACTATTTATATAGTAACCACTAATCTTTTTTATTTGGTTGACTATCTTAATAACTATACTAAAGTTTAGCCTTAGTAACAAACAATTTATGGATGATTTGTAATTATAAAATTAAATTCAAACTTTTCAAACTACCTAACAATGAAACTAAACTCGAGCAATAAAAATAAAATGAAACAAATTAGTAATTTAACGTACGTCCTTTGCATGTAGCTAGGAGGGCAGAGCTGGAATGTGAAGTTGGGAAGAAGAGATGCCAAAACCGCGAGCCAATCTCAAGCGAACAGCGATATCCCCGGCCCAAATTCAACCCTAAGCCAACTCATGTCTAGATTCAGCGCCCTCGGACTCTCCAACACTGACTTGGTCGCTCTCTCAGGTTCATATCTATCTTCCTTTAAAACACTCGAAACCATCTAAAGAAGCTGAAACAATGTGTCTGACAATTTTATACCATTCGATGCAAAAAAGAAAAACTTAAAAATATCTTAACTTTGTATTGACTATATTAAGAATAATTTATCTCAGGTGGGCACACGATCGGGCAAGCGAGGTGCACGACATTCAGAAGTAGAATATACAGCAACGCCACGAACATTGACAGTTCATTTGCAAGAACAAGGCAAGGCAATTGCCCCAGCACCTCCGGCTCCGGCGACAACAATTTGGCTCCTCTGGATTTGCAAACTCCAACTGGTTTCGACAACAATTACTTCAAAAACCTTGTTCAAAACAAGGGCCTGCTTCAGTCCGACCAAGTTCTCTTCAATGGCGGATCTACAGACTCCATTGTCCAAAATTACGTCAGTAACCCTGCCCGTTTTTCCTCTGATTTTGCCGCCGCCATGGTCCGGATGGGCGATATCAGCCCTCTTACTGGCTCCAATGGCGAAATTAGAAAGAACTGCAGGGGGGTTAATTAAAATTAAGGAAAATTTAACCTATAGATGTTGTTTCGTTTTGAAGAATAATTTTTGTGCAAGTTTTGATTTTGAAGTGTTTTTCGATTTGGGTTGTGTTGGAACTGGAAGAAGGGTTTATGATTTATTATGATCATCAAAGAACTTTAATATTGCTAGTATTTTCTACCGATGTTGTTGTTGGCTGTTTGTTTGTAAGTGCGTTCTTTTCGACTTGACTAAACACATGAACTACGTGTCTTGTCCAATAAGACGAATTTCACATAGTTCATTTGAATATTTGAAAAGAACCTTTGAGCTATTACAGAATTTCACGTAACGTAATTCAACATATCGTACCATAGTATAGAATCAAATCCTTTTTTGAGCTAGTTCAAAGAATAGAATCAAATCAATAATCAGATATAAAAAGATCTTGGTCAATAAGTTTAAGTTTTTTAATAAAAGATTTATGACTAGCTATTATAAGCAATTTTAATTATTATTATCATTTTTTTAGTTCGACCACATGTGTCTGTAGCAGAATTTGAATCTTTGACCTAGTAAGAGAATATATATCTTAAACACCAATTGAGATTTGCTCAGGTTGCAAGCACTTTTATATATAGTTGAGCGGATCAGTTATTTTTAGATGGAATAGAGTGAAGAACGAGGATGAATTTGACTTTATAGTTTGTTTTACATTAAAAAATATATATAAAAATTAAAAAGTTAAGACCCCGTTTGATAACCATTTAGTTTTTAGTTTTGGGTTTTTGAAAATTATGCTAGTTAATTTTCTCACCATTTCTCTACAATGATTTCCATATTCTCTATAATGATTTTCATATTTCTTAAGAAAACATTCGAATTCTTAACTAAATTCTAAAAACAAAAACAAGTTTTTGAAAACTACTTTTTCTTAGTTTTCAAAACTTGACTTGGTTTTTTAAAACACATCTTAAAAGTAGATAAGAAAACATGGAAAGTCATAGGTGGAAGTAGTATTAATAACCTTAATTAATTTTTAAAAATAAAAAACCAAAAACCAAATGGTTATCAAACGGAGCCTTAGTTTTTTGTTTTTGAAAATCAAGCCTATAAATACTATTTCTGCTTATGGATTTACTTATTTTGTTATCTACTTTTTACCTATGTTTTCAAAAATCAAGCCATGTTTTAAAAACTAAAAAAAAATAGTTTTCAAAAACTTGTTTTTGTTTTTAGAATTTGGCTAAGAATTCAAATATTTTCTTAAGGTAGATGAAAACCATTGTAGAGAAATTAGGAGAAAACAAGATTAATTTTCAAAAACCAAAAACCAAATGATTATCAAACGGGGTCTAAAAGTTTATCCTTTAATATGTCTCTCCTAGTGTTTAGAATTGTGAAATTATGTATATACAAATTTAGAATGTAAAATTTCGTCATTCCTTGTAAAAATTTATGACTCCATCCCAATTTGTGATGCAAATGAATGAGGTTGAGGTGTTAAAATAGTCAACCTACATTAATCTATATACAACCAAACTACTGTCTCATTCTCATTTTGGAAACTAAGGTTCCACCAAATAACTTGACTTATTCTTTATGATCAATTAGGTTTTTGTGAATATTTTCTTATAGGTCTATAGAATTAAATTTTACTTTTTGGCCAAGCTCGAAGTTTTTTCAACAATATATATCAAATCGTCTTATGTTGATCACCCTAAAAAGAAAAGTTCAAATTTCAAACTAAGCACAACTGCACATGGGTTTGTTAACAATTGTTGATGCACAAATTTGGACAAAGGAACGCACCTGATCTGCACGTGAATCCTGTTGGGTTTTGTGTCCTAAAACTCGTGGTTTTGTAAACTGAATGTATATTCTATTTTGCAATAAAGTTGTTATTGAGGTTTATTCAGTAAATGCGTTATTGAATAAAGTGAATTGTGTATTCTATAACCCAAATCCAATGAACTAAGAACCCTTGGCTATAGTATGTATACTTGAACTTTATGTGAGACATAAAAGTGGATCAAGTTCGAGTAATAGCCAGAATGGTCTATAGTATAGGGATAGGGCTGGGTACCTTATTCTGAGGACACTATGGACGTGGCCCACTTAGTATAGTACTAACGATGTGATCCTGAATCGTTCATGTGGAGACATGCGAATGGGGGCGTCCTATGCAATGAGTTTGCATAAGACCGGACCGCGAAATAGTCACTTAGACTTCATAACTCCGTTTACTGTCTTAACTGACTATATTCATACGATGACCTAGGTAACTCGATCTTAATCCTGAGCGTGCTATGAACTCTTGTTTATTCGGGATTATCCTTAGATTTGCATGGGTGAGAGTGGCCCGAGATCGCCGACTCAATAAGCCTCCCATTTTGGGGATAAGACCGGATAGATAGTTGGGAACATAGTCATGCGAGATGGAATTCACTCCTACCTTCTTTAAGGATTAGTAGAGAGGTTGTTCCCTTAAGTGCTGACTCCGGGTCTTGAACAATGAGCCCACCCTCTCATTGGCCCGAGAGGGATTCGGTTTGTTGGTTGGACCACAAACCAATTATTCATTAGAGGATCAGTGGGACTTAAGGAACAAGAAGTAATTACAGGGGTAAAACGGTTTATTTGACCCAGCTGTAATTACGAACAACCTGTGAAGGATCGACATACTAATCATGGTTATATCGAGTGGACATAAATATATCTACAGTGAGGAGAGTGCAGCCACTGGGCTTTAGTGGTGTGTCCCGGTGGTTAACGAATGTTGATTAGCTAGGCTAAAGAGTTTGGCCGGTTAAATCTCGTATCGTTGGAGCTCATGATCTGTAGGTCCATTAGGTTCTCCTTACTAGCTCAGACTAAGCCTTGTAACAATTTGAGAGAAAAGAATTTGAATTGTTCAAATTCGAATTTTGGGAGAAAAAGTTAATTATATGCGATATACTTAACGTTTCATAACTTAATTATGAATTAAACTATGATAAGGAAGAGGTGGAAATATTTAAATATGATTTAAATATTGGTTCGGTTTAAAACATGAATAAGGATTCATGTTCGAACGTTTGATTTAAGAAATCGTGATTGGTCCAATTATTTAATTTGATATTTGATATTAAATTAAATAATTTTAAAATTAATTAAATTGTTTAATTAATTAATAATTAATTTTAATTTAAAATTGATTTTATATTAATTTTGAATTAAAAAGATATTAATCTCAAATGTTGGCTTCTTCTTGAATCTTAAAGAAGCTTGGCAATCACTCATGTGTTGGCTTCTTTTTTAAGCTTAAAGAAACTTGTGGCCAACTCCTCTTTCAATTACTCATGTGTTGGCTTCTTCAATAAGCTTAAAGAAGCTTGTGGTTTGCTATATATAGAGAAGAAACACAATGGGTAAGTAGATTTTTGAAGAAAATTCTCTAGTTCTTGGTTTTAAACTTTTACTCATTCTTCTCCCAAATTCTCTCAATCAAAGATCCCACAATCTGTTCCAAGGCCTGAGGATAGTAGGGAATACTCTAGAGGAGGTCCACAACTAGTTTGTGATCAAAGAAAGCCCACGGATTAAGAGAATTTTGAGCTACAAAGGTTTGTGTTCTTATTCTCTGTTTTTCCAATTTTGAGCATGTTTTTTGTTTGATAAAATTGATCAAATTAGAGTGCTTAAGATCCAAAATTTCTTCCGCATTCTTAATATTAACTCCTTCAAATCCAACAATAAATTTGTATTTGTGAGGAGAAAGAGGTGGCCACAGCCTGCAAAACAAAGAAAACTTGCACATTAGTGTGGTGCTTGCCACAGCCACTTCGATACTTAAGTCAAAAAGGAAAGAAGTGTAGCAAGCTTTTAGAGAGTGAAGACTGAGAATGAGTTACCTCTAATGGAGTCATAGTACAATATTTATATGAGGATGACCTAGGGTTTTCCCTTTTACGAATAAGATTAGGTTTAGGATTGAAGTGGGGCTCTCAGAGTTTATTAGGCCATGGACGTGCATGGAGCATGTCCATGTAGGCAAGAACCGGGTCGGCCGGTTCAACTCGACCCGGTCCGACTCGACTCAACCCCATTCAGGCCGAGTTAGGCCTCTTGACCTTTTGGCCCATTTTTCTCACTTTTCTAGGTCCAATTTCACCCCGGGCCTCCAGTTAAACCCTATTTGACTCAATTGTCTTCTATTCTCTTGGGTTTGATCTGGTTGTCCATATTTACCCATAACATTAAGCTCCCACTCCCATGTTGGGATTTGTGATTCAACTCTTTTTTGGATTAGACTCTCAAAGCTCAATTTGGGAGGGTATTGATTTGTAAATTTATCCTCGAGGAATAATATCTAACCCAAGTACAAGGCGTCCCCTGTATTGGCTTGAATTTTTGTTTTGGAATGACCTATCAAGCCCTTTAGGCTGATTTTATGGCTTTCCAAGATTTATAACAAAAAGACTTTGACCCCAAATTTGATTTTAGAATGACCTATCAAACCTATTGGGTTGATTTTCTAGCTTTCCAACATTTATAAGATAAAAACTTTGGGGTGAGCTTCAAATTTAATTTTGGAATGACCTATCAAGCCCATTGAGTCGATTTTTTTGGCTTTCCAATATTTATAAGATAAAAACTTTCGGATGAGCCCTAAATTTAATTTTAGAATGACCTATTAAGCCCGTTGGGTTTACTTTCTGGCTTTCCAATATGTATAAGATAAAAAGCTCTAGGGTTGACCCAATATTTAATTATGACCCATTTCAAGATTTATCTCAGATTTTAAGTCATGTTTTGACCAATTAACCAAGCCCCTTTTAAGGACCTAATTGACCACCTCCAAGATTTGCGTCCTCCACATCCGAGCGGAGTTTTGTCATGAGGTGTACCTCATATTTTTGGGATGCCAAAAGTAGTTAACCAAACCCTTTTGGGGATTAATCAACTCTCAAGATCGCATCCTTTGCACCTTAGTGCTCAAGAGTTTTGCATATTTCATGCTTTAATTGCACAACATAATTGGCCATATTTTAGAGTAAGCTCTTAGATTTTGGCTTAGAATTTATCATATCTAGAATTAATTCCAGATTTTGGTATTTAGTAATTGATCCATTAGCCAAATTTGATCAAAAAGAAAGAGAAAAATAGAAAAAATACCTAGAAAGTTCCCAACCGGCAGCTTGTTGATAAGAAGGGGCGTGTGGTCTGGTTGTCGAAGCCCTTCAAAATATTTACTGATTCTCTAGATCTAACTTGTAGAAATAGTGGACCAGGTCGAATCCCAGTGGAACCAATCGAATTAATTTCTCAAAGTAAAAGAAAATAAAAATAATAAAAATAATAATAAAGATAAAGGGGGGGGGGGGGTTTGAATTGTTGAACAAAAATTGCAATTAATTAAATAATTAATAAAAAAAACAAATAGAAAAATCAATTTTTATGAAACTTCTAATTCAAGGGCATAAATTTCATCCAATTGTAATTTTTTTGATCATAGGCTTTAAAAAAAAAATCAATTTCAATTTCTCAAATTCAAGAACTTAGTCTACTTATTTGGAAAAGCCATAATAAGTGTAAATTCTCCTATTTTAACTGACTCTGACCAAGCATCAAAATCAAACCTTACCATTTAATCAATTGGGTACGATAGCGTTCCATATCGATTAAATAATAGCATTAAAAACAATGAGAATGACTAAACCAAAACTTAACTAATTGAGATAGCCACAAATTAATTAATTTTTGTTTCTTTGTTTCCCTAGAGTCTATTATGCAAGCTATGTAAAATGGAAAAGCCATAACTACACACACATAAGCCAACCCCTTGCTACATAATTTAATCAATTGTGACAATTACGGATCACAAAATTATAGATAGCAATAAATCAATTGATACTAAATTAAGGCGTCAATTTAATTCAATAACAATCAATCATAAAAATAACAAGAAACAAAGAATTCATGAATTAAAGATAAAATTTCAATTTGGCCCAAAGCCTCACAAAATTACAATTGGAAATTAAATCACCCTTGAACCAGAAATTAAAACTTAGCCACACATGGTGGAAAAGCAATAAAAACTGTAGAGGGGAAGCAACATAAATAAAAATAAAATAAAACAAAATAAAATAAAAACTCAAAGAACTAAAGAAATGGAAAACACTTTTTTTTTTCACTCTCTAAACCTTTTACAAAGGAAGCTAGAACTCCTTTTTTTTTTGTTGTCCATCACTGCTTCTTCATTGCTCCTTTTATAGTTGAAGGAGAGAGATTTTTTTACTAAAAATAACCTTGAATGATGCTGGAATGGCTGAGAAGAACTTTTCTTCTATGCTGACTTCCTTATTTTTTGCTGCAAGGAAGAGACTTGACCCTTAAAGAATGCCATTTTCGTTTCTGTTGAAGACTAACCCCTCCAGGTGTCTGCAATGAAGCAATTATTTTGGTTATGGTTAATTGGGCTCAAATTGAGCCCAATTTCAATTCCAGCCACTTGCAAATATATCTATATATATATATATATATATAGATATTTAAGATATATATTTATTAATTATGTATAAACCCTTTTTTTTTTTCATTTTCTAACTCTTTTCTTATTTATTTATTTTTTATCTTTTTTTTTCTTTAAATATTCAAATTTTCAATTTCATTTCAATTTATGAATTTAATCTAAAATATGCTTTTTAGACTAATTCTACCAAATATTTGGTAATTTACCACCTAAACTAAATTAAACACAATTTTAACAATTAAGCACAATATTTAATTAAAATGTAAGGAAATTAGACATAATAAATGTGATTAATTAATACTTATCAGCGTGTGTTGGCATATATCTGATATAAACTGGCACACACCATATTCTTCTTTTAGGTGAGGCCAACCAGAGGTCGGCTCAGCCTTTTTTTTTTTTTTTTGCTTGGCTTGGCCACATGGCCTCAGATCGGCCAGCCTCCAGTCAGTTGTTTTCATTTTTCTGGAATTGTTCTCTAGATCAATATTTGCTTTTTGTTTAATAAGGAGACATATCTCCTTTGAAGCCCCATATTCAAGAAGGATCTTGATAGCAAGAAGAGCTGACTTGAATACAGATAGATTATCAAAATATAACTTGCATTTATTATTCTAGAGTGAAAAATAATATTCATGCCTAGTTAACTTAGATAAATCTATCAAAATCAGCAAATCATTATCATGATACCAAGTATTAGACTACTGATAGGTGTTCTGCATGCCATGGATGCAGTAGAGTCTTCCCCTTCTTGGGTTGAGGTGAGCTCTTTCCCGCTGAGGGTGATGTGAGCTCTTACCTATTGAGAATGAGGTGAGCTCAAACCCTTTGTAGGATGAGGTGAACTCTTCCCCGCCCAAGATGAGGTTAGTTCTTCCCTTTCTGAGGATGAAGTAAGCTATTCTCTTTCTGAAGATGAGGTGAGCTCTTCCCTTTCTGAGGATGAGGTGAATTCAACCCCATTTGAGGATGAGGTGAGCTCTTCCCCGCCAGAGGATGAGGTAAGCTTTTCCCTTTTCGAGGATGAAGTGAGCTCAAACCCTTTTGAGGATGAGGTGAGCTATTCTCCTCATGAGGATGATTAACTGCTTCTTCCTCATTTCATAACCTCATTTTTCCTTATGTTTCTTATGTTTGTATCTAGTTTTATGTATTCTCACAATCAAACTCCATGTACTCTTCACTTATATCGGTAATTAAATGAAGCTATGTGTTTTGCAGAATACCTCGTTTATGCCATTATTTGAATTTTTGATCTAGCTAAATTGCCTCTATCTAACTTGACTTTTTCTACCTTAGCTCGGCCAATTGGGATCGACTGACTTGGCCACATTGGGCTCAACTTGGCCATGGTGGACTCGGCTCGGGCATGTTAGGATTGGCTTGGCCACATTTGCTTTAGCTTAACCAGTCTTTACATGATTCAACTAGTCTTCAAATGATCTTTTGAATTCCTATGTCGCTCTTTTGTAATGAACGAGTTCCTTTGCACTCATATACTTCTGTGCTTGGGTGATGAGTTCCATATATGATGTTGCTTCCATCTTTCCCAAAGACCTTATAAATCCTTGATCTCTGAGTCTATTAACCACTATCATCAATGTAGCTCCATCAGTGTAGCCTTCGACCTTTTTAATGTCTCAGCCTATCTTGCTTTGTAACTTTAGCAGATCGACTTTCCAAAGTGAACTCTCGGCCTTGGTCAAAGTCTTTTGTTGCTTTTTCTTCTCTATCACACTCTGCAAGTCCGAATCCCCAATGTGGGTTTCTTGGGGTCAACCTAGGGGGGACGGCCTTGGCCCTAACTCAATCCCTTCTAGTCGTGGCACTCAATTGCTGTGTGGGTGACAATTTTTGTGCTCTCAACATTGTTTTTCTTACTTCATGGTCCACAACTGCGTTTCTTATTATCGCTTCTTCCAAGGGTCAATTTGTCTTTGGTTTCATTTGTTTTATGATTAGGAAGGTAATTGTCTGTATCATCCACTCCCTTGCCCAATTTACCTTTTCCCTTAGTCAGATCTTGAACTAACCCAAGATAGGCTAGCTCTTCCTGTTTCCGTTGTGCTTCTGAATCAAGTCGATTCCATATTTCCAAAAGGCGCTCCTAATTGCGATCAATTCCATCGACCTTCCTGTTCAGCGCTTCAAACTCCTTTGTCGGTCTTCCCTAGCATAAAGCCGAAGAGGGCTAATCGGGTGAAACTTGTGGTTAAAAATAAAATAAAGAATTTCAGTTAGTGCAAGTGCACATTATCGATGCAAGTAATAAATAGAAGTATTCCTGAGTATCATCTCCTAAGGGAACAGTTTAACAAAAAGTTTAAAATAGCAAAGAGTGTTCAAGAATTGTAACTTAGGTAATCGCTTACAAAAATTGATGATTGTGAACTAGGGAAAGTAAAACATAAAGTAAAATTCAGTAACAATGTGATAAGGGGGCTCAAGTTTGTCATTACCCTTGGGGTATGAATTGTAACTTAAATTGTTATTGCAATCCTAACCAACAATCACATTGTAAACCGAATTGTAACTCCTATTCAACTTACAATCTAAGTTTTTAGGAGACTAAGTGAGTAGCCTATATGTCTATAGTTTTCCCAACTTAGATAAATAAAGTATGCAATTCCAATGGTTTTAGAGCTTTGCCCTATGTCTAGGGTCAAAAATGACTTATGTCTAAGCTCCATATATTATCTATTGCTTGTGTGAAATTCACTCTCCTCTAACCCTTTTGGTATTAGAATCGAGCCTTAGTATGCAACACTAGTTGATCACTCTAGAGTTACAATTTCAATTTAATCAACACAAACAAACAATGAAAGTGTAGGCTTGGTCACTTTTGCAATTTAAGTTCAATTCATCCACTTGGGTCTTCACATGCTTGAATCCCTTAAGAGGATTTAGCTCATGATTAATAGATGAACATAAAACAATTTAAATGAAACAATACTCAGGAAGGATGCTGGACAGAAACTTCAACTTGAATAATGGAGAACAAAGTAATTGAAAGCTGAAACTTTAATTGTGAAAATTACTTCTAAAAAATGCTTAACAAAACACAAGTATACTTGAACCTACTGAACTCATATGAGGGAATTACAACAGGGAAATACTTGAAAATAGCTAATGTATTGAAAGTGAAGAACAAAAACAAACTACAATGAAAATTTAAGAACAAAACTAAAAACCCAATAATAAAAACCAAAATTTGTCGTCATTGTTGCCTTTTTCACCAATTGCAGAATTGAATCTTCACAACCTTAAAATTTCGTCCAGATTGGATTGATAATCGAGTGTACTAGGGTTGATGAATAACAACACAATAGAAGAACAATGGAAATTCTGGAATTTTTGTGGCTGAACGTAAATGCAAAGTCCCTTCTTTTGTGTGTTTCTCTTCCTTTTTATAGACCATGGCGGCTAGAGTTTTTTTCTCCTTCCATTGGCCAAAGAATCTCCATAATTTGTGCTGAAATCAAGGGTAAAACGTGGGTTTCCATCTTTAAAAATATGCATCAAAATTTTGGGATTCTTTCCATATTTGACAACCAAATGCGATTGCAATTCTTTGCAGCATCAATTTTTTGCATCAAAACAAAGTTTTTATCCACTTTCTTCTTCTTTCCACTTATTTTCTTCATTTGGTTCATCCCTAACATGCTTACTAACTTTCACTAAATATTGTCAAGATTTTCTAAGCTCATACACATAATTTCATGGAACTTTAAGCATAACTTAAGTCTAACATGGATAAATAATCATCAAGATTGAGAATTATCACACTCCCAAACTTAAGCTATTGTCTGTCCTCAAGCAATTAGAATACAAATGTAGAGACGTAAACACAAGTCATAGTAGATTCTAAGAATAAATCCTTGAAAAATACACCTTTCAGGCAAGGTCTCATGCTCACAACACTTTACTTTACTTGGATGTCTTTGAATAATAATAATTATCTTAATTATGTGATCCATGATTGAGTTTCATCCAATAATGCATTATTTAATATACCATGGAAAAATAAATTGACTTAGATAAGAAAAGAAACTTCATGTGATAGAGAGAAAGATAGAAGAAGATTGTTTTGAAAGGATGCTTAATGATATTTTCTTCAATAAAAAAGATTGTTGTTATGGGTAAATTTTTTGTTGAATACCTTTAATGATGAAAATTTGGAGTATGTTCAGTTCATTAAATACGTAGAAACATTACGTAGATGCTTCCATAACAAATAATTTCATGATTCTTTATATGAAACACCCAGGCCTCAAACTCACTTAAGTTTGTACACTGAATCTCCTTAGAAGAGTCTAGCTTAGATGTTTTGCAAATCATCCATTTTCACCCCTTGTGTTATTCTCGGTCAATGGAGACATTGACCCATTTAAGTTTGGGGAGGCGAGTTTTGTAATACTACTATTGTTATAGTATGTTGTTGTAATACTATTGTTGTTGTAACAGTTGCTAAGATTAAAAAAGAAAAAAAAAAGATACTCTTCTTTCCAAGGGTTAACTAAGTAACCATGGGTGGTCATGATACCCATGATTTCCTTTGCATGAAAGGTTAACTTAGGAAGTGAGTATGTGAAAATGGCCTTGATTCAATAAGTGCTCGTAGCTAGATATTTTCACCAAAAAGTGTTAGTAAACTAGAATGAAGGCATGAATGACATAAAGGTCCCCCTTGAAAAAAAATGGTATAGCAGTGAAATTTTTTTGGGGGGGATAATGTTAGTTGAGTACAGTTAGATGGTATATCAAATAAGTGAAACTTAACTAAAGGTAATAGATAGTATGAATGCAAGGTGGGATTTGTGAGATGAAAGTGTTTTGTTTAAACAAGAGAGACATAGAAGTTGCATGTAGTGGAACCACGCAAGGGAAGAACAAAGATCAAATTGATTTCCAAACTTCAATGAAGTTTCGGTGGGGATGAAATGTCAAATCTCAATTTTATTCATATATGATAAATGTTAATGTCAACATATATTCATAGAAAAATAATAGAATTCAAATAATAATAATAATAATAATAATAACCACTTCGGGTGATGTTGAACTCTTGAAAATGTAGAAAGGTTAATGAAAATATTGGTTGGTTGACAAATTCTTTTAATGCCTTGATTTAAATTACCTTGAAATAGTAAAAGTTAAAAAATTAGAAGTGATAAAAAAAAGTTAAAATTATAAATAATTAACCCAAAATATCGACAAATTATTCAATGAGGAGGCCACAATGTGGCTACCTCATAATAACCGTTGAATGTGAATCTAACAGTTTTCTAGGTTGATCTATTTGTTCGATTAAAGTTTCTAGGTTGAAACCCTCAACTTCTCGAGGTCTTTGAACGTTTTCTTGGATAGCCAAAAACTCTTCTTGAATCTTCAGAAGCTCGACTTTCCATGGTGGAGTATCAGTCCTAGCCTTGGCCTTGGTCTCATTCTTCAACCTCCGTTTTTCTTCGATTAAGCTCCGTAGATCAGAGCTTATTGTCCCGTACTTTTTCTTGGAAGGCCGACCCTGTGGTTGGCCTCGGCTGTCATCTCCTGCGATAACTTGAATCACATATTTCAATCCGCTCACCTTGCTTGTCCTGGTGTGTTCATCACGTAGCGGTTCTCTTGACTGGTTCCCGCCAAGAATTAACTTGTCCTTTGGTTTTAGGATAGGGAATTTATTTCACCTACTTCCTCATTCACCATTGGAGCTTTTCCTTTGGCAGGGTCTCTCACCAATATATCTTCTTGAGCCTTCGTTGCTGGATCCTGTTTGTCTAGAATGTCTAGAATTCGAGCGAGATTTCGGTCCATGTCGTCCATTCGCTTTTCTAAAGCTTCAAATTGGCGGCCATCGGGGCGAGGCCGGATGATGGTCATCATCTGAATCTTCTCCATCGATATTTCGATGATTTCCATTGACTCGGTTGCTTATCCTCTTTGATCTCGTATGCGGTTTCACAAGCAAGCGTTTCTGTCTTCCCCACAGACGACGTCAACTGTTGTTGCCAAAATCAGGGCAGGGAAACTCACATGGCCTTCACGTGACAACGACGGTGCATTTGTAGTTCAGGGGAAGAGCGTGACCTGCAAGACAAATGAAAAAAACTAGGTACCAGTGTGGTACTTGCCACATAGGCTCCGATGCTTAAGTTAGATGAGAGGCTTTTTTAGAGAGTGTAGCAAGAGTTATGGAGAATGATTGAACTTACCCTGTCTTTGAGCCATAATGACCTATTTATAGGATATTTGACTTTCATATTCCTTTTCAGATAATGATTTAAATAGATTTTTTCCTTTTTATCTAGGAATGAGATTTCAAAAGGTTAATCTTATATTGCAAGATTCCCTTGTAATTCAGATTTATCTTTTTGGTCCAATTTCACCCATAACAACAACAATCTTTTTTATTGAAGAAAATATAATTAAGCATCCTTTCAAAACAATCTTCTTCTATCTTTCTCTTTATCACATTAAGTTTTTTTTTTTTTTTTTTTTTATCTAAGTCAATTTATTTTTCCATGGTATATTAAATAAGGAGTTATTGGATGAAACTCAATCATGGATCACATAATTAAGATTATTATTATTATTCAAAGTCTACAACTACTTTAATAATTTTCTTATCAAACATATGGGAGAGTATGTCAACCACTCAAGGGAAGAACAAAGATCAAATTGATTTCCAAACTTCAATGAAGTTTTTAACTTCGATGGGGATGAAATGTCAAATCTCAATTTTATTCATATATGATAAATGTTAATGTCAACATATATTTATAGAAAAATAATATAATTCAAGAAATAATAAATATATATAATAATAATAATAATAACCACTTTGGGTGATGTTCAACTCTTGAAAATGTAGAAAGGTTAATAAAAATATTGGTTGGTTGACAAATTCTTTTAATGCCCTGATTTAAATTACCTTGAAATAGTAAAAGTTAAAATTAGAAGTGATAAAAAAAAGTTAAAATTATAACTAACCCAAAATATCATATTCCGACATTATTACCTAAAAATAGTAATTGAGTTATAGAAAGTGTACTTGTAGAAAATTAAAGACCCTTCTTAAATTTCACGTGAAGTCTTCTGATCATTTCAGAAGTGCAAATAAATTAACTTTTTTTTTTCTTAACCAGACATTAATAATTCCGTTATAAAAAAAAATCCAATTAATATCGCACTTATGAACTCTCTATCTCATCTCCAAATATATATATATAACAATAAGACAAAATGTATACATAATAGAAGATGCCTATGCTTTAAGCAATCCATGACACTATACCGAATTCCCCATTAGTTATAGAATCCAATGAAGTCTCCCACCTCATTTATTGTTATTAATTAAACTTGAAAGTTGCCATAGCTATATAGGGTTTAACAAGTTTGGTTTGGGTTGGCTTTTAGCCTAATGAAGCTGATCCATAATTGAATATCAAAAAAAAAAAGAAAAAGAACAAGAGTTGCATGCCTCAAGCTTTCCTTTAAAATCAAGCCAACCAAATATATTTGCATTTATTTCATCCATATGAGAACAAATAGAGTTTACTTAAGTTAGGGTTTAAATAATATTGCAACTAGAAACTATTATAGGTTGATCTAGGACATTGAGTTGAGACATATAAAATAAGAGAAAATTACGTTGAAAAAATGAGTTCAAATCTTATGGTGGTCACTTACCTTACCTAAAATTTTAATTAAATTTCATGAATTCTAACTATGTTGTAGGTTTCAAACGATTGTTTTGTAAGACTATTTGAAGTTTAGTACTTAGTCAATGATCATTTAAACGGAATTGTAAACTTGCGAATATAATATGTATATACATACACATGTGGAGCTAGATGATTCAAAGAAATTCATTTGTATGAGAAAGAAAAAGTCAACATGCATAGCATGAATATTATCAGTAACTAATTCCAACCCCCAACAAAAGAAGCAAAATGGAATACAAATTAAATAGAGAAATCAAATATATGTGGGGGCGTGTGAAGCAAAGAAAAAACGAGGCTTCATTCAATTAACCCATTTACAAATCTTGTGTTCAGACAGATTTAATTAATTAATCACCCATTAATATAATATATATTAAACAAAACACCGACTAAACCCCATGCATGTGCCACTGACTATGTCTCTAGTCAACCCCAAATTTCTCACAAACATCCTGTAGTCTTACGTTTCATTTCAGCCACCGCCACCGCCGGCCGCCGTCGGTTATATTTTTCTGTCACCTCTCTCTTCATATACTTTATGTAATCTCAACTCAATATAATGTCAAACGGAAATGGAAAACAATGATTAATAACATATTAGCTAAAAGATAAAGATACAAATTAAAAGAAAGTAAAAGGAAAATCTCATTGAATTTTTGAAAGTTTTTACTTAAAAGGGTGAGTTTGAGATAACTTTTAAAAACGCTTTTGACCCATCAACGCAATACTTTTTTTAATAACTTTCTTAGTGTTTTACTAAATAGTCATAGTGATTTTGAAAAATATTAGAATTACTAAATAAGTGAAATAATCAGACGACACTGATAAAATATTGTTTTTTTTTTTTTTTCAAAATTCATCTCAAACACACCACTTATGTACTAATTAATATCCAAAAGTGATAAATCAGTTACTCTAAATAGCGAGAGTTCGAGATGAAGTTCAACCGAAGTAGGAAATATGCTCGGTTGAGATGGGATTAAATCCAGGGGCAGTAGCACTACTGATGGGCGGGGAATAGATGGAGGACGACGACGGAGGAAGAGGAGGAGGAAAAGAGAGCGGAGGTGGCTGAGAATGTGGCGGAGTCGGTGGGGCTGCAGGCGGCGTTGCGGTGGTGGAAACGACTCCGGTTGGGGAAATCAAAGTGATGTGTGAAGAGGAAGAAGAAGAAGGAGAAATTATGGCTTGTCTATATTTGTACTTCAAAATCTCAGTTCTAATAGCAGTGAGCTCAGCTTGTAGAGTTTGAACTTGGTGTTGAAGAGCTGAAATGGCGCCCATGCAACCATAGACTGGATCTCTCAGCCTCAGATTGGCTTCATAAACTAGACTGTTTGCGGCGTCCGCTCTTTGACTCTCCGGTACCTCCTACAAGATTCCACAAAATCATTTTGCTCATTATTATCAAATTATTCAACATAAATTCACTGTAAAATTCAATACGATGAAATATAGCTTTCTAATACGACGTCGAAATTTCAAAATTGTGCCCGTTTATATCCTTATAACTTCAAAAAGAATAATTATTGAATTACTGAACTTTCAATTAATTTTATATGATCCTTGTAAAATACTAGACGGAATTAACAATAGAAGACACAAAATTATAAACTTTTTAAAATATAAGTACTGTTAAATTTAGCTAGACAAAACTACAGTGTGAGATCTACCTGTTTATGTATTTTATGTATATAGTACGTAATACAGGAAAAAAATTACATCATATTCTTAACTGACATGGCGAAAAATAAAAGTGAGATCTATATTTATTAATTTAATAGCGAGACCAGTGGATCTTTATGCAACTTGCAGAAAGTACTCAGCAAATTCAGAGGGGGGTTTTCCATTTCTGGTTGATTTTCAGTAGGGAAGGTTTGGTTTTTTGTTTTTTTTTTTCATATGAATAATTAAATGGTAGGATGAAGAAAAATTTGATTAGGGTTTTTACCATGAGCATCTTAGCGACGTTGCTGGCACCAAAAACCTTGTGGACAGAAGCAAACTTGTGGGGTTCATGTGGAGAGAAATAAGGAGAAAATGGACATTCTTGGGCACACCTTCTTCTAAGAAGCTTACAAGCTGCACATGGAGTTATTGTATTCAAGGTCCCAGGTGGACTCAAAATGTGCGTTCTTCCCATTAAAGGATAATTAAAAGCTTCAACTTCCCTCTTGATCTTCTTCCCTATCTCATCAACAACCTCCAATTTCCTGCTGGACCCAGAAAATCAATCGAAATAAAATCAATCCAGAAATATAACATGTTATTTCTTTGAGGTTTGTTTACTAGAAATTGTCTGAAATCAGAATTAGGTAAATTCAACAGATGATTTGGTCTACTTACCTTTCTCTTGACATTCAGGCATTCCCAAGAAGAAGAGATCAAAAAGCGATGTGTTCTTGAGAAGAAGAAGGGGTTGGAGTAGAAAGAGAGTGTACTTAAAAGGCAAGATATACAGCCAAAAACAAAAAGTAATAGACTTGTATGTTAAGAAAGCACAGCAAAAATGGGTGAAATATGAATGCGACTGAAGCTCTTTTTCTTATGGGAACTTGAGAAAGAGAAGAGAAGAGAAAGAAGGTGAATTTTGTTTTGGTATTGAGGGTGATGAACTTGGATCGTTTGTGAGGAAGAAAGGGGGTTTCAGAAATTTGAAGGTCTCATCATAATCATAAACAAATGATAATTGGCAGTGAGAAAGGATCGGAGAAGAAATAAAATATATAATGTAATGAATAATATTATTAATGGGGAAAGACAGTGGAAGATAGAGGCTAATTTATATATATCTTATGACTGCACCCTCACGTGTGGCTTCTTAAATGCGTTTTGACTTTTGAACCATGTGAAGTGAACTTTGCTTTCTTTCTCAAACATTATTACATCGCCAAACTCTCTCTTTGTATTTTCTTCAATTTCTTTCCAAATTCTGAGTTTGAGTTTGAGATTTAGTTTTGCTAGGCTACCAAATACTTTTGTTTTGTCTATTGTTGTCAAATTTAAAACTTTGTTTCTGAAACACAAACCAAACGAAAGTTATTAATTGCTAGTGGAGAGACTGAATTTGTTATTAAGTAATTGGTAATGATATAATGAAGTCATCCATTCATGATAATTCAACCAAATTCAATTAATTAATGGTGGGTTTCACATAACTTTTAGAACAATGAAAAACTTCCTAAAATGTTTGAATTTTGAAAAAAAAAAAAAAAAAAAAGAAACATTATTTCAAAAGTTAAAACTGACTGTGAAGTAGTTGATTTTTTTTTTTTTTTTTTTTTTTGAAACTTGAAGTACTTGATTTGAATGAAGTAATCTCACACTATTAATACAATAGTTTCAACCCATGATTAGTAAATTAAACTAAGCACATAATGTAAAGATATATATATATATACATTTTGATCATAGTCAATAATTTTTATGATTAGTAAACATTTTCAAATGAGCTTTTTTTTTTTTGTGGGATTATTTACACTGCCCAAATGAGATTTATATTCATTACCTATAACTAAAAAATAAAAAGTTAAATTATAAGTTTAGTCTATGAATTTTCAAAAAATTATGTCTAAGAGGTCTCTAAACTTTTAATTTTGAGTTTAAAACGCCTCTCAACTTAAAAAAATGACTAATAGAATACTTGAAGTTTCAATTCTGTGTCTAATGAGGTCCATAACCTATCTGACATTTTTCTAGATTCATAAACTTATTGTACACAGAATTTAATTTTGTCTAATGGAACCCTAATTATTCATTTTGTGTCTAATAGATTTGTGAATTTTTAAAAATGTCTAAACTAGGTTAGGGACCTATTAGACCCAAATTTAAAAGTTTAGGAACCTTGTATTTGTAGACTATATTTTAAGATTATAAACTTATTGACACAAAATTGAAAGTTTAGAAGTTTACTCTAAACTTTAAAAGTCAGGAACCTAGCTACTAGACACAATCCTAAAGATTTATGGACTAAACTTGTAATTTAAACAAATAAAAAACAACCCTTATTAATTAATTTGAGAAATGCAAGAACTGATGCCCATTATCAAATTAAACAACACAAGCTTTTCACTTTGGCATGTGGGTGTAGTAGTTTCTTGTCAAAATCAAAATCCCACAATAAATGGTTTCTTCAATATTTTGATAATGTTTAATGTAGTTGTGATTCTTGGTGTGTGTCCGGAAGAGATCATTCACCAAAAGACTCAACATCTTGTCACTGATCTGCGTATGCAAGAAAGGGACTGGACACCCTTTGCCAAAACAAAACCTAAATCACATCTTTTTAAGATAATACTAATAAGATAAAATTACAAGTTTAATCCCTAAGGCCCCGTTTGATAACCATTTGATTTTTGGTTTTTGGTTTTTAAAAATTAAGCTTGTTTTCTCCCAATTTCTCTACAATGGTTTTCATCTCCCTTAAGGAAGTATTTGAATTCTTAGCCAAATTCTAAAAACAAAAACAAGTTTTTAAAAACTACTTTTTTTAGTTTTCAAAACATGGCTTGGTTTTTGAAAACATAGGCAAAAAGTATATGACAAAACAAGTAAAACCATAGGTGAGAGTAGTATTTCTAGGCTTAATTTTTAAAAACTAAAAACTAAAAACCAAATGATTATCAAACGGGGCCTAAACTTTCATATTTGTATCTAATTAAGTCCATCAACTTTAAAAAGTATTTAATAGATCACTAAACTTTCAATTTTATGTCTAATAAATCTTTAAACTTTAAAACGATTAAATAAATTATAAAGTCTCATTTGATAACCATTTAGTTTTTTATTTTTGGGTCTTAAAAATTGCGCTTGTTTTGTCACAATTTCTTTACAATAGTTTGCATCTTTCGTAAGAAAACATTTGAAATTTTAACCAAATTTTAAAAAAAAAAAATTAAAAAAACTACTTGTTTTAGTTTTTAAAACTTGCTTTGATTTTGAAAACATTTAAAAAGTAGATAACAAAATAGAGAATTACATAGGTGGAAGTAGTGTTTATAAGTTTAATTTTCAAAAAATCAAAAGCCAAATAGTTATCAAATAGAGCTTAAACTTTCAATTTCATGCTTAATAATTCCCTAACATATTCAACATTTTTAAAAAATTAACGAATCAATTAGATTTTTTTTTAGTTCAACAACATGTAGGGTGAGAGGATTTAAACCTCTGACCTTTTGATCAATAATACATGTTTTAACTAATTGAGCTATACTTAAGTTAACAAATCTACTAGACTTAAAATAGAATTTGGTGTCTAATGGGACATTAAACTTTCAATTTTATGTTCAATAAATTTGTTAATTGTAAAAAATGTTTAATAAATTAAAGATTCATTAGACAAAATTAAAAGTTAAAAGACTTATTAAATACAAAATCAAAAGTTTATGGAATTATTAAACACTTTTTAAAGTTCATAGACCTATTAGACACAAAATTGAAAGCTCGAGAATCTATTAAATACTTTTTAAAGCTCAAAGACCAATTTGACACAAACATAAAAAATTTATAGACTTAACTTGTAATTTAGCCTAACAATAATAAAGAGCTCACTTATTACTTAACAATGGATAAATTTACACTCACAGTTCCTGATCTTTCTGACCCACCACCTACATTTTCATATATATAAAAAGGAGAATCTTAAATATGAATGAACTATTTTGTTGAACATTGGAACTGATTAATTTTCTTTCTTGTCAAATGGATGTTGGGTTTTAATTTGTTTACTTGGTTTGTGAATTTGAGGAGGGTTATGTCAAAGTTGGTGATGAAAGGGAGGGAAAAGTGAAAGGAGAGAGAGGAAAAACAAAAGACATAAATATATATAAATTTGATAGTATATATTATATTAATTATATTATATAGTGATGATATAATAAATGGTATGCTTAGACTGTAAGGAAATATAGTACCATCCCTTCTTGTTTGACCCGTATTTTGAGCCTTGCAATTCGCTACCTTGTTCTCGGCTTCCATTCCCCAAACCTAACTTTCTCACCCATCTTTCTTCCTCTCTCTCTCTCCTCCTCCAAATTATTCTTTACTTTTCACACCAAACCATAAATGCTGCCATAAATAGATCTTTGCTTCGGAATTTTGTTGGGTTAAATTATAAATTTAGTCATGTGTATTTTGAACACGGACCATTTGATCTATTTATTTAATGAACTTTTAATTAGTCGTCATGTTGTCGTCTACACCTGTTGATAGGACATCGAGATGTGTTCTATGCCCACTAGTTAGTTGACGAGTTTGTGTCACGTCATGACAATTTAGACAAAATTTTAATTGGTATATACCATGTCAACATCTCGATAATGGTGTTAACAACAATGACATAGAAACATACTCTAAAGTTTAGAGAACTTATAACTACAATATCTAATTAAGGCTCTTCGATAGTATTTTGTTTTTAACTTTTAATTGGTATATCTTTCACATTTTCTACAAAGATATTCGAGTTTTCAGCCAATTAAAAAAAAAATACTTTTTTTGGTTATGAAAATTTGGCTTGAATTTTAAAATATTTTTAAAAATTGAAAAGAAAAGCAAACAAACACAGTACTTTATAAGTTTAATTTTAAAAAACATAAAATAAAAAATCAAATAGTTATAAAAAGCTCTAAAGCTCGAGCAATTTAATTAATTTATTATTATTATTTAAAAAAAAACCTCTATATATCAAGGGCATTAGTTTACTTTTCCTTGGCCATGATGCTAAAAAACTAAAAGAAAATAGTGATTTTCTTTTTAACATTTGTATTTATCGTCTTCCATTGATAGTTTCAACAATGTTGACAATTTATCATTTTTCATCGAATTCAAATGGCTCATTGTATAATATTTCTACCAAACTCAGCATAAATTCAACGATTTAAGGGGTCGTTTGTTTTTAGAGAATCATGATTTCCGGCATCTGAATCATGATTTTCGGCATCTTCAGATGCCTAGAATTTTAGATGTCTAGAATTTTAGATGTCCGGCATCTTTAGATTATCATGTTTGTTTTGCAGGATTTATATATGGGAATGTCTTAATATTATGTGTTATACTAATAATGCCCTTGCTAACCTTTACATAATTTAATTATTAGTTTAATATAATTAGATTGATATCACATGCATTTTGGTGTTGTTAATTTAATATTATATTTATATATCAATTTATTTTATACTAATATTTATGTGTTATTTTTTAGAACAAATTAATTTATATTAGTTTGATATTTTTATAAAATATTTAATATTAAATATTAATTCAATTTTAAATAAGATTTATTTTATATCTAAATGTAAAATATAAATATAGCTAACTACATTTGATCGTTTATTAGTGCATAAATTCATTAATTTATTTTTAAATAAAAATAAAAATGTAAAATTAAGAAAATTAATTAGGGGCAAATATGTCATTAGCAGATGCCCTCAATGTGGGAATCTTAAAAACCCATGTTTCAAAAGGGCATCCAAATTTAACCAGATGCCCTTCGAATGGGCATCCTAGGATACCCGGGCATCTTGATATGCCAAGGTATCTTACATTCTTACAAAACAAACGAAGTAATCCAGATGCCCATTCCATGAGAATCTTGGATTACCACGAAACAAACGGCCCCTAAGAGATCAATAATCTTGTGAAGGTAATGCTATAATTTCGTGTATCATCTTTTACAACTTGTCAATAGCTTAACACTGCTGCTGTTTAATTTGTTTCTATTTATAGCTTCACCCTCGTGATAGTTTTACAAGAGTTAAGTCACAATGTCATGACATAAATATTTGAATGAAAAATATTTATTATGGTGAGGATCCCACATTGAAAATATGAGGAAACATCACAATCTTTATAAGATATATGGATTACTCCTCTTATTGTCAATTTATTTTAAGATGAAACTCCATATTTATCTAATATATTCTCAGTGAAATTCAACGGTTTCTTCATATTAGAGTATAAATGATACCTATTCAATGTAAGTTTTCATTTGCTCGTTCTTCCTATTATTTTCTCATAGCTTAAAGTTGAATTTGCAATTACTGTTTAAAGTTTACTTTATATATCTAACATAAAATAGAAACAATATGTTGCTTAATTATATTCAAGTCTCGTACTCAATATATGGCATAAAAGGATGACACCTCAACTCTACTACTAATTCTCTCGAACGACTTTAGTGACAGTGATAATAAGCATAGCTTATAATTGTGTCAAACTAAAAGAAAGATGAAGGTTTTATTAGTTGTTTGTGAAATGAGCAAAAGTCACTTTCTTTTGCCTTGGAATAACAATTAGATGAACTTCCTCTAGAAGAGGCATATGGCAATATATGAGGCTTTGCTCATATTAGATGGATGGGTACGGTTCAAGTGTTGTATTGTATAATAGATAATTATTGTGGATATACCTTGGCTTTATTTACTTATCCAAGACCTTTAGAAGCCCTTGAAAATATAGTAATTTTCATAACTATATAGAGTAGATCGATGTTGAGTTTTTGGATATGTTGATGAATAAATTTGGTCTATGAAAATAACCTAATCTACACAATTCAAACAATGAAAGGGATGAAATGATCTTCTAAAACAGAAAATTGCACATCGGTGTGGTGCTCGTTAAACGCCTTCTTATGTTTAAGTCAAACTAGGGGGTTGTGTTAAAGCGTAACAAAAAATAGGTTGTATATAGCATACCTTGCACCTTGCACGTGAGACTTTTCCTCCTATTATAAGAGAATTCACAAGAGTTTTTGAATACATTCTCTTATTAGCACGATCTTGAAATCCCTGAAACATAGAGGAAAGTTTCAGGATCGATTTGCTCTTCTTTGGACTTGAGCCACCCTTGAATTAAACGATTTGCCTCAACTCAAAAGGAAGCCACCCTTGAATTAAACCACTTGTCCTTAACCAAAAAGGGGTTGGCTCGTTAGGCTCGAGAGTGCACAAGCGAAATCGACGGAAGGACTCTAGCCCAAGATCTTAGTCCATTTTGGGTAGGGTTGGGTTGGGTTTACACTACAAGAATTTTTAGATTTGCCGACGAAGTTTTTCTCGACTCAAGTATTTTCGTCGGGAAAAACATACTTTTCCCGACGAAAATGGCAAACGTCGGGAAATCTACGCATTTTTTCCGACGCTTTCCATTTTCGTCGGGACTTTTCCCGACGCATGCAAATTTCGTCGACAAAAGTCGACTATGCCGACGAAAATGCTTGCGTCGAGAGAAATAAATTAAGTGAAACGCGCGTTTCACTTCTCCCGACGCTTTTTAGACTTATGCCGACGCTTTTTTGCGTCGGGAAAAGTCAGGAAAAATAAAACCCTAGCCCTCTCTTCTTCTTCTTCTCCTCTCATTATTCTCTTCTTTTTCTATCTTCTTCTTCATTTTCTCTCCGCCGTTTACAGCCAAAACCCCATACCATCACCTCATATTTTCTTCTTCTTCTCCATTTTCTTCCCTATTCCTTCACTCATGCCTTCTCTCTTCCATTTTTTGTATTTTTCTTGTAGGTTGCGGTCTGATTTTGGGCATTTTGAGGGGAAATTTTTTTGAAGTTCGCTACTTTTTGTGCTTCTCATCATCTAGTTCCATTTTAAGCTTGTGGGTTTTATTTCCAAAGGTATTTATTTAATTTTAATTTATATTTGTCTAGTTATTTTTAGGTTTTCTCTCTTTCTCAAAACATTTTGTTTTCTTTGTTCACAAATTTCGTTAGTAGCTTGAATTTCTTCTTGGTTAAGAATTTGGAGGTATATAGAATTTCTTACATTGTGTTTTTGTTAGTTTATTAAGATTTAAACTTGGTTATTGAGCCTTTTGAAGTTAAAAACAGTTATTTGAGTGTATTATGTGTTCAAAGTGTAATTTGGAGAATATTTGTGTAATTTGGAGAATATTTGTGTGATTTGGAGGCTATTTATGTGATTGATGTTTGATTTGGAGCTTATTGTTTGATTAAAGTATGATTAAATCGTGATTTTGAATTTATTGTGTGTTCAAAATGTGATTTGAAGCTTAATTATTTGATTAAATGGTGATTTGTAGGCTCTTTATGTGATTAAAGTTTGATTTGGAACTTAATTTGTGATTAGAAGTGTGATTTTGAGCCTATATTTGTGTGAATAAATTCCGACATCGAGTCCAAGTGTGTGATTAGTTTGATTTTGAGCCTCTTGTGTAATTTGATTTATAGCCTATTTTGTGATTTTTATCCTATAAAGCCTATTGAACATTAAAATGTAAGGTTATATGTTGAGCTAGAGTGCTATATTTTGAGCTTAGTGAAAATTATATTGTGATTTTGTTCCCTAAGTGCCTTGTATATGTACGTACTTGGAATTAGGTTGGTGTACAAAATGTTATACTCAACACGTTTCTTTAATATATCCTTGGAGGGTTAGAATCATATTTATTTAAAATTAAGTACTTTTGAATGTTTGGGGGTTAGTTTAAGATATTTGGAGAGAAGTTAGACACTTTCCGAAGAGTTTGAAGTGACTTCGAGATGAGTTAATCATTTAAATTTTGTACCTTAGACACTTTGGAGTAAATTAGGCACAACTTTATCTATAATTAGTAATAGTTTCGACTTTTGATTTTTAACTTCAATAATATAATTTTGCTTCATAATTTTTTATCTATAATTAGTAATAGTTTGTCCATTTTTTGAAGCATATTTATTTTTATCGTACAATGACAAGCACACAAGAGGGTCTCTTCTAACTAGGTATGAATGATTTCTTTGATGTTATAAAATCATTATGAAACTTATTGTCTTTTATATGTTTGGTTGTATGTTATATTGTATTTTATGTTTAATTATTAGCATATATGGTTATTTAGAAGTTATTGTACCCATAATTAGGTGTAGAAATCGGTTTGGGTGAATTAAAATTCCTCATTTAATGTCAAAGTTTTTGCTTGGTTGTATGGCTATCCTGCATTTATGGTAGCCATTCAAATAGAGAGTTCGTTTTAGTGAGTTAGACACATTTTTTTAAGGATTAGATATTGGATAAGTTAGTGGGATTTTAAGTAAGAATAGATAAATTAGACACTTTTTTTAGGGTTAGTTTGGGTGAGTTAGTGGGATGTGTGTGGAGTGTGTTTGAGTGAGTTTGTGATATTTTGAAATAAGAGTTTCAATGAGTTGGGAATGTTTGTTGGCTTTTAAACTACGCTTAGGTACCTTTAAGATACTTTTGTAGCATTAGTTGCCTCAAAGTACGCTTAGGTACCTTTAAAGATACTTTTGTAGCATTAGGAGGTGAGTTGTGTGCTTTAGGTTCACTTTAGGCACTTTAATTTCTAAGTTTTTTTTAGAGTCAAAATGACACTTAGACTATTTTTAAGCACTTTTTGGTCACTTTCTAAGTTCCAAGGAGTAGAGTAGACACTTTTAGGTCGTTTTGAGTTAGTTTTTAGCCTCAAAGTATACTTAAGACACCTTTAAGACACTTTGGTAGCATCGATGAGTTGGTTGTGTGATTTAGTTTCACTTTAAGCACTTTCTAAACTTCTTTGAGAATCAAAATGACACTTAGACTCTTTTTAAGCACTTTTTGACCATTTTGTAGGTTTCAAATGGCAAAGTAGACACTTTTATGTTTTGAGTTAGTTTTTGGCCTCAAAGTATGCTTAAACACTTTTAAGACACTTTTGTAGCATCATATAGTTGGTTGTGTGCTCACTTTTAGGCACTTTCTAAGTTTCTTTGAGAGTCAAAATGACACTAAAACTCTTTTTAGCCACTTTTTGGCTACTTTGTAGGTTCCAATGGGCGAAGTAGACACTTTTACGTTTTGAGTTAGTTTTTGGCCTCAAAGTATGCTTAAGCACCTTTAAGATACTTTTGTAGCATCGAGGGTTGGTTGTATGCATAAGTTTCGCTTTAGACACTTTCTAAGATTTTTTTAGAGTCAAAATGACACATATATTCTTTTGTGCTTTAGTTTCACTTTAGTAACCTTCTTTTATTTTTTGTTTTGTATTTAAAATTTTTCATTTTTTTTTTTCAGATTTGCAGTTGCTTAATCTTGAAGACCTATTTTCCAAAAATACAGACGAAGACAAAGATTGAAGCCTTCAAGATTAATTGTTTTCTTTCCGATGTTTTTGTTTTCTTCTTTCGAACTCTAGTACGTATAGAGATTGAACATTTTGTAATGAAATTATTGAATTTCAATACTATTGCTTTTTTTTTTTTATGATATTATTTTTTGTTTTAAAATGATACTATAATGAACTATCAAGTAGTATAGAAATAAATAAACAAAAAAATAAAAATATTTATTTTTTAGGATTTGCCGACGCACATTGCATCGGCAAAAGTAGACTTCTCCCGACGCATACATTAGTCGTTGGAAGAAATTTTTTCCCGACGCAGTGCATTACGTCGGGAGAAGTCCATGTTTCCCGACACAATGCCATTTTCGTCGGGAAGTAGCTTTCCAGACGGCTCTATGCCGACGAAATTGCAGACGAAATATTTTCGTTGGCCAAGACTTTTCCCGACGCAATATAGACTTTTCCCGACGCTTTCTTGCATCGGGAAAAATGAAAAATCTTGTAGTGTTAGCTCAGCCAAAAAGGGCTAAGCTTGACCCAAGTGGTCAAGCCCACCCTTGGGGCAATTTGGCCCATATGGATTGGGCTCGCCCTATTTGGGCTACTTCAAGAGGCTAGTTTCAGTTTCCCTCAGGATTTTTTCCTTTCTGGCTTTAAATAATCCTTTTGAAATATGGCTAAGGCTAACCGATTTTTTTATCAGATAAATGGCCAAAAGATTAAATGATGAGTAGTTTTAAATAATTGAATGGACTGAAAATACCCCTGGATAACAATTTTCTAGAATTACAGAGTAATTGGACGAAATTAAAAAAAAAATCAAAACAACCAAATGAAAAAAAAAAATTGAATTGCAAAGAAATTTGAAACGTGATAATTTAAAATCAATACTAAATCTAAGCTTGGGGAAGCAAAAAGTAAACAAATGTGGTTTTTTTAAATTCGAAAACAAAAAAAGAAGGTGGTTTGTGAAAATTTAGAAATCAGGTCTATGGATTTTTGTTGAAACAAATACCTAGGCCCCTTATGTTTTAGAGTAATCAGCTGACTAATATAACAACTGGCATAATTATTAAATTTTTGGGAGAAGAGAAGACCATCCACCAATTTTTTTAAAAAAAAAATCCAGACGACATGGTCGTCTCTTCAAGAGACAACCATCCATATACGGGAGGAAGAGACGACCATCGAGCCACGTATAGATGGTCGTCTCTCCTCCACGCCATTAAAACAACAATATTAATATAAATAATTTGAAAATTACAATATTAATGAAAAATGGCCAATGTGTATTTAGGAGGGACCACTTTGCACCTTCTTCTTCTTCTTCTTCTTCTTCTTTCTTTCTTTCTTTCAGTTGACAGATTTTAATTTAGGATTATGTTTTGATTATCTTTACAGATTTGAATTTAAATTTAGCTTTGAATTATCTTTTCAAATTTGTTACATGGTTTTATTACATACACAAAATCAAATTCAAAAATTTTAAAAATAGCTACATATACCATGTCATGAAAATAATAAAATTATGATGAAATATGGCCACTACGAAATTAGGAGGATTTTCACTTTCTTACCAGGTTTGAAGTTCAAAATTTAAACGATTTATCACTCCCCTAAAATTTAGTTTAGGGATTTATAGCTTTAAATTTTCCATGCCAAATTTAGCAGTTTTGAATTTCCTCTAAAATTTAGTATTTTCAAAATTTCAATTTTGAATTTCCCCTAAAATTTACCATATTCAAATTTATGGTTTCGAATTCTGGTTGATCTTTTCAGATTTTTTTGACTATACTCTTCCATGCCAAGGAGGTGGTTCTCCACCACATTCAAATATATGGAGATTGGTCAAGTTTTCAAACTCCATCGAAAGGCCATCGAAAAATGTGTTGTATGGCAGGAAAATGAGGTGCAACAGAGAGCGTATAATGTGGGAAGAAGTAGGCCCAAAGAGGGGACATATAAGGAATAGTGACACAAAAAATGCAGTAGATAGATCTAGAGAAGATTGACAAGATTGAAAAACTTTTTTTTTTTTTTTTGTTGGATAGTGGGGGATTTGGAATTGCAATTGCAAATTTGCAATTGATAGTGAAGATTTCTAGAAATAACCTTTTTGGAACCGATACGTATTCAAAACTCCTTGACAGAAGTTTGCTAAATTATTTGATTGAAGCGTTTAACGATACAAGAATTATTATTCTTTTGGGCGGCGAAGTAGAAGCTAAAATGTTGAAATAGAAATACAACTATAATACTATTGTATTTTATATCGAAATATAGTCAATTTTCTAATAAAATTAACATGTTTTACTAACTAGATTTGAAATTGTATATGAATTCCATTTGATTTTGAGATTTGGTTGTTTTGATAACCCATAATTTTTAAGATTTAGTCTTATCTGATTTAATACGAAAGTATTTTAGCACTGCTGCCCCAAATTTAGATTACATATTTTAGAAAAAAATCAGAAAGATTTTGTTCACTGATACGATGGGCCGGCCCGTTATCTACTATGATTGGGCTTTTGGATCATAACTGGGTCCACAAATTATGGCACATCCCGCCGCCAAGCGCCAGAAATTTCACCTACAATCCAATCACTTCAAATTAAAAAGCACAATCCGCAAAGCTTTCATGCGGATCAGCCTTCCAGACCGTCGATTCATCTCCGAATCCAACGAACGACGTGATTCCCCCTCAACAGCTTCAAAAGCCCGCATCGAATTGGAGAGTGGCTCTACTATAAATTCAACCCAACCACCCAAATTCCTCATCAAATTTAAAATTTCCGGTCAATTGTATTGCATACTCATCCAATTCATCTTCTCCAAAAATGTCAGGCCGTGGGAAGGGAGGCAAGGGTTTGGGAAAAGGAGGAGCAAAGCGTCACAGGAAGGTCTTGAGAGACAACATTCAAGGTATTACTAAGCCTGCAATTCGCCGTTTGGCTCGTAGAGGCGGAGTGAAGCGTATCAGCGGGCTGATTTATGAAGAAACCAGAGGCGTCTTGAAGATCTTCCTTGAGAATGTGATTCGTGATGCTGTGACCTACACCGAACACGCCAGGAGGAAGACGGTGACTGCTATGGATGTCGTTTATGCCTTGAAAAGGCAGGGAAGGACTTTATACGGTTTCGGAGGGTAGGTTATAGATTAATTACATGGAGAAATCTTGATCTTGGCCTTAGATCTGGTTTCTTTTTAGTGTTAATTTTTTTTTTTTTTGGATTTCCTGTAACTTAATCCCAGTTATTTTAGAAATTGGAATGTAACTTGGTTGAGGAATTATGCTACAATTCGACTATCGTGCTTTTCGCTCAACGTTCTCTGTTCTTCTGGTCGTTTCGTTGAGATGTTGAAAATAGAATGTGTAACCTAATTGCTAACCTAAATTCGGCTTGTAAGTGTGGCGGATCTCATAAAATTGCTCGATCGGAATTAATCATCAGTCTGATTATAGCTTAGAACAGTTAATTATAGTTATTTTGTCACTAATTTTCGTGTGAATGAGCATTGCATCGTTTATATCTCCTACCGAACGTCCAAAAGAAAATTGACTTTTTCGATTAATTCACCTTTTTTTTTTTTCGAACGTTCAGTTCATGTCAGGGAACCTTTCCCGATTCAGATTATTTTACTCCCATTGGTACTTAAAAGGTCCAATGTCTAATTTAGATTCTAAATTCTGGTAAGTTGGAATATGAAATTTCACGTTTAAGGTTTAAACCCACAGTTTTAAGAATCTATTTCTTAAATTTAGCTAAAGACTTGATGTCTCCTGAGAATTTTGGGAAATTTTTGAAAAATTAATGAATGGTAATTAACCAGGTTGTGATGAACAACTAAAAAAAGTTCTCTAAAATTTAACTGAAAATTGTAGTTGGATCACATATAATTGCATTTTTTACAAAAGATAAAAGATGTTAATACGCTGCAACATAAATAATTTGCCCCACCCACCGATTTCGTTCACCGACTCACGAAGTTGAGTCGATCTTGCGAGGAAAAATGTTGTTTTATTGAAAGTTACTTTTTCACCCTATGTGAATCTAGTGCTGTCCACTTTACTACTACATAAAAGAAATTTGATTTTTAGAAATTTGGGTTTTTTGTTTTTAAAAATTCTGTGGAGCTTTGGTGAGCTACCCAAGTTTTTCCTTTATAAAATTAAAATTTGTAAATAAAGCGTGTTAGTCATGTTTTTTCCTTTATAAAATTTGTAAATAAAAAGCGTGTTAGCCACGAAAACTGTAAATTTATGAAATTTTATTTGTGGTTCACTAATAAAGTAAATGCCAACAAGTCAGTTCGAATCTTCGTTGAAGTCAAAAAAAAAAAAAAAAAAACAAAGTAAATCAGTAGGTCATAAGTATATTTTGGGCGTGATATTAGTGGTAACTACAAACTGCCAAAAAAGCCTATATAAACTTTTGATATTTACTTCTCCAATTATTTCTTAAATGATCATTGAAATATGTTAAATCAAAATATAATGAAATGGCTACACACTCATAGCTTCTCTAAAATTGGGGTTTGTCAACATATCCGGCTCAATTTGGATTAAGTATCTAAAAACAAATCATTGATTATTTATGGATGGAAAAATTGTAAAAATTCTCTTTAAATTAGAGAGATTGTTACAATCATAATTTCAGAGTTTTAATTGGATTAATCACTCTCCTTGCATTTAAACTTTTAAACTATGAGTATTGTTGAAATCAAATTTTGGAAGTATGAGACTGTTACAATTAAATCTAAATTTTTTACAACAATTTTATATTTTCTTAAATTATGATGGTAGAGATATGAAGACCATTTTTTTGAAAGGCTAATATAATCGATTTCATATTTTATAAATAGACAAAATTGAGTTAAATTATAATAATTCTATAGTTTAAGAATTTGATTGTAACAATCATTATTATTTAGAGGTGATTTGTTCAGTTTGCAATATGAAAGGGTTTAATTGTAAAATTCTATAAGTTTACTGAGAGTGATGGATCGAATCTACAATTTTAATATGTGATACAATTCTAGGTGTTTTTGCAACTTTTCTGATTGACTGGTCTATTAGCCGCTTTGATTATGATTGGGGGTTTCGCTTCCCGCTCCCGGGCGGCTACAGAAAAGTTTCACATTTGCCCGCGGAGAAACTGAAACACAATTCAAAAGCACAATCCGCGGATGTTTCACGCGGATCGACATTATCGACCGTCAGATCAACACACCATCCAACGAACGACATAACTCCCCGCGCAAAGAACTTCATGAGACAAGAGTCGAATTTACACTTCTATAAATAAAATCCCACAGACCAATTTATCTCAACACCAAATTTAAATCTCTCTCATCAATTTTCTATCTAGTCTCTCGAATCAGTCTTGAAAATGTCAGGCCGTGGAAAAGGAGGCAAGGGTTTGGGAAAGGGAGGAGCAAAGCGTCATAGGAAGGTTCTGAGAGATAACATTCAGGGCATTACGAAGCCTGCGATTCGCCGTTTGGCTCGTAGAGGCGGTGTGAAGCGTATCAGTGGTTTGATCTATGAGGAAACCAGAGGCGTTTTGAAGATCTTCCTTGAGAATGTGATTCGTGATGCTGTGACTTACACTGAGCACGCCAGGAGGAAGACGGTGACCGCCATGGATGTGGTTTATGCGCTTAAAAGGCAGGGAAGGACCTTGTACGGTTTCGGTGGTTAAGTCATAGGTCGATTTCATGAATTGATTCTGGATCTAAGCTTTAGATCTTGTTCTTTTTACTCTCGTTGTTTAGATTTAGGATTTCTGTAACTTATTATTCTCTATTGTTCAGATGATGAAAGTTTACTTCACTCAATAGTTATGTGATAATCTGCTGTGGTTTCTTTCCTCAGTTTCTCGCCTGTACGTTTTCTTTCTTTGTTTTCCCAAACTTTCTTCTGGAAACGGGTTGACGCAGAGTTGTACAATTTGAATCTGTTGCCGAATCTCAGAGAAAATCTTGATCTAAAACGGGGAAAGGTTCAATCATACTTTTTAGAACAAAGGAATAATTATATGGACTTTTCTCGGTGCAGAAGATAAAATTTGATGGTTTTGATAAATTTCGATGCAACTGAAAAGTGGAATGAAAGTGACTGGCTGTGAGTTATGCGTATTCTAAATGTTGATGAATCCAACAGTTATAAATTTGAATTCGAATTATCTTGAACTTGAATTGCTTCTTTTGTCCCTCTGGTGCGCATTAATGGGTGATTGTTATTAATTTTGATGAAGATGATGTATTTTATAGATGAACTTGATATGATTCTTTGAGTAAACATTGATAATACTGGATAATCCTAATGCGCTTTCGTTCTATTCGACTACAACAAACAGTAGCTAATTCTAAATTTTATTTAAAAAGTATTGAGGATTAGAGATTATACTTTTTTAAAGGAGTGTGAATCATAAGAACATGTGTTTGAAGGATTAGAGACTTCGGAGCTACAAATGAGCGCAGCCCATTGAAGGGGATGGAGCTGGACACAGTGGGCCCTAAGCCCAACCAAATCTAAGGCGTTGGAGGTACCAATGAGCCCAACCCATTTAAGCGGCTAGAGGCGTAGTGGGGGGCCCCAAGCCCAACCCAACTAAAGGAGCACAAAAAACGGAACAGAAGGAGATGAACATGGGCTGCAAAAACCATGGTATCTAAATGGGTTGTTTTAAAAATGGGGAAAACCTTGCATATGTCCAAAACGCCAAAACGAGAGGTCTAGAATGAAAAATAGCCAAAAATAGAAACAGTTTGATTTTTAGCCAAATTGACGTCAGTATGACTTCGAAATTACACTGTAAATTGTCTATTTTTCCCTTGTCGTTAGTTATATGAGATTTTTCTCTTGTTTTACGGGACGGGTATTTGAACGTTTCTATCCTTGAATCATGCCTCTCTCCTGTTCCTAATATTTAGGTTAGATTTTAAATTGAAATATCTTTTTTTTGGATTTGGTTTTTCATGGTAGATATTTTAATTTTTTTTTTTTATATATTTCTTCCGTAAGATTTTTAAATTTTGATTTTCTGATCATATATTTATCCTTTTAGATTTTCAATATATTTATCCCTTTAAGATTTTCAATCTTTTTATTTCGTTCCATCCATTGTTTAATTAATATTTCTTTTTTGAATTTATTATTCACAATTATTCCTTTTGGTGTTTATAATCAACGACATTTTTTAACTCAACCTACAATCATTGTTCAGTCAACTATTGCAGTTGTATTATTGCTGAAACACATACCTATCATCAATCTTTGATATAACTCATGTATAGCCATTGTTTTCCTTCTTCAATAAGTTTTATTTATTTATTTTTTATTTTTACCGATTAAAACAGGTTGCTTTTGTTTTAGTTTAGATGTCGCTTCAATAGATAGCCATATTGTATAGTGGAAGATGGGATAAAAATAGTCAGTACCACGATTTTTCAGTGGTTGATGTATCAATTTCCATGGACTCTACATTACAACACTTCCTTTAATTACTGGTATAAGTGAACTGTACATAGAGTTCTATTATGAGAATACATAAAACTGGATAGGTTTGAGTTCATCCTCAAACATGTTAGAGCTCACTTTATCCTTAAACAGGTTAGAGCTCATCTCATCCTCCAAAGGGTTTGAGCTCACCTCATCCTTAAAAAGGTTAGAGCTCACCTCATTCTCACAGGGTTTGAGCTCACCTCATTCTCAAATAGGTTTGGGCTCACTTAATCCTCAAAAAGGTTAGAGCGCACCTGATTCTCAAAAGAATTTAAGCTCACCTCATCCTCAAATAGGTTAGAGCTCACCTCATCCTTAGGCAGAGAAGAACTCACCTCATCCGAAAATAGGTTAGAGCTCAGCACATCCTTAAGCAAGAAGAACTCACCTCATCCTCAGGCAGAGAAAAGCTTTCTCATTGATCGAACTGAAACGTGGGGCTTAAAGAAAATATTTATAAATTAAAACAAAGCTCCAGTCGAGTGCAAGTGCACACTGTCGATGCAAGTAATATAAAACTGGTAGTATTCCAGAGTATCGATCCCATAGGGAACAAATACAACAAAATTCAAGAGAATAAGCAAAGATGTTTTCAAATTGCAATTGTGGGTAACCGGTGTAAAACAATAGTTGCGATAATTTTTGTTTTTGAAAAGAAAATGATAAAAGAGGGATTCAAATATGCTTTTGCTCTATTGAAAGAAATTGCGACCTAATTGCAATTGCAATCCTTTGACTCAACACTTAAGCTTTGTAAATCGAATTCAACACCTATTCGACATTCTATGAAGTATCTTTAGGAGGCTAATCGATTAAAACCGATATTTCTATGACTAATACAAACTTAGTTAATTTTGAAACACAATTCTTTTAGTTTTAAAGGTTTTGCCCTATGTCTAGGGTCAAAAACAAATTCCTATGTCTAGGCTATTTTCCTTTATTGCTTTTATGAAAACTTAATTTTTATCTAACCTTTTCAGAATTAGACTCAAATTGTTGTATACTAATCTAGGTGATCAATCTAAACTAGTAATGACAATTTCAATCAATAAAAGCAAACAATGCTATAAGATTAAGCAAGGTTGCTCTTACATATTAGACATTTATTCCTTTCTCTAGGGCATTCACATGCTTGAATTCCAAAGAAAGATTTAGCTCATAATTAAAGAAAAGAAAAATAATGATTTAAAAAAATCAAAGTGCATAACTAAAATAGAATTAATAAATACTTGAATAACAACTCAATAATAATGAAAGAACAACTAAAATTCTATTAATCAAAATAAATTCAACAACTAATTAATTTCAAGAACAAAATGGAAGAATAAAACAGTAGCTAAAAACTCAAAATTACAGCAGCAATTAAGTTCCGAAAATAAAAGAAAATAACTTAAATAAAACAGAAAATAAATTCTAAGAACGGGAAGAACACAACCTCTTTTTCACATCTTATTCAATCGACTCAACTCCACTTTTTTAAAAGGGAATTGAGCCTTCACTTCCTTCAATTTTCATTGAGGAAGGATTGAATTTTGAAGTTGAAAGGGGCTGGAAAACAGAAGAAAAGTTGCAGCAAACAAAAATAAAAACAGCTGAAATTTGACTGCAGAAAATTGACAGTTGAAAAATCGTGAAACAGCAGCAACTGAGGCCGAAAATGGCAGAAAAATTGATTCCGTTCTTGACGCTTATTCTCCAATATTTATAGAGGAATTGGGCTAGGGTTTCCTTCTTGAATGATGCACAAATATGGCTATAATCCCAGCTAAAATCGTGGAGACAATATCGCACAAAATTCCTAGATTTTAGGAAATTTGTAGATTTTCCTTTAATTTCTAGATCTCTTAAAATTGCAATTGCAATGCAACTGCATTTCTATTGCATTCTTCAAATTCCTGCACAAAAACATCAAGTAAGTGTATTTTTTATTTTCTTTTGCTTTCTTTTCTCTATTTACTTAATTTAAAAGGCTTCTAATAATAATTCAATTTAAACCAACTATTTGCTAGCTTTTTTATCTAATAACACACATAAAATAACAAGAATAACTAAGTATCCTCAAAAGGGTACGAGTTCACCTCATCCCTAGGTGGGGAATTGCTCACCTTATCCTCAAATAGGTTTGAGCTCACATCATCCTTGATCGGGTTAACTTTGGGTGAAGAAAAGTAAGTAAATACGTTGCCCCCAGTGCAAGTGCACACTACCGATGCAAGTATTAAAACATGAGTATTCCTGAGTATCGATCTCACAGGGAACTGTGTAACAAAATTATTGCTAAGCAAAATGTAAGGAGAATTGCAACTTTGAAAATTAAAAATTGCAAAAACAAAGTTGGGATTGAGGTGTTTGTAAAAACAAAATAATGGCATAATTTAATTGCAAGTTAAAGTGACAAAGATTGCAGAATTGAATTGCAGAATCGAAAATTGCAAGATTGAATAGCAACTAAACAGACTTGATAAAAGAAATGAAAATTGCAAAATAAATTCTTTAGAGAAATGAGGGGCTCAAGAATGTCATTGTCTTAAGTTGTAACTTGCAAAACCAAAATTGCAAATCCGACCTACTCTACACACAATTGTAAACCAAAATTGCTACTCTTATTCACCTTGTAAGTAGGTTTTAGGAGACTAAGTGAGTGACTTGTATGTCTATAGTCTCTCTATCTTAGATTATTTCGCTCAACAATTTTATGGGTTTTAGAGTCTTTAATCCCTATGTCTAGGGTAAAGAATTGACTTATGTCTAAGCTCTAATCTCCATCACCTGTGCGAAATCCTCTTATCACTAACCTTGTCGGTATTAGGTTCAAGCTTGAGTTGCTACCCTAGTTGATCAATCTAGGATCTCAACGACGTTGTATTCAACACAAGCGAACAATTGAAATGTAGGCTCGATTTTCATTGTAATTTAGGCTACAATTGCTTCTTAGGGAATTCACATCCTTGAACCCCCTAAGAATTTTAGCTCATATTTAACTCACAAAATTCAAAACAATTTCTAGAAACAAAATCCATATTGGAAAAGAAATTACTTAAGGCTAAGTCTTATTGCAACTAAAATCAAAGGAAATTAAAAGCAATTGGAATTTTGTTTTAAAAGCAAGTACTGTAATAGACAATGAAGATTTTCATCTCATCATACCCATGAGCAATGGAAGAGAATTTTTAAAGAAATAAGCTCAAATTAACTTATGAAAAAAAAAACCGATGAACATGAATTATGAAAAAAAAATCCAAAAAAAATCCAAAAAAAATCCAAAAAAAAATCCAAAAAAATTCTTTCAATTGCTTCAATAATCTCAACTCAATTCCAATGCTTAATACAGTAGGTAAGGAACAAAAAGCATGAAAAATTAATACCCAAATGAACTAAAACAGAAATTAAATTCACCTAAACTAAGAACGAACCGGAATATAGAAAACTTGAACAAAAACCCATTTTTCTTCTTTAGATTTCAATCGATTCAACTCCTTCAACTATTTCTAGGAAGAGATTGAATCTTAACAATCCAAGTTTTCACTTGAATCGGACTAAAATTTTTGAAGAAAAAATGACCAAAACAGTGCAGAAACCTAACAATAAACAGAGAAGAAAAACTGAAAAAAAAAATAGAGGAAGAAAAACTAAAAAAATAGAGGAACTTTTTGAATAAAACCCACGAAAATTCGTCCTCCAAAACGCTTTCTTTCTCCACTCATTTTCTTTCCTTTTGTAGGCCTTCATTAGGGTTGAATAATGCCCAAAATTCGTGCTCAAAATCTCCCAAATCGTGCAATAATTGAAGATTTTTGGATATGGGTTGAATGCAGATTTTTCATTTTTTTTGAATTTTTCTGCTACTTCAGAATTGCAACTTCATCTTGCAATTTTCACAATTCAGATTTTTTTTATGCTCAAAAATTGCAACTTCATCTTGCAATTTTGGTTCTGCAATTTCCAAAATTCCTGCACACAAGTTTAGTTTTTAAGATTCTCACCCTAATTGCCATAATTCATCTTTCTTCCTTAATTTTAAGAATCTTTCAACTATTTCTCAATGATTTTAAGACAAAAAAAGAATATTTTAAGTAATTGGGAGTTAAATAAGCCTTAATACCAATGCTTATCACACCCTCAAACTGAAGATATTGCTTGTCCTCAAACAATTAGAAAACAAATAGCAACATACACAAGCAAACACTTCACAAAATGATTTCAAATCGACTTTTTGAAAAAAGATGTTGTCTTTCAAGGGAGGTCTTAAACTCTTAATACTTGACACAATTCCAAGATTTTCCCACATAATACTTTTACTTTTCTTTTTCAAGATAAAATATTCTTATACAAACCCACCTATTATGCTTATCCTACCTAAGGGTTTGGTTAACTACTCTTAGTAGTCCAAAAATCTGAGGTACGCCTCACGATGAGTTTTGATTGTGCAAAATCCTCCTTAAATGCGGAGGATACAAATCTTGGAGGTGGTTAATTGGGTCCTCGAAAGAGGCTTTGTTAATTGGTCTAAGCATAACTTAAAATCCAAGAAAAATCTCGTAATGAGTTGAAATCTAATATGTGGTCAACCCTAGGAGTTTTTTTTTTTATTTGGAAAGCCAAAAATCAGCCTAATGGGCTTGATAGGTCATTCCAAAATTAAATTTGGGGCCAACTCCAAATCTTTTCCTTAAAAATGTTGGAAAGCCAAAAACTCAGCCGAATGAGCTTGATAGGTCATTCCAAAATCAAATTTGAGGTCAACCTCAAAATCTTCATGTTACAAATGTTGGAAAGCCAGAAAATTAGCTCAAAAGGCTTGATAGGTCATTTCAAAACCAAAACTCAAGGAAATACAAGCGACGCAAATATTATTCATCGAGGAAAATCTTTACAAATCAATACTCCCAAATTGAGCTTTGAGTGTCCAACCCAAAAAAGAGCTAAACCACAAATCCCAACATGGAAGTGGGGGCTTAATGTTATGGGTAAATTTGGACAACTAGATCAAACCCAAGAGAATAGAAGACAAATAGGCCAAATCGAGTCAAACCCGAAGCTCAGGGCGATATTGGGCTTAGAAAAACAAAGAAAAAGGCCAAAAGGCCCAAATTGGGCCAAACCGACTGATAATTCTCATTTATGAGAATTATTTGACCCTTATACTAGGTTATAATTGTCATTTTTGTGTATTAGTTTTATGATGAGCAAGCTATAGGTAGTGTTTATTAGAAAATTCATAAAAGCTTGTTGGAGTAATGAAAAAGAGGAAAGAAGTTGAAAAGAAGTTAGAATTACACTAATTTTTTATTTATGTGTAGGTTTGGGAGCAAGTACAAAAATACAATTGCATTTCTTTTGAAAAACAGGTTTGGGAGCAAGCAAAAAAAAAATGCCAGAATGGAAATGTTATTGCATTTCTGAAAAATCCTAAAGATTGCGGAAATCACGGGAATTGGAGAGAAATAGGGAAATTTGGAGATTTGGCAGCCCGATTCCAGCCCTACTTGCAACCTAAGGTGGTAGAAGAGCAGATATGGAAACCCTAGCCTCCAACTATTATAAAAGAAGGAAAAGCGAATAAAAAAGAGATGGGTTTGTCACACAAAAAGAGCTTCGAGACTGTTGTTTTTCTCTTGTTTTTTTACTGTCCTTTCTTCTGTTTTCTAACCCCTTTCAATTTCGAAATTCAATCATTCCTCAACGAAAGTTGAAGATAGTGAAGGCTCAATTCCCTATGAAAAAGTGGGGTTGAGTCGATTGGTGAATGCCTTAAAGGAAAGATGTAAAGCTTAAAAGCATAAAACAATCTAGCTAGATCTTGAAACTTTGTTTGCTTTTGTTGAGTTTAATATTGGGTAAACCTAGCCGGCCAACTACTGTTGCTTGTCAAGCTTAAACTTAATACTGAAAGAGTTAAGGGAAGGCGAATGTCACAAAAGCAATGGAGGAAAAGACTTAGAAATAAGTTTTGAACATCGACCCTAGACATATGGCGACACTCCAAAACCACTAGAATTGTGCGTAAAATTATCTAAGTTAGATTAGCCGTAGAAATATAGGTTTAATCACTTAGCCTTCTAAAGATTTTGAAGTAAAATTGAATAGGAGTCGAATTCGGTTTACTTAGTTTTCTTGTGATAGCTACGATTGCAATTGCATTTTGGTGACATTTCTTTTCAAACGGGCATGAGCAATTTGAATTCTCTTTTTCATACTTATTAGTTTTCCAATTATTTTCTTTAGCAACAACACTTCTCAACATTTTTATAACCTTGATAACCGAACTTGCAATTTGAAAATAATTTTGCTAGTTTTTGATTTTCGATGTATCTGTTCCCTGTGGGATTGATACTCTAGAATACTTCCAGTTTTATATTACTTGCATTGATAGTGTGCACGTGCACTGGACTGGAGCTTTGTTTTTAAACTAAAAATCTTTTCTTAAATTCCCTAAGTTTCAGTTTAATCACCGACCCAGACCGAGCTGAGCGGAGCCAGATTGGGCCGACCCGACCCGATCCACGTATGTGATGTGCGCCCTTTTTGTCCGTAGTCCGAGCCATCCCCGAGGGCCCACTTTCTATCTCTGACCTAATCCTATTCAAGAAAGGGAAGAGACCTTAGGTTTACCCTCATATAAATACGACATTATAACTCCATTGTAGGTAACTAATTCTCAGTCTTCACTCTCAAAATATTGCTTGCTACACTTTCTCCTTCTCTGACTTAAGCATCGGAGTGGCTGTGGCAAGCACCACATCGGTGTGCAGTGTTTTCTTTGTTTTGCAGGCCATCTCGCTCCCCCAAAATACAAATTCACTGTTGACTTCACGTGCTAATTAGATGCGTTCCCTTTGTCCGGATTTATGCATCAACAATATATGTGTTCCCTTCAAGGAGACTATTTTGAATAGATATGTTCTTATAAAAATTTCAAATCCTTTTGAACCATACATTTTAAAACTTTCTTTTTTGTTTTGTTTTTTTTTTCCTGAAACCTTTTAATCAAGTGAAAATCATAAGTAGTCATATTCTTTTTTTTTTTTTTTATTTATTTACAAAAATACAAGTGATTTACATGAACCTAATTAGAGGCAATTAAAATTAGATTAATTAATTAACAAATGAGACAAGGTCCTAGAATAAAGCCTTATTATAAACTTAATTTTTGGTCAAATCTTAAAATCGAAGTCATCCCTCACACAGATGGATCTGTGCCTCATTTGGCAGGTTATTTATCTTGAATGGTGTGTTTAAAAACGAAATTCGAGGAGTTTGATATCCACATGGAAGACATAGTTATTAATTAAAAGAGCTTTTTGAGGAACTTTTTTTTTCTTTTTTTTTTTAAACTTATTTATTTGAATTGTGCAAGTTTAGGAAACATTATGAAAGTATATATATATATATATTGTTGATAAAATGATAAAATACTATTTTGGTATCTATACTTTAGATTTCATTTAATTTTAGTTACTGGACTTTCAAATGTCTAAATTTAGTACATGTACTTTCAATAAAGCTTAAAATTAGTTGTTAGTTTGAAATTAATTTTTTTAATCAAAATTGGTTAAATAATATTAATAATTTTTATGCAAGAAAAGACATAATGTAAACATATTTCTAAAATTTATAGAGATAAGGCTAATAGAGACTAATTTTTTTTAGGAAAGTTAATAATAAACTAACACTAGGGACTAATTTTAAGCTTTATTGAAGATATATGAATTAAAATTGAATGAAACTCAAAGTACATGGACCAAAATAATATTTTAATTCTTTTTAGTTCAACAATATGTTAGATGGGAGATTCGAATATCTGATCTCTTTGTCAAGAGACATGTTTTATTACAATAGAACTATGCTCATGTTGGCTATTATCAAAGTAATTTGTTTTCTTTATTTCCTATCTAATTATATAAAACATGTGTGATTCAAAAACTATATTCCAAAAAATATATTGTTGAATGAGTTTTGACACTAAAACCATTTTAGACCCTAATGTTTGTGTGTCTGATTTCAATTCTTAAAAAAAATTTAAAAATTTAAGTTTATTTTCTATATGGCTTGGTTGAATCTTTCTAAAAAGTTACTAGTATTTAGTATAAGGCATGCATGATTGAGTAAATCAATTGATCGTATTGAATTAACTAACTCTATTAGAGTTTTAATTGAGTAAAAACGAAGAAAGATTGGGTTAAATTAGCATAAATTCAAATACTTTTTAGTTTAATAAAAGACCACAACTTTAGCCTTCACACATATCTTATACTAAATGTAAACATTCAAAGAAAACATGTCCAGTAAGAAAACAATTCACATCTAATATATCGATAACCTTGTTTAATTTTAGGAGAGTTATCTAAACTATAAAGGCTAAATTTTTTTTTTCAAGCAATGGGATCAAATTAAAATTAAATCAACTAAAACATAGATAGAGAAATACTAATTTCACCTTCAAGAGTCCTATAACTAAATTTGTACAAGAATTCTAATCAAAAAGAAAAAAAAAATCGTACAAGAATTAAAGTGAAATCAAGAAGGGTAATAAAAATCGAGAAAAAGAAGAAAGAAATTCAATAATGAAGGTTGGTTGAAGAACTTAAACTCAATTTAATTAAATGCAATGCACATCATTAATCATTACATTTGTCGAATATTTATCTATTATTTATCTTGAAAACACAAATGAAATAAAGAACATTAAATAAGTTAGTTAATTTCGATTTGACAGTTCAAACTACCCTAACTTTTTACTGTATACTGATCAGTGATTCAGTTCCCATCTGCCATAAATGGAAAAAGAAAGATGATTTTTTTTCCTTCTAAAATCTCTCTCTACCTATTTTGCATTGATACTGATTGATTAATGTCTTTAAGAAATGAATGAAGGGCAGCGAAAAATAAATTTGTAATTATTTCAAAGTAGACTGGAATGAGGATATATTAATGTGGACTCTACCCTTCTTTGATAGTTAGTTGAGCTGACATTAGTTTCTCAGCTTCCTGCGACTACACGGCAGTCCCTGACTTTAGTTTTTATTAGCCTGCATTTCAGTTTTTAATCTCATTAGTTTCTCAGACTCGGTTTCGTGTCCTGTCCGAGGCGGATAAGGGTTTCGGGCTGATTGACTTGGCTCTTTTTAGTTGAACTTAATGTTTGATATGTGAGTTTGTTTATTTGGAATTAGTAGCTACGTGGCTATGGTGTGAAAGCTAGTTTATTAGACTCAGTTGGACATTAATCGTAGTTTGATTATACTTAATTGCATGGTAAAAATTGTTATATGTTTAAGTTAACTTTACTTAGGATTTGATTATAGTCATTAAATAGCTGATTGTTGAGTTTGGTGAAAAGATTGAAAGAGTACTGAAAAATATCAAGTGCTATTGTAATAGGTACGACGCACTGCAACTAAAAATAAAATGAAAATACAGATCACATATAATGAAATAATATATTTAGTATACAGTTATTTAACTGAAGTAGTACCAATGATAGTAGAATCAAATATTTTTCCAAAGGCTCTACACTCCCATTTATCCAAAGTCTAGTAATTGGTTTTAGGGTTTGTGAGAGATTCAATTTCTCATTTCATTCTTTATGGTTTATTTATTTATTTATTTTTTTGAAGAATTAATTTTTTCTTGTATTCTCGAGGTTCGAGCTTATAATTAATGGGATTCAGGCATTGACATATATATACAATGATATTTATATTATATATGAAAGTGAAAAATGAGAATGTGGATGCAAGAAAAAGAGTTACAATAAAACTAAAAATGTTTTGATTTTGTAATAGTTTGACATGAGATATGCCATTCAACAAACTGATGGTTTGAGCCTAATAGCCCAAAACACCAAGTCAACAACTTCTGTTCCATTTAATATAACATTTCACTCCACACACAGACAGAATGAGAAGATTGAACAAAAAGACCAAAAAAAAAAAAAAAGACCTTATGGGAATTAACTAATTTCATTCACACTGCAAATTACGTCAATTAATTAAGAGTACCTCGGCTTGCAGATCCATGGCCAACAATGGACAACAAAGCATTCTTCACACTCACTAACTGGTAGCAACCTCGGAAAGATGAAGCCCTACTTGAAGAACCACCAAAGCACAAAGTTGATGTTGGAGAATTGGAGTTCCCCACCGGCTCGTCTCCGTCGTTGTCGTCGAAATTATACTGATCAAACGGCAAGCTCGGAGAATCCAAGGAGTGGCGACGGCGCTTGAAGAATTTCGGTCTAACAAAGGGCGATGGCGATGAGCTGGACGATGAGTGAGAGGATGACCGCGACGCTAAGGAGGAGGACGAGGAAGAAGAGCCAGAGGAGAAGGAGGAAGAGGAGGAAGTTCGAGATTTCCTCGGCGTGAGCCGGGGAAAAATCGAGCTCAAAAGGGTTGGTTTGGAAGAGGCCTTGGAGCTGGAATGTGAAGAGGAATAGTAAGAAGGAGGAGGAGTAAGAGGAGGGATTGAAGTTTCTGAAAAAGTATGCTTTGGAGTTCCCGGCCGGGACTCCCATCTGAAAGGAATTGCACCCGCGGCGCCGCCGTAATACACTCTAAAAGAGGAGTTGGGGGCGGAATTAGGCTCTTTGGATAGAGCCCTTGTGAAGAATCTATCTTCACGTTTGATTTGGAGAGATTTTTGAGAGATTTGGTCGTAGTTTCCACTTTGCATCTTGGAGCAAAAATTTGGGTAGTGAATGAGATCTCTCTCTTTGTTGTTCCACAGATCTGAGAGATTTCAAGATCCAAAGCAGCTGAATAAATTTGATATAATAATGACAAATGGAGGGAAAAAAATGGAGTTGAATGGATCCTATATGAAGTAGAGTAGCTAGGAGAAGCTACTTGGTTTCTAAATGCTTAGTCTATGTAGTTGTTGAACAGTGTATAATAAATTAAAGGGTTGTAACATTGAAGTTGACAGACATAAACATTGATATCAGGAATTTGTCTTTAGGCGAATCAGCTGAGTGGATTAATTATTATAACATGATAATCATTATAATATTAGAATTAACAAAGCTTGATTTGGATAGTAAATTAATTAAAGGGTTGAAAATTAGTTAGAGTTTTTCTTTGGTTGAATATGTGGGTAAGGAATTTAATAAGGGGGAGGAATTAAGATGGGGCCATTGGCAAAGGAAGAAATTAAAGAAGGCATGGTGGAAAGACAGTTGAGGAAGAGAGGGGATTATTTATTTATTTATTTATTATTATTATTTATTTTTGGTGGGTTAAGAAGTGTAAAGATGGTGTAATAAATGAGAGTTTGTCGTGGTCCATATGATCCCCCCCCCCCCTGAAAGCTTGCTACTTTAATGTGATTCTTCTTTGAAATGGAGAGAGATATTGAGAGAGATAAAACCTTCATAATATCATGCCCTTGTGGCCATCCATCGTTAGTGGTGTTTATGGATTGAATTGGGTTCGAGTCGAAATATTTTTTTGGACAACTGGCTTAGTTGTGTGGGTTTGGAAAACTGTTTAATTCGATGATAAATCTTACGAAATATTTGATTTGAGTTGATTCGAATGTGGGAGGTTTGAAATTCATAGTGTATAAGTAAAAGACAACATTTTCTTTAGTATAAAACTTTTTAGTGAAACTAAAATCAAACTCCATCGCTTAGTGAAAATATAGAACTTCCTTATTTGCCAAATTTTGATTTTTTGTTTTGTTTTTTAAGTTTTAAAATAGGTTAGATTGCATGTTTAGTATCTAAACTTTTAGGTTTGTATCTATTTAATTCCTAAACTTATATGAACTTTCAATTTTGTGTTTAATAGGTTCCTATACATATTCAAAATTAAAAATTAAGTGAGATTAGACATTTTTTAAAATTCATAGACTTACTAGACACATAATTGATAGTTTAAAATTCTTTTTGAATACTTTTTAAAATTCAAAGACCTACCCAACACAAAATTGAATGTTTAGAGATTTATTAGACACTTTTTAAAGTTCAGAACTTAAATAGACACAAAGTTAAAAGTTAAGAACTAAACTTTTAATGTAACTTTTAAAATAACAACTAAGTTATATTTGCTCTATTTTACTTATAAGTTGAGAGTGAAGGTTATGCCCAAGTTGTAGCTAAACAATGGTTTTTTGCAATAGAAGGACATTGATGTTGGAGAGCACAAGTCGAAATTGTTGAAAAAAAATTATGATTCTCAATAACAACTAAGATTCTCAATTCTACTACCTCTTGAAAAAAAATAACGATGCCTTTAATCATTATTGAAAAAAATTATGATCCCTGCAATGGTGAGTTTTTATATGAAGATCACTTTCTTTATTTCTTGTATTTTTTTTATGGTTCCTTTTCGAGCGAAAGTTTAAAAGCTTGTTGGAAATGACTTTTTAAGGGCTTAAAAATACTTTTTTTTACTTCAAAATACTTTTTGAAATATTCACAAAGTCATTTCAAACGGGCATCTAAATGTTTTTCTTTTTCATAAAAGTAAATTAAATATATAACTATAATTTATTAAATATCTTATAGAAAAAGCCAAAAACGGTAATGAGGATGAGACATATGTCATTTTATGTCAATGACATGTCCCTCTATGTATGGTTGTCTTTGCCGAATATGACAAGTGAGCCAGTATTATGTACCTATATATATCAAATAATTTTAGTTAACATGTGGTTTGTTTGTTAAGAGCAAGGACAACAAAATTCTATATTATCTCTACGATGGTATGTTATTATCTATTTTGAGTATAAGTTCTTATGATTTTACTTTTAGTTTTATCGAAAATATTTTATATCAATGGAGATAATTATTCTTATTGATCAATCTCTTCCCTAATCAACGTTGAACTTTGTTTAGACTCCTAACAATCGTTTATATGCATATTTTTAAAAATCTCTCATAATCTTTTATATCATTTTTTCCTTATATAAAAAAAAGAAAGTACAGCTACTACCTCCATTATCATATAAAGGTATAAACCTTCTTTTAGAGCAGAAAAGCAACATTGCATCCCTGGTTTAAAACCCAAAATTTATATAATATGACATTAAGAATCAAAATTTATGCAGTTCATTCTAAATGAGATCCATACAAATGAAATTAATTTTGTAAAAGTTGTAGGCTCTATTTATTAACTACTTCCATCTATAGGTTTCTTTATATTGTTATCTATTTTTTACTTATGGTTTAAAAATTTAAGCCAACTTTTTAAAAACTTAAGGCCCGTTTGATAAGATAACCACTTAATTTTTTGTTTTTGATTTTTAAAAATTAAGCCTATAAATACTACTTTCACCTATAGGTTTCCATGTTTTCTTATTTACTTTTTACACATGTTTCCAAAATCAAGCCAAGTTTTGAAAACTAAAAAAAGTAGTTTTCAAAAACTTGCTTTTGTTTTTGGAATTTGGCTAGAAACTCAAATACTTCATTAAGAAAGATGGAAACAATTGTAGAGAAGATCAAAACCATTGTAGAGAAATGGTGAGAAAACAAGGACAATTTTTAAAAACTAAAAACAAAAAACCAAAATGGTTATAATAGGGCCTAAAAAAGTAAGTTTTTAAAAACTTGTTTTTATTTTTTAAATTCCTCTAAGAATTCAAATGTTTTCTTAAGAAATGAAACTTATTGCAGAGAAATGATGAAAAAACAAACACAGTTTTCAAAAATGCCAAAAATCAAATGGTTATCAAATGAGATTGTGGTTTTTAAAAACTTATTTTTGTTTTTCGAATTTGACAAAGAATTCAAATGTTTTCTTAAGAAATATGCAAACTATTGTAGAGAAATGGGGAGAAAACAAACACAATTTTCAAAACCAAAAAATAAAAAACCAAATGGTTAGGAAATAGAACCTTAGTTTACACATTTGTAGTATGTGAAAATTTCAAAAATTAAAATTTAGTGGGTAAATTTTTATTTTTTATTTTTTTAGTTCAACAGGAGTGGGAGATTCAAACCTCTAACTTTTTAATCTAGAGTATATGTCTTAACTAGTTGAAATATATGTGCATATTAACGGGTAAACTTATAACTTAAGCAAAGTTATACATGTATCAAAAAACAGCTTGACTTCCCAATTTCAAGATATAGCCAATATAAACATAACTCAACTGGCATAGAACATGTATTCTCGACCAAGAGATCAGAGGTTCAAATCTCCCATCCTACATATTGTTGAACTAAAAAAAATCAAGATATATTCCAACTAAAGTCGCAAGAAATGTTTGAAAATTGTATATATTGCTCATTTGTTGGGCATTGATGGTCTGACTCAAAATATAAAATGGAATTGTAAAGAATGGTAAATATTAATTGGGATGAAAGATTTGTTGGATTTTATAGTAAAATTTTGTGAAAGAAAGTGTCGGTTTGAAACATCGAAATGAATTGATGTTTCATTTATGTTGTTGTTACTTGACTTGAAATTCAAAAGTTTCAAAATGGTTTGAAACATCAAAATGTGTTGATGTTTCTTTTTACAAATTTAACTTAAAAGTTAAATTTGTTGAGTTATGTTTAAATTTTTACAAGTAACTACACAATTGAGTTAATTTTGATGTATGTTTCATATTGTTTATATTAATTTTATTTTTGGAGAGTTACTAAGTTGCTAGCCTATAAATAGCAACTTGTTTATTTATCTGGAACATCTCATTCCATTTTGAAGCATCTCATTCCAATTGAAGAGTTTTTCTCTAATCTCTTACTTCTCTTTAATCTTGAGTTAAGTTGAAAGCAAGTATCTAAGAGTTCTACTAGATCCGAGTAGTTCGAGGTTGCTGTTCTATCGGAGTTAGTCGTTGTATCCTGCTGAAAAGATCGATGTAGTCTGCTTTGCAACCCGTGCAGAGCGAATAGGGCAACACTTTGTAAGCGTGGCTCGATTACTTATTATCTTTTATTCTTGAGTTTTGAAACTGTATTTACACAGTGTCTGTATTATTGTTTACATTGTAATTTTTTTTGCCAATTAAGTTGTAATCAAATTTGCTAGCGTTACTCAATTCTTAGCATATACACAATGTAATTATTTCCAACAAGATTCATAGGGCTTAAAAAGGAGGGAGAGAGATAGAATATGGTGGTCCACATATAGGTAGATAGGACATCAATGTGTAACAATTATTATATCGAAGGCACAAGGGAATGCTCCAATTAAAGCTCATTCTTTACACACCAATAATTTTTCGGGTTTTACGAAAATTGAACAACATCATATAGGTTGGTGAATGAAATGTTCAATATAATTTAGGCCCAAATGCTTTTGGAACGACAAAAATGTTTTTGTCATATCAAAAATACTTCCAAAAAGATCCTTAATAACTAAGTTAGATTTACGAGTGATTTTAAAATATTTCCAAAATGTTTTAACGAAAGTATATTTTGATATTATAAAAAATTTAGTAAAAAGTGGCTAATGAAAAATCACTTTGACGTTTGGTTTATAATTGAAAAGTACTTTTAATTTCTTTTCTAACAAGTTCTTGAGTCAAAAGCACTCCACACGTGCTTTCTCACAAAGTTCGTTTAAATGTTTTTGACTTTTTCCAAAAAAAAAAAAGTTATAAAACTATTTTTTCTTTTTTGAGTTTAACGACATGTGAGAAGTGAGGATTCGACCTTGTTAGACAAAAAAAATAAAATAAATTAAAGGCACTTTTAAGATTGTATAAGCAAACGTCAAAGTGATTTGTCATGAAACAACTTTTACTAAATTGTTAATAATCAAAATATACTTTTGCTAAAATGATTTATTATAAACCCAACTTAGTTATTAAGGATTTTTTTTGAAAGTATATTTTTGATACAACAGACATTTTTGTCGTTTCAAAAGCATTTGACTTTAAATTATATTACAATTATTATAAAATCATTGTTAAACATGAAGATTTTGAGTGGAAAGTACTTTTGGTCGTAACCATTAAAAGTAATTCAAACATAGTTTGAAAGACGTTTAAATAACTCTCGATTATTTTTGGTGAACATAGTCTATTTTGTGATAATATACATGATTTCGGCACCAAAGCAATGTGAGGTTATTAGCTTGGGCACCTAAAATAAACAGACTTCGATCATATTAGGTTAACACACACGATGGCCTAAATGAAAATGTAAATTTGAGCCCATAGAGTTTGTTTGTATGTTTCAAAAGTAGCCCAGAATTGGAGATTCATTGAACAATAATGCAACATTTTTCAACGTGTGATTATGAAGAGAATAGAATACAATAGAGTTAGCGATGTTGAATGAAAAATGTATACTTCAAATCATAATAGGACAAAATCATATTCACACGATCAAAATTTGACAAGTGTTAGAATTGTTGTGACACACACTGTGTTAATCTAAATTTTCAAACATTCTCTGTAACTTGCACGTTATCAAAACATTGATTTTGACTTTAACATCCACCATAATTAAGTTTGTTTACTAACTACTTCTTAATTTTATAATAATGGTTAAATTATCAAAAAATACTCCTAAATTATGGGGTTGGTTTCAATTATACTCATGAACTTTGAAAAGTTTCATTTTAACCCTTGAACTTTGAAGTTTGTTTTAAAACAACTCTTGAAGGTTTTTTCCGTTAAATTTATGGACGAAAAATAATGTATTTACATATGTTTTGATTTTTTTTCAACGTATATGTTCAAATATGTTCACATAAGCAACAATACAAATGCAAAAACATCATTTTCCGTCCATGAATTTAACGAAAATAAACTTTCAAGGGTTGTTTTGAAACAAACTTAAAAGTTCAAGGATTAAAATGAAACTTTTCATAGTTCATTGGTATAATTGAAACCAACTTCATAGTTCAGAGGTATTTTTGATAATTTAACCTATAATAATCTATATAAGTATATTTTAAATCTTAGTCAAGAAGGATTTTGTTTTAGAAATGCCAATTATTTTTATAATTTTGAAATAGGACTACAATTTGGAAATAAAATTTTTTGATACTAAAGAACAAAAATAAGAAATAAAATCTTTATGGGAAAATGAGTAAAACATGTCTTAGCAATATCATTGGTAATTTTTACAAACTTACAGAAAAAAAACAATAAAATTATTTGTTGGAATTTGTTGTGCGCTAACTAACACAAACGTGATAGTTAAAGACGACGTCGTAACATAGGGATTGGAGTGAATGAATGAATCCTAAGAAAAAGGAAATGGGTTGGGTTGAGAAAAAGTTAAAGGGATGCACTCGCCGCAATCATGCTCTTATTGCCTTTTTCTTTCCTTTATTATTTTTTCTTTTTTATAATCATTTAAATGATCAAAAGGAAAAATGGTATATATAAAAATCCAAATTCATCATTTTCTTTTCTTCTCCCTCCCCTGTGCCCAAACTCGCAAATACTCGAATCATCACCCACTTTTTAATAAAATTAAATATATCATAATTTATCTGACTTAAATTTTTAAAATTTTAATATTCCAAATTCCTAACATTTTGTTAACTTTATCCTTTAAGAGTAGATATTTATAAATTTTTTATTGTTTGCCAACTTGAACCAAGACACATACTCTCAATTAAGAGGTTAGATGTAGAGATGTTCATTTTTTTTTTTGGAAACGGAACCTTGAGAGAAATGAGGAAGGGAGTATGGAAAAAATTTTCTTCGTTAGCTAAACAGACATAATTTCTTTATTTTTTTAAATATATATATAATAAACCTTAAATTTAAACTTTTATCAAATATTATTTTATTTTTCTAATAATTCTTTTTTAAAAAATTTCTCATTAGAAATTAACAATTTAAATAGAATTTTTCAAAGAGAAATATTTTATTTAATTAAAATATAAAAATAAAATCATAACCGGAAAATGAAATAGGGACGGGGACGAGGAAGCCATCTCCGTCCCAGGACTATCTCTAGTTAGATGGTAGAATCCTACCACTTTTTTTTTTTTACCAAAATCTTCTCACCTCATATGTTGTAGAACTAAAACAAAGTTTATGGAGTGGTAGCTATGATAGTTTCTTCAAAGGTGTTTTCACGTTGCCTATTTGTTTTAAACTATTTTATTGGATGTTGAATAATCAATTCATTAATTAATGAATTTAGAAAAGCAAATATGCCACTTTTTCCCTTCTTCCTCGCCTTTGGATTACAACCTTTCAACCTTGATAATTGTTTTCTTAAAAAATAAGTAATCCATTATTAATTACAATATCACTTTTTTTTTCTTTTTGAAACAATCACATTTTAAAGTTCTATACAATATAATTTCCGTGAAAATAATTATTACTAATTAGATTTTTAAATGTATTTCTTTAAAACTATCCCAATTCTCATATATTCTTTTTTTTTTCTTGAAACAATTATCCTATATTCAATATAGGCCAAATAATGCCAAATGAACCAATTATTACATGGCCTATAAAGTTTTGTACGTAGGAGAGGCTGTCACTCTCTTCGAAACTTCTTTGTTGGAGGAAATCTTTTACTTTATGCTTTTCCAAATTTGAAAAATACAAAAGTATAAAAAAGAAGAAACACAGACAATGAAAGAAGGAAAAAAAAAAAACAAAAAAGCACTGATTGAAAAAAAGGAAACACACAAGAAATTGTAAAGTGAAAACAAATTGCACACAGAAATTGATATATGTTTAAAAGAGAAAATGATATGCCTAACCAAAATTATAAAAAAAAGTTTCATATTAATTATTCATCTTCTATCCGAATTATTTCTATTTAATTAAAATTCAAAACTTCAGGTCATTTGATAAAGACTTGCATATTTTAAAAAAGTTAAAAAAATATCACATATATAGTTTAATTTTTTCTTACTGCAATTAAGTATTTTAGTGAATTATTTAAAAAATACTTGGAAGTTATAAATGCAAAACTTAAGAGATAAAAATGACAAATTGTCATTTCAAGATTCAAAAATAAAAACGACATGTCGGCGAGATTAAATCTGAAGATGATGGGCCATTGTAACCGCCAACTACTGATTGGCGCTTTAAACCGCAATCCACGCACGAAATCAAAATACCGGTCAACTCTAAGTTCACCACGTCACTCCCTAAACCCACCAATCAGATTTCGTTCTAGTCCAAAAGTCAACGGTCAAACTACCAAAGACTTTGACTATAATTACTTACACCAATGCAAACCAGCCACGTAGATTTTACAACCGGTTTTGGAAGCAGAGGAGCATCCCCAAAAAGGAAAAGAAAAGCCGGAGTCTGCAAGAGGAGAATTATTGTGGACCCGATTGAATGAACTCGGAATTGGAACTCAGTGAAGCTTTATTCGAACGAGTTGCAGAATCGGTCCCCTCAAAACACCATCATCACTGCCCCCATTAATCCTCCATGAAGCATTATAGTTTCGAGGATCGCTTTCACATCATGGACTCGTCTCCAAAAAGTCCAACCCACATTCTCTTTAAATTCCATTTCGCGCTGAACATATTCCCCTAACCACAATCAGAACCTGAACCAGAGCCCCTTCTTCTTCAATGGCGGAAGCACCGGACCCGGCTTCCGAGCCACTACCCGGAACCCCATGTATATCCGAAACCAGACCCGAAATTGGCTCCGATTCCGACCCATTTGGGCTCGGACCTGCCGGAAGTGGTGCTTCAACTCCGGCGCCTGGGATTCGGCGGGTGAATTTCAGGGCTGTTATTGACACCAATCCACCATTCGGGTCGGTCAAAGAGGCCGTGACCCGGTTCGGAGGAAGCGGTCCATGGATACCCTTTTGCAAGGTAACAATGCCTTTACTTCTAATGATTTTCTTCTCCATTTTTGTGAGTTTGCTTCTTTCTGCTGGAAGAATGTGGGGAGTTTTTGGTTTTTTCTTTTTGGGTTGCAGCTTTAGTATCAAACAGTTTTTAAAACTTTTGTTTTGGACTTTCTTGTCGTTTACTTGAAACTCTTTTTTTTTTTTTTGTTGATGAGCTTGGACAGTAGAAACATGGGTTTTTGGATCAAAATGAATAAGTTCTATTATAATAATATGTTCATTGACGGTCACTGTCAATTCAAGGATACATGTGATCCTCGAAGTGGTTTTGCTTTTGGACGAAAATGAAATCTGGGACATGGTTGAAGAATCGAGTGTATATTTCTAGAAGAAACACATTCTTAAAATAATGGTCTCAACAAAGTTCTCATTCCTGGGTTTTTCTTATTTTTTAAGTGAAATGAACATAACTATAACTGTAATTATAGATTTTCGTGCAAATGTCAATTTACAAGACTGCATTTCCTACTTGTGTTATGGCTTGCTTTTGTTTATGTCTATGATGATTTGTAATTCACGATGAACTATCATGATAAAGCAGCAGGGGATTGAGGAGTTTGATATCAAGAGAATGGAGGAACAGACAGCAGAGTTGGAGAAGGACCTGATTGTTAAAGAATTGGAAACACTTGATGTATTGGAAGAACTGGGTGCAACGAAAAGAATGGTGGAAGAGTTAAAGAGGCAGCTGCGGACCGAAGCATTGAAGTGCTTTCCAGCCCCAAACTTCCATTCAGGGGAACAGACTCCAAGTCCTACTGTTAAAGAAATTGAGGAAAGTTTTGGTGATATCATTAACAACCATGAGCATGTGTTAGGAGATTCATGTCCATCACCTGATATGATCTTAATGGAGTTGAAACAAGCAAAAATGAACCTTGGAAAGACTATAAATGATCTGGGGGTCATTCAAACTTCTGTTGAATCTCTTAATAGGAAAATGAAGAGAGAGAAGAGCTTGCTGGCCAAGAGACGAGACGGGGCGGCACCGAAGTTTTCTAGGTCATCCACATTGGATGAGGAGCTAAAACCAATTCAAGTCAAGTCCCAAATGACTGATGATGTTGAATTTAAAGATGTACCTGAGAATTCATTCAATACATTGAAGGAGCTTCCTCAGTTGAGTCCAATGGGTGGACAAATCAAGAATACAGATGGAGCGAAATTCGATTATTTGGCAGGTGTGGCAGTGAACAAGCACACAAAGACTTGTTTGAGGACTGCTGAGTTAAGGTTGCTTGCAGCCAGAAAGATGGAAGAGGCTGCTAAAGCAGCAGAGGCAGTGGCTCTAGCTGAAGTTGAAGCTCTAAGTAGCATTGATAATTCAACTGGATTTTCCCTGCAAGAGCCAGAGACAATGGTATTCAACTTTAAAGAGCAATCTTTCTTGAACTCCAACAGTCAGAAACCTGGTGAATATCCAAAGAAAAATGAAGATGTTATGGTTCAATTTGATGAGGCAAATTCTTCAAAATTGACCATTGCAAAGAAGTTGAAGGAAGCAAAAGAAGAACTTAATCTTGGTAAGAAAGCTTTGGAGGAGGCTCTAAACAGAGTTGAACTTGCAAATAGAAAGCAACTAGTAGCTGAAGAGACTTTAAGAAGCTGGGTACCAGAACATAAAGGGCCTGCCTTTTACTACCCCAGTGCCCTCAACAACTTCCACCCTTCGGCGCTCGCTAATTTTCGTCCATCGGTTCATCAAGGTTCTCCACTACACAGCATGAGTAGGCCAGATCTTGTAAATAAAGATTCAAAACCTGTTCTAAGATCTACCATTTCCATGAGAGATGTTCTAAGCAGGAAGCAAGGTTTAACTGGAGAAAACATAGCAAGAAGGGACAGCCAGTCTGAAAAGCAGAAAGTTGCTTTGAGTCAAATGCTCCATCTCCATGCACTAAGAGAGGATCTAACATTTCCTTCAAAAACAGAGAATGATAGAAATGAACAAAAGAATCCCACAACAGAAAGAAAGAGGTTTGGCTTCATCCACATAGCTCTCCCCATGATGAAGCAAAGTAAGAAAAAGCCACAATCATAAACAGAGTAAAGGAAGGAAGGAAGTGTGAGGTTCTAACATATTTATTTATTCATTAGTCTCTACGTCTTTTGAGTGATGTGTTATAATACCACAATGTGATATTCAATAATTTCCAGCGATCTTTATCACTGGTTGTTAAATGTTTGCTTTGAGGTTTTTTTAGAGGTATTGGTTGATTGTTGATGAGTATTATAATGTGTGCTAGGCGTCCGAGTTATATTGATTGTTGTTGGAAGTTTATTTATTCTATTGATATGATGAGAGTTAGAGGTGCTTGAATCATCTGTTGTTAAATTTACCTTTTGGTATGCCATATGCTCTGTTAATGCTCTGTCATTTTCTTGAAGCATTGAAACTAAACAGAAGGATTGGGCTGCAGTGGAATTGGGCCATTGGAAGAAGCTGCCAACAGTTGGTTTACAAAGAACAGTGAAGTGGTTTCTGGTTAAGTACTTGCTTGCTTGTTGTTTTAATCTGAGTTAGATTCAATGGAGGAAAAAGGACAGCGCTTTCAAAACAAGCATTTTTGTGCTAATTTGTCACACTAGAGACATTGGAAAGTTAGTAAATTTATGATTATTTGAAAACAGAGATCAGAAAACAGAGAAGATGGATGCACAGTCCATGTTGGGTATAGACCATATTTATGGCATGCTTGGAATGACTTTTTAAGTGCTTAATTTTTTTTTCATTTAAAGATCATTTTTTAAGTACTTATAAAGTTATTTCAAACATGCCGTTTATATTTATAGAGGTTGTTCATTAATTTAGAAGTTAATGTCCTTTAGCCTACTCTGTTTGGGTTTCTTTTTGCCCCATTAAACAATACTACCATATTAAGAAGGTGAAATTCAAAAGCATATAATTTACCTGATTTTCTTGCTAGGACTTTTGCTAAGCACATAGCAAACAAGCACTGCCATTAGCATTTTTAATACCAATTATTACAGCAAGACCTCAAAAGAACTGGATTAGCGGAGGCTTTATGCTCTATTTGCTCATACATATTCTCTAACCTGTTAAAGCTTTTAAGCAACTCAATTCAAACTTTTTACTTTATCTGATCTTTCTCAGGAGACTTCTATGATTATTGTTTCAGTTCATGACTCTTTATTGATAATGTTATTTTGGGTACTAATCTCTGCAAATTGTATAACTCAGAGTGGCCATCCTTCAAGAGTCAAACATTGATGTTCTACTTGGTTAGACGAATGAAGATGTCGAAATTCTTGCAACATCCTACAACGTGTCGAACGACGGGATTGAAACACACATTATGCCATATCCGCCTGCTGTCCGTTTCCAGTACGTAGCAACAGAAAGAAATTAGTCCCAGACCTCAAAGTGATACAAAAATTTAAGGTGTATCTTCTACACAAAAAAAACAGTCCAGTTTTGAAACGCGGGGCGTTACAGTGATACAAAAATTTGATTTGCTTCATAATATAATGTCTCTATGCAAACGACGAAACATCTATGTTGGTTGGTTCTTAAGCTTTGTTGATCACTATTGCTGATCAAAGCACATAGATACTTGAGATACATTCAAAATGAAGACATCATTAGTTAAGACCCTGTTTGATAACTATTTGGTTTTTGGTTTTTGATTTTTGAAAATTAAGCTTGTTTTCTCTCAATTTCTCTACAAATGGTTTTCATCTCTCTTAAAGAAGTATTTGAATTCTTAGCCAAATTCTAAAAACAAAAATAAGTTTTTGAAAACTACTTTTTTTAGTTTTCAAAATATGGCTTGGTTTTTGAAAACATAGGCAAAAAGTATATAATAAAACACCTAAAAAAAACACCTAAAACCATAGGTGAGAGTAGTATTTATAGGCTTAATTTTTAAAAACCAAAAACCAAAAATCAAATGGTTATCAAACGGGGCTTAAGTTGTCAATTTTTTTTTCCAATCAGATACAGTTGCAAGTGAGAAGGATGGGAGGAAGAATGAGTATTGGGGATTGAAAATGCAGACACCATTAGAGGAACCTGTTAGAAATTAAGGAGCTGTTTGACACGCTGATTTGAAATCAGGAACCCTGGGAATCCTTAGCTAGAATCAGAAACCCTGGGGTTCCTGATTATTGTGTTTGGGGTGCAGAGTTGGGTTTGGCTGGTTTGCTGAAACATGTGTTTGGGGTGAAGGGTTGGGTTGAGCTGAGTTTGTTTAGGCTGTTTTTTTAAACAATTTTTTTAGGTTTTTTTTTTTCAGATCTATTTTTTTTTACTTGATAATTGTTTACTAAATTGCATATCAATATTTTAACCAATTATGTGGATCAATTGTTTCAAGTATAGTTAATTATGAATGTGTAGTTTGTACAAGTATCTCATTCACTTCATTCATGATGATGTAAAATTAAATAACATTAATAAGGACATATATTTTAAATAATTAATACGTGGGAAAGAAGAATGATGTTACTGGAGTAAATGAAATTCATAATGCAAATGAAGGTCCGAAGTTCATAATATCATAATACATAAGCTGAAAGGAATGAAGAAAAGAAATAGCAATAGTTGTCCAAAACACAAACGGAATTAAAACTAAGTAATAGTTGAAGGTGATGAAGGCATCGAATTATCGTCCATGGGGGGTCGGGTCACATCTTAAAAGAAATTCACTCTTAACAGCAAACACATACAAAACTTGGGACTTTAACAACCAAAAATCACCAAAAGCACTCAAACAAGCAGGTTTAATAAGATATTTTTAAACATGAATAACTCTTCTATTGAAGAGCTATCAAACTTTATTTTAGAAATTTAAAAAATTAGAAGTCTATTTAAAAAATTATGGAATTTAAAACTCTATTTCACAAAGTTTTCAGAAAACTATTTTAGGAACTCTATTTTAGAAATTAAAAAATTAGAAGTTTATTTAATAAATTAACGAATCTAAAACTCTATTTCACAAAGTATTTCGAAACCTATTTTTGGAACTCTATTTTAGAAATTAAAAATTGGAAGTCTATCTAAGAAAATAGGGAATTTAAAACTCTATTTACAAAGTATTCATAAACATATTTTTGGAACTCTATTTTAAAAAAATAAAATATTTGAGGTCTATTTAAGAAATTATGGAATTTAAACAAACTTTCGCAGATAAACGAGTTATAAAATTCGAATTCTATTTTAGAAATTAAAATATTAGAAATTCTATTTTGCACAGTATTTTGAAACCCATTTCAAATATATTGGGTTAAAAATTTGTTTAGTAGTCATTTTTAGTTTTATTTTAACCTTTTAAAAAATTGAGTACATGGTCGAGTCGTTGGGGTGATCGTTGGAGTGGTTGTTGGGGTGATCAGATTGATGGGGTGGTTGGGTTGCCGAGGTGGTCGCCGGTGGTGGTTGCACGGTGGTCAGGTCGCCAGAGTGGTCGTTGGGTGGTTGTCGATAGTAGTTGTTGGGTGGTCGGGTCGCTGGAGTGGTCATATGATTGGTTAGGTCATCCAAGTGGTCACTGGGTGGTTGTTTGGTGGTCGAGTCATTGGATTCGTTGTCGGAGTGGTCATTAGGGTGGTCGGGTTGCTAGGTGGTCAGGTAGTCATGGTGGTCACTAGAGTGGTCATCAGGTGGTCGTCAACTGTGGTTTTGGGTGGTTGGGTTTGTCAGGTTGTCGGGGTAATCGCCGAAGTAGTCATCGGGGTGGTCTGGTTGCTGGAGTGATCGGATCATCAGAGTGGTCACTAGGTGGTTGTCGGCGGCGGTTGCTAGGTGGTCAGGTTGTCAGATGGTCATTGGCAGTGGTTCGAGCAAGTCGGGTTGTCAGGGTGGTTGGGTCATCGAGGTGTCAAGTTGTTGGGGGTGGTTAGGTCGTAGGGGTGGTCATCAAATTGGTCTCTAGAGTTCTCATCGAAGTGGTCGCCAGAGGTAGTCGTTAGCGGTGGTCGGGTCGTCGGTGCGGTCGTCAGAGTTGTCGTTGTAGGTGGTCGTCGGAGTTGTCACCGAAGTTGTTGTCGAAGTGGTTGTCGGAAATGGAAAATGACAAGTGGAAGAGGAAAATATAGCACAAACTCATGGGGTTGCACTGTTGTAACCCATGAGGTTGTATTTCAAAACCAAGGGTTTTGAACACTGGTTTGAAACCCAAAACCATTCCAACCCAAACCCATGGGCCAAACGCCCCCTAAGGAGCATTGGGGGTTGTTTTAACCTAATAAGGAACCGGTTTATCACCTCCTTTTTTCTGAAGCCTAGTAAGTTATAAGATTGTAACAGGGGTATTTTCTTTTGTTGTTGGTTGATATAATGTTTATTGGGTGTTAGCTATTACCAATTTGGTTCATATTGTTCTAAAAGAAAGTTTTGATGTAGGGTGCGTTTGACATTTGATTATGAAGACTACAAAAGTGATTATAAAAAAAATTTAACCGTTTTTAATTAGTGTTTGGTAAAATTGATCATTAATAAAAGTACCTTTTCAAATTATGTTGATTTACAAAATTTAATTAATAGTAGCTTTTCAAATTATAGGAGAAATGTTTATTAAGTACTTTTAAACCCAAAATATTTTCAGGTGAAGGATCCATTGATAGTGGTGTGAATAAGATATTGAAAGTTATATCATAGATTTTATACATTAGCTTTAGAAATTCTTGTAAGAGTATTAAACTGTTTTAACTTTAGCTTTATTCTTAAAAAGATAGAAAGCAGTTTGCTGCTTTATTCACGCGTTTTGCCACAAAATGTCGGAAAGTTGCCTTGCAGAATGCTTTATACTAAGCAGCGATGTTTTGGGAAGTGTGGATGGAATTCACTCTTCTTCAATGTTGAGCTAAGGTGTGAACAACGAAATTTCCAGTTGAAGCTTCCGTGCCTGAATCTCCTCCGCACTTTCCTAATTTAATCCATATATATATATATATATATATATATATATATATATATATATATAGACGTTCCGTTCCATTGAAGTACGAGTTGTTGCCCTCTAAATTAATGGCTGAATCTTCATCTTCTCATCCCATTTCTACTCAATATGATGTCTTCCTGAGTTTTCGAGGCGAAGATGTCAGAAATAATTTTGTTAGCCATCTTTAGGCTGCATTAAAATGCAAAGGAATCACTACATTTGTTTATGAAGAGCTCAAGAGGGGACAAGAAATTTCCCCCGCTATTCTTGAAGCTATACAACAATCTTCCATTTCCATCGTCGTTTTCTCTCAAAACTATGCATCTTCTACATAGTGCTTGGATGAGCTTTTGAAGATTCTTCAATGTAGAAACGACTTTCGACATATCGTCATGCCAGTTTTCTACCATGTAGATCCATCAAATGTCCAAAAGCAAATGGGGAGTTATGCAGAAGCATTCAGTAAACACAAGGAGACTCTCAAGAACAGGAAAGACAAAATACAAAGATGGAAGGATGCCCTTACAGAAGTAGCAAATTTTTCTGGTTTGGACTCGACTAAGTGGTAATTCTAACCTTTTTTTTTTTTACATTTATTTTATTTTGTCACTCTCAAGAATTTAGCAACTTTAGAATTATAAAAAAAGACATTAAGTAGAGATCAGTAAGATAAAAGTTTTAGAGATAGAAGAGGTTAGAGACAAGAGAAAAAAAGTAATTAAAAAAGAGAGAGAGTGAACGTCTTGCTCTTCTAATGTATTCTTTTTATGGCATTTTCAGGAGGCTAAGTATGAAATGATTGATAAAATCACTCAAGAAATAATTAAAAAAACTCAATAGTTTAACATTCATTGTCGATGATGGTGGTCTGGTTGGAATTCAACATCGTGTGGAGCGTATTGAGTCCTCTCTGTGTGTTGATCATTCCAATAATGATGTTCGCATTTTAGGCATTTGGGGAATGGGTGGCATCGGTAAAACTACAGTGGCCAGAGCTCTATTTCATAAGATAAAAAATCAATTTGATGGTTGTTGCTTTCTTGAGAACATAAGGGAAAATTCTGGTACAAATGGACATGGACTACCAGATTTACGAAAGAAGCTTCTATATCAAGTTACAGAGGAAGAGCACCTTCGAATGGATAATTCACATGCCTTCCTTAAGAAAAGGAAGTGTAGTATGAAGGTACTCATTATTCTTGATGATATTGATCACATGCAACAAATAGAGAATTTAGCCGGAGGACATGATTGGCTTGGAGATGGAAGTAGAATAGTCATAACAACTAGAAATAGCAACTTCTTGCTCATGCAGATGAAGTTTATGATCACGCGACAGAGCAGTTGATTGATGAGGAAGCTTTGCTTCTCTTTAGCCACCATGCGTTTCATACAAGCCACCCCCCAAAAGCTTACTTGGAGCTTTCCAAAAGGGCAGTAAATTATGCATGCGGCATTCCATTAGCTCTCAAGCTCTTGGGTTCTTGCCTATGTAAAAAAGATGAAAAAAAGTGGAAAAGTGCGTTGGCTAGACTAAAAAGAGTTTCCGACAACGAAATAGTTAATAGAGTATTGGAACTAAGCTTGGAAGGACTACACCCGAGTGAAAAAAACATACTACTAGATGTAGCATGTTTCTTTAAGGGAGAGGATGTTAAATTTGCTGCCTCAATATGGAAAGTGTGTGACTTTTTCCCAGTTCATGGTCTTTCTGTACTTGAGGACAAGTGTCTCATATCTCTTGAAAAAAATAGCTCTCAACTTCGGATGCATGATTTGATTCAAGATATGTGCAAAGCAATTGTTTGCAATGAGAGCATCGAACCAGGTGAGCACAGTAGGTTGTGGAAACCTAAAGAAATCTTTCACGTATTTGAGAAAAATACTGTAAGTAAGAGCCTTCCTTAATTGTGATTTGTTTAATTTCGTGTAGGATTATGGTATATTAATTAATTGGATACTCCTCTTCTTTGATTATAGGGGACTTCAAAAATTCAAAGCATAATGTTGAACTTGTCAAAAACCAGAAGAGTATTAGAATTACGTGAGGATGCTTTTGCCAAAATGGAAAAACTAAGATGGTTGAAGTTCTTCTCTAGAGAATTAGATGAAAGCATGAAGATAAGGCTTCCTCATGGCTTGAAAATGCTACCAGATAGCTTAAGATATCTTTTTTGGGATCGCTATCCAAACAAGTATCTTCCTTCAAAATTTGATGCACAAAATCTTGTTGGGTTGTCTTCACGTCAAAGTTGCATCAACCAATTGCATATGGGACACTGGGTAATTTCTCTCTCTCTCTCTTTTGTGGAAGGGTTGGGTAATATGTCAATTTTTAAATTAGTTTGGTCCATGGAGTAATGAAATTATTATTTTTTTAATATTAGTCATGTTTTTTCTTCTCTTGTAGATGTTTAAGGATTCAAGCATTCGTTTGAGACATCTCACAAGGCTCAATCTCTCTGGTTGCTCGGACTTCTCAAACTTCTCAGCAATTTTTTATAATATGGAACATTTGTATGAACTTTCCCTAGAGGGAAATGGAGTATCAAATCTGCCTTCATCAATTGAAAATCTCACTAGACTTGTAGAACTGAAGCTTTCTTATTGCGAAAAACTCGTGAGTCTTCCAGATAGCATTTGTAATTTGAAATGTCTTAAAACGCTTTACCTCTTTGGTTGTAAAAACCTCAAACATCTTCCAGAGAACATTGGGAATTTAGAATCATTGATGAAACTTTCGGCAGATGGAACTTCAATTAAACACATACCATCCTCCATTAGATGCTTGAAGAATATTTCAATGCTATCATTTCGTAGTTGTAGAGGAATAGACCCACCAACTTCCCATTGCCTGTCTTGGTTACTTCCTTGAATTAGCAGTAATTATACAACAAGTTGCATGGGTTTGCAGTTGCCTCCTTTGGGGGGCTTCCAAAAACTTACGAATCTTTATCTTAATAACTGTAATCTTTTGGAAGTGCAGGATCTGGACAACTTGCCCGTCTTGTGTGATCTTGACTTGAGTGGAAACAACTTTGAGAGATTACCTCAAACCATATTCTACAATCTTTCTAGGTTACGGCATCTTAAGCTAAGTTATTGCACGAGACTACGATCATTGCCGGAGCTTCCACCAAGCCTTGAGGATCTGCAGGCAGATGAATGCACATCACTAGAATCATTTATGAGCTGTTTAATTTTGTATAGAGGAATTGGCTCAGTAAGCTATAATGCGTTCAATTTTGGTAATTGTTTGCAACTAAAGAACCAATGCAATAACATGTTGGAATCCACGGTAAACGAGGTTCAACTTGCAGAGAAAATAGTGGAGAATTCTTATAGTCATGTATGGTTCTCTGTCTCTGTCTTTGTCTCATTCTCATATATGCATGCACACACAGATTTATTGAGAATAACTTGTTCGTTTCATTGCAGCTTTGTTGTCATGACGATCTAGATTATAATCTTGGGGGTAATATTTCCAAGAAAAGAAATTCCAGAATGGTTTAGTAATCAAACAGTGGGTAATGCTACAACCATCCATCTTCCTCCACATTGTTTGGATAAGTCTTTGGGGTTTGCTCTTTGTCATATTCTTGATCCCAAGTATGTCACCTCCCTAGATTCTTGCATTATTTATTTTGAATTGAGATTTCAAGAGGAGGGTAAGAATACCTACACAAGCTATTGGCGCATCATGCATGGAGTAGGGAAAGAGTTCTCCTTTAAAGAAGATCATGTTGTCTTAGGGTTTGCATCGATGTGTCGTAGCCATTGACCCAATTACAATCACATCGAATGTTCACTTAGGTTCGGTACATATTTTAAGGATCGCGGCAACAATCTTGCAGAGGTGAGAAAGTGTGCTGTTCGCTTGGTGAATGTGGAGGAGAAAACAAAACCTACTTTCAATTTCTCATCCCATGACAATCTACTCTCTGGCTTTGTGGCTTTGGTTAGTATCATTTCTCCAGGAAGAATCCTTTATCTAGTTGTGGTTAGGAGTTGGAGAATGTTGCAAAACTTTTTAACTTCCAAAACCTTTAAAACCTTACCATTAATTATAATTAAATTTTAAGTTATAAAGTATATAATTAATTTATAAAAATTTAATAAATAAAACTTTTAATATTCAAGTATTTCACCTAACGTTTCATATTATTATACTTCATTTTAATTTCAATATATAGAGAGAATTTTATGGTATAGAATTTACTTAAATTATAATTTATCTTTTTTCAAAACAATTATATTTTATCTTTTAATTAAATAATGCTTATAATTTTCATTTTATAATTTTATCAAATGGCAATATGAATTTTGTCAAATCAAAATCTTATTGTGAAAATATTTTATATTTATTTGTGCTTAAATATCACATTTATATAAAAATTTATTAAATAACTAATAATAAATCTTTATTTATCTATAACTAGGTTCTTTAATTCTCTAAAAAACATAATAATAACGAATAAAAAACCGGTTATCATTTCTTAATTGAATGAATAAACATTTTATCTATCTATCTATATATATATATATATATATATATATATATATATATATATATATATATATATATATATATATATATATATATATATATATATATATATATATATATATATATAGTAATTGACTGTTTTAAAAAATATTTAAATAATTAAAAAATAATTGCTCATTAAAATTCACATTTATTAATAATTAATGTAAATTAATTGTCAATGGCATATTTCGTAAATATATAAATTAAAGAAGGGACATAATAGTCCAAAAAAGTTTTTCAAAGATGATAGCTTTTTAATATATTATATTATACATTCAAATTTGAGGTTTAAATTCATGAAATTGAAAGTTTATGATTAAAATTGATATAATTTGTCATGTTTGAGATTTAAGTTGATAAAATTGAAAGTTTATGGTTAAAATTAATACCATCTATCATGTTTGAGGATTAAGTTGATGAAATTGAAAGTTCAATTAAAATTGTTATAAAATCGGCTAAGTTGAGAGTCAAAATTAATTTTTTTTCAGAAAAAATAACTTTTGAAACAGATGTGTCAGAATCGTCATTGAAAAAAAAAAAAGAAAAAACTTTTTCGTGTAAAACCGAAAACCGAATCGAATAAAACCAAAAATTTCGGTTGGTTTTATTATTATTATTATTATTAAATTGTCGTGTAAAACTGAAAACTGAGCCGTTACCCTTTACTCTCTCTCTCCATTTTTCTCTCGTATTCACGCCTCCCCCACCCATCTTCCACATCTTCTAAATTCAAGCCCTAAACCTAAAAGACAAATCTTTACTTGGATTTTGAAGTGTGTGTGTGTGTGTGTTTTTTTTTTGCGGCTATTGATGAACTGAACGAATTCGACTCTTCTCTGTTCTCCATGGATTTCTCCTCCATTTCTAATTCAAAGCACATGGCCAAGAGAATACAGAACCCAGCGAGTCGAGCGTTCTTCAACACCCAAACAGTGCCGTATTTGACGACATCCCCGACTCAGATGTGTTGAACAAGCTAGCCGAAGTCCTTTCTTCTGAAACATCGAAAATAGTGCTGAAGACGACTCAGTTCGAGTTTTGGGCAAGGCGGCTGGAGAGCCGCGCTTCATGGATGATCAGGTCAGTGCGGACGAGATGAATTTTATCTCAACTATCCCAAAACAGGTTGCTCGAAAATCTGTCAACAGGTAAATACTATAAATTTCAAAAGCCTTTTGATCTTCTCTGATATCTAAACTTCATTGATTCAAACTCCACGGTTGTGTTTAAAATTGGAGTTTGAAGTTTTTAAGTTGCAGAGCAAAGAAAAGGCAAAAAGACAAAAGTAAAAAAAGAAACAGATACATAGATACTCGAGATGCATTCAAAATGAAGAAATCATTAGTTAATGCCCCGTTTGATAACCATTTGGTTTTTGATTTTTGATTTTTGAAAATTAAGCCTATAAATGCTACTCTCACCTATGATTTACTTGTTTTGTTATCTCTTTTTTACTTATATTTTCAAAAATCAAGCCATGTTTTGAAAACTAAAAAAAGTAGTTTCCAAAAACTTAAAAACAAAAACTCAAATGGTTATCAAACGGGGTCTAAGTTGTACAATTTTTTTTTTCAATCAGATACAGTTGCAAGTGATCAGAAGGATGGGAGGAAGAATGAGTATTGAAAATGCAGCCACCATTAGAGGAACCTTTTAGAAAACATTTATGAAAATACCTATTTGGTTCATATTGTTCTAAAAGAAAGTTTTGATTTCGGGTGCGTTTTGACATTGATTCTGAAGACTACAAAAGTGATTGTAAAAGAATTTTCACCATTTTTAGTGTTTGGTAAAATTGATCATTAATTAATTTTAATAAAAGTATTTTTTTCAATTATGTTGATTTACAAAATCTAATTAATCGTAGCTTTTCAAATTAGCTTTCCTAAAAATCTAGTGAATTTGATAACTATTTATCTTTCCATATCTCTACATTGTTGAGATGCGATTCACCATAAATCCTCAATTTTTATTTTAAATTTAAGGTTAAATTATACGAAATACTCCTGAACTTTGGGTAAATTTCAATTATGTCCCCAGACTTTGAAAATGAATACCCTTGAACTTTAAATTGGTCTAAAAATATATTTTTCAGTAAAATAAAGAATGCAAATTGATGTGGAAGCTTATGTGTAAAAATTAGAAGGCGTACGTAATATTATTTATAACTATATAGAACATTAATTTCGTTGTTACCATTTATTTCATCTCAAAAGATATTGTAAAAACCATTTACATAATTTGTTTTTATACATCAATTGTCACATAAATTCACGTGAGTAATGTTGTAAATAATGTCATGTATGCCTTTTAATTTTTATACACTAGTTGATAACTCTTAAAATAAGAGTTATAGGATATCATTTTTGGATTGAATTGTCATATTTTATCTCGAATTATCTTATAAATTCCCTAACTTTGAGTCATTTTTCTCTATGATTAATTTTGAAGTAGTAAAATTCTTATTAGACCAAGATTATCATAATTAACGAGTTTTATGTGATTGATTTAGGGTTTAATTTAAGAAGGACTTTTGAAGATTTTGAGCAGCAGTTTTATAACAGTTTGCTGGAGCAAACCTGGCAATTCGGGCCAATACAACTTTCGCACGTGAGAAGATTAATTCATTAAATGAGTTGGCAAATGTCAGATGACTCAGCCTATTTCAGCCAATGGGAGCTGGCCATTTCATGGGTCATGTCTAATCAGCCCTTATTTGCACAAACTATGAGATATTTAGGGTTGGGCAGTCATTTTATAGAAAAGGAGAAAAGAGGAGGCTGGAGAATCCCGAAAAACAGAGAGAAAAAGGAGGAGAGCTCCGATTTTGGAGGCCATGGACGGAAGTTTTCCATAAAAGGAAGGTTTCTCCAGTAGATCAACGCCGATGCTGAGTCGAACGTTTTGGGGCAGCATTCCGTCTTCTTCTTCTTCTGCAGTTTCTTCTTTCCTTTAGTTTTTTCTCTGCAATATTTCTGTTATGACTACATTCCGATTTCTTTTCTGTTTATTCTGTAATATGAACTGATCACCTTTGAGGTGAGGATTAGGGGTTGGATGTTTTGATTATTCTTGCAGCTTAATACATTGTCTTTAACTCAATTTGGTTGTTAAGAGTTTTTACTTTTTAAGCACAATTTCGTTTGGCCAACCATTTTGTGTAGTATTTCTTCGATTTCTGGAAAGACTAGAAGGAGTTGATTGCTTAAGAACCACATTAGCCCCAATGTTAGGGTTAGTAGCTAGCTAAGTAAGGGGATTAAGGATAATCACTTGCCTAATGCACACAAATACAGCAGGATAGTTAATGCTGGAGTAATGGAAATGAAACAGCAAAATTTTGGTCATTCGGGAGAATACTACGTGAGCTGTAGTGGATTGAGCTATTTGATCATGTATCTAAGCTGTAGAATAGATTAAAACGGACAATTACCCCTAATCCGAGCCTTCCATTCAACTCAAAGTACAAGTTTAGCCATTCTCTGTTTTCTGCATTCTTACTCTGTTATCTCAGTTTTAGCATTTATTTTGTTCCAGCAAATTTCAAATTATTTTATTTTGTTTCCATGATGAGTTTAAACGGTTACAAATTGAGTTTACTGAGAATTAATTTGTGGTAAATTAGAGAATTACTAGTCTCTGTGGATACGATAATTTACTTACCACTTGCTACAAATGAATGTGTACACTTGCGCATTGACATCCTAATATTGCCGACTCATTCATATCACTCTAGCAAGCGTGTCACTAGTCATCATGTCAATTTTCATCTTATTTTAACGAAAACTCTGTAAGGGTATTTTTTCTTGACCAAATTTCAAAGTTCAAAAATAAATAAAACTTTTCAAAGTCTTGCGGCATGATTGAAACCTAACCTAAAGTTCAGGGGTATTTTTTTATAATTTAACCTAAATTTAATTAGTAGCTTCTATTATCTTGTTTTAATGCATTTTTTTTTAATTTAAATTGAAATAACATTTTTTTCAATATGATTTTTTAGCAATTGTTTTTCTTATCAAAATATAAAAATATATAGACTAAACACAATATTGTAATTTTTTAGTACCACAGTATCGTAATTTAAATCATATGAAATTTATGTTTTTTGTATATATGAAATTTAAATTAGTTATATTATAAAAACTTTCAAATTAAATATCAATCTAACATTATTCATTATTGAAATATTACAGTTAAGCAGCAATGATTTAGTATTAATTTCCCAAATACTTTAATATGTTTTTTTTATCTTTAAAGCTGAAATTACGAAGCTTTAATTTACTTCACATTACAGTTGATTTTTTTAAAAGCACAGTTGACAACTGTTAAGGATAAATTTGGACAATCAGGTTAAACCCGAGAAACGGGAGACTATTGGGCCAAATATAGGTCAAATTCGAGATCCGAAGATAGAGCTAGACTGAAGAAAGCGAAGAGAGGGGCCAGAGGGCCCACATGCCTAGCTCGGCCAAGATCGAGCTGAGCCAAACTGGTTCATATGGTTCAGTCCCACTCTGCTTACTCCTACACGCCCCACGTGTTAGACTCCCTCCGTGAGTTCATCCCCCTCCAAAAACCTAATCCAATTTGGTTTAGGAAAAAACCCATCATATAAATACCCCACTATAACTTCAATAGAGGTAACTGATTTTCAATCTTCACTCTCTACTAGTTTGCTACACTATTTTCCTCTCTGACTTAAGCATCGGAGTAGCTCCTTCACTAGGGGGTTTTAGACATAAAACAAACACTTGCAAGCTTAAATGGGTCGAGTGAGAGATCATTGCATCGATCATAGACATATGGAGGTACAGTGTGTTCACTACAAGAATTTTTAGATTTGCCGACGAACTTTTTCCCGACGCAACACTTTTCGTCGGGAAAAACATACTTTTCCCGACGAAAATAGCAAGCGTCGGAAAATTTACACACTTTTCCCGACCCTTGCCATTTTCGTCGGGAAAAGTATGTTTTTCCCGACGAGAAGTGTTGCGTCGGGAGATTTATTTGCGCGCCATAGTTCGTCATATGGCGCGAAAAGATAAGCCGACGTATTGAAAGGCTATGCCGACGTATTGAAAGGCTATGCCGACGCTTTTGTAGCGTCGGGAGAAGTTAATTAAGTGAAACGCGCGTTTCACTATTCCCGACGCTTTTTTTGACCTATGCCGACGCTTTTTTGCGTTGGGAAAAATTGGCGAAAAAATAGAACCCTAGCCCTTTCTTCTTCTTCTTCTCCTCTTCTTTTTCTTTTCTTTTTCCCTCTTTTTCTTCTTCCTTTTCTCTCCGCCTTCTACATCTAAAACTCCATATACAGTCACCTCATTTCTTCTTATTCTTCTCCACTTTCTTCCATTTTCCTTCACCCATGCCCTCTATCTTCTGATTTTGGTGTTTTTCTTGTAGGTTTTGACGGCATGAGGAGGAAGTCCGATTTTGGGCATTTTGAGGGAGAAAATTTATGGAGTTTGCTACTTTGGAGGTATATAGAATTTTTACATTATGTTTTTTTTAGTTTATTTAAGATTTAAACTTAGTTATTAAGCCTTTTGAAGTTAAAAATTTTACTTTGAATGTATTATGTAATCAAAGTGTTCTTCTCCATTATCTTCCATTTTCCTTCACCCATGCCCTCTATCTTCTATTTTCGGTGTTTTTCTTGTAGGTTTTGACGGCATGAGGCAGAAGTCCAATTTTGGGCATTTTGAGGGAGAAAATTTATGGAGTTTGCTACTTTGGAGGTATATAGAATTTTTACATTATGTTTTTTTTTTTAGTTTATTTAAGATTTAAACTTAGTTATTAACCCTTTTGAAGTTAAAAATTTTACTTTGAATGTATTATGTAATCAAAGTGTAGTTTGGAGAATACTTGTGTGGTTTGGAGGCTATTTATGTGATTGGTGTTTAGTTTGGAGCTTATTGTTGGATTAAAGTATGATTAAATCGTGATTTTGAATTTATTGTGTGTTCGAAATGTGATTTGTAGCGTAATTATTTGATTAAATTGTGATTTATAGGCTCTTTATGTGATTAAAGTTTGATTTGAAGCTTATTGTGGGATTAGACATGTGGTTTTGAGCCTATATTTGTGTGATTAAATTGTGACATTGAGTCCAAGTGTGTGTTTATTTGATTTTGAGCATCTTGTGTGTGATTAAAGTTTGATTCTAATCTTATTGTATAATTTGATTTGTAGGCTATTTTGTGATTTTTATCCTATTGAGCCTATTGAACATTAAAATGTAAGTGTTAATTTGTAGCTTACTTTAAGGTTATATATTGAATTAGAGTGCTTATTTTGAGCTTAGTGAAGATTTTATTGTGATTTTATTCTCTTAAAATTCCTAAGTGCCTTGTATATGTATGTACTTGGAACTAGGTTGGTGCACAAAATGCTATACTGATAATCCTCATTCATGAGGATTATTTGGCCTTAAAACTTAGTTATATCCGTGATTTTATTCATATTAATTGATGAAAATAAAAATATTCGATTGAATTTAATCACTTGATCGATGGAAGTCCTCTAATTTAAGTAAGTTGAGAAAAGAAAACAAAAGAAGGAAAAATCTCACTTATTTAATGTCTTATTGCAGATTTTTGAACAACAATGCAATTGCAAGGCAATTGCATTTCTGGCAGACTTGGAAACAAAGGAAAGAACGTGATTCTCGGGAAAAATTGGGAGCAAATTGACCATGATTTCAGGGATTTATATGTTGTAATTAACTATTGATTGCAAAGATGAAACCCTAGCTCAAAAACTCCTATAAAAGATGAAGGAAAAGCCGAAGAAGAGGAAGTGGAGATTTCGGGGAGATTTTTGGGGAGAAAAGAATTTGTTCAAATTTGGGTTGATCTTCCACCGACAGCAGCAGTATTTTTTATTTTTGGGTTTTTATTTCTCTATTGCCCTCCTCTCAAAACTTCCAAAATCTCTCTCAATCCCATATTCCTAAGAATTGGGTATGGTTATGGACAATTTCTTTATTCGATTGAGTTATGGATAATGGGTTTTTTTTTAGGAAGCTTGAAGTTTGTTTTTCGCATTTTTGAAATTCTGTATTCGAGGGAGAATAGCTAAGGAATTGTTCTTTAAATTTCAGCATTTTAATTTCTGTATTTGAATTATACAGTGAGCTAATCTAAAGATTCGATAATTTACTTTCTGTCATTTGTATTTGAACAATTGGGAGGCTACTGGAATTTGGGCTTTTACCTATATATATTGGCAAGCTTTTTCAATGCTTGAGCTACTGGTGGTTTTCAATTCCAGAATTTAACTTCTGTCTTTGGCATTTTAAAAGATCAATTTTTCTTATTCAGCAAAGTTAATTAAATTTTCCGTGAGTTATTTGGTATTTTGAATCCTTGGCTTGTGTCTTTAAACTACTTACTTGCATAGCACTTGCAATCTAATTGCATTATTTCCTTTGAGTTTCTTTTAATGATCTCCTACAATTCTAATTTACCATTTTTAAATTATTCCATCATGAAGAGCTAAATTTCCTTTGGGATTCAAGTTTGTGAATGCCCTAGAGGAAAGATGTAAAGCTCGAGAGTAAAAACAATCTAGCTAATTCTTGAACTCAAGTTTGCTCTTGGTGAGTAAATTGTTGGGTAAAACTAGTTGGCCATCTAGTGTTGCTTGTTAAGCTATAACTTAATACCGAAAGGGTTAAGGGAAGCGGATGTCGCAAAAGCAATGGAGGAAATGGCTTAGACATAAGTCTGAACATCGACCCTAGACATAGGGCGAGACTCTAAAACCACTAGAATTGTGCGCAAAACTATCTAAGTTAGATTAGCCATAGACATATAGGTTTAATCACTTAGTCTCCTAAAGATACTTCAAAGAAGGTCGAATGGGAGTTGAATTCGGTTTACTTAGTTCTTGAGTTAGCTACGATTGCAATTGCTTTCTTGTTGCATTTTCTTTCCAAAGGGGCAGTAGCATACTTGAATCCCCTCTCATTTCCATTGAATTTTCAAACACATTTTTAGTTAAAACACCTCTCAATTTATTTTCATCCTCGGTTACTTTAATTTGCAATTTGTCAACGATTTGTGCCAACGAAAATTCATTTTATAAAACCCCGTTCCCTTGGGTACGATACTCTGGAATACTTCCAGTTTCTTTATTACTTCGATCACGTGCACTTGCGTGTCAGCGGATCATATACTCAAAGACACATTTCTTTAATATATCCTTGGATGGTTAGAATGAAATTTGTACATTAGACACTTTTGGAAGATTTTGGAGTGAGTTAATCATCTAAAATTTGTACATTAGACACTTTTTAGTGATTTTAAGTAAGAATAGATAAGTTATACATTTTTTTAGGTTTAGTTTGGGTGAGTTAGTGAGATGTGTAAGAAAGTTGTTTGAGTGAGTTTGTGATATTTGAAGTAAGAGCTTCAATGAGTTAGGAATGTTTGTTGGTTTTTAAAATATGTTTCAGCACATTTAAGACACTTTTATAGTATTGGAGGGTGAGTTGTGTGCTTTAACTTCACTTTAGACATTTTTTTAGCTTTCTTTAAGAGTCAAAATGATACTTAGACTTTTTTCATACACTTTTTGATAACTTTGTAGGTTTTAAGGAGCATAGTAGACTCTTTTAGGTCATTTTGAGTTATTTTTTACCTCGAAATACGCTTAGGCACCTTTAAGACATTTTGTAGCATATTGGGGTGGGTTGTGTGCTTTAGGTTCACTTTAATTTTTAGGTTTATTTGAGAGTTAAAATGAGACTTATACTATTTTTAAGCACTTTTTGGCCAATTTGTAGGTTTCGAAGGGCGGAGTAGACACTTTTAGGTTGTTTTGAGTTAGCTTTTCGCCTCAAAGTATGCTTAATCATTTTTAAGACACTTTTGTAACATCAGAGAGTTAGTTGTGTGGTTACAGCATTTTCTAAGTTTCTTTAAGAATCAAAATGACACTTAAACTTTTTTTAGTCATTTTTTTGACCACTTTATAGGTTCTAAGGGGCGAAATAGATACTTTTAGGTCATTTTGAGTTTTTTTTGCTTCAAAGTATGCTTAAGCACTTTTAAGACATTTTTGTAGCATCGAGGGGTTGGTTGTGTGCTTAAGTTTCACTTTAAGCACTTTCTAAATTTCTTTGAGAGTCAAAATGATACTTAGACTCTTTTATGTTTTAGTTTCACTATATGCACCTTATTTTATTTTTTGTTTTATATTTAAAAAATTTCACTTTTTTTTTTTTTTTTTCAGATTTGTAGTTGTGTAATTTTGAAGACCTATTTTCTAAAAATAAAGACGAAGATTGAAGCCTTCAAGATTAATTGTTTTATTTCTGATGTATTTTTTTCTTCTTTCGAACTCTAGTACAAGTAGATATTGAATATTTTGTAATCACATTATTGCATATCAATACTATTATTTTTTATGATATTATTTTTTGTTTTAACATGATACTAAAATGAACTATCAAGTAGTTAATAAATAAATAAATAAATAAGAGAAAAAAAAATAGGATTTAGAGTTTTGCCGACGCACATTGTGTCGGCAAAAGTAAACTTCTCCCGACGCATACACTAATCGTCGGGAGAAACTTCTTCCCGACGCAATGCATTGCGTCGGGAGAAGTTAACTTTTCCCGACGTAACACCATTTTCGTCGAGAAAAGCTTTCCCAACGGCTCTATGTCGACGAAATCGCCGACGAAATTTTTTCGTCAACCAAGACTTTTCCCGACGCAATTTTGACTTTTCCCGACGCTTTGTTGCGTCGGGAAAAGTGAAAAATCTTGTAGTGGTTTAACATCCTTCTAGAGAGTTAGGATAAATAGGAACACATGCTTAGTTAAGAAGAAAAACATGTGTGCCAAACCAAAATAAGAGAGTTACATAATAGAGGAATCCCGAGCCAACCTCATTTTTCCTTCGCTTATGTTTTCTTCCCTTCCATTCACTTTTTCTTTATTTTTCCCTTGCGTTGACATTCTTTTATTTATTTGTTCCGTCCCTTGCGTCCACAAATTAATGGCTGAGAATAAAAGTGTGAAAACAAGTCTCTGTGGATTCGACCTTTGAATACTTCCAAGTATTACTTGCTTGCAGTGAGTGTACACTTGCGCTCAACGTATTGACAAAAGTTTTATATTTCCATAATCCAACAAGTAAGTTTTTTGTGCCGTTGTCGGGGACTTGTTTTTAACATTTTTATTTTTAGCTTTAATTTTTGGTTGCGGAAGTTTCGTCTTTTGGGAGTATCACATGTGCTTTAAGGTTCATGCATGTGCCATCTTGTGTTGGAGTGAGGAAATTTAGACCAACCTTGACTCCAAAGAGCGAAAGTGCCTTCAACTAAAGGTGAGTCGTTCGACGCAGAGCACAACGTCGACACAACACCTAGCTATGTTGTCCAGCATGATCACATGATGCAGGCAATGGCTCGCGCGTTGGAGTGTCAGAAGCTCTAGTCGAGTTATCAGCTGAGTGGCACCAATGTCAAGTATGTTGCATGACATAGTAGAGTAAAGAAACATCCCGCAATAGTTTAAAGCATTCATCCAAATGAAAATATAATGCGCTCCCACGTTCCCAAGTTTTTTCCAAAAAGTTATATATGCCCATCCACGTTCCCATCAATCGACCCTCATATTTCAAGATAAATATCCATGAAATTGTATACAAAAAAAAAAGTGATAATTATTGATAATTCTCATTTATGAGGATTATTTGGCGTTTATACTTAGTTATTCTTGTTATTTTATGTGTGTTATTAGATTAAAAAAAAGGCTAGCAAAAAGTTGGTTTAAATTGAATTATTGTTGGAAGCCTTTTAAATAGTAAGTGGAGAAAAGAAAACAAAAGAAATGAAGATTATACTTACTTGATGTTTTTATGCCATAATTTGAGGAATGCAACAGAAATGCAATTGCATTGCAAATGCATTTCTACAAAAATCAGGAAAACTCAACAAACACGAGATTAGCGTAATTTGGGAGATTTTATGTTATTCTTCTCCACGAATTCAGCAAGGCAAGTTGACTAAAGCAGCACATGAACAAATATGGAAATTCTAGCTCATAAAGCTTATAAAAGAAGGAAGAAATGGAGGCAATGGTGTATGAATTGTTCTCACCCAAAAAGACGTTCGAGACTGCTATTTTTTCCTTCTGTTTTCTAGTCCATTTCAACTTCGAAACTCAATCCTTCCTCAACGAAAGTTGAAGGAAGTGAATGCTCAATTCCCTTTGAAAAAATGTGGAGTTGAGTCTATTGAGTAAGAAGTGAAAAAGAGGTTGTGTTTTTTCGTTTTTTAGAATTTATTTTTTGCTTTATTTAAGTTATTTGCTTTTGTTTTAGGAACTTAGTTGTTGTTGTATTTTCATTCATTTAATTGTATTCAAGATTCAAGTTAGTTGTTTAAGTTTCATTGTATTTTCGGCATTGAGTTCTTAGTTCTTAAAAGAATTTCCAGCTTGTTCGAGTTAATTTTCTTCTTACTAAAGTTTTATTCTAGTTTATGTTCTTTAAGTTTTGGTTAAGTTATTTTCATTTCTACGTTCTGGAATTTTATCTATTCTTTCTCTCATTCTCAGTTATGCATTTTTATTACTTTAAAGCTTTGTTTTTCACTTTTGCAATGATGAGCTAATTTTCCTTAGGGGTTTAAGTTCGTGAATGCCCTAAAGGAAAGACTTAAAGCTTAAAAGTACATGTAATCTAGCTAACGCTTGAACTTTGTTTGTTTTTGTTGAGTTTAATGTTGGGTAAATTAAACCTAGCTAGTCATCTAGTGTTGCTCGTCAAGCTTAAACTTAATACCAAAAGGGTTAAGGGAAGTGAATGTCACAAAAGCAATGGAGGAAAAAGGCTTAGAAATAAATCCCTAAACATAGGGTGAGACTCCAAAACCACTAGAATTGTGTGCGAAATTATCTAAGTTAGATTAGTCATAGAAATATAGGTTTAATCACTTAGTCTCCTAAAGATTTTGAAGTAAAATTGAATGAAAGTTGAATTCTGTTTACTTAGTTTTCTTGTGTTAGCTACGATTGCAATTGCATTTTAGTTGTATTTCTTTCCAAAGGGACATAGCAACTTGAATTCCCTTTTTCATACTGATTGATTTTTCAATTATTTTCTTTTGCCAAAAATACTTCCCAATATTTTTATAACCTTGATTACCGAACTTGCAATTTGAAAACAATTTTGTTTCCTGTGGGAGAATACTTCCAGGTTTATATTGCTTGCATCAACAATGTGCACTTGCACTGGACTGGAGCTTTGTTTTTAAACTAAAAGTCTTTTCTTAAAGGCCCCACGTTTCATTACGATCAATTTTTTATCCATAAAGCTGCCAATTTGATAAGACTTACCCAACTAATCTTAAATATTCCCCCATAATAGGTAATTTTTTATTTAGTTTCTAGACTTTAAAAAAAATTATTTAGTTTAGATATATAGTAAAACCTCTATAAATTAATAATGTCAGAACCACGTAATTTTATTAATTTAAAGAGGTATTAATTAATTGATAAATTAATAATTTATTAATTTAAAGATATTTTTTCCTATTCAACGAACCTACATTATTCTTCATGAATAAAACATATACATTGTATTGACTAATTAAATGATGTTCATGTACCAACTAATTAAATATGATACATCACCCTAAAAGAAAAACAAAGTTCATTGTAGTACGCAATACTAGTTAAAACTTAATGCAAGTTCATGTGTGGTAAGGAAATCAACCACTATAATTGTATAAACAACATCAAACATTCCTAATTAGTCAATCTAAATCAAAACCAACCAACCATGGCTTCACATTTAAAAGGTGTCCAAAAATCAACCATGACAGATCAAACACATAAAGCACTATGTGAGTATAAGAGAGATCACTCCACATTCACTCAAAAATATTTGCAACAGTGGATTGACGAAAATTTTCATTTGAAAGTTAATTAGTCAATGTACAATATCGAACACACTCAAGCGATCATCTGAGTACCTTTCAGCTAACTTAGAAAAATGAGGGGATACCAAGCGACACAAATCTGCAAAATATCCAGAGATGGATAAGGCTCTTTATGAGTGGTTTCTTCAATACCAAGAACGTGTAAACATGTCCGAAGAGCTAATTTTGGAGAAGGCAAGAAACAATATGAAACTTCTATACCCTCAACAATCTCCTGAGTCGCACAAATTTTTCCAAGGTTGGCTTGAGAAGTTCAAGCTATGACATGGTATCAAGTCATTTTGTCGCTTTGGAGAGAGTGGTTTTATTGACATAGAGGACATAGAGAACAAATTGGTGGCTATAAGGGAAAAAATAAACCAGTTATCCTATGAAGGATGTTTTTAATATGGATGAAACTGGTTTATTTTACAGGTTACAAGCTGATCATTCTCTTGCAACGAAACAACTTGAAGGAAGAAAACAAAGCAAAGAAGGCTTACAATTGTTATTTGTTGCAATGAGGATGGCTTTGAAAAAATTCCTTTATGGCTTACAATTCGTTGCTTCAAAAATGTCAACATGAACAACTTGAATTGTCAATATCGTTCCAACACACTAGCATGGATGACGAGTGTGCTTTTTGATGAATATGTTCATTGGCTGGACTAGAAAATGCATGGTAAAAGAATGTTCTTGGTGGTAGATAATTGTCTAGCCCATCCAAAAAATATTGAAAGGCTACATAATGTTGAGTTGTATTTTTTGCCACCCAACATGACATCAAAAATCAAACCATGTGATGCAGGAGTAATAAGAACTTTCAAGATGCACTACCACATGAGATTTTACCGTAGGGTATTAGAAGGCTATGAGTTAGGAGAATCTGATCCAGAAAAGATTAATGTTTTAGATGTCATCAATCTTGCAGTCTCAGCTTGGACAATAAATGTTCAGTAGGAGACAATAGTAAATTGTTTTCGACACTGTAAAATTTGTTCGCATGATGAAGTAGCCTCAATGAATTTAAATGAATGAACTACTGAAGAAGGCATTCATGAACTTGATACGACGATTAATGGCCTTAGGTATCGCAACAAAATGGATGTCAATCACTTATTGGATTACCCGGGTGAAAATGATACATGTTCAGAGGTCCAAAGTTAAGAAGAAATTGTAGCTAGTGTTGTTGAAAATCCTATTGCTAAAGATGATATAATGCCTTTGCAACCAATTACGCAGAAGGAAGCACTCATAGCGGCAACAACTCTTCGCAATTTTTTATTGCAGTATGAGAACGCAACACTGAAATTTTTGGATGCAATAAGAAAAGTTAAAGATGAAATACATCTAGATTTAAATTTTAAGAAGCAAGCAACAATATAATCATATTTAACTAAGTTGTCCTAGTTATATTTGTAATTTTATAGAATTATTAATTTATAATATTGAAGGGACCATAAATTTATATATGGGTCTTCTGGAAAATTATTATCTTATTAATTTATCGAAATTATTAATTTAGACCTTGGATCCAAGTTGGAATCGAGAAAAATTATTATATTTTAGAAAGGTTATCAATTTATCGAGTATTAATTTATAGAGGTTCTACTAAGCCCTTTAACTTTCAGACTAATTAAGTCTAATAAATTTTTGTTGTTAACTTCATAAATTTAATGCTTATGTCAACAAACACTTAGATGTATTCACATATATATATGTCGAAAATGATCAAGTTAAAGACACATAAGAACTGGTTTGGTGTGGCATTTTGTATTTTCTTCTTCGTTGATTTTCATTTTCTGGAGATGCAAGCATTTTTAAATTCAATGGCAGCTACGCCAGCTCGAAGATTCTCTTCGATCGTCCTCTTTATGGCAATAAATTTGATCTTGGAAAGTAAACTACTCTGCAACTTTCTCAAGTTTCTGCATGTTCTCTTCATTGTGCTCAAGAATAAAGTTCGAAATTTTCTTACAATTGAGCAAAATTGTAACTTTTAGTTTTTATATATAATAATCTTTTCATTCTAAAATATCTTTGGAGGTAAGTTAGAGGAACAACAGTAAAATTTTATATCTTTTTATTTGAGGGACTGCTCTCCTGTAGCTTTGGAGGATATTCTAGTTTCGGCTTCTTTATAGTTTACAAAGTTCTCTCTTTTTTGCACTTATGATACTTCTTGCATTGCTTTTGATTGGCATACTTTTATATAACTCTTTTTTGTAAGTTTTTCACATTCGTTCTCAATGAAGTAACTTTTTTTAAAGAAAAAAAAAAGAAGCAATATTGGTGTTGCAATTCTTATACTGTTGCATTTAATAAAGAAGATAAAACAAATTCAATTCCCAAACTTTTTATGATTATAATCTTTCTATTCTAAAAGAGAAGCAGTATTTTATGAACCACCCACCATATTTAAAAATTACCGATATGGCAAATAATAAATTATACAGGTGTATTACTAGAAGTTTAATTTTTCTGCCCTAACTTCTCATCTTCTATAGGAAAAGTTGCAAATGGACGTTCAACAATTGTGGGGAGTTTGCTATGGAACCACATGGCTGCTAATAAGGACCAAAAACTGCCAAGGCCATAAGAAGTAGTTTCAATGCACAAAACTTACAACATTGAAAGAATGAAAGGCTTTACAAACCAAACCCATCCATCCTAAATGCTCTTTAATTTGAGAAAAAATTATTGCCACAATATATCTGTCTCTTAATAATCATAGGATATAGATTCAAAAAATTTCATGTCTCTACGTAATAACTATTAGATATCAAAATCAAACTACTTTTGTAGTTTTCTCTCTCCTACATCAACGGCACAAAACTCCCAAACACAATGTGGCAGCTTCCTCAGATAATTTCTCCTCTCTGAGAGCCTAAGAATTGAGGTTCTAATGGGGAAGTCTGAAACCAAGACATCAAAACCCTACCAAAATCTTACAGTGCCTTTCAATCAAATGGGTTGAACAAAACAGAGAAATTGTCAAAAATAAGACAACTCAAGAGGTATTAAAGAGATTTGGGATGGGTTTTAAACTTAAAGAGAAATAGGACAATTGAGGGTATGAAATTACCAATTTGTCCATTTAAAAAAATCTCAAATATTATCTTCTGTCCTAATTTTTTATTTTCTTCGTTACTCTCACTCGATCGAAGGCCCCTTCTGTTTCGACTAACCAAGAAGACGAGTGTTCGACTGACTACGCCGGCGTTTCTTCGACTGACGGCGACGGAGAGAGTTGATCCGAATTCGATTGAAGGTATGGTGAGAGTTGATCAGAAAGACGTCTCCTTCTTTCAATTTCGTCTCCCTCAGTCTCGCGCCGGCCGCCCAATCTTTCTCCCGGCGTCGGCCTCCGCCGCTCGGATATCTCCAATCGTTGGCACCGCCGTGAGAATCTCTAGCTGATTGCATATCATCACTGATTTCGTTTCGCTTTCGTCAGCAGGTTCGATTGGTTTTTGATTTGTTTTCCATGTTTTTCCATCTGGGTTTCTTGGATAATGATCGGTTTGGTGTTTTGGTTTTTTGATTGATTCATTTTTCTTTAAGAATGAAAAAATCCCTTTTGATTCTCTAAACTGAATGCTTACTTCACGAGATTTCACTCTTCTTGGTATCTGAAACTGATTCTCTAAACTCAATTCTTCAGAACTTATAGTTTTGCATTTTGAACTTTGATCCCAAGAACCAAATTCGACTGGGATGACTGGCTATGATTTGTTGAAGAAGATCAAGGTATTTTGCCTCATTTTACTATATCTGTCATGTACTGTACACCAAGTGTTTGTTAAAATGCCACTGACAGGAAATTTGCTTTTCTGTTGTCAAAATTAGAATGTTTCCTATCTGGATCTTTATTGTATCTAGAGGTTTTGAGATTTCATTTGGTTTTTGGTAACATTATCTAAGAAACTACATATGAAATTCTGACAAATTATTTTCCAGTCAAACAAACTGAATCTGGGAGGTGTTTCTGAAGGAGTCTCTGGTTTTGCAGGATTCTCAGTGTGGGATCGATTTTTGAGAGTCTGAAATTTGGTTGTGATTTGAATTTTTGACTAGATATGTCTGAATGTGGGAACATAATTTGACTGTCTTGATTACTTTTGTTTTCAATGGTTGTAATTGTGGTTAGTATTTCTAAGTTTAGAACTTTAATTTTAATATTTGCAAGTTGTAATATTGATGGCTAATATTTTTTATGAATTTTAAGAACCTCAATGGTTGTTATTAATGTTCAGCAAATGGATGATCCCGTTAGTGGGAAAAATGCTCTTGACATCCCCTTCCTTTATTTAATTTTGGACCATTAATCATATATGATTTGCTTCTCAACTTCACTTGTATCTATAGTGTAAATTTAGCATCCAAACGTAAGAACTGATTTCAAATCCCTTACTTTTTTTTAGCATCCAAACGTGTGAACTGATTTCAAATCATAACCGATTTGAAATCATCCCAAATCTTGGGGTTCCAAAGAAGGGGTAAAAAAGGGTTTTTGAATTGAAAATTCTGGGCTTTGATTAAAGATTTATCTCAATTCCCAGCCAAATGCTTGCTTAAAGGATATTATTTTTGGATTTCATACTTACATAGTTACATCGACATTGTTTTAAACATAAAGTTAGTTTTTGCATCTTCTCCAAGTACACCATTGATTACCTGTTTATTTAATTGACTTATCCTTGAAGTTGGAATATAAAATATGCCTCACACCATTGAGAACACGAAGGCGAGCCATTAAAGAATCCTGATCTACCATACTTATTTTGATCACCATGGTTTTTGGCCAAAATTACCTTGATAAAATAAGATTGATTTTTTTTTTCTTGTTTATTTCCACAAACTCCTTTCACTATCTTCTTTAAATCACATGCACTTTCACTTTCGACTTCCTTATGTTGCTTTGTTAGGGTGTTTATCATTCTTTAGTTCATTCTATTTTAGGTGCGAGAAAAAAAACAGAATGCAATATGAGTCCATTTATGACATATTTCACTCTTTCTATGCCCATTAAGTATTGTTTGCATATGTCTTGGTGCTGGATTGGTTTGATAAGGTGTTTATCATTCTTTAGTTCATTGTTTTCTAGGTGCGAGAAAAAAAACATAATGCAAAATGAGTTCATTTATGACATATTTCACTTTTTCTATGCCCATTAAGTATTGTTTGCATATGTCTTGGTGCTGGATTGGTTTGTTAGGGTGTTTATCATTCTTTAGTTCATTGTTTTCTAGGTGCGAGAAATGTGCGAGAAAAAAAATAGAATGCAATATGAGTTCATTTATGACATATTTCACTCTTTCTATGCCCCCGTTAATGAGCTACCGGCTCAAAATACTTCAACTAGAGATCGTGAGGAGTCAGATGTGACAGAGATATCACCATTCAAAGTTATACGTCCATATGTTGGCGTTGCAATGTACCAAATTTTTTACAAGGCAGGGTGGAGAGTCTGGACATACAAAACCTTGGCCCATTGTAATGGTAGAGTCGGCTCGAATTCAACGTAATTGTTGTGATTGTGGTGTATTCATCGTTGAGGTTTTTGAATACGTTGTAACTGGTTCTGATTTTGTAAGTTTATGTCAAGCAAACATGCCATATTTTAGAAAACAGTTAGTTTTCCAACTATGGACAAATACTCCGATGTATTAAATGACTAATATTTCAATATATATTATAATGAGAATTTCATTATTTTGTGTACATTGTTTGAATGTCAAGATGCTTGCTCCCTATTATTGTCATATTTTCTAGGTGCGAGAAATCTGCGAGAAAACAAACAAAACGCAAAGTACCCACTTTGATTTATTGGATTGTTTTTTAGGTATAAGGAACTACGAGAATTTTTTTTTTTTAAAAAAGAACTCATTTGTTATGGTTTTTGTGGAATATTTAGATATGATTTGTTACTCTGAACTTTGATTTGTAGGTACAAGAAATTGCGAGAAACTACAAGAAAAAAAAACAAGTTTTCTTAGAAGTACCCATTTTTTTTGCTTGCTTTGTAGGTACGAGAAACTGCGAGAAAAAAAAAAACAAAACGCAAACAAAAAAGTAAACTACACACCTTATGTTCCTCACTCAACAAAGTAAAGATAAGCAAATTTTTTTAACAACCAAAAATATAAAATTGTGAAGAAAGTTTCTCAAGCCTACCCAAAGAGAGATTTCAAGAAATGAAGTTTTTTTTTTCAATAAATTTTTTTCACCACCGCCTGCTATTCAAAAGCTTGGAGTGATGTGTATGAAGGAGAAATGTTAGATGAGCAAAGAAGAAGGAAAAATATTGAGGGAAGAAGGAGAAAGAAATGTGAGAAGTGAAGTTAAAAGGAATTTTTTTAAAGAGGGTAAATTGGTAATTTCATAGTCTCAAAAGTCCTATTAGTCTTTAAATTTAAAACTCATCCTAAATCCCTTTAATGCCCCTTAAGTTGTCCTATTTTTGACAATTTCCCAACAAAACATCCTCTTTTACTTGCCCGACGTTAAATTCCGATACATGGCAGTTGGAAACGACGCCGTTCTTGGTCGACTCGCAAAACACGTCCTTCCCTTCCCGCCATGAAAAGCATTCACAAAGCATTACATGGATTTCGGGTCTCCAGGCGTTGTTTTAAATCATTCGAGGGCTATTATGGGATCAATTGCACGCTTCTTGAGGTCAATTAAATTCCCAGGTTTTTCTTATTATTTTGGCTAAATATATATATTTTACGCCTCATAATGTTTGGAATTTTTTTTTTTTATTTACTCCGTATTGTTTAAACATTTTCAACACGTATTAACATTTTTCTTTTTTAATCTTTCACAGATGATTGTTAAAGTTGGCTAATAAAAAATTTATATGAGATAATACTTAGTAAATTGCCATAAATTCAAAGGAGGAAGAAATGTTGTTTAAGAGAGGAAAACTAAATTTCTACCAACTTTTTAGAAATTTGGAGGAGGAATTAGAAATTTTCCTTTCTCATCCACCTCTTTCCTTTTTCTAAATTTCTACCAATTTACAAAGTATCATACCATGTAAATTTATAATTAGTCAATTTTAACTTTTAACAATTGAAAGATATTAATACATAAGGGAATAACTTAAATTTTTTTAAACATATATAAGGACTAAATTGAAAAAACATTCAAACGTATATTAGAGACTAAACTATATATATATATTTAGCCTATTATCTATTTAGTTCCTAATGTTTTAAAATGCTTTAATTTAGTTGTTTTAACATTTTTAAAATTTTGTTCTTTCCGTTAGTGATGTTAGTTGCTAAATGTGGGGTGGTCAATGGTAAATTTACATGAGAAATATTCTCGGTAGAGAAATTTAGAGAATGAATCAAGCCACTTAAAGAGAATATTAAAAGTTGAAATCTTTTCAATTTCTTAAAAATTTGGAAGAGGAAATACAGTTTTTTCTTTTTTTTTCTTTTAGGTGGCTTAATATATTACCTCTCTAGATATATGCCTACTCATCAAGTACTATGTTGATTTAATATGGTTACATTTAACATCTACTAACGAAAAGTCCACATGAGTATTATCTTAACTAGTCAAGATATTATTAAACTCTTTTAAAGGTCGAAGGTTTGAATCTAATTTGTACTCTTATTGAACACCTAAAGAGAAAGGAGAAGTAAAAATAAATAAATAAACTAACAAGAAAAGTTAATATAGGAAGGACTAAATTGAAAAGTGAATAAATTTAAGACAATTGGTTAAGTTATATTAATTTATCCTTTCTTGGTTGGTTTATTATTATTGTCATGTTTATGGGGGTTTTGGTTGATGAGGCCACACAGGGGCGGATGTACGTTGGGTCCAGGAGGGGCTCGATACCCCCTCAACTTTTTAACTATTATCTATTTGTATTGAAAATTACAGTTTTATTACAAGTTTTCTTGTTGGCCTAATGGATGAAACTCCCTCATGATAATCTCAATTCCCTAGTTCAAGGCCCAATGTGCACATTCTTTTAGTTTATTTTCATTTTTTTTTTTCGTTTTCTTTTTCATTTTTTTAGTTTTATTTTTCATTTTTCTGTGTTTTTTTTTCCTTCTTTTCGTTTTCTTTGTTTTTTTCGTGCACATTCTTTTAGCTTTTAGCTTTTAGCTTATTTTCGTTTTTTTTTTTTCATTTTTCTTTTTCATTTTTTAATTTCATATTTCATTTTTCTGTTTTTTTTTTCATTGGATTTTTTTCCTTCTTTTCGTTTTCTTTTTTTTTTTCGTTTGTTTTTCCAGTTTCTTTCTTCGCTTTTTTTATTATTTTTGGGGTTTTTTCTTTGCAATGTAATATTTATTTTTCATATTTAAAATAATTTAAACTTTTTTCTTTCTCTTTTTTTTTTAGTTCAAACTTCTTTCTTTCTCTTTTATTTTAGTTCAAAATTTCTTTCTAATAACAAATACATTATATTATAATTCTTTTTTTAATTTCATTTTTAAATTTGAATTCTTTTAGTGAAATAGAGATGGAACAATAAAAATATTTTTGAATTTTAGCAATTCTATGAAAGAGAAAAAATAATCTAATTATTAATTGTTATTTCAAGTTTCATTTTTTTATACACTTATAAATTTGATATATTTTAATAAGCTTTTGAATTACCAATTGGTCTTTAAACTTTCAATTTTGTATTTAATAGGTTCTCGAGTTTTGAATTTAATGTTTATAATAGATCTATAACCTAATAGATTTTTTTTTCAGTTCAAGGATAAATATAAAATTGAAAATTCATGAACCTATTAGACAGAAATTGAGAGCATAGTGACTTAGTAAAAAAAATTTAATGTCAAGAACTTCTTAAACAAAATCTTGAAATTTGAAGGACCAAAATTTTAATTTAGTCAATTTAATATCAAAATATACGAACTGATATCAATGTATATCAATATATCAAAGTGTTCAAAATTATTTCTATATAGCTCTCCTGACATAAAATTCTAGATCCGCCACTGAGGCCACATGTCGTAAATATGTGTTTGAAATGCCCACGGAATGAATCAAAAACCCTTTCCCAAATAAAAAGTTATATATGCTCTCCCACACGTACCCATCAATCCAGCCCCATATTTCAACATAAATATCCAAGACCATAAAAAAAAAAAAAAAAAAAAAAAATGCTTATTGTAAAAAAAAATGTGATAATTATCCATAAAGTCTCCATCTTAGAATGAGAGGTTCCTAAAGGCCACTTGGCTTAAAGCATCAATGATGAGCCGAATTAAAGTTGCCAATTTGATAAGACTTTACGTTACCCAACTAATCTTATATATATTCTCGCATAATATATATATGTAATAATTGTGTGTGTTTATCAGTTCATTATCTTCGCATAACATCTTCTCATGGGCAGCCATCAATAATATTGCTGCCACTTAACTCCATGGGACCCATCTCTTTCTATTTCTACAATATTATCTGCACTTAAAATTGTATAGTTTTAGTTTTTATAGGTCAAATTATAAGTTTAATTTTTTTAGTATGTAACGTGTGTATTTAGTTTTTAAACTTTAAAATATTTATAATAGATCTTTTAAACAACTACATCAAACTTATGCTTATTTAATCTATATATATAAGTTTTGGATTTTTAATTTTTGTGTCTAATAGGACTTTGTTATTAATTTCGTAAATTTAACGTTTACGCCACTAAATGCTTGACTTCAACTTTGTTTGAAATCAACCAAGCTACCACATCATAATTCTTAAATAATATATAGTGTGCACATAAGCACAAACTAAGGGTCAGTTTGGCATGTCTACTAGTTTAAATACATAAAAAATGTTGTTTTCCTAAAATTATTTTCATTTAAAGTTATTTTAATTTAAAGACTTGTCTATTTGCCTGTTTGGTTACATCTTCGTAAGAGTGATTTTAATTGCTACTTGGTTGCTAATTCTACAAATGTCAAATTACTTGCATAAAGGTTCTATCTTTGTACTACTCATTATAATTAAACACTATGAAGAAATACAAACCAATAATTATTTCTTATATCACTACAGGAAAATTGTGATTTTCCGATGCGTAAATAATGCCGACACACTTATATGCGTCGGCCCATATATCACTACAGGGGGGTGAATAGGGTTGCTACCAAATTTTTTTTTTTTTTTTAAATAATCCTAAAGTTCTAAAACTAGTTAAATGGAAAACACGAAGGAACAAGTTTTAAATTAAACACAATTTGCAATCAATATGATTTATCAAGCAATAGAACAATTAAATCCTAAGGCATGCGATTAAAAAAAATTACAAAAATTAAAAACAAACGTAAAGAGCAAGGGAAAGAAGACACCGAAATTTATAGTAGTACGGAAAATCGCCTACTCCACTCCCCAAGACTTCTTCTTGGGTATTTTACTATGTGATCCTTTTGCAGGTGAGAACCAAACCGACACGACCCTCTTTTTCTTAGGTTAAAGAGAAACCCAAGATCCTTTTTACTGGTTCAAGATCAAACCAATTTCTTTTGCTCACAACCCAAGGTGTATCCACACCTTAATACAAATCCCAATGAATAAAAATAAATAAATCTCACAGGAATGTCTCTTTAATAGGCAAAATACACAAATTTATCACACAACAAAATATTCCAAAGATTCCTCACACAACTATAATTAGCCGGTTCAAAAGTATGTGAGAAAGTTGAAGGATTTTAGAACCTTTTTGGAGAGCTAAGAGTATAGAAGGCTTGCTGGAAAAATTCAAAGTGTAGGGAGGAAGATGATATTTTTAGGCTTAAAATGGATTTAGAGCAAATTGAAAATGAGCCATTAGATCTAAGTCAAAAGAATGAATGATTGAGATTGAATGGTGAAATTTGGAAAGGTTCATGATAGAATTTAAGGAGAGATAGAGGAGAAATGATTCTCCTCCACCATTACCATGCGTGTCATTCCTTCATTTCATTTTTTTTTAAATAATAATCAAATGAATCCTTTTGAAATTCTATTGGCACGTCACCCAGACACGTCATCGCCACGTCATCAAAATCTAGTCATTGGATGCCACGTCACCAAATTTGACTGGTAATGACAAGTCAGTTGCCATGTCGAATGCCACGTCAGCATAGTGCCACGTGTCACTGTTTAATTGGTTTTTCCTTCCAATCTTCTTTTTCCCATATCTCCTTCGTTTGAAATCCGATTTGAACGATTCAAAATGCGTTAGAATCGTCTTTTCGAGCTCTAATAGATAGACTCTTTGAAACACTAAAAAAGTTAGTACAAAAATTTGAGTTTGTTATCATCAAAATATTTGGTTTGATTGAAGCCCTAAAGCTAACGAGTTTGGGATGAATCTCTTTGTGGATCAAGTTGTTGTTTGTAGGGAAAAAAATTGTGCAAAATCAATTTAGGTTATTGTTGTTTGTAGGGAATAATTTTGTACAAAATTAAGTTAAGTTGTTGTTTGTAGAGAATAATTTTTGTGCAAAATTAAGTTGTTCTTTTTAGGAAATAATTTTGTGTTTTAGTGAATAATAAATTTTGTGCTTTAGTGAATAATAAATTTTGTCCAAAATTAAGTTGTTGTTGCTTTAGTAGGCTTAAACTTTGTTACTTTGTATAAAATAAAGTTGTGTAAAATAAAGAATTGTTTGGTGCAAAATTAGTATGCATAAAGATGTGAGAGAGATCCAATATAGTGATTTTCCTAATTCAAGTTGAGTTATAAAATTTTTGTAACAAAAACATTCACTATTTGAATTGGTTTATTAAACTTAACCTACCTTCATGGGATGCTTGAAAGGTTAGTTTAAACTTATAATTGAAATTAGGCTTCCTCTACCCACTTTCTTTTTTGAATGCCCATTGGATCATTTCTTTCATTTTTCCATTTAATTTCTTTTAAGGGAGACCTATTAGAAACTCTTAAAACTCGTAAATTCCAAAAACTTATAAAATTGGAACTTTAATTTTAAAATTGAGAAGAGTGGAAGTTTATCCTCTTTTAAGTTAAATTGAGAAGAAATGCAGGAAATGTTGAAAAAGTTCATGGAATCACAAAGCGGACCCTCGAAATAGGTATGAATTCTCTTCTCTCGTAATAAGTTTAACTATGAGGGTTGCTATCCTGCAGTGATGGTAGCAATGTAGTGGTGTTTAGTTGTTGGTGGATTTTGTTTGTCTTGGTTGCTATCCTGTAGTGATGGTAGTAATGTAGTGGATTTTAGTTCCTAGTAAATTTTGTGTGCCTCGTTTGCTATCCTGCAGTGATGGTAGCAAAATGCTTGAGATATTGATAATTCTCATTTATGAGAATTATTTGGCCTTTATACTTAGTTATTCTTGTTATTTTATATGTGTTATTAGATAAAAAGGCTAGCAAATAGTTGGTTTAAATGAAATTATTGTTGGAAGCCTTTTAAATTAAGTAAATGGAGAAAATAAAGCAAAAGAAAATGAAAACACACTTACTTGATGTTTTTGTGCAGGAATTTGAAGAATGCAATAGAAATGCAATTGCATTGCAATTGCAATTTTGAGAGATCTGGAAATTAAAGAAAAATCTGCAAATCTCCTAAAATCTAGGAATTTTATGCCATATTGTCTCCACGATTTTAGTTGGGATTATAGCCATATTTATGCATCATTCAAGAATGAAACCCTAGCCCAAATTCCTCTATAAATATTGGAGAAGAAGCCTCAAGAACCCGAATCAG